>OX453290.1:29175717-31727455 GCA_949710015.1 Crataerina pallida | reverse complement strand
TGACAAGTTTTTATTATAATTTTATTTTTTTTACATAATGAATTAAAATTATTTTTTACCGCCACTACAAATGCGTTTGGACTCTTCTGTCTGTGAGTGTGTACAAGTACGCCTTATCTCATTGTTTACATGCACATACACTGTACTGCACATTCCACGTAAACAGATATTGTGCGGTTATGTTGCTTGAAAAAATATCCTGTTATTGTATGTAGTTTGCTTTGAATTACTTTATTGTACTGAACTGTAAAAGTGGCAAAAAAAAAAAGAGAAAAAACAATATTCTGCATAATGAAATACTAACAAGTGTTGTACTTGTATACCCATCATCATATTTTGTCAGAATGAGGCGTTGATAATTTCACAAAGTATATTTATTCTAAATCAGCATCAAAAAACATGCCTGTCTGTCCCTCTGTTCACGTTGTGGTGGCGAAAATTTCATTTTTATCGATTATAAACTTGGCAGAAATGTTGGTTGGTTGTCATACTTAGATTGGTTTTGAAATTGGGAAAAATTGGTCAAGTAATAAAAATTGAAAAAGAAGCAATTTTTTAAGTAAATTTTCCGTATATAATATAGAAGACATATTTATATATATTCTCTTCGGGTAACTTTGGTAGATATACAAGATATGGCCTCAGCCAATTACAGTTACTTTTACTTGTTTTGTTTCGTTTATATTTCATTTGTGTTATATTTTATGCAGCACTGTGAATGAGACAGAACTCTCTGCTAAAGGGGTTGTTTCACAAATGCCATCTAAATTATACTTAGTATTCCATTGTGAGTCAATTAATAGCGATTCTCCTGCTTATGTTATAATTAGGTAGCTGTTCATTAATAATGTTTAAAAACTTAATTAAGGTCTAAAGAGATACAGTACCCAAGATGTTTAAAATATTTTCTTTCTTAAGCATATTCAATACAAGTTTATTTGCCAACGTTTTGATAGATTTCTATACCCAATAACCCGTTAATTTTCAAATTATACACAAAACATATTTTGAAATTTACGTTCAACTTAGCAAGCTGTTTATCTACTGCAACTTCAATAAAATGCATAAAAATAATTCATTTTTTTTTTCGGCTATAAAGCAATCTATTAGATTTTTATTTAATAAACAAAACACACATTGAAATTGAAATTGAAAATCTAGTTGGTGGCATAACAACATAAAATTATTGATTTATTGTGATATAATAGAAAAGTATTCAAAATTTAATATGTGTGTGTTTGTATTTTGTCAGATGCGTGCATAAAGCAATAAGTGTAACAAAAATGCAAAATGTGTGCAAAAATTGTAGAATTGCTTGAAGGTCTGTTGTCACATAATAAAATTAGAAAAATTCTTTATTTATGTACACAGTTTACAATATGAACTGGGCGTATTATGTTGTTAGCCACGCCCACAATTAACACAATTTTCGATTTTAAGAACTGTAAAAATTTCAAAAATGTAAAACATTATTCATAATATAGATATAGATTGGCTAATAGACACGCTTTCAATGTACAAGACTTTATTTGGCGCAGAATTCATTTTTCAAAGTAAAATATTAAATAAGCCATATAACAATAGTTGTTATAAAATGGCTGCTGCGCCCACCCTGTATGAGTGGATGTGCAGAATATTCCATATGTATATAATTACATCCTACTTTAACCACCCCTTAAGTATGTGTCGAATTCTAAACCAAATATTGGAATATTGTGATAATTGTGTACTATCTGAACCCGCCCATTTTTAGCACCTCTCCTAATGAACCGAACAATGAGTTAATTATTAATATGTTCATTGAATTTTAATTTCACAGTTAAAACTGGAAAAAATATGAATAGTTCCCGCACGAAATTTGATATTGAAATTGGGCAAAATCTTTCAATTGAAACTTTAACCATAAAATGTTGTTTTTTGGCAAATTCTGGCATCACTCAACAACTATAAAAACCAAACAATTGACAGAGTCTTATATCAAGTATACTAATCCTATACTATGTCTCTTCACAAACTTTTGCTGCTATTTGAACATTGCTCCACAAAAGAATCCTTTTTACTTATTCATAGACCATAGCTTCTAATTTTTTATTTGAGTTATAAAAAAATACTTCAAAGTATTAAAAAAGTTTTACAAAAATAATTTTTTTTGATAAAAACAAAGTGAAAAGTTGGCCGAAAGAAGAAAAAAGTCTTAGGGAAGCAGAAAGAAATATCTTAATTAAGGCACTGGCTTTGAAATGAAATGAAAATTTAATAAAAATTAAAGAGGGAATCAATAAATTCATTTCAGTCAAGTAATTTTTGTCGCAACAACAAAAACAAATGAAACTAGACGAAAAACGAATAAATGTAATGAAAAATGTTGAAGAATGTTATGAATGCTTTATTTAAGTTAAACTAAGTATCAATCCGACAATATTGTGTGCAGCTGCACATGCCTTCAAAGTGAATAAAAAAGTCACGAAAGACATATTTGTACTGATTTTTACCAATTATAGGAAATAAATTACGGAAATATCTCAACTGTGTCACACTCACAAACAAACTCAAACTCAAGTGAGTGCGATGCCTGTCAGGAAGAATCTATATGAAGATAGACAAAGAGGGTTTCAATGTTTCAATGTTTCAATAGATTTTATTGTATATATTATCCCAGGTGTTAGCAGTACAAAACGGAAGAATTATACGGAGATAAAGACATGATACAACTCGTAATAGACAGAAAAACAAATCCCAGCTGCTTTCAAATGCTTTACTGCCAGGAGAACGAAGCCATAAACAAATCAAAGTCATTGTTTTTTAATACTTCAGTATATCCGTTCTATCATAAGGCAGAATAATAATAAAAGAAGAATAAAACGAAATGAAAATACACCATAAAGTAGAACAAATAAATGGTGCAGGAATTAAGGAAAGCAACAAATAATTTGTTAAAAAGGAAATAAAAGAAAAATGTCTATTCTTCGTGGGAAAGACGAGCAAATGGCAGCAACGGCTGAGCATAACACAAAAACAAGTCCAGAAATACAATACACAAAATACAACACACACAGACGCATATACATAAATATTGTATACACCAAACTTTAAGTAAACTTGGCTCTGAACAAAATAATAATTGTATGCATGATTCGTGGAGCTGTTAAAAGGGAAAAAGGAAGGACCAAAAGTTCAAAAATATAATAGAAAATTCATTTCACTCTTTCCTTCTCTCTTCGTCTTTGCTCGCACGCCTTCTCCTCTGCACGCTGCATTATGAAGTTAATGAATGAATTTAATTCTCGAAAACTTGAAAGTTTTATAAGAAAATGGATTTTGTCTTCTTTTTGGTCTTCTTCTTCGTTTTCATTTTCATTTTCATGTTTCATTTAAGAAATTTAATTTACAATGTCGGCCAACAAATGGACAAGTCGGGCGCTAACAAATCATTCTTTGTTAGTATAACTGTTTGAATATTCAACTAAATACATTATGTTTATACTTCTGCAATGTGTCAGTCATGATGGAAACTGCACCTGCACTTAAGATTTTGCGATGAAATTATTCTTTATTGTATGGGGGTGCATAATTTTTATACCTGTCGTTTAAAGGTGAGGTAGAATAAGTTTGAATTAAGTTTGATAGAGTGACACAACGGGGATTTACCTATGATTTGAACTTATTTATAAGTATCCCATCTACATATAATTCCCACACCCCTTGAAAGTGGGCGTGGTCGGATAAGACGCTCTTGACTTTTAAAAAAGCATTATTTTGTCACCAATGTACATTCACTTAGAAGATTTTATTATGCACGCCCAATAGTACATTGTACAACCATATGCACATGGCTGTAGAGAATATGTTAGCTTGGCTAAAAGTCAAATTTGTGTTTATGTACTTCTTCCACTCATTCTTTGCCTTTGGCAAGGGATTTATCGTTTACGAAAAGTGCATTTTCCAGCACCACGCCGAACGTAAATTTCAATAACACATACACAACCATTAACGTACCCCCATTACGCTTACATGAATATGCATTAGTGAGGAATAAATATAACATATGGGTTATGTTATCACTCATACTAAAAAACAACAAACGAACCTTGCATACTTAAATGCACTCCAAACCATTTTTTATATAAGAAATAAAAAAAAAAAGAACTTTGACCAAATCTTTAGTGCTCTACATACCTACAAAGAAGCGGTTGACATGACAGATGCATGATTCCCCTTCTAATAGTGCATCTATTACATATCAGCTTGTTAGGCAAGTTTTATGCTGGGTAGAGTTCTTTGTCATTTGTGTGTCCGTGATCTGAGCAGGCCCTTATTTGCCAGAATCTGGAAGTTTCTGTACAAAATTTCAGCTGAATATTGCAAAATTTACGACCATGAGAGTGTAAACAACTTCAACTTAGTTTTTGTTACTGACCAATAATATACATATATACTTTGTATGGTCTCTGAGGCCTCTTTCTGGGCATGGCAAATGAAATGACAAACTTGGTATACTCGCCATCTTTTCTGAAGGGTGTAAAAATGTTTATAAATTTTAATTCCATTTAAAGAAGCGATTTGAAAGGAAAACTTTATGTAATTTTTTACATGTTTATAGCCTTCAATTATTCAGTGTAGTATATGTCGAATGTAAGAGAAAAATACATAACAATCATCAAAAATATATTACTTTTGCTAGCCAAAGCGTAAATTATAGTCTTTGGCAGAAATAAGGAAAAAAAGAATGCCTAACACTAAAAAAATTGGTTTGTGGATAGTGACTCTAACCAGTCAGCTGTTGTACTTTAATATTTGGTTTGTTGTTTGGTGTGTTTTGGCAAAGATTTCATTCTTAAAGTCAACAAGATTGATGATATTTGTTGTTTGTTATTTATTAGAATTGTAATTGACAGCATTTAGCTTAACAGCAGCAATAACAACACTTTTAATGTAAATCAATTGCAACTAAATTAGTTAAAACTCTAAAGCCATCACCACACAGAGACTATGTTTAAATTTCTTTTTTTTTTTTGTTTTTTCTTTTTTTGTGGTTAATGCGGTTTCATTTCTCCAGGTAGACATCCACATGTTCATAAAACACAGATGTATGTTTTCTGGTCTTAACTGATAACTGCATTTCATTAAATTTTATATACAACACATGTGTTGAGGTAGCTGAGCACTCCGGCACTTGTTATTGAAACGTTATGCTTAAATGAATTTCATTCATAATTTGGATAATCATCGGTCTTGCTGCATACGGTTGCATACACGTACAATATTTGTATTAAGAATTGATAATTGAAAATAATATACATGTGTGGGTGTGTACACGTTCATTGAATGTTTATATTTTAAACGCTTTCTCACATTGGCTCTATACTTATGGATCAATATTCTCAGGGATGATTTCAGTCTTAGCTAATATGTAACTATTGTGCTTGAAGCTAGAATGGAATATGTTGAAAATTTCATAATTTTAAGAGAAACTTTAGGTGCTTCATTTGCAAATGTAGTGGTTTTGCCATATAGCTCACGAACAGATTATCGTTAATTAGGCAACATCTGAGCTTGTTTACCTAAACTGATAAATGATAAGTAAGATAATTTGTAGATTATTTATACTTATATCATGTACATGTATGGTATAATACACAGAAAAGAGTTATCTTTATGAGATTATTATCAAAAAAAGTTCCATTGAAACATCATTCAAGTCTTTTGCGTTTATACGCGTGAGATCTATTCTGGTAGATTAAAGTAAAATTGTTGTAGAAAATCTAAATGATTTGGTTAATTTGTGGTTCATTTTACATATACTGCGACACAATTTTCACGAACAAAGTTATTAAGCTGCAAAAAGTTGAGTTTGAAAAAAATTTTAAGCACTAAATTATTGTTGATTGTTTTTTTTTTTTTTTTCTTTTTCACATTGCCTTTTTCAGTTAGTTCAGCTGGCTAATAGTGGAGATTTGTTCTTCTTATCGCATTTAGGTACAAATTAAAGTTTTTTTAGTTTTGTCTGTTGCTCTATAACTGCAGTTGGTTTAAGCTAATGAAGTGATTTGTATGGCTGCAGGTAGCTTAAAACAGAAAATGTAGAGAATTTAAATTTATAAAGTGAAAATTTTGGCAGGGGCTGTCCTCTATGAGAAATGGTTAGAACAGAATTCTTAAGCAGAGTTACGTGCATGCTGGTATACTTTTTTGTATGCACGCCCACTATATTTTGTGTATATAAACAAGTTGATCCTGTACTAAATAAGGTTACTTGTAAATTGTAAGCGTTCCTGTTATATGGCCCCGCCTTCTTATTGGCACATCTAACAAATAAATAAATTTCGTGTAATTCCCCATTTTTCTGTGTCCGTATCCTCGTTTTGGCATTTTCAAGTATCGAGTATCAATAAATTTCCTCATCAAACCTACAATGTGGGACAAGAAACCGAAATGCATGATATTACAGGGACACACAGAGAATTACAATTGCATTTATTTGTATGAAGTTGTAACATTGTATCGATACAATTACTTGGCAATGAAAGCATACTAAAAAGGAATTTAAAATTGTACTTCTCCTCTGACGGTTTCGGTATAACATCTGATAAGAGTTGTAATAAAATTTGTAATAACAAATAACAAATTTTATTATGTTATGCTGAACGCTACGTTTACATTTGGGGTGTATATGCTGTAAACACTTTCTCAATGCAATTATTTTGCACAAACATTTATGGAAAACATAAACCACTCATTTTTCCAAAAGAGATTCCTACAAACGAGAGAGATACAGATGTATAAACTAAAATAATTGAAGTAGAAAAATTACATTTCAGTTCTGTGGGATTTCGGATATTTGATATTTAGCCAGCAATGCAAATGGCTTTTGTAACAAATTTTCTGATTAGACATTTTTTGTGAGGGCACTGCAATGTATAAGACAATTGAAAGCTCTCCCTTTGGCCATAATTTTTAGAAGAATCTACAAGAAATTCTCTTAAAATGCAAAAGAGTTCCAAAAATGTTTTAAATTTTCGTTTTTTATACCCTACACATAAAGTGGTGGTATACTAAGATGATCAACATCAAAATTTTAGTGAATGTATCTGACGTTGGCACTGGCAGTCGCGGTCGTAAATTTTGAGATAAGGAATGAAATTTTCTATTGACATTTTAAGTTTCGAATCATAATCGTTCAAGTGTCACGCCAACAATTGATAAAAACAATGCACCCGGCACTAAAGCTTTTCCATTGATATGTCAAAAATGGGCGTAGTCGCATAACACACACGCTTATAATGTACAAAATTTACCGGCTATACTATACTTCTCACACGCCCACATATGCTCTATATATATTTAAAGGGTATTTTAAGGTTGGCTTAATTTAAATGTAATTTTCTTACTTGTTTTATAATATGTGCCCGATTCGATGGTATTTCCAATAACTGTAGCTGGTTATCTCTACTTAAGTGTAAAAATATGAAAATTTTACTTTCCTGCAGTAAAAGAATGTACATATCATATTTTTAATATGCTGTTTTAACAGCAGCAACAATGACAACAACAAGAGCAGCATACACGATGAGAGAATACATACGTTTTATTTCAAAAAACCATCACAATGACATCCAATGGCACAGTTATGTAAATACATGCTTACAGGTGCATGACAAAGGGAATGCAAACAAACAAACAGTCTCGATTATATTCTATGACATGTGGGTGGGCAGATGAACAAGTTGTGATTTTATTATTAGAATTTTCAACTGGTGCAATAGATGCTTAAGCCAACGTGCACGTACAGAGAAAGTCCCCCTAACACGACGACATCGATAAGCTGATGCCGAGATAACAGCTACGAATTCCAACTGAACACATTTCATTCATATATTGTGTCTCTCGTGCTAATGAACATAACTTTTGCTTAAGACTACAACTCAACTCAACACAACATACAATGGCACCCAGAGGAAATATGTTAATGTAAAATCCTTGTACATTAGTACACTCCACCCCTTTACTATTATACTTGCATTCAATTCAATTACTTGGAAGAACTTCATGAATGTTTACAAAATTGCAAATATTTTATACGCATACCTGGTTATCGTTTTGAAAATGAAATATCACATATTTGCACAGGCTTTATTAATGACATTTAGAGAAATTGCAAGAGTGAATGCTAATGAAAATTGCTCTGGCTGCAGCTCTATTGTATTTCAATTTATACCATTTACTTATGCGTTCTTGTATTTGTTGCAATAGAATAAATTATTACATCACAAAAACCTAAGCAGATGGTTTTGAAAATCATTAATATTTATAGCTAGTTGGGAGATGTGTGTTTGGCACATAGCTTGAAACGATTCATTCATTTTGGATATAAGTCGATTCCATTTCTTGTAATTATATTAATTTTAAGCTCTAATCGTATTGCTGGTAATAGTGAGAATAGGTGTTAAAGATTTAAGTTTATTTGAAAAAATCGAAATGGATTCGATGTTAATTTAAAGTGACGCGCTTTCTAGGTTTATCAAAGAATACATACATCAGGGTTTCACTCACTCCAGTATCAATAGAAAAAAAAAAAAGGAAAAACTATAAATTACATTGACCAACATTTTGATATAAAAGAACAATAACAAAAATCCAATAAATCATTAAAAAAATCCTTAAATGCTTAAACGAAACAAAACGGTGAATATTATGCATTTCGTACTTGTATGTATACGTGTATGTAAAACATGAGAAATAAAAACATTACCTTAATTAATAATTAAGAGAGTTTTATGAAATGAGAAAGACTTTGTGTAATTGACTGGATTTTGTGAATATTAGTGAATATGTGTAATCCCTGAACAACTTTAAAAAAAGAAAGATTAATTTAGGAAATCAATGGTAACCAAGTGAGCGTTAACAATGTGGTGGTGCTGTGATTTTGTAAAGCTGTCCATCTGCTCAAAAACGTCATCATAATGATGTGACAATGACAGCTGAGTAGAGCCAGTTGAAGAAAAGAGGCAACAAAATTTATAGAACATGTAAAATGCAAAGAACACAATAAGATCGTCATCATTAAAAGCACCATAACTCATTACCTGCCAGCGAAGTATGTGACTCAGTGCATTTAACAAAGTGGTGACTAGGTTTCATTGTGCACTTCTGTACAGAGTTGTGCTGGGTGGCAGCGTGTGGTGCGTGAAATTGTAATAGAGTTCCGTCATGAATGGATTTCACATAGCAGGATTTCCAGCAGGTGGTGGTACGTCGCCCGGTACCGAGCAAAATAACACCATCGAAAATTGCGGTAAAAGTAATGATAGTTTTAGTATTTCTAATACACCCAGCTACCACTTCTCACCGAATTCCACCGTATATGCGGGCAAGACAAGTAAACTAACGGATCCTGGTCACATAGGGAAAAAAGATGTTTACAATGTTGTTGCAGCTGGTGATAAAGTTGGTGTCACCGATGCAAAGTCTTTTAATCTTCGGACCAAAGCCAAAAACATTTTGCCGCACGATACGGCAAATGGCACTTATGGCGGTGCTGGGGGTGGGGGCTGCGGTGGTATGGTTCCAAATGCAATTGATTTACA
The DNA here is from genome assembly GCA_949710015.1 of Crataerina pallida. NCBI lineage: Eukaryota > Metazoa > Arthropoda > Insecta > Diptera > Hippoboscidae > Crataerina > Crataerina pallida. The sequence continues at coordinate 31,717,871 of OX453290.1, read as the reverse complement.
TGTAAAACCACGCCCTCCAACTAGTCTGAGTATTACTGGTAGTAGTGCGCCCAGCATGCTGCAACCTTCACCGCCTCTTCTTACCACCGCTATAGCCACAAATATTACCACGACGGCTCCCATTGCCTTGAGGGGCAACAATCCCTTTCTAAGTAGTCCCTCGCCTACAAAACACCAACAGCCCGTGGTTGCTTTTCACCATGACATACCCGAATATGCTGAGCCCATGCGCTATAAAACGATGAACCAACAAAAACCACCACCACCACCACCACCACAAAAACAACAACAGCAACAACAAAATCGACAACGCTCACTTTCAATAATACACAATAGCAACATTAACCACCACATTAATAATAACAAAAGTAAAGAGTCTGTTAAGGGAATAGTAACAATGAAGGATCAACCAACAGGCGCTATTTTTGCAGACTACAATGTGCCACAATTTTTACTAAAACAACAGCATGTTCAAGAAAAGCACCACCATCTCCTCCAACAACAACAGCAATTGCGGCAACAACAATTAACACTGCAGCAACAACAACGTCTACTACAATTGACGCGACAGCAGCAACAATTGCGCCATGCTGTCAGCATTGTTTCTACCGCTAATTCAGCATCATCGGTTGTAACAACAGCCACATCTACAACAACAACATCTACAATAAAACCCCCCAACATCACCAACTGCACTAACACGACATCAACATTAGACAAAGAAACGTTGTATGCAGCTTTCCTGCAACAATATCATCAGAGTCCTCCTCAAAGCTTAGACGAAGCAGGCAGTAATGCAAGTATGGTGAGTATGCAAAATGAAAATGGTCCCTCGGTATCACAACAACATAGAAACGCATACAGTTTAGTATCAGCAAGGGCCGGGTGTGGCCAACCTCTAGTACCACGACGTTCGCACAGCACACCACGACCGGTCAGCACAAACCTAAGTACAATTGGTAATACTCCTCTAAATACAAAATTGCCAGTAACACTAAATTCTATTAGCGGTCAAAGGCCACGTAGTTTGGATAGATTTAGCATAGCCCAGTTGGCTGCCAAAGGCAATAATATAACTTCCTACCAACCACCACCTATACCTTTACGTAGATTTGTACCGGCTACATTTACCCAGCAGCGGGATAATGTTGGTAGTCCTCAACCTAAGGAGCCGGTGAAGTTTAAGGGTAAAAAAAGCACCAGTATTGATAATATACGGAACACCGTGACCGCTAATGAACCTCAAGCCAGTACCTTACGACATTCAATAACATTTCATGGGCGTCAAATAAATTTGGATAATGATGTAGTATCGCTAGATCCCCAGAAACCAAAATCTGTTCACAATAATCAAAACAATTGGGGGAAGCCTGAGCGTCCTATTTCGTATGCATATGGTGGTGCCACGCCCGATCAAGACTACTTGGAAAATCAATTGCGTGCTTATTCAGAACAGTTGAGAACCATAACGGAAAGTGTGCGAAAATATTCTGAACAAGCTAAACTATTGTCCGAACTAAAGCGCCAGCAACAATTATCGAAACAGCAACCCATAAATACAGCTCAAACAAACACAGAGAAGCCACCTAATATTTTACCTATCTCAAAATCTACGGGAAATTTCGACGCGAGTTTGATCTCTCAGGAAATTGTTGGTAAATCTTTAGCTTCTCTCTCAGCACACAGCACACCTAATGAAAGTCAGACACCCACCACTCAATTAAAACTATTCCTGGATAATATACGCAGTTCCATGCGTACCGAGCATCAGCAAAATATACCTGAAGAAGTCTTAAAACCAATTAAGCAGCCGAATACTAATAATGTAACAGCTAATAAACGTTGTGAACAAATTGTTGAGCTGAGCAAAAAATCGCCCAAAAAAGTATTATCAGCAGTGAAAACGAAATGTGAATCCATTGACACCCCATCCACACCTTCCGATCAATTACGCTTATTTTTGGATGCCATACGCAGCAATAAAATACCGGAGCACGAAGAAAAGCCCAAAATGATAAACTCGCAAACATTGGATGCATATATCACGAAACCACTGCAAATGCCTGATGTTACTTCAGGAACTCCGGGCAATAATAATACTGCGGCCATACCGCTGCCTTCGCGACGACGCCCAAAAAGTTCTGTTATATGTACGAATGCAAATTCTCCCGCCTCTGCTGCTGCCGCTAAAACCACAGTTACTGCTTATTCTTTGTCAACTTCTAACAACAGTACCGCAAAAATAGATAATCGTGATCACTCCCTAACCACTTCCGAGAGTTTTCACTTAATCTCCGATAATTTACGCCTAATGAGTGAAGATTTAAAAGCTTTAAGTCCTCGTAGGGTTGTACAATCCAATAGTTCGGGTAGCCTAAAAACATTAGCGGCCACTTCTTCCGATCTAAAAGTGGCCATCATCTCACCCTTAAGCACCTCACCCACCTTGCAAGCCACTCCAAATTTCGCTACTTCGATAAGCAATCCAGCACTTCTACGCAACGTTACTGACTCGACTACGTCAAACACCACATCCGCCGCCTCAGCATCAGCACCAGGCCCAACTATGACCGATTTCAATGAGATACTTGACAGTTTTCAGCAAATGGCAGACAAGTATAAATCCAAAGGTTCCTACGATTACTTGCGTAAGTGTTCAGAAGCCTTACGTCAGCATTCACAGCAATTAAAATTACAACAACAACGACAACAGCAACAGCAGCCAACCTATAATAATGGGATTACAGACGATGCAAATTTGAACAGCACCACACCTTACTACATACGCGAAGCGGTGCGAAATTTACTTATGCAACCACGTAATGGCTTTCAAATACTCGACGACAGAATGCGTCTCTTCATTGACATTATCGACAGCCAGGATAAGTTGAGTCAGGTAAGTTAAGTAGAAATTGTGTAATCGTGAATTGTGTTTATAAAAATTCCTACATTAACACAAGTCTCTAAAGGTACACGTTTATGTAAAATATGTGTATAAAGCAACGATTACAAGACCATCTGCAGTAACCTACAAGCACACAGTTAATGTGATTTAAAAACAAAAATATTTAATAAAAATTTTCACCGAAAGCTACCTTGACGTCAACATCACGTCGCCAAGAAAATAAAGCAACAGCTAATGTTTGTAATATTCTACAAGTAAAGGTAATGTAAACAGTTTTTTCTTATACAGTGTGTTTCCATACTGCTATAAACTTATTGATGATTCAGGAAAATCTGTCATCCTGCTTTCGTTTTTGTTCTAAAAGTTTTTTTCTAGAAATAACATGCAATTAATATGTTCAGGGAGGACAGTTTCGCAGTGTCTGTAAAGTATTCTTTACCGAATTTAGCAGAACATTTCGGCCTGAATGATTCTAATAATTACTTCCTGATATAACAAGTTTTCTAACCAATTGAGCATATGAAAGTGTCCCTTATGCCCCCTAATGCACTTTATCCCATAAACAAATATGTCATAACATGAAGGGTAATGTAATGGGGATGGTGGAAAACTTATTGGATTCTTTATGGTTTTGCTTTTGCTAAAGATTTGTATCCGTTAGTTAAATGATGTTATTGAACATGTATGCGAAGTGTGTGATTCGTTCATACATACAAGTATATTGTTTGTATTTAATGAAGAGTTTCCCACTTAATTAGAGAGTGGTTCAAAGTACAGCGAGGTGTGGATAGATAGTTTTTACCATGTGGAGACTAACTAATCTGCCTTTTATAGATACCCAGTACAAGGGACAAAATATTCATGCATTTTTATATATGTATGAGGTTTTGGATAATTCCCTTTTCATAGTATGTTCTTGAGACCCCTTAAACACCGCTTTCATATTTTAGTAACATAAGCTAACCCAGACTTCTAACGTACAGTGTACAAAGTTTGCATTACTTAGAAATCTCATGGACAAATTTTAGCCTATTACTCATTTATTGCCTGTTGGAAATGGAAAACCGCAAGAAGCACTCACTACGAAATGTGTGGTACGTAATTCTTACAATTTGTCATTTGTGGCAATGTGCATAAATTAAAATGTATGTGTACGCGTATGCAAGTGTTTATGCTCAAGCATACAGCATACATAACTTAAGAGACGAACGAGTAAAAGGTAAAAAGGAGATGGAGTACAATTGTTGATATACGAGTATATCTGTGAACATTTTGAACACTCTGTGTGTCTGGGGTGCACTTTTAAAGGGTTTGGGACACATTGTTACACATATTTACTTCTACTAAAACTTAATTAATTAGCTTAGTCACATATTAAAAAAAGTTTTTTTGAGATTAATGATTTATAAAGAAACAATTAAGAAAACTAAATTCTTAAATAAATCTCCCTACAAATGTTGGAAGTGGCCAACGCGAACGCGAACTGCGATGCATCCAACAATGAAATTAATAATTTCGTATAAACGATTAATAATAACTTACATGGAAATTTCTAATTTAATATTGTTGCTTTATGCATAAGACCAATATAGCCGTGTTAACCATTCCATAATCTCTACAGAGTAGTAGCCGCGATTCTCGTTGCTTTCACTGTTATTGAATAATTTGTAGCCCATAAATTGTCTGCCTATCTGTGTATATTATATAAAATAGTCAGTTTACACAGTTGTTATATCTACCACGCGGCATTAAAGTACAAATCGTACATATGTACACACTGTCAGCCTCATTATCATTGCTAGATTAAATACGATTCATTTTTGTGAAGCACGCTTGCAAAGGTACAACATATACAAACACAACTGTGCCTATATTTAAAGAGATTTTAAATTGAGCGTTGTGCTTGTAAAGTAATCGTTAATGGAATAATTATAACTATATTTGCATATAGAAAGGAAAGATAATTTTTTTTCGTAACTGGGACCAATTACTCGTTTAATTCAAAATCCATAAAATGGTGGGTTTAACATGAATAAGGAAATAATCAATATTTGATTGAAATGGAATGAAATTCTCAAATTGTTTGCCACACCCACTGCAACAAGCATTGAATTGAATTGAACTGTGAAAACATTAAAATTGGTTCAATACTCTGCACCATTTAGTTGCATAAATTATGTTATAATTATTGTAGTTGATTGGTATTCTCGAGCCATTGTTATATAAGTCACTTTGTGAAATTTAGTTGTATGGAAAGTGATTCTAAAAATGGTACGATCGAGACCAAATTTGGCGCAGCTAATTATTAAGTCATTGATCTATTTTTCACCAAATTTTGTTATAACACTATGCAAACTATTACGATTTCTATAAGAGAACGTAATAGAAACCCACATGTATTGATTTTTCTTTTATCTTTGTGTTGGTACGTAACTGGAATTTGCTTTTAGTAATCGTACGTATAAAGTTATTGACACATTTTATAAACATTAAATTAAACCCCACAGTTTTATAAATTAATATATAATTAATTAAACAAGGCCAAATCTAACAGATCCATCATCTACATAACCCGTACACTATTTTCTCTGTTATGTTGTATGTAGATTATTGTATGCTAAATAAGTTATATGTTATGTTATATATTATATACGTTATTTATTGTATGTTACATGTTGTGTAGATATAAGCTTTGAAGTTTCCGCCAGCATTACACCAGAGAGATCTACCATTAGATAAACAGAAAAACAGTTCATTTATAATACTTTTCTTTTTATATTTATTGGTGCAGTCTAACTATTTATGTGTACACTTGTATTGTATATCATTTGTATATCTATTTATTTTTACATTTACATAATGAAACATTCTCATCTGTTTATTCACTCTGCCACTCCAATAAATCATTTGCAATTAAGCTGCAAAGCCCTTTCAAATGTATCTACAAGTACACCAAGTATGCCCCGCGTTCATTATATATTTATTCTAACTGTTACGACAAAGCACAACAGCCAACTAACTATAACCTACTCCATTTTTAATTGCTTAGTAAATTAACTTACATTTCATATTATGTCAAGTAATACTCCATACATTTAGCGCAAATATATATAATTCGAAATAAGTTAATTTCAAATCCAACTAATTTAAAAATAGTAATTTATTTATACCTATAAGCGTATAAGAAAGGTGTAACAACAACAACAATAGTATCAAAGAAAAATAATGTGAAAAAATTTAAAAATATAAAATTAAATTTAAATAAAATAAAAAATAACATAAAAGATTTTTGTCAATTGTGGGCGTGTATTTTAATCGATTTTCCACATTTTTATTAACAAACTAATGACATGAACTGTGAATGTTTGTAACAAATTTCAATTCATGTTTTGACGATCAAGAATGTAGAGGGGGGTGTCCCTGGAGCTTCATACTGGCAGTTCTATACAGAAACAATTCTGCTAAACAATCCGATTTCAATTAGCTAAAAATTAAGTACATATACTTAAGTATTCATGCAAATTAGTAGTTAATCTAACATACATATGCAATGGAATGTTAAAGAGAATAAAAATGAACATTACAGAAAAAAAACTAAAAAATTTCAACTCCTACAATAACAACACCAGCAACCCGCATAGTTGCAACTTTATAATGGAATATTAATCCTAATACAACGGTTTTATCTACTAGCTTTTATTATATCACACATAACTTGTTATGGATGTTCGGTTAGGTATTAGAACATCTAGTATAAAACATGCACAAAGGAATATGTATAAATATTAAGCTTGTGGAATAAATTCCCTTTAGTAAGAGTATGCAGATAATCTCAGTAAAAGCAAAAAAATCACATAAAAATAACGAAAACAAAAAACCAAAATGAACGCGTGGAAGATGTATTTACGTAGAGTGTAAGCATAGGATGCTGTAGAGTAACGCTGCTGTTGAATACACAAAAATTGTAGAAAACAATATGAAAGAGCGATGAGCAGTAGCCGTAAAATATGCAATAAACGTGATTGTCCTTGTTATGCTTCCACTAAATTATATACATATAGTGGCAGTGGGGTAAAAAAACATCAAATTCCGAACAAGCAAAAGTTTACATATAAAAAATTTTCAATAATCGTCCAAACATTATGTTTGGTTTGGGAGTGAATATTAATTTTCTTTCATTTATTTTTAATTCTACACATTTTCTCTATATGCCGCTTGTTCCTCTTGTTCGCGTACATCTACTCTGCGATGCTCTCCTTCCAGGTACACACTCATATAATCGATACGTCAGTATAAGTAATTAAGTCTGATGCGCATTTGATGAGTTTTATATTTTCTTTTTTGTTTATTCCCCCCTTACCAGCACTGTTATTATGGGTTAAATGTGCTTTTGTCATCTACTCGTGTTCACTCAAACGTACGCATGCGGTAACATGCATCATATTACGCCAACAATTATAGTTTTCTGCACGAACATTGATAGAACAATGCACCACTGACAAATGCCTGTTAATTGAAACGGAAAAACCTCAGTTGAAAATCCTTTTTTCTTTTGTGTGTTACACACACATGCACACTGTTGTGCATAATAATTGCAATTCTCATGTGTACATTTAATCTAAACAATGGTGAAAAGCTGCACCACTCAAGGCGTGAATAATTTAGTTATTTTTTTAATAACAATTTTTCATATGTTCATTATTTACACCATGTAAGTAAGTTTGTGTAAAGAGTACAAGGTGTTGTTCTAGTTGTTTAGGTACCGAGTTGTCAGCACTGTCCATCATCTTATTTATAAAAGACAAACATACACACTTACGTGTATTTTTTTACTGTTGCATACGAAAAGTTTTCACAAGCTGTGCATTTGTTGATTTGAAAAGTTTACCGTCGTGCCTTTATGAAAAATAACTTGAAACGAGTAAAAAAGTTAAATGTGGTTTAAATTGGACCAAATCTTGGATACCATACAAACAAGTGTACGTGGCGTTAATACAATAGTGCCCTCTGTGAAGACCCCTAAATTACATTCGTATTTACGATAATAAATGTGTTTCAATATCCTTCTCAACAAGTGATTATTTCTGTTAATAACTCATAACCTTAACCATCCAAAAGCAAACACATACACATGTAATTAAGTTGATACAGAATTTTGTTATCAATTTATGAGAGTATGTATCAGACCAAGGCGGATATTTAGGTGCCTTTTACTTCCAGTTATTAAATGTTTCATTATTTAGTTCAATGCCTTTAATATTACAAATTTGTAATATTGTTGCTACCGCTACTCCTTTTTCCATCTTTCGTTACATTTATACTATTTCTGTTAGTGTATTTGTTTAACCCCATTTTTGCGTTATTTGTTTTATTTTGTTTTGTTTTAAAACCACAAATGATGCCGCATACCAGCATACCTCGATGCTTTACTGTTAACCGGTAAAATTGTAATGAATTATAAAAAAAAAAAAAAATAGGAAAATAGAGACGTTCTACCTCTCTCTTCCTCACGCTTTATACTTTCACCATTTCCTGGCACTCTCGTTCGTTGCCAATATGTAAATTTTCCATATTTTGTAGCTTTAATGAGGGTATAAATGCCAGCACGATGATGATGATGTGGATAATCATGACACTGCTGTTGATAATGATGATATTCATGCGGGTGATGTTCATGAAGAAGAAAAAAACCAAACACAAAAGCCCTGCCAGGTATAAGTTGACCTAAAAGCCTCAATATTTCAGCTATTCTCTTCCAGTCTCACGCCCACATCTGCCACTTTGTGTGTATGTGATACGTGGCACTTTGTTATTACATGAACAAGTATGGTAGGGCGTTTGTTGTTGTAAGGGAATTGCTTTTACTTTTATACATTTTTGTATACTCGACTGTGCACGTTTGTCATTTTTCTGTCATATTTAAAATGACAGTACGCTACCATCATATTCACCTTTCCTGTGAATGTATACAAAAACCCTATGCGTGTGTTATGCATGTTTGATGTGCAATAATGTGTGATAAGTAAACCTCACAGAGCACAAAGCGGAAGAGACGTGTAGGGTGCATTTATGGCGATAATAAAACAAGAGCTAGCATCGAGGATCTTCTCGTTGCACATTTCTTTATGTTTTGTAAGCTTTTCACACTTTCTTCCAGTTTAACTGATACATAAACGGCAATATGGCAAACTGGTGCTATAGCTATTGCTTGTGCTTATACGATGTCGTGCCAACAATGCTGACATATTATAGATTTCATCAAGTTGATACGGGAATAAACAAAACGAGTGTTAACACTTTTAACATATTTGCTGAATTCGCACTAACTTACACGGTACATGTACTACCATAAGATTTCTATTTAATCCATTTAATACCTGCAGCGAAACTATCTATAAAAGACGACATGATATTTCTCTGTTTTGTTGTCATTTTCACTACGGTTTTTGACACAAGTACTTGACGGACTTTAGTTAAATGACCATTTTTTTATTACGTTGAACAGATCTCACATACATTGTGTTTTATTGCGGATAATATATGTGGACAAGTCAATTGTCGGACATGTGAAAGTAAAATGAATTTATGACCAAAACAATATGAATTTATAGCCGGAGAGATCCCAAAGGTTTTCCCGTTGCACATGTCACCAAGTGTTGATGATGAAATATGTTGTGGTGCGGTGTACTCCCGCTTGTCTCTCTGAACTTTCTCTATCCGTTTCAATGGTTCAATTTGCACGCATGTTCATTTCAAATGGATTTTTTCTAAACGCCTTTTTTTTTTACTTATTTGCTTCACAGTTAATTAACGAAGGGTCATTGCAGTTCATGGTACAAAAGTGAAATCAAAAATCTATGAAAAGCTCTACAATTATATTAAAACATATATTTGGAGCCTGGCACATATAAAATATTTTTTTAATGGCTATTAAAAATCGATTAATGATAGACTTTTATTTATTGAGAGCGTGGTTCCTAACCGAATTCCCATTTTCAAAATCGAATATTTGAATGTTTGCCAGCGTGAGCGAATTCAACAACAGACAGACATACGGACATTGCTAATTCGACTCATTCTATAATGTTGATCAAACTTATGAGGTCCTATTAATTGTTAAACAAAACAAACAACAAAATTTTCTTAATTACAATACACGTTTAATTTCTTTACGGGGGACCACATACGAAAGTGAAATCATCAAAGGTATTAGTTTTCAATATAAATGAGGCTTCGTTTAGCTTATGTCTGCCGTGTATGGTATCAAAAAAGTGTGGAGAACAAATTCGACTCGAAACGTATGTCGTTTTTATGTACTTAGTTGTTATTTTAACCATATGTGCGTACGTGTCAACACAAATCCTGCTTTGATTTACAACACAACAACGTATTGTACATAAAATGTTATGCATACAAAATATTGCACGTATTTAGTTAGTCTACTCACTGCCTGGATGAACATTCTGAGTTAAGAGAGATAGAGAATGCAAACTGTAAAATGGAATAACATCCGAAATATGTCAGTAAATAACTGACATATTTCCTTATCATTGGCCATTCATTCTTTTGTCTTTCTCTAGCTCTATCTCTAACTCAATTTCTATCTCTTCCTCCTCCTCATGCTACTGTACAAACACAAAACACTGTCCTGACAAGTATTTTGATTAAAGTTGTCTGTTCATTAAGGGATTAGTGTCTTTTATAGTTTAAGCAAATGTTGAAAAGCATTTAACTACAATATTTTCCATTATCATTCTTTCTTTGCAGGTATGTTGGCAACATTTTATGCTTAACAATTGCAATTTTACTTATACGATGGTGAAGGTAAAGTATGATATATAGACATAGTGTGTGTTTTAAAATTTTAAATATTTTTATATTCTACGTAAAATTTGAGGAATTAATTTATTAAATATTCAGTTGGTAGTATTAAGAGATACTGAGAGTATTGTGGAAGAGTCCATCATTTGTGAGATGTGTTGCTTCTCTTGTTCAACTAATTAAATTCAAAGATTTTTTTACAAATATTTTGGGTACATCTTACTTTTGATTAAATTTTTTATGTGTGTTTTACATGGAATGCGATATATGTAAAACTTTCTACTGGTTACATGGATTTTTACCCACAAAAACATTACTTTCATTTGGCAAATAACGTGAATGTAAAGAGTACATCTTCCTAAATAAACACACACACACACATGCACTAGTCCAATTTGAAATTTTATGTTTAAAATCTTTGTGATTTAGTGCAAACGCACATCCATACATATAGAACCCAGAAATTTGTGTGGAAGTTGATATCACCGTATAGATAAGGCGGGCTCCCTTTGGATTATATGTGCGGAATTAAGTGTCACACACAAGTTTTGTAATTAATATTAGAATAGAGGCAGCAGCAGTAACAACAGTAAGCAAACTAATGTTTGGCATATGACCGATTTTGGCAGAAAATTTAAATTTACTCATTTATAATTTACAATGATTTTTATGTGGACATTTTGTGGAGCACTTCTATCAGTGCTCTATTGCATTATCTCTTTTACTTTTGGGTCATTACAAGGAAATCATTAAAGTTTTTATGTCCTCATAACTAAATCACTTACGTTTACTTTTCCATTTTTCCACTTGTACGCACTTGATAGTTTTCCGTTTAAAATACACGCAAAAACAATAGAAACTTGAAACCATTATCAGAGAAAATTGAATTTGTTAAAAAGAAGAAGGAATTTACCGTGTTCAGGGGTAACGAAGAGTACAACAAAGCATGTGACACTCAAGAAAGGGTCTTCAAAACCTTCACATTTTACCTTAAGTGATAATAGTGGAAATTGTAAAATGTTAAATGATGGTGATAGCAATGGTGGGTGTGGAACATTTATATACCTATTACGCCTGCTAATAGTGCGTGTGTTACGTATCAGCTTTCAAGAACATAAAATATAAAATTTTTATAACCAAATTATGAGATTCCCGTTGTGTATAAAATATATTCCAATATATTACCATTTAAATGTATTAAGTATTATTTATAGTTGTTAAATATTTATATTAAGTTACTATTTTAAAACATGATGAAATAAAAGTCAAAAAAATAAGTATTCACATAAATATTTTACGATTTATTGTTATTCATTCATTAACATAAATTTCATTTATAACGTCCACCTACCAGTCACAACGTGAATATATGGCCGCATATATTTAGTCAAAAGGCTTGTATAAGCCACAAATATATTTTGATAACCCCATAAAACTTTTATGATATATTCATAATTAGCATCATTTAACCGTGTCTGTACATCCGTCCGTATAACTTTCATTCTAATCATGCTATAGAGTAAAAAAAGTACGAAAAACAAATTAAATATTCTTTATATCTACAAACAAATAGTAGGTGAGGTACATACATGAATTATACTTTCTAATAGTATATGTATCAACTTGTAAATCTATTTTTACGCAGAATAAGGTTTTTCGTAACATTTTTGTCATGTTGATGGATGAACTGATGAACCAAATTTCAACTTCATAGCTTAATTTTGTAGCATATAAAGAGATTTTTGTCGATTTTGGGCGTGGCTAATGGCCGATTTTGCCCAATAAATGGTCATCCACGTGCAGAAACTGAAAGTTTCTCTATAAAATTTCATTAAATACTATCTACTACTAATTGATCTTTGAAACCTTTAAAAATGTATACTAATGAACAATTTATTATTTCCATATAATATAAAACATTGTTGTTTAAAGTTTCAAGTAGGTCTTTCAATGTTTATTAAATTATATTTAATTTTCATTTTTAATAAATGCTGATGTGCTTTTTCAAGACTGAATTGTGCTAAGCCAAAATGTTGACCATAAATTATTTGTTTTTCATATGTGTAGCGAAACGAAGTAGAAAATGCAAAGATAATAAGTAAATATGATGATAAAGTTAATAATTGTGCCAAAGGTTTTTTACGCTGTGTCAACTACATTTAGTTTGTAGGCCTTGAGGCTCCTTGTTTGAGGCTGAGGTAAATAGACGTAGACCTATTCTTGCATTTTCTAGTGATATAAAGACAATGATACCGAAGCAATATTTACTCCTAATATTTGCAAAAAGACTAGAGGCCTATTCCCTTCACAATTCTAGTTGTCAGCAAAGTAAGCTTTCAATTTTCGATTTATTGATAAGCGATCTATCTTGCATCTTGCAATTTCTCCACGGGCTTTTCTTGCACCCCAGAATGGCAACCAAGCAAGTCGTAAATTTGTAGGAAGAAAGACTACAACATATAGGTTTCTTCTTAGTCGTCTACTAACCTTTTGTAGTCTATTAAAAAATGTGCAACCTATTGCCTACCTTTAGGATTAGCTCAAACAAAAATTGGGAAGCATACTTCTAAAACCAATTTAAATAACAAAGTAACTTTTACGGAAAAAATATAATTGGGTTTTCAAACCAGTTCAGTTATGCATAAAACGTTTCAACTCTCATATATATATAAGAGACAGAGACTTTAGACAACAATATGTACAAAGTTTATTCTAATAATTTATTAAACATTTATATAACTTGATAACTTTTAATTAAGGCAGCAGGACACTTTACATATAGTAAAGATTTTGGCTACTTGCTTACAATTGGAACAAATGTATTTGTTGTACTTAGTTTTAAGGCTTCCTACAAAGAAACATTTTTTTTTTCATTTTTTTTATTTGAAAGGCGAAAGCAATGTTTTATGTAACAAAAAAATCAATATTGTATCGTATGCTGTCTTATACATCATTTCATATTTCCACTCGTAAACTAGTTTACGACTTCTATTCGAAGGTCTGCATAATAAATGTATTATTGCATCTGGATTTGTGTTGGGAGTTTCAAAAAACTAAACATTTTCTACTTTGTATTCTGTTGCTATGCAGTTGTTTTTATCGAATCTGTTCTTTACCAGTTGCTTTCTATTTTTCTATTTTTAGTATTTAGTACGTGCTTATCTTTCCCTCCATTTATTTTCCTTTCTCCCTATTGCCAGGTATTTTTAAACAAAAAAAAAAAACAAGAAGTGAAGAGAGCAACAGTTTCGGTAGATTTTAATTTTATATATTATTGTATAAAGAATTTTTTCCACTTTCACTGTTTATGTGTTTTTCCTTTTCTTTCTTATTTAATGTGCGATTTTTTGCTTTTTATTATTATTACACTTGCATTATTATCTGTTATCTGCTTTTGTATCTCTTAACGTTTACATGCAATTTTTACTGTATTGTTGTTGTACAGAAAAGTTAATTAAAATTTCATCTCAATTAGTTTATTTAGTAGTTTTTAACATCTCTTAGTAAGTAATTCCTTTACAGATACCGCTAAGGGCACCATAGAATATATGTAAAAATGTATGTGTATGTGTATGTATTTTTGCGAAAAAATCGAAGATATCTTCACATTTCGAGAAAATAATTATAAAATGTAATGAATAAGAGATCCATTGTAATAATGAAAGTAATTAAGTGCGGCGAATCAACAGGAAAAGGATTTTTATTAAAGAAGGAAATAAAAACAAGTAAAAAACATTTCTCCTATATAACACTATATTTTAAAATAAGCCGTTATATGAGGAAAATTCCATTTTTTAAATATTTTTGATAAAATTTTATAAAGAATAGCTCAAGTGCTATAATTTGCGCCCACAAAGACTTTTTTAAGAACCAGTTGGACCATCTAAGCTAATAAGCTTAGATGTAATGCTTTATTATTTACATATGATATATATGTATGTATGTGTTTTAATAAATTTTACCTCATGTCATCTAGCTGTGAAGTAATCTCACAAAAACTACACCAAACTAGGTATTGTCGGTCATAAATCAACTTCACTTATCTTGGTGGCTTTCCATTACTTGGCCCCTAATTACAGAAACTAACAATACTGGCAACAAAACAAATTTAATAATATTAACATTTTCAATATTCCATAAGTGACGATCACAAAATTACGTAAAGTGGTTTGTGAAGGAGTGAGCAAGAGTAATCGGAGCATAAGGAAACTTGAAAACAAACATTCCAGGATGTACTTGAACAAGTTTACAACAAATTCTTGGAAATACTTTAAGTAAACAGAGGGAGAGGCACATAAGGCATCTAAAGCATACCTCCATACACAAGCACATCAGCTACCAAATGCATGTGTGTTTGTGTGTAAAGCATTAGTGAGGGAAGTGCACTTTTAGCAGATTATTAACCACAACCGTATAAAAACACTCGAGCACATCCAATATGTGCATACTTACACACACACATACATCCATTTCAGTTTGCGTTGGAGTTTTTGTGTTTTATTTATTCAACACAGTAAGATGATCTCAAGGGTAATAGTTGGGCAGCTACCATAAATAATTGTTAGATGCTGTTAGTGGAAAACAAATACAGATCAACCTTGCACAAAGTTATCAAGTGAGCGTCGCGTTAGGCAAAAGGTTATTTACACATTGAATAGAATAAGAAGAAGAAGAAGTAGATTAAATTATTGTAACAGTAGCCTTAGGACTCGATTACTTGGCTAGTTATTCACTTTCTTTCAATTAGTTGGAAAAGTTTAATTTCTTTCTTTATATTGTATATTTAGCACAATTGATTGCACTTGATTGTATTGAAATACCTGCTGAGCAAGAACAGGTCTTGATTGAATCCCTAGACTAAATAAGGTTTCTAACGATTCATATTGAAAGTAAAACTTTCCATAATTTAAACATACTTTGCACAAAAATCTCAAAGGAAACCGCCCCTAGAATGAATTGATAGTCCTTAGTGGACCAGTATAAAGGCGGTTGCTCATTAAAACGTCCTAAGTTATCTCCTTACCTTTCATTCCTTTATTCTTTTGTTCTAGAATTTATTGCTCTTGCTTTTCGTGCTCTCCTTAACATAAACAATACTTATCATACTCTTTCACTTAATACACATTCAATTACAATAATTTCGTCCATTCGTTTGTAACAGAGAGAAGAAATATTCCACTTTTTCTTTATAACGAAAACTTCGCATATCACTCCATGGTTCAGGTATAGAAGCAGGTATATATGTATATGCTTATGGAACCATTTTTGCATTATATTTACAACTAGTAGAAGTCCTATTATCCACAGCCGTCAAACAGGAATACATCTTAGGATTCATTACGCCTATTTTTCCGTAACGGAGTAGCTAGAACTCATTCTATTATGGGAAAATAATCTTTACAGAGTGTAGATGTTCGGGTTAATTTGTTATAACTTTCGTACTTGCATCTCTGTACTGTTCTACAAAATTGCGAAACTTTATGATTAATCGTGCTTCCTTTTCCTTCTTTTATTATAAAAATTCGTGGTTTAATGTCACTTACCTAATTAAAGAAGTAAAATTTTGAAAGCTGCTTTTTAATTAAGATTAATTTTTATTGGAAGTTGAAAATATTTTTAATGACGGTGGTTCATCAATGAACTCATTCAGGAAAAAACTTGACTTTGCTTGATTTAGGGCAATTCTTATGTACTCTTACTCTAACATAATTATAAGTCGTGAACGTGGCAGGGAACATATTACTCTCTCTAATATATGCATTACGTACCAACTTGCAATCCAAAATTTTAATGGGAGCGATGATTAAGTCCAAAGTACTTAGTTTTTTTTAGTTAGTTTTTATCGGTTTAGTTTAAATAATAATATAATTAATTTAATTACCATTTATCCTTCTAGTCGTTTTAATATTTTGCTATTTAATTAATTCTATTATCTATGTATTGTTAAGGTATCCTTTAAAACATTTCATGGATTAAGTTTTTGATTTATCTTCAATGATACTCTGTCCCCAAGTGTTTTTTGTGATAGTTAGAAAGAAAAGCAGAAAGAGAAGCAATAATTAATGAACTATACTTTTTTCTTACGTTAATTCAAGTGATAAATAAATGAAACTACAGAATACTATAATAATAAAGATATAATTACCTGTACAACTGAATGTATGTTTAATAAAATAAGCAGCACTCGAATTATGTTAAAGATATCCTTGCTTTTTATTACTTAAGTGAAAGACAAATATTGTATTGTACAACGTGAGAACAATATTAAGAATAACGGACGACCATGACTTGAACTTCTTCAATAGTTAAGCAGTTCATATAAAAAATCACATAAAGAAAGTAAAGTTTAAGGATGAAACTATTTTTTAAAAATCATGGTTGCGGCTGGTATACGGATTGCATTCATTTTAAATAAAAAAAAGTTCCTTTTTAATCTAATAATGTCCAATTCAATGTTAACTCGTTATACGCATATACAACAATCATAAAGTTTACAAATATGATGGACTCGTAAACGTAATTACGTCTTAATAAACAACTTGTATTTTTTAAAAATCCTATACCGAGCAAATGGTAAATTCTACGTCCATTAGTTAAAGATCTCCAAAAAGCTAGTAAAATTTCCAAATGTTTGCAAAAAAGTTGATCAAAATCAGAGCTGCCTTTGGAAAGTTATAAATAAAACAATATTATCTTTGTTTTTAGTGTGGTTGTTGTTTTTGTTTGTAAAGAATTTGGCAAAATCAGTTGAAATATATTTTAACCATTTCTTTCTAATGTTCGTTTTAAAAAGTCTATAAATTTTGAACCGCTGCACGGATTTTGTTCAAACCAACTGCCTGTAGCTGGAAAATTCTTCAACTTTACAATAACATATATTTTATGGGCGTGGCCTTGCTTACCTAATTATAATAACCTATTTTACAAAGTAGTCTTTTTTGCAAAAATGGGTCATCCTAGAACCCCAATACCACGATTAATGGATTTATTAGGGAATTTAGAAAAAGGCGCGCAAAAATTTTCAGATCGATAGGAGCTATCGTTTCCGAGTTATAAGCGTTCAAAGTTTTCATTGTAGCATACTTTTGGGCAAATCTTAACAAAGGGAATAATGGAAGTTTTTTACTCGTAATTACTTCTACTTCTTAAGGTACATATATTGCATACTAATTTAATGGATATAAACATAGACAAAAACATTTTGCATAGGATCTCAGACCGAAATAAATGCTTCGCCAAATAATTGGAACTTTTTTTCGAGACTTCTATTGTTGAAGCAAAAGGTACACATTTCAGTAAAAACAATTCAAGGAGACAGCTGTAGCTAGCTGCATAAAGTGAACTGCACGCCTGCTGCCACAATAAAATCCACTTCACAATTGGGTTAATGGCTGTAGGCCGCTTCGAACCGAACTAACAAAAAATATTAAATTATTGTAGTAGTGTGCATGACAAATAATCAAAATAACACAGACACACACCCACAACACACACATACACATACAAGTTCATTCATAAACATATTTAGTCGTGCTGAAAGTGCAAAAATCCTAAAGCTCAGCATAAAAGTACACGCCACGCCTGTCTGTCTTCATCCACTTTAAACGACACTTGTGTATGTTGCGTAGAGTGCATGCACACGGTAAACCAGGATAATAAAGTCAATTTGTTACGAAATGATAAAAAAAAATCTTGATTTCCATTCGACGTAGAACAGACAAACACAAGCATCCGTAACTGAGGCGGGCCAAAAAATTGTTTTTTTGTAGAAGAACACATGTTGAAAATTTCCAATTCCATTTCGTTTTGATCAACTTTAAAAGTAACGACGATAATAATGGCAGATAAAAACACGTTCTCGTAGTTACAATAGCAACAAGTACAAAGGCATACATTATTATAAAAAGGATCAATACCACAGCAACGGCAACCACTCTTATTCTACGTGGTTATAAATACATATCCACCATTAGAACACATTTTATATAAAAAAAATACTACAACTAAATGAAAACGAAATCCCTTTAAAGAGGCTTAACTTTATTAAAGATCTTTATGTTTGTTTTTTGCTCCATGACATTACTTTGTCAGAACGTTTGTCACGCTCAGAAGGAGGTGTTGTAGACTCCGTATATTATTATTATATTCGTATATTAGACGCGCCCACAATTTACAAAAAAAAACGTACACCGCGTAAAACTCGATACAATATAAGTTGATACGTAATGCTTACAAATTACATATACCAGCCACGCCCACCGTTTGTGGACGTGGATAAATATTGAAGAAGATATTTAAGATTTGGCTTAAACCAAATTTACTTTTCTGACTCGATTATCATTCGAATTGTTTTTATAAGGACTGACATGTTTTTCTAATATTTTTACATACACAGTCACCCATTATAGCAACAATATAAACCGAAAAAAAGTTGTGGATTTATTTTCTTTTTTTCTTAGCAAACATTTAAAATGAAGTGTATTCTAACAGAGACGGTGCGCCCCTATAAATACATATTGTTTCCAAAAACCTGCACTTATCGGAAGAAGGCCTTAACGTAAAAATGCTATTGTACTCAATATATGAATCGATTTAAAGATGTGCGTGTGTGTTTTGAAAGACTTATGGCAGAAAAAATTCAGACACTTATCTGAAATGCATGCATCAATCATAGGTGTAGAAAAAGGGGACGTGAGCGAATGCTTTAATGCTACTAATACCAAAAACATCACTTTGGTGCCGAACTCAACATTTAATAGTGCTTAAAGAAGGGCAGACTTGTATACATGCCACGCCTACAATTAACCTATTCAAGTACACAACATTTAACAGATTTGATTTTATTCGTAATCACAAGTTCCTTAGCGAAGATATTAGCGCTCGAGCGTAATAATAGTCGCTAGAGCAGCGCATGTAAAATCGTTAACTGTGCTTTATGTTAGCAGCACTAGCATAAATAATATAATTTGAAAACAAACGAACTTACTCACTATGTACTCCATCATACATACATTCCCCATATACGTGCATATAACACATACATGGCACACAAACACGACCGCAGTGGTGTGTTCTTAAACTAAAACTGCTATTGTCACATTTTATAGCTGTCTTACTCCCTAGTTTTCCATTTCTATGTTATTTCCCATTTCCGTCGTATTGTACGTATTAAGGGATAGTGTGTTTCTTTCATTTCTTCTTTTGTTTCTTTCTTTTGCTGCTGCTAGTAAAGCATTTATTGTTTTTTCATATTGTACAGCTTTTACACTGCTACTCCACTCCTTATCGTTTCCAATGGATTGTTCTAAAAAAAAAAAAAGAGACGTACGTTTTCATTAATATCTAGTTTATAATTGTGGTTGCATGTATGTTCGTGTGTGTGTTTTGCCTGCGTTCTATAAAACTTTCGTGCTGCTTGACGATAATTTAATTAATTCATTTACAGAAAACTATTATATGATGTTAGGAGCCTGTGGAGGCCATTATTCCTACCAATGCTGCCACAGCACAAACGTACATGCAGCAGATTAGAAAAAATTATTATCAAAATGAATTTTATGCGTATTTGCTTTACTTTTGTAATGGTTGTTATAGTGGTTTACTTAGCACCAGAAATTTTCATAATCTAAAGAAAGTGAAAAGGACAAAAAAAAACTATAAAATAGAGTGTGCGTTTTAAAGGGCTTCCTAAGACACAACAAAGAATGTTCGGTGAGCTTATGCTGTCTGTTCAAATCGAAAAATGATCAATTTTATCGAAAAGCCTTAAAATTTGGAAAAAATATGCAACGTTTCGATTTATCTTAAATCTATTTTGAATACAATTCAGGCTTATTTAGAAATTGTGGGCGTGTCATACAACAATATTTCTCGTAAGTATTCCAACAACAGACCCATGCACACTGATGCGGACTTGTTTAGGTTGATTCAGATTTTAATGCCTCTAATGAATATTTAAACTTAATAATATCTTTGACGCCTCGACTTAGTTATACATCTACCAAGTCATCCATAAAGTCATCATCTATAGGTTGATATGCGTCATTTCTTATTATATATGTTTACACACAAAAATGTACATTTGTTTTGTACTAAAACTTAAATATTTTATTTAATTAATTGAGCTAATTAATTAGTTTTCTGACATAAAAAAGAACAAAAATAACCGGAAAAGGTAAATCTGCACACGATAATAACAATGCATTTAACAATTAGTTGTTCTTGAGTGTATATACACTGAGACAGAAGTGAAAGGTGTACAAACATGTAAACAACAACTGCACAAGTAGAGAGGATGTAAAATGTATCCAACAAACTCCTGCACTGTCAGCATGAATAAATCTGTTTGGATGCGTGAGCAGGCACTTTAATTGCTGTTGTAAATGGATAAATACTCTGAAATGTATTCACCATTACGTATACATGCTTGAGGGAATAGCTACCATAACTTCAATTATACTTATAATGTGTTGAGATATATTCTAAACATTAAGTTGGAATGTTGGCTACATGATGGCATTCCCCAGAAGGGTCACCTTGTATAAAAGGACTGTTCACATTTACATTTAATTGACTTAGTTGCTTTTTTAAATAGGGTAATACTTTAATTAGAAGTTGATAAGTTGATAATTTTAAAAAAATTGGCTCCAGTTTATTACCATTCACTAAAGACAAAATTTGCATATAAATGTGAAAAACATTTAAGACTTGATTTAAAGAAAAATTATTTGTTTTCTTTTTAATCCTTTTTATTTGTAAGCGCAGCAACCCTTTTGAGTTATTGAAAATCATAAGAAATCGCACGATCATTAAGTTCTATAAAATTTTACTTTTACTTCTTTAATTTATCCGTTTTCATTATATTTTTACAAAGACTTTAACTTGCGCTATTTGATTGCCCTTGATGGCATAATGTATGCTGTATTTTGGTTGGCTAATCATGTCCGTATACCAAAAATTTTGTGATTTTATTAACAATTTCATAATGTCACAATTAAGTTAAGCGACAATTTTATTCTTATTACAAGAATTTAAATTAATTTGTGCCCGTAAAAGAAAAAAACCTCAGAACATAAGCGACAATTTTTACTTTGCCAACTGTCAGTGATTAGAAAGTTTCTTGTTTTTTGGCAACTTTCATACAATAGCAACAAAATGAAACCGAAAATTTCACTAACCTACTTGTATAACAATATTTCTTGTGGCAGTTGTGGCAATGGGCCGAGTTGAAGAATTTTTCTTTTCTTCATTGTGCACTAAAAATAGGCAAAGAATGTAAAAACTTTGTGCAATAAACTTGTTATGGTGACGGGTATAATTTTGAAAACGAATTTCTTCAACTAACGTATGCATACTAATCAAAAAGCACATTTCTTTATATATAATCGCATGTGCTTTTTTTTTTTCAGGAATATCCAATAGCCATTTGAAGTGACTTGCCAGAAGTTCCTAAAAAGTCAATAAACTGTTTACGATTGTGTCAAATTTTCTTACGATTTGTTGTATATTTTATTACGTTATGTTTACACAATTGAATTGGGTTATTCCCACTCCTCACGAATGTCTCCATTACTGCTCCATAAACACGCTAAAGTTGTGTCTGTCGTTGTCACGTCAAATCACTTTGCTAGATTTCGTATTTCCTGCATTTCATATACACTTCCTTAAAATAAAATCGTATAAATTGTTTTTTCTCTGGGGTGGTTTCGTTAAGTTTTGTTTTTGTTAAGCGGGTGTAAAGAGAAGCATACACTAACAAAGCAAAAGCAGATATTGCGTACGTTTGTTAACTCCTGCTTTATATAACGAGGAATGGATTGTTAATAATATTTACATCGAATAAAGTTGGACTAACTAGATCTACAAGTAAAGGTGAGCGTATGAGTGATTTAACAATCATACGCAGTATTGATCAAAAATTTTTTGGCCATCCTTTGGAATTGGAATTGTCCTTTGGAACAGACGGATTCGTGGAGGAGAAATTTGGATTTTGGTGCTGATCAAGAATATATATCTTAAAACAATCAAAATAAAATTACAAAATGTGACTCTTTTCTTGTCTGCTTGCTATATATACTTTAACTTACTTAACTCTGCTTTTATTTGCAGGATGTAAAAGCATATACAAATATATATATCCGCCATTCAAAAGTGCATCATGTTTTTTATGCGAGAACTCATGAATATAAATTTTTATTAAAATGTAAATCACAGAAAAACTTGTAACTTTTTAAACCCACCCTCTACTCTCCCTCTTTTTCTTTCCATTTTATTTACAATTTATTGATTTACAGTGGCTTACCTTTATTTATTTTTGTTATTTAATCTTTTACAGGATTTACAATCGGAAATTGAAACGCATCGCGTAGTTTATGATCGACTCGATGGTACTGGCCGCAAATTGTTAGATTCACTTACATCACAAGAAGATGCAGTCATGTTGCAGCGTCGTTTAGATGAAATGAATCAACGCTGGAATAATTTAAAATCAAAAAGTATTGCAATCAGGTAAATTAATCGATAATGTTTTTTTATAAAATTACCAATTATCGGAAATGTTTATGTTATTATAAAAAACATCAAAGGATAGAAATAGCGATAATCAGCAAATCTTTAAAAGAAATTTTATGAAAAATTCTTTTCATCCGCTTTGGAAAACAGTAATAAATGCTCATAACTCTGTTTTATTTCATTTTTTCTACGACTCTCTTATAGAAACCGTTTGGAAAATAACTCGGAACACTGGAACGCCTTGCTATTGTCCTTACGGGAATTAACTGAATGGGTTATACGCAAAGATACCGAATTGTCAACATTGGGCGTGGGGCTGGTAAGGGGAGATGCTGCCAGTTTACAAAAGCAATTGGTAAGTGATTGTAAAACGGAAACATACAGCAATTCCTGCCATACTCGAATTCGTTTAATTTTATTACAACATCTGCTTAAGAAATGACTCAAATCTGAACTCTCTTCTATTTTAGTATGATTCCTTAGTTACCCGTTTTAAGTAAACTTTCCATGATGACCATTCATTATCATTCATTTACACTTGCACACATTGCTTCTTTTAAATTTAATTACGCGTTAAGTTTAAGGCGTCAGTAAATATGTGCACAAGTGTAAATGCATGCATACACACATGTATTGTGTATGTCATGGCATTATTTCTTAATTTATGTTTCAATTATTTTTTAATTTTTTTTGGTAAAACACATCCTTAAAATCCACTGGTACTCGATGCATGTTTCTCGCATTCTTACGTTATCCGCTTAACAACAAGCATGTTGTTGTTACTTTCGTACTTTTATTGGGTGGATAAAATGTTTTAAATTTTTCTTGACTTTCCTTGTTGTATTATTTAATATTTAATTTTGTTGTTGTTGTTATTATTGTGGTGTTGTTTTTTAAAATTTTCATATCGTACACGAATGACCGCGTTAAAGTGCACAGTATGCCTTTTAATAGTAAAAACAACAACAACAAAAACATAACCACAAGAAGAAAAGCAGAAATTATTGTACAGCCATGCATACACATACATATTTTGTGTATTGCGTTTATTCCTTGTTGGGCGCATTTAACACACGAAGCGTAATATTTATTAAAAGGATTTCCCCCTCTCCTCTTGTGTTTGTTATATTGTGTGTACCACTGCCTGTGCCTGCTTTTGTTTTCTTTTATTCAATTCTTTTTCTTTTCTTTTTTTTTGTTGTTGTTGTACTTTTAGTATCCACCACCTTGAGGTTAAGGGTATACCCACTTTGTCAACACATTTACAACACTTGCAAATATATTTCAAAACATTTTATTAAGCAGCATTGGATTCTTAATCTATCTAGCTGTCCATTTTTCCCCTAAGAGTCCTTTCGCACTAAATATTCTTCATAATCAAGCAGTATCACTTTTATTACAAACCTTTACCTTATTGCTCTAAGATGGTGGGTATCCCAGATTCGAACTGAACTTGTTTATTATTAATTGCTAGAAACTTTGTTTTGCAGAAGTTTTGCAATTCTTACAAATTCCAAATTATGTCATTATGTCTTCATAAATTAAAGCGAATTTGATTGATTGACATTAAAGAGAAATTTAAGTTTGACTGATGGCAATTTTATGTTTTATGAACAATTGTTGATGTTGTTTGCCTCCAATACATGTAATAAATAACATAAATAGCATTTTGGTGTTTTTATCACTCGTACCTCGTTTCTGCGAGGGATGACTATAAACTTATAGAAAGTTAATATTTCAAATAAATTTTCAGAAAAAACTATGTACCATTATAATGGTAAAAGTACCCATATTCGGTGTATATATGTACATCCGTAAGAATGCCAACAATAGATCGGCATGCGGAAACACGGACATACATGTCTAGATCGACTTAGTTTTTGATGATGATTACTTTGTGGGTGTTGCAAACTGAATGACAATCTTAGTATACCACTCATCTTATGTGGAGGGTATAACAACAACAAATCATTTAAAAATATGTACTCTTATCAAAATGCCAAAGCCCTACCTCGTAGAAATGAGAAAATCGTTAAAAAGTCCCTTGAAGAGACCTGCTCCATATGCTCAACAAACCAACAGCATAGAAGTTCATTAAAAAAGAAATTTTACTGAATATTGTAATGATAGAAAAACTAACTTTTGTCCCACTTCATACATATACACCTAGTTTGAGCTCCTACCTACACTCTCTAATGCATAGATAATGAAGTACATTTTTGTTGATACTGCTTTTAATCCTCTTCATCAATTAGTTTCGTTAATTTCTCTCTCAGAAAATATTTATAAAAGAAACAATTGGAAAATAATTTTAAATGAGTGTGTGTGTGCATTAAGTAATTGATTTTGATTAATAAACATTTCAATTTAAGTTTTCATATATACGCAATTGTGTATAAGTTTAAGATATTTAATAAAAATAAAGTCAAAACTAAACAAAAAAGTCATGCAACGGAAATAATCCCTTCTCACATATATGTGATACTTCTTCACTTAATTGTTGCAAATATATCTTAATCTTGCAGGACGATCACAAAGCATTTCGTCGCCAATTGGAAGATAAACGACCAGTGGTGGAGAGTAATTTATTGAGCGGACGTCAATACATTGCCAATGAACCATCAGTTTCCGATACAAGTGATACGGAAGGTAAGCTTTTACAATATATTTACATAGTTGCACGTTACCACGGAAATAATATTGAAATTTAAGTGCGTACCAGGAACACCACTCATGCATCCATTCATTTATGTACAACTGTAAACTTTTTTACGATTGTACAAAATGAAAGAGGCTACAGTCTCTAGTTGATTTCTTTATGTGCATTTCGTGTATGTGCTCTTTAAACAGGAATAAAACGGACAACAATTTTTATTGCTTTACATGTTTCCTGCTGTTCCCATTTAATATCCTTGAGAAGCTTTAACATCTTATCCAAAATTTTAATGAACACAAGTTTATTTTATGGACAATTTCCTTCAAGTAGATTTTATCAACGTCACGTCTGTAAAGTTTTAAAACTTTAATTTTTACAGTTAGACCATTTTTACACAGTTATAAGCAAGTAGGATAATGTCCTTTCAAAGCACTTAAAATACAGGCAATTGTTTCTTTTATGTGATTTGTTTTATGACCCATTTTTTCCTCCCATACTTTTGTATTAAAATGTGTCGCCAATCATACGCTTCAACGCACTTTATTTTTCAAACATTCATTTAAAAAATTTCACTCACTCTTAACAATAAAACATTTTCATGTTCATGTACTTGTTTACATACTTACTTACACCTTTTTACAGAGCACAATACGCCTTTTTAGGTCAATAACTGAGAATCAGGTAAAAGTGAAATAGGGGCTGACACACATTTGAGAAACAACAAAAACATTTATTCCAATTATTGTCAATTAAAGAATATGACTGTAATAGCACACTGAAGAAAAGCTAGAATCAAAGAAGCAAATTTTGAAACAATTCAAAGCTGGATAAAAAAATTTTAAAAATCCTTGAATTTTATATTCTGTGAAAAAAAATGTTTTTTTTTAAACAAATTGTTTTAACAAAAACCAAAAATCATGAAAAAGTTGCCTTAGATATTCCATATTTTCTGGTGGGCGTGGCCAATCTATTTTCTTTTTCGAGAATAGTAAAAAAAAATTCCTTAAGCAAACGTGTTAATTTTTAGCCTAAAAACTTAAAAAAATCTTTCTTTTTCGAGGGGGCGTAAACTATTTATTAAATTTTTGAATTCCTTAAGGAAAATTTATATATCTTGTAGGGTTTCCGATACCTTCTTCTGTGTGTTGCATCACTAAGGTTGAATGTACAAAAACGCCTTTAATTTTCAATCCGATTTTATTCAAATTTTTACCGTCTTCTCTGCTAACTCGGTATTTAATTTGTTTGCCAATAGCTCATGATACCGATTCCCGTTATATGTCTGCGGAGGAGCAAAGTCGTGAATTGACGCGCAGCATTAGACGCGAGGTGGGTAAACTGTCAGAGCAATGGAATAATTTAATTGATCGATCTGACAATTGGAAGCATCGTTTGGATGAATGTATGACGGTAAGTTATTATTTAAAAACCAAAAAGAAACGCAGTATTTTGTGAGAATAAAAGAAAACTTTTCGGGGCGTATGAGTGACATTTTTTTTATTTTTTTTTTTTAACAATTATAAATCTAATCATCAAATCAACAGAAATTATTTCCCATCAGATTTCGTTGTTTATTGAAAATGTTATAAAAAGTGTGCCTGGAACCTTTTTTTTTATTTTGCAACCTTGCCTTGCTAAGGGTTCGCTTGAAACATGAAACCCGTGAAAATTGTTTCTCGTTTTATCCAAAAACGCAATTACTCAACACAACGAATTATATTAAGCAATAAAAGTTTTTAATTAGTAGTATCAACATAAAAATAAAAACAAAAATTAAAACAAAGTTTAAGTACTACAAGAATAGACTGCAGCGCCACTGTTGCTGCTGCTGCTCTATACAAATTCTTGTTCGCAGCAACAGTGGATTGTTATGAAAACAAAATTATAATGTCCGCTTTATATGCAATGTACTTAAATGAAGCTTGCATTTTTAATAGAGTTCACATTTAATCTCATGCACCCATACAAACACACAGCCAGGCTCAGTTTGCAGGTAAATTTCATTTTTTTGTATTCATTGTTTTGCGGTTATAATGAACACGAAATACCATGTTTATATAAGAAAAAACTTGTATGCTGTAAATATCCGGAATCTACAGAGGCACCCTTACTCTTACTGTTGGTTACTGGTAAAAAATTCTACAAAAATGGTTAAAATTTAACAATTAAACATCCTTTAGGAACATGAACAAATGTTCATTAATATAGAATCTTATATATATAGAAAGCACATGCCACGCCCACCTTTTCAGTATCAAAATTAAAGGCATGTCAGCTGTAACCAAAGCCATTTTTTAACATATTTGAAACTCATACATTTTCCATCATCCGGGTGTCATGCAACAACATCATTTCACTTGTGCTTCTTTTTAAACAGCAACTTAACATTACTAACTGTTTTTGTTGTTGCTGTTGTTATAGCTATTATGTTTAGTTAGTTAACCAAATATTTAAATGGCTGGCCAGCCATCCAGTCAACTAAGCTGCATGCATGCATTGAATATTAACCGTTACATGGTCGAAAGTTCAAAATGGAATTGTTCCATTGTCCTCCCTTCACTTCAACCCTTCTTCTACACTTCTTTGACAGCCATTTGTGGTATGCAAAGTAATGACGATGTGATGACCAAAAATGATGTATTTGCGTTTGCATAAATAAAACGTTCGGACATACGTATATGTATATGTGCGTGTGTGTAAAAACAAACAACACCATTCAATCAAAACAATAAATGAAAAATTTAAAGAAAAAAGTAATAACAACAACGTACACGCACACACAGCTATAAAGCATTAATGGCCGACTAACTGAACGAACGAAAGAATGAATAAATAATTCCAGCCGGGCTGGTTAAATGGTTGGTTGGTTGGTTGGTTGGTTGTTCGCCCATTTAACCAATTGTTTAATATATGCATGTGTGTGGTCCCCAACTCACCATCATCTGTCCCTTCTTACATATTATAGTTGCAATAATAATAAAAAACAACAACACCAACATCAACATGCTGTAGAGAAACGAAAAATAACATGTAACCATAATTGTGCACACGAAAGATTAACATAAACATCATCATACAACACTATGACGAAACTATAATAAAACACACACAAATGCATACATATATATATATCATCATAATACATCCATTTTTCGTAATATAATTATGGTAGGAGTTGTAGAAATGGTTGGTAGTAGAACTCGGTCACTATTTTGTTATTATTATTTTTGTATCCATTTATTTTGAAATTCTACTATATATATATATATATATGTATTTTGTTGTTTAAATTTTTATTTTTATTTTTATTTTTGTTGTGTTAATGTTTACTACTTAAAGGTATCGATTTCTGTGCATACTTTTCATTCATATTTTATTCATCCAGTACATACGTTTACTTAAAAGTAGAAGAAGAACTTCTGACCGCAAGCATGTGCTGGCTGGTGTGCTTGTGTAAATGTAAAATGTATTCGATCACGTGCGGAAGAGAACAATAAATGCCAGGGAATGCATTCAATGTTCAGTAATTTCAGAGCAATTCAATTTCATTGAATTGGATGGTTGTGGCCAACCATTAAGAACGAATAACGTACATTGTGTAAAATATATGTGTATGTGGTGAGGGTCATAGTCTTGGCTAAGTTTAACCAACTATTAGATGCTAACAGCTGTAGCATGCTTTCCGGAGTGTTGTACAATTTAAAATACTTCATGGTTATCATAATAACTCAAGCAAAATTACATATATTCTTAACAATACAATATACACAGGCTAGGTAAAGAGAACACAAATTGAACATTAGATGAGGGCGTGGCAGGCATTGCTTCTACTGACTTATGTGCTATATTCTACAGCAACACTTGAATCTTGTATTAAATACACTTTCTTGTAAATTTGGGGCGTGTTTGTGAAACAACACCGCCCACTTTTACAGTCATTCACTTTAGGGGCTGTCATATTGTGTGCATGGGTCAATCGTAGGCTCGCCTTTTAACTGATTTTCAACAGGCGCCAGCATTAGACGCAGCTCTTGCACCAATTCTCTGCTAAATATCTCCATTTTCACCACTACCAATTTTTTCAAGGCATTGGAACAAACACATCTCCTTAAAATAATCTTTCAACGTACTTTTATCCATTTTCAGAAGAACTCGGTCACTATTTTGTTAATATTATTTTAATTTGAAATTCTATTTCATGTTTCTGTTTTAATCCATACATTATTTATTTGTGCCATCTATTCTTTTCGTTGAAATATTGTAATAAATAAAATAAATCTATTTATATAAAGATTCGTTTTTCTAACGCAGTTACTTTTTGGTAGCTTTTTATATATATTTCATGTTTTATAAATATATTATGTACATACGACTATGTGTTTATAAAAAATATGTATAAATTTTGTTTGTGTGTGCGTGTGGATATTTGTGTTTGTGTAGGATGTAAAAAAACCCAAATACTCTTTGGTTTTATATTACAATTTCCATTAGGTTTTGTTTGTTCAGCTATCACAGACATAAACCACTTAACATGATTTCTCTATTGCACTCACTTTATATACATACTTTACGTATTTTATATAATGCGGACACACAAACATAAAAAAACACATGCAAGTTATTCTTTTCTATATAATAGAATGAAATAACGTAAAATATAGCGTAAAAGTGTGCATGTGAATGTGTGAAGGAAAGAACTTAAGTGCGGCATAAGAAACTGTATTTTTTTATTTCATTCTCATTGTAAGTTAAATGGAGTATAAAAAAAAAACAAAAAAACAGTTTTTCTCTTACGTTAAAAGCTCTGATGACCTACACAATTGATGCATTGACCTCTTCTAAGTAACTTGAAACATAAGAGCTTAGGAACCAAAAACAGAATATATGTATGCGAGCACTGCATAGCACTGTGCTGTGTTTATGTTTTGCGGACATAAAAGGGTGTGAATGTTGGTTCCATTGTATTTATGATTTATATTGGATTTCTTCGAAAGACTTTTGTAAAAGCATATTTCCTTCCTCAATGACTACAACTGGGGCAATAAAATACAGCAGTAAGATCTGGATGTGTTGTACCTACAAGCAATTAAATTTCACATAAAAATTTGTATGATTATAAAAAATTCCTTAAAGAATGAGTATGAAGATATATAAGTTTACTAACTTCAACTCCTTTAAATTCCCCATCAAATAATCAATAAGTAAAAATTAAAAATAAATTTCATTAAAATTATTTGTTTTAATATTTCCTAAGCATTTAATGTTATGCTACAATTACTTCATTGTTTTTTCTAACCCTAAATGTAGGCCAGATTTATTAAAATGTTTAGATAAAATACGATGTGTTAGCTCGATAATCACACAAATGTGGCCACTAAATAATGTTCACAACTTTTTCACCAAATCACTAAAGAGTTAACGATATTTAGTAGACTTTTGTTATGGAAAACAAAAAATTCGAAATAATTATTTATATTCTATATATCTACATACTCTTATTGTTTGGTTTGAAGCAACAGTCAATATGAAAATTGTGCCATAAATGATTTATGTGCATAGCCGCACAATTCGATCAATTAATGTTTGCTTCTCGTTAACAGCATGAATAGTTTACTATACAAACGGTGATGCCATCAAGTTTATTTATTTAGTTTTGGCAAAACAGAAAAAAATGTGAAAATATATCTCATAAATAGTTTGGACAAACAAAAGAGGAGAGAAACATATTTGATGAAAATAAATTGTTTATTTTTTATGCAAACGGCAAAACGGCAAGTTTGAATGATATTTTATTAATATTTTTTCCATAAATAAATTTAGTTTTTATTTATTCATATATAAAATAACGAGTTATTTATAAGATAACAAAAAAAAAAAATTAAAAGGAATAAAAAATGATAATTAAAATTATAAGTAAATGAGAATATTTTAAAAATGCCCTTCAAGAGCACAATATAGTGAAGAGTGTAACAAGGAAGGGGGCTTAAGAGATCTCATAAAATATTTACACCAATATCTAAATTTGAAGTGATCTCACCATGTCCGTCTGTATGTCCGCTTACTGTTACGTTATTGTTATGAACCTGACACCTTCTTCTGAGTGTTGTAAATGAAAAAACAATATTATTATTGTAACCAAATGTGCTTCTACAAAAGTTTATTAAATGGAACTTGATATTGATAATAATATGATCAGCCCTACAAAAGTATCAAATTGTACAAAAGTAAACATGTTGCTGTTAAGATTTTCAGCAACACACAAATTGTTTTCACAACTTATGAACACTTAAGTGGTAGGTGGGTAAACAAGATAAATTTTTGTTCACACAACAAACACAAACACCTTCAACAATCAAAATTATTGTTATTTAAAGAAAAAAAAAGTATTGCTTATCAAATCGATGACCAGTTAACCTTTATTGATTGTAATTTATAATCAATTTTTCAAACACACATTATATGCAAAAGCCTATAATCAAACAGGCTTAAAAAGGTAAAACACTATTTATCAAAATGGCCAAAAAAAAGATACCAAAGGCATTAACAAAGTCATAAGGTTAGTTGGCAAAGCTGCAAAATCAACACAGCCACAACCAACAAACAACAAAAATCATACACAGTATAATTTACATTGAAGATTAGCTTCAACATTACCGCAATTTCCACTTGAAAATATACCTATAGCATGAACAGTTGATCATCCAAGCAATGAAAACTAAAAAAAACTACATAGAGAACAACCAACCAACAAAAAAACAAAACATTGATATACACTTTGGCTTTTCCGTTTATAGTTACAAATAAATTAGAAAAACTAAAATGAAAAGTACATTTTATGCAGTCATCCGTAACATTATGTCGCGCCATATTTGTCAACAGCAGCATCACTCGTTTGCACTTGTTACTTGTTGCTTGCTGTGATTATGAAGTCTCTGGTTTTTACTTCAATTTTTCCTCCCCAAAAGTGTTTTATGCACTTGCTTTATATTGTTACTCTACTTAGACTTAGTTAGCGAATCATTTCCACTCCAATAAAGTTGTTTTGAATGTCTAGCCAAAGAGCGCAGAATGTAGAGATTCAATTTGCTCATCTACAAAACATTTAATGACATCACTTTTCGAAGATGCAATAAAGAGTGCTTCATATTTATACTGTCAATTTAATATATTTATTTATTTCGTTTTTAAATCCAGCGAAACATTCTAATTAATATAAATTAAGGAAATATTGTATAATTTAGAAGCAAACTTTTCTTCTTAGACTTCTCTGAAAAAAAGTCAAAAAATTGTTATATATTATCCATGCTTTTAAAAAGTGATGTTGGTACTGTCATTCGCAATACCCAAAGTTCTAATCAAAATTCTGTATCGATCCAAGGATGTCTGTTCTGTTGGAGGCATTTTCAGAGTCGAAAAAATAAAACTGAAATTCTTTTATAAACGTGTTTCATACATAAATAGGGCGAAATTGATCAAGTGCCACGCCTACAATCAACAAAAAATGTCTCAAAAACAAATCTTCATTGTATACGGCCTAAGCCAAATATAGTTTGTTTTTACTTGTTTTGTAAATAAAATTCCGCTCTGGCTAACTCTCCCCTTCTTAGCCAAGCAATTTCTTCATCTTTACTTCATTTATCCCTTTCCGTTTGTATCCACATTTTATTACATCCATTCAACGATTAAACAATAAAATTCCTTTCCTTTAAATAACTCTTCTAAATTCTTACCACAATGGTAACACAAACACTAACAACTCTACATGGCATTTAGTAGAAAAATTCTTACAAGATACTCAATCAGCAGCGAAGTAGTGGTGAGCAACATGCTTAGCATAGAATATAAACAAGCAGAACATATTGAAATTTTATCAGATAGAAAAACCAGAAAACTCTCATTCCTCTGAACAAATAACACTCAACAAAATAAAACAAAACAGAATTCAACTCAATTGTGTAAACAAAACAAAGTAAATCAACAATAAACAAACGCATACAACTACGCAACAAGTTCTCTTTAAAAGCAACAGAATGTAATGCATGAACGGGGGAAGAATAGCCGGCAAAATGAACTGTCTGAGTAAAATCCTCTATAGAGGAATTATGACACGCTCACCAAACCGGAGTACAAAACAAAAGAAAGCTACATTTCACACATACCACAGAGAGCAGCACACAGTACAGCAAAAGAACTTGAAACATTAACTGCAGTATGTGCGACAGACAATTTACAGCTCTAGTCTTAAACATGCTGCCTGTTAGTAAACACTGTTAATTGTTTGTGCCATTGACGATATTTAATGCAAACACATACTCTCAAAGTATTTAACTAACTTAAAGTTTCGGAAGTTAAACGCAATCATCATTATTTGTAGAATGTTAAATAAAACTTAAATGTTTTGGGTTGTTTTTTTTTTTTTACATTTATATGATAAAAGGTTTTCTTTTTTTTTTAAATAAAATATATGTAATACTGTAAAATATTGTAAATATGTAAAAACTTATCCTGTTACACAAAATGAAATAAAATTCTAAACAACATAATACTCGTCGCAAACAAAGTTCAATATAGACATACGAAGGGATTGAAATTTAAACTGTTTTATCTGCAGTAAATAAATAAACGACAAACTCTACCTATGATAGGATTTATTGATAACAAACAAACAATGTTGCCTAATACTCATCGAACACAAAAAAAAACAATATTTTAAACATAACACAAAAAAAAATCATAATTTATAATTGTGCAACTAACAAAAAATATTAAATTTAATCTCTTGTACAATCCAGCGAAGACACACAAGTAATCAATAAATTGAAAATAATGTTTAGTAAGCATTGGAAAGAAAAAATTTAAGCAAAAACTATAAATATAAAACTATTTAATTATATTGCATTTAATTCATTACGAAAAAAAATTTAATATTATTAATAAAGTGAACGAGAAAGGGTTGAAAAAAAGTGATTGACAAAATACATTTAATAATAATAATTATAAATAAAATAAAAAGTAAAAAAACTTGGCGTATCTATCAACCAATACCTAATTTAAGTACCAACCCATGAACAGAAACTAGACATGCTTGCATTGTAAAAAATTTCAATACATAACTTAAAATTTACGACCGCAAGAGTTTCAACAAAAGACAGACATACGGACAAACATGGTTAGATCAAGAATATTTATGCTTTATAGAGTTTCTGACACTTTATAAATGAAATAACAAAATTAGTATGTGAAGGATATAAAAAAGAAAGTTGACCGTTAATCAAACATTACGCAGTTACAAAAATGTTCACCGCTCTGACCAATCGCTGCGTATTCTTAATTCTCTAATTATTGTTTATTAATAAATCAATTAATTACTGATTTTCATATCAACCATAAATAAATTTTCATTTTATGTTTAAATGAGTTAAAGTGCAATAATTTTTATAGTGCACACATGAGCTTTTCAAATAGTCAGCAATAAATAATCATTTAAGCGTTTACAAATGCATATACGAGTACTCGTATATGTATATTAATTTTTATTACCTTTTGCTTTCCCTTATTATTGTTCTTGTAATATAAATATTTTTTAATACACTAACAATTGTGTTAATGTAATGTTGTGAACTCTTTTTATATTTAGATAAGCATTCCATAGAGCATATGTTTTATAAATTTGAACATTTTTACCTCTTTCCGATGAAAAGTTATGACTAATGGCAACCAAATTTGCATTCTTTCAATACTAGTACCATACAAAGTCTACTAACCCTTCTGTCAAGTTTGAAATTGATGTCTCAATGTTAGCAACAAGGGGAATGTGTTCCACACGTGGAGGGATGGACATAATTGGATCATTCCACTGTTTAATGCTGAAAAGAATATATTTCCTTTATGAAGTCTCCGACCGCTCCTTCAGGGCGTTGATAATGCTTTTAACAAAATGTATCTCTCATCATTACACATGACAAAATTCTGGACTTTGACCTTTCTTTGTGTTTTACATATAAGTAAAGCATGATCATGTGCATATCTGTGTCTTTTGTGATCTTGTTCTACCCTACATGGCAAGCGAAATGCTTTATTTTGTACACATTGTGTTATTAATGACATTTATGACTCAGTTGTTGTTTAACAATAAAAAAAACTTTAAACTTAAGCTTAAATATTAAACAATGTAAGAGAATGCAAGTTACATTATTATAAACATATTGCATAGCAAAGTGAAATTAAATTAAAATAATCACACAATTATACACATACTGGCCCTTCAAATTCTTTCACCCGAAACATAAAGCTGCACTTAATGTTTGCCCGAACCATTCGCCAAATCGCAAAAGGTTTTTTGTTAGTTGATAAAAACAACGAAAACAATAACACAAATATCATCATACACATAAATTGAGAATGAAAGAAAGGCATCAGCACTCCTTTACTTTGTTTAACCCTGACCGTTATTTTATGTACATTGGTGCGTAAACAATAAAACAGCAATTGCTGCGATAGTGTAACTCTGCCAATAAACAAAGAACGCTCTTGATACTGATAAATAAATGAATAAAAAAAATTCAATAAGTACTCAAAAATGTTTAAACGAAATAAAAAATAACGGTATATGTATTGTATGTGCAAGCATGCCTATGCAAGAAGAAACATGTGCTATTTACATTAAAAAGTAGAATAAGGCAAAAAAATTTTATATTCTACATATCACTAGTAAACAATGATTTAAAGGCGTGTATATCAAATTTTAAATACATTACACCTCTCTAACAATTCAATCGGTTCAATATCTGTATTTAAACCAATTTTAATTTGAAATGAATAATTACTAATATTACAATGAAAAAATCCTAATTTAGTTTTTTGTACTCTCTACATAAAAAGAGGTTGTACTAAGTTTGCTATTCCGTTTGCAACACTCAAAAGGAGGCATCAGAGACCCTAAAAATTATATATTTTCTGAATCAGTATCAAAATCTGAGCTGATTTGGACATGTCCGTGTGTTGTTGGCATATTCACGGTTGCAAATTTTGAGATATTAAACTGAAATTTTGAACAGATATTTCTACATTACAGATCGCTACTTAAATTGGGCAAAATTGGCTAAGAGCTACGGCCCCAATCGTCAAAACTCTATCTTTTAGCCAAAAAAAAAAAAAAATTGAGCTACGAAGTCAAAACTCAGTACACATATTAACATTTAGCCCTTCCTTCTATGTATTAAAAAATATTTACGAACGTGCACGCCCACAACTGTTATGTTAACGCATATAATGTGCACTAATAATAAACAAAATCGGGTGTCTACTACGCCCACTAAGGAGTAGATAGTGATTGGTATGTAATACTTGGCCGAAATTAAATTTCATTTTAATAAAATCTGCTGAGTATCACAACCTTAGAGCGAACAACACTGAAATCCAATCTTCTTAACTGTACGGAAATATGATTCATTCATATTCTCTTAGTTAGACATAGTTGTATGCTCTGTGGAGGGTAAACATTTTGTCAGCAAAAAAAAAATCGTTCATAAGTGCACATGAACGTGCACATGCATACACGTACACGTGTACAATATGTGCATGTATAAATTTCATTGCATTCGTTCATATCTGAAGCATGCAAAACATTTATTCGTTTATTTTAGGGGAACTCAATAATAATAAAATAAACTTTGTACTTTTCTTGTATTTATGCATTTTATGGAACTTTTATACCTATGTGCATATTACTTATTGCTTCGAAACTTACATATTATTGAAAAAGGAATTGGGTCAATAGTATGTATTCCATTTGTATCTCTTTACACAACATAATTAAATCCATTTATGCTGGTTCACAGAATAGATGATAATAAAATTAATGATAATAAATCAATTGAAGTGTCTCTATAACAAGTTCAATTAATATTGAATAAGCAAAATAAATTACGTAGATGTTATATTGTACTGAGAGAGTGTAAATGTGCAAGAATTTACGAAATTTGAGATTTTTTTTATAAATATGTGTGTTTCTAAAAATTATTCAAGTATATGAATGTAAGTGTGAAACTCTATGGTGACCGCCGATTTAACTCCACAAGTATTTGCGTATGTGTGCGTGCATATCGGCTGCGAAAAGTCTTTTTACACTAATTATGTGGATTTTATGCCAAACCATTACCAACTCGTATATTTATAGTACAACAATAACAATTATAAATCAACATTCGTACACAAATAAAAGAGCAGTAATCAAATGTTTATACATAAACACACACATGAATGGATTGCAATCCCATATATCCGTTATGGCTGTCTCTCTGTCCCTCTTATCGCAAACATTTGCTATGTACCGTTCGGTTGAAATGGTGTGACACAATAAACTCGTATTTATCTTTCTAATTGATTGTTCACATGTTTCATGATCAAATATTATTTATATGTTATCAACTGTGGACAAATACTTTTGGACATAATGGTTTTTCTTTTTTATTTACTAATTTATATGCAAATGCGATTTAATATGAATATCTCCATAAACACACACACACACACATATATATATATATATATATATCTTTTATGCCTTAATCATAAAATATGAAAAGAAAGCAAACATTTGCCGCAAAAGTGAAAGAGCACGAAACGTTAAATAGGAAATGATTTGGTGTTGGATTTGTGTTCAATGAAAAGGAAAAATGTCCAATTTCCCTGTGTACGAACGATATAAAGTCATATAATGAAAATTGTTATAACGCTAAATGTCCGATTAATAAATATCAATCAGTATCAACAGATGCAGCTGTAAAAAAGGCAAAAGTGCATAGAAAGTTAAAAAGTGAACGTTTTATTAGGAAAGGAAAACACGTGTGCAGACTTGTATGAATTTTTTAAATTGAAAGGAATTTAAAAAAAAATTTAATGGTAGCAAATTTTTGAATCTCTTCAAACTCTCCAACCCGCTACATATTTTCAACAAATTTATTACAAAGCTATTTATTTCTTTGTAAAAGTTTAGGAATTATTTAAAGAAAAATCAATCATAAAACCATTCAGTTTAACCCAACAAAACTGGATACAATATGTAGAGCAAAACTTTTGTAAAATGTTGTACTGTTCAGAAAGTGATATCGTTTTTTCTTTTCTAATTTTATTGAATTAAGTTTTCTCTGCTTTAAAGTAATGGCCAAATTTTGGCCATTTTTTTACTCATAAAAGCATTCCCTTGAAACTTCACCCAACAGACAGCAACATCGGTTTTTTAAGCTGAGTCATCTTTGTTGATCCGAGACCTTATGCGTTCAACATTGCAGTAGACAACTCATTTTTAGGCGCCAGTGATGGTTTGCTTGATAATTTGCCTAAAATTTGATAATCACTTCTGATTTATTTCTGCAAGAACCCATAGGTCGAGTTTTGAATTTAAAACCAAAGCGGTTCACATGCTGAAAAACGGTCGAATTCGATCAATTTCATCTCTCAGCATTTTCAAGAGTTAATAGTCGCCATTTTGTTTTAATTCTAATTCATTCATCAGCTTCAACTTTTACATCAAATTACTTACTCAATAAATCAATATTTCCAAAACTTATTGAAAATAATATTATATCAAATCTGTTGTAACAATAACGAGAATCAGCCTACAGCTCATTCCATTCAAATTTGCTTCAGTACATACATTCCATGTATGTAAAAGAAGAATGCTTCTATAAATAACATTTTAAGTTACATCCGTTGTCAATAAAAAGCACATTAGGTTATAAAATAAAATAAAAAAACATTCTAACAAGTGGCGGTTATTGTGCAAACACAATAACTTGCAATACATGTAGACATACAATGGACATGAATATGTGTACACATATACAAATATGTACCAACCAGCGTATGTAGACCATGTAAACAGATTAATGTTGATATGAAAAGTGCCTTGTAATAAACAAATGAGATTTCCCAAGGGGTGCAGCTCAAGCTTTTTATAAAAACAAATTCACAAAAATTGGAAAAAAAATTGCTACCTATATGCAATAATTGATGGTGTTCAAAGAATGGCAAAGCAATTATTAATTGTTATAGAATTGGCTGTAAAACTGACTTCACTTTTTTTCCTTAAAATTATAAGAATTAACTCTCGGTGCATTCACTTTTAAGGAAACATTTGCTTCAACACAAAACAAATCATTGCAAATCTTTTGAAATGAGTTATAATTCACTTTTCATTATCTAACGTTGCCTTTGTAAAGGAATAGAAATATTATACCCCTGTAAATCCTATTCCTATGTGAAACCAAATACTTAGTCCTTGGTATTATGGGTGCGGTATTACTTCATTTTAATGCTCTTCCAACTGTCTTCCTTCTGTTGTTCTTGGCAAATACTTAACACTTTCTACCTAGTTGACGAATTTCAATGAAAAACGGCTCAAATTGTTAGTTTTAAGGTTTCTTTCTTTACTTTAAAATGTGTTTTGTTTTTGTTTTTTTATTTTTATTTTTCTATATTATATATTAAAGCCCTTATGCGAGTATTCCTGTTTGTGATTGTTTGGTTTATTTTTTGTGTCAACAATTTTCAAAAGAAGAATTCGTTAAAGTTTGAGTGAGAGAGGATTTGTGGTTACAGAGACACATAAACAGACCATCATGTCTTTACTTATGCTTTCAAAAATTTCACACCTTTCATTCGGAATGGTGAACGGTATACTAATTTTGTCCCTTCATGTGCAACATGGAAAAAGCTCATATATTCATATTAGAAAATGTGCGAAACGAAGTAATAAACATGCCTCCGA
The DNA here is from genome assembly GCA_949710015.1 of Crataerina pallida. Lineage (NCBI taxonomy): Eukaryota > Metazoa > Arthropoda > Insecta > Diptera > Hippoboscidae > Crataerina > Crataerina pallida. Next base: position 31,677,209 of record OX453290.1, on the reverse strand, counting down.
ATATTGAATGCGGCATCTCTGTGTATGTAAATTATGGTCCAGCCAAGTACAAAGTTCAATAATTTCGTATGGTTTTTAGCATTTTCATAGATAGGTAGAGCATTTCAATGCCTTATTATTCATGCATTCATATACAAGCAAACACATGCATCGTATATTTGTATATAAGGAAATTTTTTACCCCGACTAAGCACATATCGCACATGCACGCCCAAGTCATAAACTAATAATTAAAAGTAGATGGGATAGCTTCTCCTCCCTAAACCCATTGAAGATTATTTCAAAATGTGCTTGTACTTCAAATGTGTGCACTGAGAAGTGGATGAGCTTATAAATAATCCAAGAATTTTTTTTATTATTATTTACTTTAAATGATTTATTTATAATATGTTCCTACTTATGTGAAAAGACAGCTTATTTACATCATAGTAAAGAATTCTTTATTATACCCGCCATCATATGAATATGAAAACGTTGCAACCGCCACAAGGAAGCAGCGGAAAACCCACAAAGTATATAAATTCTTAATCAGCGATCTAGCCATGTCTGTCTGTCATTGATGCTGATGTCGACATTAAGCGTAAACACGATTTGAAGAGAATGTTGAAGCCATGTCGCCTCTTTTATAGGAAATTTCATACTCTTCACTTTAATAAAAGACATGGCAAAATTCATCTTTGTATAATTCCACAGTGGATGGTTACATTTCATTTATTTTTCCATATCTTCAACAGCGTTGATTATGACCAATATTGATTGATAAATGTTGAATATAACTGATCTCGAAATATTTGTATTAAATTTAGGATCACATTAACCGCTATTTGTTGTGACATCTGCTTGTAACATTATTTTCATCTCTAGTTTCATTTTTCAGGCCTACAAGCCGTAAGCCGTTCTATACCTTAAAAAAAAAGTTAAAATCTCAAAAAAGAAAAATAGTTTTATGCGAAAGCTTCTACAGTCCCTAGAAGCCAACGTGGCAGTATAAAGTGTCCAAGTATTTTATTAATTTATTCAAAGTAGTGCAAATTAGAACCTTTCACTACCACATCTTTACGAACTACACACGTTCTTACTGTAATAAATTTATGTAGAAAACATGTAACTGAAAACGATAACTTATGCAGAACCATGCTTGAGTCTTGTCAAACATATAGCGCCATCTAGTATCGTCATTTACAAAATAAAGAAAAATCATCGAAAAGTAAAACTAGACAAATTCTTTAGAAGGCGACACGTAGACGTCAAAGTGAATATAAATATAATCCCCGTGTATGTAAATTATGCTGATGAGGTCTTTCACACATTTTATAGCGCATTCATATTTACATAAACAAGGTATACTATATCCATCAAAATATATGCAACACAATCCGATCGGTTGTAAGATTTAAATAATTGCCCGCATCACCTCGCCAATTACCCTTTTATCGAAATACGACTCGATTACTTTTTTGGATGATGAAAGCATGAGTTGTTATTGTTATGTAATGATTTTTGTTTTTGTTACATTAGAAAAAAATTGTAGGCAAAATATTAAAGTTGGCGATTTATTATAAATTTCTGCTGTCCAAAGTTCAATTGGTACATACATCTTGGCATGGTGTAGGAATATGTAAGACAATCTTTACACATTTAAATTGTTTTCTGTGTTTTTCGTTGATATCTTCGTGTATGTAAATGACTTTTTACGGTGAGAGAACAGCTAGACATAAATCCACATGGCACTGGGTATGTGTCCCCGTCTTGGTAGAGATATGCAAAATAATTGCACATTTTAAGCACGCAATTTATGATTGTGGCTGGTAATGCACACGATGTTTCGAGTATGTTGTTGCCTTTTATTATCAAACATCAAAGGATATCATACTTGATGTGTTGAAGCGTATGTAACATGTAAGGTATTCCTGTTATTCAAATAATAAGCAATAAAACATACATTTATATGTAGTGGTGCATGAGGAAGTCATTGTACGTAGAGATTTTCATAAGCTCTTGGTTGTTGCCTAAAAACAATTTAAATTTTTAATAAATCTCCTTCGAAAGTATTTCATCCGCCAAGAACTGTTCCTAAAATTCCATCACAAATTGAATATGTATTATGTTTATAAATAATAGATAAGTTAAGGTTGTTGTTAGGTTTGCTACAGTCTTCATAACGTTTTATGTACAATAACATTTTTAATTTTTCCGTTCATTCTTTCTGCCACATTTTACTAATAAATATCTTGGATTGTGTTGTTGTTGTTGTTTTTGTTGGTCTTCTTATTATTATTGCTGTCGTTGATCTCGCCTTAATTCCATTTATATATAATTCCATATTCCTTCTCTTCAAATGTCACTCAATGACATCATTCATGTTAAATAGAAAAACATTCGAACAAATTACTTCGGTTGGTGTTGATGCGGCCACATTACTAGAACAATATCCATAAATATGCTAAATATTATATAATACATGCAATTTATGTAATAACATAATCAATCACTTTATCTCGAAAACGAAGCGAGCACGAAACTGCTCTAAATAACATTTCGAATCTATGGTACAAAGAAGACAATGTTGCTGTAAGAAAAAACGAAGCTAACAAAAATCTAACTAAAATTGTGGCTTTAGTTCAAATCAATGATAATTTTATTGTGATAATGAATTTATGGAATTGTTTTTAATATTGTTGTGCTTATAAGTTAATTATGCAATCATTTCTGTTGGCATAACACAATTGAATTGATTGTGTCAATTAATGACAGCTAAGCATGCCAATGCAATGCTGTCCATTTGCTTATTGTTATTATCATCGTGTCTTGTTAGTTTTCCTTTTTTGTTTTTTTCTATGGCGCTCTAAAATTGTAGATAATTGCTTTCAATTTGATGATTGTTAGTTGAGATGTGACTCTGTAGCAACATTACTTTTCGACAAGTTGGTGGATAACAATCTTGAGTTCAGTTAGCGGTGGACAAATTATACAAATTGTTGGTAGTTGAATAATATGGAAAATCTTATTTAAAATGAATAAATAAAAGCGATAAGAGTCCTTAAACCCAGCAGCTAAAGCTTATGTAGCTGACATCGATTTTTTGTGTGCAGCGTGTAGTATATAATAAGTTGTAAATCATTCCAAAATTTTACAGACTGTAACCTCCCTTTAACAACGAAATACCGTGCTAGCCGCAAAAGCATATGTAATGGATAAACATAATAAAAAGAAAAAAAAAAACATTTTCACTCTTTTCTCCATTGTAATCTTAATGCTAATGCCACCACAACCTTTAATTATAACCCATTTATGTCCGTCTGTCCGCCTACGTGTCCATATAAATTTTTTGCGCAAGCTATACTAATAGTAAAAAAATTGTGGTTGTAGGTTAGTCTCTGACTCCGTCTAAAAAAGGGGGAATAACATTAATACTATAGGACATAAACATGTGCCTGCCACGCCCCCGTTTTTGTATGTTCACATGGAGGGTATTCCAGATTTGATCTAAATCAAATTTATTTTTTTTTATTTTACTTTAATAATAGTACAAAAATGTTTAACAGTCGCAGCTGCAACCAAATACGTCAACTTTGTTGCAAAACCATTCCAAGTGGAATATATCAAATTTCAGATTGCGTGCCTAACCGGCGGATACAACTCTGTACGAAAAATTGAAATAATCCAAACAATGTATCCAAAGTGAAATTGGGCTCCATTTACTTTATACTTTTATTTATTGCGAATTTTTTTTCTTCATTTATATTTTTTCTATAAAAAAAAAGTACATTTTGTTTCAAGCCACTCGCACAAATAATAAATCTTAAATTTATAACACTTTAGGCTAAACTAGAAAGATAAAATTAATCACGTATAAAAAGTAGAAAGAAACTCACAATTCATCCAGATAGCTCCGTTAGGTCAAAACAAAAAATTAAAAATATTACAATATCTATAAACATTAGACGTTTTTGTATAAATGTCCGTTGGTGGGCATACGTGTACAGGCACAGGCAGGCGAGTAAGTGGGAGAAACGCTGTTTGCCGCTATAGCGAAATTTGTGAAATTTAACTGCAGCCAACTACAGTTGTTGACCATTATCAAGCAGCGTTTTTCTTTCACGCAATCACAAATTGCTAAATTTTCGTTCATTTCACCTAAATAAATTTTCTCCCATTTTTACTTGCCTACATAGATATGTATCACTCTCTGTGCGAGTGAAGTGTTTGACTTTACGTAAGATTACAAATTGTATGCTAACTAGTCGGGCTACTGGCATGGTTATGAAGTATATGTGTGCGTGTGTGTGTGTGCGCGCATTTGTGTTATTTATAATCCTACACAACAACGCAGGCGTATAGTAAAACAAAAAAACTTTTGAATTTTTCCTCTCATTATTATTGTTGCTGTTGCTGCAGATAAAATTATAATGTCTGAGCTTCTGGCTTACGCAGTATGCATGCACATCATATCGCCACGACTTTGACTTGTTTATGTTTTTTTGATTCTTGTGCGCCATCATAAACTATTTTTTATGGCCGTCATTTATTTGCCATTCAAATGCATACACGCCAAGCATAACCAATCATAGTTTACACATTCAAAAGAGTTGTGACAGCTCCGCTTTTAGTTTTTCATCTTCTCCTACTCGTCCCCACCACGTCTCTACCTTTCTTCCCCTACTACGATTAGCATTTTTAATGAATTCTTTATAAAGTGGAGCCTTCACCTTCTCTTCCCTCCTTCCGTACATTTGCAATTGACATGCAGATGGGCTTAATTAATTAATTAAATTGACTTTTATTGCAAAGTTGTTGCAAAGTTGTCTGAGTGGCGGAAGCTGTTTTTACAACATTGTTTAGAAGTAGCTTAATGGCATAAGAGTGTAATAATTTCTACAAAAATTTCATTGTATCACGTATTGTACGAAATGTAAAAAATCACTCGTTTTTTAATGATTTTCCAACAACTCTGTAAATATATTGTATGTACGCTAACTGACTGACTACTTTGTTCATTTTTATCAGATTTCATTTAATCAATTATTCTATACGTTAACTGCACGCTTTTAAATTATTTCTCCTTTCAATTTTGAACCAAACACCTAATCAGCTTGTATGTGTACCGTAAAGACTTGCCATTATTGTAATCAACTCGTACAACTCGTACCCTCGTGTACAGTCAATACATCAGTATTCTAGTTACATTGATTTTCGAATAAATTTCAACTTTAATATTCCACCCACACTGCTCTCCTAACAAATGTTAATTGTGTCTTTTAAATCACGACACAGAAGTAATTGTGATGATGAACGAATTGTGATATAACTCATAAAAATTATATGATATGCGTGAAAAAAGTAGAATTTCTAGTTTTCTTCACAACCATAAGAATTTAACATTTTAACATGTTTTGTCAATACGAGAATATTGTGGAAACATATATTTCAGCCAATTAAATTTGAAATATTTCTGTTCATCAAGTAAACTTGACAATGAAACGTAATGGATGTATAACCTCGGACTTTTAGCCTTTCTAGAGGTCGTAAATTTTAATGGTCTACACGTGTCTTACATTGAACAAGTCTAAGCATATTGTTTTTTAACCACTCTCGTTCAAATTGAATAATTAACAAGTAAATAAAATAATTTGGCTTAGACCAAATCTTATATACCATCTAGTGGGTGTGGCATGCACTTGATTACGCCCTTAAATAGTGTGTATATTATGACAAATAGAATTGTGTCCGCAGTATGATTTTTTCTTATGCGGAAGACTATATAAACGACTTAGTCTAAGTCCTGAGTTCCTTGTCTACACTTATACGTAAACTGTGGGTGTAGTATATATATAATAGCGCCTCAAGCACATGCTACATTCATTAGTCATTAGTCTACCACAAATAAGATTTTTTTTCGCATTGCAAACGCTTTCATGTGGTTTCTGCCACTCCCGCATTTTGATGTAGATATAGATTGAGCCAAAAATAAATATTTTTCTTATTCTTTACTTCCTCAAATCCATTTGAATTCTCATCGAATATTTTTTAATCATTATGATAATTGTGAGGATACTCTCCACTCATGCCAAGTATCAAATGTATTATTAGTCCAAAAACCCACTGACACGCTTAGGTACAATGAATTCATGTTTGTATATGAATTTTATATTCATTTTTCTCACAACACCATTTAAGCATAAGTGGCGGGGTGTTATTGTTTGTTGCCGCCATCATTGTTGTTAGCATTTTACTTAAGCAAAGTGCTAAATAACTAGATCTGAAAAAACTAAAAACCTGAACAAACACTCACTTTGGTGTAAAGGAAAAATTTGTTACCCAACCATAATTGAGCCAAAACTGAAGGAAACTGTGAACGACCGATTAGAATGAATTCGAACTGAAACTGAAATAGCACAGAAACACAACAACAGCATTCAAATGTGCAAACACCAAAGAAATTAAGCTCAAGTACTAGGCAAAGCCCAACCAACTACAACAATAAAAACAACACGTACCATTGTATGTGTACACACGATTTAGCGCAGCCTGTCCGTGAGAGAACAGTGCTGCACTCGTCAATGAACCACTTTAGATTATTAAACACAAACTCCCGCTTGCATTTTTAGCCCAACCAAAAAACAAAAACAAAAAAACATAATTTTTTCCAAAAAACCTGATGAAAAAATCAACTCACTTTTCTGATCCGTTTGCTACAGTTTGTAAGTAAACAACTGCCTTTTGCAGTAAACAATATCTTTCAGTGTTTGATTCAATTCAATTTCCCAATCGAGGTGTACCGTCGACCATAAGGTACGTAAAATTGTACAAAACACATACAAATTGTTGTTTTTGTTTACAGCATAAGTGAATGTTTGCTTGTATGTTTTTTTTTTTTTTTTTTGTTGCTGCCAATCCTGCCGTATTTGTACGAAACTGTGCAAGTTCAATTAATTTATGATGCATAGAGTATAAGAATCGCAAAATGAACTACTTTAACAAATTTATTGGGCATCTAGTAAATTCGGTCTACAGCTTAGTAGGGAAGTGCTTTGACTAAAAAACAACCAAACCGCTTTAGAAAGCAATGTGTGTCAGAAGACGGTCAGTATTCGCTTTTCAAAAATAAATCATATGCAAAAAAACTGCACCACATATGGAAAGTTCCGAAAAACACTTTTGCCCAAATGCGTATTGACATAAAAATAGACGGTTGGGTATGTATACAAATATACCTGGTCTCCTATATTGGCTGAAAACTGTCAGGGAAGTAATGAACAGTGAACTCCTTGGCACTACCATCGACTTAAACTTTCCACACTTTAATCTTCAACTTGTGCTATGTTAGTTAACCATAAATATTTCTCCTATAAAAGCATTTTTTTTAACACTTGCTTTTTAGCTTAATAAACCATAAATACCACAACTACACAACAGTTGGATGTAACAATGAAAACTAGAAAACGAGACCAAAATAATTTGCACCACATATGATTTTCTGATTTTCTTCCAAGCACTATCCACAATGAACTTAATAGTTTTGTACTAAATACTGTCGTAGCAGAAAACATCACATATGTACGAGTATGTACAAATATATAAACAATGCACATACATAATAATTACTTATAATCAGGTATCCAGTAATTGTAGAACACACTGAACGAAAGAAAATGTAAAAGTTAATTAAGTCATCTATCGACAATTCTCACTCAAGAGGTTTAGTTGCAAACTCTCACTTTAAATACAAGTCAATCTTACCATATAATCTCTTTGATTAAATTCAATGCAGGCTCTACTCCTACAGAACTGGAGTAGGCATGCACAAGATTAAAACGTGTGGCATTCTAATATCTAATCCAATAATATTGTAAATTTTGGCTGCATTTTTGATTCTTGAAAATATTGTTTCAGTGTAAGTTCCTGCATACCTACTCATGGTACAAGCATTTATGCAATTATCTAATACGAAACTGCTCTTACAATGGTTTGCTGTAGTAAGAAATATTGTCGGTGACGTTTTATGTGTTATTATGTTCACTTCTAAGGTTATAATTATTTTAATGAGTAAGCAATTTTTTTCTTAATAATAAGTTGGCATTGCGATATAATGTTTTGCGGACAATTACATCTTATCACGTTTTTAAGCATATATCACATTATTAATAGCTACGGTGAAGGTTTGCCTTGCCAACTTGTTTCTTCTAATTGGGTAAAATTTTAAATTTTTCTTAAATCTAAAAATAACTTACTTGTATTTTCTTGTCCTAACCTGGTACATATTTTTAGTTTTTATATATTATACTGTTGCTTTTTTGTTACACGTAACTACCACACTTTTACTCTCTGTATTATATACAAAAATTTACTACATTTATAAAGTTTTTCTTTTCTCTCTACAAAAGTGAATTTAGGTCGTTTAGTTGGTTGCCATTTAAACCCCTTTACTAAACATTTAGATGAGATTTATTGAACCAATTGGCAGAGGTGTTGTTTTGAGTACTTTTAAATAAATTTTTAAAAAACGTGAAACAGAAAGAGTTACTTTGTCTCCTCACTAAAAGAAGAGAAACTAGAACAACAAGCCTTGCAAATGGATAGAATTCATGCCATATATATGTATGTACAGAAGAAAAATGAATTATGATAAACGTAAATACTCCATTATCTCTAGCCAGACACATTTATTTTATTTGCAAACCTTAACAAAAATAAAGATCAACTGTTGTTTTGTAAAGTGCAACCATTACCGGAAAAAATATACATGTGTGTGCATGTGTTTTTTTAAAATGTCCCAATCTTAAATGTAAAGCTTCTTCTTCTTAAATAAATTATGCATAAGTATAAAAGGTGCTCTCCTAGGTTCGCTTTGCTCTTAGTTCTATATTAACCGGTACTATGCTTCACTGCCTGCAATCATTCACCTTCTCTTGTTTCCTAAAAAAAAATTTGACTTTTTCCAAAAATCATACTTTTCAGAAATTTTCCTGTTTTCATGCTTAACTAAACGCAAGAAATTTTGTTCTATTTATTGTAATAATTTCCTTCACATTCCTCATAAAGTATTTATGATACGAGTCTTAAAGGGAAATTCTATGAAATTAATTCCTATGTTTGGTTAGAACATTACAACCAATTAGCTTGAAGATCTATTGAACATAAATTTTTTATACCCACACCACCTGAGCGAAGACGGTATACTAAGTTTGTTGTTCATTTACAACACCCAGAAGACAGTTTCAAAGACCCTGAATCTGATTAATATCAAAATCTAAATGGATGTAAATATGCCCACGTTCATGAATTTTGATATATTAACTGAAATTTTCTACAATAATTTCTATTTATTCCATACAGATTGTTGCTTTAATCAGATGAACACGCCCACACTCGATAAAAATGTATCTATCTGCCATAAAAAAGTTGAGTTAAGGAGTTGAAATTTTGTACAAATATTTATCATTTATGGCATGACAGAATAGTAGACAGGCCCACAATTTACAAAAATCCTTACCTGTAGTAAACTCCGACTTTTAAATTGTAACGTAATGCGTATACCATCAAGTAATCATGTACCTGCCACGCCCTCTTTTTGTATATAAATGTGATAGGGTATTCAAAATTTGACCTAAGCCAAATGTAATCTTTTCATTTGACTTCAATAAAAGTTTTGCTATAAAAAGTAACAAAGCAAGCGTATACTATAGAATGCTGAATATTTAATGTAAGACTAGAGCATTGCAGGCAGTCGTACAACTCTCAGCTGGTTAAGAGTTGGTTTCACTGTATCGGTATTTATATATTGAAATACCCTCTACATCTACGGACAAAGAATTACGTACTTTAATAGTGCATTTTACGCTGACTACTTAGTAAGTTTTTTTTTTTTTTTCTAAATTGTAGGCGAGTCTATTATCTAACCAGGCACATTTTTGGTACACAAATGAAAGAGATAATTACAAATTATTGTGTATCAAATTCACAGCTCAGTTTTTATATATTTCTGTTAATTGTGAGCGTGGTTTTTGAACAATTTTGCTCATTTTAAATAGTGAAGTGTTTGTACAAAATTTCAGCTCTATATCTCAAAATTTACGATCACTAGAGTGCTAACAACACATTTACCCGAAGAGTATATACTCCTAGACATATATATTATGTCAATAATACTCTTTCAGTTTTTGTTGCATGTCCATGTGAATTCTACCAACTCTTATGTCAAGTTTGGAAGTGAAATCATAATTTTTGCTACCAGGAGAGAACACACACACCGAACAGACAAACATGGTTAGATTCAGTATTCGACGCTGATTTAAAATATAACTTTTGTTTAACTTTAACTTTATGGGGAGTCTGACGCTTCGTTTTGTGCTTTGCAAACGTTAGTAATACATACCCCCCTAAACATAAGATGGTGGGTATAAAAACTACAGATAATTGACTAAATTGAAAAAAATCTTAATTATGTTTGTAAGTGGCATCATATTCCAAACTTTCATCTTATCACAATTTTTTCACTTAATTAAAAACATATTCAAAGCCATTTCGGATAGGAAGCAGCCTAATATTGAATAAGCAGCAGTAAATTTACGAGAGGCTTCAGATAAGCAGACTCGTTCAAAGAAGGCTCAGTATTATTTACCCTTTGCCATACAATGTACATAGAAAAAGAAGGTAATAAAAGAGTAGGAAAATTATCTGTTTAATACTGCCACCTAAGGAAGCTCTTTGCTCTTCAAGTATCTCTCCATCAAAGTGTTCGTTCGCCTTATAGACTGCGCGCTAACTGAAAAGTTACTCAAGCAGCAAGCATAATGATATGGCAAATGACCATATTAGTCTGGGCACTGAAGTGGTTATTTTTAGCTCTCAATTCTATATAGGAGTAGTAGAAGAGGAAGAAGAAGTAAAAGAATGTTGCAACAATAACAACAGCAACTGTAATGAAACCACTTTAAGCTTACAAGTTTTAGTTATAGCCTGCTCGGCAACTTCGTTACAGAAAGCCTATACAGACGATGCGTTGTAAACCAACCCAATCCAGAATCTAAAAGAAAAGAAACAAGAACCAAAAAGTCTACAATGAAAGGATAAATAAAAAATAAAATGAACCTAAATGCCAGCCAAAATGACTTTGAAATACGCTATAAAACAAAATGACCAGAAATTTAGAGACTTTTAAATTAATTCAAAACCTTTCTAATATCTTACCTGGAGCAATTCTTTCTAGTTCAAATCATTTATTTGCAAATGTTTTATTAGCATCAAACGTTTTTCTTTAATAAAGATGTACTTAAAGTGTACAGCATCCTATAAAATAGGAGCCTCAGTACATAAATTGGGCAGAATAAGAGAAACGCGTTAAATTTGTAACCTAAAGAAGTTATTTTGAGGCATATTTTTATACCCCCTCCCCTTACAAGAGGAGTATAATGAATTTGCGATTTCGTTTGTTCGGGGTTGTTACTCATGTGTCCGTACATCTGTCTGCGGTGGTAACTTGCGCGGTTATACAAAATAAGTAAAGCCTTATTTGTATAGATTGTGCAGGTCGTTGACACCATATATCACAGATGATTTAATAATCGTTAAAAGGGGAGGCAATTATAACATTACAAGTATTCTGTATGCATAGTTTTTGCATACATGTAAAGTGTATCTAAAATTTGACCCAAGCCAAAGTTTTCTTTTGCTTATATTTTTATTAACAAGCTAGAGGTACATAACAGACTTCTTCTTCCTCTTCGTCTGCATATACAAATGTATCATGCAGAAGTGTTCATTTTTTAGCACTAAATACGTGGGCGTGATAAGTTTCTTACTTGTTGTGTAAAATAAAGCAGAAAAAAGAAAATAAAGGTTTATATAGATGAAAACTACAGCTTATATAATAAAACACAATAGTCTTTAGTCTGTAGTCCAGTAGTATACAGAGTGAGGAAGAAAGATGGAAACTCACAAGAACCTTAAATATAAAAGTTCTTCAGCTAAAAGAGGGAAACGTAGCGATGATCTTGATTTTGATCATCCCTCTTCCCACGCGACACCATTTGTATTTGAAATGTTTTCGAAAAAGTTTATTTTATAATAATAAGCATTTTAATACCATTTGTTCCACTTTATGTGGAAAATGGAAAACAACCGTGAACTTTTATTTGATATTTATATATCATTGTATTCATAATTGTGAAAGTGGTCCAAGTCCATTTTTCAAACGTATCAAATTAACTATTTTAATAGTCATGCTTCTTCGTTAATTAGCAAACTTTGATGTTTTTGTAAAATTGGACTTGGAACACATTGAAAATAATTCATTTAATTATTACATGCAAGAAACATATATAGAGTGTTTACGAATCCAACCATACTGCACTTCTTCCAGTGCTAAGCTCTGTACGTACCTTTGCAGTGTTATGTACATTATTTCCTTTTATACAGCCTCCCTTTTTTGGTCATTATTTGTCTGCTTTTTTTTTTTTGTCGTGTCTTTAGTAAGGTCAGTTTTTGTGATCAATGCAACCGTATAAGAACAATGAAACATAATATTGAACGGGTAGATATTGATATTGATTTACTTGTGTTTTCAGTGCGTGGTACTCTCGTTGTGTTTAACATTTATTTGTTTTATTGGCTAAATGACGCTTATGGAGTCATAACATATTTAACATTCCTTACTTCAAACGTGTTGATATGTAGCTATTTTTTGCACATTTATAAAATAAAAAAGAGGAAAACAATTACATTTTTCATTATAAAGAAATGTCACACCTTTCCGATTTTTGACCGATTACTTTAAGTAGTCAGACAATAAGTATTAAAAGACACAATAAGCGTAAATATATTATTTTTAAAAATACTAAAACTGATTGTGCATCTATACCACATAAGTATAGTTGTTCTCAATACCAATTATTATCTTGGCCGGCTTTGTAGCAATTTATTATATCAAGTCAAACCCAGTATTTACAACAAATGCAATAAATTTTACCTGCTTAATAAAATGCCAATGTAAATATATATATTTATGATTGGAAACTAGACGCAGGATAACGCGTCATTTTCCATATTGAGATGAACCAAGAAAAAACCACAAAAAAAAAGCTTTTTGTAAAAATACCCATCTTCGCTTGTATGCACCACTACATCAGCCTTAAATATCAAACTGTAACCGCGACAAATCTACAGTGGCGGACGAGGCATCACGTTTAATGCTGCGCTTTTGTGATACATATATATCTGAAGCATAGTCTGTCTACGTTGTCTGACAACGTACACTGACGACTGACATACAAAATAAAGTAAAATATTACAAAGTATTGCTGATAGTATTAAACACGTGAAACACATAATAATGTTATAATCCAATATATGTTCACATTGTACCTGCACTCAAAATTTCCAGAACAGACAGTTGGTAACAAAATGAATGTGACATTTACAACATCATTTTCTGTTAGTTGCTAATATGTGTTACAGTAAAGGTTAATGAAGCTTTCAGTTTAAAAACAAAGTAGCTGCATTCCCTTTGCAAATATTATATATTTATATATACATGTGGACAGACGAACGGACATATCTAGTTCGTCCTAATTCATAATAATCAATACATGGGTCGCTAAGTAAAAACTTGTCACATTTATATAAAAATTAGTGGTTGTGGCATGAGATACCTTTTTTCTCCATTAGCCATAAACTTAAAGTAGAATTAGAACTTACGGAAAGTAAGCAACAACAATCACAAACATACATAACTAAGTAGCTCTTCTCTAAATTATGTTAATTTGTTATTTGACATCTTAATTCATCATCTTCATGAAAATAGCATAACATCATTATCATCGTTATTGTTGTTGTCGTTATAGCTGTTATTGCCATTAACACCACTTAAAAAGGTAACGACAACCTCGGATAGGCGAAACAATTCAGTTGTAGAATAATAAACAAGGAAAGAAAAAATTATTCATGCTGACGTTTTTTAACTGAGTACGTGTTAAATAATAAAATAAAAAGATTTTCATTTTTTTATACTATTTTCAAGAAGTTTATAAAGAAACGGAATTTTTATTTATATCTAAGCAGTTTTTTTATTATTATATCCGGCACTATTTGTGACAAAGGTTATATTAAGTTTGTGTGGATGTTTGTAACTTCTACATGGCAAATGCCACATTCATTCAACCGTATTTCAACTGAAAATGTACGATTAAATAGTATTGAAAACAGCGTTAAAAAACGGAAAACGGAAAGTATTTATAACAGAAACATTGTAAACATTTTCACATCTAATATAATTTTTAAGCGGGTTTTACTAATTAAGTGCCGATTTCATAGTTAGAAAAGCTTTTCTTTATTTATTTTTTTTGAATAATCTTTAACCAAGAAGAGACAATCATATAAAATAAAAGGTTCATGTTGTAAATGAATTTATGATTGAGGTCATAAACTTTAACGCACATCGACTCACCAATGAATGAATAAATGGACGAATGCTAAATTATTATGACGTCTATTATAGTAATTGTGTATCTGTACAGCAGCAGTAGTGCTGGCGTTTGCAAACGTAACGATCGCAAAACTATTGATTTTCCCATTATGCAGATAAGTGGTTGGTCAGAGTCTTGGCATCTCGGTGCATGAGTGCGTGTGTAATGTAAAAACCTGTCATTAACTTTTAATAGCCATTTTCTTTATGAAAACATTTAGTCTAAACCATACAACAACAACAACAATAACAAAAACTAAAAAAAATAAACATTGTTGCCGGGAAACATTTTATAACCTTAAGGCTTTCATCAATATCATAAATTAAACAAGAAAAACTCGTAACGTAATTGACGTGCAGCCTGCAAAAAAGAAGAAGAGGAAATCTAAACATTAACATGCGTTTATTTTCGGCACCGGTGCCCCCCACCGTTAATGTTAACAACAACTCTAACAATATTAACCGTTCATCGATAACAACGATGAAACATGCAAACGCCATTAGAGCGCGTGACATAACATTCGATCCGGGTAAAATTGTTGGCAACACTATAGAAAACACTCACATAATGCGAAACAGTACGGGTAACAAAAATTGCGTCAACACTGTAAAAAATTTGCGAACGGGAGCAACGAAAAAATCGAAAACAAATAATTTTCAAAACACTGTCATAAGTCTGCCCATCAGGCAGCCACATTTGCGTGAAGAACTGAAATCAAGATCATTGGAACGTTATGCCCAACCACCGCATACACTGGCAGCCGCTGCAGCAGCAGCCTTACACAATCAAGACACCGATGAAGAAGATGATGGTGACGGGGATGAGGAGGAAGAGGAAGAGATTTACGCAGCCGCCAGACGTACCTTATCACCATCACTGAGCACTCAACGACGTCGTTTACTTTCGCCATTTATCTCAATGAGGAGACGCAGTCGTAGCAGCAATGCGTGTAGCAGTCGCAGTCACTATGAAACGTCACGTGAAGTCAACTTTAACGTCATTGTGCCACCTCTCAAACTACCCACTCAGATGCAACACCTAATTATGGAACAACACCACAGTTTGGGTCACAGTAACAATCATTTTAGTCAGCAAACAAAACTCAAACAATTAGGTACTGGAGGCACTTCAGTTAGCTCGCAAAGTGGCGACAGCGGCACTGGTGGCACTGAACTTGAGCAAGATTGCAGTCGCACTTCAGCTGCTGAAAGCAGTCAACTCAGTTTGAGTTATTCTCAATTAAGTAGCAGCAGCAGCAACGATAGCACCACCTCTTCTGCAACACACAGTTTAACTAGAGAACAGAACAAACCAACTCTCTTAAATGAGTCCAAGACCACTGACAATGAGACGACACACATAGTAAATGAAATAAAAATGCAACAACGTGTTGCTATACACCAAGAGAAACAGCAGCTTATCAACAATGTACCAGACTCTACAAACAAAATAACAGCACCACCAATAGCAACAAGCGCGATAATTTTTCATAAGAAAAGTGACAAACACTACCGCGATTCGGTATTTTCCATGGATGAGAATTTCTATAGCGGTAACATTACGTTAGTGGATGACACCTATTCGAATTATGAGCCAGAAAATGATGCTGAACGCATGTTTTTACAGGTGGTGGGCATACTGCGAGATGAAAACGAGGTTGGTAAAGTGATAAATTTTTAAAAGATCACAACTTTTACAAAATGGTAAAAAATTTTTTAATTCATTTTTGCTCTATTGTATAAAATTTTATAAACTAAACATAACAAGACATCAAAAATGTCTTCACTCATTAGTCTTAAGATTAATAAAATGAATTAAATGATATTCATGCAAAGTAAGTGAATATGTTCGTGTGTTGTATTTTATGACAAAATATAAGCACCCGTTTAATTATTGTGCTGAACACTGGCATCCTTTCGCGAATACAATGGAATTGTTCATCTTCAGCTACTTAATATTGTTCCCGGTTCATAATTTATAATGAAGAGGGTGTGTTACAATGTATTCTACAACAATAATACATTTCGTTTCCCATGAGGACACACATATATGATGGTGCTACATACGGTACAAGTGGCACAATGTGCATTTATATGAATGACAATGCTTGAACGAAATTGAAATTGATTGCAAGAATCCTTGCGTACAAGCATTATGATGGCATATCCAAAATTCTTTTTATGCTCGCATGCTTGTCATAAGTACTTCGTTATCGTGTCAGTAGCAAGAAATATGAGGCAACTGCTAAATAAATGACATTGAATCTTTTTTTATTGTAGTGAAGGGAAGAATTGAAGTATTTAATGAAATTTAAGCGCGAAACCAAGAGGAAAATTTATTAAAACAATTTGACTTAGATCACATTTTAAATACCCTACACACGTATGTATAAATAATTGATTACACCCTTTAAACGTATTTTTATTAAGTAAGTCCTGTTTTAAGCTGAATATGTTTTCTATTAATTGTCGACGTGTCAAGTATCCAACTAGAAGTTCTACAATATTTTGATTATTTCATTAAGTCAATGATCCATTTATATAGATTTTATTCTTATGGTTTATCGTAGATTTTTAAACTCTTGTATTCAGAATTCTACTCATTAAAACTTGAAAAATAGTAGCAGAGAATTGCGGGCACACGATAAATCTATTGCAACAACTAATGTTGCTAAACAAATAAGCGAGAAGTTTTCTTTGAAAATGCTGTAAATTTAGACCCTTAATACATCCATTGTTGTTTGTTATTTGAATCGTAGAAAATGCGTCAGTTCCAAAAGATATTAGAAGATTTGAGCTCAAGGGTAGCATCTGCGGAGGCTACCAAAGGTTTATGGACCAATCCAAACGGTGTGGCCGAAGCCAGTGAACAAATGCAACAATTGCAGCGTTTACGCGATAAAATGACTACAGCTGGCGCTTTATTGGATGATTGCAATGATCAGCAATCCTTTTTTACCGCAAATCAAGTTCTGGTGCCTCCCACTTGTCTCTCTAAATTAGAAGATCTAAATACTAGGTAAGTAGTAAGATCTTTAGTTCCAAAAATTCTTATTCTAATCGAGCACTTCTTCTACAAGAATGAAACTTTTACAAATTGCTATGGATGAGAGGCATAAGATATTATCGAATGCTGGTGGCAATCAGTCTTTGGAAAACGGTGAAGATGGTCGTAATACTTCTAACAGTGGCACCATTGGTCCTGTACCCAATCTAGGACAAAGCGTTAAACCACCCTGGGAGAGAGCCACAACTGCCACCAATGTGCCTTATTATATAGAGTAAATTACAAAATAGCGAACGATTGTTTTTAAATTTTTTATTTGTATCTAAATGTTAGTCATGAACGTGAAACAACTCATTGGGATCACCCCGATATGATTGACTTGATGAAGGGTTTGGCCGATTTGAATGAGATTCGATTCTCTGCCTATCGTACGGCCATGAAATTGCGATCCGTTCAAAAGGCTTTAGCTTTAGATCGCTTGTCTATGTCGGCAGCTATTGATTCATTTGATCGTCATGGTTTGCGTGCTCAAAACGATAAATTGATCGATATTCATGACATGACTACCGTACTGCATTCATTGTATGTAACCGTTGACAAAATCGATTTGACCAAATTGTTGGATCTGGCTATTAATTGGATTTTGAATGTGTATGACTCACAGCGTACCGGTCAAATCAGAGTGCTCAGTTTTAAGGTATGAAGATTTGGAAGAAGAGAACTATTTTTTGCCTAAATTTATTTCTTCCCACACATATGTTACAATATATAAAACATTTATGATTATGTTCTTCTTTTAACATAAATAATGTTGCCAGGTGGGTTTGGTTTTGTTGTGTCGTGGTCATTTGGAGGAGAAATACCGTTACTTATTCCGTTTGATAGCCGATCCCGAACGTAAAGTGGATCAACGAAAATTAGGTCTCCTACTACATGACTGCATACAGGTGAAGAAAAATAACGATTCATTTAAAAAGTTTTATAAAATAAAACTTACTCCTAATCTGTGTAGGTACCTCGTCAATTGGGCGAAGTAGCAGCTTTTGGCGGTTCCAATATAGAGCCTTCAGTACGTTCTTGTCTAGAGAGAGCTGGTATATCACAAGAAGGTATTAAAATTTTCAATAAATTATAAAATTCCGATATTTTTACTTGAAGTTTTGTTAATTTTTTTTTAGCTATAGATTCTAATCAGGAGTTGGCAATTGAGTTACATCATTTTCTGGCATGGTTGCAACATGAACCGCAAAGTTTAGTTTGGTTACCGGTCTTGCATCGTTTGGCTGCAGCAGAAAGCGCTAAACATCAGGTAAACTATTAAACAATTCCTGAATAATTCTACAAATTATCTAATTCCTATTCTATCTATTTTTTTAGGCAAAGTGTAACATATGCAAGGAGTATCCTATTGTAGGCTTCCGCTACAGGTGTCTGAAGTGTTTCAACTTTGACATGTGCCAAAAGTGTTTCTTCTTTGGACGTAATGCCAAGAATCACAAGCTTAGTCATCCCATGCATGAATATTGTACAACGGTAAGTTTTTCATTGATTACAGTTTATTTTTTTTTCTAGCTTACGCATACTCGTTCGCTATAGACCACTTCCACTGAAGATGTTCGAGATTTTACTCGAGCCTTAAAAAATAAGTTCAAAAGTCGCAAATACTTTAAGAAACATCCTCGCGTTGGTTATTTACCCGTACAAAGTGTGTTGGAAGGTAACTTTTTGAAGAATTTTCAGTTGACTGTTATGTAACAAATATGTGATTTCCAATAGGTGATGCTTTGGAGAGTCCGGCCCCAAGCCCGCAACATACTACACATACCCTACAAAATGATATGCACTCAAGACTGGAAATGTACGCCACACGCTTAGCCCAGGTGGAGTATGGTGGTGGTACTGGATCAAATTCCACGCCAGATAGTGATGATGAACATCAATTAATCGCTCAGTATTGTATGGCTTTGCCCACGAACAATGGCAGTGCTCCCAAATCTCCAGTACAAGTAATGGCAGCTATGGATGCCGAACAACGAGAAGAACTGGAAGCAATTATACGTGATCTCGAAGAAGAAAATAACAATCTGCAGGCAGAATATCAACAATTGGTTACGAAGCAACAAAGTACCACACCAGATGACGGTGGCAGTATGCAGCATTCCAATTCTTCCATAACTGGCATGGCAGCAAATAGTGGTGGGGAGCATGGCCAGGTAAATGATTTTAAATGAAATTCTCGGAACATTGTAAATGTACATCTTATCGCGTTAGGACATGATGGCTGAAGCGAAACTATTGCGTCAACACAAAGGCCGCTTAGAAGCGCGCATGCAAATACTCGAAGACCATAATCGCCAACTGGAGGCCCAACTTCAACGGTTAAGACAGTTGTTAGATGAGCCAAATAACGGTGGAATTGTTGGGGGATCTGGCTCGGTCCTTAACTCTAAACCGAATACATTGCAGACACGCTCCGTTACCGCTTCTCAACTAAATACTGATTCTCCAACGAAAATCATTCATCAAAATGGCCATTACGATCAAAATACAAGTAAGTACGAAAAACATCTCTCACGATATAACCAATGTTAGATTCTAGCAGGGGCAGTATATAAAAAACGATTTGTTTTATTTGTTCTAAATCATTTTCAAATTAAGAATTAATTGCTGATCGAATGACTTTGTTTAAATTTTTAAACTTTAGACTCTCCCTCCCCTCAGTTTGTGCAATTGGATCATTTTACTATATTTTGAAATTACAATCCCAACAATAGTTGCTTAATAGATATCGTTTGATCGCATTACTACGTTTATTTACGGATTCACTATGTTTCTATTTTGTTGTTTTCAGAATTATTGTTTATTTAGTGAAATAACATTCAAGATTTATTGTATTTCTCGTTTCTTGTTACCTAATTGAACTGTTTTGCCTATTCATATTCCTGCTTTATCTCTCTCTCCTCCAAACTGCATATTTAATTAACCCATAAAACAGAGAATCTCATACTGCCAGGTATAAATGATCATCATGCAACAAATGCGGCATTGGGAAAGCATCATCTCTTAACCATAACTAATACGGTACCAAATAATTTGCATATGCTGCAACAACACCAGCAACAACGTAACCCACTCACAGGTAATGGTGGTGGAATGGATATGAACAGCATTGGTGGTCATGGCCCGGCTAGTATTGCGTCACTAAACTCATACATAAGCGACGATGGTCGACCACCGCCACCACCACATACCAGTCTCATACAAAACAACACTACCGGTATGCATTTATATGGCAATGGTGTTGATTTTTTGAGAAATTTTCAGTTGTGCCATTTTCAGTTGATGTTTTAATTTATGCATTTTTTCGTTTTTGAACTATTTCTGAAAAAGTTTTTGATTATTTGCTGGTTCAACTAAGAAGATTATTTAATTTTTCTCTTGTTATCTTTTCTTAACGCTTTCTTGGCTACATTTTTGCACACTAAATCTTGACATATGCGTACATACACAACCTTAGAACTGAATTAAAATGCTTAAGGGAACATTTTCGAATGGCTCCATCATACCATACCACACAGAATATGAAAAAAGGGTAAATTGTTACAAGCAATTTTAAGATGTTGTGCGTTTTATGTTAAAAAACTTAAATAAATATTTAATTTAAATTAAAGTTGTTTAATTTAAAAAAAAAATTATTATTTTGTTATTAATTGAATAATTTAGCGGCCATCGGAAAAGCAGTTCAAGACTTGGTAACAGTTATAACTGAACAGGAAATAGAGCACACCCTGGAAGATCATCATCATGATGTGGAAATGAAGACCTACAATAGTCAGACAAACACTCCAACCGACACCAGCAGCAACAACAATAACAACAAATTAGCGAGCAGCCGAACCCAATATTTATATAAAAACTAACTTTCACAAAAGAAACTTAATAAATTTATACGCATATCAATAAAACTTTTCAAACACACTTTAATTAACACAACATACACATACACACACACACACACACACACACCCATACTTAACCATCTGCTAAATGCAAATGAAATGAATTAATCTTAAAAATGGATTCAATACACAAAATAAGGAAAAAAAGAAAAAACTGAAAAAAAAACAGATGCAATATTTACTATGAAATTAAAAGTCATATCAATAATTTGTAAAATTATGTTTTACCGAATTTAATTTTTGATTATTGTCTGTAGTGCAAACATTTTATAAACATATGAAAAAATACTTTACATTTTATTAAAAATTTTTTTAAATATTTTACAAATACCTTTTAGAAAAATAATAAAACAATGCAATGTATGTGTATATTTGCCAAAAAAATAAATAAAAAAGTACATTTACGCTTAATTTTAAAATTATTTACAAATAAATTTTATTTACCTTAAAAACAGGCCTTTTTTTTAAACTAATGGTTATTATAATTTTTTTTTTTTTTTTTTCATTTAGGGTATAAAAAAATCATTTTTAATTTAAATTTTGTCCAAAATTTGCTTTCAATTAATTTTTTTTTTCTTTCTTTAAAATTTTTTTATTGCAAATTACTGAAAAAATCCCTCCTCCTTAACCACAACTGTCACCTCAGAAAATTTAATAAAAATTAATAAAAAAAAAAAAAAATCAATATATGCTGACGAATACGATCATTGAATGGACCACCTTTTTCTCTCTAAGAACGCAAAATATTAATAATACAACAAACACATTAACAATAATGTTACACATATAATCATTTTACAACAATTTGTGCATTCACGCATTTACCAGTAATATTTCTTCCCGTACATAAATATATACTTACATTATCCTTACATACATATTCAGTGTTTTCTAAAAACTCGTTGAACAAGTGTTTAGTGGATATCATACTTAAAAGTATCATCAAAATATGACATATTGTTGTAGCACAAACAAAACAAAACAAAACATCCTAAATAGCTTTCATAAACTTATACAACATAAATAACAGTAAAACACAGGAATATGCAAAACATTAACTTCGTGACCGCAAGTTTGCATATGAGTGTGTTTTATTTTAATCAGATTAAGTAGAAAAATTATAAACCATACATTTATATATACTGGTACTACTATAATATGTAGCTCTATATGTCAATACAGCTGGATTAATGTCAGATAAAATTTTAGTAAATTGAAAGAAAAAAAATATTGAAAAAAACTGAATTCTGGCATAGACCACATCTTAAATACCTTTCACATCCACATAGCAACGCTAGGCGTGATTAGGTTCTATAATATCATTTACAAGTAAATTTTACGCTGAGAATGGTTTCTTGCAAATTGTGAGCATATCCGTTATCTTAACGTCCATTTATGAGTGAAGAAATTATAACCACATTTCCACATAGATCAATTTTTGTGGCAGATATATAGATTTTTGTCGATGATAGGTGTGGCTCTTGACCAATTTTACCCGTTTTAAATAGCAATTTGAATGAAAAACTAAAAGTGTACAATTTCCGATTAATATTTCAAAATGTACGACCTTTAGAATGTCTATAACAGTTGGACATACAAACACACATGTCTAGATCGACTCAGTTTTTAATGCTGATCAAGAATATATACAACTTTAAAGGGTCTTTAACGCCTCGTTCTGGATGTTGCAAATGAAATGACAAATTTAGTATACTCTTCATCTTATATGGAGCCTATAATTATAGCGTTTATTCTGTTTTCTTTCTTATTATCGCCATAAATGATATTTTGTTTATAATATTTTTTCAATTTCTTATAAAGGCCGGTGTCAAATACACCGTTATTCTTTAAAAAATATAGGGTACCCATATATTGGTTGGTCCACAAATTCTTATTAATATATCTTCCAATTAGCTGGTTCAATTTTCTTCATTATTAAACCGTTAGAAAGTTCAAAAACAGAGCTAATTGACTTGAATCTTAGCTAGTATGTTGAACTTTCTCAACATGTGGGCGCTGAATAAGCATTGAATACTGAGTCAATGTAAATTTGTTTGTTTGGTCCCTCTCCGTGTGTGTGCTATGGCAATCACTCTCTTGGTCACTATAATTGAAATATGGATTCCAAATTTAGCAGAAGAGTTGGTACATTCTATACATAGATTAGTATTAAAATTGGACAAAAGTTCAAAGTCCGATTTTCCATAAGCTGACGTGATATATCTAATAATATTGACTTTCAAGTAATCCAAAATTTTGTAGTTTTGTAGCTTAACATAGGTTAGTAGCTTCACTTATGCTCAAATAAAAAAATTTAATAAAGGCCGCAATTTCGAAAAGTTTCGCAATACAGATCATGATTTTTGATATCAATTTTTTTTTTTTTTTGAATTCTTGGTGAAAAAACCCAAGAGATCTATTATGATTTAATATTTTAAAAAAAACTTACCAAAATTTGCGTTTTGCTTGTAAGAATGCTACAATTTTTGAATTCTTTCTTTCAATGAAAAATTTCACTGCACGATTTTTATTATACTTTTTACTATAAATTTTCCTTTTAATTACCATAATAATAATGGCCAGATTATAAAAATATTTAGAAGATACTTATTCAAAAAAAAAATAATAATAATAAAAAAATTTCTACATGAAAAT
The DNA here is from genome assembly GCA_949710015.1 of Crataerina pallida. Taxonomy (NCBI): domain Eukaryota; kingdom Metazoa; phylum Arthropoda; class Insecta; order Diptera; family Hippoboscidae; genus Crataerina; species Crataerina pallida. Next base: position 31,653,127 of record OX453290.1, on the reverse strand, counting down.
AACTCTTGATCCTCTTAAAAAAAATTAACAAAAAGTCACACTAAAAATTGAAGACAATATCATTATATATACATATATACCATAAATAAAAAATAAACAGTTTTTTAGATAAATAAAATTTTCTAATAAAATAAAATAAAATAAAAATAAATACAATATACACAATATCATAACAACTTAACTTTAAATAAAATCAATTACAAAGTAAATGAATGAAAAGGTTTGGAACACTTAAGTGAAGAAAAAATAAATAAATTATCATATACTAAATATATTAAACGAATTTAAACCTATACACATACATACACATATAATAATAATACGATTTTTAAAATTTGATTTCTAATCAAAATGAAACTTGGTTAAACTGCCAACCAGAAGAGTGACATAATCAGACTTATAAACAAAAATACCAGAAACATATCCCGCAAGCTTCTTTCTTTTATAAAACGTATAAATTATATGAAACAAGCAACGAGTTGAAAATTCATTTTTTATTGAATATATTTAGAATTACACAAATGCATTTGTAGAACAACACCAATTACAATAAAAATAATAATTAATAATAAATAAAAAAGTTATGTATATTTGGTTTGAGCCAAATTTTGAGTACCGTCCACATTACGTACACTGTGGATGTGTCATGGCGCCTATGTGATACCTTTCACTTGAACGATCAAATTATTTACTGTAAGCCAGGCCTGTTGGTGTATCTTACGTACATGCATTGAATATATAGAGCGAACAAATTGAAAGCGAGCACTGAAGTTGGTTGATTACAAAAAGACACTTGAACGCGTACAATTGATCGGTCGTTCTGTGTATATTCTGAACTGATACATTGCAGTTTATTTGACATAAATTTCAATCGCTTGCAAGACCATTTTCTGGCCAACTTGGCTCAAAATCAGTAAATTTATATCGTAAGGGCATCCATTATTGCGCTTTTATGATTGCGAGAAACTTTTCTCAACTTTGTACCATAGCTGCTAAGGGATTCTTCCAATTTAAAAAGTAACTAAAAAATTACAGCTGTAATACACGGAACGAAATGGACCAAATAGCTAAATCGTTTGCGATTTTAAGACAGTGACAGGTTAAGGGTTACGCGGACTGAACGATTGCAAGGGGTTCCACAATGTTTAGAAGGCTCAAATTGAAAATATTTATTACAAAATGTTTGCTTGAGTTAATAATTCTTAAAAAATCTCCCGTTTAGAGCCTTCAAAGAGGATCTCTGATTCAGTTTTATTCACTTAGATTGTTATATGATGATCATTAATTTCGATTAAAATAATATGAAACCAACAAGCAAGGCTTTCTTAAACTTAACTGAACAAAGACTTATTTCGTAAAAGCAAACATTGTTTTAGCCATGTCTCCAAGAGACCACATACGCATCACACATACATAAATGGAATATAATAAAATTTGTACCTTTCAAAAATTACACTGTACACAAACACCAGAATGCATAACTTTCAAAAACAAGAACTATAGCATTTTCGGTATTAGGTCATGATTATCTATCTGCCATTCATCCTTTCCATCATTCTTACAATACATGTCATAACTCAATTTATACACTTTATAATCGATATTGATAATTCGCAAATAATTATACAATGCGTATATACATGTATATTTATATAATCATTATATGATAATCAATCAATCGCAAAGTAATTCTTGTAATTCATACATATAATATATGATTAAAAAATGGAAGACATTCTAAAAAAAAATAAGAAGATAATTAAAACAATTCCATATAAAATTATATGATATGAAATTAAATAAATATTGAATTAATTCAAAATAACAAATTGTATGTAATCAAAAGTGAAAAACGTTTATACATTATATGTAATAATAATAATAATTAAATAAATCGTTATATATTATGAAAAATCTAATCATTCAGTTTCTCCCCGCAATCGCGAACACCGCACCGGGTAAGTCAAAAAGAAAATGTACAAATAATCCCTACCTCGAGTCTTCTTCTCTAGATGACTGGAACAGTTAAAAACACATTTCAACATTATTTTGTAAAACAACAACACACACATTTTATTTACACTACGAAAACTTATATGTATTTATAAGAAAAAGCAAAACGTAAGGTATGTATGTATATAATCAGTTTGTGTCGCAAGGAAATTAAAGAAAAACCATCAATTAGAACACTGAACTGAACGAACACCATTTGCCTTCTGAAAACACTGCACGATATTATGAAAATATAATACTAAGTACAAATACTATTATAATAGAAAGGTATAGATTCTGAAAGAAACCACGCTGCGATAAAATGATTAGAATAAAAAAGGAGTAGAAGTAGCCGTATGCTGCACTCATCTTTAGTAACTTTTGTAGCATAGAATGGACGTGTATACGTAGGGAAGGAATGAAAATCATTCGTGATAATAATGACCCAAATGTGCGGCCGAAGCCAGAGCAGCATAACCACCATGAGCCAAAGCTGGATAGGTAGCATGAAAGCCGGGACCAGGTATTGCAGGAACAGGAGCTGCCACAACATGAGCAGCCGGAGCATAAGCGACTTTTGGTAGAGCAGGTAATGGTGGAGCTGGAGCCGGGGCTGGCGCTGGCGCCACAACAGCTGCAGCCTTATAAAACAAGGGCTCTTTACGGACTACTGCATTAAAGCCATTATGCGGATCAGCCGTATAGTCTACGGTACGTTTGGTGCCATCTGGGTCCACTACAGAATAACTGCCTTTTACAACATCGCCGTGTCGTGTCTCGTGTTGACTCTTTAAATCTCCCGTATATCCATCTTGTATATCGTAACCGAAACTATATTTGGGATTAGGATCATATGGTTCAGGAGCAACCACCTTAGGTGCTGATATAATATTTAAAAAAATAATATTAGAGAAGGATTTGTTTTTTTTTTTTTTATTATATATTTATCTCCAATTCTAAAACATATTTTAGTCAAAAATTTTAACATGTTTAGAAAATGTTTTCGATATATAGAATAACCCCTGCTTTCCCTGGAGTTGGCCAAGATTTTATCTAAGTAAACTTTGTGTAATATAGGACGCGGTAAAGGTTAACTGAGGAACAAAAAAAAAAAAATAAAATGTTTTGTCAACGGAGTTTTGAACCCGCTTGGCATTGGGACTTGGGAATATAACCCTGAAAGTCAAGATTGAGGCTAATGAGCTTATAAGCTTACAATATTTAAAAGTATGACCCCGGTTCCATTTCATTAAATATTTAATAAGATGTACTGGTTTACTTAAGTTTTATTGGAACAAAATTATCATTTGTGGATGTCCACAATATATATAAATAATTACCTGCTGCAACATAGGCTACCGGTGCATGTGCTGCATAAGCGGGTCCATAATTTAAAGAGCCATGATATGGACCTACAACACCACTATAGCTTAAGGCTAAGCTAGTGGTAAGTAAAACAATCTAGAAGATCGAAAAAACATTAGTTCTAAAGGAAATATTAAAGTTTATTTATTAATTTTAACGATTTTTAATATATAATATTAAATATATATATAGTACATCCTTTTAGAATGTACAGGAAACAATAACGCTTATTTATTAAATATAATGATTAGAATATTTTTTGGAAACACCAATTTTTACGCAAGCTTCAATCCCGCAGTTTTATGCTCTTGCGGAAATCGAGCTTAGAAGAACTGGAGTGTTAAGCCTTTGGCTTTGTTATATGAAGATAAAATATTAAATTTTAATAAGGACAATATTGCATTTTAAGCCATTTAATTTAATTGAAAAATATGTTAAGTCAATTCTAAAATAAAGGGAAGAACTTCACACGATAATCTGAAATTCCGAAAGCAAAAGACTCGACTTTTCATAGCGAAAGATAGGTCGAAGTCCGTGATCCGTGTAAAGCTGCAAAAACCGAAAAATAAAAAAGTTTCCCCTAAAAGCCTATCATTTAAAAAAATAAGAATTTGGAATTAATTTAATGGACTAAGGATTGCTACGAAGTATTTAACATAATGTTAAATATTTTATACAAACTATGTAGTTGGATTGCTTTATATAAATACAACACCAACAATATAACGTGTCTTTAGTGCATAACTTTCTTTTTCACTTATTTTATACATTTTCGTTTTTTTTCAAGCACACATACACGTAAACACACACCTTTAGTATGAACATAATCCAAAATTTAAATCCTCTTTGTATAAGAATTTCCTTAAGGCTATAAACTGGCGTTTTGTACGATTTCCTTTAAAACGGAATCGCATCTAAATGAAACGCGACCACAATTAATAGCCGAACAATAGCGATCGTTTGAAACACGCGACGTGGTCTTCAGGGTGCACACCAACACTGTAGTTTGTGTACTGTAGCGTTCTTAACTTTTATAGTCATGTTGTTGTTATGTTGTTGTTACTTTTTTATGAACGATTCACAACTAAAATCAAATACCCAACAATAGAGCTTAAATGTCGTCAGCTTCACATGATCCAGCCGAACCAATCAGTACACAAACATACAAAAACAATATAATAACAATAAAACTGAAAAACATAATATGCTATGTGTATAAATACATATATAAATATGTAAATTAAAGTGTAAGTAGTGATGGAGAATATCACACAAACAGCATTGATGTTAACGTAGGTGAAGAAGTTTATTTTAAGGTATAAAGCAATGGGTCATTTTATATTGTTGTTGTTGTTGTTGTTGTAATAATAGATTTAAGTTGCACGTGCGTGAAGGTTTATGTATGTGTTTGGATATGTATAAAATTGAATAAACTTTTGTGGCAACATCTGTAGCGATCTAAGCAAATCCAAGTAACAAGTCTTTAATCAACAGCGTGGGTTTATATAATATACCACTTATTGTGTATACCTAGAGAGTGAGCAGTTCGTATTGGAGCGCCATTTACTTTCAATACGTATCCAACGTAATCGTAATTGCAACAAATAGTCTTCGCTTCTCAATGAATATGCATACTCGTATAAACGTAGCGTTACTAAGAGTTTTCCGCAAGAGTAATAAGAAATAAATATCTGTGACAAACAAATTGTTGTTGTTTCATTTTTTCGTTTGAGTCAGTGGGTTAGTAAGGAAACAGGGTAGAATGTGGGTTCATTTCCTGGAATAGCAGATGTTAACGTGCCAGCCGATAGCTGCTTAAACGTAAACATATTATTTTCTAGGAGGCTTTTGCTACAATTGAGTTGTGTTGTGGCCGGTTTTTTGTGTTTTTTTTTTTTTTTGGTTGTTTGTTAAATGGAGAGCACAAGTGTCTGTCAAGCTGCCTGTTATTGTCAATGATTTGCATCATGCATGTATTTTTTCGGTTTATTTACAACAAAAACAACAACACTGTAACTATAAGTACCTTAATAAATACCATTTGTGCAGTTATTTAAATAGCGAGTAGACATGCAAAAACGTTAACGAATTGAGATCTTAAGCTGATAAAGATAACATACAAACACACACACACACACACATACAAGCAGTGTTTTCATTAAAATTTATACAAATTCTGTTGTTTGTGTTTTCATTTAAACTCAGTAATGATGTCCATACGATATGTGAACATTTAAATAGCAACCAAACTTGTGATTTTTTATAATATTTTCTTAAATGACATTAACTTATATACAAACATGTGATATATGTATGTACGTATGTATGTATTCATTCATTCATTCATGGAGGAGTCATAATGAAACTCAATTTACAGTTACATGAGATTAGTTTAAATGTTGCTGATGATAATGATGGTGAAGATGTTTCTTGACTTTTAATATTCCGTTTACAAACTTTGTACATGTGCACCCTAGTGAACTGTGTAACAAATTATTGACATTCAAAACCGCATGCATTCATACATATGTGTATGCCGCAACAAATGGGGGATTTATTATAATGCTGCTGCTTCAGCTACTACATACAGCCAATACTGATAAAAATTATTATAATGTATAGTTTACAAAAAAAAAAAGTTTAGCTTTAAAAAAGAAGAAACATGAAAATCACCTTTGTGCACCAAATTCTGAACTTTCTTTTACCAAAAATTACAAAAAAGTAATAAAAACAGTAAAGCTGTGTACGATAAAGTCATACATAAATACTTGTTTGTACATAATAATAGAATCCCAATATCGTGATAGGAACAATGAAAAATTTATTATATTGTATATGACGTCTAATAAGATGACCTTTATGAAGAGAACACTTATTATAATCGTGATGGAAAAAAATCTATATGTTACATTGTATTGCAATGCTGCTCTTGAGATCTGCTTTATTTATAAACTTTATGTTCAATTATGTTAATCAATCGAACCAGAATTTTAGTATAATAACAATAAAGCATAAAAACATAATACTACGGAAGTTGTACATGTGCGATCATATGGTTTTGTCATTATTACTGCTTTGGACTACTACTGGACGTATCTAAAGTATCTATCGATTGTGAGCGTTTCTTCAGAAAACTGAAGGTGTACCAGTGTTCATTTTTGCCAAAATTTTCACCATCCTGCAACGAATTGGGCAGAGTTCTGAAAAAAAAACAATAAATAGATAAAACGTATAAGAAGAAAATATTTTTAATCACAACTGTTTACTTATTGAGGGTTTCTGGTAGTAGGAGACAGAGGCCGCCTCCTAGCAATGAGAGGATGCCCAATATAATTTCTGGCAGAGGATAGTAATAGTGACGCGTATATAAGATGTAGGAGCTGAAAAATGTAAAGGCATAGCCTACTACATGAACAGCCGCCACACCCTGACCTCTAACACAGGTGGGTATCAACTCGGTGGCATATTGAGCTCCTGAATTATAGGCTACCGTAACACCAAAACGTCCAATCACCGACAAAGTCACCACCAATACGACACCTAAAATATACAACTGTTTTAACAGCTCTAAACAATGCAGTTATCTTGTTCCAGCCAGTATGCCAACGATATAATCACAATAATTAATATTGTCGCATGACAAATCGTTTATTAAACTATGAAAACGTTTAACAATTAATAATTTGAAGTATTTTTGGTGTTCGTGTTTCTGTAATTCTTTTGTGTAACTTTTAAACTGAAATGCTTGTGTTACGAGTAAAAGGTAAAGTACTCACCATGTTTACTGTCCGCCGTTTTACTGAGTATGATACCCGTACTGGAGATGAATATGCCGCTCAGTAGCAGTGAAATGGATGCCATAGCTTTGCGGCCGATACGATCTTGCAGAGCAATTAAAAGTAAACATGCTGGTAATATTGTGGTAGCACTCAAAGTAAACATGACAAATGGTGAAATGCCAAGACCTTGTACGTTACGCGAAACTGCATCATAGCACAAAGTAATTACCATTCTGTGTACAACAATTGAAACATGCATCAAAATAGACGCGGTAAAGTGGTAAATTGATGAAACCGAAAAGCAGCCAAAAAACGGCAAAACCACGAAAAACTTTAATGTCTTTTCAATAATATGCAACAACAACAATAACAACAACCATAACCATTTCAACCATTCATTATAAACAGATAATATTATTGCTACCGCAAACAAAACACCGTGAATAATAATAATCTTCTATACACACAAACACTTACGATTTGAAAAATAAAATCAATGTGTTGCGCCTTAAACGTGGTGTAGCAAACAAGCTTATGAGGTTGGGCTGCGTTTTGACATGCAATTGTTTGCGCTGACAATCCGCTATGAATTCTGTATACACCGACTCCTCCAGATGGCGACCATTTATTTTTGCTACTCGCTTTAAACACTTCACCGCCTTGTCATATTTTTGCCGCGATATCAACCATTGTACACTTTCGGGCACAATGAAATAGAAGAAGGGCACCAAAATGAATGGTATGGAGGTGGCTAGTAGGAAGCCACGCCATGTCTGTGTAAGTACAGCTATCCAAGGAGCGGCCATGGAACCCAGACAGTAAAAGAAACCAATACATATACTAAGGCCCACGGTGCGCAAAGAGGGGCGTAAATATTCCATCACTGCATAAAGCATTTAAAAATAGAAAAATTAACATGTAAAAATATCTATATTTGCCTTAAGCCATATTATTGGATACTCTCCACATCTATAAAGGTATGTGTGATATATGTGGTACAGGTTCAATTATAAACCAATTAAAAGTTTTGAAAACTTGTAGGCGTTACTGTTATAATCCTCTATCAAAATCTTCCTCCACACAACGATTGTTGCAGTGACTAGAAAAATTTGACAAAATCTTGAATACTTTTCATACTTGTACTAGTCTTGAAGGCGTGGCATATATACATTTCAACAATTATAAGACATCTAGATTTTTATAAAGTTGTAAGCGCGTCCGCTCATTTTCAACACATTAATGGACACAACAAATATACGGGCAACAATATTTGTGTTTATTTAGTGCATAAGATTTCAAATGTGGGCATGGCTCTCAGCTAATTTTTATTAAATAAACTGCACATATTTTTGTCAAATTTTAGCTTAATGTAAATTAAAATTTTTCAAAAGCAAACAGACTGAGCACTTTATTTACATATTCAAAGCGTAACGAAAAACTTATTATACCTCTAATATGATATGAAGAGTATAATAACTAATTTGTAATCAGTTACCTACCCAATATATACATCATTACAAAATTACTATCCGTAGCCAGACCCGATATAAAGCGAAATATAGAAAATCGTTCAACTGTGGTGCCCAAAATGGTTAATAAATTACCCAACATTGCTACCAGATTCGCCAATATTAATATAGGTAAACGTCCTAAATAGAAATAAAATAAACATTAAAACTAGTACAAGGTATAGAAGAAACCTGTTATACCTATGAAATCAGCTAAGAGACCAAATATCAATGTACCCACCACGGAACCAATAAAAAACATACTCTGACCCAAAGTCAATTTCCAAGCATTGTCGCATATCCAATTCAGTTCGGTGGTTATACTTCTATAACCCATATATAAATCATAACTATAGTTATCACAATGGGTGATGGTACCGTTTAACGGCAAACAATAGCCCATCATTTCATTATCCATGCCACGATGCTGGTAATTATTTTTCGTTACTGTTAATGAAGTACTACTCCTATTACTGTCTGTGTGATTGTCAACACATCTGCAAGTGTAAAGTTTCATTTATTAAACGATAGGATATAGCAATTATTAGATTATCCGCTTACCGGTATGGGGGCACAAAACTTATAATGGTCTGTGAATAATAATGCATGGATGAGAGTAGATTGATTATACAAAATAAGAATAACATGATGATCTGCAAGCGATGACAGTCTCCACATTTTTGCAAAATATTATCAATTTCGATCATTTTTGTACATAAAAACAGATGTCACTACCACCGTTACTGTCACTGTCACTGTACTGTTTCTCTCCCAGTTATTACCTAAGTAATGATGAGATTATTTCATATAATGATTTATCGTTTTAGTTGCAAATTTATATTAATAGTTATAGTCATTGAGAGGAGTTAGGCCTAGGAAATCCGTATAAATTTTATATCATGTACACACACATACATGTGGATGTAAAATAGATTAGAATTAAATATCAAATTAATAACATGACTACTTACCTAATAAGCTGTTAGTGATTTGTATAAGTATATGTGTATACAAGTGTGTAATTTTTTTAAAGTATGCTTTACGATAATAATTTTGTTAATAAGTTTTTACACGATTTCCAAATGTCCAAATTTTCCAAAAAAAAACAAAAATTGTAACATGTGGATGATAAAAAAAAGTCGTTCGCTCCGTATGGTGTGATTTTGTTGTTAAGCATTTAATAGAATACTCTTCCTGACACAGCTACTTACTAATTAACTAATCATTTAATTCACAACTCTTCAGTTAAATTTATTATTTATTTGAGCGAATTTCCTTAACACATATGGACATATTCGATTTTATACAATTTGACTCCACTTTCATACAGATCGTTAGACTAACTGCAACAATGTAGACTACACTTGAATTTCAATCAATTTTTCCTTTTCAACGGAACATTCGATAGAAATTTCAACAATTAAGTATTTTTATCACAAATTTAGATAAGAAACTAGAAAAGTGTTATATTGATCTTAGGCCACATCTTGAATACGCAACACCTTAATCAATTGATCATAAAAAAAAAATAATGTTTATAAATTATGGACGTGGTTTTGTGTAAAATGAAAAAGTGTTTAAAATCAACTCTCCTGCACGAACTATTAATATTTCTGTCAAGATTGAAGTGGATATCTCAGATTTTGCGACCGGGTTAATGAAGAATTTGAACGTACGTTGATTGGTCTCTGATGCCAACCTCCTTCACAAACTTTTTCACACAGTGGATATAATAAATTTTGATTTAGACTAAATCCCTTCACATACTCGTATATATGTAAATTATGATCGCGGCATTAGATAGCTGCTTGTAACGCTTGTACTAAAGGACACACAGTATAGAATAGGATAAATATATATACATATATATGTGTGTGTGTATATGTGTGTGTGTTTAAGATTTTTGTCGATTGTAAAATTGACACTTGATAAATTTCTTCCACTTTTCATTAGGTTAGCACAGCGGTTCTCAAACTTTTTAAGCTGGAGAGCCCTCCAAAGTCATAATAAAGTACACGGGATCCCAGTGATTGTCATTCTGTAATAACTAATTGCGTATAGTGATGATATCTAATACCAAAGATTTTCGCCGAGACCTTTGAGTTGACTTACAGAGCCCGAGGGCTTCGTTCAGTACACTTTCAGACACGCTCAGTTAGCATATACATACATATGTATATAATATATACAAATAGAGATATCATTACCTTATAAGAATAACAACAAGACATGAGCACGGACTTATTTAGATTTATTTGCTGCTAACTAAACGTATAAATATATTCTTTATGTGACCTCTTCTTACTGCTGCAAGCGAAATAACAAACTTGATGTTGTGCCCAACTAATAGCATAAAAATAGTGTACATTGATTCATTTACATCAAAACAATTAAGGTAAAATAAAAAAGATTAAAACATTATTCTCGGACATGCATTTTTTTACACAATAAGTGTCATAAAAGCTTTTTAAGCATATTACGAATTATTTCGCATTCTTGAAATTACTACAAAGCAACGGCAGACATATGGGTTCCTAAAAGTCTAATTAAAACTTAGTTAATAGGAATGTGACATAGGGCGGGAATGCAGACACACGTAGCTAAAACACAATGTTTCAACTTATTCCACATGAATTCGTTACGTTACTCTGCAGATATTAGACACTTTTCTTAAAAGAAAAAACCTCATTTCAAAATATACCTGGATGATGTAATCCTCATCTAGTGATTAAATATGGTTCGTGCATAAAGTAGCCGCATTGGTTATAAATCTCGCTTTTCAGATAAATCGTTTGCTACAATGTATTATGTGTACATGTGTGTACACTAAACGAGAGTGCTGAATGTGATTTTGCAGCACTTAATTTATTAGGAAAACAATAAATTTTATTACTAGAAGCACACACACTTGATTACTTAGAATTTTACTTCAAATAATTTATCACCATTAAGTCTGATAACGTATGTTTCGAATGCTTATTTGGAGTGTACTTCAAATTGTTATTGGCTTTTACAACTCAAAGGATTTTTATTAATATTATTAACTCATATTTTGTAGAACCGATGACTTAACCGTTGAAAATTATTTTACGAATTTTATGAGTGAGTTTGTTTTCAATGTTTTTATGGTTCTTAATGAAAATTTCTGTAAATTGGAAACGCAAGTTTTAATAAATTATTTTATATATATTTTTTTTTTATTTTTCATTAATTTATAAATTATTTTATTTTATTTGTCTGGTCGTTGATTTGTATATTATTTGTTTATATATATGGGGTTAAATAAAAAATAATTTGGACTTTTGTGTTTGTAGGTTTTTTGAGCAATTTTCAATTTTGCTTTTTGTTTTTTTTTTTTTGTTTTTTTTTTTTTTAGTTACGCGACATTGAAGCTCATTTCAGCGATTACAAAAATCAACTGTTACACTTGCATTCTAGAGAAAGTCTATTAACTGCCGAGAATACTGTATCAAATTTGTGTGTTGTTGTTGTTGTTGTTTTGTTATTTTGTTGTTGTCTGCACGTAATGTGTGATTGTTTTAAATTGATTAAGATGAAAACGTAAATAAATATATTTTTATAATTTTAAATATGAAAAACAAACAAAAAACAACAACAATAACAACTAGGTTACTATAAAAGCAAAAGAACACAAAACATCTTTTTCGTTAAGTGCAGTAAGGAAACACAACTGTTTTTCTTATACAGCGTCACATTATAGATATGAAATCTTTTCTAATTTCACTTCTGCTACGTAGACCTCTACCCACATTATCTTGAGCCAGCTACCTATCCTTATCGCTAATATATTTATATCTGGTTGTTGACACTATTATTTACATACGTATTATTTATGAAGTGACGATGATGGTGGTTGTGAGTACCTATGTTACTTAGTATTATAAAATTAATAAACGGAACGAATTTTCTGAAAAAAAAAAAAAAAAAAAAATACAACAATAACATTTTTTGGATTTTCCTTAAAAAAAAACAACAAATAAATAATTAGAGCTTTTATACCCTCCATCTAAGTGATGAAAGAGTATCCTAAGCTTGTCATTCCGTTTGTCACACCCAGAAGAAGAGACTCTATATATAGTATATAAATTTTAAATCAGCATCAAAATCTGAGTCGATCTAGACATAACCGTCTGTATGTGCATGTGTCTGTTGTTGCAAATCTCACCGTCGTAAATGTTGAGATATCGCACTGAAACGACCACGCATTACTTGCTCTTTTACGTAATCAGCTATCAACCACGCCCACTGTTTATATGTAAAGGTGGAACGAATTTATAATTTAGCCAAAGCAAAATTTAGTGTTTTGGAAGTTATGGAAGTGTCATTATGCATTCTCTGTTAGTAAGTAAGGTTCTTGTCAATTTGTACAAATTTATAGCTTACATATGTAATCGACAAATGGTCACATTGTCAGTCTGTAAGTATACTTATAGGGTCTTCGAGGCATCTTCCTGCGCGTAACATATACTGCAACATTCTCGACATACTGTTACCTAGATGATAGGTGCAAAAATATATCAAATGTAATGCTCGTTGCGTGCGTACAATAACGACTATACAAACGTTACAATAATTGACCGGGTTACATTGCTTATTGTTTAAAACACTGATTGCTGACATAGAACAATAGTGAAATATAATGTAAAATAACAATAGTTGTATCAATTGAATCAAAAATTGATAAAAAATTATTAAACAAACATAATTTTTCGAAACATTATACTTCACGTGTACTTCCACGTTTGTTTATTCAATGATGTTAAGTTTAAATAATGATTCGCTGTATATTTTTAATTAGAATCAAATTTTGTTTTTTTTTAAAAAAAAACTTTGAAAATTTTTGTAACCTAGATTGTATTGCGCTGCGCCCGATTCAATATAACTACTGTCTTTGGATCAAAACCTCTACGTAGGGTATAGCAATGATCTAATAAGTGAATAGAGTAAAACTAACTACTGAAAATAGAATTACTGAAAATAATAAACATTTTTTATGAACTTTTTTGCATAGAATCTAACACTGCCTTTGATTTTTTGCGCTACGTAAAGTTTTCGTAAAAAAATTAGATATCTGTCTCTGAAGCCAATAGAAATAATCCCCAGATGGGTTTTATTTTTTCTGTCTGCGTAGATTTCAAAGTGAAAATATGTCGAGCATGCTAATGATTATTTAATGATTATTTATCTATACATTTTCGCGAGACAACTATTTGACTTGTGTATGGTAAAGTAATGAATTGGGTTGAGTTGGCACCCGCCTCTGCGCTTAATGCTAAAAACAAACTATTCTACAGTGGGCAACTTTTAATGATATTGACAAGTATCTGGAATTAAGGTTTGTGGAATTCTTTTTGTAACAAGGGCATGTCTGTGGAGAAAGCAGTGCGTCCAATCCATTGTGGGATGTGCCGCGTCATAGAATCGCCACTCTTTGGTCCAAAAACTATGTAGTAAAACGTATGACAAATGAAATGTTGAAAATATAATCAGGCCGTACTTCTTCCTACTAAAAGCCCAGCATTTCTTTCAAATACAAAGAACCAATGTCAAACGTGACCACAAATCATTCCATCACATATATGCACACATCACATGCAAATATTTTATTGTGTCTGGTGAGATTTTCCTTTTCAGCCCTCAATTAATCCTCTTAAAAATGTTATCTTCTTGTGAATATAATCGTCTTTTATCGCAGAAGCTTATCATTTAAATACACTACAAATTAAAATGTTAATGCCTTCCAGTTGTGAACACACAAACGAATGTTAAACATTGTATACCAAAGAAAGCGCAATACTGGGTTAGTAAGTGTTTAAAGAGGCTTACAAAAACCCTTCTCTCTTTTGTTAGATTTTATTAAAAGTTTGTAACAACAGCAGAAATTCATGTGAAGCTTGCAGGATTTCAAGGGAACAGAAGCAAGTGTGTGCTTGTCTTTTATATAAAAAACATGCAACAAGTAGCGCTTTGTATGGTCGCGCTTTGCTTCATACGGATGGGATAACATATAATAGATTGTTAGGAAAATAGTTCGATTTATTTTTATTGCATTACGCTTACGCGCAGTTTACCTAGAGCTTAACTCAAGTTTTTTACCTCCCATGTAAACCGCTTAGACAGAGATAAGGTTCAAAAATTTTGTTAGATATTAAACTTTGACTTTGTTAATGTGTTCTGCACATGTGTGTGTGTGTGGGTGTGTGTATTAAAGACGAAAATAGAAGAAAGATTAGACGGTGTGCGTTTACAGAAACTGCGAAATGTGAATGGGCTTTAAACAAAGCAAACGTTTTTTTTGGAAATCAGTTGCATTTAGGAAAGATACACTGAAAGTCGTGACAGATCGTTAAAAATATTGTAACGCTACTACAAACGGCTTCAATTCTAGAGTGGACTAATTTATAATAATAACAATAATACAATAACAATTGGTGGTAATAGTTGAGGCTCCTTAAATGCGTACATTTCAATGTAAAGGAGAGGAAAACATAATAATAACCAAGTTGAAGCGGAGAGTTTTTGAAAGAACCAATTAACGATGGATTTTGAAAGTGTTTTAGAAAAGTGCGGGAATTTCGGTCGATATCAGTTTCTGCTACTAATGATATTCGGTTACACAAACATGATGTCTTCAATGCACTACTTCTCACAAACCTTAATAACATTTACACCCGATCACTGGTGCTATCATGAAAAATTAGAGAATACCACCTATGAACACATTCAACAATTGTACGAGTTTACTAACAATCCTCAATGTACGCTGTTGGAGGATATAGTGAATCGTACGTTGCCCGTGATAGCGGAAGAGAATGTGTGTAGTGAATGGATATATGCAAGAGAGCACGGCTATGAAAGTGTTACCACCGAAGTGAGTGTGTTTGCTTAATTTGTTATCTTTCATTTTCTACCTCAACGGATTTCGTGTTGAGCCTAAAATGAGACTATGTATTTTCAAGTGGCGCGCTGTATGTTTGTGTGTAGTATATAGTTAATACGACATATGGCAAGACCGCTTTCAATTTATCGTAGTCATTGACCGTTGCTCTTTGTGGGACGAGCTTTTCCCATTTTACCTAATAATTGCCTTTACTAAATGTATTGTAGTAACAGTTTTACAATATTTTCAGTTAAATTGGGTTTGTGACCGTGCTTATCAATCGGCTTTGGGTCAATCGTTCTTTTACTTGGGTTCAGTGGTGGGCACAATACTTTTTGGCATTTTGGCTGATAAGTTTGGACGTCTGCCAGCCATCATCTTGACAACACTATCGGGTGGTTTGGGTGATTTTATGACAGCCTTTGTGCAAAACTTGCCCGCTTTTACTATAGCCAGATTCATTTCCGGCCTCTCCAATGACACCTTCTTCATGCTGATGTTTATATTAGGTAAGTAGTTGCAACGATTCTTTATACTCGGCCAAGGTCGACTACGCAACGCTACCCAGTTACAAGTTTGTTTGTTCCAATAAAAGCAAAAAAGTCACTTCTTGAAAAATATGGGGATTTGTGTGTACTTTTTGTGCTACGGAAGGCATTTTCATTAAAGACATTTTGAATAAAGCGAATTTTTGGTTTTTGATATCTTGACAAGAGGAGGGATTCTTAAAAAAACCCGACAGGGACAGCAATTTCAATTAACAAAATAATATTCAGCCTAAAAGTTATCCAATTCAACCCAAGAGATACCCCGACGGACAGACAAAGCTAGCTCGACTTTGTTGATTCTCCGATGGCTCCTTCCCCGATGTATGTGCTTTGGAAAAATGATAAACCCCCGAACTTCGGGGTGTTAAGTATAAAGAGAACAGCAGAAATAAGTCCCCCATTTAGATTTAGATCTTTTTCCACTTACACTATAGTTTTAAAGACTCTTTCGTGAAACTGTACATTTGAACTGTTCTGTGAAAAATAAGTCTCAATAAAACTTAAATCTCTTCCATTTAATCATAGTGTTCGAATATTTAAAACCTGAAAAACGTACCTTTGGTCTGAATATAACTACGGCTACATTTTATTGTGCCGGACTTATGTTGTCGCCTTGGTTTGCTATTTGGATCGGGACGTGGCGTAAATATTTGATTTCTGTATCAACACCAGTGCTCTTAGTTGTAATATATCCTTTAATAATCTGCGAGAGTGCTCGTTGGCTAATAACAAAGAAAAACTATGGAAAGGCAGTGGCTTGTCTTAAATATGTGGCGAAAATAAACAACCATCATGTAGAAGAACGAGTATTTGAAGAATTTGTAAACTATTACAAGCAGAAATGTTTGGAGGAGGATAAATCCATAGAGGCTAAAGATACCTTTTGGGGCATGTTCAGGACACCACGTTTACGCAAATTCACCATCATTTTACTTATTAAGAGGTGAGCTCTATTGCAAATTCTAATTCTTTAAACAATTGTATAAATTTGAATGTAAAATAGTGTAATCATTACCATGGCTTATGATATAGCCAGTCGGAATATGGAAGGTTTGGGTTCGTCGCCATTTGCTCTCTTTTCATTCACCTCAATTTGTTATATACCGGGTGGTCTCACCATTATACTGCTGCAAAATGTTATTGGCCGTAAAGGCATGGCTTGCAGTTCATTGTTTGTGGGCGGACTGCTAACAGCAGTGACAGGATTTCTTATAGCTATACTGGATCATGACAGTCATAGTATGTTGTTGGCCATAATGGTGGGCTTGGGCCGTTACGGTGCTATTGTGGCCTACGATGCAGAGGCTCAGTACGCTACCGAAATTATACCAACCAGTGTTCGGGGGCGTGGCGTATCCAATATTCATGTGGTTGGCTATGCGTGCAGTTTCCTAAATGCTTATGTCATATATTTGGGCAATTACTATAAACCGTTACCCTCATTGTTCATCAGTTTCATTATGCTAGTGGGAGCAATTTTATGCTTAACTTTGCCTGAAACTCACGGCAAGTAAGTAATCGATATTTTTTTAATTACATCTTTTTATACCCTGCACAACTTGTGGCAAGTTTGTGAGAATATTTGTAACTCCTAAACGGTAAGTGCCACACCCACTTTCAACTAAACTGATCGTTTCAAAATCAAAATCTGGATTTATAATATCAATCTGTCCGTCTGTGTGTCCATGTAAATTTGTGCACAAGCTACAGATCGCAGTTTTTTGAGATATTTTGGTAAAATTTTTTAAAAAGACCCGATGAGGAACCCTTTTAAAAGTGGACTGAACCGAACTATTTTCAGAACCCCTTCCCATGTAAGGCCTATTACTTTTTAATATATTTTAATTTAGTAATAATTGAAAACGGACCGTTCGGATCATTTTTAGAACTCCTTCCCATATAATTACATTTCACGGAGTCAAATAAATTAATTGTGTCATAACTTAAGGGGCTATAGATACAACTAAATTAATTGTAGCATAATTTGAAGAGGTAAGTGGTGTGGGGTATTAAATGGTCGGGTTTGATCGACTATAAAATTTTTACTTGTTTTATTCTATCATATGTATTTATTATATTTTCGTAGGAAATTGCCGGAAACGTTAAGCGAAGGTGAAGTGTTGGGTTTAAATGAGGACTGGTATTACTTTCCGTGTTTCAGTAGAAAGAAAGAGGAGAAGGGAACACCTGTCACTAGCTCAGTTAACAGTAATGGGCACAAGATTGTGTGATTTATTTTTTTTCATTTTTTTTATTCCTATCACATATTATTGTATATTCTGTTAGGTTAAGTTCACGGCATCAGCTCCCAAACAAAAAAGACAAATAAACATTTATTTCATGTAGAAGTGATTTAAGATAAAACGAGTTGAATATTTGTCCTCTAAAGTGAGGGACGGACGTAAAAGATTAGTTGTGATAGTTCAACAAATATCATCACAGGTTTGTTTCGGAGGTGTTGAAAAGAGTGCGATTAAAAGGATAAAGCACATCCAGTTTTTCTTTTTTATTTAGATTAATAAATTGGTTTAATGAATTTGTTTAGTGTTTTACAAAAATGATTACATTAAGTACTTCTTATCACCTTAATAAGTTAGATAAAGACAATTAGAGACATTTCGACAAGATATAAAAATACGCCTATAATTATACGGTATGCTTTTATTTATATATTAAAGCTGCATCAAGATCCCTAATTATTTAATTGATCCACTAGTTATCAGTAAATTTTCTAAATGAAAACATTAGAAAGTATATCAAGGCTTAGATACTAAAGGCTATGAAAGAATCCCGAAAAAATACTTTAAATGAATCATTTGCTAGAATCTATGAAAAATTGTATCAGTGGTTATATAACTCGGCAATCTGCGAAAGATAAGTACCGCGAGAATATATTATTAAAAATTGATGAATTTAGGGCAACTTCTAAAGAGAGGAGCCAAGTTAAAAAAAAAAAAACGAATTTTAAAACATTTTCCCCTAAAACTTGTGAACATTGTTGCTGTATTGATTCGTGTCGTGATTGTGATCCAGGCCTGTCAATAAAGAATTCTGACGTTTTCTATACGTTTCAGAATTTTCTGTATCAGAATTCTTTTCTCGGCTTAAGCAAGGAAACTCAAACATTCGTTCGTTCATACCGAATACCTCGCCCTCTTCAATAGTTTTAGGTAACGCTCTGGAAAAGGAACAGTGGTTAATTGTGCTGCATCATATACATTTATTATCACTTACTTATTTAAAGTTTCTGGTAATAGAAGGCAAACAAAGGAGCCACTAAAGAATAGTACGCCCAATATTAGAGACGGGGCTGCCTTAAAAAATGTACCAAAATATAAAATATAAGGAGCTAAGAATGAGGCGGCAAAACCGGCTACGTGTACGGCAGCAACACCTTGCCCCCTTACGCTAGTTGGTATTAATTCAGTAGCGTACTGTGAGCCAGATTCATAAGAAATGGCCACACCGTAACGGGCAGCTATTGTCAAACAGACTAATAGTGCGGCGTTATGATTTTCTTTTTGATAGGCTATAGCTATGCCAGCAGCCACGGTAAAGAAACCGCCAATAAGCAAGGAGCCAGATGCCATGCCCTTGCGTCCAATGCGATCTTGTAACACTACCAGCGTAAGGCTAGACGGCAGCACCACCAATGCACTTACTGAGAACATAATAAATGGAGAAATGCCCATTCCTTCCACATTGCGGGAGACTACATCATAGCACAAAGTGATCACCATTCTAAAATAATACGAAAGTGTTCGTGAGGAGAAACCAAAAAAATAATTAATTAAAAAAAGAAAACTGAATTTGACTTAGGCCAAATTTTGAATGCCCACCATTTATGCACCTAAACTTCCCCAGTAGGCTACAATAAACTATACTTGAAAAATTGTTTCTTTTCCAGTTTTTAGTTCATTATACGTGTGTCGCTTGACCCATTTTACCCAATAAGTTTGAAATTGATATCTCATTTTTTATGATCAGGAGAATGATTACCACAGAATGCAAATAAAGGGACAGAGGGACATAGTTCAGAATATCTCTCCTTCTGACTGTTGCAAACATTTTGACAAAATTGTATGTACCCCCATATGTGTATGGTGGTGGGTATAGAAAAACAATAAACTCCACACTTACGATTTGAAAAATAAAATTAATGTGTGTTTACGCATACGGGGTGTCCGGAACATATCAAGTAAAGTCGAGTGCCGTTGATCTTCACCACCTCGCTTTTCATGCTGCTTTTCACAATATTTACGAAATTCTTCAAAATCATTTTCGGTTACTGTGCGCCCATTAAATTTCGCCACCCATTTTAAACGTTTAATAGCGCCGTCTACATTATTACGAGTCACCAGCCATTGAGCGCTCTCTTGCACAACAAAATAGTAAAGCACTATTAATAAAATGGGTATTGAAGTGCTGGCTAAATAATACTGCCAATGGCCGGCCAGTACAGCCATCCAAGGCGTGAATACCAAGCCAATCGTATAAAATACTCCCACTGCCATATTGAGACCGAAGGTACGCATACTGGGGCGCATATATTCCAGAACTAAATACAAATTACAAAAATGTAAAAAAACATTATAAAAATAAATTAATAAGTTTGTATTTGTGCTTCTTAAACTTGAATGCACCCTAATCTCACTGACTACTTTAGTTTCTTACTCTTCACACTAGAGAACTTGTTGTGTTTTGGATGGAAACTTTTATGATCTCAAAAAATTTGAACTTTGAACTGACATTTCAAAATAAAATTAAACACCTAGGCCAAGCCGCAGTGCCTTTGTTTAAAATCGATCGTTACAATAGAAATTTTACGATACTATAAAAAATTAGTTTTAATCTTTAGTAAAATTTCTATACCCTGGAGCAGGTATATTAAGTCATGTCATTTTATAATCATTTTACAACATTGTACTGATAGCATTAAAAAAATTCTACTTGTTCCGCGATTCCTTTTTTTAATGCTTCTAAACTAAAATCACGACTTTTTGAAAAAACGTCGCCTTTAAGCCATAACATATATTTACGTAGAATTGTTTATCAATATCTTTGTTATTAGAAGTTTTTATTATAAAAAGAGAAAGAAAATTACAATACATACTATAAGAAATATTTCGCGCGTTCGCGTGCAAAGTGCACGATTTACTGCAGTAATAATTTACCCTTCCAAGCCAAGTTCATTCATAATGAAAGCGTTCTATCATCATTATACTTCAAACAAAGATTGGACCATAAAGCGTACACGTGTTTAAATCATAAAATTTGAATCGTATGATCTGTACAGCAAAGTTAAAGTCCTGAATGTTTATCTTATGTGTTGATATAGCTAACTTTGAAACCTGTAGGTTTAAGTTCCGCGAAGCTCCAAAATAAGAGAAGTTTTATTATGAACCCGAAAATTTTGAGTGTTTTAAATTGAATTCTACCTAAAGGGGGATAAAATAGATATGATCCACATTCAGTCACTTAAAGAGTTTCTCCTGTCTTAAGATTTAATTCTTCTTTCAATTCAATTCAAATGGAACTTTTTAATTACGGTTTTGAATTTGTCATTTGAATGAAACTTTTAACATTGAAAAAAACATGGAAAATGTTAACAACATCCTACTTACCAATTATATACATTAAATAGAAATTTGTATCTGCTGCCAAGCCCGATATGAAGCGACACAGCGTAAATGTATAAACTTGATTTGTAAATATAGTGGAGAAGTCACCCACAAAACCGGAAAAGTTGGACAGTATCAAAGCTGGCAAACGGCCAATTTTATCTGATAATAAGCCATACAGCAGAGTACCGACAACGGAACCAATAAAAAATAAAGATTGACCCACACGTGCCTTATACGAGGACTCGCAAATCCAATTTAACTGAAAACACATCAACCAATATATATATTTAATATAATCAGATCTATTAGAATAAATCATTTTTCAACTTACCTCCGTATTCATGGACTTGTAATCATAATCGTATTTATAAATCCATCGAGTACATGGTTCTGTACTGGCAGTAGCATTCATACCATTTACATCTAACAAACGGGTACACGAAGGATTTGGAAATTGCGCATAAATTTTGGCTATTTCATCATAGGAGCGATTCTCCAGCTTCTCATGATAACACCAATGATCGGGCACAAAACTTATCACAGTTTGTGTAAAATAATGCATAGACACAATGATATTGACAACACCAAAAAGGGCTAAAATCAGTAATTGGTAGCGATTAAAATCGCCACATTTCGCCAAAATGTTATCGAAATCCATTTTAATTGTAAAATATAGTAACAGAAATAGAATATATGAAGAGGATGTGCAAGAGTGTTTAATTGTCTGTTAGGCCACTAGGTTGCAGACTTAAGATGGAAGTGTAAGATAAGAATCACATTTGTAATAAGGCGAAACTGTAACAGTGCATGTTGTTAATTTGGTTTTTAAAAGTTTTCCACGTTTAAGCTGCAATAAAAATATAAAATAAAAATATAACCATTTTAAGGAAGAGTACATACTTTTTCGAATTAATATAATTGTATCTGTGAATTCAAAAAAACTATCATTTCCCGAATGGAAATACTCTTGACTTACTTTAAGTGCAGCTTGTCTATAATTAAAGTATAATTTTCTAGTTTTTTGTTGTTTATAAACAATCGTTAACTGCAAAGTTCTACTTATATAAATAATAACTTCAGACGGGGATGCAGTTCATAAATATGCATTATTTGATTAGCTTAATACTAAAATTAAGTAAACTAATATTTTTAATTATATGCTAAGAATGTTTTATAACAATACAAACAAAAGGGAACAAAAGGGAGAAGTTTGAAAAAAAGTCTGAGCGCGTCCTGTATTGTAAAAATCGGGATGAATGTGAATTTGAAAACGAGGTTGAGTTTTTACAGGTAGCTGCTAGCAAATGTCTTCTTCTTTCTAATTTAGAAAAGCTAAACTTTATATAATAGAACTAAAACAAATACAGATGTTAAGAAACTCTACACAGAGAACTATTTCTTTATATTTAAAACCTGTACAAATAAATACCGTTTTTAAATAGATATTACATAAAGGTAAATATGTGTAATAGAATGAAATTTCATTAATTAAAATTACTTATTATAACACCTCTATTGTATGTTTTATGCCCACTATAACATATAAGGGTATACTGTGCTTGTTACTCTATATACAATTATCCAAAGAAAAAAAAAACTGTATAAAGTTTATTCAGAGTCTGGATTAATATTAAAATCTTGAGTGAATTTAACAATGTCTGGGTGTCCAGCAGTTATGGAAATGGTTACAAACGGAAAAACGTACAAATTAAGCCGAAATTTGTACATAACTTCAGAGCCCATACTCTTAGGTGTAACGCCTACAATTGACATAAATCAATTTTTATATATAATGTAAATATAGTGTATTTTTTAAATATTAATTTGCTTAATGAAATACCGTCTACGCCCATAATTCACCTAGAAATTCTTTTAAGATGCGGAATTCGACTTGCAAGATGATACCAAATGTGTAAAGCACAATTAAGGTCCAGCCTTATTTCTAATTTTTACTTGGTTTCTTCGCTAATATCGATAGATTGCATGATTACGATAGAATACTAAAATTAGCATCTTATGGAAGAGACCCTGTGCGTATCATGGACAGATTCGTAATTCTTAATTTTTAACATTTCCTTTCGCCCGCACAAACACTTTTTATTATTACATCTCATTAATTATTATTTGACGCTTTCTGCTCTAATGCCTGCTAAATAATGTGACAACTACTTTGTTTGTTGAATTATAATTATTGCATTCCTCTTAACCAATTTTCATTTTGTATGTAATATTTTTTTTTATTTTTTTTTTTGTTAAAATTTACCTATTCTTGCACGCACACACGTTATCAGCTCTTTAAATATTTATTTTATGTTTTATGTTTTATTTTGCTCCTTTTCAAACGTCATTAATTACAATTTATTTATAATGTTGAGAAAACGAATTTTTTGGCAAACTAAAAAGGAAAAAGCTAAAAAAATTACATAAATTTTACTCGTTTCAATTAACCCATTAACACAATACTTTTTTAGTTGCTTACTAAGAATTTTTCATTAAAAATGTTTTTTTTATTTGAATATTTTAATAAAAAAAAAAAAGGAAAATAAAAATGCTTTATTTTCTCTTTCTACAGTCGTCTGACACTTATTAATTATTGTGCATGACTGTCAGGTTCAAGTACCGCTGACTGACTGAGAGATTGGTTACTTTGCTGCCTATATGAATGCATTATGTGCATGTGGGCATGTGTGCATGTATATGTGCTGCATTTTATTTTGTTGGTGTAATTGATGACGATGGCAAGGCCACAATACAAATGTAAAATCGACGCATCGCCCCTGACTTTGAAATTTTTTGTGTTACGTTTTGGTTGTTATTGTTGTTGTTGATGATGATTTGTTGTGTTTGGTCTTAAACAGCATGGTACTCGGATAGTTTAATGACATGCTATTTCTTTTTTATTGTTATTGTTCATTTGTATTTTTTGTTATGTGTGCGCACATGCTTCTCTAATTCTCGTTTCTTTGCCTGCACACGTTGTCTATTCTTTGTTTACATTATGAGTTTCTCAGGCAGAGAGGTTTTAGATTTCTTTAAAATAAATGCTAGGGATATAAAAAAGTTACCTTTTTTAATCTTTTCATTTATCAATTTCAAATATTATCATTAATCTTTTTCTCTTCAATCTCCAACTTCAGAGAAAATTGTTGTTTCTTATGCGGGAATTGAAAAGTTGTGCAGCTGCTTTCTTTAATAAAAGAAAGTAATGCCTAACGTATGCTTATTAATGGACTAATTGATGGACAGATAGACAAGATTAATTTAGCATATGTATGCATACCGAAGCTGAGAATATTAAGCAAACTTAAGACACCCTGTATATGGTATAAAGAAACTTCTGTCAATACGCTTTAAATGCACATTAATGGAGAATATATATGTATATTAGTTTTAAATAATTCTTAGCTACATATTTTAGGTATGCAGCACTATTTATTCATATTTTTATATGACATGCTTATTATTAACATTCACTCAATTCATATTCATTTAAAACGTTGCACAATTAAATTTGTGCAAATTGTGCATATGTGTGTGTGCAAATGTTTCAATGTGAAGGCCGTTGCTTTTCATAAAATTTTGCTGAATTGATATAATTAAAAGAAATAAAAAAAAAAACAAAGTTTACAGATGATTTGTTAGCAAATTCTTTAAAAAAATATATCTATTAATATTTTTGTAATTACTTAAATATAAAACTACTATACTATCCATACATAGCCATCATCATTGCCTTGCTCTAGATATAAATAAATGAAAACTAATATGAATTACTTTTCAACTAGAGTGAAGACAGTTGTGACATGAGCGCATTTGAAAAATTGCCATTCATTTATAACTGGGTTGATTCGATTTATATATTGCACTCATACAACACATAACAACGTCAACATCTCTATTATCAATTGTTTTCATATAGCGCAAAAGTAAGGTTATGGAATATATAGATTCAGATATTTAGACGGGGTATAATCATTTCATATCCAGACTTTTGAACTTTAACCCTGTAACATAGCGAAACTCTTATCCTGATTTGATCGACAGTGACAACGAAAGAAGAATATTGCATTGAATATTGTACATATATTTGAATTGTAAATTTGATTTAATTGAAAAGTTAGCTTGAATTTGCTTTTGCCTAGAAGTACGTAAACTTGTGAAATTTTAATTACATTATAGTGTTTTGAAGCGTTTCTTATTGCACACCTTCATTTCCTTTCAGCTTACAAATTACAATGGTAAAATTTGTAATAATAAATCATGATTACTAAAACACGAACTTCACGAACAACACAGCACAGTTACAGAAGCCACTTTATCACTACTTTTAATGGTGTTCTATAATGTTGGTCAAAGTGGGTTTATACATAGGTAAATAATACAAAATAAAGTAAGTCAATAGGGTAGGAATTCATAAACTTTTTCTACAGGTTATGACACACTCTTACAATACCCTTAACGACGTTTTGTTGAAACGTATATTTTTTTTATTTTTATATACCAACCATCAACGTACGTACGAACAAGTACAATATACATAAAAAGAAACTTAATGAAGTCTCCGTTGTCTCATTTAAATGTTGTAGGCGAAATGATAAACTTAGTATACCCCCCGATACATAAAAGTAAATAATGATGCTTTAATGTACAATAATATCTTATTTTATTCACACTTTGTACTCTAGAGATCTTTTCGTCCAGAGCGCTAGGATTTGTAAAGTTTCGTTTGATTTATATGACAGAAGCCGACACAATTATTGTTTTAAAAGATTCAACCACCCCACACATACTTGCATATATAAATTTAACACTCATACGCACTGTATAGCAAATTTGTTTATTTGCATTCAAAACAAAAATTCATTCTTTTTCGCATTCACATGTTGATGGCTTGTCGTTATTATTGAATTTCTGTTTATAAATTATTGCTTTTATTTTATTTTGTTCGATTTGAACATCTTTTCTTTAAGTGTGCGCACGAATATGACAGAATTCATACTAAAAATTCAATGCGGAGAGTAAGCATTACATATATCAATATACTATACACACCAGAAAGCACCAAAAATAAAGTCACTTAGGCTTAGGTCGCTACTCAGACACCTTCACTCTTACACGCTTTTGGAAGTGTGTGTAATTTGATATTTTCTATAGTTCTATTCGACTCAGGAATTGACAAACAATCTTACAAAATAAAACACACCAACCTTCAATGTGAAGATTATGTGTATAACAAGAAATCAGCTGGATTTTTTTTTTTAAAGAAATGTAGAAAGTGTTCACACATTCATCACCAGATACAAAATGCATATTATACGTAAAGAGAGGGAACACCAATGAATGAACTCAGCTTGTGACAGTAATTGAAAAAAAAAAAAAACGAATTTACAATCGTAGGAAAGACTCTCTTCACTCTCTTCTCACGTACAAATTCTGTGTGAGGTGAAAACATTGAAGAGAGTTAAATAATGTGCTGTAGGTACGTTTCAAATACATCTCTCCCTCGATTTACATAGAAAACAGGTTACTAAAAAGTTTTACGAATATAAACTAATCTATCGGCGCTTAGTTTTATATGTATAAACAATTAAAAAAACTACAAAACTTTTGTTTATGTACTATGTATCAGAAACAAGTTGCGCCAAAAATGATATTTATATTAAAAATTCCTAAATTTAAGATGGGTGGATGAAGTGTGCAAAATTGTACCAAAAAATATAGCATATGCAATTTTAGATTAGTAAATTTTATTAAAATATTATTGTAAAAAATTTCTTATAAAAAAGTTGATATATTTTTGTTCATCAGTGTTATTAAAGATTCCTTTAATTATTATATTCATGTACTTCGGTACAAACGGTACAAAATTTGTATGAAATTTGTATATTTTTTTACCATTAGCGATAAATATAAATTTTGTATAAAATAAAATTTATTTTTATTGATAAATATATGAATTTAAAAATTGGGAGACTAGAATCTCGAGCTAAGAACATGACACTAGAGACAATGCGTAAAATGAAGTGATAACAAAAAGTAACTTAATTTTGCATAATCATGCTATAAACACACCAATGGAGAGTTGGAAATCGAATTGTACGAATCACTATAAAGTGTATAGTACTCAGTGGTTTCACCGGTAGTAATCGCGTATGGATTGTTGTTGTAGTGGCTATGCTAAACAAGAGAAAACAAGAAAATAAAACGATCAGATTCACAATTTATTCTACTCAATATATATTTAACATCAGTAGCGTTCCATTAATGTTCCCCATTTATTGTGATAAAAGTTCATCTAATCAGTTTCCAAATAGTCACTTAACAAGTGTAAATAATATTAAAAAAAAAACTCATTAACATTTAGTGTAATGTTAATGAGTGCCGCAAAACCATAAGAAAAGAATATGACGCAGCTTTCTAAAATACGCATAAAACTTATAAACTTTTAAATGTTTTTCTTTTAAAAATAGAAAAATACAATACGTTGATAATTTGCTTCAGTGTGGCACGTGCAATGCAAAAATCATTGACCTTTATTTGACATTTATTAAGAGCGTAAGCAAGAAATGTATGTTTGAATGAGTCAACATTTTAGAGTGAAGTGTAAGATTTAAGAGAAAGCCACAACCAACAACAATAACGAATCGTTAAACAATAATAGAGAAAAAATACTCAAGTGTTATCATTAACAGCAATTGTTTTCAATTAAAACCAATACTTTGATACTACGAAGGTTTGTAAACTGTGAAGTACAAGGTCTTAAACTTTGAACATATTTTTATTAATGAAACACATAGTTAGGAACGTCAACGATCACATTAAGAACTTATAAAAAATGTCTTCTTATTATGTCAACATTTGCTACATGCTCATACATATAATAATTTTTAGCTTTGGATCATCCAATAAAAAATCAAACATTTCTGATAACACACTGTTCTACATCCTTAATAAAATTTCTCTCTATGTCAAGTCAATTGTGTATTGTATCTTTTTAAATATAGGCACAGTTAGAATGCTCTCCCATTTTATTTGTACTTATGTGCTGCTCTTTTTCTCATGTTTTCATACGAAACAAGTGGTACTTTTACCTAAATATAATGTGGTTGAGTGTCTCTTGCGGCAAAATTTATTTACTTTTAAGCCAAAAAAAACTTAACAGCCCCAAAGTAAATTTGTGAGCGTGGTTCAAATTATGAGACTACTTCGCAGACCCTACATAGTGTACATATGCTTGATCAGCATCAAAAATCCGTAGATCCATTGGTCTGTTGTTTTCATTCTCACGGTCGTAAATTATACACGAATCGCTATTTAATTGAGCAAAATAGGTTGAGAGATATTTACAAAAAATTTCAATTAACGTATAATTCGACTTATAAGACAAATCAAAATATATACACTATTAGAATGCGTAATTAGGAACCCGTCATGCCCACAAGTAATGGTATATTCAAGTGAAAGGTAATTAAGATTCAACCCATCCATAGGTTAATTTAGAACGCGTACGGTATGCGGCGATTCCGCTTTAGAATTCCGAGTGTTATGTCTTTGACAATAAAACAGATCATCGTACAGTTTACCTAACTATCCAACCAAAAAAATGAACATCTTAAGTCCGAATATTTCCAAGTTTTCTTTCTTGGAGGATTTTTAATATAAATAAATATAAATAATAAATTAAGTTGAAATACCTTACAGTTTGAATTCCACAAACAACACCTCTTCTCATTTCTACCGAACCCTCTGCATATGTATTAAAATTGTTATGTTTGCAAAAATTTGGCGGGAACTTCTATAACTCTTTAACTGTTAAGTCATAAAAAAAAGCGGCGAGTCATTAAAATTTTAAGGTTGTAAATTATAATGAATTTATTTTTGAATTGTTTTTCAACAAAACATGTGCGCAACTTAAAATTTCTTCAGTGATAAGTATTTAAATTATGAACAGAGTTGGGAGTTTTGCAGTTTTCGTCCAAATTTAACTAATAATCACACAAGACTGTAAACGGTCATATTCCTTCAGAAGATATTAAGAAAAATAATCAACAAACTTATCACTATTGGCAAAATAAGTAACAAGTATCTCCACTTTATTTATTTGTGCATAGCATTGATAAAAATTAAATAGTAAATAATATTAAGTACCAACAAAAAACCTACTTCCGATTGCTGTTTACACTTCTCCGTACTTGCAGTCGCAATATATTTAATATTTTTCCTTTCACTTTTTATCTTTCTTTATTACTATTTATAGCTTCTTTTTTTAATCATTCTACTCATGTAAAAATTTACACAACACAATTGTTACGTTAGCTTTTCTCTTCCTTTAATTGATTAAATGTTAAATGAAGATGAATTTACAATATTTCACTTTACCAGATGATACGGCGCTTTTCTCGTGTGGAAACCGGAAGCGATTTGACGGATTATTTTGATCACGGTGACATGGCCGCCCGTGAAAATCGTTGGACATTCGAAATAGCTTGGGAAGTTGCCAATAAAGTGGGCGGTATTTATACAGTAATACGTTCTAAGGCTTATGTATCCACTGAAGAGATGGGTGAACAGTTATGTTTGATGGGCCCGTACAAAGAGCATTGCGCACGCACTGAAATCGAAGAAATTGAATTTCCACGTGGCAATCCATTGCTCGAAACTGTTCATGCTTTAAGATCACGCGGCTATAAAATTCACACCGGCCGATGGTTGGTTGATGGCAATCCACAGCTAATACTATTTGACATCAGTTCGGCGGCCTGGAAACTAGATCAATTTAAATCGGATTTGTGGGACAAATGTCACATTGGTACAGCTCGTATAAAAATATTAAAGGAATACATGCTTCGACTCCACAATTTTTTTGTTTTTATTTTTTTCAGGTATTCCACATTTAGATATTGAAACCAATGATGCCATCATTTTGGGTTACATGATAGCCGAATTTTTAGAAGAGGTTTTTTTGTACCTTTTTCTTTGCAAGGACATGCATTTACCTCTAACGTTTTATTTAATGTAATTCTAGTTTCACAATCACAGCCTGGCTTACTCCAAAACAACTGACATGCAAAGTCCACGTATTGTAGCGCATTTTCACGAATGGCAGGCCGGTGTAGGCTTAATTGCTGCAAGAACCCGTCACATTGAGGTAGCCACTGTTTTCACCACCCATGCTACACTACTGGGTCGTTATTTGTGTGCTGGTAATACTGATTTCTACAACAATCTGGACAAGTTTAGCGTAGACGAAGAGGCGGGAAAACGTCAAATTTATCATCGTTATTGTTTGGAACGAGCGGCCACGAATTTGTGTCATGTTTTTACCACAGTCTCTGAAATAACCGGCTACGAAGCAGAACATTTGTTGAAACGGAAACCGGACTTAATAACGCCGAACGGTTTAAATGTGAAAAAATTTTCAGCCATACATGAATTTCAGAACTTGCACGCTCTGGCCAAGGAGAAAATTAATGAATTTGTACGGGGACATTTTTATGGGTAAGTACATGTGCGAATGTCGAATTTCATTTTCTTGCTACAGTCGTGTGTAAACAAATTTGCAGGCACATGAACTTTG
This sequence comes from Crataerina pallida, assembly GCA_949710015.1. Classification (NCBI taxonomy): domain Eukaryota; kingdom Metazoa; phylum Arthropoda; class Insecta; order Diptera; family Hippoboscidae; genus Crataerina; species Crataerina pallida. Next base: position 31,621,833 of record OX453290.1, on the reverse strand, counting down.
ATTTGGATAAAACGTTGTACTTCTTTATTGCTGGCCGTTATGAATTCAGTAACAAGGGTGCTGATATTTTCATAGAATCTTTGGCCCGTTTGAATGCAATGCTTAAGTATGAGAACCCTGATACAACTGTGGTAGCCTTTCTCATCTTCCCCACCAAAATCAATAACTTTAATGTGGAATCTCTGCATGGTCATGCGGTGGTCAAGCAACTGCGTGACACAATTAATAGCGTTCAACAGAGAATTGGTCAGCGAATGTTTGACTCTTGCCTTAAAGGCAGCCTTCCCTCGGCCGAGGAGCTGCTAACAAAAGAGGATCTTGTCAAAATAAAACGTTGCATGTTCGCTATGCAAAGAGATTCAATGCCACCTGTTACCACCCATAATATTGTTAGTAGTTTGAATAGTTGATAAAAATTTTACAATGTTTATGACTTTTCTGCAGGTGGATGACTGGAATGATCCTGTACTTAATGCTATAAGACGCTGCCATTTGTTTAATTCCATCAATGATCGAGTTAAAATGGTATTCCATCCAGAGTTTTTATCTTCAACGAATCCCTTATTCGGCATTGATTATGAGGAATTTGTTCGTGGTTGCCATTTGGGCGTTTTCCCCTCATATTATGAGCCTTGGGGTTACACGCCAGCCGAATGCACCGTAATGGGTATACCCAGTATTACCACAAATCTGTCGGGTTTTGGTTGCTTTATGCAAGAACACATCAGTGATCCCAAATCATATGGTATTTACATTGTGGACCGTCGGTATATCAGCTTGGAGAACAGTGTGCAACAATTATCAAATTATATGATGGAATTTACGCGATTAAATCGCCGCCAACGTATTATACAACGTAATCGTACGGAACGTTTAAGCGATTTATTGGATTGGCGCACATTGGGCATTGTAAGTAAATAACACAATTACGTGCATTTTCCTCAAACCAGTTGACTTTATTTATTAATCTATTGCGATAGTATTATAGACAAGCTCGAGTGAAGGCTTTACAAGCAGTTTATCCGGATTATATTGATGACAGTTCTGCGTATAGTTCACGCAATCATTTGAATTTTTCACGGCCCTTTAGTGAACCACCCAGCCCCTCGTCATCAAGTAATATTTTTGTAATATAAATTTAATGGCTTTCTAAGAATTCAAAATTTTTATCGAACAGGACTTACAACACCAGTCCCTTCAGTACATGGCTCTGAGGATGAAGATTCAGTCGATGAAGAAACTGAACTTAAGGAATTAGGTATTAAGAAATAAGTATAGTTGCTGTTGCTATTTGAAAAAAACTGTTAAAGTTTAATGATATTGATATATAGTCGAATATATAATCGAAACCATAATGAAAAGATTTTATTTTAATCCAGTGTACATAAAATTCATTAGAAATATTACAATATGAAAGATGTTATCTAAATGTTGTCAGATTATTAGAAAGAACTATTTTCCACGGGAACGATGACTGTACTTTGAACGTTTAAATATATGGCGACGCTTTCGGTTTACTGATTCATCATGCACGTCAAAATCATCGTCGTCGTCATCGTCAGCGTCTTCGTCTTCTTCTTGGTTTAAAGGCGTATTGTTTATGGGACTTTTATGATCCTTATCATCTTCCCATATCAATTCAATGCAGTCATCACTTAGTGTACCATCCTCCAACATGCACCGACTTTTATCAACTCTCCATCCTTGAACATCTAAACTTGATAAATCCTCAGTCATTTCTTGTTCATCATAATCATCATCATCATAACCAGACCACCAGGTTTGCCAAGGAGGACTGTTGGACCAGAACAATGGATTAATGTTTCCAGTAGTGTAGGTACCGTGATGCGAGTAATGATGATTAAAACATGTTATGCACTGATGCGGTAAACCGTAGCGTAATATGTGTCCATAGGGTAAATAGAAACACTGTCGGCACATATTCCTCCTCCAATGTACTTCATATTTATTCCTGCAATTGACGAAAGGCCAGTTCGGTTGAAAGTGACATTTGGGTGAACGGTGAACGTAATGTTGAGTTGATCTCTTAATGGAATGATAGGGTACATATTTTATAATCTCTTGGCAATTTTCACCTTCGACATCAACTTCTTCATTTGCACAAATCTTCACTCTCCGTGCATAGATAAGGCGTGCTGTACATTTTTCACTGCAAATGCGTTGACGTTTATGGCGACAAAGCTTAGCATTTGAAAGTCTTTGATTTTCACATGATTTAGATCCATGTACCACAATGCAGCAGGGATGACTGTTATTAAAGCCCAGACCATATTTTCCACCGACCCGGGAAATATTCTGATGAACATGGATATTGTTCACATTATTGTGCGTCAATTTGCCCAATTGATTATCGAGAATATTGTGAATCTCATTGGTTAAGCGTATGATGTTGGTGGTATTTAGACTTGACGGCGAAATAGATAACTCGGGACGGTACAAGGTATCATTTACTCCTTGTACCAGCACTTTATTATCAATTAGTATTGGACATATGGGACATTGTGCCTCGCATGCTTTACGATTATCTTCTGTTTTACAGGTTTCCTTACACAGCTCCAGTTTTTCATGGCATTCCTCATATTCCCTTAAGGTGGGTTGTTCATAATTCTGCTGTTGTGTATGTATTACCACTGGCGGATTATTAAATGTTTGTCCTATGAAATCTGAACTCGATTTTATGTTGAGGACTGTTAGATTTTTAAGTGCTACTGTACCAAATGTAGGCGTAAACAAGACCTCAATTACTATCAGCAGTGTAAAGAAGATCTTTTATGAAAATGTAAACAAAAATTTATCTAATTAGATTTTCTGTAAAGCTCTAAATCATTAAAGTAAGGCTACGTACCACTGGCTGCGCTTTGTACGCCATAATTGTTTATAATAAGTTGCACGCTTAGAATCTACTTTTATGTCACTTTGATGCGAAAGCCGATTCACTACTGGTCCAACAAATTTTTACAAACTAATCAAGGAATTGTAGCGTGGAGCATATCGAATGTAAAACGAAAGCTTTTCGAGTGACATTCTTATCAGAACTTCCTAAAACCAATTTAAAGCGTTGCACTTCAAATATGTATAAAAGAAGGCGTTAACACACCACATAACCACCCCCTAATAACAGTTACCTTAGGTCTGCTAATGATTAAGATTGAAAAGCTTTCCTTTCGACGTAAGTATGAGTGTAAGTGGAAAGCGCGGGAAAATGTGTTTTTGTTTTTAACGCTTAGCGCGATCTTATGACTAACAATTAAACACTTTTGGTCACGATGCAATACTATTGTGCAATATTGTTATTAATTTTGCGGAACGTCACCTGCAAATTTCCGCGTTTTTTATTTTTCAAACGTTAATTATATGTGACAAATTCATTGAATTGAAGAAGGGCAAGAAGAGGAATTAAAAAATTATATATTAATTAGTAGTGATCCCACACATGAAGCATATTATTAAACAATTCAAGAGAAACACCAATTATCGAAGCAACCATCTTCCACCTGGCAGCCGAAGTTTTCAATGTGATGAGAGCAGTAAGTGTGCTGATCATAAAAGCGACAGTTGGGTGCTGGACAATGATAACGATAACAATACGATGAACAGAACTCCATACGCCCTATGCCGCAACCGGAACAATCATAATAATCTAAAAAGAGAAAAAAACTCACATTAGACTACAATCCCACAACACTTTTGATTTGAAACGAAAAGGTTCGAATTTAATTTAAGTAACACTAAAAATAGTGTAGGTGTGAGAAACTTACATGAACTTACACATATCATTACACACATTATATATTCACGCTTGTTTTCATCACATTCACTTACCATCAACAGGTGGACACAATACGCCTACGCCGCAAACTTGTGGTGGCATCACCACCGCATGAATACTCCCAGTAAATTGATATTGTATACGGGGTGGTGTTAAAATAATCGTGGGGGCAGTACAGAATTCTCCACATACTTGTTGGCGGCGACTAGTACAAATCCATTGACCCTTCCCCTTTGACTTGCACACTCGCGGAGATAAAACAGTGCAACACTCGCTTGAAGTATTCGTTGCAGTGCGTTCCGATGTGTTCGGTAATAGTGGTGATGGCTGCGGTGGTAGAGGTGGGGATGACGGTGCTGGTGACAAATCACCTCCCAAGTTAATTGGAGCATTTACAGTTAAATTATTGTAAGTATTTACAACGATATCAGATTTCGACGCATTCAAATGATTTATAATTGTGTGATTTAGTACAATGTTATGTTCGATAGGTTGCGGCAGCGAACAACGGCCATTTATCCAAACTGTGCCGTCGGGACATTGCGTAATCACACAACGGTCGTTTTTAAGAATTGTCCCAAATGGACAATAAAGAATGCGACACTTTCCATTCATTTGTACGCTACCAGGCGGGCAGGCTGGTACTGGTTTAGTGGGGGTAGTGGAAGGGCGCTGTGTATTGGTTGGACTACCGGGTGTAGAAGTTTGATTAGGTGCGGGAGGATATTGGGTAATTGGTGGTATTAATGGAGGATAAGGAGTAATTGGATAGGTGCCACCTGGACCACCTGGCTGATAAGGAGGAATTGGAATGGGGCTCCCTGGACCACCTGGCTGATAAGGAGTCGTTGGATAGGAGCTTCCCGGACCACCTGGCTGATAAGGAGGAATTGGAATGGGGCTCCCTGGACCACCTGGCTGATAAGGAGTCATTGGATAGGGGCTGCCCGGACTACCTGGCTGATAAGGAGTCATTGGAAAGGGGCCACCTGAACCACCTGGCTGATAAGGGGTCATTGAAGAGGGGCTACCTGGAGGAAATTGATCAGTCGTGGGACAAGGAGAACTCTGACCACCCGTACCATTATTATTTAAATACCCCGTGCACGATTTAAAGCGAACGTCTCCACCGCAGCACATACTTTGCTGACCGCACATATTTACGCAATTTTGTTGCACAAAGTTGCAGCAGGCGCACAACTGTTGTGTCACACAGTTGGTAATGCAACTAATTGCACAACAACGATTATTAATCGATATTTCACCTAGAGTATAATTTGAATAATTATGAACAACACTCCCCAGTATACAAAGTAATCAACTTACCCGAAGAGCAAGAACTTTGAGTGAGAGCGTAACAATTATTATTGAAGTACAAGTGACTTTGTGAACATCTGGCGTCCATGGGAAGACATAGGTTCGGTGCTGCTGGAAAGTACCCGTCAGCGCATTTCTAAAAATAGTTTTCTTTAAATATTTCCATATAATTTTTTGCATTTAATTAATTATATTTACCACCGCATCACACAAGCAATTTCTACTCAGTAATATTACTATTGAAAGTATTATGAACATGGTCTTATGTGCCGCCATTAGAGGGATTGATGATGCAGCTGCAAAGACGAACAACCTAAAGTTAAATGATTTAATTTTGTTAGAAGATAGAAATGAGAATGAAATGCTTAGATGAGCTAAATGCATATTTCAAACACTATCAGCCTAACAGTTTTAAGGTCTCGACCCCCACATACTCGCACTCCCATGTTCCGATCCGTCGATCAGTTGCGACTGCAAACTGATTATTCTTTAACTATGTTATGCTTTATGTAAAATCACTTTACAACGTCAGTCTTCAATAGTATTAGCAGTTGAGCGAAATCTTTAAAAAACATGAAAAATTGTTTTCATTTCTTGTGCGTTCTGGTCGTTTTAACCGTTGTAGATATTAACGCCCTTTGTCCGGTAAGTACAGCATAAAAAATATTTATTTATTATGATTTAATACTAAGTTTATGGCGTAGATAACGAGACCACATTGTCCAATTGGTTATGAGTTAAGAAATGAATGGTGTCATTATGTGGGAACTCAACTAGTCTGCCCGCCAGGCTATGAACTGAAGGGAGGCTTATGTTACATTAATTCGGGTGAAATTATTCAATAAAAATTTACTCAATCTTAATATTTTATTAATAATTAAAATATGCAAATATTTTAGATTGTTCCATACCTGAAATTATAACCACCCCATCACCCAACGATGAAGTTACCACGTCATTGCCAGGGGAAGCAGGAGAAGCGAAGCGTTGTCCACAGGATTCAATATTCATGAATGAAAAGTGTCGTAAAATTATCTGCTCTCTGGGTGAATACAATAATGGGCATTGTTTACAGCCAGCCTGTCCACCAGGCTTGGTGTGGCATCATAAACGCTGTCAGAAACCCGGTTACGTCATCACCGTATTAGAAATTGATAATAAATTGACCAATGAGCGGCGCGATCATGCTTTCACAATAACACAAAATACTACCAACTATGTAACACACAACAGAACAACAGAAACAACAGCAACAACAACAACAATAGCACCAACTACAACTATAAAGCCTACCAAATCGGCACCTACAACACAAACAACAACATCAACAATAGACAGATCACACAATGGTACGAACTCTATTTATGGGAACGACACCAACTGTTGCACGATAGTTACACCGCGTATATGTAAGATTTATGGGCAAAAGTGGGTTTGTTTCAATCGCCGTCTGACAAGATGCGATAAGCGGGTGTGCGGTGCTAAAACGGTTTATCTGAAAGCTCCCGAAATACACTTTAAACATCCAGTGCTGATAATGCCACCAAATCCTCCACTGAAAGCTTGCATAGGAGAAAATTGTCAAAGGAATGGTAAGCTAGAAAATCTGTATTAATCGTATAAACATCCTATTGTGTGCGGGATTTGATAATGTGTCAAAAAAGCAATTCCTGGCTGCATAGAATGCATTCTCAGTTTTCTACCCCTTGTGCATATTTTTTACACGATGTGTAGTAGCCCATCAATAATTTTAAGACAGACATGCCACAGTCTTTCATTTATTAGCCTACCATTGCCTTTTACAGTTACTTCAGTGGTTAGCGGTTTTTCTTGGTAGTGGATCTTGCAGTGGCTGCAATTCCTTTTCAGTTTCTTAAAGCAGTATTTCTGCGTGTCTTTTAATTGATTTCCTCCATTACATCTATAATCTAATTAATGCATCTCATATCCTACACCAAAGATGGTCAACCTTTTTCTACAGTCGGGCATACTTCTGATATATAAAAGTCGGAAGACAAATAATAAAAATTTATATAAAATATATTTCATACGAACATAATGCCCAAAATACATGTAAATTTAATGCGACATTTGACTTTGCCCATTGTCAGCAAACTTTTATAATTTGGACCATAAATAGTGGTGGTAGTGCAGTCTTTAAGATTTTGATCCAAATAAGTTTAAACAGTTTCAACAGCAGTTTTTAGAACTGAGATATTTAAACCCGGGTACCTTAAAAATTCTCTCGCGATTACCACGGTGCCAACCCTTGCCCTACACCACCAATGTAAGCGGGTTTTATGAAACTCTGCGGTGGCTTATCTTCACAACCATAAAAGTTCAATGCATGATAATAACAATTTTGAATGTTTTTTTATTTTTTGTATATCATATCCCCACACACACAGATATAATCGACTGTTCCGGCTGTGTCATTAGCCAGCATGAGAATTGCTCTTCATATTGTTATCACTACATATGTCCTGAAGGTGCTTGCGTTTACATGAAATTAGAGGAATATTGTAATTACTATCCGGGACAATTTGGTTGCCTGGAGCAAGACGGTTGCATATGGAACTGGTGTTAGTTGAATGTTGCAAACAGCCTGTTATACATCGATTACATACGAAAACAAATGTAAACAAATGTTAAACAATTAACAGAGGATGAGAGTAAGTAAAGCTTTTATGTGTTGGACAGAAATTCCATCACAAAATATAGTCTTTAAGTTTAGTCTTTGCGCGAGAATGTAACGTAGCAGTGTTTAGTTATACAAAGAGCGGATATAAAAATGTGTTTTGCTTGCTATATATTCTGGTATAACAATTAAATAATAAAAAACAAAAAATGTAATTAAAACAAATAAAACAAAGTTGTGTATTCTGCGATGTATTACTCTGTACCGTATGTATGTGTGCATTTCTGTTTTCCGGATGTATACATAAAATGTAACACCATCTAAACAACGAATAAATATTTTAAAGTATGTACCATACATGTGAAGTGTTTTAAGTGACAATATTTCAAAATATAAATGTTTTTTGCCCATTGTGCGGTAGTGGCAATATGTGGCCGGATTTAAATTGTGGCCCCAGCAATTCTTGAGATATTGCGTGTAATAATTCTTCGTCCCATTAAGGAAATTATTAAGTAAAAGAAAATAATTGATGTAATCAATTAAAAGTTATTAATTCTCGTATGAAAGTTTAACTTAAAGTTTCAATCAACTTTTATATAAATAAATATTATTTTATGAATAATTTTTTGCCGATCAAAGTCAACAATTCATGTCCGATTATATAGAGATAATATTTATTAATTTTATTAGTGATTATCTGTGCCAGTATACTGTTAGTATACTCAACTCGCCATTCCATCTGTATACAAATTGAATCAATTTCAAACCCAGTAAGTATCGGCTGCCCTAGATATTCTGGTCTTAAAATAAAATGACATCCTTTGGGCTGAACGTGTATTGGAAGTATTCAAAAGCAGAACCGCTATCTAACCCAGTATAGTAAATGTTTTATTGCCCAATATATTTGCATAACCTATATATGACCGAAACCATAAAATAATTTAGATACAGGGAGAAAAGTTCTAGATGTCGAATCCTTTAACTTCTTCAGCAATCTTATCCATTTCAGGCGCAGCTGTCCTAGCAAAAATATACTTTTTTTTTTGTCTCTGGAACATTTTACTATCTTCATTCTTGAGATTTAAATCGACATCCCGACAACATAAATGGAAGTTCAATATGTATTTAGGATCTGTTACTAATTTGATTTTTCCTTTATATCTTGAGTTGGCTAGGGTCTTATGTTAATAGGAGGAGAGGATTACATTCATTAAATTTTCAACAGTGGTATTAAAAAGTCTCAAAACATGGCTAAATCGTTTCAGATAAGGTTTCTGAAATGGATCGATTTAATAAAACAAGCCTTCAAATAAGCTTAACATACCATCTGCCGGCAGTGGTGTAGGTAGAAATATAAAAACCGATTATTAAGGTTAAACGATTGCCTGCCCATACATCCAATGAGCAGAGAGTGCAACCTTATACCTTCATATTCATGTACGTGAACAATCCCGCAAAAATTACATTCACTTGTACACATTCGATAACTGATAACATAATACGAGTTTACAATACATGAACTTTGTACAATTGCCAAATACCGCATTACACTTGATTCGTTCTTTCAACTCAACTCAATAGAACCATTAACGAAATGATGTAGTTAGTACGTTTGATCGTCCGTACATAAACATGATTCGTGATATGATAAGACAACGCAACATTTCTACAAGTATGTTCCAATTTTATGCTACAAAAACATGGGTGTTGGCAATTTCCACTAAATATCTGTATTGCTTTGAGTACTTGAGTTAGACAATATAATTTTGAACAACATATTGGAAAAATTGTAACAGCTATAACAATAACAACTATGTGTGAATGTGTGTATGCATATTAAGTTTATCAATAATATCAAAAACATTTTCTTGTATGAATAGAGAAATTCTTCGTGCCTTGGAAATAAAAATGATAAACTTATTGCATGCGTGCGCGTTGGGGTGAATGATGGCGTTTATTGCTGTTCGAAAGGGACCTTGATTATTAATTTGGCCAATTATTTCAACGTTTTCACAACAACAATTAATATTGATTGAATAAAATGCTCTGCTGGCACAACTATTTAGATGGGCGATGAGTTTAATTAGAAAAGCTATCATTGTTCAGTGGGGTAGACAGTAATGGGTTTGCATTAAAATATTAATTTTTGCATACGTATGAAATCCTTTCAATTTTAGGTTATCTCGCTCACAACATCTGTTTAAACAGTTTTCCTACGGCGACGTGCATATTGTAAAAAGGGCCAAACATTTATCCATAATCCGTGAACTTCCGTTTTAATTTCAAATGCACATGTGCACGGAGGTAATTACAAGTTACATAGAGAGTAGAAAGTAGTAGGATGATTTTGAAAGGGTCGTTTGTCTTTAAAACATCAATATAGGAATGGAAAGCAAGGTTTGGGCAACTTTTCTTTTTGTAATTGCATTTAATATTTCAGTACAAGTATAATATTAATGACAAAACAAGCCCAACAGTATATGTTCCATATGGGTAGGAAAAACCCACATGTATAAATTACTTGTTAAGTGCATGTGGGCATAGCAATGTTGATCATTTAAAATGTTAAGTAAATGAAAACAATAACAACACAAATATTATTTAGTGAAAACTGATTAATAATCTTTGGCGATGCACTTAAATGATTAAATTTAGTCAACGAAGATGCAGCACAAGTAAATATAACGACATGCGGCATGGCAAGTACTTAATTCCATCTCCTATTACTGTATTTATTTTCCATTAACTTAAGCCGGCTAAATAAGTTTATTATAATTTCTGAGCATATCTGTTATCAGACTACGCCCCTTTTTGATATATTGGTGTGTCTGCCAAATTTTAGAAACTAAACAACTAGCCCAGTATACCCCCAATCTTTGGTGGCGGTTAAAAAAAAACCGATTTTCCACATCAATAAAACTATTTAATATATTTAGATCACTATTCACTTGTATAGAAAAGCTTTAGCTCACACTGATATCTTTTATGAATAATTTAGAAATCTCTATTGTACCTGTTTCATGGTCATCCATTAGCATTACTCGTATGCTTAGCACTAACAAAATAATCTCTAATAAAAAGTCAAAACATTGTTGCGCATAATAAATGAATGTGAGAAATGTAAGAAAATAGAATATACGTAAATATATTTACAACAACACATGCTTATACACTTGGACATACATACATACGTACATGGTGATATAATAATTGTAGGGTAAATTCCAGTACGTTTCTTTTTAGGTATACGTATGCAAAATATTTCAGTTGTTAAGACAACTGGTAGAGCAATGTAAACAAAACTGTATAACACCCATTCAACACTTAATGATTTCAACATATCCACTGACATGACTGTGTTATATATTATACTTTTCTCTTAATGTGAATGTACATGTATTATACAAATGTGTCTCTTCTGACGCTATTGTGTACAAATACAAAAGCATACGTTTTGTAGGGCTGCACAAGTAGAATACGTAGGTACGTACAAGTATTGTTATGAGTTTGAAACATATTTGAGTATGAAAATTATTTACTAACCACGTAGTTTCACACACATGTTCAATATTACGCTCAGAAAATCGTGTTAGTAAATTTAATTTTGATAAAGTGGAGTAAAGGTCAGTTGACTCGTCTGCAAGTAGATTGTGATTGTGTGTTATTATGCCACACTAACAACAATTGCAACTTTGACTTGAATCAAACTATGCTTTAACTGTTCTTTTATAGCTTGAATAAGCATTATATGCATTTAAAGTTTATTTCTTTAGATAATTAAAAAAAGAAAATGATTAAGTGTCAATTATGAGAAGTGGTAATTTTGGAAGAGGGATTTGCCAACTTTACCAAGTAATAAAAATAAAGTGAAAAATTAAAAAATAAGTTATTTTTCAACTGGAAAGTGTTATTTTGTCATCACTAAATTTTTGAGTGAATTGTTTTATTTCCTCCACACAAAGAATGGGTGGAGTAGATTAAATTTGTTACACCATTTGAAACACTCACAGGCGGCATGGCACGTGCACAAGTGCTTCTTCACTTAATGACCATTATATTTTGCTAAGGAACATATTCCACAAAAAAACCTCTTATAAATTGTGGGCGTGTCTGAGATTTGATCGTGCTCATATTAAGAACATTAATAAATAATGCTTGATTTTTAAAAGATTTTTCTTTGTTGTGAGCGTATGACTTGACTAAATTTAGATAAAAACCAGCATTAAAGAATATCTACACGAAATAAATTTGAGCTTAATATGTTAATATATATAATAAATCATTAAATTAAATCCATACAAATCAATCGGTCTAATTAGAGATTAATATGCGGTCTTTTGCAATTAAATTAACATTTTTCTTCCCGCCCCTTTTTCGGCCTCTTTGATGTCTTTAGTTTTTTAATTTCTACTGACACCTTGTCGTTACAACTTGTTAAGGTTAAGAAGGGTGTTTAATTGGTTATAAACTAAAAAGCGAAACTTTTTTATTTGTTTTTATTTTTATATTTTGTTTTTGTTGTTGTAATTATAAATGTGTTGTTTTTAATAAACAAACGTTTTGCGCCTTCACCTCTCTACTACGTGTTCATACTCATATGTATTTACGTATGTGTGTACAAAATGTGGAGCGCCCACAGCAACGCCAGCAGCATCTTATTGAATTTGTGTTTTAAGAAAACTCGTGTGTGCTCATTAAGCGTCTTCATGGAATTCTTTCTTATTCTCTCTCATTATTCTCTTACCACACTTGACAGAGTTGCTCTCTGTCTATCTATTTATCTTTGGCCCTCCACACAATAAATTTTCGCTGTTAGTTACTGTGGTTTACACAGTGTGTACACACGTGTGATTTATATATACGCGTGAAGCCCCAAAAGAGCTTTCTCACTGTGGCATTAACCCTTCTTATATTGTATTCGCATGCCCTACACGAACATAACACATGCATACAGATAAAGCTGACTGACACGACTATATAATATTCTACAACAATAATTCAGTCAGTCAGTCATTCAAGTTAATCAGTCTGTTACAGTCAGCACTTAAACAGTGTCACTGATTTGTTAATCTCTACGAAAGTGTGCTGTTGTGAGTGCATATTTCGGTTTAATCAGTAATCTTCCGAGTGTTGAGTGGTGGTGTTGTTGACGTTCGCCAAATTATTTATAATTATATTGCATACAGTAAATGTTTAATTAAAAAAAAAATGTTTTATTACACACTCACAATATAGGTGTGCAAGTGTTTGTGTATACGAGTATTAGTTTATGTCTCACCAAGCAAAAGAGGAAATCCATAATAAATGTTTAAAATGAAATTGTGGCCAATTTTGGAATGACAATTGTTCGAGTACGTATGAATGTGTGTATATATATTTTTCTAAAACGTTCATTTTTGTGAGTATAACGGATGTGTACGTGCAAATGTGTGCTATAATTTAGTGTATGTACAACGCCTACCAGTTGCGTTTACCTTGAGTTAAATGAAATGTTGTGCCTCTGTTTCATTTCTATATTTCCCCTCTTCCTTCTTTTCTTTATTTAAAGAAGCCCGCAGACGTTTTAAAGTTGTGAAGTTAAAGCACTCTGTTTATTGATATCATTTAAATGCTCTCTTTCATATGTTTCAATGCATATATACCGTAGATGTGTTTGTGTGTAGATTTGTGCATGCGAGAATGCACATGCGGTTAACAATATTGTATTAAATTAAAGCGTTTACTCGCTAATGTTGATGTATGTGGTCTAAGTATGTGTTTCTATAAGTAAACAAACAAATGTTTTTTTTTTTTTGTATTCTTCTATATACACATTTATGTGTGTATCTCCGTGACAATTTAGTGTATGAATTCATATGAGGAGTGCACACGAAACTGCGGGTTTTGCTTAAAGCTAAAGTTATATGTGAAGTGCCACGCCTTAACGAAATCAAAACAATAACTGCCAGCTCAGTTCAACTTTTTCATGAATAGAAAAATATATATGCCGTCTGCCTGACAGACTCACCCACTGACTAGCTGACTGTCAATATGTGCTACTTTTGTTTATGTAATATGAGTATGTGTTCAAGTATCCTACAAGGTGTTATAGTGCATTTGGTTATGCACATCATATAATAATACAAAATAATTTTAATAATATTTTTTCTTAATTAACATAATTAAAATTTTAAATAAATTTACATATATACCATAAGTGTTTGCACAAGTGCGATCATGCAAGAATTCTCAAATTTAAAGAAATAACGAAAATAAATTTCCTAACAAATCGCTGCTATATGTAGAGTACGAATCGAAATCGCTTTAAACTGCATTGTAGCTACAGTTACAATGCTTTTGTTTTCCTTGCGGCTGCAGAGTTTATCAACGTCAACTCAAACGTCAGCAACATCATAATCGCCAACATCAACACTAATGTATGCGTCGCTGTTTTTGCGGTTGTGTTGTGTGTTATTTTAAAAAGTAAGTAAAAACTTTTTTATAATGCATTTTCCTCTGCATGCATACATAAAAGCATTGCATTTTTAATAAATTTGTAAGTTTTTAAACAATTTCCATATACCTGGTTACGATTTCTTGCAGTGATCACTTAAAAAAATCGTAATTTTTTTGCACTCTTCATGAGGAATATATCAAATTTTTTCTTTCATTTTGCAACACATTAGAAAAGAATCTGAAGCCTCTTTTCTCCATCAAATTATCAAATTATATAATTATTTATCCAGCGTTTTTATTAAAAATGGACAAAATCAATTTAATGCCACACCCACAATCGACAAAAACTTTCGCACCCATAAAATTTATTCCACAAAATTGAATTTTGGTTTACTTATGTTTTATTAGCAGCCATAAACAAAAAAGAGTGGGTGTGGTGCCAGAGACATATGGTTTATTATTGTGATTTTTTTTTATAATAAAATTCAACACATTCTTGGATTGGCCTTGAAATGGAGCGTGCTTATATAATTTTTTTGGCAAGTGTCCGTACGTCCGCTTTTGACATATGATATTGTTCTCTTTAATTTGATTTAAAAACGAAGTGTAAGTAGAAGCAGAAATACACAAGACGTTGATATTAGAAGTACTTTACCGTGCAATACTTTTGACATTTAAGTAACTATTAGTAGTTAATTGTAAAGAACGAAATTTTGCACATATGAGCATTGGTTACATTCAATGCTTACATCAATAGGATTTTAAAATATTGGCATCTTAAGGGCGTCAATTATGTATACAAGCGGTATGATCGAACAGAAATAAATTTTCAATAAACCGGATATATTCAAATTAATTTGCCTTCTTAAGTTAAAAGGCATAAAATTCAGAGGAAAATTTTGTTAATCAAATTTTTTCAGAAACACTCACTTGCACTTCAAAGGGAGTCATTTTTGTCATTTATGAGGTTTTTGTGTGCAAACTTGACTATTTTTGAAGTAAAATGCATTTTATAAAGTACAAATGAAAACAAAATTTAATTGTATATAAAGAATATATTTGGAAATGTTGTAGTAGTGGTAGTGAAAATCCTAGAAATTTATCTTAAACTCGGTGTTAATACCTTTTTAAGACGTATGCATACATAAGCATATTCCTGCGTATATACGAGTACATAAATGAATATACATTTCCTTTCTTTATTTTTGTAATTGTACAAGTATTTACCACTAGAATTCACTCTTATATATTGCAGCATAGTAATGCGCACACAAGTGCATACTCGTTGTAATATTGTATGCGCATAATGTGCTTGTGATTTACATCATAAAAACCATTTCTATATATAAAAAAATTATATGAAGGCATAAAGTCATACACACACCGGAGTTCATATACCTGCTTAGTAAATAATGTGCTCATGCAAAAACGTGTGCTTGTTTGCTTTATTCATTTCATTTTCATACGATTATAAGTAATTGTTTGATTTATTTAGCAAATTTTTCGTTATGTGGTTTTCTTAACGTTGTTAATGTTGATAATCATGACAATGATGATTAGCAACATTTTGTCATATTAATACGAAAAGCTTTGTTAATAGTTTATACAATTACAAAAGCTTACCAGCTAAGTACTTCAACGCAAACATCTTTTGGTTAATATTGTGTAATTTAAAACAAGTTCTGATATCGTATTTGATTTAGTTATATATTACGTTAATGGATCTGTCTCAAATCCAAGTCAGTTGGGTGCCTGGTGTTAGTACTACACTGAGGTTTCAGAATGTGTCATTTTAATAAACATAATCGATCTTTTATGCAATAACTTTTTGTGGTATATGGTAGTTTTCCAATCAAATGACATTGCATTGGTGTGTGTGGTTAATTTAGTTAGCGACAGCAAAAGCAACAACAACCAACGCAAGTAATTTCCGGTCTTAGTTAGGAAAATGTAATTTTAAGTTCGAGTGTCAACCCTCTGCCGGTTATTAACACGTTGCTCATTCTCTTCTCTAGTGGTTTACATCAAGAAGCAAAACGCAGAAGAGAAAATACACAGAAAGTTTATGAAAAGTACATTTAGTAAATAGTTTTATGCTATATTTGTATACCCTCGTCACCTCAATGATGACGCTGTACAGAGTTTTTTGTTCCGTTTGCGGAAGAGAGAAGAAAACATCAGAGACACGGGGAGGGGGTTAGCAGGTATATCATTACATCCTCCAATAGTGTATGCATTACAAGATGATTTTTACGCTCAATATGGTTTTTTGTACTTCGTAGCTCAATTTTTGTGGCAGATATAAAGGTTTTTGTGTATTGTGGGCGTGTCTTTTATCCGACCACACCTATTTATAGTTAATTATATATATATATGCATCAAATTGTAGTATCGAGGCTAAATTTTTGTGATAAATAATTAGATTATTAGCTTATGTCTCTAAAATATTAAATAAAAGTGTGTTTTGTGGTTTGAACAACAAAAGCCGCGGGCACGGTAAAATGAACACCCATGCATAAATAGCATATATACCACAAGGCCAAATACGAAACTCTTGACACCCACATACATTGTATGTATATTTATGCTAGCATCAAACATATATATATATATAAACACCAACTAAACATTTCGAACCATTTAAACCTCTACATATATATATTGAGCATAAATTAAATTTAAGAAAAAAGAAACATTTTGCTGACGCCAACATGCACAAAATCATTCATTGAGATTTTTCAGAAATTTCATTCAATTCAATTTAACATTCAACACAATCTAAAGATCAAGATCATCAAGATCAAGCAGTACCGGTACCGGTACAAGTATAACAACAAATTTATTCAAGTGTATTGTTGGACATTTGTACCAATGTATGACGCGTATACATAAATGTCTATAAAATAACAAAATTGTACAAACGCTGAAAGAAAAAATTTAACAAAATTGCTGATACGTACATAGCACAATATATGCATAATGCCACAGCATATACATAAATGTTTGTACAAGTTATGAATTGTGCAGGAGTTATGATTGGATGAGTAAACACTTTTCCATTTTATAATGGAAAGTGTGTCGTACAACTGATGCCAATATTTCTTATTTTTCTATTTGGGGGGACATTAACATTACGATACTACTTGTATAGAAATAGATAGAATAGATTATTTGGCAAAGTGAATACGCAAGAACTATAGAGATTGAAAATGGATCTACGTCTCTTTACGTGCATGTGGTATTTGGGGATGAACAAGAAAAAATTGTATGGTTGGTCAAGCCCCCCAATCACCAACCATTTTTCACTAGATTTTTTCAAAAAATATTTTAAACTCCCATTATAATAAGACCTTATGACATGTTCTTGTATAAAATTTCATCAAAATATCTCAAAAAATGCGGCCTACTGGTCACCCAAATTTACATAGACAGACATATGGACATGGTCAAAAAAAAGTTACAAACATCTGCACAAATTTAATATACCCTGTACCCACTTGTAGTATAGCGTATCAAAATACATTCAGACGATTTTGAAGTACTCTCAAGCATTATGAATATGTCATATGATGCAGGTGAGCGTACTCGATAATATATTTCAGTTTTTGTTTACACCATATGTGCCGTTGTTTTTCATCTTTTCCATCAGCCGAATATAAGCCGAATCAGAGAGAGAGAAAATATTATGATATCTCTTAATAATGTTGCGTCATGTGAAAGTGTAGA
Source organism: Crataerina pallida (assembly GCA_949710015.1). NCBI lineage: Eukaryota > Metazoa > Arthropoda > Insecta > Diptera > Hippoboscidae > Crataerina > Crataerina pallida. The sequence goes on along the minus strand of OX453290.1, from coordinate 31,603,927 downwards.
TTTTAACTGCGATATATAAATACAATGAATATTATTACAGCCAACCGTCAAAGTATTTTAAATTATTACACATGCTTGTAACTATTAAATTGCTAAAGAGTGACCGTCTTGTATTAATATTGTACCGATCGTTTTGGAATAGCTTTTCAAAGCGAAATTTTGATGCAAAATTATGTTCAGACGTATAGACCCTCCTCCCCATTTTCTTTATATAACGAGAATTTGCATTTTTAACAATATATAATGAAGAATACTTAATAGATCAAATTTGGAACTAAACTCACCATTATTTTTATTCAAAACATTTCCCTTTATAGATAAAATATTTTTTGTTTAAAGGAATTCTTTTCACTAATAAAATTTCAAGTTCACTACAAAGCGATAAAAAGCATTTAATGATCGAGACATGTCTCACTTGTATATTTATGAGTATTTTTCCTAATCTTCCTCAAATAAAACGCATCAAGCTGCAAGGAGCTGCGGCTTCCCTAATACTTACTTTTGATTTTTGTTTATTTTTGAAAAATTCACAATTTATTATACTGTAAAGCAATCGTATGCATGAAATGAAATATATATATCTAACGCAACGTTTGTATGTGTGTTTATTGGAAATTAATGATGTTGATGATGATGCGGTTAGATGCCATTCTAGATATTAAATCAATTGTATGTGTTTGTATGAATGCTTACATTATATACATATATGGCATAATGCATAACAAAGAAAGAAACGATAATAAAGAAAATTCATGCAGTATTGATGTAAACTTTATGATTTTCAATGTATAGTAAAATACTCTCAACTCCAGCCCTTTTTATACCCGGCACCACTAATGAAATTGTATATGTGTAGGTTATAGTAAACAATTCATGGGCAGATCCATGAAGATCAAAGGAATGCGATTGTAAATGAGGTGATGGAAATAAAAATGAAAATAAATAAAATATTTATATAGTTTTTACACCCACAAATTTATCATTATTGGGCTGTCAAACTGCGGCGTGGTATTGGAAATCCAGCAAACTATATCTTTTTAAATTATAATAGCATGATGTGCTTATGTACTTGATCTGGAGTGTATTTGAAGGAGTAGTCTATGGCATCTGACACCTCTACGGGTTTTATATAAATGTGTAGGGTATTAACGATTTGTTTTAAACTAACCTTAGTTGTACTCGTCTGCCCATAATTAAATATTTTATTCAGTATACATTCTATACAAACAACACAATGTTTTTGTGTATAAATTGGTTTTAAAAGCCTTTCAGAGTGACATGCACTTCTATTCTCATTTCATACATATCAACACAAAATAACTTTTAATCTTTTATAAAAAATTTTATTATCATAAATCTACATTTACAATGGCTGAGCTATAAAAGATTAATGTTGTTATCTGTTATTGAGTTTTTCAAGATATGTTTTCATTATCAATAAATTTCAATTCGTAATCTTTTTTATCAATATTATCTTATTGCAGTTGACAGTTGCCAAAGACTCTTTTGTTTTATATGCAAGAGCATTGAGCCGTTATAATATGAAAAGTGCCATTTTTTAGAAGAATTTTTTTATGGGCATGTGTAAAAAGTTTTGCTTTATACTTTATGCATAAATGGTTATATGTGGTATGTGTACACACACATGTGATATATGTAACTATATGGTATGCATGCTGCCAGAGCATATTTGGAGGCATGCTCTAATTATTTTTTAGTGCTTGAAACGTAACCCAACCAACACCACAGTAATAAGCACTGTTAGAGTTGAAAACAATATAATTCTCAGTTTTATTAATATGACTGGGAAAAATGGAACATACTGCCAACATCAGCGGTGACGAAATTTCTTAAGCATGAGCGTCAACAGTTTAAAGGTTAGCATTTCAAGCGTGAAAACCTTTTAATAAAAATCCAGTGTTTACAGTGTTTACAACATTTTTCTTGGTTCACCGTCTCACTTATGTTCAGGGACACTGCTCTACATAGATGGTGGTCAGTAAAAATATATAAGCCACAAAAATTTAGTTATGAAGTTATCGACAAAATTCGATACAAACATCCGATTATAAAAAATAAGCGACATTGAATAAAATACACGCCCACTATTTCCAAAAAGAACGGTTTTTATGAAGCATCCGACATGGATGTTGTGATGTATTACAAACGGCTATTAAAGAATGTCATCAGGTACCTGCCACGCCCATATTTTGTAAATCAAATACTACATTTTTGCTCTAACGTTCAATTGTCACCGCGGGTGCCATGATTTCAACTTCACTGTACTATTTAGTATATGCCATTAATACATGTTGCCAAAAATTTACAAGGCAAAAATTGAAACATTTTTTTATGAAAATTTCCAACAAAGAAAAATAAAAGCATTTTAGAACAATAATATCCATAAAGCGAACCGTTGAAGCAAAAATTTTTTTTTTAATCTGCAAAATGTCGTTAGTAGTAGATGTTGATTTTTTTAAATTGTTGGGCAAATAACAACAAATATTAAAACATTTTAAATTAAACAGATTGAAAAGATACAAAAAGAAAACCTTTGCGTGAATGTTAGATTAGGTTTTCATCTAATTTAGATGGTAAATAAAATCAAGTAAAAATATTATAGTTGGTCAGGCGCAACCATTTAATACGCCATACCCCTTAGCTCCTTAAATTATGTTACAATTAGTTTGTATACGCTACCATATAAGTTACTTCGTGAAATATGGAAAAGGGTTCTAAAAATGGTCCGATCGGGTCCAAATATAAAGCTAATTAACTATTCTTTAACAAAATTTTGTCAAAAATTATTAAAAATTGTGATGGACAGACATGGACAGACAGACGGACAAGTTTAAATCGGTTCAGATTTTGAATCTTAATCGATGAGTATAATTGAACACAAGTGCTGGCGGATGTAAACACTGAAAATAATTAAAATTTTGAATCAATTAAATTTTTGTGTTAAAATTTTAAATTGAGATTCCTACATAAATTTTTCTATTATATTACATAAGAAAAATTTAGCTTAAAATATTTTTGTTACGATCACGCCTCTAAAGTGGCTGAACGATATCTTAAACAAGTGCATTATTTTGTGATCTGGTGAAAATGATGTGTAGCCAAGTTTCGCTTTAAGCTAAATAGAGTTTTTGTAGAGATACCTGATACTTGTTATTCATGGTCTGCTATATGTTTCTTATTTGTCATGGTACACCTTTGTACAGCATGTATATGATGTTACAATGGTGATAACATCATACTTGTGCATGCATTATAAGTGCACTCAGTTGAATCTTCCCCCTAAGTAAGGATGTGCTGACAACTATTGTGCAAACACTTTGAATTTCCCCCAAGAAAAGAAAGAAAGTATAGACGATAGAGTTGAAGCTCAATTTTTGCTTCTCTACATAAACGTACATATTTCTTACTAAAAGTTCATGGCTGTGGATGGATATTATTACAAAGAAAGCAACAACAATAGCAACGAGAACCGTGTCTGTCTATCTATCTATTTATCCTTCCATTAAAATCCATTTTACTGCCAGCTTAAATGCGTACATGAAAATATAAAGTATTTAGATCAAATGTTATTTTTTGTAAAAGTTTTTCATTTCCTTTTGTAATCCCCTTTAATTATACCTTTTTACACTCTGTGCATAGTTCTATACGCTTATTTGTCAAAAGATGTAATTATTTCATACTTCACTCTTGCGCTGCGACATCACTACATTGATACACTACAGGCTCCAAACACATTTATCACCATAAACAGCCGCGTGCTTATCTTCGAGTTTCCTTTGTTGCCATTTTATATTATTTCGTTATTATTCCTTTTATAGCACAATAGCATCAATTGTAGTAGTGGTGGTGGTAGTGGTAGTAGCGATAGTAGTAGTAGAATAATGAAACATGTTTTTACTACGATTGTGTTGTGTTGTGTACTGTTGCCTTAGAAAAATAGGTGAGAAATCATTTTCTCCTTGCCTGTGCTGTGAGAACAGCAAAGCGGTAAATAATAATAATACATCAGCAACGACAACAACAATAATAGATAAAACATCAAAACAATATTATGCAAACATTGTGCTAACAAACTGTGAATAATAGTGCAACACCAAGTATCAGTAACAGTAACAGTAACAATGTATCATACGCCCCATAAGCCTCCAAGGTATTATCTTTAACTATTTTACAGAGTGCAACAAAACAAAAACTTTTCGTTAACAATACGATATTCTATGTACATACACACATACACGCCTACTATATAAACATATGCATACATACAGAATAGAACAGCAAGTCTGGATATAACGAAATTCAAAATGAAATTTTAAATAGAAATTGAATTCCTTTAATCAAATTCTATTGAATTTCTACCCCAAACCACCATGGCCTGGTGAATGCCTGGTGAATGCCTGATGAATGCCTGAATGTGTGCAATGTAGCACATATAAGGAGATTAAGATAAATGCAAATATAAATTGAGGCACCAGTGTAATGTTGACGAAATTTAGGTGCTGGTGAATATAAAGCGTTTAGAGAAGTATTTAAATTGAATCAGATTTAGATTGAATTTAATTAAATCGCAACAAAATGTACGAAATGTTTGTTCGTATTGGGGGTTAAATGCTTTTAAGAAACCACTAAAGTTTGTGCTACATTCTATCTTATTGGTCAAACTCGGTAAATTGTGAGGTATCTGAGCACGCCCACTTCTAGCACTCTTGTATAAGCTATTTATGGATACATGTATTCAATTTCAAGTTTACAGCTTTAATTTTGTGTCTACGATTCATTTCACCGTTTTCGTCCCATTTAAATCGAAACTTATTTACGGAGAGTAGAAATGTTTGTAGCAAATTTCAGCCCAATGTCTCAAAATTTACATCCGTAAGCATTCCAACAATAGACAGACACACGGGCGAACATATCTATATCAATTCATATTGTAATTATGATCAAAAATATTTATACTTTGCAGAGTCTCTAACACCTCTTGGCAGGATTTTTCAAACGGATTAAAAACCTGAAAAAAAAAAAACTTTTTTGTGAAGACTTGTTATTCATTCCCACAACATACCTTGAAGAATGTAAGGATTATAGGTGGCAGAGCCAATTAGAGAATAATTACATCTACTTGTCAAGTGAAAAGTGTGGTCATGTGGCTATGTATGGTTATGGGTGAAGGCTGAGTAAAGCTAACTTGTTACGTTAAGATCAACCAATAGCAACAAAATGTTTATACAAAAATTTATACATTCCAGAGTAGTACAACAACAGCTTAACAAAACTAGAGATTCCTACATTACCTCTACTTTGTTGCCTTGTTGTTCCTACTTTTGTAGAGATAATTAAGATTGATTTGCTTTATCTTCAAATTCTATGTGCATTTATTTAACCCTATTAACCCATTCCCAACGCTTTAATGTGCTGATGTTTTCAAGTAACTGCCAGAGATTAACATTTATTCACATGCACACATATTATGTGCCCACATAATCCCAATAATCATTGATAAACTATGTACTACAATATATTGTGTAATTACATAAATATGTCGAATGTGCTGTATCGGACAATCGTACAATTGTTCAAAGTATTTACCGATTAAGCAATTTAGCAGTCAGTCAACTTGAACTTGTTGACAATTTTACAACTACACCGGTATTAAAACAGAGATTTCGTTCAATGCATTTAAAAACATTTACAACTTACTACGTAATGTTTTTTTGTTTATTTATTCTATATATGATGTGTGGCCGATAAATGGATACGAATAATATACAATCATGTAGAGACACACCCACCACCATTAGAACTCGCATATGATTTATATATGTTTGTATACACACACATACTCGTACATAACCTGATGAATATAAAATCCTATAAATTAAACGTTGAAACGGCGGCTCAGAGTGTGTATTTAAGTGGGAATGCCACCATTTTAGATGGCTGTTGCCAGTTTAACGGTATAAATCCAATAAAGTCGTTTCGGTATGAATGTGTAAATGTATGTGTGAATGTGTGTTATGGTATTTCACAGTCAAACGATAAAACCCGTTAAATTCGAAAATCAATAACAAACAGTGGTTGACTTCGTCCTGCCGAAACATACAACATGGAATGGTAACCGCCATTAAATACAGTTATAAACACATACATAAAACATTCAAGGAAAAAACATACCAACGTAATATGGCATTTGAATGAAATGTTTGCGGGTGGATGTGTGCGAGCACTTAATAAATTTTTGTACAAGTCTAACACACCCATACATACCATACAGTGTACTCTGAAGCTTTGTATGAAAAGATATGGCGGGAGAAGAAACGTTTTACACTCTATGTACGTATGCAGTCATTGTCACTTGTTCTTCATTCATTCATATTAGCAAATGTATGCATATACGTATAGGTGTGTATACTAACACATTACTAACACTATAGTACAAAGCCATTGGATTTAGTAATAGGTTTTGGCTCCACTATACTTCATTCACGCCACACTTCCACACACTTATAACAGTGCACACACAAACACTGTTTGAACAATTTATTTGATTTACATGTTGAAAAGAGCACAAAAGGATAGTGCGAAGGATATTTTTTATACCTCTTTACATAGCAATATAGTCTTCTATGCTCTATGTATGATGTGAAGCATATCTAGGGCTTTATTACATAATATTTAAGTATTGCCTCTATGCCCTGACTTTTGCTCTATACGTTTGCATGCAACTGTGTGTTCGTTTTAAATTTATTAACTTTTTCAAAAATTTCTCTTTTTCTGTTTTTATCATTTTTTGGCTAATTTTCTGTAATTTTTTTGTGTTATTGTTATTGTTGTTGTTATATTTCTGTTTAATAAAATTACACTAGAAAGTTTCTTGCCAAAGCATGCACATATGTACAAGTTTATATGTGTGTGTTTACAATAACTAACACATTCTCCAATGTTGTTATATTCGAAGAGAATAAAACGAAAAGTTCCCCATCATTGTATTTAGGATATTCGTTGCCACCCTTTGTGCACATACGTACGTATGTTAATAACACTTTGGTGCAGTTAGCATCAAAAACATGTAACATTGAGAGGGGGCGTTATTCATTCCATTTACAACAATATATAGTAGCAGCAGTAGAACATTGGTTGTGTTTGCTTATATTTGGTGAACGTGCTCGTAATTCACATGAAACTATATAGTATCACATAAATACCACTAACACTGTGTTGGAAAAGTATTTCTACAGATTTTCTTTCAAACACCACCGAAAACATATGTGTGTGTGCTTATATATAAAGGATATGTTTATATTATGAGATAAGAGACGCGATTGCTATTGCTGGGTTAACAAAGTAATTTGCTTAATGTCTCACCGAACCTTGGCTGCGAGATTTGTTTCTTCCATGAGAAGACTTTCTAAGAAAAAACCGTTTTAATCCATTTTCCAAAGAGACCGTCTTTATCCCAAACCCCAGTCCTGAACAACATTTTATCAAAATATTTTATCTTTAGCTTGACAACAGGCAGATAGGCAGACAGAAGAACTCCATTAAATCAATTCCGAGAGTTATTCCTTCTTCAACTACTTAGCGCCTCCCTCCACCACAACCAGTGTTTTGTAAATTTCCCTTATTTATTCCATAAAAGTTAAGTTAAAATATTTAAAGAAATTAAATAAAATATCACACATACACATAAAATAAAATGTTGTAATCTCCAAGGAGATTCATCATACATTCAACTGTTTACACGAACTTGTACTCATTTTCATTTCAACGGAATGTAAAATTAAATTACAAAATTTATAAAAAATAAAAAAAATAAAAAGAATGCATTTCATCCGGTCTCATACATAAGACAACTTTTGCAAGCTTTCATCCCACTATTTATGATTGCTTGCTGGCAAATTATATTTGCATGTCGTATGTATGTGTATAGTTTCAAGTCACATGTGTATTCTTTTTATAAACTTCACACAAGTTGGATTGTATACTAAGTTTGTCATACTATTTGCAGCTTTCAGAAGTAGGCGTCAGAGATTCTATAAAATTTATATATATTCTAGATTAGCATCGAAAACTGAGTCGATGTGGACGTTTATGTCCGTATGTCCGTGTGATGAATTTTGAGATATTCAGCAGAATATTTTTCATTTAGATGACTATTTCAATTGAATATAATAGGGCAAGAGCCGCGCCCATAATTGTCAAGAATCGATCCATCATCTAAAAAAATTGAGCTATTAAAATTAAGTATATATATTTCTAATGACGGCATCTATGGATGTGTCAAAACGGGATTTATTCCGATACTAGACACGCCCATAATTTACAAAAAACTGCAAACTGCATAAAAGCCGATGCGATATAAGTTGATACGTAATACATACACTATTACAGGGCATAAACATGTACCTGCCACGCCCATTCTTCATATGTAGTCGTAAATGTGAAAAGTATTTAAGATTCGGCCTAAGCCAAATTTAGTTTTCTTACTTGCTTGTCTTTATTTTATTATTTTACCAAGACTTCTGGCGTAGTTGAATGCATACATGGTTGGTATGGTGTGGCAGATATATAAGTGAGATAAATACTGCTCGCATCGACGTATGAGCAGCTATTAAAATTATTGTTATACTTTTTATAATCATAAAAGCATTTTATTTTATATATTTTAATGGATTTTATTTTAAAAGAAATCTTCTTGAATCCTGTTGCGTATTTTAATTAAGGAATTTTCATCTAGCGAACAGTGTTACATACTTTACAACGTAGTGAATAGACTCCGCAATACGATCATAAATGAGAGTAAAAATATGTAAAAAACATCTTCCTATGCTGAAGAGTTGGGGATTTTGTAAAGATTTCATGCAAGCTTAACTTATGGAAAAGCACCCACACACACACAGGCATATATTACATATAATACACAAACACATGATAAACACAAGCTTCGTAATTGTAAAGAAAAATGTAATTCAACAAAAAGATTTGTGAAAAGCTGAAAGTTATCTTCAATTGCAAATTGCAAATTGCATTCACTGCAACATGTAGATGTGTTAGAGTAGAATAAATTCGTTTAAAGCCTAAAAAACGTATACATACAGATTTCATAGGGTTATGTGTGTAGATATTATGCTGTACAATATAAAATATGAACAATGGAGAAGATTAAAATGAGCTGCCACAGTTGTTTTCTGGGGTTTTCATGCTCTTATTTGTTGTAGCTTAGTTTGCTGCCATTGTAATAATTATTTGTTTTGTTTATTCCTTTGTTTTGTTTATACATTTAATATATGTATATTATATGTATTCTATGTTGTAATAAAAAATAACAATAACAATAACGAATATTACTTCCTTTAGGTTTCCCAGCACAAGTATAAAAGTATCAACTTTTAAAACTACTTATATTAATTGGGGTGTCTACTCCCAGCAAGATTAAAAACTATAGAGTAGAGTAAGGAAAACTTTTTAAAGAAATATAAGCACGGTTGAACTCTTCTTGCAACTACTTGTTCAGTCTTTTTCTACAATATTTTATTATATTATCTACATTTACACAGAAAGTGCCAAAAGGCTTTATAGAACAGAAAGCAAACAGAGGGATTGTGTTGTGAGAGAATAGCGTCCTATTAGTGATGTTAGAATTAAAAAAAAAAAGAAGTAGCATCCGTCGGAATGTAATGCCATCCGTCCGTCCGTACATCCGTATGTAAGTTCTACAAATGTTATCAAAACTCTGTTGTTTTTAGAATTTGTAGAATATTTGTGAAAACTTAACTAACACAGGGGAGCTATGTAAAATATCATAAACAATATTTTAGTAATGTATGTACCGTTAGCATATTATTTTTGCATATTTTTCTGCTTGAAGAATATTTTTTTTCGAAATCGAAGCTGATGACATGAAAATAAGAACCTGGACCACAATAATTTTTGTAATCGCTATGAGATTAAATTTATTGAATTCGGCCTTCTAATGACCACATGAATCGACTTAATCGGTTTAATTTCTAAAATCGACGTATAAGCTGTAAATGTTCGTACAGAAAAAAATTTGATCCGTAGCATTGAACTCATCAGGGATGAGATCTAGAACATAAAATACAAACTGGCTTGAGAAAAAGTCAAACTATACATACTCCCACCTAACTAAGAGCACGTTGAACGTTATCAAAATAATAAAACGTGTCCTGCGTTAAAAATCCAAAAAGAACGAATATCTCAGAATTTAAAAAAAAACAAATATAACTTTTTTCAATCATGCTTTTCCTGCATTTTCCCGACTTTCAATGAAATTATAATATTTCACACACACGCGCACACACACACTTTAACCAGAGAGCAAACAATTGTGTTAACAAAAAAAGAAAATGTAAATATGTGGATAAAAGTGCAAAATTCTCACACTTTTTATTCCTCATAATTATATGCCGTTGAATGCTGGATTATAAATAGTGCTTAAGATGTATAACATAGGTGAGATATCCAAACAAAGCTTTTTTTTTTGTAAAAATGATGTGCGCGAACTTTAAGTAAGTATGTGTAAGAAAAGTGTGCGGAAATATAATTCAAATTCTGCATACCTTTCAATTTTGAATTCGAAAGGATAAATATGTAGGTACATATATGAACATTTTGCCTTAACACTTAGTATATTTTACCACAAAGTAGGTAACAACTATAATAAGTGATAAGGAAATGTAAAGTTTTGAAAGCATTAACAACGTTTGCATGAGTTGTACAACTTTATAACTATTGCGTAGGTGAAAAAACCGTTTGTTTATCTATTTAGTCTGCAGAAGAAGTACGCCAGCAATCGGCAACCGTTTGCTTCCAATAGAAGGCAAATTTTCATAAAATTTAATCTCTACACCCTGAAAAGAATTCCAATTTAAATTGAAAGAAGAGAAAACTAAGAAGCGTTCATAATAATCCGTTTCATTTTGGTGCCATTAGTATGATATTTCTTGAAACTGCTGAAAATATTTTTAAAAAATTTATATTTCTCCAACCATCGATACAGACTTTTAAGAGAATGCGTCACACTAATCGCTCTCCCTATCATGGAACTGTAATAAAATTGTACGAATTTATGATATAATGTGAAAAAATTGACCACCGTCTTTACATTTAACTTTAAAAATTCCTTGCAACGTCGTACATGTACAATCTCTTATAATGCCAAAAAGGGGACGGATCAGCAGCAACATCAACCATACCCACATATGATATGTTACGCTAGTTTGTCTTAATATACGTTTTTACTGTTGTGAACATATATGGCAATATGAAATCCGGTATTAATTGCATTTATAATTTTTTTAACCAAAATCTCATGATAAATACAGCGACAGCTGTCCATTATAGCGGACAATCATATATTTGGCACAAAATGACCATTACACCAACACCCACCTTGCCAATTAAGCGATTTTGGAAGCAAAGCAAAAAATTTTTTTTCACTTCATGTTTAAAACATCTCTTCTTTTGCAATCCATTCAATTATGTACTAATGGATTAAATAATTACCAGCATGAGTCACTCGAATGTACTCTCTCTCTCTCTCTCTCTCTATCTCTATCTCTCGTACGTGCACAATGAGAAGGAAAAGAGTGCATACTTGGAATAGATAAAAACAGTAAGTAATAAACATTTTCAAGGTATATCAATACAAACACTCTTGTGGCCAATGTAGTCTTCAACACTGTTGTGGGTGACAGCAAAAGTTGTAAAAGCCGCATGGCTTTCGATTGTATATGCGTGTCATTTTCAATAATCACGTACAATCTCTATTCGGGAAAAATTAAATAAAAAAGTTGTAATCGAATATACAAGCAATAAACACACGCACGCTCATTCATCCACGGTGGGCAAATATGACATCAACTCAGCGGCTTTAATAGGCATTGACTGGGGAAAAATCTTGGGTACTTTCGCGCATCTCTAAGTATCAAGTTTCAAGTCGCTTTCTGTGTCAAATAAATTTGTTTTCCTTTCTCATTTATGGCACTTAAACGCGGACTGGACAATTTTGTTAATATGTTTACCAACTTTTCACTTCATAGCTTCAATCTTGTCGATTGTGGGTGTAGGTAACGGTAACATAACAGCAATTGCTTATAAGATTGAAAAGTTTCAACGCAACACCCAAGGTTACCCACTCCGGTTATAATGCAATAAAAAGTAATTGCCAAGAAAAGAGAAAACACGTCAATATGTAATACTTGTACGCATAATATTGTATAATGCAATACAGCAAAGTTCATGAGTTCGAATTAAAATGTAACGTAATTACAAGTTAAAGTTTTTTCATTGCTTTTGCTGCCAAATGTAGAGTCTCGTTTTGTTTGCCTGTTGTAAAAAATTCAAATTCAAATTTGTACTCTGGCCAAATATAAAATATTCCAATTGAAAGTACTTTGTTTTTAACACTCATGAAATGAAAAGGCTTCGCTATGAAAGGGAAACAATGTAGAGAAAAGGTCTTGTTAGGCGGTTGGGACTTGAAATATTTTCACGATCATTACCACAAAATTACTGATTCATTCAATGGCGCAATGAATACAATATTCTGTCAATATGATATTAGAATACAAATCTAAAAGAAAATTAGAAATTAAAAGCTATTCTTATCAGAGCCACATTATAAGTGAAATATGAAACTTAAACTGTGTTCGTCATTCCAATTGAAATAAGGTCCCAGACAGTGCATGAATTATTATTATTCTTGATCAGTACTTTTCAACTTTTGAACCGCGAGACATTTTTGTCCATTTCGGGCCGAGCTTTTATATTTTTAATAAGAAACTGCCCGCATAACCAACAATGACTAATAAAATCAGTCAAGACAAAAAGCAAATTAAAGAATTTTACAAAACAGTCAAACGCTTTATTTCATTTTTGATGTTTATATAAAATTCAATGCAATGGAATTCAATTTAAAAATCATACATACACACAATGCCTTCTAAACACATAGCATAGAAATGAAGCAGTAAAGAGTAATCTTAATAAGCTAAAGAGTTCAACTGGAATGGTTCTCCGGGATTAAGAATTTTGCAATTGTTCTTTATGCTTTTTTAAGTATTCATCGAAGCGTTTATTAAGGGGTTGCAGTTCAATCGCACCCACAATTTATATCGACCGTATTACAGGCACGAGTTGATACATACCAAAACAAAATTGACTTGACCAAACGACAATGCGATGATGATGATGATGATGATGTTCCGCTTCAGGTTGGGCTCTAATCGTTAACGCTTAGTATTAATGTGATTTGCGTCGTATGGCTTTTCATTTGAAGCCGCTTAAAAGACACCGAAAAGGTTGACACACATATTTATTAAGGTTATTGCAATGATACGAGTTTTTTGTTTTCATTACTAAGAAGAAGAAGAAGAAGAAGAAGAACAATATCAGACAACAACTTTAGCTTCTACTGCATAGAGTTTCCAACCACTACCATAACTGTTAGCATTCTTTTAGCTATATTTAGTAAGTTCATATAAATTCAGGTCTGTACGCCAACCAAGAACAGGATAATAAATGAAAACAAATAGAAAACTAAGCGTAAATAGCCTTTGTCCATTTATGCTGCGACACACATTACGCTTTGTTGTAGGTAACCTCATTGTGTTGTTTATTTGTTTTGTTGTTGTTGTTGTTGGCATATATTTTACAATTTAATGGCATTGAGACGTATTACAAAAAATAACAGTAACAACAACAAAGAAAAAAGCTTTAATTCTAAATCTTGAATACCGTACACATCCTACACATAAGGTGTGGGCGTAGCATATAAGCATGCACTTTTTTAATGAGCAATAAAGCATGTATCCAAAACAAGATTTGGCTGAGGCCAAAATCTTATACACGTATATACAAAATGGATGCATAGCAAGTACCTGATTAAGCCTTTAAATACGTATCAACTTTCATTACGTATGATGCACGAAAGACGTTTTTTACACAAGTGGGCGTGGCTGTTATCCGATGCTGTTTATTTTAGACACATTGGTGAAAAACTTTAACAGTTTTAACTTCATAGTTGATGGAAAAATTATTTTCGGTTATGGGCGTAAGTGTGTGTTTATTATGATTTTATGAACAAATCCTCCAAATCATTATCCTTCAGGCACAGTGCTGTTGTTAAATATATTGAAACTATTTTCTTTCTACCATCTTGTACAATGAACAAAAAGAATATGTTGGTTAAGTGCGACAATGAATTGTACATATTTACCGCACTCATAAGCGTGCATTTAAGTTCAAAAATCTTAACCATAATGTTTTTCAATACATAAGTGAACTTATTTCTTACACAATTAAATCCTCCACAAATTTATTTATAACTACGAGTATAATAATCATTTTTCTTCCATATTCCATAACAAAGAAAGTCTAAACGGTTACATGTCATCAACAACTTTGAATATGAAGAAACTACTCAGAAAATTTAATGGGGAAATTATACATAAAAAAGTTATATCTCATTTCGCTGTAGGAAAGGCATACACAGCAAACAAATTGATATGTTTTGTAAACAATGCTGTAATGAGATTATTATTCAACAACCATACAAACGACTTTAACTAAACCTTACATATATCTATACATTCTATAGCTCTGTATAAAAATTATTGGAAGAAAAATTTTCGATTGATCGGATTCATGTTTTAGATCTTAGCATCACTTTCGTTTGAAAAATTGTCCGTACGTCCGTCAATTGATGAATAAAGCTCTAGAAGCCATTTATATAAATATAAATCTAATAAGTTCAAAATTTAGTACATTCAGATTTGAAGCCAAAGGACATCCATAGACCAATTTTTATATTGCTTGTATCAGGCACACTCGCACACCTTTAAAATTGTACATTGTAATTACAAAAGAAGTAGCTGGAGGTTCGCCTGTACAATAATACCCATACGTATATACATACATGTGTATAGTAAATGTATGTATGGATGTAATTCAATCGTGATTTGGCACAAATGACAGACCACATGTCTCACTCGCTTATAAGGAGTCCTCACAATAGTCATCATAGACATTATTTGAAAACAAGTTACTACACTACACAGATGGAACTTATCATGCAAGTGTGTATTCAATGAGTTGGGGGGGCTGCAATATTAAAAAGAATATTCTCCTTACATCTTATTCTTAAGTTGTTACTCTTACGACCATCTAAGTGATTGTCGTTCGGTCGGTTATACAATTGTGTCAATTCTTATACAATTTTGGAGAACTTGTTCTGTTTTTTTTTTTTGTGCTCTTTTAACAATATTTTATGAAAGAAAGAAAAAAGTTGTACACTTGAACGTATATGAAGCAAACATTAGCAGCACTTTTCTCACAACTTGTATAAAAGTTATAATTTCATAACACACACGAGTACGTATGGTTGAAGGACACCCAAGCATTGCTTCATTTTCTACATGACTAGTCGTGTGTTTTATGTTTGCCAAATGCCGAAAGTACCAATGTTCTTTTATTTATGGGTCACGCGGTCACGTTTAGTTGTCGAGCATAAATATGTATTGTGTGTACATCGCACACACGTAAACACTTGTATTTCATTTACAATTAATGTTAATTAATTTCGTATTAGAATATTGCAGTGTGTGAAACTTAATGATGCTCTTGCCTTCGGGGCGTTCAAACGGCGACGTACAATCACTGAGCAATAGTACAGAAAAGCAGCAGACATTTCTATCTAAAAGAACATCACCACCACAATTATCCATAAACACAAACACAAACGCAAACAGAAACACAAAAACGGAAAATGGTGGCTACACGTTATCACTGTTGCCTACATTGACCAATAAACCAGCAGCAGCAGTGGTCACCACGTTCCAAACGCCTACAACGTGTACATCAATCACAGCAAGACAACACACAGTTGTTGCAGTCGCCTGTAATGCGCCACAATCAACTGCAGCCACATTAATCACAACAACAGCAACCGCTACCACAGTGACAACAACAGCAACCACAATAACAACAACCCGGTTATTAACATCAAATTCGTCAGGAAGTCCAAATCAGGCTGGAACCGTAAATTTGGGTCATTGGGAAAGTACTAAAAGCCCATGTCTGGGGAACGGTAGCATTGTTGCGTTCAATAAATTAACAACAAGAACAACAACAATAACAACAACAAATTGTTCCAATACTTTGGCAACACTGACTACCAACAACGACAATTGGGAGGAGATTGATTGGCATTTGCGAGCCGTACAAAGTAAACTAAAAGATGGTTGGAATGTTCACGTAGGCAAAGAAGGACGTTTATATTATTGCAAGTGAGTATAGATGCATGTACGGAAATTATAGAAATTAGAAATGTAGAAATTTCGGATATTATTAGATTAGAAATGGGCGGTATACTAAGTTTGCTATTCCGTTTGCAATATCCATCGGTCATCATCCCTACAAAGCAGCAAGAAAAATTATTGATCAGTCTGGACGTTCGTCTGTTGTTGGCACTCTCACAATCGTAAATTTTAAGACATTGAGCTGAAACTTTGCGATTTTAGTTTTTGCACGTAGATTTCTATTTAAAATGAGCAAAATCGATCTAAGGCCACGCCCACAATCGACAAATATCTATATATCTGCCACAAAAATTTACCTTAGAACTTCCAATTTATACACTATTAGAGGGCGCAATATAAATATGTATATCTGCCACACCCACCTTTGTAGATGTAGAGGGTATTTAAGATTTGACTTAAGTCAAATTTAGCTTGTTTTTCTTTGTTTCGTTTCATATAGACATCGCACTATGCACAATATAAAGTATATCAGTTTAGAGTCATCGTCTTCATCAAGCTAATTACTCTTTAGTAAAAATTAATTAAATATCTAACTAATGTGTCACTTAGTTTCTCATTTAATAAATAAAAAAATAAAAAAACGCCGTTGAAAGCAATTTTAATTTAATTATTGTGACCTGTGAGTTACATACAGTTCAGCATCACCGTCCAAGTCCTTGTTTTTCTTTTAAAAGAATTTTGAAAATTTTAAAAATTTTTATATTTCCACCTCTCACCTCTCTCATATCAAATGATTGTAAGATTTGTTACATGTATGTTTATAGCCACATTACACAGACAGCAGGCTGGTTGCCATCTTGTGAAGATTGGAGTAAACAAGAAGAGCTACCCTACGGCTGGGAACGAGCTATTGATTGTAAAGGTCGTTCTTACTACATAAAGTAAGTTTTTCGTTGCACTTTCTTAAGAAAACTGTTCGGCATTCTTTCTCATTTCTCTTTCATTAAATCTAATCAGTCATTTAAACAAAACATCTACATATGAAACTCCCGAATATATTCGATTTGAAGAGGAGAGTCCACCAGAACCCAGAGTGGTGGTACTGCAGCGCAGCGCTACTATGGGATTTGGTTTTGTGGCGGGCAGTGAACGTCCGGTGATTGTGCGCTTTGTAACTGAAGATGGTCCCAGTATTAATAAATTGCAGCCGGGCGACCAAATATTGGCGATTAATGGTGAAAATGTTAAAAATGCTCCACGCGATCATGTAATACAATTGGTAAGAGCATGTGGCACACGGGTCACATTGCTAGTGTGTCAGCCTATGCTTCGTATAACGCCCGGTCGTAAGTCAACATTATTATCCGCGGGCAAAAGAGCTAAGCTAAAAACCCGTCCCAGTCGGGTACGTTTTGCTGAAAGTGTTTGCGTTAATGGAGCTCCACTCTTTCCTGTAAGTAATTGTCTTGATTAGGTTCGAAATTACTGTACCGTTTAACAAATCCTCGTCCATTATTTATAATAGCCTTCGGCATTCTCATTGGGGGATATTTGTGTGCCACCCATGGCTAATGTGCTGAAAGTATTTCTGGAAAATGGACAAACCAAATCATTTAAATACGATTCCACCACCACTGTACAGGTGAGTATTGTAAGAAGCAAAATTGATGTTCATTACTCAGGCAAATGTATTTTCATGTTACGGCAAACACAGGATGTGGTCACTTCCCTTATGGATAAATTATACTTTAGCAGGGGAGAGATTTTCAGTCTTGTTCTGGAACATGTAAAGAGTCTTAAGCGTAATAAACTTACACTGTTAGATCCTGAAGAATCCTTAGCTCGTGTGAGTTATAAATTATGACTTTCGAGGGTCAAACATAATGCTATAATTTTTTTCCTATTATTCCTGTTTTGTTACAAATGCAAAACTTACAGATTGCCTCTCGACCGGGTGCACATAAATTGCGATGTTTATTTCGCGTGACCTTTGTTCCCCCATCAGCCGCTGAATTAGCTCAGAAGGATTTAAATGCACTCGATTATTTGTACATGCAATGTTGTAATGATGTCACGCAAGAACGTTTCGCTCCCGAATTACAGCCAGAGCTGGCCTTGCGTTTAGCTGCCTTACACATACACCAACATGCGTTGGCCAATAATGTAACTGCCTCCAAATTAACAGTCAAGGTGGTGGAGTAAGTCAACATTTCAACAAACATTAAAGCAAAATTTAATTCTCTGCCATTGTAGACGTGAATTCGGCTTAGAACGTTTTGTGCCCGCCTCACTATTTGAGGGTATGAAGCGGAAGGAACTGAGGCGTCTAATTTCACATTTTCTCAAATTAAATTCTGAGATGACCGGTACATCAAATAAAGTCTTAACCCAACTGCAGGTATTCAAGAAAGAGCGTAACTGGAAATGCATTTTTAACTTACATAATTAGAAAATATCACCTTTTTGTTTAGGCCAAGTTGCACTACCTTGACATAATTAGCCAATTGCCCAGTTATGGAGCCAAATGTTTTAGCACAAACCAAAGAGAAGGTCTCGAGCGTGTCCTATTAGTTAGTCCACGTTTTGGCCTCAGTCAAATTTCAAGTGCCAGGAATTCTGTGGTAAAATTCAAGTTCACATATGAACGACAGCATAACCAAATACGTGTTTGTCTGACATCATTTTAGCCTCAGCCCGTATCCGCCATTGAGGACTTTATACAAATATTAGTTAACAGAGAAGATGACGTGACTTGTAGTGTTACTTTGTTTATGCAGGGAGATCGATTGATAAAGTACTTCATGGAAGATCGAGATGCCTACGAATTTTCACTTTGTCTCGCTGGTTATTACCGTTTACTAACGGGTAAAAGTGTATTTTTTTATATTCATACTTGAATAACTTTAAAAGTTCATTTTCTTCAGGTAAAACTTTGCCAGTAGCTAAGGACCGTGAACCCATAGACGAAGACAATGCTCCTTCATATTTAGCTCAACATACAGTATTACCAGCCGCGTGGAGCTATTTAAAACCGCACCATAATCAACCGCATAGTATAAATTTTTTGGTGGGCCCACCCTATCATCCTATTCAAGAACAAAAATCACCCCAATTAAATATAACAAATCATACTCATGCGACTTCTCTATTGTGCGACAATAATATGAACAACACAACAATGGCTAATAGTAATCAACTGGCCACGAAAATGCCTTTCATGGACGTGGACATTCATAGCGTAATGGCTACCGAATTGTTGGAAGAAGCCAAAGATTCTGGACTGAGTGACAGCAGTGGAGGTGGCAGCGCATATGGCGAACGTAGTCAAACCAGTAGTAGTTGCAGTGCAAAAATGGAAGCCAAAAATGAAGAAGTCTTGCGACGAGTGCAAGAAATGCAAGAAATGGTCGAAAATTCTGAACAATATTTAAACGAACATGGCGAGTTGGGTTCCATAGATCGCAATAAACACACCACATATTGTTCATCAAATGCAGTGATGAAGGAGAGTGAGAATGCCAAAGCAAAAATGGCAGCCAATTATTGGAAGAGTACAATGCCTTCTGTAGCGAGCACTGTTAAAGCACCTGGGTGTGTTGCAGAATTGGATAGTGATTGCGACAGTTTAAATAGCAGCAAACTATCCTCAAATGAAGAAACCACTCAAACGTCAGCACTGAGGCATAGCGATTCCTTAGTGTTGTTGGCTGAAACTATCAACCAGGACTTGAGTGGCATAACTCAGGGCCTTAATTCAATAGAAGGCAGCAGTATTAGTCAAAGAACATTGCAACGCCGCAAGCCTACTCTCAGTGCCACATCAAGTCCTCGACCTGAACGCAAGGTGAACGGTTTTAGTCAGCTACTAAGTAATCTCCAAGCCTTGAGTACTGATTTGTCCCAAAGCGAAAGCGATTCAGAATCGTTAACCTCTCCCACGAATTCACCCACTATTCGGAGACCCTCGCTACTAAATACCAGTGAAAAATCTAGTCGTAAACAAAATCTGGCTAATCGCAGTAGTTTCGGTTTACACAGTCCGGACAGCAACACCTTTGGTATGGAAACAAAGGATTACAATCTCAAGGAGTACTTAAAGCAATTAAAAGAAATCAGTAATGTAGATAATTTCAATCAGGATGCAGATATGGCAGCTAAAAAACTATCCGAAATTTATGGTTTTGAAATACGAGAGGATACCTTCATCGAGACCGATACCGATTTAATTGATTTACGTGCCATACCCCCACCTCAAACGCCCGACGAATTGGATGCTCTGTCGCTGCTAAATGCACCTCCTCAAGGTTTTGATGATAATACGAAAAGGTCACTAGTCTCGGTAACCGAGGGTGATTTGGATAAATTTCTGGAGAAAGTGGTAGTGGCACCGCCCACTCAAAAAGCTACACCTGCCAAAGAACTGACACCAGAAGAAATCATATCATACATAATACCACCCCCTCCCGATTTAGATGACTTGCTATGTACGAGTAATAACAGTAGCAATCACATTTCAACTGAATACAAATTAAATGAGTCGCTGTACAGTAACTCAGCAACTACTCAATTAAACAAAAATAAACGTTTGCAGGAGAGAGACAAGAACGTAATTAATGATGGAGGCCACATAATTGAATACGCTACAGTTGAAAGAAGAAGTAAATTTTCCTGTTGCCCAAAAACGTGTCAGGAAGATACCATTCCAGAATCGGATACTAGTGAACTGAAATTGCCGCCTCGCAGCCATAATATAGAACAACAAGTTCCAGCTAGGCCACCAAAAAGTTCCGATTTAGTGCAACGTTATTCACCTAAAAAACAACATCTGTCCGACAAAGTAGCAACAAAATGGTGTCGTAATGAAAAAGCTGAAATGGGAAAGGAAGAGAGGAATAATATACCACCAATGCTGCCGCCACGTACAATATACAATACGGCTCATCTTAATAAAGAAAATGTTGGAGTGTCTCCGACAGAGGTCACGCTAATACCTGAAAAGCCGCCTTTACCTCCTGTAGCAAGTAGGCCATTGTTGCGTAAAAGTATACCTCTACCGCTTAACTATACATTTGGTCAAGATGTAAAAGTATCGACGACACCTCCACCAATAATTCAGCCACGTCTATTTCCTTCACCTTCATCAAGTCATTCAGCGGCTCAATCACCAACAGTATACGCTCCTCAACAACAACAACAGTCATTCCACCAGCACCAGCAACATCATTATTATCCCAGTAATAGTGGAGACTATCGCGATCAATCGAGACCAACCAATCCACCGTATCCATTACTTTATTCACCACAAATGTCCCGTAAACTACAAAACACTAGTGCCATGCAACCACAGTGGAATAATCGCCAATATACTTCTGGTCTAATGACGTCAGGTAGCAAACTAATTATAAAAAATGGCCATGTTATAGACGCTGACGCTCTTTTAGCTAAAACTGATGTAGCAATGGCCGGTCTTCTGGTAAAACTAGATCAAGTGGCAGCACAATGTAGTGCAGCTCAGGCAGCGGGAGGCGGTGCCAATATCGATGAAGAAAAATTTCAAAAAGCTCGCAACGAATTAACCGAGCAAACTCTAGCGTTAGTTACCGGCTCCAAACTTCTGGTAGTAGCCATGTCCGATATGACCTTATCCACACTACCCGAACATTTGACCTCATGTCTCACCGCCATTAGGCGTATAACAGAACTAACACAGGACATGACGCGACACACGTCAGCTCCTCTGCAAACGCGCAACATAGTACTGAAGGTGCATGATGTAGCATCGAGTTTTCGAGATTTGGTCGGCGTTCAAATCGGACCATTAGGAGCTGGACAGTTGGCTTTGCAAGCTGAATGTTTGGCTAATGTTTTGGCCGCTCTATTGCGCAGCCTAAGAGTTTTCTCCCCGTAATCAAACAAAATATCACATATTTGAATAATAATAATTGGGAGGTTGGGGTATTGTGGCACAGCTGCAAAATGAATTTTTTTCAATTCTGACCGCAGGAAGCTCAAGTCGAATGAATATACGTTTTAAATATGAAATGCAAAACAAAAAAAGATGTGCCATCATGTACTACATTCCTTTACCAATAACATATCTACAAATAAATTGAAAATTTTTTATATACCAATGTACCATTTCCTTTTGCTCCCTTGCTAATAATTATCACAATACTTAATCCTTACAAATAGTGAATTAAAAGCAATCAATGGAATAAACTTTTCAAATACTCTTTCACTCCTAGAATACCAATACATTACCCAACCTAGCATGTTGTCTTTTTATAAAATTTATATCTTTATACTTATACAAGCACACACACACACAGAGAGATATATAAAATATTATAATTTAAACTTTGATCAAGAAATGCACCATGACGCGCACAAAAACATGTTCAAGTAATTAACCAACTATTATAACAAATTTTTGTGGTAGCAACATATCATGGCTAAGACACGTTGATCGCCTACAGTTTCAATTTCAATATTTCTCATTTAATGTTTATAGAAAATTTATGTACATTAGAGGTAACTTGTGTGAAAAATGACACGCTAACAGATCCCTTTCAATTGACCAAATGATAATCAAAATTTTTACTTGTGATATTTTATACCAATTCATCAATTACATATTTTTTAATATTATTACGTAAAATATTATTATATGAAATTTGTTGAGCGTGATTTCAATGGATCCAAGCGGATCCACTTTCATTCGCTAGTTCAACGGAACAATTAATTAAAAAGAAAAATACCAGAAAATTGTGGAAAAGCACGAAATTCATGAAATGAAAATCGCTAACAATTTTTTTTTTCATTTTCTAAAACTATGTTAAAAAATAAATAAATAAAGTATTGTCGGGTTTGTTACTGAATTTTACAGTTTTGTTAATTCGTTGTAATTTCAATGTACAATAATTTGTATTTAATTAGTAAGAGTAACACAAGCTTTCAAGGACATGTGACAGCTTGACTTGATCAGCCAAAATGTATGATACCAACCACTAGCACAAGCTTTATCAAAAGTGGGCCTTACGTATATACTCGTAACACATACAAGTCTTTACTTCTCGCACTTCTCCCTACCCATGCTAATCTAAACATTCTTACTTTTGCTTCTTCGATTCAATGACGCACATTGATACCATATAACTTAGTTTCAGGGCCCCGTACAAGTTAATATTGAATTGAAAAGAACGGCTCTACCATCAATTGTGCTCTCTATCAGGATATCTCATACTTGGCTCAAGTCATAGCATACATATATAGCTTTTATACTTGTCACAAGCAAGTAAATACTTTAAGGCTTCCGTCTGGTTTGTTACAACTCCTGAGTAGCATCTTTAAGAAGATGTGTATAAACTTTTTCATTTAGATAATTATAACCATCATCGTATAAGTGGCGTTATTTAAAAGTTAATTATATAGATAAATATATACCATTATGATTATAACACTGAGCCTAACCGATTTTATATAAACCACTAGATAAATAACAAATAAAAACTTGATAAAATTGAGATTTTTTTCTAATAAAAAAATTTATATTGTATGTTCTTTGTTTTGCTTTATACATATAAAACAACCATTAACAGCATTCAAACATTATTATATATGTTAAACACACACAGATATATCTTATTAATTAATAATAAAATACATACACACAATACTGAATTCTTTTCATGAAGATTTTCTTTGGAAAGTTGGGAAGGGTAAGTGACAAGAAAAGCAAACATGTAAAGAAAAGTTTCATTTCTGAATGTAGCATAAGCTTGATTGTACTTTGTATTGATCTTTATATTAACTTGGAGGATTTTATTAACCTGGTGAAATACTGTACCTTTTGAATAAATTAATTTACCCAGTTGATCACAGTATAGTTCAGAATCTAGGTTGGAAAAACTGTCCAAAAACTGATCACAATCATAAAGCGATGCATCAAAATTTACCTCACAGTTCACATTCAATTTGTTGAATTTTGACATTAACCATAACGTTGGTGATCATGGTGATCATAAACGGTTCAATTCGATAACTTTAATATTTCAGCGATCTTGAGGTTGGTTCTTCGGCGATTTGTGCCATTCGTTCAATATAACTTGCAACTACCAGAAGGAAGCGTTACACAATACAAAATATATATATCTTGATTAGCATCAAAAACTGTGTTGATTTAGACATGTATGTCCGTGTGTCCGTCGCTTGTTGGCATTCTCAGGGGCGTAAGTTTTGAGATATTGAGCTGAAATTATGTAGAGGAGCTTTTAATTTTAGCACGCAGATGGGCAAAATCGGTCAAGAGCCACGCCCACAATCGACAAAAATCTATATTTCTGCCACAAAAATTGACCTAAGAACTTTAAATTTGGTACGTATATCATCTATAAATAGTCTCTTCATCGATGTGCCAAAAATGGATATGGTCGGATAACAGAAATGCCCACAATTTGCAAAAAACCATATTCACCATAAAACTAGACATAATGACCACTTCGGCTTTGAGCGTATTTTTGAATTGTACTCCATCCATGCACTATTTCAACTTTGCTGAGACTTGTCACACACACATTTATTTAAGTCGAATGAAAAATTGCCAAGAGCACAATCAACCGAGTACCAGTAATTGTGAGTATTGGTGGCCGAATTAAATATCATAATTAATATTTTTAACTTTATTTAAATTTTATTATTAATATATATTTTTTTTTTTATTGTAATTCAATAACTAATTAAGCATTAGTGCGCTTCATTTATACGATCTTGTGCGAAAAGAGAAAACTTAACACATAATGAAGACACATAATTAAAGTGGATAAATTAATAATTAAAGCATACAGATAAATAAAATGCATAGGATGTGTATGACGTTGTTGTTGTTGTTGTTTTTAACCCAATAAAACGTAAATAAAATTTGAATTGTTAAAAAATAATTCTAAATGAATACATGTTTTATCGTAAATACAAATGTGATTTTATTTGAATATGAGGGAATTGAATGAATTAAATGAAAAATACAATGGAATAGAAATTGAAATGAGAAGGCTTGTATATTGTGTTTAAACTACAACTAATAATTATGTGTGTAAATGAATTAATGTGAAATTGATTTGATGTTTTGATCTAAACGCTACCGGAGCAACGTTGTAATGAAATTTATTCCTTAAAAATTCCTCTCGCTTTGGCAGTTATTTTGCGTATGCGCCCTCTACTGCTTACACTCACCAGCTGATCATCCTCACTATCCATTGCGCTGGCACTGGGCTCTTCATTTAGTGTTTGTGGCCGATTGACATCCATAACTGCACTGTATTGACGGTTGACGTTGACACTTGTTTTATAGCGCAATGCCAAAAATTCATCTTCATCACTTAACTCATTATAACGGGGACGTTTCATATTACGTGATCCGCGTTGATTACGTCTAACAGGACCATCAAAATCCTCGTCGGCAGAGCGATTGCGTCTACGACCTCGATGGCTTCTACTTCGACTTCTGCCACTAGCTGCCCCAACGTCATCATCCACAACAAACGAGTCATCCGAGTGTCGACGCTCTTTCTTATTGGACTTACGGGCACCATTCTTTCGTTTTTTTGCGGGTACATATGAAGTGAGCGGTTGATCATCTTCCGAATCGCTTAGATCGGTTCTATGATGATCGCTAGAGCCACCATCGGTACCTAAATCTGAAGCTGGTCCATCATCATCCTCGTCGTCTTGTCGACTTTCTTCTGATGGTTCGGTTTGTGAGTTTTCTTGACTGTACTGTGACCGTCCCCTTCTCAGTGGTAGTCGCGTTTGCGAATTTAACAATGGCCGATTATTGATATTTATAGGTGCAGTACTAGTTCCACTCGTTGTGGATGTGGGCGTCCCCCTACGGAGACGAGCGCTAGCTGATATTAGCATATGATTGTCCAGGGGATCCATACTAATATCCAACTCATCTGCATTACGTTGATGACGTGACAGAGTGCGCCGTGCATTGCGCAAAGCTGCTGTTGATGTGGATGGTTGTGAATCGCCTAAATAATTATGATCGTGTGCGGCTACTGGTACGGATGCCGTTGACGATGGTGCCATAGTTGAACTTGTCGAAATAGCGTGGGAGCGTGTCATGTGCATTTTCGCGACACCAGTTTTGCCATTTTGGGATTTCATGAGTTCCCGACGATGCAAATGCGTTGGATGAGGTACTCCACGACCACTGTTAGAGGTACCTGAAAGAATAATTGTCCGCAATAAAAATCTGCAACGTCATCACATTAAAATTCTATAAATTTACTTCGTTGTTTGGGTTGTGATCCTTGACTGGATGCCAACGGTGCATTATCACTGTCGTCCTCTTCGTCATCTTCCTCTGAATCGTTGTCCCCCGCTACAATAACGGTATTGCGATTAGTGCGTAACTGTCTAACAACACTTTCTCCCACCGAAGCAGCTTGACTGGTAGTCGGGCCATTTGTATCTCGAGCGCTTGATGTTCCATTTATTTTCGTAGGCGTTGGTGTCGGCAATATCTAAAAGCAAACATTCAAACAATTTATAACTTGTATATATGCGTATATATCATTAGCTCACCTCTTCGGCTTCCTCTGTGCCATCTTCCTCATCCTCTATATCGCTGCCTCTGGCCCACTCCATTATGGCACGTTTAACACTAGCCCGTGTTGGGCGTGCAGCCACCTCTCGCGAATCGGTATCAGACTCAGCCAAACGACCATTGCGCACCGGTAAGTGATAACTATGATCATTTTCGGCGGCTCGTCGCCCATTGCCGATTGCAGAGTTGGCGGCGGAGGTCGCTTGATTGCGGGTATTACGACAGGGACTCTGCAATAATAGAGCACTGGCACTGGTGCTAGGGCCATCATCGATATTACGGGCTACCTTAGGTGGACGACCCTTTTTCTTCGGCGTATGGCTAGCTGTGTCCTGCGTACTTTCATCAGCTTGCGACAAAACGCCACCACTTTTACGATTGCCATTACGCATGTTCAAAACACCTCCAATACGTTTCGACGTTTTCTTACGCCTTCCACCATGTGCTTGCACATCAAAATCTTCATCGGAATCGTCGTCAACGCGACGTCGTTTACTTTTCGATGACTGTTTAAATTTGTACGAGGATTTATTATGATCCCGTTTCCTACCACGATTGCGATAATTTTTCTGCGGATTATAGCTGTCCTCGGAATTATCCGTAAGACTATTCGGTGTGTTGCTGTCTTCATTAGAAGTTTGATCCTCATCGTCGTCGTTGTCATCCTCCGAGCTAGAGGAATTAGTTGCCATAATCTCTTCTTCTTCGTCATCTTCGTAATCATTAATCGTCTCCGAATCTGCGCCAATTTTGCGTTTGGACGAACGCGACGGTCCCTGTTGAGCATCTTCGGATAACATATTAAGGTGGCGATGAGTGGACGAGGACGTCACCCGATTAGAACTAAAAGTATTGGCAGTGGCTGGGGCTGGGACACCACTATAACCACCACGTGAAGGAACACCGCGACCACGCCGTTGATTACCGCTTCGCGGTTGATTACGATCATCATTATCGTCATCATTGTGGGAGGACTCTTCGGAGCTGTGAATCCGACGAAGATTTCTAGATTGAGGACCCCGTCTGCCAGCAGCACGTGGTCGATCTGTAGTGGGGCGTTTGGCCGGGCTGGAACCACTAGAACCGCGACCGCTGTTCTTGTTCGCTCGTCTTCTGGCCGCCTTCCAATTCGTTATAACAGTTTTAATACGACTTTCAAAGAGAGCACTCAAACGTAACGTCATCGAATAGATCTG
Organism: Crataerina pallida; assembly: GCA_949710015.1. Taxonomy (NCBI): domain Eukaryota; kingdom Metazoa; phylum Arthropoda; class Insecta; order Diptera; family Hippoboscidae; genus Crataerina; species Crataerina pallida. The sequence goes on along the minus strand of OX453290.1, from coordinate 31,575,824 downwards.
CAAAATACAAAAACAATCAGTCAGTGAAACTGCCCCACTCACCATCATTGTGTGTCTCGCATATTGTTTTCTTTATGTAAAAAAAGTTGAGTGTGAATGTAATTTGGAACGAAACCTTACCGCCATCGAATCCTAACAATTGATCGTCATTCATTGTGGTGATATTGAATATTGATTTTTGGAGTGATTAAGGATGATCGACAGAATTGATTGAGTTCATGATTGATTGATTGATTGGAGAAAGCATGTCGTAAAGTAAATGAAAAGTACAACACAATGAGGTGAATTGCGAGTGTCACATATGTACAAAAATGTTTGATTGTATATAAAAAACGTAATGAAAATAAAACAGAACAGAATACAGAACAGAATACGAAACAGAAACAAAATGGATCTTTTGCTACATAGAATAAAAAGCCAATTTGGAGAAACTTCATCCAGCACAAGCACAAGCGGCTTTAGTGCACAAAAATGAAATGACGATCCGAATGGAAAATACTAATTAGTTTTTTTTTTCTTTTCAAGAACAGAAAATAGAGAACGGGAGCCTATTCCAATAGGAAAGTATTAAAAAAAGTTCTCGGAAACTCACACGTGAGCGTTTATTGGTGTTGTAGTTTTTGGAATTCTGAAATATCAAGCGCACATCCTTGGCAAAGTCCAATGGGTCAGAATAGTTGCCACCCAACAGATCTTCCTTAACGGTGCGCAAATCCATTGGTGTTGACACAATTTCCAGATAATCGGGAAATTCTATGGTGTCGACTGGTTCGCGGAACGGCAATGAATCTGGACGTTGCCACATTAACTCCAACAGTTGGCGACAATCAATACGCCAATCGCCTTCGGAACGCATTCGGTTCGAAGATCTGTGCGTGAGTACATAAAAAAGTGTGTGTTTTGTATTTGTATAGGTAAACATGTGTCCAACTCACCTTTTGGCAGATAACGAAACACTTTGACGAGACCGGGCCGAGGCAGCTGCCGCTACTGACGTAGTTGCACCCATACTAGTTGATGGTCCGACATCAGATTCATTGTCGTTTTCCGATTCTGACGAATGGTACACATCCACCAACTGATGATACACGGCTGCCACATCAATGTCGTTCTGTTCCCTGCATAACCATGATTATAATAATAAATCCCAAGCATTCCCGCATTTATTAAACAATAAAAAAAATACCTAATTATGCGCAAGCAGAGGTCAGTTATAATGCGTGCATGTTTCACAATGCTCGCGTGACGTCGGTTATATTTCTCGGCATTGGTAGCCAAGTAGCGAACATCAAATTGGGCAGATGTGATGCGTCGGTAGAAGTGATTTTCAAACCTCGACTTTATGGTGGTCAGATCAATGGGGTATTCTATGAAATAGGCATAATCCGGATAAATGTTTAGGTCCACAGGTGCTAGGAAATGTTCAGCTATGGATAAACGCATCACCTAGACAACACAATTACGCAAAAAATCTCAGAGTAAATTTAAACGGTTTTTAAACGAATATTTTTTTTTTACCTGCTCCAAACCATTGATTATGCGACGACAGGAACCGTCACGATCGCCGCGATGCCACTCCTCAGATTTGGGCTGGTAAAGTGTGGCTCTTATTTCCTCCGGCAGTACAGGCACAGCACCGCCCACTTCATCGGGTAAACGATTCTCATCGATCGGCTCCATATCCCAGGGACTCATGTACTCGTATTCGCCATTGTCCCAGCGTATGCGAAAGCACATAAAATACGAATCGGGAAATTCAGACGACAGCGCATGCCGTGACTCAATCTGACCCATCCACCAGCCGTCACCGATCATACAGCGAAACCGATCACCTAGACACCAGTTGCGTTGGACGGCCAAATCGAATGTTTGTCTCAACACAAGGAAATCCAAAACATCGGGCATATCGTGATATTTAATTTTAAAAGTTGGGCCCGTCATGTTGCCATCCTCGTCGATAATGGCCAACTTTAAGCAACACAATCGGGGCGGACGTATTTCATACTTGATTCCGATAACGCGGACAATTTCGTGATCGCGCAAAGTACGGAAATTCCATGGCTCTGAACTGTGAGACACTTTGTAAACTTTCTTTGAGCGGACTGCCTCCAGGTATCGATGATGGCCCTGACGAAAGTACACCACCTCGTCGCCCATTTGTGGATAATACGGTGTTTTACGCGGTATAACTTCTGATAACCATTCGGCTGGTCGATAAACTTCGGGTATTTCTCCATTGGATGTTGATGGTGGTATAAGGGATCGCTTATTGCGTTTTCCCGCTTTGGCGGACGTTGTTGCTTGTTCAGTGGTAGCATCGCTACTGTCGTCACTAAATGTACGACGTCTGGTCAGCGGTTTGCGTTTGGATCGCTTAGGTGGCTCCAGATTTGGACCGGGTGTATCCGCTACCCAGTCCGAATAGTCGGATGATTCTGTGTCCGATTCATCGGTTGACCCATCGAGATTTTCCTCTACATTCGAGTAACTGGTATCTCCTGACGATCCACTACTTTCATCCTCTTCTTCTAGGTCTTCGAGTGGTGGCGGAGCAGTCTGTGCAATTTCCTCTTGATCGCGTACCGCTCTTGTGCGATAGACAGGTTGGGATTGTTGCAATTGTTGTTGTTGTTGTTGTTGTTGTTGCTGCTGCTGCTGCTGTTGTTGCTGTTGACTTCCCGGAGGACGTCCACCACGTCGTCGCCCAACACGACCGGCCCCGTTTTGTCGATTATTTCTCGGGCGACCAACGCCACAATTGGCCGATACAACGCTGGCAGTACTTATCATAATGGGGCGTCGGCGCATCTCGCGTTTGTATTCCTGCATTTCATACTGACCAGCCGCATACACCGTCTGCTTTAAATATTGCAACTGAGGATATTTCATGGGACGCACGTACACCCGACGAACATATTTTAGTGGGCTAGAGGGCACTGGTTGTAGTTGTTGTTGCTGTTGCTCTGGGGGTCGCCCCCAAGTAGTACCCTGACGTGGTTGAATGTCGGCCGCCCCCATGTCCATTGAATTATTGCGCGACACAATCAATCCATTGCCTAACAAGTTTCCGCCGACTGCGGATGATCGACCTGTCGATGGTCGATTGTTCGAGTCGGGCGTTTGATCATAACCTTGTCGACTAGCTAAAGCCTCAATCATGCGGTCCAATTGTGAGCGATTACTGGCACTGTTGGAAGAATTCTGACCACCAGCACCACCACCGTGGCGGTTGGCTAAGGCGGCAATTAATCGATCAATGTGTGAAAAATTATTGGATGCATTGTCTTCGACTACCACACCGTCCGCTCCCACCGACAAATTCGGTATGAGTTGATCGGTGCTACAGTTTTCACGACCCGGTACATATTTTTGGAACTTTGCCGGATGCGGATTTCCTTCCGAATCGACCAGAAATGGTGGGGGCATCAAATGAGGCATAATTTGCGTTTGTTCGTCCACCACATGATGGGATGCATCACGTAACAAAGGTCGATAATCAGTATGGAAAAATAGTTCCGTAGGTAGCTAGAATAGAAGAATTCCGTACATTTACTCGGACTGTGTTTTCAATTAATTAAAGGGTTTGTAGTACATACGATTTTATATTTGTCGGGGCCTATGCCAAGACCATATATTATAATATGACCATGAGAATCGGTGGCTGCTATCATTGTGCCATCTGGCGACCATTTTGCATCAAATACTCCACCGTGACCTTGACCATCAATATTGTTCACGAAATGATTGACCGATTCTCCCTTCTCTATATCCCACAAAAATACTTGACCATCATGACCGGCAGACAACAGGACGTATTCGTCCTTAGGATTGGATTCCAGTACGAACAACTCATCTTTATGTCCCCGTAAAACCCGGTGTAATGTGGCAGTTTTCGAATTCCAAATTTTTATCTAAAGTTAATTATTTGGCAGACGCACAAACATTAGAGTGGAAAACTCTGAACTGACAAAACTTACCGTAAAATCATTGACGGCAGTAATGACGTACTTATCGGAGCAATCCCAGGCAACCATGGTGACTTTTAGTTTTTTACCCTCTTCCGGTTCGGGACAGCTACAAATTTATAAAATATACGCTTTTCTCTTTGCCACTAGCAGATATGTAGAAGAAAAATACCACTTACGTGGACGACCTCTCCGTCATACAAAGCTTGACACTTTTCCATTGTTGCGACTCAAAAGTCCATATGTGAGCGGTGCCATCCTTACTTCCTGAAATGAAACGTAAACCACGATGGGACCATTGCACCGAATCCACCGCATCCGTATAAGCTTCAGTTTCCAAAATACGCTTGGGGCCGTCTTCAGACATCAAGTATACACGTACATGATGATCAGCTGAACCAGCTGCTAGAAACATGCCGCCTGGAGAAAATGTTGTACACATCATTTGAGCCTGACCCGGACGCAGTTTCTCGTGATATTGTATTGGCTTGGGAGCAAAGGTTATTTTCTGACCGCGTGGTGTGGAATATTGCCAAAATGCTATGGACCCGTCGGTACTGGTGGTTACCAGGTATTTTAAATCAGCCCTGGGCGATGGGCAAAAATTTACAGACGTTATCATTCCCGTATGTCCAGCGAGAACAGCGATTGGCGATGTTGTCTGCAAGTCCCAAACTCGTAGGATACGATCCAAGGAGCCGGCCGCCAACATTGTATTATCCAAATTGATAGCAATGTCGGTTATTTCCGCTGATGCGCCACGTAGTGTTGCTAGCAAACGTCCATCGAGAGCAGACCATATTTTTATAAGTAAATCATCAGCACCAGTTATAATATAACGCCCGGTACGATCAAAAAGAACACAATAAACCGAAGATAGATGACCCACCGTACGGCGCAATAATTTCGTTTTATTATAAAGACCGGTGGGTACCAGCAATTTCCTGTGTACTGGCCCATCATATTCTCGTCCAATAAGAACTTTTTCTATAAATAAAGCTCAAGTTATAATTTGAAATGTTAAAAAAAAATTATGTTTTACTCACGAATATTATGAACAGGTTTAGTAACACCAGAATCTGGCAGTGAAATGCCGTGTAAACGAGTACAATAATCCAATAAAGATCTGTGTCGACACACGCTGTCTTTAGTACGTAAAAGGCTTTGGCGACCAGCTCCCAAAAGTGACACAAGACCGTTAACACTTGGTTTCAATTCTCTGTCCAAAATTGGACCAATGCGACAACACACTTGTAGCAAATAATTTGAATCAATATGAGAATACTTTCGTTCCTATATACATATAAGCAAATAAAAATCAGTTATTTAACAAACACATATGTGAAAATAATGCAAAAATCAAAAACTTTCTTAATACTAGCTCAGTCGCACAAAAACAAACAGTAATACGCAGTTCATTGCAATGTATATGTATGTGTACACATTTGCATGTAATACAATAGCAATTCGAGTAAATTTTTCACTGCTGGTAATATCGCAAAAATTTATATTGTATGCATTAGAAAGAGACGAGCATAGAATACAACTTCATAACAAAGCAAAATGTCGGATATGGTACATTTCATGATTAGTAATTAACTTTTTTGTGGACAAATTTTGTTACAATTTTGTAAAAATAAAAACTACAGTAAAAATGCAGGTTTTAATAATACAGGATATTTTTTTTTAACTTTAAATTTTTAAGGATTTTAATTTAATCTTTAAATTTTTTTTTACTTAATTATTAAGATAAAATTATTAAAAAAAATAAACAATTAAACATTTGTGAAACCCTAATGAAATTTGCAACATTAATCCATTAATTGAATATTTGTATATACATGCGTACATGTAAATATGTATAAGTGTTCACGGACAATATGGCGTCTGCTACCCTCGTAAAAATTATATTAACTCGTGCGTTTGTAGATATAGTGTTATATCGACAAAAATAAGAAGCATTGCAATGGTCGAGAATAATAAATAATTGCTATTATATACTTGAGCAGCACGAATTATGTTCAATACTTTTTGTGCTAGATGTAATTTTCTTCCAAGCGTACCCACCACATACTATCATTGACAATTTGATAGCTCAAGGTCATATGTGGGAGGCATGGTCATATAATATTCTCTAAAATAAAATTCTTTTTTTTTTATTCTTATGTACTTACTAATTCAGCGAAAGTTTGTTCATGTTCATTACCCAACCAATCTGTACGTTTAGGTAGCACCTATAATAAAATAAAGACAACAACACTTGCATTAGTTTTCGCCGCAGAACCTTTATATCTCCCTATATAATTTTTGTAAATATATTAAACAGTCGAAGCTTTAATAAATAAGAGAGCAATCTATTGTCTATTATTATAAATGATTCCCAGCACGTTCTTAAAAAAGTTAGCCTCGCTCTATTATCATCAAGGAAGACTGCGGTCATTACCATTAAAATAATGACACACTAACTGAGTAGTCCAATAGTTGCTGCAGTTGTTTGTACATATACGGACAGTATTGGTTCAACATAGAGCAACACTTAAGTCAATAAATTTTGTAAATTTGATTTTCAGTATAGTTCTAAACGCCGCAATAAACACATAGTGTATGCGGACGTTAATCGAAACAATATTTATAAAAGCAACAACAAAACCAAAATATTACGAAAAATATAAAAGCCGCCAAATTAAATAATAATAATAATAAAAATAAAGACACCAGAACTAGGTCGGAATCGTAGATTATATAACTTTGATCCATCTTTGCATGAACTAGGAACTTACCTTTTTCTGTTCAAGTTCACGTCCAAGTACCTGGAACAATAAAAACCAAAGAAAATGTTGCATTTCCAATGTAAACAATACCTTTGAATAGCTTTTTAGCATTTGGCTTACCTTGGCAGTTTCCTGCAGGGGACCAGCCGACAAGAACTTGCATATTAAAAAATATAACTCTGGAATTAAAAGAAAGCATCCTTTTATCATGTAACATAATCTTCCTTATATAAATCATGCATTTGGCAATAAAACTTTAATAAATATACATAATTTGTAAATCATAACTTTTTCTTTCTTTTCACTATTGTCTCGATTATATCGGCCAATACTTAGTTTGACCCTCAAAATTTTAAGAAAACTTCCGCATTTATATTACCTGGAGTCAATAAAGATTCTACTAAATGTTCTTTATTATCCATATTTCATGTTTAAGGTTCAAACTTTGTTATTTATTTGAATTTTATAGTAAAAAGTTCTCTTTTATCCACTTAATATATCTGGGTAGTATGAAAAATTTGCTGTGAAAATTATTCGTTTTTTCCTTTTTGTTCACGGTTTCTTACATCAGAGTTGTAAAATATTTGTCTTTAGTTTTAGAATAGATTGTTAGAAAAAGTGCTAAAAGTTAGAGTTGTAATTATAAATAATAAATCCTACAAGTGTGTTTACCCGAATGGAAGTGAAACGTTACACATCAATTTTTCTTAATATATACAAAATTTTTCACAAAATAACAAGAAAATGTTTAGAATTACAATATAATATTTGAATACAATATAAATATTTAAAATTTATTATAATACACATCATATCACATTGTTAGATCATTTTAAACGTCCCGAAGAAGGTGGCGTAGGCCCCACAAAGTATATATATATTGTAAATCAGCCTGGAATACTGAGCCTGATTAATTTGGCCTCATCCAAATAAAGCTTTTTCGCTTGTTACAAATAATTTAAAAGCACATAAAAAACTTTAAAAATTTATGATAAATTTTACTCGTTTCGTTTGAACAACACAATCAACTAGTTCTTTTCTACCATCTGTATATGAATTACATGATTAAGTATGTTCAGAAAATACCACTGTATGCATCCCAATTAATTCTACGTATTTACAACAGCAAAAGTGAATTTTTAAAATTTTAATTTTAATCACGATATTTATATAGTGGAGAGTTGTGTCGTGCATTATTTTTATAAATGGCTTGGGTATCTGATTACAAATATCGCTGGTATGAAAAGTTGGCATTAAATGTGCTGAAAGCTGGAGGTCGATTGCCCCGCCATATCGCATTCATTATGGATGGCAATCGCCGTTATGCCAAGTCAGAGCATATATGTAAAATTGAAGGACATACAAGAGGTTTTGATAAACTGGCCGATTGTCTACGTTGGTGCCTAGACATGGGTATACAAGAAGTCACCACTTTTGCGTTTAGTATAGAAAATTTTAAACGCTCAGAAGATGAAGTCGATGCTTTAATGGACTTGGCGCGAGAAAAGTTTTCGAAATTATTACAAGAAAAGGCAAAACTAAACGAATATGGCGTCCGAATTCGTGTCATTGGTAATTTAAGCCTGCTTCCAGAGGATCTCCAACGATTAATAGCTCTGGCCGATTTGCAGACTGAGCAGAATAATAAACTATTTTTAAATATCGCATTTTCCTACACATCTCGAGATGAAATGACACAAGCTATTGAAACTATATTAATCCAAGGCCATAACCTGTACGAAGATGACATAAGTGAACGATTATTAGAAGAGTGTCTATATACCCGGGGGTCTACACCACCAGATTTGCTATTTCGGACATCTGGGGAGTCTCGCATAAGTGATTTCTTAATGTGGCAAGTATGTGTACAGAAATGTTTTCATGTTGTAATGAAACTAAATGAGAGTTTTTTTACTTATCTACAGATAAGTTGTACTGTTTTGTATTTCACCAAGTTAATGTGGCCTCAAATAACAATTTGGAATTTCTTTGCTGCCATTTTTTCTTATCAAAGAGCGAGCATCCATTTGGAATCTTTCAAGAGATTAGAAAGTGCAGAACAAATGAAAATAGCTGAGAGGATGAATTTTTACACTGATCGTGTTCAAAATTTTTTGCATCATTTGGATATGCATAGAAAAAATGTGCTGTTAAACTTGTGGACTAACACTCAATAGCAACCATTAATATAATATGGAGAATAACATGTAATATATTAATTAAATGATTAATTTGTATATAATTAAGATGCTCAATTTATTAAACAGATTCCAGTTAATATTTGTATATGTTATTAATATATACGTAATCATAAAAACATTTTAACATACTATAAATAATTAAAAAGTGTGCCAACCTATCAAAACGTATCCACCCATATCTTACATTTTCTCTGCGAAGAAGCTAAAATAGGTAGATTATAAAGTATAAGGTGTTCAAAAAGTTTTACAAATAACTAGTAGAAAGGAAATTTTATTGCGTTTGTTTAATGCCTTATTTATCATCCATCCAATAACGGCTAATTTTTTACACGTGTGAACACTTTGTCTTCAGACGTTACGTTTCGATTTGATAACAATACGTTTCTCCTTTTCTTTCTTATATATTTTGCTATAGTTTAATCTAGTTTTGTCCTTTCGGTAAGTTTCGATACAGAACTGCCATATATATATATATATTGTTGTTATTTGACTGTTGTCAGAGTTGCTATGAATAAAACGACACTTTATTACATTATTATTTTTTTCTTTGTCATCATTATTTTCGTTTTCAACGCTTTCGGCTTGGCCAGAGAATATTAAGTCGATTTTGGAAATTAATTTCTCTTTTGCTGAAGGCTACATATATCTTAAAGATTATGGAAAAAAGAAAAAATGTTACAATCTTTAACTGTGCAGTGAAATTCTTTAAAAAGTATATGGATAAGTAAAAAAGTCATTTTTACTGCAAAAATTGATTGAAAAATACGCATGTGAAAATTTGCTACAGTATCCGCCATTGTGAAGTTGAGAAACAACGACGGCAAAAATATAAGAAGGACGTTGAAAAGAAAAGCTTCGAAATGAGAAACGGGTCGAAAGAAAATAGAAGCTTGGTTAGTTATTGCGCACACGCGAAAATTTGTGCAAAATAATAAAAATTCAATAGAACGTGAAAATTTTTTGGTGATATTTTGAAATATAAACAAAATCAACGTGAAAATAAAAAAAATCGTCAACTTAATATAATTGTAAAAAAAATAAGTAGTTGCAATAAAAACATATAAAAAAGATAAATCATTCAATATGTGGGAAAGTATTTTAAGCAGTCTTTAGAAATAGAACTCTACTCCTTAATCCGGTAAAAAAAAGTAGCAGGAGGTGTAACGAAATTTGCATTAAACATTAAGGCGACTTCTAAAAACCAGAAATTTTGTGATTGCAAGTAATTTTCTTTTGTGAAAAAATTAAAATATATGATGAAAACACCAACAACAAATATTAAATTATGGAAAATTGATTTACAGTAATTGATAAAGAAGAAAGTAACTAAACAGACTAAAGATATTGTGTCATCTGAATAATAGGGCATTGAATATATAATAGTACAAGGTGGCGTGTATGAGGTGAAAACATCTCCACAAGATTTTCTAGTCTAATCCTTCAAGAAGGAAACTGCTTAAAATATACGACAGAAATCAAAGGTGTTTGAACATGTATCCTGCATCGGTGCGTCACCCTTCAGCGGGGGTAAGTAATTTGGCTTGAAAAAGTTTACTTATTATTTTACACAATTACTACCACACCGCCTTCCTATCCCTTACATATGTTTGTTTAAGACTCAATAGTCTCGATACTGATCACCCTCACGTTTTGACAGAAAATCAACATAATAAAGTGAATTTCGGAGAATAAGAATCCGTCGAATCTTTAATTCTTTATTAACCAGGCACACATACTAGCTGGGGCTAATATGATGCAAGCATAAAACTTGAACATCAAAAAACGATTATCTTATATATGTATGCGTTTTTTTTGTATATTTTCATATTGTTACCGTTATTGCACGAAATAACACCTAAAATAGGGACCACCACCACAGGGTCCGTTGAAGTTTACGATACCAGAAACGTTGGAGCGCATCAAAGAAGAATTCAACTTTTTGCAGGCACAATATCACAGGTAAGCAAAGAAATACAGAAATACAACAAAAACAACGTCAATGTTAAGAGTCATCGATAAATAAGAACAACAATACCACCACCAATGAAAGTGGGAATAGCAACTTAAACATTATATCATATATAGTTATAATGCTAGTGCCCAATGTATGTATGTTTATAGGGATTGTATAATAACGATCTATCTACACACAGGACTAGCCTGGCACTAGTTAATAGGGAATGGAGTGACGTGTAAGCGTGCGTGACAGTGTATGACTGCTTTCAGTGCCGGTGTGTGGGGCATGTGTTCTTGTTGGTATTGTATATGCTTTTTTCTACACACTTGGTAAATAACGTAACATAACACAACCCGACATATTGTTTAGTAGTTTTAGTTTACTTGGTAAATATTTATTTTGCCAACTGTTTTGTTTCTCTTCCAGTTCTTGAATTGAATTCTTCATAAAACACACTGTGGTGTTTTTTTATTTACCATAGAGAGGGAGTGCAGGCAAATAAGTCGCCTTACAAACTCAACTCAAAGTTATCAAGTGAAATACTTGCAGTAGCTCCATTTAAAATGGATAAATACTTCGAAAGCGTATACTTCGAGCGTTACATTCGCATTGAAAACTGAGAAGCAATACTTTTACTTTTTTTAGCAGAAATATTTTATAGTTAGAGGGAGGCGAGGAGATGTCTAAGCCATTATATGTGCTAAGGAATGGAATGAATTCATGCAAATGAATAATTTCAATCCATTGCGTTGAATCGCTATGTGTGGGAGTATGAAGTATAAGTCATAGTAGTTACTTAAATTTTGCCAAAACTTCAATATCATTGATTTAGAAATGTTTGCAGCTTTACTCCAAAAATTTTCCACTAACATAATTGTTGCTGTTAAACGATACATCAAAACGTTAAAAGGTTTATTAAAAAATCAGGTAGAAAAAAATTCCCTAATCAAGCAAAGATTTCAGTTTTTTGTTTTTTGTTTCACTTTATATGTATCTTACACTGATCATGTTTTACACATCTAGACGTTCCTCATCGTTTTCTTGCTTTCGTTTTATTTTGAAAGCGTATAGCACACGTACAAACCTACATACAAGCATTCACAATTTTTTTCTGTTTGTGTTTTTTCTTCTTCTTCTTTTTTCTTTTTGTTTGGTTAACGTATTGTGTTGTTGTTTAAGCTGTGTTCACGTTGTTGTTTTTGTTGATTATAAGAACGATGATGCTGAAAGTGTTCAATTCAAAGAAAACTGTGTCAAATGTGTTTATGTGTTTTAAAGCGAGCCAACGGGTGCCTTTACAAAGTGAGGATCTTTCTGAGGGACTTTGTGTGTTGTGTGTGTGCTGTGTGTTTGTGCTGTAGTGTTTCGGTTCTCTTGCTATATACGTGTATAATTTTTTTTGTTCATACTTGCGATGTTAAATGAGTGCGAACACGTATACATATGTATATGGGTTTGTGTATAGTGAGTAATAGTGAACATAATCGGAACGACAGCTACAACAAAAATAATAGTGTAACATCAACCGACAAGCACACAACACACACAGTATCTTCCTACACATAGAAAAGATTTGTTCGAGCATTTATATATTTAAGTACAATCATACACATATTTATAAGTATATATATATTTACAAAGGGTATATACGCATAATAGCTAGAAAAGGAACAAGAAAAAAATTAAGTTTGGTTTAGGCCAAGTCTGGGATACCCTTCACTTTTCTACGTAGGTGTGGTAAGGTGCGCTGAAAATGTCTGTTGTGCGAAGGCGTCCATTTTATATTTAATGCTATATGGGAGAGATTTGATTTTTATTTGTATTTTTTAGTAATTTTTGTTAATGGTGGGTGTGGCTGTTAATCAATTATAACCATTTTAAATGGGAAACTATAGAAATAGTTGATGGAATCTCAATTTTTGCAACCATAACTGTGTCAACAATAGACCGCCAAACATTCTTATGGGATGCCCGAGACCGATAAAAATGGTCTAAATTTAGTCAAATTTTGCAAAAATATATTAAGAATGGCGAATTTTCGACGTATAAAAACTTCCTTTGTCCTTATATGAAGAGGCGTTCTAAAAATGGCCCTATTCAGTGCATTTTCCGTAGGGTTTCTTTTTAGGCCAAAACGTGTTCAATTTCGGCAAAATATCTCAAAAATTCGATCTATAGTTTGCTCACAAAATTTACATGGACAGACAGATAAAGGGATTCTGAATCGATCGGTATTGTTGAAGGTGAATTTGACATTTGCCATTTAGGAGTTATAATCATCGGCACAAAAGTAATCCTTTGCCACAAACAAGTGGTGCAGGGTATAAAAACAATAAAAATATTTGTAATTGTTTTTATACCCTCCACCTTAGTGATGAGGGTATACTAAGTGTGTTCTTCTGTTTACAACACCTCGAAGAAGGCGTTTAAAGACCCTATCAAGTATATATATTCTTGATCAGCATCAAAAATTGAGTCGATCTAGACATGTATGCCCATGTGTCCGTCTGTTCGCATTCTCACGGGCGTACATTTTAGGATATTGAGTTGAAATTATGTACAGGCACACAGATCGCTTTTTAAAATGGGCAAAACCGCTCGAAAGCCACGCCCACAATTGACAAAAATGTATATATCTTCCAACAAAACTGAGCTATTAACTTTAAGTTTGGTATGCCTATACAGAGTTATCCCATACATCGAAATTGTAAAAATGGGCGCGGTAGGTTAATAGACACGCCCACAATCTAAAAAATTCTTCATATCTGCCACAAACAGACACGCCTACAATTTCCAAAAAACCATATTTACCATAAAAGCAGACTTGCAAGCTGATACATAATATATACAGTTAGACGGCGCAATATATGTATATATATATATATATTGGATGTGGAGGGTATTTAAGATTTGGTCTAAACCAAATTTAATTTTCTTATCTGTTTAACTTCGTTGTGTGCGTGTGCAGGCGTATGTGATTACAGCGAAATTTTTGTGCGCTCCATTCTACACAAAACACAATTATGCGTAAATGGACCCACTGCTGTTATTAGTCATTTGTTTAAATTTAATTTTTAAATTTTATGCTACACTCATATTGATGACGTTTTCAAGCACACACACTCACACAATTAATTCCTTTTTAATGTCCTCCTTAAAAGTATTTCAAAAAAACAACCAAAGCAAAAAAAAACCACGTATCTAATACATACAACAATTAGGAGGCCAATGTAGAGTTTCGTTTGTGTAGGTGCCGTTTGCCAACTTAACAATTTAGAATGAACGAAACAAAGCACAGTTCACACTTAATAAACGATACCAACTACCAAGGTGAAGGGTACTCAATGTTTAGTTGAGCTTTTTTTTTACTTTATTTCACTTAAACTTATTATAATAACAAAAACAACAACAACAGCTCTCAACTTTTATAATATGTGCACACAATGCAACAACAGTAACACAAACAAACAAACAGCATCAACCATAAAATACAAAAAAAAAACTTTAAGCATTGAAACAGTTTGTCATTGATGAGTTAGTTGTGTAGTCATCCCTGCAGAAGAAGTTAATAGGAGGAGCAGCAGCTAAAACCAACAGGCAGCAAAAAAAAAAAGCATACAAAACCAGTTTGATTAGACTCCGCTTTACTATACGATATCATCTTTATGATGTTCTTGTATCTTTCACATAAAATGAGAGGTGTATTAAGTGTGATGAGACATTTGCAACAATTAGCAGAATTAGAAAGCACAGCCGTGCGTTTATATAGTGAAATACAACCCTGCGTTTGAAAAATGCAGGAATGTTAATAATAAAAAAATCCACCCAGAAGCCATAACAGTCTATTTATGATTTTTTTTTTTCTTTATTTTTACAGTTTAAAACTTGAGTGTGAAAAGCTGGCCAATGAGAAGACCGAAATGCAGCGTCATTATGTCATGGTATGTAAACTGTGTGCTTACATATGAAATATAATTTTTTCCTCACTAAATAATGATTTGTTTTAATGCTCGCTACAGTACTATGAGATGTCTTATGGCCTTAACGTGGAAATGCATAAACAGGTAAGTACAACAGCATCGGCAGTGTCAGCTTTTTTGTGTAAACATATCACATCAATTTACTTGACAAAAAAAAAATAAAACCATTTATTTTGCTGTTTATTTCTATTTTGAATTTTACACCAGACGGAAATTGCTAAACGTTTGAATACTTTAATCAATCAGTTGCTGCCCTTTTTACAAGCCGATCATCAACAGCAAGTTTTACAGGCAGTTGAACGCGCGAAACAAGTAACAATGCAAGATTTAAACGTAATTATTGGGGTGAGTTCAGTTCCAATGAAGTGTGCAGTAGCGAGTACGGTTCCATTGGTACACTCTCTAACCACAAGATCACAAGATCAAAATTCTGTTCTAAACACTTTGCACAACTTGTTATTGCAAATATAACCGAACAGTATGTACGATCTGTCTGCCAGTGTATTGCTAATGATAATTATAATCAGTAAGCACTTCTTTCAACACTTCAGGGGTGCTGTTAAGTATGCTGAGCTTGTCGTTTCGTTTCGTTTGAAAGGAATTTTTTGAGATGTTATAAAATATAAGTATTCAGAGCATCATCCGTTCACTCTGTGCTCTTCGAGGTCACAAATTTAGAGCTGTAGAGTTGCTTAAAAATAGCCAACCCA
Organism: Crataerina pallida; assembly: GCA_949710015.1. Lineage (NCBI taxonomy): Eukaryota > Metazoa > Arthropoda > Insecta > Diptera > Hippoboscidae > Crataerina > Crataerina pallida. Next base: position 31,560,240 of record OX453290.1, on the reverse strand, counting down.
GTCCCCAAAATATTTCGGCATTCAGTAATTGTACTTTTAAGCAAATTTTTTTGTTATCAAAAAACAAAAAAGAAAAAGAAAATGTTTTAGTCAGTCAATCTCGATCATTTACTCCCACTTGTACACAATTAAACTCAAAAACGATTTTTAAATACTAACAGTAAGAGAATCTTTGTTATGAAAAAGTCACTTTGTGCAAAATCCTAAAAAAACAATACAAGTTCTAATAATAGTTTGCCCCAGACCAAACCATTTTCTTATATAAATAGATTCTAGAAATGGGCCGATCAGATACAAATTTATTAAAAATTGTAAATTTTTAGTCTGTTACCAACATAGAATGTCATGTGAAGAGAAGGAGCTCGATTTTAATACACCTTCCCTTTGGAATAACTTGTTTTAACTTTAAAAAATTGTAGGCTATAGGCGGAAAGATTCTCAGATTCTGAATCGATCGGTATAATGAAAGATGAATCTTTCTGTAGCCGTTTAAAAGTTACATTATTGTAGGGTATAAAAACAGAGAGTGGCCATGAACAATTTACAAACAACAAGTTGTGCAAAATAACGAATAATCGGTTGTAACCGCTTATGACAGTTTTTCTTTTTTTTTTACTTTTCGAGTTATAAGAAGTTTTGATTATTGTGATTTTGTAAACGGAGGTTTTTGGTTTGTTTGTTTAGCAAATCAATATAATATTGATTTGACAGCAGCAGCAGCAACAATATCAGACAGCATTCGCTTAAAATTATACTTTGTGTTTTTTCTTCTTTTATAATTGCATATATGTACTTATCCTCAATTCATTTCTATTCTGGTACCTCTCTTTTATGAAACTCTAATGAAATACACAACGTTTTTCAAATCCTTTAGCAATCGCAACAGGGATTTTTCGGACAGATTCTAGTAAGTTTTTTTTTTTTTAAATATTTCTTTTCCAATTTTGTTGTTTTGTTTGTGTACGTTGTTGTTGTTGTGGTGTTATGTTATATTATGTTGTGTTGTACTCCCTATGTAACGGGAGGGATATACATTTTCAATTGCATAAATCACAACTCATTCTCGCATTTTAGCATTTAATCAAATCAAATTGGAGCCATGCGTTGTGTCTGTTGCTAAGTGAAGTGAATCGTTTCGGTGCGAATGCTAAAGCATCACAGTTTTTCTTTAATCATTTAAGTTTGCATCAAAAACTTTTTTTTTTCGCAAAATTTTAAGAACGGGTCAAAAATGTTATGTGAAGCATTGATCGGTAATCACTTGTGCAGTTGTATGGGTGGGTGGGGATTTTATTATAATAATCTGCTAAAATATTATATTGACTTAATATTTGTCAATTTATTTTTTTTTTAACAAGCACACCTTGTAATGCTATAAAATGTGAGAATGAGTTCCGTCGTCCGCATCTAACTTTTATAATGAAATTCATCCTTCGTTTTATAATGAGCATTGTTATGGTTCCGATATGTCTGCATTACATAAATTTAATATGGATTTGACAGCAGCTGCATTATTGGGAGACTGGCTGAGAGATTGGCTGCCTATTATGATTGAAAATATTTATTAATTTTTCTTCTTCTTTATATGTCTCCACCTTTCAATTCACATCTTCTGGCACCTAATCTGTCTTTTTGTAAATCACAGCCCACATTTCAAAGCGTTTGTATGGATCTTACTGAGGTTTTCTTTAACTTTAAGAAAGCAATGTTTTATGTTACTTTTGTTTTGGTTTCTTTTTTTAAACCCACCCACCACCTAGAGGTTGAGAAAGGCAAATTTATATACATTTTTAGCATTTTAGCATTAATATCTGATGTCTGTCTATCTACATGAGGCTTAATGGTAATGGTAAACATCAAAGTTGAGATATCGATTCCAAATTTGGCAAAAGTGTTGTCTATGTATGTGGATTGGTATTGAAAAAGTTATAAATCATCGCAAAGCATGGAATATAGGTAGGAAGGAGGGGCCCAACCCACGCCCCTAACACCCTATATTAATGCCCTAAGGTGGTGGTGGTGTAAAATGTTTACTTGTTTGCATTACGTTTTGTTTGTAAGTGGGTAACAAGTTGCTTTGTTCTTCATTTTTAATTTGTGCCATTCTTTGTGATTGCTATACAATTACGCTTTTCATATATGTACATATTTTTATTATTTACTTCATTCAGTTCAATTGAGTTGATTTCTGTAAAGGCTTCAGTTTACACCAAAATTGATGGAGGGCAATCGATCATTGTGCATATAAAACTGCTGTCAAATCTTTGTTTGTATTTGTGTTTGCTTGCCATAACAAATGCAGTCATTCAATTCAGTCAATGAGTCAAAGTTCACCAGTTCAGTTCAAATATACCTTATTCTCCCTCTCTCCCCCTCTCCCCCTCTTCTACTGTTCTCACTATTTTGTATATTTTGCTTTAATGTGTGAGATAGTAGTAATAATATCTTGTGCGTTACAGCAACAAATACACGTGCAACAGGTACCCGGAGCACCACCACAGCCGATGGGTGCTTTAGGTCCACTAGCTGGACCATTTGGAGCATTGGGGGCCTCCATAGGTATGCCACATGGACCTCAGGGTTTGCTTAAGGCCCCCCCAGAACACCACAGACCTGATATAAAACCATCTGGTTTGGAGGGTCCAGCTAGCGCCGAAGAACGCTTAGTAAGTTTCCCATCTTTACTTAATTTTTTTCTCTCTTTTAATGGTTTACATAATAATTTTTTTTTTTTTTAGCGCAATTCAGTGTCTCCAGCTGATCGCGAAAAATATCGTACACGTTCTCCTCTGGACATTGAATCCGATTCGAAGCGTCGAAAAGATGACATAAAATTGGTGAGTGTAACATTGCAACGCTTGTATTTTTCAACTGTTTGCCATATAGTTTTTATATATCTTGTATATATATCTATATGCGTATGTACTAAATATAAATTTAAAAAAGCTCAACTCACCAAGTTTCGCATTCAAATGACTTGCAACTTAGAAAAATGGGTAGTGTTGTGTTGTGTTGACCAGCTCATTTTTGTCTCACTTTTCTCTCCCGCTTGGTTCAACAGTAGTTTAGCAGGAAAGCCTACCACTCCTGATTAATAATGAATTTATAATTTCTCCATATACACCCCCAGCCCACATGTATACTTTTGCACTTAGCAGCTGGCTGTCTTCCTTTTTCTCTTTTCGTATGTATTTGGTTTACTTCCGCTACCCTTCTCTCTAATTCTCTAATTTCCAACGTACAATAGTTTCTTTTGGTTTACCGGTTTGGCTTATCTCTTTTTTTTTTAAATATGTTTCATTTACGTTTTTTTTCTTTGTATTTTTCGTTATCTTTTGTTTGTTTTGTTTTTGCAATTTTTCATTTTGTTGTTCACAAGTGACAAAGAGTTCGACGTTTAACAATTTTTATTTTTGGAAATTTTTGCAGGACGATGAAGGAGAGAAAAGCGATCAAGATTTAGTCGTAGATGTTGCAAATGAAATGGTGAGTTGAGTTTTATTGTTCCAATCACCATCATTGTGTGGGTTGATGTGCATAAAAGTTTGTGCGTGATTAAAAAATATAGTGTCTGCTAATAATCTGTGATGTGTATGTTTTGTGCATGTAGGAATCACATTCACCTCGACCCAACGGAGAGCACATGACAATGGAAGGGCGCGATCGCGAAAGTTTAAATGGTGACCGTTTAGATAAACCAGGCGGTAGCGGCGTCAAGCCACCCACAGATAGACCACCATCTCGCTCAGGCTCTAGTTCATCGCGTTCTACACCCAGCCTTAAAACAAAAGATGTAAGTGTTGTAAGCAGCTGATTAGGCTGCATGCTTGATGTAAATTAATGGTAAATTGGGTTTTTGTAGATGGACAAACCAGGCACACCCGGTGGCAAAGCTCGCACCCCTACACCCAATGCTGCACCACCGGCTCAGGGTGTTAATCCGAAACAAATGATGCCTCAAGGCGGTCCTCCACCTGCTGGTTATCCAGCTTCACCCTATCAGCGACCCGCTGACCCCTATCAGCGACCACCCTCCGATCCGGCCTACGGCCGACCGCCTCCCTTGCCCTACGATCCGCACGCTCACGTTAGAGCCAATGGTATACCACATGCGCCCACCCTAACACCTGGCAAGCCGTAAGTGTTGCATTGGTTTTTTGCTTTCTTTAGTTCCAGCTCGACTGACTAATTGTATATTTTTAGCGCGTATTCGTTCCACATGAACGGAGAAGGCAGCTTACAGCCGGTACAGTTTCAGCCGGATTCGTTAGCTGGTGTGGGCATCCCAAAATATGCTCGCCAAATCAATACATTGTCACACGGAGAGGTGGTCTGCGCTGTAACCATTTCAAATCCGACAAAATATGTGTATACTGGTGGTAAGGGTTGTGTCAAAGTGTGGGACATTTCACAGCCGAGCAATAAGAGTCCCATCAGTCAGCTGGATTGTCTGCAACGCGATAATTATATACGTTCGGTAAAGTTGTTGCCAGACGGGCGTACACTAATTGTGGGTGGGGAAGCGTCTAATTTGTCGATTTGGGATTTGGCCAGTCCCACGCCCCGTATTAAAGCCGAACTGACATCATCGGCACCAGCTTGTTATGCACTCGCAATTAGTCCCGATTCAAAGGTTTGCTTTTCATGCTGCAGCGATGGTAATATTGCCGTTTGGGATCTGCACAATGAGATATTGGTGCGTCAGTTCCAGGGACATACAGACGGTGCCTCATGCATCGACATCAGTCCGGACGGATCACGTCTATGGACTGGCGGATTGGATAATACAGTACGCTCGTGGGATTTACGCGAAGGACGGCAACTACAACAGCATGATTTTAGCTCTCAAATATTCTCCTTGGGTTATTGCCCTACTGGTGAGTATGATGGTTAATAATAAATGCGGCGACATAACGAATTTCGTTCTAAATGTTAGGTGATTGGTTGGCAGTTGGTATGGAAAATTCCCACGTGGAAGTATTGCACGCCACTAAGCCTGACAAATACCAATTACACTTGCACGAAAGTTGTGTATTATCACTGCGTTTTGCTACATGTGGAAAATGGTTCGTTTCCACTGGCAAAGATAATTTATTAAATGCTTGGCGGACACCATACGGAGCAAGCATTTTCCAGGTTAGTCTATGTTATGTAAAATCGTTAGATAGTTATTTTATATTCGGCATAATGCATTGCAGTCCAAGGAAACATCATCGGTACTTAGCTGCGACATATCAACAGATGACAAGTACATTGTAACGGGTTCTGGTGATAAAAAGGCCACCGTCTATGAAGTCATATACTAATGCTTTTGTTCTACCATCACCGCCACAACAATTATACACTATTACTACTACTACTACCACTACTACAGCACTCCTTCCATATGGCGGATTGCTAACTCAATTTCGTTATGTATGTATGTTTCAATGGGCAAAACTGTATTATTGCACACTTGGGTAAGTGCGTGAGATCTCTCATTTTGTCTCTGTGTCTCTTTACATTTACGTTGCAAGGCAAAAAGAAAAGAAAAAATTGTCGAGAGCTTCATCAGTCCAGTTATTATAAGCAACAACAACAATAAAAAACCCTTGAGTTATACTTTCTGGTATTGAAGTGGATACATGTACGTTGATAAAAAAACAAAAACAAATAAAAATAATAACTGCATATGAAACATTTAACAACACAACAAACAACAAGAAGTATCATTGAAAGAATTATCCATAAATACTTTCTTAGATTTTTAAGTAAGTTAAGGTCAGCAATAGGTTATCACATCGTACATACGCACACACACACACAAATATATGTAAATATATATATATATTTATATATATTGGTTGAAAACAAAGGCTTTAAATACAAATGATGAAGATGACTCAAATCGAAACCTACCCTTTGGCTTACCTGCTCTGTGTTTCTTCCTCATTTTCTTGATATTTTAATTATTGTCACAATCTGTTTAAACCTCAAGAAAGTGTGAAATAAAAAGTCAATTTTTTTACCTTCACATAATCATAAAGCAGGGATGGTTGGTATTCATCCCAGATTCGACCGTTACCTTACTTACGGTTTGTTTGTTGCTTTTTGTTTCCCTTTCAAACACTTGTAAGATATAGACAAAAAACACTAAAAACACACAGATAACAGTAATATTATGATTGATAGAAAACCTTAATTTATATGAATTCACAATAAGTAACCATAACTAAGTGAAAGGTGTAAGAATTTGTAAACATGAAATCAAGAAAGAAAGTTGGGAATATACACAGAAATTAATTATAATTAAAATATAGTATATATGTAAAAAAAAAAAGGAGCATTTCAAGGCGATAACATAAAAGATAAGAGCATTAGTAATAACAACAACAACAACAATAAAAAAAATAGTAATAAATACCTATGTTTACTTAACACACTATCACACACCATCACTACTTACATTAAAGTCAAATTTGCTTTACTATTAAAACGTACACACACGAATTGTTCATTCACACATACATACATAAACACAAAAATATAGGAAGCTCCTTAATTTAGATGTTAGTTTTTAATAATTAGAAAGAGACAACAATATATAAATACATATAAAAAAAATATTTTAAAATAATACGAAATTAAGTAAAGAAAAGAAATAAGATAAACAAGTAACAATTTATATATGAGTCACAATAATTATGTTGAGAGAATTTTATATTAAGAACAATATCGTGCATAGGAAATAAAAGCATACAGAGAAGATTGATTAGGAAAAAGTTTTATCTTTTTGTTAATTTTGTCTTTTTTTTTCAATAAAATTTTTATTATAAAAAAGTATAAAATTAAGTTTGTCTGTAGCGTGAATTTCTTTTTTTTTTTTTTTTGGTATTCTAAGTAAAGTGAGTGCTCCTTACATTTATTGAAGACACGCACACGCACACAAACATTTGAATAAAATAAGTCATTTATTACGCATAATGCAAATGCACACACACATGACCACATTTTAGTTTTTACATATTCTCTTTTGCAATTTGGAACAGAGTGTATCATATAGATCATATTTAGACATTTTTTAAAATGAAACAAAAATATATCAATATACACACATTTGTACATGTCTGTATGCAATATATGCATGATCACAAGTCTCTCCTCCTTACCTTTTAAGATAACATTTACTATGCTAGAAGAAAAGAAATCATAATTAGGTTTTATTATTATTTTTATTTTATAATTGATTTTCATTTTTTAATGTTATGCTAAAAATTTAAGACCTTTTTATTTTTCATGTATTAAAGTTAAGAGGTGCATATATACATAGTTCTTTCGCTCCCTTTCTCTCTGAAAGAGAAAAACTTTAAAATAAAATTTTCTTAAATTACCACCAACAACCATGTGAAAGTTAGTTGGTAAAGAGCAACATAAAGAAAAAAACATATAAAAAGTTCATTTAACAGCATAGATAATATTTAACTTCATATGGTTATTATGTACATAATTATGTATTAATGTTAAAAGTAATGGAGAGACAGTTGAAAAAACAAACAATTTAAATTTTAATTCATATTAATAAAGATAGTAATAATAATAATAACATAATGAAGATGAAAATAAAATATTACGTGTAATCCAAGTATAAAAATAGAAAGAAAATTCACTGATATATGTATTTTTTATTAAATAACTAAAAATCTTATTCAGAATATATCGGTTTGATAAACACCGCGTCTCATGGGTACAGGTGGTAGGGTCTGTTGTTTGGTTGCCGCTTTACTTAAATCGCTTTGTAAATTTAGCAACTTTTCTGCTTTGGTCTGGGTAATCTCTTCGAATTTAATTATAGCAGTGGGCAGCAGTTCTTCTATCAGGAACACTTTATTCTTAATTACGAAATTTGGCTAACAGTTAACGAAAGCATAAATTAGTGATCAGTAGATATAAAATTAAAAATCTTTTTAACCTACATCAACACTTAAGCCTGCTATAGGTTTAATGGCGTATTGAGCGCGCATCAAGTCACTCAACAATAGTTGACAACTGTTCATTAAGGCTTCACTTTTCGCTAAAAGAGCACAATGATTAGTTACTTGTAGAAAATGTCTGGTAAAGTTGACTGTCGATTGAGTTAAACTGATCCAGGTATCTCCGGTACTGTGGTCCCGCATATTGATACCCATCCGATCGAATTCTAAGAGCAGTCGTTTCAAATTGGACTTTGTTTGCAAATTGTAGGGTTGCCATATGTCTTCGGTGCGTCCAACAGTTTCCAGAAATCGAGCATGCTGTTCTTTTATTAGCTCATCAAGATCCGATCTAAGCAGCCCATCCAAATGGTACGATAAATCTAAACCGATTTCACACAATTTAGCGCACGGTTTACGCACGCCTTCAATACATTTCGCAATCGCTTCTAAATGACTACCTTTGGTTAAATAGTGCTTCTTCAGCTGACTAGCAAAATATTGCAATTCGGTGTTGCACCAAACAACCAAAGCTAAATTCATTGTCAAAATAAATGAAAAATAATGAAAACGTAGAAACAAGAGACAACAAACATACCAGCCACACAAGCTGGTTGCTTCTCAAAAGCATCCATAAACTCGCACGTCACTTGAGCTAAATCGCAAAAAAATAATTCGGAGATTTCTCCATTGTTACGGCGTGCCTCCCGCTGAGCACTGCGTAATGCCACGGAACAAAGTTTTAGTAAAGTACCGCATGCTTGTCTAGCTTTACCCATGTTAACGAGAATTTGCAGACAACGGCGTGAAGATCGAAGGGCCACTTGTAAATTACGTGCATGACATTTGGATAATTCTTTAAGCAACACTTGCATCAATTGCTTTTCCAATGTGTTTATTTTAAGTTCAATTTCAAAAGCGTTAGCAAACGTTTTATCCTGAACTAAATACTCTTGACATCGTCTTATTAAAGCTTCAGCATCTTCGAAGTGACGTTGTGCTATTAGTGTTTGTACATCTTCATTAGCCGATGTAAGCCATTCGGGTCCACTATTTTCCACTGGCTTTAATGGCTGGAAATTGGTTGGACTTAAATCAACACTGCTTACGATTGATGTTTGATCACTGATGGGTGCTCCAGTTGATTGATTATGTGGTGGTTGCGGTGCGGGCCCTTTTTTTGTTTTTTTCTGTTGTTGATCCCAGCGAAATGCCACTTCTAACTGCTCAATCCATTCAATTTTACCAGCTGCAGTAACACTTTGGAATATCTTTGCTCCCTCAGGTGTTATGATATTTACAGCATTTTTAACACCTTCCAAGTCCTTGATATTAATGACAGCAATTTTTTTTGGATCATATTCAGTCACAAATTCCAACCTTCTATAAATATTTATAAATAGGTTTGGTTTTACAATGAATTTCAAACATACTTGTCGTGTTTTACTTTACACACTATAAGAACATCATTAAAAAGGAAAAAGAACACCCTCTGTATGGGTCGGTAATCGTTACCATCCAATTCGGTAAGAGCTCCTTCTTTAAGAAGCGTTTTTCTCTCCAGATTACCACTGAAACCTTGCACCATATCTTTAATTGCTTGTGCTGCATGTAAATTCTCAGCGTCCTCCAGTTCGTCGGCGTCGTTATTCTCTTCATCGGCATTCCTCGTATTTACATCAGTTAATGAAGATAATATGTTATGTTGTTCTTGTAGCAATAGCGACATTTGAGTCATTTCAGATTCCAGATCTATAAATGGATTATTAAATATTATGAAATTACCAACCAATACTAAGTGCAATGATTGTTACGAGAAATCTCTTTAGCTGTCTCAATAAATTGCATATAGTTGGCATAGACAGACTTCTTTAGAGTAGCCGCTGTTTGATCGCTGTATGCTTGAATATCCTTTTTACATTTTTGCAATTCGGCGCTACCTATACACTCCTTAACCAATTGTTTTGTATCTAGAGGGGCATAAAATTGCACAAAAAATTCAATAAAAGTTACACTCTTTATAAATGGCATTACCCCCACAGCACCTATTTTAACTTACATTTTTCCACACTAAAATTGGAATTGTCGAATTCTTTCCTTAATTCTGTCATGTTTGCTTAAAATCCCGTGCATAAATGTATTTTCTTGAGCACAGAAAACAGAAGCGACAAAATAAAAATTTTTTTTCATTGGCCTTGCAAAAAATATTTGGTTCACGAATGTGCTAGTTCAATTAATTAAACGATTACAATTAGTTCGTGCACTCACATTAGTTCTAGTTCTAGTTACTTTTAGATGTTGTTTCGCATTGCAGTTGTGAAATTAATCTGTTAATATTCAAAGTTCAGAAAAAATATATAATACAACATAACATAATAAAAACAAAGAAAGAATTGATTACATTTATTTTATTATGGGCATAAACTGTATGAAACATTTAAACAGATTATTAAAAATGATGGGTCTTCCACACATATTTTTAATTTTATTTTCCTATACAAAAATCTTTGAAAACAATGTCTAGTATATCATCTGCACTGACATGGCCTGTAATATGTTCAATGCACCTCACAGCTTGTCGTATCTTTTGAGCCGATATAGCTAGGTCGGGATAATGGTATGGAGAATAATCGGTGAGGAACTGCGATAAGTGGTCAATGCAGTTGACTAAATGTTGACGATAGCGCGATTGTGTAAGTCTTGGGACTTCAGCCAAAGGAGTACCACATCTATAAATATAATTTATTTTAAGCTAGCTTTTGCTTTTAATATAAATAAATACTGATACGCACAATTGTTTGAGTAATTCTTCAAAATGACGCAAAAATTCTTTAACATTGGTCTCTGTTTTGCAAGATATACACTGAAGAGTTGACAAATCTTGCAAATTCTTGAAATCCAGTTCACTCAACAGATCCACTTTATTCGCTATTGATTGGATTTGCTTTGTATTCAAATTATTATATTCATTTATGCCCAATTTTAGAAGATGTCGATTCAGGTATTCATCCAATGACAGCTTAGTGAGAACATTATTTTTTATTAAATCATTTGCATCCAATATTAATAAGATGAGATCGGCTTGTTGCAAACATTTCTTTGCTCTCTGTATACCTTCGAATTCTATAGGGTCCTCTGTTGTACACCTTAAGCCAGCAGTATCGGCAAATCGCACTGGGTAGCCGCCGAAATTGTGAGTCGATTCAATTATATCTCTGGTGGTGCCGGCTATATCAGTAACTATTGATACATCACGTTGACACATTAAGTTTAAAAAACTACTTTTCCCAACATTGGGCTCTCCTACAATAACTGTGCGTACACCAGCACGCAACATTTCGCCACGACGTTGATCATTTACATGTGTTTGGATTTCTTGCTTTATTTGCTCTATTTCATTGGTTAGTTGGCTGACGACATCATTCTCGATATTCTCATCTTCAGCAAAATCTATATAAGCCTCCATATGGGCAGCAGAACGAATTAAATTTTTACGCCACTTAGCATAGAGCCGTGACAATACACCACCACTCTGTAAGAGAGCCTGAAGTTTATAATAATGTTTAGAAAATCCTTAGAGCAATGAGTGTTAGTTTAGCTTATATTTTACTTGCTTTCTTTGAGCTTCTGTTTCAGCATGTATTAAATCGGCCAAGCCGTCAACTTCTGTTAAGTCTAATTTATTATTAAAAAATGCTCTTTTTGTGAACTCTCCAGGAGTGGCAGGCCGCAAACCATACACTTGACTCAAGGCACTTAGCATAGCTGCAATAACAGCTATGGAGCCGTGAACTTGAAATTCACAACTGTCCTCACCAGTAAACGAGGCAGGTTGGGGAAACCATAAAACCAAACCTTTGTCGATTACTTCATCAGTGGATGGATGATGCAAAGAACGCAAGTAAGCGTATCGTGGCTTCAAATCATATTTGTTTTTTAAAATGGCTTTTAAAACGCTTTTCGTATTTGGTCCACTAACACGTATAACCGACACTCCACATTTGCCATAGCCGGAGCTCAACGCAAAAATTGTACTTGACGAATTTGTATAACGCCTTAACAGCGAATAAATGTCCCTGTTAGGCTTTTGAAATCGATATAAAATATTCATTACATGACATTTATTTATTTTTTATGAACTACTTTTAATTTTAAAACACAAGTTTTGCAAATGTTATAGAAAATTAACTCTAATTTTTTTTCGGTGCAACAATTCAGTTGTTGGCTAAAACAGAATGCTTGCATCGCTGCACCAAATTTCCAGTATGGATAAATTTCCTTTTCAAGGCTATGATGATGATCCTTAAATAATGCATAAATTATACACCATTTATTTTAAACCAAAATTTTTTTATTTCAAAGAAATTTTAATTTTTATAATTACTATAAATAATTTAATTGATTGCATTTCGAATTTCTTTTCACCGCAGTGCCGCGCAGGTGGTTTCAACATTCAATACGAACAATCTTTAAATTCAGCTTCAATTTAATGTTTTTTTTTTTAATGTCCACCTCCTTTTACAATATTAAGGCGTTTGCGATATTCGGCCCAAACAAGACACATCATCGGAGGATCCAAGCAGCGACATTCCACCGGCTTAAGTGGATCGATTTCACATTTTAGGCATTCCGAATAGGACGGATATGGTGTTTTCTCAGGCACGCAATCACGTTTAATCGTTTTGAGACATTTTGGCGGATTACGAGCAGCTGGACAATTTTTCAACATAAAGCGCGGACACTTTTGCTGCTTCACAGACCTGCAGGGCATTTTAATTTTCGGTTTTAACGAACAAGCATTCTTAGCCGCCTTTTTGGCTCCTTCCCTTTTGCGCGTTTCCATTGGGGGGAATTTGAGCTTTTCGAAGCAACATACGGGCACTTCTTTAATGTGTAGCGGAGGACACGGTACCCAAGTTTGTTGATATTTTCGGTTCATTTTATCACTGGTTTTATAATACAGTTCATCCATTCGTATTGGAGGATCTGGGCAGGGGTCTATACAACATTCGGGAAATTCCCACATTGAATCTACGTGCGGTGGCGGTGGATCATACTTTTCTCCAGTAAGTTCTCGACGCACCTTGGCTGGGCAGGGTGGCAATTTGGCCAAGTTTTCCTCCGTGCATTTAGGTTCAAGTACCTCGGCGCAATCCTTCCGTGATGAGTGTCTTAAAGAGCTGGCGTTTTTCCACTTTAAAATTATTTGAAATAAGCGGCCATTCCGTGATATCGCAGGTAAGAGTGACATTATTATTTATTTTGGAATTTATAAAATGTTGCAATTTTCCTCTAAAGCGTTTTTAAATTTTGAAAATTTCAAATAGAAATAAAAATACACAAATGACTGAAAAATCAAAATGTTTACGTTTTTTTTTTCTTTATTCAAATATCAAGTACATACTCTACAACTAAGTTAAAAGTGAAAAAATCGTGTATGTTGTATAAAAATTTGGAATTTTGTGTTTGAAACAGTAAATGTTCGAAACTATTCTTATGCTATATGTGTGTGTGCATAAGTATGTGTATGATTTAAAAATATTTTGTAAAACGTGTAAGTAAATCTCCTTTTGGGGAGCAAATTGGAAACGTTTTTTTACAATCCGCTGCGTTTAAACCAGCTTTATATGCCTGCCAATAATGATCGTCTGCGTTGCTTCTTGTCGGCCTTTGATTTGAATGAGAAAAGTTACGGTGAATAAAAATTAAGAAGAAAACTAAATTTGGCTTATGCCAAATCTTAAATATCCTCCACATCTGTGGGCGTGTATTACGTATCAGCTTGCAAGTCTGGTTTTATGATGAATATGGTTTTTTGTAAATTGTGACCGTGTTTATTATCTGACCATGTCCATTGATGGTTGGAATAATCATAAATATGTCCACCAAATTTAAAGTTTATAGGTCAATTTTTGTGGCAGATTGTGGCAAAACAGACGGACACACAGAGATATATGTCTAAATCGACTCAGTTGTTAATGCTGATCAAGATTATATATACTTTGTAGGGTCTTTGAGGCCACCTTCTGGGTGTTGCAAACGCAATAACAAACTTAGTATACCCCCATCTAATGTGAAGGGTATAATAATATTATAAAAGTTTACAACAAACGTACGTAAATATCGTATTGACCAGCTGATGGTATAAATTTCGATTTTCATTAAAAGTCTCAGTTTCAACATCAAGCGGAAAGTATGCCAAGTCACATATAAATCTGAGCAAACATTCTTGGTTACCGAACGGATCTAGGCTAAGGCACAAAATAATTATTTAAAAATCTTTCTTAAACATATGATACACTTACCTGCGTAATACTGTTTCCATAAAATTATAAACAACAGATCGACTCGTATCATATTGTAGCGTGGCATTCGTGGCCGATCGTTGCTGTCGGGCAGAAAACGTGGACGAATTGAAATAATTCCACCAATATGTGGCATCCGGGGTTGGGATATATTGCATTTGCATATTGTAAAACATAATTAACGATCTCTGAGAATCAGGTAAAAGGACGGGAAGATTGATGCCTAGAACCAACTAAACAATTCCATTAACAGTTTCTAATTATTGGTTGTGGAGACATGAACGGGGTACCTTAACTGTGCCACCATTGCCGTAGGCCAGAAAAGTACGCTTCGTACGATGACGATGAGTGACAAGGCCAGCCTTTATACACACATTAAATAAAATAATGAAACTTGACCAGGTACGAAGTTTGATGTTCATAATAAAATTTTAACATAAATATTAATTGGGCTACGTGCACATTATGCACAAACTTGGAACATCATATACACAGACACACTATCTTTTCAATAATTTTTATTTTAAACACCATGCACATGCAGCGGTAACCCATATACAGAGATACATACATTGGCGTTGATGTGCGTTGAGTTTGGATGTTTGGTTTAAAGTGGTTTTGCGTACAATTAACACGTTGATGTGTGCTTTTTGATAATGACCGAATCTTCATTGCATTACACACAACTACATATACATGTTAGTACATAAATCAACTAAATCCTCTAATATGTGGCCTCTGACATACAAATGAATCCAATCTCAATATTATCTTTATCACTTTAAGTGCATTGCATTGTACATACTCTGCACAACATCAAACACGACTGTTACAACACATCACACTGCCTAGAATGAAACATTAGCCAACTTATACTTTATATATTTTAATATACGAGTATGACTCTGAGATTGTATCCTATTTGCTTACGGTACGGCGTGATGTTGTTGATTATCACGGTAATAAATTATGTGAACGCATATATACATACATATGTGTGTATGTGTGTACGTGTGGAATATCTATCGTTACACTTTTTTTTTGCAAACACCATATATGCATATGTGTGCGTTATGTTGAATACACTTATTAGATACTTTTTAGGTATGAACGAGTAAAAAGCTAACCTTGGCTCAGCCACATCTTGCATACTCTTCAAATTTACACTTTAACTGGAAGCATTGAATTATAAATGTATAGGGAATTTTTGTGAATTGTACATAGTTTGTGAAGTCTCGGCAGCCTCCTTCTTATAGACCGCCCTCCCCAATGTAAAGCATATAAAAAACGTATTTCAACCTTAATTCATTAACGTGGTAGTTTATTTACTTCATGTACGGATCGTTTTCCTCTGGTGTTCAAATAATGTTTCCACAAAATAAACAAATGTTAGTACTCCAAATTTTCAACGCTAATTTTGATTGTAAACATTTACATAAATTAACGGCTTCTCATGGCTTATGGGCGATGCCTCAATTAAGATTGCCATTTATTTACGATGTAACACTACCCACAAAAAGTACTTTTATTAGTTATATTATTATTCTCTTTGAAATTATTAAACAATAACTTTTAATATTAAATGATGAAACTTCAGCAATCATAGAAAAAGAAATTATTTAAAAATATGTAAAAATCTATAATAACAATAAAAAGCGGAAATGGCCTCAAACAGTACACATGGAAATAGTAAAATATACAAAATATACAAACAAGTCGATAAAGTTTAATAAAATGGCTATTAGAACTTTATGTGTAAAAATGAGTATCATTATACTAGAGGGTACCTAAAATTTAACCCAAGTCTAATATACCCTTCACATTAGGTGGGGAGTATACTAAGTTTGCTTTTGTGCTTGCAACACCCAGAAGGAGGCGTCCGGCACCTTAGGAAATATATATATTTTTGATCATCATCAAAACCTGAATCGATTTAGACATATATCTCCGTGTGTCCGTCGGTTTTTGGCAAAATCGGTTGATCTATGAACTTGAAATTCGATATACAAATATAAAGTAATTCCACCGACTATAATGTTTTCACTTGTTTTCCATACCTCATCCAATTGTTTATTATTTATGTTTGACATTTGCAAACATAAATAAAAAGTTTTTATAAGTTGACAAATTCTTGTACTAAGAAATAATCGGAAAATTATTAAAAAATTCAAAATTTCGGTTACATGCCTAGTTCGTTACATAGTTCTACAAAATTAATACATTCAAGCATGATATTGAGCACGTTCATGCGATTTACCCGTTTCGCTAATTTGACCTTCCAATGGAATATAAGGAATGCATCGCGAATGCATTGTGTAAAAGATGCTGAAGCCCGCATCACTACAAAAGTCTGTCCAACCGAACATCACTTTTCGTTTCGAGAAGAGAAAAGCAAATTGACATCAAGGTGGGAAAAGCCATTTTGTATGATCAATCAAAATAATCCAGTACGTTTGGATGAAGTTTATTACAAAGCGACAGACAAATGGAAGTGTAATTTCCAACAGACTTGGGCCTCTTGCCCCCAAATCAAGTTTATGGAAGTGCCGGTTTGTACAAATGAACAGAATGATGCACCCATTGAAAAGCGTACGGCGAGAGTTAGAGGGAAAACTGCCTGCCCCATTATAACTCAGAATTGTAAAATGAAAAAGAAATGTGGCTCATCTATGCCAAGTTGCAAGGAGGATCGTATACGCTCACGTTATTTATCTTTCACTGAAGCCATAAACGCTAATCCACCAGAAACACCACCTTGTCGCAGTTACTCGGAAGCAATTAAACTTCAGCGACGTGGCAATCAATGCAAATGTCTCAATTTGGACAAACCGACAATGTGTCTGCTATGGTTGGCATTCAGGCGACATTTATCATGATAACGAGGTTTACAATCGAATAAGTTCAAGAGATCAAATAAAAAGGGGTGTAGCAATCCATATGCTTTCAGTGGTACATAAAAGTGGAAACATATGGACATAACACCATTTTTATTTGAGCACCTTCTACATTATTCCTACCCTTGAATATGAATTTAGTGAAATTCTATTTCATTATTAATGCGATGTCCGGTGCGTTGATATTACAAATTTATCCCTGCCTTAAAACTGTGATTCAATGTCGATCTGTTACATTTGTATAAGTTAACATTATAATATTTTATAATCCTGTGAGGGGGGCGAGTGGAATAAAATATTAATAGAGTGATGTGTGGGCATTTGTGCCAGTATGTGCTAGCATGTATGTGTTATAGTACTTAAATTTACAACATAAGTGTAATAAAATGTTTATTAAAATTACTTTATTTATATTTTCATTTTCATTTTCATTTTCATTACTTAAATAGTTTATATGTGCATACACGGACGCCACATATTCACACGTTGATAACCTTCGCTTATGATTGTCAGTTGATTTCCTCTATGGCCGTGTGGACGTCATGAACATAAAAAGAAAAGCGGAATGCAGATGAAGTATGCAGAAAGAATATCAATAGTAGTGTGACACCACATTGTCATTTTAATTTTAAAAAGCGAGTTTTTTTAAGCGAGTTCGCAATTCGCAATTGACTTCACGAATGCTTAGCCCAGTTAGTTTATTAATAACAAGTAAGAAAATTAAATTTGGCTTAGGACAAATATTAAATACCCTCCATATCTACAATAATGGGCGTGGCAGGTATGTGATTACGCCCTCTAATTGTGTATGTATTACGTATCAGCTTGCAAGTCTAGTTTTGTGGTGAATATGGTTTTTTGTAAATTGTGAGCGTGTCTGTTATCCGACTATATCCATGTTTACCATATCGGTGGATAGGATAACTATAGATATGCATACCAAATTTCAAGTTCATGGATCAATTTTTGTGCCGGTTATGTAGATTTTTGTTGATAGTAGGCGTGGCTTTTCACCAATTTTACCCATTTTAAATAGCATTCTGTGTACAAAAAACGCAAAGTGCCTGAACAGAATTTCAGCTTAATATATCTAAATTTACAAAAAAACAGAAGCAAACGGTTCCGCGTAAGAGGGAGTCTGGCATATTTTAAGAAGTTTAATAACAAGAATTAATTAACTATCAGGGAAGTTCCACGACTTTTACAAATATTTATAAAATCTTTGTAATTGCAGCGAGAATATTTTTAAGGCATTTGGAGTACAAATCACCGCAATTATAACCGAGAAATCCTTTTAATTCAGCCACATGATATAATGATGATGATTCCATGCCAACCAAGGCTGAAGGTCTAAAATATATGTCCCATGCATTAAATACAATATTAAATATTTTCAAATCCTTACCTTAGTATAAATTCCAAAATATCACTTAAAAAATTACCGTGAGACTTATCAAAGGGCTCTTGTGATATATCACAAATGTGTCTCAGTAAGCAGGACTTTTGAAAATCATAACTGAAAATGTCAAGTGTTACTCTCTCTCAATTAGATTGTTTAAAATTTCATTTTTTATTTGTACACCTTTCGAGTGCATTTTCCACAGCATGATAAAATTCGATAAAATGAAAATCATTTTGATATACCCGCGCCCTCTCAGTCGATCCTTGCTTTTGATTCTGGGGATAAACTTTCAGCTTTTTGGCATCATTTAATAAATGTTCATGCGGCCATATGGGTGTCATGTATAATTGCGACAAATTCGATGGCATGTCGTGATTCATTTGAAAGCCCCAATCAAAAAGTATTTTACGATTTTCTTGTACATCACTTATGGGCACAGACAATGAACCGATTATCTTAAACCAATGCCAAGTAGAAAACATTTTAACTGATTTTCACAATGTCCTGTAAACTTACTTGAAAGACTGTAGCGGGCGGATATAATAAAGTGGTAGTGCTTCTGCTGACATTTGTTATAAAATTCAATAAAAGCGCGTACAGTATGAAATGCACTTGGGTAACACACCCTTCCATGATAATTGCTTAACTGCGTTTATATCATTTACATATGCGAGCGGTTACTACAAATTGCGGCAATTTCACATTACAAAAGAATTTCCATTTGCCAACTGATGCACACATAACATACATTAGAGAAAATTTTACAACAAAGTTTTGAAATCAATTCATAGATTAAGCATATGTGTGTGTGTACATATCCACTTAATACACATGCGATACATATAGGAATTGTGCTAAGATAGTAAAACTCATTAGTTACGGTAGTTTCCGTTCAAGTGAACACAGTTTTGCACACAGTATTGTGTTGCACATTACACAGTTATGTGTAATGTGTTGAAAGGAATGTATTTTCGCTTTTTATTACTTAATTAGTCCAGTGTTATTATTATATAGGACTATATGTAATTAAGTGTCAGAAAATAAGACGTAGGTACAGACACGCCTACACTTTATGCAAAGCTTCTCCATTAAAGGTAAAACATACTATAAGCGTCATCAAAAGAAAGCGCAATCTTATACATGGCACGCCCACACTTTAAGCATAAATGCGAAGCGTTGTTAAGGGGAGATTTAAGTCAAATATAGCTTTTTCAGATGATTAATTCTAGACGTGAATTGTGGTAAAGCCATGGTTACAATATGTAATTTTTTTATTGAGGCATGATAAAAATGTGAATTCTTGATCGCAGCTTTTTTATATAAGGGGGATATGAAGAAGGGTCATTCGAGTTAGTGAGTAGTGAATAATGGTCCACATGTTGTAACATCCACATATATACCACGGGTTTATTTAGAAATATACATTCATGTAAAGTGTAATGATAGTGTTTTCTTATTTGTACATTATAGGCAAATCCACAATACATTTGCTACATCATTTCGTGATGGTCTGGGTTACAAAACTTAATAGATTATGACGACAATCGGCATAAATGTATTCACAATTCTCATGTAAAAAACCATACATTTCAGCTGCTTCATATAAATCCTTATAAAGTAATTCATCCTTAGCAAAACCTTTATGAAGGGACGGGCTATAAATATATATAAAACAAGCAAAATTGTTATAGTTGCTCAAGTCCGACCCTTTAATACTTTACACCATTTAGCTCCTTATATTAGCTATTATAATTAGTTTTGCTTCAATTAATTTTGTATAAAAATATTAAGAATTGTTTAATGGGACCTTATTGGGGGAGATGTTTTAAAAATGATCTGATTCGGTACATTTTTAATAGTGTTTAATTTTGCGTCATTACAATTCCTTGTACTCTCACAAAATGTGATTTGTTTGAACATGGACAGGTAGACAGACACGGTTAAATCAATTCAGATTTAGATTCTGAATAAAACGGTATAATTGAAAAGTGGGTGTGGCAATTACCATTTAGGAGTTACAAACATCTGCACAAACTTAATATATTGTTTGCTACGAGTAGTGTAGGTTATAAAAAATGTGAACCATAGAATTTAGCACCTGATAAATAAAAAATAAACTACCTTAGAATAAATATTAACGCGTTGCTGAAAATGTTGTCTTGTTCATCGGTAAAGGGACTCCGAGCGAATTCACAAACAGTGCGCATTAAGCAGCTCTCATGGTAACCGAAACTGAAATGATGGAAATAAATATATAGTGTTGTTTATATGAGAATAAGCTTACCCTACTAAAAAATCTTCAAGCCCTTGATACAATTCCCCAGCAGTAAAATCACGGACATGTTGTCGTTGTTTTATGTTGGTCACATAATTTGGATATTTTGGCTCTTTAGTCCATACGTTTTGTATTAAATCACGCTTGGAACGCTCTACATGAGGCCATATGGGTGTATTATAAAATGAGGAGAGGTTAGCGGGTAAATCGTAAGACATTTGAAAACACCAATCAAAAAATATACGACGCTCTGGATATAATTCTGTTATGGGAACAGAAATTGAAGGAATCAACTGAAAAGTGGCTTAGAATAGTCTTTCTAGCGAAAACATAAATATTTCTTTACTTACACCAAATTTCGATGAAGCTGGGTGTAAAATCGTGCCACTTCCAAAATATATATAAAATGTTTTCATATAAAGCATCAAATATAAATTCCATAATTTCATTCTCATTATGAGTTTTTTCAGTGACAGAAGAGCCAACAACTTTATATTTCTCACTAATGTTGACTTAATAAATGTTCAATTATTTATACCGTTAATGACCAGGCACCGAATAAAATACAATAGAAATATAGGTTAATAAGAAAAATCAATAAAGAAAATATAACTTGAACAGCATTACATTTTTTTACATATTCTGATGATTTTATTTTTTTAGTATTTTTTGAACCATTGATCAATTTAGTGAGTGGCTGTGAAATGCTCAAAGTTTATCATATATTTTTTATATGCTTATACATAATATTTATCAAGTTAATGGAAGAAACGAAAGCTAACAACATTAATGATCTATTACCGGTAATGGAGCGGGTATTTTCACGCAAAAAGCGATGGCTGTTGTTTCCGAAGGGCAGTGCCTTAAAATTCACCTTACTTTTTGGCCAAAAACTTATAGCTTTATATCCGAAAGGCTTTGATATAAATATAGAAGCTGCTATTTATTACCCCATGCCATCAGCCCGAATAGATATACAACCTTCTATGCCGTTCCATTATAAGAAAAACATAATTAATGATTATACTAAAATAAAAACACAAAATATCTTTGAAAGCAGTTCAGCAAATATTTGGAGAGCAACACCGCATGTTTCCGGTGATACCTATTCTCAAAAATGGCATAAATGGCCTTTATTAAGCAAAAATCATGGCTATAAATATGAAAATATGCGAAGGCGGGATAAATGGCATTCATTAAAGAATCCACAAAATTTTAATTTCGATTGTACAAAACAAACGATGCAATCATATAATCGTTCGTGTAAATCGTACAAGAATTTGGCATTTTATCATAGACAACGTGAACGCCGCCAATTATTTGATCATTTTGAAAAGTTTTCTACCGTGTAAGTGCGTTTAATACCATTTAAATATTTTTAAAGCCACCGTTATAATGATAAGGGGATATATTGCTTTTGTGCAAACATTTTTTTTTATTCAAAACAATTATAAAGCTTAAAAGTAGCCTCCCGCACTCTGCAAAATATATCTAATCTTGATCAACATCAAATTCAAAGTCGATCCAAGCGTCGACGTTCAGATGTACGTCGTTTGTGAATCCATCTAAGAAAATTATTCTCGAGTTTGTGAAAATTGAAATATATCAATTTTAAACTTGGTGATTAATATTAAAAATAAACGAAATAGATCTAATAACACGCCCATAATGCAGCAACAACAGAACAGAGCAATTTTGAAGCCTTTTTTCAAACACTCGATGATTTACTTAAACTAAAAAACATAACTTGCGTACATTTAACGCTGAATATTTTCCTTGAAAGGTTTTTACTTTATGTGTCCCAAAATCTATTAATTTTTTGTACTCGTTTAGTGTTGGAATTGATGGGAAAGCCTGTATATTAAGAGGTATTTGCGAAAGTAGACATCTTCTGCTGCCCACAGGTTACTCCATGGCTCACGATGTACTGAGAATAATTTTTAGGTAACTCGTATAACATTGAATTTTGACCAATGATTTGACTAATATATCTTTTTTTTACATCTATAGTTTTCCTTTACATGAAGATTTTGAAGATAATTACCGCAAAGCCTATAATTGGGATTATGAAAATTGCATTTCCAAATTTCAAGCTAAATGTCCTTTCAGCATATTAAATGTACTCCTTAACAAACGTTATTATTGAAGTAAAATCAAAGTAATTGTTTTCATGAATTCCACTTATATTCAACATACTGGAAAATATTATACAACTTAACATAAATTCATTGTTTACACGACCAAATGTGAGGACCACAATGAGTCCTTACATAAATGATAACGCGCAGAACAATCGCCCTTTAAATTGTGTGCAGTATCGTAACGTTGCTCCATATAAGTCAAACGATTACTACTGACATCCTCTTCTAAGGGTTCCGGCATGGTAAATACTGCACGCATGATTTCTCCCACAAAAGAACCTGGTTTACGGTCACCAGCTTTTTGACCCGTTTCACACAAAGCTCTTAATACACAATGATGACCACTTGAACCACGTCTATAAGTGTGATAGTCATGATGATGATAATGTGGAAAATGTAATGATGTATAAAATTTATATTTTATATGCTATTGAGTACCCTGAGCCACTTGAAATAATATTGAAAAGTAATTGTTATATTTTTTATCTCTTTCATAATTGTAATCATTGGGGAGTGCATGTGGGTAATACGTATTGTTTAAACGCAGTAAAATGATAAGCTTCGTTGCTTGTGGTGATAATACCACATAAGACCAGACCGGAGACCTCTTTAAAAAACTAAAAGTCACTTCCAAACAGACCTTTCCCCACAGTTCACGTTAACCACCCACATTCGGAGTGGCTGTGAGTGTATGTGCATTAAACATTATATTGTTCCAATGAGTACTATGTGCTGTAAATAATTTCTGGAGTTAGTGCGTATTACACTATATTGTTCTCTATACATATAATGATTGCGGTGCTGACGATAATGATCATAATTATGTTTGCACCCTTGTTGGAGTTTGCCCCAGCAATAGTGTCGTATAATGCTTTTAAAATGTCCATTATTTCTTATTTCTTTTCAATTTTATATTCTTATCAACTGCATGCACTTACCCTTTCAAATATTTCTCAATGCTTTCGTAAAGGGAATGTCTGGTGCTGCGTTGATATCTTATATGAATGTGATCCCATTTAGATAGGGCTGGAGAATTTATTCCACTACGTTTATGGCGAGAATGAAGGGCTGAGTTTTTTTTACCAAATATCGGTAAAATTTGATGTTTTATAGAGGGTCTTCTACTGTAAACAGGTTTTTTCATATATCCTGAATTATTCATCAAATTATGCTTCCTTGCCGCACCCTTTAATCTATGAAAATTATGATTATATAGGAGGTTAAAAGAAATCATCTTTAAATATTTACCTTGACGGCAAATTCCACCACGGATATTTGATGTGATTAGTTGGATGGTAGTGAGTATTGTCCACTTTATTCCAAACGGGATTTAATTTGGGAGTTTTGTAATAATACTTTTTATAAACGTTATAATTTGGTTTTGACGTGTTTAGCAAATATTTTGAATGCATCGGAGGTTGAAAGGTGGGCTGAAAGTGTGTATATTTATAATAACGATTGAAAGGTTTCATTTGCCAATGATTATTAGACAAGTTAGTTGTATCATTACGACGTAAACCCAATGTTCCAGTTTTTAATTGTTCCTTTAGATCATCAAGTATTTCGCTTGGCGGTTTAGTTGGCAATTCCCACGCTAAAGCTACGGTAACACCCAAAATTAAATAATTGGTATAGTCAACCACTCCAACAATTAAATCATATACTAAAAGAATGCAATAATATGAGAAAGTTGTATTTGGTTAATTTTTTTTTTTTAATAATATTTACCGATCTGGAACGAAGAACCCTCGGGAAATTCCAAGTAACGTTTTTTTCGCGACAAATGATCCTCAAAATCCATATGCGATACAATTGTTGGATTTAATTCATTGTTTTTATTATGCCGGACATCTATTCCATAGAGATTATTGTGATTGCTAAAACTTGTTTTGAAAAATTGTAGATTCATACCAAGAATCAAGTAAAAATTAAAATGCATTCCGTTTGGCTTTAAAAGGAATTATTTCACCTCTAGCTTTACTTCAAAATATTCGACTGTCATTTAACCGGCATTTGTTCGATAAGCAGAAGACCTAGAGTAGAACAACATCTTTGAAAGATGAAACAGAGAATGAGAAAGAAGGAGAGGTGTTAATTACCTGTTCTCAGTGTGTCTAATTGGTTTTGAAGTTAAATATACACATGAAATCTTATAACAGAAGATAGATGTAATAATGTATGTGGGTTAACAATTTTAAAGTGCCTTTGAAACGAATTCTTCCTTTTCAAGTTTACTGACTTATTATAGCCCTTTGAGCTTGTGCGAGAAAGTTTAAGCTCCTTCGTCTTCTTATTGCCTAAAATTCTACGCGAAGAACGAGTTAAAAGTGCAGCGATACGAATTCACAACCTTTTTACTTGGACACAAAACAGTTTTTCTATAAATATATTTTAATAAATAAATAGTTGTTTCTTTTTGTTTTATTTCTGCCACAAAAAAAAAAAAGAAGAAAATTTAACCGCTTAATGCAAAAACCAGAAAAGCTGTTAATTTCAAAAGAAGAAGACTAAACAAGAAGCAATCGGTGAAACTAATAACAAAATGAAAACAACATTTTACCCTACAAACACAAACACAAACACAAAATATATGAAACAAAAACAAAAAGAATAAGTAAAAATGTTATAGTGGATCAAGCCCGACCATTTAATCCCCTACACTACTTAGCAACTAAATTATGCTACAACTATGCTATTGTAGTTGTGTCTGTATACGAGAGGCCTTATAAGTTACTTTGTCAAATATAAGTATATGGAGAGGGGTTCTTAAAGTGGTCTGATTGGATTGAAATTTGCCACTGGCAAATATTATGACAATTAACTATTCTTTACCTATTTTTGTCAAAAAATGTTGAGGATATAAATTTTTTGTTATATAAAGATTTCCAATGTAATAAAAACCTTATATGGGGAGGAGTTCTAAAAATGGTCTGATCTGCACTATTTGAATCCTTGTACTAAATTTCATTGAAATATGCCGAACATTTGCCGTTTAGGAGTTTCAAACATCTGCATCAACTTAATATAACCTTTACCATAAGTGGTGCAGGATATAAACACAATTGAAAAATTTTACTCAAGTATTGGTCGATTTGAAAAATTCATTATTTTGGAGATTAATTCTAAATAGAAATATTATTGTGGGTCATCTAAAGAGAGCTTTCGATTAATAAAAACATTACATCCTATTTAGCAGGCGTTCGCATTTGTACTTAAGAAGAAGTTAGTTTGTGTGGGTTTGGGGATCGTTCGTAATAAAGTTGTATATGGCTTGTGTGTTCACCACCACCTTAATGTGACTGATACTGCGGGCGGAGTCTTAATACATATTTTAAGTGAAAATATTTAGAATATACAAATGCGTTTTATTTGTACTCCAGTTTAGGCTCTGAAAGGTTGAAAGGTTGCAAACATCTGCTTTACAGCATTAAAAACTTGCTGATATAGTAGAGTGACTCCCTTTACCTACGGCGATAAAAATTCATAAGGGGCAGTGAAAATGTACTGTTTTGTGAACTAGATAAAATGCTAATCAACTACGTTTACTATTATCTCTAAAATGTATATATATTTACCATTTAATTTACCATTTATGTGTAATGTTTAAAAAACATAAATAAAAATACAGTTAAACCTATTACAACACGTGAGACAGCGTTGTTAGTACGGTAGAAACTTCGTGATTGCATACATTTTACAGATTAATAAAAAAAGTAACAAAATTCATTGGCGTTATTATTGGCAGTCACGTTATGGGAAGTTCAGCTGTAATCATTGGTTGGTGTTGTGGTTTTTCACAATTTCTCTATTGTTATTTGTAATTAATAACCGAAATTGAAACAAAATTTAGGTAAATTCACGCAACACGTATGAAAGTGATAATAATAATGTACAATTCAATGGCACTTGTTTACTATGCAGTTGTACGTGATTTGGCTTATATACGCACGGAAAATAATCCGTTTAGGGTAGCGGTAGCAGTAATGGTTTAATGGAGAAGCCTGTTTGCCTAACGGATGTAATCGAGTAAATTTAACATGGTTGAAAAATCTCTATGAATAATTCGAAAATTTATATAAAATAATAAAGCATCTGTAGCAGCTTAGGTTCGAAGGTTTTTGTGAATTGTGCTGTTTTCAATTATAAAAAAGATGGAAAAAGGAAAGAAAATCCAAATCCAGCCTACTCGCTAACAAGACATGATTACACAAAATCAGACAAAGTCAGAATAAATGAAACCATAATTGTAAAATTTAGTATAACGACAAATTCCGTCCACTTGTGCATGCGTAGTCTATATTATATATGGGTGTACGAGAAATGGCCCCTTTTGACTTTGAATGGATTAGATCTATATTTCGGAAGATGACCCAATTTTTTAATTGATACATACACACCCACACATATACACATGTGAGCTAAATTTCAGCTCAATCAGCTCAATCAATATCTAATTATTTGCTGCCGTAAGAGATCCAAACACGAATTTATTGACTGAGAGAAGGGTTAAATCGAGTGTGGCTGTGAGTTCCGCACATGAACTAAACCACGATACCCCCATAATGGTGGGTATAATTATAATGGTTAATATTGCGATTGTTATTGTTAATGATTTGCACTAATTTCTAAATTTAAAAAATTAAACACTTATGTATTTAGTATCTTATAAATTAATTAAAGATTAAAACAAATTAGAATCAAACTAATGTAGGTCGTTATATGTGTATGTGTATATGGAATGTTATGTTAAAATCACAATTAATAAACAATGTAGGTGTCATACTACATCCCATACATAATAATATTACATTATATTATACAACAAATAACAAATATTAGCATTTTAGGAAAGTGGGTAAAATGGTGAAAATTTTACGCCGCTCTTTTTTAATGGCATTAAATCTAGGCCCACAATCTAATAAATTCTCTTCATACGTTTAAATATGTGTATATGTACGTGAACAATACACATATGCATACATTAAAAATGTTTTTTTATGGTTGTTGTTCTGTGTGGTGCTTTATTTAGTAACAAGTTAAACAACAATTCCCCATACATGCCGTTCGCGTTCGTATTGGTATTTGCTTTTAGTTTTGCCGAACGTAGTTTTATTTTTCACCACCACCACTTGCAATTAGTGAAATATTTTAGTTTGTTTCAAAGTTATGTAATTTGTTTTGTTCTTGTTGTTGCTTTTATCACTCGACTTTTTTCCCTCTTACAATATGGATGCGTTTGGCTGGCGAATTTAGAATAAAAAAAAAACAGTAAGAAAATTAAATTTGGCTTAAGTCAAATCTTAAACACTCTGCACATCTACAATGATGGGCGTGACAACTATACGAATACATGTATGCATTATGTATCAGTTTGAAATTCGAGTTTCTCGTGGTGCATGGTTTTTTGCAAATTTATGGACGCATCTGTTATTCGAACACGCCTATTTTTGGCACATCGATAGATGGGATTACTTTAGATAAGCGTACCGAATTTTAAGTTTATATATATATATAACACAATTTTTTTTTGACAGATAAATAATAGAAATAAAAAATAGAAATCTGCGCGTAAAATCTAAGCGTGTCTGCACAAAATTTCAGCTCAATATCTCAAAATTTACGACTGTAAGAATGCCAACAATGGATATACGGACACACAGACATACATGTCTAGATCGACTTAGTTTGATATGTTGTCCCTGCTTTGGCATGAATTGTGGATGTTGCAAAAGGAATGGTGAACTTACTATACCCCCCACCTTATGTGGAGGGTGTAAAAACTGAAATAGAAAAAAGGTTTTATATGAACCCATACATAAGAAAATGATACAATTCTACTTTTTTAAAATAAATTTTGATATATTTAAACAATCGAGTTTGAATAAAAGTTCATTAATTGGAATGATGTGTTTAACAGAATAAATGTGTTTAGAATTTTTTTCCTTAAGCATACTTGCAACACTTTCAAAAGGAGAATTCATCTATAGAAGTGTACAAATATGTACTGAGTCTGATTGCCAGTAAAGGCAACTTTTCTTAATATTGAAAAATGGAGTTTAAAGCCGTTTGGTTTCCAAATAGTGGGTATCAGTAACGTAAATAAATGCTAATTTATTAAAACTGGCACTGATTACTGCAAATGTTTTGAAAAAATTAATATTCCTCCTTTAATAGATATAAATAATGTTTCGGTTTAAAAGTTTTGCAACTGCTTCTATTGGGCGCATTTACATGTATGTACGTAGGGTTGTACCAATGTGCTAATATCTAAGTAAATGGATTTTTTATGCTGGGCCGTGTATATTCCGCAGGCAACATACGAGTATGTAAATGGTGTGGTGCGTTTCATGTACCATTGTAATCTTGGTCTTGCTGCTTTATCTGTTATACGATGCCGTATGGTACAGCGTACATCGTACAGAGTACGGTTAAATACGCAAATATTACAAAATAAACGTAAATGTGATGGTGCGCACACATATACTCACAAATTGGTTAACAGTTAGTTGATACACTCATGTATTTAGGTGCTAATGTGAGACCATTTGTTTTGTGCAAAGTTTTACAATGTTATCGTTTTTAGTAGCTTCACAATCTAAACATCGCCATCGTTTATATGCAGCTGTTGTTGGCATCGCAAAAGTTCTTTAATTGAGGATTGGCAAAATGTAAAAGGAGCCTCACGTTTTCATTAATTAGACATTCCAAAAGTACCTGAAAAAAGCAAATAGCGTGATCCATTTGAGAGATATATTACAACGAACAATTGTATCTTTTCTATAGAATTATTTCACACGTACATGTATGAGAAATGTACATCATGTGATGTTTGTATATAGATATGACCTAACATAGCATTGCATAGCATAGCATAACACTTATTACTTCTTTACTCGTCTAAAAACTTTTTTACTTGTTTTTTATGCCCTACATCACTTGTGGCAAAGTTTATGCGAATTTTTAGAATACCTAAACGGCAAATGCAACACCTTTCTTTAGAATAACTTTCTGAATCGATTTAATCATATCCGTATGTCTGTCTGTCAGTGTAAATTTGTACATAACTAACAGGTTGAGTTTTTTAAGATATTTTGATGAAATTTGCTTTAAGGACATATATTGGCCCAAAGAGCAACCGTATTGAAAATAGACCGAATTGCACAATTCCTAGAGCCCCTCTTCATAAAACGATATTTTGCAAAGTGACTTCTATGACAATGCCTGGAGTTTACTAATACAACTAAACTGATTAAAGCATAATTTGTGAAACCAAGTAGGCTATTAATTGGTCGGGTATATCCGATTTCTTACATATTCGTTTTAGGCGATACTCACTTTTCAAATTCCTAATTAAAGTTTTAGTTAACTGACTGACCTTTATGACGCACACTATATTCCCCATGGTCTAATAATAACTCCGCAAAAGTGTCAATTAATTAAATTCATTAATATGATAATGAAAAGGATAATTTCATTAAACTAATTTATTATTATAATTATTATGTTTTGTTTTCTTTTATCATACATTTTCTATACGTTTATAACGGAACTTAATATCCCACCAA
Source organism: Crataerina pallida (assembly GCA_949710015.1). Lineage (NCBI taxonomy): Eukaryota > Metazoa > Arthropoda > Insecta > Diptera > Hippoboscidae > Crataerina > Crataerina pallida. Next base: position 31,529,709 of record OX453290.1, on the reverse strand, counting down.
TTTCAATAATAATAGCAAATTAATAGAAAAGTATAGTTTATTCAAAAGATTATTAGCAGCTTTGTAATAATTTTGAAAATCGGTCTGGATATCTGTGATTAGTTGGAAGGACAACTGTTATATTATTGGAGTATAATTTGATTAACTTTTGAGTTAACTTTTGGTGGAAAAGTTAATTTCAAAACACACTACCATACAATTTGAATGAAAAAGGAAAGGAGGGAAAAGACGGTACGAGAATACTTATTGGAAATATATAATGTATCTAAAAATATTGGCAACATTGCAAAATTGCATCGATTTAAAATTTAAAATATTAAACCAATGATGTTTGTTGTAATTAAATAATTATATTTACGAAATAGACAATCCGAAACTTTTATGTTGAAAAGTCAGAAGGAAGCCTCAGAGACCCTATGAAAATCGGACTCGATGTCTAGGTCTGTCCATGTGTACCGTCCGTGCATCTTTTGTTGGTAATTTCACGGTTTAAAATTTTTAAATGATTTAATCACGTTCGTCTGTCTCTTCGCTAATGTATTGTAATCAATGTACAGGTGACAATTTTAAATATTTTTTGATAAAATTTGGTACATAATGTGTTTGGATTGGAAGGTAGTCACTGTTGTTCGATTATTTTAGTAACTCCGTCCATATATATGAAAAAATGCCATTTTTTTCAAATTTTTTGAAAAAAAATGTTTTAAAGAATAATTAATTAGCTTAATAAATAATTGTGTCAAATATGGATCTGATCGGTCCATTTTTATAACTCCTTTTCATATAAGAACATTTTACAAAGAGACTTACATGACAATGACTCCACTGATTACTGATACAATTAAACTAATTACAGCATAAATTGTGGAAATAACTACATATATATAAATATTTTCATTTGCTTTTATTATTGTTTCTAAATATTTTTCCATTCTTAATGTAGTTAATGTAAACGCCATGCATTTGACATATATACTGCACTCGTATAGTTATTGTTGTAAATTAACAAGTTAGCAAGTATTTGCATTAGCTCTTAAAGAATATAAATTTTCTTTCTTGAATGTACACGACACTGGTAGCATCTTGCAGTAATTAACAAGTTTACACATACGTGTGAAGAGGTTTAAAGAATACTTTCTACAATAGGAAAAGGAAAAAACCAAATTAGGAGATAACTGTAAAATGTTGAAATTAAACAAATATATATCGCACAGATATAAACAATGAAATAAAAATACCAAGTAAAAATATTATAGTTGGTTCGACTTGAACATTGAACACCCTACAAGAGTTAGTTTTGTAATTAATTTAGTAAACGTGAGTGTTTACTGCACAACAAAATTAAAGAAAGAGTCAATTTTGACCTCTTCTTAATCTCTGCAGCTGTTGCAGAAGTCATCGATTCATATTTTCATTCTGATGCGATTGGTATAAGTAAAGGTGGATGCAATACTTGCCCATCACAAATACAATATAACCTCTTACTACTTTATGTTGTAGGGTATAAAAATAAGTGCAAATTGAAAAGTCATGGTTATGTTTTACTTTCAGATAAAAAGCAAAGAATTGTTTAACCAACTTGAGCACGATTCATGTGAAAGAACACATTAAAGCAATGAAACAATTTTAATTAGAGTCTCTTTATTTCATATCCAGCCATTTACCATAAATATTTAATTAATTCAGAAGACACAGTACTTTAATTGAAGCGTCTGGAAATTCGAAACGGTTCCTTTGAATGATTTCAATACCGTTGATGAGTCAATGATGTTCTAAATTTTTTATTAATCTAAACGCTTCATTAACATATTTGCCAATGTCAATTGCAATACAATTTCATTAATCATATAGTATAATACGGTATGATTGTTGGGGTATACAATGAATGGTATCTGCAGCTGTGCAATTACATTAAGTGTATAAATAAACACCTACAAAGTAGTAGCAGCACTAATGTGTGTCTTCAAGAAACAACGCAATTTACATATGACAATGTAACCTGTATTTGTGTTAAATGCATTCGTGTGTATTCATATATGTATAATGTTTACTTGCTATACTATAACATTGAACATTGAACTGAATGAAATTAATATTGTAATAGAGTATGGTGTATGTACTCATGTACTCATGGGGAATGTCTGAATTATATCTTTATATCATACATGTACGTAAAGATACATACGTTGTCACTATTTGATGCTTAAGACACTCTTTATTATGATCTGAATAGAGATGTATATGTATATAAATATGTGCTATAACGAAATGTTTGCGCTTTGCCCGAAAGTAGGCTCGTATTGAAGTTATGATAATATAATATAATGTAATAACTCGCACTCTTTCAAGTTAGGATTTAATGTAAACTAAGTGTATGTGCATGTTGAAAATTGTTTACCTTTAGATAGTTGAAACAGACAGTGACGATGTGAGTTTGTATTGTTTAAGTTTACCTTAACAATTGTCAACGAATTGTTAAAAATGTCAACATATCTTATTCGTGTATATATGTGTGTGTGTGAAGTAAAATGAAGTACAAATATAAGCAGCCCTTGTTGTGCTTGGAGAAACTGTGAGCACCTCTTTCTTAAGCATAAATGAAGAGAAGCATTTAATTAGCTTCTTATATATATATATACAACACAAACTCTTAAAACTTTACGAGTTAATGTTAAGGTGACAAAGAAATTGTTGATGTCAAACACTTCGTACGCGGCTTAGAAGATCCAACTAATTTAATTCGACTCTATGATAAGTTGCTTCTAAGAAAGAAATGTCGAAAATATTATGTGTGTGTTGCGAAAGTGATTAATGTGAAATAAATGAACAATTTATTAAAAAAAGAAATTTATTAAATATGCCTCACCACGGAGAGGCATTTCTTCTCTCTCTCATGAAGTACTTAAATATGGCATATTGGAGTAGCGGAATCATGTTGAAAAATTACCATTTGCTTTAAGCTTCATTTTATTACATAAACACACACAAGCAAACTGAACCGAATGAATAAAATAAATTTACTTTTTACTCTCATTTTTATAATGCCAACGGTGCATATATTGCAAGTGTACACGAAGGAGGAGGAGCAGGTTATTATTCGTAATCGTCAAACAATCGTAAAACGAGGTGGAGAAATGTTGAATAATGTCACTGCAACGAAGAGAGGCAAACGTTATTTGCATTTCACTAAAGGGGCTCGCATGTCGGTAAGCTTGATTGATGATATGTGGGTTATAAAAAAGGAATAAAATAATTATATTTGATACGGACCACATATTGGATATTCTACACATTTTAAAATCGTTTAAGACACGTCCACAGTCCCACAGCCACATTTATTCTTCTTACCTGTTTGCTTCTTCCTGCAGTGGCGTGCTACTGTAAAGAACAATATTTTAAATATAAATAACATCTGGGCTTATGGTTATGGATTTCGTGCCAATTTTCCATTTCCCGTAAGCTCACAAGGTCATCAGCATCGTCGCTATCAACGATCATTCCATAAACGCGAAATGTTCCAAACTTTAGTCCACCTCTTCAATGTGTAAGTTTTTCAGAATAATTCTATAAAACAAAAGCATTTCGTACTTTTTCTAAATTGTTCTCTATTTATAGTCATGGTTTAGATGGTGAGGCGTGTTTATTAAAATCATATTGCACCGCTTTGCTAGAGGGTGATGGTGAATGGAGCGATGGTATGCTTTTTAAATTGCTGAAATATGTGTTTAGGTGATTTTTTAAATATTTTGACTACATCAGATATGTAACTACAAATTAGCTTACACACATACCACATTTTCCAATTAATTTGTATTAAAAATATATAACCGTTGTGTAACAACTGACATAACCTTGAAAAGTAGATCATGCTAGCTGAGGTTTTTTGTAAGGTAGGGATATATTAAATTTGTCAATCCATTTGAAACACCTAAAAGAAAGCGTTTAGGAGTATATATACTCTTGACCTTTATCAAAAACGGAACGTCCATGTGTCCATCTGTTTGCATTTTCACGATTGTATATTTTGAGACATTGAGAAGAAATTTTGTACATATACTTGTAGTTTTTGCACATAGATCTCTATTTATAATAGACAAAATTAGTCAAGAGCCATGCCCACAATCGATAAAAATCAATATTTCTGTAACAAAAATTGACCTATGAACCTGAAATTTGGTACGCAATTATCCCTTCAAACGATGGCCTCTTAAAGAGGCGCGGTTGGATAACAGATACGCCCACAATTTACATAAAACCATACTCAGCGTAAAACTTGACTTGCAAGCTGATTCATAATACATACACCATTAGAGGGTATAATCACGCCTACATTTGTCTGTAGATGTGAAGGGTAGTTAAGATTAGATCTAAGCCAAATGTAGCTTTCTTACTTGTTTTATATTACAGCTTAGATGAATTGGAACGACAACACTTTCCTTATCTACGCCGTGAATACTGCCATCAAATATTACACAGCCATTGTCCACTCAGCTTTAACAGCATATCACCATACACAGATGATATATAAAATTGTTCATTTATGTACCTGTGAACCTAATAGAGTAATTTCGTTGATTTATGTTGTGCTCGCTTAAGTGGAAGTAGTAATCAAAATAAAAGTAGCAATCAAAAAACTTATTACACTCAGTCTCTGAAGCATAGTAAAGTATAAACAATATTCTTGATTGTCATGACATTTTATTTATTATAAAATGAATGAAAAATAGTTAAAATTGTTTAGTGTTTAATAACATTTTTCTAATCCAACAAAAATGTTAACGTTCACCTATCCTTAAACGTCACAATTAGGGTTCCATAAGACATCTTAACTCGTACCTTTTAAACAGTTAAAGCTTTTTGTTCAACCACTGAAGCTAAACGTTAAGGTTAACTAGAGTTTTAATTTTTTTTATTCTCGTTGTGTGTTGTTGCGTGTTGTTGCAACCTTTATGAACACCACACAATTTACACTTAAACTGTGTTCAACACACAATGTTACCAATTTTGTTTTTTTTTTTTTTTTTGTTAAACTGGAATAAATCTAAACATTTGTTACTACACACAGAGTGTATAAATACAAGCGTTTATTTGTGTTATTTGTAGAACTGAACTGACAAAATAACAACGTGTTAAGCAATAAAATGACGGTGTGCTTGTGTTTGTGTCAAATCCTTTCTGTTGTTTTATCATAAATCTAGCAACAGTTCTAATGTGGTATTATTGTGTTTCGTTAGTCATCAAAATCATTGCAATGACGGCTGTCCCATCAACTTCTCTTTCCCACTTTACGTCTTATGTTCGAGTATCATAAATTTTCATTTCACCTAATACTATACAACTGCATTCATCACGTTCGGGTTTTGGTTGTTGTTGATGTTCATGGTCTGTTTAGTTGTGTTTCAACCATGAACACATTCAATATTGTAAACGACTTTTTAGTAACGTTTAATTATTAATTTGATGAAATATTTTGATATCGTGAAAATACATATAATTAGATCGGCCTATTCTTTTTATCCTTCACATAGCATCCAGAAAGAGGTACTAGAGACCTTACAACGGATATATAATCTTGATCTAAGTCTATCTATATATGTATGTCCGTGTGTCTGTGGGTCTGTCTGTTGTTTGCATTCTCAAAGTCATACATTTTGTTTTAAAATGAGAAAAATCAGTTAAGAACCATGCCCACAATCGACAAAAATCTATTTATCTACCACAAAAATTGGCCTTTAAGATTAATGAGTGAAATTAAATGTTTGTTCAATGTTGATGTTTCGGTTATCCTAAAGATCCTTTCAAAAAACTTTTCTTACACTTTTTCCAAATAAAATGAAGCTTACCACTCATTAATGCAAATATTATGACATTTATTATTTATACAAAAAAGAAAAATTTAATGCTCGCTGTAGTAATTTTCGGGTGGTGCTGAGTATATACCGTGAGCCAATTCCAATAAGGAAAAAATACAATTATATTTTTTGGAGCAATCATCATCAGATTTAGCTTTACGGTAGGCCTCATCGTACACACCAATTTCTGGTGTTTCCCTTGTAAACATTTTTCGTTTAGGTAAGCTGGAAAAGAGTGTTTGTTGTGATAAAATTAATGAAATATTAGTTAAAAAAGTAATTATTATTTCACCACCTGAACACCGCTTTTAGCATTTCTCCAATCATGCTCAATTTGATGGGGGTTGCAAAATATTGCCGGCTCTCACATAAACTTCTTAATATACAATCGCGACCCGAATAACCCATGCTAAATAGACAAAGTAGAAAAGTGTGTAAAATTAATCGAAAGATATTTAAAAATTCCTCTAAAACATTCTCACTTGTCTATAACAGTTTCAAGTTGATGGTACAGACTACGTCGCGAGCGACGTTGCCATACCGCTGTGGGTGTATGTGGCTTGGAGAGGCCATGTAAATGATTTAGTATCCATGTGGCATTGGGTAAATCATAAGACACACCCCAATTTAAGCCAAAACTCATATAATCAAATCGCGGATTACCAATAATTCCAACCGTAAAGCAAACAGCTACCTATCGGAAGAATATCTGCATTAGAATCTTCAGAGGAAGAGAAAGCTCCTAATAATGGTTCGATGTAATCCAAAAGGAAGACTTTTAATGGGAAGGGATTTTAATCTCTTAAATAATCTTCTGCGGTGCATTTTCAATAAAAATCGTGTTGGTGCCAAAACCTGTCCTTGAACAAAATTTCATTGTAATACATTTAGAAAAGACAGACAGACGTGCGTGGTTAAAACCGTTCAGGAATTGATTTTCTATCGATCGTTATAACAAACACCTTCTACCACAAGGGGTCTGGGGTATAAAAATTTCACATCTAGCTTCGTCTATCTATATTCAATGATTGTTAACCAGAAGTTAACACTTTCATTGTACGCCTTTCAAAATTTACACAAACACGCGCACACAATCGAACCAATAGTGGGTGCATGGATGGGCAAAAATTTTATACCGAAAATGACGAGCCTTCCGGAAATGAGAGATATCTCTTTGAACGTGAAAGTAAATGTTGTTGCTGCTGTTTCTTTTGCCTCGTCATAGTACAGTTAGCCACTGGTAATAGCAATGTTGTTGATGGCGGTGATGATAATCTCACTGAAGCATTAGATAGCATTGTAAATTTTGATAATGACGGCGATGCTGATGAAGAAGATATATGTGACAGCTTTACTTTGGGCATTACTCTATGGCTTGTGTTTGTCTTAGATTTAAAAATTTCCACTTTGCTGAACAATTTGTGCTTAAGATTTCCCGCAATTCGTGCTGGGTTCCGTTCTTTGATGGCCATTTTTATTATGCTTGGTTGAGAATTTACTTTTATTGTTGTTGTTGTTGTTGTTGTCGTTATATTTGCAATTGATAATAAATCATTGTTGGTGTTGGGAAAATGTTGCAAAATTGTAAAAAAATGCATATTAAGCGTTTCCTCAGAAAAGTTGTCAACGAAATTATTTCTTTTTGACACAAAATCATCACTAACACCAACACCAACATTGCCATCGTCAGCATTCAGCTCTTTACTATTTAGTCTCGTCATCATTGGCAACATCATCATGCTATTACTGGTTGAGTTTGACCATGGTAGCGATGGTGTTTGTGCGTTAAAACACCTGACACGTAATTCAAATTTATTGATTAAACAAACATTCATAATCAAATAGTAATGGTAATAATAAATCACCACTGACATAAACATTTCAATAACCTCAGCTTTTAATGTTTTTGTTGTTGTTATTGTTGTTATTCCGTATTTTCAGCACTTGCTCTTAATGCAGGTAAAGGCATAATAATATGGTAAACACGAGTTGGTTTGATGCATTTATGCTTTCAATCAACAGTCAACGCTAATCAACAACTAAATACTGAAATATCAGTTGGGTTCAGTCAGTTCAGTTGAATGTTTTGTGGCTTTTCTTTTGCAGAACAGTAATTAATGCTGCGAACGACTTACTACATATGCTTTACAAATGTGTTTGGATATTGTGTGCGGCATATAATAAGTGGGATAAACGATTGATTTTTGTATACACATATGCACAATTGAGACAGTAGCCATAAAAGAGGTCATTATTGTATATATGTCACGGCCATAATTGAGGAGGGTAGCGAGGATTTGTTTTAAGTATTATTCTGTTCCTGAAATATTTAATCATCACTTGGTTTAAACCAAATTTCAAATAGCATAATATTTGTGATGACTTCTGTTAATTGTATGGCAACAAATGTTGCTTAAGCATGCAGAAATATCTAAAAATCGACACATACAGACTCACATACATAACATAACAACGTATTGGAATATTTTTAATTTTCACATACACCGCATAATTTAAACATTCATTAAATTGTGCTTGTTGTTATTGTAGTTACTACTGCGTGGTGTTATATATTGTTGCTATTTTGTTGTTGTTGTTGTTGTTGATATTTTAACATGTTTGTATTGAATTTTATTGCCTTGCCGTTTACCTTTAACGTTTAGTAAAAACGGTTTCACTGTAATGCTGCATTATTCTCTGGTTTGGCATTGAGTGGCAATTGAATTTGATTATATTGCTTGCCAGCACACAATACAGTGTAGTGTGGGAGAAAGATTTTTCTTGGTATGAATGTCAGATTACACTTTTTGTATTGTTATGTATGTATAAAGGCACACACACACACAAACATATTAAAGCATTTTCTTGTGAAGAGATTGAATGTGGATTTGAACTCGTGCTTGTACCAAGTGCGCAGGTATTATAACTATTGATTAGATTTGACTTCAAATCTGATGGATTTTGTAGCGATGAAGTAGTGAAAGTATTTGTTTAAGATTTTTTCTAAGCATAAATGATTTATAAAAGGTGAAAATATCAGCCGAAATTTAGGTCCGCCCACTTTAAATGATTCTTCAAGTAAGGCTTACACACCATCTAGAACATCGAATAAGCGCCAAAAATGCCAAAATTTTTCTTAAATTGTGGGCATGATTCTTATCCTATCTCACCAATTTTGAATAGAGACATATCAAAGTTTTGCCCGAAATTAATGTCAGACTGTAAATGCTATGTTTATATATAAAGAAGGAGGATCCAAACTTTATAGTTGATCATTTTTATATGGCGTACAGTTTATAATACGAAACTTTGCAACAAGCAATTGTAAAATATATTTTTAATTAGAAAAATAAAACTATTTACCACCAAACTTGATAAAATATTGGTTGAGTGTGCAATTTTAATAACGTATCGATTTCCTAAATGTTTGTTAAAACCCTGGAGCTTTAGTATGTATGTGAATGTGTATATATATATATATATATAGTCATAGTTACATATATAATTTTCCCTAATTTTTTTTTATTAGCCAGAGAAACCACATTAAAGTAGAATTGTTCGTATATGTGTTTGTTAAGATTAATAATAATTTTTATTTTGCAAAAACATATACAAGAATATATAGCAACATATAAAACAATATACAAATACAACAGAACGCAACCATACCAAACCACACCACACCAATCCAGACCACACCAAAGGCCAATTGAAATGCTTACAAAATTTGGCCAATATTTTATTGCAATAAAAGCAACTACAACTGCAACACAACTATATTATATGCTGAATGGCATTACTATCTAGTTTATATATGCATGTAAATACCAATAAGTGAACACACAAACACTTTCAAACAAGTAAATTTATACTACAACATGTTTTTGTATAGTTTGTGGAAAAAGGATTCCTCAGTACAATTATTTACACAAGATTGATGGCAAATTTTTTTTACTGAAGTAAATATATTTTCTAAGGCAATGCAATGTATGTGTGTGTGCAAATAATAGGTATACACTTCTATAATGTTATTGCATACATAAACCCAATAAATAAATAGAAAAGAAAGTCATTTGTGGAAAAAAGAGGAGGAGAGGAATTTTTAATGTATTACAAATATGGCGTCTGCAATATTTGATTTAACATGATTACGCATATGTCGAGTCAAATGCGTAGAAGTAAATCGCAACATTGAATTTCATATAAAAGTTATTAGCTCGCCGTGTTAATCCTCAAGTAATTTGTAATGGATCCCTCTCGGGTGACTGCTTAGTTGAATGAATTATGAATGAGCATATTATAGTATATTGCGATCAGAACCAAACTCAAAATTGAGTTTGAAATCTCGTGGTCGCCATATTTAATTTGGTGCCAATCTGTTTATTTGAATTCTGGCCGTGGCACCCTTTCATTTGATACCCTTATCGTACAGATTAAAAAGAAATTCAAAATCGATTTTTTGTCACATTTTCTCCATTTTGTGACAGCCTTCATTTTGTAATATTTAGTATATAAGTTTACTGTATTTACAAAGCTGTGTCAACTTACCTGTTTATCAGTATTTCTAATATTCCATATAATTCGCGTCTATGCCTTCGTTTAATGTATGCCTCTGTATTTGTTTTGGATTGTTGTGTATGAGCCAATAGCCAAGTTGTGTTGGGTAAATCGTACTCCATGCCCCAATTTAACCCCAAACTCATATACGAACGTGATGGATTACCTAAAACCCCAATAGTCATGCATACGGCAGCCTAATTTGAAAATTTGGATAAAATCAGAAATAATTTAATTAGAATGTGTTGAATTAAAGTAAATCCAATAATAATGCAAACCGTAAATGATGAACCCTCGGGGAAAGCTATAAAACGTTTGCTTCTCGATTTCAAAAGATCTGGTGCAGTATTATTCCAGGCTTCTGCCGATAGTAATAATTGACAAAACACTGATAAATATAAACTTTTATTGAATAGAAGATATTTAAGATTTTCTTTCATATTTTAGAATTTATTGTGCCTTCCTGGTACTTAACAGCTTAACAGAGTGTTTGAAAGTGTAGGGTTTATGTCTGGCGCTTGTTCGAGGCATCCATGCCACCACCATATAATCATGTGGCCAGTACTTAAGCCATAATGTTGTTGACAATTGAGTTGTTGTGTTAATTAAATTAGTTGTGCAGGGAAACAGAAAACAATTAAAAAGTTCTTTTATCCTCATCATTATCAACATCATTCAACCGGGAATTGTTAAAGTCAATAAAGTTTGATCTAAATTGCATTTAACATTGAAGATGATGACAACGTCAGCAAACTCACTTAAGTTTGAGGATTGAAAGATTTAGTTGACAGTTAAACTTAAACAACAGATATTCCTAGAACAACAATATGAGAGCCCTTCAAATTATTGTTTTAGTTTGTATAAATGAAATAAGTTGTATTGGAAATAACTACGAAAGAGAATACAGTTTGATGTCAAGAAAAAGTTTCATAAATATTAAGCAACCATATGAAATTTTTCAAAAACGTCCAAAACGTTTTTTGATGTTTGAAAAGGGTGCAGCCCTTACTGTTAGTGCATAAATATAATTTTTGATACCTTCTATATATAATGACGGTGTACAAAGTTTGTTATTTTATTTGTAACGTCGGTACCTGACGTGATCAGCATCAAAAAATAAGTCGATCAAGATATGTCCATCCATGTTGTTAGCACTTCAACAGTCGTACATTTTACCACATTTAGTTGACATTTTTTACATACACTTCTGTTTTCTGTACGCAGAAGTAAAAAAAAAAATACATAGCCTTAAGAGTGTGTAATCATATACCAGCCACGCCCACTTTTTGTATGAACATGTGAAGGGTATTTAAAATTTGGCTTATGCCAAAATATCTTCATTCAACAAAGTACTTCACTCTTTTTCACCATGTCCATTTTACATTATAGGTTCAGACCAATGTGGGTAAATCGATATTATCCCAAATACCTCGTGGCCTTAATCAAATATTTGAATATACTTTAATGTACGAGTTGTCATGTGATGAGCCTGAGAAAATTATAAAAAAGCAATCTACGGTTGCGGAAAATTCCTTAATTAATGCGCCATACCACACGTCACATTCGAAAGAAGCAACTACAACGATGAAGCGGAAAGGCATTCCAGAAAAACTGAAAACTCTGAAATGTTTTAACTATAATTTATATCAATATTATAATAAGGAGAAAAACACTTATGGAATACAGAAGAAAAAGTTGTGCAAAAAACCGCAATATGCCGCTCGAACTAAGAGATTAAAGCGTCAACTACCTATCGGTGGCAGTGCTCAACGTATGCTTTACGATATATTGGTGCAATGGTCGGTAATGTATGTAGATGATGAGCTTGACACAATGTACAAAAACTAAATTTTTCTTAAGCTAAATTTTAATACCCACCAACGGCACTTCAAAGCTCGGTAATGGTATAAATTTTTGAATTTTTGCTTTAATTTATGAGAAATAGGGAAATAATTGTTAAAAAATTGTTTCTTGTGCAGTCGCTTGATCGATTTTCAGCTCAAAGAATCGATTCTATAAAAAAAGGAACAATTGGTAAAATTAATCCCCTTAAAGGATGATTTTAAGGAATTTTCTGTTAAAAATTATTCTCATCGATTATGTTTATGTGTAAAATCCTAACCGGTTGACATCCATTTCAAGAAAAGGTTCTTATCAAGAATCGGATTTTTAAAAAGATAATTTTTGTTCAAATCCCAACATAAACTTAGACATGGTCACATTAATGCCTGAGATTAAGAAAATCAGTTTGATGCTTGGTCGATTGGGTAAGCGTGTAATTACAATTTGTGGATATTGTGAATAGAGATGAAAGTGAAAAAGTTTACCTCCTTTGTTTGCTTCCTGACATTTTACTTTAATGTTTATTTAATTTATTCTTTATACCGAATATGTTTTTTGCATTTTTTTTCTCTATATGTTCATTAATAATTTATTTGAATGAATAATTCCATATATGTATGGCTGTGTACCAATACCTGTATGTGGGTTGGACGTTATGCTGGGTGTGCAGTCACGGTTTTCTACCGCATTATTGTTTTATGCGTACCTTATGTGAAGCAACCCATTTACTGATGCCTCATGGTTCCTCCCTGTTGCACGACATCATCCATATACTTTTTAGGTATGGACTAGTATACGAGTATATATCGTTCTACCATGTTATCATATCATAAATTTTAAATTGTTCAATATTTACAAAAAACATACGCGCACATACATATTTTGTAGGTATAGTCAGCCTTGGATTGAACGACATACCGCGTTTGCAGGTTCGTTACGGCGTCACCGTGATGTTAACGAATGTGCAGAATATTATGGTCCCCGTTGCCGTGTAAGTTGGTTGCATTACATAACCCAAGCGTTCCACGTTGATGACAACATGCGTCCTGTGGTATAACAACATAGCAACACCTACGTACCTACATACCTACACAACATATGCAAGCGTATGTACATATACGTACAAACGTGGTCAGCGTAAAGGGTCATTTGTAATAAAAGTAAATGGGTTGTAATAGCAAATATGAATGTTTAATTTGATACACAATACATACCTACAAATAACGTATGTACACATGTACATAGGAGATTTTAAATATTTTTTATATTTTTTGTATTTTTTATATATTTTTTTATTATATAAAAATATATAAAGAAAAATGTGTCTTTGAAAAATATGATTTTATTGATATAAAGAGGTTTGCAGTAATGAATGTGTGGGTGTAAAAAGTATGTCACAGTATCCATGCACATACACCGCCACACATTCACTTTTGATCATTACACAAAATAACGCTTTTTACAGTATGCCTGAATATAAATATTTTTATTATATATATGAAATGAATTGAAAGTTTTATATCATTGAATGAACACGTGTAAGCGTGAATGTATGTATAGAGGGTGCGTGCGGTAGTTGAGGACACTCATATATGTGAATGTAATTTCTGGAGAAAAAATTTTTTCGGACGAATGCTGCCGCTTACACGGAGGCTTTAGAAACAATTGTGAAACCCTGGATTGATAGTGTACATGGTATTCTAGCAAGATTAAGCCGTTTTACACAATGCCATGATGACAAAAGATTGGACAAACGAAAATTTCTATTACCACATTATTCCAAACTTTTGGCCATCTAGCTCCCCAGACCTTAATTCTCTGGATTATTACATAAGCCTCTTATGGTTGAGTGGGATACCAATAAATATTCTCCTAATACTATTACATCCTTGAAGGATGCTTTAACAACAGTAATGATGAAAATGTACAAAGCATTTGATTCGGGCATATGATCGTTTCCAACCCCGAATTGAGTCTTTTATTGTCGCTAATGGGGATTTTATTGAATAATTGTTTAGTCTAGGAGTCAATTAACGTCGTGTAAAAATGTCAGGGATTTGAAAAAAAAAATTTGCGAAAAATATGAACAAATTCGTTTTAATGTCAATTTGTCCTCAACAACCGTACACACCCTGTTGGAGTAGTTAAATTATATATAAAGTGTTTTGTAATAAAATGATTTTTGTTCTCTTTCAAAGTCTTCTTCGTACGCTTGCAGCGTACAAACTACAATTTATCATAAAATGCATAAGCGGTATTTTATTTAAATGATAAATCTTATTTATGATTTATTCATAAATTTGTATCAATTCACAAAGTAGATCGAAATTCCAGATAAATAAATTAAACGGCTCCTTATCTATAAACATGTAAATGAATTGAATTTTGGCTTAGGCAAAATCTTATATATTGCGTCCATATGTCCATGTCTACTACGACTCTTATTTTTATTTTTCATGCATCCCCATCTCATGTGAAGGCTACAAAATTTAAAGAGAAATTTTCGAAAAAGTTGAATTTATAAATTATAATAAAAACACGCTTACAATTTGTAATCTATGCTGCCAATCTTAAGTCTAGGGCAGTTCAAGTTAAATTTTTACGAGTACATTTTTTTTTATTGTTATTTAAATACATGTACATCAGTTATTGACACAATTTGACCAAATGCTGTGAACGCACTTTTGTAAACTAACAGCTAATGGGCTTTCACCTCAATATTATTCTGTTGCAAATTAAATATGTAAATTTTCATTAATTTTAAATAAAATATAAAAAAATCAATAAAAAATATGTACATACGCTTCAATAAATAACCAATTTTTATTTAAATCTGAGGAAAATATTGTATTTTCCGTAATCTGAATTAGTTTATCATACAATAACTGTATGAATGGCTGCAAGGGTTGCAATCATAAATTGAGCTGAACATTTTCATGACAACTGGAAACGTCGTATGTGTGTATGTATTTTGTAAATGCTTAAAGCGGTTATATGAGTACTTTTGTTGTTGTTGTTTGTTTTGTTTGCATTTCAGAACGTGCGTCTGTATATTTTTGTAAATGATCATAAAAAGTGAGATAATGGCTGCCATTGTAATATATTCCTATAATATAATAGTTTTGACAGGCAATGTCCTTTTTACATTGGGTAAAAGAAATGCATATCGCGAAAAACCAATAGAAAACCCAAACGTTTGATGCTCTGCAGGTACTTAGATAATAAAACTGAAGAGGACACATGGACGACTGAAACACACGGCCCTTTTTCCTACATCAGGCACAAAAATTAATTCTCCTTTGTTGTCAACCAATGATGTTGATGAAGAGAATTATACAAAAAATATTTATGGTATGAAATTTGCACAGAATTTGAATTCATTGTCTTTAACACTTTAATACAGCTTATGACGCGTATAACCTATCAAGCTCTTAATGCGATATATTCAGAATTTTCCATTTTATAGAAAAGTGGAGCGAGTACAACACTCGCATTAAAATAAAATTTTTTTTTATTTTTTAATCATTATTCCGCAATGTGTTTGCTTTAAAAAATATTTTAAAAAAATTTCACACAGAAACATTTTCACTCGTGTAGTGAGAGAGCTTTAGCTTCGCAAATGCGATAAATTTTTAATGAAAATTCACTTTTCATTATATAAACAATATTTTAAAACGCCTAGACATATGCACACATAATTATTTTTTTAATATTATTGTTACATTATACATAGTATTTATTATCACCCAGAAGCTCATCGTAATTAAAAAAAAAAAGAGGAGAAAAGTGACATTTCTTTGAAATTGATAAATGAGTGCAAGTTTTTATTGTTTGTAAATGTATCCTACTTTCAAATGGGGCAATTAACACAAAAACCAGTTAAAAAGTTTTTAATTAAAAAATTCTGCAACAATAACAACAACAAGTATGATGTATAAAGATTTACTAAAGCCTGCTTCTGGCAACAGCAGACCAGCATGCAGGCAAACAGGCAGACAGGCCGAGTAAATACACATTTTTATAAATGATTGTTTAAAATTTCTCAGAAGAATTTCTCATTTTTTTTTTTTTTTTTTGTCACTTTCCTAAGTCGAAACACAACCCCATGATTATAACTCTCGGAGAGGAGACAATTATGTAGGGGTATATATATTAGAACGTTTATGAATTTGTATCTGCTCCCAACACACATAAATTTGCTTTTAAGGTGCATTTGCGGCCTAGGTGAACATAGAATGTGCCAAGTGTGCTGTTGTGTACTTAAACTTTTACGGTTTCGTTTGACAATGACACCTGTGCGTACATAATTATCAGGAGAAAGCATGACAGGCAGAAAAAGAACAACAATCCTTTTACGTACAATACTACACTTGGGTTTAGTCAAATAAATTTTGCTTCATATTAACAAATATTGATAACATTGAAGTTAACTTCGTAAAGGATATTTACACACCTGGACAAAAGATGGAAGTGGTATGATCAACGCTAAGCCTTTGATTTACTCTTAACACTTTGAGTGGAGTAAGTCTTAGAGTTAATAGAACACTTAGATAGTTCTATAAAAAAAAAAGTCATCTTTACACAAATTGTATCTAAGTATTTGAAAAAGTCTACCCTACCCCATGATGCAACTAGGCGAAGCGTTGGGCTTTCTTTTTATATATCAAGTGCATATAAGGGTATGTATGAGCTACAAGCAAATTTTCCCTTGTTATTGAATGCACACTCTCTCCTAAAGTATTCACCACATACATGATGTATTAAAATTTCAAAGTTTTCTTCTATTATCACAAAGTTTAGAGATGTTAAGGTTATCAGCTTAAAAACACGTAAAGATTAAATTCTAAAGACCCTCCAATTCTTTGTAAATTGTTGGCATATCTGTTATCCGAGCAGGCTTGCTTTTGGCAAATCGATTAAAGAAATAATTATAAATATGTGTACCAAATTCTAATTTCATAATTCGACGTTTGTGGCAGTTGAATAGATTTTTTACGATTGTGAGTGATTAATTTTACTTATTTAAATAGTGTGTGTATTCAAAATTTCAACTTAATACTTCAAAAACGATTCGCGGACATACGGACATACATCATCTCAGTTTCTTGATGCTGATCTAGAGTATATATATATTTTGAAGAGTCCTTTTTAAATAGGGAGGGTATAAAAATTTAATAAAATTTTCAAAATATATTATGTTAACTATATTAATTATATATTTAATTAACTTAAAAAGAAGTGAGACCTTCTAATTACTTTCCGATTTCCCCATTA
Organism: Crataerina pallida; assembly: GCA_949710015.1. Lineage (NCBI taxonomy): Eukaryota > Metazoa > Arthropoda > Insecta > Diptera > Hippoboscidae > Crataerina > Crataerina pallida. The sequence continues at coordinate 31,512,184 of OX453290.1, read as the reverse complement.
TTACTTTCATTAGTTCATGGGTTCGTGAACGCTCTAGGCAGCAAATAGGGAGAATGAAACACAAAGACGGACAGGTTTTCATGCTGTTTCTGAATATGTATACTTTGCTGAGTCTCCGATATATTGCGTATAAAAAAACTCATTTATTTACAATGCATTTCGATTTTTTCCTATCTAACCAAGCGGATATGTGATAATGAATGATAACGCTTTCAGTTACCACTTAATGACTAATTTAAATGAATTGCTTTTATTCGCTCTCGCAGTAAATTAAGTTTCAAGTGGCTTTTTAAAACTTGCTAATTTTCTAAATAAACTCGAATAAAAGATAATAAATTTTAAGCATAAATAAACTCAACATTAGCCAGAAAAAGAATATTTGGTACAATAATGTGCAACTTTACAATCTGTAACTGTTTTATCATTTTAGTGGCATTATTACGCAGCTCATATGTGGTTAGTATCGATGATACACGGTATACTCATGGATTATTGCATAGAGAGAAACGTTATGTGGCCTTTCCGGAGGGTTCATCATTAACGGTAATGAAATATTACTTATTTTCATTTTATATATGTTTTATAAGTTGAATTGAATTTATTACAGACCGCTATTTGTATGACGGTTGGCATGATTGGTAATCCGAGTAAAAGTTATTTAAGTTGGGCCATTAATTGGGGTATAGCCTATAATTTACCGAATTATTCATGGGCTAGTCAACATGCTCAAGGCTCCGCTAATGCCAATACCACAAAAGTTTTGATAGAACGAAGATCACGTCGTGACTTGTACGAAAAATTAATATTAGCCATAGATAAGTAAGTACATAAGTAATATCATCAATCAATTGTTTTTGCATATATATATACCTTTAGAATGGGTTATGATGGTCGTGCTTGTTTAAGTCGTGTACTCTGTGAAACGGGCACTTTTATGAGACACTTTGGACATCGTAAAGGCAACATGATTGAGGAAATAGTTAAAACGATATTCAGGTAAAGAACAAAAACGAAGATTTTCCTAAATATGGAAAGTTTAGAATATTTTCTTATCTATGTAGTAGTAGGGAGCGAATTGTGAGAAAAAAGATGGAAACTCTTGAGGTAGGTTATAGGGTACAATTATAGGGAAAATGGATCCTTGATTCCGATTTTCACTCACCTTTTTCGAAAAATTTCACCCTACAACACTACTGAAGAGTTATATTTTCAAATACATTTTATTTAATAATTTTGTTTTGAAATTTTGATACGATTTATTTAATTTTTTTATATCATATCTTTGCAGTTTCCCTTCAACTAGGATGGTTGATCATGAGCCAACTGAACATCATTACTATGAGAAAATATATCACAGATCTAAGCGTTTTAATATAGATTGCTCTGCGCAATATAAAAGCTGCGAGTTTTCCCTGTTGGATTTAATTCTAGGCCACCACTCCCTTCCAACTAGCCAATATAATATAGATTATAAATTCTTTTGAAATCTCCAAGAAAAAAAAGTAGAAAAAAAAATAAAATAAAGTTCATTTTCAATAGCGTTCCTTTTTGGACCAATTAATGTCCTTGTTCCTTTTGCTATATCTCAAAAAATAATAGAAGATTATATGGAGAAGGGTTCTAAAAATGGTACAATCTGGTCCATTTTTAATAGAGTTTTGTTTGCGCCAATGCATGATCTTGTAGCAAATTTCAAAAAATGCAACCTGTAGCCTGAGCACAAATTTATATTGATTCTGAATCGATGGGTATAATTAAAAATGGGTGTGGCATCTACTGTTTAGAAGTTACAAGTAGTGTTATAAAGTTTTCTGCAGATTGGCTTTGCCGTGAGGCTGTAACTTACGTTGTGTTATCCATTCGATTTTGATACAAATGAAATGAAACCATTCAATGTCATGAATATTTTTTTTCATTTTTTAAACAAATTTTTATTGATTTCATTTTCTTTATTTAATAACGCATAACATTTATTTATATAATTACTTTACTGCTTTCTGTTATTTATTTTTATTAGTGTTATTATTATTTCCGCGTCTGTTTAAACTTAATTTTTGTATTATTTTTTGCGTCCTTTTTTTTTTGAATTACGCTTTGTATATATATTATGTTTTGTTTGAATTTGTTTTCACTAATTAATAGTAATTATATTAATCATGCCATAATTTCTTACAGGGTTAAAGAATTCATTCATGTTCATTATTAGTTGAATTCGATTTGTTTGTTAGGTTCTGTGTTTTTAATTAATTCGTTTTTATTGTATGTTTATAGCTTGAATATTTGATTCAATTAATTTATTGTAAATTACATAAATTTTTTCTTAAATTGTTTATCTATAAAAATTTTACACTTGTTGCTATGTGTGGTTGTATTATTACAATACTTCCGGTTTTTGTTTTGTTTTTTTTTTTTTGGTAATTTTGTGATCTTATAATAGTTTATACATACAAAGTGAAAGATATCTTTAATGTTATTTTATTTGTATTACTTGTTAAATATGTATAATGAAGAAGAGCTTTGAAAGGGGAGTACTGGCATTATGTACGTGTGTGTGTGTGTGTGTGTGTATGTATTAGTGTATGTACGTATGTGGCGCATTGTATAAATGTATTTATTAAACTGAATGTCATAATTATGATAATATATATACTTATGTGCAGTTGCCCGTTAGGTTCTTGATAATTTTATCTTTTTATATTCATATGCATTAAATAAACATTTCCATCCTTCATATAAGATGGGGATTATATTAAGTTTGTCATAACATCCATAAATAGGTCTCAGAGACCCTAAATCTTGATCAGTATCATTAACTAAGTCGACTTGGACGTGCGAATGTTTGTTTTTCGCACTCTTACGATCGTAATTTTTCATATATTGAGCTGAAATTTTGTACACATCCTTACTTGAATTGGATTAAATCAGTCAACAATCACGCCCACAATAGACAGAAATCTATTTATTTGTCAAAAATATGGATCTAGAAAATTGAAATTTGGTATACATTCTTTGATGTGCTAGAAACGGGTTACTTACGGACAGGACACGCCCACAATTTAGAAAATAGGGTATTCAGAGTAAAAGTCAGGTTGCTAGCAGAAACGTGGTATATACACTATTAGAGGGTTAAACCATATACCTGCCGTGTCCACCATTTATAATTAAGATTTGGTCTAAGCCAAAATTAGTTTTTTTACTAAACTTTGGATTGTGATTGAAATGATTTTGTATTATATTAAATGAAAGATTTTAAAGTATTTTTTTTTATAAATGTTGTGAGCATTTATGTCCGGTAAGGAAATTACTTACGTACATAATTATAAAAAGAAACTTTCACATTTTTTTCAATAACATTTTAAATATTATATATATATTGCGTGGTATATATGTAGATGTGTTGGTACATATATTTCATTATATTTGTTGCCCATATTATATTTGTTTAGAGCAGTGTGATTTAATGATTGATTGACTGGTTTAATCAATAATTCCTACAATAAACTCCGTTGCAACGGTTAGCGCAGTATGGCGGCTGTCATGCGGTGTTAGCCCAATTGGTCAGAGTTTTAACGTTGTGGTGTTGTTTTCCCCAGTGATGCAATTTCATGTGTGCTGTGTTTTTTCATTTTTCTTTTTCTTATTGTGTTTTATTCGTTATAATTTGTCGTTAATATGCAAGAATTCATAATAAAAAATTTCAATTACGATATTTCATATGCACACACAAAAAATATAATATATTTGTAGTAGTAGTAGTAGTAGTAGTAGTAGTAGTAATAGTTATGTAAATTTGCTTATATGTGTATATACATTTGAAAAAATGTTATGATTTAAAAGTCATGTAATGAAGTTACCGTTGTAAACGTACTAACGTCGTGTCTATACTTTTCTTTTTGTTGCTGTTATAATATTTTACAGACATTTTGTCATATTATTTATGAATAAAAAAAAAAAAGAGAGAAAAAGAGACAGAGTACTGACATAACAATGAGTAGCAAGAAATGTTGAAATATTTCCGTACAAATGTATAAATAGTATAAATATGTGCAAAAAATTAAAATTAAATATGACGGACATGTTGGCTAAATTGTTATCTTAAAAAGCCTTGATTTATTCTGAAAATTCGACATATGAGTTACACATGTTGTTATAGATAGATGTGCTTCTCAGACATCAGGAAAGTAATTAAATATTGAAGCGAATCTTCATGGGGAATGAAAAATGAAATAAATTCACTTTTTAATATATTGGCCAAAAAGTTCCGTGGGTCCAAAATAATTTGAATTATGCTTGAATCATTTTTCCAAGCTTCATCAAGAATCGGGAGATGGTTTCGAAAGAGACATTAATCACTTGTTTCAGAAATCCTATAAGCTTTACGGTCTTTTCAGAATGTTGGAGATCAAAGCAGCATATGCATGGTTTTATTGACAAAAAAGAGAACTATATTCGAATTTTGTTGAAAAAACTGAAAAGTTAAAATTTTCTCTTAACTATTTCATATAATATCTAAGTTGTAACTCGACGTCACACCCATGGTTTATGCTAATAATATATTTACTTAAGTACAAATAAAGTTTTCTTGATATTGAAACCATTCAGCCACATGATTTTATTATATATTCGCTATTTTGTATTTTTATATATATACAGCAAAGAATTTATATATGATATCCTTCCTTTTATCGTACGTGTAAGAGAAGTTTAAAGCTAAAACATATCATGAAGCATTTTCGAATTGGAAAATAAAATAATTATGAAAAATGAAATAATATAAATAGTCCTAAAAATACAAACTAACTGATCTTACATTCCTTAAGAAAGTACAGGTGAAGTTACTCTATTATCAGGTACTTTCATCATCGCAAATATAAATAAATTCATAGCGCGGTTATTGAAATATTAACAGAATATTAACAAAATTGTATTAGTTACTTTTTTGGATAGCGAATGTTTAAATAAGCCACTAAACTGTAAACGACATTAATTGGCTAAACTGGTTGAAAGACCTTTTTTACAAAGTTCATGAGGTCTTCTTCTCGAACTCTTGCTAAAATATTAACCAATTTGCAATAACCGCAATAAGATGGTAAAAGTTTTTAGTAGATATTAACAGTGGGATAGCAACTTACACGATTTTAAACCGTACTAAATTAGCAACTGAACACAATTTGTGGATTTTAGTTACATATTACATTGTTTCAATCTCACATTTGGCTGGTATATAAATGAAATAAGTATATTTATAAGGGTATACGATTTTAATTAACAACTAATAATATTAATTAAGAAAGTCTTACTGTACCTAATTGAATAAATGGTACCTTGTGTGGTTAGTTCAGTATTTAGACATTTATGTAAGTAGATATAAATGTGACTGTAAAGGTGGGATGAAATTGGAGTTTTATGTATAATTTTTTGAAAAGTAAGATATTCCAATATTTTTTTACCATTTTATGACTTGACTTTTTTATAAAGTCACAACATATTTTACATGGTTGTATAATGTTTAATTTAATTATTAATCATTGTTCCAAGTTCAAATTGTTGCAGCAACCAACTCAGTGAATATTTGAAGATGCCCTTTCTTATTTTGGAAGACATTTGATTTTTTCTCTTATCTCATTTACTTCAGGGTCTTTTTTGCTTTATTTCAACTTCTAAGTTTTTTGTACAACTGAAAGCTAAATGAAACCTATGGAAGGGAATAAAATCATACAGTTTCCATTTGACAAATTTCGTTGTTTAATTATAAATGTTTATTCTGTTTTTTATTTTCTTTCTAGCTGTTTTTCTCTATTCTTGTAGGAAGCAGCGTGTCGCAATTATTTTAAAATTAAAAACACAATTTGTATGTTTTATTAAACTACATTTTGCTCACTTTTGTGATATAATCATAAAACCCAATTCCCAATGTTACCTTATAAGTAGTAAGAATATTAAAAACTAAACTTGTTAAGTTAATAGGTGCTAGTCATGTTAGGGCCCCTAAAGAAGTTGGATCATTCCAATCGAAAAATTGGGTAAATCATACAAACTGTCCTTTTAATTTGTATTAATCGCGATAGACTGCATAGCTAAACACAACTAAAGCCCTATAAGAATAAGTGTTTATTATTGTTATATACGCTATTTTATAAGATTTTCTACAGTATAGTACTGTTATTTCTTTTTTAATTGAAAACAACTGTTAAATTAACTGAGAATTGTTGTGCTTTTTAAGAAGCTTAACTTAAACTTGTAGAAAACTTTTCATAGAAAATAGATTGCTTTCAATGAGTCAGTAGAGACACATATTGCCTTTTTTCAAACATTTGATGAAAGAAATTTTCGTTTTTTTATTTGTTTCAATCAACGCAAAACTGTTTTATGAAAAGTTTTAAAAATTACGGTTTTCAATAAATTGTTATTGAAAATAAGAAAAAATATTATAAATTTTTATATATTTTTATTTAATGTTTTGAAGCTATTTGTATTAATTTTAGTTTAATTTAACAGTTGCTTGTATTTTATATAATAAATAAAGTTTTGATGTAGACAACCCGTAATAGCAAATTGAGAATAATTCGTTTAAAGATCACGCATCTATATTTTATATACAAAACGTAAAAACTGCAATACATAGAAACACTTATGAAAAAGTTATGTCAACGACAAGGGCGTAAAGAAGTTTTACGGTTGAAATATTTACATAAATAAATAAATTAATTAACAAATTTTACCAGTGCACTAAAAACCATACATTTAATATAAAACCTAAAAAAAAAGAAAAGTTATTTGAAAATTTTTATTACAACATATTGGAAAAATTAAATTAAATATTACATATGAAAATATTTAAATAAATTTTTATTGTCGCTTTAACACAAAATTGTAGTAAAATTATATTGAGCTCTGAAATAAAAAAAAAAAAAAGAAGGAAAATATCTAAAAAAAAAAGTAAGTGTCTCTGTTTTTAATTTAGTTATGTATCGTAAATTTACTTGTTTTTGTTTTTGTTTTTGGCCTATATGAAGTGGCATTTTGCACTCGCATTTAATTATTAATATTTCGTGTAGTAATTATTTGTTTTTATTTTTTACGATTATTTGCATTTTGTGTACATATGTAAGTGTTATTAGTGTTAGGTGTAATATTTTTTTCAATTAAAAATTATTTCATTTTAAAACACTACGCATTTGTAATAAATTTTTCAATATTTTTTTTTCTTTTCTCATAATATCTAAATATATACAAACGATTGCATTTGGTAGAACTTTGTACAGATAATAGTGGGTGAGTGTGTGTGCGCCAGTATGTGTATGTTTAGTGCAGTGAGTACATGCTTATGCATTCAATAGCTGACATTATATGTGTTTGTTTTTGTTTTGTTGCCATTATAGTAGTATTCATGAATACAAGTATGAAATTATGGTAACGTTTGCTTTTAATTACAACTTACTCTCAATGTTAACTTCCAGCTTCATGTTTTGTTGATTCTTTTCATGTTTTACATATTATTACAATAATTTTCTCATTTTGTTTGTTTTGTTTTGTTGCTGTTCAATGGATGCATCTATTGCACAGTTTATTCACTTGAGTTAGAATTTATTTATAAATTTTTTTTTTTTTTTATTAAATTATTTTCGTGCTTTTTTTGTGTCTTATCTCTGGCAGTTTTTAAATAACAAATTGGTTTTTTCCTTATTTTTTTTTAAATTATTTTTTAAAAAACTTACAGATGCATCTTACAAATAAAATTTGCCAAAAAAAAAATTATAATCTTTAAATTTATTTTCACTTAATGTTAACTTTAAAGTAGATTTGTTTAAATTTAGAAGGAAAAAAAAACTTATGTTTGGAAACTCTGGATTTTGTTTCGATTTATTTAATCATTTTCATTTTTCATACATGTTGTACAATAATATTATTTCAGTTTTATTTATTGATTTATTTATATTTTTATCTAAAAACACAACCAATGAGAGCATATTATTGTAGTTTAGTTCGGTTTACTCGTCGTATGATAGCGTAAAAATTTAACTTCTATATAACACTCTAACAGTCATCTGTCCATATATGAAATGAAATAAAAATTGGCACTTATTTCATCAGTAGGAAAAGGTGTAGAAAACGAGTAAATAACTCAATTATTTAAAAAAGCAAAGGAGTAAAGTTTGTTCTTTCTCCACTTTATAAACATTTTCCCTCGAAATCTTGGAATTTGATAATTTTATGTATAGTAACTATAAAAACAAATTCAGAATATGATTGTCTAATATTGATATATTTTATAAAATTATTGACAATTGCAATATTACAGGGACTTACAAGTTCTAACACTGTCAAAAGTTTAGAACGGCATTTCTTGTCACATATTATACTAATAAACTCTCTAATTATTTTATCAATCGTTTGCTAGATAAAATGCAAACAGGGATAATGAGAGTTCCTTTAGAACATAGTTTTGGAAGGGTACGTAAACAGTTAGTAATATTAAGTCGATGCATAGTGTAGTGTCTAAAGTTTGGAACATGTTTGACCCATTCTTAAGAAGTTGTTGAAGTTTTTGCAAATAAATGAATGGAACGAATGATTTGTTGGCCTAAAAACTATCCTCTATTTATATTTATATAATAGACGACAACAAGGTCTTTGTCAGATGTGCTAAAAAAACTCAAACAAAAAGCCGGTCGTATTCAAATAGGAATTTGCAAACTAAATGACATATTATGTCAATGATTTTTTTTAGGTGTTATAGTAATGAAATCATTTAATAATTTAACCAATTAAAAAAAAAATTAAGTGATTTTCTAGATTTTCTATTATTATTATTCACCTTATTAAATAATTCTTCTGATAAAAACTAATTTATTTAAATTTTTTATATATTATTAGATGCATTTAACAATTTACATTAATTTTTTTAGTTTTTAGTTTTTTTTGTTTATTTCATAATATTTTGTTTTGATTGGCTTTGTTTTGTTATCCTGTTTAGCTTATTTGCTTATTTAAAATACTAATTTATTAAAAATGTTAACTTTTTGTCCTTTACTTTTGCAATATTTTTTACACTTAATCTTTAATTATTATAGATAAGAAGACAGTTTAAGTTACTGTTTGAAAGTGAAATACTTTTGTATTTACAATGAGAGAAAATAATTAGAGGGATTATATACCTAAAGGCAAATAATAATAATAATAATAATTTTAAAAAATCAGTTAGAAAGCAATAAAATTTGAATAAAATTTTTAAACACATATTTTGCAATAACAAATAAGATAATAGAGACGTGAGATAAGAAATGTGAAAAATATTTAATTGATGAATTTTTCTCGAAAATTGTTGTTTAAATGAAATTCGAAATTTACTTAAGTACACTGTGCTTAAAACACTGACAATATTATCTGGTGGCAACGTTATGGACAAGACAGAACTCTAAAGATGGAGAAGTATAAGGAGAGATGTGAAAGAAAACGGTTTTAATTGAACACCTTGACAAAATACATAAATTAAACAGGATGTACAAGATTAATAAGTAACAAGTAGATACACTAAATACCCTCCAATTCCATATACAAGCAGTGTGCGTGACAAATAGCTGTAAGTACTACGTATCAAGTTACGTGTCAGATTATTCGCAAAGTAAGGTTTTGTGTAATTTGCGTGCATATTTGCTACCCGACGGCGTCCATTTTTGGTACATTGATGGACTTTCAACTTTTTAGATAAATTTTTACGGTTATAAGAGATTTTCGTCGATCGTGGACGTGGCGCTTGTCCTATTTTCCTCACTTTCTGTGTGTTGAAAACGAAATACCAAACTGAGTATACTCCCATCGCTAAGGTGGAGGGTACAAAAACATTGAATTTATTCATTTTATAAAATAAGATCGCTTCTGCACTTTTATTCCAAATCACTCTGTGATATCTACCCAGAAATATGCAGTAAACCGTTTCTGAAAAGATTTTTTGCAATTTATGCAATTTCCATCAAAGCAAGATGCATAGTATTGCTAACTATAGCTGTTTCAATTTACAGCAGCACAAAACTACAACCAACTATTTCAATTAACTCCATTGAAATGTAAATTTTTTCTCACTACATGTACATTGTTTTTTTTTTTTTTTTTTTGAATTTTAATTAAACTTTTGCCTCTTGCCATAAAAAAGTTCATATTTTTTCTTTCGTCAAACAAACGATGGCTGGGTGAAACATGCTTTTTTTTTCTAGGTGCTTGCAAAACAATTGGGAGGTTTTTTATCTGTTGAACTGACCACACTCTACCTAAGTGCGTTTTTTCAACAATGCCCATTATCATAAAAGCTCTATAAATTTTTTGCCATAAAGAATATGACAAGTACTGGCTCTGACACTGGCACACATATAGCGCAGACTATAGAATGAAAAAAAAGCAAAAACAAAATGTATGTTGTTATAATAAAAGCACATATATATTATAAACGTAGGAAACAGCACTTTATTATATTTTTAATGTTGGGGATCGACTGCGAGTGTAAGCTTGTGTTAATTTGTTGTAGTTTTTTGAATTCGTGCATATTAATGCACTGCCCAGCTATATAGTGTTTAGGAAAAGGGACAGATGGACAAATAAATCTTATACTTAAAGGCATTGTTTGGTTTTGTTTTGTTACAACATCCATGTGGTTGATTTATTTGATAGCAACCTAAACATCTGCAACCATAGAGTAGAGTGCAAGGTTTAAACAAAGTACCTTATAAGAACAAAATTTGAATCTCAATAGAATGCTTTAGCAGATAAATTAATTAATAGTTTTGTTGTATGGCTAAATAGCAAACCTACCTAATGTTGACGCATATGATCTTACCAAGAAAACGTAAATAACACTCCAGACGATAATTCATTTTTGCCATCATATACTTTCACTGAACAAAAATCACTTTGCAAAGTGATAATTTCATGTCATTTCTTCTTTTGTACATTTTCTTTCATCTCTTATTCCTTTAAAAATATTCCGCATAATTTTCTTTTTTTTCAAGAGTTATTCTTCTTCAAACTGTAATTGCACGTTACGCTGTAAATTTTCCGGCTCTGGTTTGTACAATTTGTGAATTATTTGGAGGAAATTAAAAAAATATATATATTGTGACAGGCTTACAAAAAATACGTATTTAGATAAAAAGGGAGAACAAGGAAAATATAAGTATGTTCTCGGTATATAATAACTTTATGTAAATAAGACCTAATTATAAATAATAATACGCTTTTGTAAACAAGCTGAAAAGAACTACGACGGGAGGAGATAATAATTTGCGCATTGCATTTTTCACGGTTGCTAGAGTTTGTCAAATCTTAGGAAGAGATGGAAAACTAAAATAAAATGCCACTTGTTATAATTAAAGTAATAATTATACGTACTATTCGTGTCTTGGCTTTTTTAATTTCTTTAAAATAGTTCCTTTACTTTACTTTGCCTTCTTCGAATTGATGGACAATTTTATACGAGATGATGTCATTATTTATTTAATAACCCTGTTCTACTATCATACATAAATATGAGTTTTTAACCATTTTGATGTAACAAATATTTTTTCTCATAATATTCCATGCAATCGCATTAGAAAGTGTTCTTTTAAACGATTATTAAAAAGCATTATCGAGCACATAATATTCTCCTAGATTTTCAGTTTAAAAAAAACATTTATGTATATATTTTTTGTAACTTGGTTACAAATTGAAATAAATAGGATCGGACAACAGACACTTTACAACTTACCAAAATACCTGTTTTGTGCATTTTATTCCTGATAAGAAATCGTTCTATTATATTATAATAATTGAAATGGGTGTTATGGGACGTATGCGTAACCAAAAAGCAAGTAATTAATATCTCCCCAATAGTTTATAAGAGTGCGCGTGATCTGTATGAATAAATTATATAAAAATGAAGAATATTTGTTTGAAATATTTGTGTAGAGTTTCGTCTTTAATTTTCCTACGATTTAAGGTGCAACAAGAAAAAATCATCTCTTTCCAAATGTTCTTAAATTGTAAACGTATCCAATGATATAATTGACCCATATTAGATATGAAACTGGCTGCATTAAAAATCTATATATTTGCAAAATTTCAGACTAATAACTGTATTTTTGCGATCATGAGTGTATTAACAAAAAAACACACAGACTTGCGGATGAAGCTGAATTTTGATTTTCATCAAATATATATATATAAATTTTGTTATTGTTTGTTTGTTATGTTCTTTGCCTTTTTTCCAGTAGTTGCAAACGATGACATTTTATTGTTATGTACAATATAAGTAAATGAAGGGTTACTTGAGTAACAAAAGTTTTCAAAATTCATTTTAAAAAAATCACAAAACAAATATGTTTTAATGCCACAAACAACTTAACTTATTTCAAAAACATAAATGCAAACAAATGAAATGCAATTAAATGAAATGTTAATTAAAAAAAAAAAAAAAAAATATTTTATTATTTCATATCTATGATGATAACATCTTATATAGTATCATGCACACATGTACGTTTTGGGACTTGTGAACATTTTTACATATGCTCATGCTCATGTTATGACTTTGACTGGTTATGTTGCTGATGTTTTTGTGTTATATTCGTTTATATCTAATAGAAAGACTGCTTATGTAATAATTTCAGAATTTACGCTTTAATTGCTGCCAATTTACTGACAACAGTTTATATAATTGTTTTTGGTTTTGTTGATTTTTGGCATATGTACGAATGAGGGTCCGAGGGTGCATGTGCATAAAAACTAATCAGTTGCATCGGTTATCAGTTATAAATGTTGTTGTTGTTGTTATTATTATTATTATTATTCTTATTTTCTTATTAATGTTTACATCCGTATGTATCCATCTTATATATGTATGAACCCACAACCAGCACAATATGATGGAATTTAGCAAAAAATTAAATAATACAAAATAAAATTAAAAAATTATATAAAAGTACAACTAAGTTAAACACTACTCCTTCTATTTATAAGCGTATGTAGTTTTGAAGGTGATTCAAGTCAACTTTTCATATATATCGCGATGTGGCCATTCCTTCGTCCATAATTTGCAAATGTTCACAATTTAGAAAAGTGTTACTGGCACTATTTTTACAATTATAAGCACAAACGTAAAAATTATTCAAAATAACTAAAAAAGTATTTGAAATCATGTTCATTTTGTGCTTTTGTGCTGATTTGCAAATTGTTGCAATACAATCATGGGATGAAGACTGTTTGCAATTTATATAAAAGATAGTTTACTTATTTATGACAAAATACAATATAATACAAGGGATGATACGTATGTACATATCGAATTGTATTACGATGGGTTGGCCTATTTAAACAGTACCATGACTCGGTGCTGACAATTGTTGCATCTTAACCTGAAATTTCTAATAAAAGGAAAAAATAACAAGAATTCGTTGATAAGTGCTGATTTGTTTTTACAATGAAACTTTGTTGGGTGTCATGAGCCACAGTGTTGTTACCGTAGCTTATGCAGTACAATTTTTTTTAAATTTTATTTAATTTTTTCAAAGGAACTTTTTATTTTGAAATGTATTGAAAATCAATTTTTTTTTATTTTTTTACCATTTGTCATTATTTTTTTTACAACTTTAGTTTCCATTTTTTTGTGTTGTTATAAGTGTAGGCTTAAGTGTTAGTTAAGCTTTACTTAGGAAAGTTTCTTGCAATTGTTTTGATTTGTTTTTTTGTTTTTATTGTTATTTATCGAGTGCATTACGATTTGATATCGTTTAACTATAACATAACGTTACTTACTGGCTAGTTATTTGTTGTTGTTGTTCTTATTTTTGTTGTTAATTCTGTGTTAAGCAGTAAAAAACTTTTAGTTATGCTTGTGATTGTTTGCTTTCAATTCCCGTTACACCATTTATATGTATTTGAAAGGAATGCAAAGGACTTACAATACACACGAATTTCACGAGCATTGGTTGTAAGCTTTGTATGTATGGCTTGCTGATGTGGCGAGGAGAGCATATTTATGTATGTGATGTAGGATGTTTGTGCACTTATGAGCATTTTGGTGATGTTTGGTTTCATTAAAATATAAAATTTGTGCATACCTGATGCATATGATGGTCTCTTGCAGTATAAGAAATAAAAAACAAAACTCTCCTGAGTGCTCTACTTAAGTGATGTGTTGTTCGTTTACTCACTTAGTGGGTTGGCTATTTAGTTGATTCTTTTTGTTCGTTTAGAGTGGAAAGAATTTATACACTTACACAACTATTGCAACAGATGAGTATTTGTGTAGGTGTATAAATGTACATCTTCATATATTCTCTATTATTCATTTACTTCTATTACATCTACTACTATTATTCACTCTCACTCTGTCGCTCACTCTCTCTCAGTTCTATTCCTCAATATCAAATTCAATTTTGATCACTTGTTCTTCATATTGTAGACTGGCATTGCCAATGTTTTCTGTTGGTAAGTCCACCTCCACAATGACATTGTCGTATTATCCACGATCGTCATCGCGTGCGGCGAACAGGGTTCGCATCGAACTGGTGATAATATTCCACCAGCCCGCTGCGAACCCAACTGGTCGCTATAAACTGTTTTCGCTGCCCATTTTTAAAAGTTCGAACTTCTTTTTGGCAATTTTCGAATACAGTATATCGATCGGCTCTGATTTATCATACAGACTGGGCGCTTGCAATATAATCAGAGCTGTTCCGACCACACAGGCAATGGTAAATATCCATAGGAATAAGCGATCTAATACCATGGCTACATATTTCCAGTCTTCTTCCACCTGTGAATAATAGCAAAACAAAATTGACAATTAAACATCGTAACAATCGTAAATGATTTTGTATTTTTATTGAGTATTACTGCAGTGGGAAAATTGTTTTTAAATTGAGTAGAATGGAGGAAGTATTTCAATTGAATTGAATTCTTTTAAAATAATTTATTTACCCTTCAGTCTACTATACACAACCTAACTGAACCTTAACTTGCATAATAAT
This sequence comes from Crataerina pallida, assembly GCA_949710015.1. Classification (NCBI taxonomy): domain Eukaryota; kingdom Metazoa; phylum Arthropoda; class Insecta; order Diptera; family Hippoboscidae; genus Crataerina; species Crataerina pallida. The sequence continues at coordinate 31,497,182 of OX453290.1, read as the reverse complement.
TTTCTTAATTGTTGGTGGATTATCAGCCCAATTTCAAATTCCAGCTGACTTTACTTCCGAGCTGGTTTAATACCCATAACCCACAGCATGCAAAAATTAGCAAGACAAAGCCTTAGCCGACTCGGTCATCGTGTTACAGTTGAGACGTGTCCTCTTCAATAAATTTCCCCATTAAGGAATATTACTTACAGTTACAATTTTGATTTTATTTATATATTATATTTTTATAAATTGCGCCTGCTTACAAAAGAGAAATTTCATATTAGCAGAATTTTTAAAAATATGGCAAATAATGTTTTGGTTCGAGGATGCTTATGAAAACGTTATATACAATCCCTTATCCCTTTTATGTGTATATGAACCTTTACAAAACTATGAGATATATTCGTGTATAATTTATTCTCTTATGAGACATAATTCCGTCCGTCTAAGGACAGTGCGAGAATGAAATTTTGCTATTTGTTATGCAGAGCCGCTGCTATATTTGGCTAAGGCCAAATTTTGAATACGCTTCACATATATACGTAAACTGTGGGCATTAGGACACTGAATGTTTGTATTAAATTTTAGCTCGATGTCCAAAGCACAGACAGACTGACGGATTGATCAACAATATATATACACTTTAAAAGGTCTTGAACGTCTACTTCTGGGTGCTGCTAATTTAATAACATACTCGGTATACCGCTCCATGCTTGGCAGTATAGAACTGATGCATTAATTGAATAGAAAAACAAACACAACTGACGTTTTTATCAACAATCTAGTGACGTAGTGGCCAGCGGAAATATATTTTCATATGGTGTAGCGTATATGTATTTTACGTATTGCTGACACATTTTGCATTGAATCAAATTTATTGATAAAGTTATGTTCGAGTAAATGAATATTCACACATCCTGGCACGTACGCATATATGCAGTAATACGTAAGAAGTATGTTTTTAAGTGAAAATAATTGTTTTTTATATGACAAAGTTTCTTGTTGAAATCTTCAAAAGATACCACAAGCAACACTTTAAGGGGAATTGGGGGGAATTTGCATGATTTTAAGATGTTATTTGTGTGCTTGCTTGCTCATGCTTGTGTGTAGCATGTAATGATGCGATCTGGTTTTGTGCTGGCGCTAGGCATGCTTCATTTTCAGTTGCTGTGGAGTGGGTTTCTGATAGTGGCTGATTGCGAGATTTGAAAGTGCTTTAATTTTATACCCGAATCAACTATTCGTCTAAACATATATATATATATATATGTTTGTACTTTATTCTTTTTTGTTGCCAGTGATTAAAGAAAAATAAACCACGAAAAAACCGAAAAAACGCACAAAAACAAAATCAGTTAGATTTTGGTTTGGAAGCAAAACATGATGAACATACGTATGATGGGTGCTGTATATGCTCATACGAATGTATGTTAAAATGCAATTTACTAAACACAGGTCAAAATCCAAGTTGCCAATTATTTGCCAATTATCTTCATTAACTTCCAATATGGTTGACAGCTTTTAATCAGATAAAAAGTACAAAAAACTTTAGAGATTTAGTTATTGCGTGCATTCATTAAAATTGAACAACTTTCGGATTATTTAAATTACACACATTTTAAAGGATGAGCTTGGCTTTACCTCATAAATCATTAAACACATTGAAGGATGGGTATGACAACTGAATGATGAAGGAAATCTTCCACCCACTCATTGTGACTGTGATGTGAATATTTCTTATATTGCTTTCCTTTTAGTTGTTTACTTACACTCTCGAATTTATCCTTGTTTTTAACGTGTTGAGCTATGAAACGTGAACCCTCGATAGTTTTCTCCATTTCACGCATGTAGGGCTTCTCGAAAGTGGGACTCATGTCAGCTGGACAACAACCTGGGCTTAGATCACTGTGACCGGCTGGACTAAAAAGATCATCATCAGCGCCTGGCAGTGGCAGTGCAGAGGGCAGGGGAGGATCACCAAAACAGGGGGCTATACCACCTGCTGCAACAAAATCGAAACGTTGTGCGGGTAGTGCTACATGAAAAGTGATAATAATGGAGAACAAATAAAAGTAAAAATATATAGTTTAGGCCAAGACATAGCTAATCTCCCGATTTATGAGTATATATATAAATATCAAGAATATTGAATTTTATTTATTGTTATTGTATTTTTAGAATGTAGAAAAAACATCTTTGAATTTACCGCTAAAAGATTCTCATCTCATCTTTATGCAAGTGAAACAATTATTAGAGATTCTGGTAAACTTACCTGGTATTCCATAATCGCCGCTGAAACGTTTCGTATCGTAATTAACGAATTTTTCAATATCTGGCGGTAGATGAAAAACATCGGTTAATACTTCGGGTGGTTGATCTTCATCTGGTTCGTCTTTTTTCGGACGTTCAATGCACAACAGTTTCGGTAAGATATCTATAAAGATGCGCTGAACCCAAGGGGCCATTTTATGAGTGACAGGGGATCTATAAATTTATCATATCAATCAGTATTATATCCTTAACAGTTTATAGCCAAATCAGCTTACCGAAAATTAACATTTAAAACGGCAATGGTAACCACAACCGATAGCGTTACCAACATCATGGTGAATAGTAAATATTTACCCAATAGGGGTACCGTTAATGATGTGGGCGGTATGATTTCCGCAAGCAATAGAAAAAATACAGTTAATGATAGCAATATACTAATACACAATGATATCTTCTCTCCTGAATCGCTAGGTAGGTAGAATACCAAGACGGATAGAAACGATATACCCACGCAGGGTATAATTAGATTGACGGTATAGAAAAGGGTTTTGCGACGTAATGTCAAATTGAAGACAATATCCAAGTAGGGCTCTTCGCAACAACTGTAAAATTTCTCATTTCGTACCGCCGGCACACGCATTATATCCCACTCAACGGATATATAATAATCTTGCAAATCAATGCCGACTTCAATATTGTCTGAATCCGGTGTTTGCTTCAAATGCCTCAAATCAACCTGAGAGAAAGAAGCAAAAAGAGTTGAAAAAGTGATGCAGGGAGACGAACGAAAAGTTGTATCAAATAAGTGTATGTATGCGGGTGTGTATGCTGTGACATTTCGAAAGTAACGTATGTCTTGATAGTAAATAATATTAAAAGAATCTTACCATGTAACCGTCATAGGTCCATGAACCGAACTTCATAAAACATGTTTGCTCGTCGAAGGGAAAGTATTCAACATCAATTTCGCAAAATGACTTATAAATGGCGGGCGGTTTCCACACCACTTTTCCGGTATGATGTAATATTGCTTTTGTCATTATTGTCACTTCATAATTACCATCCGCACTGCAGAGGAAGAGGGAAAGAGAAAAGATGTATAAAATTATATAACATAACAATGTACACAAATGTCTTCTGTCTCTTATCATTTTATTAATATTCTTCTTTTATTATTTAAATAAATGAGTATATTCATTATCTGACCGCTACTACAAGTTACAAACACTATGTGCGTTGTGTGGGGGTGAAAAATAAACACACATGTACCCAGCTTGTTAAAAAATAAAACAAATCAGCAATTAGTTGCGGGCGGTCACACATATAATTAACAAATGTGCTCTTAGTACACAAGTATACACACACATACCTACTTATATAGATGTTATATCCAGCACAGCACTGCACAATATTATAATCATAAATATTAAACAAACAACAGTAAGCATCAGCAGCACACCTACACATGACTACTTACATATATGTAATAATTTGAAAAAGTTCTTCACCATACACACATGGACACGTTTGCTCTTACGGCTAAAATTGTGAATTTAAAAACAAACTTTTTCCCTTAGACGAGTTAGAGTGAGGGTGAATGTGTGGTTATTTGTGGTAGAAATTGCATATTTTACACGTAATTCAAAATCAGCTGTAAAGTCGAAAGTATTTGCGTTGTATAAGGCAAGTGTTCGTTCATATCCTTTGCAATCCTCGAGCATCACATTTAAGTCAAGTTAATGTTTCCCGAAAATCTCATAAATTTTAAAAGTTTTTTACTATATACTCCATAAGCTTAAAACAACTGCAATAAAGTTTACTACTCTTTAACACTCTACTCTCGTGTTGAAATTTTGAAATTTTTTACAACATTAAGAAAACTTTAAATAATTGAACCGACAACTTTTCTTGGCAGAAATGAAGCGAAATTTTTGATAATGTAATAAATGTACAATAAATAAACCTTGAATAAAATGATTTTACAATAACAACTATTTTAACATATAGCAAGCATAATATTAAAGTCAATATTCAAAATGCTTACAACCGAATATTAAGCCTGTCGTCTGGTGAGTGGCAAAATGGAGACGGATGTGTGATATACTAAATTAGAGTTTAAAAGACTAGAACACATATTTGTTTGTGTACACGTATACACGTATATGTGATTACATTTCAATGGATATAAAATTCTATTCATTATATATCAAAATATGTTACCTTTTACAGCATCAAAAAATGACACACATAGGAAGGGTTCCAATCTCTTTCATGAACATATTTATACACCAAACTAAGCTTTTACTTTTGGTTAATTGTCAGTTGATAAACTTTTACAGTTTATATCCAACACTTCATAGCATTTAATGCGTAGGACATTTTTCTATGCATTTTGTGGTAATTGAAATTACCAAAACTACAGTAAAGAGCATAAGATCTTGTTATTTAAGGCAAATGTGTATGCAATATGTTACAGATTAATAGGGCAAGGGTTCAGACAACACAGGGGAATATGTTTTTTCGTATTTTTTATACCCTCAACATTGAAAAGAAGGATTATACTAAGTCTTCTATTTCATTTGCTACACCCAGAACGAGAGAGAGAAGAGACCATACAAAGTATGTACATATATTCTTGATCAATATCAAAATCTGTGTCGATATCGACATATGAGTATTCGTTCGTTATTGGCACTCTTACTAAATTTAAAATATTAAGAATTGTGATTTTTTGTTATTAAAAGATTTCCATTATAATAAAATCTTATATGGGGAGGGGTTATAATTAATGGTCCGCTCAATAGAATTCCTCTTTAGGCCATAACATGTTATTGCAGCTTGCTTACTATATACACATATGTGTCTTTATGGTGTAATCCATCTTAAAGCAAATTCGGGTTAAAATTACGTAAGAACATTAAAAAATTTTTATAATATGAAATGTGTGTAAACAAAGTGGTTAAAAAGAAGAAGAAGAAGAACAGATGGAAAACGATTTAAAAGGTGGTCGCAGTATATATTATTTGCGTGCGGCTTAAACAGCTTTTCATACCATTTACAGATGAAATATTGCGGTTATGCCACATATGCATGGAATAAGCGAAGCTCTCTCCCTCTCTTTTTCGTTCTCATACCTAATACGTAAACTATGCAGCAAAAAAGGAGAACATGAAAATAATGCGTAAATGCATTAGTCTTACATTCAACCCACCCCCCATTCAGCATGTCCTACAATGCATTATGAATTGTACATACACTCTAAATCATACTCACGCGTTATAATAAAACAATCGAATGTAAATATTTGCTTAAAAAAAAAAAACATAAACAATTTTTTGTTCAATTTGTATTTTATAACCTAGAATAAAAGTATGTGAATCCCATTGCTGCTGGTATACATGGAAAGGCAGCTGTAATGCCTGGTACAGGGAATTTGTTTAGAAAATTTGTACCCAGTGTGTGTGTGTGTGTGTGTGTGTGCGTAAAAGAATGAATGAATGTGTTTCTATTTTTAGATGAGTTAAATCGTATCTTCTTTATCTCTGCCACTTCGGAAAACATATGTATATAGAACGTCCCCAACATATATATAGAGATGATGGTGTTTACGCGTTTCCATTTGTATGCCAGTATTTCATATTAAAGAACATTCTATCTATTGGTAAATTTTATGCAAAAGCACGATTGTGAAAATGAGCAAAAGAGGGCTTTGCCATTTATGCAAATGTCTCCTTCTCTTTCTATGGGAATTATTTTCTGACACATCATTGCATGTTGGCATGTTTGTATAAAACATAGAATTTTCTGTCCTCCATTATTACAATTTACATTTAAAACGTAACACTATACTACATATATGTTTATTTGAATGCATTTTACATAATTTATTGGTTTAGTGAAAATGTCATGCATTGTGTGCGAAACACTTGAGGATACGCTAAACTACGCACACATACGCACTTTACATACATGGAAATTTGAAAATGAAACAAAATTATTATTTAAAAAGCATGGTGCACATAACTTTGATATGATGATATGAACATAGCAAGAATTCGGATGTGTCCACGCGTCTGTCTCTACATATATAACCAAAGTTTTACTTAGCAATCGTTCTCCTTTTTCAAATGGAAATAACTTTTTGGTAAAATTGTTCGAAAATGTATACCCTGCATGAATATATTAAACTATTCTTTCCCTAAGCATTTTAAAAGTTTATTTTGTAATTTAAATATTTGTCATAATTTTTATAAATTGCGTTGACACTGCTTTTTGTTTCTTTTTTTTTTTTTTTTTTTTATTAAAAGCAAGGACATTTTTAGCTCTAATTTATGTAAATAGTTAAACATCTTGAGAGTGAGAGTTAACGAAAAGTACAACAAAACAAATAATAAAAATAAAGATTTGTACAAAAAACAAAGAACGTCACTTAAGCAAATACTTTGAAAAGACAAAATAAATAATATTTGCTTATAATTTTTTATAAAACAACAGGTTTAAGGTTAAAGTTTAATTTATTTTAGTAAATAATATTTTAATAATAAGAATTATAAACAAAATTAATAAATAAAATAAAGTTTATAAAAGTTAAATTATATAAAATAATGATTTTAATTTTATTTAAATTTTTTTTTTAATTTTTAAAAATTTTACAAATCAAAAAAGAGATAAGAAAATATTTATTTTGTAGTATTTATATTTTATTTTACTTACATATATCCTTTACTAAGTTTACCATTTTTTAGAAAATTTTTTATATTTTACAATATTTTAGATTTGGCCTAAGCTGAGATTTAACGTTTTCTAAATTGTTTGTTTTTTCTTTGCAAAATTTATATGAAAATAAAATTTTGTTGTTGCATAAATTCCATTTGTCTTCTGCATTATGTACGGCTTTCCATAATTTAAATTACTTAACATTTAGACATACCGTCGTATTTTGTAATAAAATAAGTTTTTAATATATGTTTATATACACACACACAGGCATTTAATGCTAGATTGTGTTACTTTTCAAATTTACAAAATTTCCTGTTTCACATTTCACAGTAATTTTCGTTACTTGAAACTGTTTGAGTATAGAAAAAAAATATAATTTATTGCTGGGAGAGTTAAAATTTCATTTTATACCACAATAACCACAACAACAATAGTAAGGACACACCACACACATCTACACAATTACATAAAGCACACATAAAAGGAAACTGTTTAAATATAACAATATCGTTACATTGTATGTGTTTGTATGACAAGTATATGTTAGAGTGAAAGACACAGAAACAGTCCACGTTATATAATGTATTTGTTTGGCACACCATACACATCTCTAATGCGTGTCAGAAGGGGAAATTACATAATATATGCTGTGATGAACACCGATCGGGGTAATAACAATGAAATAGAAAAGAAAAGGCCGAAAGAGAGAGTGAGAGTGAGAGGGAGGGTTAGCAGTTCCTTTGAGTGGTGGTCTATCTCCGGTACTGAATAAACTTTTTTTAGAAAACGCCCTTTGCTCCATAATAGCTAAACCGAAAAAGAAATAACTTTTACTCGGTGTATAAATTTCATGATGTATGTACGAGTATATGATGCTGAGCTTATAGTATATATATTCACTCAACGTTTTATAGTTAACTGTGAGGAGCGAGTAAGTAGATTTGTACTGCTTGGTTGGTTGGCATGTGTGGTGATTGTTGACTTTTATATCCAAAACATTAAAAACAAAAAAAAAACTGTATAGCTGTAGTTATTCCCTATTTGACTTCGTCACGAGTGCAAGAGGGAGAGGAAAGTTTCAAAATGTTTGCCGTGTATGAAAATTACACTTTATGAACGATTAATACGGTTAAAAGGCCAGAAGCAGTCAAGCAGATATACACTCAAGCGTAACACGAATATTTTTAATGTTTATTATGCATATTAAACTTACTTTGATTGCTTTTATGGCACACAACATACACATACTTACTTATTGTACAACACTATGTCGGGCAGCCAAATATGTTCGGAGGGTACATGCAATGTGTCAACACCGCCATAATCATCCGGATTCCATTTCAACTTATAATCATTCCATTCCTGCAGCAAAAAAGAAAAAAAATCTTAAATTATTGTTGTAAATTATATGAAACATTTAAAAAAAAATAAAAATAAAAAAAAGATAAATATTAATTATTATGAGTCACTCAACAAAAATGTTCAATAACAACTTGGTTGAATGAAGTTATGCAGAATTTTTCAATCATTTAAAGTTTTGGCATTTCTCATAGAGGGAAAGTTATTCAAGTATTACCGTTCATTAATTTGTTATGTAATGCCATCATATTTATACTTCCACTCCACTTGTGGCCAACGGATATACAGATGTTTGTAAGTCACCCTCACCTATAATAATACCAATCTAAACAAAGTGTGAAGAATTGGGTTAATTGGCTTAACAAATTTGTACTCCATCGTACCATTTTTAGAGCCCCTTTCCACTTAAAGCTTGCTCACATTTATATAACAAATGCCTCACGTGTATACACTATAAAACTCATCTAATTGTAAATAATTGTATTAGAGTATTAAATGGTCGGATATAACCGATAACAATATTCTCATTCGTTTGATTATATGTTAACTTAACAAATTGCCAGTTTTTCCGATGAATTTCACTTTTTTATTATTGCATTGTTTGTCATTTTTCAGGCAATTATTTAACACGACAAATTATTTATTTGAGGTTATGGTTTTTTTTTCGCTTTCGCCTATTCTAAATATTAAAGCATTATGACGGTTGTTATATGAATGAATTATATTCTTATACATTTTACAACAGCGCCATTAATGAGTTGGTGTTGTAAAATGAAATTTATTGATCAATTAAATTAATAAATAATAGCATGAAACTGAAAAAAAAGAAACATATTTAAATACTTTTGATATAAGCCGATGTACGTTGGTGGGGAATAAAATGAAAAAAAAATATGTATTTCAGTTGGAAATTTAAATAAAAAAAATATAATAAAATAAAATAAATACGTTTAAAGTTGACCAATATTTGTTTTGAAAAGTTATTAATATTGAATATATGTTTTATTTATTGATTTACCTGCTCCACCCAAACGTTCGTGGTCATGATTTGATTTTTGAGATTCTGCAAAAAGAAAAAAAAACCAAAGTAAAGGTTATAAGTTAAGCTTGTTTATGTAAACATGGTAGCATGCACAATATAAAAACTTGTGAAAATGTTATTATTACCACTGTGTCCGATTAAGGTAATTTTTTTTGGTTTTTTCATGTCTAAGCTTCCAGAAGGCGATTTTCTTTATCTGCTTAAGAACCAGAATCGATTTAGGACTTATTAACTTATCGATTTGTGCATTTCAAATGGAATACATGCCATACATAAAGACACGGGTTTGATGACTTATGTACATATAATCAAAATTTTAAGCTACTTTGGAATAGGAGCCTTATTTGAAATTAGCTCTTGTAAAAAATTGGAGCGCACAATGCAAAAGGAATCAAAATATTTGCAGAATAACTTTATTACCATTATTGTTATGCTAATTATGAAGCTTTTTTACAATTAATTACTAACTGTAGTAAAAATTGCAAATTTAGTAAAGACATGGAAATGTACAAAGATACGAAAAAAGCACCAGCTCGCTGGCATAACTTTATGCAAAAAAAAAAAAAAAAAAGATGAAAAGAATAAAAGATCTTTTTTCTGTCTTATCCTGTCCTGCAAATTCATTAACAAACCACTGAAAAAGTAAAGAAAAGAATGTACAGACAACTAACAATAGCTACTTGTCAGTCGGTTTTGGTTCCTTGGGGTAGAGATCTGATCTTTTAGTAGAAAGTGTCTAAACAAAGTTTTATATTACATGCCACCTCAACGATTTGTGAAACTTTAATGGAGTGTTATGCCCTTTGTAGGAGTTCATTATATCACTGCTTATTTCCTTTGTACTAATTAGTTAAGGAATGAGGGTGCATTGTGGTTGTGTAAAATATTTATACTACATAGACGGAAAGCTTCTTGGGCAGAAAAAAATGTTGGCAACACCTTGCGCAGAAGGTAAAAAAAAAGTGAAAATTGTTAAAAAAAAATGTCTGAATATTTATGAATCAATAGATTGATGGTTGGACTAGAGAAAAAATTAGGTGTAAAATGTTCACCAATGTTGCTGAAATGACAATGAAAGCATCCACAGTTTGAAATATATATAGTCATAATCGTTTATGTGTCATCAGGCATTTGACAAGTAAAACACACACATACACATACAATCACTAAATATATTTATTTGATCAACATCAAAATTCAAGTTGGTCTACATTGAAATGTTCGTCTGTTGTTTGTGTACTCTCGGTTGCAACAATTCAAATATTGTGTTAAAATTTTTGTATAAATATGTTGAAGATTTCTACTTAAATTGAGTGCAGTGGAAACGTTAAGGGTCACGCCTACAATCGACATAAATCTATCTACTAGCTGTGAAGTTGATACATGGATGCTCTTATTTAAAATTAGCCCACACATGGATGGGCCGCCCAAACTTTTACGTAAAAACATTTTTGAAGCAGCCTTTGATGTGGAAAATGACACCATTAAAAGGTTTAAGGTTCGGCCTAAGCCCACTTCAGTTTTGCTAACTGTTTCTATTGCATTTATGTGGTATCAACAATTTTTATGAGGATTTTTTCTTCGCCGGATTACTATTGACTACAACTGTCAGTGCTTTTGTGTTCGTGTGGGCAACTACCTAAAAATGCACCCAACGGCATACATTTTCTTCACGTATATAAACTAATATATATATTTTTGTACAGGAATGCACGCAATAATGGCACGTACACGTGTGGCGGTATTTGAATCGTAAACTTTGTAATAACAACAACTGTTGATAAGAAATGCCGTTGATTACAGGCAGTCAGCCAAAGTGCAAGAACAGCGTAAAGCACAAAAGCTGTGTGTCCACCGTACACATTTACGTACACTTATGTACAAACTTTATATAAATGCGTGCAGCAAGACATCTGCCTTACTGGGTATGCAAGGCATTCGTACAATGTGGCATGCAAGCACCTTCAACTGCATACAAATGCCCGAATGTTTGCACGATTATGTACATGTGTTGTTGTGAACATGAGAAAATCTTTGTTTATTGTACAGACGTGTTACAACTTGCTCACCCCATGCTGATTGATTCATTGTAAAATGATCAACAGAGCAATGTTTTTTTGTTAATGCAATTGTGTATGCAGTCAGTTACATAGAGAAAGGACATAATATGTATGTGCACAACAAATAATAGTTAATACCTCTTACTTATATGGTAAATATGAGAATATTATTTGACGTTTTTTTCTGGAAACATTAAGGTTTTGGTTTCATTCTAATATGCAAGCATAAACGAAAAGGAAAATAAAACATAAAAGCAAGTTAAAATGCAAGCAATAATGAAAAAAATGGCCGTTGATTGCTTTTTAAACTTCCGACTCTACTTACAACATCGATTAATTGTGATAAACGTAAACCCATTTTGACCGTTAAACGATCCGAATTGTTGCCAACAGGCCGTATCAAACGATTGTAGTTGCTTAGGAGGTCGTCGTATAAACGTTTTGCATCTGGGTTGGCCAGGCCGCCGCTTGCAAATTGTAACGCTATGAACACAGCTGCAAATAGCACGCTCCCCATCTTAGGCCAGATCCACCCCTATAATAGAAAGCAAGAGAAAACTTTTTATAAAAATTTTAATTTGAAATCTGAAATTTAGATAATGTATAAAATGTGGGGGCATGGTATGTAGGGACTTGCTCCACCTTTCGATTTGTTTTAAAATATTTATTAGACTTTAAAATAAAGGCAGAATCGATTTAGCTTTTAATGTATATGCGTACATTAGTCCGATTGAATAAAAACATATAAATATTTGTCAAGACAGGTTACTCCTGTCTTGTCTTTTTTTTACTACTTTATGTTATACTCTCACGATTGTGTTGTAAGTCTTCTCCTCTTCAAAGATTTTGTTGCTGATGGTTTGAATATTTCCCCATAAAAGTTTATGTAAATGTGGTTGCTTGAAGAAATATGTTAACAGCACGGGCAAGTGTGTACAAGCTTTGTTAGTAATTTGTATAGATTTTATATTTGTATGGCAGGTAGCCCAAGAAACTGAAATATTTTGTTCAATTACCCAAAAGGAAATATTTGTCTTACTGCCTTGAACTTAAATAACTTACGCTTGGTTCGTCCACTAAACAATACTTTGAACTTCGGATTTTCTTGCACAAGGTAAATTAGCTTAGTTAGCTTAATATATTTATAATTTTTATTTTCGCACACACATATATAACACAATGGCTAATCATTTAAACTGCAATAAACCAAAAGTTTAGAATTATTTTCACATGATGACTGATGACCACAAAGGAAATCTTATTAAAACTAAAATCATGATTATGTAATGCATGAGAATTTGTTTTACGAAAATTTAATGTGTTAACAACCACTGTTGAACGTTTAAAACTTAAGAATATTTCGGGGGAATGTTTAAACTTTAAACGGGTGGGATGAATCAAATAATATGAACACCATTCAACATAGTATCTCTTATTGCATGTTGACCACACTGCTTCTGTGTAAATAATGCGATATTGGACGGTTTACGTGCTAAGTCTTGTAGGTTAAGAAAGAGGGCAAATTATTGGAGCTCGGTTAACGGAAACGTAAACGACACGAAAACAATTGAATTGTTTAATATTTCACAAGCGACAGTATCCACTGTAATGACAACATACATAAAACATGCTAAAATATCATCGGCGAAGAGGAATAGTTAGCGAAACTCAAAGTTAAGTGGAAGAGATCGACGAATATTAAAAAGAATGATGGCCAGACAACTACCGCGACAAAAGTTACAGCAGATCTCAACACTCATTTGAGTAAGACTGTTTCGATTAAAATAGTACGGCGGAAACCCCACAAGGCTAACATTAATGAAAGCACTGCAATTACGAAACCTTTTATGTTTGGGGCTCATATTGTTTTGTCCACTCCCTAAATGTTTTACATATATATTCATTAATGAAGTAAAACAATTCAGTTCATTTAATTTTAATTCTTTAACATAAAACATTGCTTCCGAAAAAGCAGTTTTCTATATGAACTGAAACGTATGCATCAGATATAAAACTTGTGGTTGTAATGGACGAATTGTCTTTTTTACACCCTCCATATAATATGAAGGGCACATTAAATTTGTCACTGTCTTGGAAACAGTCAGAAAGAGATGTTAGAAACTGTACAAAGTATTTATACTCTTGATCGACTGAGACGATTTAACGGTGTCCGTATGTCCGTCTTTTCTTACATACTCATGGACGCAACAATTTAGATACACAGCAGAAATTTGTTTTATTTTTAGTTAAGTAAATAGTTTTCCATTTAAAATGTATACGAGTGAGTAAATGCCAAGCCCGCAATTAACAAAAACCTTTCAGCCACAAACATTTAGTTACACAGTTGAAATTTTCTACACACATTTATCATGAGTCCTTCCATAGATGTAAATAGGTGGGATAACACGCACGCTCATTTCTTTTTCTAAACATGTTTGCTCCCAATCAGACATGGCTCGAGTTGATACAAACACTGCTAAAGGGCGTAATCGAGTAGCTGAAGTAGGTAGTTAAGGGTTGACTTAAGCCAAATAAAATATGTTTCTTTCTTTCTTTTTTTATATACTTGAAATGTTTATTATTTTTTTACTGTTACAGAACAGAGTTAAGCACTCTTACGACATAACCTCAACTATACATTAAACATTAAATTGAAAATTTAAAGGAGATTCTTGTGCTATTTTAGCTCTATCTCTGTCTTTTTATGGTCTACTCTCATTTATTTATTTTTTTTTTTTTTTATTTAATTTTAATGTGAGTGTTGATGAAACTTTACTTGAGCGTGTGTTGATGCCACATAACACACATAAAATGCGGTTAATTTAACGCACGCAAAAATTCATTTAACTTAATTTAGGAAAATAATATTGTAGTAAAAACAACAACAATAATGATGTAAAATGAAAGCCACAATAAACAACACTCGGTTTTTTTTGATATTTTTTTTTTTTTTACTTTTTTTTCTCCACTCTACAGCAGGCAATGTAATGCGCTACTATGTGTTTTGTTTTCACATAAATATATTGCAGCTCTTTTAAACATACTGACACCCTCATACAATCACAAGCAACTTTAGCTTTTTTCATACGAATACAAAGGCAAGCACCAGCACCATCATTATCATAAACACAATTATGTTGAGCTGATGGAGAGAGTTTTACTTATATATTATATGAAAGTGTACAAAATGCACTGTAAATAAAAAAAGAGAAGATTTTACACACAAAAGGAAAAAACTTCAAATGAGTGTCGGTGTGAAACAAATGGTGTGCAAGTGATTGCATAAAGCCAACAAATGCTTATAAATAAGAAAGAGAGAAGGGAGGAATGTAATAAGAAGGACTTTAAATGTGTTTTGATAAAAATCTACATATAATGGAATGCAATTTCTATGTTATAGTTGTGGTTGTTATTGTTATTGTTATTATTACTGTTATATTTAGCCAACAAAACTAAAGTTGAAGATGAATTGCATTTATAATCCGATTAAAAGAAAGATTTCAGTTGTAATCATCACGAAAGAGAAACCACCGTAATAATAAAACACAGGTCGACTTGTAATAACCTTTTCAACTTTAAAATGTTTCCTAATATATGAACAAGTAAAAGTGATTTCGAATTAATCGATATAATAAACAAAAATAGTTATTTACTACAATTGCTGTAGAGTATACAAAGCCGAAATAGGCTGAGAAGACGCTAAAAAGACGTAAAGAAAGGTTGTTACAATATTTAGCCCATATATGTAGACAAGTGTGAAATATGTTGCAGTTTAGATTTCTATTGAATTTTTCTCCAATGAAGCGATATGCGCGTGTCAAGGGCAAGTTTCAATTTTTCAATAAATTTCGATACATTATCATAAACATTTAGTGAACGTTTAAGGCTACGAAAAATTTGAAATTCATTTATACAATTTTACATTGACTTGCTCACGCATACATTCATTCTTGTGCTGTAGTCAGTTACAAACAAGCAAACATTGTTTTAAAGTAATGCCACATGCACAGCATTCGTATGACATTTGAAGGTCTACTTATGACATAAAGTTCAAATTGAAAGCGTCACAAGAAAAGTTGCCAATGTGGCTTACCAGTCACTCGATTATTATAGTAACAATGGGATGCTGTTGTGTGTTCTTTTTTTGTGTTTCGTAATGATGAAAGTTGTGGAATAACGAAAACCGTTCGTATTTTTTACATGTTTGTAGTTTATAAAATTTTATACATATGTTGCTTTGTTGCTTTTTAGCTAAAATGACACTTTCCACTTTTTCGTTGCAGGCGCAGGGTAATGGGTGTTTGTGAAAATGTATACGAAAGTTTTGTTAATAAACGAACTTTTCTTTATGCACATATTCGTGTGTATGGCGTTGTTGATGGTTATAAAATATTTACATATTTCGAATGGAGAATACGTACAAAATTTTAAATAGTTTGTGTTTTGTTCTTCTATTAAACACGCACACTCCTCATCCGTGCCTTTGCATAAGTTGGCAACTTTTTATTATTGATACTTATCTACAATATTTATTCACTTGTAAATGCTTGTAAGTTTACCCAGTAGCGGTATGAATTTGTGCAAACAAAACTTCAAACCGAAACTTTATTTCATGTAAAGTGATTTATATATAATGAATGTAAAGAGAGAGTGTGTGTGTGTGTTCATGTACAAGTAAATCAAATCATGCTAAGAGATATGGTTGCAAGCAAATAGACTTGAAAGTTGGAAGAAGCGCCAGCGGTTAGTTTAAAAAAAGTTTCTCTAGCAGCTGAAAATCTCTACTGTACACAAAACAGTAAACAAGAAATCGAATTTCAAGTTTGTTATACCCTACGCATTAGTTGCGGGCAACATCCAGAATTAGACATCAAAGACCCTGCAAAGTAAAAATATTGTCATGACCGTCCTTTGGTCGTCAATTTGGAGATATTGTGAATTGTGAGCCACATCCACAATCAACTGGAAGCCATCTTTCAGCTTTAATAGAAGATACGCCCACAGTTTACAAAGAACTGCTTTTGGCAAAGAATCCGACTTGTACAAACATCACTAGAAAGCGTAATCAAGTCCACATTTTTTATAAAGTTTTATAAGATATTTAAAATGTGCTTCAAGTCATGTGAAATCTCTTAACTTGTTTATGTATGTGTACTATCTTATATAAAACTGCAACTAAATGAAGTTTATTTATTATTATTTTCTATTTTTTTTTTTCCATTTTAATTAAACGACTTTCCATGGAGGGTAAAAGTAAAACAATTGAAACTGTAAAAGAGTGTAAACCACAAATCGGGCATTATTAATTTCCATTCAGATCATTTTAAATATAATATAGAGGTTATATAATGAAAACCGCATTCACACAATCAAATTTGTGTTTAAAAGGTATAATTATTAAATATATACATACTTATTATTACTACAACTTAACAAATCGGTGATAAAGAAGACCAAGTAAGGAAATTCTATACAAATAAGTTCCATTTGAATGATATGTAGTACATGTGCAAGGTACCCTACGAGCCTATTTTGCAATATTTGTTGATCTCATAATTGTTATTTTCAATGGGGAACCGCGTAAACAGTATACTTGCACTTAGATTTATCCAACATTTAATAGGATTAAAAGCCGCACTACATTTATCTGCTGCTATGTACGTAATCTGGCGAATGATTGTTGTAGCCACCCTTGTACTGTGATGAGTGAATGTTAGCAGTTCAGTGTATTATTCAAATTTAATAAATAACCCAATACTCTCACATACACTCATCCACACCCACACACACACATGCATTTAAAGTCTAAATTTTTCTCAATCCACTCAAAATCACATAAATATTGTGAGCGCCCATACACACGCACAATGCAAAAACCACAAGCATATACGTGTATAAATAACGGTTTTTGCGGTTTTGTGAATGATGTTGATACCAAAACAGAGAGAGCCCACCCTATGTATGATATGGTTATTAATGTGCCTACGTTGATATATGACTATAGAATAAAAAAAAAGAAACAAAACATTTGAAATCCTATAACGATTACAAAATATGGCAACTGTTTATATATAACAAGTAGGTATGTTGGTCACATGAGAGATGAGTCAAGTATGTGAAAATGATTCAACAAATTATTGTGAAAATTTGACACATTTGTATGCTTCCTAAACGTTTATATTTTTTTCCATTTTTTTCTTTTATTATATATGTACTTATTATTTAATGTGTGCGGTATGTTCATATATACGTATATTTATATATATTTATTATTTAGTGTAGTTGTAGAAAATATATAAAATGACACAAAACATGACATTATGACACTTTAATATGTGTGTGTTTGTCAAAAGCTGAAAAGAATGCTATATAAATATTTACGGAGTAAATGTGTGTATGTGCTGGTTGATGTTGATATTTTATTTCATATTACACATCAAGTGCATGAAACGAACGTATATTTTACAGAAAAATGTTAATAACGCAACGCTGCCCAACTCCTCATATTAGATACTTCCAACTATTTATTAAGCACTATATGGCTTTTACTTAATATTTCGTATTGCAGCAGGTTATGCGAGAAATCGGTGTAAGTTTAATGCGATCATAGAATTCAATGCATATGCAATGCAATACTTGACTGATTCAATACTTAGGTAATGTGATGAAATACATATCAAAAATTGAAAAAAAACTAAATGGTCGATAAAATTTACTATTTTTTTTGTATCTATAACTTTGTCGATTATGTTCTAATTTGATTGAAATATTCATATACTGAACAAAAAAAAAAAAAAAATCGCACAAATTAAAATTCGCCTAAACCGCGCAAAAATATGTTTAAATGGACTTAAAAATGAATAATAGTTACCGTGACGGAAGGTACATTATCGATTTTTTTCACAATTTGTACAATTTGGGCATGAAGTGAAAACGATTGACATAGATTAAGTGTTGTTGTTGTTTGTTGTTGTTTTAAATCAAATGTGGTAGACGCCACCCAAAAACATATTTTTATTTTTTAATTCACTTTTAAGAAAGCTGAAGAAGACATTTTACACGCACATTTCTCTTAAGTCGTGCAGACAAGCTGTATATAAAAAATAGAAGTGTTTAAAAAAATGTTTCCATGACATACAAGACGAGGTGAATCACTGACTTTTAAACTTTTTTACTTTAAAAAATGTAAATGTGTACACAACTTGTTTGTCATAATACATTTTGCAAAGTCCATTCCTTTCACCTGTCTCCGTGTCAGTTGCAAATGTGCATTTTACACCAAAGAAGGAAGAAACATATTTTAGACCGCTTAACATAAATTACATGAAAATCTGCTTATAATGATATCTTGATTTATTTTGTTGCTGCTTCTATTTTATTTTATTTTTTTAAACAAGTATTTCCCGTCCCGTTATTTACTCGCATAATTTCTTGTTGGGGTAAACACGTTGTTACATAAATACATATTGTAACAGAAATGCTTATTTCCGTTAGTAATCCAGAAATATTCTATTAAACTTACTAAAGAAATTCTACAGCAAACCAACACGACATAGTATGTCCGTAAAGACAGAGAGAAAGAGATAGAAAGGGAAATATTTTATATCACGACAGAGCAGTTACATAACTCATTGTAACTGTTACTTACAAATGTTGCTGAACTGATGAGGAAAGTAAGGGACAAGAAACACTAGGAGCGCCATTAAAAGAAAATTGAAAAAAGGAAACTTTTTTTAAAGCACTTATACGGTTTATAACGAACTTTGATTGCTGTTCATTTAATCTGAGATTTTCCAACATTTCAATTAATTTTAATTGTATGAGTTCGTTTCCTATAATATATATACGTCCTTAATAACTTGTGACTGATCGTGTAGAGTACGAAAAATTTCATAGAAATCTGTGCATAGTAATGATTAAAATGATGTAAAAACGTAGTGCACGGACAAGCAAATGAGAAAAGAACAAGTTAATAACATTGTTGGGTATATTTTTTCTTTCGTGTCTTGTTACATACATACTTTATATTAGTTTTATTATATGCCATCTCATCGTTATTATATTTATTTGTTAAGAGGGGAGATACCCTCAGTTTGTCATTCTATAGTTTAATAGAATTGCAATCGATATAATTATGTCCGTGTGTCTTATTGTTAAAAAAATGCTGAAACTTTCTAAAAACATATTTATTAGGTTTTAAACAAATAAAAATGTTATAGCTAATCAAGCTCGACTATTTAATACTTCACACCATTTAGTTCCTTAAATTATGCAACAATAATTTTTGTATGTTTGTATACCCTGTCGTATAAGTAACTTTATAAAATATAATTATCATATATGGAAAGGTGAACTAAAAATGATCTGATCGGGTTCAAATATAGTCCACCCAATTATTAAGCTAATTAACTATTCTTCATCAAATTTTGTTACAAAAATATTAAGAATTGCGATTTTTTTTACTATATAATGACTTCCATTATAATAGAGGGGAGGGTTCTAAAAATAGTCCGATCCAATCCATTTTCAATAGGGTTCCTCTATGGACTAATGCATGTCCTTATGTTGAATTTAATAAAAATAAAAATGCCATTCGTAGCGTACAAAATTTGCATGACAAGACAGACGGACATGGTTAAATCGATTCAAGTTTGAATTCTGAATCAATTGGTATAATTGGAGGTGGTTGTGGGATATGCTGTGTAGGAATTAAAAAAGATTGAAGTGAATTCAGTAGTATGTGCGACAATGTGCTCAAAAAGCTGGCAGTATGGGGCGTGGTCTGTGATAATCAGCTGAAATTAAAAAAAACTTTTTATTCCTACTTCCTGTTAAAGTTAGATTACTAGTTTAACAGATGAACGGTTCATTTGTAAAAACACTAAAAGAAGAAAACCTGTACAGATACAAATTCTTTATCAGCCCACACTACACTCAATTTAATTTCCAAACAAACATAAATAAACCAATAATTTTTAAAAAGAAGATTTTTGTGCTATCTATACCAAAGCTACATAGTTCCAATGTTTATATTTAAAATTATTTAATATATTTACAACCATTGATTCTTTTCACAATACAATGTTTACCTAGAATTACCATCTACCAGGTATGACTTCTATGTGTTTTTATTAGTAGAAACATAAAAATGAAGTTTTCATCCTGCATGAGTTCATTTTGGTTGACATCTTTTTCAGTCACAGTCTTGTAGTGATGGTTGTTAACATAGCTTAATCCTAATTGTTGCCACTTATGAATGCACATAATAAAAGTAATGTTGTCAATGTATGGGTGTAAGTATTTGTATATATAATATAAAATAAAGCCTGTGTGTGCTTAATGCAAATATGTAGTGTATGAAAACATTTTACTAGAAACGAAATGTGTCCCTTTAACCGTAATTATCTACCCAAACACACACATCCACAAATATTACATATTTGCATGCATTATAAATATATATATATATAAATACGTAGTAGAAGGCTTACATTTTATTATGCAGGATTTGTAATTCGAACTAGTTTCATAATATAAAACGTATCGTAGATATCACATACATGCACATGCGGTCGTATGCTTTAATAATTATTATCCAAACAGAATTGGGCAAGCAGTCATGCATATGCATTGCATTTGTTGTACGTATACTATAAGTTCGCCTTTAAAGTACATTTTCTTAAACATACACGCACATACAGGCTTCCGCACTATACAAATATTACATCTTCTCCTCTTTCAATTTTATTTAGTATCACGTCTATCTACAGCAAAGCAACACACACATCATTCTGTACGTTCCACAATATAATAAAATGTTAAATTAATATCATATTAAAGTTATATAGGAGTGGCATGCATGTACACATAAATACTGTGAACATGGGTGTGTCGGCGTGTACAGTTGAAATAAGTGATAATAAAGCTGAAAATTAGCATAATCGAATAGGTATGTGCTACGCAGTGCACGAAGGCAAGTTAAGAGAAACTAATACACAATATATGTATTGCGTATACAACAATAACAATGTAATCTCTACCTCCAAAGGTGACTAACTCATATCCGCATATACTATACGAGTATAACAGTTATAGTAGGACGCTAAAGTTAGAGGGCAAGAAAGGCTATGCAAAGCTTTGTGTTCTTTATGCAGGCGTCCATTTATAGAAGATGCAAGCATAGTTAACTAATGTTTTTGTTTTTTTTTTTTTAGAACTTAATGTGTTTGAAAGTTTCACATAGTAAAGTAATAACAATAGAAACAACACCAAACAGCAACAAATTACAGAAAGGAAAGTTATAAACCAAGAAGTTGCACTTTTGGTTATGGACT
Organism: Crataerina pallida; assembly: GCA_949710015.1. Lineage (NCBI taxonomy): Eukaryota > Metazoa > Arthropoda > Insecta > Diptera > Hippoboscidae > Crataerina > Crataerina pallida. The sequence goes on along the minus strand of OX453290.1, from coordinate 31,475,415 downwards.
GTTGAGCATGTATGTAAATTATCTATGAATGTGTTTATCTAATATTTATATTCAAAATGGTTTTATCATATACACACATAGTACATAGATGTACTCACCAGGTACACGTGTGTTTAAAACTTATTCAAAAAAAAAAGGAATTTTTGCACCATATTTACACCTAATGCCACTAGAGTAAAGAACTTTGGTAAAATGTTTAATATATTCGTATGTATGTGGGTGTATTTGTGAATGAAGCATTAACTTTTTACTGATGGGAGTATCAACTAAAAGCTACGCTCGGTTGAGGTGAAAATTGAAAGACCTCCATATAAGCAGGAGGGCTCTCTAAAGAGTTCATTTTTTGAATAATGTGGATAATTTTATCAAAAAAATTATTTGTTGCACTATAGGTGTGTCGCTTTAGCGATTGTGCCCAATTTCAATAACAATCCACTCATGAGAACTACTACGCCATACAGACATGGCTAAATATACTCAATATTCAAACGTTTTGACCAAGTGATATATACTCTAATGATAGTGATTTAAAAAAGTTTGAAAAATTTTAAAGATTTAAATTAATTTGATGATTTGTGAAGGAGGTAGACATTATAAATTCCTTACAATTTCGAAATTTCGATACTATGTAATAGATATTGACTCAATAAGTTCATCGCTGCAAGTTAGAGCTTAATCAGGCCATTATTGTGAGGTTTCTTAAATCATCATAAAAAGTGTGTTTCGAAATTGTTTTAAAGGAGGGCGGCTCATTTCGAATAAGAGGTGAATAATCCCCACCTAAGGTTCTGTATTCATATTATTATTAAAGTTTAAATGGTTGCGTAGATCCGATTATACATTTTTCACTCGTTTTGAATTAATACTCTAAGTTTATAAATTCTGTAAAAAATTTTGTAAAAACTCTCGGCCAAACATCAATTCATGGTGTGCTGTAAAAATCGCAGAGATAAAAAATGCGGAAATTTTGTTTTGGAATGGCTTACATTTTCGTGGCTAGTGAAGCAGCAATGCTCCATTTTTGCTTGATCAGTTGCAAAAATGCATTCGTTTTCTTTTCTTACCTTCCCTGACGTAGCATGATTATTGAAAGATAAGAAAATCTTAAAACTTGTGATTTCAGCTGTGATTTCTTTCTTTACAGGGAATTCGGTTTTCCTCCTACCTGCCACCTGCCGTTGGCTTATGATAAATGGTGTTTTGTGAAAAAAGAGTGAAAACCAAAAACGCATTCACAACCCATAACCTCATCAAGTTCAACTCTGCACTGCCCCATACCTATGAGACTTCACACAAGAATTTTTCAACTATATGAATTGAGGTGGAAAGAACAAGTAACAAAAGTATGAATATGAAGCGAGCAAAAATATGTGAAAAATGCTGCTTCTCCAGATTTGAAACTGGTGGAAAAGAACTAAATCGTGCATTGACTGCTTTTCACTCAAGTTGGAATGCCACTTACATTGCTAGAAATTTAACAAGGTATTGCCAGACAGCTTTTCGGAGATCGATACAAAATTTAGTGCTAATCAAGAATTCCTTTATTGTTGTATATAAAAGCGATATAAAAACAACTTCGTTAAGAGAGTTTCAAATCACAATTCTTTGATAATTCTTTAGCTAGATTATTAGCATGATCAGTCATGACATTCTTCTAGCATTTAACCATTAAAATTCCCCAATTGTAATATATAATAAAATGACACTTGCATTATTTTTGATTTAAAAACTTTAAAAATCGAAAAAAAAAAAAAATAATTAATCATGATTTTTATTTTGATTCTTTATTTTAATCACAGTTTCCGTACTAAAGAAATCGTAGCATAAATTTTGTTAGATATGTTTGTTGTTATTGTTGTAATTTCTTGATTGTAAAATTTTTACTTGTTTGCCGTCATTTAATTCTACTTTGCATAATCTGCTCTTCTAATAAGAAATTGTTAAAAAATCATCTTCAGCTACATTCACACTGTTGTTTATAATTGAGGATTAATTAATGTTTGAACACTTTAGTTGAAAACTGTTTCGTGCCTAATTAAGCAAAGTAGAAAAAAAAAACCGCTTATAATGAAAGAGAGGAACAACTTTTAAAATCTAATTAAAAGCTTTGATAAATTTTGTTAATTTTTTTTCTTTTTTCTTTGTTATTCTGTTTTCTCTCTCCAAATTGAATCACCTTCAAAGCACATTTTTAATAAAAACTTAATTTTTTTTTGTTTTGTTTGTTTGTTTTTGTAACCACCTTATTCCTAATTTTCTGCTCAACTTTTATATTATTAATGCCGGCTCCCTTAAGAATTTTAATATAATTGCAGAAAAACCTTGAAGAGACATTAATTATACGAGTACAGCACACTTTTGCTAACGAATGCGGCGCCACAAAGAAAACGCCAAAAGCTTGCTTCGTTGCCCCCCTTGGAGTATTTAAACATTTGAACATTTAGAGGTGGGTACCTGCTATATGTGCATGACTTATAACATATAACCAACAGATAACGCAGCAAAGTGATTTTTTTTTTATTCACATTCTCAGAACTACTGGAAAATTGTATGTGTGTGTGTGTGTGTTTTCAGCAAAAGAAAATTATAAATCATCACCATTGCAGGCAAGTTAACAAGTTCAAGTATCAGAAGGTTTTTAACGATAAACATGACATTTCAAGGTTACTTTACACGCCCCAATAATCATAAATAAATTAGCGTCAGCTCAGCTAAACTTTCGCTGAACCATAGTTTAATGAGAAGACAGATAAGAGAACTGCTCAAGAGTAAGAAAGTAAGTAAAGTCTTTGACTCTAAACGAATATGGCAGCACTTCAGGCATAGTGACGGCCGTACATTGTGTGCTGAACAAAGCCTAACACTCACTGCACTATATCTGGTAGGGTGGCAAATCAAAGGCACTTTAAAAGAAAAGAAAATAAAGCAATCCCCCAGCATCACATATTAGGGTGAAATCAATCACCTTTTCATAAATTTGTTAAAATACGTAGATAATGACATGATAAGCGAATCAACTTTCCTAAAAATGAAAAATGAAAAATGAAAACTGACTGGGATGACGTGAACGACGATTTACTTGTTCAGATTTTAATTTAAATAAATTACTTTCGTGGTGGTTCTAAAATGCAAAATCAAATTAAATTCTTAGAAGATTTTAAGTGGCTTCTCAGCCCCGAATTTTTGTACACATACATACATACATAGTAAGTGTGTGCATAAAGATTTCTTTTTAATTTAGCTGAAATCAGGAGATACGCCCACAATTGACAAAAAATCTCTTTTTGGTGCAGATGAATACATTACATTCATACACACATACCTGCAAACGTATATAGGTATACTGACAGACAAACATTGTGCAAACATTGTTGTCGCCATTCGTTATGAAATGTTAAACTTCATTAAATAAAAATGGCATCAATACATACACACATGTATGGATGTATGTATGCATGCACAGTTTTGTGCAAAAATTTATATAATTTTATATATTTAAACCAGATTTTGCTGGGATTGCTTGTTAGAAATTTCTTCATAAATCTGAAAACAATCATTATATTTACCATGTGTGTGTGTGTGTGTATGTGTGTATGTATGTGTAGTGATTGTTGCAACAATAGTTGAGTTTTAGTGGAGCACTAACGATACCACACATACTCCATATGGTAGATAATGCAAATGAGTAGAAAACAACCGCAATTTTTTTTCTTTTCTTTTTCTCTTTCTTTTTCCTTTTAACCAACTTTAGAAGATGTATAAATTTTATCAATTCAATTTAAAAAAACTAAAGGATTCCTTTGGAATGGGTCGGGAGTATACCAAAATTTCGATGTAAAAAATGTTTCGAAAAATTTACCATTTTTACCTTTCTCTAGCAGTCGCACTCAAAATGGGCACGATTAAGCTTTACAGCAAATGGAATTAATGTGCTATTGTCTGTCTGTCCATGTAAAGTTTGTGCGCCATATATTAAAAATCACATTTTTTGATATATTTTAATGAAATTTGCTACAAGAACATGAATTAGGCCAAAAAGAGAAACCCTTTTGAAAATGGGCCGGATTGAAACATTTTTAGAACCCTCCCCCATATAAAATTCTATTATAATGGAAGTCATTATATGGTAAAAAATCGCAATTCTTAATATTTTTTAACAAAATTTGATGAAGAATAGTTAATTAGCTTAATAATGGACTATATTTGAACCCGATCAGATCATTTTTAGTTCACCTTTTCATATATAATAATTATATTTCATAAAGTTACTTATACGACAGGGTATACAAACATAAAAAAATAATTGTTGCCTGATTTAAGGAACTAGGTGGTATGAAGTATTACATGGTCGAGCTTGATAACATTTTTACTTGTTTCCATATATTGATATTTTGTTGCTGCCCTAAGAGGTATTTTTCACTACTGTACAAAGTTGTAATTACCCGTTCTTTTTTCCCTTTTAAAGTACACATCATTTAAGAATTTAGGGAATCTTTCAATAACCAACTATGTGCTCGTACTTTGTAAATAATCCCTACATTCTAGTTTGTTGTTAGACTTACGTATCTGTTACATTCTGTTTTTAATTACAAATTCAAAATGTATATATGTATGTGCATACCAACAATAATTAAAAACATTATTCATGAACAGATCAAATTTTATTGTTGAATTAAAATATTACAATTAAAAAGAAATTGAATATTTACATGATAAGTGATATTTATTACTCAGTTGTGTGTGTGCGTGTGTGTGCAAAATGGAGTCGGCTGCTGACAGTTCGATTTACAAAAATGTTGTTTTGTACGAAAATACGAAAAGTTTTTCTCATATCACATAGGGGTGCAGCAACCTGGTAATTTAACTGTCAGCAGCACACCGTATACGATCATACATAATATGTATTATGAAAATGAAATGAAAATGAAATGAAAATGAAAATTTGACTTAAAAAATTTGATAGCATTTCATTACATGCGAGGTTGGTATAAAATAAACTAATTTCAGTACCGATTGAATTTTGTTGCTCAACCAACAACAACGAAAAGCGTAACTTTACAATTCCAATATATTGAATGCAAATTCGTTCACAGCTAAAATAACATATATATGCAGAAACAATATGAATTCAATTGGGTTTTAATTTGTTGCAGATACATAGCATACCTGCACCTTTTTTATTTAATCACTGCTGGATCCATGGCATTGTCTCTAAACGTGTGTGTGTGTATGTGTGCGTATATGTTAAGTTAATAGTTTGTTCAGTTTAATCAGTTAATTAATTAAATATTTTACCAAACCGTATGTTGCCAACTTGTAGTACAGACATGTGGTCGGTTAGATAATTTGCTGGCAAATTAGTAGCAATTTGTACTAAATCGAAACAAACGTTAGGGAGATTGCATGAAGCACATTCTTCTTTCAATTTCAGTCAATTTCATTGAACTTTGAATGCTTGGAATTATTTTAAAAAATTTCATGGCATCATCTGCTAACAAAGGGTAGCAACTTAAACCAAGTTTTTGGTTAATATTCGTTAAATTTTTCCTTTTTTTTTTTTTTATCATCTACACTTGCTAAATAAATGCATTGTATTGCGTATTTCAAGGAACATTTTTAGGTCGATTTTCTCAACTTTTAAATTAAATTGAGATTACAGATCGAGTACAGCTCGCTAGTACTTAAGAATAATAATAAACAGTTCGCTCATGAAGTTTATGCGTTTCAGTTTTTTGCTTTGGAAAATATATGAAGTGATGAGTGCTGATAAAAGTTTGTTCTTAAATGAATCTTTTTTGTACATTTATCGATGTTTGTGTATATGTATGCACTTCAACATATACTACTTAAAATATAGTTAATATAATAAATATACACCCACTTAAATTAACATTTATTGGTGGTTCAATTGTATAATGCGAGAGCACAAAATCCCCTGATCATCACACGTTTGCATCGCCTTGTGAGTAATATATATTGTGTGTTTGTTGTTTCCATTTTGAAGTAGTTATTTTTGCTTCTGGTAGTGGTGTCGGTGGTGGTGGTGTTGTTGGCCTCAATGCTTCCCTCTTGCTGGCTCATTACCATTGTCAGCAAGCCACCATTTCACTCGCAAATAATTATAAAACTTAAGGAAAATGCAATTTCAACTTTCTATTTGTTGTTGTAGCTTTTTCGCCATACACACAAGTATATTTTCTCACCACGTAGTTTCTTTCATTTTCTACATATTATGCAAAGTGTACAACAGTAGCGGCATTCAAATGGGATGGGCTTGTTTTTTTTTTTTTTTATGTAAAAGTGCATATTTGCATGTATGTGCACAATATATAAAAGTATATATGTGTGTGTGTTTGTAGTTCTGTTGAATTTTCTGCGGATTCTTTTGTTTGGTTCGGTTTCGTATTGTTCCACGATTGTTGTTTTATTTCTGTTCTTGTTATTCTTGTTATTGTTGTTGTTGTTGTTGTTGTTGTTGTAGGCAAATACGACACACAACTAAATGGAAAAAGTTTTTTACTTTATAGAGCACACATACGCACTATGTTTACAAGCATACTAACGTCATGCTAAACAAAAACATTACAAAGCAACACAACACTGCGTATGAGTCTGTGACAACAACACCACCATAGACAGAGGCAACTTTCACCATTGCCCAACATCTTGCCTAAGAATGGCAAAAACCAAGCAAATATGTAAATATATAAACGTGTATGTGTGTGTATGTGTATAGCCCCATATTCTACAACAATACTGAAGATGACGTTGATGAGGCTGTGAAGCTAATAAAAGAAAAGTAGAAAGGACACTACAACAATACGCCGCATTATTTGTTCACATTCTCATGTTTATGGTTGTGTATGGTTGTGTTTAACAAATTTACATGAGAAATAGAAGAAAACTTTTCTTATTTCACATGTACGAGGAAACCAGCTCTATGCAGTACTTTAAGTAATATTAAAAAAACAAAAAACAAAAAAATGTTACAAGATTTTTATCACTTTCGAAACGCACGCATATCACAGTTAAAAGTATAAATGAAAAGCATATGTATGTGCGTGTGTAATCTGTTGTTTGTTTGTTTGTTGATCTTACCACTTTGATAATGAAAAAGTCAAGTTACGGATTTGTTTTCAATTGTAAATATTGATCTTTGGAGGAGATACACACGCCGCAACCATACACATACACATTACATGCAAATGTACATGTATGGTACATATTAAAGCCAGAGACCAAAACCAACAATGCACACAAAAAAATATGTTCGTAAGTGTTAATTCCGCCCACTTATACCAGGGTAATCTATCGAGTTCAATCATGCTAAAAATGGGCCTGATCGAATAACAGACACGCCCACTATTTACAAAAAACCAAACTCGACTGATTCGTAATACATTAAACGGTATTGTCGTATATCTGTCACGCCCATTGATTGTATGTAAATGTCGAAGGTATTTAAGATTTGGCCCAAGCCCAATTAAGTTTTTCGCTTCCCCATAACCAATCAATCAAATATTTTTCATTAATCAATTTTTGATTAATTTTGATCAAATATGTAAATTTCTATCTTCTGAAGCATAGTTATCAAAAGATTGTGTTTTCGTCAATAGAAATTTATTGAATAAAATTTTAGAAAATTGTCTACAACAAATAATCAAATTCTACTTATACACATAAACTACGCATCCATGCAACTTTGATTAAGCAAATAAAACGACAAAATTAATCATAATTTAATGCATTTTTCTTGAAATCTATTTCTGTTGTATCGCATCGTACGCATAATGTTAGCATTCAGTTGATGATTTATTTAATACAATAATTTACTCGCAAACGAGTGCAAATAGAAAAACCGATTAAGCGTGTTTGCACTTTAATAGTATAATTCTTTGAAATGGATTCAATTCATGACATAAACGTATGTACAATTATTTTAATTATTTAAATTATTAATAAGTTGTTTGGATCTCGATATGGGGTAAAAATTAAATTAGAATTATTTGCTTTTGTGGGTAGGATTGTGAATATTTAGTAACTTCATAAGTCCTCTAACTAGGAAAACTAATCAACTACCAAAGTCATTGCTGGTTCTGGCAAGCGGATGAGTTTAGAAATGGAGCCTTTATCGGTTGAAGTGTACGCCCGCAGTTAAGCAAAAAACTGAAAGGAGTTTTTTACTCTAAGTTTACACTAAGACCACACTCACCGAACGTAAGCATCATTACTTGTACTTTGCAGTAAATAACCAAGATTCGGCCTAAGCCGAACGTAACTTTTTTTCTTGTTTTTATACAAAATTTAAACCAACTGTAAATACCTTTAACAACTCTACTAACAATTGCCTTTTAAAAAGGTTTTCATGCAGTCGATAAATAAAGGAACGACTCTGCCACCATTGTTAACTGCGCGGATTTGCATTTGAATGCTTGCCTTCAATGGATAATTTGGTAAACTGCCAAAATGTTTTCAAGTAGAGATTCATTTGGAAGACGTACATATGGGTGTGGGTTCTCACCTCCTTATTCATTTATTTACTCACTCATGAAAACCTTTTCCCCTTCATTTCATTTCCTTTCATATTCATTCCAGAAAAAATATAAGGAGAGTAAACTCGTTTGTTTGTTTGTTTGTTTTTTATTTACGTTATTATTGCTGAGTAAAGCACACTGTTGCTCTGACGTTTGCAAAGAAGATATATTTAGCCACTCACATACTATGTGTGAGTAAAATGACGCAGATTTTTAGAAACATATTCTTACGCTTACGTATATATTTCTATTTTAATAGTTCCGCTATATGTACTTTGTTGTTTGAATTGAATGAAAATGCAAACAAGCACAAACGTAACCAAACCGAAACAACTCATCAAAGCACAACACAACACACATTTACATTTCTAGATTAAATCTCAGAAGAAGACCGAAAGTACGCAAAAGAAGAGCAGATTTTTTGCTAGTTTTGAAAATAACAAGACCTGACAACGCACACTTGTGATAAATACAAGCAACAAATTTACCATTACCGCCTTTATACGTACACACATACATACATTTGTATTATATGTTGCAGGGTGTACAAGGGATTGTGATTAAAATTTATGCATGTTTTGATAATTTAACACATTTTGTGCGAGTGTGTGGGTCTGGGTGGGTGTGTTATATGCGACGGATCTACTTTCCTACCCTTTCTCTGATTACATTTTGCTTACCTTTGTGTATTTTGTTAATTTGTATGTGTGTTTTTTTTGTTTTTTTTTTTTTTTGATTGGTACATATGCTACAATCTACACATCCACCTGGACATTATCTTTCAAAAGGCAGTTGTCATTTCCGTTTATGTTATTATAGTATAATCATTTTATTGTTGGTGTTGTTGAGGAGTATTGCATTTTGTTTTATGATCCTTGCAACCAACTTTACAAATTGCCTTCAATTGATTGCGTTTATTCTAATTATAAACCTTACGGAGAATGCACAAAATTGTAATTGTTAAATAACAAACAACTAACATGAACTTAAGAATGTCTGTACAGCTCATTTACCTGTCGAACGAAACCTTGACTTTTCATGGCAGTATTCTTAACCAAGATATGAGTTGATAAAAAAGATTACCAGATGGATAGATGGACGTACGGACGGGCATGACTAGAATAGTTACAAATATTAATGAATAATATATCAAACGGTCTCTAATGCAACAATCTGGTAACGGAATTATATTCATGTGTTTTCGTTTTGTATCAATAATTATTTCATATACGTAAAAATCTGCAGTCCATCACGTCTAAAATCTAATTGACAAGCAACAAATTTTTAGTTGAGGTGACAGTCAAAATTTTATAAAACAATGCAGGCACGTAACATGGCTGCGAGAAGCATATTAAATGAATTATCATGCAGGCTGTCATCATCATAATCATCAATATTATCATAGGCATCCAATCAGCCTTATAGCCATATACTCGTATACCTATAAACCATTTCATTTAACTTAACATGTAAATACGCACAATTTTAAAGGCCTTAATACAACACCAGCCAACACAACACAAACACAACACAATTTACAATTTTCGCATTCTTTCGCTTATATGTGATACATTTTAAACACCAATACACGATTGGTGTTTTACATTGCACATCGGCGTTGTTTTGTAGATGGGGATGTATGGATGTATATTTATATGGATGCGAATGGATGTTGCGGATGTTGATGACTAAGAGAGAATATATTGAACATTAATTTTGTTGTTGTTTTTTACTTTGTGTCTTCAACTAACACTTGCTTAATGATTTTACTGTTTTAGTCTGTATGCATGTGTGTGTGTGTGTGTTGAAATATCGATTCTTCTCAGACTCATGCATAGAGAAATGAACACTCAATAATTTTGATTTCTATTGATTCCTGATTGTGTTATATATACATACTCGTATATATAATTTATTATATGTATACGTATACATATCTTGTGATGTGCAATTTATTTCATTTATATATCATCATCATCATCATCATCATCATCATCATCATCATCATTATTATTACTGCCCGAATGACAAACTTTATATACTCTTTATCGTATGTGGAAAGTGCCAAAAAAAATTAAACAAAACCAAATACTTTATTGCATTTGTATGAACACATATTCCTTTTCGTAGCATAAAAAATGGAAAATAAGTGAAATTTCATTGTGCAGCAGTTGCCAACCTTTGTTTCTGATGCAACCACTTTTTCTACATTCATGCAATATGACAGTCGGAACCATTTTAGGGTAGGACTTGACTCAAGTGGTGCCGAGTATAAAAATGTTACATTTACTCTTTTGCGTTTCTACTTGTTTCAAATAAACGCTGTTTTTGACTTTTTTAAATTAATTTTCAAGTATATTTTTGTAACTTTCCATAAACAATTTTGTGTTTTTTATTATATTCATAAATTGTTTTAAATTTTCATATTTGCATAGTATATGCGTTAGTGTGGAATTATAAACACAAAGATGACAAAAGTGAGGAGTCATCTTGAAACATATGATTCTTGGACCTTGCCAGCACTTACATACACACATACACACATACACACATACACACATAACACTCAATATATTAATTAAAATATTAATGAAGAAAACGAACCTTTACATACAAAGTCCATTATGGATGCGAATATGCATAGAGAGCCTTTGCTTGCTGCAGAAACTTACATACATAATAAAAGAGAAAACTTTCAACTGAATTAATGCATATTTATGAAAATTTGTGTTAAAATGTTTTATTTTATTGCATCATCGGAACGCTGAATTTCACAGAATAGCGTGGAATGAAAATCAAGTAAAAAATTCATACCTTACAAATAATGAATTAAAAGAGCTACTGTATTAAAAGAAAACATCATTTAAACTTGTCCATTAAGTATAATGGTGAATAATAAAAACAATATGTAGCATTATAGAATGTAAACAAGTACAAAGGAAACATGAATGGTAATATTATGTCATTTCTGAAACTCCGATACAGACGCGCAACTCCATTCAACCTTTCTTGAAAGGTATGTATACTTGTTCTAATAAAAACATGTGTATGTGTGTTTGCGAGATTTTTTTAAATGACAAACAAGTGAAACAAGTAAGTAAGCTTAATTTACAATAAGTGGCGTAGCAGGTATATGATTATGCCCTCTAATAATATATGCGTTACATATCAGCTTGTGAGTCAAGTTTTACGTTTTGTGTAAATTCTGGAGGTGTATATGATTATGCCCTCTAATAATATATGCGTTACATATCAGCTTGTGAGTCAAGTTTTACGTTTTATGTAAATTCTGGACGTGTTTGTTATATGACCACGCCTGATGGATGAGATTATTATAGATATGCATACAAAATTTCAAGTTCATAGGTCAATTTTTATAGCAGATATATCTCTCTTTACATCTATAATAAAAGTCATAGCAATTAATATCGTGCTCAAGTACTAGATATGAGTTTCGTTTCAGTAGTTAATGCCAATTGGTGTTTGGGGTATAATAATACGAGGTCAGTAATGACAAATTATTCTACAATAGGAGCTTCATGAAACCGAATCTAATTTCTTATCATTAGGCTGGTGTTACATTTAGATGATTATTATAATTAGAGTTCTGGTGGCGTATAAGCCTTAAGCTAATACGTCTTACCTAAAGAGGAGTGTGTACGTATTTTATATTTTTGTTGCTTTGGTTGCTGTTTTTTGTGTACAGTACTTAATTTATTTTTGTTAAACTTCAAACTTCAATTATGCGTTAACTGCTACTACTTGTAACCATGTTATGTATGGCTTTTTTAATGTTATTACTTTTACAGTTACTTTTACATTTTCTTTTTCTTCTCTCTTTCAAATATTGTATTTCATATTGTTATTGTTGTTGTAGTAACTCTACCTATAACTGTAACTGTAACGAATCCAGAGAAAGAGAGAGAGAGAGAGAGAGAGTAGAGAGTTTATTACCTTAGATTCTATTTCTATATGAAACTCTTGTCCTCAAAATGAGGAGTGGATTTATGAACGTTTATAATTGGAGTACTGTGTGCGTGTACTGCCATGCTTACTATTTACAAAGTTATGAAATTTATGAGTTGAACAACATGACAACGATTTTTTTTTATTTTCTGACAACTACAATAAAAAATTGTATGAACGAATGTGCTGCAATTTGTTGAATGTTGCTTCCGTCACTATGTGTTGTGTCCTTTAATGTTGTTAATCTACGCCATGGTTATAATTATAATTGTTTTGTTACATATATATATATATTTGTGGTGGACTTAATGGTGATTTACTTTAGAATGATTACGTGGTATTTTATTGTCAATGAAAGTTTATAAAAGAAGAGAATGAAAAATCCAAATACATCAAAAAAAACTTCACAAAAAGTGGGAATCTCAGTACTGGATAGTACATTACATGCATGCCTCAACTTTCACGGTAACATTCTTAACTGTCGATAGGTTATCAATTCAACGCGACACATGAGTTCAAATTCCGCTGTAGGACGCAATCTAGCTTTCCTCCTGCCTTACGTCAAATTTTAGCTATCCTCCACAATTATGTGGGCATGGCATTCACACAATAACGTCCTCATTTAAATACTTTTGAAGCATTCTGCATTAAATATTTTTTCTTTACAATTTGATCGTGTCTGTTATACAATCGTTCCTATTTGTAACTTAATATTGACATATAGAATTACAAGAAATATATATTGAATTACAACGGAGCTGAATTACAAGTTGCGGCTGAAGGACAGACAACAGCTTCAGCTTACAATGAAACGGACGCAACACAATACAATGCACTGCAAAGTCTTTATAATCAATTTATTGTTGTTATTAAGCATTCCAAATATAAATCAGGAAATTCGTCGGTACTTATGTCTTTATAGCATTTTCGTTTCTCTACCTCTGTTCTTTTTTTTGCCTCGTCTTACATTGCGTGGTGCAATGTGTCTGCATGTGGCAATAAAAAAAAATGCTTAAATGCTTATTAAATTTAACTGTTCGACAGAAGTACTCGTATATACGGCCCGAAACTACTTAAATGGTCGTAAAAGTGTCATAAATTACACTACAAAAACACTAATAAAATATAATACAAAGAGAAAACGAAAAGCCCATAAAATTGTACGCCAGCTAAAGATGAACATCAAAGACAATAATAAACCGCTGCTTCACATACCATAAAATCACGCTTACTCTCCTTTCACCACGAACACTTTACACACTTATAATGACTTGGAACGTTTTACTACTCAACAAAATATATGCAAAGCTTGAATTGCTTTGGAATTAAATCGCATAAGGCGAGAAAACAGAACACGAAAGGTATAACATTATTATTTTTTTATTAGCCACCACACATCCCCTCTAATAGGCATTACCTACATCCAAAGTCTGAATCTGCTATAAAAATTTTGCATTTGTGTGCTTTTACCATTAAGCCCTGGACATAGGAAGGCAGGTATTTTAAGCTTTCATTTCTGTTATCTGTCTGCCATACATGAAGGGAATAAACTGTGAAGTAAACATTTAGTACAGATATTTACATTTACTACAAATTATAAGGACACGTCCAATACTTACAAATAATTCTCCCTTTTGTAAAAAATTTGTAGGGTAATCAAAATTTGCTCTAAACCAAATGTAGTTTTTTTCTCTGATTTTATTTTAAAATAAAATATAAATAATAAGATTATATGTGTATAATAAAAGCACTCAAACGTTACGAAATCACACACAAATCAATCATTTGTTAAAAAGGATCATAAAACCTGTAAAATCCGTTTATACTTAAAAAAATGGATGCTCATGTACTTTCATTCCCTTCGAATAGAATATAAAACAAAGAAAACAACTAAAACTAGTTTAAGGCGAATTTCAAATGTCCTCCTCACCTAGGGGGCGCATCAGATATCTTACATGACGGATATCCATACTTTTAACGTTAATATGTACACATATTGTTCATGTATCAAATTTCAGATCGATATCTTAAAATTTGCGACTATGAGAGTGATGAAATCTATCGAGCTCTAGGTTAATGACATTATTATGAGCGTATCCTTTGCCCGATTTTGCTGGAACCGTAGAAAACCTCGAAGATTGTTTGTAATAAATTTCAGTGCGATATTTCTATTTTAACGACTGTGAGACTGTGAGAGTTCCAACAAAAAAAACAGATATACTTTATAACTTTTCAAAATATTTTATTCTTCTTTTACCGTTCACAAAAGATGGAGGGTATATTGGGTTTATCATTTCGTTTGCAATATCTAGAAGGAGGCATTAAATCAGCATCAAAAGCTGAATTGATCTAGACATGTGCTGTCCGTCTGTTTTTGGCATTTTCACGGCCGTAAATTTTGAAATATTGAGCTGAAATTTTGTCAAGATACTTTTAGTTTTTGCACACAGTTCATAGCCACGCCCAGAATCATTAAAATTCTATATAAATTTAGGTCAAACCTATTTATAAATATCCCATTTATCGATGCATTAAAAGTAGATGTTGACGGATAACGGACACGCCCACAATCAACAAAAATATACCTATGAACTTGAAATTTGGTATATACCAAAAATGGGCGCGGTTGGATAACAGACACATCCACAATTTACAAAAAAAACCATACTCCACGTGAAACTCGACTTGCAAGAAGATACGTAATACATACACTCTTAGAGGGGACGCAATATCTGCCACGCCCACCATTTTATGTATATATAGAGGGTATTTAAAATTCGGCCTAAGCCAAATTTAATTTTCTTATTTGTTTTTTTTTCTTCACTTTTTAGAAAATCAGTACTTCTGCACATACCAACTTAAAAATGAAACGCCACGTCATGTCATCTTTTTTATTTTATTTTATCACACAAATCCTGCAAGTTCTCAGTTTGGTCTATATCTTGAGGACTTATTTCTGTTTTCCTTCAATGCATTTTTCGCTATCACTTTGCATTCTATCTATATTTGTTGGCATTGTTGCAGTTGTCGTAGTTGTTCGTAAAGCCTTTCAATTTAGGAAATGTTATTTCAGTTGCAGTTGATAGAAAAATAGAAAAATATTTGTATTGCGCCGGATGCATAAAGAGTGTGTGCGAGTGGGTTTTTTTTACGTATTTGGTTAGTGTAGCGTACTTAGCTTTTGGGTAAATACTCGGTACTCGTACTCACTGTCATTTCCGTTAAACATTGAAAAAAAGTACTGCGACAGTTTTATACTTATTTGGAGTTTGATATAAAAGTGACATTTTCTTCTTCTTCTTTTTTTCTTTTTTCGCTCTCTTTTGTTTGTTAGTTTTTCGAAAATGTATTTTTCATTGTTACTCTATTCTAAATATTTGCAGCGTTAAATTGATTTTGGATTTAAATTCTGTTTGCTCTGAGGTTATAAAAAACTTACTTAAGCACTTAAATTGTTTTTAAGCCAGGCAGAATACAAAATGAAGATTTTCCATTCAGACAAGTATTGAATAACATTTAGTTTAGCAGTTTATGTGTTTGTATGTCGCATTGATTAATAGCTGGAAAGTTGGATGTGTGTGCGTGTGTGTGTGTATTGGGAGTTTAACTTGTTTTAACGTATCTGTTACAATTTAATTAAAAAGTATAAAATAATCCTCCACCTCCGCAAGCAACATAAAATAAAAACATAAATAAGCCTATCACCACCACCATACTGGATGGTTGTTGTTTGGAATGCAAGAGTAATTCCAAATACAATTCGTGCGCATTAACATCCTGCAGAAGCTTTTATATGTACAATTGGCATAAAAGCAGCACTTCATCATAATGATGATAAAACCACCAACCAAGGTGAAACTTGTAAGAGAAAGAACAAATCAAGCAAGTAAACAATCAAACGAATTGAACGTGCCAAACTCGTGCCATTGATTTATACGCACACACATACACATACATACTCAAAATAAATTTTATCATTTAATCGAGATGGTGAAGGAATGAAAGAAAACGTGAGACACATAATTAAAAACATTTTCGGATGAGTGTTGTACACGGATACGAAAGTAAACAAGTCTGTATTGAATTTAAGCCAAATTTTAGATACTCACCATAAATCCAGTCACATAAATAGTGTCTAAAAATTTCAATTTCTATTCAATATTTTCTGAGCAAAACAAAGTTATTCCTTTACATTCCACTAACGATTCATAATTTGCTGCTTATCCAGAATATATACCTAAAAACAAATGTGGACTCACCTCTCTATATAGCATGCTTCCTATATGAAGTGATGACAAAAACAATAATAACAAATAAGGATTATGAAATATTTCGTGAAAAAAACCTATTCATTAATTGAAGAAAGTACATATTTGCAAACTACTTAAATGTGGGTAGATACTGTATACTGTATACTCGAATGTAGTAATTGCATTAAGTAAAAATAATGAGAGAGAGCGAAGGAGATATTTTAACAAGGATATTATAAAAAAGGGTAAAAGAGGGTAACTGTGTAAGAGTGTGTACAATATTGTAATGATAACAATTAAACAGACCTCATATATATGTCATGCATTGCATGTGTTTTTAGGCGTTTATGATCTTTTTTTATTTTTCATACCATCGACCTTAGTACTAAGATTGTTGTTTCATGTTGCAACAATCATAATCCGCCTTAAAAGGCCCCCACAAAATCGATTTAGATCTGTCCGTGTAGTGTTGGAATGTTCACGGTAGTAAAATTTAAATATTTCGCTGAAATTGTAAATTTACAATTTAAATACATTCTTACTTTTTTTAAAAATTTATATTTAGTTCATCGATTGATATGGCAATATATAACGGACACGCCTACTTTTTACAAAAACGTACTTTTTGTGAAGAATTCGATATTTAACTTGATATACATTCCATACACTTTTAAAAAGTGTAATAAAAAAACTGGCACGCCCACATTTTCTTACTAAATGTGATATTTACGATTTAACCTAAGCCACAATATGTTTTTTATCTGTTTCTTTTTGCAAAATAAACTCGAAAGCCAAGATATATCTTGAATGTTGTGTTTCATGTGTTTCACAACGTACGTGTAGAACAACGAATTAGATTTAAGCAAATCTGTTTTGGCAATTAAAATCAACCACATAAGCAAAAGCATATGCAGTTTAAATCTTAACCGCGACATTACATTCATTTACTTACAATATAAAGGCCTACCAATACATTCAAAGAGTACTGTTAAAATGTGTTAAAATCTCTTTGTAGACATACATGTAAATGTCTTTTTATACCCTCCACCTCAGTGATGAGGGTATACTAATTTTGTTCTTCCGTTTGCAACACTCAGAAGGAGGCGTCAGAGACCCTACAAAGTGTATATATTCTTAATCAGCGTCAAAAACTGAGTCGATTTAGACATGTATGTCCGTGTGTCCGTGTGTCCGTCTGTTGTTGGCACTCTCACGAGCGTAAATTTTGAGATATTGAGCTGAAATTTTGTACAGTCACTCTTAGTTTATGCACACATATCGCTATTTAAAATGGGCAAATTCGGTAAAGAGCCACGCCTACAATCAACAAAAATCTATCTATCTGCCACAAAAATTAAGCTATAAACTTGAAATTTAGTATGTACATCTATAAATATTAGTTTCATCGAAAATGGGCGTGGTCCGATAACATACACGCCCACAATCAATATAAATCTTTATATTTGCCACAAAAGTTGGTCTACGAAGTTGAAATTTGGTATACATATAAGTGGTACCGTTATCCAACATTGTGCCAAAAATGGGCGTGATTGAATAACTCAAACGCCTATAATTTGAAAAAAACACTATTTGCGTAAGTACATGAAATAGTCATATGTACTCGTATACATAAATATGGCAATAGGAACTTGTTTTTAGAGGATTATAAAAGGTAGAGGGTATTTAAGATTCGGTCTTAACCGAACTTCTCTATCTTGTTGTTTATGTTAAACATTCCATTAAAATGTTTTCTATCAAAATCATGTGAATATTAAATCAATTTATTTGAAATAAAAACTTATAGATGGCGCACAATTTTACATGGACAGATAGATGGACAGACGAACAAATCGATTAAGATTTTGACTCTGAATCGATTGGTATAATTAAAGGTGGGTGGGGCATTTGACGTAACAAACATTCGCGCAAACTTAATATACCCGTCACTTAATGTATAAATAAGGATCAAAAATGTTCATTTTAATTGAATTAATGATTACATATGCTTTCCAATTTCATATAATACGTTTAAGTTTAATGATTGATTTTTCCTTGTACAAGCAAATACAATTTACAAAAAAGATTACAAGCTTTATGGTTACATTTTACAATACAACAATAACATATAGAAAAAGATTAAAAACTTAAATAACATACAAAAAAACTTGTACAAAACTTTGTAAGTCTTATTTTGTATCAATTATAAAATAATTCTTGTGAAAAGATTCAATGCTACCCCTTAACATAAAAAAAATCTGCTAAAGATTGCTGCCACTACTAGTTAAAAACTAAATCACATAAGTTCAGTGTACTCGGGCCACTAAATAAAAAAGTTGAGATGGGGGAGATGAGTCCCCTGTCTGGCAGACTGTCAGCATTTTATAGTTTAATACAACAAAAAGACAAAATATGAAACAAAGTCATTGGTAAGAATGTAAAGTAAAGAATGCTTTTTCCGCCATTTTTTTTTTTTTTCATTAATATTTTGCGGCCCACTAATACAACGTCCGTCCTTGGTGACTAACACATAGTTGTTCGTGGTTCGTTGAATTTTTATTTCACATTTATACACATACAACACATACATACAATTTCCATATATAACATATTTTATACTCAACATACACATTAACCATTTATAGAGGGAATGGGGCAATAAAGCTTCTACTCGTGTTAAACAATTCATTTTATTCTCCTTACACAATCCCGCCACACCATTGCTCCATATATTGTATAAGCATTGCCTTCTTTTACAAGATTTAGTTTTTCGTACTTTTTATGTAAAATACAAAGTTTATGTGTGATTTAGTATTACAGTCGTTTGCTAATAATGGCAGCAGTGAAGCACGGAAGTATAGACGTGGTGAGGAGAGTATATGATGATAAATTAACCCCTAACACATAACACCGTAGATAAATATTCTTTCATGCTGGCCTCCCCAAGGGGGCCCTTTATATCACTTGCTGACTAAAAATGGGGGACAACGAAATTTATTTAATGTATAAATAAAATAAGCGTTTGGAAAGGGATCGTAAACGTGTTTTCAATAATAAATAATACCCTATCGCACTTTCATCTCATATGAAGGGAATCATAATTTATGCATAATAAAAGTAATTTAGAAAAATGAAAAATCTGCCCAATTTCAACACCCACCTGCATGAACTAATCCTTTGGCTAGGATTGGAATTAATATCTGTACATCCCTTCACTAATGAATGCAGATTCAGAATACTTTGTTACGTCTATGAAGCTTCATTCTGATATCTTCATAGACAATTATTTTAATTCAATTTATTACTCCTTGCAGGTATATAGTGCAGCTTACTTTCCTCTTCTTTAATAACCAGAATTAATTTTCCCTTTTTTCTATGAGAAAAGTTTAATGGAAATTAAGTAGATAATCTGTAGCTGATATACAATGAAAAGTTTGTTTAGAGAGCTTCATGAAGAGAAATTCATTTTCGCAATAGTTTTTTTTTTTTTTTTTTTGTATTAATTTTGCCATACTTTGTGCTTTTAATTAACCACCCAAGGATGTTTCTTCCTCATTTAAAATGTACATATATTTGGTAGATGTGATAGACTATTTTATTAAGGGGTATACTTACAAACGTTGCGCAAAACGGTGCATCGCCTATGTATGGCAGCCTTGCGCCAATATGCTGTCTGCTCTGCCGCTTGCCAACAAAACAACCTGTCGTCGACAAGTCGTCGTTGTCGCCACGAATACCCCTTCGCCGCCGCCACCACCACCACTTGAAGCTGCGCTGCCTACCTCTTGTGCATGAAGTAGGTGAGCGTTCTGTGTGTAGCGTTATCGTACAGAATTGGCTGGCCACTCCCAATGAAATGATTTATATGGCACGAGTTACGCTAACAAATCAAAAAATGGGCATGTTGTGCATGTTTGCCTGGGTGCGTAAGTGTGTTTGTATTCAAACTGAAACTATTTCAACTTTCACTGGATTTGATTCCTTTACTATTATTATTGAATTTTCATTTGATTTTAAACTTTAAAACTTTAGATGTGTGTGCACGCCCGCTTGTATATTTGTATTAATGAAACATTTTTTGTCATTTTTTGTTGGAGTGTTTCTTTACTCCTTCAAATACTTTTTTACTTTTAACAATTGTTTTTTTTTTTTTTTTCGTTTTTAGTTTTTGTGGGGATGGTTCTCTCTGCCGTTTGACAGTTCATTGAGTTTTAAATGACGACACTACCAGTATTTGATTGTTTGATGCTGGATATGTGTAGTGACGTTGTCGGAGGCATATGTTTACATTTATTCTTAAGCTTCCAAACCTTATGCACGCGCATTATGGTGGAATGTGCTTTTCTTCAAGCAGTAGCTTATGAAATAACACAATTTTTTTATCTTTGAGAAAAGTTGTCGTTCAACATGACAACCTCGTTGCCGTTATTATGAGCAGCAGGTTGACTGTGTCATATGTTATTTTCTTCCTTTCTGATGAATTGTAATATGTGTTATACTGTGACACTGACATTACCTTAACTAAACTACCAAACTAAGCCAAATATGTTTCGATGCTCTACTCTCTAATAATGAAATTATATCGAGAAATTCCGTTTGCTAAAAGTTTTTATTTGTTTTGTTAGTATATCTACCCGTTTTAAGTTTTACATCAAGAGTCCGTAGAGTTTTGCCGTTTGCCAAAATTCTACATTAAACATTAAATGCTATGTGTTCAGTTCAGTTCAGGCTGTTAAAGTTGACAATAAAGGATTTTATTATTTTAACACGTAATTCACTTTTTGTGCTTTTAATACATACAATAAATATGCGCATAAGCTATGAAAGAAATCAAATAAAGGGAATAGTAAAGAGTTAAAAAGCGCTGGAAAGCATACACTACAAAATTATTATTAGTACGCTTAAATATATGCAAGAATAATTAAGTATTTAACACAAAGCAAATAACTTACACATAATTATTCAAGTACGCGAAAGTGAGCCTAAAAGGGATTATAAAACAAAAGAGAAAAGTGAACAAATTATTCAACGACTTTATATTCTATTTGCTTATAGTTACAGCTCATCACAGTATTATGCTAAAAAGCTCAACTCTTAATGAGATTTATTGCGTATTCCTTCTCACATTTCATTAAAGGTATATATTTGGGGATAATCTTTTTTATTGTATTATGCTGCTCTTAATGAAATGAAAGAATGAAATAAAAATTCAACTAAAACAATACAACGTACATGTAGGAAAAGTTCGGTGTTCCGTGCGAATAACTTTAAATAGAAAATCTATAGAATAGAAATGAAATTGAACTATTTCGTTCACTAAAAGTATATATATACATATAAATCTTTACAACTTTTTGTATTTAGTTTACATCCATTTTTTGACAAAAAGCCAAAAACTATTTACTAACGCTTGAAAAATATTTATGTACCATAGAGAAGACACAATAAATAACAAGCAAAAAAGCTTTATGCGGTTTAGGCCACAATTTAATTATCCTCCATATATTTTACATAAACCATGGGCATGGCGTCTGTGTGCTGTAGGCGTATCAGCTTAATAACTTAACTTTTGTAACCATGGGCGTTTATGGGAAAAAAAAAAAACAAAAATATTCACTTCATATTGTTGAATGACCAACACCTTATGGGGTCAATGAAGTCTGTTTTGTTCTAGTTACAAATCGAATGGTAAACTTGGTATACCCATCTTTAACGTGGAGGGTATAGAATTGTAATAAAAGCTTAACTTTCATTCAATACAAAAAGATTGTTACTCTGGCCCATAGTAATCCATTCAAGTGTATAAACACTCGTATGTAGGGGCCATTGTTATAACGTTTGCAATACCCAGAGCCTAAGGAATTCTGAATCAGCATCGAATTTCAAGTCGATCTAGCTATGTCTCTCTGTCCATAAATGTGTGTGCTCTGATAATCAGTCCGGCGCCTTAATTTAATCCTAATACTCATATACATGTTGTTGTAGAGGTTTGCATAAAAGTTTTCTAAAAGGGTACATTTATGCAGAATATTGTACAAACTTTTCAAATTGTCATTCCTAGATAAACTGTTTGATTTTTAAACATCTTAAATTAATCCCAAACAAACTAAACGGTACTAAATTTATTATTACAAGCGCTAGATATCAGATATCAGTCGCTTCATTTGTATATTTTACCTTTCATAACACTTTGTGAACTTTAGCCTCAGCCGACAACCTCTAACCGCAAATAATATTTAGAGAAAATAAACAAAAACTAACTGCAGCACAAATAGAAGAGAATAGAACAGGAACAGAACAGAAGAGAGGAGAATATCGGAAATGTGATGGAGAATAATGTATAATGTGTTATAACAAAGGCATACAACGCAGAGCAGCAGAGACGCATCATTGTATCAGTCTGTATTATGAAATTCTATATCTTGCCAGTAAACTTTTGGCGTCTGTTGTGCTTTAAATAAATATCTAATTTTTGTAGCAGTACAATGTATAAGTTTGTGTGAGCATGTGTTTTATGGCTGCTCTACCACCACATACATACAGTATGTGTGCGCTTGCTTTGCGTTGAAATGATGGACTCCAATGTATATATAATCGCTCTGTTCCTCAGTAAACCCAGTAAAGTTAAACTTAAATGAATGCGAAACGAATACATATGAACATATTGTGAATGAACTTATATATACACAGCGCATACATACACATATGTGCAAAATTATGCGTTTGCGTGTGTGTTGAGTTTTTTGTTTGTACACTAAAGACTTTGGGCGCCAACAATAAGTGACGCCGCTTCCATGTCTTCATCATACCAGCCAGCTGACAGTGTCTGTCAGTCTGTCAGTAAAACTGTTTGTCTAGTCGCTCGTCCGCCTCTCCGTTCGTCAATTATTCTTTGTTTCTTTTTTTTTTTTATTCTCTTTCCTTCAATTATTTACGCATACAATACAATGATAAAGTTGCAACAGCATAAAAAATTTGACTATAGCATGTTGCAGTAAAATACTATCAATGTGTAAGTTAGCTGGCAGAATATGTATAATATGTGAACACACACACACATACATATATACCATGCTAACACAACACACATACATGCTTATAGTAACAATTTATTTAAGCGTTGATGGCAGAAGAAAATTACCTAGTTATGCTGGAAAAATTTACTATGACAGAAATTAAGAAAAAAAAAAAAGGAAAAAAAAATTTATAACACAAGAATACAAAAGAAAAAAATTATGCTTTTTTGTATATAATCAAATATTTTGGCATTATGTGCCATATATATAAAGTCGCAGGGATGCAAATAACGTATGCATATATATAATATGTCGAATGAAACACACATACACATGTATCTACATTGCAGATGGCAGTGAGAATTGATTGTATATTATGCTCTCTTGTAATAATATTTTTAAACACAAATACTCACTTGATTTATAAACACACACACTGAAGAATACACTGATGCAAGCACTCATATACGTATATGTTTTAATACGCTACACCATTTTAAGGTACGAGAATTTTAAGTTTATTATTTCATCAGAACTAGCTTGTATAACAAATCAGATGCTTGTAACGCAAATGCTACACCCACCTTCAATACTATACTAATATAATCAGAATAAAAATCTGAATTGATTTTAACATGTCCGTCTATCCGTCTGTCTGTCTGTTCATGTAAATGTATGCACAAGCTATAGGATCATGATTTAACGCAAAGAGGAATCATATTGAAAAAAAATGGACCGGATCGGACCACTTTTAGAACCGTACACACAATTTATGTTTTATAATTAATAAATATTTACCAAATGGCGCACATATGGTGGGCATCCTCTTAAAACCGGAGACGGAAACCGAATTGCTCACCACATGTGAAATTTTACGTTACGTTATTTAAAATTTCTCACTTAGGACAGCTGTCAACACGGCTTGACCACATCAATTGAATTTGCTGAAAATAAATTTATATATATATGTGTAATAAGCAGAAATGCCCAAATCCATACCCACACAAACGCGTATTTACAAATGTAAATGATAGAAAATATAAACTGAGACACACTTACATTATACGTTTGTATATGTATGGTATGTGCGTATATGCATGTAAGATAAACTCTTTATAGTGGAAAAAGTCTCTACTGAAATGTACTGTACTGTCCTGTCACATGCAATCATCCGGGCAGATGTGAGATAAAAGAAATTGAATGACTTCAGCATAAATTGAACATTATGTGCATGAAAATAAAATATTATATTATAAAATAAATGAAACATTTAATTGTAATTTAAAACTTAAATGACATCGTGTGTAAAATAAAACAATTGTCAACAAAAAACAAAAACAAAACAAAAAAACATTAATTAAGTATTTGCTATGAATTGATATAAAGAACTCTCCAGATAATACTTGGAAAATATATACGTAGATAATGCTAAAACTACGTAATGCTATGCTACTTTGCTATGCTTTTATACCCTCTACCTTAGTAAAGGGGTATACTAAATTTTTCTATTCCGTTTGACACAGTCAGAGGGAAGTGCCAGAGAGCCTACAACGTATAAATATCTGCATTTGAAACTGCATCAGCTTTTGAAACTGAGTCAATATAGGCATGTGTGTCCGTCTGTTTTTGGCATTTTCATTTATCGTAAATTTTGAGAAATTGAGCTGTAATTTCGTAAAAACCTTTTTAGTTTCTGCACGCAGATGGTTATTAAAAATGAGCAAAATTGGTCAGGAGTCGCGACCAAAAACGACAAAAATCTATTAATCTGCCACAAAAATTGATCTATGAATGTGATATTTAGCATCAATGTGGTCGGAATACAGTAACGCCCACAATTTACTCAAACCCTATGCAGTGTAAAACACGACTTATACGTTGATATGACCAATACATACACCATTGGAGAGTGTAATAATGTGCCAGACTCTCTGTTTATATATACCTAAGAAGGGTATTTCAGATATGGCCTAAACTAAATTTGATTTCTTCTTAGTTAAGAAAACAATGAATATCGGACGTACGGACATCTACTTTCATTATATTGAAAACTTGTTCAATTTTTCTAGTATTAAATAAACTAAAAATTTTTATCTAGCTATTGTTTGCACTAATATTGGTCTGTTTAGAAAGTAAATTCGTTTGTTGTTGCAGCTCTCGAGAAATTATTGTAAATATATGAAATTAATCTGAAACCTTTATACGTAATTTTTGCCTTGATTTTTTTTATTTCATGCTTAAACAATCGATTTTTTCATTCCAATCTGCACAAGAGAATGTGTTTCAAATTTTGATTTAGTTTTTAGTCCAAAAAATTCATTTTAAAATATTATACCCAAACCTACGACACAGCTAAACAGAGGTTAAGAATGCACCTCAATTGAAGGCACTTTTCTTATTTGTTCATAAAATTTATGTTATGAAAAAATTTCCTGAAACATTTATATTTGCACGTATTTATATATATATATATACGAGTATATATGTTATATGTATGGGTGTGTTATGCTGTTTGATCGGAATTGTATGCGACAGCAAAAAACAAAAAACAATTTAAAAACTGGCACTGAACTATAAAGCAACTCGTTTTTTCATTTCTTTTTTATCTGTGTATAATAGCTCTCAACACTTAAAGCCCCAAAAACAAACCCATAACATGGCAACGTACTTAACGTGTTTTCATAGTATTAGTGTCCATAGCACACAAACCTATATAAACAAATTCATTCACTCAAAGATAGAAAAAAAAACCCAACAACTTTATGTAGAAATACGAAAAAATATACATGTCCGGACAGAAAAAACTCAGGTGTATTTAACAGGATTAAAAAAGGATTTCTGAATTTTATATGAAGGTTTGTTTTTGTTTTTTTTTTTTTTTTGTTTTCATTCCAAACTTTATAATAAAACAAGTAAAAAAACTAAGAGCAAATCTTAAACACCCTTCACATCTGAAAACAATAAAAGTAAGAGTAATTGACAAACGGACACACGGACATAAACGTCTAGGTCGACTCAGTTTTTGATGCTGATCAAGTATATATATGCTGAAGGGTATCTTACACCTTCTTCTGGGTGTTGCAAAAAGGATGACAAACTTAGTATATTACTCATTTTATATAGAGGGTATAATAATACAACATCTAAACAAGGTAAACGTGGCATAAGCCGCTCGCTCAATCACTTTTCATTAAATGTGTATCAACCAAGTGAAGGGTGTGCTTACTGAGAATATCCACAACACATTGATTTCAAGTTTTTGGCTTTTGTTTTTAGAATCCTGAGAAATTAATGATTAGTAATATATAACCATATATACTCTATGGGATCCTTGAAGCGCTGCATATACAATAAAAAATTTTATATACCCTCAGCGACAGTGTGTAGAGAAAGAGCACTAACCTTTCATTGTCGGGATAGTTTAAATTGATTTACTTTATATAATAATATTGAGCACAACTGAGCTTGTTCTAATTAAGGATTTAAATGCAAAGCTGAGTGAAACACATGTAAATTGCGTATAGTTTCACGTGCTTATAGTTATGGAATCTACGTCTTATCTCATTGCAGGCAGTTTATCATTGTAACGACTATGGAAGTATGTGTTTGTTTTGCACTTCAAACGACAAATCCTTTATCAAAAAATGTTTTCTTATAAATCGTCAGTAAAGACGAACACAGTCCTTTGTTCAAGAGGTCTTTTTGTAGGCAATATAGCTCTTTCAAAAATGCCCTAAACTGTCCATCACTTATCACGTTCCTACACTTTGATGTCATTCGTTAACTGTTATACTCGTTAACCCTACAATTACTTAACTGATTGATTACAACCTGCTGCGAATACCAACGGGATGAATAACATAGAACGTTTAAGTCTAAATATTTACTGCATCAATCACTGCATAGAACATACAAGTGTCGTATCGCTTAGAAAAGAGCAGTAATAGAAAAGAAATGGCACCCTAAACAATGTAAAACGTCATATGGATAAAAAAACAAATGCAAAAGAAGAGGAAGAAGGAAAAAGGAAAAGAAAATATACAATATCTATACAAATAAAACAATAGCAGTGACTTGAACAAAAGCTTGTGTGCAAGATGGAAAAGTATTAGGAAAAAATGTGTTATTCACGTAGGAGACACAAAGGAAGTGAACAAGTTTTTATATTCTTAACATTATTATTAAGATTTGTCATATCGTTTGCAGCTACCATTAATGGGCTACAAAACAGCCAAAAACAAAATAAATATTCCTTTCATGATATGTGAATATTGTCTGGATTTGTAACAATTAGTAAAAAAACCAAATTTGGCTTAAACGTAACCTTAAGTTCCCTCCCCCATTTATGTACAAATGGTAGGCATGCCAGATATCTGAATACGCCATTTAACAATGTATGTAATATGTATTAGCTTACACGTTAATTCCGTACAAATAGTGGTGATGAGGAGACCATTTTGTGGGCGTCTTTTCAACTGACTTCGACCCATTTTAGCAAATCTATGCATGTACTAATTATAAATACGTACCCTTGATTAATATATAACAACCTGCTCACATATGCACCAAATTTCAACATAATGTTTCAAAAAAGGATCAACAGCAAAGAAACGTACAGACAGACATGCCTAAATTGGTCAAGATCAAGAACATTGCAAACAGTTGCACACAGAATGACAAAATTAATAAAACGAAGAATGAGAAGTTCGGTTAAGACCGAAGCTTAAATACCCTCCCCACCTTTTATAATCCTCTAAAAAATAAGTTCCTATTGCCGTATTTATGTATGTGACTATTTCAAATACTTACGCAAATAGTGTTTTTTTTTTTAATTATAGACGTTAGTAGTTTTGGATAACGGTACCCCTTATATATATACCAAATTTGAACTTGGTAGACTAGGTAGTATTGTGCGATATATAATACTTTAAAGATACAATTTTTTTTGAGGTATGTTGAGATTTTCGTTTATTGTGGGCGTGTCTCTTTACTGATTTTGCCCAATTTCAATACGGAATAGCCAAATTGAACTAAGAATACGTATGCAAAGTTTCAATTTGATATCTCAAAAATTACGACCGTGAGAGTGCCAACAACACACGGACATACGGACGGACATGTCTCAAACGATTTCTCTTTTCATGCTGATTATATATGTTTTGTGGGGTCTCCGAGGCTTGCTTCGATGTCTTGTAAACGGATGATCAAAATGAAAATATTCTCTTCCCTAAGGTGGAGGGTATAAAAATTGTAAGTTAATACCCTACACCATTAAACTCCACAAACTGCACTACAACTAGTTCAGTAAACGGGAGGCATGGTGATTAAAATGACGCCTTGAAATATTGTTATAGGGAAAGAGATTCTAAAAATATTTCAATCGCGTCCAAATTCGGTACAACCAAACTAATTAACTATTCTTTACCAAATTTTGCAACATACACATTTCCTTTATAATAAAACCTTATATCAAGGGAGTCTAATTCGGTGCATTTTCGATATGGGTTTTCATTGCGCACATACAATATATTTGGAATAGATTTCTTCGAGACTTTTCAAAAAATACGACTAAAATTACTTGGACACACAATAAAATTGTTTTGATTTTGGATCGATGGATCGATGGATCGATGTAATGAAGGGAGGGTGTAACATTTGCAGTTTAGAAGTTACAAAGTATAATTAGAAAACTTCTCCTTAAACAGGGAAGAAGCCCTCGAACTATGCTGATTTTTTTATCTAAAAATTTATTGTACACCCACAGACGAAACACTGTAATCTAAGCAAATGTTTGTGTTTCCATTCTGGTGTAGTTACAAAAGCACATTATATGTAACTAAAATACACCAATAAAAACAATAAAACGTCTTTACAGAAATTCCATGTACAACAGACGTGGTTCCAAATTCCAACTTGTCACATTTTCTTCTGGGAAATGAACCTGAGAAAGACCAACCAAAACATTTGAAATGTCGCATCTGGATCAAATAACTGCTCATACAATCTCACTATATATGATTTATGCCTTTATGTGCAAGTAATTGACTCCCGGTATGTGTTCTCTGTTATGCTTTTATCTTTTATCTTTCAACTTTTATTTCAATGCTACTCGCTCACATCGACACTGGGACTACGCAATTTTATTGTTAAGATATGCGTCATACCACCACTAGTCACTTGCACTCACTCACTGGTGACGGATATGGGATTTTATTAAAAGCGAGCATAAGAAATGTAATTGAAAAGGCAAAAAGGGAAGGAAAAACAACAGAAGAAATAACCTATAAAATAATAGTGAAGTAGCAAAACATAGGATATAAAAATAAATCACAATTTATGGTGCGTGCGTGCGTATTTACTTCACATACATTCACATATTTTCCTCGAATTTTTGCACCGAAATGTTTTCTTATTGGAACTGTTTGATTGTTAAAAACCGTTTTCAAATTAGTTTTCCAAAATTTTCATACGATTTTGGTTTGCGGCAGTATTGGGTTAGGCTTTCTATTGGTTTCGTTGACACATGAACTTCTTCCCATTTCTTTTTAACACAAATTTTTCGGCTATTGCTCCTATTGCTTCTTGTTGTTTTTGTTGTTTTTTCTACAATGATTATGTGATTACATTTTGCTAATATTAGATCTCTAGCACCGATTTCCACGTAAACACTTTTACTTTTATCTTCTCTTCCGTTTTTTTCACCGTACAATGATATTTTTTCTCAATTTTTATTTTACTTAAAATTGTTTGCAATCCGTTTTGTTATTTTCTTGTTTTGTGTGTGAAGTACTCTGGTTTACGCCCTTTATGTTTTAAAAATTTTCACCACAGAGAGATACTGACAAACTTTTCACTTTAGCAGACGGCCAAGAAAAGACACAGAGGCTTTTTTCTTTTACCTACTTTAGCTCTGTATTTAAATTGATTTTGTTTTCGTTTTCAATTTTGTTCACAATTTTTTTATGCTAATGACTGGCAACTAAAATAGAAAAAAATGAAGAATTTTTTCTCATCATTTCATCAACACACAAAATTCACGCAACGTTTTTGATCAGAACGTTTTCTTCAACCCGCGGGCTCTGAGGCAACTACTGGCAGGCAGCTGGCGTATGGAGCATAAACGAGTTCAGACCAAAAACCATAAAGGACCTTATTGTAGTTATGTGAACATGTATGTGTTATATCAAGTGTTCGAAACAAATTTCCGCCACTACACGGCGACATATCTACAATAAATGCATCGTTTATACGCAGCTTCTGCACATGCTATAGAGCCTGTTAGAGAATAGAGATACAGTAACGAAAATTAGACTGAGAGCAAGAGAGATACGAGTAATACTTGTACCGTTATAAAAGCGTTATATTTTAGCAAATGACAACACTCATTATGTGTGTTGTGTCGTCTTCTTCTTATTTCGCTCGTTAAGCCGAACACTACAACATGAATTTATAACTGTTGGCATCTTATAAATGCTTGTAATTAAGCTTCGGTCGCTCTTCGACATTTACCATTAATTTTACTCCCACCGTATATACACGCTATTGTCAGACTTTTTATATCATATCCCGCATATATGCATTATTCCTACAAAGCAAAACTACATTAGTGATTTGTTTCTGCTCTCTCTCCCTCTCTCTAAAGTATGTACAATTTTAAGAGCTGTAATGCCTTAAAAGAAATTTATGACATCTTTTTTAATTTTTTTTTTTTTTACTTATTTCTCTTTTGGCTTTCTCTCGGTCTCTTTCTCAACATCTTTGTGTAATTTAGGTTACAATACAATATGTACTGAGGATTAACGCCCTTTTTGGAGAGGTCACTACCACTACCAACCACCACCGAATGAATATTACCAAAGAAATTCCCTTTTAAGAGCTAAACGAAAATCATAAATTACACTTTCTTTCTTTAATAACTGTGAAAAACTAACTTTGTTGCACATAACAATATTTGAAATAAAATCCAAAGTTTCCCAATTTGGCTTTTACTTATTTTTTTTATTAGCGAAAGAATTGTAATGAAGAGTAATGTTAAATATAATGCTATATAAATACATTGTACTTTACTTTGAAAAGATTACATTATCTATATAAATAAAATAACTGGGAAAAGATATTGTAATTGGTAAAGAATGGATTTGCACTGCTCAAGTCAACTACCATGATAATATTCTTAAGTATCATTACAAACGAACAAGCACGCACAATCCGAAAAAAGGAAACTGGTTTGAATGGTAGTTTCTCCAACATTCATAAAGAAAAAATAGAGATAAAAATTGAATGGTTTAGTGTTTAGAAAATTAATTTTCTTATTTATACTTTTTCTTAGTAAACTAGTAAAGAGTTCATTTTCCAACTAGCTGTGGTTGACATTTATTATCAGTTTAGATCCATGCTTAAACAACAATTTTGTGTCTTTTAAATTATGTTTAGAGATGAGAGGTCATTTAAGACCTAACGGGTTTTCTAATAAACAAATTTAATCCCTTTAAAATGCAACCTGATATTATGATACCCAGCCGACTCCATTACATTCAGAAAAATGCATCGTTCGATTTCATTCATTATTGAAATTTCTTCTATATAATAGATCTCTCGAAAGCTCATCATGAAAAATATTCACGGTATATGTAAGCCTGAAATTATTTCGAATAAATAAAACAAATTTTAATGAAATTAATTTTTTTATTATATTTCACAATTTCAAGTTTGATCAGGCGTAAGTAACATTTCTTTCCAAAAAAAATACAGATATATACAAGTACATATGTATACGTGTCCACTTTCAACTTTTTTTTTCTTCTTTTACTTTATAAATCGTGCAAAAAAAAGTTTAAGAATTGCTTCTCTGTTATATTCATACAGGGTGTCCGGAAAATCGTTCAAAATCTTTTGATATGTGATTCAAAACTCGAAGAAAAAGAAAAAATCTATGAAAACTTCGATCCGTAAATTCGTCCTTTCTGAGTTGTAGCCATTTTTATGTAAAGTCAAGCCAAGACAACTGAATTTACAATTAACACATCCAAACAATATGCTTTGCAACATTTAATTGATAAAATGCATTTTTTCCATATTTATGTTGTTATATGTATTATAGCAAAATCGATCTACATTTATAACCTATTCACTATAGGGTTTGTAAACGCAGCAGACACCTTATGTACTCATAAAACTAATTTATTAAAATGTTGGCCTTAGTAGTCAACAGGTGGATGATATTATGCTGGCGAATTTCCACACACACTCACATTCAATCACTCCATGAGTTATTATTTACTAAAGAGGTCATTTCATCTTTGTTTTTTTGTTTTTTTATTTATGACTATCATCAATATGACGACGTCTTGCTGGCACTGTACTACGCCTACATACGCCTTAAGTGTCATGAGATGGAGAACATATCATTCCTTTTTTCTTCTTCTTTATTATACATATACGAGCACAGTTATTCTAGCATATATTTCTTTTCAATCACCATTTACCAAATCATTTATAAATATTAACATTGAACAAATAATGAAATCTAAATATGTCTTAAGCAAATGGGATAGACAGACACATACACATAACTCGATTCGATGATATAGCAGGTTCTTGAACCCTGTCTGACCGTTGTAAACCTTTTGACAAAGTGATTGGTTGAACCAAAAGGTGGTACAGGAAGAGCGATATCTAATACATGCATGTTCATATAAAAGAATGAATATAGAAAGTATGTATGTACCATATACTTATGTAATATAAATCACTGTGGTTCAAATGCTAACAACCTTTTAAAGTTATTGCATGTAAACCTACATATTTTTATGTATATATTTATGTGATTTTTTGTATTTAATTTTAATTTTTTAGGGCATTTCAACGATATATCTTGTAGTGCTTCGTATTATACATGCATACTCTCCTACTCTCTATATGTAAAAAATTATCTTTCCAAGTTCGTTTCTGGCCATCACTCCTCTTGTGATAACATTCAATTTGCTTTCGCCCAGTTTTTGACTTCCTTTTTAATAATATGTAGAACAGCTCTAATAAAAATGCAACATTTTTAGAGATTCAATATATGGTCCGCCTTAATAGGGCTTTTTAGGAATAGAAAAAGAATATATATGGAAGACTATAATAAGTTTGTTATTCTTTTGGCAAAAACCAAAAGAGGGCCTCAAGGACTCCATTTGGATTGAAAGAAGTTAACCATCAGCGGTACAAATTGACATAAAAGATGCAAGATGCAACTTTATAGCTGACATAATAATCCCGTGCTTTATTAGTTGCTGTTGTAAAGGAAGCATGATTATATAAAAATCAAAAATTTTGTGTGTTTTGTACCACTTGTGGCAAAGGATATATTAAGTTTGTGCGAATGTTTGTAACTCTTAAACAACAAATGCCGCATCCACTTTGAATCATACTGATCGATTCAGAATTAAAATCTGAATCTGGATCAGGATTAACGTTTATCCGTCTGTCTGTCCATGTAAATTAGTGCTCAACAAATCGCATTTTTGGAGATATTTTGATTTGAAATTTAGTCCAAAGACATGTATTAGCAAAAAATTAAAATTTTTAATATTTTTGCACAAAATTTTGTGAAAAAATAAAGCTTTATATTTGGCTGCACCAGATTTGTACCCGAACGCATCATTTTTAGAACCCCTTCCCACGTAATACCAAATATATCATGACGTAAGGTATACACAAACACATTTAAATTAATTGTACCATAATTTAAACAGCCAAGTTGGGTATTAAATGATCGAACTTGATCGACTATAATATTTTCCCTTGTTTTTTAATTATTCAATTTTTATGAAAAGTGACTTGAATCTTAAACATGTTGTGGTATGACTTGAAAGTAGTAGAAAATCTTATAAAATTTTATATAATTTACCTTTATACAACATTACTTTATCCTCATCCTGTATGCTGTTACTTAATATTTGTAAAAATCTTTTAAAGTCACTCAACAACACACACAACGTACATGTATGTGTGGTTGTGTGTGTGAAAAACATTAAAAAAACTCTATCATACATGTTTTTCATTTATATACATAAGTACATGGAATTTCAGCAAAGAGTTAGGGTACAGTTTAATGAACGTGTATCCTTCACCTGCTTACACGAACGCGCCAACTGTGGCAACATATCTGGCAACAACATCACCTTTAATAAACTATTCCAAGCGTAAGTCACAAGCACAACATATCCAGCAATGTAGAATACTAACCACACATGACACAACAACAAACATATGATAACCATAATGATTACTAATCTACCTATAAGGGCATTACGTTCAACCTGGTCTTAAATTATAATTAATGTATTGGGGGAATAATAACACTACACATACGAATTATAAAAGAGTTGCTTAACAATTTTTGCATTCAAAGCAGCTTTCTGGTGAATATTTTAAGGATTTTAAAATCAATTTTTTTTTTTTTTTTTTGGAAACCTGAAGTTTTTGTGTTAGGCGCAATCTACACCGAGTTTGTTATTCCGCTTGCAACACCTAAAGTCAAGTTCAACTTGAGGCCCCAGACTCTGCAAAAAATATATATATTTCTTATTAAGCAACAAAATCTGAATCGAAGTATGTCCGTATGTCCGTATGTCCGTATGTCCGTCTATTATTTGAGCTGTTATGTTAAAATTGTTTATTGGATGAAATAGTTGAGGTGTCACGCCCAAAATCGACTAAAATAAAAAAAATTAGAAGTAGCAACAAAAAAGCAAAAGCTGCGAAATTGAACAAATTTTTAATTAATCAATTGGCAAAGGACACGCCCAGTATTTGCTTGGTGCAGAATTTACCTTGCGAGAGTGTAGAGGCTGTAATCAAAGAAAAAAAATTTGCCACGCCCACAGCCTATCTGCTCTACATCACACAATAGATGTAAAGGGCATTCAAAATTTAAACTGATCCAAACACAATTTTTTATTTATTAACTGTGCTGTTCACGTACATTGCTATCAAAAACTTATTCTTCTCACACGCTCTACTATACAGAGCGTGTCAAAGTGGTAACTAGTATCTGGTAACACTATTTCCTGT
Organism: Crataerina pallida; assembly: GCA_949710015.1. Taxonomy (NCBI): domain Eukaryota; kingdom Metazoa; phylum Arthropoda; class Insecta; order Diptera; family Hippoboscidae; genus Crataerina; species Crataerina pallida. Next base: position 31,439,592 of record OX453290.1, on the reverse strand, counting down.
GCACGCATCTCTGTAAAACCAATGGCACATAAGTGTTATGTTCAGGTTCGTTGGAAAGTTTGAAAGTTTAAAAAATCGCAAAAACAAAATCCACAATAAATGACAACAACAACAACAACAACATAACACGTTTACCTAGAAATATACAAGTACATATACATACATACACTTACATATAGTATATACATACGCTTAACCCACATATACAAGCACACCCGAAACACATAACGAAATATGTGGTTTATTACATTGCTTACCTTTACTTCATTAATACGCTTTCGCCAAAGAGTGTCAGCTATTTATTTTCACATTACGGATATATTGAAACACAAATAAATGCACGCTTAAGTGGAAATACGGTAAATCTAGAGGGGCTGAATAGCGCAAGATGTTAGCAAAGCAACAACAATAATAACGACAAATAACCCAAAAAACAACTGACCATAAAACCAACGACATCATTAAATGTGTGTGTGTGTGTGTGTGTGTGTGGAGGGAGAGTGTTTTTTTCTTGTTTTACCTCTTTTTACAACAACACTTATATACAAAAGAAGGCCTTCTGTACACTACTCCACACCCACACAGTTGCTAGCCCGGTTGTTGACTTGAACTTTAGTAAAAATCGTTGTTTGCTTGAAATCATGCTTATCGTGTGCAAGACTTGAGTGTTCACAACACCACCACTAACTGTAACATGGTTATACAAAGTTTTTTCTTTACCTCACAGGACCTTCAAAATATTTTTAAAAAATATTTTTCGTATTTTTACTATAGAAAATGAAAATACAATAATTTACAACAAAACCAATAGTAAACGGATTTACTTTAACTCTCACTAAAAACACATTGACTTGGCCGCACACACAAACCTATGGGGAAATGAAATTTTTTGTTTAACTTGATCCTTTGTTGGTAAACTTCAAGTGCTAAGCCCCAAGGTAGTAATATTTATTATTAAAACTAATGCGAAAAATTTCATTTCATATATGACCTCGTTAGACACGGCAATACTTTAACTGATCTCATAGTTAATTGAAAAGTAAATGGCGTACATAGTTTTATTAAATGGATCTACCCTGTAACATGTGTGTAATAAAACCGATGTAAGTAATAAAATATTATTCCTCCTTGTGAACAATTATTGTTCATTTAATTATTGCCCTTGATGCAATTAAATCGTTTTAAATTGAACTCATCTCTCTCCCCGGAATTTTCCTAGAAATGCATGTATACTCGTATGTAGTTTAATAAAGTTTTTCAATTCAAACGTTTTGGTTGAATAATGGAATTGTTCAGTACAACAATAATATAAGAAAGTGAAAAAGCTACACTTGACAGCTCTAACTTACGCCACACATTTATGAGTAACAAAAAAGGTCACAACTGACAAAAAAAAAAACTACATTTTAATTATTCAAAATTTACCTCCTTCCTCTCTCATACACAAACAATTGCACTTTAGTTATCATCGTATTTGTGTTATTTCCAATTTCAGTTCTGTACGTGTCTGTCTTAAAATACGAAAAGACTGACCTTACTGATTAGAAAACTTGAAAAAGAGAAAACAAGTTGAAAGAAAATAATTGCGGATATAAAAAACGTATTATTATATAATGTAATGTTCAGTTAAAATGTAAACAAGAATGTTATTCATACTCTCCCCTCATACTTATACATACATACAGTCGGTGTGTTGTTTACATTAAGAAAAATGCAGTCATCAGAAACGGATATATTTACATTAGTTTGCTTGTTGCTCTTCTCTGGGACACAAGCAATGCATACATACATGTGCAAATAAGTGCATATATATGTACTCACTTTAAACTGATACAAAGTGAACGGACCAACGACAGAAACACTACATAGACAGGAAATCTATTGTACTCGATTCGTATATGTTATGACTGTGAGCACAGGAGACGATCTAATGGTAATTGATAGCAGCAGTCTGGATTGGAGGTCAACACGATAAGGAAAACAAATGAAAATGTTTGTATCACTGACGCTCGACCACTTAATACTCTACTACTACTAACTACCACCAATTTTACAGAAATCTAAGCAAAAGTTTTTTGAATTAAAAAAAAAACTGAAATTCTGAACCAACCAAATAGTTTTTAAAGTTTTTTAATTTTCCTAGACTTTTACATTCTTGCTATAAAAATAATTCATACAAAAAAAAATCAGATCAATAATTTGTTTAGTTAATATTTTATTCCTTATAACAAATTGCATAATACAATAAAGTGCACAGACAGCCATACAGGAGACTGGATCATATTAAAATACATTGTATAACAAAATAAATTTCTTAAAAATATGAATGTGAACGATAGAACGTGAAAGATAGAACATCAATATATTGAACAGAAATACAACAGAATTTATTGAATAACGTAGATTTAAATCTTTTAAATTCTAATCCTTTTTGCTTGCCAGCAAGTATATTCTTAAGCACAAATAAATGAAACAACTCATAGTAATCAAAGATGTGATCGCTTTTTCAAATAAAATTTATTTTATTTATTTTGTACGTGAAATATTTACTACATAGTGTACAAGTGAAGTGAAATTTTAAATATTTATAATCCAACTAGAAACTTTATTTATTATGTTCCGCATATCAGCTTGTTTACAAAAGTGTCGGATAGTCTACAATTTTATATTTGCACATACATTCCTTCAGGAACATTTCATGAATTAAGAATAACCGTTGAGGTTTTGTTAGAAATGCAATAAAAGTGGCCCTCACACTGACATTAAATTACATAAAAATATAATATTTAAGGCAGAGTCAAAAATGTTATTTTAGACACCTTTCATAAATCCTTCAACAACAACAAGATGATTATACAATACAAAATTTATAACTTAGTAGTTCGATAAAATAAAAAGAAATTGCGCCGCCCATTTTTGACACATTGAATATAATTATAAAGAACTATTCTAAATTTCAATTGATGGCTCAATTTGGTGGATCCATGAACTTTTGTCGATTATGGGCGTGATATACTTTTTATTTGTAGAAATGTTGTCAGCTCAATATATCAGAATTTGATGCTAATCAAGTAACAATGTTACTTTAGGAAAAACAAACTATGGGGAGGATCCCCATATAATGTGAAATGAATAAAAAATCAATTTGACTTTTCTAACTTATTTTCTCTTCAATTTTATTCTTGTTCTCATGGCTTACGGTTTCAGATTTAAGGCCTTTCTTCGTTTACATAAAATTGTAAAATGCTGCAAAGAACAACAGTACATTTTCAAAGACAGAACCGAATTTGAGTAAACGATGAACATATTTTTTTTGCTTGCATTTTGTTGTTGTTGTTATTGTTGTTATTGTATAAGATGAATTAACTTAACATCATACAGAATGGCAAGCTGATGAAATAAATATTTGGTATCATGAAGAAAAGACTTTTCATTTGTATTGTAATTGTATTGAGGGGAGAGTAAACGAAATGTTAAATTAAATGCCGGGTGTTGGTTACTCTCATATCCTGTTTCGGTCTGGTTTTGCATACGACATCGTATACCCATACATACATACAAGACATTACTCTACATTCTCTTGGTCCCTTAAATATGTGAACATTTGTACGTAAAAACATGGAATTGGTTTAGGATGTAGCGGTTCGTTGCTTGCCTGCCGAATGTTTAAAATTCATAAAGTGAAATTTCCACAAATTACACAAATATACTCACTTTAAAGGAGCGCTTTTTCACTTTTCAACACTTGCACAACAGCGGCTACGATACTAAAGGCAAACAGGATCTAAGGGTTACATCAGTGTAAAGTAATGCAAAACATACTCATATGCAAATGGGCAAGTGTTTGGTTGTGTTCTGTTCTGTTTCGGTACGGCCTAGGTTTGCCTGGCAATTGTCCAATTACATACAATAGCAAAAATAGTCGACAAAAAAACATGCATCGAAAACATATGCAAATGTTTGCGCGTGTATGTTTAGCTGCATTATTTGTTATACCAACCAAAAATTAACTTGTATGAAATTCGTTTAGAAAATATTAGGCACACATTCCCCTATATCGCCGTCTCCCTTTCTCTACCTTTGAAAACAAACGTTTGTTTCATACGTTTGAGTCATCATGAATTATTTATATGTAAAATATGTTGCAGGAGGAACAATTCCGAATTTGAAATATATGAAAAGTTTAAGAAAACTTGAACCGGATAAAATGAGAAATTTTAAATTGTTAACCTTTTTTTAATTGCCACCGCCACCGCCACCATTTTGTCTACACAAACGGCAATAATTTACGTGAATAGAGATTATCGAGTGGCAGTGTCGAGTGCAGAAATTGCTTTTATAACCTTAGCAAACATTATTTGTCATATATGGTCGCTATGTTTTAGCTGTTCCTGGCGGTACCATGCAACATCTGGTTTTATTTTGTAACGATTTTCTTGATGATGGTGAAAAATTGTTCACATCAAATCTTTTATATCGATTATTATATAACAAAATACTACTGTGTATACGTTTGGGTGCATATGTGAAGCATGTGTTGACATTTACTGTATTATGAAGTGCAGCAGTATTTGATGTAACGCACGTAGTTTAATATGGACCAAGAAGAAAAATTGTTTGTACGTGACTACATTTCCGATTGTGTGCAACTGTGTGTGTGTGTGTGTGTGTGTGTACATTATGTGTGAATGCCATAGCTTTGACTGTATTGCACATGATTCACACGTGAATAACGTTATCTTTCTGTTCCACTAACCACGACATTGTATAATTGAAATTTTTAACTCTATGTTAACTAACTGGACTAAAATTTTCATTGGACGCATAAAACTCATTTTAAAATATTGTCAATTTAATTCAAAGCTTCTTAATTTGATAATTTCAATATTCTTCCCTTGTACGGCTTCCATATGTAATAATTTATTGTAGCGGTACTTAAAAATATTCATAAAATATAATTGTCACTTATTTCATTAACATTAATCATTTAAAACTGCTTTTACGACACCCTCCCTCTCACTCAATTAACTTTAGTGCTCATTTGCAAAATTTATGCGATTAAATTTATTTCATTGCATGTATTCCCCTGCGTAATATTCTACAAAATCAACCCAACTAAGTTACTGTAAAACTCTACTGAATGGGAAATTAAAAGTGCTCTCCACGTCCATATACAAACAGTGGGCATAGCATGTACTTGATTACGGCCCCTATAGTTTTTTCACTATATATCCACTCAACTCCTGTCGCAAATAAAGTTTTTTGTGAACTTTTTATGCTAATTACCAAATACCAACTTCAAAGGTACATTTTTGTGGTTATAAGAGTTTTTTGTCTCTTGTGGGCGTGGCATTTGGCTGATTAAATAGATTTAAATAGTGTCAAAATTTTCCTTTTACAAGTCACACTACACATACATACATATTAAGAGTAAAAGTGTAAATAATGAATATAATAATGGATAAAAAGTTGTCCTGTCGCAGTCGCTTTAATTTACTTATTCCATTCGCTTATTTGCCTCCTCAGATGTGGCACTAGATGTCAACGGACGTGTTATCATTCGGTCAACATCATTTGTTATGAAACCCCTAACTACGCCGTGCAGTTATCCTGTGCACTCGTACAAGTGTGTTTATGAGTATTCTCAAGTTAAGTATAATATGGATACATTCATAAGATTTATTATAACCAGAGTATTCATGGAAGAATTATTATTATGCTTATCCACTGTTGTTGTGTTATTGTATGTTTGGTTGTTTGAAAAATTACTTTAATAAATGTTATAAGGCGTACATAATAAATAAATATAATGTACATTAGTCAATAAATTAATGTGCTCTCAACTTCACTCATTAAATTCTGTATATTAACAGTATAGTGACTGGCGATTTAACTCAATAACTTTTCAACTGCAATGAAAGAGAAATATATATAAACCAAATCAAGAGTAATACGCGTAAAGAGATTCTATGTATAATTCATTTAGATCGTCATTTCGATGTTCCTGTATTATGTTATAAAACTTAATGGTTCCCTGTAAACATGTCTCAATCTTAATGGAATTTTAGATAAATGAGAATGAATTTATGTTTATCATCTAATAGAGAAATGTGCGGCTTAGGCATAAATAAGCAATTTTTTTATTATTATTTTCTTTGCTCCTATTTTTTTTTTTTCTTTGCTCCTCTTTGCTGCTGTCTCCTTTTCGCCATTTGGTTGTGTGTTGTTGGCTTATAAAGTTAGACACAAAGTACCCTTAAATAATGATGATGATGAAAATGGCGATAAAATGTGTGTGTCCGCAGACACTCATTCATTACAAATTCTAAGTGCACATATGTATGGATATGTGACAAACGTTAAATACAACGGTCTTTTCCATTTGCTTTCTACATGGACTCATATGCGATTACGTTCGTCTTATTTCACTTGGAGTTTTAATGAAAATTTATGTCAACATAAAGTAAGAACAACGCTAACTGGGTCTTACTCTCTCTCTATCACACACACACACATAACATATGGTGGGTATGTGTGAGTGTGTCATTTTATTTAATATAGCTTTTATTGCAAAAAGAAATTAAGATTTACTCGAGAATTTCGCTTACGACGCTTGCTCATCTCTACTCTACTCATCTCATCCCTACTGTTACGCTGTCATAAAATCTTTCATATTACTTAGACCCTTAATTTACTTTTCTCTACATTTATTTACAAACAAAATTTTCCATTTTATTTGCCAATAAAATGTATTTTTTCACTTTATATATATGTTTTACACAAACAAACAATCGGCAACGATTGTGAGGGAACAGCCCGTAAGACTAACTTTTTGTAATGGTAGGGGTGTCAAATTTTTATTGGACTTGTACTGATAAGCTGACATTCTCATGTTGTCATATATAGTCTAAAAGTGTTTACAGAATTTAGGTCAGCTCCAGCGAGTGTCATTAAATTAAAATCAGTGTCATCACCGTATGAAAAAAGCATTTTATAAAATTTATATTTTAGCTGCTTCTCCCATCACTCCACGTACATATTCAATGATAATAAACTTTAACAAGTAATCTCAAATTATATATAAAAAAAAAAACATCACACAGGTGATGTAGAAGAATTTATCAAAACTGACAAACGAGCCATTGAAGCAACTCCACCATGAATAAAATGAATAATTTAACAAACACAAATTGCTTTTTTTATTTATTTAAAATCAATTACAATCAATTTTATTTGTAATTATAATAAAAAACAATTTAAAACTTGAAGTTGTTCGGCATAGAGCTTTAAAGTGTTTATTTATTAATGAATAATAATACCGAACAGGATATCAATTATGTTTAAATAGTTTTTTAATATAACCCGAAGCAAGGAAAACAATAACAATAAGAGGCTTTGGCAAGTGGTTGCTGTACCGGATGTGTATGAAAATTGCTAAAATTTTATCAAAACTGAATTAATGTTCAGGTCATTGTGGCATTTAAGATAAAGTTATTGTTTAACAAAAATTTTTTGTTTATTGTTATGATCAAACATGTGGGAATATTGTATGTATTATTGTACGTATGTCTTTTACGCAAACGACACCCAAAGGTCAGTACAAGTCCATCTGGATTAATTGTTTGATTGTATCTCTAATTCTATAATATTAAATTATTATTATTTTACTTTGTTTTCTTATTATGTACAATAGTAATCTTCTCTTTAATATACCCTCAACCATATACCCCCGAACTAAACTCATTTTGCGAAAAAACATAGACGAAGGAAAACACCTGACAAACATAACGTCTAGATTAAAACAAATTTAGCTTTTTTTACTTATATCTATAAAATGGATTATATTTGACATTCCCGTTCAGTCCCTTTCATTCAGACAGGCACCCAACAAACATTCTTGATTAGCATAAAAATTTGAAATGATTTAAAAATGTAACAACTTGTAACTGTACTCATCATACAAATACTTACCATGGCCCATGGCTTTCGTATAGATGGCGAACATATTAAAAATTGGCCTCAAACAAATTTTCCTATTCCTTGTATTTTACTCATCTATATGTGGGTAATGTCAGGTACTTCATGCGTAAAAATGGGCGTCCAATCCAGTTTTTTTATCCTAACACCACGTTTACCTTGTACCGTAAACCACGTAAAGGTACTCAGGGAACTTAATACTGTTATTTGTTCATACAGTCTTACTCTTTTTTTTCTATGATGTTTTTGTTTTTTTTTTAATTCTGTTAATATTCTTATTTTTTTTTTTTTTTAACAGATATTTTTTGTAACTATCCATTAATGCTTTGAATTGATTCATTTAAAATATTATTATTTTTCTTAACATAGATGCTGAAAGTCCATTTTTCGAATACATCGATTTAAGTATTTCAATTATCGTATTTTTATTCACAGTGACTCATATGTTAATACAGAAAAACTTCCTTTTCCATCTAGTATTCAAATTGGAACTCTTAAACATCTAGCACGTTTGTACGGCGGAGTAGTCATGTATGCAAAAAGCAAAGAAAAAAAAATGACGTGCTAAGTAACCAAGAGTTAAATGGGATGTAAGTAGTTAGGTGTTATAAAGGAAACTCAATCTTTGAACGACATTTTCGTCATTGTTTTGATGTTACCTAAAAAGTATGCATAAAATTGTTGTCTTACTTAATGCCTCAAAATATGCGACATGGTTGTCATAACCGAACGAACTGAGCAAAGCAGCAACAATAACGCACACAAACATATTTCGTAACATAGAATGAATTTTTTGGTTTTTTTTTTACTTATGTATACTGTGTAAAAATTCTACCCACCACGTATCCTTTTTAAGATGTTTTTTTTTAATACAACATATAGTTTTTTTTTTTTTTTTTGGTGGTATGTTAAACAAAACTGCAATAACATGCATACACAATGCATGCAGAAAGACTGCATACATGTTTGTGTATATAGTACATAGTACAGGTTTAGCTAAACAACTTTAACAAAGCTTTTTAGAAATACTTTTCCAAAAATGTGCACAAAATATTTAGTTGCGATAGAATGATGAGATAAAGGTGGGCTGGAGAATAGATAGTAACTAATAGTTAGCAAAAGTGAGGCATTGTGGTACTTTTTAGCCTTGCGATGGAGTTAATATGCAGCGTCACACCCCCATCTAACAAACTCATAAAGTTCATAAAATACGTATTAAAAATATATTTATATGTGAATATTTCCCATCTCTTTGTACCTCAGTTTTAACAATTTTTTTCCCATCTTAGAGAGTTCCTTTCAGGTATCTCTCAATTCTAACAATACAAAAATATTCAAGTTCATAAGTTTCACTTTTTATTTATGTTTTCATTTCATATTTTGTAGCATTTGATGCTCAATGTATTTTTAATCAGTTTAAATAAATTTGGATGCTTTTAAATAAGTTTGTTATTGATGAGACTTATGTCGCGCTACACAAACATTAGGGCCACCTATGTGTATGCAATGGTCCTTACGATCGCTTAATATCACACCTCTGGATTTTTGTATATGAAACTGCATAAAGAGTCGCTAGTATATGCTGATTAAAGACATTTTCTTCTATACATTCACCTTTGCAAAGCGAACCAACAATTGAAACAAACCTCAATGACAGCAGTGCTGACATCTTTTTAATTTGTAACAGATCAAGCGTGCACATAACATGAATGACTGTTGTATACCAAACCATAAAAACGTTGTTTACATACATTGACACATAGCCACAGACAAACCATATGTACAGTAGACAAGTAGTATATGTGCATGTTACCGAAAGAATCATTAGCATCAACATCAATGCGTCAGCGTGTGCGCTGCAGATGTAGAAGTAAACTGTTCTCTTTTGTGACACTCGACACAAAAACGCAACAAAGTACAAAATTATTCCCTCTTTATGTTCTACCTGGTATGCATATTAATACGTGTATATATGTACTTGGTAAGTATGTGATTATCAGTTGTTTAGGGGTAGGGTGGGGTTGGATTTGTTGCTATTGGTTTGGTATGGTTTTTGTTTTCGTCCTTGGCACCTTTCGTTTTACGTTATTTTCTGCTTCTGGGACTTTTGCGGCTTTTTTTCTATACAAAACCTCTAAGTATGTGTTAATGCATGTGTGAGACTTTATGAAAAAATAACTCACGTAACATAAAGATTTAATAAAAATACAAAAAAAAAAGGAAGACAAAAAATAAAACGCATTACCATAGGTTTAAAACTATTATTATTTTTGCAGGTTCTTGTCATATGTGACCAAATTGAGAATTAAAACAACAATAAACATAAACAAGCTTTGGCGTAAAAGTTAAAATTGAATTAATATCCGGAAAAATGTTTCTTTGCTTACAGGAAAATGAAAGAGCTGAAAATAAAGACAATGAGCGATAAGCACAACATTTCTTGTCTGCTGTGGACGAGTACACATATCGCAAACATGCACAAGTACATGATATTGCCTTTGGGATGCTTCACCGGCCAACAACTTAACCTTAATAATAATTTCCCCAATAACCTTCATATCATGCAATATGTAATGTTTCTCTCTCTACCATACGTACAAATACTCTAAGGTGGTTAAGAGAAGAAAGTGTATGTGTGCATTCATTCGTTATTAACATATTTCCTTCCTTCCTTCCTTCCTTCCTTCCTTCCTACTCTCATTTATTTACAATTATTAGGGCAGTAAAATTTTTGAGGTTCCCATGAAACTATATTGTACTCATTGTTTTGTTTTGATTGTGTAACGCACTTGTAGGCACAGTAGTTTATTTACTTTGTAATAAATAATAAATAAACCGCTGGTGCTGGGATTGTATTTCATTAAGTACTTGAAAGTGCTAATTAGAATGTATTGTATGTGTGAACTTTGACTTGGTCGAACTTGACCGACTATAAGATTCTCACTTGTTGCTATTTTTAAACTGTATTGAATGAAACGTCAATTCAATAATAAATTACTTTCACATGGCATCAACATTCGAAACTTATGTAATGGCTTATAGATGACATCTCCGTAGTTATCTATAATCATATTATCTTCAATGTTAACTGTCTCTCTCTCTCTCTCTCTCTCTCTCAGCCCTGTTATTTAAATGAAATTTCACATGTTTTTTTTTATTTTGTGCACTTCTCGAGTGTTTTTTATATCCATCATCACAATAATTTGTGGGTATATTGTTTTTATTTTCAAATGTTTGTAAGTACCAGAAAAATAATAAATATAAGAATATCATATCAGAAAAGTTTGCCAGAAAAATAAATACTTTTTTATGTATTTGGAAAAATCAATTTAACTATGCCCATTTAAAATTTGGTATAACATTTTACTTATTATTTGAAGCAGTAATACAGTATCCTAGATTTGGTATACGCCTAATGTAGCCCTTTTCTACTTGTTTTTCTTTTTTATAAAGCCTTAATGATTTAATGAAGCTTTAATGTTCTCGCTATGCCCCGTAATATGGTAGCATGGAAAATGCAGCTGAGCTTATATGTACGAATAATAACTGCACTTAACGTACATGCATACACACCCTCACATTTGAGTCATTGTTATGAAAGCCAGAACAGAAACACCTTATCGTCAGGGCAAGTGTATTATCTGCATTAGCATACAGTCCATCCATAGAAACACGTACACGCAAATAACAAACGTGTATAATGCGCCACTATTCTGTGTGTGTGTGTGAAATGGAAAGTTAGCATGCAGCGCACTAACAAAAAAAACCAACTGTACGACCAAACGATGTCATTTATGACAGCAATGATAATGCGTACCTTAAATACAAAGCTGTGTGTGAGTGTTTGTTTGTGTGTGCTTAAGGCATCGAACACTCTGCCTACTATCACATTTTTCGTTAAGACTTTCTTTTATTGTTATTGTATTTTTGTTTTGTTTTTGTTTTTGTACATATCTGCACGTATTATTTTATTGCCCATAGCAGCACTTAACATTATTTTCGTGTGGGTACAAATTTGTATACATTTTTAAAGCGAAATATAGGAATTGTTGCGTTGCCACTGTCGTTGTTGTTGCTGTTGAAAATACCATACACCAGTTTAGTTTCGTGCCCTTTCACAATACAATGATTACCAGACACTTTTCCATTTTATATTAAGGGCGAATATTTTTGTGAAAGCTACCAGCTTAAATATTAAAAGCATGACCCAAATACGTACCCATGTATTGTGTGCCGTACAAAAAAAAATTATTTATTTAATATAATAATATATGCATATACATACATACATATATGCGTTATTTTTTTTTTTTTTTTTGGAGTAAAAAATAAAAGATATTTATTTATTACACATAAAATATCCTTCTGAACCCTATAGGCGCCTTCTAAAATAACTTTTTATATAGTTTTCAGCAAAAACGCTTTCGCATGCATCGTAACACCTACATAAACTGTCCCAAAGAAACTTAACTTTGCCTCCACCCTCTAGCTTGCACGACCAGCTGTTTGTGTATTTTTACAGATAACATTCAGAATATGTTTAGATGGTTTGTTGTCAACATATATGGCCGCAGATGGTATGAAGGTATGCAGGACAATATGTTATCAACTCAAATTCCTAAAGATTTCCAAAAAAAAAAAAAGTACTCCTGGGCGAAAATAAAAGCTAGAAAATGTCAAGACTTCGGCAAAAGAAATTGTTAACACAACAACAGCAACAAAACATGTTTGCACTATTATATACTAAACCTGTAATGCACGTACACGTACACACACACCCACAAGCATACTAACATTAAAGAACAAGTTCACTACCACCACAACTATAATAGTTTTAAGCAGAAGCATGGTCGTCGTCCTTTATATGTAGCTCATTGTACAAATTGTGTAATAAGTGCTATGGCGTAGGTTAGTGTTTTTTGTTGCTAAGCTATCCCATCGTTTAATACACTTTCACAGTTATTTTGAAAAGCACTCAACACTTTATTGCCAAACTTAAAGAATTTGCTCACTCATAATACGTTCAGCATGAAAGAATTATTCTCTGCATGATAGTGTTTCTAATAAGGAGAAAATTGATTAACATTGTCGTGCTCAGCTTTAAAAAAAACTCTTCACTCCATTAAATTTGCCTCGTTTTCATTTTTATTAATTTTCTTCTTCTTTTTTCGACTCTTCTGCTATGCAAATATATGCTAAAGGATGAACTAAATTTGGTGTAAACCAACTCTATATTTTTGCCTTGTTTAATATTTACGTTTTACACTCCAGAATACATACTTAAACATCACAGATGTAAAGTATATGAATTCTTTACACGTTCATTCTGTTAAACAAGTAACTTTTTTACTAAGACCAGGTGTTAATCAACAACTAATTGTGCTGTTATAATTACCTAATGTAATAAAATTTTTAATTGCTTTATTGTGTAAAAGCACACATACCCACCTACGTAGCAAACCAATTTTGCTCTAACTATGTTGCCTACAACAACAGCATCTGTAATAATAAATACAATAAATTAGAATGTTTGGGCGATGTTCAACTAACACGCACACACAAACATCTATTATAAAGTTAAAAGACTTGTCATCAATCACTTCTACACTTATGTATGTGTGTATGTATGTATATTGTATATCTTGGTAGAGTGCCACAATCATAAACAATTTTATGAGATTCCAAACATACGTAGGTACGTAGTGAAACATGACCGTTCAAAGCCACCATTTAAAAGCTATTTGTTGACAATGTAATAACAAATTGCCAACTGAAGCAAAGGTAAAAATTACAAGTAAAAAAGATACATCTGGCACAAGTCACAAATTTTAATACCCTCCGTTATCAATAATATGTGGGTGTGGCAAGTGCTCTCTTGCGCTGTCTACTAACAACTAACTGTAACCGTAACAGTAAAAATAAATGCTTCTCTCTCTGTAAATTAAAGGCATGGCTGTTATCCAATCCCTTCCATCGCATATAGATCTAAAGTCTAATTATAACATATCATATCATGACATAACCAAATTTTAATTTTTCAGTTTTATATTTGTAATTATGAAAGGCTTTTATCAATGCCATGCCCAGACCAATTACAAAAATTTACATCACACGGTGTACACATTTAGATATGGCTGAATCGATTTAATTTTTTATCTTGAACCTTGCAAGGTACCTAAAACCTTTTTATAAATATTGTAAATGGTATACCAAACTTGATATACACTCAAGCTTACGGATGATGCAAAAAACAATAATTTATTGTCATAAAAATTGTAAGTTTTTTTAGTGAAACCTGTAATAAAAAAAAACAATCAACTATAAGCAATCAACTGCAACAACACCAAGTACAATTGCTAAAAAAAAAGGCGCTACCGCATATATGTACTTGCTTATAAAATGGATACACTGAATAAACCGCTCGATTAAGGGCGTTTCATCTACACGTAATAGCTGATTCCTTTTTATCACATCGATGGATAGGATAAGTTTAGATATGAATATCAAATTTCAAGTTCATAAGTCAATTTTTATGATAGATTTTTGTCGATTGAAGGCGCGTCTGTTATCCGATTACTTCCATTTTTGGCAAATCGATAGATAGGATATGTGTACCAAATTTCAACCCCGTAGATCAGTTTTCATGGTAGATAAATATATTTTTGTCGATTGTGGGCGTGGATCTTAACCAATTTTGTCTATTTTAAATAGCAATATACTGCAGAAACTGAAAGTGTTTATACAAAATTTGAGGTCAATATATCAAAATTTGCTATCGTGAGAGTGCATACGGAGATACAATTTTTAATGCTACATCTACATGTTGCAAACGGAATGACAAACTGAGTATACTTCTTATCTTATGTGGAGGATATGAAAAGAGATATGACTCAATATAATCGTTATTAGTCGATTCAATCGTGTCTCTCTTTTCTTCCATTGTTGCGTACGTCTATGTAGACATAAAAATTAAAGATTTGTATTGAAACTAAAAAATTGCTTTAATAAACCTGCCCACAAAGCAGCCAAAAATTAAAAAGTATCAATTGTTAAACCTTTAAGTCCTACTCATAAATTATAATAAATTGAAATTTGATTATCGACACATACATATACTCCGTAAAGAGCATGAAAGCTTCGGTGAAAGACATTCAAGATGTGACGAAATTAATTAATTTTTTTGTTTAATAAAGCGCTACTTTTAAGCCTTTTAGTTAGAATTTCCTTTTTGGTTAAAAACAAAAACAAAAACAAACAACTTTTATAAACACTTGTGTAGTTAAAAAATGCTCTCTTTTACTACTACTCTCTCATGTAACTCTCAAATGATACTTTTCTATAAAATGTGTTGAGTGATGAATCTGTTATATAAGAGAAAAATGCCAAAAGAGGAAAATTCCTTCTTTACCGAACGAGACGGATGCTGTATAAGCTACAAAACTACAATATTTTCATAAACTTTTATTCGATGTAGAATGTGTTGGCATTACTTTTTAGAACAGTAAAATTCTCAAAAAATGTCGCCCCTAATACCAGGACATACAACGCACGGGCTCGCCAGTTTGTGTTGTCAAAGTTTGAAATAAAGGACTACGGAGAGAAACAAGAATGGGAAAGAAAACACAATAAAATAAAATTAATATAAAGACCGGGCATACAATTAAAAAAATTTTTAAAAAAAATCTGAACTGCTTTATAGAAAGCCTAGTCACCTTAAAACCGTAAATTAATTAAGAAACTAGCTGCTTGAGTGATGCATCCGCTAGCTTTAGTTACGGCGTGTGTTTCAAAAAAAAAAAAAATTACAGCTATCGTGCACATAACTGTTATTAATAACAATCAGCTGTTTGTTACCATTAACATCTAGTACTAACAACTTTGTACTAAAAATATTCATAAACGTCATTGCGCTGTAACAGAAACGTAATCACACCCTATAAATAAACGAAGAAAACGCAACCGTAAACCATTAACAAGCTAAAAAGGAATTCGGATAAACGGTTTCATAAAAGAGTATTACAATCAAAAACAAATATGTATACTGTGTACACATGTGGCCGTAAACTATATGACGCACATCTACATTGAACAGCCATGAATGTATTGTGCCTTTGTTGGCTGTTGGTGTAGTCCAACACGTGTATGCATGTGTAGGTTGCATAAAAACCTCACAGAAACCGTGTAACCGAATAACTGAAGGCTGAAAGCTGAAGACGGAAGACTGATCTAATAAACACATACAATTATGCAGACATTGATAAATTATTATTATTATTATTATAAATGTAATTTATGTTAAACTATTATGGCCTCTCAAAGTAACCAAATGAAGGTGTTGTACGCTTTCATAAATATTGCCATACTTTGTGTTAGCGTTCACGCCAATCCAGATGCTAAACGTTTATATGACGATTTACTTAGCAATTATAATCGTTTAATCCGTCCGGTAAGCAATAACACGGACACGGTTTTGGTTAAATTGGGGTTACGATTATCACAACTCATTGACTTGGTAAGTATTCAAGTAATTTCAATAACGTTTGTAACGGCCAAAAAGGCACAGTCCCTACAAAATAAATATATTTTTGATCAGCATCAAAATATTTAGAACCCCTCCCCCTATAATGCCCTATTATATATAAAATGTTTATATGGTGAAAAATTCTTTCCATTTTTTGACAAAAACTTATTTGACTTATATGGGGTATTAAAAGGTCGGGCTTGCTTGACTATAACATTTTCACTCGTTTTTATAATTCCTTTTAGGCTTTAGTTCCCTAGACGAATGTATAACGAACATCCCCTACTACACCTACAGATAAATTATAATTTTTCATCATTTTTCACCAATTGCCGCAGCAATGAAGACGAAACCAAATATTTACCATTAACATTACAAACCTACACATTTACAAGATCGTTTATGTGTAAAAATGTTTATGTTAAAATTCTATTGGTGTCTACTTGATAGTGAAAAGAAGGATGGGACGGGAGGGCAAACTGAAAAAATAAAAAAATTCTTTTATTTTGCACTTGATTTGTGTGGTATTTTGCACCAGAGTTAAAGTGTTTGCTCTCTGTGGCACTTAAAACAAATTGAATTTTCAATATTTCATTTTGTTGACAATTTGTTGCTTTTGTCAAGTGTTGGATTGTTTCTCTTGAAATTGTTGCTATTGTTTTGTCCTAACAAATTGATTCCTTTTGTATTATATGAAATAAAAGCCCAAAAGTGTTCCTAATACGAAGCGAAAGCTGAATGCAGGGAATACACAATTTTAAGCGATATTATAAAAACAAAAGACAATAGGTGTCTGTCTATCCACTTATTGTTTGATCTTTTTAGTGGAGGCCCTTTACAGAGAATGAAAATCATACTCGCCGCTGCCACTTAATTGAATTAGTTTTCATTTTTAACCAAATTTTTGCCAAAATGTATTTCTTTAGAATTTAAAAGATCAAATCCTTACAACAAATGTTTGGTTGGAACATGAATGGCAAGATCATAAATTTAAATGGGATCCTTCGGAATATGGCGGCGTTACTGAGTTGTATGTCCCATCAGAACATATCTGGTTACCAGATATCGTGCTATATAATAAGTGAGTATATATAGAGGGAGAGAGATTTTCAATACACAAACAATCAATCACTTGTCTCATATGAATTAGTGCTGACGGCGAATACGTGGTGACTACCATGACTAAAGCCATTTTACATTACACGGGCCGGGTGGTATGGACACCACCAGCCATTTTCAAGTCTTCGTGTGAAATTGATGTACGCTATTTTCCATTCGATCAGCAGACATGCTTTATGAAATTCGGCTCTTGGACTTACGATGGATTTCAGGTAAAAATGTTTCATCAAAACCAATCAAAAGGCAGCCTAAGTATACCATACATTTTTCATTTGTTCAGATCGATTTAAAGCATATTAACCAGAAAAATGATAAGGATAATAAAGTCGAATTGGGCATTGATTTACGAGAATATTATCCGAGTGTAGAATGGGATATTTTAGGAGTACCTGCTGAGCGTCATGAAAAGTACTATCCCTGCTGCTCCGAACCATATCCTGGTAAGTTATAACATTGTAAGAATTCTATTTTATGTACATATTGCATTGAATTGCATTGAAAAGTGAATGAAAATGTTACATAATGCACACAAGGCACTTGCCACCTATCATCTTGCATTGTGCAATAATAATAATCATCATAATGCTGCTGATGATTGCCGAATGTTGAATTTCTCAACAATGTCTTTCTTGTCCTTTCCCATGAATTTTATTACTTAGATAAGCTACACTTATACATTTTATCAATATGGGATTACATACAGTTTTTACAATACAATGAAATATATTTATCTATTCATCTGTGTATATAAATTTTATCATAGTTGTTCATATAAAAAAGGTGCAGTATCGAAATTGACCCCTGTCAAAATTTATTGATAAATCATAAGGTATGAATAACTGGAAATCTTAAATGTCAATGACATAATTATTTCATAAGTATATTACTCGGAAAATTGAAAGAGAAATGTTTAAGATTTTCAACGAAACATAATTTATCTTAAAATATTGCACCCAGTAGTAGAACATATAATAAACAAGTGAAAATATTAAATTCGTTTAGTCAATAGCATTTATACGTCCACGGGCATATTTTTGACGTGTAAAAGGTCGGCGTAGTAGAAGTAGTTTCTAGAATTCAGACTTTTGAGCCACGTTCTGGATACTCGCCATATATGAAACAAATGATACTTTAATTTGTCAAGTTGAGTCACTAAACGCGCGACGTTGCCATTATAATAAAGGTGCTTTAAAAATAGACCGATTGGGTCCATATATGACACAGCCAATTATTTTATTATTAAGTCAACTAATTGTGCTCCATCAAAATACATGAACAACCAGATAATATTGGTTAAATCCATTCAGAAATTGATCTTAAATCAATCGGTACAATTGAAGGTGGGTGCGGCATTTGCCACACACCCAAGCTTTAAATATTAAACCTTACATAATATATATATAACGCATTATTTTATTTATATTAATAATGCTTCCAGATATCTTCTTCAATATCACTTTACGCCGCAAAACTTTATTCTATACAGTGAATCTAATAATACCATGTGTGGGTATTTCGTATCTGTCAGTTTTGGTTTTCTATCTGCCAGCCGATTCGGGTGAAAAGATTGCCTTATGCATCAGTATTTTACTGTCACAAACCATGTTCTTCCTCTTAATATCGGAGATAATACCGTCAACATCATTGGCCCTACCCCTACTGGGGAAATATTTACTCTTCACCATGTTACTTGTAGGCCTGAGTGTTGTTATCACCATTATTATATTAAATATACATTATCGAAAGCCGAGTACACATAAAATGAAACCATGGGTTAGAGCATTCTTTATAAAGCGTTTGCCGAAATTGTTGTTGATGCGAGTGCCAAAAGATTTGCTACGGGATTTGGCTGCGAGTAAGATCAATTATGGTGTAAAGTTTAGTAAAACAAAATTTGGACGTGCTCTGATAGATGAAATGCAAATGAATTCCGATAGTTCAAGTCCAGATTCAATTCGTCGCATGCACAATCGTGGTGGTGGATGTAATGGTTTACATGCCGGCAGTGCAACCAACAGGTGGGTATAACTTTTCTTCATAAAATCAATGTAAATTTTTGTACTCCTCACCGTGACGCCGTTAAAGTTAGATAGCGATTCTCTGCGGATCTCTCTCTTTTATTGCGAAACCAATATGGAGATGGAGAAATATCAAAATTTATCAAATAAAAATATTGTTTCGGTATTTATTAGATTTAGTGGTTTGGTGGGTGCTTTGGGCGGTGGTCTCAACAGTTTGAGTGGTTACAACGGTCTGCCGTCGGTTTTGTCGGGTCTAGATGATTCACTGAGTGATTTGGCGCCACGTAAAAAATATCCTTTCGAATTGGAAAAAGCCATACACAATGTTATGTTTATTCAACATCACATGCAACGCCAAGATGAATTCAATGCGGTAAGTGTTCAAATATGTTACCGAAGCTCATGCTCTTAAAACTTAAGACTTAATTGAGATTTCATTGATAGATTCCTTAATTGAAATTTTCCATTTAAGAAAATATTACCTTTCCATTTTTAATTACTTTCTCATTACACTTTCTCTTCATGTGGCTCACTTCTTTGTTGATGGTGTAAGAACTTGAAAAAGAAAACCAATAAAATGTTACATGTAGGTAACTCGGGGGTACCCAAACAAGCATTTCTATAAATATCTAAATCTAAGCTACGTTTCCTACATGAACTCTTTTAAAGAAATGCTTATGGTTTGGCACAAACAAATTTTTAATAGAACTGTTTGCCATTTTGGAATGCGCATGTTACAAACGTTTTGTTAAAACCAAAATGCTGTTCGTATGGAGGTGGGAAAAATAAAGTAAAATGTAATATATTTCCATTTGGTAATGACTCAAATCTTGTTGCTTCTATTGCATGTGAGGCCGTACAGAAATCCAGAACAAGCAAAAAGTAGTCTTAGGTCTTCACTTTATGGATGAAGTGTAAACTTTTAACGTGGCATGTACGCAAAGCCACCATTTCTCAATTCTGTTATCCGACCGCATCCATTTTTGACACATCGATAGTTAAGATAGTTATAGATATGAAAACAAAATTTAAAGTTCATAGGTCAACTTTTGTGGTAGATATATAAACTTTTTTCGACTGTGGTTGTGGCTCTTGACCAATTTTTCACATTTTATATAACGATCTGCGTACCTCAACTCAATATGTCAAAATTTGCAACCGTAAGGATCTCTGATGAAGTTAATTTACCCCACATTTTGGATGGTGGATGGTATACAAACAGTGAATTTTTAATTTTCCAACTTAGTATGACTGTGAGTGTGAGTGTGTGGAAAGAACTCATGAACTGTGTTTCTTTTCCGACCTCTTTTAATCCACATTTAATTGGTTTTTGTGCACTTGATTGGTTAACGAATGTTTGGTTGGTTTACTGTTTAGCTGCTCGGTTGACAGCATTTCTAAAAATTGTTTGTTGGCTAGTTTCAGTGGGGGTACTACATAGAAAATATCTTTAATGTATCGTTTCAATCACAACCGCTCAAGTAGAATGGCATTGAGAAATGTAGCGGAATGATAAAGTGTGTCTGTGTCTGTATGTGTGCATCTGATACTCGTACACCAATATGTCAAGCAACATATGACTGAGTTTATACTAAATGTTTCTGAAAGCAAGGCTGATTAATCACATAAAACAACATTCGACTCTCTTCTACATTGCAAGCTTGCCTTCTATAATCAAACTATGTAGGTATGTAAACAAGATTGTAAGTACAAGTAGCAACGTTATAACTACAACTGCCATCAGTCAAGTTAATCATCTTAGTTAATTGAAAACGTTGCAGAAGGAGATGGAAAAAATTTGTTAGAAAAACTTTAACCAACAATTGCACTAATTCAAAAAAATTAATATATTAATGTTATGGTAGGCAATCTCAATTAATTTTATGTTAAAATATAAATTACAAAAAGTTATTTGATCTTGTACTTACTTATGGTATTTGTTATTGTTGCATATCTTTTCAAAACAGGAAGATCAAGATTGGGGTTTTGTTGCAATGGTTCTAGATCGTTTATTCCTATGGATCTTTATGATTGCATCTCTGGTTGGCACATTTATGATACTATGCGAAGCACCCTCTCTCTATGATGATACGAAACCCATCGATGTGGAATATTCTGTCATAGCGAGACAAATCTATAATTTATCTGATAAAAAATCATGAATACAAAAAAAAAACACTTTTAATATTGAAACAGTGCATATATGCAGTACATGCAATACAATATAGAAAATTTTTGTGCCAATAAAACATATTGCACGAAACGACATGTTGTAGTTAAAATTAATTCAACTTACCCACACCACCACCACACACACACACACACACACACATATTCACGCGCTCACACAAAAGAAAGTAAATTGAATAAAAACAAATTTGTGAAAAGCAATATGAAAACCATAGATGATGGTAGTGGTTGTTGTCTTTTGTCTGGTTTGTTGTTGTATTTGACTTGCTCCCAAGCTATCTCATTTCCACCTTATACTCGTATACGAAAAACAAACTCAAATGCAAAACTGCCATTAGGATAACAGTAATTACTAATAGAATGTTTTTTGTTGTTGTAGAGTGAGTTTGATATCGTTGTGTGTTATAAAGACTTACAGGTTATTACAAAAATCAAAGTATGAGCACAATTGATCTTGTATTCCAACATTACTCCCTTGTATATGAAAGTGAAATAAGTCCACTTTCGAATAAAAACAATGAGTTAAAGATATTTTCATATCCACTCTCGCACCTATATATCACTTAAACGAAACGTTTGCAACCCCACAAAGTCATGTCATGTTCGAAGATGTGTGTTCTGTGGTAATCACTCTCCTGGTCGCAAAAAGTTACATAACAATTACAAATTTGCCAGAAGTGTTATTAGTTTTCATACACTGGTTGTCGTACAGATTGGACACGTTTACCATGCAACAAAATCTAAAAATGGAGCAATTTTTTAAGTAAATTTCCTGCACTTTTATACAGTAGAGAACATTTATTCTCCTCCAAATGTAGTTCTTTTTACTTGTTTACATATATCGTAGATTGATTCTTTATACCCTTCACTTAGTTTGATATTCCGTTTGCAACACTCAGAAAGAGGAGTCAGAAACCCTACAAAATATAGACGTATTCTTGATCAGCTTGAATTTGAAAAAAAAAAAAAAGCTACAAAATTGAAATTAGTAGCCCACAACTCAATCTGGTACACACGTCCGCACAAAAGCATTATTTGGTGCACAATTCGATCGTACAGTCTGAACAAAATTTCAGATTAATATTTCAATTTTTGATTGTTGCAAAGAAAAGGGCAGGCTGTACATATATATAATATTATAACGTACTTCACTTAGATGTTTTTAAGAACATAATTTCAAAGAACATAATGTTTGTCATTAAGCTCGAACATGTTTTTGAATACCCTCCATTTAGTTTTCATTATATTTCTAAAATGTATGTTTTTCGTTAAACTTGGTACACGAATCCTTAAAGGAAATGCTGTAACGTGATAAAATATGTGCTGACAGCACAGAACTAAGCGTGTCCTATGAACAAAAACACACTTTCTTATACTGCATGAGTGAAAAACATAGCACAGCAATACGGCTGATTGTACGCTTCAGTAAAAATATATCAAAAATGTGTCATGGATAAGAACGAATAAGGAATAGAATAAAGCATGGAAGAATTAAGTAACGAAACTTTCTTTGGTAGGAAATTTGAATTTAATATATTTCCATTTACAATATGTAGTATATGAAAAGAAAAAGTACAATGTATTTGGCAAACGTATAAAAATGTGATTATTTCGAAAACAAACACTTACCGATAAAAAACATACAACGTAGCAGCGTAGAGAATGTTCTGTGCACATGCATGTGGATGTACAGACAGGCAGCATGCATTTTCATATAATTACAAATTCCATTAAAACAAATACCAGCACAACGTACATATTAGCTGTATTTTTGCTGCTTGCTCGTTGCTCTTTGTAGTCTTTCGGCAAAAATGCTATTTGTTTTGCTGTCACTTTCTGTGTCATTCAAATTGATATATGCTTAGACATGTGCAATAATAAATACCATATATTGCGTGTGTGTGTGTGTATGCGTGTGCATATGTGTTGATCATTGGATAGTTGAACTGTGCAAAGAGCAATGTGTTGAACATTTATATAAATTTTGGGAAAAAACGGAAAACTCAACAAGTTTTACCTTCACGTGCTAAATTGAAATTGCGCTTGATAGTGTGCGTGTGTTATTCCACACATATATGTTTGTATAACTATATATAAACACATCTAATGGCGTTTTAACCCTAAATGCTATTAAGACTACGCATACAGATCAAATACAATTATACCCTGCACCACATGTGGTAAGAGGATATATTAAGTTTGTGCAGATGTTTGTAACTCCTCAATGGCAAATGCCACACCCATCTTCATTTGTAGCGAACGATTTAGAATGAAAATCTGAATCGACTTAAACCTCTGTGTTTGTCCGTCTGTCTATCCATGAAAATTTGTGCCCAAGATACAGGTCGCGTTTTTTGAGATATTTCTATAAAATCAGTTTAAGAAAACATATACCCAGAGATAACCATTGAAAAATATATGAATTGGTATAGAAATGAAACGTTCTAAAACAAAAGAAGCCTTTGGAACTGATCGAACCATTTGTACAACCCCAACATTTTATAAAGTGACTTATATGGCAATGCTTCACGTTTACTGAACCAACTGATTAAATTATATAAAATTGTCGGCTATAATGGACTTGTAACATTTCCTCTGTTGTTTTCATAAAATTACTTTTTATTAATTTTTGCAGTTGAGTCGCTTTAATAATACTTTCGTATGATGTTAAATGAAAGTTTCTTCTTGAAAATTCTCTCGTTACTTTTATTTGAAATTATAACTGCGCTGCCCCCTACGTTCCACTTCAATGAAGCCAATTGTGTGACAACACAATTTAACGCTTAACTAAATTCATTGTTTTTATCATGATAGAAATTTCTCTTATTAAATGTGGTAAGTGGAGAACAGTTTGAGAAAAGTTTTCCTTAGCGTCCCCTATCAGGAAATTATTATTTTATAGAGAATAAACAAAGGATACAAACATACAGGTTTATATTTTAAAATTTTTATTAGCTTTTTGAAAGCCACCATTCAACCTTTTAAAGGGATCCTACTAACGTCATAAATTTCAAAACTCGTTATATTTATATCTAATTAACTAAACCGCACAAATTTAGTAATTATTTTACCCTACAACCATATTATTATTACTTACGCTATAGACATACACACACAAACATTATAATTAGAAAGATGATAAATATTAACCAAAATCTGATTCTTCTAAACAGATACAAACATTATTGTAAATATTTTTATATGCCTCTGTGCAATGCACTTCTTTTTCATACTTTCCATGGGAATTTCATATGCAGGTAGAGTATAAAATTAAACAACAAACAAATGAATTATGTGTCTGAAGGGTAATGGAATCAAAAATTTAAATAAATTTGCTTAAAACCAAATGAAAACAAACCAAACATCTACACACCAACATCATCCTCAGCATCATTACAATTTTGTTTGTATATGATCGCATACAATATGTATGGGGTGGGAGTTATGTGTATGGGTAAACATTGTAAAGTATTTAAGATTTGTGAACCTTCATAGAAAATGTAATAGGGTTATGTAAACACATTGATTTAACTATACTGTACTGCCATCTGAAGGTAGAAAGCCCGTATAATTATTGTATAATAAAATTAATATTAAAGAAATTAATACAATTTTCTATTAACTTATTCCATATTTAATCATACATGTAAAAGGCATTAAGGTACATTTTTTCATACATTTATATTTACCTACATATACTACAGCTGACATATATATCGTAGCAGTAGGTTATTATAAATGATAATTACAACTCTTTGTCATACTTTGCCATTGCATATTAAATATAAAATTATGAGTTAATAATACTAAAAAAAAAATTATAATAAAATTAACGAAACATACAAACATTCGTGGAAGATGTGGAGGATCATATAAGTTGTTCAGCTGTGCATAACTTTTATTGTCGCATATGCACATACATACAGTTGCTTTTAGATAAAGTTAATGTGAGTTGATTCTCGGCTTGCTGTGAATTTTCCATTTTTGCTTTTTTATTTATGCCTCACAAAAGGATATAAATTCATTACTCTGTAAACACACATAAAGAATGAGTGTTGTTACTCGCTGCCACACAAGCAAGAAACATTTGCATATGGCCAAATGGCAAAATGTTACTGGAGGAGGCGAAATCATCTGTAATATTTTATAATGTAATTTAATATTAATTCAATTTAAAATGCTAATTGGATTATCGTCATTCTATATCATCATCGTCTTATTCAGTTCGTCCTTCTCAATTAAATGGCACTCCGTTGGCAGATTTAATTTTAAGCATGTAATAGTATAATACAAAGTATTGTAGTAAAAAACAATACAAAGAAGAAGAAGAAAAGGAAAAGGTCCAATTAAAAGATAATTAAGGCAAGACTCTTAACCATCCCTCACATTTACATACAAAATGTGGACGGGGCATTGCTATTGAACCCTCCCAATGCAACATTATGCTCTAAATAAAGTTGTAGGCGTATATGTTATCCAACACACCCTTTTTTTTTTTTTTTTTTAAATATATTTTAATACATTTCCCGACTTTGCAGCTGTAGGTTTATGTGGTCAAGAGTTTTTTTCAATTGCAGGCGTGGTTTTTCAGCGATTTCAGGCATTCTCACCTAAACTACAATGCCTCACCCCCATATACATGACGTGCCTCATTAAATCTGCTGACTCTAATCAACAATATCGATGTTCCTTCTAATACTTACATGTAGAATCATAAATTTAACATACCTTCCATCATAAAGGGGAGACAGTAAAAAGGCACAAACATATACAGAAATAATATATCCCCAGTCAAGGTCTTAAAGTTAAAAGGCATTGCTTCTTAGGTTCCTTTTTTGCCTTCAATAGTTACTGATGGATGGAAATTATATTAGTACAATACTCTCTTCTTTCACTCTTCTATACTTCCCTTTGTAAAGTTCTTTTGTTTTGTTCGAAAATGAAACTGAACAAAAACTAAGCAATATAAACGGAAAACTCATAAATATTTTATTTACTTTAGTAAACTGCTTGTAAGACTAGCAAAGTTATTGTAAGTACGCAGAAAAGAAGCACTTTTTCTTTGGCTTGACTTGTCACCAAATTCATTCAACGGAATTCAATGAAAAATCTTTTATAAAATAGAAATTGTTTGTAATGCTACTAAGGCTACTTAAATCAATTATAAAATGGTGGAGTTCAAATTGCCCAACAAATTTGAAATATGTTCAACTTAGTATATCTTGGGTACAAAGCAATAGCAACAACAAAAACAAAAATTTATACATAATTACAGAATATGTATGTGAGTGTTTTCTAAGCCATAAATTTCCTGAATGCATCATGGAGAGAGCGACTGTTTTACATAAACCGATTTTTACTTTAATGACACAACAAATGTACATAAAACTTGTTAAGGTATGGTAGGACCGAACTGCGAAAAAACATTACAAAGAAACCACTAAAATTTTAGTAAAGTACACTTTTTGGGCTAATACCAGAAAACCAGTAAAATTTGGGTTTTATTGTATTTTTTTTTTTTTCTTATTTTTGGTATTTCATTAATAAATTGACCTAATTTTTTATATTCAGCAGAGAGAAAATAAATAGAATCACTCTCAGCTTAGTAATTTATTAAGATTTCAATGGAAAATAAAATCGAATTGAAAAAATCAATTACTCTACATGGTACATCTCTGTATATATAGCATCCTTGTAAAAGTAATCAGTTTTATGATATGCTGAGCTTTTGTGAGTTCTTGAAGAGAGCGTACGGACAAAAAAAAAAAAAAAACTGAAAAATTAACAAAATAGCAAGAAGACATGGAAGTTATTTTTATGGTACTTGCCAATTTTTTATATGCTTTAAATTTTAGCTTGAGACTGTTATAAAAATGGAAAAGTTAAAAGCGAAAAGTTGATTGTATTCAATAAAAACAAAAGCTGAAAATCTCATTTTGTTTATATTGGAAAGTTTTCATCTTTTGTGCTGTTATATGGCAAAGTTAAAGAACAAAAAAAACTATCAAGTTCTTCAACATGAGGAATTGTGAAAATATTTAGTCATGTCTGTCTGTACGTTTAGTCGTAAAAAGTGAAATATCAATTTCAAACTTACGCTGGTTGATATAAGAATTAGTTAAAATCGATCAAAAGGCACGCCCACAAGGTCTTCACAAATATATAAAATATCTAACCCTATCTAATGACAGCTGGTGGACGAGAACGGTTTACCTTTATTCCCAACAATAGAATGTCCAAATATGTTTAAAATAAAAATGTACAACTATGCAGGTGCATGTGTGTGTATTGCATCTACTCGTAAAATGTAGAATAACAACGATTATGAGTTTAAAAATAACTTTGTCAATATAGCCTCGAGTTTGCTTTTCATCTCTTCTGCACTCTATGGTTGTGTGCGAGCACATGTATTGTTAAATATTTTAATGTTATGCATACGCACGCATACGCAATATAAATAAATACGTGTGTGTGTGTGTGTATGTGTTACCAACAAAGTGCAAAATTTGTTAGAAAACATTCTTTCATCCAGAAATATTTAACAACAATAACAACAACAACAATATTAATAAATATAACACGTTTATGTTATTTTCCTTCAGTGTCTTTATACCCTTTAAATAAGATGTGAGAAGGGAGTGTACTATATTTGCAATAACCAGAAGACCAGCGTGTCAGAGACCCTACAAAATATACTCTTGATCAGCAACAAAAACTGAGTCGAACTATGTCTGTTTGTGTGTCCGCCTGTTGTTGGCATTCACGACACGACGGTCATAAAATTTATGAAATATAATATGAAATGATATTACAGACTCTTGTAATTTTTGCATGCAAATCGCTGTTTAAAATGGGCAAAATTGGTCAAGAGCCACGCCTACAATCGACAAAAATCTATTTATTTGCCACAAAAATTGAGCTCCAAAGTTGAAACACACATACACATATTTATAACAACCTCATTCAACGATCTGCCAAAAATGGGCGTGGTCGAATAACAGACGCGCCCACAATTTACAAAAACCATACTCAACGTAAAACTCCACTTGCAAGCAAATACGTAATACATAGATACACTATTAGAAAGCGTAAACATATACTTGCCCCGCCCACCGTTATATTTGTAGAAGGTATTCAAGATTTCGCTTCAGCCAAATTTAGTTTTCTTACTCGTTTTTATACTGTTTGTGTTGGTGGGGCAGCAAAAAGTAAATAAAAATGTAACAACTAAATAAATAAGCACTCTCTCTTAAATAATTTATATACCGCATGTATATAGAAATGCAGAACTTTGAATGCCTGCGAAGGCATATGAAATGTAATGGAAAAGTTAATTGTATAAAGGGCGCGGTAATCACACGCACACAACAAGTCCATTATACATGTTGTTCAGTTAAGGTAAAAGATAAGACTGCATGGTCAAAACCATTACAACAACGTATCGTTGTTAAAGAAAACAGAAAAAAACAATCTCAAAAGAAAGATAAGATGTTAAAGATAAGATATATGTATGTATGTATTGTTAAGAGGAGCCAAAGGGTATTCAATTTACCAACAACAAAACAAAGCAGAAAAAACAAAAAACTTCCACTAAGCATATTTGTAGCATTCTTTTCAGCTGTTGTTTTAAAAGAGATTTTCATAAAAAATGCACACTTGTAAATACGTTAAAAAATCGTTATATAACAAGGTTAAATCATAACGAGTAAGGAAAATGCTGAAAGCAAATTTAAAATACAGTTTCCATGTTAACTATGCGTACGCGAGGTATGCGCAAATTGGGGCCGTCTTTTTAATGTGACGGAATGTAACGCAATATTTACACGTCTTCTACGACAAGTAAGATTTTTTCTGTCATTTTTCAAAGAACACTTCTCGAAGGTGGATAGGGTAGGTAGGTATAATTGGCAACTCCAACCTCTTTTGTTCCATTCATAATCTTATGAACTGTTTCGTTGTATGATACAACCAGTGCCTGAAACCACGTAATGTAATCAATATTTTTATGGGTCACAGTACTATGAACTTATTAATTTATCTTATAAATCCATCCTACATTTACATATATGGAAAATCTATCAGTGTACTTGTCTATCGTATGATTTGAAATGCTTTGTTGTTGATGATGTTGAATTATGGGAGCGCACAGTCCCCCTTTCTAATTCATCTAGTTCTGGAAAAATGCACTTGTAGAATATGTGCAGAAATGTTCAATTCGTGCGCTTCCACACATACGGGTACATAACTACATGCACTTTAATACATGAAATAAGTAGCTCTATATAAACTTATATGCAGGGCTATACAATTCGTACGTGCTTTTCGTAAATGGCAAATAGTGATTTTCACATTACTGTCTACATCTTGGGCGTTACACGCAAAATAGTTGTATGGATGTAGACGGTGAACATACACTAAAAATACTTTCTGCTACTTATTATTCCAAAGTTAAAGTAATTTGTTCAACATTGGATTTTGATGTTGAAACTCTGATGCCTTCGCCATCGCACTTCCATAGAATAGTTTTCATCAGTGTAAGACCATCCTCTCTCTAGCTTTCAACAACATACTGAAATACTACAATAATTCGTACTCGCTCTCTTATATGTACTTAAATAACTGTTCACAATGTTTTCGCAAATTAGAAATCATTTTTATTTTGCCAAAAAGCACCTGAAAAAAAAAAAAGAAAAACACTAATGAGACAGTTCGCCTTGACGGAAAATAATTCTCAAATCATTTATTCCCCCTGAAATTTATTCGAAACATTCTAACATCAGCAGAAAGGAAACGATTAGATAAATTATTTGTGTTCACTTGAAGAATGCGATAACCCAGTACAGTGAACACAGAAGAGGCTACATTTGATGTAAAGGAAATGTTGCATTCCCACCACAGAGAGACGTGGTTAGTGATTTAGGTTTATGTACAATATGAAGGCATGGCCGGTATATGATAATTTATGTCAAGTCGGGTTTTTTTGCTAAATAAAATTTTTGTAAAATATGGGCGTGTCTGTAATATGGATGGCCTTATTATAAATGTGCACGAGGGATAGATTTTTGTCGATTTTTGCCAATTTAAATAGAAACCATCTAATAATGTTGTTGATAACAAAATTTCGTACAGAGCGACATGCCCAGATCGATTCAGATTCAATAATTTTTTTAATTTTTTAATTCACAAAGTTTCTGATGCCTTCCTCTTGATGTAGCTTTACGCTACCACACACCTAAGCAGTACAGGAGTGTGTAATGTAAAATTTTATACAGAAAAGTATGCAGCCAGTCCTTGTGGTTAAACAAATCGAAAGGCTCTTAAAAGAAAAGTACCACCTCCTCTTCCTCTTACTTATACATAACATTAATCGTGTAAGCACTGCACAGGGGTAACGGAGAGAAATGTATCATTATCAGGCTCATGCGTACTATATGGTAAAATGCTGAAATATCTCAGGGGCCGAGGGATAAAGAAAAAGAATCTTAACGGTTCTTTCTGTATCATTTAAACACAAACACACACGTTTTCCTTAGCTGTCATGTTGCCCATGGTGCTTACGATGGCAACAAATTTAAAATGCAATCGTGCAGAGAATAATTCGTGGAAAAAGGACGTGTTCGATTATTTCGGTGATTTTATAATATATGTATGTAGTAGTGGATGTGTGCGTGTGCACTGATGAGCTCGAAAATCACGCCTACTAAGATTGACCACCAAAAGTCAATTTAAATGGATATTAGAGGGAGTGTGGCAATCACAACAACAATAATAATAATAATAAAACCAAACATCCTTTATAGCATTGACATATATATATATTCTCCTTTAAAAGGGAAATCATGCATGACCGCATGACAGTATAATGTAACCTTATCAAGGCAACCATCTTGTAACTAAACTTAATAACTTCATTTCGGGACATTTATGTAAACCAATCCACTCTCTATGTGTATGAGGAAGTAAATTAATGATTTCCACACTCCTAGTAGTCGTATGCGAAGTGTAAGGATAGCTTATGCTGTGCTCCTCATAAATTTATATAATCGGTACTAATTTAGCTAAATTAACGTATAAGATGTGATTCAATTGCTTTTAAATAAATGTGTTGCCGTTGTCTGGTGATCGCGACTCATAAACATTATTCTGCATAAACACTCATGTATTTTTTCATATAAAAAATAATCTGAGTAATGGCGTGTAATGCAAAAAAAAACTCGTTTGATGTTGAAATAAGTAAATCTTTAGCCTTTGATGATAAAACTGACCAAAAATAGTTTCCTTTGTCATAGCTATTGTCAAACCTTTAATACAGAGTGTATATGAGCCGTTGTTGAATGAAAGTGATACAAGTCTCACATTTCAAAAGAATTGACAACATACGTAATATTATGTTTATGGCATTGTTGCTGTATTGTGCTTTTATCTGCAAGTTTCCAACTCCATGAACTTTGTAAACAGCTCAGTTTGTCGCAAAGCACAACAACTAAGGAATCATGTTGTGTAAAATAAAAATCACATTTCTTTTTAAATTCACGAAGGAATCATGATTAAAATTTTGTTTATTTGTATGTAATTCTTAAACTACATTGATTTTGATATTTTCCATATGTAACACATATCACAACGCGCAGAAAGAAGCGTCACGTACTTTAATTATCATCAAAAAAAATTTAATAACAATGTCCATTCATGTGTGTGTGTATGACAACAGACATTGTGTGCTTAAATGCCAATTCTTTTTATACCCTCCACCTTAGGGAAGAGAATATATTCATTTTGATCATCCGTTTACAAGAGACCCCACAAACCATATATATTCTCAATCAGCATGAAAAGAGAAATCGTTTGAGACATGCCCGTCCGTATGTTCGTCTGTTGTTGGCACTCTCACGGTCGTAATTTTTGAGATATCAAATTGAAACTTTGCGTACGTATTCTTAGCTCAATTTGGCTGTTCCGTATTGAAATTGGGCAAAAACTTTTCTATCTTGTTAAAATTTAAAAATATTCCCTTCTAGCGTTTCGTTGTGCATGTTATAGGCATGGCGTGCATTTTATTCTAATTCTAATTAGGAATTTGACGCTCTATGTCAGGTGGTAGCATAAAATTGTTCTTCCTTAATGGTATCTCACTTAATTGGCGATCGATCGGCAAACGGGTATCATACAAAGAGGGCGACTGACATATTATGGCAAATGTACCAAATATGCAAGATAGTGTAAATGTCCATAAGAAGAAACGATCCAATACCATTGAAACGAATTTCCAGTCTTCGACAATCTAAAATGAGAAAAATCAATTTTTACAAGAACAAGAATAATAAATTTAGACAACTAAAAATAAGTGAAAAGTCAAGCTACACCATTTAATATCCTACACCACTTATCTCCTTAAATTATGCTACAATTAGTTTAGTTGTCTATGTAAACGCAAGGTATTGCCATATAAATGACTTTGTGAAATATCGTTATATGGAAAGGTGTTTTAAAAATAGTTCTATTCAGTCCATTTTCAATAGGATTTCTTTTTAAGCCAAGATATGTCCATGTACAAAAATTTATCGAAATATCTCAAGTAATGCAACCAGTAGCTTGTACGCATATTTACAGGGACGTACAGACAGACATGGTTTTGATTCTAAATTGATTGGTATATTAAAAGGAGTAACATACATCCGCACAAACTTAATGTAATCTTTGCCATTCTGCTTAAAACAAATTTGAAGTACCCACCAACGATACAAGTTTATAGTATAGCATCAGCACGTTATCTGCCTCTGTCCTTGCATAACCATAAATTTAATGTGTTTACCTTAATCTTTGATATGAATATTTACACTAATTGTTAAATTGTCAACTTTCACAACTATGCACGCACACACGCTTATGAACGCACATATGAAAGATTACTTATTTTAACCACAGCAATCGCTTACAAAACTATTGCACAGTTGATACATAACTATACATACATCATGCATTCCTTATTTATAAATTTACAAGTTTTAATTTAAATTATGGTTAATGTAATTGTTATCTAGACATATGTGTGCAGTTGTATACAAACCTCATTATCTTTGTCAGCATCCTTGATGTGTTGTGCTATAAATCGAACTGCACGTAACGCCTGTAAAACTTCGGGTGTTAAATGGCGCGGTATTACGTTATCAGAGTCTATTAATATATGAACAGTTAAACAAAATCCTTTAATATCAATTGAGTAATACCATACAATATTTCCTGCATTGGTTATAATTGAGTGAACTGAGTTTGCCTCGCGGCAAATGATTCTTAATTCAATTTAAAAGAAACTATTGTTATAAATTTACATAAACGTTTAACAAAATTAAACAAACACATAAAAATATGCACAAAAAGGTAAAAAGTAATTCATGAATATAAAAAATACATAAATTAATGGTTAAATCAGAGACTGGATAAAATATAAATAACGATTAATTGTATGAAACTATAGTTTTTAATTTTTAAAGCTTGTAATCAAATCAATCATATCGACAAAAATATCTCTTCTTTGGTTTATAAATCAAGAAAAACTCTATCGATCAAGTGATAAACTTTATTAGAATTTGCCACAATCAGCGGTTTAACTTTGATCCAATCAATATAAAAATAGGTCCGATGGCCCTTTAACATTAAAATTATATTCACCGATCGGATCCATACTTCATCTGCTAGCTGCATTTTTCAATTGAAGGATGTACGGACAAAAACATACTATGTTATTCATCTGCATATGTTAAAGTATTAAATCAGGAAAGGTAAGTTTAGTTGTAACCAGACGAGCTACAGCATAAGATGAATACCAAATTTTTTTATCTGTCGCATCCATATTTTGCCAGCCTTTCTCGTTTTTCAATCAGCGGACGTACAGACAAAATATATACGGGGACATGACCAACCACCTGAGCTATCTATAAAATGCATTTAAAGTGAATAAATCCAACAAATTTAGACTTAATCGAAATAATTTTCTTCATTTACAAATAATTATTTGAATCAAAAAAAAGAGATTGATTGAATTTTGAACTTTATAACGATTATGGATAAATTTAAATATAATCAAATGATATAATGATTTATGTAATCATTGATTACAGTATCGGGATTAAATGCAGAAAAGTTCATTTTTATATAAAGAGGACCACTAACCAATGGAATTTTGGTTTCCATTGTCATAGCCGGGATCTTGGCCATCCTTATAATCGTGAGGGTAATCGCTAATACTATCACTGAAAACATTTTATTAACAGAAAGAAAAACACTTAAATGTGTAAAGTGCAGCAAGCTTACCGAACATCAATCTCATTCGTGTAACCATTGGAGGGGGTGGAATCATCATAATCAGGCAAACTATATTTGGTGCGACGCATCATCATCAGTTTGGGCATAAAATGTAGAAACAATTTACGCACTAGCGGAGACATGTTATGAGTGGAAGGAGACCTAACGCATACACATTATAAATAAAAATATATTTATGTTATAATATAAATACAGCGTTGTTAAGGAAATAAATCATATAACTTACCTAAAATGTATATTAAGCACACAAACGGTTGTCCACACAGACAGCGATACCAATATCATGGTGAATAGTAGATATTTACCTAGCAGTGGTACTGCCAAAGAGGTTGGCGGTATGATTTCAGCCAGCAGTAAAAAGAACACAGTCAGTGAGACAAGTATCGAAATGCATAAAGTAACCTGCCAACGATATGTAAATTCGCATATGCTTGGATCGAGGGCCCTCATAATTTTATTATTTACTATGTATTTGTATTTATCTGAATTTTACACATATGAACACTCTTTTTGATTTTTGATATATTTTACAACATATAACACAACACCAATTATTGACGAATACAACATAAAAATATAAAATATGTATTAACTGAAAACATTTACACTTGTTTTATAAATGAAAATTATTTAACATGAAGAGATGTTTTTTCTTTTAAAAACCTCTCTCCTTTGCGATTTAGCGAAGTCGCATTATAAATACCGTTACATCGTTAAACTGTTTTTAACAATATTGCTACAATGCACTAACAATCAGTAACGCTAAACATTAAACAGCAATAGCTTATCGGGCTTGTCAGGGATGTATTGCAGCGATTAGATTTAACGATTAAAAAATATCACCAATTTTATTTAAATCATATATAATCGTTATTGCGATTAAATCGATTCATATAATAACGGTTAAAAGTATAAAAAGAAAGAGAGAAGATAAGGGAAATAATTATATCGATCATATCTCTGGTTCTGCTACATGCGTCTACATTAGAGACCACTTCAGTGATTGCGTTTATATATAAATGGGAGGAATTTGTCACTTTAGTATGTTTTACAATTACAAGAATATTTTTCCTTTCTTCCTTGTAACCCAAAAAATTTACTGCTTTGTAAATTCGCTCGCGAAGTCGCTTACTTCGTCTGCCTGAGCATGCCAGGTATTAACGCTTTTGATTTGAATCCGAAATATTTTTACAATTTTTAAATCGTTATCACATCCAGTCTCTCTCTCAGTAAATAATACGTGTAATAATTTAACAAATTTGTTTTGCGAATAAATAAAGATATACATCCCTGACAGGTATTCCACGCAAACATTAAGGCAAATACATCATAATAATAAAAGCAACCATAATCCAAATATGTATACAAAGTCCGTAGTTTTCTTTTCAAAAGTCTTAACTCTCTATGTATGTGTACATTTATTTATAAACGTACTTGATCAGCTTATTGGTATAAATATATCAACAATAAAATATAGTCCTTATATATATATATATATATATGTCTGTGTGTATAACAGCAATTATTTGTTTACCGAACAACTACATAACACAACGAATATGCAAAATTACATTCTCGATGAGAAATTACTTGATGACATTTCACAACTCTTTATCAAGAAATTAACGCAACTATTTATTAGCATAAGCTTTTCATGAAAATGAAGAGTTTTCAAGGAAATTGTGTTAATTTCTTTTCTAAGAAATCGAAAAAATAATAAATGTATGTGTGAAAGAATAGAGAACCGGAAATATTATGACAATACTCCCAGCCATTAATGAGAGAAATTAAATGAAATTTTTGAAAACACATTTAAAAACAAAACGATGAAAGATAGCAACATGCAAACAATGCTCAGACAGATAAGCTCAAGTTTTTAGGTACAATAAACAGTTATGAATTTGAGAGAATTTTTATTTTGGACTCGTTTGTCATGAGTAATATATGAAGCTTACCTTCTCGCCAGAATCGCTAGGTAAATAGAACACCAATACAGTAAGAAATGTTAAAGCTACACAGGGCACTATTAAATTTACTGTATAGAATAGTGTTTTGCGGCGCATAGTTAACTTGAAAGTTATGTCTAAAGGGTATACCAAGCAAAAATTCAATTTTTCAAAGGTTTGAAAACACAATAAATTAAGAAAACATTGTCACCTGAGAAGGGTTCTAGAGTGTCGGGATAGTATTCTTCATTTTTAGTAGCTGGGACTTCCAAAATATCCCATTCAACGGATAAGTAAAATTCACTTAAATCAATTCCAACTTGTACCAGATTACTGCCAGGAACCTAGCCAGGAATTTATGATAAATTTAAATGCATATTTATTTACGTATAGGAGAGATTAATATTTCTTTACCTGATCTAAATGTTTTAAATCCACTTGTGCGCCATTGTACGTCCATGAACCGAACTTCATGAAGCAGATTTGTTCATCGTATGGAAAATATTCAACATTCATCTCACAGGATGACTTGTAAATCGCGGGCGGCTCCCAAAACACTTCTCCCGTATATTTAAGAGTAGCTTTCGTCATTAAGGTAACCTATTAATATAATTAATATATTTGCTAAGGTACTAAATTTGTATTTGAATAATATTTAAAAGACGATTTTTTGCTTTTTAAACTTTACAAATCACAATAATAATTGTGGATTTTTTGAAAAATATCGATTTTGTAAGTTTTAAATTTAATCTCTGATTAATAATATTACCTCATAATTACCATCCCAGTTATTATAAAGTACTATATCCGGCACCCATATATGTTCTGAAGGTACATACAATTGTTCCACGCCACCATACTCCTCAGGATCCCAGCGCAGTTTATAGTCAAACCAACGCTATCGAATTTAATTTAAATAATTGTTGAGATAAAATATTTACTTCATCTAATTTTTATATTGTTTACCTGCTTTACCCACAAATTAGTGGTCATAACTTGGTTCCTTAAGTTAACCTCAATTAATTGCGATAATTTTAAACCCAACCATACTGTTAGAGTTTCCGTATTATTGACAACCGGACGTATGAGACGATTGTAATTACTGAGAAGATCATCATACAGACGTTTTGTATCGGGATTTGCCTCAAAACTTAATGGAGCTAAATTATAATAAAATTTATATAGAATAATAATAATAATATATAATAATCGCAGTTAAGCAGAATAAGAAGACTGCTTAAAAGATAGAGAAAGATTGCATTTCTTGCTCTACCTGTTGTTTAGACTTTTAAACAAACCATATTTGTAAGTGGATTCTTTATGCTTTTTCTATCCCCTTCCTTTGCGGACATGCGCTTCAAATCAGGTCATTTTTAGGGTGGTATAGAGAAATTCTTTCACATTAAATAATTTATTTTTACTTACGTGTGGGAGACACTTGTGATATTATTATAAAAAATAGAATTACTTTTAATGTTAGCACCATTTTATTACGCATTTTCTTTTAATACAAATTATTTTTAATATGCATTAAACATATTAATATTAATTATTATAAAAAAAAAATTTAAGACTACTGGCTTTTACGCTCCAGACACAATAACTCAGCATTAGAACTCTCATTCTCTAACGAAGGATGCTGCAAACGTTAAGCACTGAGAAATGTATACAGTATATTATTTCGTATATATTTTAAAATTTATTTCAAAGTTTTTCGCTTTTTAATGGAAATATTTGCAAAATTTGCTCATAATTAAATGCATAATAAAAATAGTACAAAATTGTCATATTTTATTTGGCTTGCGTTATCAGTTCAGGGTGATTGATGCAGTTATATAGAAGAAGCATAACTTAAACGTTACTAGGCAACTTTAAAATGAATTTTAATACAATTCCCATCCTAAATATTAATAACTCGATAAAATGTCATTTAAATTTAGTTATAATTATCCACAATTAGCGAAAGAAGCTGGATTTAAATTGCGTCAGTATAAGGATGGACCATTAGACTGGCATTTGATCGGTAATGTAAAAGATTTTCTAAAGTTTTTTGTAACGCACATATATATAAGGTTTTCTATTAGGCTCTATGGAAATTGAACGCATGTTGAGGGATCAAAATCTCGAAGAAATCGATGCAGTATTAAGTCATCTATCTGAAGTACCTCTAGGTTCCATGCTAGAAACAAATATTCTAGACAGTGGCATAGCCAAATATTTTATATTGTCCCAGTTTGCCGTGCAATATCTGTTATTTTGTCGACAATTTGTAGAGGCATCGGCAGGTGATTTAAGAGAAGCTCATGGATTAGCTCAAATAGAAATGGCCAAATTGAAAAGTTCCTTATCCGATGCGAACAATGAAATATTACAATTGCATAAGAAACTTACTCACATGGAGGCCATACATGAAGTAATCTATCCATGCCACTTGTGTTCAAAGAACTTTATTAGTAACGATGCTCTCAATTTACATATATCGCGAAAGCACAATTCGAGTATTAATAAATCTCAAGGAAGAACAGAAACTCCGAAAATAGAAAGCGGTCTTCATAAGGAAAGAGAAAATGATTTATATTTAATAAATACCATCAAACTGGAATTGGAAATCAAACATTTGAAAGAACGTCTTAACAAAGCCGAACGTGAAATAAAAGAAGGTAACAGTAAAAAATCTACACCCAAAGACCAAATAAATAATAATGAAACAGAATTCCACTGTACACCCGTGAGAACCATGCAAAGTATAGGTATACAGAGTAATTTAATGGAAATAAAAGAGAAAAATGATTACAGTGAAGAAGACCTTAGTCAATCTGCTGACCAAAAGGAACAGTTTTCGGTCATCCAAGACAAGTTAAGAAGTTTCGAGGAATGGAAAGAGAAACAAAAGCAAGAAAATTGCAAGTTTTTGCAAGAAATTGATAAAAAATTGAAAAATCTTACAGAAACCTATGAAGTAACTAAAAGTCAAAATGTTGAACAATCGCCAGAAAAGTCTGAAGAAGCAAAACTGAGAGCCTCCCCCATCCCGGATCACATTGAAGAACTGCTTAGTAATAAAATTGATGATATTAGAAAACAAAACGAAACCAAGTTAGAGGAAGTGATCAATAGATTGGAATGGAATTACCGAGAAAAAATCGAGGAATTAAAAACACACACTAAAAATGAGGAAATTAAAAACACTCAAAAAGAAAAATTTACAACAACTTGTGAAACAAGGTCTACACAAACGGAAAATATCAATATTAGCAAAACTCATGACGTTCAAGATTACAATGTCTACAAGGACGAAATTATGGGAAAAATGGAAAAGCCGAAAGAGCCTTGCAGTTCTGGTAGCAATGAAACATATGTGAAAGATCCCGATTCAATGACCAAAGGTACGTTTTTAAAATGTTTAATAAAGATTTTAACAAAAATCAAATACATTTTAGATGGACACGTATATGTAAAAACAGAAATCGTCAACAAAGACTCTAGCAACGACACAGATGTATCAGAGAGTTTACAGGATGAAAGCAGTGATAGTGCAACGTCCAGCAGTCAAAGGGAGATACCACGAGCTAGTAAAAGAATACCCAAACAATTACAACAACAAAAGGAGATATTAAAAGAGTAAATATGATCTCATTGACTATAGGATGGAATTTTTCGATCTTCGCTTTTTTAATTTTTCGAAAAATTTAGTCCCATAACATTACTTCAGATTTTGCATCTTTTTGCTATAGTTTGCTTTTTTATATAGTGAACAACTCAAACGGAAGTTATACACCAGGAGTAATGCCAAGAAACTGATGAATTATCGTTTAAAAACATTAGGTGTGGATGTGAGTACGAAAACAATCTCGCAAACAGCCTTAACACGTTTAAATAGCGACCTGCAGGAGAGACGCTATCAACTCAAACAAAAATATCCAAAATTTCATATAACGCGGAATAGAATTAAAAAATTTGTAGATCGATTATGTTCCACAAAAATGTCTGCAAAAGCTGAAGCAATCCTAAAGCAAACACAACCAAAGAAACCGCAAAAGCAAATTATCAACCAAACAGCAATTCATGAACATTATATTGATGCACAAAGCAACAGCGATTTAGAGGAAAGTTTAAACGTAAAGGCATCTACACCACTTAATGTCACATACACACTAAGAGGCAACGAATTTACAGAACGATTGGAACGCATATTAGCTTCCCCCATAATGAAACCCTT
Organism: Crataerina pallida; assembly: GCA_949710015.1. Lineage (NCBI taxonomy): Eukaryota > Metazoa > Arthropoda > Insecta > Diptera > Hippoboscidae > Crataerina > Crataerina pallida. The sequence goes on along the minus strand of OX453290.1, from coordinate 31,398,276 downwards.
GGATTATAATCAACATCAAGCAGATATTATTAAGCCAGTACCTTTGCCCCGTAAACGGGTAATGTTTAACCAAACGGAAGTGGCAGAACATCAAACGGATGAAAGCTCAAATTATAGTGATCACAAAAATAGCGAGTAAAAACTTGATTGACTGTTTCCTGATTTTCTCCAATTCTTTACTTGTTTTCAAATTAATTTAACTTGATTCTTATGTACCATATCTGATATCAACTGATAGGGGATAATATGTTGTGATCCAGCTGCCAAATCCACCTCTTCGTCATCCACACCCACCACCACAGAAGGAACTGGAATTGAAATTATTTTTATTCACATAATTACATTTATAATTGATCTAGCTGAAGTTTAAGCACCTGACACATTCGCTTTAATAAACACATGACTCATAAGATTTGGTCTAACAATGCGTTGCTCAGCTTCAGATCTTTGCATGTTGGGCATATATTGCAGAGCTACCTGTTGAAAATGTTGTTCTATATGATCATTGTATTCTTGAGCGTATCGGGTTTCTTCTGGAGACAAACGCTTATCGTCTTGATCACGCAGAGCCTCTTCGTTTATTATATGTTTAGTGAATGTTTCAATTTTTTGTAAGCGGCATCTTAAATAGCTGGCCATTACGTAGCGTATACGTTCTAATTCCATTTGATGTACAGTAAAGCGAAAATCATTTTTATCCAGTTCTTTCATATTTTCTTCCATGTGGGCCACTTGACCCATCATTAGGTCTATCATATCGTTTTGATGCGGTAGAATTTCTGGTGCAGACAATTCGTTAGACCACGCTGTCTCCAAACATTCTAAAACCTTTTGTGCTGTTATCTCCTCACCTTCATCATCACCTTCGCCTTCATCAACGGTTGCTGACAAATTTTCAGAATCGATTTCTAAATCACTATTAACAGTACTGGACATTTAAATAATTATAAAATAATGGAAAATCGCGCGCAATTATCCTACTTAGTAAACGCTCTCACATAATAAACAAAAGTGCGAAAGTGTTTTTTTTTTTTTTTTGTACTTATACTCTCCACCTGTTGAAGTGCGATTTAAATTGAGAACATAACAGAGAGTAAAATAAAATGTAGCAAAAACGCGGGTCACTATATAAAGTTTTAAGCATTTTTTTTACTCTTAAATAGTTGGTACACAAAAGTTCAGCTGTTTCAGTTTTGCACAGCTGTGTTCAAAAATCTGCACACAAACTAAGGGGAATAGCAAACATGAACTATTTGAGACCAAAGAATTTTTCAAGCCTACCGCACCTGAAATCAACTTTGCACACTATTCATTTATTTTTTTGAGATCTAAACTAACACTTGTTAGATTAATTACCTGATTGAAAACTACGGCCACGCGTTGTATATAAGATATTTTCGATTTATAAAACTGCAGAAATTGATTAAAAAAAATTAAGAAAGTAAAGAGAATTTGTGGCTTGTGTGTGCTTATTCAGCAATAAATAAGAATAACTCAATTACCTTGGAAAAGTACAGAAATAATCCATACAATAATTTCAAAACGTGCCTTTGCACTTAAATAATTATGGAGCAAGCAGAATTTCAAAGTAAATTTCGCATTGTTGTTGAAAAAATATTTAACAATTGGCAAAACTTAAAATTAGCTGTAGAGCATGGAATGGGTGGTAGCAATGGGCAACAGGTCAGAATTCAATTTATTTTTAAGTTTATTTGTTTTTTTGAATGTTTCCATAGATGGCCATACAAATTATGGATTACACCTACCAGTACTGCATTGGAAACGATAATATAACACAAAGTGAATTACAAGAGGTTATGGAAGATCTAATGGACGAGCAATTTGATACAATTTGTGATGATGGTTCCATAGAAGGTAATATCATACATTTTATATATTGGGGAATTGAAAAAAATTGAATCTGATTTGTAGAAATTTGCCGTAATTTGTTACGATATAAGCTGATGATGATGCAGAACAAATATGCCGACATTGACATGGAGCTTAGCAAATTGCCACATAATGGTGATTGGTTGCGACCAGGTGTAAGAATTGCACAAAAATCTATTGACGGTGATTCATCAGAAAGTGATGACAGTAATGATGGCGAAGATAGCATAGATGTCGAAATGAATAGCATTGCTGAAGCAGATTCTACGATTGCTACAGGAAAACATGAATTTGTAGAACCTGAACCCGGATGGACCACCGTGCGCAACAAAAGGAAATAGCATTCATTTTTTTTAGATTTTATTAATGTAGGACAAAATGAATACCTAACTTAAGCTTCTAATAAACAAATAAATCTAATCAAACAAGTGATTGTTTACTTCTTTCAAATCCATAAAACGTAATGCACTCACTTGTTCTGAAGACTGGGGTAATTGATGAGAGCCTGAACAAAAAGTGCACTTTTGTATAAACTGTAAATCGCCCAAAGAAATTGCTTCTGGTGTCTTTAAACAATCACTTAATTCTTGCCAAGATTTTACTGATTTTTTATCACTACCTTTTAACATCAAGTCTACATCGATTACTGAGGCCATTTCATCTGTATCCGGTGTTAGCGACATATTAATAGCTGGATATATAAAGAACGCAAAAATGCACACTCCCACCAGTACTAACATTGGCAGCACGACCGCAAAATATTTGTCTGGTAGATATAATAAGCCCCACTCTTTGGTAGGCAATAATGCCCACATTACATACATTATGAATATTGAAGTCATCAATAGGTAAAAGGCGTAGCCGTAAACGGCTCTATGTGGCGTTGGTGCCGGCGTATGCTCCGGCATTTTCTAATGCATCAGTGTCGAATGTTTTGATTGTCTCTTCACACAGTAAAAACGATTCGAAAAATGAGGTTATGGCTGTTCTTATATTCTTTACCTGATCAGCTTTGAAATGTATCTCGAGGCAATCGTTTCTCAAACGCAATTCCTTTTCTACGAAATTACGTCGTGGCTCTTGATCCACACTTAAAACACGATAAGCGATTTCTGCATACCTGGGACTGTCAAACGGTATATTTATTGTTCTAATATAAAAAGCAATTATGTAAACATTATTATCATTTATGAAGTTAAATAAAAGTTTTACGATTCTGAATCCTTTTTGTTGTTCCCACAGCCCCCAGACATTTCTTAACGTTAAGTAAATAACATTAAAAACAAACCCCTTGTTAAAAACCTAAAAATTCACTATGAAGTGAGTTTTCATGATATACGTTATGCATTCAATTAGAATGTTTTCTTCTTCTTCTTCTTTGACACTCTTCACAAGAGTACAGCGCGCATACTTAAATTTAGATCCGTTTGCAACTTCTAGCATGCATATATAAAAGTAGATATACTCATAATAAGTTCGAATGGCAGGTAATCGCAAACGTTAAAATATTAAACTAATTTTTTCAAAACACAGATTTGTTCAAAATAAGTAAATATTAAAGAATGCCGTTGAATTTATTTTTTAATTTATTACTTAATAATTTCTGTGCTTACATTATGGATTCTACTCGTCATCTTCTTTGCGGTGCGATTTTTTCTTGTCGCTTCGACTCGATGATGTTGAAGTAGACGATGTTGCTGTTTTACTAGAGCGTTCACGTTCTTTATCACGTGATTTAGATCGCCGTCTAGACTTTTCGCGACTTCTGGAACGGTCTCGTCTTGATCTAAAATGGCAGAAAAAAATAATCATATTTAAAACATTAACACTTTCCAACAGTAACTTACCTCTCTCTGTCTCTATCCCTCTCGCGTTCTCTGTCCCTTTCTCTGCGGCGGCGTTCTCTTTCTTCCTCAGGACGTTCAATGTCCTTAACAAAAGACAGAATTAATTAATTGATTGGTTTTATTATTACATCATCTTGATCGTTCTTACTTCAGTTTTTTCGTTTCTCTCCCTTTCTCTTTCGCGTTCGGTATCTCTTCCTCTATCCCTATCTCTTTCACGTTCTCGATCCCTTTCCTTGTCCCTATCCTTTTCACGTTCTTTTTCACGCGACTTGGATCGCCTTCTTGATTTCTCTCGACTTCTTGAACGCTCACGCCTTGATCGGGAAGTGTCACGATCACGATCACGTTCGCGTTCCCGTTCCCGTTCTCGTTCCCATTCACGTTCACGACGTCTTCTATCTCTGTCTCTTTCTTCATCTATTCTATCCATCGGAGCATTAGGAGCAATCATTCGCGGAGGCCCCATTGGCATTCGTATTGGTGGAGGACCACCAGTGCTCGCACCCATTATTAGACCTATAGGTGGTGGTGGTCCCATAGCTATGTTGGGTATATTCGGAGGCATACTTGGAGGTATATTTGGTGCCATGGTGCCTTGTGGATGTGGTGGACGTATTTGTGGTGGTGGTCCAGACATTTGGGGTGGCACAGTCATTTGTGGTGGTGGTGGACCCAAACCAGGACCAGGCGTCAATTCCTTAATACCCGTAGGCACCCAATTGGAATTTTCATTGCCCCAACTTTGTTCTTGCGTCGGCTCATAGCCATAATCGAAAGGTTCTGGTTCATGAAAGTACGTGTCTTCCACAGGACCAATGCCACCAAAATTAGACATCATTTGTCCGGTTCGTGAATATTCCCGACATTCGGCGGTCATAACTTGAATGGCATTCTCTTTACTGACTGTTGTATTTATGGATCTTGGGCCACGCGGTATAATACCAAACCGGGGTGGCGGCCCTTGATGCGAATTTGGCGGTGGCATTAAACTAGGTGGAGGGATCTGCATATGCTCACTGATCGGAGCAGGAACACCTTGTGTTATAACACCAGGATGCAGGAGGCCTTGTTGAGGACCACCTTCCATGGCGTGTTGTCTGTCTTGTGAAGGATTAAGATTCTGTGTTAAGCTGGCTAAACCTACGCCACTTTCCACCACTCGAAAACGCTTTTGACGTTCGCAATACGCTCGCCACGTCTCTTCATTAAATCCATAATTAAAATAATCAGTTATATCGGCACCTGGTTTACGCCACGGTTTCTCCTCCAACGAATCGATACTAAATTCATGAGCTGCTACACCATTTATTCCGCCCACGCCCTCAAAATCTTCGATAGAGAATTTTCCACCTTGAGATGAGGATTTGCCTTTGTCTTGACTTCCGACCCCCGCCAATAAATTGGAACGCTGCTTAATATTATACGTACTAGGGGCCTTCATTTCGCCAATCACAACGTTGATATCATCATCTGAGTCATCATCATCTACGTCGTCCTCTGAAGCACCATCCTAATGTAAAAATTCACTTAACAGTGTTAAGTAAATTTTGTTACAAATTATACACAAACCTGACATTCTTCTTTCTTTACCACATCAGTAGTGTCTGCTACGGTGTTGTCGTTCGCCACATCTTCATCTTCTTCCATTTCATGGGCCAAATCTTCAAATTCTCCCATCTCTGTTTCTTCTTCTACTGTATCTTGACCATCGGTTACTGTGCCATCAGGCTCGAGATTGCCTCCAATTATTGCCGCTAATGCTTCATTTTCCGATTTAGTTGATATATCTACCGTGTTAGCAGCAGTATTATTTGTGGTGCGTTCATCATCATTTGTCGTGGAATCTGGATTTGAGGTCCCATACAACCAGCTATCTTCGTTAGCATCATCGGCCATTATTTTTCTTTTCTATTATTACTGTTATATTATTAATTTCTTAGAAATATTTTTTAGCAATACGAAAAGTTGAGTGTTCTTGTATGAAAAGCCGACCATTTATCAAATCATATGTAAAATGTTAACAATTCACTATGATTGTTTGTAATTAAAAAGAAGAGACAAACAAAGCAGAAATTTCGCAACAAGACAGATTAAAGTAAGGGAGAGGTAGTGAGTATGTTTGTGATATATATTCATAGTCCCTGCTGCCAGTTGCAAAATTACACACGCCATCTAACCGTAGATGGCATAAGAATTGCTATAATAAATTACAAATGTTGTTGGTTCTGAAAATGAATAAAACAAAAATTAAGTGACACGCCCACAATGCAACGCTATTTAATAAAAAAGAAAATTTTTCTTATTGCTTCAAGCACAACAGCTACACACTAAAATTAATTACATTCCAAATCACCTTCTGCTAGTTTTTATGAATTTCATCATTATATGGAAAGATAAGCTATCATATCATTTATTATAACAAAAAGAGGTGTAGCAAATTAGCTCACCCTGACTAAAGTTCATGAACATGTGGATAAAAATTGATAATGTATAATAGATTAAAGTACTGCAATAATTCATAAAACAATAATTTGATATTCGTATGAAGGCATTTTTTGTAATTTTCCAAGAACATATATCAAACCTCGCACATTTTGATTCGGTTAAATATATTCTTTATATATATATATGAACTTAACTCTATGCATGCTTTTTATCTGTTTTAAGCTTAATTTGATAACAACTTTGCAATAACTGTAAATATTGTCTCTTTACAATGCGAGTGGGAGAGGGTATTATTTCCATATAAAAGCGAGAAGTATTAATCGCGAAAATCATTTAATCGCTTAAAGTTGTTCGGGGTGGTCACGTTACTTGGTGTATCTTAAATTTGCCAAACTAATTGGAATTTTGTAGTCAGCAAAAATAATCTTAAATCAAAATGGAATGCTGGGCTGGAAAAAAGTATAAATTAGATAAAAGCGAAAACTTTGATGAATACATGAAAGAATTAGGTAAGAAAAAATATTGTTTTTATAAAAGCACAATATATGTATATACGCGCCTGGCAAATATAGAAAAAGTTTGCGGTTGTTTTTTTTATTGATTTTTGATGCTATTTGCCGGGAAGTATGTTTGTTATCCCGATAAAAGACATCTTATTAGTTTGTGATATCATGTGTTTTTTGGTGATGGCAAAAAAAAAAACCCATGCACTGCTTTATATTATTACCAAAAATAACAAAATATCCATGTTTATGTTACGTAAAGTAGTGCCTAAGCTGTTGGAGCTTAACTGGAGTTAACTTAGCTTCTTAGCAAGATTTAGCAGAAAAAAGGTAATATAAATTACTTGGTGGTGGCATTGGTCGAAATTATGACCAATTTTTCTTTTTGGATAATTTGAAATTGAATTTTCTCCAGAATCCACCATCGGCAAATGACGAAGATTTTTACATAAAAATTTAACGACATGTGACAGTTTATATATATTGACCAAATATGATTTTCTTTACTTCTCTACTTAAATGTGTGAATAGACAAATTACTTCCTGCCCATAATTTGAAAAGTGTTTTGTGAAAACGAATATAATTGTTGGAGTTTAAATTTTATTACAATTATACTTAAAGAAATTCGTTTTATTTCAAGTTAAAAAATTTTTTTTTTTATTTGCACAGCCTTTAATAAATATTTCGAGATAAGTAATTGTAACGAGAACATATAAATCCTAACTTGATTTCTTCTCTTTTTTTTCGCAGTTTATATAAAATTCATAAGTTTACAGTATTATCCGTAATAGTGTGTGTGTAAATGTTTTTGTGTTCATTTTCATATAAGCAATGTAATCTAATTTCAAGAAAATAAATAAAAAACGGTTTATATTATGCGACACACACACATTCACAAGTTAAAGAACGTATCCAATACGAAGCCACCTTAATTTTTTATAGCTACACAGTTTGCGGTTACAAAGTTTATTAACGTAAACAATTGTTTTACAAACAGCAAAAACAACTTTTGAGAATATATTATTGGTACTCTAAGGGTTAAATATGAATTGCACATATAAATTATAATACTTCTCATCTAATATTTATATATAAAATGTTTAAACGTTTTCTAGTTGAATTATAAATAAAGCTGCAAGTGTACGGTAAAACAGTTTCGTTGGGAGACGTGTCGTTTATAAGAATTCCAAACAGAATCGAAAAGTACAGTTTTGCTAAAACCGAATGGCATTTTAAAAATTTTTATGCAGAGGGAAGCAATTATTGCTAACGGGAACAATTCAACAGAACATTTACATATACAAATTGAAGTGAAATTCGGTCGATATCTATATATATACCCTGAATCACTTGCGGCAAAAATATATAAAGTTTCTGCGGGTTGATGGACTATAACATTTTCTTATTATTATTTTAATATTTTTTAGTTTATGTATAAATTGACAATTTGTCAAATTTTATGAGATTACGGTGGTAATGCTTACTAATCTTACCTATAACGGTAAGAAAGAAAATCCAGTAAAAGTGCTTCGCCAACCTTTAAATTGTTTTTTATTCGATTTGATTCCATCAAGCTGCATTTGAATTTTTGTCCAGTTTGTATCAAACTAAGGGCATGTTGTGTGTAAATGATATCGCCAACCTTGGAGTGTTAGTAATATAAAAACTATGCAGATTCAATGCGATTGAATGTGATTTAAATTTGATGTATATTGAAAAACAAGTGAAGAACTTTAATTTGGCTTAAATACCCTTCAAATCTACTTACAAACAGATACTAGCTCTTGACCGATTTAACCGCCCATTACTCAGAGTTTTACGCTGAATATGGTTTTTTGTAAATAATTATCATATCGATCGATATAACTACGAAACTATGAAAGTGTCTGTCCAAAATATCTTAAAATTTACGACCGCAAGAGTGCCAATAATAGATGGACATAAGGACGGAAAATATTTTGTGGGGTGAGGTACTTGACGCTTTCCGTATGCGTCCATTTTACCTTTGATATAAATTTATGAATAAATAATCCGTGTAAATATGAACCAAAATTGATTTAAATTGTAAATAACAACAAAGACAGTGATTGGACTTTTGAACTAAAAGTAAGTACAAGTTATAAATTTTTTTAACCGGACAACAAATGGACACTGATAACACATAACATCCACATATACAACACAACATAAGAACATTAAACTAAAAAAAAAGATAATGCTTATGTGAGCTTGCAGTTGAAATTTTCCAGAGTAACTCTCAAGACATAAAATCCACGGACTTGTTGTTTCTCTAAAAAGCGTTTAAATCTTGTATAAATAATAACTTAAAAATAGAGAATCACAAATTCCATTTATTAGAATGGATATAATAAGTTTATTGTCCCGCAAGTTCAAATTTAGTCAGTGGCACGGGTCCGTTTGTTGTTGAAACAGTAAAAAATTGATTTCAATTTTTGTGATTATTGCAGCTGAAGTTCATGATATTATCGATCATATGTAAGGTTCAACCCACGCCTAATAATGTTACCATTAGGCGTGGGCCACATCTGACCCTTTTCACAGAGAGAATTGCTATACTGGCAGAAATTGTAGTTCCTGAAGTTCGCGGCGGTACCAGATATTGTCTTTGGTTGGACTGTCGACCCTAATAAGGGTCTACCAGTTCGAGCCACCTACATTTAACGGGCTGGTAACCCGTTTTATTATTTGCTACAACAGATCTGCGATATTTGTACTACATGAAAAAAGATGCCCGACTTGCTGTTGTCTCATATTTCATTTCCATTAACAGAACATTTATACCAATGTTCCATATTAGGGCGAAGCCCTGACCCTTTTCACAGTGTACGTTCAACGTACCAAATTACAAAAAGAATATATAAAAATGAGGGCGAAAATAGCATATAAATAATGGGCAGTACTTTACGTCAGCCACGTCTCCTTACACATTGTCCAAAGATGGAATGTGTTCCATAATGCGCCTAAACTAAATCTAGCTTTTTTAATTGCTTAAATTATTATTAATTGATAGTACTTTAAATTCAATCAAGAAGCAAGCGTCAGCCCATTGATCAATTCTCTCTAAATGAATTATTACTTAAGGTCTCTTCCTCAAATAGTTCCCACCTTTATGACAATTGTGAATTGTGTGAATTGCCATTGGAAACTCAACGTACATGTGTCTCTCAATATCATAAAGGACAGGCAATGAATCTTATTATCATATTTTATACAATAGTGACATTAATTGAGACCGTGTATATAGAATGTGTGCACGCATTTATCATTCTTGCTGTATGCCATTCTATCCTACAAGATCAAGCTTAATTTGTTTAATGAATTTAATGATTTAACCGCAAGCATGTATTGTGTGTGTGTGTGTGTGTGTTAAATTGTATAAATGTATAAATGTGGCCGTCATTCATTCATAACAACGCACACTGAAGACATACTAACTTTGAATTTCTCTTAGAAAAAATCATTAAATTCAATTAAACTTTAGTGAAAAGATTTGGAGGCCACCAATAAAAAGAGAAATCAAGTGGAATGTTGTAAATGCGACTAGTGGCCGCGCCCGCACTAAGAGCATTTGCTTTAGTGCAGCATTATACTGTTGACATAAAATTTAAAATAGGGCGCAATTTGTGGTCTTGTTACTTAATGGAAATATATGGAATTCAAAGTTTACTTTGTTGTTTAGTTGAAATTGGAGATTATGTAAACGGGGTGGAGGTAAGGGCAGCTGATGCGCGTTTTTGCAAAAAATCGTTTTATTGTTTGCCTCATATTACAAATTGATGGTTTCCATGTATTTATCCTTATAAAAAAAAAAATATGAAATCACATTCCGTGGCAAATAACAAACGTTGATAATTGTGGTTTGAGGAAATGTGTATCAAATGACGAGACATATACATTAAATACATATATTTTTATAATCAACACTATTTTAGCTTTAATTATGTTAAACACATAAGTGTACAATTTTTCTTTAAGGTGTGGGATTGGTGCTGCGAAAAATGGGCAACAGCGTTTCCCCCACCGTTGAATTGAAGAAAGAGGGTGATACGTACACCTTCACCACAACATCCACCTTTAAAACGTCTAGCTTCACTTTTAAATTGGACGAAGAATTTGACGAGGAAACCTTGGACGGTCGTAAAGTAAAATCGATTTGCACTCTGGATGGCAACATTTTGACGCAAGAGCAAAAAGGCGATAAGCCAACAACAATTGTTCGTGAATTTTCGGATAATGAACTAATTACCGTAAGTGTTTTTTGCAGTTTACTCTCCCCCCTTTATTTAAATGATCTTACACTTCATTATTCATTATTAACTCTTTACAGACTCTCACCATTGGTGATATTAAATCGGTTAGAGTGTACAAATCGCTTTGCAATTAAAATCAGCTCTACGCCTCTACTGAAGTTACACGTGCATAGTTAAAAGATATACCCTGCCATTATCTTTTTACTGTAAGAAATTTATTTATACATTAAATACATGCTCTTGTAGACTGAAATTCATATTCCAATTAACTTTAGTATAATTCATAGAAATGTATATGAAAAATGTTTTTAGCCGATGCGAAAAAATACGGTATATTCTCTTATATCTGTAAATGTATGTATATCTTTTTTTCTATGTTAAAATTGAATTGAATTGAAATATAATTATCTTTTTATCTTTTGTGAAAGGAGCGTCTTATTTATTGAGTTCGTTCAGTACGAAAACCTTCACCGTAACAGGTCGTAATTGTCAAACCATTTTGCTTATTTTATATAGAAAATTTCCTGGTGTGCACTTTTACCTTTTGGGCTGAACCGACGTATAACGACTGCGCATACTCATTTATTATGCTACCTGTGACAAAGAGTTTATTAAGTTTGTGCGGATGTTTGTAACGTCTAAAATTTAACTTCAACATCTCACGATATCAATTTTTGATAAAACTCCTGAGAGAGATCTCCTTGTACTAGCAACCAGAATAATAATCTTAATATACCCTCACAAAAGTATAAAAATCAATAATCAACGCTTTCGTTGATTTTTATTATGAGAGTACTGTCGGATGCACTTCTCTTATATAAACGCGTGTTGGCTAACAAAAAAAGTGGTGCGAGTCTTTTTACGCTCTCTTATCTATAAAAAATTGATCGATGAAAATATTGCAAAAAAATATTCTCATAAGGAAGCGCCTTTAACACTTATTGTTACATTGTCTTATAAAATTTGTTCCACTTTTAAAAATATGACAATGAATGCTGTAACATTAACTAAATATTTGCAAATTGGAAAACTAATTAATTAATAATAAAAAAATTTAATTTTGGCACACGCTAAATCTTAAATACCCTCCACATTTACATACGAATGTGGTGGGCATGACAGGTATACAATTGAGTATATGTTATCATGGCCATTTTCATGTGTTATATGTGTATCAAATTTCAACTTCATAGGTCAATTTTTGTGGACGTGGCTCTTGATCGATTTTGATAAATTTACGAACGTGACAATGCTAACATCAAAGAGTCAAGTCTAGATCGACTCTTGGATGCCTTCTTCTGAAGGGTTTGCAAACGGAATGACAAACTTAGTGTACCCACCCATCTTCTGTGTAGGGTGTAATAAAATAAAATATCCCAAAAAAAAGGCTTTTTGCCTTACTGTATACTATATTTTTTCTTTGAGTTTGGCTTAGCGAGAGAGTAACGATAGTGTCGTAGTGTAGTGGCGGAGAGTGTAGAGAGCGAGAGTGATGCGATTGCAATTGTTTTTCTGAATATACGTTAACATTCTCAATGAAATCGTTCGATTGGGTTAATTAGTCGCTTAGCTGTCCAGCTGCTTATTGTTAGGTAGGTTGTATATCGGATTCATTTTAATTATGATCGTGAGTGTGTGTTTTGGTAGAATTTTTTTCTATTTATTTTTTGCACAACATGATTGTGCTTTTTTCATACTTTTTTCATACTCTGATAATTTATATATTAAAAAATACATACGCAAAAGATTACGTGGAAGAAAAAAATGCCGTTCAAGTCATAAAAGAAAGTCATAAAATAACGTAAAGAACAAGAGTTTAGTAAATTTGCCATTTTATTCTCGTGTGTTATGTGAAAAGTGGATGACTTGTATAACGTTTTAATTCTTCACCTTCGCCTTCTTAGCAAAAAGTGTGGGCAAAAATAAATGAAATGCATGTAGACGAGCTAATATGTAACTGTGTCTATAATTTCACACGTACCTTATATAACTGTTGCTTATATACATACATAGTGCTTATGAGCATTCTAAATAATAATAATATGAAGTTCTAAACACATATGCATATATATATATATATGTATACGTATACTCACACACAGATAATGCATGAATATCAAGACAAGACTTTGGTAGACTTTTAAATGGACACAAAGCCTCACACAACAATACTTTATATGCACATACATACTTGCGTGCATTTGCATAAATATTAAGTTAGTGAGAATTTATTTAGTTAACGCGACTCTGTTTAATACTCTATATTAACCGACGTATATTTCATTGCAATTTTTTATAGATTTCTTTAAGAAATGGGTCGGTCAACCAAACCCCTCTACGGAGTATACATATGTCAGTCTGTCTTCTACAAATAGTACAAAAAATAATTGAATTATTTTCAGTTTTTTTAGTTAAATTGATTTTAATTCAAATCCACCAAATCTATCTGTTACAAAAATTGTGCCATAAAGTTTCTATTTGGCACATATTTGTTTATAATTATTAAACATATAAACAAAAACCCTTAATGGTGCAAAAATGTCAGTACCCGCCATACTCACGGATTGTCTATAGGTGTGTAGAGTATTAAAAATTTGGCCTAAGGCACTATCTTTCTCTGCTAAATGTAAACAGAATGATAAACATACTGCTACGGAGGAGAGTACAAAAACAAGTTTTCAGAACAGGAGTCAATTTCATACGTTGAGTGACTGAAAATATATAAAAATTAGCTGCTTTGAATATATAATAATATATTCTCTGGATGATCAATATGATATTTATTTTATAGTCTACACAACAACCATAATCATTCAAGCTACAATGGATCGCTCCATGTCTACGTTCATAAACCCCTTTGGCCAAAGGCCTTGGATGAGTCAAAATGGTGCAGCAGCCGCTGGCGGTGGTGGTGGCAAAGGTGTGAAGGGTATTGTAGCAGGCGGCATAACAGGAGGAATTGAAATTAGCATTACCTACCCCACCGAATACGTAAAAACGCAATTGCAGCTCGATGAAAAGGGTGTCAATAAAAAGTATAATGGAATCTTTGACTGCGTAAAGAAGACCATTCAGACTAGAGGGTTCTTTGGTCTTTACAAAGGTTTAAGCGTGCTACTATACGGAAGTATACCAAAGTCGGCGGTCAGGTATAAATTATTAACAATGCATCCAGAATGTTAAAAATTAACTAAAATTCCGGTTATTCTTTTTAGATTTGGTGCCTTCGAATCCTTTAAGGGACATTTTATGGATTCCAATGGCAATTTAGGGCATACTGGTAAATTATTGGCTGGTCTAGGAGCGGGCGCCTGTGAAGCAATCGTAGCTGTAACACCAATGGAAACAATCAAAGTCAAATTTATTAACGATCAACGCAGCGAAAAGCCGAAATTTAGAGGTTTCTTTCACGGGGTAGCCACCATCGTGAAAACCGAAGGTGGGTTATAACAACAATGTGTTTTAAAAAAAATGTTTTAATCACAAGTGTTGGCTTTACGCACAGGTGTTAAGGGGGTGTACCGAGGTCTGGTGCCGACTATTCTGAAGCAGAGCTCCAATCAAGCAATACGTTTCTATGTAGTGGAATCTCTCAAAGAGCTCTACAAAAGAGGCGATAAAGATAAGCCTGTTCCCAAATTATTGGTGGGTGCTTTCGGGGCGATGGCTGGTGCGGCCTCAGTATTTGGCAATACACCATTAGACGTGGTCAAAACTCGTATGCAGGGCTTAGAAGCAGCCAAATATAAAAACACAATCGATTGTATGGTGAAAATTTGGAAAAATGAAGGACCGCATGCTTTCTATAAAGGCACCGTGCCCCGCTTGGGACGCGTATGCCTGGACGTCTCCATAACCTTTATGGTTTATGACTCTTTCATGGATCTTTTTAATAAATTCTGGCATTAATTGAAGAGAGGAACAGATAGAGAGAGAGCACTATTACGCAAATTAAATACACATGCGGAATATTTTTTAATTTGGTTTTATACATAATTTATTGTGCCAACCAACACTAACCAAGGATCACACCAGATACGTACGTAGTAAGATTTCTGTTGTGTTGTGAATAAAGAAAATTTGTATACATATTGAGTGTGGAAAATGTACATTAAGAATGAAACAATTTACATAAATGTTGCCTGCTAATGTAAAAAAGAACAACAACACATTGTCCCATATTGCATTTACTAATTGTAAAGCTTAGAATAACTTAATAATACAAATACTTTAATGACTTGTACATATTCATACGTAAACGCATATTTAATAAATGCCACGAGGTTCTACGATTTATAATAAATCATTTTCTTGCTTCTTCGATGTTTGCTTCAATGTTTTCTACGTTTATGAACAAATTAACAAAAGGTTTGAAGTGAACTGTTCTATCTTTCATCTATCGAATAACATTTAGTGGTATTGTTGCATACTTGCTGGACAGTATACGTTCCAATTGATCGCCTACAAATTTGCTCAGTTCATGCCAAGTACATTTACCGATGAGTGACACCCCTTCAAGAGGTGGCCGAAAAACGACCAGCATATTAAGGCATATGCCGTCGGTTACGTGAGGTATAGCAGACGCGCAATGTTCAATGCTTAGTATACCGTGTGGTCGGTGTTGCGGCAACTCTGCACCAAATAATTCCACCATAAATTTTCGTAATGTGGAATGCAAGCTGCGATGCGGATGTACCTCAACTGTGGGAAAATGATGAACGTTCTTCTCACTAACCAAAATATTCAATGCATTGGTGGCCCGTTTCCGTATGACCGCTACTACGCGCATATAATTCTTGCTATGTGAAAATTTGGCGGGTAGTATTTCGCTGTGCCAAAGCAGGGGCTGTCTGGCGTTATTGCGATTCTTATACGCTTTACCAATGTCGATTAGATTGAGTATATCGTTGGCTCGGAGGGGCAACTCTCTAATGTCAGCTACCCACTTTGCTTGCATGGACTCGTCATCAGCTTGAGCAGGCGTTTTTAAAGAGCCGCCCGTTACGCGACCGGTTAAAACAAAACGAAACCACGAACCACCCGCTGCTTCTACAGCTAAGAGAGTGGTGATGTTAACATTTAGACCGGTTTCCTCGTAAACTTCTCGTACCACCGCTTCACATATGGACTCACCTTTTTCCATACGTCCGGCCGGCAAGTACCATTTACCTAAAAATGGAAGACATTTCCAATTTATTGTGTGTGGACAACATCATTTCACAAATAGATTTCCTCTGAAACTAAACAAGAGAATTTTTTCAGTTCATTTATTTATTGATTTTACCTGCACATGACTGTTTGGCTTCTTGTATTGCTAAAATGTCATCGTTTTCATTGAATAGTACGCACGCCACAATGTATGTAACACTTTTACCCAGAACGGGTACAAAGTCTGAGACGGCAGTTGGTTGTATTCCTTGTGCTTCGGCTGTAGCATTTTGTTCCTCTAGAGAAAAGTCGCACAACTCTTGAGTTATATCACCCAAATCCTGGCCCGCAATAACGTTAACAAGTTTTTGTTCAATCGATGGCAATGAATGTCCAGCTTGAGTCTGTGGCATTTTTACGGTTTGCTTATCGCGTCAGCTGCAATTAACATGGAGTCATGGAATCATTATCATTATTAAATTTTATTATTAATTATTGCTTTCATGTTTAAAGCTATGTGAATCGCTCTCTCAAGTATGGAGAGAGTCTAACACATAAAATGAAAGCATAACTGTTATTACCGTTTGGCAATGAAACGAAAGTAGTGCATTATGGCAGTTTGTAAGCAACTTTGAAAAGACTCTTCATCTTGAATAATTCCATTTCCTATGAATCCATCCATTCGTATATGGAACGTTAATGAATGATCTTCATTTATTTAACGTTTTTCTTTTTTTTTTTATTTAAAATATACACCAGATACATGCTCAGGAGCATACAATAAATGCAACTATATTTGTTGTTAATTTAGAAATGACAAATTATATGCCTACAACACGATATCTATACAAAGAGGAATTGAGAAATTTTTTTTGGTTGTTTGTTTGGTGGGAATTATTATTAAAGCACTAGAAACATTTCTTGATTGCGAGATTATAACCGTACTTTAACAGTACATTCAGCAAATGTAGATATTATGAAATAATTCAGATTAATTTGTTTGATTAATTTTCCGTTTCACATTGTAAGCCTTTAAAAATAAATATTATATCATACATAAGTTGCAAAACACAGAAACAATTACATTAAAAGAAACAGAACAAATGACATCTGTGCTAGTATGTAGCAATGGTGGGAAAGTGCGGCTCCTTCTGTGCGGCACGCACTAAAATGTTGTTACTATGTTATCTAAATGGAGGCCCAAAGAGAACTCGTTTTTATAAAATCAAAATATGCCGTTAAGCGCAGCTTCTGATTTACACTTTCCCACCTCTGTTATATACACATGTTGAGATGATATCTTTTTAACAAATTGTAAACATAACGGTATATTTGTGCATTTAGAAAGTTTTACTAATTATCCCCGTCTTCATACATTAAATATAACAATGGTGTGCAAAATTGTCACTTAGGAATGTTGAATTAATAACGTTGCTGGGCTTGGCGTTAAATTAGTTTCGCGTTTACATATATTTTTTTTTTTTTGCATAAATGCTAAAGTATTTGTAAATGCACTTTTTCAATGAATAATTTTTTATAAATGAAAGACTGACAAATGATTGTATTGGTATTCTTTCATATGATTTGAGTAAAAGCTTACACAAACAACCGAACAAGTTTTCATTAAAGATTCGTATTTGTTGGAATTCACGTAGATTGACTGAATGTTTTTTACAGACTGACATAAAGTGTTTATTATTAAAATTGCTAAACCTGCTGCTATTGTTATATATATATACTAGTGTTTATTTGGGAGGGGAGGAAGGCAAACTTTTCCCAATAACAGCACAGATTATGGATAACAATTAAAGAACGTGTCTCTCTTATTTATATGAATAATTGCTCAGTTAAAATGCAAACAATTTATTATGCATTATACCAACCGTTTACATGCCTTTGTAGAAATAAAGCTAAACAAAATGTAATTCAGCTGAAGATACAATTAAATGCTTTAAGTTTTAAACTAATTTGAATAGTTTTTGGATAAGATATATTCGGTTAAAATATCCTATGGATAAAACTTTTTTACCGCGTCATTTACATCCCAATATTCTTTACAGTATATCCATTGGTGGCAACTTTCTTAAAAAGTTTACAAGTGATCCATGTTCGGATTACTAGTTGAAGGCCATTAACTGCGCTTAATTTTACATTTCCATGTTTCACTTTTAATCAATCATGAATACAGGACGAAATAAAACAAATTTTAATCATAAGTACAGCCTCGGAATTACAACTACAATAACGCATGCTACGAACACAATCTATCAATCACTGCAACGCAAACTTTATTAGTTTTGAAAGAGAATGAATGCATCACTCATTGCCAACTATGTACTTATAATATATATACACTTGATCCATGCCCTGAATAAACTGTGAAATACAGGTTCTAGCCTTAACGCAAAGATTTGAAGCATATTGTGAATGAAAAATTATACATTTTATGTGTTGTCAGCTTTAAGAGTAACCGTATACTTTGCATCATACAAGTTACCGATTACTATATTTTAGTTAAATACTCTGTTTCTAACTTGAGTTATAAAAAAAACTTTTTATCAATTTTATTAGAAAAAATTTGTGCGCATTTGTAGAGGATTGATGGCACAATAAAAGGAATAATTTTGAGTGTACAATTTGGCAAAGTTACAATTTCATCGCATCACAAATTAAAGTAAAAAAAGTAATATTCTTAATATTCAATGATTACGAATAAAAATATTCAGACAATTCTTGCTAACACTAGTAATTCTATCCACCTTTACAAGAGATTTTCGTCAAGGTGTCCCTAAATTATTAACTTTTCAAATAGATCACTTGTACTTAAATTGTTGTATTTTAAAAAGAGTAGAAAAAGTGTACAGTTACAAAAAAAAAGGAACTGTAAATAATAATTAATGAAACATTGAAAACACAAAATACAACCAACAATTATATTTGTTAAAGTGTCCTTTTGTATGGAGGTTTAATTGTGGCAGTCTCTTACATCTGTAAAGGCTGCTTAGCTCTAAATTTTATATACTTTTACAACGAAAATCATGTCCGATATTATGAATATTGACAGCATCATCTCAAGATTATTAGAAGGTATTCGAAAAATTTTATTATACAAGCAATGAACCGTTATATTAAAAATATGTTTACTCTTACGTTTAGTACGTGGAGCTAGACCTGGCAAAAATGTTCAATTATCGGAAAGTGAAATTAGAGGCTTGTGCTTAAAATCTCGTGAAATTTTTTTGTCTCAACCTATACTGTTAGAGTTGGAGGCACCTCTAAAAATATGTGGTGAGTAAAAAAATTTAAACATAAACAGCATAAATATGATCCCTGTATATATATAGAAATATCTAATGTTTGTTTAATAAATAATAAACATATGTATACGTATGAACGGTATACAATGAGTTTTTTTTTGTAATTGGAAACGGGGAAGATTTCTTGCGAAATCGTCGAAAGCTAGATGGGTGTTCAATTTCATAATTTTTATGCCTCCAATGAAATCATTCGCTTTAATTACAGCTATCAATATAAGAAAAGATTCCATATATTACGTACTTACCTTTTTAGTTATCGTTAATATTATTATCATTATAATTTTTAATTTTGTACTAATTATTTGTATGTAGTCGTTAATTATATATCTCATATTAGGTGATATACATGGTCAGTACTATGATTTGTTGCGCCTGTTCGAATATGGTGGTTTTCCCCCTGAATCAAATTATTTGTTTTTGGGTGACTACGTTGACCGTGGCAAACAATCATTGGAAACGATTTGCTTACTATTGGCTTATAAAATAAAATATGCGGAAAACTTCTTTTTGTTGCGGGGCAATCATGAGTGTGCCAGTATTAACAGGATTTATGGGTAACACACTAAACCATTATACGAAAAAACTAAAGTTAATAAACTCTAAAATTTGTTATTAGCTTCTACGATGAGTGTAAAAGGCGGTATACTATAAAATTGTGGAAAACCTTTACAGACTGTTTTAACTGCCTTCCGGTGGCAGCCATAGGTAACAATTAATATATATATTAAAATATAGCTTGTTTTTATGTGTCTGTTTCTTTCATTTTCACAGTGGATGAGAAAATATTTTGCTGTCATGGCGGACTCAGTCCCGATTTGACTACTATGGAACAAATAAGGCGAATAATGCGTCCCACAGATGTTCCAGATCAAGGTTTATTATGTGATCTTTTGTGGTCCGATCCTGATAAGGATACTATGGGTTGGGGTGAAAATGATCGAGGTGTTAGCTTTACTTTTGGAGCCGAGGTAAATAAAAATTTCCCCAAAATTCCTCAATATTATACCAAATATAAATTCGGTAGAGGAATATGAAAAAATTCTACATAAAATTATTATCTGTAAATTATGGGTGTGTCCATTTTCCCATCTCTGTACCAATTTTCTACAAACTACAGATACGAGTCATTTGTTATGTTTGTTTTATGTTTGCATTATATTTTAGGTGGTGGGTAAATTTTTGGAAAAACACGAATTTGATTTAATATGTCGCGCACATCAAGTTGTTGAAGACGGTTATGAATTTTTTGCTAAACGTCAACTAGTGACTCTGTTCTCAGCACCAAATTATTGCGGAGAGTTCGATAATGCAGGTAAAGCACAATAGATGAAAATGTTTTAAAAATTTGTTATTGATTTGAATGATTTGAAACGGTTTGGTTTGTGCACAGGTGCCATGATGTCGGTAGATAATACGTTAATGTGTTCGTTTCAAATATTAAAACCTGCAGACAAAAGGCGGCTTGTTTATCCAAATTTCGGTAGCTCGGGGCGTCCGTTAACACCGCCTCGAGGTGCCAACAATAAAAATAAAAAGAAATAAGTGCAAAGTTCCATCGGGCTGGTAAAACCAATGCCGCCCAAATGTGTGGTAATATAATTTTCGTAAATTTTTGTAATATTTTTGTAGTATTAAGAAGAAAGAATTTTTCCCTTTTGTCTTGTCTAAGTTAAGTGTCCGTAAATTGTTATTTAATCGTTTCATACTAAAAAAAAAAAAACCAACAACTTAAATTTAAAATTATAAACTAAAGAAATATAATTAAGAAATAACGTCATGTCAAATAACTTATATATAATTTATAATAAGAAACTAAAACTTGTGTCTGTTGCCCTTTCACTGAGCACCCATATTAAATATACAGTTGTTGCTTAATTTTTATAAACTCTACTAAGTATAAATTTGTGTAAGAAAAAAAATATATATAAAAACATTTAAAAGGCTTATTTTTTTTTTTTTTTTTTTGAAACATTTTGTAGAACACGTCTTGTTTGTAATTTTGTTAGTCGCTGGATTTATAGGATTTATATTAAGTGCACCAAATACCAGTTTAAATTAACAAACTGTGCGAAATACAATACAAAAAATAAAAGCAAAAATAGAAACAAACCATAATGATAAACAATTGATCATATATATATTTGGATCATTTTGACATAATTGTCTTCATTTGACAAAACAACTGTAAATCGTAAAATTATATTAAGATAATTGCATATATAGATATAATAGAATATAAGTCTGCGGCACTGTGCGCTGCCATCTTTTAAAATGACAGATGTGCAATAAGTTGAACACCTGGTATCTTCAATGATAGTGTGCGTTACAACTGGTGCTTTTACAATCACTTTCACGTATTTAGCACATTGTTTTAAAACGTTATGCAATTGACACCCAATGCATTCACTTTAATTTAAGTTTCTGACGCCCTCACGAACATCTGAAGCATTTTCAGTCACTACGGTGGTTAAGAGTGTTATGCGTAAAAGAACAAAGTGTTGCCACATAACATCTTGATCATTGGATGAACTAATGTATATATTTGTAACGCCATTGTGCTATATATGTAGGTTGACCCAGAACAAATGTTACAAAGTAAAAATATAAATTTATCTTGACGAAAACTATTTACGGGTATTTACGAGTACATATGAGCTATCATAAGTCCGAGGCGGCGCTAAATTTGTCTGTTATACGACCCCGCCCATTTTCGGCATAGTGATGGATATACTAATTATAATTATGTGTATTAAATTTTCATGACTAAAATGTTGCCCAATTTAAATAGCAGCTGCTGCGTACAGAAACAAAAAATGTGTACAAGAAATTTCCGGAATATATCTGAAAATTTACAATCGCAAACATTCCAACCACAGACGGTTTTACTGTTTTAACTAGACCGACGCAAATGATTAGGCTGATAGAAAGATTGTAAGAAGAAGCAATATTATTATTATCCAAAAATTTTCCTTTATTAAAGTTCTCTCGTTTTAGACTGAAGTGATTGTCCCAATAAATGCACTGGGCTCACTTCGGCATTTTTCCAAAACCAATTTCAACTTCCATATATATAATGGTGGTCTTGTTTACTTTCAACTCAATTCATATATGTTGAGTAATTGTGGACACACACGCATACAATAATATTAGCGTTATTACTATATAAATAAGAGATAAATATGTACAATTATATGAGTCGATATATATATATATAAAGAAAATTAAAACAATAATAAAATCACGTCATGGAGAAGATATGCTTTTAAAATGGCGAAATATGAAACGGAATGAAATGTTTGTTTAAAAGTCAGATAGGTAGACAATAGAGATTAGTAGACAAAATTGTATAACTGTAAACAAAATTGTTAAGATTTTATGCATCAAAATTATTTTGTTGCTTTATCAAGCTCACACATATAAATTACAAAAACAATTTTGACGGATTGCTTGTTATAGCACATGTGTGCTCGTATTAATATTAAATATACGTTTATAGCAATTCTCTTAAATTATAGGAAACACTTAATACAATATATACATTATTCTCCAGATCGTTCACAATCACACAAACACACTTTGTGTACCTACATGCTGTATATAAATATTTATATAAATATATTCATTTAATTATAAAATATTGAACGTATATTACATACAAAATACACAACATGCAAATAACAATTAATGAGAAATTATATATGCCGATTGTACACCCTACACTTAGTCTAAGCAAGGGAATCCAGTGTAAAAGTCACACAAGGACACAAGGAAACAAGGAAAAAAACATGAAATTTGGCTTAGGTCAAAACTTAAACACCCTTCACATTTATGCGAAAAGTGTGAGCGTGGCATGTATGCAATTTGGCACTTTCCATCAGTGTTGGGTATAAACAAACAAAACAAAACATTCGTGAACATCATAACAAGTGTTAAACAACAGCATGAACCAATGATAACAATAATAATAATAATAATAAACGTATATATTAAAAACTTATCGATTGTACTTTTTTACAAATTAAATGTGAAGAGGGAGGCACGATATGATGTGCAAAATGCAAGAAATAAGTGTGCCCGTGGTCATATAAAACACCCAACAATATTATTTTTGCTTATTAAAATGTTTTCAGATTCATTCGTTGAACTGCTGTGTTCTTGAAAATCCAAACGCCATGCAACGGAATCCTCTGTGTGCTAAACACCTAATTCTCTTTTTAAACGAATTTGTTTTAACACGATTTTCAATTTTTTTTAGATATGGAACCGGATTTTTTTTGAGAACATTTCTATCGTGTAAAAAGAGAATTAGATGTATATACATAAACATTTTCAACTTTTTATTGAAGTGCCACACCCACAAACTATCACAGTGTACATTTACACATAACACATATCATGTGATGGTCATTCTGAATTGATATGACCATGTCTGTCGGTCTGTCCGTATATGATAAACATTTGTCTGCTAGCCAAGCAATATTCCTTTAAACTTGACATGAAATTGGAAAATATTTGTCATTTGCTTTGCTAATACATTTCCTGATAAATTAGAGCATAACTAGGACTCAATCCTAATTGCTGAACAATTTTCGATTTCTTTTTGTTACGATTTATTTCCACTTGAAGTCTCTCTCTCCATTGTAGCTGTCTGAACGGGTATGGTGTGGTTGTATTTGTTTTTTTTGTTGAACTTTGATTACTCGTTTTATGTTGTCCTTGAACCCCCATCTTATTTAGTTCTATCGTACAATAATCATTATCATACATTGGCCCAGCATAGTCAGCATTTGTTAACGACTTTAAACGTAATTCGTTTTGGCGGCGTTCACTGAAACAGGCATCGATGTTTTGTAAACGAAAATCTCTTAAATGGCAGAATTTCTCATTCATTAAGCAGCCAGCATAAGTGGGTGAACTTGAAATGTTATGACAATCACAAGCAACAAGTGACGGTTGCTTTGGAACTCTATTGGCCATCAAGGCCAAACGTTCATAGTTGCAACGTTGTTCAGTAAACTCGTATTTGTTACCATTGATCTCATTACTCTTTGCCCTGATTTTATTCTGGTTAGTGTTGCTATAATAATTTTGTTCCAATGGTGTTGTGCACCGTTCAGCTGGTGTTGTTGTTGACTTGAAATGACCGAATTTCATATTATAGGACAAATTCGGTTTAGGTTTAATGCATCCGCCGAACGGTGAATTGCAGTCATTTGTCAAATACTTGTCTAACGGCCCTCGACCTAAACCTTGACAAATTTTGCGCTTATTTTTGGAATTTTTGATTTTAACAAATTTAGAATCGTGTTCGTGTTCGATGTTTATGTTTCTATGGCAATTCGAAATGGAACCGTATCCAATTTTTGTACAATAACATTTTGGTTGACAAGAACAATTACACTTTGCATACATCTCGTATCTTTGTTGTGCTAGAAAACGCGATTAACTTAAGGAATATGCACAACTGTCACGTAAGCTATGGTACGCCTCTGCACGCTATCACAATCTCACTGTACAGTTGTAGCGAATGTAATAGTTGCAACCGTTGCCACGTTACTGTTGTCAAGCAACATTTGTGAAAAGATGTCTGCAATAAGAACGGACAAGGACATGGATAAATCATGCACACATTCTTAGTTACTCACCATTACCATTATTTTCAATCATGCAATACACATACATGTCATTTACACGTGCATTACTCGCGTGTCACTTTGGTCGACCTCAGCTCAATGTCTCGATTTTTGGGGTTCATTAGCTTTTTAACAACAGATACACAGGGACAGATATACACGACTAGTGCGATTTATATTCTGATTTACATATTCCTTGTGTGGACTACACTAAGGTCTTATCCTGTTCTTCTACGTACTCTACATATATTCACTAATATAGTCTGTAGTAGCATCAAACAGATTAACAAACTTAATATAATCCCCATTATAGTGTAGCTGCTATAAAAATATGTGTACTTTTATATACAAAGCTATCCATTTAAATAACTGGTATTCAGTTATAAATATCGGCACGTGACGCTTTTACATAAAAACGACACTTAAGAAATAATGAAACCTTTCCTTTTTATACGGCAGTGATATAGTTTTCTACGGGATATATTCTTTATAGTAAAGTAGTTAATTGTGTGAACACTCAAGCAACCAATTATATGCCATGCAATCTGAAAATTCATGGAATTTCTCTGCTTAAAGTTGCGATGAGCGTTACGAAGTAAATAACGAAACTAATATATCGCTGCTTCATTATGTGGGACGACAGTAACAAAGCAAACTTGTTAACATAACAAACGCTTAATTTCATTTGATGTTTGTTGGCCAATTTCCAAAAATGGGTCAACGCTTAGGTTAGATTGCAATATTTGAATACTTTGAATAACTTTAAGAGAAGCAGAAATAAACTCTTCGCTTTTTTTAGTGTATGCAATGCACACAGGAAGCGATGGGAATCTCTCACTATACGTATAACATCGCTTAGTTAAGACAACAGCTCTAATTAATTTAATTAACCCCCTGATGAGAGGTTCTCTATATATATATGAATCCTCCTTACTGTTTGTAGTGAATGTCATGAAATCGTTTATAGGTGTTAAATTAAACAATATTCTATTTGCGTATATGTAGGAATCTTGCATCAATGGTTGGTTTATCTTAAGTAAAGCTTTTTTGCTTTTTTGTATTTTTGCTTTTGAACACTTTACACGTAAACTGATATTCAACTATTGAATATTTTGACTAATAAAACAAACCGAACTATAATAAATGCACCGAACTAAACTTGTTTATTGGTCCGAATGTTGTTGTTGGAGCACACGCGGGTGCAAAAATTATAAAAACATCAGTTAGCCTTAGTTCATAGAGCAAAATCGGTTAACAGACATGCCCACAATGGACGAGGTGCGAGGGGATATATATGTTATATAAAACGAACTAAATTTGTCAAGCAGAGGAGGGCTTTAGGGACCCAACTTCTGATGAGTAAAAAAATCTGAATCGGTTTAACAATGTCCGTATGTCCGCGTGATGGCGTAGAATTACTCACGATCACAAAAATTTATGTATTGAGTTGGTAGAGACATTTGTAGACTAAGTCACTAGGTAGCTATTTATCAATAGCCACGCCTCCAATAAACAAAAATATTTAGTATAAAATCTAATTAGCCCAACTGTCCTTCGGACATAAATCGGACTGCCTGCATGGCATTTAAGATTTGATCCATGCTCAACTTAATATTTTTATGTGTTTCATGTATTTTTTAAAGAAATTACACACACACACACAAATTAAACCGACTAGCAACGTAAAAACAACAACAAACATCTATTAATAAAGTTTTAACCACCAAATGACTGCATTTACCATAAACGGTATAAAATATAGTTTTCATTTATTTTACTTTTAATCGGTTCAATATGCAGATAGTTCTAATAGAACATAGTTGTAAATGCCCATGCTCTGTATTTCTTTATTTTTTGTAATGGTGCCTAAGACCTGAGACCACCTACATATCACACACAATCATAATAATTTATTAAAGTTTCATTTTCGGTTAACTGATCTACATATAAAACGCACACTAACACCACTTTTATAATATAAAAGCTTTAAGCCGGAGAGCATCTCCGTTCACTGTATAGTTTTGCGCTAAACTGATCGCAACGCATAAGAGTTTTCGCATGGGAATAAAAAAAACAAATATAACTGTAACAATTATAGCACGCTAATAAAAACACACGCATGCACTTTCATTCCACATTAAAGTGTGAAATAATATACAAATTATTCGAGTAGCGAAAACCATCAACGCTCAATAAAACACAAGTTAACAGAGACGCTTTATTTGAACACATTTGTGTAAAACTTATGTAAAAGTGAAGAAAGAGAAAGCAAATATTTATCGCTGAGATGTTTGTACGCATGTGTAACAATTTAATTTTCGCTTTTAGCCTAACTTGGTTGCCAGTGATTAGTATTAATGCGCTTGAAGTAGCAAAAGATTTGCGTAAGTTTTAATTACTTGTAGTATTTTGTAAATATGTACATACTGCACAAGTTGATGGTCGCATATGTTGAATTTTTTTTTTATTGAAATTTTCTATGAATCAAGTAATTTTGGAGAGTGTTAGTAATTATGCTTTTCATTAAATCTACATTGACACCAAGCGGGCAAACATTAAATTGATTAAAGTTGGAACTGTTATGCACATAATAGTATGCAAACAAATCGATTGATTTAATCGAAGATACGTTACTAATATTTACAATTTTAGATTGATTACATATGTTGAAAATAAACAAACACCTGAAACATATTTAAACCATTATCGTGAGACAAAGTTAGTTAAGATTTAAGCTGTATAACTAGAGTTTAGTGTTTAAACAATAAATTCAAAACAATTACGGCACTAAATTGTCTCATAAGTAATTACAAGTTATTTATTTTAAAAAAATAATTTGAGTGAATGATTATTGAAAAAAAAGTTAAATACCCTACATAGTCACAAGGCAAGGGTTTTCAAATTCATCCTTCAACCAATTAATTACACTCCAAAAATTTTGTCAAAATCAAATATTAAAAATTGCGAATTTTTGCTAAGCAAAGACTTCCTTTATAATAGAACCTTATATGGGTAGGGATTCTAAAAATGGTCCAATGCGGTTCCTCTTAGTCTCAACATATGTTTTTGTACCAAATTTCATTGCATCAACACAAAAAGTGCCATCTGTGGTTTGCGCACAAATTCTCATAGACAAGGAAACGGATGTGATTTCAATTGATTCAGATTTTAGTTCTGAAAGTGTTCGCCATACATTTCACAATATAATATATTATACAAATACATTAACGTTCAAAGACGCACTTATTAAAAATAATATAATGGCTATATAAATAATATATTCACATCACAAGCCTAACGTTTATGATGAGCACTTTATTATGCAATTTTATGTAAATGAGCATTTTTAGTAAACATCTTCCGCATGGGATAGATCATCTCACCAAATGGCAATAATTCTATGCATTTTATTAACCACATATTATGATACTCAGAAATTCAAATGGGCGGGGGGTTAGATAACATACGAGCACAATTTATTAAATCCGACACTGAGTGTAATTGATTGTAATACATATTAACATAGTTCTAAAGGACACAATGAGAGATACCTGCCACGCCTACGTTTTGTACGTTTTGTTTTTCATATAGATTTGTTTTAGTTTTTTACTTGTTTTTTCTTATATTCAGCCGTTACATTTAGTAAATGTAAGAGAGATGACAATTTTGACAAATGTCTCGTGCGTGCGGTTAATGAGGCTTTACAAATCCTAAAACCAGGTAATGTGCTAAACATCTTTTGTATATATATAGATATATATATGCACTTGTCATACATACCCTATCCTCCCATCAAAAGGGGATGCTGAGTTTAATGTACCTGTTTTGGAGCCCTTATCGGTTGATTCGTTGGTGATAGAAGCCGGTGCTGCTCCGATTAATTTGAAACAAACATTGAAAAATGTCAAAATTCATAACTTAATATCTACCACACAAATTGAACAATACAGGTGTGTATATGCGACATATACTATATATGTGTATATAAAGTAAGAAACACCTTTCTTCTTTTGTTGTACATTTTAGAACAAATTTATCCAAATATTTAATTATATGTGATAGTATAACGAAACGAATTGAAATGTTGGGTGATTATGAAATGTCTGGACGAATACTGCTGCTACCCATTACAGGAAATGGCAGAGCTAACATAACATTAATTGATACTAAAATTGAACATCGTTTGATTGGTGAACCATTTGAAAAGGAGGGCATTCCGTACATGCGCCTCAAGGACTATCAAATGTCTTTGAAGCCGAAACGTGTTTTTTTGCATTTCGACAATTTATTCAATGATCCCTTTTTATCCCAGACAATGAATCGCTTTTTAAATGATAATTGGGAAACAGTGTTCAATGAATTGAAAGAGGGATATTCGAAAAACCTGGGCGTTATATTCCGTAATGTTTCCAATTTGTTGTTTGAAAAAGTACCAATGAATTCAATATTTTTACTTTAAGCACCTTTTACTTTTTTTTTACATACATACATTTTATGGTACCTTTAAGAGCTTAACAGAATCTACATATTTACTACTATGCATAATGCACTTGTTTATTACATGAGGAACAATTTTATATATTGGGGAACGTTTTTGATTTGGAATTATTTTTTAAAAACATTTATAAATATATATTAAAATTATATATTATATGTATGTACAATGTATATGTATATTATATATTAAGAAATCTTAATTATTTTTAACTATAATTTACTTTTTTAAAATGAGATTATAAGTAAACTATGCCTGGTTCAGGTTTTGCGCTTAGTTATCTCGTTCCGTTCCACTCTGCTAATCTAACATTGATAAGATTATTTGCTGGATTTATAATGAATTCGCATTAAAAATATTTACATGTTATTAAATATAATAAAGAAGTAAAAATTAAAGTAAACTTAAGAAGCTGATGAACACCTACGGTTTGTATTAAAGTACAAATAAAAAAATTATTTATCCTCTTTTATTTGCCCAAAAGATTTATTTTGTGTATTCAAGCTGCTGCTACCATTAATGTTACCCAACTGCGAAGGAGATTTTTGAATTTCCTTCCCTTTTTTTTTTTTAGTATACATTTAATTGCGTTTTTTAATTTATTGTGTTTGTGTTACATCCAATACAATGTCTTTAAAGGGCAAAAATTTGTCAAAAAGAAAACACCACAGTACAAAAATCTCGAGACAACAGTCACATTAAAATACACGTGTTAATTATTAACTAGAAAAAAAAAAAAGAAACCCATTTTATATTATACGAGTTGAGCTTAAAAACAACAAGCAAACTGAAAGCACGCAAGCAAACCCTTCCATGCAATATGGCTAAAATGTATGGAAAGGGTAAGAGTAAGTATTTTTACACTTTCAATCATTTCTTTAGTTTTTTCTTAGTTTGATTTTGTAGATCCGCTTATCGTACACACACATTCCCCATTCAATACAAAACTAAATTTAATTGCTTAAATTTAACCATTTTTTTGACCTGCTTATAATAATGATGCAAAAAATGAGAAAAAACCAAAGAACTAATCACAAGTGAAATTCTCGTTTAACGTAGATATATGGTAATATGTAGTTTTTTGTGATCTTAGCTGCCATAGAGTCGGAGGAGCAACAAAAACTGCGATGGCAAGTAGAATTGGAATTTGTACAATGCTTGGCGAATCCCAACTATTTGAATTGTAAGTTTTTATTTTTTAATTATTACAAACTCTAGTCCATATAATTTATTTGTAATTTTGTAGTTCTTGCACAACGTGGTTATTTTAAAGATCAAGCTTTCATCAACTACCTCAAGTACTTACA
Organism: Crataerina pallida; assembly: GCA_949710015.1. NCBI lineage: Eukaryota > Metazoa > Arthropoda > Insecta > Diptera > Hippoboscidae > Crataerina > Crataerina pallida. Next base: position 31,367,416 of record OX453290.1, on the reverse strand, counting down.
ATACTGGAAGGAGCCAGAATATGCCAAATATCTTATGTATCCAATGTGCTTGTATTTTCTTGATCTATTACAATACGAACACTTTCGTCGGGAAATTGTCAACTCGCAGTGCTGTAAATTTATTGATGATCAAGCTATACTTCAGTGGCAACATTACACCCGTAAGCGCATCAAACTGTTTAATTCGGTTAACAGTCATCATACGAATCCAGTTCCTTGTACAGAAGTGGGCGAACAGGCCCAAAACTCTAATCAGCAACCAATGCAAAGTGCTAGCGGTGTAATTAACGGCAACAGCGGTAGTCAACAAACGCAGCTGTCTCAACCAATAAATGGCTCCAATATAAATAATGCCAGTAGTAGTAGTGGGGGTGGGGGTAGTGGTAGTGGTAGTACTAACGTTGGTATATCACAAAAAATACAATAACATTATATTGCTAAACTGTTCATTATGATCGTCATTACTTTATCCCATTATATTAATACACAAGAAAAATAGTACTAGTGTAATTATATATTCATTCAACTAAATATTCTTAAGTACTATACATAGCCAAGATTTTAAATTATTTTGTAAAATAAATAAATGTGTTCACATAAAATGTGTTGCAAAAGGTTATATTTTGTTACCTCCCTTTTTTTTTTTTTTTTTTGGTGTTACGCTACCATATATAACATGAAAATTTATTTCAATTTTAGCACAATGTCTTTGCCAGTTGATGTTCACACTACAAAGTTAACATCACGATTTTATGGTGTCTATCTATTGTGCAGTCAAAGTACAGAAAAACATTATAAAGGTAAATGTTACATAGGATTTACGGTGAATCCAAATCGCCGAATACAACAACACAATCGTGGTAAAGAGTTTGGAGGAGCTAAAAAGACTAACAACAAGGGTCCATGGAGAATGATTCTGATTGTTCATGGGTTTCCTAATAATATAGCAGCATTACAGGTAAGTGTATCTTTAAATATGTGTATTGTACATTTCATAGTAAACGCCACTAATTAAGTTTGAGTGGGCTTGGCAACAACCGTCTTTATCATCACGCCTTAAAAGCTACCCTGAATTGAAACGAAAATTGGCTAAAGAAACCTATTTTGAATATAATTTTCGTGTATTGAGTCGCATGCTAAATGAAGGTCCCTGGCTGCGTTTACCATTAGTTGTTGAGTGGCTAGAGTCGGACTATATATGTGAATTTGAGGTAACATATATAAAAATAGTGCAGAATTTTTGAAAATCTAACAATACTTACATGAAACTTATGTGCAATAATATGAAAATTTACAGCAATCACTTCAACCACCATCTCATATGAAAATAATCACTGATAGTACGAGTTGGAATCTTCCTTTAGTGGGACGGAGAGAACCAGAGGAAAGGCAATCATCGTACAAACCAAATTGGTCGGTGGAGTGCCACTTGTGTATGAAAACTATCAATGATGTAAAGAAGTCCTGCATTAATTGTTTGAACAATGTGTGCCAGCTGACCTGTCACATAATATGCTTAGCAAATTATTTTCTATCATTAGACGCCAATCAGAAAGGTCATTACATACCAATAAAAGGCAAATGTCCTTTATGTGAAACAGTACTCTTATGGACTGACCTGATGCAACAGAAACGACAGATCATCTACCCCAATGCAGACTACAAAAGTATGGACTCGGATGATGAAGAGAATATCATAGACGTTCTACCACTTTAACGATTACAATAAAATCTCTTTTCAAACATATTTTTTTATTTTGTGCCATACACTCTAGCTCAATCTATATTAGAGATTTGATCTTTTATTGTCTTTATGATATTTTGTAATTGAATAATTTTTTGGCACAGTTCTTCTTTTTCGTTAAGATAGTATTCTTTGCTCATTTGAACAAACTCTTCTCCTCTAAAACTAAACGTCGTTACGTGCTTAGTGTTAATTAAAAATTGCGACGAATCAAGTTTTCTAATTGAATTATTTTGTACACCTTGTTGGTCTATGAGAAACAAATTTTGCTCATCTTGATTTTGTTTCTCCAATGAAGTACCCTCCTGGGTGGATGATATGGCCGAAATCAAAGGTTTTGTGGCTTTTGGATGCATTATTGAATAAGAACGATCCATTTTTATGTCTGAAAGAAATTTTAAAATTGAATCGTCTTCTAACTTAGTAATAATGCAAACGTACATTTTTGTAGCGGCTCTTCCGTGGATTGATGAGAGTCATTGACATCATATGATTCGTTTAATGTATTACTTACATACTCGTCATCTTCTTCCACTTCTGCTGTTGTGGTGGATTCAACATGCAAATCTTGCTGTTCGTTTGGAGATGCAGATGCATCCTCCTCTACCACAATGTATGTGTTGTGTTCATCATCTGACAACACCTCAACTTCTTCAATAGATTCAGTTTTCTCCTCTGCATAAGGGCGCGGAACAGCTTCCCCTACCAATAACGTCCGACATTTGTTGATGGATAGAAACTTTCTATCGAAATGTTTAGAACAGTAGCAATATGCTGATTCAGGTAAATTATTTGGTGCTTGACCCAGTTCCATCCACTTGAGACGTCTTTCTTTGTTTTTAGGAAATTTGAACAAAGAAAATGTAGCACCTTGGGCTCGATCAAATATATAATTTTGACATCCTTTATAAACACAAGATCGAAATGACATATTTTAGCTGGATATCACCGACAATTCCTTATTTATGTTATTTATTAAGAACAATAAATCGTTCCAGATCGTAGTTTAGCACCGTTATCCCTTACACACAATTATTAGGAACCAATACATATACTCTGCAGCAATCGTTGCAACCTTGCAGTAAATTTAAAATAGTCAACTCTTGTGAGCGATGCTTTATGACCGAACGTATTTAAACACATCTGCTGCAAATATGTTACAGAATATAATGTTGGGTAATCAGAAGGCTGGTGCACATCACAATATTTTTATATTATCACTTTATTATGATTTTCATATGTGTTTCTTAAAAAGATTTTTGTCCTTTAATTTAAGATTTTCAAGCTTCAAAAAGAATAAACAAAAAAATGTTTTCAAAAAATGGAGAAGATTGTAAACTTTATAAACCGTACGAAATTTATATGGATTTCAATTAAAAACCGCTAATATCAACAAAAATGTATACATTTTAAATAAAAATTATTCTAACTATTGAGAAATACGTGAAAATAGTGGAACCTCGATATTTAATAGCATAACACTCCACATTAGAGGTCTCTGATGGTAGTAAATAAAAATCTTGTATTGTAATTGTTATTTTCTTTTTATGGCTTCTTTACAACATCGTTGCGATTTGCTATTTGTACCTAGTTATTCTTCGTTTCTATATATAATATACATAATAATCATATTGTGTAAGTTGGTGGCATATAAATTTTGTAAAATTTGTACAATAAAATAAGGAAATTATAAGAAAGACACCAAGGAAAAGAAAGAGCTCATTTTAGGAAATACTTGTACAAAATTTTAATAATGTTACAGACAGAAGCTATTAAATTAATTTCCAATGATTCTGAAAGTCAGATCACAGCGTCGCCTTTAACGCCGTTACGAGTCCGAAATCAAGTACAACTTAAATGTTATGAAGACAAATCTGATGGACAATTTGTCAAAGGAAGAATTCCAATAAAATTACCAGAAGAGTTTTACAAGGATTTGCAGCAATTCCATGAAAAGAGAAGGTAGTATAGTTCAAATTCAATCATCATTTATATCATTTATAACGTATGTTATACAATTTAACAGCACTCCAATTATGCACATGCCAAAAATAAGTGGGCATGAAGTCGATTTGCATCGCTTGTATAGCGAAGTTACTGAACGTGGTGGTTTCCAGAAAGTCACAATAAGAGATGATTGGGATGAAATATTACCGGAATTGGGGTTGAAAGAGAAATGTGTTAATGGCTCTGCAGCCCTAAAATATATTTATCGACGAGTTTTGGAGAAGTACGAACGCTTAAATTTCTTTGGTGAAGATCCAGATAAGATGGATGCTTTGGATGCGATTGATATTAGCGAGATAATTGGTAGAGGAAACAGGCCTCGTTACCCAAGCACTATACATAATTCTATTCCCACCAGTATTAATAACGTTGCCATGTCGTATAATTACCGCCAACACACGGTTAATATGGATAAACGTCGTCAATTTAAATTGTCCACCGATATTTATAAAGCATCACCTTATGAAAAACTGATGTTGTCCTTATTGTCCCCATTGCCAAATGAGCAGGATTTTGCTATCAACTGCTGCACTCTAATGGCTAATGAAAGTAAACATACTTTAAAATTGAGCGAATATCCAAAAGTGTTGGATGCCTTGTTGGCACACACTGGTGTTTTTAGCGACTATTCAATGCGTAAACTGTTCGAGCACGTGTATTCAGGGGTGCGGCATCATTCTCTATATGGCTTTTGGTGTGATCTTCTGCACGATCAGCCACATATTTTGGAATTGCAAACCAATGAAAATGGTCTGCGGGATGCTGGTTTGCTAGATGAAACGGACGATTACCGAAAGAAATCGAAAGAGTTTCACGATGAATGTATGGAGTTCGATTTTCTAAATTTAGGCAGAGGCCTGGGCACTCAAGATTATGTGGGCCAACGAGTTTTACAGATAGTCTCAATATTACGAAATTTAAGTTTTTTAGAGGAAAACCTTACAATATTGGCAAGCAATCGTACTTTTTTACGCTTCCTAGTAATGAGTTCAAACGTTCGATGGAGCAATATTCATATACAAGCTCTGGAAATTGCTGGGAATATTGCCACAGAAGTGGAATTGCGTGATCCCATGCAGGAAGATTTATCACGTTGTTTAATGGATACGCTTTGCGAGGGCATAGAGAGTGATGATCGTGCTGTTATCATTAATTGTTTAGAGATATTGTACAAACTCTGCCAAAGAGACAGTAATGAAGATCACATACTCAAATGCTTGAATTTCAATTTCTTCCAAACCATTGCACAATATTTGTCACTCAACGACATAATGCTATTAATATTCACTTTGGAAACTATATATGCCTTGACATCGTTGGGCACGAAAAGCTGTCACATGATGATGCAGGTGAAAGGAATCATAGATCAACTGATTTCGCTAATTACCGTAGAAGCACAGTCTTATGGTCCTGACGGTTGTATACTTATGCGGGTAATTGAAACAATTCCAGGTAATATGCTGCCGTTGGTGGCGCAAAATATGGTCAACGTACAGAGTACAACAACTACGGGGCAAAGTCAATCTGTGCTGCCATCATTTCAGCAATCATCACCTTTAGTACAGAATCCGGTACAAATGAAACCGCAAGTAATCGTTGCGGCAACACCAACACTTCACATTCCCCAGCCTGAGAACGTAGTGCAAGAAAGTAATGCAACACGTATTACTTCTGGCATTAATTCATCTGAGCAATGCTCCACTGTGCCAAGTTCTGCTACTTTTACACAAGATGACGAACAGTACGCTTTGTCTTGGTTGGGCAGCACGTTTGAGCGTGTGTCAGGCATTGACAATCGGATTGAACAGCAGGAACTCTATCGCATGTATTTCAGTCATTGCCAGAAGTCTGGAAAGCAATCTGCAGTTAATCAGGTACAATTTCCCCGCCTCGTGCGTCTTATATTCACCAACAACGTTGGCCCGGTTATTGTTAATCATGCAGACGGCACTGAAATGGCGGGCTTCCACTACGTGGGCATGCGCATGAAGGCCCAGGCTGTAATACAGCAAACCAAAACAACATCATCTCCAGTCGGCAACGGCTCAAAACCTATGGACACCTTGAGTGGTGTGCGTAAGATAAAAAAGAAATCACAAATAACAACAATACCAACAACTACGATAACGCTCAGCGGATCATCATCTAGCGACATTTTTAAGAGTGAAGCAGCACATTCTTACACATCCTCCAGCAGCAGTGAAATAGCCTTTGGGCAAGGTAATGCAGCACCTCTTACTAAGCAACAAGTTCTGGTAAACGCTGGAGATGAAAACGTAAAATTCGACGACAAAACACATACCGATGCAGAGTCGGAACGAATAGAAATGTCATGTTCTGCAAATGTCACCAGCGAACTCTCCCATCCATCCACTGAGTTGCCTGCGCAATTGCAACAACAACAACAACAGCAAACACCATCAGCTTTAGTAAAAAGTTTGCTGGCGAATAAAGTAAATCAACGGCAACAAAAACAAAAAGATCTAAATATCGTTAATTCACCGGTTTCGGCGGTAACAAGTGCAGCATCCGAAACAATTACAAACATTAATACATCTGGTAATGTTTCAACGTCTCCGCAACCAATTAAAGTAACTAGTACGGCTATAAGCGCTCTGGTTAATAATCCTTTGTTGCAGAACACGCCCGTTAAAGTTGGACAAACTACCATAAAACCGTTGAACCCACATTTAACGATAGAAAAGAAATCGTCAACGGATTCAACGCCACCCCCTTTGGCACCCCTCAGCGGTAACAATGTAACCAAAGACGGCAATGGTCGACCCATCATTCTATCTAATCAAGTTCTGGTGGATATATTCGATAAGAAGAATATCGATGCGTCCATGAACAGTAGTTTGGTGAAACGTAAGCAGGATGATATGGATGCGAGCAGTAAACGTCAAGCGTTTGATGCGCGATGTTCCAGAGATGATGCGCAAGCAGTGACGCCATCAAAGAATGCTGCAAACCTGTACGCTGAAATGGCGGCTTCTATATTAGAAGATGAAGATTTGGATGATATACCACCTGTAGCCCAAACACTACCCACTCAACTGGCTATGGAGCCGGCACAACCAATGCAAACTTCTCTACTAATGCCTAAGGTGCAGACACAGACGCCGACACCGGCAAGTTCTCTTCAGACTGTCCCCAGGCAAATAGTGTTCCAAACTAATCAATCGTCACAAATTAAATTAGCGCCAGCCAACACAAACCAGCATACGCAACAATTGCCGAATGCCATGGCCACCATAAAAACCGATCAAGGATTGCAGACGGTTCCAGTTATTTTGCAACAAAAGCCAATGGATCCAAATCAACCGACAGCTCAACTATTTCAACAGGTTATACAGCAGGCATCATCTCCTCAACAAACCCAGTACATACTGGCTACTAATCCTCAGGGGCAGACGTATTTAGTAGCGCAGCCAGCTCCTGTAGCTGCACAGGCGCCAACGCCCCCACCACCCACGCAAACCGTATTGGTAACACAAACACCGCAACAACAATCCACTGGCACCAAAACCATAATAATATTGCAGCAGCAGACCTTACCGCCTTCTTCAACGCAACAGCAACAACATCAACAAATAATAACGAATACCACAGCCAGTAGTGGTCAAAAAGTCATCATGACCACAGCCCAAGGTCAACAAGTCCTGGTGACACAAAGGCCGCAAACTCCGCAGCAAATTTTCATAAATCCTCAGACTGGGACCGCAACCCATATACATGTACCCCTCAATACCGGACAACCGACAAATTTAATGCCGCGTCAGATTATGCAGACATCGCAACACATGCAGCAGCCGCAACAAATAGCTGCCGGACAAATTTCGCCATCATTACTCAATCAGTTAAATCAAATACCGGCCACTATCAAGCTGCATCAACCGGTAGCAGTACAAAGTCAACAGGCCGCACCCGCTCCCCAACCAACTACCATATCACGTATTAGCAAGAATGTGTCTCTGGTACAGGCCGGAGTGAATTCATCATCGCCCTCTACTCCTGTGCCCATACCACAACTGCAACAACACCAATCGATAATACAACAACACATTATATCTGGAGGCAATGTACCTGAAAAGCGCCACGTTTTATTGGGAGGAGGTAGAGCTATTGAAATAAAAGAAACTGTCATCACGCAGTCCCAGCCACCACCACAACAGTGTCAGCTTAATTCGCAAACTATAATCACTACACAGCCACCGCCGACGCCAACACCGCCCAAGGCCTCTACCCCCCCACAACTGCAACAACAAGTACAGCAACAATTGCGCAGTGTTATTGAGCAGCAACAACAACATCCATCGATTATACAGCAAAAAATATCGGTACCGCTAGTTCAAGCAACAACAAATACATGTATGCCAGGCACTCCCTTATTGTTGGCGCCCAAGGTAAGTGAAATTGTTCATAGTCGGTGAGTTCCAACTATTGTGCAATCGTTCTTATTTCTACACTATATTCAGTTGAATGAACCGGCCACTGGAATGGTGCAAACAAAAAGCATCACTCAATCTCCGTTAGTAGGGCAGAACCCATCTGGAACAATTAACAGTCAAACTATAATGAAGCGATCGTCCCTATCAGGAACAACTTCTTCTTCTTCTTCTATTATAAAGCCTGCATTGCCACTTGTGAAAATAGCACCAAATACAAGTAACGGACCGCCACCATTAGCTCCGGCCACACTGAATTCAAAACAAGTGACGATTGCTCAACAGCAAACACCACAAAAGAGTCATCAGCTACAGCAGCAGCAGCATCAACAACAACAACAACAACAACAACATCTAGAGTATATAAAAAGAGACGAGAAGGAGGGTCACACAAAAGTCAACATAACCAGCGCAACCGCACATACAACCACCATGAAATCAGGTGACTGTGGCAATAATGTCGCCAATGAACGTCAACAAACAACAATTGTTGCTACCTTTACAGAAAGCAACAATTCAAGCAGTACTACAACTGCAGCACCTACTACTCAAACATCGCCAATGCAACTGCAACAACAATCACAAAATATACCAGCAACAATTGGCCAACAACAGCACCAGCAAATTGTACCGCAGCTGTCGGCCGCTGACGCCCAATGGTTATATATTTGCGATTGGCGGAATTGTCCGCGTCACAAATACAAAACCCTTAACGATTTGCAACACCACGTATGTACTGCGCATGCACCGGACCATTTAGATTCAGTTGCCGAAATATTTTGCCAATGGGGTATAGGGCCCGGTTTGTGCGATGGCCTGCCACGGAAAAAATTCGCCTTAATGACTCATCTCATCGAACGACACTTAACACCCGGGAGTTTAAAAGCTGCTGTACAACGTCGCATAGCTACCGGTATGCATAATATAAATCCCTCAAAGCCACCAGTAACGATTATACGTAATTTGGATCAATCACAGAAGGCCAATACTCCAGCAATAACAACGTTCCCAATTAATTCGCCCCCATATAGTATACCAGTTCTTGTTGGGCCGACGGCGTTGCACGCCATTAGGCGGCACACAACAGATTCATTGATCGCCAAAGAACTGATGGACGAAAATGAGGGACCAGTCACCAAAAGCATACGCCTAACAGCCGCCTTAATTTTACGAAATTTGGTCACATACACTTCGGTAGCAAAACGGAGTGTACGTCGCTACGAATCGCATTTGGCCAATATTGCCCTAAGTAATGTTGAAGCTAGTGGCATCATTTCGACCATTCTCTACGAATTGAATAATTAAGATATAAAATAGAAAATACCAAGCAACCGTTTTATGTTTTCTACAAAAAGAAATCGATTTCAAAAATTGTAGTGGCGTGCATCTGCTTGAGTAGACCATTAAAATATAGACACTTATAGCATCAGCAACAGCATCTGAGTGGATTCCGTTAATTTCTTATATATCGAAGAAAACAGTAAACACATGCGTATATGTATCAATAAATTGTTGTGAAAATGTCCAAGTGTCGCTTTGTTACGAACAGAATCGGACAATATTTGGAACCTCTTTACTCCCTTTATTTAAAAAGAACAACTTTTTTATTTGACAAAAATTGTCAATGCAGTTAAACAAATGATCGAATAATTTGTGTATAATTATATTATAAATTGGCATTTTTTTCCGTTATTTGAAAAAAAAAAAGTATGCTTAAGATTACAGAGAATCATTGAGAACATTTCACAAGAAAATAAAGCAAAAATTTACAAATTAATTTGATACTTAAACATATTTAAACAAACATGGTGAAAATCTTATGGTCGATCAAGCCGCCCATTCAATACCCTGCACCACTTGTTTCTAAAAGATAATTCGAAAAAAAAAAGGAAACACAAGTTATTATTAAAGTTCTCTTAAAATAGTTTAATCAGATCCAAATTTGGCACTGTGAAATATTAAGGCGTGGCACAATTTTTTTTTTTTTTTTGAAATATGTTAGCAAGTGTAAATTTTCGGAAGTAAGGACAACTTAAAGTCAATGGGGCAAGTGATTCTAAATCGATCGGTATAATAAGCGGTTTACATACGCACAGACTCAATGTCCCCTTTGCTGCAAGGGGTGCATGGTATAAATATGCTTTGTATTTGTATTTGTACCTACACATATACAGTTGCAGAATAATTGTATGTATGAATTTACTTCTGCGAAATATATATGAGAAGAAGTAAGTTTTGTTACTAAGCGTGTAAAAATATCCTCTTATCCGATTAAATTTATATATATGTATGTTTATGGTAAATGTGTACATTTCTATAAGAATAATTAATTATTATTTGTCTCTCTCTGCAGTACATACCCATGCACGTATACTTTTGTTTATATTTATTTATGTATAGATTTATTTTGTAAAGTCTGAGGTACATCTCCAAATGTGTATGAGATGGTGTAATTAAAATCAACTGTTAGGCACATATATACAATAGCATAAAGTGTTGTGTGGCCCTCGAAAACGAATGAATTCCTTAACTAATTATATAATACAAATATTTATACAGCTGCATCCGATGGGACTTACCACTTTGAGTGCAAGTGGTTAAACCTACGCCACAACTTTTAGTTTTAAAATCTAATAGAAAGTATTTTGTAGATCGAAAAATATCCAAAAGGTAAAACTATTGCTTCAACTAAGCGCTGTATTCTCTCTGCTTATTAAAAAACATTTACGTATTTCATTTGAGTGCATTGTGAAGAATGAGCTGTAATGAGCGGACGTATTGTCTTTCAAAATCACCAAGAAACGGCTTCAAATGGTCACCTGGACAAAGCGTTCCCTCTAGAGAAGCTTTTTCATAATCTTATAGAAAATAATAATTGACATCAAAAGAAAGAAAAACAAACTTTTTTTAAAAACTAGCTTTCCGTTTATAAAGAAGAATATAGACAATGATATATACATACATACATAACTGTAAACTTGATGATACCTCAAAATACATATGTAACAAAAAAAAAAAAAAACAAGTAGACAAACAAAAAAGTTGTATTTGGCTAAACCAAACCTTTGGTACCCACCACCACCTTAGGGCATTAAAAATAAAAACTACAATGATGGCAATAATGCTTCCACATTAAGTTCATAATCTTAGTCTAACTCTTATATCGTCTCTTTATCACAAATACTTTAAAGGGTTGTCCAAGGTATGCGCTGCGCTGTTTATAGCGAGATTATATAACAACAAAACAAACGGAACAAAGTCGGAAGGACGCATTTTGTTACGAAAACAATTACATATATATGGTGCGCGCATATTTTAATAAAATTAATAAATTTGATTTGTTGATTTTTGCTTTCTTCTTTGGCCTCTATTTAGAGTCTTAATTAGGCAATGTCGACATTAACAGCAAAACAAAACAACACGTTAAAGTATAGAATACAAACATATAAGAATAACAAAATATATACATAGTAGGGGCGTAGTATAAATACATGTATACGTAGAGTATATTTGTAGATCTATGTCGGTTTAAAGTCCAGCCTTATTGTTATATGACTTGAGCGATTATATGAAAGATGTGAGTCCTTGCCAGTGCCACGTACGAGTCATATCCAATAGTAAATTTTTCTTTTACAATTTACCAACTTCAGCCAGTAGTAAGCCAACTACTCGGTCAGTCTCGCGTACGCCCTCATCTCTTATAGCGTGCGCACTGCTCATTACGGAGTTTGAATGCTGGGACACACATTTTATTATTCGCTCATTTTGTATGTTCTATAAATTATCTAGTAGTTCAGACGTCATCAGCATGGCTGTGTCATTTAAAGTAGGGGTATCTGGGACTGGCTGTGTAGCAAAATTAAGTATGTTTAAATCGTTGGGTGATTTTTTACTGTCGTTCACAAAATCTTCACTGTTTGTTAGCATTGGTTCATGGGTCAGGGGTGCATTTATTCCAACTACATCGGCACCCATGAGATTTTCATTATCCACGCCGCTAAATGTTGAACTAATGCTTTCGTCCAGGGTGTGTCCATTAATAAAAAGATCATTTGTAATTTCCGAGGGGCTATAACGAAAACTACCTGATGTAATGGTGATTGGCGTGGAAGGCATTGATTTCGATATGTCACAATTAGAGCGCGAAAGGAGATACGAGCCACTGTTTACTCTACACGTGTAATTGTTATTGCTTTCGGTGTAACGAAGCCTATTATTACTGGATACTGTACTAAAGGCTTGAGTATTACGATCATAGATGCGTCTAACACTACTGAAAATATTGTGCTGATTATGAAGATGCGGTAGAGGCGTTGAAGGTACTGAACGTGACACGGTTGCTGACATACCACCGACAAGAACACTTCGTGCGCTAATATTGCTATTAATTGACGCTGTGAAATTACCAGCACTACTATAACCGGACGACGAGCCTACAGACGAGCATGTTGCGATGGGTGTACTGGACTGATTTAGGCTCGAGAATTTCGTAACAAAATCTGGTGAAGATAATATCTCATTAACATCCACTTCATCTAATATGACGGTGGTGTCTGAGGCGACCACGCCGCCCACTTCCTCTAGCTTAATGGTGCCACTTTGTTGACTGCAGCTATTCTCCGAAATCATTGTCGTTGAATCTCCAAAATCTGTCGGTATAGGTGTTTGGGTTTGGGAGGGACATGCCGAATACACGCACATAGCGTTTGCAGTGGAGGCTTCAAAACAGCGATTGAAATTTGGCGAATGACTGCGTTGCAGTTGTGAAAGCGGTACGGATTGCGAACGCTGCGTCACCTCATTCAAAACATTAAAAGCGTCAGCGCCCGTAATGCCGATGTCAGCAGTATGGAGAGTCGCATGTGTGCTATTTTTATTACAGCAAGACGTCGGTACTGGTTCGGAAGTTTCGCCAAAAAGGTCCAAGTCCAGTGAATTTTGGTCGGTAAGCATTGAAGTTGATACTGAAGCGACGCCGGTTGCATTATCGTTGTATCGAAAATTTCCGTTACACATTCCACCATGCGCTAGCCATGGACCAATCAATATGGACTTGGATGTGCCATGTAATTGTTCTTGCTTCTTATTTAACAAAGATGGACTCGGTGGAGCAGACGCCGAACTTACATTGAAATAAGTACGCTTGCGGCGACCCGAACCTATCATTGGATCACTCGAGTCACAGTCCAGGGAATGTTGTTTGGTCAATAAACGGGACATACTGGGGCTTGCAAAAAAGGACCCGTTATTGCCTAGACCGCTACCTGCCGATAATGGTGTTGTATTGATGTTCGGAGATATTGGTAGAAAACTGTAATTTTTCCGGGTTGCATTTATATCTGGGGTTGCGGTTAAAGCATTCACATTTACCTTTCGCTTAATTGCTAATTTTTCTTGCACTTGTTGTTCGTGATGATTTAATTGTTGTCGTTTCTGTTGATGATGCTTTTGAGACAATTGAGTCAGAGACGCTGAGGCAGATCCAACAGTAGCGGGTGGTGTTAAAACAGACGATGCCGCATTGCCAGCATCGTACGTCGTACTTAATAAATTAACATTATTTGAAATACCAGACCGCATCGCCGCAATTTTATTCACATTGCCACTTAGTGCAGCAGTGGACATGGCTTGTGCTGATGCGTTCATTTTATTCGCCGGTATTTGCGGTGTCATTTTGTTGTTGCTCATCGTAGCTATCGCTAACGGAGCAGATGTTACCGTTGCGGATGACGTTACTTGTGTAACTACTGTTGAATTACCGTTATTGGTGCTGTTGTTTTTATTAGAAGCAGCATCAGAGGAAGGATTTCTATTTAAATTTTCCTCAGCGTCTCCCATCTGAAAATATTGAAGCAATTCGGTTTCTTGATCCTCAGAGTTCTCTTCTTCGACAGGCAAAAAATAATCATCCAGCTCATGTTTGTCCATATTGCAAATACTAATGACACGTTCTCTGGGTAGCCCTAGGTTCTCCGGAAGATCCGTATCTTTTACAACGCTTACATCAGGAGGATCACAAGCAGTCGCAGCTGCTGCCAATAATTTTTTAGCTCGTAACTGCTGTAAATTGCGTGATAAAACTTTGGCTTGAGGCGGACAATTGTTTCCACTGTCATCTTGTAGATTATAACAATGAGGGCTGACTGAAGGGGCCATTTGACTAGTGGGCGGTCCCATGCTGAAATTGCTGGACGCCGTATGTGGGGGTGATGTTGTAACTCCGCCACTTGTAGGAGGCGGTGTGCTCGCCGTAGTTGTTATAATTGGTAAAGCTGTAGTAGTGGAAAAGGCAGGTGTCGCCGCTGGTTTGGGTGAATTTACCCAAAATCCTTTCGTTTGTTGTGCCTTTAGCACTTTCTTACAGAAAATGTTTGATGTGCTATAATCATCGATTATCACCTCTTCCTTTATTTGGATATGGGCTGGCAGAATGTTGGCCGGAGGCTTCTCCTCCAAGGATGAAATTTCAATAATCCTTGGAGTTAAATTCTTTACAGCTCCTACATTTGTAGTAGTTTGTGGTTCACTTGCATGGAGTGGTGGTGGTGGTGGTGGTACTCTAGAACCTAAAACACTACAATCGATTATTCCCTCCCGTGATTCTGCTGCTAAATTCATGGGCATTAGTTCGGTCTGTTGTTGCAAAGACGGTTCTACTATTTGCGGCAAATTGGGATGAGTTAAAACGGCCGGATATATGGAAGTGTCCATTACTTCTTGCTTAATCTTTATCATCTTCATGTTCTTTTGACCATCTTCTTCAGCCGGTGAACACACTGATTGCTGACTAAACTTGGGGCTGTTTGATGGTGATAATTGTTGTTCCTGCGTTTGATGTTGATTGTAATTGGACTCGGAGGACGACGATCCCTTACGTTTCTTTTTTCGCCTCTTTTTCAAAGGACCCATGTCCTAAATGAAATTGATAGGATACAGTTATGTATACAATTTATTATTATGTGATAAGAACAACACGTGTTCGTTTAAATTCATACATTACCGTTAATGAACGCTTTTCTTTATTTTGGTGTTTCTTCTGGGCAGCAGTGGCACGTGTAGAACCTGGATTTGGCGTATGAGTGCCTGACAGTTGATGCTTGACGTGATTTGCCAAATCAATAAAATTTTCCACTTTTGCATGCAATATACTTTCAGCCCATTGTTTGATAACTGGCCAATATTGTTCTCTATCTTCACTTGTATTATTATTGTCTGGGCAATTTTTTTCCACCTCGAGGTGAGCACTGCTTGTTGTGGAACAAATTATGGGCAATTGTGGAGCTGGTAGTTTGCTAGTTTTACGCATAGCAGCGTAACAATAGCGTGAGTGGCCACGGGTACCTAAGCGACGTGGCCGTATACCTGGAAATACTTGCTTCATTACTTTGCCAAAATCTGCCGTTGACAACGGCTTTATATCCAATCGGTCACAATAAAGCCTGTGGTCATATTGTGAGTAGAGACGGCATTCTTATTATGTGCAACACTTATACTTACAAATAATCATTGTATACATCTTGTTTAGGTATAGACACTTGAGGATCCTGTTCTAAATGGGTTCGCACCCAGTTAATGGTATGATTTATTTCCGAACGAGTTCCCAAGGGATTTTGAGGCTGGCGCAAAGGGTCTAAATTAGGGGCGACTAAAACATCAAACAATAATATAATAAAAAATTGTATCCATACCTGTTTCAGGCATTTCGCCTGGTAAGCGCAAATATAGTAAAAGCTTTTCCACTGGTCGTAAGGTGGAGATACGATCTAAAATTTGCATGACTTGCTGTTTGGCTTGCTCACTAATATATATAAAAATAGAAGGTTAATAATTCGTTTGTTGACTTATTTGTGTTTACTAACCTCACGCCAGATTCTACAACCTGTTGAACAGACTTGAGTTTTTCATCGTCTAATGTTCGAACTCCCAAACCCAACAGTCGTCCATGTGGTGCAGCAACGGCTAATTTACTAGCACCACCGCCACCACTACTAATAGCGCTTATTACTTGTTCAGCTATTTGACTAGGAATTGCACCAGAAGTTGTTTGCTCTTGAGCCGAATGATTTTGCCGAAAAGCCGACGAAGTTGTTGGATTATTACCACTTGTTACGGGTAAATGGGCACTAGACTGAGCAGTGGAGAAAGATGATGCCATTAGTTTACTAAACTCGTATTGCTGTTGTTGAGAATTTAGATTATGAAATTGTTCCACTCCGAATAGTATTCGTTGTCCTGTAATTTGAGGAGTAGTTGACTGGTTATTGTTCGTGGTAGATGGTGAAACATATTGATTTGCAGTTAACACTGTAGAGACAGAAGCAAAGGAAGATGGTAAAAAGCCACTGGGTGCAGGTACATTTGAAGCTATGGTTTGTGATGTGGCAACCAGAGCAGCCGATGGAGATGTTAACGCATGATTTATTAGCGGTGTTTGGAATCGGGCTGTTGTATAAGAGACGTCTTCAGGTCGAAGACTACTATGATGAAAAGTGTTGTCATAAACAATATTGCGAGCTGCTGCTGATGGAGATGTTAACGATAATGGTACCATATCAAGTGTTGCCCCCGATATGGTGTAATCGGACAACTGTCTTTGTAACTGTTGCTTTTGCGTTCCTGCTAGCGCCGACACCGATACACTTTTTGGCCAAAGTCCTGTTTGTTCATTCTTTTCGGACATGTCGGTTTCTTAATCCAATGTAAATTGAGACACTCGTACACAAATGTGTAATCTCGGTTACTTCTGATATATTACAACAAATATAATCGCTTTTTTCAACTTTAACCCCAAACCACTGATAAGGTACAAAACAACTTAATTAAACTTATACCTAGGAGTGCGAGGGCCACCCTCACCACTCGTTTTTCCCTTATTTTACACTTTTATACTTAAATATAAACTTTTGTGCGCTGTAAATCGATATCCTTAAGACACTATGTTTCTTCATATTTTAAACGTTTAAAATCTCAATTTTTTTGGCAACATATTGTATATAATGTTGCATTCGTGGAATTAATTTTAATTTTTTTAATTATGCAAATATAACTGATAATGTTCTTTCCATTTTCCTTTCTTTAAAGAAAAATTTTATCTGCGTTGTATTACAAAAAAACATTACAAACATTAGCGTGAGGCTACCAAACTGGAATGATGTAGCAATCTCAATGAAATATTGCGAATGCAACATCTTTATAATCAATATTCAGTCACACAGACTTTTTAAAAAACTTGAAAACTTTAATATTTGAATCGGATAAACTACATAAGTGATGCTTTTTTGATTGATATTTTTATTAAAAACTTATATTCTTGTTTAAAGAATGAAACTTATTTATTTAGTAAATTTATTTTGTTATTATCTTTATTATAATGTCATATAATTACTTTTCCTGATTCGTTAAGTCGTTACGATTCGGTTGCTAATTGCTTGCGCAGAAGTAATTACAGTTCTATTGCTGAATCGCAAGTATATAAATTTATCAATAAAATATTTAATTTAAAAAAATGGATACAGCACCACAGAATGTAAATAAATATACTGTGAATTATTCAAATTATAATTGTGCATATCGTTGTAGAAATCAACCTTAGGCGCCTTAAGCAAAGAAGAAATCATAATCAAATATAAGGGGTTACTGAATTTAGCTAAAAAAGCCAAGCAGGCGAAAGATGGTAAGAAACTGTATAAAAATCGTTCTACATAAAATGAAAAATATTATAACTTTCTTTAAAAGAATTAGCTGAAGAAAATCGACAATTGAAGGACAATATACGAAAATACGAAGAACAACAGGAAACCGATAAATCAACCTTGTCGACAATGCAAGAAATGCTTGCTTCCTTTACAGAGAAGAAGCTAAATTTAACAAATCAAGTAACCGAGTTAGAGAGACAACGCCAGACAGACATGGAAGCATTGGCAAGTCTATCAATTGAAAATGAAAGTGTAAAAAGGCAATTGCAGCGCTTCAGTGATGACAACGAAGTATTGCTTGCGAACTTGGAACGAATGGAGGCACAACTACAACAAGTCAATAATATAGGCGAAGAACAAAAGGATGATTTGATATTGTTGGACGAACAAGTGAATAAATTAAAAAATGTTGAAAGAGCATACGAACAATTACTGCAGGAGAAACTAGAAATGAGTAAAGCTTTAGAGAAGCTAAGGGAAAAGTATACCTACGTAAAAGAAATCAATACTGAGCAAAAACAAAAATTTAATTTGTTAAAAGAACGATTTATTGAAGTGCACGGAAAGTTGAAAAAGTTGAAGGAGTGTAAAAGAGTTCTTTTAGAGACACAGCATGAGTATGGCGAATCAGTAACTCAATGGCAGAATCAAATAATAAATGCATCAAAACTTCTGTGCCAACAACTTAATAAGTTAAAAACGGAGAATGTTCAACTTTTACAAAAGGTTGGCGAAAAAAGTCACTATTATGATAAAGTTACTATAAATCGTTTAAACCAATTGCTGAAATTAAGTGAAAAAGCCTTCCAAGAACACAAGGGCTTGCAGTACGAAAACTCTAGACTCTTAAGTAACCAAGAGAGTTCGGTGTTGAGAAGAAAAGCAATAAAATGTATAGAAATACCTGCAGTTAAACTCCATAAATTAGATGAATTAAGTCTTAAGGCTATTGAGGAACATGAAATGCTTAAAAAGAAAAATCACCAACTTCAAAATTTAGTAGATTCCACAAATAGTCTGAAACTTTATGCGATAGTACAAGACATACTTTTACTATGTGATAAAGTTAAAGAGGAGTATGATGGCAAACTTCAAGAAATAGAACAACTAAAAGAGGTCAATAAAAAACTGGAAGCAGAAAATAATCAAGTAGTCCTTGCAAAAGCAGTATTAGGCAATAGTCAGGTGGAAAGCACAGAACTTTTACATAAGCTTCAGAATGTCGAACAAGAAAAACAGAATTTACTGGAAGAATTGGATCAATTGAGAACCAAGTGGGAGACTGAACGAATTGTTCTTCAGGATAAATTAAACGTTATACCCCACGAAAGGGTACAACACGAAGATTTATTGTGCGTCCAACAATCATTGGCGGAAGTACAGGCTTTACACAAACAAAAGGAGATGGAATACACCCAACTGTTAAATGAAATGCAGGAATTAAATAAAGCTTTAAAAGACCGGACTGATCTGATATCGCGTCAACAATTCAATTACAACGAATTACTAAAGGATATGCACGATAAATCTGAAAAACTGAAATTCATTGAAAAATCACTTGACACAAAAGAAATCGAAATGCAGCAAAAACAAGCAAAACTAGAAGCATTAACGTTGGAAGTGGAAAGTGCCCGCCAAAAGGTGGAACATTTGGAAAGTGCTTGTTCGCTCAACGCAGAAAAAGCACATATTCTCAGCACTGAAATCGAAAAGTTGAGATCAGTCGACACCTTCAAGCCGGCCAACAATAATACAGAAGAAAAGCGAAACGCTGAGTTAACGACATGCGTTGAACAGCATCAGCTCAACAAAGACCAACAATTGATCATTGACCTAAAACAAAAAAGTCAAGAGTTAACTGATCAACTGACAGCAGCACAACAACAAGTTGAGGCATTGCACAGAAAATACATGGAAGAGCAAAAATCAGTAGAAGTGCTAAAAACTGAAAATCAAAAGTTACAAAATGCACGCAATCAGACAAATGTTTTAAATCTGGAAATCGAGGCGGCAGAAAAATCTCTAAGTGAGGTCACAGCCAAGTTAACGGCTCGTACCAATAAACTGAGCCATCTCGAGGAAGTGCTGGCAACGCAAGAGGCCAACAACAAACAGTTATGTCAGGAAGTTGAATTACTGGAGGCAGCTAAAGACGCTGAGGTAAAACATTCCGTGGAACTGAAAGAACAAATTGATCATTTGCAACAAACCCTTAGGGATGTAGTGCACGCTAAGCAGCAAGCATTCGATAAAAACCAATCCTACAAAATTGAAATTGAAAATTTACAATCAGAACTGAAAGATGCTCACACTGAATGGACAAAAACATCCAGTCAACATGAAGAAGCCGCCACAACGTTAAAAACTGAAAATGAATCATTGACGCATCAGTTAAATATTACTCAAGAGAAACTGCGTTCAGTTGAGTATCGTCTGAAAGCGACTGAACGCAACACCGAAGCTTTGCGTATAGAATTTTCAGACTACAAGGTAAAGGCGCAAAATGTTTTAAAAAAGAACCAAACACGAGATCTGACGTCAGAAAAGGACTTTGAGGAGGAAATTGTAGCTCTCAAACACTTGGAGGAACAACATAAAAGAATTATAGAAGGACTTACCAGCAAGTTGGCTTTAGCCGAAAAGCAAAAGCAACTGATTCAGGATGACAACGAACATTCGAAAAAACGCATTAAAGAGTTGACGCAAACCATCGAAGATTTACACATTCTCAATGAAAGCTTAACGCAGAAAATACAACAACATATTCAACAACAACACGAAGCTTTGAAACAACACCGCATACAAATAAATACTATTGACGAAGCTCATAAGGAGCAACTTCAAAATTTGCAGCAATCTTGCGAAAAGCAACTCGAACAACTTCGTACAGAGTTAACTTCCCAGAGACGTTTACCACCCATTATTGGGGCTTCATTACCTAATCAGTCACCCGCACCAATAAATAAAACTGATTTTACGTTGATGGAACGTGAAGATGCCGAAGGTTCCGAAGAGGACTTGGCCACTTCACGTAAAACTTCAAACGCTTCTACAAATAATAAACGCCTTCAGTCTCATGATTTTATGACACTGGACGAGTTGTTAAACACTTCGATTAATGATATTCACACCGAAACGTTAATCATGAGAAATGTTGAAGACTCTGACCATGTCAACACCAGCATCCTGAATAGA
This sequence comes from Crataerina pallida, assembly GCA_949710015.1. Classification (NCBI taxonomy): domain Eukaryota; kingdom Metazoa; phylum Arthropoda; class Insecta; order Diptera; family Hippoboscidae; genus Crataerina; species Crataerina pallida. The sequence goes on along the minus strand of OX453290.1, from coordinate 31,346,327 downwards.
TTGCACGCCGAACTGAACAACACCAAAGAACGTTTACAGAAACAAGAGATCAGAGTGCGGCATCTGACTGCTTTGCTAGCAGAAAATGAACAAGATTTGGCCAAATTAACACAAATGAACGATATGTTGAAAGAAGAGCTTCGCAGACAGGAACGCTCAGAGGAACGGGAACAGCACATGCATAACTCTGAGTATCTAAAAAATGTATTAATAAAAGTAAGTCCAGGCATTAGTACTCTTCCATCAAACTCATCTGAAAGTCTTTTGTTACCGAAACAAGAAATGAAATTAATTTGTAATCGATTTCTATATTTTTGCCAGTTTCTTACATTAAATCAGGGCGATGAAAAAGTACGATTGGTACCGGTTCTGAATACGATTTTAAAATTAAATCGCACCGAAACTGAAATATTAAATTGTGTGGCTAAAGGTCAAAGAGGTAAGCTTCACGTATTTTGTATACCCTGCACCACTTGTGGCACTTGTACGTGCAGATGTTTGTAACTCCTAAACGGCAAATGCCAAATCTAACCATGTCCGTCTGTCTGTCCTTGCGAATTTGTGCACAAGCTATAGAATGCTAGTTTTGAAATATTTCGATGAAATTAAGTACAAGGACATGTATTGGCCTAAAGGAAAAAAAATGGACTGAATCGCACCATTTTTAGAATCCGATCGAACCATTTTTATAACCCCTTTTCATATAATCATATATCACGAAGTGACAACTAAATTAATTGTAGCATAATTTATGGAGTCAAGTGGTGTAAGATATTGAATGTTGGGACTTGACCGCCTATAACATTTTCTTTTATTATTTCTAATAATTACTTTTTATTAAATTATATTTAGTAAATACTGAGTCTAGCCAACGTAACACTGGTTGGGGTAATTTTCTAACATCATGGAGCAGTAATAATCACACGTAGAGGGTGCATCAAATGCAGTCACTATACTTGTATAAAAATTAAAATATCCTAATCGGTCACCACCTATTAAAGACTACTTAACGGAGCAAATAAAAAAGTTGACCGTGTGCGTCTTCTTTTACTTACTGTTGCAAACTGTGCTTTCATTTTCTGCACAGAATAAGTTTTTTATAAATTACAACTACAAGGGTTTCTTCCATTCGACTTTACTCTCATTTTTCAAAAAATCGGCGGTAAAAATAAAAAACAAAAAGACATAAGTAGAGTTAGAAAAGGTAAGCAGTTCGTTTTTATCGTTGCTTGCCAAATATTGTACATATTGTTAGAAAATTATATATATTAGGGATAAGTACGACAACATTTACATTCAGATTACTTGGATACAAATTTAATTTTTCCATATATGTATTAACGTTAATTTTTAAAAGTGATTACTCTTATAAATAAATAAATAAATAAGTCTGTTATTTTATTTATATATTTCACCATCATTTCATTTGTCAAAATTGTGATTATTATTAATGTATGCAATAATGGTTGAATTTTCCTATTTGAAAATGTAGTGCGTTTTATCTATTTGAAACATAAAAGTACAACACTTAATATTTCACTCTTTTGGCTTTAAATTCACCTTTGTCCTTTGACGAAAACAGGCCCCGTTTACACATTGTTGATTTTGATATAAGGATATGCTTAAAGGCGATTGCAGACCATTTTTACTTTACGCTTCTCCGCCAAGCACAGTCAGAAATAACTTATTTTTCCATCAAAATAATCACTTATGTTATAAAATAAAAAAATTGATATTCTCAATAATTGTTCATTAAATTCGTGGAAACCTACATTCCTATAAAGTTTTTTCATATGACGAAGACGCATATTTACTCATATTACTAAACAAATTAAAGCGTAAATTATGTTATTAGCTGTACAATTGAAACTAAGTGATGTGAGGCTTGGTCGACTTTATTTGTGACGACATTTATTGCCAAACACCCGCATAATTGCCTACCAAAGTGGCTGGCAGTGGACCACCGGCTGCAAATAAACGCATACCAGTACTGTCGTAGCAATGTGTATAAATGGCGGGTACATATTTTACATTAAAGCCATCCATTTCGTCTTCCGGATACTTTTTAAATAAACGTAAATAAAATGTTCAATGTAGAGCGGACTACTTCCCCTAATTGTAATTCGTAACTACATACCACAATGCCTTTACTGCATTTAAGAGTAACGGTGCGTGCCGCATTTACGCTACTTTCCAGATATTTGCCGGCACGTATATCATAGAAGAGCAACATTCCCAAGCCAGTGCCCACAGTTAATAAATTTCCTTCAAACGAAGTGGCTCTAATGCCGCAGCCACTATAACGTGACGTTATCTTTTTAATGGTCTGTCAAATGAAAATGTATCTTACCACAATACAAACAGTTATCTGCTTTTAAAAACTTACTTGCAATGTCCGGGTATCCAATAAAATAGTGTAAGAACGACAACCTATGGCATATAAGCCATCGCTGTGATACGCAATACTCACATTATCTTGGCAATTTGGAAGTTTTCGAGATAACTTTTGCTTAAATACTTCAGCGTTAAATATGTGTATGTAACCATTTAAAGATAGCGCCGCAATCTCACGAAACTCTTTGTTAAAACAGAGGGATCGTATCTGAAAGTGAAAAAAAATTAAAATAAAACATTTTAGTTTCTATACTTCAGCAAATTACTCTTTGAGCAGTGCGACATTCGCGAAAACACAAAGGTTTGATGGTTGCAAAAGTTGGACAAGACTCTTTTCCACCATCTGGAAAATTCATATAGTCTTCATTGATGCGCCATAGGGCCATGCGAGAGTCTTTTGAACCCGAAACCAGGAACTGATCATCCAGCCAGCACATACCCATAATTAAATCACGGTGCGCTTCTTCTCCCACACACACAGGGTCCAATGTTGGCAGCCGGTATACAGCAATTTCGGTAGAGTTGCGGCCTCCGGTAGCTAAATACGTGCGACTGGGGTTTATCTCTATAGCATGTAAGCCACCTTGAACTTCTGGCAGATTGGCGCGGTTTGTGGCTAGAGTAGGTATGGCATCTACTCTACGCATATTCACATCATATACAAGTAACTATATGGTATGCAATCAATAAAGAAGTGAAATTTCGAAACACAATCTGTACTCCAAAATGTGCCAACCTTATTGCATTTTGTACCGAAAACCACCTGGCGGTTACTTAACCACTTTGAACAGAACACCTTATTCACATAACCCAAATTGATTTGGGTTTCTCGTAGCATATCATGAGTTAAAACATAACGAGTAGTTTGTTCGAAATTATAGCTTCGTCTCTAAAAGAAGTGGAAAATTTTAACTACACTATATCCGAAAAACATACATCGAATAAATACTTCGTTCAGAGCATTTTCACGACTTCGCACAAAATCGCATATATTATATGAGGTGTTTAGTATTTCTTCTTGTTGTTGAGGTGTTTCTTCATCACTACCGGAATCTTCATATGTCACAAAATCGTCCGGCTTATCGGGCTTGCGTCTACGTTCTTGTCGTAATGCTTTAGATTTTGCTCTTCTTTCCTCCAGACGGGAAGTTATGTGGCACGATGGATATACACCTACCACAGTGTTGCGTGTGGTTTTTACCATACCATACATTATGTACAACGTGAACTTTCCGTCCAATAATATTTGTAACGAAAGACAATTCTATTTCATTATAATTTTTCATTTACAACGGAATCGCTTTTCGATTCAAATTAAACACTAGGTGTTTTTCTTTACCTATATATAGAGACGATATACGTGACGAGATCGAGGTGACAATTTTTCAATATTTCGTTAACAGAAAACTGCGTTTACAACTGTTTTAAGAGAGAGATAAATATATATTAAATCATTATAGCAACTCATAGAATAGGGACCATATTAATAATAGTTAATTTTACTTACGATACTATATGATAGAGATTATAGGTATGCATACTGTAAAGTAAAATACCAAAATAAGCTGTTAAATTTTTTGTCATACACACAATAACGCTGAACGTTTGTTCCCCTCCATTTAAAATTTCGTTCTATTCCATGTTGTTACTGGCTATTGATTTGCAAATTTCTTTTCTAATGAATCAATTATGTTTTTGATAAATTCGCCATCTTGAAGTTTGTAAGACGAGAGGCGTTTGTAAATTTTCATGTTTTATATAGAAAACAAACCGCGCAAATAAAATGTTTTACGCGCATATAATTTTGGCCAAAAAGGGCCCCCTGGCTAGAATATGGTTAGCAGCTCACTGGGATAAGAAACTTACAAAGGCCCATGTTTTTGAAACCAATATTGAGAAATCTGTAGAAGGAATAATGCAGCCCAAAGTTAAACTGGCTTTACGAACTTCGGGGCATTTGCTTTTGGGTGTTGTACGCATTTACTCTAGGAAAGCAAAATATTTGTTGGCTGATTGCAATGAGGCTTTTGTGAAGATAAAGGTGGGTGCAAAAGTGAATACATTTAATTACACTCTCCATCAACTTATTTATATATTTATTTGAAGATGGCATTTCGCCCGGGTATGGTTGATTTACCAGAAGGTCACCGGGAGGCCAATGTAAATGCAATAACCTTGCCTGAAGTTTTCCACGACTTTGATACCGCCCTTCCTGAACTAAACGATATAGACATAGAAGCACAATTCTCTATTAATCAATCTAGAGCGGACGAAATTACATTACGAGAGGACTATGGTAGCTTATCTTTATCTTTGCATGATGACGGCTTTGGCGATGTTGGTTTCGATACTCCCCACGATATGGTTCGTACCGAATTGGATGATGGTCTTAATGTAAGTGAATTTGCATTTTAAACCCACAAATAAATGCTGAAAATGTTTCTTAGATATTCATGAGGGAAGTGATTGAAATTTAATATTTTAAAATGTTTATATTTTTAGGAGCACTTGTTTGATGATAACATTGTTTCGAATGTTATGGAAAATCAAGATAACCTTATGGGTCTCAATGAACAGGGCATGGTAAATTCTCGTTTAGATGGGGATGGTTTTGGTGACGAATTCGCGCGTAAATAATTAATAAATGTATGTGAGTTAGCTTACATAACTAAAATCTATTTCGTTTAGAGCCTGAGTTGTTTGGCGATGAGCTCTTTGGAGAGCCAACTCGGATTGAAACTGAACAGCCGAAGAAAAATCCAGAAGCGCATAATGCGGAAGACTCTGACGATGGTACCGATCACTTTGATGCTCTTGTAATCTCACCGGGGTCACATTGTCACAAATCTCCTGCAATGGCTGATAATAATGGAGGTATGTCACACATAAGTTTAAAGGAGGGTTTGTCGCTATTTTGCGAATTATTTCTTTACTTCATTTCACGTGTAGACGACCACTTGAAAGCAGAGGATGGAAAAAATCTTCACCACAACACATCTAATGAGGAACATGCCCCTTTAATACCAAATGAAGATGAGGGCTTCGCCCTGGCTCCCATTGATGCATCGGCATATAAGGGTGTGACAAAGCCAAAAAGAAAGAGGAAACTAATTGTTGATGAAGTAAAAAATATATCAGGAGAGGAAATGAAGGCACAACTAGCAAATACCTCTGATATTGTGACAACACTAGACCTTGCTCCTCCAACGAAGAGGTGGTATATCATTCAATTGTTTTAACACTTGTTAGAGAAATTACCTGTGATGTTATGTTTTGTTTGCAGGTTAATGTTTTGGAAAGAAACCGGTGGTGTTGAAAAATTATTCTCTTTACCATCAAGAACAATACCGGCCCGTGTTTTATTTTTCAACTATCATCGTTCTCTTATATCGCATATTACACCCTTGGAAGATTTTACATGTCTTGGTCCCGCCGATGTACTTGCTCTTGATCAAATTAGTAATGAGAACGACCCATCAATAATTGTTTACAATAAGAGAGGACGCAAAAGAAAGATAGACATAGTTCCTTCCGTCAATAACCAAATAAACAATGATTTCAATGAATTAACGGCACCGGAAACAGTTCGAGACCCAACAAACAATAATGCTACCGGAGAATCTTTACAAATAAATGTAAACGTAGAAAATGCATCATATGCGGCAACAGAAATAACTGGGGCGGATAGTGTCTGCTTGCAAGGACCCCTGTTTGCAGTGAATGATTTAAGTACAATTGATACTCTGGGCCAGGAAAATAATATTGATGTGATGCCAGTTAACATACCTCCAGGCAGTGACATGAACGATGATTTTAATCGTGACAGCATGACTCCCGTACGACAATCTGAAATTGAAACTTTAGAATCTATTCCAAATCTCCCCGTGGACCAAGTTTCCTCAATTCTTAATGAAGCAGAAAATATGCCCAGAAACTCGGTAGAAAAAAGTGTGAAAAACCTGGAAAAACCATACGATTTGGCAACTGATTGGAATGATTATGCCTTTCCTCCATCCTTTGAATTGCAGGTAGATTTGAAAGCGAAATATGCAGCGTATTGCTCCCACTCTGCCCTCGTTTCTGGGGATATACTTTTAATATTCAGAAAAATGCCCTTTAAATATATATTTTTAAAATTAAATTTATGTATTTAACTTCAGACAAATGCTGATGAACAAATGGAAAATGAAACAAGTGAACAGTTCGAAGAGCGCGTCTTAAATAAAAGAGCTGCACAGTTATTCTTGTTAGTTAAAAATCGAATGGTGAAACAGGAATGCTTAAGTCTGTCGGAGTTAACTGTAAAAAATTCCAGGAAACAGGTATTTTATATATTTAAATATTAACTAAAGAAATAATTTTGTATTCATTCAAAACACACAACAAGGAGGTGTTTTTGTTTTCCGTTTGATTTTCGTTAATGATTTTCTGGAGCACATATTAATGATAGATATTTTAATCAAAATTTGTCTGTGTGGTCGTGCTTATTGCGATATATGTGTGTATACTACATATCATTACATTAATATTTTTTAATTTTAGGCGGCGCAAAAGTTCTACTCGTTGTTGGTTTTAAAGAAGTTTCGTGTTCTCAGTATGTCGCAGTCTGCACCATATGCAGAAATTATAGTTTCTCGAGGTCCTTCATTTGATAATCCTAAACTATAAGTTAAAAATAAGTTAAGAATAATAGTATTGTAAGCTTAATTAAATGTAGTTTATTGGCATCCTTAATTTTACGTAATAAAGTGAACGATTATGTGTTTGAACGAAATTGCAGTTTTATTGTGAGTATAATGCCTTCTGACTATATATTATAAAACAAATGAATATATTACAGAGGGCCAAACCAATTACAAAATCGAAAAGATTACGTTAGATATATTTGAGACTTTTTTACATAAAATATGTCGACAATTTTAAGTTTAGAGTAGTACTGAGAGACTTAAAACTATAAAGTATTATTTTAATGGCAATATTAAATTTAAATCAACAAAATATGTTAAGTACGACTACATCACGGTACAAATAAATGTAGAGCAATTTTAGAACTAAACAGTTTGTATCGTTTTCTATGTTATTAATCAATGATTAACACCCACGGGATTAACATCACGGTACGTCTACCACAATTATGGTGCATTTGGAGACATGTGTTGTAGTAACCAGAAATTTACAACTGAATTTCTGCAGTTTTAATACAACTCCCTAAGTGACGCGTGCTTGCTTGTTCTTCTCCACAACTTGGTTACACACACAATAATTTGCAAATTTCTGTTTTATGAAATGAAAATATTTTTGTATATATTTGATATAAATGTAATTATAATAAAATTACTTGCAATCACATCCACTGGTCTACAATAACATTGATTTTTGATTTTGTTTGGACAAAATTAGTGTAACCTATGCAAATATATACAAGAGTAATTTTTTCCGTACTTTCGCCAATTGAACAATTCCTTATGCGTCTAAAATTTGGTGCATGTAAAGTGGGCCAACAATTACACGTGGTTAAGGTTGTACATACGCATAGCAGAAAAGTTAAATATAAATAAAATTACATTAAATGTTAATTAAAAATTAAACTTGGATTTTTCCTTCAAACGTACTTTAAATATATATATTTATTATTATTGATCTTAACATATACATATATATATATTACGATTCACTTGTATTTAAAATAGTTTTCGTTTATAATAACAGGGTGTACGTTTACATGGTTTAGTGTTGCATTCCACTTTTTACCATTTGTTTATTGTTTACAGTGATGAATTCCAGTTTGTGTCATTTGCTAATATTGCCAACAATTCAATTGATATAAATGTTTGTGTTGTTGTATTCGGTGAATTTGGTATTATAAACAATGATGAGCGTTCTGGAATGGAAATTGTTTGATTTTATAAAACTTTTACCAATAAAACCTCCAATTAAATATTTGAACCTAAACAAAGATATAACAAATGCATGCTACAATTCAACTTTCACTGTTTTATGCGATTCGCAGGGTGGCATAAGTGTCTCATCATCAGAATGGGATTTTACACATTTCCAAACAAAAGGGCAAGTAATTCGCCTGTGCGCTATCACCGAGACCAATTTATTAATAACTCTGGAACAAGATGCCATAACTAATAATATTGAGCTGCAATTGTACAATTTAAAGAAAATGATCAAACGACACCAGGTCGTGATTGTAAGTAAGGCTCATTTGGAGTGTTCATATGAAGTTACCGTTATGAAGGCAATGCTGTTTGATGCTTTTTTAGTTATTGCCATTGGCCTCACCAATGGCTATATTTTATTTCATAAGGCTTCTATATGCAGGGATCTTAGTGTTAATTTTCGCTCCGTACATGTTTGCAGTAAATCGATTAAAGGGATAAATTTTGTTCATAGAAATGAGGATAATGCGAAAATGTTCATTTGCACAGACAGCAGTGTCGTTTGTTTTTCATTGTTTGCCAACGGTACTGAAACGAAAGTTGTGCTGGACAATGCCGTGCACCCCATATTCTGTTGTACTACGTATTTATTTGGTGAAAATGAATATTATTTCATTGTTGGAAGGGATGATGCTCTTTACTGTTACACTGCCGATGGCAGAGGACCTTGTTTTGCTATTGATGGTAGGAAACAACTTTTGGAGTGGTTCGGGAAACATTTAATTGTAGTTTTATCCACTCAAGGAGATGATTGTCATATAATAATTATAGATATTGAAAATAAGATACTTGTGCTTAATGATAAAATTGAAGCAATTGAAGCTATTCTGCCGGTGGATAATCACAATAATTGTTATATTATTTTGAAAAATCGACAAATCCTGACCCTACAAGAACGTGGTATTCAGAGTAAATTGCAACTTTTATTTGATAAAAACTTGTATGACATTGCCCTCAAGATCCTTTGCGGACTGGACACTGCTCCCAACTGTTTGGCTACTGCCTACGCTAAATACGGAGACTACATGCTGCAACGTGGAGATTTAACTAGTGCTGTTAAAATGTATGTTCAGACCATTGGAGGAGTGTCTCCCTTCTCAATTATCACCAAATTAATGGATTTAAAGCACAAACAATACCTAATAGAGTACATGACAGCTTTGGTTAACTCACCCTATGCAACAGAAAAGCACATGGAGCTATTGAAGAATTGCCAAAAGCGTAACCAAATTTCCTCAAAAATGGAAACCGTTTTTGAACCAATTGAATTTAAGGAGAATGACGTCAACTGTACCATTGAAAATCTGCACTTTAATGATGATTCAAATAAAACTGCATCCCTGTTATTAAAGGCGTGCCATAACAAAGATCAATTCCGTGAACTATTCGTTGATATGAAGAAGGGCGAGATATTAAGTTTCTTTAAAAAGTACGGTACAACAATTATGCTAAAACATCCGGCAGAGTTCAGTTATGCCATTGACACTGTTTGTTTGCAAAAGTTGGATTATTCTACTTTTCAACATTACATTGTTCCCATTCTACTCACAGATCGAAAAGTCTGTCTCAATCACTTGAATAGTTTAAAACAACGCCACCACAGTATTTGTGAACCTAACCTTTATAACATATGGTTGGAACTTGTCTTGTTGGAATGGAAAAATCAACAAGCAAACACGAAAAGTGTGCTTGAATTTATCCGGAAAAACAATGATTATTTGTGCGACAAAGATGTTCTGATTGCTTGTCGTCATTATAGTTTTTGGGAGGGTATCATCATGACCTTAATTAATAGTAAAATAAATCTCTTGAAAGTTCGATATATTTTTAAAAATTATTCGGAAAGTTATTTGGATGCAACACTTTTCGGGGATGACATATTTGGTGATTGTTACCCCTTAGGGTTACGTGCTTTAAATAGAGAGAAACGTTTATTTGATAATTCTCCCAGCATTATAAGAATGGTTTTAACTGCTATGTTCGACACATATCCAGAATTTTTGCTTAAAAGTTTGCAGAACGTCTTGTCCACGGATAATTTTTTAATTTCCCATGTCATCAACCTTCTCACCAAAGATAAATTATCGAATATGTTGCAAACGAATATTACACATGAAATAAATGACTTATGCGTACGATTGGAAGATCGATATAAGTTGTTGAAAAGTTATCTGAAAAAGCCAATTGAATATCGCGGTGATATATGTGAAATTTGTAAACAGTCTATCAAGTTGCCGGCAATTTTCTATTTGTGTCAACATTCCTATCACAAAGAATGCCACGGAGCACACGTAAGAGGGACCAGTTGTATAAGGTGTGTGTCAAATAAAGGAAATGCGAATTTAACAACGCAATTGGTATCAACAACTGAATTCTCCCATAACGGTAATATATTAAAAGGCTCTGCTCATATTCTAAGTCAAGGTGTATTTTATAAATTAAATGAACAAATTAGAGCGAGCTCTCTAATTGCTGAAAGTACGAATCCATTTTTATAAACAAGAAATAATTTTGTATAGTGAAAATGTATGCTTTTATAAGGTAAAGTACAGTTCCACCTAATAAAACTTTAAAAACGAATGAAAAAAAAAGAATTCTACCACCAAGCGAAATAATACGTATAGATGAATATTTTTTATATTCGGAGATGAATACTTTTTCGAATTTTATTTATTTAATATTTCATTTATTAGTTTATTTTTGGTTACAAAAAAGTTTCAATTATAATTTAATCGCAGTATTACACCTAAATATGTTTTCACACAAGTTTACTTTAAACAGTAAACTTCTTTACAATTCATCATGCTCAGCTGAATCGGAATCTGATTCTGGTAAATCATCTTTATCTTCAGAATCCTTTTCAGCTTCTTCTTCATTCTTTCTTTGCTCTGCATCTTGAGCGTCTTTCATACTTTTTTCTCCATCCTGTGTAGTTTTGACATTGGCGGCAACTTCCTTAGCGTAGTCGATGTCATCCGTAATTAGAATATTATCGAATATAGTTCCGGATTTTACTTGCCACAAATCAAAACCGATAGTACAAATACTCTTGCGCAAATATATTTTGGAATCGGGAGTGTAATCTGGGTTATCAATTTCGGGATGTTCCCATAAACCTTTATAATTGGGATTGTCCAATTGTTTTGGTTGCCATTCACCCTTGAAATCAGGATTATCTACCATGGGTGGCTCCCACTCTCCGTCCATTTCGTCATCCCAGTCCTCAGGCTTTACAGCATCAGGATCGGGTATATGTTCTGGCTTATCCCAATCTTCAGGTTTTTTGTCATCTGGATCAGGAATGGTGGGCTATAAGAATTAAAAAATAAAAACATAGTAGAAAAAACATTTTGTTGACAACATAAAACAACTTACATTGTCATCCCAATCTTCTGGTTTTGTTGCTTTAGGATCCTTTATTTTCTTTGGTGGTAAAAAGTCCCAATCGTCTTCCAAATTACCCGATTCAACTTTCTCATTATCTATCAACACTTCGTAGGTATTATCCGGTCGCACTATTAGCGTGTAAAAGTGAGTATAAATATCATCCTTGCAGCGAATATCTTTCTTTATGAGATGGTTTTTGCCTTTATAATTGAAAATGACATGCACTTTTTTTGTTCCCGGGCCACAGATATCTGGGCCAAACATAATTTCGTAAGGGGATTCTCCATGCATATCTGTTTGATCTAAGTTGCAATCAAACAATTTTACATATCCGCCACCACAATCTATATTCTGTTCATGTTTTACTGAAAACTGTATAACTAACGGTTTTCCTTCATTACTAAATGTTTCGAACCGTTTAGACATCGCATAAAATCGCGCATCCTCTGACGTTTGTAGACCTGTATGGAAATAGGGTTAAATGGCAATCCGTTTATGATATGGAGAGAAAAGAATTTAATTTTGCTTCTGTTAGTGCTTACCTTTATCTACTTGTTCATCGTTATAGAAGCTACCGGCACTTAAAACAAATTTTCCGAATTCCTTTCCAGGATGCTTGCTATAAATCCATGCATCTTTCCACGAATCTACAAAATGGTTGCGAAATTAATAAAAATCGTCACATATATTTATATATTTAGAACCAACCATCTAAAAATTTTTCTTCCAAGTAAATGGTAGCAAAAGTAGCCCCAAAGAGCGCAAATAAAATTCCTATTTTTAACATTTTGTGACAATTTGTTCTATTATACGGCACTAAATGAAATGAAATGCTTATAAATGCTATAGAGATAGTTTTTACCAAGTTAGTAATTTATGTACTTGCTTCAAATACGCTTATATCAAATATGTTCATATATCTAAAACACGTATATATCGCAGTACGCGCATTCTTTCTATTGGCTGTTGAAATATTTTTTTCAACCAATTGCATAATTGACGCGTATTGAAGTTTTTCGAACACTTCCTTTCACCACCAATGAACATAGTATTAAAGCATAAATTCTTTGAAGTTAACAAAAACTTATATTACATTAACATTTAATTCAGACAAATCGCTACATAAAACTTTTCTTTATATATAATCGCTTAAGACTTCTAGATTTTTTTTAGAAATTTATATTGTAGTACAAGACAAAATTAGATGTCTATGCACATCTTCGGAGCGCACTACATTTTATAACAGCACTCCTATTTCAAATTTACAAAATCGTTAAAAAATATTTTAAAGTGTAGATAAAATAAGTTCTGTGCCTATTTGTACTCTATATAGTATCGAATGTTTACCAAGATATCCAAAGTTTATCAAAAAAAAAAAAAACAGTACAAAATCGTTTAAATTCTAAATATTCCGTTTTTATTCATATATTATTTTGTTTCCCTTAAAAACGTGACATATGCTTTCAAACCTTAGAAAATAAATTCAGCGTCAGACCTAGGACAATGCTGCTAATTTCAGTGGGAATACAGTTAAAATATTAACTTGCCTACTTCATCCTCTTAGCGTTTTTTAATAGCACATTATATATGTAAAACTTATTATCAAACAAGTATGTTTTATTGCTTTCTTCGTATCTCAACTACACTATACTTACTTCTTATTAGATTAGCGCATTACAGAATTACATGGGCGCACATTTCTTTTTTTTGGCGTAAGAGTCAAATGGAGACACTGTAGGGCTATTCATTAACTACAACATAGCATGAGTAGTGTTATTTAAAGATACGTAAGTAACGATAACTTACGTTCCAAATGAAATTGATAAATAAGAAGCCTAATAAAGTGCATAAGATTTGATTTTTAACAATCTAAGAAACAATTATAATAAAACTTGTCGCTCTTACGCTAAGTTAACATTGAACTAATCATGCATTTATAAATTTTCCGTATCGTTCTGTTACAAACTCATATGGTTTTTTTAACTTTGACAGCTTGTTATTTTCACGCAGATATCTTTGCAATTTACATAAATCCTACCCTTTCCATTTCGTTCTTTCGTTAAACCAAACTATTTGTGAAATATCTCCTTGTAGACGTGGTTTTCGTTTTAAAGGTTGCCTTGTGGAATATATATATACGTATTGGGAAATGGCTTCTTCAGGTTTGCTAATTATTAAAACATATATGAATTGATTTTTTATACGTATAAAAGCTAAAGTAATATTTTTGTAATTAAACTAAGGCACATATGTTTCGGTAACATATATTTACCCTTGTAATGAAGGTTGAATCCCATAGGTTATACTTTTTTGCAAATTTATAAAACTGTGTTGCCTGTGTGGCTACATGATTCACATATACTGTATTGTATGCTGTATATATGCTTTATTCTCATACATATGAGTATGTGTGAATAATGGAATTATACACGTGAGCGCAAAGAAATTGAATATAAATAAGCGTGCATGGATTCTTTGTACTTTTATGAAGTATAATTTTTTATTGTAGGTAAAAAAGGAAAAAAAAATAAGGGAACTGTTATATCGCTTCAGTCGTTTTTATCAAATGGCGATGCTCCCGCTGGTACAACACAGGTTTCTAAGAAAGTACGAAATCTTGATGGAGATGATAGTGACGATAGTGGTGCTGTTTTACCATTAGTTTATCAGCTTCCGACTGCCCCAAGAGCGAATCGAATATTCAATGATAATTCTATACCACAAAAGCCGCCGTTTATTGCATATGTAACAAATTTGCCCTTTGACATTACTGAAGATGATATGTATGAGTACTTTGGCTCTTACAATACCAAATCTGTGCGATTACCACGCGAAGATAGTGAATCTAACCGTGTCAGGGGTTTCGGATATGTTGAATTAGAAACGAGGGACGATTTAATTCAAGTATTAAGTTTGCCAGATCCCTTTATAAAAGGTCGTCGTGTAAGAATAGACTTATCCAATGAAAATGAGCAATATAATAAAGGTCAGAGAGGTAACCGTCGAGGTTTTGATAATTTTGGTCACAATTCAGAAAACAAAGAATCCAGTAATTGGAGACGTGACAATGACAACAAATTTGAAAGTAATCGAAGTTATTCTGATTCTAATAGTCCTGGTTCATGGAGAAAAGGAAACCGCTTCAATATTTCAAGTTCATCTTTTAATAGAGATAACAGAGAAAATAATTCATCATCCAATCAAATGAATGAATCATTACAAGAAAGACCCAAACTGAATCTGAAGCCACGCACGTTACCACTCCCTGAGATTGTTTCCAAACCTGAATCGGATACCGAACCAATCGAGAAAGTTGTCCGAAGTGAAAATAAGCCGAGTGGTGCTTCTTCGGAAAAAGTGTTCGGTTCTGCGAAACCCGTAGATACAACTGCTCGCGATTTAGAAATTGAGGAGCGATTAGCAGAAAGTCGCCGGCAAGATGTGCTTTCCGAAGATAATGAAGTTTGCCAAAAAATAAAAGACATCAATATTGAAAAGGACGGAAAGGAAAATTCCACTACTCAGAGCAACTGGCGTGTTAAAAGTGACTTTATCACGGAACACGATAAAGGTGAGTTATTCAATGACTTGCCTTATAATAATAATGCAAGAGTCGTCTGCAACAAATGCTTATTATTTCAGACAACAAACGTCGCGAACATCATAGAGACTCCAATCGCTATAACAGGGATCGTGAAAGAAATGAAAGGTAAGCATCCCTTTTCACAACTCCGCATGAACAACAGTGGCATTTAAAAGTCATTTAATTATAATTATTATTTACTATTATTACGTAAGAATAAAACTTTTGAGCGTACTTTAGGTTTTAATTAATGAATCTACATAAAAAGTATGTACATATCTGGCGCGCTCATTCCTTATTTTATTCATTCTTTCATTCATTAATTCTTTCCCGACCGATGAATGGGTGCTAACTATAAAAAGGATGCATGTATGTATAGAAATTAAACATGAAACGATACTATAACAATAAGAAAATATACGTACATGAGAGTAAAGCGTGGAAGCAAAAAACATTTTTTCTGCAATTAAACAAAACAAAAAAAAAACATTAAATGCAACGAATTATTAAAAAAAACTCAATAAAAAAATTTGAGTAAATAAGAGAATAAGCTCTGCAAAGGATTTTCACAGACAGCCACGTCTATTCGACTCAATATTCTACGCTGATAAAAAATACATGCACAAAACTAGTTGGGGTCTCTGAAGCCTCTTTCTGTTCTTGTCGCATTTGCAAACGTATATTTGTCCTCCACATGACAAAAAAAGAACACTGACACGTCCCGCGTAAATCTCTGGTTGATTCCAATGCTTTGTGGGGTCTTTAAATACTTTATAAATAATGTAAATGGTGCAGAAAAATAACTTCAATACGCAAATTGTTTGTAATGTTATAATTTAAATAATTGCATATAAGTCTAAACTAACAATTATCATTTTTCATTTTTAATATTTACAACATAATGCTTTTGTTACTTGTCTAGATCCCAAAATCGTCGGAATAACAAAGTGCAGGTTCAAGAAGCAAAGCCTAAAGTAGAAAGTAAAAGACTTGAAATGAAAACAAATCGTGTCGTTACTAAAAACATATCTAGCCAACAAGAACCCGTAAGTATTAGAAATATAGATGATGTGTGAGTTATGGGCTACTTTCGAGAACTGAGTTTAATTTTATTTCTGTTATAGGTACTGCAATCATCCAATATGTATTCAGGGCTTGATGAGGAAATCTCGGAATAAAACAAAGGACATTTAATATAAATACAATTGTTTTATTTTCTACATACGCATTATTACGAATTGTAGATATTAGATAATGAAAAAAATAAAATTTGATAAGAGTTTTAAAGGGTTGATCTTATAACGAATAATTTCAAAGTCTCTCTCACTATGTCGATCTCTGCCGTATATATCTATAGCAGTTGATTGAAAAATCAACCAAGAATTGAAAAAACCCAAATTTGATTTGAAACAAATAAAAAAAGTTAAGCACAAATCGTGCATAATCACCACCGATGTACCAAACGTGGGCAACAAGTTTATGTGCTTCTTGCTGCACTGTAAATGTGTCATTTGGCTGCTTACAGGTCAGAGAAGGGACTTTTACATACACAAACATAGATGGACAGAAAGGCACGACTATGTGAACTTACTTTTTAATGTTGATTCAGTTTGTATCCGTTTTGGAGGCTGCTCGATGCCTCCTTATGAACGCTGCAAACATTTTGAGGTGGTGTGTATAAGAATTGAAATTTAGATCAAAAAGTCATTCAGCATTTCTTGAGATTTTTTTATTGTTTTCTATTCAGGCTAGAAATTACGTAATAATTTGTAGCTTATTAAGCAGTTGGATGACATTCTGTGAATTTATTTCCTTTTGCTAAGTGGCTGTCAAAGGCTGTATGGATAGAAAAGTAGATTTTTTTTAGGTGACCAGTTTATTTTGAATTTGTCAAGTAGAACAACCAGTAAAAGAACAACATTTGGCTGAGGCCAAATCTTAAATGCCCACTATTGCTGGGCCAGAACTTCCCGAGGAATATATATTTTTCAGTTTTACAAACTACAAACACTTTTGCCAAGTTTGAGAAACATATTTCAATATTTGCGATTAGGAAAAAAAAAAAAAAAAAGAAACAGACGGACATGATTCAGTATTCGTTACTGATTGAGGATGTATACTCGTATACTTTGTTGTTGGAAAAGGGTGAAAACGTACCAAATATATTTGAGCGTCCTTGTACCAAATATCATCAAAATGCGACATATTTACATGGACGGACCGACGGACATGATTGAAACGATTCAGAAATTGATTTTAAATCGTTCAGTATAATTGAAATTGGGTGTGGCTTTCGCCATGTAAAAGTTGCAGGATGTAATTAAAAACAAAATTTTGATAACTTATCATCATTTCATGCCGAGAAGCTGGTTCTATTATTATATAGTAAACGTTCAAAAATGACTTGACACGATCTGTAGACAGATGTGTCATCTGGGACCTTCTCTTTTTTGATAATAAATACAAGCCCCCAGGCTTACTGCAAACCTTTTTATATATTTTTATATTCGCAGACATATATGTATGTAGAATGTATGGGTGCATGTGCTTCCCTAACATATTTCTTTGCTTGTTAGTAAGCGCACAAGTGCATGCATACTTAAAACGTTGACTCTTCCTTACCTGAAGGAAACGTTTACTTTACTTTGTCATGATTACCGTAGGTGGGTGGGTTCAGAGCTTCATGTTGGCCAATAAATACCACATCCTTTGGCTTAGTGCCATCAAGAAAGTTCTTCTTTCCTCTGACCGCAACGAATTTATTGCCAAAATCTAACAAACCGTGCCGTCTATCGCTAATGGTTGATTTATTCCAAAACAGCTACAATTTCATTAATTCTTAATAAAGATAAGAATAAAAACAATAAAAGACTCTTCCTACCATGGGCAAGCGTTTGTAAATGTTTTTGTTAATATTTGTTTGGGGACGAAAAGTGGTTTCCGTTGCTATAATATGTCTTTGATCGAATCGTTTTCCTCGCATACCGGCAAACCGAAGCGCAGCCCGCTTAGTTAACTCATTGTCAGTTTCAGTGAAACTTTTAAAGATATATCGCGCATACTTGTTATGCAATGATTTCTTGTCCATTTCAGCTAATAATTTATTCCAAAGATGCGCTAAATTGCTTGAGAAAGCTTCATTTGTTTGAATCTCTTCCGAGTCTACAGGTGGTGCCTTCTTATCATGTAATCCATTCATGGCTTGAGCGTATGATTTATTATGATTCAATGCTTTATTAAGCAATTTTTTACCTCGCATACCCACAAATCCGCTGGGAGCCCGTTTAAAAACATCGATAATGTTGCAGCTTTACAAAAAAATATTTCCTATGGTAACAACCTCAACACTCGGTCTTTCTTCAAACTTACTCATTTGCTGTGACAAGAGAATTTTCAGTATTAGCATCCTGCTTAGCATTCCAAATATTGACAAATGATTCCTAATATAATTACAATACATATATACATTACAACCACATCAGCAAGATCGATTTTCAATTTACCAGCATTTGAAGATTCAATGGGAGCATAGTTCGTGCATTGTTTAATCTGTGAGTGGACGTCTCATTGATATTCCCCTTTGCCCTAGCTGTGATCATCCATGCCATGGCAAACCAAAACAACGTAAGCAGACGCTGCTGCTTTTGCCTTTTGTACATACAACGCATTCGCATGTAAGTCACTTGAGCTTTCAACTCTTAATGGAAAATAGGTGGTAATAGGTTTTCGTCAATGTGCGGTTGAATTAAATTAACAAGTCAAACTTGTCCAAAAGGAAAGACGATTTCTTAACTTAAAGGGAGGGAAAGGCGGGAATGGGAAAGGGTAAAAATTAAACAAGTGAAACCTAGTCGCTCAAAAACGACCTTCAAATAACCTACACCACTTGATGTATTATTCAAGTCCCCTAAAAAAAAATATTTTATTGTTGTTTTAATTGATTTATGTTTATTTATATTTTCGTTATGAATCGATTTATTTCCAATAAAATGTTATATGGAGAGAGGTTCTAAAAATGGTCCAATCTGGTCCATTTTCAATAGGATTCTCCTTTGGGCCAACACATGTCCTTGTACCAAATTTCATTGAAATATAAAAAAAAAATGCTATCTGAAGCTTGCGCACATATATTCAAGGACAGACAGACGGACATGGTTAAATCGATTCTGATTTTGATTATGAATCGATCGGTACAAACATTCGCACAAACTTAATATACTCTTTGCCACAAGCGGTGCAGGGTATAAAAAGGTTTTTGTGCTTATAATGAAAGAAGTGGGTGAAATCATTCAAAAATACGTTGCAGGCGTGCCGCGCCCTTTTTGTAAAGAGTATTAAAATATGACCGATAATGTTATATGGCGTGTCTATTACCCGGCCACGCTTACTTTTGACATATTCCCTGAAGCCTTCTCTTATAAGCGGAACATCAACTACCACCAATCACTATAACATGCAGTGTATAAAAATTCGTAGCAGCACAATTTATTAAAAATGAAATTAATTCAAATACTACTTTTAAAGTGTTTGGAATAAAGTGCAGCTTATGCTATATTTATGGATATATCGATGCTTGTGAGCTTTGGCGATAGGTATCTTAAAATAATTAATGCATTATACCCAAGTGATTAATGTTCAAGTGGCTCCAAATGCAATTTCGTTCCGTTTATTTTTCGTATCAGAAAGGATGTTAATGCTTAAAATACAGTTTATGTGCTGGATAAAGATTAGGGTGGGCCGAAAAGCTACTTTATGGGTTTTTTCTACTCACGCCAGATCGCTGACGTTGGAAAAATCCTTGAAAAAATATGAAAAATTCGTAAAAATGTCTCCATATACTAGACGTGTCTATTATCGGATCATGCCTATTTTTGGCACATTGATGGTTGAGGTATATTTATAAAAAAGTAAATCATTTTTCAACTGTAAACCAAAATTATTGCCAAACTTAAAAAGCGGTTTGCATGCATAAACTAGAAGTGTCTGATCGACTACGATTTCGATGCAGATCTAGAACGTATATAATTTGTAGGATCCACATAGACTCTTTATGAATGTTGCAAAGGCAATCTTTGTATGCTCGTATCCTATGCGGAAAGTTGAAACAATTCTGCGTATCTTTGCCGAAAAACTTTTGTTCTTAAACCTTTACACATAGTTAATATATTCCTTAAAGGGTATTATTAGGCATAATAATAAATGTTTTTTTTTTTCTATAGAGTAAACATCTTTTTAAAAGACTACGTATACACACATATGAGGAGATTAATTGAAAACAGAAAATTCAATTGTAAAGCACACAACAATAAATTTAAAACACGTCCTAGAGTTTATCACGAGTTGTTTATTTGTGCTCCTATATAATGCTAACTCAATTAAAGTTCATATTGCATTTTTACGTAGGAAGGATATTAAGTAATGAACGAATGTAGATATATAGGCCAAATGTGAGACACTCTCCCTTTTCATTCGGTTCGAAATAACATATCTTATTGGAGGGTATAAAGGGGGTCGTTATTTAAAGAATATTAGTAACAATCTGACAGCTATACTTCCGTCCACCTTAATATCGATTTGATTAAACATAATTAGTTAAAGCCAATTAGAATCAAGAGCATATACACTACACAGAATGATAAATGTAGTTTATGTTGAGGCATTCCGGTTACGTATAACATTCCAAGCCCATAAATGGAGTACTATCAACCCAGATTATAATGTGATTCTTCTTTGTCTAATATCCTTCTGATGCATGCAAGCAGACCTTGTAACTGCCTTTTGCATTTAAAAGTATGGAGAAAAGGATTTGCGTGAAAAATGTATTCAGGAAATATTGTTCAGACACCAGGCACTACTTTTCATTAATGTTATGTACATATGGGAATATGTAGCATCAAGCTGACTAAAATTAAAAGTGACGATGGAAGATTGAATGAGCCGCCACGACATCTCATAAAGTGTTTATCTATTAATGTGCTTAAATAATAGTTCATATAAACATATAATCAATAGGATCAATGTAAAAATTCATTCGTAACTCATCACATATATGTTACAGACTACGTACAATTGAAATTAAACACCACTATAATGACAAACTGTTAAATTGTGTGTTCACGTATCGAGATTTAGCAAATAACTGAATGGCGATCAGCATTTTACCTACACCAAATACACATACGCAGTAAGGCGTGCAAACACACTTACACACATGCACATCCAATCACAACTTTTATTTAATATCAACAACAGAAGCAGAGACCTTTTATTGGTACTTGTGTTAACCGTCTCACCAGAGACTAATAGTTGTTGTTTCGTTCGCTAAATTTGCAACATTAGCTTGCTGTGCTTAGTCTTGAAAAAGAAGCTGATGTAAATATTTTATATAGAAAAATATTTGGCCGAAGGCATATTATTGTATAAAAAATTTGTTAGACGTCAAGCCAATTTTTGGAAAAATTTCTGATGCACCAAAGCCCTGCTTATATATGTCCATCTACATATTTTATGTGTGTACTTCCAATTTAATAACATATTCGCATGACTTTGAATGATATGGGATAACTGCGCACTTTTAAAAAATAGTACTTTTTTGTGATTCATTGAATTTCCGTTTGAATTTTACTGTACTTATCTCGTTTTCTTCTTCTTATATGTATATTTAAACGATATTACTTATCGTTAAAATATCATCCTTATCAGAAAAAACGTAAACAAATAAATTATTGAAAATATTTTTAATGTTATTGATTAGGAGCAGCAAATAAATAATAAAATTATGAAATACGAAATAGCTGCCAATATTTGCCGTATTTGTTTAACTAAAAATAAGAAACTGAGATCACTCTATAAGCCATCGGACGAGGATGAAGTACCGCCAAATGAAATGATTGAAAAGGTCACAGGAATTTGTGTGGAGGAGGTTCAGTAATTTGACAACTTTTGAAAGTTCAATCTCTAACCGGGTTTCATTTTATCTGCTTGTAGATGTTAGATTTACCAATATTACCAAAAAATATATGCAAGAATTGTGAATTGTCTCTGAGTATGGCTTACGAGTTCTGCGTTAAAGCGCTTGAAAGTAAACGCATATTAGATCTCTACCTCAGTAGTTTGAATAAAGTACAACAAACGCAACAAAAAGAACATAAAAGTGGAGAGAGGGATCCTGTGATCAAGGAAGAATTGGATGAATTTATAGAAATGCAGCATTTGCAGGTGGATGTTTTAGATGACAATTTTGTGGAATGTGCGATGCAACTACTACCAACTGATATAGAAAACAAAGATTGGGCAACGAATGATCAAGATCAGAGAAATACAGAACAAATACATGAAATATGTAGAACTGATACGGAAGAAGACGTTTTAAAAGACGCTGATGACGAAACAATGCTTACAGATGAAACTCTTTATGATTCAAAAGATAATGAGGAAGATGATATTATTGAAGAACATCTGGAAATGGAAAGGCTATCTCAAATCGAGTTAAGCAATTTCAGTGAAAATCAAGAAAACAATATACCCTTGAGGACAAATAAGAACATTACCACCATAAAATCTAGCGATGATGATAAGCTACACTCTGGTACAGCCGCTGTGGTCAAGGGCACAAAAAACAAAAATAAGAAATGTACGTCGTCGAGTAAAGCAGAATTTGGACATATTTGTGATATATGTGGCAATGTATACGCTAAAAGGGGACGGATGATGGAGCATCGCCAACGTCATGATAAAGAATTGAAATATGCCTGCGAGTATGCTTAATAGCCCTATAAGTATAAAAAATTTTGAAATTGAATATTTTTATATCCTTTGCATTACAGACTCTGTGATAAAAAGTTTCACATGCGTGAACTACTGCGTAAGCATATGTACTCACACAATGGTGGAAAGCCTTTAAAATGTGATTATTGTTCACGAACGTTTTACTACGAAAGTGTTCGAAAGGCTCATGAAAAGTAAGATTTTATTTTAATGAAGAAGAAAACTGTATTGGCTTAACAACTATTAAGTAAAACTAGGGAAAATGTTAGTCAGTCAAGCCCGACTATTTAATACCCCCAGAATATTTAGCTCCTTAAATTATGTTACAATTAGTTTAGTTGTAATTTTGTACATAAAAGTTTCTTCGTTAAATATAATTGTATGGGAAGGGGTTCTAAAAGTGATTCCTTCAAATTTGGCACAACCAAATATGATTCTAATTAACTATTCTTCACTAAACGTTGTCCAAAAATATTATGAATTGCGATTTTATACGATATACAGACGTACATTATGGGAAGGGGTTCCAAAAATTGTCCAATACATTTCATTTTCATTAGGGCCCCTCTTCGGGCCAATTGTAAAAAATTTCATCGAAATATCTCAAAAATACGACCAGTAGCATGCGCACAAATTATCACGGGCATGGTTAAATAAATTTAGATTTTGAATCGATTGGTATAATTAAAGGTGGGTGCGGCATTTGCCGTTTGCGAGTTACAAACATCCGCACAAAATTAAAATATTTTTTTGCCACAAGTGGTGCAGGATATAAAAACATATTTGACATAGAGCTACAAAGCTCTAATTTAGTGGCTGTGACCTTTCGTGATAAAAATTTAGCGACCATGAACATTTTGATAACACATGGGCACATAGATGACTAAATTAAATTTTTTGATATGTAGGGTTTGAAATGGTTCTTATTATGTGCCTTCATTGCTTAAATGCATGAAAGTACAATTCTACTTTTCTTTATTTTGCAGTGTTCATAAAGGGCTTCGACCTTTCATTTGTGATGTATGCGGCAAATCATTTTGTTACGCGCACACTTTGAAAAAACACAAATTAATACACGCGGAAATTAAACAGTATCGCTGCAACTACTGTAACAAAAATTTTAGACTTCAACACCACATGAAACAGCACGAACTAACAAAATTACATAAAAATTCGGTAATGATGGCTAAGTCGCGGCGATCTCTAAATTGTAACATAAACGAAAAAACCTCAGAAGCGGAAATTTGCACAGAAAGGGAGTCCCATGGTTAGCTTTTACAGCTTGGCATATTAAATTATTTTATTAAATAATCATTTTGAAATTATCGTAAAACTATTTTATTTTATTAAATGGTATCGATTAATTAAAGTTAACCACGCTATTTGTTTTATTCAATTTAAACTTATGTAGTTTATAAAGCTAAAAACGAACGCTTGAAATCAGTATCACATGAGCTGCGGTAGAAGCCAACCTTTTTGCTTGTCATTTGACGGAATCGCCTTATACCTTCATGTATTTCTTGAATACTAATGGGTTTCACCACCTCACTCCCACGTCCCTGCGTTACTTCCGGACACATATGTAGCATAGCGGGCGATGCTCCCGTTGAAGTTACTCTGCTGTACGGCTCTGTGACTCGATTTGCTGAATTTAAACGCGTCAAAATGGCATAATCTACTATGACTGCAATGGTCTCATGTGCAAAGTAGGCCAAAATGTTCATTGTTGTTGTCGGTATGCGTAAATCAGCCGGTAAATCCAAAAAACGCCGAAATTTATTTTTAATTTTTTCACCGTGGCGACAATAAAAAGATGTTTTTCGTGCTTCATGGAATTCCAGATATTGTTGCCCGCTCAATATTTGTGATATCCGATCGGCCCTGAATGAACGACGCGTGCGTTCCTCATCAAAGAGTTCAGGCACATCTATGGCCAGTTCTTCGTCAGAATCTCGTTGATCCAAATCCTCCACAAAGTCTTGTGGGCGCCCCGTACGAATACTCAAGAATTTCTTCAAAATACGCATATCTTTTAAGTGCTTTCGCATACGAGCAATTTTCACAGGATGATTACGCATTAAAAATTCAAAGTCAGCTTGAGAGGGGCAAGGATTGTTTTTTCGTTTCATTGCCACCAAAGATG
The DNA here is from genome assembly GCA_949710015.1 of Crataerina pallida. Taxonomy (NCBI): domain Eukaryota; kingdom Metazoa; phylum Arthropoda; class Insecta; order Diptera; family Hippoboscidae; genus Crataerina; species Crataerina pallida. Next base: position 31,321,105 of record OX453290.1, on the reverse strand, counting down.
CTTCATTGAACATGCCCCTTAGCTGCTGTTGTAGTATATGTTCCACTAATTTAACACTTTCTAGGCGCGGTTGATCACTGTCTCCAAAACTTCGCATAATATCAGAGATTTCTGAGAGCAACGACACCGGGCCATCATCGGTTACTAAATTCGTTACATTGATATTAGATTGAAGTCCATTAAGTGTTACTTGTGGGTTTATAGTGCCACTCAAAGAAGAATTGATACCTAAGTTGCAACTCATTTTAGGTATAAAATAAAGCTTCAACTTGAAACAAGCAGATATGAAATAGCGAAATTTTTTGCGGATATTTATTTATATTAAACCAACAATTAATTTTTTCCAACAATATATAAAAGATTTACTTTTCCATATTAATAAAAAATTAACTTTGCATTTACTAAGTTTTTGCAATGAACACCTTGTACTTAATTTGTAAAGAGAACGCGTATATATACATCTAGTATTAAGGGGTCAGACAGGTAGCGTGCCTTGCTGTACACACATAATGCATGCAGACAATGCATGCACGAATTCTTGTTAAAAATTGTTGAAGTTTTAATGTTGACCCGTGCATCACTGCATTGACGAGCAAACTTATATTTGTTTTTTACGCTTTTTGAGGTACGCATTTATTTACTAAGTGGTTTTTATTTTTTTTTGGATTTCACTAATGATGCATGCATAGAGTGGCTGAACTTTCAACTTTTTAAATATTGCTAGAAAATGACGGAGAAAAAGCAGAAAATGAATGAATTTTAATCAAAAAACAACATTTTGCTTAAATTCGGAGTTGGGAATTAGGTATTTTGCTTTTTCATAAATGTGTCAAAATTTTGCTTTGTTAATTTCGTATACATACAACATAGAATCAATAACCACACCAATGAAGATTATATTACAATATGTGCATTATATTGTAGATGATACTGTGACTTTTTCTTTGAATGCTGATTTTTCTAAGTGAAAAATTTTATAAAAATTGATAATAATGAGTGTCGATTATATAAAGAATTACGGCGATCTACAGGAAGAACTTGAGAAAGCAAAGATTACATTAGTGTCTCTTAATGATAATATAAGGAAGATAGTGGGTCGGTCTCCAAAAGTGTCTCCAAAAGATTTAAGGTTTGTTTTTTTTTTTTGGTCTAATGTTTATTGAATGGTTACACTATGATGTGCGAGCTATAAATAAGCAAAAATTATTGTTTTAAGAATATTTCTACTTACCCGCTTGTTGCTAAATTTGTGTGTATTTACACGGTAATAAAACGTGCTCTCAATTGTCTCGCACAATTTATTGATATGTGGAGGCGAACTGTGTGACAATTTACCGGCATTAACCGAGTTGTAATAAAAGTTGGACGAAGCTTGATATGATGTGATAAATAATATAGTTTGTGAACATGTTTCCTATACGTTATTTACAGAAATGAAAAACATGATGGAAAGCGTGGCATTGTAGATAAGCAGAGCCAAGACGAATCGGTTGCGAAAAAAAGAACTTATGACTCCAAATCTGTATTTAACAGACTATCGTCCCCTATACGTAATAATGTTGAAATACGTCCTAAATTGACATCGCGAGTCATTCGTGAATTACCATCTCGACAGGAAATTGTTGCTGCTCAAGGTGTTGACTCAGAATCGAGGGCACGTAATAGACGTATTTTTGGTTCGTTACTAGGTACCTTGCATAAATTTTGTCAGGAGGAATCTCGTCTTAAACAAACCGAAGAGAAGAAAGCGAAAGTAGAAAAGAAAGTTGAAGAGCAGGAAAAGTTACAACGCGAATCCCTCAGAAAAGAAAGAGAAAGACTATTTCTCGATCGTAAACGTAAACAAATGGACATAAAAAGATTAGAACTAACAATGAGTCGTTTAAAGGACTACGAAGTATGGGAGAGTTCTGTTAAAAATTTGAAACACTACATTAAAACAAAATCGTCACCAAACATATATTATAGACCGCGTATAATGTCTAAGAAATCCGAAAAACTTTTAAGCGAAAGTCAAAAATATTTAAAAACACTAATTAGTCATAAACAAGAATTGTTAAGAAAAGATTTGTCGGAGATAGAGGAGAATTTTAAATCTTCCGATATTGTTGACGAGTTTAGTGATCGACTGCCATTCAAATTATCCGCTAATACCAATACTGTTGTCACTCAAATAATCAACGATTCTCATCACCTGAAATCGCTAAATGCGGCAGTCTCTACTGTTGGCGTAATAAAAGGTAAAATATTCTTATGAAACAAAAACATATTGTTTTTATACCCACCATCACCATGTATCACTTTGTCAAAACGTTGGCAAAGTCTAGAAGAAGATATCGAAGACTGTACAAAGTATATATATATGTCTGTCCGTCTGTTTGTGTATCATTCTTTTGGTCACAAAAATTGAGATAACGATTCCACACTTGGCAGAAGTGTTGAAATTACGCAAAATGCATCAAGCGATGCGCGATGCACAGTGCAATAAAATATGAAATATGAAATATGAAAGGAGGAAACTTTCCATATTACTTACAAAATTGAGAAGATGTATTGATATATACATACATCGGTGGTGGGTATTCAAAAATTGGCTTCAGCCAAATATATCTTTTTATAATTGTTATTTAATGACACATACAAATGTGCATGTCTTTGCAGAAGACCCAGATTCTAAAGAAAATAATACCGGCAACTCAAACGAGCGAACGTTATGTAGCAGTATTGTAGTTGTTAATAACAATAACTCTAACAAAACATTATAATATTTTAGGCTGCTGAATCATATCTGAATAAACAAATTATTGCGCTCAAGTAATTTCAATTTATTGTGGTAAAACATTCATATCGGGTTCCCTCAGAACGTTATGTCAAAAAAGTCGTAAAAAATTATGTCTAAATTGTCAAGTTTCCATCTGATTCAAGCGAATGCATAGCATTCTTAATATCATGGTGCACAAAATTGATCGGTGCTAATGGGCAACGCTTGGCTTCGCTTGAACATAGCAGAAGCAAAATTTTAAATAATAATTGATTAAAAAAATTGAATTTATTAGAATTTATCTTTTAATTTGAAAATAAAACACATTTGAACAAGAGTCATCATCGCAATGTTGCGCAATTGTAAATATTATACAAGCTCTACAATATTTGTTGCAGTTTCTTTCATTGATTGGATCTGTATTTGTAGGAAGCGTCACAATTAAAATGCACCGCACCCACCATTTCCATAAAAAGTTCTCACAATTACTTTCCAATAATAAATAATACAGTTTTAGTGTTTTATTTTATTTGTTTCTTATTTAATATATATAATTATTAATTAATTCATTTGTAAGCACCATATAAACATAAATTTACAATTATTATAAAAAAATACTTATTAATACATGCCACATCTGCAGTCTTATACGATATATTTTAAAGACCAAAGAATCAAACAACAAACGTTAAATACAGTTACACAGTCAAATTCAAAATCATATAAATACTTCAACCGAATGAGCTTTAGTGTTACGTACTCAATAATTTTCATAAAATTTATTATAACGGTCTTTACAATGTTTGGTTAAGCAGGTAACAGTCGAATTTTAAAAACTTTTACAAACACTAATAAAATATTATATAATACCGGACTATGGCAGTGATTTCAACCACATCATAGGTGGTTTCTTACAACGGGTTTTTATGTTCGCTTAGGTCGTCGCTGCAATACTAGCCGGCGAAAAATTGTAAAAACCGCTCAGACTATAAATTACTTTAACCAGAGCACAAGTAAATGTATTACTACATAGAATAAATGCTATATTATTTAATAATGCCTCTTATTAACGTACTTGTTATTTGGGTATAAAAAAATTCAATATAATCATGGCATTGTATCCACCATCTGGCCACCATCGATTTCATAATACTGTTTAAAATTTAAAATTTCTTCAATTTTGCATTCATATTTTTTGAGGTGTTTACAAATTTGCTAAATCTTAGTTTTACACGGAATTTCAAAAATTGTCTAAATTTTAAATACGATATGTGTGGATTAGTGTAATATATATAATATAACGAATAATTGGTTTTTAAAAGTGTTTCAATTGAAATGCCAAAGATGATGGATAATCCTGAAGCCAACTCGTAATTACTTAACTTCTGTGATTAAAATTATTTATAGTATATTTTCTATTGTTATTTGTATTAATGCAAAACGAGTATTTCTTTATATGTATTTTTGTTTGTATGCATGTATGTATGTATAGGTACAATTATAAATTAGCTAAACTTTAAACTAATATTCATTATTATTAATATAAGCCATTAAAAAAAGAGCTTGATTTGTGTATATTTGGTGTGTTGGTATGTTGGTGTGTTTGTATAATTGTGCGATCATTTTTAAAAATATGAATGAATGTGTCCGCAAGTCGGAGAAATGTTTATTCCTTTGGATGCTAAGCTGATGACTGGTTGGAAACCTTTTTACTTTTTACTATTTCCGAGTATTCTTTAATAAGTGTAGCAATTTGGAAAGCCTAAAATAGACAGCAAATATTGTACATAAAACAACTATAAGAATCTGCTTAAATCGCGAGAGAAAAGTTCTGCTTTCTCGGCGAAAAACTTACCTGCGATGTGCTCAAAATCACTTTAGATTGCTTCTTCTCTGTGCCGGTGAATATCATTAAAGAATTCATATTTGGTGAGTACGAAATAATTGATTCGTAATCGTGAGTACACAAAATATTACGAGAGCGATGCTCAAGTAAATGTATACCATTTTGATCTACAGCGAGCCATAATATTCGTGGCCAGTTGGACGTAAAAGATTGCTACATTATGGAATAAATAGAAAAAAAAAACATTAAGAATCTTCCTTGCATCCCCTGGAAAAATATTTTACCATAACATCAAAGATCGTGGCACGATGAATTGGCCAACTTTGTATTAAGCTTAAAAATGATTTTTTTGTTTCCGCTGCAGTCATGCCACGTAAACTTTGATGATGCAATGCCACAGCTTCGTTAGGTATGTTTGGTACAAAACGCGGTGGCAGGCAGTGACTCGCTATAACCCTATAATCTCGCAATATTTCTCCGCAATCGCCAGTTTCCAATTGGCCTTGAAGAGCTGTCAGCATAATGGCTTCCATTTCAGTTACAGGGAATCTTTCCGTTCTTAGGCTGTATAAGACTTGGTGATACAGAAGTTCCTTTTCCACCGGATCATCCAAATTGATGTACTCATCCAAAAATAAATGCTTCTTAAAAAGGAACATATAATGTGCGTGTCGACAATTATTTCCTCCTACACCGGACTAAAAGCATTAAACAACAAACATTAGCAAATTTGGCCACAATATAAAGTAATGTATATAAGCACACATAACATGATGGAAATGGATGGATATAATAATTCAAGACTTACTGCATTAAAGAATCCTTGATGCGTTGCATTTCTATACTTTTCCCATTTCGCCATTACATCCGTAATTTTTTCCTCCAGCAAGAGGCTCCTCTCAGTATTACCCAGTACCTCATATATCGCGTATCCTTTTGAATTCTCTTGCAGTCCAATCTTTTCCTTTATAATCTCCATTACTTCGAGGGCAGTCGAGCTGGGATGAAATTCAATTGAATAAAATTGTCCATCCATAAAATAAAATCGGGCATAACACGGTCTCCGATTTACAGTACACAGTATTTCTTCGCGACTGGGGGGCCATTGCCTTCTCCTCGTACCTTGAGTTTTGAAAAAGCACTAAAAAAATCAATAATTTTTTATTTAATACTCATTTCCATATAACAACAACAATAACAATAAGTGTAAGTACAACTCACCCTTTCGGCAAATCGTGCAAATTTACCCTCTTCTGTTATATAATCACTGGCACAACGTTTTAAGTGTCCAATCAAATATTTACGTATCGGCTTGACTGATGGCAAAACCACGCTACATGCTAATGAGAGCAGAGCCCAATTTTTCAAGTTCACTCTTGAGTTGGGATCCGGATGATCAGTGGTTTGCTTAATCAATTGCAAGTAAAGCTCATTAATGAGTGTCTCCTTCCTCATGCATTTATCCATAATCGATTGAATAACGGCCACATGTTCGTCTTCGGCCCTTTGTACCGTATCCCCTGAAGAGATCAAAGATATTTACTTAATAATTTTTGTTTTTGTTCACATACATGTTTCCTACCCGCAATTCCTAAACCAGAATATGTTAGAATAGCTTGAAATACCGAAAGCATTATAGTCTCTTCCGGATCTGATAATTTACTTATGCTTTGATTAATTTGTTGCCTGCTGAATGCCCAAAACGAGTGAGGGTATCCCTTATATGTCTCACCGTGCTCTTGAATATGATTGCACTGTTCTGCTCTTAACTTTTCTAAGCGATGCTTCGATAAACGCCGCAGAGTGTTGCGAAAAAAGCCGCCCGTCATCTCTTGTGGCTTTCGAAGAAACTCTGAATCAACCAGTTGTCGGCGGCATGAGACCACATTTTGATAAAGACGAGCGCGGTCTTCGTTGGTTATGCCTTTTGACTTCTTCGGTATTTCAAAGTTGTTTAATATCCAGTTTGACAGAGGTGGATAGTAAGAGATTATTAACGAACCAATCTCGTTTTTTTGCGGAGTTTCAAACACGAAGCATCGTTGAGCTTCTATTACTGTTGCAGCATTTATTTCGTTATGGTTGGGTATTTGTATGTTTTGCATTTGGCGCGTAAGTGTTATTGTAATGAAACAATCGCTCGGATCCAGCATTATGGATTCGATTTCAGCATATTTAAATTGGAAGAGCACATACTTGTCCTCTGGTTGTATAAACATAATGCCTTCGTTATTAATGCCAAAAATTACATTATTGCCGTGATTCCAATAACCTTTATGGATAACGTTGAACATGGTGGTACCGTATAAGGGGTATTGCATAACGCAGCTTAAATATAAAACTTTGGCGGTCAATTCATTGCGAGAAGCGCCATATTGCCGGTGCGCTTGTGCCAGAATCGGTATCCAAAATTGTTGTTCTCTCGTTTTGGAGATGCGTTCAGGAAGAAAGTTTTTTACATCATTATAATAATCGGGTTTTGGTTGATTTGATGGATCACCTAAAGCTACTTGTGCTTGCAGACCGGCCAGCTGTAATGCAACCTTTTCGCTGACTGGAAATTCATCGCACTAAACAAAGTTTAAGAAATGCTTTTTATGATAAAAATTGATTTGCAGAAATTTCGGTTTTCAGCTTACCTTTACAACGCTATGAACCGCCTGAGCGTATAATAAATTTACTTCAACGGGATCTTGTGATAATTCTCGGATCAACTTGTACAAACGTTTTTTAAATACAAAACGATTTTCACCCGGCCCCGTACCGTTCGCTATTTTGCGATTTGTGTGTGGAACAGTTTGTGATTTGATTTGTTTAAGTTCCCACGCCGCTATTATGTCATATAAATAGTCAAAGGACTTGATGTACTCTTCACCGTCAGGTTTTGACTGAAATATAGCCCATCCTTCAGTATTAGCTAAATTGAGTTTTTCGGCCAATTTTATGACTGCATCGCCAGCAGTGTCAGTGGGGTGGACGTCTATAGCTTTAGTGCGACCATCTAGAAAGAAGAAGCGGCACACAATTGTGCCCAATCGTCGCATTGCCTACAAGTAAAAAGTAAAACAACAAATAAAAAAAAAATGCTAAGTGGTTATATGGGCGCGCTAGACCGTTTATAATATTTACTCTTGTTTCTTTCAATTTATATCAAACAACTGCTTTGGGGTTGATTATCTTTTAAAAGTGGACTTGGTTTGAATTATACACATATACTTACAGCCACCTCGACGCTAGATGGAGGAAACAACCGTGACGATACTTTGGTACATTTACAATTATCAAAACACCATTGAGCATATTGCCTCAATTTGCCATTCAGGGACTCCAAACTTTTTTTAAGATACGAAACGTAGTACCTAAAAGAAATATCTTCAAATTTTTAAACAACTGATTCGTAATGAGTTGAATGCCATTGAAGAGTACCTGAACAGTAATTTACTTGGCTGAAAAGCTACTATTATTAAGCACATTAATAGCCACAGTCGATCTGTCCACTCTGAATTTGGATTGTTAGTGGTTTGGCGGATGCATTGAATAAAGATTTCATCGCGCAGTTCTTCTCTTTCAATTCCAAGTCCAATAATGTACTGCATAGCTTGCAGTTCTTTTTCTGCATTCAATTCTCCGCGCATATATTTGCACAATTCCTGTAAATTATGTCAAACAAAGAATTGCATAGAAATTAATCAATCAATCAATCGGGTAAAAAATTCGAACATGCGTTGCTTGCAAGATGGCTTTCGTTTACTTACACGAAATAAATAACAGGAAAGCACTACATTTTCTGGATCGTACATATGTATGTGTGATGATGGAATTTTATCCCCCTTCAAGTATGTAACCATTTCATATTTTGGAATGACGTCGTTGGGTTTTTTATTTTTCCTAGTCAAGGTAGCCATTATGGTGCCTTCCTGCAGGCGTTCATGGGTATTAAAATAATTTTCAGCAAACTCCATTATGTCGAAATATACATCATTATTGTAAAAGTCCTTTTGCAGTTCGGCAGTATTTTGATTCATTTCCAAAATTTTTTTCTCCACTCTGAATTTCCTTCTTTGCTCCCTCTCGGAATGTGGCTCTTGCGATTTGGTGGGCAATTGTTGCAGATTACTTTCGATAGGAGAGGTTGCAGTTATAGCGGTTTTAAGACTTTTTTCATTTTCGGTATTAAGATTTGATGCTGGTGAAGAATTGACTTTTGTTGGATTACTTTCAATGTCATTGCTTTCTACTTCATTGGTTATGACAGATTCATAGATGGGTTCAGGCTTGGAAATTGTTGTTGTTATATTCACTGTATTAGTATTGTTCATTTCCATTGGTTCTTTGGGTGAGGATGCTTCAGTTGGCTCAACAAGTTTCTCGTTTTCGTAGGCTTTATTCGATTTGGGACCACAATTTTCCAACTACAATAAAAGAAAATTTTTTAAACTTGAAAAGTCTATCGAATTGGATTTTGAGCATACCTCAAGGTCAAGATCCTTCACCAGATGATCCATTTTATCGCTTAATTCCTCCAAAATAGGATTGAATGAAGTGGTTGAGGGCACCTCACTTAAGAATGCAAATAAATTATCTAAATCCACAGAATCACTGTTTAACGAATCATTTAAACGTTCATTCCTAGACGTCGGCGACATTGTATTCAGATGTCTAACATTCATTTGATCAGCCATATGGGACAAAACTCGAATTTCTTCCTCCACCAGCCTTTCACAGTGCTCCAAAGCTTCGTTCGTTTCACTACATAGTGATTCCTGCAATGATTTTTCTCGGCGTTTCGCTTCATCATCAACACGACGCAGTTCGCGTAGGGCAACGGCCACCTAAAGTGTAAATTCATTGTAATTAATTCCGTCACTGTCGCTTGTATAAAATATGCCACTTACCTCTCTAGCAAAAACGCCTCGTAAATGACTTTGAATAATAATGGCAGCTCGTCTCATTCTCAAGAACTGGATTCGTAGTTTCCATCCCCTATAAGCATGTTGAATTTTTAAAGCGGCATTCCGTATCATCTTATAATTTCTCCGTTGCTTGCAGCATTTCCAATTTTTCTGAATGACCAACGCTTTAGTATTTATTAAGTGTTTTCTTTTATCTTCAAGAGGCTCATAGGCCCTTGATCTAAGGAATATTTTCGATTTGCCTATTTGCCATTCGGACGCCTCAATATTTAATTCGGACATTATCTGTTGTATTTGATGCACTTCGATGTCATTCTCTTTAGTTCTCGTTAATGGTTTATATTTTAAATTGAAGTTGGAAAAGGTTAAATGTATAGGAAATCCCTCTCTCCGAATGCGTATTATGTCCAACATGCCCAAATATTTAAGTTGATCTAACACCAGCGATTCGTTATACATATTTGGTAATTTTTCTGCATTGGGCTTAATGCATCTTACGTACCTACGACATGTACATAAATAGGAAATTTTTAGTGTTTTAGTGTTGTTTCCGCACAAATATCATACATACCATGGTTTCGTATTTTGTAAAACCACTATTAATGATTGTAATTGTTGCCTGAAATTGTCGCTCACTGTGAGTTTAGCTTTTGACGTTCCTTTGGGGGCACCGTACTGAACATTCTGTAATTCCTAAAAAGAAAATTAAAATTAAGATGTTTGCCACTCCCAGAATGAGACTAGGAGATGCAACACAGTATATAAAATGTGCATTAGTCACATCGATCTGTCCGTCTGTGTGCGGAAATCATTTTCATGTTCGAAAAAACTGAATTCCCAACGATTCTCAACATTGGCAATCTTTGTACGGTGGTTGGTATTGAAGTTGAGCAAAATCAGTCAAACGACACGCCCACAACTTGTTTATTGAATGTTTTTTCCGTGTGATGTATAAGAGGTATGAAGTTAAATTCCAACAATCATACCCAGAGAGCTGGGCGCATCAGTGGAGGGCGTACAAACTTTGGCCAGAACCAAATTGATCCCTTTTACTTGTTTTGGTTTTTTAATATTAAGCACAAAATCAAATCAATCAATTTTTGTTCTGGCAATTACCTGAGGTGCTGACAGTTCCTTGACAAAATTATTTTCACTACGACTCATATAGTCAAATAGTACATCTTGTTGAACATCACGATTTTTATCCACAAAACCTTCTACCGTGTAAATAACGCTTCCAGCGTAATGCTTTATACCGAACTCCGTTTCCCAATGGCGACGGTCAATACCCTTAATGTAGTATGGATTATATTCGAATTCGGAGTGTATGTTATTTAGGTAGGCAATATCTGAACCCTTGGGCATATGACATTGCTCTGTGAGTAACTTAAATATGCATCTCGGAGGTTTTTCAATCAGTTCCAAGCACAGGGCATTGTCTGTAAACTCGACATGAGAATAAATAATTCCCTCTTGTTTATACTGCAAGTAAAACAGATAAATAAAAAAAATACTAACTTTTTGGACATCACTTACAATATCTTGTTCTAATGCGAAAACGTAATGATTAAAGAATTTGTGAAGTTTTTCGTTAGTATAATTAATGCAAAGCTGTTCAAAGGAATTTTTGGTAAAATTTTCAAATCCAAATATATCGAGTACGCCAAGAAAACGTGCTCCATCTTGACCTGGATTAGTACAACTATTTATTTTTGATACCAGCCATGCAAACGTCTTTGAGTATAACGCTTTAGCCATAGCGTGACGATTTTCACGGGCCTAAAAGTTGATGATATTGCAATAAAATAGCATTTGTTATGTAATTATGAAAATTTATACTCACCTCCTGTAATTTAAGCGGTATTTCAGTTATATTTCCTCGTACGTTGATTTGCCGTCTCAATAAAGTCTGAGCTATGTCCTCCTTTTTTAAACCTAACAGATCAGCTATTTTGTTACATATATTTTTATCCTCATCGCAAAGCTCGCACCGTTCACCATCAATATCACAAAATTCTAAATTACCTAAGCATAATATTGCACTTAATACTTTGAATATACCGTCAATTGCTTGTTGAGAAATTTGCAAAACTGTGAATGCCATTGTTAAAGCCTCAAATTTTTTAGTTTCATTTATGATATCAATTGCATTGTTGCCGGTCGCATTTAAATAGCGGTAAAATTCAGGTGGTTTTAGAAAATATTCTTTAGCCGTGTCCGAATTTGTTTGACCCTGGGCGACCAGCTGATATAAAACATGATAATTCCTTTCGCCATCACTTTGAAACGTTATTCTCGATTGCTCCAATAAATAGTCTTGAATAATACAACCTTTGATATGATGTTTAGAATCAAAGCAAACTTGCATAAACTTCCCAAAACGAGAACTATTATCATTTCTAACTGTTTTGGCATTACCTGGAATTATATAAAAAAGTACGCATACATCATCATATACACATATATATAAAAGAAGAGTCATGTATACCAAAAGCTTCTAGAATTGTGTTTGCTTCTAATATTTGATGTTGAATCCATGTTGAACCATCTGAAGTTACAGAACAGAGGTATTGTAATACTAATTTAGTAGTTTCCGTTTTTCCAGCACCCGATTCTCCAGATATAACGCAAGACTACATAATTTTTTAATTTAAATATTAATTTTAATTAAGTATTTGTATTTTATTCAAACAACCTGATTGATGTCATCATATATTATGCTAGTGTATGATGCTTCAACCAGTGCATATACGTGCGGCTCCAGCATACCCAACTTTTGTCCATGATATTTTATAACGTAATCCTAATTAAATTTTAAAAGCATTATTAAAACGTTATAACCTTAAAATGTAAACTTACTTTGTTAAAAATGTTTAACGCCTTATATGGGTTCACTGCAATTAATATAGATCCTGTATATGTCTGTTTAAAAAATATTTAAGAAAACCATGCCCACATTTAAAAAGGCACTTAAATTGAGTGTAACATATATGCCTCATAGTATTTGTTTAAATTAAGGAAAGGTCGGCTACTAACTACAATATTCCGTCCAAAGCACATTTTGAATACCCGTCATTGGCGTAGATATCTATACATATGTATGATAATAATTATAATTATTAAGCGAAGATAAAACAACTGTCACCGTAGCCGTTACGACACAATTATTTCACCAAGCATTGGAATTTGCAAAATTTTGAATGTTTAAGCTTAACTAAGTCAACTCCCAACAACGGTGCAGTTATTTTTTACTGAAAAAATAATTATATATACAATTGTAAAAGTTTTTAAAAAGGATACATATATGGCATCATATTCATATCGTAGTTTAAGATTGTTATTAATTCCGGCTTCATCGATATCCGTCATATCAGTCATATCCGGAACTCCAACAACCTCCATTTTTTTCATATTTCATACAATTGAAGACAGAACTTAATAATGCTCTCCACTTGTCCCGATGCGTTTTTTTTTATTGAGGTGATCACCTTTGAAATCAAACTAAACGATCTTCATTTCATGCTTTCATTTCATCTTGGTATTTAAAATGGAGAATTATAGTACTTTTAAGTTCTACAATACCTATTGTTATATTTAGGTCAATGTGCCATATTTGTTGTGTCTTCTTCAAACAGAAGAAATGTATATTTTAACTAAGGGTGTGTCTTTAAAAATATTATATTTTTATCGCCATAATTCACGTCTATTCACTTAATTATGTGTTCAAATAACAGAACTACTTTAAGGTCACTGATATCACTCACAAAAGATTATAACACTACTATTTAACAACATTTTTTATGAAAATTCATTTAATAATATATATAATAACTTAATTCAAAGGATCTGCCGTATACATATGTTATCATGACAGTTCCTAGCCTCCTACATATACAATAGAGATGGGTAATTAGTAAAATACTAGACTAATTATAGAAATGTTATATATTAGTTCGTTGCTCTTTAACCATTTAGTTCATCTGAGCAACTAATTGTATATTTTATATATGTTATTAATATAATATAATATTTTGAGATGTTTAAAAATGTTTACAGATATTTTCTTAATTGTTCTTCGTGGTTTTATTATTGAGTTCACTTTTGCACAAGCTGTTTATCATATAAAAATACATAGAGAAATATATACTTAATATATAATATCCATCTCTTTCTTTAGTACTTGTTAAGTTCACAAATTCTGAACAGCTGCAAACAATATAAGATATTTTCCAATATTTCTTTCATAATACATCGATTCATAATTCTTTCAACGTAATCCAAATAATAAGAAAAACGCAAAAATGCAGGGCATGGGAATACAAAGCTTAAAAAAGAATCCAGCGGTAAATTATAAATAAAATTAGTTCAGTCATATAAATTATGTAACGTTCTTCTAGCTTATTCCTTTGTATGTGTGTGTGGCCGCTGGGGCTTGTGGTGCCGTTTATTATATGTTTCGTTTGGCAACCAGGAATCCCGATGTGACTTGGAATCGTACTAAGAACCCTGAACCTTGGCAAGAATATAGGGACAAACAATATAAGGTACAAAAAATATATATATATAACGAACAGATATTCATACTTCGATTTATATTTTACAGTTCTACTCTCCAATTAGAGATTATAGTAAAACTAAATCTCCTGCTCCAAACTATGAGGATTAAACGTATGTTTACAAGTAAAAAATATGTGTTATAATCAAATAAAACGCATATGAATTAAACAGAGTAATGTTGGTATTTATATATTAATAGTTAATTGGGATACAGTTTTATTGCATAAGAGGAAGAAGCGATATAAGTTATATGTTCAAGGTTTATGGGAAGTTTTCATTCGATTAGAATTGTCCAATAGTTTATATTATATAGGACGAAGCATATTTTATCCTCTTGAGGGAGAATAATATTTACTATATATATAGTATATATATATATATATAGTAAATGTATAGTAAAGAAAAAGTAATGCACAACGTAGTAACTTCACCATACACCAAAGTGAAGATAACAGTCTAGCAAATATTAACCAAGCGTACTTATATAAGAAATATTTTAAATAAAGCAGTATTTTTTATTAATTTTTGTCATGATTTTAATTTTTTAGTTTCAGGTTTAAGGTCTGAATTTAATTTAATTTTAATAAATAACGTAATAATATCATTACTGTATTTAGAATTCCTTTTAGTAATTAATAATTAACATCGGCTAATGAAGTTCTTGGTCAATTAAAAGCACATATAAAAAATTGCTTCTTAGAAACCAATTTTAGTCTATTAATATAATTTTTATTATATGGTAGTACCATTAACACTTCTGCAAATTTTGGAATCAATTAAGCGACCATGCGAATTCAGAGGCACAGACACATAAGGTTAGGTTTCTGGTTCGGTTTAAAGGTGGGACAAAATATCTAAGAAACAATGTCCAAACATTGAATAAAAAATGCATCTTTTCCTAAATGTTATATTAAATGCACAGCATACGTTTGTATATTTATTACTATTATTTATATGATGATTAACTTTAATAATAAGATCCATATTATGTACATTTCTTTTTCTATATGTATGCATTTATACAACAAAATCATTAAAACTAGAGAACATTAATAGAGCTGACAGAGTTTAAAAAGAACAATTGTTTTACCACGCCCTGCCTTGCAAGGGTAAGTACCCACTACATTGCTGCTGATGTCCATTTGACATGAAATTGTTTTGGTTCCGATATGCCATCGCTAAGCTATTTGACATTGCTAAACTATTATTACATGGCTGTTGCAACATTTGGCTGTTGTGTGTCGAAATGGTTCCGTTGTAGGATGCAAGTAGTGATGAAGATGTGTCTGGGGAGTGAGAATTTGGGATGTCAGATGTTATTAGATTTATACCCGTCGATATGGGGTTATTTCCATTATTGGCATTATTACTATTTGCACTGACTCCGTTGTTTAAGCAACTTGAAGCCTGCTGCGAGTGAGCCTGCGTCGTGTTACTACCAGAGCACGGCTTTCCGTCCTTTACTAGTACCGGCACGGCAACACGTCGAGGAGAACTAGCTGACTGTAATATTAAAAAAAAAAAGAACGAAAACAATAAAAAATTACCACTAATACAAAATTTAAGATAAAACATTATATATGCAACTGTTACTGTTGCTTTCCGATAATGTTTAATTATAGTTAGTGAGGGTGTAATGCAATATAGCCGAAGTGAAAATTGCCGACTTTTTTAAATATAGGGATCTAGATAGAGAGGCGTATTGAGCTATAAATCAGACTGAGCAAGAATAACAATTTCTTCTTTTCCTCTCGTCAAATGATTACTTTAAAATCCTTTGCATCCCTAAGCTAATAAGCTAAATCTGATCATATAACGATCCAAGATCCAATTCATTCACATGAAAATCTTGTTTATACGGAGAGGGGGACAGCGCGCTCGGTGGGACAGTGCGACAAAGCTACTAACTTCGACCTATATATAAGCCCATCTTGCAGAATACACATATCATTTCTTTTTTAATCAAATTTTTATAATTATCAGAAGTGTAAGATTTGTAGAGAATACCAATTACTTGTAGACTCGATTTAATCATGTCCATCTGTCTGTCCATGTATGTATGTTTGGTGCAAGATCAGAATTCCACATATAATGAAGCAGTGACTTGTACGCTTCACGTTTACTGATTATAGTATAATTTGTGGAACTAAGTGGTGCAGGGTATTAAAACATTTCACTTGTTTATTTCTGTAAACTTTAAGAATAGAACAGTGGAGTCATGCAATCATATAAACATTGGGTAAGTCCAACCAAAGTTTGTATATTGATTAGGTGGACTTTTCTGAGTCTTCAACAAGCTTGAAATGAGGTTATTATGTTATTTTCAATTCAGTTCTTCCTTTGTATCTGATATTATATCTATAATCCAAAAGTGTGATATTTATTTTTTACAAGATTCAGTCGTAGCTTTGCCTAGGCTCAAGGTTGTACACTTTTTAAATAAATTTTATATCTCGATTGGTCGTTAAGCTCTGTACGTTGTCTTGATATTCGTATATTTATAAATACTGTCATGCACAATTGTGTAATATATTTCTTATTTAGTCTACAATATTTTCTAAGGCGAGGGCACGTGCATATTGACGTTTAATGTTTTACAGAAACTCATGAAAATCAAACTTTAAGAACTGGAAATTAGGTTAGCTGAAAATTTTCAATCTCAAACTTCGTGTTAAACTTACTTTATTATGCGCAATATGTTCGTATTTAATAAATTAAGTTATCACTATAACAAATATGTATTATTATAATGGCGGTATAGTTTAGAAATATGCCCGACCACCTTGCTCTAAGGTATCCAATACCAATGTAAAATTTCCTTGCGACTGATTCGGTAATATAGGAAGTGTTAAGGGAAAATATTATTGCGCCTACCAATTGAATTGCCGCATAATATTATAAATTTATGATTTATATTTATTTGTATAAATGAAATTTAGGGTAAATCAAGTGGTACATTGGCTAATGTAATGAACTTTTTAATTTTTTAAAATTCTAACCAGTAAAAAAGTTAAAATTTGGCGCTAATCGACAGACAAACTATAGTAGATTTTAAAAATTACCTGGTTTTGTTGATTTTGTTCAGCCATTGCCTTCTCTTTGGCCTGACGTTTGCATTTGTACCTGTGATTCTGAAACCAAATTTTAACCTGTGCATAAGAAATACATTAATTCGTCATACAGATGTCAAGATGAGCGATATTTTAATAGAAATTTAGAACAACATTAAGGTATTATAAAGGAACTAGCCTTTGACAGATGCCTAGAAAAAACTATATTACGTTGGTATACTTTTATCAATACTTATATATAAAACGTTTATTTTTGCTTGTCGTAAATATAAAGATGGCAGGTGTACCCTCTACCTTGGTAATGAGGGTATACTAAGTTTGTTCTTCCGTTGCAAGGAGGCGTCAGAGATCCTACAAAGTATATCTATATTTCATCAACGTCGAAAACTAAATCAATTTGTGTGTCCGTATGTCCGCGGGTCTATCTTATGTTGGCATTCTCACGGCCGTAAATTTTGAGAAAATTCAGCTAAAATTTTGTGCACGCAGATCGCTATTTAAAATGGGCAAATTTGGCTTAGGCCAAATTTTTAGTTAGTTTTCTAACTTGTTTTATCATAGTTCTAAATACGCATGCAGTAATTAAATTAAGAATGTCGCTTACTATGTAGTATATTATAACGTTGTAGTGTAGGTTGTGCATCGGCTTACCTGTGTCGGTGTCAAATGAATTAAGCTTGCTAAGTGTTCTCTTTCTGGCGCAGATAAATACCGTTGTTGCTTGAATCTTCTTTCCAACTCATACACCTGCAATTATAAATAACGTTACATCTTATACATGTAGCAAGTAAGGCCAGGCGCAAAGCAAGCAAGACAATTATATGTAGTTGATGCCGAATCGAAAACAAATTCCACATAAATTATGATTACAGTTTACAATATAAACTTCAGCATCGCTAACATTACTTTGTTTAAATATTAATAAAAGTGAGTTGAAATATTTTTATGAAATCCCCAAATACGAACGAATTTATTTCGAATTTTAGTTAAAGCCAAATACCGGACGCATGGATCTGTTAACCACGGAATTAACATTTAAGAGTTTTTCTGCAAAAATGCGATGAAAAAAAAACAACAAACAACACTTTTTATCGATATTACATTATCGACATTATGGAGTACATCATAATTCGTCCCCATAGGTATTACTTTTACAATGCTGCACGTGTCATTGAGCGTAAATTATACAAATATATGAACGTACCTATAAAAATTGTTGGTGTGCTATGTACACAAACATCAAATTTCAGCTCAATATCTTAATTTCAATATCAAGCGTACAATTCCAATGCAGCGCCCTTCTAATAGTTACAAACGGGATGGCACACTAAGTATACCTTAAGCGTTACATGAAGAATTTAAAAACAGACACAATTAAATGTGTCTGGCACTCCATGCTTGTTAAGCACACCGCTTTAAACGAGTAAACGAATAAAAATCTTATATTTGTCCCTATTTCGCTTGGATTATACATAGCAACGATTTATCAGTGCTTAAGTAAGTTGACGCAACTTACATACAGACGTATATATGGGCGCTTTATCTTAAAAATAATTATTCAAACTATATTGCGGCGATGCCCACATGCTTAGGATATGTTTCCACAAATTCTGATACACAAATTTTGTTGAACTTGACAAGTCATAATGTGTACAGAACCACACACTCAATAATCAATAATATTCAATCGTCATTATGATTATTATTGAAAGATTTGTCCACACTTGAATATTGCTTCATTTATGCGCTCCACATATACTTCCCACAAGGGAGCGAATGCTAAGTTTTTTGATCTGCGTGCATATAACATTTATACTTTAAAATCAAGATCTGAACCGATGCGAATATGTGGTCACACGAGCATTCTTTGTCACAGAATTCAATTTACAGTTTAAATGTTAAATGATATGACAGCCGTTAAAAGGCACGCGCTTAGTCCGCACAACACATTCATTCTAATGTCTATGCAAAGTATTCCGAACTTTTAGCCCCCAGGCCAAATCGATTTCTTCTTCTATTTATTAATCACAGACGTAACGTTAACGCACAAATTTTTTACCGCTTTAACGCGTTCTTGTCGATTGAAAACTTTAAATTATTTTGTATTTTGCTTTTAGAGAAACTCAAACATACTCTTGCCATCGTAAGCTCATCCAGTTCATATTTCCTCCAACAAATAACACTCTATAGTAGCCATAAGATTATTAAATTTTATTTGACATGCGAGTGTGATCGCATTTTAATCACTGCTACTGCGTGTTCGTGAATGTAAACACACCAAGCAGTATGCATGGATAACATATTTACACGGAACTTCAAAGTACGTATCGCGTCCGTATAGAAATCAATAAGAAAGTTTTTAATGCGATGCTGTTACGTGCATACATTTGTATGAATAGTTCGTGACCGCAAATGAGTCTTATTGTGGATGGGCGTTGTAGTGTGTGATTCGTCAATTGTTCAACGATGACCATGCGTATTTTCATCAAAATTTCAAGTAAACAAAGTCTACAATCAGTTTGTGATATTGTTTTATGCAACAATTCCAGTTGTATTCATCTCATCCGATGCACAGCATTATGTCGCATTTACCTATAAACGCTTTTTGGATGTTACAAACGCAAAGACGAAGTTTTTATATTTTCATCCTTAATGCGAAAAGAATAAAAATGAATTTTGTATTTACAAAGCACTTAAAACTGAAAGCCTTCCACAAATATAAACAATTTTATGAGCATATATTTACCTTGAGCAAATAGCAAATGTTCTCATCGACATTAAATCTCTCTTTCCTTAAAAAACAAAAACAACAACAACAACAAAGTCGTGAATAGCAGATATTCATTTCATTTGACGTATATTTTGATTTACAGATAATCACGTGAAAACTCAATTCATTCAATTTGGATAAAGTTTTCGTAGGAAAGGTCGCATTGGAAGAAATTATGAGATTTAGAGATTCAAATGCTTTCCAGTACCTAAAGTATCGAATGTTGAATTTAACTGTGTCCGTCTCTCTGTTTAGTTGATCGATTCCAGAAATTGGCAGTCTTTAGTTTGTATTGAAATTGAACGGAATCGAAAATAATATACAATATATATACGAAACCTTCTCCGTATTACTCATTAAGTATTATTTTAAGCGACCGAAGGGGCATATTGGGCTGGCTCAGTTCCCAATCTAGACTTTGAGGCTTTTAGTGAAGTCAACCATCTTCTTGGATTCAGGGTTTCGCTTAAGGTATGTATTCCCTAGAGGACTTTGGTAAATCGATGGCATATTTTCCTTTCTGTTTTTCAAATGGATTATTTATTACACACTTGACACAAGGAGGAGCTCCATTTATTTGAATTTTGTCTTTAATCGTCTTGATTATGTCACAAAGTTGTTAAGCAGTTAAATCGGTTTAGCAGTGCTTGATTGTTACAAAATATTTTGTTGTACGCACACTTAAATGTGCTTTACATTCGGTCAAAATTTAATCATACGTTATCCACATTAATGCAGCCAATAAGCCATTCAATGTGGACAAGGTCGCAGTATTCTTTTCAAAATTGAATTAAAAGGAATTAAATGAAATCCTTAAGGGATGTAAGGCTGATTTAAAGTTGAGTTGTTAACTGTACTGTAGAAATGATTACGATATGTCCTTTGGACGCATGAATGCTTATACTGGTAATAAAACATTCAAATGTAGACTAAAATTATGCCACTAACAACAAATACAAGTAGTTTGATTTGACTTGAGCCATATTGTAACTATATTACACATTTATATAAAATCTGGAGGAGTTACCCGTATGACTGTCCAATTATTGAGGGAGTTTTTTGTTGTGAATTTTAGATTCATTAATTGATAAAGTATATTTAAATTTTTAAGGATCTCTCTAAAAACTTTAAATATATGTGGACGCGAGTGGAATTCGATTAAATATAAGTAAACTTTATTAACCCAATATTTCAATTTTCACGACCCTGAGCGTTTGTGTACAAATCGCCAAATGTTATATCTGGAGCGCAAATTCTGCATGCGGGCAAATTTTGTTCAATAGCAAGGGACCGCGGGGTAAAATAGAAAATTTCTTGAAGATATTTATCAAAATTGTGGTGCATTTTGATGGAAATTGATCAAGGATGCAAGTTTGAGCATAATCAGGCCCCTCTGACAGCTTCTGTAATAATTGTAATTGTACCATGAATAGTTTTTTTAAACACACTCAATATAAATCACACACGTAAAATTCTGTATTTACCCGAAAAAGAAAAATTGAACATTTTTTTACGGTAATTTTTCATAGAGACAAAATTTTAATCACTCATAAGAGACATGTGGATAATTATTTCAAAGAAATAATCGAATCGACCCAATTTAAATACAAGTGGGAAACCGCGCATAAGCGATCAGAATGTTCAAACTAAGCAAACATAATATAAAAAGTGGTGTAGGGTGTTAAATTGTAGGTCTTGATAACACTCTGCAGTTAAAACTTGTTAATTATAGAATATTCAGAACGAGAACGGTTAAGATGTTTTAATACATTAATATATACAGCTACTTAGCTTGGTCGATAATGCAGGTAATGTGTGGTTGATAAAACGGATAACAATTCCAAGTTCAATTCAACACGTGAACACACGCCTACATTGCTTTAAAAAACAGTTTTTTTAAGGCCATAATCGAACCAGTGAGAAAAAAATTATTTTTTAAAGTTTTTATGAACTCATTAGTAAATGCAGTGCCGTTGGATCTATAATACTATAAAATGCACATGAATTGTACTTGTTCCGATGGATATCAAAATCGTCCTGTATAAAAAAATTTCGAAACAAAAAATGTTATGATTGATTAGTAGTTGTCCATTTTAGATCTATTTTAATCGTGGCTCAGGGAAAAACTCCTGCATCTAAGTAGAGGGTTTGCTTACCCAGGTGTAACCGTAAATATCTCCAATAATGTCAGCGCGGAGATAATCGGATAATTATGATTGCTAACAGGCGTTATTGTTGGCTCATTAAGTAATTTAACAGAAAAGCTCTCTCTCTCTCTCGATTGACAAAACTTACATGCTATAAGACCATTCCTATCCCTTTTCTTCTCTATTGTTCAGAAGCATGGACACTAACGCACCATTTTGAGGCTCTTTAAGATCTTTGGTCACATATGCACTCGTAATAGGTTCCAGAAACCATGTAAGCTTTACGCCGATATTGATTTAGAATTAAATATTTGGAATGGCTAGGTCATATTGGTTGTAAAGATGAAAATGTTCCAACGCGAACTGGATGGACTTCATGCCAGGGTCAGACGAAACTCCGGGGAAAAAATACTTGGTATACAAAACTAGAGAAATCGTGCAGAAAATTGAAGAGCTTAGCGTTTTCTTGTGCAACATGCGAAAGACCTAAGACCTATCTAAGTTGTAATCGATCAGTAACAATGACGAGATATATTTGGTAAGGTTTGACTATTACTACTTTGAAGGGTTTCAAATGCTTATAGGAAAGGCCGTATTTTATTCTTAGGGGATTATATTTTTTTAAAGAATAAATGTCAACGGGAAAGTTGCTCGCGGCAATTTCCAATACTAACCTGAGCTTGTGTGAATAGTACTCTGCGTTTTCTTCTTTGAGTTAAGGGGAATTGTAGAGGTTTTGCATCATTTACTGTACACGTTGCCAAACTTCCTATATTACTCATGTGACCCATTGATCCTGTTGCAGTACTTCCCATTAGTCTGGAGACTAAAGGTGAACAAGAAAGAAACTCGGTTAGATGCAAGAATTACATGATAAAACTTTTACGTGATCCATTTTATTAACTTTATAATAATAATTATAATAAAAATCTGCACACACAGTAGTTTGTAAAATCTACGTAATTGGGTTCAGATATGCTAAATATATGAAAGAGTCTTCCCTTTGGAAATCTACTAAAATCGGGCAACACTATCAGGTTCATTAAATGATTTATTTATTAGGTGGGGGAAAATCTGTTACAGTCTCAGAGATGAAACTATTGAGACAACATTAGATTTTGTGTGCAAGATTTTATGATCAAATAGGGCCGCGACCAGATCCATTTTAGTTCATTCTATTAAATAATAAAGGTGGAAATACGTACTTGCAAACCTGGGATCATTTGCTGTTGTGCCGTACCAAGAAGCCGATGTACGCATATCTCCATAATGACCTGCCAATGATAAATTTTCGCTTGGACTGCAGTAGCTTTGCACGCCTGGACTGTGGTATAAAGTCCCCATTGTGTATGGGTTGGCCATAGTTGATGATGCAAATGTATTGGGAGAATTTACACTACTACCGCTGGAATTTGATCTATGTATAACGTAAGAAGATACGAATGAAAAAAGAATAAATGTGATGATTCGGCTAACCTCGTTATCAACCGAATTCGATTGGACCAATGTACTATTCAAATCTGCTATTGGAAAATTGTTTATTCTTACCGGTAGGGAGATGTTTGGTTTTCGCTTATTTCCAATTTTCGATACGATTCTTCAATAGGACTTAATATGTCAGTGACACTAAAAGGCGTTGAAGGGGTGTTATGGAAATATGATGCCTGCTGATTGTGCAGGTTTTGTAAGTGATGTAAATTCGGAATGGCGTGCTGATGGTGGTGGACCACTGCAACTGCGGCCGGAATTGGAGACGATATGTTTATATTTCCTTTTAGAACGTCGTGCTCAATATTGGGCGATTGTGAAACGGGGGCTGATAAAGATGGCTTGGGCGATAAGTTCATTACCAAATCCACAGCATTTAGTTGTTTCAGTAAGCTGCACTCTCCCTGATCGGCATCTTCTGAGAAGACTTCAGCAATATTTCCATTACTGTTAATAGTTGTCGGTGTCATACGAATTATTTCTACTTATTTAAAACTACTCTACGATGTAAAATATTTGGTGTTGAGCTGAAAAATGTAAAAATTGTAAAATAAAGATCAATTTCAATTTCTTATACCCAGCACCTCGAGGTTGGGGGTGTATATTCCTTTGTACAAACGTATCAGCAATGCCCAGGAGGAGGCGTCGTAAACTCAACAAAATATATTTTGAATCAGTTTCGACTATAAAGTCGATCTAATCACGTCTATGTGTGTGGAAATAATTCTTCTGGGCGCAAAATTTAGCCAAACCAAGGAAGGGATGTGAGATGCACTGGTTGGTATTAAAATTGGTAAATCGGTCAAACAACAAGCTCGCAAACACACTCACATTTTACAAAAATCATGATCAGAGGTAAGAAGAGGATGCAATTGTATACATGCTATGCCTATGGTGGAGAGCAGCTCAGTTTGGGTCTAAGGCTAAATTTATATCTTTTCTTTGTTGTTTTCTTATTTCAGTTAAATGGATGGGTTAGAAGACATGCTGGGAATTCAAAATTTCAGCAGACGGAAAGACAAACCCCAAGCGTACATGTACAGAGTACATGTTTGTGCTGCAATATATTTTCCCAATCCCCAGTCAATGGAATGAATTTTTTCATCAATGAATATTTTTTTTTAATTATATATATAATTAGATTAAAATTATAGTAATATTTCATTATATGTGCATAAATGGCGCAGTTGAAAAATTTAGCAAAATCATTTTACACGCATCGATGGCCGTATAACATATTTGTTATAAAATGTAGGATGTTCCATTCTGTTATCTACAAAGGGGCGAAATTCAATTGCGGCAACGCCTCCAATTAATTATATGCGCTCCCGCTTACGCACACTCTTGCACACACACACTCTACCCACTGTAATAAATTGGAGAATATTTAAACATTCGGCCTAATTGGAATTATGCTTAAACACTAGACACGAATGTCTGCGCGAGACACGATAATATTCTAAAATTTGTTTGTTGCGTTGTACGGTACGGTTTATACTCACATTTGCTTTGGATATGCTGATTGCTGCTGGAAAACGTTGTCAAAATAAAACGGAATGAGGTGGGCATAACATGTTGTTATTGGTAGGCTAAGTGGTGTACACGTGTGTCGGGTATCTATCAAAATATTTTCAAATCAAAATATTTTCATATTGCTGTAATTTCATTGTAACCAAATTAATTCAGTTTCGTTTAGTTCAACACTACGCGGCATGCTCGATCTCTCTTATAGATTCGATTCTTTAATGGGCATGCCGACTGGCGATATTTTAACACACTTGTCATGTGTGTAGATATTTAAAGTAATAATTTTGTGAATTTGTGTGGATGTTACAAAACACTTTGGCACCCGGCGAATGCTTTCTTTATTGTAGCGATGCGTTATATTATAGTTTACGTACACATACACACACACGCACAAACACCTTCACATTCATTTATATTTAAATATATATAACATACGCACAAACACAAACACCGTTTGATGAGTTTCATAAAATGGGAAAAATTTTAAAAATCATTCAGAGATGATGCAACTTGAGTTAAAACCGTTAAATATGTTACTATTTTATTTCCAGTTAACAGACGTCACCACAATGACGCTGCAAGTGTTTCCTTTTGAAAGCGACAATTGTGAAGCACTAATTATCGCTCTTTATCATCGCTCTTTATTTCTTTCAAGTTTATACGTTCATCTAATTTTGTACATTATCTGCAACACCTTTTGTTTTGCTTGGATATTGTTTGTTTGGATAATTGTTACAGTAAACGTAAATGAATGCTAGAAGAGATGGTAACAATTATGCTTCGTTTTTATTACATTTTGTTGCATTTTATCGCAAAAGGAACAAAACACATACTTCATTGTATTGCGCTAAGGGCACAGCGCTCACAGCATAGCACGGTATTGTATCATATCATATCATCATATCGAAGATGAATGCTAATTTCGCAAATTACGCGGAAATGAAAAGTATGTACTTTGAGAGCACCGGAGCCTATCACCGAAACGTATTTGAATTGTTGAATTGTTTGTAATTTGTTTGCATTTGAATTGTATTTGTATGGAAAATATGTATTTTATTACTTCAAAATTTATTGTTCAAATACTTTTGATTTCGAATACTCTTGTGAAGAACCCACATCAGTGAATTTATTATGAATAACCACTCGACACGATTCCGTCAAATGAAATAAGAGGTCTGTACAGTACTAACGAGTGCTTCTCAGATGGCTTCTGGATAGCCCTCGAATAAGTTTTTCTTATTAAGATAAATCAGTTTTCAATGCTTCTCAAAAGTACGCTCGGCTTAATAAGTGCTCAGTCGACCGCCCCAGCTGCTTACTCTCTCGTCCTCTTACTTTTTTTTAGTTTCATGTTTACATGCCGGCCTCGTTTGCTGTCTCTCTCTCTTTCGCATAACATCTATTAAAAAAAACACCGAGTGGCCCAATGCCGTTGCAGCAACAACGTTATGGGTTGATTTGTTAACCCGTTCACCATTAGGCGCTATGCTGTTTATCGCTTCCAATACTGCGTATGTGTGTGTGTGAGATTTGATAAATGTTCAAGATTTACCCAATAGCAAAAGCTGACGGTTTCCTTAGTATTCCATTGGTTTAACCAATATACCGTTGTCTCTTTCTGGCAACCATGCAATTGGTACAGTTGTGAAATGTTGCGTTGTGTGTGGTAGCTATGGCATGGAAGTTAAGCGCTCCTTTCGCCTACATATCAATGTGATGTTAAATCAACTGAACACGCAAAGTAAGTACAGTGCGACGGTGTACATTGTAAGTGCGTACGGTATGCTGCAGTGTGAATCGACCATAGGGACGAATGCGTACCGTACACAAGCACATGTGTAGCTTGATTACAATTCGTTGTTGTTTCACTGTCACAAATAACAATGACAATTGATGTTGAGGACGGTATTTTCACACAATACAACAATGACTGTCGTGTTTCAAGTACCAACTTAAAATCACTCAAAATCACAAATGGTAGGTAGCATCAAGGAGTATGTATATTGTACTTAGGGACATGCTAACTCTATAGAGACGGATGCATGTATATATTCCTGCAATTTAGCTAACCAGACCAACGGCATATGTGGCATATGTGAACGTTAAATGCTAAAAGTAAAGCGACAACATGGAGGGAACACACTTGTCAAATGTCATGAAATCGGTTAGCAATTGCTGGCAAAAGTTTTGGCAAAGGTATGAAAACTGGGATTGTTCTGGGAGATGCTTCTTTAGCGACCTACTTCCAATATCTTTTTAAAGCCGGTCATGGTAAAATGTTTATGACATCCAGAAGGGTGATATCAAAGACCTTACAAAGCCTATTCTTGAAAAGCATTGAACCGATTTAGCTAAGTCGGACTGTCTGTCTGTCCGTCTGTAATAATTATTCAACCGAGATATCGATTTTAAATGAAGCAAAAATATCAGTAATCTGTTTAGTGACAAAAAATTGGAAAAATCGGTCGAATAACACGCAAAGTGGAAAAGTCAAAAGGAATTCTTTCTTTTTATTGCTCGCAAACTAAATAATTTTTTTTTAAAGTGTTTACTATATGCTGCTTATGATGGTTCACACCCACCAAAATAAATGAATTTAATGATTTTTTTTTTTAACTAAAATAGTTAAGAAACAAAGTGACAGTTGTGCTATGTAATTGGGTGGAGACCACGTCCTAAAGTTTATTTTAGTGTACTAAGATGGTCGACTAAGTCACACATAACATTATTTTATTTGCTTTTCATACAAAAAACAAAAGAAAATGTTAAAGGCGATCACACCCGGCCCCTGAATTCTCTACAACACTTCGTCCCACTGTACAAATATATGTTAAAAGTAAAACAAATGTATTAAGAACAAAGCAGTACATGCGAGACATACTTGAATGGAAGACACTTTGCTAAAAATCTTAAAAACGTTTCCAACTGGTTCAAAATTGGGACATTTTATACATAGGCTATCTATCAGTTTTTATTTAATAAATGCTTTCCTTCACATAAAGGATTACTTTGAAAAAAGTGTTATAAGGGAACGGGTTCCAAAAATGGCCTAATCGGGAGTAAATTTTTCAACAGTTAGTTCTTAATTAAAAAAAAAGTTTGTCACTAACTTTGGTTAAAAAATATTAAGATTTCTAAATTATCATGATATGCAGACTTGCTTTATACAGGGGCGTTATGTGGGGGGGGGGGGGGGGGGGGGGGGGGGGGGGAATTCAGAAAAAGATTCTAAATCAGAGGAAATCGGTATGAAAGAGAGTCCTTATATCCATTTCGTAGAGCCTCGTACGTATCCTTCTAAATGATAACAAACAGCATGACGAACTTAGCATAAGTGGATGATTTAAAAACTACTCCATTATTGGTTATTCTCTCTATTCTCTCTTTTAATAATTCGACAAATTGGAAGAGATGCTGTGTTGTGTATAGAGACGCAATATCCTGGTATGCACTCATTTTTTACGCTAACTGTATTATGAACTGGTTTGCCACATACATGAAGCTATAGTTTTAAACATGTTCAACGAGATTTCTAATTCACATTCATATCCAACATAAGTTGGATAAGTTTAAAATCTTTTGAACAACATGCTATAAAGTGGGCATGTATCGCAAATGAATGAACAATTAATTCATGACATGAATTATGTTAAACACATTCAAACGAATTAAATTTGAATTACAGAAGAAATTTTTTATTGATTTGAACCAAATTGGAGACACCCACCATTTTAAATGTTCAATTATTGAATGAACATTCATAAAAGGGACCTATGTCGGTATCCCGATCGTTTACATAATTTTTTCACATAATCGAATCTTTGCAAATATTTTGTATTGAGGACAAGAGTGATATGTCTTGGGCCATTTTTTGTAACATTGACAGGGTTGAGGTAATATATTAGTTTGTCGAAATGTTTACAATACTTAGAAGAAGGCTTCTGAGCTTCATCTATCTTCTAAGGAGCGATCTGACTCTTAATCTATGCGATAAAATCATTCCTTTGATCACAAAAATTAAAATCGGGAAATTTCACTATTTCACAACGTTACGCCATGATGTATATAAATTATAATTTTGCGATCGAAGATCTAATGACGCATTCAGAAGAAAGTTAGAAAAACAAAATTGTCTGCAACAGAGTTGGTATGTAACATGTGCTGTTGTTATCATGTCTTCTACATTCGTATAAATATAGAGGGTATTCCAGAGTTAGTGCAATCCAAGGCTAGCTTCCGTCCGTACTTGTAATTGTAATTAATTAATAGGTAATATTACATTCTGTCGTTACCATAGAATCGTGATTTGATAAATTGAACGCCAAACATTTCTAAGAACAAAGGAAACCGTTATCTACCACAGTTAATATGGCAACTGTTTAGGTTGAAAAATATTTCTACCCAAACCAAAAATAAATTATTCAAGTAATTTTGATATTCCCGGTAACAATTATTCTTACGTTTGCATTATTATGAGACGCACCTCTCAAACTTTCTCCTATTCTCATGTTTGACGGATTCTGCTAAAATTTTAATAAGATATTCATTGCTTGTCGACAATTGTTTGACAGCCCCACCCAAAGTTAAGAAAAATCTGTCTGGGTGCAAAAGTAAAAATTAGATACATGCAGTTATACGAGTATGTACACCAGTCATGGATGCTCTGAAAGTGCACGGGCTACCACAACTCACAATTTACAAAAGAAAACAAATGAAATTAATTATATCCGGCTCAGAATCTATATGTGGCACAAGCTAAATTTATTTTTTTTACGCTGTTGCTACAAGTACTTTAAATATCTCTTAAAAATCTATGCAAATATTTAAAACTATTCCCGTTAGTGCTTAACAATATGGTTGTGGCCATTGACAAGGCCACACTATGACTATTTAGTATATAACCGAATATAAATTTAATAAAATAAATTATTATACCCTGTTGAGCTGGACCATTGATTAACCTAAACCACTTCGTATCTGTTACGATTGTAAATCATCACGTAGTAATCACGTATGTCTTCCCATCCTACAATTTTTGCAATATTTCGATGATATTTGATATGGAAAAGTATCTAAACTAAAATTGATGGATTCATTTTATTTAATCCAAAATCGATTTTTGCTAAATTTGAACCGAATTGGAACTCTGCTTTGTGTGTTATTTGAAACTTTACACCATTGAAACCAAGGTGAGTTGCTCATAAAAAACACCCATTTTCCAAAATTAGACAAGGTCGGGGATAATGGACTCCTCCTTATATTAAAAAATTCAATTTATTGGTTGGTATATAAAACATCCTGTAGAGAGATCGTAATTCGGTACTCTCCTCTTTTTTCTCATGCAAATGTGAAGGTTATTTAATATTTGATTTAAACCATATCCAGTTATAATGAAATTAGTTACATAGCTTCAACTATGGAACCGCATCTTATTCAAATTTTCGTACAGATCAATAATTACAATAATAATTTAATTTGAACGTTTGCTTTTATTAGTTGCAAATGGATTGACAAACTTAACACATGTTCAATACACTGCGACAGAGAGTTAATTGGTAAGCATGTTTAAAGGAAAAATGGCTACAAAGGCCCAAAAAAGACGTTTTAATTAATTAAATATAAATTAATTTAAAAATTCCGACACAAATCAAACAGACACAACGACCCCTATATTTGTTGACATTGTCTGTTTAATACTATTGGAGGCATAGTAAAAATTCCATCCATTTTGTATTTATTTTTAATCAGCATTAAAAACTTAATCGACCTACACTTATATGTCCGTGAGTCTGTCTATCTATTGTTGACAAGCTGACACGTAATAAGTATACTATTAGAGGAAGTAATTATGTATGTGCCACGCCTACCTTTTGTATGTAGATTTACGATTTGACCTTAAATATTTACGACCGTGGGTCTCCCAACAACACATGGTGTCGTTTACTTATATATTTATTTCCATTAGTGATAATATGATAATAATTACAAACTAATACAAATTTAATATATATAAAAAAATTGAAAAGGGGAAAAATTGCAGCAATAGTCTACAATAGTGGGCGCGGCAGCGCCTTCAATATGTGCACCAAATTTCAATTTTGGAAAGTACAATAAACATAAATAAAAGCAAAATTGGGATTAAGCTAAATCTTAGACACCCACGACGGACACACTACAGCCCTCTAAAAAACACATTATCGTTTTCAACTTTCTATGTTCCATACTTTATAAGTAATCCGAAAAAAATCCTTAAAAACAATCAATCTTACCCAATTTGGAAACTACCAGCGAACAGAGGCCTCCAACACTTCTGTCAATTGAGATTGCAATATTAGCGACCAGAATATTGTTTTTCACATACAGACCAACATAGAGATATCCGATGCATTTGATGCTGATTAGGAATACATACAATATGCTGAGTCTTTGACGAAAGCAAATATGCTTGTAAGAGCATATTTAATCCATATTTGATACATATTTTATTACCCATTAGTGATGGCAGTAGATTAAGTGTGATATTCCATTAGCAACACCCATAAGAGCCCGCAAAGTAGATATATTCTTCTTCAGCATCCAAATCTGAGTCTGTATAGACATGTTCGATGGAATTTTTTTTACTTCTTAGAAAGGGTGACTGTTGATCATTGTGCGCCCACTTTCAATATCTGTTTGTCAGAGACTTTTTCCCAGATAATCCACTAAAATTACTAATATATCAATTTTTGGTTTTCTTTCCATGATATGTAATATTTTGAGCATGTTCATGGTTTAATCAACTTTTAAAGAAAACCCTTGCACCAAAATTTTATCAAATGTCCCAAATTTTGTGTTACCAGAACAAGAACAAAGAAAGCAAGGCCTCATCACTTCATTCTGAATACATCTCTTAAAACCGTTTCAATATAACGTATTATTTATATATTTCTTCCAAGGGGCATTCAAGATCTAATATAGATATTATACAAATAGTACAGTGTAAATTGGATCTTGGGAAGCCATACATATATAATTTTCATTGAAAAAGTTCGACAAAACCCAAATCAAATATTATAGTCAATAATTTCTTGATATATAGTGCGGGGCAGTACGTATAACAAGTAAAACAACTAAATTTAGTTTAGGCCAAATCTTAAATGCCCTCCTACACCTCTATATACAATGGGCGTGGCATGAACCTCATAACGCTCCATTCCTTTTTATTTTGTATACCTCACCAGATCAAATTATTAATCAAACAAAGTTTTTGGTAAATTGTGGGCGTGTCTGTTATCCGATCGTGCTCATTTTTGGTATGTCGATGGAAGGTTTAATTATTAATAGGTGTAACAAATTTTCACTTCATAGTTAAATTTTATTGGCCACTAAATATTTTTAAATTGTGGGCGTGGCACTTGTTCAATTTTCTTCCAATATAAATAGAAACTCGTACAGAGATAATAAAAATATTTATACAAAATTCCAGCTTTATAACCCAAAATTAATGCGTCTGAGCGTACCAACAATTAACACGACGGCCTTGTCTAAATCGACTCAGATTTGGATGCGGATGAAGAATATACATATATGCAAAAAATGAGCATTTTGTTTCGAAACTTGGACACTTATATATAAATTACTTTATTCACCGATTTGCACAAAAGCGTGTTCAGAAAACAGACCCGCCTACAATTTATAAAAACCCGACTAATCGTAAATAGAGGGCGTAATTATGGACCTGCCATACCCACAGTTTGTACGTACATATGGAGGGTATTTAAAATTTGGCTTAAGCCAAATTTTGTTTTACCTCAAATCAGCAAAAAAGTCCTAATATGAGTTTTTCTCCCTTCATTATTGAATCATTCAGCATCATTATGGATTTATTATATTTATACAACGCATTATTGCGGAAAGTATATTGAGTTGGTCAAACTTCTTGCAACTACCAGTAGAAGGCTTGAGCTACATTTACCTTGATCACAATTCATATCTTGTTTAACAATGTTCGTAGACGTAGATGTCTTTTGTTAAAACGTCCACGGAGTTGGCATTGAATAGAAATTTAGTGCAGATATTTTCTACTTAATCGATTAACATTCGAAATCGGTGGACTGAATAAATATTAATATTTATTCTAACCATACATTGAAGATGGTTGAGGTCGACTTGCGAACACGTTTTCCATTTACAAACAAGCGAATTTTGTTAACTAGGGGGTATGCCATAAAAGTCCTTAACATATGGTGCGATTCATAGTACTTCCTACAGTTTATACATACATTTATGGGGTAGTTCAGACTTTACCTAAGCCAAATAAAATGCGATCAAAATCGGTAAATTTAATTTTAATACCAAGTTGAGTTAAACCGTACAAGTCAACATATATGATTGCGTGATAGTACTTATTTTAACGCTTTTAAGGGTGGCTAATGTATATTTTCAATTACTGTGATTTGTTGCTTTCATCAATTTATTTTTATCGTTTTCCACCTTTCCTGACGCATTATCAAACCAACCCCTTAGGACTTAACGTCATTGGCCAATAACCAGGAAAAATCATACAGCATTAAACCATACAAACACTTTTAAATTTGCTTTGTTATAGAGACACAATTAACCCCCGAGCGCAGCACTTCATACAGCATCTTTATAACGTTCGTATTTATTAGAGTTGCTGTATAGAGATTGTGTACGATTAAAAAATACCACATAGCGAGTATGTTTCGTGCGTAGACAAGATAATTAAATGCCTTCGATATCTGCGGTAAAGATATAACACAGTGCAGGTATCGTGACTCTTATATAAAAATAGAATAAAAAATATTTTTAACTAATAATTGTATTGTGTATCGCAATAATTCGATCATCGTCACTTTCTTCGAACATTTGCATATGGTCGAAGAAGAGTAATAAAATTCAATATAGGGTTTACATTTATATCGCTAAAGTAATGAATGAATGGTCACCATTAAGAGGTGGCTTCAACAATTCCAAAGAGTATCTGAATCGATGTCCGTGCTTGTGTCTGCTTTTAAAATGCTAACAGTCCCAAAAATTTAGATATTCAGTTGAATTTTGATACATTCTTAATATATGTTGGTAGATATAAAAAAATCGGAACTCAGCCACGCCTTCAATTTATAACAATCGCTCACAACCTTGTTCATTCATGTAATGGTTCCTACTTTAAATTTTGAATACGTACTAAGAAATAAATTCATCGAATAAACATTATTATAAAACACCTAAGGGAACGGGTTCAAGTTATACAGTTCGGTCCGATGTCCTTTTAAAAACTCTTCCATTTCCACAGCCTTGCTTAGCTAACAAAGTATTTACGTATATTCCTGATCAACATGAAATTTTAAATCGATATAGCTATGCATATCTGTCCGTCTGTGGTAAACATTCTTCAGCGGGTTAGTATTGTATTTAAGCGAAAAAGGGTTCACTCTATAAAAATTTGACGTCCGTGAAGGCTAAATAGGTAAATGGAACTAATGTCCACAAAACGCCAAAGTTTACACAAAATATTTCGGAATGTTCATTTTTTAGTACAAATATATTGACCTGACAAATCCGCATGGAATGCTGCTTGGAAATAATAATTACGATTTTTACATGCTGTTTACCTTTATCGATGTGGGTCTTGAACCGTATTATCTCAAAGCTGAAGAACTAAGCTCTTTTCCAATGTAGCCTAGAAATGCTAATTGCTGAGATATCGAACTTATAACAAATCTTTATTCTAAATATTCATATTTGCAAGTATCCTTAGAAAATACTGTTTTATCGTGCAATACATTCAATTTTTTTAGGCTTCAGCCTTGCTGTTTTACGCCGGTCTTTCTTACTGCCATAAAACAAGGTACCTAGTTCAAACAAAGTATGCAAAATTCTACTTCTGGTCTGATTACAGGTAGCCTGATATGCATGCTCCATTATTTTTGAGTAGATTTTCGTTCGTGGTGTCTGCTTGAGACTATGCTTTATATTGATGCTAAGAGGACCCGCCATTGTGGTCGCTTGGATACGGTATTACATATTTACAATCCGAAATAAAAAGGAATACGGTATCCGCAATTTTTCAAAATCTTCTTCAACAAAAAGTTAAATATAACCTTTTCGTTCGTCTAACAAGAATGCTTGGTATAAAAGATCGATGTCGGCTATTAACATTTATATAAAATGAAGGTTATATAGATACGGAATAGCTGATTCCCTGAATAAACGAAATCTTTACTCACTCGTATACGAAATATCAGCTGTTTTTCAAACGTTTTACTTTCACTTCATATAGATGATAAATATTTAAATAGCATTATCATTCGTTGTCATACATGCTTGTTAAATTCATTTGAGCAAAAGAAAAACATTTGCTGTGAATTTATAAAAGCCTCATCAAAAATATATTTTGTCTAAATAATATGTTTGTGGTAGCAATGCAAATCCAATATAAATAGTCAAATAAAACTTCTAATCTCTTATTCGGCAAAAGGCATAGTAGTGATTCAAAACTTTTAAGAATATATCTGATAATTGTACTGCACTATATAACACTTTTAATAAATTAAAGAACAATAATGATTCTAAATAAATTGTTTAATATGTGGAAACCTTTTGGAAGACTTGGAAGTGTAACTTTACAAGCATATAAAGCACCTCTCCCACACAGTGTTCGGTTTACAAGTTTCTTCAATAAACGTAAGTTTATCCGAATCTCTTCAAAACCTTGCTTGTTTTACAGCATTTATTTAACCGAAATAAGTATATACATGTAAATATCGCCAGCACAATATATGTTACAACAATCTTTTAATATATATAAATGATCTAAAAATCTTATTCTAATTGATGATCTTATAATTAAAACTCTGAAAATGGGCACGTACTATAGCTTTACAAAACTTTTGATTTTAGTTCCTGCTGAAGACTTATGGCGTGGTGTTACAGCGGTAAGCAATGCTGGAAAAAAACGAGGAAGGGGTAAAGGAACCGGAAAAAAAGTTGCTAAAAATTTAAACAGGGGTCAGGTTATTGGCTTTGGAAAAAAGAATATCGTTTGGCCTGGCTTGAATTCCCCAATAATACGAGGAAGAGAAGTCGTGCAACAACAAACCTTACCCGAAGATCCCGAGAGAGAAAAACACATCTTGAAGTTGCGGGACTCAATGGGTGGCTTCAGAGTTATGAAATTGAGCCCAATCGATCGTGGGTGGTCAGGAACAAAAATGCCTGGCAGAAGTATTGGACCCCCCGACCCTGTGGGTGATGATAATTTTGAAGGTTTCGACACTCGTGTGCTTGAAAGTAAAATCGTATTTATAATGAAAGGTAACCATGGAAGAAAGCGCCGGTTTTCAGTTCTCAGCGTTACTGGCAACGGAAATGGCTTAGCTGGATTTGCATTAGCTAAGGCTCAAGAAATGCGGACAGCTTTAAGAAAGTCAAAAAATCGAGCTGTTCAAAAACTTTTAAAGATTGAACTCTGCGACAATCGAACGATATTTCACGATTTTTACTGTGGTTTTGGTAAAACGAAGATTTTCGTTACCAAAAAGCCAGAAGGTTATGGCCTTGTTTGTCACCGAGCAATACAGACTATTTGCAAAGTCATGGGAATCAAAGATCTGCATGCAAAAATCGAAGGTTCGACAAATTTACAACACATAGTGAAGGCTTTCTTTATCGGTCTAATGCAGCAAAAAACTTATGAGCAATTAGCCGAAGAAAAACAAATGCATTTGGTGGAATTTAATACGCTACAAAACGGCTTCCCACAAGTAGTTGCTAGTCCTAAATTTTGTAGAAAGGAAGAAGATATTAAAAAGGATGAAGTTTTGGATTTTACACAATACGTTTTGAACGATCGCATAATCCTTAAAAGGAAGAAGTTCCCTCCATTCTATGCCAATACAATTGGATATCAGCAATATCTGAGAAAACAGGAAAACATCAGAAACCACTATGATGTTCGAGTGGAAATGCTCGTTAAGGAAGGCAAATTGCAAAGTTTTCTAAATAAAAAAGAAACTGAAAAAAATTAGTGAAAAACTGATAATAAATGCAAAAAAAAAAACAAATCTTTTGTTCATTTTATATTCCAAGGCACAGTTGGAACATTTAAATATTTTAATGTAAATAATTTTAAATATACCCCAAGTAATATATACAAGTAGAATGAATTTTCATGAAAAAAAGGGGAACTAAAAGGAAGATTTGAAATCCATCAATATAAAATTATTGAATAAGAACTAAATTCTGCAAAAATATTTTAATAGAAATTTTCAAACAGAACTTATGTTTTAATAGTTATCGTCTTTCCATTTCTTTTTATTTTCTATTTCTGTTTCAGGTACAAGAGAGCTTTTTACTCCGCCCAATATATTGGTTGTAGCTTGGGTAGCCAAAACTGCAGGACAAACTACTAGTTGAGGCACTTGACGTATCACAGCTCCAACAGCTCCAGTTAAACCCTTTTGATCGTGCTCTATAATTGCAGTTTCAATCAAATTGCTTGCGGAATCATTTATACCCTAAAGGAAAAAACATTTCTCAATAAGCTGTAACAAAAAAAAAAAAAAAAAAACCGAGTAATTAAAATATACAAAAAAATTACTTCTTTCACTATTTGATAAGCATTTACAACCCCTTCACGTATATCTTTTGGTCTCTTTGGCCGCTTCTTTTCTTTTCGTAATTGCCTTAACCGCTGCAGGGAAGATCCAGGAGATACAATATCAAATGCAGTCTCTGCTGTGAACTAAATGTTTAATGAGGAGAATTGTTTGTTATTTTTTTTAATTATCACGTTAAACACGGTTAGTTCTAATAAGACTTTTATACCTGATGAAAATAGGTCCTTATCGACCTTTTTACTTTTTGCCTATTTTAAATAATAGTACAACGCTAGTCAAACGTGTAGCATACTTTACTGAGTCCCTGACGTCACGGAATGACAAACTTAATATATAAGAGGGGTAGATTCAAAGAACACCAATTCCAGTTACGACTTTTTGTTACATATTTTATCCTTTTTTTGAAAAACGGTCCGTTTGGTGTATAAACGTTTTCAGACTAATTTCGAAATTACTATCTTGTATGAGGTATAAGTAAAGAAGTAAATATATTGCGCCCTCTAATAGTGTATATATTAAGTATCAGCTTTCAAGCCTACATAGGCTAAATAACCTTAAATAGGTGCACCAAATTTCAAGTTCATCGGTAAATTTTTGTAGCAGAATAAAAAGGTTTTTGTCGATTGTGAGCGTGTCTGTTAACCGACCAGGCCCATTTTTGTCATGACAATTTCAAGTTTAAAGGTCAATATTTGTGCAGATATATAGATTTTTTGTAATTGTGGGCGTGGATTTTGGCAGTTTTGCTCATTTAAAATAGCGATCTGCTTCAAAAAACCAAAAGTACCTGTACAAAATTTCAACTCAATATTTCAAAATTTACGCCCTTTTATAACAGACAGACACACAAACAAACATGTCTAGATCGACTGCTTTTGATGCTGATCAAAAATATAGATACTTTGTAGGGTCTCTGACACCTACTTCTGGGTGTGGCAAACGAAAAAACAAACTCAGTATACCCTCATCACTAAGGTGGAGGCTATAAAAAAGTCCTTTCTTAAATCTTTCGGAAGCCCAAAATAAAAATTTAGTCTATAATTACCTGTAACAGTTGTATAATGCGGGATGTTAATTCTATTGCTGCGAGGATGGTTCTTGCACTAAAACTTTGAGCTCCAAGTTGCATTCCTCTTATAACTCTTCCATCTTTCTGATAGTATTCGAAGGGCAGCCAAAATAAGTCAAAAATGCCCTGAACTAAATCATCGTTAATTAGTTGTGATAAATTTTTAGCTTCACTTTAGGAACGAACTTACGAAGTTGCACTAAAGCATAGGTTGGACCA
Organism: Crataerina pallida; assembly: GCA_949710015.1. Lineage (NCBI taxonomy): Eukaryota > Metazoa > Arthropoda > Insecta > Diptera > Hippoboscidae > Crataerina > Crataerina pallida. Next base: position 31,282,117 of record OX453290.1, on the reverse strand, counting down.
ATCCCGCTTAAAATTTTTGGCAGTTGATTCCGCTTTATATCTTTCACCCACTCCTTGCACATGAAATTTACAAGCTTTTCAAAACCCAGTAGACCACGCCTTCCATATGATGAAATTTGAAAGTTTATAAACTATTTTGAACATAGTTGTTTTAAATGTTATACCTGTACACAATTTTTTTCAAAAAAATTCTAGAACATTGCAACTGCCCTAATCCCATTAATAGCCCCGTAATGGGTCCTTTTGAAAATTCCACTCTTCTGCCGTGATAGTCAAAACAAATGGATATTTCTGGACTGAAAATAAGCTCTCGAAAATATGTTGGCGAGGCATCACATTTTGATCGGCAGGTGGCAACATTTGTAGACATTTGGTTTACTAATGTTTGACGTTCACTTTCACTTAATTGTTCAGCCTCAGTTTTGGGTGCAGAACCCAACACATCATGCTGACCAATATTTATAATCGGATTCGTCGATGGATTGTTTGTTGGCTTCGTTTCTGTTACTTTCGGTTTTTTACATCCTTCGGTATCGCATTCTTTACCAAATTTAAGCACAAAGTCTGATAAAAACTCTAAAGTATCCTGGTCTATATGCAGTCTTATTGGGGACAGCGATATTCGTAGTGAACACTCTTGTAAATCGTTTACATTGGGATTTGGCCGAACGTGCAACGCTTTTATACTAACCATGTAATGCGATGTTTTGTTTGACAGGTCTTTGTTTGAATTGTATAATAATTTATTAATGTCGGAAGTTTGTAAACGATCGCGCACCTCTATTTCATGTACCATAAGAACTTGCCGCGTGGCAATAGCGCAGTGTGGTGAATACAACTCTCGAGTAAAACGTACCTTTGAGAACTGTATCTCCACCAGTACTTCATGATTACGACCTGACCCACCTGCCGTTTTCCATGTAATTTTGTCCTTCACCTTTTTTTCACATTCCCTCCGATTAAAACTTTCTGAATCTGATACGCCTTGACGGTAAGCATTGGACATGTTCGACGGTCGTCTGTAAGCGTGAAATGTCATTAAAGTAATTGGATTAGTACGTTGTGAAAGCATCAGCAAAGGAACATGTATCGTTCTAACGGTATATTTTTATTTAAATTAATTTTTATTGAGATTTTAGAGCCCACCCTCGATTTGCCAATAATGGACGTAGCTAATCGACACGATCCCAACTTACAAAAAAGTTTATTTAACACAGAAGTCAACTTAGTTAAGACGTAATCATGTACATGTTCAAAATGGAGTTGGTGGGTATTTAAGATTTAACCAAAGTCAAATTTAGTTTTTATACTCTCCACAGAGGGAAGAACAAAGCTACTATGGGGGTATAGTCCCTCTGCAACACCCAGAAGGAGGCGTCAGAGACTCTACAAAGTATATATATCCTTGATTTGCGTCTAAAATTTAATCGATATAGACATGTATGTCCGTGTGTTCGTCTATTGTTGGCATTCTTACGGGCATAAAATTGAGCTGAGATCGGCAAATCGCTCAAGAGCCACGCCCACAATAGACAAAAACCTTTATATCTGCCACAAAAGTTAACCAGTGAACCATATTCATGGTTATACCACGCCCATTTTAGCCCATATGCCAAATTTGGGAGTGGTCGGTTGACAGACGCGCCTAGAAGGCACAATATCTGCCGCGACCACCATTGTTATTGTTAATTCTAAATCCGAACTTACCTTTTTACATCTTTTTGCTTTTTAGGTAATTGGCTACCGAAATCTTGACCTCCATATAAATGCCACGTAAACGTCATTTCACACAATGTGATGCGATTTTCCGGCGTTGGAAAATTTTCAGGAGCTCTCAATAAATCGTCACTGGTTGCGGGTATACAGAAGTGATTATCTACAATATTTAAAGGTTCACTAGACACCTTCACCTTTCCCACCTAAAAAGATCGTTACATCAAGCTTAAATTATATTTAAAATAGCCGAAACAAGAAAACCCGTAATACATGAAAAATAATAGCTTCGAAATTTCTTACGAATAAAAATATTACTTAATGGTATAAACATATCATACTGAATTTGCATAAGTCCTACTTTTTCTTTTTCTTCTTTTCCAATCACACAGTAATCTTCGTCGTAATCATGCAGGAAAACCAGATCTTTATCTGAATAGGATTTACGATTATCACCGATTTTCCCAAGTTCAGATGTTACCATAGTTGATGTTTGATTATCATTCATAGGTGAGGAGTGAAGTCTTTTCATGATGCCTTTTTTAACATTCGTTTGGCGACAACTAGTGCTGCCAGTGAACGCCATGCAACCATCTGCAAAGATGAAATCGCACTGACTTGCTAAACAGAACATTATTAATATTTTTTCAACACCTACCATTAATTTTCTCTTCATACGAATGCGTTTCTTGGAGAGCTTCTGCCATTAGTAAATTAAGGCGTTCTTGATGCTCTTTGGTTATTTCTAAATCTTGAATTGGTACTTCCGAGGAACTTAATTCTAAACTAGTGCATAAGGTGGATGTTTGTGATTTTTGACTTTGAGTATTATCCGGGTAGTTAACTATATAATTAATGAATAGCGCTAAGGCACTTCCTGAGTCATAGCAAGTTCTCATATGTACATCGTGCATTGAACATCTTAGATCAAATTTTGGAAATTTATCTGTCATGCTTTCACTAAGTCGCAACGATATATCTAGTAATTCTATATCCAAAACGGGAATGAGATCATTGCTGCATATGTATGTAATCTTATTAATTGGATCGTTTTGATTTGTACAATCCTGATGGAAACAAAACAATTAGAACGGTAGGGGTCCCTATGTACTCAAGAACAGTCAAAGTAAACTTACATAAGGAGCCAGTGATAGAAGACACTCCTCCATTATAAATCGCAAATTACATCCTATAACTGATGATACAATGTTGCTACTCATAGAAAAGTAATCAATTTCAACAACTGCGCGATATGGAAAATTTTCCGGACTACAAGTTTAAAATTCAATAAAAAAAAAATGTATAGTTTTACTTGAATTCCAAAAATTAAAGATCATTTACCGAAAGTCAATAGCACAGTCCCAGAGATGCAACTGCATTTCTGTTATGAGATGGAATGGCTCGTATCCCTCAATTGGATAATCCTGGAATAGAAGTTTTTAAAATTTTAACAGATTGCAAGTAAAAAATTTAAATACCCTTCACATCTTTAATATATACAAAATGTGGGCGTGGCAGGTACTTCATTTATTTTAAGTGGGGACTTGTATCCGAGCCCGCCTCTTGTTGGCTCATAGAAAAATATGAATACTTACTACATTAAAGTTCTATTTCAATTCAATAAATGTCCCTTAAATTATGACTGATCACGCTCCTCCACATTTATTTTCATCTGATTAATATGCCAAATTCTTCCATTAGATAGATTAGAAAACCAATAACCATTGAAAACAAATATTCAGCTCAATATATAAATTTTTGAGACCTGAACGATTCTAAAACAGACAGACATAGATGACGATCAGGCTTTCTTCTGGTAGTTTCAAACGGAATGACAAACTTAAAATACGTACTTTAATGTAGAGATTATGAAAATACGCACCGTGACATCTAAAAAATCCAATAATTGTATAATCCACGTATAATTTGAAGGTGACGGATAATAACGCAAAGCCGATCTTGTTAACCCTGTTGTTACTTTTAGTCTCTAAAAGGAGAATTATAATGCACAGTATAACTTACTTAAATCATCAAGTTGCTGCCAAAACAAGATAACTTTACATTTTGTCAATTCGGAGTTAAAACTTAAATACTCCCAAATATTAAGATTGGGAAACCAAAAGTCAAAATAAGTGAAATCTATTTTTACAATTTTTAGCTTGTTTTTGCTTTAATTAATTTGTTTGAAAATTTTCTTCAAAAGCACAGATATTTGGTTTTCGCTGTACTGTCTTCCACTAAACACTCAATCTTGATTGTATTTGAGTTGTGTTGTTGTACTTTGACTGTCTTCAGCTATTAAATCACTTTCAAAATCTAGATTTTTCATTTTGATTCAAACTTTGAAAAGGCTATATCTTACAACCGCAAACAGTGCTATTATCTTGTTTTAGCAGAAAGTCAAGAAATAAGATTTTAATCCCTATTGCGTCTTATTAGATGTTTCAGCAATCGTCAACGGTTTACCTTTATTTTTTGTGAAGGGACCTTTTTAATTTCCAACACTACTGATACCATTTCTCTGGTACAATCTTCAGCTTTCTTGTTTTTTGGAAGTTCTTTAGGCAATTTGTATAAAGTGGTTTGCATGTACTCTTCAATATTAAAATTATATTCAAAAGTTGAAAATTGGCCTTTCTCTGTTACGTATCCTAAGTTTCATCAATAGTGAATATATTTCTTGTTTAATAAATGTTTGTTGTAATTAATTTTTAATAAAATATACCGTTATGATGTAGTTGTGCGTCAGATATTTGCGCGCACATGTATGCCAAATTGTTGTCACCTCTAAAGCCGTTCACGAAAAAAAGTTTCAGATTCTCAACAATAAATATAAACTTTCCAAAAACTTCTGGCATAATGTGATTTTCCACTCCACGTACTGGAGCATAGAATGCAAGTGCAATCTTTGCAATGCAGATCTCAAAACACAGATTGTTGAGTTTAGTTTCTTTTCGTAGGTGTGAAGGCTTTGCTGAAGATTTTTTTTTGGAACTACTTGTTTTACTTGGAGGTTCGTCATAACTACTTAATTCCAAATCTTGATTATGGTAACTTTCACCGTATTCTGCATCGTTTTGAAATGTATAACAACTTTTATTTACGCTGGAACTACAACTATTTTCACTCTCGTGTGAGACTGCCGAGATGTAGACGGAATCCATTAAACCAGCATTTGCCATCCATTGGCTCTCATTTTTAGATTTATTGTTTTTAGAAGAATTGAAAAAATGTGGTGAGCATGGCTCCCACATAAATATATTATTGTTTAGACGATTATAAATGATTTCATACAACTGTTTGGATCTATACTTTGATAATGAAAACTAATTATGCAAGTTATATGAAAACCGAAGCATTTTTAATACAAACCTTAAAAAGAAATTCAGATTTGGAAAGTTCATGATAATTTTAAGCTTACTTGTGCTTAATGCAACATTACAAAATTTTTCAATTTCTCGAGTTTCTCCAGGAAACAACATCGTTTCTGTTTGATCTAGCACAATTGAAACGAATAAATAAAAAAGCTATATTAACTTCGGTCAAATCTTGAATACCCACCACCGATGCACAATAATTCTCTAATGGATGTACCTGTCAATTATCAACTTGGCAACATCAGTATGGCGAAAAAAATCTCAAAAATTATGTGAACGGAAAGAAAGTCATTTCCACACATAGATATACAGACGGACAGGTAGATATGGCTCAAACTGTTCACTATTCGGTGTTGATGTGTTCTGTACAATTATTTTATGTGGTCTCCGAGGCCTACTTCTGGAATTGTATTGCATGGAACTTTCGCCACCTTCAAAATAAGCTAAAATTCTCCTAAGAGTCTACATGTATCTACATATTTTATTTTATTTTATCCTTTACGTGTAATTTAAAAAAATCTCCGATTTAAATTTTTATGTAGGAGGTGGTAGTATTTTTTCGGGACTTAAATATCGAATCTCCCGTATTATAAACTCGATTGTGCCTTCGGCTAATGCAAAGGCTATGATTAAGGGTTTCTGTGGAAGGTTTTTAATTCGATCCCTTTAATTTTTGCCAATGTGAACTAAATTTCAACTTCATTGCTTAATTCTTGTGGCTAAGAGGTTTTTAAAAATTGTACATATTGCTATAATCCTATTACCCTGGCCGCGCTGTCATCAGTGGATGGGCTATTTATAAATACGTGTACCGACTTTCGATTAAAATTTATGTGAAACCTTATGTGAAACGTATAAAATCAATATTTCTTACCATGATCTCGTTTCGCATTAGTGAAGGTATTGGTTTGTCTACAGCTTCTTTTTGAACTAAAAGGTTTAGGTGTACAATTCATATCATCATAAGATCTATTTCTTTCATCTAAGGATTGAATAATTATCCTAGAATTGTAATTAATAAAATTTGACTTATAATAGGTTCAACAACTAGGTTACGTTTAATTTAAAATTTAATTTCAAAACCTTAACTCTAAGATATGGTGGTACATTCAATATTTTTTAGAGAGAAGCTGATTTAACTTACCTTGGAAATGTTTGAGAATTCTGAGATGGACCTTCTTGAAAACGACATTTTAGAAATTCGGTTTGAGAAAAGTTAGGTTCATCCTTAAACAAGAAAAAATGAAATGAATTTACTTAAAGTCGTTTTTAATATTTTCATTTAAACTAACTAACTATTAATTCATCAAACTTCCCACGTTACAACGATCTGTATAATCTAAATATGTGTGTTTTTAATTTTAGTTTTCAGCAATCGATAGAACGTGGATAAATGATGTTTGATTTTTAGACTTTACTTGTTGTTTACTCCTCACTCAATGGGATCAGAATCAAAATCTGAATCTATTTAATCATGTCCGTCTGTCCGTCCATGCACTTGTTGTCATTAATCTACTCAATTAATTTTAGACAGATATTTTTTGATGGAATTTTACGATAGTATAGTAACTACTGCATTTGGACCCTGCCCCATATAACGCCATCATTTAAAATAAGCTTGTACATGACGAACATCCCCAATCATTAAAATCTTTCATAAAAAATTTGGTGAAGAATTGTAAATTAATAATAAATTGGGTCAAATTTGAAATCGATCAGACCATTTCTAGGACCCCTAGGATAGGGTTTTGAAATCTATTTTACAAAACAGATCAGATTTCTTTGTTAATTCTGGTTTATAGCTTACTTTAATGTCAATACTGGACTTTTGAAGTTTTATTTACGTTTTGCACTAGAAGATGGGAAATTATATTTAGTATTTTTTAAGATTACTTACGCTATAAAATGCTGCCACTTCTGCAAACGTTACTTCAATGACATCTTTCTTATATTGCAACTTAAACTGTTTTACAGTTAAGAGGAAAAAATCATTTGTTAAGTTTCTCTTCCACCATGGCACTCTATCGAGACTATGCGTAAATCTACCGTCAATTATGGGAAATCTGAGTAACATGATAAATATTTACAAAATTAAACTTTTATTATTCATTTCTTACAATTTCTTGCACAAAAATTATATATTCTTGGTTAATATTATATAATGTTTACATCAGCCAAACGGAAATGGCTACATTTGTCATATATTGACAAATTACAATTTTAAACAAGTTTTTTATGAGAAAAGTAGCAATATTTTATTTGTTTATTTTTTATTTTTTAGTGCATGAAAAAATTATTTCATTTTAAGTTTTTTTTTTTTAATTTTAATATAATTTTTTAACAGTTAATTTTAATGATCATTTAAAATTCAGAAAGAGTCATTGGAAGTTCAGACAGTATAATTTAATTTATTTTAAAGCAAGTTAAATATTAGAAAGATTTTTCCTCGTTTTGTATTTGGTTTGTGCGAATATGTTTGACACCTAAACGACTAAAAAATTCCCGTCTTTTGTTATACCGATCGATTCAGAATTAATATTTGAATCGATTTAACCATGTCCGTCTGTATGTCCATGTAAATTTGTGCGCAAGCTACAGGTCCCATTTCTTTCGATACTTCGATGAAATTTGCTACAAGGACATGTATTGGCCCAAAGGGGAACCCTTTGGAAAATTGATAAATTTGGACCGTTTTTAGAACCCCTCCCCATATAAAAATTGTTCTTGGACAACAATAACATTTTCACTTGTTTTTGTTAATTATTTAGTTTTGTTATTATTATTTTTTATTGTTGTTGTTGTTCTTTGTTTTCTATTTTTAATTAAGAAGAAGAAATTTCATTATATTATCTGAATTTCAGTTGTTTATTTCTCAAACTTAAATAGTATAGATAGAGAGATTAGATTAGCACATGACAGGGATCTAATTAATGATAATGATATATATTTAAATGATATATTCTTATTTGAATACTTACCGTATTTTATTTTTAAGCTCAAAACATGTAACGTTAACCTGAGTGTTGCACAAATTAGAAACTCCTTTACTCCTTCGCTTGAAATAATTACATGAATCACTCAAACGAAATTTTCCAATTAATGCAGACATGCGATCATAGAAGGAAATATCTACTTCGATAGTGCTCTCTTTTAAGTCAATGTCCAAATGCATAGAAGAATTTTCCTTGTAAAGAATATTGTTCGTCGTCAAAATGTGAAATTTTATTTCTGGCTTTTTGTAGTAGTTTTCTGAAGTGGTCTGCAAATAAAATTTAAGAATACACATTTATATAAATTAATAATCATCATTGTTTTATAATTGTTAATATATTTCGGCTGAGTGCAGAGTTTAAATAAAAACATGTGAATGTGTTTTTTTTGTAAATTGTGGGCGCGTTTGTTATCCGACCATGCCTATTTTTGGCACATCGATGCAGAAGATAACGATAAATATTTACACCAAATTTCAAGTCATTAGGTTAATTTTTGTGGCAGATATATAGATCTTTGTCGATTGTGGGCGCGGTTTTTAACCGATTTGCCCATTTTAAATAGCGACCTGCATGCAAAGTGCGCTGAGAATGCCAACAACAGATAGACACACAGGGACATACATGTCTAAATAGATTCAGTTTTTGATTCTGATCAAGAATATATATACTTTGTAGGGTCTCTAAAGCCTCTTTTTTGGGTGTTGCAAACGGAAGAACAAACTTAGTATACCCTCATTCGAGCGCTTATTTTGTTATATATACCTGGCTTAATTTATGTTAATCTAATTCATTAAATTATCAGTCTTATAAGTCACTGTCATAATTAATATTTTGTCGCTTTCGCTACCTTTTTCTGTTGACGTCGTTTCTTCTAAAATTCTATAAGAATAATACATAATTCAGTATTACATGCTATACGAATTTTGAGGGCAACTAAAAATCAAAGGTAAGCCGACGACTGTGACTTACATAATAAGGTTGCATATAAACTAAATTACCTTCGTCGAGCCATCAAAACTAATCAAGGGTACAGATATTCTGTCAACGATTTCCCATATCTGTAGTTTGTTTATTGAAATCGTAGAATCCAGTTGCAATTCGTTTTTATTTCTTTGTTGCTTACCATCCATACAAATTGGATGCATTCGAAGTAAAATGTAGTTATTGTCACGTAAAATATCAGCGAATTCTTTTGTACATTCATCTTCCATTATGGAAAAAATTTTTTTAGATACCTTTTGAAATTCTAGCAAATCATCAGCATCAAATATTGAGTCAGCACCTGCGGAAGTATTCTCTTTTAAAATGTCTTCTTGTAAAATAATGCCCACACAAGATCCTATCTTTATAATAAAATTTGATATTTCCACGGAAGAATCAGTATTTACATGATTGGAATTATTTTTAATCGAATTCATTAAAGTACTACACGAACTAATAGACGTTATATCTGATGCACCGGAACTAATTTTAACATCATTATTATCACGAGACACCTCCTCAGGTTGCCATTTACTATAATTTGGAAATGGGCTAGCACCGGTTGGCGATTGATAGCAATGAAATTCACCACTCTCATCAACTATATTTCCGGCAGAGTCAAAATGTGATGGTAATTCCGTTGAGTGAGTATCTCCTATACAATGATTAGAGCTGAATGCTCTGAAGAAGCATGTTATTAAATAAATTTGTTGTGGTAGAGCAAATATATACACTGAGCCCAGTTCAATATCGAAAGAAACTTTTGGCCCTTTGATTTCTTCAAGCTGTTTGACTTTAATAGAAATGCTTTGTCTATCTTTTATTTGCATTATTGCTAATCGTTCTCTCTTTGAATCCAAAAAGTGGCAGCTTGTTTTTGAATCGCTAGATTCCGATTCTTCAGTAAATATTTCAATTCCGTTTATGGTTATATTGTGCTTTGCATATGTTGACAATAAATTTAAGGTTTCCTCATGTTGGTTATCGCCAATAGATGATGATGCACTTTGTTTAGACATTTGCCCACTGAGGGTTTCATTTTCGTATTTTAGTTCATCCAAATGAAAGAGGAGTACGACATTCCGTGAACCACATTGTATCGGATATTCTATGGCAATTTCTATGTTTTTTATTTGTGCTCTGATACGATTTAATACTTAAAAAAAAAAAACAAAAAAACGAACAACGAGGTAATTATTTTCGATTCCTATAGTGTTATAGTAATTCCATATTTTCTTACCGCCATCAATTGTTTCTGCAAACTTTTCCAAACCAATAATATTATTTGGAGCTGAAAGTTTTTCATCTTCTTCGTTTTGTTTCATAAATTCCTCAGCTAACTGTAAAGAACTACTAACTGAACTCCACATTGACTCAAGCATAGATGAGGCACAGTCATGATGTCTCCTTACAGGGCGAAGACATAAACGTACGTCTGTCGCTTCAATAAAACTGTCACTTGTCATAAGTGTGTTCCAAGGAACTATTACGGTTAGCTGCCCCACGTAACCATATGTGAACTCAATTGGCCAATTTTGCACCTCCAGAAGTTCGTTTAATGCCTTTAAAGATAAAGTATGAAAATAAAATGAAATATGCATACACTTGCACTTAAATTTATACGATCTTAATCTCAGAATTTGAATTGAATTTTTTTTTTAAACTCATGAGTGAACATGCTACATACGTCTTTATTGGTTTAACATCATTCAGATGATAAAAAAATAATTTAGGTCAAATGCTTAAAAAAATTTTTACCAGACGAGGAGCTGTAGAACAGAAGTAGATAGCGAAATCGATTCAAATTGATGAAAAAGATATATATATATATGCTCCTATATCTTCTTTTGTATGTTGTTTGTATGTTGCAAACTTTATGTCAATAAGAGTACGACCCAGCCTCAAGGTAGTGCGTGCATATACCAATGTTTAAATTTGTAATAATTTAATTATTCAAACTAATCTCATATGCATTTAACGTATTAAACATCTTTGTTAGAAAATTTTCGAAATTATTCACAATTGTTACCTCCACTCTCAATAAAACATTATTTATTGTAGCTTTTCCATCATATAAATCCACCTTCAGCTGCTCTAAATTTAATTGTTCATCAAAAAACTGGCCTAAATAACGTTGAAGTAAATAACGACATGTTTTGTTTTTTAAATCATCCCACATATTAAACCACGACATTGTGCGAAATTTTTAAAATACGTTTTTTGTAATTATTTATTCCTATAAAACAACATGTAATACAATGCGTATATTTTCTAACACGTAGTATACAAATAGAATAAACAAAGCCTATGCAATTCTTGGACTGTTTCAAAAATATGACTGAAACAGAATGCTTGCATACGAATGGGCTGATGCACAAGCATGTAAATCATATGTGTGACAATTGTTTAGCAATGCATTGCTGCTTTAAAGTGTGAGAGTTCTTTTCTACCATGAACTCTAATTTGTCATAAGCATAACAATGCACAATAATATGCACGCCATCTATTCATGCATTAATATTATTAACAAAGCAACAATTAAACATCTGTACTTGTTTATATTTTCAAAAAAGATTGTTTGAACAATATCTTCAATTCTTTATAAGCTCCACATTTCTCATTTTGGCGTTAGTCAAGTGTAGTTGTAAGCGGCGGTTGTATTTTTGTGTTTTCTTTTTTTTTTTTGCTAACCTCAAAAATTTCTTTTTCTCATAACTTGATAGCGTGGCTTTTGAATTATTTTTATTTTTCTGGTGAATTATTATAAAAAAAAAAAAAAAAAATCTTAAGTGATGTAGTGTGTTTTTTACGGAACTTGTTTAATTTATGTGGTGTATCTTTATTTTTGCTGTATTTCTGTGAGTAGCTGGTTTCAAGAATTTTTATTTTATTCAGCAAGCCTATAAGACATTAAGCCGTCTCCACATGGAGTCTCGGCACAAAATTTTGACTTCGAACTCACAGGAGTTTGAAAATTTTTGTACTGCCACACTTGCTGGTGCTACTGGTGGAATGGTGGAAAATTTGTCCAGGGATTCGGATAGATCTGAATTGTGTGAAATGTCTGCAAGGAAAAGAAAAGCGCAGTCTCATGAAAATATAAATTTAACAAAAAATTTCAATAATGTTGAAAAAACACATTGGCAAGCAATACCTGGTGATATTAATAAATCTGCTGAAAAACAAATAAACCTTTATGATAGGGATGATATTTACAAATATGTGGTGTTCGTGGAAGGGCGTGAAAATGAGAAAAATCTTGTAGCATATATTCCTAGAAATTTTATTGAAAAGTTTGGATTAGTACGAAATGTTCCAACAGTTTTTAGTGAAAATGAAATTTTGTGAAATGCTCTTTCTGATGTGAAAATTAGGTCCGTTAAGCGTTTGCAGCGCAGAGATCCGACCAATAAAGACACGTGGATTCCCTCCACAACTCTTAAAATTGGATTTAAAGGTGGTCATTTACCTAAGGAAATTAAATTCAATTTTTGCAATCTCCTCGTGGAGTTTTTTGTACCAAAAGTTAAACAGTGCATGAAATGTGGTAGACTGGGTCATGTTGTTAATACTCAAATGGAAGTAAATAAGATTTTAACGAGACCCAAGTTCAATAATGTGGTTAAACGCAAAGTACATGAGTCTTTTGCTACTGCTGAATATCAATTTCCGCCTCAGATTCAATTTACGTATAATGCGAGTAAACGTGAGAATAATGTCCGTGTGTCGGAACTCGAAAAATTAATTTCATCTATGTAAAAGTTTATGTCTTGTCTGAAGGTATCTGATGATAGTGTAGATTTCTCAGAAAATATTAGAATCTTTAAGACACAATTTGATGGATTAGTTGCAGGTTCTTCAACGTCTAAACAAAAATAGCTTCCTTTTTGCAATACAGCATACAAGGTGTCCGAGGATATACTGGAGTTTTAGATCTATTTCTTAATAAAAATAAAATTGATTTTTGTATTTTAAACGAAATCTTTTTACCTAATGATCCTTTATGTGAGATCATGATTCCGAATTATATGTCAGTAGTCAAATGTCGTGATGATGGTTATGGTGGTGTTGGAATACTTGTTCGAAAGGGTATATTGTTTAGACATGTCCCTTTTCAAACTGTTTCTGATGTTGTTATTATTAAGACAAAAAATTTAAAACCAAATCTTTGTATTGTATCGTGCTATTTTCCACCTCATTTAGGCAATCAACTTTTTTGCGATAACATTCAAAGCATTCTTGAATTTGTAGATGGTGAAAGAAATGTTATATTTTCAGGCGACTTTAATGCTATATGTTCCTTTTTTGGTGATCATATAACCAATAGCAAAGGTAAATTTCTCCATGACGCTCCATGTCTTTAAATAATTTTCGATTACTTAACAACAATAAACCTACTTTTACGTCTGTCCGAAATGGTGTTACATCAAATAGTATTCTTGATCTAATTTTCTCTAAATCTGTTTATTTATTTTTCTCATGGGATACGTCTAGTGTTTTTCTTAGTAGAAGTCATCATATGCCAATCAATTTCCAAATTAACAAAGATTCTTTTCAAAGGCGGACAACGATCGTAAAGGACATACATTTTCAATCTGGAATGATAATAATAACAAAGCTTACCTTGAACTGCTTAAAAACCATATTCCCGCAAGTTCGTCGATTATCTTACCCACTCTTCCTTTCATGATTTCAGGGTTTTCACCTTTTACATATCAAGAATTTTTCAATGTGCTTTCGTCTAGAAAAAAATCCACTGCTGCTGGCTGTGACAACATTAAGTATGACATGCTACGAATGTTGTCCTATGAAAGTAGCATGGCCTTACTTAATGCAATGAATAAATATTGGATGAATAATAATATTCTTGAAGACTGGAGACGTGTTAAGGTAATACCAATTCCTAAGCCAAGTAAGGATCTAAATGATATTAACAATTTTAGGCCGATTTCACTTATTTCTGTTTTTCTGAAAGTTATTATTAGAAAGTTAAAGTGAGGCTGACTGATTTTATTATGCAAAATGGGCTCATTCCTAAAAAATCTTTTGTCTATCAAAAAATAGGTCTGCGAATATGTGTCTAAATGAATTGTCCTTTATTGTTGCCAAGGAAAAAAAGGTTGGTAATAAAGTTGTGATGCTGCCTTTAGATATAAATAGGACATATGATTGTGTTGATCTGATAAAACTTAGGCAGTTGTTGTCAAATTATGGCTGCCCTTTAAATAATCGTCTATGGATACTAAACTTCCTTTCCAAACGTTTACTAGTGTTGGGGAATGAATCTGTGGAAATTCATGTTGGTCTGCCTCAAGGCAGCTGTTTAAGCCCTACTCTTTTTAATTTGTATACGGCAAATTTGCACAATATCCAAGATCGTAACAAGCATGTTTTTCAATATGCAGACGATTTTTTAATTTTATGCTCTGTGAAATCTTTTCAACAGGCAGTTGATAACCTTGCTATCAAGGCTAATATTTTCTTCAATAGGTGTGCCGAATTAAATTTATCTTTCAATCCGAGTAAAACAAACTACTACTTCTACTTCGCTAAGGGGTCTAAAAAAGTCATTAATTTTCGCATTAATGATGTACAAATTAATCAAACCAAATCTTTTCGATTTCTCGGTAGAGACATTAACACCAGTCTTACTTTCAGTGAGCACTACAATTGTACAATTAAGAGCTCAGTTCAAAACTTCAGTTCAATCAGATTAATGACTAAGGTAAACGGAGGTATGCCTTCTAGCAAAGCGATCAATCTATACAAATCCCTTGCGCGCTCTAAGCTTAAAAATAGTCGTACGACGACATGTAACTCGCCTGAATATATTGATAAAAAAAATTCAAGGTGCACAAAACAAACTTCTTCTCAAGCTGATATGTATGCTCGAGAGGCTGTTATTGATGGGAGGGTTCTATCTGTTAACTATACACCTAGTGAGGCTTTGCGTTGTATTCGTTTCAGTATTTATAACTCATGGAAAGAAGAACTCCTTTGTATTTCAAGAATTAAAAGCAACCATAATTTTTACAAGATTTTTCCCAACTTAAATTTTAAACCATTATCTGATTCCGTTTTCAAGTCGAGTCAGATTAAAACACTGTATCGATTGGCCTATGATAAAGTATATCTTAAGATGATTGGTAGGTCTAATACAGACTTTTGTGAATTTTGTAATGCTGTTTATTCAGCAAAACATCAAATTTTTAAATGTAAACGGTATGATAATATCAGATTCAACTTTCCCATTTTCACGCTTTTCAACAATTTGTGTGATCTTAAGCATATTAAAGAGCTTTTCACATTCCTTAAAATGGCTGATATTGTACTTTAAATGTAATTATATTTATTCATAATAGGTAATTATGAATATTTTCTGTTTTTTAAGAAAGAAGTATAAGTTCTTTGCTAATTTTGTGTTTCTAAAAGTCGCGCTCAAGTTAATTTTCTTTTTCTTTTTTCTCCCATTCTTGGGATGGTAAAGATGTAACGTATTTCTTTCGGTTTTTCTTCTTGTTAATATGCATACAGCCTATGCTTACACTCACTTGTTGCCCTGATAAATCTGTCTGGGCTTGTTAAGTTTTCTTCTGTTTTACGGCGAATTTTTACTCTTCCTGCTGCTGGACATATAAGCTTTCGTCTTAGTCCATACCAACATTAATACTCCAAAAAAAAAAAAAATTTATCAGCTCATTTCCACTCTTTCGTTGTAGCACTTGTTCATAGGTTTGGTTTTTTTTTTACCATTGCATAGAAATTCTTTATTACATATATATACGAGTACATAGTGTAAACTATTTAAATATATGTGTAATGATTGTAACTATTCTGCAGAACTGGAGTTTGCATTCTCCGAACATTGACCATCGTAGCTGGACTTTAATTTTAAAAATTTCATTCCCATTACATAAATCTTCTCATTCACTCCTTGCACTTCATTAACTAATTCATTGTTCCTCTTCATAGTGTCTTCCTATGAAATTAAAAGTTATGATGATGATATTATATATAAATATATGATGAGCTTGTGTTTACCAATAGATTGGTTCTATCAGACAACAACATTTTGATATCGTGCAATTCTCGTATCATAGCGTAACGTTCCATCGTATGATAATCGCGTTGCATTCGGCACTCTTCCTGCAATTCATAATTGATGCGCTTTAAATCGTAAAACTCCTTCAGTAGTATGTTTTGATGATTGATTAGAGTTTTCATAAGACGTTCAAGATTTTCATTTGAAATATGTGCAGCTGCTAAATTTTTATTTAATAACCAAATTTCGGCTCGAGCAATAGCTAGTTCCGTTGCAGACACTTCACTCTTGATTGAAATGCCCTCGCTAAATATATACACATCATTAATAATAATTCAAATAGATGTTAATGCATATTTTATACCTTGATGATATTTCTTTCGCTTCGTGCATTACTTATTTATAAATATATGGCAGAAATAATTATTTTTTTTATTTGTAATTAAATTTGTCAAATGAAACATTTGTTTTATCGAATGTATACTTGGATTATCGAAAAATTTTATCAAATTATTTAACCGTGTAGTATAGGCGGTTCTGAAAAGATTTATTCCCCCTTAAAAGTAGATTATTTTTTTTAATGCATTTCTTTATTCAATAATCCCCCATACGTACATAAATAATTTGCTTGCTAAAATATGTTTTCTATATATATATATATATTTAAAACTATTCAAAGCTTATTAGTTTAATTTCTCTTTACATCACAAAGACCTTTTCAATTTTTGGATTTGTGAATTTCGTGTTCGTAATGGGGCATAGAACGGTTCCGTTTTCTTTAGTTATTTCAGGTAGTGCCTAAAGCAATTTTAAAAATGAAAAGTAAAATTAAGCAAAACAATATTGAGATTTCCTTTTACCAATTGTCCAAATATCTGACCATTAGGTAACATCATTGGCAAATTGTGTTCATTTAATGGAAGTCCAGTAACTCTATAATTCAGAAATATAGTTTATTATTTATGCGTATATAATGAATATATTCATATGGATGTATGTTGTAATATTTGTATAGTTTTTCTCCATAGAGTTTTACCTGCATATAAGACGGCTTTGAACACAATGAGAATAGGGGAGATTTTTGGCGATTTGATTGAAATCCTCTTGACATACAGGACAATTCAAATTTTTACACACCTTTGAATAGCATTGTGGCGTTTTTAAAGCTGAAAGTCCAGCCTAAAATATTTTTATATGTAAACTTGTCCATTACAACAATAAACACATAACATATTTTACCTGTACAGCCACATTTAAAACGGATTGTGTAGAAAGTTGAAAAAGTCGGTAATTTTCATTTCGAAATTTTGCAACCAATTCAGTCCACCGGTTTATGCAAAAGAGGCTTTTATATGGTTCAATAGCTAAATTAAATTGATATTATAACATATATATCGAGAAATGCTTTTTTGGGGTCTTACTGGTGTCAGGTTGATACACCAAGAGGGCCATACATTCACATATTTCTTTTATTTGGGTTTTTTCAAAAGCAGGAAAATACTTCCTAGCGTGTACAACAGCATCGGCACGTAAATTTTTTCTAACCAATTCTACAAATTCTTGAACTCTTAATTCAAATTCAATATTGGAATTGATTTTCCGGAGTTTCGATTTATTATCCATGCACCAGAGAACACACTTTGATGTTTTATAATTTGACAGATCATTTTCAACTTCTCGAGATATCTGAAATATATCTAGAAAGTTCTAATTTCATGAATCACCTCTAACGGGATTGATACGTGTAAGCAATGCACATCTGCAAAGCGCAATTTATAAACAACAATGTGGGAACACTGCCTGATAGAGAAAAGCAAACTACATTAGGAAAATGGAAATTGGCTTAGTCCAAATGTACCTCACATTTGGACTAAGCTCCTCTGTACCTTATATGCACTTTTGTCGTCCGTAATACGTAGTGAATAAAGCATTAATATGCCAAAAAAGCAATTTTTTTCAAAGAATACGAAAGTACAACAGACGCAGATTTTCGTTCAGTTGAGAGCGGAATAACATTCTTCAAATATATTCATAACTAAGGCTTAGAATATAAAAAGTTGATTGTAAAAAATTCACGTACCTAAATTTGTTAAATGTTGAATACCAGAATGTTCTGCTAAGCGTTCCGCTGTTTTGTAATAGCCCATCCTTAATAAATGTTCAATAACCATTCGATCCAACCTCACCTGAGAAAAAAAAATTATTTATAATTTAGGCCAAAGTGTTCGGTACCATATATTCCAATTATAGATACTAGAGAAAACTTTCACTTTTTAAACTGGATGGGTATGAAAATTTTTATTGATTAGAACTGCAATTCATTGCATACATTTACATATAAGTTATAAACTAAAATATATTTTACGTATTCAGAAAATGTCTTATAAATATTATTGATCTGGAATTAGTACATACCCGTTTCCACTTATCAATAGAAGCTTGCAATATATCCACATTTTTATTATCATTCAGTGGATCAATACCTTTCAGATGATCTAATTTACGTTTGCAAACGTAACTGGCCTTCAGTTCATCATCAATATTTTCCTCAGCTTTTCTTTTGAGAACCTCAATGCGATGCACCACACATCTGACCAGTTTACTGATATCCGAAATAGTCGGATGAACAGTTTTTAAAACATTTTCAACCTCTTTTGATGCATTTTGAACTTGATCAACTTCTCTATCAATGGCCTTTTGAGTAACGCGAAAGCGCTTGTTTATAATTTCGTATGGTACTTTTAAAGTGGAGTGTTCTAGGGATTTAGTTTCTGACATTGTTACTTATTTTCTCAAGTAAAATGTTTGTCCACTATTTCTTTTTGCAAAAATTTATTGAAATTTATATAGGGAGATGTGATGAATACTTCAGATGTAAAATACAAAATAATTTAGGGGCAACATAGAATCCTTGCATATCCATTGTATACTAAATATATAAACGTATAATATGCAATCCATTGTTGCAGTAAAACCATATGATTTCTCAAATATGTAAACGAATCAATCACGCATGACTTTGTTTTTACTTCTTGTAAGGTTAAAATTTAACAACCTTTTTACATTGTTTCAATTACACATTTAAACACTGCGTTTATATATAAAATTTTACATAGAATTTTGATTTGACATTTCATTGTGTACTGCAAAGTACATGTACAAGCTCATATTTCGCTAACATGACAGCATAATAATAATAAGATAAACAGTATCATAGTAAAAAAGAAAAGTTTCATTCTGCGTATGGAACAAGTAATATAGGTCCTTCATTTAATATATTTTTACGATATTATTTATATATATGTGTATATATATCACAAGTGAGTTTGGATCAGATGTGATAAAATTTAAGCTCCTTTAGCTTAACACTTAAATGTTGTAAATTTAAACAGAGACAGAAAGTTTTTATTTGACGATCTCCCAAGATTAAATCGCCTATATGATAAAGCCTAATAATTCTTAACAAATCATGTTCTAACTTTAGTTCAAGTAAGTATACGTTGTCGTGTGATTGGAGCAAGTTGATATACAAATATGTAGGGCATTAAATAATTCGCTGTACCATCTATATTGTTTTTTATTCGTTTTAAAATAAATTGTTAGAGATGACATTATCGAAAAGAATTCGGTATGTATTTTTTGTTTTTGTAAACAACTGCGTATTTATTTGCATATACATATAAAGTTAATTTTTTCTCATCAAAATTTGTTGTGTGGTTTATCAGGTTTTATTTTTGTAAATTATTAGTATCTTGAAATTGACCAAAATTTGCAGTGTTTTATTATAAAAAAGCGAGAATTGGGATTTACAGTGGAAAGTGAGTCTTTTATTAATTGTATAACTTTTTTTATTAGTTTTGTTTACACATAAGCCCTACGAAATGTTTGGCAAATGGAATTATTGTGATGCCCTTTCGTATTGCTATCAATTATTGATTTTATACTATATATACGAAAGATATATATTTAATAAAGATTCTGAAATATAATTGGTTGGATAGTCTTTGGTATTGAATTTGTGCAAACGACACGCTCATGATGCAAAAAAAAATGAAAGTTGATAGGGGGCTTAAACTCTTAAGGACTGGGTATTGAAGATTTGCCTTAAATCAAATATAATTTAATAATAGCTTGGGATATATTTGTTGGTAACAATAAAAATGAAGCGCGCATCCCAAGAAGTTTATGTAAAGAACTGTTGCTATTGAAAATAAGTTAATGATGTAGGACAAAAATTGACGAGGATATTTTTAAGACGATTTTCATCGTATTCCAAAAAAAAAAATGAAAGTTAATTGGGTATTCGGCGTTATAGCTAGTTGGTAATAAACCAAGCTTCTATAAAACATACGCAGTGCAATTTTTTTTACGTTTATGTGTAAGAGCTGAAATATCGACTTTAAACTTGCTAGTTTTTATAACGAGTAGTTGAAGTGGACAGAAGACTGGGTGAATATCCTATATTGCTCACAGGCATAGATGTTCATGTGTATCTGATCGTGGGATAGTTTTCTGTTGCCGAATCTGAAATTCTTAGTGTTTTTAGATTGGGAAAAATCGGGAGAATTCTCACAGCATAAACATTAAATTATGAAATCTAAATGCGTTAATGTACGTAGAAAGCTGCGGATTTAAATTATACGATAATTTAATACTTGTTTCTAATTTAATAGTGGATTTAATACTTAAGTTTATATTTATTTTTCGTTTATTTGAATTTAAATTTTAGTCCTTTAATAAAGACTCACTTGTAAAAATGATTATGAAGATTCCTTCCAATAAATGGGGGGACCAATTTGAACATTATGTGATTGAGGAGGATTCCGACAGTGATTTAATGGATGAACCAGACTTTTCTGAATATATGTGGATGGAAAATGAGGAAGAGTTTGACGAAACTGTAGGTTTTTTATTTTCAAACTATCTGTTAACATAAACAGGTATTAATAATAGTGTTATTTAAAGGAGTTGCAACGTCTGGAAGAAGAAGAAATTATGAAAGATTGTATTGACGCTATGTTGGAAGATGAACTAGAGACGCAATTAAATGAATGGCAGAAAGCGAAAAACGATGAATTGAATGCAGCACTCTCCTCGTTATCAATTGTTAGCAGAAATACTTTGGCAATTAATTCTCTACTGAATCCTCTGGCCGATGAATTTGTACCACGCAGCCGATTAGTTATAGATTTGGGATCATCGTCACTTTAATGTCGTGATAATAAAAAAAAAAAAAGAAGAAGATGATATTATAAACATAATAAAATTCCTTAATTTTGCTTTCTAACCTAAGGAAGAATGTGACATGTTAGTGAGAACATAAATTCACATTTAAGATAATCCCAAAATCTGAATATGTGTCACTTAAGCATATATGAGTAGTGATTTTTGTTTCAAATAAACTACGTACCATATACTATATATGAAATGGAAAAAGTAAATAAAGAAATTCTTGCAACTCGAAATAAACTTAATTGTACTTAATTGACATTATCGAACATTTTTGTATAATTATATAATATAGAATCTGTATGAAATTTACGCTAACATTTATTACATGCAGTGATATGTGCATGACCTTAAAATTTATTCACTTAGGTCCCAGTCAGAGTAGCTCCTTTGGCTCGGCTACATCATTATATTTCACTTCCGGTCATTTTAGTGAACTCCTATTTGTCATTGTGGCTTTCTTTGCATGTACATACACATGTTTAAATGTCTTACATTATTCTAACATCACGGTGCCTGTATATAAAGCCTTTGAAATTTTCAGGTTACACATGCAAATGGGCAGTTATTGGCTTGTAAAGTGATTGCATGTCCGCGCACAAGACGAAGAAATAAATTTAGGCAATGAATTAACCAGAAAGCAATTCATTTATAGTTAGAGCGTTAAACTAAGAAGGTTGTGCTTTAAATAACACCGTATTCTAATGTAAGCATTGTACAAAGAAAATTGTTTTAAAAACTACGCGCGTATATTATCTTCAAGTACGTTCATACACCAATACATACATATGTGCTAAAGTTTCAGTTATTTACAAAATGAAGCCACTTAAACGTTACACACAATGTGTGAGTTTGACCATGCTCTTTGGTGTATTTATTATACTCTTTGGCGTAAGTTCTACAGCTTTAACAACCTTTGGTAAACCCAGCAACAATCCGCCACCTACTGTTGGACCCGTCGGTATGTGTATTAAATAATTAAATATAATTCACTATATTTGGCTTAGGCCAAATCCTTTATACCCTTTGCATCATTTTATAATCCGTAGTCGCGGCAGAATTACGTTCTCTAAAAGTTTATGTCTTATGTGCCAAATTATAAGTTGGACTCTTCATCTAATACATTTTTTACATATACTTTTTGTACCGGCCATTCTTGTCACACCGATAGCTTATTAATATGTGCACCAAATTTTAATTATGAAGGCAATTTTTTGTTGCTGTGGGCGTGTCCTTTTACCGATTTTGTCCAATTTATATTTTAGGATTCACCATGCAGAGAAAATATAATTCAATGCAATTTTTGTGATCGTTTAACTATGGACCGACGTACTTTGTTAATTCGACTTAGATTTTGATGGGGTCTCTGACACCTCCTTCAGAGTTTAACAATTGGAATGGTCTCCACTTTATGTGGTGGGTATAAGAATTAAAAAAGTCATTTTATGAGGACATTTTTTGATTACCCACCACCTTAGAATTTATTTAAAATTAGATGTGACAGCGACACCTATTTAAATTGCTTTTTCTTTTGTACTGAGGTGGTATAAAAACAAAAAATTATTAAATTAATCCACTTCATGCTCTGTGGGCGTACCCGATCGTGTACATTTTGGGCAATTTTCACCTCTTTATGAGCGATACGAAAATTACTTTTAAATGATCCATATCTCAATTTTTTATAATGGGATGAATATGTACAACAGATGAAGGTAAAGACGGACGAATGGACAGATACAGTTAAATCAATTCAAGAATAAATATACTTTGCGGGATCTTCCTTCTAGGTGTTGTAAATGTTTTGTCGAAGTGTGAATGCCTCCGACTAGGTGCTGGGTCAATGCAGCTAGAAATTCAACACATACTAATGATCACACATATATGCGCTTCTGTACATATTTATATAAAGCAGTTTAAAAGTAAATATATACACATGTACACATCATTAAACCAAGCGCATTATACAAAACATTCGGTTTTGTCGAAATGTGAACACGTTACGAATAATTTGTTATTTATGTCGGTGATATTTTTATATATTATAAACACAGAGCTGAGGGTACTCATCCAGCATGGACCACATAAAATATATAAATTTTAATCTAATTTTTCATTCATTTAAACTCTTTTACCTCAAATTAGTTGTAATCTTATTATGCTGTCTCCATCAACTCTGTTGTGTTGTAAATGGAATGTCAAAATTAGTAGCCTATCTGCCTTAAAAGCGTACAAGTACAAATAAGTCAAGTGTACATGTATTTAAAAAGGTTAAATATCAAAAGTATAAAGTTAATTATAAATTAATACAAAATATTGTGCAAATAAAATACGTGTTACGTATAAATAATACAAAACGTGTCAGTCAAAATCAAGGCTTCCGTAAACACCTTTAAGTAATTTAGAAAGGAATTATGTGTTTAATTATTTATTATTTAATACGATTTAATAATTTTTTTTTAAGGAAATGCACTGTTACTAAATGTAACCACAACAGAACTTCCTGTTATGATATTGTAAAGGATGAATACTTACCTCGAAATAGCTTTCGTTCTTAAAAGTCCTTTAGATGCGTAAAATCGATCTGAACTTATAAAAGTCTCTTCTATCACGTGGAAATATTCAGTAAATATAAATATTTTTGTCAATTAAAGGCGTGGCTTCTTTCCTATTACGTTATATATCACCTTCAATCTTGGGTTTGTGGGAGAAAAAGATCTACTTATATACACTTTTGTCAATTGAGAACAGATAATAAAAATATAATACATATCCTAAAAAGACATACAGACATACAGTGGGTTTTGCCATTTTCATGCTGATCACTTTATAAGGTTCCTAAGGTATTCATTAATAATCAATTTTGTATTCATCGTATTTGGTCTTGTGTGCATGTTAATAGACAATAATAATCCAACGGAGAGACAAATAGAATATACCTCAACTTTCGAAAAGTGGGTACAATAATGTCTTCTGCAATAAATTAAATACTATGTAGTACTAGTAGTTTATTTTATAAATATCATTATGAGGCTATCATGTCCTATCATATATAATATCTACATACTTATATATTTTGATGACACATTTAACTAAAGGACGAGATTGTAATTCGCATGATGACTGCAATGCTATCGAGAAATCAAGTTGCGTGAGAGATCCAAACGACTACAAAATGCGATGTTTGTGTGGAAATGATACACCACCCAATAATGGATTATGTCCTGACGTATTAAAAGGTAATTCATAATAATTATTACTAAATATTTATCCCCTTGAAACACAGACCACTTGTTTATTTATAAAATTGAGCACTTGATTTATTTAAAATGGAATCTGATAAATCGTGTTTTAGGTTTACGCCATAAATGCAACAGTAACAATGAATGTGAGGAAAATATGATTTGCCAGTTCGAAAATAACAGCACTACTGGGGTGGCCAAATTGATTTCTACTAAAACTAGAATGTGTCTGTGCGACAGTGAGAAGGGCTATACAGAGGATACCGTACGCGATATATGTAGTGGGGGTAAGTATTTGTTGATAGGAAAATGATAAATAACGCGAATGTGTGTCTACTTTGCATATTTTACAGTTGCAACGTTAAACATTTTCAACATAATTAAGCTTTTAACCGTTAATATATTTGTTATTACTCTAAACTCATTGAACACTCCTGGTAAAACATTTTATTAAATTATTCAGTAAAGCTTGAAAGGCAAGGTTCGAATTATTTGTAGAGATTAATGTTAAATATTTTCATATTCATTGGTATGCTTCAACAGGTAGCGCTAAATTTAATATTAAAGTTACTTTTAGAAATATATATTCGAGTTTTCAACACTTCAAAGCCTAATTATGAACATTGCACGCACTTGTTATTGCTAAGGGCTCTTAATGTAGAAGAACAATATAATAATAACAATAAGCTGTTTTGCCAAAACATTGCGCAGTTAAGAAATGAAAGTTTTACTTAATGTGTTGACCGCTGAGCAACACAACTATCATCTAATAATGTCACAGTTTATTACGCAGGCTCTTTTAACTCCTTAAAAGTTGCAAAATTCAGTAATAAAATATATTAATAATACTTTTAATAAGATAATGTACACACCACCATACACAGTGTCACACATAAAACACAGGCTGATGTAAATCATGGAAAAAGTCTTTTCTAATCTTATAAAATGATGTTGGCGTTTGTTTGGAAATCATCAGTTCATGTTTCGGTCTTCATTCAATATCTACTCACAAGATTTTTTAGCAATTTTTTAACAAATTATTAGGCTCAGCATCATCTTGTGTAGACAGCTAAATAGCAAATTGCATAACACGTACAGCTAATTTATCCCTTATAAGTGCTTTAACTAGCTGTGTCCTCACGATCTAGTAGAGAGTCTTAAATACATTGACAAACAAATCGATTTCGAATTCAGCTCTTCTGAGGACAATTTATTATATACGATTAATATTATGTTTAAAGAAAATATATGTAATGGACTAAGCGAAAAAATTTATATGTTTCAAGTATAAAAAGAACCACTTTACACAAGATAAATACATATTAATAAATTCAATCAAAAGGGAAAGAAAAATTTTAAATTAAGTGTTATTTAATATATGCAACCGGATCACTGATAAACATAGCGTAAGTAAACAGTCTACCCTGACCTTTCCCATTATTATTATTATTATTATTATTTTTAATAAAGTTCAGCGAAAGATAACTATAGTGGATTGAAACAATCTGTTAAATACATATCATAAAATCAATTTCGAACGCGAAAGAGAATTTCTTTTTTTTTTTTTTTTTCATTATCTTAAAAAGACGCTATTCTTGTATGCATTTTTTAAATCATGCCCATAACGTTAAGGTCTAATAATTTTGTCATTCGTCTAAAATAGTCTTTCATGTGTGAAAATTAAAAAGCACTTCATGGGAGAAAATATTATAAGTATAAGTTGTGCAAATGTCTGGTGTTGTTTTAGAAAGAATGTACTTCGCTGTGGTAATGCGGTTGTGCTTAATTTGTTTACTACTTCTGGCAGAGTGGACCGGCAACGTAAATTCAATACACAACTTACATAAGGAACGATCAGAAACAAGTCATACAAGCATAATCAATGAAACTGTATCTTCTACAATTATATACAGTCCCCAATGGATAGATTATCAGAAAGAACGATTTAAAAGTAAGTTGTTATATACAACTGTTCAATTCTCCTCTCCGTACGTCATAAAATTATTGTGCACACATTCTAGATTGGAGCCATTTAGAAGAATCAATATATGCAACGAATAAAAGTGAAAACATTACAGTTAGAGTGGGCAATTTTACCCAGCCTACATTCACACAGGTTAAGGAGGATGTAAATAATCTAAAAGAAAATAAAAATGAAAAATTTATTCATGAAATTAAGGCACAAACCTATATGAGACAATCTAAATTCATAGCTTTTATAAAATTTCTAAAATTGCTAACCCAACAATCTTGGAACAGTAACGATATTAATTCTTTAAACAATAAAATTAAACTACTGAACACTTTAAGTGAAAACTTATTAAAAACGATTGGTAAGAATTTTCTTAAGTCTTTACTTTAATCACGATTATATTAACAACTCTTAGAAAAGCAATTTTCGTTAATGTGGCGAATGGATCCCGATGATAAAAATTTTAGACGTCGAAAGCGCGGTATTTTAGATGAAACGAGCTTGAATTATTTACCGGAAGCTTCCTTAATAAGTATCACATTTTTAACATTTTCCGTCTTTTTAATTAAGTTGGTCTTGGTAAGAATTAAGTATTACTGTGTAAATGAGTATATATTTAAAAAAATCTTTTTTAGCAAGTGGTAAATATTATCAAAAGCCGACATTACACATTCAGCACTAATACAAACGGGAATGTTCGTGCATAATATATGGACGGAAAAATTTATATAAACTCAAAATTAATTAAAAAAAAGAAACGTTTTACACATCATACATATACGTACTATTTTATTTACTACTTATTAATATTTTCTTTATTTTAGAATTGTATTGAATAAAATTTTCCTATTACTGTTTAATAGTTGAAATGGCAGCGCCGGTGATTATTTAAGTATTAATATTATAAATACTTTTAAAATATATATGTACATTCTAATGATGAAAAAATTAA
Source organism: Crataerina pallida (assembly GCA_949710015.1). Taxonomy (NCBI): domain Eukaryota; kingdom Metazoa; phylum Arthropoda; class Insecta; order Diptera; family Hippoboscidae; genus Crataerina; species Crataerina pallida. The sequence goes on along the minus strand of OX453290.1, from coordinate 31,254,619 downwards.
ACAAACAAACAAAAAGCGATAATAAAAGTTTTCACTTAATATAAGCAGTTATCGAACCGAAGAATATTACGATTATAATAACATTTCAAGCCATGCTGTAGAATAAACATCAAAAATTTACTATGATGTTTAATAAATACAATGTCATATGGTATTTAAATGTTTTCTGCTTGAATTTTATTACGTATGACAGAGTGTGAAGGGACGAACGCGGCTTTTAATTGAAAATTAAGTAAACAAATAATACTCAAAGTAAAGATATAACAACTTTTCGTTAGTGTCAATAGAACGGAGGTTTGTGTGAAAAAATAGTTCCAATAATTTTACTTATGGAAATTATTAAGTTAGCGTTCTAACGAAAATTTGTGAAGGATGGATGATTCACGGGAAGAAAATCAATTCGTCGTAGATGATGTCAGCAAAATCATCAAGGAGGCAATAGAAAACACAATCGGTGGCAATGCTTATCAACATGATAAGGTAAATAATTGGACGGGACAGGTTGTTGAAAATTGCCTTAGTATGCTAACGAAAGAACAAAAACCTTACAAGTACATTGTAACATCTATGATAATGCAAAAGAATGGTGCCGGACTGCATACAGCTAGTTCCTGTTATTGGAACAATGACACGGACGGTAGTTGCACCGTGCGCTGGGAGAATAAAACCATGTATTGTATTGTATCCGTGTTTGGCTTAGCTGTTTAAATTAATATAATAAATAAATAAATAGTTTAACATAATAGTTATGGGATATTTACATATTACATTTCTAAAATAGTTATGCAAAAACCTAGAGGCTTAAATTCTTAAATAAAACGCATACAAAGTAGTTTCTTTTTATATCAATCAATGACAAAGTACTTAATCTGTTGGAATGCATACTTAGCATTAAAATTAATAAAGTATTAAAACTATTTGAATAAATAATTTATTGTAATGTATATCCATGTAGAATGTTCCTTTATGTAAGATTGGGGCCAATTGCCTGTCGGAGATTGTTGTTCTTTAAAAATGGCTGCAAGTTCCTTTCGATGCTAACCTAGTCACAGTCTTCAAAGTTGGGACATTAAGTTAAAAATGGGTACAGCTAATTACCTGAATGGAATAATAGACTTGCATTTAATTGTTTTTCATGCTTAAACGCCCTCATCAAAATAGGAAATTTTCAAAAAAAATTTATTTTGAAAGTGGCGTATATACGAGTACTCGTACTTTCGCATCTATGAAAAAGGTTTTCATTATTTTAAAAAAATAATTTTTATTGGATTAAAATGGTTATTTATAGACAGTACCATTTATAAATCCACAAAAATAAATCAAAAATCAATAATTGAAAATGTTCGAAACCTAGTAGTTTACAAAGAATTCTTTGTTGCGGTTTTCTACTTCCGAGTTAGTTATTGATATAATATTTTTTTTTGACGGTTGGGACTTTATAAACAGGGCATCGTTACCCGTTGTTACGTCGTCATTTGTTGAATTGTTGACACACTTTGAACAATTGCATTCATTACCACATGCATAAAAATTAGTTCTTGAAATTTTACTAACGCGTCATAAGTTTGAATCCTAAAATCATAGACTTGGAAAATAATTTTATTGGAAGACTTGTCAGAGTAATTGCGTGTTTTTAATTAAGTACTGATTGTGAATTATATAAACATAAGTATATACATATTTTTTTCGAGCATTTTATACGGAAACTACAGAGCATTATATTTGAATTGTATCATTAAATTATTTACTATTTTTATATAAGCAGAAAATTACAATAACGTTTCATGTTTATTTCTTTTCTCATACTTTTATCCTTGTTTAATTTATATGAGTAGATACAATATACGTTGCCACCGAGAGGTTTGCTTCGTTTTGAAATTGAGGTCGGTCAGTTCGTAGGCAGTTGTTATATTATTGAATTAATTATTTTTCCTTTGTTGTTGCCCATCTGATATCATCTGACTCATGCGTGAGATACCTGACACCCACTTGTGTTTCAAGGTAACGTAAATCGCTATAAGTTTCTTTATCCTGCAGCCAATAATGTTGCAGACTTTTATCCACAGTATAACGCTTTCGTTGTTTTACTTGAAGCAAATTGTTAATCAAGTCAATTGCTAAAAAAGTATAAAAACATTTCATTAAATTAAACATGTTTGCTGTGGGCAAAGCGTTAGACCGGTTTTGCCCAATTTAAATATGAAAAAGCTTAAATGTCTCAATACCCCTCAAAAACTGTATGTGAATGTGTTATATGTCAAGTTACAAATTCTACTCGGTTAAATTTCTTAACGTCGATTGTGGGGGTGGCTGTCAACTCAATTTAAATGTATGTATATGTTTGTATATTAAGTTTGTCATGGCATTTGCAACACCAATAAGGAGGCATTAGAGATCCCACAAAGTATATATATTCTTGATCGGTATCAAAAACTGCATCGATCTAGACATGTTTGTCCATCTGTTGTTGGCCCTGTCATAGTCGTAAAATAAAAAATATTGAGCTGAAATTTTGTACAGACGCTTCTAGTTTCCAATAGCTCACAATCGATTTATCTGCCACAAGAATTGACCCATGAAGTTGGAATTTATTACACATATTAACAATTATCTCATCCATCGATGTATCAAAAATGGGCACATGGTCGAATAACAAATGTCCACAATTTAAATATTCGTGCAAATTTAATCCTTTTATATTCTTACCAGTAGAAGAAATCTCTTTCCAAGGTTTGGGGGGATACATGAAAGCAGCATTTTGTATTTGATCATTAATATCTTCTTCTTCGTTGAAGGGAAACGTGCCACTTAAACTGACGTAAATAATGACACCTACGCTCCACATATCCAATGAACGATTGTAGCATTTATTTCGTAAAACTTCCGGAGCTAAAAGGCATAAAATACTTGATTAAAGCTTTCAAAATAAATCATTTCATCGTTAATTGGTATGCTAGTCGGTACAGAATTAAAGGAATCGGTTTTTTAACTTCAACCGGACAACACAAATATGATCAATTCTAAACTGTTACCCTTCATAAATTGGTCAAGTTGAATTATTCACTTAAACAGAAAAAACTAAACTTACGATTCCTTTAAGATATTGCGATGTCTTATACAACTTTGCTAAATCGCCAAACGTTTTTGGAGCTTGAATGGGATGTAATAAAAAACTACCCAATTTCTGAAATCATACTCCTAGTTCTAATATTTCTAAAAAAATATTCCCCCAGCATACAAAGTTTACCAACACGTTATCAATTTTATCTACAAATACTTCATTTTTTGAATGACGTTAAACGTGAAACATAAAAAAAAATTACCTAAATATGCTGGCGTTCCGACCACCGAGCGTCGAAATGATTTCTCTCCAATAATGCGAGCATAACCAAAATCACACAATTTCACTTGAGGAAATTCCGAATTTGATGAAAGTAGAACATTTTCGGGTTTCAGATCACAGTGCACTATATTTTGACTGTGCAAATGCTTCAGAGCGATTAATATTTGAGTAATGAGAAATTTCGTTACTCTTTCGCTTAGCCGACCACGTTCATGGGAGAGTATCATTTCCAACATATCACCCTTGAGTTTCTCCATAACGACAAATATCCTTTCAGGCGTTTCAAACATCCTTTCCAAATTGACTACGCCACAATGGGATATATTCTGTTTCGAAATGATACATAGAGAATTTATTAAGTTTATGGGTTTCTCTTAAATGAATTTATAATAAATTGTTTTATAATTTAGAACATAATGAATTTGTTGGTTAATTAATTTTTCTCTACAGTATTTCCGATTGAAAATGAAAGCATTCCGATATTTTTATGAAACAAGCTCGAAGACATAATTTTGCCCATTTTAAAAAGCGAACCGTTTTGGTGTTTAAAAGTACTTTGAAAAAGCAATCGTTGACAATTTAAAAACAAATCCGACCTTATTCGATTACGTAGTTACAATAAGTGTAACTCACCTGTAAAATTGCTACTTCATTTTTGAGTTGAGTTTCCTGCTTTGTAGGGAATCTCAGCTTGTCGATTACTTTTATGGCCACATCACGTCTAGATTTCTTGTGTACGCCACCGTATACCACACCAAATTGGCCAGAGCCCAAAACTTCATCAGAAAAGATTTCATACAACTGTCCCATATCATGAACGTTCTTTTCAGACTCGCAATAATCTGTTGGCAAAATAATGATAGTAATCAATACATATACAATAATATTATTTTCTATATGCGATCAGAGACCGTATAAAATGAAATAGATTCTTGATCTGAGTCGATCTAGCTATGTCCATCTGTGTGGACGTGGGTCTGTTGTTGAAACGCTTTCAATTGCAATTTTGAATACCCATTACTGATGTATCAAAGCCCTCTGTGGAGTACACACGATAATCTATCCTATAAACTTTATAAGTAATAGAAAAAAAAATTGTTTCGTTTGTAGGTGTATCGTTTGTGATGAGGAGAGTAATATTTATATTAATGCGGACGGACTTGATTAGATCGACTCAGCATTAGGTGCTAATTCAGAGTATATTTTCGGGGTGTTTGTGTCACATCCTATAGTACCCCAGAATCATATATTCTTGTATATCCGTGTAATAAATATTGTATTTAAAGAAAATTACGTTTATTTAAAACATGCATGTAAGCCTGTTTGATCGATGTTTCCCAACTCTTTGCAATATCAGCGCCAAGAGCATTTTGGCATAGTGCTTGATCCTCGCTTAAGTCAACTGAGGTGTCTTGTCCACAGTAGTATATCACCTCCGCGGTATGAAGTTCAAAGCAAAAGTTTCTACCGGAGGATATATTTTCATTGGCTTCTATAGAGCGTATACTATGCAAGTGAATTTCTTTATAATATTTACTTCCTTGATCCGATACAAATAAAGTAATTGTTTTAGAATCCAATCGCCAAAAATGTGTCTTTAAAGTTTTATCTAAGCAGGTGAAGTGTACCAGCCAGCCTTCTTTCAACACTTCATCACTACGTTTCTTGGTATGTTTAACAGATTGTACAATACGCATAAGAGGTATATTACTGCTGGGAGTATCAGAAATTTTAAATTTTTGTAATCGCGCATCATTTGATAGACACTCATCAGTTCGTCGAGTTGTTTTGAAGAAGTGCTTAAAATCGCGTTCTGTATTGATATCAAATCCGCCATAATGCTGTGCTGTGCCTCTATTATCGGCAGTATTATCCAAATCACTTCCATTGAACTCTTCCTTAAATACATTGCCCTTAGACATACCGTACGTTTGTAAATTACATTCAGCGTAATCGTGATGCTCACTAAGACAACATTCAGGTACTTTATCTAAACACTTCTTGTGTGCATTATATTGGCAATGGCGGCATTGTAAACCTTGCTTAAACAAACCCTTTAATAATTTTTTGCAATACTGACAAACCGTTGGCACACCGTACGTATGCACTTCGAATAAATGCGGTTTAAAAATCTTATCCATATAGAGACCATGTTGGTCTATGTTATAACCTGTCTGCTCAGATAGAGTTTGGCCACTTAAATCACACGTTGATGGGGAAGGAAGTTGGAGTGGATCCTTATTCATATTCTATAATGACATTTTTTTTTTATATAAGGAGCAATAAATAAGAGTTTTGTATTGAATGTCCAAACTTTTTAAATTATGACTCCTCCGACACGCACTCCATCCCAAATGATAAACCCAAGAATTCTCTTAATAATCACATTAGGTTAACTCATTAAAGAACAGATCATGAATATGAAACCTGTACCTACCCAGAGGAAATTCGGTACATAATAGCAATAATTTTGTCTAAATTTAGACACACGTCCTTTTAGTAAACAAGTTGGTTAAGACTTTCTCTTAGTAAACTCTGGTTTAAAATCAGTTGAGGAGCAAAGTAAGTAACGCGACAGTTAAAAGTTTGGGAAGGGACAATAGGCGGAAGAGCTTCAAGCTTCTTCAAATCATTTATTTAAGTATGCATTGAGAGGAGCATTGTTTAGAAAAAACTTACAGCAATCGTTATATATGTAAATAACGGTATTTATGGATTACGCATACGGAACCCAAGATTATGAATATTTGATGATTAATTTATAGTCTCGTTCAGGTGGTAAATGTTTTGTCCAAACAATAAAAAGTAAATGTGTCGTTAGTGTACAACACTCCTTAAATCTACATAGTGTCGCAAATCTTCACACATCCTACGCATGCAAAGCAGTGATAAATTATTAATATGAATTCTTTCAATTATGTATATATTTACACACACACACACATAAACATATATATATAAATACGTATACAATGAATTTAAAGAGCACTTATTTTACCAGGAAATTCTCCGATTCTTTTTGACCCTGTTCAATACGGGTACTATCCGGTGTAAAATCATTTGTAGCAGCATTTTCGGAAGTATTTTCATCTGAACGATTACAATTACTTGGCACTTTGACAGCACAACGCTTATGATAATTTTGTCCACACCCTTAATATACACAATTATACATAAAATTGATTATATCTCGATAAGAATTTAATAGTTTTGAATTTCACATCCTTACCATCACATTTGAGTCCTTGACGCACTAAACCAAAAAGCATTTCTCCACAGAAATCACAAAACGTTGGCACTTTATACGATTGAACATTAAGTTGATGTGATCTTAATTTTGGTTTATACAAAGTGGGTAACAAAGTGGCTACATTAGTATTATATGAATAAAAAGATAGAGAATCATGTCAATGATGTTTTACAATTTAAAGAATTTTTGATATTGTAAAAAAGATGAAATTCGGTGACAACAAAAAGTACTATATTAATAATCTTATACTCATACAAAAATATTGATCTACTTACGACTGCCGGTGATAACTATTTCCAGCAAAGTTTCGTTGAGAATTTCTGAAGCTGCATTAACGATATGTAGTACGTTAGCACTATTGTAATCGTGCCGGAATAATAAAACCCGTTCTGACAAATGTGTTAAACCGTTATTTGGTACCTGTACAAGCAGCCGGGCAAAACATTTATTCATAAAACCGATATTCGATGGAAGTAACAAGTATTACAATAATTTACCTTGTTGTTAATGAAGTCACATGCTGAATCCTTAAGTGTTTTCAATGTCAGCGAATGGGTTGGTATTGTGCATACATCTCTCATGCTCCCAAATTGAAAAATAAATGTTATTTCGGAAGAGTCCATTACAAATTAAAAATTGTGCGATGCAATCCTGATTAAAAACCACGAAGAAGTAGAGAGAAAGTAAAGGTTATCTAATAAAAAGACGGCCCTTTTTTTTTTGTTATAAAAATGATCGTCTACACGGAACGCACTTTCTGGAAAACAAACGAAATATATAATATATCGACGAATTCAGATCGTTATATGTGTTTGTATTGAAATAAATAATTCTACAAAATAGACTCCAATATAATTACGATATATGGGAACTTTACAGAGCCGAGTACACATTTAAATGTAACGCCTTGAAACCGTTGGTAACAAAAGCGAATAAAATCCTAAGAATTTAAGTATTTAGAGAACTTTTAGAACAAACACAGTGGGACAGAGGACGCTGTGAATTTTGTCTATTACCGTTTCCCTGTTATGTACGCTATATATACTTTTTTCAATTCTCAAATATATTCATAAAATATTTATATATCTTGTGTTGTGAGAGGAGTGCTTCTGAATTGGAAACTCTTTATAAATTTTTTTTTCACTAAAAAACACTGCAGAGTAGTTTTCGAACGTTCCATCTCCCCCATTGTCCAACTTGTCCGCGATGCTGCGGCTTGAAGCAAAAGCTTTGAAATATTTTCGTGCCACCTTAATGTGTTTGTCATCTCTCTCTATGACAGAAAACCAAACTAACCAAATCATACAATAATAACAAATATTCAAATCATTTCCAATTTAAATACATACATACACACACACACACATACGTATAAGCAATATAAGACTGATATACGATAATTTTTTCAATTTTTCATACATCAATAGCGATCATGGTATATAGTTTCTCCACTTTCTTTGCAACTATACATAAACATCTTAATAGATATTTTTTGGAGACACTTTTTATTTGCATCTTATTTTAATGTTTGAAACAAAATACAGAAAAGCGCAATTTTGTTCTTTGGGAACGTTTCTGTATTTGGTAGAGGAAAAAATGTGCACATGATCTTTCATATTTTACCAACACTTCTATTCCTCTCTTGTTGGAAACACGTTAGCTAAGACTTCAACATAAAACCCGTTTAGCGAAATTATTTACTGTAGTCATTGCATGAAGATGCATCCATTCAAACTGAACACCTGCTTTCCATTTAGCTTATAGTCGAACTGACTTTTAAATCTTACCTTATAGCGAAACATCGCATGAAGTCATTGAATAACTCATCAAGAGAAAACTTAAAAACGTAACACACACACAGCTACCTAAAACATATTCTCTCCCTCTAACGTTGTCTTGAAAACATAAAATTATTACGTATGTGTCTACATATACAATATCTTGTACCTCTATATGAATACAAGGCACAAACTGAAAGAACTATTTTCTTCAACTGTATCTTTGTTTATAGGTAAGAAGGAGGCAATGTAGTGAAACTCGTTCCCGCCAAGTGCAAAGAAACTAACAAAACGGTTTACATAATACAGTAGGCCTCCCTTTGCATAAAAACTATGTAGATTGATTTAAATACGATATTGTAGCGACTTACGCGTTCAAAGATTCAATTCATTCAATAGAATTTTTTTTTTTTTTCGAGAAATGAAACATTTTTATATTTTCGTGGTGTAGTCTCCTTCGGTAACAATAAACTTTGCTATATACTTACAATAAGAAAAGTCGAACAACTATGTACTACGCGTGTCGCTGTCTCCATTCGGTGAAGCCACATTGCTATCCGACGTAGATAGAGGTCGGCAAATACCCAATTTAGTTATGCCCAGTGGCATTCCTTTCAATATTTTTACAGCTTCGTCCAGTTCTAAGCCCTGCAAAGTGTGCTCTCCAACGCTAACTAATCTATCACCAGGAAATATTTGTTTTGTTGCCTCTGCTGAACCACCGTATATTAATCCGCGTATTACAATGACACTGCCATCGGGATCTACAGGATCTTGATAATCCAATATTGAAAAACCAAAACCCTGGTCAGTTTTCTCGATTTCCACATACGTTACATCAGTATCCCATAACTCTAAACCTGATACATTTTCCAATGATTTATAGCGTTGCTGATCTGTAAATGTGGCGGTGCTTGATGTGTACAATGAGCTTTCGGATTGGGCTTTTGTTAGGCAAAGTAAAGTTTGGTGGCCACCAGGTAGTAAACTGCGAGTTTCAAAAGCTTCCGGATTTTGTGATGTATTTATAACGGAGGGGGGCATCGTACTCCGCACACAAACTAGTTTTACGTGCGAAGGCAGTTCTTTTAATATTTTTATTACTTCGGTATGTCTAAGGCCCTGCAATTTGTGTTCATTGACTTGCAGAAGTTCGTCACCTGGCTTAAGAATTCCCTGCCGACCTACGGGACCATGTTCCAATATTGATCTGATATAGTGGTGGGGACGCTTTTCGATTCCACACTCAACGTCCACGGTGCCCTCAAGGCTGATCCCTAGACCTGAAAGTTTATTTATTTCGGCTACTATAATTTCACTTTCGGGAAACTCACTTTTCCAAGCAACTTTAAGAGACTCCTCGCTACAATGGAAGGGATGAGTTTTCAGCAAGTCTGGGCACGGTTCGGTCCTTTTTAACTCGTTGTTATTTTCAGTCATTGGCCCAGCAACAGGCACAGAGTTTACCATTGATGTAATCTCAGGCTCAGAGATTGCATCTGACGCTGCACTTAAGCTGTTCCGCTGTAGAGAGGTTTCAGTATTTTCAAGTACATTATCAGCACACACACCATTGGGTAGGTGTCCTTTTTTTATTTCATTTCCAATTGAAATGTGATCTAATATGTAGGATATGCTTGAGTCGACGGTTTCAAGAGATGGTAAATCAAAATTTTCATTAATAAGTGCACTTTTATCGGTAGCTGTGGAATCGGCATCAGATTTAACTGGTAACCATGATAATGTTAAGATAGATGGTGACGGGGGTAATGAGGCCTGTGATTGGGTTTCGGCGCAAGACTTTAAATCTGTCAAAGCGATCTGCAGATGTTCAAATTTACGTCCTCGAAGAAAGCGCTCTAATGTTAAGCTAACTTCGATGTCTGTATTACGTAATATTTCTACGGCTTGATGATTCGTTACGCCAGATAATCTCTTGCCATCGACTGCCACTATGCGATCATTGATTTGTATATCGCCACTCATTTCGGCAGCACTTCCCTCAATAATACTTTTCACAAATATACCAGAAATATCTTCTTCTTCACAGACATATCCCGCAACTGTTATACCAAGACCGTAAACGTTCTTCCGCAATCTCACTTCATAAGTTTCCGTTTCCGGGGAATCTGTATAAGTTGAAGGCATTACATCAAAGGAAGTAAGCTCATAAGAAGGTGTGCCAGCTTTTTTAGAGTCAGCCATCACAGTATCAATTTGGTCCATTGGTGAAGTTATTCCTACAAATGATGATGATATGGATATGTCAGTACTCTTCGGTGAATGTTTAGTTACGGAAGGCGGTGGAGAAACGAGAGAAAATGGAACAATATCTGTATCATTGTTTGCATGGATCTGTGCAATAGAGTCAGATAATTCTTTCGGTATGGGTGGCAGTGGTAAATCTGCTGGCTCCGTGTTTGAGATATGTGACAAAACCCCCGTAGTAGGTATGGTAATATCAGTGCTAGGCTGATCAACCTCAACCGATTCTGCTGCAAATTTAATGGAAACTTCATCCCGCATATTTATAACTGCAGCTAAATTTGGACTTTGAGAGAGATGACGAGACAATTCATCTGCATCGGTAAGAAGTTTCGTTTGAATTATTGCACCTGGTTTCGATTTTATGTCGTTGGGTGTTGGTTCAATAGGTCTTGCTATAACCAGGCGAACTTGAGCACCTGCTTGACGTAGTACCGTTGCCACCTGTTCTGAACTAAATCCGCGCAAAGTTACTTCTCCAATGTACAACAAATGATCACCACATTGAAGCCGGCCATCGCGCTCTGCCACACCCCCTGGAATAAGAGCTTTTATCACTACGCCTGTACTCCGTCCACCAACCAATATGAAACCCAAACCATTTCCATCATTATGTAGGTCTATTACTTCAACTTCAGACCATTCACTACTTAAAACCATATTGTTGCATACAGATTCCAAATAATTGAAGCATTCGTCAACATGATGGCTTCAAACCGAGGCAAACAGAGAATGATGATAGATGTAATTCGGCTGCTGCAGTGGATACTTGCCTCGATTGTCTTTTCATTCAGAGCCTGTTCTTGAAGTTCTGTTGTGAAGTAGCAGTTTTTTCCATTCAAAAATAAATATTCTTTAACATTAAAATTTATCAAAGGTCGCTTTATCCGAAGATGTTTAATGTAAATAATTCGTCGTATTTCGATTGATTTTTTAAAATATTGATTTTTTTATTGTGAATTTAGAATGATTTAAATTCATTTAATAATAATTTGTTGAATGACCAAATAACCGCCCTTTCCATTAATTTTTTTCCCTTGGTTCCAGCAAATGTTATGTAGTATGTGATAAGTTTTAGTGTACAATAATTTGTTACTGTTGATAAGTTTTTTTTTGGTGGAATTGTTTGATATTCCCGAGTGTGTTGACTTATAATTGATGTACTCGTCACACATATATATCTTTTTCTAAATTTTCAAATTCACTGCTAAACTTCAGCAAATATTGGTGCACTTGTAAATTTTACTCTATATAGGAAAAGCATTCTTCTACGTTCAATTTTTATTCTTAATTGTATATAAAATAACTTTTAATTAAAAGGCTTTAGCTAAGTAAGACATATAAACTGATTTTAGTATTTATTTACAATAAGTTCATATTGATGTTTGTTGCAATATTTTTAAATCGTACTTATAATTATTATACCATTTTATACATTTGCCTAAAATTCCCTTATATTGCTTCGTTCCCTTAGAAAAAGTGCTCGCATGCAAGTACAGTGTATTCTAACTGAATAGAAGCATTCACTTATATAATAATAAAATTTTGTCTCTGTTGTTTTTGCTAGTTTACCTAATCAAATGAAGCGCAGTATCTATCCATATAATTCGACGATAACAAATTTTCTCCTTGTAGAGGCGAGCTAAAGTATACTCGGAAGGATTGGTTTAGAATTGATTCGTCAAATCTGTACTCCTTTAGCATAGCTTAATAAACATGTAGAGGACTTTACAATTAAAGTTTCGTATTATTATATACCTAACTCACATGTTATTTTTGACGTATATGTTCTATATTCTTGGACGACTACAGGTTTTTTGCGCAGAATCACAGAATAGAAATTATTAAGAGTCGAATATTTAAACAAGATAATAGCATGGCATGATTTATGAGCTGATGTAACAAAAAGCAAGCGAAATAAAACGCCTGCAATGAGGCATTTTTCTTTTGTGTTCAGATGTCTGTTTGGGAAATACCACGACACGGTTCAACTTAAGGAACCTAATTTATTTTTAAACTGTTTTCCTTCTTTACAAATCTGTCGCATTCGAATCACATTTAAAAACTATTGAAAATGATTACTGTCTAGGACAAAATTAATTCATTTATGGGTTAATTTTTACGACAAAAGAATATGCTATGACGTAAACTTTGAAAATGTTTATAAACCATTGAACCACTATACACCTAATTCTCTTTTTACATGATATATACGTTCCCAAAAAATTCGTGTAACAAAGATATTGGCTAAATGGAAGAATAGTAGACTGGTTGCAAACCTAAAAAAAATTGAATATCTTCTTAAAACAAAACAATTCGTGTAAAAAGAGATTTTTTTTTGTTTTAACTCAAATTCGTTTAAAAAAAATCCGTGCAAAAAGAGAATTAGGTGTATAAGTGCTTAGTAAATTACAAAAAATATTTTTTATTTTTTAATTTATTTAGATTTTAAATGTTTTTATTTAAACCATTAGAACAACTAAAAATAACTAATTAATTTTTAAAAAAAATTTCTCTCTCAAAAACATAAACATCCATACTAACCTAATTTATAAACAAATTGATATAGTACTTAATAATATAAATTGAGGGAAGTAACCCTTACACACTATTTCAACCAATTTGAACTCGTTTTTATCGTTTCATAATAGATTCGATACGATGCGATGCGACACGATACCTTCTTACTTGCCCAATTAAAATGTATATGTATTTAAAAATAAATAAATAATAATAAAAAAAAAATGATAATAATTATGCTAAAATAATGAGCACAGTTAATAATTGCATAAGATTTTCCCATTAATTTTTGATACGCATGCATGAATAAAATATGAAGTATATGTGATGCGTTATTTGTATGTTTGAAGCGTGCAATGCGAATGTACGTGCTATCTACTTTGGCCACTATATTGATGGAGTGTATACAACAAAGTGTAAAATAGTTACAATGGTGTAGAGAGGATTTCTTTAAAGTACAATATAATTTATAAGATAAAATTGATATATATATAAATATATATATATAGATTATTCATTTAAAAACATTGTTTACCCGCATTAAGATTAGTATAAATTTGTGAGCTGTATATTTTATAAAATATGACGAATTTGGAGAAACAACATGAATTAGTGAAAGACAGTTTGGAACAGTTTGTTAGCGCCCATATACCAAATGCTGACTTTAGTGTTGTTGATGAGATTGTGTTGACATACATTATATCCATACTTGAAGAAGCATCTCAAGATCCTTGCTTCGATGTGGATGGCTTTGTGGAAATGATGGGCGCTTACTTTGCTGAGTTTTCATCGATTGATCAGAGTATTATTTGCGAATGGATTTATAAATTGGCCAATGAATTAATCGAATTGCAAAAGAATGAAGGAAACTGCCAACCAGCAAATTTCTCATTAGGGTAATTTCGCGTATATATCTTGAGAAGAGAGATGTCCATAAAAATTTCGGTTAATTTCATTTAAGTTCTCTGTCAATTTCTGATATTATACCGGAGCCTAAGTTACGTACAAGCCTAACTTTTTCATCTGAAAAAGATGATGCAAACTCAGATGGATCTGTTGGGTATCACAAGCGCTCGAAGCATATGTCTGAAACCAGTGACAGTGGATCGACCGATACATCCTCTACTTGCGATTATTTTCTTAACGAAGCAGAAGCTTTACAAGAAATGTTCCCGGATAGTGCATATGTTGAAGTAAGTCAACCACTTGTAACGTAAACCTTCACAGATGTGAGTAGAATGTAATTTGAATATTTAGCGGTGCTATAGCCGCAAAGAGTGCATATTCTTTATGCGTTAATGTGTTATAGGCATGTGTGAATGTGTTTGTATGGACACAATGTCGCATATACTGAAATAGTATAAAAAGTTATCGCGAATGTTTTATAAAATATTCGGATATAAATAAATTTATATTAATTTTAGGTAAAACATTGTATTGCTATAGCCAAGGGTGACATTAACAGTGCTGCACAAATTCTATTACATCGCCAAGAAACTGGGCAAAGCTTATCAGATAAATATAATGTATTAAATACTCGAAAGAATGTGGTTGTGGATGATACCGAACTCAAAAATCGCATTATAGCACGGTAAAAGTATATTAAGTGTTATTGTGCAATGAATAAGTGAAAGGAGTGTTTGTAGGTATTCGTATGTGGACAAGGATTCAAGCAGTCGTGAGTACAAACCCATTGTACCCAAAATGGAACCAAAAAAAATGGTGCGTTATCGCGATAATAAAATCGTATCGCTCAAGGGTGAGCGGTATACTGAAGTGAAACGCGATGAAGATGCTGATTTGAAAAAACCCAAAAAGCCACTTCAGTCGTAACTAAAGTTGATGGAGATTCGAATGTTTCATCAAAAAGTTAACTTCCAGTTGCATTCAGCAATTTGCTAGAAGTAGCGGCAATTTTTCGCAAAACGCGACAATGATGCAAAGAAAAACGAAACTTTTATATATATATACATACATATATGTATAAGTAATGAGAAAAGTAATGTAGTAGACCATGTACTTCATGTAATTCTCCACTTCGCGATCGCACACAAACGTACACACACACACTTTTAAAATGCAGAAATATTAGTTTTTATAGTCATTACATGTGTAGCAGCATTTTACTAAGTAATACTGCAATTATTGGGCAGGGTTATATAATATATTTTGCATTAGATACATTGCTAAGAGCAAACTAAATAATCGATTCGTCGGAGTGCTTTGGAATTACTATCATTGTCGTTTTATAACTAAGTAAGCGGTTTAATTCTTTCAATCGATAGCTCTTAACCTGTGGAATTAAGTACTATATAAAGTTGATGGTAAACTTAAGTGGCACAATTTTAAGTAATAAAATACTACAGCATCAAAAAGCGGGTGACCTACAATGAAGTATTAAAACTACTATTAAGTGTCAATCATGATATGTATAAGGAAATATTATTTATTTATTATAAATTTAATTCGGGTGCTTTGAAAACGTTCGAAATGAATGAAAATATATTATTGAAATCAATCTCTTTGTATCCACATTGTTTGTGCCTAAAAAGCTAAAATTTATCATTTATGTTAATTATTGTAAGTTATGTATTATGTTTTATTATGTTTTTATGGCAATTGATTGGGAGAATTAAACCTTAATCAAAACACGGAGCAAAATGTGTAACAACAGCGCTTAAGATAATTGTACAAACATTAATTATTTGTAATCATTTTTAAAATGCAATGTAGAAATGATATTTAAGTTATTTTGTTTTTTTTTTTTTTTTTCTTCAACACCTTTATTTATACTCCCATTCATTTCGATTTATGACAAATATACGCGTATATGCGTGTAGGCCTGATTTCTAGTTTTTTAACTTAAATATACTTATTGGTTTACGGCTGCTTTTGACAGCGGTCACGATCGGCTTTTGCAGGTTTTTGGCATCCGCATGTCTATATATGGCAAAAACAAACAATAATAATAATTAGTACACATCTTGAACACCACAACTATAGCACACACAAGTGTCTCACATACTCTCCATAAAATTTAACAGCAATAAATATTCGTCGTTAAATTTAAACAATAATGTCAGAAGAATAAAAAGAAAAAGCAACAAAATCTATCCTACATAATTGTATTAATTCTAAATGTTTAAATTGATTTATTTTCTTTTAATTCTGTAAAGAACGCTAATGGGTAAAGAAAAGTTTGCAGAGTGCATTTGATTATATTCTTAAAATGTATTTGGCTCAGGCCAAATCTCAAGTACCCTCAACATCTATCATCGAATTTAATTTTTCTACTTGATTATTTATTTATTTTTTTTTTCGATTGTGGGTTTATTGATTTTTGAGATCGTGAGCCTCATAGGAGATATTAAGTTTGTGCAGATGTTTATAACTCCTAAACGGCAAATTCCACGCCCACCTTCAGTTATATCGATCGATTCAGAATCAAAATCTCAATCGATTTAACCATGTCCGTCTATCATTCCATGTAAATTTGTGCACAAGGTCGTTGTGTACAGGTCGCATTTTTTTGAGATATTTTAATGAAATTTTGTTCAAGAATATGTATTAGCCCAAAGAGAAATTCTATTAATAGATAGGATCGGACCATTTTTAAAACCCCTCCCCATATAAGATTCTGTTATAATAGAGAATATACATCAAGTGCTGTAAAGTATTTGATAGTCGAGCTTGACTAACTTTAATATTTTCATTTGTTGAACATAAGAACATAATAAATGAGCGAATGGAAAACACTGTACTCTCCGTGCGTAAGTATGTTGATTGGAAAGATAGAGCTTGCAGACAAAAAGTGAGATTCGATTTTATAAAGAAATTTGTGACCACCGGTAATCAATGTGAAATATGGCAACGTTCTTTGTCGTAACATATGCATTGTCTTATAAAATGTTTAGGTATTTAACTTTTCAGAGGTGGCAACTTTGCCTCTTAATGTTCACTTAGTAAGAGTAAAGTAAGATCACTAAAATAAATGAATGTATTAAGGAAGACTCAGTTTGAATGCGTACAAGATAAAAAGGTGTGATTAAGTACATTTACGCATAAGATGTTGCAGTGAACAGGTTGTTTCTCGTGTGATCTACTTTTGAATTAATTGTATAACAAGTGATCTATATGGACAAGTGAACTAAATCAAAAACTCCACATAAAAGCAACAAGTGCCAATTTAAGATACTTTTTTTTTGTTCTTGTTTTTTTGGAAACGCATGAGAAGTAAGCATTATTAAATATTTATTATTGATTTGTATTTTACGAATTGATTAAACTGCTCCTTCAAATTATTGTAATAAAGAAATGAAAAAAATTCATATAAAATTGACCTTGATAGAGGCGACGTAGCAAAATTTTTAACGGAGTATTGTATGGGTGTTACATGCATACATATTTATGTGAAAAAATGAAGTTAGATCATGTGACTTTATCTCGTCTTACGTTATAGAATAGATAAATGGAGATATATAACTTTATATGTTGTATCAAAAGCTACAAAAATTTTCATGTCGACAATGTTATAAAGTACATGTATTTATTTTAGTTTATTTGGGTGTGCCTGGCTGTTCCCAGCCTACTTACATAAATAAATGTAAATACAAAGAAAATTTTAGAATGAATTTTATATGTTTTGCTTTTATTTTAGGGCAGGGTTTTGAAATGGGATAGAAGTATGAAGGTAAACTTTCTTATTATTTTAAATCATAAAACAAATCGAAATCGAAACAAATTGAAATCGCACTATGACAGAATTTTCTATTGAATCTTAACACCTGTGATCGCGCGCCTAATTAAAAAATTTCTCAAGGTCACAAGAACAAATTAACATTTGAAACCAGCCAGAAATAAATTTTTTTTACTAGCTACGTGTTCACATTTACACGCATTTCAACCAGTACACACGAATCAAGTTAAGTTGTAAATATCATGTGAGGTGCTGCCGTGACATCATTGCATCTGTAAAATGTTCAAATTAATCATTCATATAATTTGGAACAGTTGTCCATTAGGGAACAGATATTGGATTCAGTAATCGCGTCAAAGCAATTCCAGTTCGATTAATTTAAAGTATTAATCAAAATTTTAACCTCTTGACATGCAAAATTGCTTCTTTATATATACAAGCACTACTTGTTTCTTTTCAATTATGATTAATTAATAAATTTAAATGGAAAGGATGACTTTTAATCTTTTTTAAAAAATGGCAAACGATTCATAGTAAAAGGCTGTGTATGGCTTCATCCAAATATTGAATTCCCTTGATTTTTCGACCACGCCCATACTTTTGACACTGTTGCTAAGCAATCAATGATTCCGATCATGCACCGATTGCATTACTTTTACATATATTTTGCCCTTCAATTACAGATTTCCATAAAATAGTGCCATCATGGGGGACATGTTTCGTAGTGAGGAAATTGCATTATGTCAAATGTTTATACAACCGGAAGCAGCTTACACCTCCGTTTCGGAGTTAGGTGAAACTGGCTGCGTTCAATTTCGCGATGTAACTTATTTACAATGCCTTGTTTTTTTTTTTCATAAACATTAAAATCAATTGTTTGATTACAGCTTAATAGTGGTGTAAATGCATTTCAGCGTAAATTCGTAACTGAGGTACGCCGCTGCGATGAGCTGGATCGTAAAATTCGTTATATTGAAGCGGAAATTCTAAAGGATAACATTACCTTGGAAGAGATAATCGAAGATGTGCCACGTGCTCCCAATCCTAGAGAGATCATCGACTTGGAAGCTCATTTGGAGAAAACTGAAAACGAAATATTGGAATTGGCTCAAAATGAAGTCAATTTAAAATCCAACTATTTAGAATTGACCGAATTGCGTAAAGTTTTAGAGAATACCCAGGGATTCTTTTCAGATCAAGAAGTTCTTAATTTGGATACGTGTAATCGTGGCGGTGCGCCCGACGAACCTAATACGCAAAATCGTGGGCGCTTGGGATTTGTGGCCGGTGTTATAAATCGGGAGAGGGTGTTCGCCTTCGAGCGCATGTTATGGCGCATTTCACGCGGTAACGTGTTTTTGCGTCGCTCTGATTTGGACGAACCTCTGAATGATCCCAGCACTGGCCATCCTATCTATAAAACTGTATTTGTGGCATTTTTTCAGGGTGAACAACTTAAAAATCGTATCAAAAAAGTTTGCACAGGCTTCCATGCCTCCATGTATCCATGTCCCAGTTCGCATAACGAACGAGAGGAAATGGTGAAGGGTGTGAGGAATCGTTTGGACGATTTAAAGATGGTTCTAAACCAAACTAAGGATCATCGTAGTCGTGTTTTGGCGACAGTCTCTAAAAATTTGCCATCTTGGTCCATCATGGTGGAAAAAATGAAGGCCATTTATTACACGCTGAATCTGTTTAATATGGATGTAACGAAAAAGTGTCTAATTGGAGAGTGCTGGGTACCGACGAAGGATTTGCCGACCGTGCAAAAAGCCTTATCAGAGGGTTCGGCTGCAGTGGGGAGCACAATTCCCTCCTTTCTAAATGTTATCGACACCAACGAACAGCCGCCGACTTTCAATCGTATAAACAAGTTTACTAGAGGCTTCCAAAATCTGATTGATGCTTACGGTGTGGCTTCATATCGTGAAGTGAATCCGGCCCTCTATACATGTATAACGTTTCCCTTTTTATTTGCCGTAATGTTTGGGGACCTGGGTCATGGTGCTGTTCTAACTTTGTTTGGTGCCTGGATGTGCATATATGAGACGTCTTTGGAGCGCAAAAAAGGTGGAGAAATTTGGAGAATCTTTTTCGGCGGACGTTACATTATTCTACTAATGGGTCTGTTTTCTTGTTACACTGGCTTCATCTATAATGATATATTTTCCAAGTCTATGAACATATTCAGTTCCACTTGGAGCATTCGTTATAACACATCGACGGTGCTTAGTAATAATGTATTACAGTTAGATCCCAAATACCACGTGAACGGAATTTATCCAATCGGTTTAGATCCAATTTGGCAAATGGCTGAAAACAAAATCATTTTCCTAAACACATACAAAATGAAACTTTCAATAATTGTTGGGGTCATCCACATGGTATTCGGTGTTTGCATGTCGGTTGTAAATTTCGTCAGTTTCAGACGCATGTCCAGCATTGTCTTGGAATTCATCCCGCAAATTCTATTTTTACTCCTATTATTCGGATATATGGTATTTATGATGTTCTTCAAATGGGTGCGCTACACGGCCAAAACAACTGAACAACCGATGACACCTGGCTGTGCGCCCTCTGTTCTAATTATGTTTATCAATATGATGTTGTTCAAAAACACTGAACCGTTTGAGGGGTGCACCGAGTACATGTTCGAGGGACAGAGCTCTATACAAAGGGTGTTTGTATTTATTGCCCTTATATGCATACCGTGGATGTTGTTGGGGAAACCGCTTTATATAAAATTTACGCGGGATAAAAATTTGCAGGTAAGTCTTGCATTAGAAACATATTAGTCCACAAACATTAATTATAAATAAATAAAATAAAATACTTGCAGCAGGCCAGTAGAAGCGGAGAATTGACAAGAAATATGGAATTGGATGAAGGTGAAATTCATTTACCCAGCAGTCCCAACAATCCTGATGATCATGATGCTGAACCTATGAGTGAAATTTATATTCATCAAGCTATACATACCATAGAGTATGTGTTGAGTACAATTTCTCATACGGCTTCCTATTTACGCTTATGGGCATTATCACTAGCACACGCTCGTAAGATCACTTGTGTTTAAGATTTATTGATATATTCAAATATAAACACATTATGACTGATTTCAGAATTATCTGAAGTTTTGTGGACAATGGTGTTATCGTTGGGCCTTAAAATGAACGGCTATACTGGTGCCATTGGCTTATACATCATATTTGCAGTTTGGTGCTTATTTACTTTGGCAATTTTAGTGATGATGGAGGGCTTATCTGCGTTCTTGCACACCTTACGTCTTCATTGGTTAGTATTTATTAAATATAGATAAATTTTTTATCTTTACACCTTGCACAGTTCATACCATCCACTTTTTTATTCTTAATTTATTTTGAATTTATATTTTCGTTAAATTTTTTTTCATTTTTGATTTCTTTTACTTTTTTAGGGTGGAGTTTATGAGTAAATTTTATGAAGGCTTGGGTTACCCGTTTCAGCCTTTTAGTTTTAAAATGGTTCTGAATGCTGAAAATGACGATTAAACACTGTCACCTAAGCAAACAATTACAATTCACAATTATCTCTTCTATACGTATGCAAGAAACCTCTTAAAAGCATATCTAAATAATATTAAATAAAATAAAGTGAATACATATTAAATAATAATAAAAGCAACATACGTACGCACGTGTATTTCATATGAGTATAAATAATGTACTGGTGTTTGGTAAGACAACTAAAAAATGGGAATCTAGATAATGAGTAAAGCATACATTAAAACAAGGAGGAAGGAAATACAAAATTGTTGAACATAAAAAAAGTATTTCTGCTGATTTTCAATGTAATCAGCTCAATAAAGGTTCATGCTGACAATTACAAACGAAATCGCAGTTTTTATGAGAAATGGCAGAAATATTTAATTTGTAATTTACCAAATATTGTACATTAAGTTGTATTAACTATACATATGAAAATTCCACTGATTATATATTCAGCTTTAAACTAACGTCATATCCGTCATGATGCAAAGGCCTCTTCATACGTAGGCACACATACATACCTTTAAACATTTGTAAAACCATTACTGTTTTCTCTTCAGTTTGTGATATATGTGAGAAATAATGCTTATTAACCGGTTTTGTTTATTAATAATAAATTTATAAACACGTTAGGTTCAGCTACAGTCGAATTTGATGAACCGCATTAATCTGTCAAATATATACAAATTTGTGGAATGTAGAGTACTAGAACATCCACATTCACTCCATTCATACTTTGCTCTCTTTGCCAATGTCTCTAGTGTCGTAAATGTGTTGGAAAAACCAGTGCGGTGGTAGGATGTTGAAAAGACTCGATCATTAGGCACACTACAATAGGTGGCCAGCAGTCATAGATGAAAACGCCAAGGCGAAGGTTGCCTTCTACACTATAAATGCTTATGGTGGAAAGTGAAATTAGTTATAAAAGTGATTTCGCCATAAAACTTATAAATATACAAAATATTGGAATTCTCAATTGATGGTAAGATGAACAAATTTGAACAAAAATGTAATAAATAAGAATCGCTTACAATATAAATAGTAGCTTATATAAGTAGTTTATATAAGTATGTTTTCAATTGGAAAACAAAATACTAGAGCAAGTGTATAATCTTGTGTGTGTATGTGTGGTTTTGTGAAGGTAAATTTCTTGAAAAAATTTTGCAAAAATTTCTATCAATCGTGGCATATAAATCTATAGAAGTTAACTTAAACAGCACTCTCAATAAAAGTCTTTTAACAGTTAGAAGATTATTAACACTAAGCCTGCTACGCAGCCATAATGCTTGCGTGTCTTCTTGCATCATTTATATAATAAGTTGTAGAAATGCAAACTTATAGCGAATATTTATGGTTCATTGAACCATGAAACATTCACTAAATTATTTAGAATTGGATAAAGAATTCCCTGTTTGGTGATTTATGCGCTCTATCGATTCACATTTTTGTATACGTGTACATTTTAGATGGGTTTACTTGGATTACTTCCAAGTGATAATGTTTGGCGCGATTTAAGCGTAGCGGCATTGATATCAACATTTGTAGCAACTATATCAATTTTTCGTTTCTATTTACGCATAACATCGGGAAGATGCTTTACAGAGGTAATTTTCCAAGTAATATATAATATTATGTACAGAAAGAGGGCATGGTGTACATATATGTAAAAATGCATTAAAAATTAATTAAAAGCCAAGATGATACATTTTAGAGTTATTAGAATATAACGCAGCGGAAAGTGAGAGATTTTAAACAAATTAAACAAATTTTTTTTTTAAAGATCGCGGCACTCAAGAGAAGTTTTCTACAAATGCATGCATCGTGCCCCTAGTCTTAGGCTTAACTCTTAGAAATTGATATCGTGTAGAATAGTAAATTGTCTTAATTTGGATGCGATCGAAAATTTTTAGAACACCTTTCTCTATAACGATATTTTGCGAAGTGAATTTTGCACGACAATGGCTCGCCTTTACTGATTTAAACGGAACAAAATTATACACAACGTGTAGAACTCGATGGTGTAGGGTATTAAATGTACTTGTTTTATTCCATTAAAAGGTTTTTAACCAAGGCACAACTTAGCGTAATTACTATTGTCAACTAGGCGTATAATTTGGAATCACACTGACTCTCAAAGTGTTATTTATATAAAGTTCAATTTCAAGTGTTGAATTATGGATATTGTGCTCGTTTAAATTAATAATTTGGTTTTTAAGGTTATAGTGATTATCTCTCGTATTGAAATTAAATGAATTAATTACGGTATTTAATAAATATTGTACAAACATACAAAACACAAAAATGTTAATATTGAACCAGTTACTTTATATCTAACACTTGACAATGTTTTAATTTTATTTTCAGACCAAAATGCATGGTAAGACTTGTATAATTACGGGTGCAAACAGTGGCATTGGCAAGGAAACTTGTCGCGAATTAGCCAGCAGAGGAGCTGAAGTAATAATGGCTTGCAGGAATTTGGAATCAGCTAATAAGGTCAAAGGTTAATTTGGGTTAAAAACAAAAATTCATTAAAAAATCCTCTACATTTATAAATTTTGACTTTGGCAGATGAAATCATTAAAGAAACGGGCAACAATCAAATAGTAGTAAAAAAACTTGATTTAAGTAGTCAACAATCGATTCGACAATTTGCTGCTGATATTGTAAAGAATGTACCGAAAATTGATGTTTTAATACATAATGCGGGCATGGCTTTAGCTTTTCGCGGCCAAACTAGTGAGGATGGTATTGAATTAACGATGGCTACCAATCATTATGGACCATTTCTATTAACTCACTTACTTATTGATGTCATCAAGAAGAGCGCTCCGTCTCGTATAATAATTGTTGCCTCTGAGTTGTACCGTTTGGCTTGCGTCAACTTGAACAAATTGAATCCCATTGGCACATTTCCCGCGGCCTATTTGTACTATGTGTCCAAGTATGCAAATATATATTTCGCCCGAGAGTTGGCTCAACGATTGGATGGTACAGGGGTTACAGTAAACTTTCTTCATCCCGGCATGATTGATTCTGGCATATGGCGAAATGTACCATTTCCTCTCAACTTGCCCTTAATGGCAATAACAAAAGGCTTCTTCAAGACTCCTAAAGCTGGTGCACAAACCACTATATATTTAGCGACGTCCGATGAGGTGGCTAACAAGACTGGTAAATATTTTATGGACTGTAGAGAAGCTACACTCAATGCAGCAGCTATGGACACCGACAAAGGCAAAAAGTTATGGGAGGAATCCGTGAAAATGGTCAAATTGACAGACGAAGATCCTCGGATTTAATTAGTTTACAATCGTATCTATCGATCCGAATTCAAAACATTCATCTTTACGTACAAAGAGATTTCGACAGCATTTTCCATCGCACCTCGTATTGTACGTGAGCCCCTTTCATTACATTATTTCCAATATTATATAATTTTGGAAATATTTAATTGAATAAAGTGTAATACTAAACTAAAATCAACATTGCCGGCCGATTACAACTTATTTCGGTTGGAAGCAAAACCTCTCGATCGGTTCTTTTTTAGTTCTAGGCCGTTATGCTTAAGTACGAGGTCCGTGGTGCATTCAAAAACGCTATTTTTACTTGTTGTCATGTATTCAACTTGCACTATTTTAGTATTTAATTCGGCTTTTTCTTGTTAGACATCTTTATGTATAGAACACATTTAGAAATTGCTTTGGCTTCGAAAATCAATAGAATAATTTTGTGTCATGGCATTGCTAGGGTTTCTTCGCTTTTACTATATTTGATGTTCTATTCATAAGAAACAAGAATATTTTATCATAATAAATTTACATTTAAAAATAACTTATTTTAAATGATTAAGAAAATATTTGTGTGCAGCGTAAATTATTGATTAACATTTCACAAGTGATTTACTTAATTGTTCATCCTCCCCAACTATTCTGTTGGCTTTTCTATTCAAATTTAATTATTTAATATTCATATAGTTAGGGTAGAATTTTGAAGATACCGATCACACGAAATTCACACTAATGATTACAAATTAATTATTTTATATGTGTACTTGATTAATATCGATATATTATTAAAAACTTTTAAATATTTTGAATACAATAAATGAGGGTTGATTTAGCACGCGCACATGAATGAATGTATTAGTAAATGTGTCAAAACTTAATTAAAAACTTTTAAATCCCACACACATATGCATGCACATACATATAGTATGATATTTATTCAGGTGAAATTACTTGTGTTTGTTTTTAAGATCTGCAAGAAATTGTTGTTGTAGTCATGGTGATAATGAAGAAACCAAAATTTGCACAAGTTTCATGAGACACAAACAGTTCTCTACGATTTAAACGCCAACATACAGCCAACTAACACAATTCGACAGGACATGGTGATTTAAATTTTGACCCTGATACTTTCTAAGCTGTAGGAAACTTTCGGTACAACCTGTTTAAAACTTCATATAAATGTGTAATGGCAATGGTTAGATAATTAAGAAGCTCGCAATGGTAAAAATTGCAACCATACTATGGTAGGGTGTATGTATGAAACGTTCACGTAACCATATTTAAATCACTAAGCAACTGTAAATTGAATTGATACATATCAAGTGCAACTCTGCAGAAAAAAGCAGACGAAATGTCAACAAAAAAGTAAAGTAAAGTATAAATGATAAATGAAACATTTAGCTTAATTGTATCCACTTAACCATCATTGGCAAATATAATACATTAGTAGGAGAGTGTTGGCGATGAATTCAGCCAAAAAGTAGGCAAAGATCTGTTGTGTATGAAGATTTTTAATAAAGCAATTGTACCAATTATGTGTCTGACATGTAATTGTATGTAAATATGGGTGCATAGACATAATTGGACCCAAAAATTGAAAACTTTTCATTATTATTGTTGTTTTTGTTCGACTATAAAAATAAAATGAAAAAGTATCAATAACCATCAATGTTACAACTGTCAAAAGAGTTCCTTCAGCTAATTCATAAATAAGTTTTAAACGTATAATGAACAGACAACATGTGTGCCTTAAGGATGTGCGAGTATCATCTGACACCATAACAGAAATAGAACTATTTATACAAGTTAATTTATAAGTGAGTTATTCATCTTATAATAAATGTATGTCCTATTTAGTAATTGTCTGATGTGCCCAAAGTGAAACTTCAACTATTTATATACATATGAAAGCATATCTATTCTAAATATAGGTTTGAATTTATATTTTTTGCAAGTTGATATGTAACATATATGTATATTATTGGGGGGCGTAACTGCCAAGACTTTGTTCAACTTAAATTTAGTTTTTTAAGTGTTTTTATAAAATAAAACACTTGCAAGGACCAAGGAATAAAATTTTCCACTTGATCAGTTCCAAAGTCATTTATGAGGACAAACAACTGTTCTTCTTCAAAAAAAATTTTGTTAAAAACTATACTCCAAATTTCATATGTTCCTTCAAAAGGACATTATTCATTTCATCTTCAATAAACCTCTGTTTTTACGTCAAAAACATAACTTCTGACTCTGGACAGACAGACAGCTGTACATGATTAAATCGATTCAGAAAGAGATTTTAAAACCATCGTTAAGAGGTGTATATCTCTTTGGTCAATTGTATTAATTCTTTGAAGTACTGTACTAAGTTAACTTTACTTCCCACAGCTGTACTTGTTTCAATTGAGACATTTGGTAAATGTTTGATACGAAATTGAAGTGTGTGTTATTTTAATAACAGTTGATTGCATTTTATTTCGCAGTGTTTATATATAAGCTTGACATCAATATCTTAACGTATAAAATTTCACTGTAATAAGTTTGAAATTTATAAAGAAATTTGATACGTTTGTATTCATACTTGTACACACATTCGAATGTAAAATGTAAAAAAAAAATATTATGAGTAATGAATACTTAATAAAAACTCGTTATATGCCGTAATGTTCTATTGCCGAATAATAATACAAAAATTGAAAACTAATGAATATAAAAAATACATATTTAGGCAAAATTATGATGGCCACAGCAAGGTCGTAGCTGGTGCATCAATGTTACATACAACATATCATATCCATTGCAGCTACTAAGAGGTTAAAACCATGCATCCAAAAGTCTCTGTTTCCAAAACTAAAATCCACCTCTCATTATAAATATGTTAATTACAAGTGATTAAAATCATGTTGAAACGTTAACGTATAGCAGGATATATTCGGCTTGCACTTATATATAAATATATGCTCAAATATTGACTCGTTCAACGTTCTGGCTTAACATGGGAATTATTGATTGTTGTATTTCGCAACAAAATTTCATTGAAACATTATACCGCAACTTCAAATCGTATATATTACATAAGAATGTGTACACGGACATGTTAAAATTTATAAATCTACTTATAAGCTCACGTAATAAGTGTGTTGATCACACAGTTGCTAGTGCAACATTAAGAAAAAACAAGTAAAAAATTTAATTTGGCTTAGGCCAAATCTTAGATACCCTACACATCTTCGTTCACAAAATGGTCGTGGCAGATACATGATTACGCTCTGTAGTACTGAATGTGTTATGTATCAACTTGAAAGCTTAGTTTTTATGGTGAAAATTGTGAGCGCGTTTGTTATCCTTGATACATAGATGGGGACCAAATTTCCAATTCATAGCTCAGTTTTGTGACAAATAGATAAATTGTGGGCGTAGCTCTTAATCGATTTCTGTCAAGAAAAGAAAAGGGCCTGTGACGCCCCCTTCTGGGTATTGCAAACAGAACAGCAAACTTAATGTACTCCTTCCCCAGATATATTGACATTTATTATGTGAGGGAAGAGCGTTTTTGCATTGTAGTGCCAAATGTATAACAGTCTTTACATACCATCGCGCTTGTAAGGTGGAGGGTGCGTACGAAAGGATACGCTTCAAACAGATACTAGCAGATAACCTGTTGAAATCAGGTTACTGCTGCATATTAAATAACAAAGGAGAAAGAGGAGATAAATTTCCCATAGGATTGACATAAGGCAGCAAAGGCCAAATTAACTACTGATAATGACATCGTGCACTGAACAAACAAATTGAATTGATGCAAGGGTGATGGTGTTAACAATATGTTGCGACGTTGTTGCGGTAGATTAAACGGTTTCGATAATAACATACCTGCCCACAACGATCATACAAATAAAGCCACCGACGAGTGAACGACACGTGAACGTAAGAACTTGAATATAACCTTCCATATACAAATTAAATAACTAATCGTGGACATTAGGAACAAAAAAAAAAAACAAAAAATTAAATACAACTGAAATTTAATACATACTTATGGAAACTAACTGATGCATTTACGTGACAGGACAACATTCTTAGAACAGTAGCTCTTACTTAAAATGCATATTTTGTCCATTGTTATAGCTTTCTAATGTAATATTTTTCAAGTCAATGTATGTAACAAACACACACTTTTGCATACATACATACAAGGTATGTGAGTGTAATAGCTCTCTTAAGAATTTAAGAATTTTTCATACGCCAAAACATTCACAATATATTCATAGTGCACCATGATTGTGTATTTCTTTTTGTTGTTTTTGCTGTTTTTTTTTTTTTTCTAAACCACAATCAAATATCGTATATCAGTCTTACAACGTATTGTACGCTTCGCACTTTATGTGAAATCAAATGTACTCTTCTCATACACACACACACGTCTCTCTCTTGTACGAATAACGGTGGCAACGAGTAGTCATAAAATATATACATCATGATGGCACTTTCCTCTGTATGTACTTACCAACGGTTAATAAACTCAACATGGCGCAAAAACATGAAGCGAAGTATATCGATTAACGGGCATATCTTGTTCGCTGTTGGGTGATTGAAACAAATCAGTAGACTATTCTGCAGCTTAAGACCAATGTTGGGTATAGAATTATACACACTTGGTTGAATTAAAAAAATTGTCTTTTTTTTGTTGCGATTTTCACCTCAGAATTCATGAGTGCCGACATCCAACTCCAACTTGTCGCATTTTTAACGATCATTAAACTGTCATCATAAAGCAATTAAATTATATTTATTTAATAATGAGCAATAAATTGTGGGCGGGGTCGTAAAGCAACTGTTTAATGAAAATTTATGTAAAAATTTGCAACAAATTGATATTCTTTCACCGCTTTAGCCCATTTTTAATACATATTAGCAATTACAGGCACTGCCAATAGTTTTACCAAGTTTGGTAACTTCCTGTGATTTCTTTTACATAGACAGACTGATAGACAGATGTATCCAGCTCAATTCAGTATCAGATGTTGATTACAAAAATATATACTTTTGGAATTGTGTCCTTGTTCCTTCTCAATGTAACACACTTTGGGTGGGGAGTGTGGAATTTAATCGAATTTGAATAAATATTTATGCCCACAGATGGGCACATATTTAGGTAAGTTCTTGGCACTCGTTTTGAATATTGGATTTCCGGACTGTTTACTATTTGGCCAAGTTGATGCAATTATTGGAAAAAAAAAAAAACTGTTTTTACTCACAGTCTGTGTGAGGTCGTGCAAATGTTACTTTATACAGTCGTATGTACGGGGGTAGCTTAAGAGACATGCATTAAATTAATACCTAACGTCTCATTTAATGTCTCACACAGTACGGCGACCAATAGAATAAACACACACTGACGCAGAGATCTTACCTGTTTCGTACACATGTGTGTACACATCACACATGTACGTCTGTAGTGTACATGCACATGCAAGGGTTTTTTAAAGCTCAATAAACAACAACCCAATAACAATAGGGACGTGAATGAATGTTTGTCGTTTGTCAGATTGTTGATCATTCTTGTGGTTGACGTTTGTGCTCCCTCAATAGTTTGGCCAATTGTTTTCTGAGTTGACTTGAGTTAAAATTAGTTGTCGTCTTTAGTTCGTTGTTGCAAGTTGCTCATATAGTATTAATTGTAATTAAATAACATTGTTGTGCCATATTTTGTAATTTGGTGCCTAGTTGTTCATAAGTAACGAGCTCAAACTAACAAACAAACAAAACAACAACAAATCAGAAATTTTAAGAAGAAGAAATCATAAAAAAAAAATAATAATTATCCAGTACAGCAAATACAAATATTTTTATCAAAACGGATTGAAATCTCTCCAATTCGAACAGAGAGAGATTACAATGTTATGATTAATTCATTTGCGGGTGATTCGATTACGATCTTTAACCGTATTAATGAAGGTAATTGGTAAACCGGTCAATAAAAGTCATCCCAACGTATTTTCATTAAAACCAACCAAAGTACCAAACGTATCAAACAATTGATATCTCATAGAAGTTGATATAGTCACAGCTACATCAACATATTGTGTTGATAATAAAAATCTGAGTCCATATGTCCGTCTATGATATTGAGTGGAATGTTACTATAAACATAGTTAGTGTTGGTGTTTTCATAATTAACAAAGAAGCTACAAAGTTGAAATTTGTTACAGATACAAAAATATATAATTTATCGGGTATATGACATGTGAAAAAAAACTTCCAAAGAGAAACGCTACATATAATGGACTTCGGCCACATCTCCCATCGATGCATCACAGCTCTCCAAGGAATACATAGAATACGACATTTTTTATTCTGAACTGTCTTTTACACTTCAGTTATACGGAGAAATTTTTAAGAAATTTGCTTCTTTTTCTTTTTTTGAATTCATTTTTTGCCACCAATAGAATGAACAACAGACACATGACTACATTGACTCAATATTCGGTGCTGATGAAGAATTTCTATACTTTTGCGTTGCATTTTACCTTATAGTGAAATAGTCGAGTTTTTTTCTAAAATTATAAATGTGTCTATTTTGCCTATTTTAAATAGCAATCTAGAATGTCTGCATAGACTAAAATATGTCTGCAGATGCACGGTTTTAGGTCGAAAATTATGAGGCAATGACAATGATACAGACTCCCATATATTAGAATTAGAATTAGTGCAAATGGCAGTACATTTGTATACATATATTTGGCATCTGGCAAAAAGGGGCGTTGTCAGTTTCCTACTATTTACAAAGAGCCTAAAGTGTACTTGACGCTGAGCCCGATTTGTAATACAGGCATTAATTGAGGTCGTAATCAGATACCAGCTACTTTTTGTCTTATAGGTGTGGAAGATACTCAAAAGATACTCCAATGCAAATTAAGATATTGTACTTTTTTGTAAAACAGTTAATGTCGCGACGATGCCGAGTCACTCACTAGCTATACATTTGGGATAATATGTACAAATATTGTATCATTATTCGGGGTACTAAGATAAATAAAAATGCTTTAATAAAATATCGTATAATGTTATAAAAAGTTCCTAAAGTACAGTTAATGGATTGGTTGGAATACTTTCCAAAACTACCACTCACTTCGAATTTGAATAAATTTAATCATTTTTCTACCATTCACTTAAATTCATTTAAATTAATTATAAATCAAATCAAACCACGTGTACGTATACACAAGTAAAGCAAGTGTAAAGTTTGATTAAATGTAATTTTCAATTAAAAATACCTTCCGCAGCTGTCAGAAGATTACAAATTATTTGTACGATGCGGAGTAAAACAAAATGGAAAGGAACTAAGTTACTAAATATCCTGGAGGAATCATGTCGTGGGATTGCTGCATAACATAGTTGACATTTATTTAAATATAATTCTGGGTGAGCACTATTTCATGCAAATTATATGCACATACATATGCTTAAGTGATGTGAATGTGTAATTAGGTAGCGTATTAATTTGAGTTGGATTTTGCTTCCATTTACATTTCACATTATTGCCCAAATGTCCTGCTTAGCTGAGTAGCAATATTTGACCCGTTTAACAATGTTAATGCAATGCAATGGGATGAGGAATCTGGCATTTCGGTTGGCCGAAGGTGTTTTTTATACCCAGTGATATGTGGGAATATTGATTTAGTGCAAACGTTTGTAGGCGTAACAAAAGCCTACAAACGTTTATATATTCTTGCTCAGCATCAAATTCCGAATAGATTTAGACCTTCTCCCTGTCACGTGTACTTCAGACCGGTTGCAAAAATTAAGATTTTAAACTGAAACAATAATTAAAAAAATAAATAGGTTCGCTCTCCTAATGAAACATAAAATATTTACGCCGACTTAAAAAATAATAATCTGGAGGAGGTTGCAGTCACCTAAATTAGACAATGACGAGACTCTGCAATATATATTCGGAGACTATTGTTATTTTTAAGTTTAAAAATCAAGAACACCGTAAAAAATCGAAAATTGATAATCTAAAAATCCAAAATTACCATTAAATACAAATTTAATTTCCTCTGAATTTTATATGGATATATCCACATCAAATTTGCCACGCCCATTCCTGGTATATGCATCCATAAAATGGACCAAATGGATTACAGTGGATCGTTATGGGCGTTTGACCATTACAATTATGTGCGTCTCTTTAATTTAATTAAAATAAATCCTCTATAATCTTAAGATTATACGCACCGAATCTGCTCCATTTTTCAATTTACAGACATGCGTTACAGTAATTTGATTCATTCTTCTGATTTTACGAAATATTTTTATAACAACCATCGTGATCATCATCATATAAAAAACTTAAAAGAAAACAATTTTTGGAGACCCGGATGCTTCTTAGTGAGGTGTGGGTGTTTAAGATTTCATTTAAGCCAACTGTACATTTTTTACTTCTTCTCTTGCAAAACGAACGCTATATACATAAATGTATATAAAGTATGTTTGCAATGAATGAATGTGTGCGCGCTCATTTACTTGTTCAACTCTACTGAGAGTGTAAAGTGAAATGGGCGGAGTTTAAGGTTAGGCAATGGCAGCGTCTCTACCAATAGTTTATTCACAAATACAACTCAAACACAGACGTGCGCCGTAAAGATAAAATGGCGAATAAATGTTACTTGGTGCACATGAATGAGTCGCGATTATGTACAAATTAACATTCTGTTAATTGAGAGAAGGAACATATTTAATTTATTTTGTTACTTACAATTGAATGCGACAACAATTTTCAATCAATTTTCTCCACAATAATATATTGCGTCGAAGCGTAAAAAATTTCGAAGGGAGGGGGATTCTAAAAATGGTCTGATCCGGTCCGTCAGATTTCCCACAAAGTACAGATATATTTCTGCGAAGGGAGAGAGGGAGAGAGAGAGAGAGCTAGTTCCTTTAAAAAGGAAGAGTTCTACAGCGATCGGATCGATTGATGCATTTGATTGATCTGAAAAAGTCCAACCTGTAGAGTGAATACAAATTTACAGAGAGAAGTAGACATACGGACAGATGTACCCAACAAATAGACATACAAACACCTCTGCCGCAATCCTGTCATCTTTTTGTATTCATTTAGATTTTGCAAACTTCTGCACAAACTTAATATAGTCGCCGTTTCGTGTAGAGGACAACAAGTATTGTCTTAACAAGCTACGTGTAGAAGTAGAATTCCGTTATGTTATGTTTTGTTTTTTACATAATACTTAAGAATTTTTACGTTTATTAAGAAATTTTAATTTTAATTCATCACAACCTTTTATTGCCATTCACCCTTATACACCCACAAGTCATATGTTTTAATGATGTTGACAAAAAATATTTATTATGTTATGTTGTTAAATGGCTTTAGGTAGTGTAGTGTCTGTGTGTGTAGTCTATTATATACATGTCACACCTAAGGGATGCTTGCTGGCATTTTTCTATATACTGGTGTGTGCCTGTGTGTGTTTCATATAAATATTTATATGATGGAAACTTTTTTGTACACATCTTAGATTCTCTGAAAGATCAAGAAGGTGGAGCCATGTACATATCATGCGATGTCTCAAAAGGAGGTCCTGCGGAACCCGAAGCTGGATATGTTCCTAACAATCCGTTATTTGGTTTACCGCTGGATAGTCCGCAGGTAATATAAAACGGTTCTCTTCGGTAGCGCGTCCTTTTACGTGCACAGTACTGCAGACATTTGATATATATTAAAAGTGCAGCTAACCGCACACATTCATAGTTATGTATAATAAGAACAAAAAAGAAAAAAAATTAATTCAATCGATTACTTCTTTATGTCAATTTAAAAAATTTAACAATG
The DNA here is from genome assembly GCA_949710015.1 of Crataerina pallida. NCBI lineage: Eukaryota > Metazoa > Arthropoda > Insecta > Diptera > Hippoboscidae > Crataerina > Crataerina pallida. The sequence continues at coordinate 31,220,094 of OX453290.1, read as the reverse complement.
TATGTGTTTGTGTTTGTGTTTGTGTTTGTACGTTTTAATTTGGATTAGAAACTGTACAATAAATAAAATTAAAAATATTGTTTTGGTTTATGAATCAAGAATAATAATTAAAATAATCTAAAAACAAGTAAGAAAACTGAATTTGGTTTAAGCCAAATCTTAAATACCCTCCGCATATACAAAAATAGGCGCGGCAGGTACATGATAATAGTGTATGTATTATATCTTAACATGAAAGTCGGGTTTTAGGTGGAGTATAGTTTTTTGTCCATAACCAAATTTCAATTTGATAGCTCAGTTTTTGTAGCAGATGTAAAGGTTTTTGTTGATTGTGGAATTTTTGAAGCTACGTCGTCCGTGTGTCTTTTTTGCAACGCGCACGCACGGTTGTAACTTTTAAATAAATTTGCTGAAATGTTGTACAAATATTTGTAGTATCTAGAATCCCATTGGCCCAGTGCCATGCACACAATCGACAAATGCCTCTCACAGTCCCAAAACTGTACCTAAGTAAGTTGAACTGAAGTGTAAACTATTTTATAATGAGGGAATCCATCGATATACGAAAAATAGGTGCGATCAGATAATGTGGGGACACGCCCAAAATTTGCAAAAACCCTCATTTGGCGCAGACACGTATTAAAACAACTACAGAGAGATGCCATGAGGTGGAGGGTATTTAAGATTTGACAAAGTAATCCGAGTCTTGCTTGTACGCTAAATCATTTTTTTATGTTTCTTAATATTCGTAGCAAGAGTGCGCCACCTCCTGCATTGGGTGCTTATCGTGTCAGAGAAGTACACCCCTACCTTTGCCCTTACTTCCAGTCAACGATATCGATTGTGGATCTTGCTTCGATGCAACTGTCACTGGTGATGCCACATTTTTTCAGGGTATTTCCCAAATAAATCTTAACAGCTACAGCAGCGAAGGTAACTGTACGTCCAGTTATTGGTCACCAGATGAAATGGCATCAACGTTTCCAGGCCTACCGCCCCTAGATATAGATCCTCTGCCCAGTTTGTTTCAATTCTCTCCATGTGGTACATCCTACAATTTTTCTGCTAATCCACACCAAGCTTCACTGTCATATATAGTCCATCCCCATCAGGCGCTACTGTCCCCGAGCCATCATAACCAAACGGCAGCTATTGGTCAACAGCCAACGACGCACAATAACACTGTAGGCTCCTTAAGTCAAGTTTATTATTACGATACCGCAAATCTCGCTACAACACCAACAGCCCCAACAACACCCACAACGCCGACAGGGCACAGCTCCTGCAGCAGTCAGCACATGAGTGCTGTAGGGCCGGCAGCAATTTATCCCAGCATGAGCGTAAATGTCAGTATGAATATGACAATGCATGGCTACAGCACAACCGACCACTCTGTGCCTCTACAGTATTCTCAGGTAATCGATGGAAAGCCTTTGAAATTGTTTTGCTACAATTTCAGCAAAAGTTTTATATTAATTGCAGTGGACTACGTCAAACTCTTCCTCTTACCCACCTGCCATGAGCCCAACACCCCATTTTCCCAATAATGCTTCATATCCGTTTACCAATGACTTGCGATCTTCTAACACCGCCCAAGTCTGTTCGAATGCAGCGGATGTCTTGCCACCTCTCTCCTCCGACACAATCGAAAGAAATTTAACGCCTTTGGTATCACAGCCGCACTCACACGACAAGAAACACTTCTTCGTTACCACCCAAGAAACGGAAGATTTCCCGTCATCCCTTACGAAAAGTCCAACTCTCTTTACACAAATATGTGATTCCAGATTGCTGCTTAATAATGCTGAAACTGCACCAGAATCCAACATAGTATCTAGTGATGTACCCACATACGACGATGAAGAGGACAGTAATGAAGAAGTCTTAGATAACAAGCTGAATATTTGCCGACTATGCGGGAAAACCTATGCCCGGCCGAGCACACTGAAAACCCATTTGAGGACTCATTCGGGAGAGCGCCCATACCGTTGTCATAGTTGTAACAAAAGTTTCTCGCAAGCGGCCAATTTAACGGCACACGTACGCACACATACTGGACAAAAGCCATTTCGTTGTCCCATATGCGACAGACGCTTCTCCCAAAGTTCCAGTGTCACGACTCACATGCGAACGCATTCCGGTGAGCGTCCCTACCGCTGTTCTTCGTGCAAGAAGTCCTTTTCAGATAGTTCAACTCTAACGAAACATTTACGCATTCACAGCGGAGAGAAACCCTATCAGTGCAAATTATGTTTACTGAGGTGAGTTGAAAACAAAAAATCATGTATGAGATCGAAGTGTGATAAATAGATGAGAAATTATACCATGAACATATTTCGCTTGAAAGTGGACACGGTTCATTTTTTTCAAAATATATAGCAAAAAATATTTATACAAAGTTTCAGTTCAAATTCTTAATTATTGCGAACATGAGAGAACTAACATATGCAAAGAAACAAACAAACAAACCTGCAGACAATTGCTTACAGAAAAGTTTTCTTTGTATAGCAGGTGGGAGGAGTCTATTAGCTGTATACGCTTTATGTGTAGATAAGGGTGGACACATCACTTTTCTACCATTATATAATACACACACATATTTACATATATTTACAGATTTTCACAATCAGGCAATTTAAATCGTCACATGCGCGTACACGCTACAAACAGCAATACCAGCTTTGTTACATGACAAAAGACTCGGAGCGGGCACGGTTTTCAACATTTCGTTAGGCATTTCCGTACACCAGTTCAAATCGAGGAGCAACAGCTGTTACACCGAACTCTCACTCACTTAAATGCCAGTACCTTTGGTGACTACACCTTGTCCAATTCACAATGTTATTCAGGGTGTTATCTCTGTGCACCGAAGAATCATCATAACTTTAGAAGGCATTAAAGTTGGATAACACGTATATACGATTGCCCGTCAACATAAGCATCCCTGAATAATTAAAATAATAATAAGCTCAATTTAATATTTAATAAAACAACCTGTATATATATGTGTGCATGTGTGTGCATATATATACAGCGGCTTATGTACATAGATATAAATTAGATGTTGATGTGCGTGCATATGTGCTTTATATATAGTATAGTGTAGTTTAGTGTATTTCTACATATAAAATATGTGTCTGATGTATTGTTTTGAACTGACACGCATTAATTAAATTGTTTCGTACACCTTCTCCACGTCTTCGTCTTTGCCTTTTCATCGAATGTATTTATTTTAAAAAGTGTATAACATTAAAACGTACAATATGAAATTTTGCGATAAGAATTTGTTTTTGTATATTTTCGTAAAGTTTATTTCACATAAGATGGGAGATATTCCAAGTGTGGCCGTTTGCAACACTCAGATGTGAATCGCTCGACACCATTTCAATTTAAAAATGTCCAGTTTGGACACTCATATCATTTGGAAAATTTGTGAGTGACCAGTTGTTCAAGGGAAAATATTAATGATACAAAGTGATGCCTTCACGCCTATATTGCATAAAGACCTACTAAGAGGTACTACTATTATATATATTTTGATAAATCACATACGTTATTAATCAATAAATTTTATTATTATACCCTCCACCCAGAAGGAGACTTCAGAGACTCCTCAAAGTGTATACACATGATAGATGCGTTCCCAAAAAATTCGTGTAAAAAAAGATATTGGCTAAATGGAAGAATAGATAGAAGAATAGACCAAAAAAAAATCGAAAAATCGTGTTAAAACAAAACAATTCGTGTAAAAAGAGAATTTTTTTTCGTTTTAACTCGTGTTAAATAAAATTCGTGTAAAAAAAATCGCACAAAAAGAGAATTAGTTATTTATTTTTGATCAGCATGTGTCTGTTGGCTTTCTCATGGGCGTAAATTTTAAGTTGAAATTTTTTATAGGCACCTTTAGTTTTTGCACATCGCTATTTAAAATGTGCAAAATCGCTCAAGACTCACGCCCACAATCGGGAAAAATCTATATATCTGCCACAAAAATTGACCTATAAACTTGAATTTTTCAGCACATATATATAATTATCCCATTAATCAATGGGCCAAAAACGAGCGTGGTCGAATAACAGTACGGATGTGGAGGGTATTTAAGGTTTGGCCAAGGCTAAATTGAATTTTCTGGCTTGTGCTTTATTCACATTATTAGTTACGCAGTGAACGTGTATTAATGTCTCATATTGTTTTCTTTTTTCAAGAAACAAATGGAATTGATAACTTCACAGCCGTAAACAAATATATGAAAACTACATAATCCGAAAAAGCAGCGTAAGGGCTGAAACATATACTTTACAATACTGCATTGCTACAGTATACCAAGCAATAATTAATTCAAGCACTAGGCAGTTTACCAACTCTACAGTGCAGCACTACAACAATGCAATGGAGAACATATGTCTCAACCCTAACAACTTTAAAATGAAATGCGATAAAGCACGAAGTAAAAGCAGTTATGCTACAATAGGTAGTCAAAAGTACATGAATATGCTTCAATGCTTGGTGATCTGCCGTGGTCGGCCACATTTCCTAACCGTAATTTAGTGTGGCAATAGTGATATATTTTCGAAAAATGATGGAAAAAATAGTGGAATTGAAAGTAATAATAATATACAGAAAATAATAGAAATGTATGACAATAATTACACCTAGATTTGCACATATATATATAAATATATATATATATATATATATATTTGTAAAAGCAACTAATGCTACAGTGTTAGAAATTCCCTTACATGTTTAACCATAAAATTGCGTTGGCCTAATAACAATAATAGTAATATAATAAATATAACAGTTCCAAAGACATAGTCTTAATAAAATATGTAAAATTAAATCACAGTGGATGCCCTAGGGCAGACGACGCCTTATTTATGACACCACAAAATACTTAAAAACTGTAAATAAAAGTAGCAAAGGTGGTTGTACCGGTTTATGAATAGTAAGCGAATGCATTGTAATATTTTAACGTTGGTTCAGTGTTTAGTTCGTGAAACAAATGCTTTAATTTTTAATTCAAGAAGATTCATTTTAATTAAATCAAGGGAGACAATTGTCAAGCTACTGAATATGCCTTTTATTCAACGATTGGTGCAGCCAGTTAATCTTGCACAAACCGGCTGGTCCGAACGCGTTTCCACAAGCAAAACTAATAAGTTGCATTGTGACTCGTGCAAGAGTCAGAATAGTAATTATAACGACAAGGTAAATACTCGACATGTTTATCAGCATCCTCATATAAAAGAGAATGAAATAACCATATATGGTGATAAAAGTTGTAATGGATGCGACAGTGTAGACTTCGTGAGTACGTCACAAAAAAATGTAACGGAAACAATTGGTAAAAACCTTGCATTATCTAATTCGAACGACGCAACTCCATTCAACAATAAAATTCCTGCCAACCGCCACAATTCCACAAACATTATTGAAGAAAATGTTATAACCCCAATATCAATATCATTATCACCAATGAAAAAGCTGAAACAACATGAAGAATTTTCTTCGACAGGTTTGTCACCAATACACCGTACTTCTGCTAAAGCCTCTTGCACATCTGCCTCAGAATATTCCGATCCATATACAGAAAAATGTACTTCACCCTTGCCTCACTGTTCTCCTCCTGCCGATAGAAAAAAAGCTACTTTTGTAGAATTTGATACGATCAGTAATATTACACTTAGCAATACCCTTCGTCAATTAGCTTCTTTGGTTTTGATTGCAAGCGATATGTTTGATGATCTGCAGAAAGAGCTGCAGTATGTAGGCAAACGAGTATGCGAAGTGCAAAGCAAAATTATAACTGTGGAGCGCCGAATAAGTGTATTTGATGCCAAAACGGTCACAATTCGTAAGTATAACACAATCAAATCAAATCAATATTGTCCATAATAAACGGTGTGTGGCTTTAATCACAACAACTACGTACCGACAATGTAAGCATATACCTTGACCTTGAACTGCATTTCTATTATGCTCTACCAGCTCAAAGATGTATTTAATATAAAATGTGATATAAATGAAAATTCTGAATTTTATGTATTGGACAAATGACCACACAATCGCTGGTCCATGCCTCTTATGCTAAAGTAGGAAAAAGTTATTCTTAGATAATAAACATTTATCCCAGAGGCTACCTGGAAAAAACTTAAAGGCAGTAAGTACTTTAGGGTTTGTTATGTTTTGAATTGAACAACAATTAACAACACTTACCCCTAAAATATAGGAAAAGCTGCAAACATTAAAAAAAAAATACGTTTCTTCTACCCTTAAAAATGTACTTTCTTGACTAACTTTGTTGTGTATCCTTGTTTTAGCAATTGTCTGGAAACCATAAAAAGGCAATCTCACTATATGGAAAATGTCTAAGAAATCAATTTGTTATTTGCAGTCAAATACCCCTATGTCCACCTATGGCTAAATATGTATAAACATTTGCACATTTGCAGATGATTGAAATCTGCAAAAACTCATCTACTGAATGTAATTCATTTTGCCTTAGCACATGACAAAATTAATGAGAAAATGTTACGGTCGGCTTAACCCGATCATGTAATAATTTACATCACTTGCTTGCAATTGTACGGCTAGTAGAACAATTTATATTACTTGTAAAACTCCGTATATCAACAAAAGCAACACAAAAATTAAGAATATATGCATTTTTGGCCAAGTAAATAATGACGTATTAACTATCTCGTTAAGATATATTGAAGTACTTTTCTTATGTTATTTTAGCCCAAGGTGACCTACTGTTATTTACCCAAAGCAAAATTCATTACGAATGCAACAAATCATATGACCTTCAACTCTTTACGGCAAATACCCGACCACTTAGTGTACGCATCTTATATGATGACGCTGGAAGCATATTGCCCGATTCGACTAGGTGTGCAACAAGTGATACATCGAAATACGAAAAAATTATTACCACCACTAATGATGAGGCTACAGCGAATGTAATGAATAACTCCTTGTCGTGTTGTTCACCATGTCCTGATATATCCAACAGTAAAATTAGCACCAGCATCGATACAGAAATTGAAATCAGACTGGCAAGTCCCCATATATTATACAATAAGACTGTAAATCGAATATGATTACAAGCAATCAATAATTTTTTCTGTACCCAAGTGTTTTAACCAAGCATCTTTTGCATTTTTAAAATGCTAACTATGTACGTATGTATGCTTATGCACTAGTACAGTATTTATACTCTGCACTACTAGAGGCAGAGAGTATATTAAGTTTGCGCGGATGTTTGTAACTCCTAAACGGTAATTGCCACATCCACCTTCAATTGTACCAATCGATTCAGAATCAAAATCTGAATCAATTTAACCATGTCCATCTGTCTGTCTGTCCATGTAAGCTACAGGTTACATTTTTTGAAATATTTCGATGATAGGAGGAATGCTATGGAAAATGTACCGGAACGGATCATTTTTAAAACCCCTCCCCATATGAGGTCCTCTTATAATAGAATTCTTGAAATGGCAACTTTTAATATTTTTTGTCAAAATTTCTTGAATAATAATAATTAATTACCTCAGTAACTGGCTGTACTAAATTTGGACCCGACCGGACCATTTTTTTACATATGGCGAGGCCATATGTAACTACATATCATTAAAAAATTTATTTGGAATTGTATAGAAATACAACCAAATTAATTATAGGATAATTTAAGGAGCTCCAGGTACAACTAAATTAATTTTAGCATCAAATGATCGGGCTTGACTGACTATAACATTTTTACTTGTTTTCTTTTTGTAATATTTTTAGCCCGCTGCCATTAAAGATTTGAGAAAATGGACCTCCGCCGAAGCATTGGGTGATGTAACCGTAACGCCAGATTGTATGCATTATGTGAACAATATACTGAATACATCCACAGTGCCTGATAATACCGAAGACTATTGGCCACATGTTGTGCTACAATCGCTCTCATCCCATGACTTGAATGGTGATATATTACCTGAACGAATTAATGAAAATGTGCCTTTATCACATCGACTGCCTTCACCAGAAGAACAATGTAAAACTATTGCCTTAAAGTACGTTAAAAATTTTTCTTGGCCAGTGTCTTGTGCGTCCGCCTTTTACTTAAAAATTTACTTTATTTATTGTATAGATATCCTGCCGAAATTGTGCCTGTCGATACATCGGGGAAAGGATTTCGACGAATGTGTTCGGTACGAAACCGAACGTTTGTTTATTTCGAAAATGTGCCTGGAAAAAATAATTTTCAAACTGATCAACAGACAGTGAAACGTCGCTCGCGTTCGCTTAGAGGGAAAGCAAAGCGAAGAAATACCATTGCAGGAACGGATCAAAGGGAGTTGCGCGTAGCCGCAAATAGGTACGAAATCATGTGTCTATTAAAAATTTAATATATAATATATTAAAATATATTTCTAAATTAAAAAGCTCGGCTACGAATGAAGTCAAACATATGGAAAGTGGACTCTCGTTGGAGAGAAAATGCAAAAAACTCGGACGCAGTAAATCAAGCGATATTTTAAAAAAAGATGGCGTTGCTTTTCCCTACGACAAAGGGAAAAATACATTGACTCGTTTCAATGCCTTAAAGCAGTGGGGACGAAATCGCTTTAAATTAATGCACCGTACCAGCGACATTGACACAGATCCTGGAACAGGTAAACACCTCGCTTACTAAAATTATTTATTTTACTATTTAAATGTACAATTTCAGCCAACGATAGTGACTTTGCTGCCAACAGTATTAGCATTGAGAAAAGTCGGCCCGTGGACAATGATGCAACTATCAAGCAACATAAAAATGAAAAGCAATTATTAAAAATGGAACGGCCCTCACATAGTTCGCCGAGTAAGAAAACTGTAAGTACTTGCAATAATAACGAGATGACGGGCAAACATCTGCTCAGTGTGCAGTTGAGAGATACGACCTGTCTGAACCGGCTCCGGCAGAACGTCTTCCTAAATAATTGTAACGAAGATCAACCACATTCTTCGAGTGGAAATTGGAGTGCAAGTTCCGAGTCTGGCCGCACCTCAATCGGCAGTGAAATCACTCCAATACATAAGAGCAGCACTTCAAATACTTCTTTAAACGCTTTCAATTATCAAGCGGGCAGCGGGACGCCTTTCTTAATGTATAGTCGTCGAAAATTTCTCAACACCTCGGCCTCAAATAGTGTAACCAGTGAAAGCACACTTACACCGGAATTACCAGCTGTGACAGGCGAAAGCACTTTATCAAACCAATTGGACGATGAAACCAGTTCAGCTTATTCTTGCGATACAGAGGGCTATTACACATCATTTCATATGGACAGTGGATTACGCACCCTTAAAGAAGAAGAAGTTCCTCTAGTAGCCGTTCAACCAGATGAACAAGGTTTAAATTTTGCTCATCAGACATTAGGCCACATAGCTTCTAAAAACAACTCGGAGCTAACATCGCTTGCTGAGAATGATTATGAATTATTTGGTCATGGCTCCACTTCTACCACAACCAGTTCAGCGGGTACTGTATGCACCACATTAAGAGTTAAAAGTAGTACTGCAGAGCAAAAGAACTTAATAACAAATAATGAGGGTAGCGGGAGACACGAATCGCCACAAAGCAATTCTACAAACAATAAGAATTTAGAAAGCAATAAAGCAATTGAGAGTACTTGTTACAATGATGCAGGCAATGCCAGGAAATCATCAAAAAATGAAACGGAAAACTCCAATGCAGCCAATAAGAAAAAACTAATTTACACTACATCCAATTCTAATGATGTAGAGTATTCAGGCAGTTCCGATTTAGAAAGTGCTGAACGAATAGAACGTATTAAGCACAAGACTGCCATCAGATCGAAACATATACCGTCCATGTGTATTATAACACCCACAACGAGCGATGATGAAACTGAACAGAATAATAATGTGTGCAACAAAAGTCACACTAATGGCGAACAAAACACATCGCAAAGTCATAAAGCAATAAAAAATCGCAATATTGCTTTAAGCAGAGAAGCATCAGAGCAAAACCATCCGGGGTTGAATGGAGAACACAACAATTGGAGAAAAATAGATGTTTTACATGCTGGCGTTGACACAGATATGTCACACTCTACACAAGCGAGTGCGCATGTCAGTTTCGATACACAAATCATGAATAAGAATGCAGCCCTTTCACGGGAGCGGCTTATAACGAATGAAAATGAAAGTGTACAATCGTCCCACTCATTGAATAGTGAAAGTAGTAATTTAAACGTCAAACAATTGCACAATAATAAAATGAACAAAAATAATAATAATTTAATGCTGACCAGACCGATGCAAACTTCATACGTGTATGCACAAACGCTTGACAAGAATGACATTTATGCAGCTTGTAAGGTGACTTCTAATGGTGACAACTGCGAACAAAGAAAGCTGTTACTAGAAAATCATCTTAAAGGCAGTGTACAATTGGAAACTTTAGTCAAAGATGTCATTGAACATTCGGGGACCGAAACTTCCGCCCCACCCAGAATATTTCCATTCAAAGGTAAGCATGTTACACACTACACTACATAGCAGATTTATTTGTGTGATTACTTTCTATGTTCTGTGTTCTTACTCTCTGCAGATGGCTCCTCTTCGAATGCTGAAAGTTTTAGTCGCGAGAGTCCCATGTATTGGACTCTGCAAAACAAGAAATCTGCTAAAAAGCATTCGTCAACAACATTCAAGTGTCGCGACGACATATATGCGTGCCGCAGCGACAGGGGCAATTGGGGAATTGAAAACTACAGTAATTTTTCTCGCATTGCTCGCACCAAACATGAGGCCTTTTTGAATTCTACTCTTAAACCGGCAGATGGCCGTGACGTTCGATGTGAACTTAGCTCAGATCGTTTGAATACTTGTGCTGATCGCACTGGTAAAGCAAAAACCAGCCTAATGGATTTTAAGAAATTGCTTTTAGCAAAATCGGTCCAAAATAGTGTGCTACCCAAAAAAATGTCTGCAGTAGAATTGCTGAAGAAAAGTCCTGCGCCAGCTGCAGGTGACAGCCGCGATAGCTGTCATATGAACACCCCTACACCGGCACCACAAATTGACAAGAATCTAAAATTGTTACGCTTAAGCGGCTCGCCAAAAAAATTTGCTAATCGTAGAATGCTCCGCCAGGGTCAATTTGGACTACCTTCGCAATCATTTACATCTAAAGCTTCGATTTCTCCGAATGGGTGGACGAACAATTCACGCACTGATATAATATCTACCACCATACCCGAAGTTCATGCTGAAGTGGATCAAAGCCCACCCAATACTATTGATAATACTGCCAAGCAGCAATCACTGCCAATCATTCGTTCAGACAATTGTTTTGATAAAAATGAGAAAGTTTTTTTTAAAAAGAATGGCTCGGGTAGCAATTCTGACGAAACTTTAAATATCCGTGTCTCATATGTTCCATCCATTGACTACAGCAATAATATTGACGTACTGTCAACTCCTGTGACGACTGCAAAAAACTCTGTTGCCCCCACGTTAGAGACTGCACTCTAAAAACGGTTTCATATAACCTGATAAGTATAAATTGTATCTTATATATATATAATGTTGGAAAGGTTTTCTTTAACAATATCACCAGTTTTTATAACGTATTTATTTATTAAATTATTTCGTTTGAGGAATCACAACAATAATCGAATCTTAAATTATTTAAACTAAACATATGAGACGGTGAGTTTAATTTACCAATGATTGTACGACAATATGTGTATTTAATGTCCAGACGTAAGTAATTTTTGATTTGTGGCCACTATTCTTGGTTGAGTGGTCTTTAATTATACTTTTATACACAATTTCTTTTATTCCAAGAAAAGTCAATTTAAGCTATATGATGAATTATCCCACGTAACGTGGCATTTATATATATATACGTAATTGATATATTTTGAAAAAACGTTAAATATAAAGCGGAAATTATTATCTAATTATATTAAATTATTCAAGGAGCAGCCCCTGCTCCCTTTTGACATAAAAAGATGCCAACGCATTTCAGCGTAAAGTGTGGGCATGACTAACCATTCCTTCCTTTTTACCACCTTAATAGATAGTTTATCTCCCTATTTAATTTTTCAAACAAAATAAGAAAATACTATAATAAAAAATGTTTTTCCTTCAATTCATCACTCTTATTTCCTATTATGAGATAAATATATTTCTCTGACACCAAAATGTTTTGCTATATATATATGTATTTTTAGTGTCATGGGAGGAAAAGAAGCTGAATTAAAAATAATCAGCTGTGTAATATATTTTTTTTTAATGTAACAACCCTGTATTTGTGCTGTTTATAATATTTTCAGAGCTGCGCCTCTTCCTTAAACATATTTAAGTTGGTTTTACATAGTCAGTAATAAAAATTAAATTCCCAGAGAAAATAGAATGTATATCATAGATGTATGATAAAATTATAATTATTGGTGGTAATGGGACCAATTGCAGCGACGAATTGCCTTTTTGCGTGTGGTCTAGTGTTTTGTTTAATTTGCATTGCAGTCCTTAGTTTGGTGCCATTATCGTCCGGTGAGTATATCTAAATATCAGGAACAATGAGATGTGGTATAAAATATTTTTCAAATAGATTGCATATGTTCAACGGAGAAGAGCAATTATAAAACTGGTATTCTTGACAGATCAAAACTGACTGATAACCACAGCATAACAATTCACAGACTCGCAGTCTTGGTGCCATACAGAGACCGCTTTGAAGAATTACTTCAATTTATCCCACATATTACAAATTTCTTGCGAGAGCAAGGTGTAGCGCACCATATTTTTGTGCTAAACCAAATAGATCACTTTCGATTTAATCGAGCCTCACTTATTAATGTTGGATTTCGTTACACGAAGAGAGATTACGATTACCTAGTCATGCACGATGTAGATCTTCTACCTCTTAATAATGATTTACGCTATCATTACCCTAGCGAATTGGGACCATTACACATAGCAGCACCCCATCTTCATCCGAAATATCACTATGAGAATTTCGTGGGTGGCATATTACTATTAAGGCGAGAACAATTTGAAAATTTAAATGGCATGTCCAACAAGTACTGGGGTTGGGGTTTAGAAGATGATGAATTTTTCGTTCGTATACGAGATGCGGGTCTAACGATAACAAGACCAGAAAACATTAAGACGGGTATTAATAATACTTTTAGGTAAAATAAGTTGTTTTATTTTTGTAATCGTAAAGTAATATGAAACACTGTTAACCGTAGGCATATTCATAATCGTCACCACCGAAAGCGGGACACACAAAAGTGTTTTAATCAAAAAGAAGCCACACGTAAACGTGATTATATTACGGGGCTGAATACATTGCAGTACAATATCTCAAGTGTGCACAACATGTCTATCGATGGCAATCATTTTACTATTTTAAACATAATACTTCAATGCAATGTAACTCAGACACCATGGTGTGATTGTTCAGGAAATGCAGCTACAAAACATTAAAATTGACCTCACATTTTTTTTGGTTATGCTTTACTTATGATTTTGTTAGTATACATGAACCATTCCATAAAGGAATGTCCAAAATAAAACGTATGTGCAAAGTGCTCCCATGAAGCTGTTTGTCAATAAACTTTGTCGATTAATAAAATATTTTCTCCACTGTGTGCCACATTTTAATAATATAATAAGCCACAGGACAAAGATTGACAGTAAATAGAATGCAAAACCCATTAGTCCATTAAGACCCAAAATGCCTGAAAACAATAAATGAATTATTATCCAGTGTGAAAACTAGAAATTCACCTGCAGAAGCCCCAGCTACTGCTGCCATTGATGTGCGACAGTATTCCACTGCGGATATATTGTTTCGAATAGCGCTTTCACTATAAGCAATTATATCCCCTCCCTTGGGAATTGTAGACTTACTCCGGGAATGCATGAGATGTTTTTAATTTTATACAAAATAGAAGTTTTCTTTTATGATTTATACAATTTACCACCTGTACTATAATTATTAAAGTCTTCTTCTTGGCAATGTCATGTACGCGAAAATGATTTCATTTGATTTGTTTTTGACATTCGCAGTAAAGTGGGTTACACAAACATTACATACTTCTATGTAGTACAAATAAAGAATGTAGTGAATATTATTTTATTTTCTTAAAATAAAAGAGTAAAGCCCCCTTTAAATGTATAAAGTTAAATCTAATGTAATATATTATTATAATCTACTTTGATTTTAGAATTGTTGGTGTTCCTTTATGAAGAAGGATTGTGCTCATAAGTATGTATGTATTGTAAAACAACACATTAAATAACTAACAGTTAATGTTTAAAATTCTGTACATTTGTTAATGCGGTTTAGTGTATTTACATCATATGTTGTACGGACACCTCAATTATCTAACTAATCTCTGATATTTTGGATATTAACCCATTGCTATTGTTAGCAGAATTCAAGTGCCCGTTGATATAGTTTGGTAACTGTTAAGCAATAACTGAAAGTATTATGAGAGGAGAATCAGGCGAATCAAAATGTCCTCTGAAAAGAAATGTGCGGTGTGTGGTGATAAAGCTTTAGGATTCAACTTCAATGTAGTAACATGCGAGAGTTGCAAGGCATTTTTTAGACGCAATGCACTATCAAAGAAACAGTTCAGCTGTCCGTTCAAACAAGATTGTGATATAACTTTGATAACAAGAAAATTTTGTCAATATTGCCGCTTAACGAAGTGTTTGCGTGTCGGCATGAAGCGAGAGAACATAATGTCGGAAAGTGAAAAGATAACCAAGCGACGTAAAATTGAAAGTAATCGAGCTAAAGAAAAACTAAGAAATAGAATAAAGTCCACAGATTTAAACATTGAAAAATTGCATATGAAGACGAGCGCGCTACATGGTTCCTCAACAACCAACACTCCCCAAAATTATTCTGCATTGGGAAAAACGCCGATTACGAATGTTGAAAAGATGACTCCTACGGAAATGGTTAATTTTATAGTGAATGACCCTGACAAGGCAACGGAAGCAATCAGTCAATTAATGCGTAGTTCGGAAGAGGCGGTGAACATACTTAAAAAAATTACAAGTTCTGATGAAGATGGCTTACTATTGATATCACATTTGATTAATTATCCCGGTAATTTAACTTTTTATTCATTTTGATAATAATACCTGCCTAATGCTTTATTACTAGGTGGGGCTTTGAAAATTATCAGCAAGATTACAAATTCCCCTTTTAATGCTCTTACGGTGTTCACAAAGTTAATGAGTTGTCCTACAGATACCTTAAAAATTATATGGAAAGCAGTTAGTTCGCCGCGGGTTATTTTAAAATTCATTCGTGATCTTCTGGAATCACCCGATAAAGCTTTAGATATAATGAATAAGTTTATGAATACCCCCGCTGATGCCTTACACATAATCAATTGTTTATTGAGTACCTCAAGTTGTCATCAAAGTTCTACAACAACAAAAATAAGCAAAACACTAGACACAAATAATCCAATTATGAATAATTTCACTGTTGAACAGACTTGTATACGAGAAAAAGTAGAATCACAGATAGAACAATGCGATGTCACGGCAACCAGATTTTCTAATATCCAACATAAACATATACACGATTTATCTTCACTAGCTAAAAACTGCATCACATCTGATGTAGGGCACAATCCCATTGATTCGGTACTTAGCGAAATTTGTCGAATTGAATTCCAAACAGATAATAATTTGCCAAAAGAAGTTTATACTATGCAGGAAGGCTCAAATCACTGGAACAACCTTGATTGTAAATCTAAAAATGTAACACAACACACTTCAGCATCTCTAGGATGTAATAATTGTACGCACATTCCAGTGCTTTATCCACAAGCAAAAAACATTTCTTCCCTCAATGACATCGAGATAATGAAATTGCGCGAATTGAAGATAGCCAGTGAAGCCCTTTACCTACCGGTCGATGAAGATTTGGATTCGTTGATGTGCGATGATCGGCTTAAGGTACAAAGTCACTTTAAATAAATAATTTTCTAAGAGATTTATACTATTTCCAGTCAGAAGATCCCCAGCAGGATCCCAAATTATTACAAGTTATTAACTTGACAGCAGTTGCCATTAAACGTCTTATAAAAATGGCAAAAAAGATATCTTCGTTTCGTGATATGTGTCAAGATGATCAAGTGGCTTTGCTAAAAGGGGGCTGCACCGAAATGATGATTATGCGTTCCGTAATAAACTATGACAATAATCGCAACACATGGAAGGTTAGCAAAAAAACTTCATTTTAGCCTACAATCAAATTTGAGAAACCTTTACAGATACCACATACCAAAGAAGATATGTCAAATATACGGGCTGAGGTATTAAAGTTGGCCAAGGGTAACGTGTATGAGGAGCATTTGAAGTTCATTAGTACGTTTGATGAAAAGTGGCGAATGGATGAAAATATTATATTGATACTGTGTGCTATTGTCCTCTTTACACCAACTAGACAATGTATTATACATTCTGACGTCATTCGTTCCGAACAGGTTTGTGCAGTTTACTCTCACGTTTATCTCACAAATATAAAAATAATACATCGCACAGAGGCGAGAAAATTCACATCTCATGTATGTGCGAATTTAAAATGATTTTTTCAGTCACTACTTTGTCCGAATTGTGTACATATACAGACACTTCCAGGGGATTGTGAATAAAGAAAATCCTCTCCACCTTCCAATATGCGGTAAAATTAGGGTGATTACAAAAATAAAACCATGTAAAATAGAGGAAGGTATATATATCACTTTCGGTAGTGGCCGAAATGGGAAGGGTTTCCCTGATTTTACCCCAACTCAAATATAGCTTTTTAATGAAACTGAAACTGACCTTTTTTCATATATTTTAGGATTCATATTTTTATCTATTGCGGAGATATTTGGAATCACTTTATTCTGGCTGTATGGCAAATTGGTCTTTTGTTAAACTAGCGGAAAAAATATCTGAAGTAGCCCGTTTAAATCAATTTATAATAGGGGTCTACCTAAATGCGAACCCATTACAAGTTGAGCCGTTGCTTAGGGAGATATTTGATTTAAAACACCACTAATTTTTTAAGTTTATATATATATGTATATAAATGTACATAAGGATAAATCCGTTGTTTTTAATTTTAATAATATTCGATTGCTACTGTAAAATTTCTGAACACAAATGTTTAATTGTTTGTTTGTCAATGCAGATAAATTATATATAAAAATATATAATGATCCCAAGTGTAAACATCAAATAGTTATTCATGGTTTCTGTTGCAACTTGGGCAACTTCGGGATACTGGAATTCAATAAAAGCAACCCCTTGGAATTGCCCGTACGTTTGGAACGTGCCAGACGAACATGAGTAACGGCTCCGAACTGTTCAAAGTAGCTTTTTAATTGTTCCTTAAAAAAGCCTTGCGGTAAATGCTTTACAATCACTAAACGCTTTCGCTCAGTTCGTTTTTTAGCACATCCAGTCTTTAATTTTGTCTCTATTGGTGCAATTATAGAGTAGACCAGATTAAGAAAAACGAGAGAAATATTTTAAATGAGAAATTTTTCTGAGAGAGGATGGTATGCATGTGCTTATATATATGATAATATGGGATGATATACATATTGTCCAAGTACAGGAGAATCTTTACACGCACACACGATTCATACCGTAATGGGTTACTAGACACTGTGATTGATTTATCAAGATTCTTGTCTAAATTTCGATTTAATCGACTTTCAAAATGAATTAACAACATATATAAAGAAAATTTCCCTTTGGTATTTCTCTGTAAGCGAAATTTCTTTTATTACAACGTTGCCACTGTGCTAAAAAAAAATTTGCTATATTGGCGCACATTTACAAACAACCTCGACCGATTACAGATTATACAAACATAGAAACGAAACAGTATGATTTTCTTATTGACTTCACGAAGCGATAACACATTTTTTTTTTTCGTATTCTTTTTTTGGTCGAAGGAATAATAAATAATAAAATAATTAGGTTTATATTTTCAACTTAAAGATTTTTTCATTACTGAGTGTTCCATATGCCTAATATGTACCATTAACTTTATACGAGACATCAGCTGTTAAAACACATGTATATTCGCACCTATGACTTATTCTACGAGCCTATAACCAAAAGTGTCATTTTCTACTACATATTTCGTTGTAGATATAGTTTATTATTTAAGTTAACATAAAAATGGTTGATAAAGAATATGAATTTAATTTAGAAGAGTATATACTTGAAAAGTGTGTGGCATGTAAGACACCAGATCAAGCACTGAAAATGGTTTTTATAGAAGAATCCGTGGTAAATTTTATAAAACATTCCTTGGAAGTGAAACCTCGGCAGTTTGGTTTGAAATTAATTATATGGCTATAGATTATTGAACTTGCCTTTCCTTTTTATTAATATTTACGTCTGTATTATTTCTCGCAGCACTTTTATGGTAATCATGGCCAAGAAAAATGTTCTGGCTTAACGATGCCCTTCTCTTACACGCAATTAAGATGGGTAAATGTAAAGAAATCTTTAGCAGTGTTACAAGGTGATGGCACTTCGTGCGATAAACATATTATGGAGTTAACCTTTGATACTAAGGTAATTATTCATATATATGTACAATAGTAATATTTAACTTATATTGTTTCATTTAAGGAGTGGCCAGAATTTGGCTGGGAATGTGGCGACACGATCGGTATATTACCAAATAATTCGGAAGAGGATGTTACCGATTTACTGAACATATTAGGATTATTGGACAAAGCAGACTTGTTGTGCTACTTTGAAGCAGTGTCCATAAGCAAAAACAAAAGCATGAACTTACCATTGCATATACCAAAACGAACGACACCCCGCGAAATACTCAAAGATTGCCTTAATATTAGAGGTCCATTGAAGAAGCAATTTTTACGTGGTTTAGCAGATTTTTGTGCAAAGGATGCGGAAAGAAATTTTCTTATTTCGTTATCATCAAAAGAAGGTTCGGAATTTTACAATGACATTATATTAAGCAGAAGGTTCACCTTACTAGATATTTTGAAAGTATGTGCGTCTTGCCAACCACCTCTCACATTATTGGTGCAACACCTGCCGCGCCTTTTACCCAGAAGTTATTCCATAGCAAATAGTCCCTTAGAAAGCACAGCAGAATTTTCCATAGTGTTTTCTGTTTCTGGAGTAACAACAAAAATGTTGCAAAAAAAACCACATAAAGTGCTTATGTACCTGAGAAAACCCACTTTGTTTCGCTACACGTTAGATGACTTTGAATCGAATCAAATACTTATTGCAATAGGTACTGGAGTAGCACCCTATCTTGGATTCCTGCAACATAAGTATTTCCTGCAAAGACAAAATCCTCATAGTAAAGCCGGAGAAACCTGGTTAATTGTGGGTAGCACAACTCAGCAATCGCTTGTTCATAGAGATCAGTTGTTACAATGGCAAGCGTCTAATGTCCTTAACAAGTTTATTGAATGTCATTCGCGTATGCTACCCCCACCAAAATATCTCTACGTACAGGATGCACTAACGGAGTGTTGTAAAGAATTTGTCGATTTCCTCATGCAACCACAAACTTACCTTTACATATGTGCCGATGGTGGTGCACACATTTCAAAGTCATTAGAAAAAGCAATCTGTGAATGCCTCTGCAAAGAATTAAAAATCACTCTAAACGAAGCCGACCAAATAATGACCAATTATCGCCGAAACAACAAATATAGAGAAGATGTATGGAGCTAATGTGATTAATAAAATTTTTTGCGAAAGCATAAAAACATATATATTTATATGTATAAGAAAAACAAGTGAATTTGAAAATATAAAAGGTTTAATGAAAATACAAATAATTATAAGTTGCACAAATGTATTCCGCATGTTTCTCTAGTAAATTTTGTTTATTTTATATATTTTTACGATATTCTTTCCATTTCCTTTATTGGGGAGTACATATATCATTTTATTCATTTTATCGTAATAGTATAACTTAAGTGGTATACGTACATTACTTAACACGTCTTTGAATTTGTCCGTGTACAGTTATAGATATATATTCCCCTAAATCCTAATACATATAAAGTACGTATAGATATGATAAAATTTTTATATGTATCATTGTTATTAAAACACTACGATTTTTCATTTCATATAATTTATGCGATTATTTTGATATCGATATTGCATATAGTATAATTGTAAAATCTGTAAAATACTGTTATTCTATTAAACACCTAATTTCGTTGTTGCTAAAGAGTTAAGGAAGAGAGTATGATACTTGGCTATACTGTTATATTATTCTATTTTAATAAATTGTTATGTGGTTGTGTTTGCGAATTTGCGAATGTTTTCATTAAAATTTACTCCGATTTAAATGGATAAAGTAGTGATTAAATATGCATTTACAATATAAATGAAGGAGGGAGGGCACTTGAGAATTTTCATTTATTTTATTCAATATATGTCGTACACCATGCTTGACTTGTAATTATTTTATATCCACCACCACGTATCACTTTGCCAAAACGTCCCAAATATATATATTCTGAATCGGCATTGAATACTAAGTCAATATAGGCATGACGTTCGTCCGTCTGTCCGTAAAAATTTAAATATCGATTGAAATTTCCCAGAAATATTTGGTACTTTTCATACGGATGTTGGTATTGAAATTGGGTAAAACAAAAGAATTTTTCCCGAATTATTCTTAAAGTATGATATATCCAATATTGTCAGATATATACTTTAGAAAAGGTGCCTAGATGGTGGATATTCAAGATTTGGCCTCAATCAAATACAACTTTTTTTTCTTGTTCTAATTCAACTACACCTAATTCTCTTTTTGCACGAATTTTTTTTACACGAATTTTTTTCGTGTTAAACGAGTTAAAAAGAAAAAAATATCTTTTTACACGAATTGTTCAATTTTTTTTTTAGGTCGAACCAATCCATATAGCCAATATCTTTTTTTACACGAATTTTTTTGCACAAATTTTTTGGGAAAGTATTTATCGTGTAAAAAGAGAATTAGGTGTACATATATGCACTTTTATATATTTCGTAAAGATTATTGGCATTGTAAAACTTGTGCGTACGTTGTAAGTTATACAGTATCTCCCTGGATGCACGCTTTCTGTATTCATCCCTTTTTAGCAATAACAATCCTACGCATTATTTAAAAAATAAAAAATTCTTTTATATTTTTATATATCTATTAAATCTGGTGCCCAGGAAATTTTATTTTCGACAATTAAACTTCAATTGCAATTCTTTTAAACCTAATGGCACTTTCACTAAAGTATTATTGATTGATTTTTACTTATATAATACTTTTTATAATTGTATGTACGTATATATAGAAAATTAAAACTAATTTTTAGACTTTAGATATAATTGTAAAAGTTAATTTAAAATCGCCTAAATCACATCATTTAATTATTATCTATTATATTTTTAAATCCTCTTTTGTGCGTTTACGTTCCCATAGAACATGTGCTATTCTTATAAAAATTTATGTCTATCGTCTAATCCTTGAAATTTGGTACATATATTTATAATTAGTCCATTCATCATCACAAATAACAGACACGCCTATTTATTAGGGGGCTATTCTGCATCGGCACCTGCGTTTTAGTCTAAAGTCAGATCATGTGATATTTTACATATATTACACACAATAATTTGATTCCGTCCTTTTTGATTAGAATATAATTGTATAATTACATTGAAGTATAAGATAAGAGTTCATATATATAATTAAGCGTTAAATCAATTCGGAAACTAAACGGGCCGTGCTCGTCAAACTATTACATTTTTTATTTACTCATGTGTGTGTTTATGGTTTTGTATTACTGTTTATTACTTATATACATATATGCTTATATATTTATATTAATGCTACTTATGTAAGCATGTTGTGCGTTACTATTAATTTATGTCCGAATGATGCTTTACACATACAAACGTCTTTAATCAAAATATTATTCATTTAGACTGTTATAATTTGCAACTCTTTCTCCCTCTCTGTGTTTATACACCTAATTCTCTTTTTGCACGAATTTCTTTTACACGAATTTAATTTAACACGAGTTACGCGAATTGTTTTGTTTCAACACGATTTTAAATTTTTTTTTTTTTTTTAGGTGTGGAACCAATCTACTATTCCTTCCATTTAGCCAGTATCTTTTTTTACACGAATTTTTTGGGAACACATATATATCGTGTAAAAAGAGAATTAGACGTATTTTTAAAGTTTTTACGTTCTATACTGTGAACGTTGAAAAAAATTATGTACAATAGATATTTAAAAAATTTCAATATCTATATATCTATGGTCACTATCTAAAAACAGCAATAATGCAAAAAAATGCACTCAATACCAAATGTTTAATTTAACTTTATATAAAGTTAAATAGATTTTGGAATATTCACCCAAAAAATATAAAACAATGTTGGTTAATGTATCTCGAACAACAAAAACAACTATATTTGGCTTTTTGGAAATAGAACTGATGACTATCAAGCGATTTGCAACCTTAACATACACATACGGCAAACCGACTCTGATAGCTTGTAAAGTCTCCTCCTAATAGTTGTCAATGAAATGACAAAAGTACGTATATACGATACGTCGCATATTAATTTGGAAGTTATGAAAACTGTAGCATTCATTTTGAAAAATTCGTTATAAAATATATACAATTTTTAAAAAATAAAAAAATAGATTTATAAAATAAAGAATGGTAAATTGTTAGGAGTTGTAACTTTACCTCAAGCCAAACTTAGGTCTTCCACTTGTTTTATATTATAATTACTTGTTAAACACTATTAAATAATACGTACTAGGTCTCAATAGGTAGTCATCATTTTCAAGTAGTCTTCGTTACATGTTTCAAAAGTCTGAAAAAAGAAAAAAATTAATCTTTAGTGTCGATGAAACTTGTAGAAATGTGTGCGGTGTAAGGGAGCACATAATAAAGACATGTTTGACTGAGGCTCACTAGTAGTACAATAACATAAAAATTATGCTTAGCAAGAAGCTTTAAATGAAAATGAATTAAAATTTCCCACTAAGAATGCAACTTTTTGTTTGCAGTTTTATTTTATTTTAAACCTTGTTCTCTAATTGAGATGACAGGTATTTTATTGCCTCGTTCATATTCAAAATGAAATTTATTCATTTAAAAATACTGTTTATTTACGATTAAAAAAAGTATTATAGTTTTGCAATCGCACTTGCATATGCGTCATTTTATTTGAGTAAAAAGTCTAGCCTATGGTTTTTTATAGTTTTAATAAAAGAAAAGCTACGCATGGATATGGCAAATTTATTCAATCTATAAATAAAGAGAAACAAATAAAAAAGTTCTATATTTGGCTTAGGCCAAACAATAAATACCCTTCACGATACATACACATACATATCATGCTTATATATGGAATAAAGGCTTCCTTTAACGACTATTGAACACCTTATATCAACGAAAAAAAAATTGAATTTTTGGTAACCGTTCATTTTTAACACATAACATAGATAGCTTTAAGCATAATATAGAAAAGAAACTAATATCGAACGACGTGGCTAAATCATGTCAGATTTTGAGGTTAATACTAATCAAGATTATAAAATTATACACTTTGTAGAGCCACTGAAGCTTCTTTGCAGGAGTTACACATGGAATGACACACTCAAATGAAATATGTAAAATGTCATTCACATGTAAAAATAGTCAAGAGAATGGTACAAAGTCCACAATGCAACGCGGCGCCAACTTCGTTAATGTTACATGTTCTCTCTTCTTACTTAATTTTCTTTATGCACACTGCTGTGGTATATTACCGGTAAGTTGTAAACCTATTCAGGTGACAAGTATAAGTAAAAAAACTATTGTATATAATCTAATATTATATAATACGTAGCTGGGCACCGAATGAAACTTATAATAAAAAAACATCTAATATTTATCTCGGAGGGAAATTTTCTTAGACTTGTGTAAACTCTTATTTAAGCCATTGCTATATCCTCCACATTAGTGATGAGGGTATACTAAGTTTGTTCGTCCGTTTGCAACACTTAGAAGGAGGCGTCAGAGACTCTACAAAGTATATATATTCTTGATCAGCATCAAAATCTGTGTCCATCTAGACATATACACTTGTATGTCCGTGTATCTATTTGTTGTTGACATTCCTGCGTTTGTAAATTTTGAGTTGAAATTGAAATATGAGGTTTACTCAATTCTTAACAAAGAATTGTGTAAACCTCAAATCGAAACGTGTAAATATTAAAAAATTACAAAATCATGTGATTACATAGAACGTACCCTTTTCAATCGCTCAGCGATGTGTACACGCTTCGGCTCCGTTTTCACTTACTTTTTTCTCCGCGTAATTGTTCTTGTGATTTATTTTATTTTATATTGATCATCATATTCAAATTTCTATATTAACTAATCGCACTCTATGTGTGTGTGAGCGTTCACCACTTTACTGCTTCTCTTACACCTATCTTCTGTCTAATGACTAATTTAAAAATATTTTCTTGCTACGTATTGAATATTTAACGGTTTTCCGTTCAATTAAATTGTTTATGAGCACAATGAAATCGGGCTATGATGGAATTGTTTCAAAACTAGACACGCACAAGCATGCCTATAGCACACCTTTTCTATGTGCGTCTTAGTACTTTTTTGGCTGCTTTAATATTAGGAACTAGTGCCTTCACTTCGCTGCAATCATCCAGGAATGCATGCCTTAACAGTTCGTCGGCAGTAGCACGTTTATCTACTTCAACTTGCAGGCAACAATCAAGGAAATCTTGCAAGTTTGGACTAAGTTTCTCCCAACTCTTTACATCGGGCCGACCGTTGGCGGCAATAAGATAAAGAGCTCTTAACGGTGTTTCATACAAGTACGGTGGTTGACCTTCTATCATTTCGATAGCCATTATGCCTATTGACCAGATGTCAACTTTTTTACCATATTTTTTTCGCGTCACTACCTCCGGTGCCATCCAATACGGTGTTCCGACCATGGTTTGGCGCTTCTCATCGCCCTCAATATTAGCACAAAACCCGAAATCCGTAACTTTTACCGAACCATCCATACCGAGTAGAACATTATCCGATTTTATATCTCTGTGGATAATACCTTTGGAGTGCAGAAAACTGATGGCGTAAAGAACTTCCCGGCAAACGCAAGCGATTTGTCGCTCCTTCATAACAGTTTCAGTGACAACATCAGTTAAGGGGCCACCATCCATATATTCCATTACTACCCAAAGCTGATCTTCGGGTTCCAAGAGATAAGCGTCCAAAAAATTAACCAAATTCTTATGATTGAAATCCTTCAAAACCCGAATTTCAGTTAAAATTAAATCTTTGGAAGATTGATTCTTCAAATCAATCGTTTTCACAGCAACCTGAGTTTCCGTTTGCTTATCGGCTGCTATGAATACAATGCCGGAGGCTCCCTTGCCGACTTCTTGGGTGGTTTTATAGCGTTCGCGAGGATCTTCCCCATTACATATTGTCCGTAATTCATCGTATATTTCTGCATCCGTCTTCTGCACTCGTTTATCTTTGGATCTGCGCAAAATAGTTTCGTCGCCGTCACCCTCAGCCTGTTCTGCGGTGCTAGCTGCTGTTTTAATAATAATGGTATCTGTATTGATGGTTGCACCTTCATTCGTGGATATTGCACTGAGATCATTTACACCTTTGGATAGTTTCTGGGTTATACCTCGCGGTTTAGGTTTTGTCTGCGGTTTTGGCGGCAGAGTCTGTGTTTTTTTGGCAGGCAAAGGCGGTGGCAATTCTACAGTAATATCGATTTGTGGTTTAAGTGTTTCTCGTTGTGCTTCCATTGTAGATTCAAGTTCTTTGATAACTTCGTTCAGTCCCGTTATTCTGATGGCAGAATGATGTTGATCGTTAAAGCTGTTGTTACTACTATTGCCGCTCGTTGTTGAACCGCTTTCGGTTGTTGTTGAACTTCCCCCACTGTAACGCTCATCATCAGATTTATCAATATCCTGGGATTTGTGTTTGTTCTTATAATTGACGTAATTGTCAATCTCTTTGGACTCCTCATGTATGGCTTCCTCAGTTATAAAGGGCTTGAATATAACATCGTTCTCTTTCTTTTTGATGGAATAATTGTAAAACTTAACAGCCTGATAGGCTGCATCTGGATTTTTATCTTGTTCATCTCTGGTGATTTGAGCATTCATTAAGCGAACCCATGGTGTTGGCAGACCCTCCAAATCGCCCGTTTTTTCATTGCGAGATACATGAAAGTGTCGTTGGAAATTTGTTGGATTACCAATCTCAGAAATTTGTTCCTTTTTACGAAACCATCCTTTCAAACTCGTAAAACTGGTCATTTTGATAGATTCAGCAAGTGGTTTCTATATATTCTAATATATATAATTCTAATTTAGCACATTTACGCTGACTTTAATGTAATGTAAAGTCTTGTTTCCTTGACGCTGTGTATATTGTGTGAGTCATGCAAATCGTACGGTATAACAACACTACAATTTACGTTTCGTAAAACTTTGTACCAATAACAACTACTGTGTTGTTACAATGACTCCAAAAGCATTGCTTTTAGCAACACATCTCACAATTTAATGCTCGTTATTTATGTAATTAGACGATTACCGAGTTTATGTTTACACATATAAATAGTTATTTCTTTTAAATTATTTTTTATTAGAAATTGGTGCTTTGTTACATTCTTACAACTTAAATTTCACACATACAATGCAATGATCATGTATATTTGCGACAACACACTCATTTACAGAGGTTTTTCTCTGGAATTTGCTTTTCTATCACTGCATATACACACATAAACACACACTAGGAGTGGCTCTTCCACTTGCTTTTTACTGCTTTTACTTAAAGTATGTTAGAGGTGGGAAACAAATTTATTTATAAAATTCTAAAATTAACTTGATATACTGATACTTTTTTATTGTAGGCAGTCTTTTTTGTAATAATTTGTACAAAAATACCGATTTACTTTTCTTTCACAACACATAAAAACCTCCCAATAACTTAACATTACAAAGTGTAAACATGCCACCCGTTATAGAACTGTGGCCTTGCCACACTTTTGTTTGCTTTACAGTTAAATTTTTTGTTGAAAATTTTATTTTCAAACAGTTCCGTTTATGTCAATACAGATTGTTTACACGTAAAAGAAAAAATCATTCACTTGCAAAACAAATCGGATCTTCACTGTCTGCTATATGGCTGCCACGCCCATATGTTACTTTAATTTGATTAAGTTTCAACATTATTTCTTAAAGAAATGCAATAGTACTATAGAATGTACCGAAAACGGAACATTTTAAATGAGAGCGGAACTAATAAGCTTTTAACTTTTTGTTTATTTAACCCACTTAACTTACTTTTTCCAAACTTGTATATAATAGGAATATCCCAGGTAATTAGGTAATTAATCAGAAAATATAAATTCATAAT
The DNA here is from genome assembly GCA_949710015.1 of Crataerina pallida. Taxonomy (NCBI): domain Eukaryota; kingdom Metazoa; phylum Arthropoda; class Insecta; order Diptera; family Hippoboscidae; genus Crataerina; species Crataerina pallida. The sequence continues at coordinate 31,192,573 of OX453290.1, read as the reverse complement.
TTGATTTTATTATAATTCCTTACATATACGGATATACATCGCTATTATTGATAATGTTAATATAATGCAATTATAAGTTATTTTTCTTAAAGTTGTTGCAAGAGATTGAAAACAACAATATACAGTATTTATTAATTAAATCAATAATATTTACTAAATTCTATGAAGGAGCGAAGCAAACATATATTTTGTAAAATAACAAATTAACGGTTTTTATTATTGAATAGTTTTTGTAAACAGAGCGTTTGCAATTCGTTTTCGTCACCTACATAACAGTAGTTGTTAATTTGTACGTTTTGTGCGAGAGCAAATGAAAGAATCCTATATAGACGAGCCGAAACGAATTAATACATAACTTAAAAAAAAGCATAATTTAAGTTTATAATATGATTTCCTTAGTGCTTCCTTCAATTTACTATAATTATAGCGGCTATGTCCTAATGGCCCTATTTAACCCTAAAAATTTATAAAAAAAAAAAAAAGACTTCAACGGCACAACTCGATATTTACAAAAAGTACACCTTTTCTGTTTCTAAACAATTATATTTTATTTTTATGCTCGTGTGATTTTTCCACATTACTTATTTTTACATAGCTTTTTATATACCGTTTATATGTAGACCAGAGATTTATATGTAGAAATGCTCGCTGAAATAACATTCGGAAACTAATTATATGAGAGTTAAGATAATGATTTACACCATAAGAATACTATTAATTGGTGATACCAATCATATACTATGGTACTAAAAGCCTTCTTTCCTAGACTAGAGAATGTCTCCAAATTTAAAAATGTATTATTAAATTTTTCTCAATTACAATTAGTGGCTGAAAATATACTTCGATAGCAGCGCTACCTTCATCTCTATTGTATAAATCTCTGAAGTCCAATTAATTTGAAACATTTTCATATTCCACTCTAGGATTTATTTACAGTGAAAGAAAAAGCCGCCCCCTTATTCCTTTTTTATGTGACTAACATTTAAATATAATTAAAATTAAAATTAGAATTAAAATCATTGTAAGAAAGCTGGTTTTTGTAAAAGATAATTCAAAATCAATTCAACAAAACAATCGTGAACAATCTTAAAAAAAGTAGATTGTGGTCCGTGTGGTGTACCCGAATGAGAATTCATACATAATTATGCAAAATTCATAATCTTATTATGTCAAGTCTTACACCTTTTTCCTTGTACGATCCTCAGGTTCACCACGCCATTCTGGATCATTTGGATCATCATCTTGAAACGGTTCTGTGTCGGTGGACTCTCCTTCACTTTCAGCATTGTTCCGGCGATGTTTCCGCCGTTCCTCATCGTCTTTATAGTCAGCAGCAAAGAAATCGTCATCAACTGAATTGAGATGCGTTAAAAGATTGTCATCATTTGGTGGTGCCAAATGATGCCTATCCTCATCATCGTCAGAGTACAAAACGGGCATCAACTCAACATTTTCATCAATAATTAAAGAATCATCAGCAGAAACGGGTCTAAGAGATTTATTGGTGGCATTTTTTTGTCGTCGACCCCTGCTATCATTACCCACGTGAGCGATACGAAGATTACGTTTTAAATGGCTAATTCGAGGGCATTTCAAAAGACACTCTTGAAATGTTTTACTTTCTTTTAGCTGATCACAGTTACTATTACGCCGAAGCTCTTCATATTGTTGATCACTTAAGGGAAAATGCAATGGTTCAAAAGGGGGCATTCCCTAGGTAAAAAAAAGCAACGTTTTTAGATAGTTTTCACATGTGAAGTCTAACTATGTTTAAATAAAGAACCTCAAATCGATATGGGCCAAATCTGAGATACCCTCGACATTTATATAAATACCAACTTACTTCTTTTGAGTCCGGTGTTGAACTGCGACGTTCTAATTCACGGTCGCGTCTGGATGATGTTGTGCGCCTTCTTTCATAACGTTTGCTACATGTCAAGTTTACACCAAGGAAGGAAGCTAACATGCAATAGAATAAAGAGATTAATGTTTACGAGTACAGCACAGGTTACTCACTTGAAATGTCGGCAGGTTCAGACATGTTATCCAATGGATTTAGAGGTGTTCCAGGGGCGATGGGTGACGGTATACTCTGTAAATGAAAACAAATCTTATGTTTGATTGAAGTTGAAATACTTCCTTCGGTTACATACTTCCTGATCACCGCCACCTAAGCTGGGTGTCTGAGGAGCAGGAGAACTGGGGTCTGGTGTATTAGCTCCACTTGATTCAGCACGACTGTCAATGCGACGGTTTGCTCTCGATCGAGTGCTCCATGGAAATTTCAAGTAGGTTTGAAATTTGCGTCGCTCCTCTGTTAAAGCTCTGTCATGTCTTTGAATCATTGTCTCATCGGAAATGTCCTCCTCATGCGGCGCCTGCTCTGAATCATTAGTGTTCTGATTTGTTTCTACGTTATAGATTTTACTTTCCAACTCTTCAGAGCGCAAGACAGAACACCTTTCGGCTAATTTCACTTTTTTTGTTAAAGGTTCTTTAATGTGGTTTTCATCTACGGATTTCGCTCTCCCTTCTTCTTTACCATCATTCGTTTCGGTAGCGTCCTGCTCATCTTTATTACAACGTCTTATTTCTGTAATATCTCCAGTTTCTATTTCACTGTCAGCTGCAACACCATCGAAATTCTTCAACTCCTCATCATCGTCATCGTCATCGTTTTTTATTAGGCCGTTGAGGGTTGGCGAAAGTGTGTTTGCGATTCCATTCTCCATAGACTCATTTTTAATAACACGCCACCTTAACATTTTATTTTATTATTTTAGATTATTTTAGAGCAGTTTGTTGTATTAATGGTTTGACTTACTTTGGCGTTGGGATTTCTTTATATGGGAGAATTTCTACCCTTGTGGCGGCGGCCACGCTGTACGGTATTACAATGTTGTCAATGTCATATGAGGTGCGACTCTTACGATCGAGGATTCTGAAACGAAGAAGAAGAACAAACTCAAATCGAAATGCACTAATCGCTGAATCGTTTCTAAACAACAAAATTCAGCTTATTCAAAAATTTTCGTTTTGTCCCCCGAATATTTAGAAAAAAAAAATTTAATTTGTATTTTTTTTTAACCATCACTTACCGGTCGTACTTGTGATAGTTGGTACCGCTGCTGGCATGTATGGGCGACGAGTTGCGACTGCGTCCAGTAAAACTGTCTACACTCCAGTTATCGTTGGAATGCTGAAAACTTGTCTCGCCATTATACTGCATACTTGAGGTGTTGTAGTTGACTGCGTTGTTGTATGAATTATGAAAATTGTTACTGCTTGTTGATGTTTGCTGAACGTAAGGAGAGTTGTGTGGTTGTGAGTTGGAGAGTTTGCGGTTTTTATAATTCTTGCTATTGCTGTTGCTGGGGTTGAAGATCAGTGACGGAGGTGTTTGGCTGAGATTGAATAGATCGTTTTTTTGTGAGAATGGATCGCTCGTGTGACGCACTTTTTTGCTGCTGCAGTTGACGGCTGTTGATGTTGCGTTGTTGTACAAGGACGGATCCCTCATAGATTTTTCGTTCATCTGTGGCATATGTTGTTTCTTCATGTGTTTTGTTGTTTCTTCTAATAATTTTCCACACAAACAAAAGCAGCATTAAAAACAAAAATTCAAGTGTTTTCAATTTTTTATTATAGCGTTTTGCGCAGTTTTGTTTTTGTGATGAATTGTGTGTGATTGGATGTACCATCGGTGTATTATTATGATCATGGCAATAATTATGATTACGTAAACATATTTAGAGGTGTGGGCGCACGCGTGCCATAAGCACAACAAGATAGGAAACATATGAAGCAAAATTTGTTTTTGATACAAAGAAATAGAACAAAAAAGAAATGGAAAGAAAAAGATGCAAAATTGTTTTTGTTTCATGTTAATATCAATTATCGAATTTTCATGTTTACAATAATTTACTGTTGGCCACATGTGGCGTTGTGGGCGTAGTGGTAGTAGTAGTAGACAAAATTGCAGTACCATTTCCTACGTCAGATGCTGTAGAGGTGACGTTGGGCGGTGGTCCAGCTGCCGCTTTCTCTTCATTGATGCGGTCCTTCTTCTTAATGTACTTTCGCTTCGTGGTCGGAACATCTAAGCCATGCCTCTTAGTTGAATGGATACCAACCGCTTCTTTCTCCGCTTTCCAAACACTTTTGGCAATACTTTTAGCTTGAGAACGCATGACACGTTGCTGCCATTCCGGCAAACGTGCAATGGCTTCAAAGTGCAAGGCATTGTTCACGTCTACGATTTGAAAAGGTTTACATTGAATTTCATGACAATGACCTTGCGCGCGTGCGGTAGAATACTTACTTTCATGAAAACTTAAAACGGCATGATAGCCGGAATCTAAAAGAGCTACGCGATTGGACATCATCATTGTGTCAGGAAGATCACGAGGAGCGGTTGGATCTGAACGGCCCGTACATAAAGCACAGGGATGTAGTGGCCATTGGCATCCACATTTAATGGTACTGGAAAAGCAAAATGAAACAATCAGAATCAGAATCCTTGCCGTACATTGTGTTAATCAGTTTCGTCCATTACCTTGGTCGCGCGGCTTTCTTTGATATGGTATGTAAATTTGTGGTTTGTATTAATTTGCGTTTACGAAACAGAGACGCATCGTAGCCCCGAGTTCGACAGGAACCCGATTGCTCTTTACCTTCTGCTTCTTGATAGTTCCAGTTTGTTCTGATACCATTTTCGAATGAAGTACATGTCACGGAACCCTTGCTTCTGACCAGCTCTTGGTGTAAATCACTATGTTGGCGTATTTTGATTTCCAAGTCTGCAATCTGGGAAAGGAGCCATGACCAGCGTGACGCGATGGCAGCACGGTCACGAGAATAACGCCAAGCTGCTCGCTTCGTACTTTAAAAATAAATCAATTTAGCACTTTCATCATAAATTGATAACTTTTTATGTACATTCACTTACATGGGCAGCTTTTGCTGTTGCTGGTTATTAAACGTAACCATTTCGTCAGCTGACTCGCCGCCTGAGCTCGATTCTGTTGCATCTGAATCGATGGCTCGTTGAACTTCGCGCATTTCACTCTGTAAAAGTCCGGCCACTTCCGTCAACTCATCAGTCACTTCTTCGTCCAGGGTGCCTACAACATCTTCAAATTTTCCAGCATCATTCGTTGACGCCATTGTTGTGCATTGTGGGGGTATTGTCTGCGACTTTTTAGGTTTTCTGTGGTGTAATTGAAGGCTAGCGTAACTTGTAGTGGGAGCAGTGCACAACTGTTGACTATTTGCTACTGAATCAATTTTTCGTAACAGTGCACTTATCTGAGTAGACGGAATGGGAAGGGTCAACTCTTCATTCCAATGGGTGGCAGGTGGACGAGATGCTATTACTTTTAACAAATATTTTTGGGTTGCTTCAGGCCCGGTTGATGCCTCCAGCGTTCCACTGGTTGATGGCGCCATCCCACTTCGAATGCTGTTAACGCTGCCAACACATTTGTTAGCTTGCCTTGCACACCATTCAAATAGTCCAGCTATCTCTTCACTGGTATGCTTGCACATATATCGAGCTTGAAGAATGCGTAGACGTCTTGTCAACACTTCGATTTTACGTTGCATTTGCTGATGACGTTTCTCAATTTCCAATTGACGCTCTTGTAGTTCAGTTGGTTTTAGTGGCTGAATAGAAGGAGGTATTGCTGCCGCTATATTACCATGATTGCTCATTTCCGCTTCATTTATTTTTAGAGAGGAATATACCTCGTTAAACAATACATTCAAATCGCATATATTTAGATCTGAACTGCCACCGCTTTCGATTCCTTTCAACACTTTGAAAACCTCTTCAATTTCTTGGTCCTCCAATTCTCCCACTTCTGACTCTTTAGTAACCGATTGTGGTGTATTAACGCCCCCTAAAATGTTAACCGATGATGCGATACTTTGTGGTGTACTTGTATTTTGTTGCATCTGTGGATTTTGTGAAGGTGAAGTGGGAGGCGTTTTTTGAGCCAACTGCAATATATCCTGCGTTGTGATATTTGTTCGTAGTGTTCTTAAAGTCGCATTAGCGGAGTTCGGTAGAATTTTTTCATTGGCGTTTCTAGGTATTTCTTTGTTGGATTCTGATGATTGTACTGCCGTGCCGTCTAATTGACTGAGACGTTCTATAGAAGAAAAAATTCACAAATTTCTTTTTTTATACAATTATAACTGTGATCACTTACCCTCTAAGTTATCTTCAACTTCGGATGCAGTCATGGTGGAATCGGTATTAATAGTAGGTAACTCATCCACAGCAATAATTTCCAATTTTGCGGTAATCGCCTTCTTTACTTCTTTTTCTGTAGCCGGTAGGAGAGCAGTTAGTGACTGATTTGATGATGCACCTTCCCCCAATAATTCAGTAATGAGTCTTTCTGGTTTAGGTTCTTTAGCATCTTCTGCTTGAATCGATTTGATTTCATCGTTGTTGTTGTGTGTCAGGGGTTTTGATTTTTGTACAGATGATGATTCACTTTCTATAACGGTCTTCAAATCCTTCAATTCTGATTTCAACGTTTCATTAGACTGCTGTGCAGTCTCCATGTGCGCAATGTGGTTTGTTGTGTTTGTAAGCAAGTTTGTAGCTTCTGGTGTAGAATTTGTGTTTATACGGAGATTCTGTTCTGGGGATTTCTTCAAATTGACGTCTTTGAGTTGATTGCGCAAACAAATTTCTGCTGTTAATGTTTCGTTGGTTAAATCTTCCAACAGTTGTGACGTTGAACTAGCTTGGCACGCAATTGTGTTAGATTCCGTATCTTTTATTGTGTTTTTGATATTGTTGTTATTGATACTGATAGAGGCGGCATTTAAGCCCATTTGCTCATTTTTTTTTATATCACTGTTGGACTTTTTGTTACATCCGTTACTTCGAGAGAAGTTTTTTCTGGTAGTATTTTTTTTTGTATTCAACGTTAAAACTGAAATAGTAGTCACTGATTTAAGATGCTTATTATCCTTAGATCGAGTTATACGTTTCGATGGTGATGCAGAAGCATCTGCATTACATTTGCGATTTTCCTCTCCGGACAAAAAAGGGTTCTCCGTACAGTTATTGTAATGTTTTTTCGTTACAGGCTCAATTTTTCTACTAGAACGTGTCGTTGGAGTGGCTCTAGCCTTTACCGTTGAACTGGTAAGTTTCTCTGATGGACTCAATGGCTCAGTAAGAGCTGGTGCCATATTGTCAAAAAATGCAGCATTTGCGTAAAAATTTAATATCTCTTATTCGCTTTAACCATTGCGTAGTAAGCGTCTATTTTTATTCTCTTAGGGACGAAGACATAAAAGTTTACTAATTAATAAATTGACATATAAATATATTTAATATTAAATTGTTTTACTTTAACACTAGATTTCAGTCGCAAAAAATTAGTCTTTACGATTAACATCAACCGTGGTATAGATGTAATTTAAAAAAAAAATTGATTTTTTATTAAAATGACAATTGCGAATTATTTACCTTATATAAAGTATATCAATATGTATACAGCATATATTTGGCAAAAGGATAACTCTTTAATTAAATTCAATTTATGTGCCTTGTCATGGGCAGAAACAATTACACTTGGTATTGTAGCCTGCTATATGCAATGTAATTAATGAAATATTCTCATTAATATTATATTGCGCGTGTTTTTTCAAACAGTAAAAATAATTTCATCACTTTTCCTGTCGATTACAACACAAATTTAACAAGTAGAAATTATACTTTGCGTAAGGGTTAAAACATTTATACCCTTGAAATTGTATTTTACATCAGTAACATTTTATATAATTTCAATTTTTATTTTTCATATTCACTCCCGCGCTCCTGTCTACACACACTTTCGATATGAGTATAATTCTTTTTTATTAATTGTGCTATTCTTCCTCTTCCTGTTGTATGATCAAATAATTTTTCACTGGTCTCAAGGGTTTTGTACGTCTGCTTTATTTACGTTATGCTCCGAAATTTTTTTTTTTAACGTCACTTGGCATATATATTTTTAAGCCTCATTTTCCATAATTATATGAAATTTTTTTAAATTCAATTTTGGTATGGCTGCCGTTTTTCCTTAAATTTTCTGTCTTCTTCTTACAAATGCAGAGCATAAGTAAATAACGAGTATTCACGACTGTAAGAAAATGGGCGAAAAACGTTTTCCAACGTGAATATATATATGTATATAATTTTTTATATCTAGACATTTATTTAATCACTAGTGTAAGATATTTTAATCATTTTTTTTACGCAAAACTGACGCTGACAATGAAACATGTGCTATATTTTTAATTAATGGATGCTTTTTTCTAAAATATTACTCTTATAACAAGAATATTTTTTACGCCTAGCACGAGAAGAAAATACGACTGTACTGCGCGTACTCGTTCACTACAATACAACGAATAAATATTAATTGGTATACTCGTTAGGCGGTAACATACCAATAACAACGAGTTTTTATAATAATGGAAGCAGACGTACTTTACTGAAATTAAATGTGTTAACACATAGAAGCTTTTTAATGGCGTTTCGTATATTGCTTTAATTTAAAACACAATATATGCATGAAATCAAACGATCTTTTGAAAATGTAAAACAAAAAACCAACACATGTGTCAATAAATGTTTAAATGTTGCATCATGCATGATCATCGCTCATCTAAATTTATATTCAACAAAACAAAATATATATACATGCTCTCTGTTAGCATTTTGGTGTTCTTAAAAAAATTAATTAGAAGAATTCAAGCATGTAGTGGATAATAAAGTAAGAGAGTACAACAATGTGTTGCAGATTATGTGTTTAAGTCCTTAGAAACGAATTGAAATGCCTGAGTTACACTCGGCATTACAACGACGTAATAGTTGCTTTGTTATGGTAAATAATGTATTTTGTTAAATATTACGCGTATAAGAGCAAATTTTTTTGCCAAATGTGTTTGCTTGTGTTTCAAAATTTATTCCAATAGTTATTACTGAACGGTTTACATGAACTGGATATAATATAGGATAATAATGATATAAAAATACTTTGAATGTTTTATGGAAGAAATTACTTTGAGAATTTTGATAAATTTTTAGCAGCTTTAAACGTGTTATGCATCAACATAGCAACTGTCATAGGCCCAACTCCACCGGGTACAGGTGTTATCCATCCAGCCACCTGACGCACTTCTACAAACACAAAAATTTATTTTATTGCTTTAAAATAAAAACTTTTTCGTAATATTTCCCCACTTACCATCAAAATCAACATCTCCAACCAGTTTCGTTTTACCGGTGTTAGCATCTGTTATACGTGTTATACCAACATCAATGACACAAGCTCCTTGCTTGACCATTTCTTTTGTTATTAGGCCAGGTACTCCAGTGGCGGTTATTATAATATCAGCAAGTGAGCAATACTTCGCCAACTCTTTAGGTGGGGTGAAACGGTGACATATGGTTACTGTAGCGTCTAGACCTTTAGTTTCATTGCGACCATCGCAGTGCATTAACATTGCGATAGGCATTCCCACATTCTTTGAACGTCCCACAACTACAACATTTTTACCAAATGTTTCAATTCCAGTACGCCGCAACAGTTCAATAACACCTAATGGTGTGGCCGGTATCATGGACTCCATATCAAGACACATTCGTCCCACATTGAACACGTTGAAACCGTCAACATCTTTTTCTTGACTAACTGCGTTACAAATTTTGCGTTCATTCATGTGCTCGGGCACAGGCAATTGTACAAGTATGCCATCCACGTCCACGTCATTGTTTAGGTCATGAATTTTATTTAAAAGTTCTTGCTCGGTGATACTGGCCGGCAAACGTACTGTTTCACTTGAAATGCCCACTGCTTTGGCAGCATTCATTTTCATACGTACATATGTATCACTGGCTTCATCATCCCCAACCAAAATTGCAGTCAATTGCGGTGCACGTTTACCTTCGGCTACATACTCTGTAATATCTTTCTTTAACTCCTCTCGGATTTGTTCAGCAATATATTTGCCATCAATAATTTGAGCCATACTAAATAGGAGTTGAATGGAAGAATGCATTAACTACTTGTTCAATCGAATTGTTAATAATAGCCGTTTGTTAAATTTGTTTTAACCAATATCCCTTTATTTGTATGCACTGAATAAGATATGTTTTTATATTTATTAAAGCTAAATATAAACGATTGCTTTCTAAGAATTGAAATTGATAAACGTTAACGGTATAGACACAGTGTTAGTGTTGTTTACCTCGTACGTATATTACAATCGTTCACACCTTGTTATATATATAAAGTAAATCCCCGATCATCCATATTTTTACGTCAAATTTAATGAGTAACTAACCGATTTAATCTTTATATTTTAAAAATCCAATAAGCACTACATATACGCTATATGTTTACAGATTTTTCTATGATATAAAAAGTCATTAAATTTCAATTGAAGTTCGACTTGGATTGAAGAATTATCATACAACACAAATAAGGCAATTCACTGGACGCACAGATGGACATGCTTTAATTGTATCCGACACTGATTTCGTAACGGTTGCAATACAAACATTTCTCTGAATTTAACGTTCTATAGCAAAAATAGAATAGTACCCTGCTATAATGTTCTGTTTTACTATATTATTGAATAACTATAATGTGAAAATTTTCTTCTTAAACTGTGTGTATTATTAATTACAACATTCTAGATGGTGATTCACATTCTCTTTATAATTTCAATTATTTCGGCATCAAGTTCATTAAGTGTTTGATTAAGAATAAAGTAATCAATTTCATCAATGTTTCGTCGCATCATATTCAGCAGAGCTTGGGCATCATTCATATAAAAATATTCAATGTTCATTTTCGAAGCCAATTGTTTCCATTTTTCAGCGTTATTTAATAATTTAAGCACCTTTTCGAAATGAGACGGACTGCCGAGGACCTTTTCCCACATGTTTCTATCAATCACAAACTCATCCTTAATGTGTGTTAAAAATTCCTGCTGCTCATTTATTACAATTTCATCATCTTCAGTTGATGATGGAGATAATTCCTCTTCTTTTATGACCAATTGAGCATCGTAGTCATCAGTGTCACCATGTTGATGATTAATGATGGGCAATGTGTCATTTATGTTGTTCTTTTTGCAATATTTTTCCAACGTGTTGTATATGATCAAGCCTACGTCATTGACCGAAGATATTTGTTTAGCTAAAGTCAAAGCTGTATAGCCAGCAGCATTTCTGGCTGCCAAAACGTTTGCCATATTTAGTTTTTCTATTATGAATGTGACCAATTTTAAATTCTGTTGCTGCACCACCATATGTAAAGCATTGTTACCATCCTTACAGTTGCGCACGGCAGCTGCCGTGTTGTCAAACTGTAACAGCTTAATTGCAATTTCGTCATTGTTGTCACGTATTGTTAGATGGAGAGGTGTGAAGCCGTCATCGTTTAAAATGTTAAGTTGTAGCTTCGCATCAAAATTGATAAAAGTTTCCAAACATTTTGAGTGATGTTCCAGCGCAGCAATGTGCACAGCTGTGTTGCCTCTTTTATCCTGTAAATTTGATTTACAGCCTAATCCTAATAAGGGTCGTATGTAGTGGGCACGATTATACAAACACACATAGTGCAGTACCGTTTGTTTGTTACTATTCAAAAGTGTGTTGAGGAGATCGTTCAGCTGAAACATTTTCATTAGTTGACACATGTGTATGACCATTTTCCTGTTGTCGCTGGCAATGATTTCATGCATTATAGAATCACCCGTGTCACTGTTGTCGAGATGCTCATGAAAAATTTTACTTATTTGTTTTGCCGCACTATTAATAACCGTTCGATTTGGATGACCGGACCGCAAATCCTGAAATATTGTTAAAATACGTTGCAAATATGGTCCTATAGCAAGTTCTAAACTGTCTCCTGTTGGAGTTGAACTAAATCTGCCGATAACACTTTTTTCTAGCGATTTGTTTTTAAAATGCATTCTGGGGGAATCTTGTGCTGATACACCGTCTTTTTCTGTACGGTCTTCCATTGGTAGGGTTTTATTGTTGAAATCTTCCAAAAAATCATCAAGCGTTCCATCAGAAAAACTAGATAATTTTTCTTTGGCATCTTTAGTATTCAATAATCGTTCAAGTTCTTCCATAATCTCGGCCGAATTGAATTTGTTACATTGCTCTTGCACAGGCTTGGGAAGGTCATCCGAATCGAGGGAACTGGAACTGTTGTTTCGAGATGGGGCCATTGGAAAGGTGCGTCTGCGCTTGCGCGAAGCTATCACTTCTCGAGGTTTGTAGCGAAATGTGACTGGTGGATAACTCCTCTCATCATCTGAAGGTCTTACTAATTCTATAAAGACCTCAAAGGAGCGGTCTATATCGCGATCTTTGTACGGTGGTGTTTTGCACACAATAGCGTATTGGTGATGTACATCAGATTCTCGAAAGCTTGCAAAGGCTTCCCAGACTACATCGTCGTCGGACATTTCGTAAAAACGCACTTTAATATTCTTTTTACTGACCTTCTCTACCAGCAGGATCATGTCCTCACCTCCCGATACACTACCCGTACATATGCTGAGCCGTGCAATGCGTAATTCTCCCGTTTGAGCAGATTTTCTGTTGTTGATAATTCGTGAATATATGGGAGCAGCAATCTGAATAGGAATACCGTTATCTGCTATATAAAAAGCCTCAAAACAAAGGCGAACCTAAAGCAATAATTTTTATTTTTGTACCCTTAGAAACAATGCTGTCGAAGAGATCACTGTCTTACCTGATTTAAATTCATATCTTTTGCTTCTTTTTCAGTTTGCTTACAAATTGCATGCTCTTCTTTGGTGGTTAGGTTGCGACCTAACTCAAAATGCAATCGTTTCCGTTTCTTGTCGAGTAATTCTTTAACAATGTACTTTTTCGCCGTTTGTATGATGCCCATGTTGCGGAAACTGACGCAATAGCCGTCTTCAGGGGACACCTTTGCATCATGGGGATCCCCTTTATCGCAATCATCTCTACGAATAACTAATTGGTGCGAGTGTGGACTGTGCAAATTAACTTGGAACAAACTGCAACGTATGACAGCCGGTCCATTGTAGTTGCACAATTGAACTTCCGGAAATGTTCTCGGGTTACGTTGCGAACTTGCACCATTCAAAGATCCATGTGTGCCATGCATTTCTGATTTGTAGCGAAATCGAAATTTTTCTGTAGGCTCCTCCATAATCTCCAGTTTGGCTGGGTATTCCATTTTATTATTAACGTTATTATCATATTTTGTTGTTTGCACCATTGTCACGTCATTGCAATCAATTGGATTATAAAGGGGCTCATCGCTTATGAGTAAATCTTGGTCGAAAACATTTAAAAATGTAGGATCCACTTGCAATGATGATGTTGGTGATTGCATGGGTGAATAATTTGATGCAGGTGATGTTGTTGAGTACCCACTTGTACTTGACGAGTCGTTTACATATGATAGCCTTTGCATAGTATCCATATCAACAATATCTTTTTTAGCGAAATATGCATGTGACATATTTTCTGATATTTATTTACAAAAAAGATTCCAAAAAACTGTTTTGCTTTTTTACTTTTATGTTGGTTTGTGTACAATTCTCGTATAACAGCAGCAGTTCAATATTCTTCGATTAAATTGGTCACTTTAATTATATTTCCGATATTTACGCAATAACTAAGCAGGCTGCAGGCTGATACTTTATAAAACACACTGCAGATTATTCTCTATCACTACCTAATACGAATTCTTCTTCTATCCAAGATTTGGTTTTTCCCCGTTTTGCTCGTGGTGACAAAATGAATGAAGTAACGCTTTCCCAAAATTCTTTTTTACTCATTTATTTTTTTGTAAGTTTAAATAAATTACTCATAATTTACACATTTACACATTTCCAATATATGTATATATATAACTGGGTTATAAATTATTTTAATTTTTTTAAAGATTTTGCACGATGCTAATAATTGACTTACACGAACTGTACATCTACTGTTTCAACAGCGCACATCGTATAATTGGCAAATTATAGAAACGAAAAAAAAAAGCTTTATGACGTAAACTATATATGTGTTAATCTAACGTGTATTGCTGCAAATTAAAAATAAACAGTTATATGTTTTGCTGCATGCTTATTAAAGAAAATTTTCAAATATATGATTTTTAAAATTTTAGAGCAATGCACGCATTCTGTTTCAGCCCTTATAAATTATCAACCCAAAGCACTGATTTTCATTATATAGAATTGTTGTTTATGAAAATGAACGGTGCTCTCGATGGATTGAACTCTAAGCATTTTAATAAATCTTCTAAACCATACATATGCCAAATTGATTTTAAGACTGCTAGATGTATAACTATTCATACCAAACTTGTGATTAGATGCTTTATTCTTGTAGCCAGATTAGTATAAACTATGTTAATCAAGAAAATTCATATCCGCCCATATTAATGTGTCATTACAAAAACAAAGCATCCAACGAATTATGCCATATAATCGAAGAAATTAAATATTTTTGAAAGATTTTTAGGTACCACAGGTTTTATACTTTATATGAGTGCTTCTTCAAATTTGTAAATATTAATTGATTATTATTATTATTTTTTTTTTTAATTCCTACATTGGAACTGCTGTTGTCCTGAGATTAGTCATATGGCCAGACCTCTATTAATTGATTATGATAAAACGTTTTTTATATCTTTATGTAAATTTAACATGAATTACATTATAAACATAACATAACATAAGTAAACGTATCTTGGGAAGTTTACTGAGTCACTCTCTGCACATTTACATATATGCACCAAAATATTCAATATATTGTGCAAATCACATGTTTTTTTTTCTGTTCAATTTAGTAAAGTACGAACCTAAACTTGATATAGGCACGTTGAATCTTTTTAAAGCTCATTAAACGCACATTGTATGAGACAGATCTCCTAAAAATTAGCCAAAGCATGATTTCGTTAAAAGTTACAATTTCTAAACAAACACAACATTACACACTGCTGAACAAAGCAATGACACTTTCATTTATACGCGATATAAAGAGAGACAGATAAAATATACGGGAATGTAATAATAATATCTACAGTAAATATTACGATATATTGCGATTTTTTATATAAATTATTCATTTACCTTAAAAAATTGTTTTATTAATATTTCTTTAATTTCATGAACAATGTAACGTGGTTAACGTGGTTACTTAGTGTCCAATCTCAAAATGTTTTCGAACTTTAAAATTTATTTCTGTGTGGTGTGCTGCTTTATCTGTATATGTGTTTGTAACAATTAAAAATTATAATAAAAGAGAAAATTTAAATATAAATGGATAAAATCTCTCAAACTAGCCTTACACTGTTATAAATTGTACGGACCAATAAGTTGCGTTTTTAAAGTCAAAAGATTTTTGCGAAAACAAACAAATAAAAAGAAAACAAATTTGTACGGAAACTCGTTATCAACGTAATCTTGTTTATTTTAAATATTTTTTACAAGCAAAACTTTCATGTTGATAATAAGAATATGTAATGTAAGAATCTCTTGTTTCGTCTGACTGAACATTGACGTCATTTAATGATCGAACTGATTAAAGGCACTCACTACACACAAAAATTATATATTTCATAAGTAATTCTTAGTCCATTCAAAATTATTATGATGTTAGTAAATTTTTCAATAGGATTGTTTTTTTTATATATTATTGATTAGAAAACCAGTTGGCAACACCTCTGATTTTCTGGAACTACAAGTTCGTTAACTGTTAAGTCAATGTTAATAATTTAAATATGCTACTATTCTAGTATATGGTTCAACTGTTAACTTCTTTTAAAGAAAAATTACTTTAACAAAATTTCCTAAAGATAATAAACGTTTGTTTTTTGTTATACTAATGATATTTACCTGTTGATATAACGCATTTCAAAGTCGTTTTTCGAAATTTTAGTTCGTTAACTTGATTGAAATATAATACTTTTTTTCACTTGCACTTGCAATATAACTGATTCTTAATTTAAAGGGTTTGGTAAAATATTTCTAAGATATTTCTTTTAACTGGTTGTGACAAATAATAAATACGTTCTATTGAATGCTTTCGCTTTTATATGGGGCTCTGAGTTGATTTTTAATCGCAACGAGCACATTGTTTTTTTATTAAAAATATAAACAAAAACAACCAATCAATCAACCAATGTGTAAAACAAGGAAGTCTTAGGTTATTTATTATATATAAAATTTCAAACGAATATCATATCATACCGTCATCTCACTCTAATTATGTTTCCTGCCCCAACCGGTAGAAAAAAGATTATTTTCATATTTCTTCCTATAGCACTAATGTGTTGATAGCCAAAGCATGTAGAAGAATAATAAGAGATTTGCGTTATAAAATAAAAACATTGCATAGGTATAGTAGAAACACAGACAAGAGCCAACACATATACTGTGCATTACTGCTGTATACTAAACATCTAAAATATTTTTGCCATATAATTCTCTTAATTGTTAGTAGAGTTTTTGTGAAGTAAAATTCTAGTGTCGTAACATGAATTCTAATTTGACGTATCACAGCAGTGCTCTATCACATGTTCCGATTAAATAATTCTGCACAAGCATATGATTTATTAAAAAATATAAAATGTCAATCATACATTTGCATGCTGCTGCAATCGTGCTAATGTCAAAGTTATAGTTGAAGCAAAAAGCATGCATTGCTGCATAAAATTGTATAATCGGTTGCATGACATTTGTTTATAGGCCTTTCCAACCCCCTCTTTGTACTTTTACCATACCTCATTCGTTCCTAGAAGGAAGGAAATTGCCCTAAAAAGTATCTCATAGATACAATTGGCATACCACGGTTTCAGTTCGTTCTTTCCGTTTAGACAATATTGTACTGAGCGTTTCAATTTCAATTTCATTCTAGCGTTAGCTTTTCAGAGGTGTGGACGTGTCGCACGCGATAAAGTGAAAGATTTTTTCAAGTGTTTTTCCAGTTGTCGTATCGAGAAGAACACAGCATAGCAAAAATACTTCCCACAGATATTTTGTGCAAAAAACAAAATGCTTTATAGGAATATAAAGTTTAGTGTTCTAAAATGAACCAAGTGATGTGATAACTAAAACGTCGCATAGACAGTGTTTGTAATTAATTTTGTACAAAGTGTTGTGTGTGTAATATGCGAAAATTTATCAAAGCCTAAAGGTAGGAGATTTTATGAATACATACATAGTATATCTGTAAGACTATAAATTTATATAGCGTAATCATCATTCTAAAAGCCAAGAAATGAAAATATCGTCATAGTTATGAACGATTGAAAGTGTTTTACAAAAGAATCTCACTGTGCCAGTGCAGATATGAAAGAAAATCTTCTATAACTTTAACGTGTAGTTTAGATGTATGAAGTTCAGTGAACACAGTGTTTTATCGATTTTTTTTTTTTTAATTTCAAGAATTCGCTGATGACTCTTTTCGTATTTGTTTAAGAGCCCTACTCTACAAACGGGTGAAATACATTTTTTTTTACAAATATAGACGAATCGATATGCGTGACTTGAAAATTTTTTAAACGCTCTAAATATAAAAGTAAAGTATTTTATGCCGTTGATTTCAGGCATTATTAATGCTGAAGAGCGCGGTATATATATGTGCGTAAAACGTTCCCAGTGAAAATTGAATAAATAGTGACGAAAATGAAATGTATATATATGTATGTTACAATGTGAATGTAACATTGAAGAGGATTAAGAACTTTTCCGCCGCATACACCACATACTCGCACGTAGTCATAAAACGACTGAAGTTATAATAATGTACATATTCTCTCAATGACCTATGGTAGCATATCAACTACATACATACATATATATATATATATATAGGTATATATAAATAAGCATTTGTAGTGAGGGCAAATATATGCACATTATGCCAATACATACACCCTTCCCTAAACTTTATAAGAGAACGACATGATGTACTCTACGCATCTATTATTCAATTTATAGTTTAACTAATAATATATTTTATTCCTCCATGACTGTTTACTAGCTTCACATGAGAAAACACAATGAAAAGTCTTTCTTGGGGGTTTAAATTATATTTTCTACATTATCGATGTGTTTTAAAATACATCATGTTATTTGGACTAACACTGTTAATAAATTATGACTATATGTACATATATGCGGTCTTCTGTATTTGGATAAAAAAACAAGAATTTTTGGACCATAAAATTGAGAAATATACAAATGTACAAGTACGAATTGAGAGTGCGAAAAAGAGAGAGCCTTGTAAAGGGCACACATTGAGATTGAAACACACTAGTTTACTTGTGAACATTACGCTAAGTTTTATGTGCTGTTATGCTGAAAGCATAACTTAAGAACTGAATGAGAATTTACTTAATTTTTTTGTCCTTATTTCCCTTTTTGTACTACTACTACTAATTACATATCTTCCTTGACTAAGCAGTTCTTTTCTCTTAGGAAAATTGAAATATTTTATTAGATGAAAAGAAAGGTATTTTTACGTCCGCTTTAAAACAATTCTTATTATATATATATATATAAGATCATAGGAAAACGAATATATATTATTATATAAAAGAATATCAGTTTATAAATGAATGGGGAATGTTAAGGTTAAACTTTGTCAGAATACATATGTGAAATATAGACTGGAGTTGTTTGTTTCCCATGTTCAGGTAACTTTAGATGCACATGCGTAAGCGTTTAAAACTTGGTGTCACAACATAGCAGATTACATATTTAGATAATTGTAGAAAACTGTCTGGAACACTTCAGTATCTGTTAAAGCAAGCAGGGAATGATTGCCTACGCGTGTATGCACGTATTTTCTTTTTGAAGCAACGAAAGCGAGCGTGCTATTGATAAATGCACAACAACAGTCCAAACAAATACTCGTAACGGAGTGTAGAGCGTGAACAATTTTTTTTATATCTATGCAAAGTGTACTATATGATAAACAAAAAGTAAAGTAAAGGGTAGTAAAAAATAACAAATAGAATTTAAAAAAAACATTTTTTGTTTTTGCAGCAAGTAAAATTTCTGCTTTACAATCGGATGCATATCATAAACTTGTGATTAACAAAATAAAAAAAAATTGAAAGCTTAACAAAAATATTCGATGGCAATGTCCGAAACAACAGAGCCCCCCATCAAACAACAACAAAGAGGTGGCCAAAGACGACAGTTGGTAAGTACTGTATAAATCTTTACACATATATACATTCTTTTACCCTCCCATACACCTTATATAACACGTACAGTCAAAGACTGATAAGTTGCTCCTTCAATGTGAAAGAGAATTATTTCCATAACTACATATATTTGTACAACTTTCAACTTGGCAGTGAACATAGGTTTTAGCCATTTTTATACATAACAATTAACAGAACTGGATTCGTTTATGTAATGAATTATTTGAAAGGAATTATTATATCTTACACCAGCAAGTGTGGAATAAGAGTATTCTCTTGTGTACTTGTGCGGAGTCCCAAACAATAAATGCTCCAATCTACATTTATCCCGATTAGCATATAATCTAATATAATAATACTTCATTAAATTTCGCACGGGGATGGTTTTTGGTTTAAGAATGGTTGCTGTTAAAATGAACCTTACCCGTAAATAATAGATAAAAGCATTTTTACAACCTCTATAATGCTTTTCGCAGATACTTATACGAAACGAATTACAGCATAAATTATTAAATGAAAAGGTAGTCGCGCAAAATTCATTTATTTTGGCTTCTGATACGAGCACAACTATCTTGCATACTATATGCCCATTAAATTTTCCTAAAGTTCTCCACACCCTAGCGTTTTCGTTGAATGTACGTTTTGTTACCTGAAATTTACAACCTCATACATATGTGTCATATTTACATTATTATGGATATTCATTCCCACTCATGTATTTCATTTAAAATTGAAAGTTCCTTTTACTTTATTTATCATCATCCATATCCAACATTCATTAGGTATATGTATGTGTATATGTAAAGCATGTAATATTCTTTTATCGTAATTATTGAATCCATTTGAATTTTCATTGCATTTATGCAAATGTGCCTTAGTTAGATATGTGTGTGTGCACTTATATACATACACATATACATACTTATCTTAAAAGTATTTTGATCAAGTGAAAACAGAAGAAACAAGTAAGAAAACTAAATTTGACTTAAGCCAAATCTTAAATACCCTACACATCCATACGGTGGGCATGGCAAATATATATTTATTGCGACCTCTCATAGTGTATATATTATGTATTAGCTGGCAAGTTTAGTTTTATGGTGAATATTTCACGTTCATAGGTCAATTTACATGATACATACATAAATATATTTTTGTTGATTGTGGATGTGGCTCTTGACCGGTTCACCCATTTTAAATAGTAATCTACTTGAAAAAACTAATATAAATATAAAAGTTCAACTTAAAATTTACGCGTGTGAGAATGCCAACAAAAGAGAGACACGCGGACATACATGTCTAGATCGATTCTGTTTTTGATCCTGTTTAAGAATATATATACTTTGTAAGATCTCCTCCTTCTGCATGTTGCAAACGGTAGAACAAACTTAGTATACCCTCCAACTTATGTGGAGGGTATAAAAATTAACTCATTGATCCTAAATTCTAAAAGAGAACCAATATTTCTAGCTGGATAGGTATGATTATGACGCGTTTAAAGAAAACGGGCAAAACAAGTTTTGTGCATTGTACACAAAGACGAAGTAGATATACTTATGTGCGTGTATATATTTGATTTTCTTGTAGCATGTGTACACACAATAAAAGAGTGCATAAAAAGGATATGTAATTACGTTATACAAACACATAAACTATGCATTCAAAACAAAGTGGCAAAGTGGCAAAGTGAATTAAATGTTAAATACTTCGCTAAAGATGCCCCTCCCGCATTAGTATAAACACGATGTACACTTGTATGCGTTAAAAACATAATTTTTGAAACGTTAAGCTCATAAGAGAACAACAAAACATAGCATTTTGGCTGGGATTAGTATTGATTCTCCACCCAAATCATATAATTTAGAGATAATTATTTTTGAATTTAAAAAAATTTAAAGAAGTACTCAATTATTTTACAAAAAATAAATTAATTAATTAGAATTCATAAATCATCTTTTTTTCAATATTTTATTTAATTTTAATCTTGCATTTATTTTATTTTGTTATCTGTAACTATGTTGGGCATTTATATGTAGTTTATAAAAATTATCTAAATATTTTTTATTTTACATTTCATCTTATTATTAGTTTGATTAATTATTATTATTGGTTAATTTAGTTACTTAAGCATGCTAAAATTAAATAGATAAACTCCTGATGTTGTTACTGCTGCGGATGTTGTTGTTGTTGCTGCTGCTGTGGTTTATAGATTATGTTGCTGATGCGTAGTTTTAAGCATATATAAATAGTTTTTTTTTTTTTGGGTTATTATTATAATGAATTGGCTGTATATTTAGCTAAGACTCGATTAATAAACATATATATCTAACACATGTATATATCACTTGTTGTTATACTTTCTTAAGCTCACTGTTATTATGCACTCGATCGGGCTGATATAATGTTTTTATACCCACCACCACTTAACGGTTTGTTTCAATGTTTGAAATGCTCACAAGAACACTGAAACAAATGTACATTCTCTCTCCTCCTTCTCTCTCTAGCAATTGCTATATCGATCCATACAATCGTGGATACTCTTTACTCTTTGATATTGAAAGTAAACAAAATTTATGAAAGCGAGTTGAACATGCTGCTGGCAGAGCTTCGTAGCATTCAGATATATGTCCGAATAATTTAATAAAAACCGTCTTTAACATGTTCTGTCGTGTGGTGCTGCTAGTTGTATATAAATCAGTTCATGCTCATATTCTATGTTTTAATAATTAAATTAAATAAAATGTATTTTTTGTTTGTTGTTGTACGAGTATATTAAAAAATATGTTATTTCAGCGGGAACGTAAACAGCGCAAGCTGTATTTGGAGGAATGGGCTTTGGGGGATGACGACTTGGAGACGACACGGGGCTTCAGTGTAGCTGAAAAACTCAAATCGTCCAAATTTGCTCAGACTGGAATGGTCCGTGAGATGACTGGTGCCGACTTAACAGTAGCGTAAGTATTACGAATTTCTATTCCAATATGGTCTGCACCTTGACTTTATGTCACATCCCCCTCCAACTTTCAGCTTTTTGCAGCAATATGGTTTTAATATACCGCTGCTGTTTCGCGAGGAAACTGGTTTGGGCATCCAAATGCCGGATCCCAATGAATTTTCAATAAGCGATGTCCGCTTGTGTGTAGGTTCACGGCGAATACTCGACGTGATGGATGTGAATACACAAAAGAACCTGCAAATGACTATGAAGGAGTGGCAACAGTATTACGATAGCCCGCAAAAAGATCGCCTCCTAAATGTAATATCACTGGAATTCTCGCACACACGTCTAGACAATTATATTCAAACGCCCGACATAGTGCGTGAAATTGATTGGGTGGATGTTGTTTGGCCGAAACGTTTGAAAGATGCTCAAAAGGAAGGCACCAATCTGTTGGGTAACATGATGTATCCCAAGGTGCAAAAGTATTGCTTGATGTCGGTAAAAAATTGTTATACCGATTTTCACATTGACTTTGGCGGCACCTCCGTCTGGTACCACATTCTTAAGGGTAGCAAAGTGTTCTGGCTCATACCGCCCACCGATAAAAATTTACAATTATACGAAAAATGGGTTTTGTCGGGCAAACAGTCGGACGTGTTCTTTGGCGACACAGTGGAAAAGTGTGCACGAGTTTATTTAACAGCCGGCAATACATTCTTTATACCCACGGGTTGGATACATGCCGTTTATACCCCTACAGATTCATTGGTATTTGGTGGAAATTTCCTGCATTCGTTCGGTATAGTGAAACAACTAAAAACAGCTCAAGTCGAGGACGTGACCAAAGTACCACAAAAATTTCGCTATCCCTTCTTCACTGAAATGTTGTGGTATGTTCTAGCCCGCTATGTGTGCGTTTTACTTGGGCATTCTCACTTGGATGGGGAGACGTCGTTAGATGAAAGTGATATAGCAGCGAGGCCTCACATACATCTCACCCATTACGAGTTGTTTGGTTTAAAGGAAATTGTCATGTATTTGTATGATTTGCCACCGCACAAAAAGAACGTACCGGAACTGGTGATCGATCCGGTAGCACTGATAAAGGATGTTCGCACTTTGGTGGAGAGACATTGTAAGGATAAGCCGGAATTCGCCATAACCGGGGTGTCAGTATTGACACCTCAGGGCGGCCCATACGGTAACTTTCAGTTGTACGACCGCACCCGCTTAAAGCATGAAATTAAACAGGAGATAGCGCGTAAAAATGCTGAAATAATTCGAGAGCAGCAGCAATTGGAGGCAGCCCAAGCCCAAGAATCGTCCAATAATGTACACACGATAACCAAAAAGTCCTTCGGTTCAAATATAGTAACCAATGAAAATGGTCTAATTAGCGCCCTCAAAAAGGAACCGATTGAAAATGGCACTCAAACGGGTAAGTATGCAAATGTTCATGTAAATCTAGATATTGTATACGAAGGCTGCTTAGGGGAATTTAATTTCCTTATGAAATTGTTTGGCTAACATTTATGTGACACACATGTCCAGGTTGTACTTAATTGTAAACTCAAATTGGCATAGGTGGGTCAATGACTTAGAAACTCAACTAACGCAAACTTCTTGACGGCGAACTTTAGTTTTAGCAAATATACGTGCAGTGTGTCCACTATCGCATGGGCATTGTCTTTATGTTATAAATTATTTAATTTATTTAAATCGAGTAAAATATTAACGAGCACGTCTGTCTTTTAGAACCAGTCACATTTGTTTCACCATCAGATAATATAAAATATCGCCCTCCCAAGAAAATGCATTTGGCAAACGCTGTAGCAGCATCTGCCAGCAATAATAATGTCAGCGTAATAGCATCTTGTTCTACCTACTCTGCGCAACTGACTGCGCTACAGACGGCAAATGTATCACCATCGCAAACGCCATCGTTCAATATGACAATGTCAGCAGAAAATTGTCAATCGTCCAATGAATCGAAATTGTCACCAAATATAACAGCACTGGGGCAACCGCGAAGGCGTCGTACACGATGCAAGAATTGTGCAGCATGTCAGCGGGCCGATTGTGGTGAATGCACCTTTTGTTTGGATATGGTGAAATTTGGTGGACCGGGACGAGCGAAGCAGACGTGCATGATGCGTCAATGTTTGTCGCCAATGTTGCCAGTTACAGCGCAATGTGTATTCTGTCATTTAGATGGATGGAATCAGACACCGGTGTCACCCCAAACCAAGCAATTAGCCTCCATAGAGGGACCGTCCTCGTTAATGGAATGTTCTGTCTGCTATGAAATAGCTCATCCGGAATGCGCTTTGTCCGCTCTGGAAGGGTCTGAAGAAGCACCAGAAGCTAAAGGCATTATTAACGAAGATCTGCCTAATAGTTGGGAATGTCCAAATTGTTGCCATTTGGGGAAAAATTGTGATTACAAGGTAAGTTTTGAATCTCCTAACTTGATTACTCACAAAATTGTTCAATAACGGGATGTTTTCTCTCAAATAGCCCAGACATTTTCGCGCTCGTCAGAAATCTTCGGAGGTGCGCCGCACATCTGTTGGAGGCATCAATATGGGTTCAGGCGATCTCTACGATACACATTCGCACATTGGAATGGGTCAGTGCAATGACTTTGTGTTTACCAGTGAGTCGGAAATGGAGACCGCTCAAGCAAACGTGACGCACTGGAAACACAACAAACGTCATGCACCAGTCGAAATGAAAAGCGACCGTAACTTTGAAACACCCTCGCCGGCCACCTCAATAACTGGGGATAAAATAAAGCGGCGCAAGAGCGACGATGGCCTTAGCATGTGCAGTAGTATGCAAGATAGTATTGAGGCGGCAGCGTCTGTCGACTGTATTAGTGCTGGGGCAGGGCAGGTGGGACGTAAGAAAAATTCTATAAGAGCTCAATTAGCTCAACAAATGCTGAACTCTACTACGCGTTTTCTTAAGAAACCGCAATATGTTGTACGGCCGTCCGGCCACACCAACTACGGAACGAACGGTAGTAATCATCACGCTACCAATTTGGCTTTAGATGCCACACTTTTGAAAATCATATTTCGATATCTGCCGCAGGAAACTTTGGTGGCTTGTTGTTCGGTATGTAAAGTTTGGTCGAATGTGGCAGTTGATCCGGATTTGTGGAAAACGATGAATTGCTCTGAAATGAAATTAACTGCATCGCTTTTGACAGCGATTGTACGTCGCCAGCCCGAGCATCTCATATTAGATTGGACTCAAATTGCTAAACGTCAACTAGCTTGGGTAATTGCGCGATTGCCGGCCCTGAAGAATCTCTCGCTGCAAAGTTGTCCCATACAAGCCGTGCTAGCCTTACACACATGCCTCTGTCCACCTCTACAAATTCTCGATTTGAGCTTCGTGCGCGGCTTGAACGATGCTGCAATCAGAGACATACTCTCGCCACCGAAAGACTCACGTCCCGGTCTGACAGATTCCAAAACTAGATTAAAAGACTTGAAGACTTTGAAACTAGCCGGCACCGATATCTCAGATGTTGCGCTTAGATATGTGACGCAATCCTTAACACATTTGGTGCATTTAGATGTGTCGTCTTGTCAGCGTATCACTGATGCTGGCGTGGCTCAAATAGGAACGTCGTCCACCGCTATTAGTAATTTGATTGAATTGAATCTGAGTGGATGCCGTCTAATATCCGAACTGTCTCTAGATCATCTTTCCAAATGTGAGCAACTTGTTTGGTTGGATTTGCGACATGTGCCACAAGTGTCCACACAAGCTGTCATTAAGTTTGCTGCCAAATCGAAACATGACTTGTGTGTAAAAGATATAAAGCTGGTAGAGAAGCGTCGCTTGCATCGATCTAATTCTTCGGGACTGAATCTCAATCATCGTATGCCATCCTCCGCAACCGAATAATTGGTAATATTGATAGCAATGGCAATTATTGTCTTGTACAGCATGGAAGCGACAATCTGCGTTAGCCAAAGATCTGATATTGATCAGGTGTTATTCTTGTTCTATATTTGAAAAACTTTTATTTTTAATTTTTATATTAAGAAGCAGCATTCCCACGAGATCTGATGTATTCTCTTACACCCTTTAATATAACCGCTACATGATAAGTACTGTACTGTATGTATAAATAGCTGTAAATGAAATGGAGCAATTCCGATTGCTGTGTAAATAACGCTAGCTTATACAATATAGATAATAGCACATAAAATTTTTTAAACCATGTGTCATACTACAATATGGATTCATTTATTTACACAATGCGAATAATTAATTTACTTACTTATGAATGTACAAATAAATACACACTGTATATATATTTACATATAATATAATAAGATTACATATAATATAATAAGATTAAGCATCTCGTACATTAAAAAATCAATATTTTAAGTTAATATTATGAAGCAATATCAATATTTTTTACTTATTTTGAGATCTAAAAGTAAAAAAATACAAAATACACGTATTCTATGTTATGCATGATGTACTATAAAATACAGGACATATAAATATGTACGAATAACCAATACAATTAATAAAATGCGTGCAGTTGTAAATATAATAAAAATAATTTTATGCAACTTAAAAAACGAATTTTAAATTAAAGTGTAGGATACGGCTAATATTTTCCTATTGGGAAAATATATACTCGTATATCGCCACTTAAGAGTAAAAGAAATACATTGGCCAGCCAAAGCCCCTTTGGTAATAAGAAGAGTGTCTGTGCACCCTTCTCTCTTAAGCATCCCATTCTTTCTTATAAAAAAAAAAAAAGTGAAAATATAGTTGATCAAACCTGAACATCAAATACCCTACACCACTTGATATATTATTCAATATATTTTTTTCTCTTTGAAAAATTAAAAACAATTTTTTTATACGTACTTGTGTTTTCAAAGATTTTAAAATGATAAATACGTCAAATATTTTTGTTTATGAAATTTTTTTTATGTGGGGAGGGCTTCTAAACATGATTCAATTCTATCCATTTTCAAAAGGTTTCCTTTTTGGGCCAATACCCTTGTATCAAATTTCTTCGAAATATCTCAAAAAATAATAGGACCTCATATGGGGAGGGGTTCTAAAAATGATCCCATCCGGCCCATTTTCAATACTGTTCCCCTTTGGGTCAATACATGTCCTTGCACCAAATTTCATCGAAATATCGAAAAAAATGCGACCTGTAGCTTGCGCACAAATTTACATGGACACACAGACGGACATGGTTAAATCGATTCAGATTTTAATTCTCAGTTGATCGATACCAATGAAGGTAAGTGTGGTCTTCTAGGAGTTACAAACATCCCTTTGCCACAAGTGGTGCAGGCTATAATTAGAATTCTAATCGATTAATTTCATAATAAATAAATCAGACCGCGTGCAATTGTTTTGAGGAAATGATATCAAACTGGTCAAATGAAAGTGGTCGTTAAGATGTTATGAGAAAAGAACACATGAGATGAATTAAGGGTACATTTATGATTTCTTCTCCTTTATTTTATTAATCTGATCTAAAGATGTCAGGGTATAAGGTACCAACACAACTGCATAACTAATATTTAGTTTGTTTATATTCGGGCTCGTCACCAGAATTTTTCGTTTTACGCTTTTGTATGATGCCCTGAATTTTTTGCCATTCTCTGTCCAATTCTGCTTTTTCATTTTTATCGGTTTTGTGTTTACGCGTTTTCCGGCCATCTTGCATTTTAACACCATATTGAAAAGCGGCTTTGGGTAACGCCTCCTTGCTACTCATATAATCTGAGTATTCCTCTTGGGTGTCGAAATCCCATCGCCCAATTGGCCCCTTTTTATTACCTAAATCCATTTTTGTATAGTCCACTTCATCGTCCGAGTCGTCAATGGCGTCATTCATTTCCTCCAATCCTGGGTAGCATTCGGCATAGCCTTCCGGTTCATTAATGAAACGTGATGCTATAGTAGATTTCGTTATTTTTGGAGGTGGTGGTATTGTGGTAATAATGGGTTCCGAATCCTCAATATTTTTACCAGCATCGCCAAAATAGGATTTTGTTTTATTAAAGGAGTCATCTGTGTAATTTTTATCTATTTTAGAGTTTCTATCACCTCTTGTGGTTGATGGTTGATATTCTCCAATATCATCGTATATGCTATCACCAACGGTGGGTGCCTTGTTTACAGTCTTTAAAGTATTCAATTGCTCCACTTCTTTTTCATAAAACAACGGTTTGTCTTTGTCCCGCTTTTTGTTTTTCTTATTGCGGCCACCTGCTCGTAGATAGGACAGAATTTGTGATAACTTATTAATGATTATATCATTGGTTGTAAGTGTTGCAGCGTCCTCCCGATTAATGGGCACTTCGTATTTGGATCGTATTAGTGTTGTTGGTATATCAGTTTCTCCAGTATCGTCCTCCAAGTCAATAACATACGCCATTCGGCTCGGAGCAAATAGTTCATTTCGATGGACTTCTTTGGACCGTTTGCTTTGCACTAAACAATAAATGTTTCGTGCCACCGTGCCTTTTATAGCCATAGTATCTTCAGCTTCTCGACGTTCGGCTTCTAGACGTTCTGCAGCCGCGGCCTCAGCCAACTTTTCGCAAGCTACTGCCGCAGCAATTTCTCGTTCTTCTTGTTCTTTTGTCTGCAATTCTGAACGAACTTTTTGCAACAAAGCATAATCTAGACCTTTCACCAAATGAGTATGTTCCATATCACCACCTAAAAATTTGGATTCTTGAATCATGCGCTTCCTTCGTTCAGCCGCATCTATTCCGGATTTTAAGTCAGGTGCTACAGCTCTATAAGCATTGGTATTGCCGTGACCTGGGGTGCTGACATTTTGATAATCTGGATTTGCACCATCTCGACGTTCTCGGGCACGATCCCGATACTTTTCAGAGAGTTCTTGCAGTTTATTATCCTCCTGTTTTTTAAGAGCTGCATAAAAATTCTTTTTCTTGCGCCTTAAATCACTACGTTCACTTCCATGTAAGCTTCGTTTCTTGTCAGTACTAGATGCTGGAGTTCCCGGCGTCGCAAAAGTTGCTGTAGCCATTGCACCACCAGTGCCAGGGGGCATTCTAGGTGTAGCCAACAACTTGCGAAAATCATCATTAGTTAAACGCACTGACGGCGTAACTTCTGTATGACTAGATTCATCCATTACTTTTCTCAAACTATGTTTATATTATCAAGAATTGTCTTTGGAAATTTTTTCACAAAATGTGGAACTGCTATTATATTAAAATTTTAAAACATTAATTTCTTATTCTCTCTTCGTTGCACTTCGAATTCATTTTCTATAACTAAATGCTTAAAAGTAGAAAAAAGTGCCTTGTCCCCGTATTTATGTGATGAAAAATAATGTCTTCTTCAATTATTCATATATGCAAAGAAGAAGCATTAAAGTGCAAGCGATATGACATAAAATTTCCCGTTTTTTATAAAGGCATTTTTCATACTGCACTGTAGTTTTTTTTATCCCTCATTGTCAACGTATTTTTTCCGCTTTTCTCAGGTCTAAGAAGAAGAATCTCGCAACAATGCGCAACGTATTTTTAAGAATTGCTCAACAATTGCCTGAAACAAGTAGCATTGTGGATATTCTACTATGAACGATATTCGACGTTTAAAAGATCAGCAAAGGGAAAAACATTCAGGGTTTGATGGTTACATGAATTGCATGACTAGAGCATTATTTACCGGTTTGGCCTCGTTTTGTTTGGGTAATGACATTTGAAGATTGTGCCATATGTGACATTAAAATTACATAATGAATCATAGGATTTTCGGGATCATATTTTACACAGAAAGTGATACAAACAAAAATACATTATTCCTTGCAATATAATATTTTAATATCAACAATAACGGCCACTTGTATTGCTTACCACATTACAAGTACTCGTACCAAAGCTTGTCAGGCGGCTTGGATGGCGGCAGAGGACAAACACACCGTATTGAAGGAACCTGATTATTAAGAATTATGTATAAACAAGGACTGTTGCGTTTGTGTCCCCTCTTGAAACGATCTGCATTGAAAGAATGTAATAAAGGGCGATACGAATTTTGGAGCAACAACTCGAAACGATTAAAATATGATCAGAATACTGGAGTAAAAGGTATACGTAATAGAAAGCATCACTATCAGAATTTATTAAAATTGGAAAATGAAAACTTTGAAGAACAGTTGGAACAAACATTTAATTTGGAGGATAGGTAAACGCCAAAAATGAAAATTGTTGTTGTAATAAATAACGAATTATTCGCGTTTAATGCAGTGAATATGAATCGATGGCCCATGGAGCGATGCATGTTAGTCGCAATTTTTCATCAACACACAATGTTCTGATTGTACAACCCTATGTTAAGTGGGGTCCGCAACGTAATCTGTCTTTCAGTCCTGATGATCAGCTGAAAGAGGCCGAGGCTTTAATCCGTTCTCTACCCAATTGGAGCATTGCGTTGTCGTTAAAAGTGCCTTTAGAGTCTTTGGAACGTAAAACTTTATTCGGCAAAGGTAAACTGGAAGAACTGAAAGCCCTTGTTACAGACTTACGGAGCCACACTTCCACACAAAACCAAAAACCATTAACATGTGTTTTTATAAGCAAGGGTTCACTGAGTTTTACGCAAAAATCTCTGTTGGAAGCTATTTTCAAAGTACCCGTTATGGACCGTTATTCGGTTGTAGTACAAATTTTACGCTTACATGCCACAACGGCGGAGGCTCGCCTACAGGTAGCCATGGCTGAAATCCCATACATATGGGCTCAAGCAAAAGAAGCCAATCCATCTAAATCATCTAGAATCGGTTATGCATTAACGGACATTCAGAGGGAAGTTTTAAGGACACGTGAACGCAAATTAAAACAAGAACTGGAAAGGATAAGAACTCATAGGTAAGATATAACTTATATGGTATATATTTATCCACATTACTGTATTATTGTGTTGACTTGGTTTGTTAAGGAAACTTTTGCGTAACAAACGGAAACAACATAATTACCCCGTGGTTGCTGTTGTCGGCTATACAAATGTTGGGAAAACTTCATTAATCAAGGCTCTAACGCAGGAACAGAAAATGCAGCCCAAAGACCGTTTGTTTGCTACTCTGGATGTAACTGCTCATGGCGGTGTTTTGCCTTGCAATCTTGAAGTTGTCTACATGGATACGGTTGGTTTCATGTCTGATATTCCAACTGGCTTAATTGAATGTTTTGTAGCCACTCTGGAGGATGCCTTATTAGCTGATGTTATATTGCATGTTCAAGATGCATCACATACTTGCTTCAAAGCTCAGAGAGAACATGTTGAAAATACATTGAAATTATTGACCGAAAACATAAATGATTATTATAATGAAGAACGGGCCCGTTTGCCACCAATTATAAATGTTGCAAATAAAATCGATTTAATGCTAAACTTGCAACAGCACAAACTAAAACAACAACAACAACAACAACTACTACTAAATGATTTATTAAAAGTATCAAGTAAAACACTACTAGGCGTACCGGAATTATTAAATGAATTAGAGAATAATATATTGCGGGTCACGGGACGAAGAAAAATTACAATAATAGTAAAAAATGGAGGAACTGAAATGGCTTGGTTGCATAAAAACACTGCCGTAGTGCGTATGCGACCTGACCATAACAATGTCGACCTAATGCTTATCGATGTTGTTATAACGGATATTGTTTTGCAACAATTTAAACGACAATTTTGTCAATAAACATTTATAATAATTTTAATTCATTCGAAATTGTTTTTATTTTTATTTTTTATTAATATTAGAGCGTTCACTTCATAAGAAACATATAATTAAACAAAACAGTAATTCGTAAAAATTAATAAATAGTTTATGTGTTGCTGGAAGAGCTTCACTATTAATTTAAAATATAAATAAAAAACAATAAATAGAAACCGTGTACAATTTTATATATGGACTGTGAGGCATTGTGTCATTGTGTTCTCCTTCAACAACTACTATTATGTTTTACCTCAATGGTAAAATTCTGTACTAAATGAAAAATTGTATGTAAATTGTAGGCGTGTCTCTTATTCGGCTATGTGTATGTGTACCATATTTCAATTTAATAACTTTACAGTTATAGCTGTAGATTTTTCACGATTGGTGGGGGTGGGTGGTTGCATTTGTTTGCTCTTTATCATCAAACAACAAAATGTGCGTTGCTTCGTTCCTTCCCGGTGAAGGATAGAACGGAGAACGAATTGTTCAATGTCAAAATTTCGATGCCAACAAGTGATAAATAGGTATTACAACAAATATAATTGAGCATGTTATCATAATGCGAGAATATTTGAGAAACGATTTAAAGCATTGCATTACACCCTTTCCATATTTCGGTGACCGTTATAATTTACAGTTCATCATCTGATCGTTAATAGTATAATACTGCGCGAATGGCATAAGATTACAATATTGCAATAATTGTTGCTCAAAATGTAATAAACTTTTTTGGGGGCATCGCTTAAATTCTCCAGTCACTCTATTTTTGATTAAATACGACTCCTGCACTAGAGCATGTAGTGCTATGTTTAAGTTGTCCAATGCCAGGCAATATGGATGAACGTTTTTGTGATCGTTCGTCAGCATTAATGTTTCAATGCGTTGCTGCATACTAATGAGAACCTCTTGGTTATTAAATGTCTGATTTGAAAACTAAAAGTATCAAAAGATAAATAGATTTAAATAAAAAAATATGTATTTGCTGTAAATTTGAGATACCCTCCACATTTACGCATAAACAGTGAACATATGACATTCTTCACCAAGGGTTTGTAAAATATATGTTTATTAAATGTCACCTTTGTAGTTCCAATTTTAAGACGGATTACGGTACTATCTTAATAAATTGCAGAATTTATATATCTATTAACTTTTTCTACTCAATTTTAATAAGACATAAAGGACTGAACGGAGTGGATGCTCATCAGTAATAGAGCCTCTCCCGTTACTTATTGTAAAAATGAAAACTTTTGTAATATTTCATTTACGTTTACGTGAAGAGTAGATTTAGATACAGTTTCGTTACCTGTTGGTTAAGTGTAACGGCTAATTGGTAGTAAGTGCACAAAAATGGCACTATTGCTGACAACACTGCATGACTGCATTTATTTTGATTAACATGAATAAGACCACTTTTTAAACTTATCTCCACGATACCAAGAGATTCCAGCAAATGCAAATTTTTTTGATATTCCTGCATTAAGGAAAAATATTAAAGATTTCCTTTATTAAAAAAAAAAATTCCATACACGCCTTTTTCTCACCTCTTTATCTTGGTTAGACTTAATAATGAATTCGTATTTGAAAATATCTTCAAGTTCGGTAGCAAGCTGTACCAGACGTGCTAATACATCTGTACTGTTTATTCTAAGTTGTTTTTTATCTTCTTCTATTTGTAGAGCGGCCAATATGAGGTACGAAGGACGTGCCAACCAAAACAGGCAAGGATTTATATACAATTGTAACGATAAACTTGGCAGAGCTGTGGCCATTGTTTGAGGCAATAAAGCATGACCTTTCAGCATCCTTACATCCACCTCTCTAGCTAAATATTCTACGGGTATTTTCGTTAACTGTAGGCAGGCTTGCTTAAGATGGACTATATTTGAATGTATTTCAACCGTTTCAATAATTTCTGGCTTAATGCAGTTGAGATCGGTGGAGACGTGAGCACCCAGTCGCTCAAAGGTGTCTTTCAATAATGCGATACCCCTGCTTAACTCATCAATGTTAACAGAACATTGATTATATAACTGACTAGCATAATAAAGACTCAATAGATTGAAAGTGTTTAAAACGATGCGCCTTTGCTGTTGAATAATTATCTGGAATTCAGTAAAATATGAAAAAGTTAAATTGAAATTGGAACGACTTATATAATGACAATTAATAAACCTCATTGGCTAATTTTTTTATCAATTCCACTTCATCTTTGGTCAATTTCTGCATTTTCGCACCCATCGTAGCACGTTGCAAACGACTGACCGGATGCTGCATGGAGCTGAAAAACTTTCTGACAGATATAGGTTCCCCGAAATCCAAATACATTTTCCCAAAGCGTTCGTCCATAATTTTTAAAGCTTTAAAAAATCCTTTGGTTGATTCTTTAGGTTTTGGAACGCCCAATAATTCGTACACAAATAATTGCTCTTCTAAAATGCGTTCGTAGGATACACTTACTGGAACTATGGTAATGTCTGACACGTCACTGGTGAAGAATGGCAATAAAGCCATTGAGAGTAAGCCAACTTTTGGTAGGAGAGATTTAAAATTTCGACTCCTGGTGCCTTCTATGAAGAATTCAACACCAATATGATATACAGCTACCAGGGCATACATATATTCACGGAATACATCCCAGTAAAGTTCATCATCGGAAAAGCTGCGACGCATAAAGAATGCGCCAGTTTTGCGCAACATGGTGCCCATAGCGAACATGGCATGAAAATCTGTAACATATTATAATTAATGCTTAGAGATTTTAAAATTATTTCAATTTTAGCAATATTCACCCATTCCCGCTGCTATTCCGGGTATTTCTATGTCATAGTGAAAGCATATGTAGGACATCAGTATAAAATCCATATAACTACGATGACTGGGTAGATAAAGAACTGGATTGCTACCCAGGCGCTTCTTCACCTCCTCCATACTTTTCTTATTTACATAAATACCTGAACATATACGTTGCCCGATTCGTGTTATAGCGATGCCGCACCAACGTATAATTGCCAAATTACGATCTAAGCCGATTTCATCTATTATATCTTCTACTTGATGTTCTATTTCTTGCTTAGAGCGATTTTGCTTTTGGGCATAAAATGCAATGAGGTGACTTATACTCTCACTCTTCAGTATATGTCGCTTTAGCTGTTTTGGATTCAGATATTTTTCCATTTTGTGCGGTATTAAGGGTTTGTAATCTTTAAGCATATTCGGCTCCTTTCCCGGTAACAAAATATTCTCAAAATTTTCCATATAATTGTTGGAATTTGCCATAGTGCGTCAATTATTTTTACTAATGATTCAATCAATACTATATAGGAATGTTTACTGACTCTAAGTAAATACGAATTTTTATGAAGGAAAGATAATTAAAAAAAAAAAAGGTTGTTTTAGAATCTTTTTAACTGCTTGTCATTATTGTTTCTATGTTGACTCTCGAAATATTTATTTTTTACATACATACAAACACTAAATAAATGTTATGCATGATATTACCATTATTTAAATGCTAATATTAAAAAAAGTCTATTATTGTATTGTTGCTGTATGTCATGTATGCTGTATATTTTATTTTTAATGAAGTTTTTCATGTTTTCGCGAAAGTATAACAATAGCTATGTATAATTAATTATAATTTTTTTTTTGTTTGCAAAAACTTGAATAAAGTTATTGACCTTAACAAATAAATTTCAAATTGTTCTTTTTAATATCTTTCATAAAAGTCCAGCTATTTTGTGATGTAATTTGTAGTTTTCTTTTTTAAGTAATTTGCTTATTGTTTTACATTTTTGATGAACTACTATTAAAAAAAAATGTAGTAAAAATCAATAAATGATTGTACACATATTAATATGTAATTGTATTTCATTTCTTAATTAATAACTACACGTACCGCACTCTTTTAATAATTATAATAAAATAAAAACACAAAAACGTACTTGTTTTTCAAATTGAATTGATTTACAAACTTCACAATATAACGTTTTCTTTTTACTAATATATTAATTGAATATTTATAGAATCAAGAACAAGTTTGTGAATCATTCTGGTTGTTAAATGTCATTATAAATAAGTGCTGCCAAATACATTATTGTACGATTCATTCGTCCAATATGAATGTTTAATTATAGAAAGTTAATAATGGTTTAATTTTATAAATCATTACATTATCATGTATAACTTACTACTTAATTCTTTTTTATTTATTTTGAAGGAATTTCTGTTTACAAATTACCAGAAAAAATAAATCACAAAATTTTGACGGATAAAAATTTAAAATTTAAAATTTCACTTGTATTACAGTAAAGACATACACCGTGCGTTGCTCAAACCGAAGCACACTACATATCCAAAAAATACACCTTAAATTCTATTGATGCGATAACGTCTCGATAAAATTGTTTTTCTTGTCACTTCAATTGTTAACTTTTGATGCATTGCTGCAATAATGGATTCATTCTATGTGCTTATTTAAAAGGTGTAATTTATTAAATGGGCTAAAGTCCAATTTTGTTAACACGATATATGTACATAATTGTGGCTATATCTTGTTTTATATAGTTTAAGTACAAAGTACTGTTTTATGACATGCAGTGTTAAAAAAGTGTTGATAAATTACAAACTGCATTTCTTTTTCTATTTAATCAAAACACTTATTTACAAGTGTTTCCTGTATACATATAAGTTTATTGCTTATACCAAAGGCCACTTAACAGGTTACTTATTCATTTGAGAAAAAATTTAGCCTTCGTTAAAGGAAAATGGCGAAAAGTTGGACGTTTCTTACGTCTTTAATTGAATTATTGCATGTAATAATCGATGGCATATTGGAATTGATTTTGGGATGGTTTTTAGGACCACATAAATGCTGCACAATAGCTGCGGATGCAGATCAAGATGGTATTGTTTCTAAAAGTGCAGTAGAGTTGGCTGACCTCATACGTAAACGAAAATTAACATCGCAAAAGGTAGTGAAAGTTTATTTTGATCGCATAAGAGCTTTAAATGCTCAAGTGAATGCTATAGTGGATGGCCCATTTTTAGAAGCCCTGGAAGAGGCAGCATTAATTGATCGAAAATTGGACAGTGGGGAATATTCGGAAGACGAATTGAAAGCGAAGCCATTTTTAGGTGTGCCCTTCACCACCAAAGATAGTACTGCTGTAAAGGGAAAATTACAAACGCTTGGTTTGGTTTCTCGAAAAAACACCTGTGCTGCCGAAGATGCAGAATGTGTAAGATTAATGAAACAAAATGGTGCAATAATAATCGCTACCAGTAATGTTCCTGAGGTAAACATGTGGTCCGAAACGAGAAATTTGGTTTTTGGTCAAACGAAGAATCCGTATGATTTACGACGTTCGGTGGGAGGATCATCTGGAGGAGAAGCTGCATTAATAAGTTCATGTTGCACAGCCTTTGGTTTGGGTACCGACATTGGCGGCTCTATACGCTTACCGGCATTTAATTGCGGTATATTTGGCCATAAACCCACACCAAAATTAATTGATACGAGAGGTTGCACCTTTCGTACTGGCAAAGAAGAACAAACAATGGTTGTGGTTGGGCCCATGACTCGTTACAGCGCGGATATAATGCCAATTTTCAAAGTATTAGTGAGACCCGAATGGGTCAATAAACTAAAATTAAATGAATCGGTAGATGTGAAAAAGTTGCGTTATTTTTACATACCTTCCAATAATGTTAAACTGTGTAATCCTGTTAACCATGAAATGCAAAAGGTTATGTATCAAGTACGTCGTCACTTCCAAAATGTTGCTGGCAGCGAGGTAACACTCGTAGAGCTTCCAGGCGTAGAAGTGACTCACAGATTGTGGCGTTTTTGGATGAGTCAAGAATCGTTCAATTTTAATCATCTTCTCGGTAATGGTGTTAAAATAAATCCGTTTGTAGAATTATTTAAAAAACTTTTGGGAAAAAGTGATTTTACACTGGCTGCTTTGTACGTGCTCTTCAACAATCTGTTGCCACTTGAAAGGGAAAGAAAAATGCGCGATTTAACGTTGAAGATGAAGAAAACTTTAGACGAAATTCTAGGTGATGATGGTGTTTTATTTTTCCAAAGCTCTCCAAGAGTTGTCCCTTTTCACTTTTATCCATTATTTAAACCACTGGATGTGTGCTATTTTTCCATATTCAATGCTTTGCATATGCCTGTAACCCAAGTACCCCTGGGCTTAAATGCTAATAATTTACCACTTGGAATACAAGTGGTGGCTAATGAAATGAATGATCGCTTATGTATTGCTGTAGCGGAGGAATTGGAACGTGCTTTTGGAGGCTGGGTTCCTCCATATAATTTAAGAAAATCTTAATTTCTGTTAAACATGTGCTTTATTTATACTTTACGTTATTGTCTGAATAACAAATAAATTATTTGCATTCCAAATGAATTTTTAAACTATTTACCACCAGCGGTATTTCCAACCACGCTAAGTATGCAACAGTTAAAATCGAATGTCCATAAACACTACTCCTATCCTCCTCCTTCTAATCCCCTCTACCTACAACGTGCTTGCATGTATAGGGGCCATCCGCTGAGTGGATGGTTATTTATAAAAAACATGCTGTTATATATGAAATATTCAGCCTTATCATGTAGGTCGGGGACCTACAATTTTGGAAATTTTTATATAATATAAAATATATTTATACCATTATAATGTAATGAGTAATTAATTAATTTATTACACAAAACATTAAAACAATCGCTTTCTTTTATACACGGATTTAATTTAAGTTTTTTTTTTTTTCGTAAAAAACACGATTTTCAAAAGTTGATCAAGTTAAAATTTTATACATCCGTAAGAGATAATAAATTAAAGTAGACACTTAAACTTGCAAAACATTTAAAAAATGAAGCCATTCATTTTATACGAATGCGCTTTCAAATAAATAATTCATTTCAATCTTTTATTTGTAAGAAGATTTGAATTATTTCCATTTGTTAAACTTTGTATGAAATGATCTTTGTTAATT
Organism: Crataerina pallida; assembly: GCA_949710015.1. Lineage (NCBI taxonomy): Eukaryota > Metazoa > Arthropoda > Insecta > Diptera > Hippoboscidae > Crataerina > Crataerina pallida. The sequence goes on along the minus strand of OX453290.1, from coordinate 31,153,605 downwards.
TCACACATATCAATTTAGTACAGTTAGTTTATTCTTTTTATAACGAAAAGTTTTAAGCAGTCATCAAAAGTTAAAGGAAAACAAATAACGGAACGATAAGATCAATAATATGTCAATTATTAAATGAACACAAATATGCTTCGTAAAAATTATAATAATCTGTACATGTTCAGTCGTGATGTTCTGGTTCCGTGTTGGAGGAGAAGTTGGAGGCACGAAATATTATCGTGTAGAACTAAGAATATTAATATAGTTGGTGAAGAAACGGGGTCCAATGAATTGGGAATAACTTTTTTCATAAAAAACATTGGTATGGGAACGTAATTTTATTGTAATAAGTAATTAAATTCAAATTTATTGAAGGATCTAATTATAAAAAATGGAGCATAATTCTAATTAAACATCCTGAACTAAAAACATTAAAAGAAGAGGACGTTCTTGGTACTTTAAAAATTTTAAAAAAGTTCAATTTCTCCATGGACGATGTAGTGGAGATACCAACAATTCTGAATAACAGTGAATTGACACTGGAGAATCGTTATCAAATAATGAAAGAGTGCGGGATTGAAAAATTAAATATAACCTTGCTAGCTAAGTATATAATCGTTATGAATAAGCGTTTGGCAGATTTAAAATGTTTGTGTCTTATACCGCATGATTTAAACGTATTGGAAAAATTGCGACAGTCCTTTCAGGACATACGCTTAGAACTGCCACTTAACAATCCTGTCGACGAAAATACAAATCTAAAATTAATGCGGCAGATTATATTCAATCATTATTTCCAGCAAAGATTGGACATGAGTTCAGATGATATAAAGAAATTATGGAAAGTATACGGTAGAGTGAGACATAAGAGTTTTAAATCAGTTCAGGATATGGTGAAATTACTGCTGGATGATTTGAAATTTTCAAAAGAACGCATCAGCAAGAATCCATTTATTTTGTACGCAGATGCTAACAATGTTCGACGAATTTTACGAAAAATACCAAAAATTGGCGATCAGGAAATGTCCGCAATTTTGTATAAAAGACCGAAGATATTAATGTCGCCATGTGGAACCCTGCTTAGCACTTTGAAACATATAAAGGACTTTGGCATAAAAGAAGGAGCTGTGATTAAATGTTTAGAAGTGTTGACTTTATCTCCAGATACAGTGCTGGAACGTTTGAGAGATATGCATGAAATTGAAGAATTTCAAGTACTCAAAACTAATCCTCGCATATTACGTCTGGTTCATTATCAAAATAAGGCGCGCTTAAGGTTAGAGTATTTGAATCGGCTAAAAGTACGCTGCGCATCACTGCATATACTTTCCTGTGGCTCCGAAGCATTTGTCAGGTATTACAAAAGTACATTTATTTACGTATTTAAAGTCACTTTAAGGGAATTTCTGCTTTCAGATTTGCCAGAGATGGTTCTGATCGTACAAGAGGATGCGATGTTATCGTCTATCTGGCGAATGTGATGGGAAAAGAAGAGAACAAAATACGTAATTCACTGTCAAGGCATCCTAATTGGTGCCATGTCCCAATTCTTCAAATAAAACACTGCTATGAGTTTCTTTTGGAGAAGAAATTTTCCGTAGACGCTATATTTAATAACATACACTTGTTATTATATCCAATGTAATTTCCCATATATAAAATAACTGGTTAACAAAATTGTTCTAACTGCACCTTATTTGCAGCAACCGGATTAATGAAAAACTGCAACAAGTCCTTTCCACAAATTTTCTTCAAAATATTGAACCGAATATCGCAATTTATTCCGTAACTAATAATCAAATTCTTACGTTGCTGCTGTATCTCATTGAAAGTGAGTTTCACTTTACCGGAGATGGCATATGGACTGAACAACACAGTCAAAACGTAGAGAATTTTAATAATTTATTACCGGATTTCCCTGAAAGTGCGAATAAGGTCTACAAATATGGTATAAAGAGAGTGGCTTCCAAGGAACATATGTTGTAAAATATTTGAAATATTTATAATTATCCCATCCATCAATATGGGCGAGGTCGGATAACAGACACACACACAAATTACTTGTTTATATTTATTTATAAATTATAATTGAATTTGCTAAAAATATTCATATACCTGTAGAGGAAAATTGTATACTTTTTAACCGTGCATGCGAATGAGTAAAATATAATGAGGATTGTTAAAAAAACCGTATGTGTATGTGTATGTGTTTTATTATATTTCGTTCAATTTATCTTAATATCTTCAATGTTTTCTGATTTTTCTCCTTCTTGAGTTTGTTCTGCTTTGGTGCCATTGTCTTCCTCATTATGTTTTATGGTTATAGCAGAATCTTTTATAGAACAATTTTTTAATTTTTCCAATATCTCTTTGTAAGCTGGTGATATGGGTCTTTGGATCACATCGTGATAAGTATATTCAGTTTCATCAATCTAAAATAGATATTTAAGGGAGAAATGAAACGACATTCTTGTTGTTGTTCATTAACTTACATTTAAAGTGTAAGACATGTCGGAATCAAAACCCCTCAAATCACCGCACGCTATGAAAGGTATTAATTTTCTGTTAATTTTTGATTCCGTAGCTTCTGTTATTACCTGAACATCATCTACCATAGGATTGATCATTTGAGGTATATAACCATCAGGGCATTTATACCTTTGACAAACGACAAATGCTTCTATACTAGAGTTACGAGAACTGGCTGGTTTCGTTATGGACACCTTATCAAAAAATATGCGCAATTGTGAGTAGAGTAAACTGGTGTCTTTGCCTCTAAATATCTTCGCTACAAATGTTCCTCCATTCGATAAAATGTGAGTGGTAATACTAAGGGCAGCTAATAGCAATTGACTTTGTATATATTCGTCAATATCATGGAGGCCGGTAACATCCGGTGCCCCATCACAAACTACTAGTTGTGCCTTTTGATCATCACCTCCGAAATATTCTATAATAGCTTGAGCTGTACTAATTTTAGTTATATCTCCTTGTAGTTGTGTTACGCCACTTATAGGAGCCATAGCTTGTAAGTCAACAGCAATAATTTTAACGTCTACTTTTTCATCGTTTCCATTCTCATTTAAACGTTTTGATAAGACTTGAGACCAACTGCCCGGTGCCGCACAAAGGTCCACAGCACGCGTAACTCCTGAATAAAAATTATAAATTACTCGCGTTGGTGATGATTTAGTATCATTTATTTAAGGACTCACCTGCCATTATATTAAACTTTTCATCTATTTGGAGCAATTTAAAAGCACTGCGGGCGCGCCACCCTTCCTCTTTAGCTAAACGGTAGTAAATATCTCGTTTATCTTTGGAAGTTTTACCCATTGTTTTTGATCACAGCGAGATCTCTTCTTCAATACTGTATAAAATACAATAAATCCTAACCCAGTTTAATAAACGTTAAGGGCTTAGACAGAATGCATGCATTTCTACTAAAACTGTGCTGCATTGCTGCCAGCATATATAAACAAAGCTACAAAATGTACCGTTGTTTCAAAAACACTTGTTTGAAACATGAAGTGTAATATTTCTGTTTCAGTCGTAAGGAATATTTCTGTTTCAACCATAACAGACAGTTTTATCAATACTAGTTATAGGCAATGTAAATAACAATTAGTTCATCCCTTTATATGTTCGATAATTTCTAGTTCAATTGTAATTTGTTAGAAGCACAAATTTGCTAAACGATTCAAAATAAAAATATAAACAAAACACGTGCAACTTGCATAAAAAAGCGCTTCTTTCATCATGTCTTTGTTGAGAATAAGGTATCAAACGTTCTCCACATATTTATTTACTTGAATTAAACAATTATATTGCAATAGTAAACCGAAAACACGGAAGGGAAAAAAGGTGCTACTAGCCCGGGAACCCCAATTAGTTGAAGGTCCACGGAGCATGTTGTTTTTGGATGGTCGAAAGTGTGGAGGAGATGTTAAATTGTGTATGAAAGATTTGCAGCAACTGAAGAAGCCTTTGCTTAAAATTTTAAATAGAAAAAATGACATAACTCCGTTTGAAGATCCTACTTCATTGGAATTGTAAGTGTGAATTACTTTTATTGTAGAAGAAACTTCCTAACTTTTACTTTAACAGTTTGACTCAGAAAAATGATTGCGCCATGTTTGCCTTTGGCTGTACAACTAAAAAACGTCCCAATAATTTGGTACTAGGTCGAATATTCGAAAACGAAGTATTGGATATGGTGGAGCTGGGTATCAAAAACTTCAAAGCCATGTCAGAATTTAAAACGGAAAAAATCGGCACTTGCGTTAAGCCGTGTCTAGTTTTTAATGGACCAAAATGGTCACAAACTGACGAATTGAGAAGATTGCGAAATCTTCTAATCGATACATTTCAAAAGGACAAAATAGAAGCTATACGATTACAAGGAATAGAGCACGTAATAAGTTTCACTTGTACCGAGGATTACATGATTTTAATGCGCTCTTATAAAATTGTGCTGAAAAAATCTGGTCAGAGAACGCCGCGCATTGAACTTTTAGAAATTGGACCATCAGTCGATTTCTCTGTGCGACGTACCAAAATCGCTTCAGAAGATTTATACAAGCAAGCTTGCAAACAGCCCAAGGAACTGAAGGTTACCAAGAAAAAGAATATTACACGCGATGAATTGGGTAACACTCATGGTCGCATCCATTTGGGCAAACAAGAACTTGGAAAAATACAAGTAAGACGTGTGAAAGGTCTGAAAAAGTCGGCAGAGGAGAAGCGTGTTAATAGACAAAAGAAAAAAGAAATGGTAAAAACCATGGCACAAGAAATGTTAACGGATAATGTGTAGACAAGTTTATCGAATAATAAATAAATTTATTGGACTAATGCTTTACGAGATTTTTAAAAACATAATCAGCATAAATAAATTGGAAATATTTAATGTAATCCCGATACAAGATTACGTACTCGTCTTGTGCGGGACTCGAATAAAGCTTGCTCCAAAGTATTAATCACGTATTTTAGAGAATTCAAATCAATTTGTACTAGTACATCCTTCCGCTTCCCTTTTCCATAACCATCTGGGTTGGTTTTTGTATATTCGTCCAATAAAGCACTATTTTCACCCTTGGGCTCTGTGTGTAGATTTAGTTTCACCGTTACGCATACCGCACTCTGTTTTAAAAGAGCTCTAGATGCTACCCGTATTTCCAAACGCCAGTCCAAGTTTATCAAATGATAATCGATATCTTCAGTTTTTAAGAAGCTCATAATAAAATTACGTTTATTAATAATGAATTGAATTAGTATTTGTACTGCATCCGCGTTAAAATCCGACTGAAGTAAATGTGTTTCAATGGATTTAAGTTCGCTATTATTCATAGCCGCCTCTACTAATAATGAAATTAACGCCTGCACAACACAACGTACATCTTCTTCTTTTAATTGCAACTGATTATATTTGGTGGCTAGAGATTCATAAACAACCTTTTGCGCTTCCCATCCATTAACTACATAATCAAGGGCCGCTTTGCATAATGCTGTTATATCTTCAGGATTCAAATTTGTTAGAGGTTTCAAATGTACTTTTTGCTTAGGAGTAAGACTGAATGACATGATTATTATCGTTTTATTAGTTTATAAATTAAAATTAAACAAATAAATATACTGGTTAGCATATTTTTCTAAAACAAAGTATTTAAATATCTTCCTCTTACTCGGTTTTGCACATTTAGCATGTTACGGTATAATTATGCAAAATTTATTAATCGTTTTCTCTCTGCCAAGGAACAAATTTAATCATTTCTGTTCAACAGAATGTTAAGTTTACAGTCTTAGAAAAAATTATAAAATAATAAACAAGTCAATCATGCATGAGCACATGTATAATTATTACTAGTGCACGTTAATTTTACATAAACAGTGTTTTATAAGCAAGGTGCTCTCATTTAATTGCATCGGTGTTTATGTTATTTTGTTTACCACAAATGATTTGGTCGTAAACAATACAGTATTTTATACTCGAATAAACAAATGGATTTCGATAGTCCAGATGTGGAGAAAGACTTTCCCGGCCTCTATGAATCAGAATGTACCGAACAAAGGGAGAAAAAAGATAAAAAAGAAAAAGTTAAAGATCGTGGTTACGCCGCTCTAGAGGGAGAAAGTTCGTCCGAAGAAGATTTGGAGGCTAAGTATGATACGCGAGTGATGTTTCCATACAAATTATATATATAATTTAATTGTAGGAGTCCTTCAAAAGTAAAAAAATCAAGGGCTTTCAAATTTACATCATCGAAAAGCAAAGAGAAGCGTGAAAAAAGTCGTGATAAAGAAAAGTTTGATTCCAAAGATGGTGAAAAAATTAAAGAAAAATTAGAGAAGAATGCTGAGAGAGATCGCGATAAGGAGAAAGATCACAAAAAGAAGGACAAAAATCGCAAAGAGAAGAAAGAAAAAACGAAAGAGAAAAAAGAAAAGACGAAACATATGGATGGAGCCGTGGAGATGGAATTAGGTGTGGTCTCTCCCGTATTTGGTGTTTCAGTTAGTTTGGCCACGGAACGGAGTCGTTGTCACGATGGCTTTGAAATACCTCTCATAGTTAGAGATTGCATTGATTACTTGCAGGAAAACGCCTTAAAAAACGAACAAATATACAGGGTGGAACCCATGAAAAGCAGACTCCTGCAGTTCAAAAGATTATACAATAATCGTGAAAGACAACCAGAAACGGATGAATTGGATATACCGACAGCATGTGGTTTAATTAAGTTGTTTTTAAGGTAAACATTCATTACTTTGTCAAGGTCTACATAAAGGTTCTGTAATATAAATGATACTTTGCTCAGGGAACTGCCCGAGCCAGTTTTAACTACCGATTTAATAGCACGTTTTGAGGAAGTAGCCTCTTATGCAGACGTTAAAAAACAGCAACAGGCGCTTCAAGAACTGTTGGAACATTTACCGCGTTGTAATAAAATGTTACTGTCATGGATTATATTGCATTTTGATGTCATTATACAGCATGAAAAATATAACAAAATGAATGCTCAGTCATTGGCCATGCTTTTGAGTCCACCGCTGCAAATGTCGCATCGTTTACTGGTTGCTCTTTTGTGCCATGGACCTGCTCTCTTTGCCGATGTACAACTAATCAAGTAAGAGACATTCTTTCCTATAACAGATTAGATAAAATCTGATTAAAAGATAAGGAAAAAAATATCATTAAATAGTTGCTTGTAAACAAAAGCATTTAAATAGTGAAATTCATCATGATGATGCCCCATAAAAGAAAGCGTTTCTCTAATTTGATGAAATTTCTAATTAGGTGAATTGATTACAAATTTATACATGTCATGAAGAAATGTTTGTTTGTTTTATAGGTATGTACCACCGTTAAATTCTGCAAGTCCGAAGCTGCCGGACACTCCCTATGAAATACAAACAGAATTGAGGAAACAAGAAAGCCTGCTCAATCAAATCCATTCAGAGATGAATGCGGGATTTATTACGAAACGCCGTGAAGAACAGCTTTGGGAAGTGCAACGAATAATCACGCAACTAAAACGTAAATTGCGCAGTTTTGAAAAGAAACAAGAAAAGTACACTGAAGAGGCAGGACTTTGTACGTCCAGTTTAGGTAATGAAATCACAAATTCGACAAAGACATTAAGTAGCCGGCGCGCTTCAGATGATGACGAATCTAATAAAACTGTCTCCACCACAAATGTTTGCTCTCTAGATATAAGTGAAGTGAGAAATTCGGCGGCTACTCTAAAACGAGACGGAGATATAGGTGACGACTTGCCTAAAGAGACCTTAGAATTTCCCCCACACTCGCCAACAACAACAAATAATGAAATTTCAGAGACCGAAAGTCTCTATGTAGATCCAGAAACCGGGTTTTTAATGGTATCGAAGAAGCACCCCATTTACATGACTTTAATACGTTTACAGTTGGAGAATCAGGAATTGTTGGCCTGGAAAACTCAACTTCAATCACGGATAAGCCATGAGCGGGCTGAATTGTTGAGATTGAAACAGCTTTACCAGCAAATTATCACCAGGACCACTCGCCCGAAATTAAATAATTCATTGGAAGACCTGTTCACCGTCGATGAGTATGAGCATGCCATTAAACGTTATATGAAAGAGAATGTCTTATTGGAGCACAAGAAGCAAATCCTTGCAAAAGAAGTGTTTGAAGAACAGAAACAATGCATTGCTTTACAAGTGGAATTACGATTAAAAGACTTGCAACCGTTTTGAAAATATGTTCGCTAAAAGTATAAAGTCTAAGTATTATAACGCACTCATTATTGTATAATAATATAAATAATATAACATTCAACAAAATATTTTAAACATATCCCCAGTATTCGCTTCTTTCGTATTCTATTTAATAAATTTTATGATTCGCAAGGATTCTATTCTACGGTTTCTGTGGTCCTTTTCTGCCTAAAATTTAATTTCTAATTTAAATCTTTGTGAAAAGGGTGACCAGAGTATTCAAAATATAAGGCAAAAGAAATTATGCATGTTTTTGCTTCGCGCAACAAAGGTTGCAATATTATATTTCACAAAAAAAAAAAAATATAAAAATAAAAACAAATGGTTTAATTACTAATACAGTTATACAAGCAACAGAGTTAAAAGTGGAACAATATGAAATCCATACAATACTATCTGTCTAAGCCTTTAGAAAAACTGTGTACTTGTTCTTATCCCTCACACAATTTATTAGCCCTCTGCACTACTGTGTTCACAAAGCTACACATATTGAATATTCATGTTTTATTTAAGTGTGGTATGTCTGCGAGAACGTATTGTTAAATATATACATAAATAGTTATAAAAGAAGAGATATTAAATTAAAATCAAATAAAATATGTTGAAGCAAATAATAAAACAAGCAACCATTCAGACTTCAAGATGTTTCTCTACAAGCGGCCAGGTAAATGTAGATAGATCATAACAGATGTTAAAACGAATCGTGGCATTCATTTACGTAATTATTCATTCCTATTAATACAATATGTTTTTGTCTATGTTTAAATGTAGAAAAATTTTAAAGTTGCTGTCTGTGGTGCTTCTGGTGGCATTGGTCAACCATTATCCTTATTATTAAAACAAAGTCATCTCGTAACTGATTTATCTCTTTATGATATCGTTCACACTCCTGGTGTAGCTGCCGATTTATCTCATATCGATACCCGAAGCAAAACTGCTGGTTATATGGGACCAGAACAAATTGACAAAGCATTAAAAGGTACTTTTCAAAAATTTAACTAAATTTTATAAGTAAGACATCATATCATTAAATTTAAACGGTGTAGATAATCGCACATTTCATTGATATATATATATATATATTTCAAGGCATATGTTCTTTCAATGTAAAATAAAGGTTTTTTTTGTACTGAGGTTCCATTTGAAGGCGTCAGAATGTATATGCCCTGTAGACTCCAAAGTAAAAACTGAATCGATCAGCACGTGAATGTCCGCATGTTAATTCCTTTACATAATTAATACAATATGTTTTCGGTAAATGCACGTGTATGTCCGTATATTCGGCACTTTTGCGGTTGTCAATGTTGAGATATTGAGCTGAAATTTTATACAAATATTTGAAGTTTCTTCACGCATATCGTTATTTAAATATAAGAGGCACGCCCACAATCGACCTAAAAGGTATTTACCTGCCATAAAAATTAAACTATAAAATTGGAATTTGGGATAAACATAAAATATAATTTTTCTATCCATTAATGTGTCAAAACTTGGTGCGTCCGCATAACAGATACGCCCATAAAAAACTCTATTGCTCTATTAGAGGACGTAATCACGTTCTTGACACGCTTACTGTTTCTGTGGAGGATATTTAAGGTTTGGCCTAATTTGTCAAATCAATTTCCTTACTGTGTGTGTTGGTGCAGTTAAGTGTAAAAAGTTGTTTCAGTTTACACACTATTGCAATGCCTTAGAAAAAGTGGAATTGTCATATATTTCTTTTCGTATAGTTGTTATCAAGAATGTTTTAAAAATAATATATTTCTTATCATATTCACAGTTTAAATTGTAATCATAATCATAATATATAATATAAATATGTTGTTCGTACGGAATATTTTGAGCAGTGATAAAGCATGTTAAAACATGTTAAGCGGAACTAATCTCATATTTAATTTGCATTTAAAGGTGCTGATGTTGTTGTTATTCCGGCTGGGGTACCACGTAAGCCTGGTATGACCCGTGACGACCTTTTCAATACGAACGCTGGAATTGTGAAGGATATTGTCTGTGCTATTGTGAAAAACTGCCCCAAAGCTTTAATTGCAATAATAACTAATCCCGTTAATACTTGTATACCTATAGCAGCAGAAATATTAAAAAAAGTAAATAATATTTATATACGTGTACGTTTTAAATTGACCAATTCATTGTCATCTAGTCTGGCGTGTACAACCCAAAACATTTGTTTGGTGTTTCCACTTTGGATATTGTACGGGCTCGTACATTTCTCGGTGAGGCCATGTGTGTTAATCCGCAAGATGTTAACATTCCCGTAATTGGTGGACATTCGGGCGTCACCATTTTACCAGTCATATCCCAATGTCAGCCAGCATTTCAAGGGGATCAAGCCACCATTGAAAAACTGACTGTGCGCATACAGGAGGCTGGCACCGAGGTAGTTAAAGCTAAAGCTGGTGCTGGTTCGGCCACATTGTCAATGGCTTATGCGGGTGCACGTTTCACCATATCTTTGCTAAAAGGTTTATGTGGCGAAAAGGGCATTGTCGAATGTTCTTACGTGGAATCCAATGTAACGGAGGCCGCTTATTTTGCCACGCCCCTGGTATTGGGTAAAGATGGTTTGCAAGAAAACTTGGGCTTGCCAAAACTAAACGATTACGAGAAATGCTTATTAGCAGAAGCCCTTCCCGAACTGAAAAAGAACATTCAAAAAGGCATTGATTTCGCAAATGCCTAAAATGTTGTATTTGTAATGCATTCACACTCATTCTCTAACATAATTGTTCTATTTTTAATTAATTGACCATGAAACCAAAATTTTTACGTATGTACTGCTTTATTATCTGTATTGTATTGTATGTCCTGATTCTAGCCAAATTCACAATTAGACAAATGAAATGAATAATGTTAAATGTTAAGATTCATCACATTTTCATTTAATTCATAATTATGTAAATGATGCAAATTAAATTAAAATTAACGAATAATTTTTTTTTTTTTGGGGAATCTGTCGGACTCTATTTCATACTTATGGATAAGAGTCAACAATTAAATGCTTTATCTTTTATTTATTAAGTGAATGTGCAGCAAACATTGCTGGTATTAATGTTTTAAATATTAAACCTTTGCGATTGATTAATTGAATTAATTGAAAAAGTTACAAATCGTAGGTACCCATCCAGCTTAGCGTGCTAAACAATAGCGGATTTCTATCCAAAATATAAATTAAATCTGGCACTGAGGCTTATATAGTGTGGGCGGCAAGTCACTGCCATCGAATTTCGAGTGAAAAACTGCTTAGAAATCATTTGAAAGCCTTTTTTTTTTTTAGTTTTTTGTGGATTTGACCTATTTTTGCTCATTTGAGACAATAACAAATATTTCTTATGTCTGTCTGTTGTTTCCTTTGTAAAGTATCAGGTGGTCTCTATTATTGGAATTTACATCTCTTATAATTGAATTAATTAATATCCTTTAAATGGAGGATAAAAAGAAAAATAGTATAAAAATTGCGCATACGCTCCATCAACCCAATAAAAATCCTATAAGATCCGTTTCGTTTAACTATTTATCTTTATTTGCTTCTTCGTTTTTATGCTTCAAATAAAAGTGATTCAGATTGATGTAGAATTTCGCCCCGAACCACCTTTTTTTCAAGTGTATATACTTTTATATGAACTGTAGATGCATGATCATCACGTACATGTTGTGTACGGCACTAATACAAATGCATTCAATTAAAATCCATTAAGATCAATTTAAAATGTCCCGCATGAAAATGTTGTTGAATAGAGTGCTTGTATGTGTGCCTACCACATAACATATATAAGAATGTGCTTAAACATTTTCGTAAGAGTCGTTTGACATAAAGTTCTTCAGCGGCATACGCACACACCTCTGTTTCAAATAATGCTTCATTTTTTGATAAATAAAAATAAATCTATTGTATACTAAATATTGCTAATTTTAGATTCAACAGATATTGTTACAGGTATGTGGAAATGGGGAGCAGATGAAGTATGAAACAATAAAGTTAGGTATTATCCAAAAGTGTTTTCTTCTTCATGTTTTTTTAAACATATAAAGAGAAAATAGCCACTGTACGGTATATGGGGATATACATAATCTTTGTCATAACATTTGCCACACCTAGAAGAAGGCGTTGAAGATTCACCATAACAAAGTTTATACATTTTGAAACAGCACCGTTTACTGAGCCGCCCTATTCGTGTCTGTTTGTCCGTCTGTCCACAATATTTGAGATATCAATTTCAAATTTAACATTCTTTGGTAGTTGGTGAGTACTTAAGGCTTCACTTCACCACAAATATTACTTATTTTGCATTTAAATTCTTTGTTTGAAAGTTTTTCAAAACAAAAAACCGTTGAGGTTAAGTTTTGTGCTTTGCTCTGTATAGTGTAAACGAAAGGGGAGCAATGAAACCCAATTGACCCAGTTTCTTACTCATTAGGTGCCCTTACAACTTTCAATCAGTTGTTATTATTTAATCAAGCCTCAACCAAGACACCACCACACCACGCACTGCGTTATTATTATATAATGTCTCACAGTTTATTGGAAATTCAATTTACAATTATTTCAATTATGTTATGAGTTTGTTGACTTTGTGGTTGTGTTCCGCATCCTTTTTCTATTAATTACTCATAATTAAGTGACATATTCCAAGGTCATTGGGTATTTTGGTCTAATTATAAAGCGCCTCACTGGTGCAAAGATGACACAAAACATTCAAAATGCAAAACGTCCATAAGTAAATTGATATGGTGATCAATGGTACTCAACTTTATAGTATTACTGGTGTGTGAGTGCTACAGATACAATTAACTTATAATTGATACACTTTGCAAAGCCGGCCGGCGTTTCTCTCAATTGATTTTTATTATATTACATCCAGATTTATCGACAGTGTGATGTTTGTATTGACATATTTTAAAAACTAATTTATAAATGAAACTAATTACGTTTTAATCGTATGCGATTTTAATTTTTACATAAAAACCGTTTTATTCTAATTGTCCGGTTCAAGTTCAAACACCTGATAAACGAATCGAAATTAGTTTCCATTTTTATAACACAATACTAAAGAGTTTTACAAATTGTGTTGTGGATAATGTTTCGCCACAAAAAATCGATATAAAAATATGTCGATCAAATCTAAATTTAGTAAATCTTCCATAAACATATCAGCTTCAAGCTTAGCCCACCCAGTTCTCCCTCTATAATAACTGAAAAGTATTTACCGTTATTTGAAATTTTACACTCGATGCCCTTTGACATCAAACATTATATTTACCAAATTTTAGACTGAAGGTGTCCATATTTTGGGGGCCAGAGTCATTTTTGAATGGACGGATGTACAGACAAAATGTCTTGTTTTATACATTTTATTAAAGACGCGTATTTTTTACAAAATATAAAATTGGTTACAAATCCAACAATCGGATCCAAATCTGCTAATGGGAATATTTCATTTTCAAAGAAACAGTGATTTAAAGGGGAGAGATGTCCTCCAAATTGAGGCAATCGGCTTCCATGAGTAGTTTCATGAATTCTGCAAACGATTTATATTCAGGTTTACATATGCGTGCGCATGTTAATACAGAATTATACACTTACTATATAAAACTAAACAAACAAAGCGTGTAAAAAGGGAGACTGATACAGATGCATTTTTCTTGTCATGGGGACGCATCATGTCTATGCTTAAACGATGCGACAAAAAATAAAATATTTTAAAAATGGAATAAACTTACGCATTAATAACTGGTATGACGACCTGCTGGTGAATCTTATTACATTACATCAACAGTATATGAATAATATTTTCAATATCCTCTACATACAATGGAAGTTATACCAAGTTTTTTATTCCGTTTGCAATGCACAAACAATATAGATTCATATCAGCATAAAAAATCGATAAATCGAGATAGCCATGTCCGTCCGCGTGAATAATTGGCACGCTGAGGTGACATTTTTTACCGATAATTCTAGGTTTTGTACGCAAGTTCTTCTTAGAACGTATGGGTCAAATTATACGCCTACATTGGACAAAAAATCGCTACGAAGCCACGTAGTTGATATTTGTTGCATGTATTTAAAATTATGTGTAATGTATGTTAATGTATAAAAATTAATGTTTCAAAGTTTCACCAGTTTGTATATGGGCAGACACGCCCACATTGTACAAAAATCTTATCGAATGTTGAATTTAACCGTTATAATATATATTTAAATAGGTGTTAAGAGAGGGCGCCATTGTATATATGACAAGCCTCCATTTTAGATATAAATAAGAAGGGTATCTAAAATTTCACCTAAGCCAAGATTTATCATTTTTACTTGTTTCAGATGTGCGATGGTTTGTATGGAACGAAAATCATTGGTTTGTTGGATTGTTGGTCTATCGTACAAAAAAATATGTGTGTGAGGGGACTTGTGATCTGTTGTTGTTTTTTTTATTATTGTATTGTTTAAATTTTTTTTTTTATAACAGACAACAAAACTATTCGTTCTTTATGCGGGATTTTAAATTGATCTTAACGAAGCTTAATTGATCGTTGATGTGTTGGTGTATACATGTATATGATATATAATCGTAATATATAATATATATGTGAAATGTCTATGGCAGCACATATGTATGTGTATGTAGGTAGAACATGTAACGGTTTGGATGGCATAACTTTAGTTGTACTGCGGTATGGTAGAAATGATACTTGAAATCGCCATCTTGCGATTTTATAACGATATAAACTTTTTAACATCAAGTTGTTGTACAAAACGTTGTTATTGTTAATGTTGTTATTATTATTATTGTTATATACGAATATGTTTGTTTCTTATTATTCACTGATTGGAGACAAACATAATATTAAATACATTCAATACTAGTATGCAAAGAGAATCTGTGGATAATACTTTAATCCAACCAACTTGATTGATCGTAGATTTTTAAGGGGCGGAAATAGAGTTGAGTTTTAAATGCAATGCGTAAGAAATTTGTTCCGAATAATTACTTGAAATACGTATCGAAACATAATTTTTCACCTCCATAACAGTTTTACACAATATTGAATTTATATAGAATTCCGGATGCTTACAGTACCATGTTACAGTTCCCATGGTACATAAATACTTATATAATAATTTTTATTTATACATTAATTGCAATGAAAAAAAGAAACAAAATAAATACACTAAAACAAATAAAGGGCGTGGCACGGATCCAATTAGTATATGTGTGTATGTATTACGCATTAACTTTTAAGTCAAATAAGATTCTTTGTAAATTGTGAGCGTGTTTGTTATTCGACCATGCCCCCCTTATTGGCACTTTGATCCATAGGGCACTTGTAAATATGTGCATCAAATTTCAACTTCATAGGTCAAATTTTGTGGCAGACAGAAAGATTTTAGCTTTTTGTGGGCGTGGTTCTTAACAGATATTGCCCAATGTAATTATTGTAACCACCTGTGTACAGAATATAAAAATATATATAAATTTTAGTTTAATATCTTAAAAGTTACCGTGACGTACAGGCACACAATTTTGCATCAATTATAGATTTCTGCTAAATATACTTTATAAGGTCTTTGACGCCTCCTTGTGGGTGTTGTAAACGGAATGATAAACATAGTATATCCCCTTCTCATATTGCGTTACGTACAGGTACATTGTTAGAGTATAATAAATAATATAACTGTGTGAGATGGTAATGCAGTTGAGATGGCAATTAAGTGCAGCCTTTTAGAGGGGTAACTTCACTACATGACAAAGGAAACTCTTGCGCAATTAGGAGAATTTATGAAAATAGCGTTAGCATTAACGTTACATTGCGATAGCATTAACGTTACATTTTAATCTAAAGTCAAGACCTTTGACTTAAACTTTCTTACACATATTGTGGGGTGTGTTTATTTCATTTCACTGTTTCACTGTGCATGAGTGTGGCCTTTTGAATTCCATTTAATTTAAATTATTTCAGATAAGTTTTTATTATAATTTTACAAAACAAGTAAGTATTTACACTACATACATATGATTCACATGAGAGAGAGTAAGAGTTGCGGAGTATGAAAAATTATCTACCGTTCAGTTTAGAAAGAAAGCATTACCTTGCATTGATACCAACCACCAGTTAAAGTAGCAACAGACGAAAATATGCAACATTTTTGTCTAATTATTTTTTTTTATCGTTCAGAATCGAAGAGTGTGTGTTCAGGGTGTGCGTGTTAAAGTCAAATAATTTCATCGATTTTTATGGCCCGCATCAACAAAGTTTTTGTGTCTTGCAGTCAAAATAGATTTCAATCCGTATTCTGCTTATTGTCATTTCAACACACACAAATAAACGTTTACTAGCAATGTACAATAATAGCGTCATATGATTGTATGTTGTTGTTGTTTGAGATCTGTTTTTTGGTGGGAAAGTGCATTTATTGTGTTTTATATGCGGTTCAAGGAGATGTGTAGTATTGATGTAAATAATACGACAAAATATGCGGGACGTTGTAATTTTTTTTTATTTTTAACAAATAAAGTCACTCATGAGAAAATTTGATCAACTTTTATGCGAAATATTTTTTATCTATGAAATATATATTCAAGAAACAGCTCTGCCTTGATATGAACAGCGATTAGAAAGGAAAGTTATAAGCAATAAGTATGCACAGAGAAAGATTTCCACCCACTTATACAAAAACGGACCGACAGACATGGTAAGATTGAATCAGTATTCATAATATAATAACGGGCTAATGCTTAGAATAAAATAATCGAAAACGAAATAACATGGGCGTGGTCTTAAATGTAAAACATACAAGAAAACGAATGACAAACAGCGGATTCAGTTCGATCACATCTAACATTCTTAATGTTTATGCCCAAGCCACATATTTATGTTTTTCTATAATTAGTAATGCTTAGTATCTAACAGTTATAAGTATAGTTACATAATATGGTGTGTGTTGAAATATTATAAGAAGAATTATAAGTAAGATCGTAGAACATGAATGGGCCCATATTTCTCATGCCAACATAACATGATGTATGCGGTGGTATTCAAATGAGTGATACCAGCATAGCGCCAGACGCATGCAAAAAGGAAAAAAGGTCATGATCTCAAGTTATTAGGACGCAGTATGACACGCGAACTGTTCAATGATCTTCAATATAGCCACCCCTCAGTTTATATGAGCATAAGATCACAATATGGAAGAGTGGTGGTGGGTTGTGGTGGTAGAACAAATACCGATATGCTAGAACAGTTTTGTTACACGCATAACAAACAATGTTTGTTGTTAACACGTGACCCATATGAGAATAGAGTGGTGTGGCTAATCGAAATTCGATTTAAAATCTTTTACACTCTCGCCTGAAAAATTGCCTTCTTTTTAGCAAACATTTTAATAATATTTAACTAAAAATTGTTGCATTAATATTTAAAGAATTTTTTTGTAGTATCACAGTAGGTTTGATGTTAATGTTTTATAGCCTTCTATAGATTGTAATACTACATAGTTTTCAGCCTGATTATGCTCTCAACATAAATTGGATGGTATACTAAGTTTGTTGTTTCGCTTATAAGAACAGGGAGAGCAGGTCCTACAAAGAATGTGTATTTTTGAATCGATTTAATCATGTTCGTTCGTATGTTCCACGGTTGCATTTGAAATGAAAATTTTGATATGAAATCAATCAAACTAAATAGACTTGAAATCGATGTGAATGTAATCGAAATTTAATGTTGGTGGTCTTTTGTGCTTAAATGATGTATTCGTGAAAGCAGGCGTGAGAAAAACAAGCATGCATTTTCTGCTAACTTTTCCACAACGTAGAAAAGTTATCCTGAAAAATGTTGTTTTGCTTTCTCAGGACAGGAAAATGCTGGTATCATAAACTAGCAAACGTAGCTGCAGACACTTTTGTAAACAGTAAATCAAAGTGATCGTGACGGTGGTACTCGTTGTAACTGATTCACCGCTTACAGCTTTTATTCACATAGTATTGATGCGTATGGGAAGTTATGCTGGAAGGAAAAATGCCCCAAAAAGTTCAACCCATTTAATGTATACTACATAGTGTGAGCATGTGTGTACAGCAAAGTATTACATTCTCATATATAGCGGTGTCTCTCTTTTGCTTGCATATGGTCGCATGGTTGTAGACTCACACACATACACCACCAATTCACAGCCATTGCTTTCATCTGATTGGTTGTCTGGTGTTAGAAAACGCTTTACTGCTAAATTGAGTATAAAAAGGCAATCATTGCCGTTTGCGGATTCAATTAAGGGCCTCGTGTTCAGCCTGGCATGTTATCGGGTAATGTTCAACTTTATACAGTTATCAGTTTGATAAAAAAAAATGACTTTTAAATAAGCATTGAAGTGAAGAATTTTATTGGTGCTGTGCTGGTGCACACTTAACATTAAAGTTAATTTTTTTGTATAATGTTTTTAAATATGTGAGAAAAATAGAAAAAAAAATTAAATAATTCAAAATTTGTTTTTAGACGCATTACATTCAAATCAATTAACGAATTTATGGTGAGGGGCTGAGAAGCGCCACAAACAAAATGCACAAGTGTCAACCGTTTAATTGTATTATGAAGAAGCCAATAAATGCACTCACTCGTAATCCATTTGTACGAAGTAATTAATTAAACTTGATTTAATTTGTATGCATGCTGTGTTTGACTGATTAAACACATACGAATTATTAAATAGTTTAAAATCAGTGGTTGAGTTGCATTTAGAACGTGTGAGAATATTTCAATTAAGTCTTCTCCTGTTGCTCCAATTAGTGTTTTTTTTTGAAATTATTAAAAATATTTAAAAAAAAATAGTCAAACGTAAACAACATGGAGCATGCAGCCTTCGAAGATCAGATATTTGGAGATTTCTCAGGACCCCTCAGTCCTTTAGGCGCTAAACCGTTAACGCCCACTTCAGCGTCCATAACTGGTGTACCACACAACAGCCTGCATTCGCATTCCGTTATGCTAATACCTTCGGGAGCTGGTGTCATGCAGCACAGTGGAAATGGAGAATTATCGACAACGCAACGTTTGCCGGATTGTAACACTTTGTTGGCAACCGGTTCACCCAAAATGGATCCGTATAAAACGAATACACCCGATTATGGCCAGAAGATGGACTTTGTTAGTAAAATGGGCTGCTATTCACCAACACAAAAATATGAATACAACAGCAGAGAACGTTTACATCAGCACTCGTATTCGCCGCCGCCCAACAACAATGGCCACTCGAATAATAATAATAATAACAATAATAATAATGGTCTGATAACACATAAACAACAACAACAACAACAGCAAATATTACATCATAATCCTGCCGATGGTATGCTCAACGAATATCATGGCCCGCTGCATGGGCACAACAACAAATTAGAATATGACCCTCAACATGCACCACATGCTCATCATGGCCAATCCATTCCATCACATACCATGTACGGCAGTAGTCCGCATCATCATCACCATCAACAACACCATCATCATCATCATAACAGTCATGAAATCATCAATAACGGCATTAATGGTGAACATAACATTTCATTAAACACAAATGGATTAATCAGCACAAACATACCGACCAATGCCAATGGTGATGGTGGCCTGTTGAATGGAACGAGTAGCTGTGGTGGAGCACAAGCATCTAACAATTCTCACAATGGTGGAGCATCGAATGCCAATATCAATGGTTCCTCTCCGTCGGGCAGCTCGGGCGTAAAACTCAATAAAAGCAAACATGACGATATGTGCTCCAGTCAAAATGTTGACAGTTCAACTAACGGTCCCCCAAATAGTGTGATCGGTATTAATAATAATTTAATAAACAATAACAATAACAACAACAATGTTACACTAGCAGCGAAAAAAAGTGATAAAAAGAAAAGTGATCCGAACGGCCTTAAAAAGAAGAAAACCAGGTAAGTGCGCTAATGATTGCGTTTGGGATTAAAATCACATTTCATTCATTTACATTTTCTTGGACCATTAATGCATTGTACATGTTTCCCCTTGGTTTAAGCGAAAACTGAAATATCCTTAACAGAGGATAAACTATTGCTTTTTCGTAAATTGTGGGTGTGTGTATATTATACCCATTTCCATTGATTTAATTAGCAACCCGCTTCGCATTTTCTTACGAAATTTCATTTCGATATCTCAAAATTTACGACCATAGCATTATCAACAGTAGAGAGAAATACATTGGAAGGGATATACTTGGATCGATTCTGATTTTGATACAATAATGTATTACATATAAAACTTTCCACTTAATGGGCATATTTTTGTAATGGACATACGGACAACACTGAATACAAATAATGCGTTAATCAATAATTATGCGATTTTTCACCATTTAAAAAAATATCAAAATTTACGATTACGGGAGAGTGCCAGCATTGAAGGACTTATCTAGTTCGACTCAAATTTTGATGCTGATCAAGAAGTTTATACATTTTTTAGGCCACCTTCTGGGTGTTGCATATGAAAAGATCAATTTAATAAACTCCCCCGCTCCCCATTTTAAAAATATTGAACAATTATTATTCAAACATGTACTTAATAGCCGACATGTTCGCTTGTATGATTTGTTTTTAGGACGACATTTACCGCGTATCAATTGGAGGAGTTGGAAAGAGCATTCGAGAGAGCCCCTTATCCGGACGTATTTGCCCGCGAAGAGTTGGCTATTAAATTGAATTTGAGTGAGTCACGGGTGCAGGTGTGGTTTCAAAACCGTAGAGCCAAGTGGCGTAAACATGAGCCCCCCCGTAAAACTGGTTATATAAAGACAAGCACTCCACCCACCGCAACTCTGAATAATACACTGGCAGCACCGTTCGCTACCTTTCCTCAAACTGCAACTGTAACACCACCTGGCAGTATGGACAGCTGGACCAGCTACCAACCGCCTTATGAGTTGACACCACAATTCAGTCTATTATCTCCAGCAGCCAGTCCATACGGTACCTACTCCAGTCAATATGGCACTTATGTGCATGAATCGCAATTATTTCCGATGCGACACTTTGAATATGGCAGTCCGCCCAGAATAGAGATGAACGGCCATGGGAGTGGCGGCGGCGGTAGCGGTGGTGTTAGTGAGGACTCGCATAAAATGCACTCTTCGGATAGCGCTTATGTGACCGGATCGGGAATGGTTGGGGAGGAGGTAACGACCACACATTTGCCAGACGGTAGCACTATTCAGTTGGTGCACCAACAAAATGGCACTGTTCCGGGTAAATATTTGACATCGGATGAAGGGAAATATATAAGCGTAGGACCGGTACCACAAACGTTCAACACTTTGGACACCAACGGTACAAGCGTTTGCCATTTGAGTCAAGATGCTGCACATCCGCACGCAACAACGCATGACAGTACTGTTGCTGTCCTCAAGCAACAACATTATGTCAATGTGAGCACTCCAAATGGCACAGCTGATGATCTCACAGATGCCAATATACAAACTGTGATTAAAAGTGAAGACAGCAACGGTCAACAATCGCAGCCACCGCAACATCATCCAAATGGTGGCATTGCCACGCACAGTTATGTGTTGCCGCCTTTTTTGCATTGAAAGAAATGTTGGCACCTCACACCAATTATAGAAAATTTCAGTCCGGATTTAGGAAATCATAGGAAATCGACTCAAACAAAGGTTTGATGAAGATGCACTGAATTTTTATACAACAACGTTCACTCAATGAGTGCGATGCATTTCTTTCAATAATTTACCGTTAAACGTATGCACGTGTATATATCATATAACGCATGTAGTGTAAATAGTTTGAATAATTGCAGGATAATTTCGATTACAACAAAATCCAAAGTCTTGCCAAAGCTTTATTTATAATAATAAAGTACAGTAAATACGTGTTGCTGTCGAATCAAAAATTCGTCATAATAATACCGTACACCATTTGGTTTGCTTTTTATATCTATTCTTTAGAAGTCACTTCTTGAAAAAAACATTAAAAGCATTATAAATCAATGTTACGTCAAATACATTTTTTTTATTGCCATCTAATCAACTATATATTTTAGTTAGCGAAACCAAGTGGTGATTGGTTGGATTTAAAGAGTTAAAATTAAATGTTTAAATTAAATAATTATGATTTTGATCCTTGGATAATAAAGAAAAAGAAAAAGATGACTGATCCAAGTTATAATTGTAAATTTTTTCTATTCAAAATACATTCCTTGTGCCTTACCACGGTCGTATTGTTCACCCAAAATGTAAATAAAAAGTTGCGCTCTTACGACAATAATTTATTTTTTAATTAGTAGTAGAACGAATCATTTTTACAATACTTTATAACTACACTGTACAATATCCATTCTATATAACATAAATGGGTAAAAAAAAAAAAACATAGTGAAGGCTTTGAAAAGGATGCTGATTATTTTCTTTTTTTATATGTTTTGGAAAAATGTACCCTTTTTTTAAATTGTAAATAATTTTGTTAAGACATGAGAGCCGTTTGGAATGAATAGATTTTTTTCATTTCAAGATATTTAAAGATTTGTGTTTATAAATGTTAAAAAATTCTGCACAAGCTTTAAATGGCAACATTTATCTCTTTGGTTTTGAAGCCATAAATAATGAAATTTTGTTTTGAAATAATTTTAATGAAACGTTTTATCTTGCATCCAAACTTGATTAAGTTTGGTTTTTGAATAAGATTTTTTTATTTGTAAGAGAAAATTTTACGCAAATAAATAAATACAAATATTTATTCATATGATTAAATTCAAGTTGGCTTAGGTGAAAACTTAAATACCTTACACAGGTACATACAACCAGTGAACGTGACAGGTACATAATTATGTTTTCTTTCAGCTTGTAAGGCGAGTTTTATATGGAATATGGTATGGACCCTGCCCATTTTTAGTATATCCATGGAAGGGAAATTTCAACTTCGTAGCAAATGAATAGATTTAAAATGATTTTGGGTGTGGCCTTAGTACAATATAAATAGAAAAAAAAAAGGTGCCGCAACTAGAAAAGCTTGTAGATTATTTCGGTTTAATATCGATCCTGGGAATTCCAACAACAGACGAACTTACGGATAGATTCGGTTTTTGATATTGATCAAGAATATAAATACTTTTTAATATCTCTGACACGTCCTTCTAGATCTTGCAAATGGATTTACAAACCTAATATAACCCTCATCTCATTGATTGAAAAATTCATATTTCTTAAAAATCTTAAAATACAACTTTTGTAAAATTGTAAAAATTGTTATATTTCATAAATGCACAGTAAGTGGCTTCAGCATAAGATGGCCTCCCATTTTTATCATACTGCAAAATGCCACAATTTCAAACACATTCTTATTGGTGCTGGGAAAAACTATATAAAATGTTCGTTATAATACTTATCAATTGTCATTTGTTGTTAATATGTTTTGAAAAAATGGACTTATCCCACTTCCCATCTAAAAAGCTTATGCGTACCAATTAACGTGTATGCAAGGTTTAGAAAAGAAAACCTTAAACAATTAAGAAACGTATAAATAAACATTACAACGGTTGAGTTGTTGCATTAGGATTGTGTGATGACTGTTTTGTGTCCATTTTTTTCAATTTCATCCCAATTTGTACCTTCAAAGAATGGATGCCCTTTAATTTGTTCGCACTCGAAGCGCTCTTCGATCGTCTGCTTTAATAAATTCTCCAATAAATCACACGCTGGAACTGTTAAATCAACATTTTCTGGATACTGTATAACGCCATACAAATCTATTCGTCCCGGGTGCGTCAGCTTAAAAGGCTACATTCGAAATTAATCTTATTAGCAGTTGTAACTATTTTTTCAACTTTTAATAATTTTTCTATTAAACTTTTGGTGCGATGAAGAAAACACCCTCGTTGCAAAACAAAAGCAAGAAAACTAAATTTGGCTTAGATCAAATATTAAATACCCTCCATATCCACAACGGTGGGCGAGGCAAATATATATATTTTGCGTCTTCTAAAGAATGTATGTAAAACATATCAGCTTGCAAGTCTAGTTTTATGGTGAATATGATTTTTTGTAGATTGAGGGTGTGTTTGTTATCCGACCACGCTTATTTTTGGCACATCGGTAGATAAGATAACCACATATAAGTGCACCAAATTTCAAGTTCATAGGTTAATTTTTGTGGTAGATATGAAGGTTTTTGTCGATTGTGGGCGCGTTTGTTAATCGACCTCGCCCATTTTTGATACGTCGATAGATGGAATAACTATAGATGTACGTAATAAATTTTAAGTTCCTAGGTCAACTTTCATAGCAGACATTAAGATTTTTATTAATTGTGGGCGTATATGTTATCCGGCCACGCCCATTTTTATCACATCAATGGTTAAGGTAATTTTAAATGTTCGTACTAATTTTCAACTTGATAGTTAGTTAAATTTTTGCCGCAAATATATAAGTTTTTGTTAATTGTGGGCGTGTTTGATGACCGATTTTACCTCATCACTAAGGTGGAGGGTATAAAAGCGATGCAGACACCTCCGTACGTATTTTTTTGCATATATATTAACATATTATGATACACTTACCACGCCAACGAGTAGTTCGTACAAGATGACACCATAACTCCACCAATCTGATTTAAATCGTAAAGGACGTTCGGGTGCAACAAAGTGATTTTCTATTGCCCAAGCGCTTGAAGTCTTTTCCACGTAACTATCTGAATGCATGCCGTCATTTTTATAGAAATAGGTTAAAAGCAATTGTCCATCATCACCCAACAATAGATTGTCGACATTCAAATCTCTGTAATATAATATATTACGAATGTATTCTATAATGATAAGATTATGCAGGTTTACCCTAAAATGACACCTTTATTATGTAAACTGTGGATGGCGATTAATAATTCTCGGGCCCATTGTTTTATGCATGTTTCTGGTAGTTTGGTTTGAGTATTCAATGGTAAGTCAGCGGTTTTCTTTGAGGATTGTTTTACTTCACTCGACTGTTCAATTTGTGTTAAAGTGTTTGAAACCGATTGCAGCAACTTTTTCGAATTCTCCACAATCTCGTCTACGTCATTTGCGAGGTGGGTTGATTCAATTCCCGTACAACATTCATTATTTACAGCAGGAAATAATTTATCAAAACTGGATAGTTTTGGAACACCGTCTGTTTTATGTGAGTGTATGTAATCAAGTAATTGTCCACCCTTTGCTAATTGAAGTAGTAAAAATATTTTTTGTTCGTTTTGAAAGAAAGCTATTAACTCTACCATGTATGGTATGCGTTGAGGTAAATAAATAGTTTGGGTGGACGAGTTGCTTGACGGCTTCTCTATACCCTTAATTATGTAATATTGTAGCTGTTTCGGCTCATTTACACAGCTAACCAATAACACTTTTTCACCGAAAATATTTATGACTTTATATTGTGCCAAGTGACTCCACGGTTGCTCTAAGGATATTAATGTTGCTGAGTTATTGTTGCCAGGAAAATCTACAACCAATTCAACATTGGTTTTCATGTTTAAATGTGATAAAAGTTGGGGATCCGCTATAAGTTGTTCATCAATATCCTTGGCTCGACTTAAATATTTTGCAATCTTGGCTTTGGCAACAAGGCGGCGCTCTTCATCCCCGTCTTCTTTGGAGCCGTCTTGTAAAATTTCTATTCCACATTTATAACGTAATGAAGCGTCGTGATAATTAAGGTTTACTTCTGCTTGCACGGCATGACTGAATTCTAAAGCAGCCTTATATATATAGTCACCATCATAATCTTTCATAGAGAATACAGGAGTAAGCAGCGAGGATCTATCATGCTTTGAAAATTCTTCCTTGCTTTCTAAATTGTTTACAACACTTTTTGACTTTTTAATTTCTTGTTTAATTTCTAAATCTTGCTGCTGGTCATAGTCAACTTTATCATTATCAAATTTTAAAAACTTTTTTGTAACATTTTTCAAGTTTTGATTTACACTTATAAATCCTTTGGATGGGCTTTTATTTGTCAAGTTAATGTCACTGAAGAATTGTTCGAATGCATGACATGTATATAGTGGAGGATATTGAGCGGCAAAATCCAACAATTGCAAGATAAATTTCTTTCGCCTTTGAATTACTTCAGCATCAAAGCGTTTAAAGTAATTGCAATTTTCAATTTCCGGCAAGTGCCCAGGAAGTTTTAAACTTTTAAATTTTTGCTTTATTTCTCGATGTAAGCGCTTTATATCATGAAAACGCTTCCAAACCACCAAACAGGTTAGAGCTTGTGGTGTAGATCGAGGAAACACCTTCAATATTAATATATTTATATAAATATTTTTAAATTTTTATTATAAAATGTCTTACAATTGAGGTGATTTTGTAAACCGTATAACCGTTAGTATGGGTTTGAGTATCTGTTACTGTGAAATTGTGAATCCATCCTCCAAAACTAGTACACATGGTTTATATATGACGTTAGTTTTTACACATTAATATAATTGGCCTCTTGGTATGTGAATATTCTAAAAATTTTATATTTCTAACGATTCCGTAAAAATATATTTCTCCTATACAATTTTCCTTCCTGTGTCAGCCAGCTGTTAATTGATGTTTGAGTTAAAAAACAATCTAAGTAATGGTCAAAATAGAATGCGAGCATTTATGCACATAATTATTAAATCAGGCGTGGTTTCTTTTTTCTCTTAGATGTAATCGAATTTGTTAGAAATTTACATTTAGGATTTTATCATATTCGTATTAAGAATGGTGCTGACAACCGCCACTGCGAAGGCCGGTGGCAAAGTCAGTCGTAGCCAGTCATGTGCTTTTGTAATCATAGGCATTGTACATATATGTTTCTAAATTCCTTATAGGAACATATAGATTGTATGTACCACCGCAGCATTAGAATATATGTATATGACGTAGATGCTATTTGTGTCAATTAATGATGAAAAAATGAAATTGAAAATGGAAAGGATTAATAGCGCCATCTGGTGAAGGAAAAAATAACTCTTTGTTTTTATCGCTTTGTTTTTGCGCCATCTTGAGAAGAATGAAAGTTTGCAAAATATTTAAAAAATTAAAAATGAATGAACTACACTACTACAAGGCTACAAAGCAACATAGCCGTGTTTTGAAGGTGCTAGAAAGGGACAATATTAGTTAATTCTTTTAGGTGCGGCCATATTGATTGTAGCAAGCGACAAAGAACGAAAAACTAGTGTGACAACGATTTCTTGCAAATGAAAAAAAGCAACGGCGTAATCAAGCATTCGTGAAAGTGTGCATATTTGTTGTAAAATTGAACTGATAAATTAAACAAGTATAAATTATTTAATTATTTCATAAAAAATATCTGAAAAGTTCTGTTAAAAGAGTTTGAAAGATAAGTTGTTCAAAATAACTTTTGTTGTAAAAGCACATTAAAGAAAGGACCACAGAAGCTACAAATAAATTTTTTGCACAATGTCCGAACGTGAAAATAATGTTTACAAGGCTAAATTGGCCGAACAGGCAGAACGCTATGATGGTAAGTTCAAATTATACAAAATTGTAAACGATATTTAAATAAAAGTTCAACATTGGTTTCTATTCAATTACGTCCGTACGGTGTCTATGACTGTGTGGCGTCATACTATATGATGCGTCAGCGTCTTCAAAACGACGTCTGCATAATTCTTCAGAAAAACGCATTTCTTTTCCCGGCAAAAATATTTAGAGTATAATAGGATGCTTAGAATTTTATGCATTTTTCGTTTGGAAAAATCTTTAAGGAAACCAGTGATTTCGAAATTATAGATACAGAAAAGTCAGACAATTTTTTTTTTCATATGTATGTGTGGGGGTGATGCCTAAACATTTTATATCTGAGTAGGGTGGTGTCTGACGAGCTAGTAGTCAAACAATTGTACAAACGCAAGGGTAGTTTGCATTTAGAATAATCTTCTATTCATTAAAATTTTTGTTTTCGAATATTTCTGCCGTTCATTTCAATTGTTATAGAATTTAAATATGTGTTAATTTTGTACCTGCGTAAATGTATGTACGTAAGCGAGAATAACTATATTTTACATATACATACAATCTTACTATGTATCTATGAAGACGTTGACAAGAACGGTTTCGCTATATGTGCTTTTGTGTGTGATTCCAGCTACTTGGAAAATTGTTTAAGCCGCTTGTATTTTGAATTTTCCTATTTTTCGTATTTTTTTTTTGTAGAGAGGAGCGTTTTGTTTCATATATGAGTTCGTTTTTGTTTTGTTGTAATCAGCGCGAAAAATCGATGAATGAATCGATCGTTGTTAGGAGAACTTTTTATACACATTGTAGGGTTACCAAGTTTATATGGTGAGTTGTCATTTAAGAAATAGTTTTGCATTTTCGTTAATTAAAGGGTTATTAAAAAGTAGCGGTGATATGATCTTTGAAAATTAGAAAAAAAAAAAAAAGTTAAGGAGAGGAATTCTTAACATCTCGTTTGGTTTGTTTTGTTCAAAGTGTTGGATGTTTTTAAAGCAAGAATGCAGGTAACCCTACTGATTATTACTCACCGCTTCTTTTGCGGTTAATTTTGTAAAATGTTGTCTTTTATTATGTGTGTTTATATATCTGTTATTTTTATACTATTCACCTTATAGTTCGTTAGTAACACCATCTTTAAGACGGCGTAACCCTATAAACGATATTTTTACTTGATTAACTTTGAAAGTTGAGTTGATCTAAAGGAAATTTACTATAAGTGTATTTTATTTAATGAAATTATTTAAGTTAATTAAACTTTGCAGCCTTTCCACTTGATTAATTTCACATTAGGTAAAATGGCTTAGACTTTAATTTTGTGACTATAGAGAAACAGTCATCAAGTTTATTAGAAATTATATGTTTATTATATCAAAAACGTGCGCTGCTTTTTCACTTTCGCTTAAAATGACCATTTTTGTCAATGTAATACCATAAAAGCATCATTTATATATAAAAATATAGATGATGTGATGTGATGTGATGATGTGCCTACGTTCAATTAAATGATATATTTATATTGGTTTGTGCATAGTTTGAAAACATCTTTTCCAAAAAATCTCATATCTAGTTTAGAATCGTTTATATAAGCATTAGAAGCAATGTGCGTGTTTTACTTGAACAGCTCTCCTTCCTCCGTACCTTTGTATTATTAAAGCTACCATCTTAGACCAAATATCCGGTTTTCGGGGTAATTTGTACAATCAATGCCAATAACTATAACGCTGATATATGTATTTTTAACATGCAGCATAACTAAGCATTAATTTGTAATTTGTTCGTATGTCCTGAAATTTCAAATTTACGTGAAATGCGCATGTGCTTCAAATCCGCAATCTTAAGATTACATTCACAACTATTTTAGTTTTATCTTAATTACACACACGCACACATAGTATTTTTCATGTTACAAAAGCCTAAATTTTTTCATTTATTTACTCTTTGGTTCGTCTGGGTATAAAATGTTGATTAGCGTAAATTTCAAGGTTTTCCAATTTTACATTCACAATTCTAAGCTAAACAATCATTATGTGTATGTGTTCACGAAGAGTATGGCGATGGACTTGGTGCTTTTTTATGTTCAATTATAAAATTTTTTTATGGAAAAAGTATGAATTATCATAATCGTACACATAAAATGTATTCCAAATGAATTTTACTCTGAAGTGAATGAATTTTTTAAAAATGTTTAATTTTTTTATGTGTATTTAACACAGAAATGGTTGAGGCTATGAAGAAAGTCGCCTCTATGGATGTTGAGTTGACCGTGGAGGAGCGCAATTTGTTGTCGGTTGCTTATAAAAATGTCATAGGTGCCCGGAGAGCTTCCTGGCGTATAATAACTTCTATTGAACAGAAAGAGGAGAATAAGGGAGCCGAAGAGAAACTCGAAATGATAAAAACCTATCGCGGCCAAGTAGAAAAAGAGCTGAGAGATATATGTTCTGACATATTGAATGTGTTGGAGAAACATCTTATTCCATGTGCTACTACAGGCGAAAGTAAAGTCTTCTACTATAAAATGAAAGGTGATTATCATCGTTATTTGGCTGAATTTGCAACCGGTTCGGATCGTAAAGACGCTGCTGAAAATTCATTGATTGCCTACAAAGCAGCCAGCGATATTGCTATGAATGACTTGCCGCCAACGCATCCCATCCGTTTGGGTTTGGCGCTTAATTTCTCGGTAAAATATTAAAAAAAAAATTAATTAATAATTACAGCAAATAAAATGAAAACCCCTCTTTCTTGTTTTAGGTGTTTTATTATGAAATTCTTAATTCACCGGATCGCGCCTGTCGATTGGCGAAAGCAGCTTTCGATGATGCCATTGCCGAATTGGATACCTTAAGCGAGGAGAGCTACAAAGACTCTACACTTATTATGCAATTATTACGGGATAATCTCACATTATGGACGTCTGATATGCAGGCTGACGGTAAATATATGTGGGATCAATAACAGGGCGCGAATCTAACATTTCATTTTGATATTTTAGGTGATGGTGAACAGAAAGAACAAATCCAAGATGTTGAGGATCAGGATGTGTCGTAATTTAAGTAAACCCCCGCTCTCCTTTAATAAAACAAAAGAACACTATATGCATTTCTTACTTCTAAAATTGTACTCCTTTTTTTTATAATTACCGCTCCACTCTAATTTCGATCCTTTCGTTAATGATTTTGTATAGTTTGGTGTCAAAATATAAACAAATCAACCGATCGATCACCAATCACAACTTTTCGAATGCAGCATATATAGTATTATTATTATATAGATAATAATATCAGTTGAAACATCAAATGTTGTCAGAAGCTGCATTTCTTGTAATGCCACGATCCTCCAATTTAGCACTCGACCGCAATATATCTGCCCAGTTCAAGCATCCACTTCCATTATCTACCAGCCGACTTGCTCTCCACATTCATTCACATAATTAAATAAATTTTTTTTTCACAATTTCGTTCGTTTTAAGGCATTTCTTCGCGCCCATTGAACTGTGTGAACTTTTTTTTGCATTAATATATAATATGATAATATTTATAATTATATAAAGCAACAAAAAGAAATACATCAGATTAATAATAATAATAATAATAAACAACAACAACAACCACAAGAAAGGACAATTTTTTCAAAATAAGTATTAATATGAGAAAAAGCAACAGACAGCAATTGGGACAACACCACCACCACTCACATACTCATTCTAAACGTGTACGATGGCGAGAAGAAAACTAATGCTAATGCTAACATAACAATGCGCACGCAGAAACTTCCACATCGACCAACAACTGTATACACGACCTACAACGTACATACATATGCACGTATATTTATTTATAATAATATACATACATACTACAGCAATACATGCTACAACACACTATTTAAAATTTAGTAACAGAAATTTCTTACCAATCAAATTATGAAGAGAAGCAAAGAAGGAGAGAGAGACCTTGAAATATATGAAGTGAACGTGAACTAAATCTTAATTTTAAGATAGAACTATAAATACGAATTATAAATAAATTAATTAAAATTCTGTTCGTCACATGAAAAACAACACAAAACATGCGGATGCTCTTGTAAGGTTTAAAGGGGTGAGAAAGTAAATATATGCAAGAGAGAGAAAAAGGAACAAAACTATTACATAATAACATAATAACTAAAGAGAAGGCTGGCAATAAAAAAATAAAATAAAGTGGAGATGGGAAACAGATCTCTATTTAAACAAATACTTTAGAAGAGCATCAAATGCGAACATGTTCTCAAATGCTCGAATCTCTTGAATTGTTCGCTCTTTTGTCTAGGCGGGCCATTTCATACAGGCAACTGTAAGTGACAACCTCTTTACCTGACCACAAGGAGCCATTGCTTACCAGCTCAGATATCCATTATTGCATTGTAAATTTATGTAAGAGTAGGAAAGTATAAAAATTAGATCCATTTGTGGTAGAATTATTATCGATCCTTGACAAATTTTCTGAGATTTAAAAAGAAAAAAACACCCAACACATATACATATAGATTATTCAAAAATGAAACTTCGAAAGCCATTCCGAAATTCCATTTTAACAACTACACATACCAGTGAGTTGAAGTTCAATTCATTTGTAAAAATTATATTTCATACAAGTAAGCAAAAGTGAAAGGTAGCATGTTGCAAATAGAATAAAAAAAAGTATGGAGGTATACAAACAATTTTAAAAAGCTCAATAATGTTGCTCCTGCAGTACAGTTTTTGGGTTTCCCTGCATACACAAGTACGCACACAATCGACTAAACTAACCAACAGTAAATACATTACATAAAGTCTAGAGCAACTTATCATTTCGATCATAAGAGTATATTATAATTAAAACTAAATACACAAAATAAAAGCAAGATTCTTTTTCCAATAAAAACAAAACTTAAAAACCAACAACTAATCCAATGATCTTCATTGTATGTTAACGATCACTATGTGCACAGAACTGGAGGTTAAGCATTTTCATTGTCTTGGCAGTGCTGTACCTGCTGTGTATGCGATAAATATTAAAAAAAATCTTTTTTTTTTCAAATCTATTTATTTAAACTTACATTTAATTTGATTGTTAAAAATACTTTCGAAACCTAAATCGGTTAAAAAAATGATTCTGATTCAATTCTATTGTAGCCGCTTTATTAAAATGTTTAAGCTGTCGACAGGTTTCTCTTGACCATCCTTTGCAATGTTGTAAATGTCAATAATGTCGTTCAACACTTGATGCTGAAATTCAAGGCATTAAAACGTATAAATTTTAATGACATAACTTTCATATACCATATGTTTAACGTTCAAAAGCGATTCGTGCTTCTTCGCCAGAATCCATAAGTTAATAGTCAACTGAAATGTTTGCGTTTTGCTTAAGTCAGCGTAACGCACAATACGCATCAAGAGTTCTAGGGCGTAAGTGGCTTGGATTTTGAATTGTTGTGCCCCGCCCAGTAATTTCAACTGAGTGAGAATAAGCTCCACCACATAGTTACAGAGATTATTCACTTCAGTTAAAAATTTGGGATCATGTCCATAAAGTTGATCATTTGATATCACTGGAAGAGTGTTGGAAACCATCATTACGTGACACTACTTTCTTTACATAAAATCTATGTTATACCGCCATGTAAACGATAGGGAAACTCCTCCAAGCTTTGTACGTAGAGCATATCTAAGGCGTTTAAAAATATTGTGATTGGACTAATACTAGGGTTGGTGAAGGGAAATTTTAAAACAGCCTCGAGTAAAAGGCGCAGCAGATACAGTACACCCTGTTCGGGACTGTCGGGCACTGAAACTATAATGCCCAACATGTTGCTTGTAAAAGAAACCACATAGGAGTCCAGGTTCTTCGTTTCATCTTCCACTTCAACGCTACCAGGCAATTCGGGTATCAGGTTTAATGCTGCTTCAAAACAAGCATCACCTTATAGATATAGATAATAGACAACAAAAGCAATGAGGCGGCAATTTCGGTACATATTCATTTATGATTGTTATTACATTGTCCCAGACACTGATTCACCAAAGCCATTTGACCGCTTAACATATACAAATCCATCTGGCGTGGCACGTGCGCAATACTTGGTATTGTAATATAGCAGAAGGCTGTACAAGCCTTAAGAAATCCTAGAGTCCTCCGCGTATGCTTGCCATTCACAATAGCGTATGTTTCCATTGCCAGTTTAATAACCGCATATACCAACGTGCTGTAAATGGTGTCCTGCAAGTTGCAGAAAGTAGCTCGCGCTTCAACATAGAAATTCAACTGACGCTCCAAGTCTCGTCCAAAGTGCACCTTTCGTATAAAATAACTAATCAGTTGTGATATTTGGCGGCGTTCATCTTCAACGGTCACAGCACTGTTAATGAAAATATTTTTACGTTTCTGCCTGCTGCATGAGTTTTATAAGCGTGTCTACTTTACGGAATTGTTGAGTATTTTCCCCATATGCATCAGTGCATTAATCACTACAGCATCTGTGGTGCACTCTATACTGTTGCGTTGATATGTGATTAAAATGAGTTTGCATGCGTCCAGCTTGGCAGAGTCTTTGTGGAATAAATCTAGAAATGGCAGAAAATTTTCCTGTAGAAATGTGGTTAGTATTCGTATATGTATATGTATGCATATGTACGGGAAGGGTGCTCGTTACCTGTATTAGTATTAGTTCAATATTTTTCTGATATTGCAAAATTTTATTTAAAATATTATTAAGCTGAGCAGCATGTGTTTCGCATATTTTCGAGGATGATAGACGTTTTGTGATTTCGCCTAGAAAACTGTTCACTTCGCTTATCTGAAATTGTTAATTAGCACTTAATACATTAATTAATGGATATAAATTAATTGCGTTATGTACCGGAAAATTATTTGCTATAAATGTTGACCAAGTTTCCACACAGGTTATGTATTCCTCGGCATCAGTAAAAGTGTTGATGATTTGAAATGCTTCTCTCAAGAATGTAGAACGGTCGTCACATAAAGGGGCGCAAATGCTTACTGCAATACCAAGTGCCCGGAATAGTTGTGCTTTAGAAAGGCCTTCAGTTTGGCATTGAGATAAAATGTTTAGAATTTCCATAGCATGTATTGTTATAAATTCTGGTTTGAATGCTTGCAATATTGACAATAAAAGTGGACTACTGCAGAGGTCGTTTGTTATTATATTTTTTATAACTTTTGCTAAAACAAATTAATAATTTTTTCTTACCTGTTTTTAAGGAACTTTACTTCTTTTAAAATGTTTTCACTATAGAGGGCATTTTTGTAAGTCATGGTGAGTAAAATGAAATTCAAGGGCGGTTCATATAAAGATAAATACTTTGACATATCGACTCTTTGCCGATTCAACTCAAATCGTAGGGGACCACTGAAAATCTATTTATAACAAGAATATTAAAAAGTTTATAAGACTGTGTTCAACTTTGGGTTTTTGCTACCGTATAATAAATGCTTAGAAAATCTTTGAAATTGTGGTATATGTAGTCCTTCGTGCTGGTGACTGTTATACCCACTCTCACCAAATAACAGCGAATGTAAATAGACACCAGAGGATCACCAATGCCACGAATCATTTGTGTTAAACGATTCAGGATCAATTCAAAAGAGCTGAAATACAATGCAAACACATTATTTTATAACTCAACAATATTACTTATGTTAAGTCCAATCATTTGATATCGTATGCCACGTAGTTTCAACAGTTCCATTTAAATTGATTTAGTGGTATCACTACAGACGACTTATTATCGTATATCATGTCGTGAATAATTTTTGTAGGCAAAAAGGTTGTAAAAATGCCGTTAAACAGAAATTTATATGAACTGTTACTGAGATTTAAAAAGTGGATTTGTAAAAGTGATGCATCCTGACCATCTGCCTTAAGTGGTGTGGATTATAACAATAACTTACCAATCGTTTAAAAATTCGTAACATTTTAAAATGGCCAGTTCTACATAAAGCCGT
Organism: Crataerina pallida; assembly: GCA_949710015.1. Taxonomy (NCBI): domain Eukaryota; kingdom Metazoa; phylum Arthropoda; class Insecta; order Diptera; family Hippoboscidae; genus Crataerina; species Crataerina pallida. The sequence goes on along the minus strand of OX453290.1, from coordinate 31,117,855 downwards.
GGCAATAACTCCCTAATGGAAGCCACTTTAAAAAACCAGTTCTGACAAGTATCACGAGCACTTTCACTATTTCCCTTACTCAACCCACTGAAATTATAGTCAACATTAAGGATTAGCTAAAATGGCTTAAACGTATAAACACTCACTCGGATGTATTTTTAGTCTTTAGCTTTAGGCGCTCATAAACCAGTTTACCAAAAATATCCAATACATCAGTAATTAATACAAATTGACTGGGATAGAATGACAGAACTGAGGTGTCTGCTAACATTTTTGCACATTGTATAGCGATTTTTAAAGATTTGACTCTTTGATCGTTGTGCCAAGATTGTGTCAGTTCATGATTTAGTTGCTCGATCCGCTGTATATACTCCTGTTGGGTCAAATCTTTCATATGACTTACTGAACTGTCCTCAAAATGGTCTAACTGCTCCAAGCGAAATTTCACTTTATCGGAAACAACAGTTTGAGCCTTTACTAAATGTTAAAATGAAAACATAAACGCATGTTCGTAAGAATTTTAATAATGAATTTACAAATGTCTGCGCCTGAAGCTCCCACATTGCCAGTACTCAGAAAACTAGTAGATATGGAAAGTTTTTCAGAAGTGATGAATTTATTCAATATACTTAAACGTTTCGCATTCCAGGATATGCTTTCATCAATGGCAGCATCTTGTTCACGTTTTTTACTTTTCAATTTTTGAAATGTTTCCTTTAATAGCCAAACTTTGCGTTGGTTAAGTGATCTTGAATAATTACAGAAATACCTTACATACATATTCTGTGACCATTTGTGACAGAGGATCCTTTAACTCTTGTTCTTGACGGGCAAATTGTGACAAAGGATCTGTACCGTCCATGGTCAGCAATAATGTATCATTTAATAGTGACATACTAGACGATCTGCTATTACTGCCACTTCCCAAATTGGGCGCCCGCGTACCCTTACTGTCCACCATTGTTACAGTGGCTACTTTAAGAGGATGTTCTAATACTATCGAACTTTTCAAATATTTTTTTGTGACTGTATATAGACGAGGCACACATTCCCTGAGAAATTTAATAAAAATTATAAAAAGAAATTTTTTCACACTTCTATTTATATTTTTTTTACCAATCACTAGCCATGGTCAGTGCGTATATTTGGCCCAATTAAATTATTTCTTATTAAAATGGTTTTTGTACTTTATTCGTTTGTTAAACCAAAATAAAATTCTGTTGCACAGTGGGGATATATATAGTTGCCATATTTTGCTAATTTTTATTTACAATTGGTAATTAATCAGCTGATTTTATGAAATTATTACAACTCTGTGTTTTGTTTGTGCATCGTTTCCCACACTTTCTTCAACAATTTGTTACCGTTACCGTTTGGCATTATTTAAATCTTGTATATTTAATACGAATGGACCCCAATAAACAAATGCACTCGTTCAGCTGAATCGATTTACAGGTCATAATTTGTGGGTATTTTTTTGTTGAAATTTTTTTAATATAAGGAAGGCCCTTTGCTTTGCTTTAAAAATAATCTGTATATGACGAAAATGCGCAATTCTTAGTATTTTTTGACAAATTTTGGTGAAGAATAGTTGATTGGCTTAATAAATTAATTTTTTATAATGAAAAAGGAAAATTTTCTTGAATGGTTCGTGAAGAAAAAGTTTAAGAACTAAGGCCTTAGGGTATTGCATTTATATATGGCAATAATGGTTATAAATTGTTAGCGGGTTCTTGGCAAAATTTTTTAGTGGAAACTTAAATACTGCAGGAATGGATTTCTTAAAGTGCTTTTAATTTATCATTTATTTGGGTTATCAGACAATGCTTAAGAAGCTGCCATGTATTTATTATACAATTTCCAATTCTTTGAATGAAGTGTTGATTTTAAAAGTACTAAAAGTGTACTTAAATCAAGGGCGAAACGATTTTAGATAAAAATCAATTATTGAAATGATATGTAGATTGGTTAGGGTCCATAACCTTGTAGTGTTTTTTCATAATTCCTTAAATTTTGAACTTATACAACAACACTCTCAAAATAAATGCTTCAAATTCTCCTTTTTACATGTTTTCTATGCATTAAAACACATACTCCAACTATTTACTTAACTCTTTAATCTTTGTTATGGTAGAATAATACGTTATAATTTGTAGGTGAATTTATTTCATATATTAACAACTCATTTAATATTTGTGTTACATAAAAGTACAATAATTTTCATAACAACTAAGAGCTGCCAAAGTAGATTAATTACAAACGTAGCAACAACATTATCAACAACAGTACCAGCCAAGTAATTAGTCCATCTGGAATAACATCTCGAAACATCGGTACAGATATCTTTAAATTGAAAAAAAAAAAAAGAAAACGAAAATATTTTTAAGAAAAAAAAAAAAGAAAAATAATTTATAATTATTTACTTTTAAAGCGATGATTGGGACGTTCAAACAAACCGAAAATCACACCACTTGTACAGTTGCAAAGGCACTAAAGGTAACTCGTTTAGGAAATTCTGGTGCCGGAGACCCTCTAGTTTTAATAACCGGCTTCAAGGGTACGCGTGGTTTAAATGATAAAAAGCCAGTCGAGGCTGCAAATTCACGCAAACGTTGCGAAAAACCTGACGAAACACCATTACCGTTACCGTTACCACTATCAGTATGTAAATTAGGATGCGCTGTTGATGACAATAAAATCGGTGTACCGTCCACCACGTCGGCACTGCTTTGTATATTTGGCAATGTGGTTGCATGTAAACGATAAACTTGTCCCGGCATCGACGGATATATAAGACTAGTGTTACTAAGACTGGATGCTGTAGGAGTTGTTGTTTGTGAAGGATTTATGTACCTGAAAAAAACAAAATAATAAAAAATTAATTTATTTTGTTGTTATTATATTTTAAACCATCCCACTTGTAAGCCTACTTCAGAAATCAACAATTGTATTTCATAGAACCAAGGACGATGTCTGAAACTATTATGACGATATGTGGAGTACGCTTGAAAATGGTGGAAACACATGAATTTTATAAGGTTATCAAATTAGTAGTAAATGTAGTCTAAGTTTGTACCGCCTCGATATTAGTCTTGACCAAAAATGAAACTTTTTTCACACATTCTCCTTTACCGTAGTTCCAAATATGCAGATTGTATGCAATTATCGTTTATTCTCTTCGGGGCTAAAGTTACTGTACTGCTGCTGTATAAAACTGAACTAAAAGGTAATTTGCAGCGTCCTACGTACGTTTTAGTGGTGTATGTGTGTCATGTTGAGGGCAACATATTAATTTTAAACTTCTAAAAAGATAAATCGTAAAATTTCTTTTTGTGTTACTTTCCTTAAGGTGAACTTTAGTACTTCGAAATCCACACGCACACAAACATCCATCATACATACATACATACATAGCTACCTAACTTAAGGTATATTTACTTTGTTGAACCGAAAGGTTCTTTAATAATTTCCATTACATTTTTAATGTTTTTTTAATACAAATACACTGGAATTATACTCATTTATAAGCTTTATTGAGACATTTCTTAATTCCAAAATTCAATTTATTTATTCTAAAGTCATTAACCAAACCGGCAGTGCTACGCTACGTCGCTATTCAGAGTGGTTGACCTTAAACTTCATTTAAATTTTGTGTAATACATATATGTGTGTGTGTGAATGTATGCAATAAATGTTTATTCAAAATTAATAGGTAGTATTCATGAGTAAACAAGTATGTAATTATAATGAAAAAAAAAAAACCACATACATTCACACAAATGCACACACATACGATGATGTTGGCATAAAGCAACATAAACACTAACAACATTATTAATAAGTATTTAAATTATTAAATATGTTTTTATACAATACATTGGAATGTATTGTAATTAACTGTAAATGTTAATGTATTTCAATTAATCTTAGACGCAAGGCAATGTACTGTACAAGGAAGATAAATTAAAAGCTAATGTTATAAAAATTGAAAATATTTTATGTGATCAGTTCTAATTAACTATTGAATGCCCTACACTATTCAGTTCCACAATGTTAAGTTAGTAAGCAGAAGTCATTGTTATGTAAAAAAAATCACTTTGTGTAAAATTTTTATGTGAAAAAGGGCCTGATCGGTGTCAAATTTAATAATAATTAATATGAAATTTTTTTAAAAAAATACTTTATATTAGAATATGAAAATTTATTAATAAAAATGACAAATTGTAACATGTGCACGAAATATAAATGGACAGACGGACATAGATAAATCGTTTCAGATTTTTATTCTGAACAGATCGGCTTAATTAAACATTTGCAACATCTCAAGGAAGGTGTCAAATACCTATCAAAGCATCAACATCAAAATCCAAGTCGATCTATATATGTCTACTGGATTGCAAATATGAAGCAATTGTTGTTTTTTGTGAAAGTTTTTATAAGCAGCAGCTTTTATATATGTTTTATTTCTTTCTATTGATTGGGATAATTCTATGCGCATCAATTCAAGGTCTACACAATCCCTTCACTTATATGGCAAAGTTTATATAGATCCCGATAAATAGACAGCTACTATTAGAGGGTGTAATCAGGTACCCATCACGCGCACTATTTGAATTTGTGTGCAAATGATATTTCAGATTTCACACCCAAGCAACATTTACACAATTTTTTACTTATTTTTCAATTAGATTAAATGGTCTTAAAGTGACCTTAGAAGATGATTGGCGTTGGCTAAAAATACAATATTTCCAACATTTTACATGTTGACGTATGCATAGTTATTTACTTAAGTATCATATAATACGTGCCCGCAACATACTTATGCAAATTTACATAAACTCAAAACCTACATTTCAGTTTTTATGTGTGTCGGTTGTGTCAATATTATGCAAATATGCAGCTAAACACTTTGGCACTTCAAAATACCGCTTGCTGCAATACTTAAAGATATTTATGTTGACAAACTATCTAAGCACATGTACGTATAGTGTTATTTTTACTGTACGTATAAATATTCACTTAAAGTGTATATGATTTGCCAATGCACACAGTCTATCCTTTCTTTTTATTTACTCACCAACCGCAACCATTAAAACAAATCTTATCATTTTCTTAAATATTATATTATATGCTTGCCAAGTATGCGTTGTATGAAAAAAAAAAAACAAACAAACAAATAATTTACGTAATAATTGCAAACTTTTCAAGCAATGTCTTAATTAAGTAGATGGATGAAATGGTTTGACCCAGATGGATAAATAAAATAAAGAAAAAAACCAATCATCGTTTATTGCTATTGTTATTTATTGCTTATTAACCTTCAATAAGCAATAAACAACAATGTTGATCTTTGTTTTTATGTACTTTAACAAAATTTATTATTTTACATTCATTTCCTGTATGTGGTATGAAATTTGTAGAAACTGTTGAAATAACAAAAAATAAGTTAAGTTTGGGTTAAAGTTTAAGTACCCTTCACATGTACCAAATGTAAAAGATGTGGGAGTGACAAATACGCCTTCAAGGAGTAAATGTGCGATGCAGCTCACTTACAACTTTATGTACGTCTCCAAATACTTTTATTCCAACATATTTTTATCTCAATTTCCCGATTTTTGTGTTTTATATAGTTTGTCATGCGCGGAATAACAAACTTACTGTGCCATCTATATTAAGTAGAGTGCATAAAAATGTAAGATTTCTACATGAAGTAAGTGGTTTGGTTTGGCAGCATAAAATACCCACTTAAAGCTGTTTAAAGTTTAATTTTGAAATTATTTTCTTTGAATTAACTTTTTTTCCGAAATCGATTTGTTTTTTTTTTTTTTTTGAATGCCTTGTTAATTATATAAAATGTAAAATGTAGTTTTTTGTGCCAACTGATTTAATCTAATTTAATATAAAAGAAGTTAAAAAAAGTGAACAACTTGTAAAATCTATAAAGTGAGATCTGTACGCAAAGTTAGAGGCGTGAAATAAAAATTTTCATAACTACCCCCATAATCGATACATAAGCGAAAGAGTTATGGAGAGAAAGAAAAAATCGAGTCTATGTGTGCTAAGTAAATGCCAACAACAACATTAATAATAATAATAACAAAGAATAATATAGGAATCTTGTAATAAACATCTAATATGAAGATAGACGCTTTTCTACAGAACTTAACAGAATAAGTTAAATAATATATTTTTCCATCTCATTCTCCTCTTTCTACTGCCGTGGTATTCTCTTAAAAACACTAAGAAATACATTTAAAAATTAGTTCAATTTACCGGTTGCACTTATAAGTTTCAATGGAGATCAGGCAGTAAAATATAACAGAACATGCACACATACTTACATATATACTCAACGCTATGGCTATTTTACACAAATAATGATAACGAGTTTGTTGATAGGTTGCCACACCAATCACACATCATAACCAAAGAGATTCAATATACAATTCTAACATCCTGTTGAAAACAACCATAACAGCAACAATAACAACAATAACTATGAAGCGAACAACTTATCATCAAACAACGGCATACTCGCATTACACTCTCTGCCTGCAATATTTATAGTTACAGTCAGTCATAGTCATAGTAACTCTCCACTCTGTTCGCTAATGTGGCATTTGTTATTGTTGTTATTAGTATTGTTTGCTTTGGCTTCACTTCATTTTATATTATTTTTACTATTTCAGAATATTGTAGTTGCTATATGTATGTGTGTGTGTGTGTGTGTGTGTGTGCTTCACTTTAATGATAAATGCTCCTGATGATAGATACCATTAACAACAAAAACTACAATAATAACAATACAACACAACACGAGTAATACGGTAAAGGTTAACAAAGTTCGATGAAATTTTATTCATTTTGTTTCTTTGTTTTTATTTTTGTTTTCTATATAAGTACGAGTACATATTGTACTTGTCGTTTTGTTGTTCCTGCTGTTGTCGTTGTTGTTGCTGTTTTGTAAGAATCTTATACGCTTGTATGTTTTATGTGCACAGTTTATTGTCGGTTTAGTAGGGAGATGCCAATAAATTTGTAAAAATGTTACAAGCTGTGGAAATGCGCTCACAATCCATTTTAACGGTCATTGAGTAAAAAGAATTAGCAACAACAACAATAACAAAGTTAATACATATAGAGAGAAAAGTAAAGTCTGCAAAAACAACAATAATAATAACAACAATAACAATAACATATAATACCGAAAATGTTGTTGCATTAGTAATCTGGCCCGCTGCTAAGTCTGTGTGAGTTGGTTCGCTTAAATACTTGAAAATCTTTCAAATGTTTTTTAAATGGAGATCGCAATCATTCGAAGGCTAAGTTGAAATGCATTCCAATGTGTAGTTTGTAAGTTGCAAAAGCCTATACTCACACACACATACACGCACACACAAAAAAAGCACAAGCTATTATAATATGGTTTGCTGCTTAACAGCAATTACAACAACATTTGCCAAACGCTTTTAATGTAACAGATATAAAGTTGTAAAGGACATTAAATACATGCCAGTATGAATGGAGAGACAAGGAAGGAAAGGAAGTTGAAAAGAAGAAATAACATAAATGACACCATCTGTGTTTATAAGTCATGCTCTGGCAAATGGAATAACACGCTTCATATACTAACTTATATATGTGTGAGGGCTAGCATTGAAGTATGCATATATCTGGGAATGATGCCTACTTTTTGTATATCCTCCACACAAGTTTATCATTTCGATTGATTATTATTTCAAATGGGCAAAATAAGTCAAATGCCACGCCTACAATTTATATATCAGTTACAAAGCTTGATCTATGAAGTGAAAATTTCCTTCGCATGTCTATAATTATTACATGCATCCGCCACCGTGTCAAAATTGGGCGGGGTCATATAACAGGTACCCTCATAAACTTATGGCGTAGAATCCGGCTTGTTGATATGTAATGCATGAATTGTAGAAGACGTAATCAAGTAAGTGCCAAGCATACAGATGTGAAGGGTGTTTAAGATTCGGTCTAAGCCAAATACAGTTAGTTTAGTACTTCAATGGAACTCTAAAAGGATACGTTTTGAAAACGAAAATGCGGTAAATTTTGTTGTAAATGTTATGTTTTTGGTTCTTTTTCTGGTGTTTCGAGTGGACGCACGGTCATGTGATACAAAAATATAATTCATGCATAAGAAGGCACGTACTGTCATGTTGTTACTCGTCTTTCAGAGAACATTTGTTAACATTTCCAACGTGTCTGTTCTTTTTTTTTCCTAATCTTTATGTTTTCTTATATTGTCGCTGTTTCGAAGAATGAATTATGGTGGCCTGGATGCGTATAAATGGTCGCATATAGAGGCGGTGAACACTATAAAATATTCACTTGTTCTGATTACCAATTGTATGCAGTATATAAATGGTTGTGTACGAATAGGTACTGGCTCAAATGTGAGATGTCGATGGTGTTTACATTTAAGAAAGGGAACCTGCTGTGATTTCGATTAAACTTCCCTTAACTTTTTTTAATTTTTTTCCTTTTACATTAATCTGCTGTGCCTACGTTCGGTGCATGAATGTTATGTATGCAAATGCATCCATTTATAGCACATGCATGTCAAAACGTTCGCAGTAATTCTTCTATGACCAACTATTGAACAATTATTCATGTTTATGCGTATGTATGCGCCAATGCAACATGCAACCGATTGGAAAATTGTCTCTAGCTTTGTCTCCTTGGAGAAAATAAGCGCATGCATAATGTGGTTCAGTGTTTAGTGCATGGCGGAGCATGCAGGCGAAATTGATTTAAATACAACATCAGGCAGCCTTGACTATTTAGTGTAATATGCAGCGGCCACGTTCGCCGATGTTCAAAGATAAAGTTGCAACAATACTCGTATGCTTGCTGTTTGGCCACTTTGCCGGACTTGAATATTTATTTATTTATTTTTTTTTATTGGTTAGTTCGAATTGTTAAAATGATGATTGTGTTGATTTGACTAAATTGGGTGTGTTCGATATACACACCGGTATACTTAAATGTAACATAATAACGGGAATATATAGAAATAAGAAAAACAAGACACACAAACACACTATTCATATAAAACCACAAACACAAAAAGGACGGATAAAATGAATACATTGTTTGTTGATCGAGAGACCAAGAGTATACCGGCACATAAGCACAATACATATGTTTTTATATAAATGCATGTGTATGAGTATAAAAATTCATAACAATTGCTCGGTCTGTAATGACCCTTTCTCGTTTAATTTCGGGTATATTGTGAGACCGCAATTACAACTTTCTCTACAAGTACTAAACACGAAAGATATTAATGCGTGATTTTTATATATATAGGTATCCTTTACTATACCTTTAATAATCTGGGTGGGAATATATTCCGATTATGATTGCTTTTCGCAATATTTTGGAAGAAAAACTGGCAACGAATTTTTTTCCATTTTTGAATGAAAGTTGATTTAGTGATGTACGCATCTGTACTGGTTGTTCAAACCCTTTGGGTTTTGTAAATAATATTTGTATATATAACATAACCACAGTATACTCCAAATGCATCAAATCTGGCCTAAGCTAAATACAGTTTACACTCCATTAAAAAAAAAAAAATTAAGGTAAACCATGTTTTTTATTTTGCATTATTTGCAACATTTGGAAGGAATTGTTAGAGATTTCACAATGTATATATACAATATTTTTGATTAGCATTAAAATTTGAATAGATTTAGCAATGTCCGCCTGTTGTCGGTTCTCTCATGGTCTTAAAAACTGAAATTTTGCAATTTCTTACTCATATTCAAAGTGTTTGCTTGAATGTTTTCATTTGAATTTAACGAAATAATTTAAGTGCCACACCCACAATCGATTAAAATATAAAATCTCTCCTATTAGGTACAAAAATTGAACTACAAAGTTGAAAAACGTAAAGAGCTATTGCTTAGATGTACCAAAAATGAGAAGGATCGTATTGCAGACACGCCCACAATGTAAAAAAATTCTTTTTTTATGCAGAATTCAACATGGAAGTTGATACATATTATATATATATATCCTATTAAGAAGCATAATCAAGTACTTGCCACGCCCACAATGAGTACAATGCAAAATCCGTACAGTTAAGAAGCCTTTCTAACGGAGTGCCTTAGGTTGTCTGTAGAAATGTGGGAGCAAACCGTTTGCATGGCCTTCACCTTTACTTTTACTTTGGTAAACGGTAGAAATATTGTTGGAATAGCTAGAAACCATGCGATGATCATACAAGTACGGTGAAATCACTCATACATTAAAATATTTGACTTCTTCGAGCAATATTATAAAAAATTATAATAAACACTTGGGACTGATGAGAAATTCGATTATGTTCTTGGCAATGACAAACTTTACATATTTTCATTATTTGAATGAAGGTTCAGATAAAAACTTCCAATTTCTACTCCATTCCATTCTTTTGCATATTCATCACATTAATAATTAGATATTTGTAATGGCTCTTACAAAGTATTATAAAGTATTATTTGATGTTATTTTTAGTTTTTTTGTGCCAACTTGTGTTATTCACATTGTATTAATATAATGTATGAAATACAATAAAACAGTCAACACACCCCTTTGTCAGTTGGCATAGGAATAACCTCCAGTCATTTGGTTGTTGATTAGGAGTTTTGAAGACGGAGAGAGAGCGAGAGAGAGAGAGAGAGAATATAAAATATATTGTACTGTTAAGTATGGTTGGTATGGGAAGAAGGTAATCATTTCTAAAGAAGGCATAAATTTATTATATCTCTAACAGCAACAACACAGTATAATATATTATATAACCTAGAATCTTAAAATACCGTTTGTTGTTGTTATTATTATTATTGTTATTGTTACATGTATTGGGGGACGTTCTTTTTTTTTTTTTTTTGTTTTGTTTTTTGTTTGTTTGTTGGCGGAAATCACAGATATCACACGAAAATTACTTACACGCCCATTTTATGATTCATAACGTAACGTAACGTAACGTAACATTGTTGTTGTTATTATTGTTATTATTATTATTATTGTTATTTTATCATATGCAGAAGAATCAAGAGGTAATTTAAGAGCATTAACCACACGGACACACACACAACATTCACATACACAAAAACAGACGCATGCACACATGGAAACAGTTAAATTTCCAAAGTGAACGTTCATGTGGCTTTATTATATTTTCATTCAGGCGACCATATACATGCAAATGCAAAAACCTCCAACCATACATCCATACACACATAGAAAAATCGTCCATAGTAAGTATTTGGAAATCATAAAATACGTAAACGGGCAAAAGAAAAGAAAAAAGAATAAAAAAAAGCAACTTCGTATATGCACACATGCATGTACACAAACATTACCGTTAGCCTTTGTAATGTCGGGTATGTGTGTGTGTGTATAAATTTTGTTAAGCACTGCAGTGAGGCGTAGTTTATAGTTTAAATGGCACCATTACCAAAAATCAGGAAAAGTAACAACTTTGTACGAATGTAGTCAGCAAAACCAAAAGCAATAACAACAATAACAACAACATAATACGATAATAAAATCTTTATAATAAGAAAAAAAATAAAATGTTGCAAGTTTCTTGTTATTATATTTATTTTGTTTATGCATTCACATACATGCCCGCTTGTGTGCATGTGTAAGTCTATTGTGTAAATGTAAATATGTGTTTGAGACTGGTAAATATATTGGTTTTGTGGTGCAAAGCGCGCGCATTTTGCATAAAAACACTTGCTGGCTGTTGCTGTGTAACGACCATGTGCTTTTATCCGAGACCTTATACTTGGTCTTGATTGTCTTGAACTTGATTGTTATTGTTGCTTGTTGCTTGTTGCTATTGCTGCTTTAGGCTTCTCTCTCTTCTTCTTTCTCTATCTATCTGCACGAAGCTTTAAGCATGCTAGTACAACAATAACAAAACATAGGCAGCAGTGGAGGGCAAGAACAACAACAATAATAATAATAACAATAAGACTTGAGAACTTACATGATTTTTTAAGGCAACAATATTTACAATACTATACTTTGGAAATGTACACACTCTTGAGTGAGTGTGTGCGTCGTCTGCTTGTTTCTTTTTTTAAATTTTTTAAACTTGAACATTTTTTTTGTCTACTAAATTTAATTCGTGAACTGTGGTGCTGCTGCAGAAGTATGGCGCGTGTTTAAAAATTTGTGTGTGGGCCGTTTGCCTAAAGAATAAATGGTGCAAAGAATAATGGTGCATAAGGGGGGTTAAGGGAGGGGGTATAGTTGCACAGATTTTTACAATGATTCGACCCAACCAATGTTAGTTATTTTGTATTATAATAATAAATATAAGCTAAACTCGTAGGTAGGTTAGTATATGTGCTAAACATACACATACATATACAGACTACTTACTATAGACTAAATATTATTTATGTTATGCACAGCGCTTTGGCTTATTCACACTCACCCATCTGACATGTACGTATGTATGTGTGCGTATATGTCTGGTGTTATTGTGTGCGCTAGATTATTATTATTACTATTATTATTAGCACCGATTATGAATGAATGAAAAGTTCATAATGCCATAATAACGTGTTGGTGAATGTCAGTGAATGTGAATTTTGTTGTTGTTGGAGCATGAATATTAAAAGAAATATGCTTGTTAATGTTGTTGTGTGATTGTTTCATTCTCTTTTGCGCTCTCTCGCCTTCCGCTTTATTGCTTTCTTATTACCTTAATTTATTGGTGGGAACTATGTTGGAATAATCATTATTCACAGACAATTGATTAATTTATGAAAAGTACATCATTAGCATTGAGCACATGCATGCAGATATCTATAGACAATAATAATATATTTGACATTGTTTAGGTTGTTAGAAATCATTTTAAAAGCATTGGGTGGAAAGTGTGCCAACTAGACTTGTGCAGACTGCTTGCTTTGCAATGTGGCAGATCGGACCGTAGAGTCACATTTGCTTCATATTGTTAAAGTAAATCATCTCAAAAAAGTATGGCAATATTTTCTATCTCTTTGACCTCTTGTGAGTGTGAACGAAGATCTTTATATAAAATTTTCCAAAATGTGGTTTAATAGGCTCCAACTTCTTGTGTACGATCGACTGATTTGGTTCATTTTGAACCGTAGCATTTAGGGTAGTAATATTTTTGGTACTTCGGCCGGTCCTACTGGCTCGAATTTATCTACTATCTACGATTATTACTACTGATAAAAAAAGCCGATTCGGAATTGCGTTAGTAATTTTTCATAATTTCTAAACATTGCTCGTTTGTAAACTTTACAATCATAAAAATGTTAATCTTGCCTGATTTTTTGACATTGACAAATTATAAAAAACGCTTGCGGATGCGTTCGCATTAGAGTAGAAAATTGTTATGTCCCTGTTGAATAAACCGTTAATTTTATTTTATCATATAAAAATAGTTTAAAGTGAATTCACAAAGTCGCGATTGAGGCAAATTTTCGAGAGTACAATAATGACGACTACAACGTTTGGTCTTTGCTGCCGCTTTATTGCTTTTTGATTAAAGCCGTTCCTTATTAAATTTTCACAGCATTTTCTATGAAGACGAAAATTTACAGGAAATGCTTGAAATGTTCTGCAATATACAAAATACAGATTGTGTAGTAGAATGTATAGACGGTTGGTTTATAAGAAATTTACCGCTTAACGATTGAATTGCACGTGTACGTGCATGTTTGTGTGTGTGTCTCTTACAATAAATGCGTGGCATCTTGTTTGTTCTTCTCTTATTTTCCTTCTAATTTGATCGACATGACAATCGTTACACGTTTTAATTGATTAAAAAGGAGAAAATGTTCTCAAGCAACATTAACAAGAAAGCACCAACATAGTTGCTGCATAGTCGGCTGCTTCAGTTTACAGTGTAATTTAGCTGCGCCATGCCATACACACAGAAGGTAAGAGCACCCTTAATTATATGAATTGTAAAATATTTTTGTGTGCATATGCGGAACAGCACTTACGTAGAATAATGTGTGTGCGATAGTTATTGTTGAGTTGAGTGTGCATTCAACTTAAACTGGCACTTCTAAAGTGTTTAACAAACTTGTAAATTTCCTTCAAATTTATAACAGTTTCTTGCTATTGCGTTACGTTCATCTCTCCCTCTCTCTCTGCCCCCCTCTGTCACATCTCTTAAAACGTAACGGTGAGACGATTTGGTGGTTTTGGAGCAGTGGGAGAAGAAGACATCAGAACGGCTTGTGTGCCACAAGGAAATCACGGAAAAATCTAAATCTAAAATGTACTCATATCTCAAACAAATGTGTGTATGTGTGGGCATGTGTTGTTTTTGGTTATAGGCTTTCAAATGCTTTTGGCCACAACTGCAACAACGAAAATACAAAAACAGTTAAATCTTGAGTGGAAAATTCACATGCTTGCCAAACTAATGCAGTCGCGAATAAGTTAACGAAACGAGAAAAAAACCATTTCCACAATGTTACGTTTGTACGTACATACATGTACGCGTAGAAAGCATTCACCAGTGCACTGACTAAATGTGTGGTAAGCGCATGAGCATGGCATGTGATTATACCCGCTATAGTGTGCACATGGTGGCAAATGCACGAGTGCTGGGCATCATGGCGGGAGAGTCATCATCATCGTGAACGTTAACGTCATCCAAATTGGAATGTGTTTGAAATTCTTTCTTGTTGTTTTTTTTCTTATAATTTTTTATTTTTTATACCCTCCACATACGATACTAAGATATAGTAAGTTTGTCATTCTATTTGGAACATCCAAAAGGAGGCGTCCCACAAGGTATATATATTCTTGATCAGCATCTAAAACTGAGTCGATCTAGACACGTGTGTCTCCCGTAAAAATTGACCTATGTACTTGAAATTTGGTGCACATATTAATAGTTATCCCATTCATTGATGTGCCAAAGATATATATGGTAGACTAACAGACACGCCCACAATTTGCAAAAAAACCATAATCAGCGTAAAACTCGACTTGCAAGCAGAGATGTAATGCATGCACTATTAGAAGGCGTAATTATATACTTGCCACGCCCACAGTTTGTATGTATATGTGGAGGGTATTTAATATTTAGCTTTTAGGTTTCTTAAACTTGTTTATTTTATTTTCATTTTTTGTTTGACATAACACACAAGCATTCAAACGCACTCAAACGCAGTTAATGTTAAAACATAGTCATAGTTATGAATTTAGATTCAAATACACCACACATATATAGATATCAAGGAGCATGGAAATTTGTTGTTGTAGTTCTTATTGTTGTTTTATGGTTGCTCATATATATATGGTTACTTATCTGGGCAATTCTAAGGAAAGATTTTTCGCACTTGTGTAAATGTGTTGGCTCTAAAACAACAACAACAACAACAACAACAGCAACAAACAACAAAAACATTGGAATTGGAGAAATAAAAGCAATATAACAAAAACAAACACAAAAAAAAAACAAAATTAGCGGAGGTTGCGGAAGCAACCGCGAGTGTCAGTCAGTATCACACCATTTTCTCACTTCACATATATTACTACAATATTATTGTTGTTGCTGTTGTTGTTGTGGCTAATGTTCAAACTCTGACTCTTGTGCGGATTATTTATTTTTTTCCCTCTAAACATATAATACATGTTTGTGTGTTTGTATATGAATGATAGTTTTTGTTGTTTTTGTTATTTTTTTACGATTCTTTCGGTTCAGTGTTTACGTCTTCAAGAAATTGTAATTACAATCAGTGAATTGTTTTTAACATGCAACTAAAAAGTATTCCCAGTTGAATGTCTGTCTGTCTGAGAGATTGTTTGTTTATCTGTATGTGTCTGTATATGTATATTTTTCGTCTATCCGATACATTGTATATACCGCTCAACCATCACTATTCAGAAAGGGAGCGGGTGTCTCAAGTTGATATTTATATAAAATTAAAACACTTACCAACAAAAACAATACTTGTGTACATGTATTGCTTGAGTGGTATATTTAGCCCATACAAAGCAAACAGACAGAAGCGCATCTCTTATTATAATCTGGTCAGAATTATAAGACAGAATGAACACCTTGCTCTTTTCTGATTCTTGTTAACCATCACTAACACTACTACCACCGTCTTAAACTTGGGAAGAATATTAATTTTGTTAAAACATATGTAACACAGAGGCCATCTTCTTACGTTTGTTCTAATTGTCATAGTCTGATGCTAGCATGGAAGTTTTTATTGAAAATGGAATGAAATTATTTTTGAATGAATGAAAAATTTTTATATAGATCTCCACTCATAGTGCAAACAGTTAGAATTTGTAAAAGTTTTTATTGTAAAAACCCGCCGACTATTAATAAACATCATTTCAATAATTTCATATTTACAGAAGTGGATTTGGTAGCTTTCTACGAATGTTGGTCTCAACCAAATGTGTAGCTAAACTGTATTTTGTGGGTTGGCTTAAAAGTCTTTGAAGCAGTTATCGCGTAACAAAAACATTTGTTTTCTGTTGTTATTGTTGCTGTTATTATTATTGTTAACTTGTTGGTACAATTGCTTTTTTTTTGTATTACAATTGTTGTTGAATTGTATCATGGTGCTGGTTGTGTTTCCTTTTGGTTTAACATTGCTTTCAGTGTTAAGTGGTGATTTCTTAAATGAAATTTATTTACTTGAGCAGACCAAATATTTGATTATCTGGATTTTACGTACGTTTCGTTTGGCAACGGCCAATAAGTGTAAAAATCGAACCAACTAACAAACGAATCAAACGGTAAATGTGGGGATTAAGCGGTAATTACAGCATGGGAAAATATTGTATGTATGCCAAAAATTAATTATAAAACTAACTGAAGTTAGTACACACGCACATCCGCCATCCTGCATATCTCAACTATACAAATATTTATTAGATATTTTTTTAAAAATTAATTAATTAATTAATCGAGTTGAAATCATTTTTTGGACTCGGCTCATATAACATTCTTATTTTAAACAAGCCTTTGTGTGATAAAAAAGTCGCCATTTTAAATATTTTTTCATAAAATTTGGTGAACTTAACTTCTTAACTCAAAGTTTGTGACTAATGGGTAGATTTTTTTCCATTGCAAGCGTGGCTGTTCAACCAATATTATCCATTTCCTTTCTACATTGAGGATTTCTGTACCAAACTTCAAGTCATAAATGGACATACGGACACATTTAAATCAACTCAGATTTTGAACATATGGAATGACAAACTTAATACGCCTTCATTTTAGATGAAGGGTTAAAAAAGTATCATGATATGATTAAAAGAATATTAGGACATCAGTTCAAAGTTCTATTATTAACGCTTCAGTGTACATGTACAGTTTATTTTAAAGTTATATTTTATTGTAGCGTTTTAAGAGTTCAAGATAAATCAGTTACAAATATCATTTAAATATGCATGATTAATACACATACGCTTTGCGTTACCATATTATAATGTAAATGAACTGAACTGAATGAATCGGAGTGTATTTGGATTAATATTATTAAAATTCGAACAAATGATATATTAACGAACTGTTGCAGCAACGAACCGAATTGGTTGCGCAGTCAACACATTTTCATTTATTTTTGTTAGAAAATATGGAAGATGAATAATTATGCAAATTTAATTGACATATTTGCACGTTTGGTCTTTTATTGTACGTTTACATAAAGTCGCTGTTCATTTTAAGTTCATTTTAAATATTCATTTCAACAGAAAAAAAGTAAAGACAGATCCAACGTTCGACTTGTGTACCTTGTTTGTAAAAATCTTTAAAATTACAAACAATATTTTTACATCATGGACATAAGCGACAAGTATAATGTAGATTAACTACATTCTAAATATTGTACATAACTGTGTGACATGAATTTTAAGAAGTTATGTCCAATATTTATAAAGCATTTTAGAAGCCAGTTAGTGAACGTGAACAATAGCTTCATTATAAATATTTTATATTAACAAAGTCTTGCAAGACCTTGAGGGATATCAACGAAAATTTCACATAAAAGTTGTTGCTTACGCATACAAATACAATACAAATTTCTTTTAAAATTATTTTGAAAAACAAAAAAATTATTTCAATTATTTTGAAAAATAATTTTTTTGGAATTGTTTTTAAATTAATTTTTTAATTTTTTGAAACTTAAAAACCTTGACAGATTTATACCTTCAAGGATAATACACCAAGTTTTGATCATTTTCTAGGTTATCTAAAATATCTTTATAGGTCAAAAATAACTTTCTTCTTCTTTTTATACTTAAAACAGTTTTCACTAATTTTCTAGTCTGTGCTCAAAGGTTTTGTCATTTTATACTCATCAGCCGTATGTCAAGCAGTTGGGAAAAATGAAACCAGTACGTGTAATGCATTACCTTTACGAAAACACTTTCTTTCTGCTTCTTCTTTTGACAAAGCGAAAACCTAATTGAAAATGAAGACAATTGTAGACAATAGAGAAAAGAAATTTTCTACCATAAAATTACTTAAACAATAATACAGAAACAAAAACAGCCGTGCATAAATCTTCTTACATTGCAATAACTAACCATCAAATTGTTTTCAACTCTATCAACAATAAAAACGTCAAGCTTCACTAAAAGACAAAATACCGCAAAGACATTTGCAAAGAAAGAGAGACGGAGACAAACTATAAACTATTACATTTAGCAAAGGGTGCTTCACACGCAGACCTAAACAGATTGAATCTCTTGATTATTATCTACCGTAAAAAATGGGGAGAACCAACAAAAAAATGAGCAAATAATTTCACATACCTCTTCATGTTTAGAATCATTAAAAAGTGAGTGATATGCAAAATGCGTCTGCATAGAAACAACTAAACCAACACTTGTTGCTGCTATTGCCGTTTCTTACTGTTGACGCATTTGCTAGAAGCAGAACTGAAACTCTCCATCTTATAGATAGAGATAGACCAAATACTAAGTGTTTGTTTGCGTGTAACGTGCGAGTGTTGTACGCGCCATTTGTTTGTATACGGCTAAAGATATTCGTAGGTAGAGAGACAAATGGTTTGGCATACAAATGTGGTTCATTTGGTCAGTAGGGCAGGCACGTACTAACGACTAAATACAACACAATCACCACTAAAACGATGCCTCAACAACTGTGGTGCCATAGGAACGCAAACGCAATAGAAGAAGTAACAAAAATCTAAAAATGAAAACAACAACAAAAAAATACAAAACAAAATAAAAAAACAAAAAATAGTGCTAAGACACAAAATGCTGAAACGTTAAGTGGTTGTGGCAACAAAATTGCTACAAATTGAAATTCACCCGCCATAAAAAGCGCACACGGCCAGAACGGTTGTGAGTTCAGCGGTTTCAGCGGTGACATTAGCAGCAGCAGCGGCGGCAGCCGTATGCAAATTATTTGCAGTTTACTTAAGAAGCAATTTCCTAAACAAGCCACCCAGTCATTTAGTCATCTTGTAAGCACCATTACCAAAAACAATAAAAACAACAACAACACGACAAGATCAACCACTTAAAAATGACCACGGCCATGGCTACAGAATAGAACTAAAAAACAAAAAATATATGAAAAAAATGCAAATTTTCCACTTTTTGATATGCAAAATAAGCAAAATTTTGAAGGCAATCAGACACGTGAGGAATAATTTTATGTATAATCACTTTTTAAAACACACACACATATACACAATCAGAGTTTAATCATCGGTCTAAAGTATTATCTGCTTCATAAATTATATTTTCTAATGAATTGATCTCCAGTTGTGCCTATAAAGCGACCAACACACACATGCCAATACTGACAAAAACGAAGTTGGACATTTTTGTAACACAGACATTCATTAATGTTACACATATATGCATTGTATTATTGTAAGTGAGTGCAACGGTGAAAACAATAAATTTTCCATAAGCAAGAATTTTTCTATTGTAGCGAAATTTTAAATCATGCTAAAAGTTTTGTTATTTTATAAGTAGGAAGGATGCACTGGAATCGTATAAATAATAAAGTAGATGATATTAAGGTTGACCATCCTAAATTAGGTGCTTCCAATGCCTCCCTCTATACTTCAAAAATAAATTTCTAGTTTAAAAATATTCTAAAAAAGGACGATTTTATTATTTATAAAGGAAAAAAAAAAAAGCCACGCCTACAACAATGAGATTTATTTCACATTATGCCAAAATGAAGGAGATTCAATGCTAGGTTCAAGTAAAAAATTTCATAATTATTGTGCTTTATACAAGTATTTATCAAAAGACTTAAGACACAAACGTGTTTCTAAGCACAGAGATGATAAATCTGTTGAACAGTTTAACTTAACTTTTGCGATAGTTATGCTCAATGTGTTATGTGGTTTCACGTTTATATGCAAATGTAACGCATGGTTGCAAACTGTACGCTTTCAGACATAAACCGCTAATGACCTTGAGGTATTTTTTTTTTTGGCTCAACTGGTTTAATGTAAACTTAAATTTGTGCCGCGAGCTATTATTTTATAAAATTATTATTATTTTTGTTTTGTTTTTTGTTTTAGTTAACTAAACTCATTATAATGTTTTGGTTTTTAAGCCATATGAACGAATTTAATGTTTTGGACAAAACCTGTTGTCTTAATTTTAAAGAGTGTATAAAAAATTCAAGATTAACTTTT
Source organism: Crataerina pallida (assembly GCA_949710015.1). Lineage (NCBI taxonomy): Eukaryota > Metazoa > Arthropoda > Insecta > Diptera > Hippoboscidae > Crataerina > Crataerina pallida. The sequence goes on along the minus strand of OX453290.1, from coordinate 31,097,174 downwards.
TTTTTTCACAAGAGATCTTGTTGCCGTTATTATGTAATATACAATATATACAATATATTTTGTATTTAGTTTGAGTACGTTCAGTAGATGTGTGGATGCAGGTTGTGTATTTGATGAAACGCGTCAGCATTCAACTTGAAGTGATTGTAGATAAAAATATTTAAAATTTTAGGTTAATTTGATAACTTGAAAGATATTTTCATTAATTCACTATTGACGTTTTTATATCTTCCACCTTAAGGATAGAAGCGTATACAAAGTATTTACTCTTGATAAACATTAAAAGCCAAATCAATTTATATGGATATGAATGTCCGTCTGTTGGCGATCTATTTTTGAGGTTTCCTATTAAACCCTATTTTACATATGAAGAATATTCCAATTTTTTTTAAATTTTATTAAAAAATTTTTAAGACAGAGTGCTTGATTAGTCAACTAATTAACTGTTACAAATTTGGATCAGGTCGAACCTTTTTTGGATTCATTTATATTAAGCTTTTTCTACAATATGACAAGGACTTGCCATTACAAATAAATTCAAAAGTTCAAACAGGCACAATAATCAGGAAATTGTTAATGATGATAAAATATTAACAAATAGACAGATGCTATGAAGTGGAATGTATGGAAAGTATTAGGAAGTAGAAGAATGCATAGAAACGCTTCTACACTAATATATCGTTATTAATACGCTATAATAAATTTCTATCTACCATAAATTAAGTAAAATGCAAATGTTGTTTATGAGCTTAAATCAGCTTAAATCAGTTCACGTAGAACAATAAGCAGATTAGCGGAATCTTCACTTCAAATCAATGAAACTCAAAACTCATTCCGTTTAAGTTGGAGTTAAAGTGCGTGTGTGTAGGTCTTCTTTATGTCTTTATGTCACAACAATTTAACATCACAAAGCAAATATTTACTGTTATTGCCTGCTGCCTGCTGTTGCTTTCCACTCGTTATTGCAGTCATTTATAAAACAGAAGAAAAAAACATATTTTATTTCCTTCGCATTCACTTCGTTTCTATTTAATTGAATCGATGACATGACTGAAAACTGTTTGGTTTTGAAAATGAATTACATAATATGGTTGTTATTGCTGTTGTTATTGTTGAATTATTACCAAATGTTTGGGCTGGGTCTGGTGATGGTGCAGCTACAGCCACTGTTGATACTGACCACTATCTCTATAAGGAAATGGTTTTTTGTTTATGTTTTTTTCTTCGATTCACATATATGCACATGCTAATTATGCATGCATATACATATGCACATACAACTTGATTGAGCATTTTAAATGATTAGAATGCATATTCCGTTCGCATGTTTGTAACAATATTTGCCAGTAACGATTGTAACAAAAAACGAACAAAATTATTGCTTAAATGAAACGTTCTAATCTCTCCTTTCAATCTCTTTCTCTCCACTACATAACAATGCGGTAGTAATCACATTATGTCGAAACGAAAAACAACAAAATCCAATAAAAACCAAAAACACAAAATAAACTAACCAACGGTATAATGTTGCTATTGCTGATGTTGTTGTTGATATTGTTGCCTTTAACTTTTACTTTCGCATAAAATGAAAGACATTCTGTTCGTTTTTTTGTTTTGTGGTGACGTGAAAAGGAAATATGTACATTTGTATGTATATGAAAATGTTAGGAAACTAACAACAACAATAATGCTAAAAACATGACCATTGAGTGGCGCGAAATGAGAATGAGTACAAAAAGCCCTCCAAGCGTATTAAATTGACAGGATTTTCCGTTGAATTGTTTTCATTACATTTGTTATTGTACAGTTACTTAATATTGTACATTTAGAGACATGCACTTTATTTGTAAATCACGCCACGGTTTTAAGCAATAGTTCTTTAAATTTAAGATAATCGTACGTAGTTTACGTACGAAATAAGCATTTAATATTATAAAACGCCATACATTATTATTACCCATTAAATAGGAACCTAGAACTATTCGTACTAAATTTAAATTTATAATTGTAAGAGTTCCAACAACAGACGGATCGTTATGGCTTTATAAAGATTTTGAAGTTGTAGGGTGATTGTCGGGACCTCCTCTCGGGAACTGTACATTAACATTTTGTTATATAAACATATGCAGATGCACTACACAAAATTCACCTGATTTAAAAATAAACTTGTTTCATTAAATGTTTCAAATGCAAACAAGTGACAAATAAATTAGTAGCTTCGTATCCAAAACATGGCAAGTGCAAAATGTTAATTCGTGCGATTTAACACCTATTCGAAAATAATACAACAACAACAAAAATGTATTACAATATATGTGCATCTGTATTGTTTATTGTACTATTTTTAGAGTGATGTGATTACGTAGACATTTGCATAATATTCGAAGCTGAGGCGTAAAAAATAAAACGAAACAAAAAAAGCTTAAATCATAGATGGAGAAAGTAAACTAGCGTACCTTTCAACTCGCTACACTGAATAAGTAAAAATAATAAAAGGCTGATACGGTACGGTCTACGATAACACAAAAAACAATCACATGAATTACGTTTCAACATAAATACAACATTTGGGATAGAGTACAACACGAATGTTCGTGTATGTGTATGCTTGTAAATATACAAGTTGAGATTGTATTGTATTATACAACGAGTTATGGCCCAGATTTCCAAATTATATAACATGTTAATTGGACAATCTTAAATGTAATAACATTTTGGCGCTTTTTTTACAATGGCTACCATTTCTACATATTTAGGCAGAGGTTGCTTTCGACAAATATATAAAATGTGTACATATATAGATGCTATATATAATATTTATTATCGTTTATTTTTGCAACGTTATGTTTTGTACATATTTTTGTGAATAGTCTGGTTAAGATTTGCTGTTGAAAAGCTGAAAATCACGAACTGCTACACTTTCATATTAACTAAATACATCTGATTGGTTTATCCACATAGTGGTGATATGGTTGTTAAGAGTTGGTCCGTCAAAGCAGGAACATTTTTCTATATCAAAGGGATTCTTTCTATAGCAAACGAGCATGGAGGCGGGGTGGATAGAGGCAAATACTCAATTTCTAATTCAAATTGAACTTTATCGTTTTTTAAATGCATAGAACTTAACTGCTAATGAAAAAAACTCATTTGCGAGATCAAAATAAATCATTTATGAGAGGAACAAAGAATGGATATTTATTGTGGTGCCTCCCAAATTTCCACATATATAAAAATTTTCCCCTTTAAAGATATGATATATATTTTTTATCAAAATATAATATAAAATCTTCTCTCGAAAATTGAACACAATTATAGAGACGTTTAAAAAACGAAGAATGAAAAGGATTTTCGTTGTTAAAAAGAAAAAAATTTTCGCCCCCAAATTTAAGAACCATCTAAGTATTTGTAGCAAATAACTTGAATTCAAACATTTTAACAGGAAATATTCAAAATCGAATTGTTTGTAATAGAAATGAAACCCCCAGACCTAAGGCTGAGGGGTTCAATGTGTAAAAGTACGATTTGTAAAAAGGAAATGTTTGTATTGTTTGGCACAAGTAAAAAGTGTAAATATTAATTGCACAGCTTTACACATGACACACACATACAAACAATATGTTATATTTTTGCCGGTTATTATCATATAACTATGAATTGTTTATTTACAATATATTCACAGAAAAAATTTTCTCTTCATTTTCATTGTATTATACTGTACTGTTCACTATGTACTTATGTACATATTTATCTATGTATGTATAAACAATACAATATTTTTGTGATACAAACCAAGACTCTAGTTTTTCCATTTTTCAGTAGAATTTCTTGTGTGAAAATAAATAAATAGAAAAATAATAATAACAATAACAACACGAAAGATATATATTACTTGTTATATGTACATTTCTATTTTTAACTGATTAGGGCCTAACATGCCATGAGCAGACTTTGGCATAAAAGAAAAACGATGACAACAATAGCAACACTATGAAAACGGTTTTAGAGTTACACAGTTTTCAACACATTGTAGTCGCAGCACATACACATACACATACAGTACATACATAAAAAGTTGTTAAAACTTTTTATTTTCATTTATTATTGTTGCTGTTTGTCGTTTTTTTTCTACTCCTCCTTTCTCTCTAAAAAACATGCAATCAACACGCACACAGGCACACTTTTTTATGGTTAGATAAAAACTTCAACTAGCTGTAGCAACCGAGTATATCTCACACATATGAAAAACAGAAAAAAAAAAAAGATACAAAGATATATTATCTATAGTCCAATCCCCTTCTCCACCTCATAAGCACTGTCCACATATCACACATATATACCATATGAGAAGTCGATGTTTGTCTTCGATCTTGTCGTCTGCCTTTCAGTCTGTACTACAACAAAATACAATACGATGATGAATGTTTCATTGAATAATCAAAAAGAAAGAAAGAAAGAAAAAAAGAAACTAACTACCATCCATACACCCAGAACGCGATGAAGTGTAAGAAAAAAGAGAGAGAGAGAGAGAGAGAGATAAAAAAGCAACAATCAGTGTAACGTCTAAATAGATGTGCATTATTTGTTTTATTGTTTCCATTGTCATTTATTGTACCTGTAAATTCATTTTACTGTATTGTTACAACGTTTGCATTGTTTTATTATTGACTTTACCTTTATCCACTTGGAGTGGTGTGGAGTGTAGTGGTAGTTAGGAAGCACACATACAGTGGATAAAATTTATCTCTTAATCTTCCCGTAATGTATTTATTAATATTTTACAGCTTACATGATATTTATGTATAGATGCAGTAATGAAATGAAATTTTCTATTTCTTAAGTTAAATGGAAATTGTTGAATGATCAATGGAATCGCATTAGTTAGCCGAGAATTTCTATCAATACATTAAATTTCAATTAAAAACTAACTAGAAGAATGTGGATTATAAAGGTTATTGGTTGGTTGTACCCTACATATGGGTGGTAAGGTATACTAAATCTGTTATTCAGTTTGCAACACCTAAAAGCAGACGCCAGACCTCCAACAAAGTTTTGATCAGCATCAAAATCTAAGCCTATCTAGCCATGACCGTCCATGCTTGGGTCTGTTACTGCAATATACAAAATCCTTCTTCTTGGTTGATGCTTAATACAAATAACTATTAAAGGCCGTAATCAGGCACTTGCCACGCCCATTGTTTGTATATAGGGAACCTAAAATTACTTATTTTTTACCACACTTTTTCAATTAATAATCATCTGCTCCGAAATTTATATATAATATTTTTTTTGCACCTGACTTCTAAGTGCAATCTATACATAGTTGACTTTCTAAAGCAAATATTTCAGAAACAAATTCATTATAAATATTTTCAAAAAAAAAACAAAAAAAAAAACAAAAACGTAATTTGTATTAATGAACAAAATGAGTTTAATATAAATAACACACATACATACGAACATACAGACTCGCAAATAAATTACAATCAATAATAGGATTTTACCGAATAGAAATTGATTGCAATTGTAAGATATGCAGCGCACGATTTGTGGCGCGAGTGCAATTGATGTAACAATGTATTGATTAACTGTAATTACAAAAGCAACAATCATACCAACACACTCACATGCAATATATAGTAAAAGCTTAACCGGCCATATGTCTGACATCCACAAATAAACTGAGAGCACATACCATACCATACCCTACTTATTTGTCTATTTCCCGATCATACACAACAAACATTGTGTATGTGTGCTTGTGTATAGGTATGTAATGTAATGTTGTGCAGTCACGTTTACTCATATGATTCTTATGTTATGTTATAAACATACTACACGTACTTTGTAAAGCAATTGTGGCAATGATTATCTGTTATCTGCTGGTTGAAATTGTATGTTGTTGTATGTGAAGTTGATTTTACTTTATGCAACAATTTAACACGCTGCGTACATGTGTTGTTAAATAAGTAAAATAAATGATAATTACGCAAGCAGTAGAAAACGTGCTAATTCGTTCCTAATACATTTCTCTTCAACTTGCTAAATAGTTAGCTAGCTGGCCAACAGGGAGTGTGTGTATCTTAATTAAATTAGCGTTATATACTATTTCTTGTGTTCGTGCTTCGGTTAGAAAAATATCCATCATTTTAGCATTAACACTTTAAATTCAAATATAAAATTCATGTTAATTAAAGATTTAAAAATTGGTAAAATTTCGATAATTCTGTCCTTTATATAAGGTGGGGAGTTTAGAAAATTTATTGTTCGGTTTGGATGAAGGTGTCAGAGATCGTACCCAGTATTTATGTTTTTGATTAGTATCAAAATGTGAGTCGATCGAGGCAAACGTGGTCAGATAATCGATAAATTCAAAGTTTATGAAAAACTTTTTTTAGTGCAGAATTCAACGCATATGTTCATACTTATCAAAGATCATAATTAGATACCCGCCCTGCCCACATTTTGAAGAATATTTAAGAATTAATTTTTAATCCTGCATCACTTGTGACAAAGTGTATGCTAAGCATCTTCCATACTTTATAGAGTAATTTGGAGAAATTCTTTAAAAAAATCACTTGTTTTTTCAGTTTTTCTTTTGCACTGTGAACGTGCTGCTTGACTAATCTTGTAATGCTTTCAACCTGCTAAATTTGGAATCGATATCTAAAGTTTTGCAGCCAACAGCACACACACACACATGCAGACAAGGCGAAGTTATATATACTCCTCATATATGTACATGCAAGTATGATGGTGGTTATGAAAAAAGTATAATTGGTTCGTCAATGTGTGGATGCGTGGCTGCTTAAGAGAGATATTTTACTTTGCTTGAAACTTTTCTTATTTGCAATTTGCAATTTATACACTTAACATATAAATTTTTTATGAGATTTTAATTTTTTTTTTTTTTTTGGAGAAAATTACATCATCATGTATGCAGTGAAATATTCCCAACATACATATGCAGGCGCCTACACACCGATTCAGGAATCTTAATGAGCTCTACGACGTTCACATTTTATGAGATTTTATTTTATTTTTTTTCCAACAATTCGCACATTTCGCCACATTGTACACGAAAGATTCCTTTGATGTTAAATAATTAGTAAGCAAGTAAAAGAGTATAAAAAAGCAGCGACTTGAACAACCACACAATCCACCGACTAACTTTCGCTGGCGTATACCATTAAATGCTAAATTATGAAATTTAAAATATAGTTTCCCACCTGGCTTGTGATAAAAAAATAAAAAAAAAAAACGCCACCGCTACTACCATTACCACTGCCACCACCTTCACCATCACCAGCAGCACCAGTGGTACATATTTTCAACAGCAGCACAAGCATGCATTCAAACTGGTAAAAATACTACCATCACCGCTACTACTAGTACTAGTACTAGCTACACCGCCACCGCCACCGCCACCAATGTTGCCCGTAATGTTAATGAACTTTTTTCTCCATTTTTTGTTTTTATTACATACATTCGTGTTATGAACTTTTGCATACACAGCGTATTTTTACCATAGGCATCGTGTGGTTTTTGTGGCATAATACAATAATATACAAAATACATTAAACAGGAAATTTTCCTAACTAAAAATTTCACTACACGACCCAACTAAACGAAATGGACAATAATAATAATAATAACAACAACAACAACAACAACAACAACAGTACAAACACAAATTACATTATAAAAAATGATCGTCATTATCGTCAATTGTTATCTCTGTTAATTTGAGAGATTTGTATAATTTGCACTGAATTTCAATCTTCTGGTATTGAAAATGAATTTTTTTCGATTCACTTCTTTTTGCTCAAATGCAAGCATACGATGTGGAAACAATTGCTGATTTTTTTCCGTCTTTTTGCTTTACTTTTGTTTTTTTTTTTGTTTTGTTTTTTGTAATACAATAAAAAGGAAAAAATTTGTAACGATCGATTGTTTGATTGATTTATGAAGTTTTACAAATGGGAAAATGGAAATTTAAAAGAAAAAAAGAAAGAAAAGCAAATTGAGTGCGTTACACTTGAAGGAGAGAAAAAATCAAGTGTGTATATATAGTATATCTTTAGAAAGTGAAATGCATTGCAAAACGTAGTACAAGCACATTTCATGGCAACTGTTTGTCTGTATAATGTTTGCGTTAATGTTGGTGCGGTAAAAGTGAACAAATGGAAAACCTGAAATTTTTCCTAAATTTTCACAATGTCACATAAAGTGAAATTGCTTGAATTTGCATGAAGAAGCAAACTTGTCAAGTGTGTCAATACACACTTCAAAGGATTCAATTTTCTGTTTAAACACAAGATTTTTCGAAAAGCTAAATTGGACTTAGATTTAAACCAAAATTCACCTAGCTTAACCTTTGGATATGATCCTCTTTAAACAATTATTTATTTATTTAAGCAGTATATGTAAATAAAAAATCCTTATCCACGACTTAATGGTTTCTTCCTCATCGCCCTAACTTAAATTATATTTGAAGCAGCTATACGCCGTTGTCCGTTTGCCTTGTGTGTTAAGTTTTTTGAACATTTTCAAGTGGCCACATAAAAAGTCAAGAGAAAAAAAATTATGTAAATTTTTGCTGGTTGTTGTTTTTTCTTGGGCCTTCCTGTATATAAAAGTAGCCTTTATCTTAACAATGCCACCACTTCCTATATGAATTACAATATTGACGGCTGTTGAAAAAAAAGAAGAAAAACGAAAAACTAACAATACTTATCTACTAACAACAACACTTTGTTAGTTGGTAATATTTGTCTGATGTATAGTTTGCTTGTTATCGTTCATTTAAAGCCAAGTGCAGTCAAGCACAATATCATTATGATGTTACCATATACTTATATATATATATATATATTGTATGTGTGTTTGTTTTAGGGCAATTCTTCAACAACAAAACAAAAAACGAAACAATACAATACAAAAAATATCATAAATCCAATTCAATTGTTTATTACAAGTTCATACCACAACTCTTTGATTTTTACATAAAAGAAATAAGAATAAGAAGAAGAAGCAATACACCATTAAAGTCTTCAGCACAATAATGATTTGTAATTTATTTGTTTATTTTTGACATGTAACAATGTGTCATTTTCAAGAAAATTAACATGTTCGCAATAAAATTTTAATTAGAATTTTGTCTAGTCGGCAAATCAAAGTCATTCATGACAATTGGATTAAAGGAATACATATAAAACAAGTGTAAATGCCAGAATCGGTTATATATGATAATTTAATATCCTGCACACTTGGTTGTATCAGTAAGCACGAGGCATTGTCATATAACATAAAGGTCACCTTATATATGAAATATGGTTTTATGGAAGAAAAGAAAGGTTATAGTAATTTTATAGTAAGACGAAGTGTGTAAAAAAGCGCGTGTTAGCAAAGATGACAAAAATTGATAGTAGTAACAAAAGATTATCGATATAAAAAAGTAATTGTGTTGAATACAGGACAACACGTAACATCCTCTAACACTGTATGTTTTACTGTCAGATTCTATACCAAAAATACTGTTTGCAAATTGTGGGTTTGTTTGACATATGACCACGCCTACTCTTGACAAATTTACGGAAAACCTCAATATAAATATATACGTATGAGTAATATCAATATCTCAAATCAATTTTTGCGGCAGATAGATAGAATTATATCGATTATGACCAATTTTCCCCAATTTTAATGATAATTGATATAAAGAAATTATAAATGTCTGTACAATAATTACAACCTTGAAAGTACCTAAAATAGACGGACACACGTACAGACATTTCTATCTCTTTGACGCTTCCTTTTGGGTATTGCAAAGGATATAATAAACTTAAGATAAAATACACAATAAAAAAAAAAGCATTTTTTTAGTTGCCTGACGGAAAATGGTTAACAAGTAAGTTACTCAAGGTAAAGGAAATTGTTCACTTGGAAAAGTTTACTAAAGGAAACAGTTCGAGTGATATGATATATTAAAATGTTATCTGTACTAATTTATCAGCAGCTTGTCACCATTTAAATTGTCATAAAACGTGTATGTTTTTAATGTGTTTTCTTAAACAGCATAATTAGTATAATTGATATACCGCTAGGAATGCACAATGTAACAAGTGTTTACAAATATACAATAGAGAATAACAAAAAACAAAAAACAGAAAACATAACTATTGTTTATAGCTGACAACAACATTTTCACAGCGTATAATTAATGTCCAAAAAATTTTAATTATAAGCAAATATTTGGCAAAACGTTTTACGTTTTAATTTCCATGAGAACGAAAACCCTTAAAATTACTGTTTAGACGATATTTAAATGAAGCATTTTTCCACATAAACTAGAACACAAACAACGTGTGTAGCATGTATACATATTGATAGCAAGGCAATAATTATCATTATGAGGTAATAGTAGATTGCTGATAAGGTTTATCACATAGTTTTTTGTTTATATATATATATTTTTTTTATTTGTAATAAATCCAACGCATATTATTATTACTACAGCGTCTGTTAGTCATGATTTGTTGAGTGTGTTGAAAAGACCAAGAAATGTTAAATAAACCAGTTGAAAGATTATTATTTGCATACCCTGCACATTATAGTGAGGGCAGTATAGTCAGTTTGTCATTGCATGTGCAACTACCAAGAGTAGACGTTAAAGATTTATATATTCTTGATTGGCATCAACATTTGAATTGATCTAGACAAGTACGCCCGACTGTGTACCTGTTGTTGTCTTTTTCTCGATTGTAAATTTTAGAGAAATTGTGCTGAAATTTTGCTTCTTAGCTGAGGTTGTTAGACAAGTAAAACGAAATCAGTCAAGTGTCACGCCCACAATCGAGGAAAATGTTTCCAACATCTGTAACAGTACATATATGTTGAAGCCTTCTGGATGTTACAAACGGAATAACACACTCGGTGTATCCACATTTCATATGTAGAGTATAACAATAATATTATTAGCAATTGTCAGTATCATCATAAATTTATTATATTTTATTGAGCAAATATCCAGTACGCACTCCAAACGTGATTCCAATTATCTTAAAAGACCCGGTTAAACTAGCTTTAAAGAGCATTTCGGCATCGTTTTAAGAAATCTTCTCAGATCATAAACATTAGATCATTGAAAACCAGTTGGCTGTTTGAATTACTAAATTAAGCGTGCATGCGTGTATGTGTGATGCAAAGAAATTTGAATTTAAATAAATATGAACCAGAGGCACAGCTGAACATTTCGTGTAATGTAATGAAATTGTTAGCAAAACAGTTCCTGCTATCAAGTAACTTAAATGGGTGTAGGTACGCCCACTTTTCACGACACACGAATTCTGATTTATATACGAAATGTATGAGCAGACATTTACTTAAATTATGATAACTGATGCGCCTTCTTTCTACCTTCTGCCATGTGTGCCTTGTGTAAGGTATTAAAAGGCTATAACAAAGTTGCTAATTTGATGCCATTCTGCAGCGTTACACATAAAATATAATTCACTGGCCTAAAACATTGTGTCGTCTCCTTTTGTGGTTTAGAACAGTATTTCGTGGAGTGGTATTATTTCGTGGTGTATACAGCATCTCTTTGTGGCAGGGCGCTATATTATGAAAGTGCCAAACCTCCCAGAATATCATACATGCACACACACACTCGAGTGCAAATGGTAAGTAAGTGCTTGTGCTGTAATCGAGTAGAGAATCCTCATATTATGTTATTTTTGAGCGAATCCTCTTATTTTCATGCCTTGTATGTTCAATTTGAACACGCAATATTTCTTATATGCAGACACGACCACCACAGATGAAGGCAGACTTTTAACCAGAGCTAGGCCAGGTCTGTTGCCCGGCTCCCTGGCTCCCTGGTTTCTTGCTACTGCAAATACTCGCATCGTAGCCAGTGCAACGTGTACGATAAATGTAAATGTGAGTGTGAATGTGAATGTAAATGTTGGTGTGCAGTGCACAACCTATAAGTGTCTATTATACACTATGCGGGGAGATAATATCTGTAATATGAAGTGTAGAGTATTATTTATGCGATTGTTATAGGCAGCGTTCTTAAAAAGTTGTGTGATGGTGTTGGTTGGAAAATACTAGTGCGAATTCTTGGCACTTTATAATTCTTCTTTAATTTGCAAAGTGAAGCGGTGAGGCAGGCAGATAGGCAGGCAGCTCTTCCCGAATCCGATTTCTTTGCATCTTATAACTTCGATTTATAACATCATGCATAATAATAATAATTTTTTTAATTTCTTTTTAGTTTTCTTCGGCACGTTATTTTTGGTTTGTTTGTTTGTTTGTTTGTTTGCCTTCATGCTTCATTTGCTATTTAGCAACTTTTACTTGAAAAACGAAAACATCACAATTTGATAATGACAATAATGATAATGATAATGATGATGATGATGATAATGGTGTATAAGTACTAGTGACGGTAGCAGCGTTATTTATACTGATCCTATTATTGGCGGTTGGTTGCTTGATTGGTTGGTTGGTTAGTTAGTTAGTTACTTGATTATATTTCTATAACCACCTAAATTAATGTGTACCTGTATCTGTATGTGTGCCTCGTATGATCACGCATCGGTGCACTTTCTATGACAGAAGCCAATAAGTATAAAGCAATAATTTTCTTTAATTAAATGCGGAAATCTTGTGTAGAAGGAAAAAAAAGCGAACATTTGGTACAAAGATAAGAAGAGATCGATAATAATAAAAATAAGTAAAAGTTTTATTGTTTACCACCGCATTTAACACTTTATGTTATATATACGTACTCGTGTACTAGTAATAAATAAGGTGAAAGAAGGAAAGTTTGCTCCACAAGTATTTATTTTTTATTTTGTGTAAATAGACGTAAATCACATAAATCAAATTCAACTTTCAATAAAATCTACCAAACGCTTCACATAAACTGGGAGGGTACACTAAGTTTTTTTTTTTTTTTGTAAAAGGAATATTCTTGGTCAGTTTGAGATATTGAAGTATCGAGATATTTCTAGTTTCTGGATTGAGATTACTACTCAAATTAGGGGGAATTTGGTTGAGAGCCATGCCCAAAATCTAAAAAAAACTATTTATAAGCCACAAGGTTGGGACACGTATTTATATTGAGCTTTCCGATCGATGGGCGCCGTCGGATGACAGACTCGAACATGTATTTGTCACGCCTAGTATTTGTTTGTACATTTGAAGGGTATTTAAAATTTGACCTAAGCCTTTTTTTTTACCTAAAACTTATTCAATATAAATCATAGTCGGTTAAATGCGACAATTTTATACTCGACACCACTTAATTCTACAAATTATGTCATAATTAGTGTCATGTCATAATAAAGCGTTTTATTAAAAGAGGTTTTAAAAATTAGGCCCATCGGGTCCAATATACAATTTAGGAGTCACAAACAACAACCGTTGATCATTATACCAAGGTTACACTCAACTGTTGTCTACTTAGTTTTATGCAGTCCAATATTTATAAAAGTGAAGTATACAACAAACGAATACTACTACTTATCGTTATGATATTAAAATTATTATTCCTCACTAAACTTCATCTTACTAGGTAGTTGTATATGTACATTTGTATGTATTTAAAAGCAAAGCAACTAATAACTGAAGGCGTCTGGATTCTTAACAATCTCTCAACATATAACAGTAGAATATCACACCATGTGGAAACCACATCTCGAGTATACTTTTTACAGTCATTACGTTTTACGTTTTACACAGGACTCACAACCGCGTAGTTATGATTGCATGACTGAGAAGAGAAGAAGAAAAAACAAAAAAATAACTAAATATCTAATCTTGGTTTGTAAAAATTAAAAATTGGCATTCTCTGTCTCTTCATATCCACCACTTGTAGGATGATCGTGCATTCACAAAATCAAAGTGTTTGTAACCTTTCAGAGAAAAGTCAAGAAAGTTTTTGGATTTATGATCAATTTTTAGAATCCAATTATTAAGCTAATGAATTGTTCTTCGGGAAATTTTATTAAAAAAAAAAAAAGATTTATATAAAAAAAAAAGGAATTTGCGTAATAAAAAGATTTAGCTTGAAGTGTTACGTGACATGAGGACCATATCCCATAAGTCCATCATCAATAGCAAGTCCATTCAAGTCCATTTTCAATAGCAACTTAGAGACCTTAGTCCACAAGATATCTTCTTGCTAAATTTATTAAATTATTTATTAAATTATTTATTAGGTTATGTAGATTGATTACAAGAAATGCATGCATGGATGGATGGACAAATTTTAATCCTGAACGAGTAGAGATGGGTGTGGCATTGAATTGACCTTAAAACCACACTACCAATGATTTTTTGGTCATAAATTGTATTTGTAAAATGAAAAGGTAGTGGGTAGTGGTAGCGTTCATTTTGTTTTTTCTTTTCTATGTGAAGACAACATATTTTCCCTGATCCATGATTATATGATCGAAAGAAGGAAAAAACAAGGTATGTAGAATTTATTTTATTGTATATGAATGGCTCTACGTGTGTACAGTGGGCATATGATTTATAATATTAAAGTAAGGGGTACACAGCCACACTCACATAAAATTTCTATTGCTTTACGCTTTTGTATTATATTGATGCATATTTATTGATAAATGTCAGGCGATGTTTTGGTGTTTTGTGGCAACACTGTTACGTAGCGGCAGTGATAAAAAGTTGGTGTTGGTTTTCACCATGTACACATGCAAGCCACACAACAAATATACTTCTAATTTCTAATTAATAATAATTGCTATCGATTTTCATCGATACCATGGTGAGGTACTAACAAACAAACCAAATACGGTATAAACGAGTACACATACGCACATGTGCCGGGCATTTGGTTTGGTGAAAGGTTTTTTTTTTTTTTGATGATGATGACTTTTCACATCTTCCACGTGAGTGTGTATATTTTCTGTTTCTTGTTTCTCAAAGTTTTTTTGTTATACAAAACACACACACACACACGCACACTTACATCATGCATACCTATGTAAGTAAAAGCAATGGTTATTAAAATTCTTTTCCTTTAATTAAAAAAATTACATGCAGGTCTGTACGAAACTACTTGTAATTCTGCTTTTTGCGTTTTTTTTGGGGGTTTCAAGTTATTTTTTATATAAGGCGGAGTACGTTAAGTTTGGTGCTTCATTTACAACACTAAGTGAAATAATATTTAGTTTATATATATATATTTATATATAATTGATGAGCATGTCATTATGAATCGATAAAGTCATATCTGTTCGGGTATCTATCTGTTGTTGGCAATCTCATTATCGCACCCGAATCATGAAACATTTGTCGTTGTTATATAATTTAGACGAATACGGTTCAAAGCCAGGCCCACCATTGATAAAAATCGATGTAACGACATACCACCTGTCCATGTAAACTTGTGCGAATTGTAGCATTTTTTGAGATATTTCGATGAACTTTGGCACAAGGTCATGTATTGTCTCCAAGAGGAATTTTATTCAAAATAAACTGCATCGAACCTTTTTTAAAACCCCTCCCCATACGAATTTTTATTATAATGAAATGTAAGTCTTTATATGGAAAATAATCTCAATTTTTCTTATATTTTGGCAAAATTTGGTCAAATTTGTACCCGATCGGACCATTTTTAGAACTCTCTGTGGCTATGCCTCTCATAAACACATGCAACGAAACCGATTACAGCATAATTTCAGGAGCCAAGTGGTGTGGGGTATTAAACAGTCGGGCTAGACCGACTATAACATTTTTACTTGTTTTTATTTCGTTTTGTGAACATTAAAACCGTTTGCGTCATTCGCTTTGGTGTTAAGTAGAGTATGTCGTGTTGAGGTGACTGAATGCATTTCTGACTTTTAAAGGGCTTCTTTAAACACAACAACAACAATAACAAATTATGTGTCATATACATATGTTGTTCATGCATACAATTATGCTATATTACAGTACCATACCAACAATTTTCACATAACTCTTCCAATACACGAGCATACGGCTGCCTTGTATTTAATAGTTTAACGAGCAACAGCAAATGACCGGAATAGTTGCCCGGTGACAAACACAGTTCACCTTTTAACCAAACAAATTTGCATGTTAACACAGGAAAGTTTTCCAAAAACACAACACAATCATCACATGAATGCATTTTCTGAGTTGAGGGTTAATTTTTGTTTGTTTTTTATACTCGCCCATATATTAACTACGCAGAAACATTATTAATAAAGTCATGTTGAAAGAGTATAAAAAACACTTGACATGTATTTGCGTACAAAACCCGATACCGGAAACATGTCTTTTTGTCGTTTTTTTTTCTTTTCATTAGCATTGAATGCTTTAAATGTTTACCATGTGGTTAAAATTAGAATGTTGTTGTTTTTGTGCAATATTTTTAATTTCAATGAAAGTGACACTTTTATGCTTACGTTATAAACAAAAAAAAAAAAAATGACATCAAATTTTGATGAATGATTAAAATATTTCCAATAACAAATGTGTCATTTATGTAAATCTTGTTTCATGTGTGATGTTTGAATGATGAAGTAAATACAAGTATTGCATGCAAATGTAGGATATTGTCAATAACACCCACATTATGTGATGAGATAAGCGAGAGGAAATCAATTAATTATGAGTCAATAAGATGTAAAACGTCACTCAATAACAGTTATCAGCAATTGTTCTTTTTATGGCGCTAACTGTAAGAAAGTCATTTCGTTTAGAACAACCAGAAAAAGTCCTTAAAAAAATCCAAAGTCTCTATATATTTATCACAAAAACTGAGCTATGAAAATTTTGTTTGGTTTACAAGTATAATTAATCCATCATTGTATGTGTCTATAAGGGGTAACAGACACGTCCATAATGCTTGTTAAAATGCTTATTTCATATAGAAGAACTTCTATATCGGAGTTTGATACGTGTTACATATACTATTAGTAGGTAGGGTGTAATCATGTTTCTGCCACGCCTATTCTTCGTATATAGATATGAAAGGTATTAAATTCAAGGTTAATTTATTTCTAAAAACTTATTAGACTCAATGAAGATCCAAATCCACACTCTACAGTATACACAGCATAGATACTAAGATGAAATCTTGGCTATAGAAAACAGCAGCATGAATATTTTTTCTAATTTGGCTTAATTTATAATTTTCGAGATAATGGTTTTATTTATTCATCTACTTTATTAGGTTTTAAACTAATTATAAGAAATCCTTTACGAATATTAGATTTTAATAGACAAATTTTTTTTCTACTCTTTAACTTTATGTACGTAGCAATGTCGGTAAGGTGGCCTTTTTGAGTTGTGGCTAACTAATATTCAGCTCGACTATGCTTTAATTAAATTTAATACCAACTATAGCACAAACACGCACACACATTCGCATACACATCTGTAGATAGATATAAGAAGTAAATGGTATTCCAATCATTAAAACCGAAGCTACTTATTTGGAGCCATAAACGCAGCCCCAAGATTGAGGTAAACAGCCGGTGAGTTAAAGTGTTGGCAGTTGGCGGTAATTTAAAACTGAATAATAGATCAACACGAGAGGCAATTATTATCAAGCGGAGTGAATGCAGAGGTTTTGCTTTCTTAGCAATCGCTAATAAACCGACTGAAACAAAAAAAAAAAAAAAAAAACAGCCAATGAGCGGCATTTAATAAACGGAGCTGAAAAGAGTATCGAGTGCATTTACTACATGGATTCTGTAATTCTGTGGGCCTTTGAAAACAAACTAAAACAACCTTAATTAATTTGTGGTATGGACCGGTAAGTAGGTAAATAAGTGGGTAATTGCACCGCTTGCCGCAAGTGTAACGTTAATGTATGCGCGGTCAGCGGTTTGCATATCGCTGCATGGAACACGTAACGTAATGCGTAAAAGTATGTTTCCAGTTTCCAGTTTTCAGTTTCAATTTCAATGTCATTAAAGAGGGTTGTGCATAGCTTACCTTCTGGCTTGCCTTGGTATAGACTGAGTCCAACAAACTGGTGCTTTGTGCGGTTGAAAAGTACGCGACGACTTGTACGTAAGGTCTCCGCTCTCGGATTGCCATATTTGTAAATTACCCTCCGCCGGATAAAATGTGTACAAGCTGTTGGTGGACGAAGCAATTACCGGTGATCCACCGGCTGCTGCCACCAAGGCAGCAGCGGCATCTCCGGCATTTGTTGTATTTATTACTGAAGTGGCAGATGATAAAACGCCAGCATTGTTCGTGGCTAGTGTAGCACTGGAAATGGGTTGGACAAGCAATGCTGCTGTGCCAACTAACTGTGCACCCGAGCTACTGGTCGCCATCCCGTTCGGAAATATGTAATGTTGCATGCGCGTTGTAGTCGTTGTGGTAGTAGTTGTGGTAGTGCCTGCACCTTCATGCTTCAATATCAAGGCCGTTCTTGGATCGTAGCTATGACGCTGTCGCGTTAAAGCATCTACCGAATGTGAACGTAACGCAGAGCCACGTGGCATTAGCAGTATTCCGTTTCGATTAGTTGATGATGGTTGTGTTATTGTTGTTGATGAGTGGGAGGAATTCACATGCAACATGCTGCTCGTACCCGCACTTGTTGTTGCCGCTGTCGCCGTCTTTAGCATGGAAGGTGATAAGGCACGAGTTCTAGATCTGCGAAAACCACTGTGGTTGGCACTTCCGCCTGCTGTGAACCGGTGATTGTGAACTGACTGGGGACCAGCCACAGATGCCACCAGTGGTTGGCGTTGTTTTTGGTATTGCAAACGTTGTCCTTTCATTGAGGGGGAACCACCGCTACTATTTGCGGCGGCAGCGCTTACTGAACCTGAATTTTTGAATTGAGCGGTTGCCTGTGTAGCTGTTGTTGTTATTGTTGGCGTTGAAGCCGAACCATTTGAAATTCCACCAAGTGTAGGATTTTGCGTAATATTGATGCCGCTATTATTGTTGCTGTTATGATGATTTTTGTTGGTGTAATTGTTTATTTGTGGACCAAATTTATTATCGCTACAATCGCTTCGCTTCTCTTTGTAAAATTTATCCAACAATTGGATTTGTTTTTGATGCTGCTGCTGCTGCTGTTGGATTGTTAAGTGTGGCTGGCGTCGCATAATCTGCGGTGCTCCCATGGCTAGCAATCGGCTTTTGGGTAAATCCTTTGGCATGTGCGCATGTTTGGTTGATGGCGGTGTCAATGGCCGTTCATTGTGCGCTGATAAACCCCCAGTAGCTGCTGATGACAATTGGGCTAAATTGGAACCGACATTATGTGACTGTTGCTGGTGGTGTTCTTGTTTGATATGATTTGTGTTTGTGTTCGCATGGCTGTTATTCGCTGGAGCAGCATTGTTATTAACTAACAATGTTCCACTTGTCTGGTGCTCTGAATCTGTTGAAACACGATCCGGATCACTTTCAAAGCCCTCGTCAAGGGAACGTGTGGGACTTAGTATTGGTTTAGAATGTTGCTCCACTTTGCTGTGATCGCTTTTATCGGTGGATGCCATGTTGGCTTCCACTTTAATTGAAGGCATGTTGCTGTTACTATTATTGTTGTTTATACTACACTACAAAATTCACTTGAGTTTTATTTGTTTGTTTAGTTGTAATTTAGTGAAAAGCATTGCAACGGCATGAGATTGAATATCTCTTCAAAGTTTACACTTGGCTACGCTTCGTGAAGCAATCTGAAACATTAAACATTATTCTTTGAATGTGTGTAAACCATAAAAAAGGGCAACACAACGAACGTTTGCATGAACAAACAAGCTCTAATGTTACAAAATAGCCTCTTAATCCGGCAGCTGAGTTTTCCGCTTAAAACTTATTCGAATTTCAATAAATATGCATTACACACCCACACAGAGGCACACTTACACCCATATGTACAACTTTTTAGAAAAAGTTTAAAATTTCTTTTTTCTACAATAACCATTAATACTACACTACAATCGAATTGAATTGAATTGAATTGTTGACCAGAACCACAACTTAGGAGCTTTAAAAATTAAATTTTATTCATGTGTTATGTGTCGTTGTTGGAAAATTTTCTCGATTTTTCCTTTTTAAGTTCCGTTTTATATTCCTTTTTTTCTTTGACTATATTTTACCAAAACATTCATTTATTCACTTGTCGTTATCCGTCACTTACATCCGTATCATGCGAAAGTCGTCTCAATACTAAACGTTATAGCAAGCGCCCGATTTAAACTTCCAACAGCTTCTTCGTGGATACATTAAATAGTGTGTGTGTGTGAGTGTGTGCGCGTTTGTGGTCCAGCAAATCGACACTTGTTTCATGCGTAATTATTTTACCACATGTACGTTAACAACATACTTGACTTGCCCATATTGTTGTTGTTTGTTAGATGTTACTCGTATGCAACAGAAGAAAAAGAGTGAATTTACATTAACAGTAGTTGAGAGTAATGCACAGAGAGAGAGTAGTGTGCTGATGTGTATTGTTGTTGTGATGCACTTTTTCCAAATTTAGCAAACAGACAAAAACGTTTCAAAATTTCAAAATTTGTGCCAAAGTAGTAAGTAAGTGAGTCGCCTTTTTCTTCAAACTTTTCTGCAAAATATTACGAAATAAGAAAGTTGATTCAGAAGACGGCGAAGAAGTCGTAGAACACATTTTTTAAGGGTGGGGCGCCAAAAAGGTTTAGTTTGGGTGTAGAGTATTAAATGGCCGGCTGTAACCGACTGTAAATTTGTTTTTTTAAGTCTGATTCGCAAATTGTGTTATGCATGCAGTGTGCTACAGTCCTAACCAGTTAACAACATTACCCATTAATAAAAAATGGTTCGTTATTTACTTTTAACTTGACTTCGCTCTTTTGTGTGAATAGAAAGAAATTTTTGTTTTTATCAATGAACTTGATTCTATACCAGGCGCAGTCTCTCTCTCTTCTCTCTCTTTCTCTCCCTCTCTCATTCTCTACGATATTTATCGCTGGTTTTATGGTATTTTCCAGAAACACCTGTTAATTCTGTTATTGTTCACTACCATGTATGCATTCATATTATATGGTAACAGTAAGCAGTAAATGTTTACTCACCGTACCAACAAGTTTTTGTTGTTGTTGTTGTTGCTATTCACACAATCTTTTTTTTTACATTTTCTTTTATCTCTGTTTGGTTTACTTTCATTGATTTGAAGCTTTACGCCATGACACACGAGAGTACATAATATAGTGTGAGGTGTACGGTTGCGTGCAAGTGTATGGGTGTTTGTGTGCGAGCATGTTTCCATGTTACACCATAATGTGGAGAAAACTGTGTTTATAACGGTGTGTTGATGCAATTTTATACACATTTATACGTAAACTGGCCCGTTTGTGCAAACAGCGGCGGCGAGAGATTGTGGTCGAATTATGGTGCTATACGTTGTAGAGCTGTTGTGTGCACATGTGAAAATAAATTTGGCTCTGTACATACATACATATATTTACACTTGTACAAGTACACAACGGAACTAGATGAGCTGTATAAGGAGCACTTTATGCCTCTTTAACTGTGCAAGCTCTTGTAGCTTTTTTCTTATTTTATCGTTGTGTAGTGTTGTGCTCCACAATGTATGCACTGAACATGTATTTCTCTTTGCTACGGACTGCTGTTACTAATATTTATACATACACACATTCACACATACGTTTATGCGTGCTGTAGAGTGTTGGGTTTTGCAGTTATTGTGGTGGCGCTACAGTCTGTACTTGTAGAACCCGCTATTGAGTGACGGTTGCTACTTATGGCCAACGGCAGGCAGCGGGGTAGCAGAGGCTGGTATGGCTATAGTTATGGTTTTAACTATAACTAAAACGGCGATAATATGGAATATTAAAAAAAAATATCTCGTACTCATTGCAGTGCATTGTAAATATATATGAGAAGCGCTAGTAAATGCAATGAAAAGAAAACAATTTGCGATGTTATCGCAAATCGATGTTGAACGTGGAATGCTGCCCTTACCGTGATTGATTTCCGGGTAAAATGCCTGCTGCACTGGTTTTAGCTTTGGCTGCAGCCGCGTTGTTTCTTTGTTGTTATTATGTTTCACTCAGGTCGTATATACTCGTATATGTATAAGCACGTGTAAATATATACATACTTTTGTAGTGTATCAGACTTTTATAAATCTTTCATTGTTTTTATAAGTTTTTGTTTTAGTTTTTGTTTACTGTTACCGCTGTTGTGCTGTATAATTCAGGCAACAATAAAGTTTAAGAAAAGAAAAAGTGGTCATGAAAATGGGAGAAATTGCTACACATTCCCATCGTTATGTACACAAACACACAAACAAAGTCACATCTATGTATATGTTATACACTTGTACAAGTACCTGTAGGTATATGATGTGTCTGCATTTCAATGTTGCCGATAACCTGACAACTTTTTACGATGCAATCATAACAATTTAGATGTTATTGTAGTAGTTGTTGTTTTTGTTTTTGGTGGGGGTTTGTATAGTTTTGTCGTTCCTTTCCATTGCTTTTTTATACGGTTAAGTACAACGCTCGATTACTTTTGATAATTGACCATTTTTTTCTCGTTCCACCGTGTACTCGTATTGGCGCAGGTATGTAAAATATATTTGAAAGAATGCAAGTATATATGTTCAGCTCTATATAACACGTAAAGCAACCATTACCACGTTGGAGGGTATTGAGTTATGATAATACGTTTATCATAAATTGTTTAATTCAGAGATTCGGAGATGGGATGTAAATAAGTGGCTAATAGTAACGATTACGTTTGATCGAAAAAAATTTTAAATTAAGAATAATGTGAAACAATTCAAAATAAATTTATAAATATCTTTATAATGTGCACCACTTGTGACAAGTTTGTGCGGATGTTTGTAACCCCTGAATGGCATATGCCACACCCTCTTTCAATTATACTGTTCGATTTAATCATGTCCGTTTGTCTGTCTGTAAATTTGCCCGTCTGTCTGTCCATGTATACATGAACGCAACCTACAAGCCGCATTTTTTGGAATATTTCAATGAAATTTGATACAATGACATGTATTGGCTCAGAGATAAACCTTATTGAAAATGGATCCGATTAGAATATTTTTAGAACCCCTCCCCATATAAGTTTCTCTTAGTTGAGTTGATATGGTGAAACTTCGCAATTCTTAATATTTCCTAAAAAAAAATATGTGAATTAATTATGTGTATAATAGACTATGCCAAAGTTGGAGCACATTTAGAACGTTTTCCCATATAATGATATTTCACGATAAGAGTTGAGATGGCAATATCTCGCGTTTACTGACACAGCTATATTTTGTCAAGGGACTTATACTGCAGAACTTCAACTAATTATTACATAATTTGTAGAACTAAGTGGATATTATGTAGATATGAACTGACTACATTTTCATTTACTTTTTTTCTTCCAAACGAAACTTTATAACGTACTTTTTTGCACCCAAATGTGCAATATTTTTTGAATTTATGTCCACAAGGTTTTTTTTACGTTTCAGTGCATTTATATATTTTTAAATTTATTTATAAAGTTATTTCCGCAATAGTAATTAGTAAATATTTGTTAATACAAGTTTTTGTTTTTAGTAAAAAATACTTTAGTTCGTTAATATCAACACGTAAGTAATTGCGTATCATATAATAGTTTAGAAAAAAAAAAGGACACATAAATCGACATATGTTTATAGCAATAATAACAACATCAAAGAAAGAAAAAATGAACTGTTATAATTACACACAAATTAATTACAGAGCAGACGTGTATTGTATAAAATATATAGACCACCAAACGCTCTGGCTCGTTAAACATAAACTGTTCATGCAGCAGTACTGTTGTGAATGTGTGTTCTATTTGACAACGCAATGATGTCTCATACCGTAAACGGCAGCGTTGTGCGTTGGCACAATAAAATTGCCATGTGTTGGTGGCAGTTAAAAAGGAATTGTTGTAAATTTGTTGTACACACTTGTACAGAATGTTCGTTGCTTTGAATCATTTCCATTCAACAGCAGTCAGGTAGGTAGGTAGGCAGGCTAGGAACTAATCATTTTTCTTGCCAGTGCGCCATTGGTAATGGAGAATGTTGAACTTATAACTTTAAACATAAACTCTTTAGGATTTTCTTTTTTTCTTTGATTCTTCTTCTTCTTCTCTTTCGATTTTGCATATATGTACTTGTGGTGTGAAATACTGCTGCAGCTGTTATCATGTATGAAATAATGAGAGCAGCGCGAAATACCAATCAAAACTAGCTGAAGAAAACTTTGCGTAGAAGCTCGCCATCATACGTAACATTAACACACACACACACACGCATTTCACCACATACCTACCATATTATACGGAATACATGTTATTCTGGATTGCAAGCAATACCTCTTTGAATTTTGCACTGCACGTACATATGAGTCAAACCATAATAATAATAATAACAAAAATAATAATAATAATATTGTATTATACAATTGTTTGGCAGAGTCGCTTCGTTGCAGTAGCCAACGGTAATAAATTTAATATAAGCACAACACATATGTTAGTGTGTTGGTTGGTTGGTGTGTTATGTTATGTTGTATTGTATTTGCTTTTAATATCTTTTTATTTGTTGTTGTTGTTGTTGTTTTATCATTTTCTGTCATAGACATAAATTTGCTAATGTAGCTGTTATTACGTTAGTTAGTAGATTTTAGCGTTTGTTGATGATTTTATTATATGATGACGGCACGCGTCGTTTACCGTTGATTGTTGTGGGATTATGTTAGTTTTTAGCTTCTTTAGCCAGCCATGTCAATGCATGCATTACATGCCATCCAGAAACATGTGCAAATGCATGTGTGCGTACAGGTATGTGTATAATTCAATAAATATTCTTATTTCAGGTTTCTTTACCCTGCACCCTACTTCTATTTGCTAAAGAGTATACATATTAAGTTGTGTGCGTATGCTTGTAACTTCAATATGGCTGAAGAGAAACGCATACTGATCGATTCAGAGAATTACTTTATATATTATTATAATATTTACGCTTTTTCATTAAATTTGTTTTGCTTCCAAGACAAGCTCTCTTTTTTAGAATTTAAGTTAAGCATTTTTTTTTAGATCCCGCTTTATATATCGAAAATACACACAATTCTTAATTATTCGATTGTCCACCTAAGATGAATTTATTCTAAGTTTGTTGTTCCATTCGTAACACTCAGTTAGAGGCGTCAGGAGTCTCTGAAATTAAAAAAAAATTGCATATCTTTGTATTTTGTTGAAAGTAAGTGGTGTAGGGTGTCCAATGTTCACCTGTTTCAATATAACAAATAAGATATTTTAGAAAGACGTTGACTTGATGGCAACACAGAGAATTCTTTAAATGGCTTTCCCGAAAAATTGTACCGCATAAAAGTAAAATAATTGAAATTTTTTTTTTTTTTTAATGAATTCTACACTTATCCCATAGCAATCAAAATATACAATGATGTTAATAAATGCAATATTTTTACTTTGAGTGGCTGACTAAGAAAGAACTTGTTAAGCTTGCAAATGTATCGGCGTATAAAAGATTGGATTGCAGCATCCAAGTCTGGCTGGGAGTGCCAGTGACTATAAATAATATTCATTATCTGGTCATGAAAATATTTACCACTAAAGTATAACGTAAAAGGAAAGGATAGAAAATCTATTAATTACTATATTGAACATGTGTATGTGTGTGCGTATGTATTGATTTGAATTCAAAGAAATTGTTGTTTCGTTCAAGGAAATGATTCTTGTTGAACTTACATAAATAAAATATTGTGTAGGTACACGCTTTTTAAATGACTTTTCAATTTATTTATTATTGTATTTATGTGGATTTAAGTATGTTTTTTTATAACGAGAGACAGATATATGAAAAAACCTGTACGTCATGTATGATTTTGTAGTTTCCCTTCACATTTTCTGGCACAATGAACTTTACCCATCTTCAGCGTCAGATAATAAACTCACGTTGACTTCAGGCTGTGATGAGAAAAAATTTCACTTTCTTTTTCATTTATGAACATGAAAAACTACGAACGCAAAAAAAAAAAAAAACATAAAAATTGCATTCATCTTCTCGGGTTTATAAGTATGTAAAAAAAAAAAAAAAAAATGTCATACCTTATGCTGCGCATCTCGCGGGAGAGCAAAACAGCACTTCTTCACTTAATAAAGAAAATTGTAGTCATTTGCAAATTTTATGGTCAAGCTGGCCAGTAATGAGGTTGATGGCAAATGCAAATGCAAATGCAATCAATAAACTGATTTAAAAGAAATTTCTCAGTTGAGGTTAACTTTTGTTAAAGGTTAAAGTAATAAGTAAGCATTAGAAGAAGAAGAAGAAGTATGGTATGGTGCAGAATATAGCGTCCATTAGGCTTAACTTAAAATATGGAGGATTCTTGATCACATCTCATCATTCTATTATTATGCTTTGCAGTCATGCATTTTCAAAGCATCACATTCTACATACACATCGACACGAGAAGCATAATTTACAAATTCAATATGGCGAACTTTTCTTTCATGTGTGACCCTAAGAAACAAAGTAATAAAATTTGGCATTTTCAAAACTCAACTGTATGGGAGATAAATGGATGTACTGACTGTTATAAGTCATAGGTATTGTAATTTATTTAAATGAAAATAATGGAGAAATGAGTAAGACCACCAATCCTTGTTGTATTGAAAACTCCAATGACCTTATTCCTCCACATATAACACTTTGAATGGCAAAAACACTCATCCGTACATACTCGTATATGGTGTTATGTGAAAGCAATGTAATAAATTTGTATGAAGTTTATAGATTGTTCTTTTTTTTTTTTTTGATTAATAGTTACACATATCGTTAGGTTATGAGTTTTTAAATAAATTGTGTGCAAATGCATTTTATTCAAGTTGATCACTTTAGGAGATTATGTTTTCTAAATGAAGTAAAGATTTATCTAAGCAAAGGGTATCTTTTTATTTATATCCTCCACATGAGATTTACTAAGTATACTAAGTTTTTCATTCCGTTTGCAATACCTAGGCGGAGGAGGGCATCAGATACCCTACAAAGTATATATAGCCTTGATCAGCATCAAAATCTGAATCGTTCTAGCTTCTGTTGTTGAGTCAGGAGTTATAAACATCTGATTCATTTAATATATCCCCTAGCACCGATAGATGAAAAATATAAGAATTTTAAAAATTGTCATAATGAACTTTTTGCAGACAGAGAGTAAACAATTTGTTATTTTTTATAAACAAACACACACATATGTTCATATATAACATTATCAGTCTATTTTATTAACTACAATTTATATTAATCTTGCGATTGGTACGTGTATATGCATATGTATAAGGCATCAATATCAACCGTTAATAAACTTACAATCCGGCGGTTGGCTAATAAAAAAGTAATAAAAATGCGCTTTGTCTGGTGCTGAGTATATCATTGAAACTGAAAATGTTTTCCATTTGCGTTAAAAAGTAAATATCACACAAATACTCACACAGTGTACAATAACAAAACAATGCCAACACGGTGCAAGTTGATTTTTTGACGAAAAAAGAAAGTGCCATTGTACATTGTATGGTGTTGTTTAACAGCAACAGACTGTAAATATATATTTCTTTAGTTTTTTTTTTTATGTGTTTTGATGGTGGGTTAAGTGGTGCTGGTGTGTCATCATATCTGCACAAATATGGCAATTAACTAAATCTTATATTCAACGATTACAAGTTTATGTTAAGTGCTTGCGATGTATGTACATCACACACATAAACACATGATTTTCCCTCATAAAACAGCAATGAAAAGAAATTTGGAAAAGTTGTTTTACCCAAATATGTATGCTGTATTACGGGGTGTGTACATATGTCTATGTGTTGACAATATTATTTGCGATTTTAAAGTGTCTTTTTGCAATTTATGTTTTTGGTAAAATATCATAAATTCATATACTACAGACATGCAGACTTTTCTTGAGGGTTTATAGTAAACATTTCATCTCAACGTCAGAGATGAGTTTTACATGAAAGCTAGGCGGTATTGTTAGAAAATTCCACGAATATTTATCACACACTTGATTTTTTATACAGTGGCTTTGCATAGTAGAAATGAAACAATACTAACATCACGAGAAGAATAGAAACTTCATTAAGAAACATAGTTAAGCGGAAAATTACAAAACAAACAGCTTTAGAGTAATAACACCATAACTGTATGCACTTATTATTATATGAAAAAAAAAAGACATTCCCTTTAAGCATAACACCGAAAAACGTCCTTCCCAAACGGGATATAATCAAAATTAAAATCCGACCATTTGCATTTGTAGTTACTGACAAATTTGGTGTTGTAATAGATTGCAGACGTTATGTCAAGTCAAAATTTACAGGAAAAGAAGAATGTAGTCTATGGTGGCACAGTTTTAAAATAGTGCTTTTTAAACTTTTATAGGTAGTTTTAAAGTACATTTTTAAGTAGCATATAGTGGCACTGTTTTAAAAAAAACTTTTCCTAATATTTCATCTCTGTAAGCTTTAAGTAAAAACTTTTATTAGTATAATAACATATGTAAGGGGATGTAAGGGGTCCATTTTCACACCTAACATTTCCACAATTCCGAAACAATTTCTCTATATAATTTATTATTGCTTCAGTAACCCTTCAATGATTTCTTAGGAAAAACCTTGCGACCATGTAAATGATAACATCTAGCAACATCTAACATACTATGGGAACTATTATATTTTTTTTTGTACTTTTTGCTTTTTGACTCCAGCATTATTTTGTGTGTACGGGCGTGTATACAATACATACTTGTATGTGAAGAGTTTGTTAATTTTTCTTTAATTCACTGCAAACATAATTTCTTCTTCTTTCGGGTGCACACAATTAATTGTTTAGCAAGTTGCATTGTTAGTTTTTCTTTAAGCTTCAGATTAAATTTATATTATTAATGCTATGTACATATATACAGACAGACAGACAGACAGACAGAATTGTTTCTCACTGTAGTACAGGCAATTTATAATTTGCAGCTGTTGATTTGAAATTCTTTTCAGTGAACTTGAGTTCTTAGTTACTTTTTCTTTCTGGTAGCTTCTCTTTTCTAACATTACCAACAATAGATAATTGTAATTGTAAGAAGTAGTGTTACGTTTTATTCTCACAATATTTTACGTATGTATATACAAACACACACACACACATATATAACGAAAATACCACTTTAATTATATTAACATTAATTTCTTTATTACATTCTGAAACTATGCATATGTATGTACAGCGTCAGTGCAATGAATGTGCGAATGTGCGAATGTGTGAATCTACCGTGTATGTTGGTGTCTAAGAAAATAGACCTCTGACTGACACTAGTTTATGTTATTGTTGTATATGTACATATAAAATATATATATCGGTATATATATACATATATACAAACACATTCTTTAAGTGAATGAATGAAAATTTAATTTTAATCTGACATCCAAAGAATTTTAAATTCATCTTCATAAACGCAATTATAAATCCATTAGTAGTTAAAATTTTGTACTTTTAATATTTGTTCATTCTCTGTTCAAACATACACACACACACACACACACAAACGCATACAGATAAAAGCCAGTGCCCAGGCAGGAGAACAAACCTAATGTTATCTCTATTAAGGCTCCGTGTAATTATTTATTTGCAGCTTAGATGCAACGTACAACGTGGATGAACAATCATTACCGAAGGACAGTAAAAATTTTCTCATTATGCGATCTTTTAAAAGCAACAGAAAATCTTTAATGTATTGCCATTATATACACATCACATCACATCACATCGCAGCTCAGCTCATCGCACACCGCAAATGACAAATCATTGGACTTACATGACAGCAGACTATGGCATTAAGTCAGATCAGTTAAATATATATGTGTACCTAAATATGTTCTATTCTATATTCTATTTTAGTTTTTTAATATATTTTCTTAACATTTTAAAATAAAAAACAAAGTAGTAATAAATGGTTTAATAAGTAATAATAAAAATATAAATTATAATTGGAAGATGTATAAAAAGGTGTGGTATAATAAGTTTGTTGTTTTTTTCGTATTAGCATTAACATCTGAGTCCGTCTGTGCGTCCTTCTGTTCTTGGAACTCTCACCGTCATAAATTTCGAAATATTGAACGAACATTATTAGTTTTTGCACACACCTCGCCATTTAAATTGTACCACGTCCACAATCGACTGAAATATGCATATAATTCCGAAAAATGAGTTACAAAGATAGAAGTTCTATAGACTTCGATGGGCCAAAAATGAGTGTGATCGCATAACAGACACGCTCACAATTTACCAAAAAACATCTTCATTTATTCTATGGGGCTGACGCAACCGCATCCAGTAAAATTTTATTTTCCATAAAGACTTTAGGAAATCTCCAATATTATCAATATTGGATTGATATAATAATTTGATTTAAATTTGGTAAAAAAAAGTCAACTGGGTGTGATCCTAAAACAGACCTGCCTTATTATCGCATTGCTCTGCATTCGATGAAAATTTTCCTCTTTTTTTTTCGTTGTTTGTCGTTTCTAGTTTGTTTTTCATTTTTAGTTTTATAATCACTTGCGTAGCGTAGCGTTTGGTAAAGCCCGTTAATATAAAATTAGTAACGAAACGACAGAATGTAGTCTAGAGAAGTTGCATAATAATCATAACCTGGCAATTATTTAAAGCAAATATATGAATGCGGCTTGTGCATTGAATGCATATACATACATATGCAGACATTATGCCGGCGCACACACTTATCATACTCTGTATCATTTATAGCAAACAACCACGTACACCATTTTTTCGCCAAGATAAGTGATTCTAATGATGCCGTATTAGTGTACGTTGAAGAATTCTATTTGTTTTCATTTTGTTGTTGCTGTTCCTGTTGCTGTTGCTGTTGTTGAATTAGTTGTTGCAGTTTGGTTAACGTATTATTTAACAACGTTTTAAGCCATCAGACAACAGTGCATGAGAATTTATTTTTTTACAATTTCAGCCACTACTGCACGGTGTGAGATAAGACGGCAGCAAATATCTTCTGAATACAACAATTATGCGGCACACAGCACACATTCATATAATACAATGTAAACAACGGAAAAAAGAAACACTTTGAAAAAAATCTACATAAAGTTTGAGACGAATTTTGTATAACCATCCTTTTTGATCAGTTGGAGTAATAAATGGCTAATTATTGGATTTAAAGGAGGCTGGATTTGGTATAAGTCTTATGTTTAATCATGTTTAAGCAGACTGTGTGGAATTTATCAATAATTTTTGTCCAGCCTCCCCTTAGTTGGACATTTTTTAATGGTTTTAATGCATAATTTAGTTTTATTCACCAAACCGGTATCGATTAATGATGGAATGAAGGAAGTAAACAAATGTTTGTTTTTGCTTTTGACTACATTTTGTATCAAGGAAGCGTTTGTAACATTTATGTAATATTGTCTTTGTGTAAACTAGTTTTTACCTGACTGAATTATTTATTATACAAATATATTTATAAGTAATAAATTAATATTTTGTAGTTAATAATGTTTTTTAAATCTATTCAAACTACAAATGACAAAACATGTCCGCACATATGTTTTCACATTATTTATATTATATATTAATGGATTAACCTTATAAACCTCATGTGGGTGTAGTACTGATAGGTGAAATATATTATATGATCGTTTTAGCAGAGGAGAGAAATAAAGAAAAACGGAGATGGCTTTGATGAGCATCCAGTACGAGAAAAACTATATTTGGCTTAAACCAAACCTGAGATACCCTTCAAATGTAAATTCAATACATAGTAACTGGGAGCAGAGCATGAAAAATTTGCCTTTTAATGATGCATGCAGTACATAAAACCTTCCAAGTCGGTTTCTACACCAAATATGATTGTTTGTAAATTATAGGCGTGTTTACGTTATTTGACCATGCCCATTTTTTGGCACATTAATGGTTGTACATATCTGTGCCAAATATAAACTTCATAGATCAATTTTTGGGGTAGAAAGTGTAGATGGAAATGGATCGATTGTGGGCGGGGCTCTTAACAGATTTTTCAAAAATTTAAGTAACAACTTGCGCATACAAAATTAAAGTATATATAATTTACGATCATGAGAGTGCCAACATTACAAGGACAGACACATCTAGATCGACCTAGATATTGATTCTGATCTACAATACTATATATGTACTTTAGAAAGTCTGTGCAAACGAAATACCAAACTAAGTATACTGTCATCGCTAAAGTGGAGATAGTATAGTATAGTAATAAAGGGTAACCAATATTTGCTGCACAACTTATTGTAGTGTTTGCAAACGAAATTGAATAAAATATTGTGGAAAATCATTAGTTAACGTAATCATGTTTTCTTCCATGTAAAATAGTTTTGTTCACTTCCTTATTACCATAGTTGTTGTTTTTGTTATTGTTGCTACTGCTGTTGTTGTTGTTGTGATGTTATTTAAGGGCCTAATGTCTATTTCTATTCGAGGTGCAAAGTCAGATACGCAAAATATTAGAATCCATACCAAGCATACCAAGAAGTCAAAGGAGCAATAGAGCAATATACCAACAGCAGCAGTAGCATCAGCTACAGCAATTGCAATTCCAACTACTACAACAATAGT
Source organism: Crataerina pallida (assembly GCA_949710015.1). Classification (NCBI taxonomy): domain Eukaryota; kingdom Metazoa; phylum Arthropoda; class Insecta; order Diptera; family Hippoboscidae; genus Crataerina; species Crataerina pallida. The sequence goes on along the minus strand of OX453290.1, from coordinate 31,064,485 downwards.
AATAAGGAAACGAAAGTAATAAAACTTCAATGGTATGCTGTTTAGTTATATAATTCTTCGAAACGTATGAATGTAAACGTGTGTGTGTGTGTGTGTGTGTGTGTGTGTGTGTGTATTAGCTCTTCTAATGTAATATAATTGCAAAATACATACACAAACACATCTATATAAAAAGGTATTAGGTATAAAAATGGACCAGCAAGCAAATGAACGCACAGCACAAGACTCAATTGAATTGTCGATTCGGAGTTATGCTGCACTTGAGACATACCTTCATTATGGGTTAAGGTAAGGAGACAAAATAAAGAGGAGACTCGAAATAGATAAATTGCCAATGGCAACCCAACGTGTATTACCAACACTCTGTACAATAATAATAAGAAGGCATCAATGCAAAGGTGAGAGTGAGTGTGTGGTGGCTGCCTTTGTTGCTTATACACACGCATGTTACATATATCTCTTATATTAGGGCTGATTGCCGCTTACACATTAATGAGCAACTTTGTTAGTTGGTTGGCCCGGCTTAACGCATACGGTTACACAGCGTGTGAGTACATGAGCCCTTAATTAGTGACATAAAATTTAACAATAAATTCAAATGGCGCATGAACACAACATGTGTACATGGATAGATGTGTGTGTGTGTGTGTAGGCACTAATTGAGTTAAAGGCCTTCTCTCACAAACAGAAGAGCACAACGTCAATTTAACATATTGTACTTAAGCATAAACAGAAACATCTGTACGTGTGTGCCTGCTGCACTGACTTTCATCTTTACAGCGCTCACATATATATATTCCCAGGAAACAATTTTGAAAGCTGCCAATTAAGTTGTACAATGTCGGCAAGGAAAGAAAAACAATCAGTATAGCCGAACATGTGAAATGTGCGCATACGCACACGCACATGCACCTGCACACATACCTGAAACTTCTGCTGAATTATTTGTGTTTTGTTCCCTTTTGTGCCGCTACGCTGTTGGTGCGTGAGGTCTGGCAGAAGAAAATCACGCTTTATAATAGAGAAATAATTTAACTCTTTTATTATTGACGACTGTACTGCCCCAACTATTACAACAGCATTGTGTACCTAAGTAAGAGGTGTAGAGAAAGGACTGAAAAATGAGAAAACCTTTACCACAACAATAATAACTATCAAACCTACTGACAACGTATTATTTGATGTACAAAGTTATGTTTAGATGTGCTTCCATTATATGTGAATGATTCAGAAGCCAATACGTATAAGTTGAGAAAATCAAAATTTATTTTTCATTCATTTTTTGAAGTTCTTGTTTCATTCATTTGACGGATCTATGGAGTATGAAGTAAACTCTACACAGAGTACATACTTTAATAATCAGGAAAAATATTCTTTATTCCGGTAAAATTTACAATAATTAGAAAAAATATTAAAATTAACTTCGGATCCATTTATATCATGTTGCATTTACACACACACATCACACTTATTGTATTCTTTATGCAAAACAACTAAATACCTGAAGTGATTACTGTGCTAAATGAGTTTTTGAATTTGTCAGGTTATATGCTCTCAACTTGTTTCTTTGCTCATTCTACTCGTTCAATTTTTTCGTAGACATATATAAATTTTTAATATATTTTTTACAATTTATAAATTTACAAATTGTTGCCCCGTTTCATCAACAAATTAAGAAGAAAAAATTTTATTATTGGGTTCAGGCCAATGGTTGCCCATCACATCTGTATATCTGAAAATTTCCTTAAAATGTAACATACATTATAAATTATCATCTGTTGCCAATAAGAGCTTTACTGTGGAACAATTCTAAGTGACGGTTGCTTGACAATGTAAACAAAAGACTAAAGATGCAAACTTTCGATTTATGGTAAATACAGAATAAAAGCAAAGAAGCCACAGGCATACACAGAAGATAACAAGTACATGAAAATAATAAACAATTTGTATCCTTTTGTAGAAACACCAAAATAACGGAAAGCATATGTCAAATGCCACCTTCATACATATGTACTCATACATGCGAGTACACAGTTAAGCGATGGCATAAACATCAGCCTGTCATCAATTTAATGTCAGTTCAGAAGCTCATACAAAATATATTCATGATACCGTTCGTATACATACGTAGTAGATGCAGCAACACATTGCCCAGTTGTAATAGATTTCGCCGTCAAATGTATCGTTCGATCAAAGAGGTAAAAGTAGAAACTATAAATAAAGTGAAAGAAAAGGTGGCCTGAGATCATTTTCTTCATAGTGTGAAATGTAACTTATGTAAATAACTCAACAAAATATCAATAATGAAACATGAAATAGAATCAAAGAACTCCGATTAAATTGAACGCGTTATGTAAGTGATCTAAGTTAAGAATGTCACATAAAACTTTGATTAATTGAACCCTAATGCACAAAAAAAGGTCAACTTTTTTTTTTTATATGAATGAGATAAAATTCGGAATAGTTTCGCAAACAATTTAGAGGAAAGAGGTACAAGTCAATTGCCAGCATCTGAACTTATTTCGGAGTAATTTCGAAATAATTGTTATCTGGTGCACAGTTGCTCTACTTTTGAAGTTTTGATCAATAATCAAATAACTCAAATATTTTCAGAGTAGATTCGCAATAATTGCTTTCAAGTAAATATCAACATTTTTAGTTATGTAAGAGTACTTGGTTTAATTATATCCACCTCATAAGATGGCGGATATACTCGTTGTGTAATGCAACATGTTTACAACACGCAGAAGTAAGCAACAGACACCCTACAACATATTCTTCTTAAACACCTCAGTTGATCTAATTTTTGTATTTGTTTGTATTTTGAAGATGTACAATGATTGGTTTATAACAGATATTTATATAACCAAAGCTGCAAGCGATATAGAAGCCCTTGCATCATATTGTGAATTCACAACTGTGTGCAGGTTGCAGTTTTTTTTACATATTTATTAATATCAAAATGAAAGCTAAAATGAAGAGCGATGAAACAAAAAGATTACCAGCATGTTGACATTGTCTGCAGATGTTGTCGCCGCCACTTTCCACCCATAGCAAAATGACCAATACCACTATCACTGTTGTTACAACAGCAATTACGTACGAATAAAAACCACTACTTAGGCACTATCAGGCTGTGGAGTGGACCAGTTTAAATGTATATTACTCCGGTTTTCTTTCTTTCTTAATGGGATGATTCGTTTTGAAATCGAAAGCTAATCAATGCGTCTGTACGCCACACTATTGCACACACAGCACACACATAGAAAGAGGGGCATAACATGTTGTAAGTAACGTCTAAGCGTTAATGGTTTGATTGTTGCGGTTGGTTTTCTTTTTTTTTTTTTCTTTCTTTCTTTCTTTCTTTCTTTTATTTTTTCTGCGATGCGCGATCTCTCCATTTAAACGAGAGCGAAAGCTGTTTTGTTGCAAGTATGCAAATGGAATATTTTTATTACACGCATTGCGCCATACCATACACACGCATACGTTCGCACGCAAACACATCTATATAAATATTTATAGGAAAAAAAAAAAAAAAGAAGAAGAAATAAGAGAGATTTATGATATTGCATATTATAAATTATGTATTCCTTGGAGCTATTTTTATTTTTACTTTTTTTGCCTGCACCACAATGTCCACTTTTGCTTTTTCTGTACACATACTGGTATTCCTTTGATTTTTTCTGTATGTGTGCATTTGTTGCAACATTGTCACTGTGCGTGTATTGATGTTGAAAGTGTAAGTAAAAGTGAAATATTACGATGACAAAGTAATCTTGTGTACACACCTTGATGATTGAGAGATTCCTAAATAATCATCACCAACGACTATGGGCACAAGTTATGTCCAATCTATGAGCTATAAAATGCCTAAACAATACCTATATGAACAGACCTGTCCTGATTATACCCAATGACTCAAAATCAAAATCTGTAACTATGTCCGTCTGTCCATCCATGTATTTCCTTTACAATTTGATGTTCTTTGATTAATGGATGACCCAGGCTGTGTCTTTTAGGCTGTGAATATTTATTATTGAAAATATATGTAATCCGTCCTTATATAAAATCCCTCTCCATACAACGCCATATTTTAAAGTAAATTTTTGTATGACAAAATTCCAATTTTTTCAAATTATGATGAAAATTAGTTAATTAGCTAATTAATTAATTATGCACAAATTTGAATCTACTATTCTCTATCAATAACTGCAGCTTACTGATACATTTAAAACATATGAGAGGATAAATTCTGTAAGTAAGCGGTGTAGGGTATTATATAAACGGATAGAAGCAATCTTTGAACGACTGCACTTTAACTTCAACTCTTTGATAAGTAACGATTAAAAGAACTGAACATTAACAGACAGATTACTTGATTAATTTATTGTAAATGATTGTTAAAGTACTTGTACGACATAGTGAAAGGTTTGTAATGCTCTATTTCTACCATTAAAGAATTTTCTCTAATGTGTCAACTATCATTGTTATCTCAACATCGTCATGGTTGTAAAGTATATACAAAAAAAAAAAAAGGAATGCCCCAGTTATGAAAATTCATACATACAAACCTACACAATCACTAACTCCAATGAATAATTAATGTTTAATTTTTCATATTGCTCCTACAAGTGCTCATGCTTGAGTATATTTGTCTTCTTTATAAATAAAACAATTAGTTTATCTGCCCTGTAGTAGAGATTTAATGCAACATACACATACATGTATTATCTTAATACTTCCTCGTCGTTTGTAACTTTGCTGTTTGTACTGTAACAATACATTACCGTTACTTATGTGACTTACTGACTTGGTGACTCTTAATGATAATTCATGAAATTTAAGTAAGAATGCTGTATTGATTACTTCAAATAATTGTCTTTTGTTGATCATCAATGCATTAAAATTACATATGAATGTTAATTATCATCAGACAGGCAGGTTAAACCGTAAAACAACTGTTATTAAATCAATGTGAAAATACATATAAACACTTATCTATCATATTGAGAGGGAGCTCTCAAAAAAACTCTCCGATACCTCTCTGGGTGCAGAAATCATTTTAATAAACGTAAACATACATCCAAAGTAATCGATATGAGCACAAAGAGGCACGTAGATGTTCAAATAAACTAAATTTTCCAACGTTAACCGTTGTTGGCAGGGGCGTATGCCCTCAAACTTAAGGTGATTAGTATAAAATGATGCACAGATTATAAAATATTTCAGTATTCTTCCAATTATCGATACATTATGATTATCTTTAAACCCAGCTTGGTTTTTGACGAGCACATTTTTGCATTATAAAGAAAAGTGCTGTGGCTTTGAAGGATGTAGGAATGTGGTGGAATTTTTTGCAAACACTGACCGAATGGCTGCCAGCTATTGGAAACCTCAGTACTTACAAGTGTTGGGTAAGATAATGCCTTTCTTGTTGAAGGCGCGTTACTTGGAGAAATGACGAATCAAAAATGCACGTGTTGAGCTTGTCATTAAAATATAGAAAACGTGTCAACTTTATTAGTTTTAAATTTTACTAACTTTAGTGAAAATAACTTGTTAGTGATGTTTGTAAGTGAGACAATAAATTAATGTGAAATTGTTTAAATGTTAGTCTCCTCAGTGGGCATAGAATAAAAATGTGGTTATTGTTTGGCGACTTCCTTAAATACGTCAGGGATTTCCGCACTGTCAGATTTTTCAATAATTTTATAACGTTCCGCTGCTATTAAGCATTGGGCAGCTACTTCTCTGGCCCTGACACGTGAATCGTCGGGCAATTGTGCCAAGCCATTCAACAGTTCCATAATATCCGTGTCGAATAATTTCCGCGCTATCTCCTCCCCGGCATTAATCATATTTAATATAACAACGACACCACGATGCTGAACCTCTGGGCTGGGGTTGGCGATTAAAATGTGTAAAATCTCTAACCAGGATTTTACTTCCAAAATTTTGGCACAACACTTCTTGGACATCGACGTCAGCATAGCTAATGCTCCTGAACAAGCTTTTGCCGTTTCTTCGTCTTCGTCTTCGCACAGCAAAGCAAAAAATTTAACGCGATCATTGTCGCCTTCAAATATTTTGATCGCATCCTCGGACATAACCAGATTACAAAGGCATTGAGCAGCGGCTCGCGTCAACATTTGATGATCCTCCATGAGATAAACTTCGATTTTGGACACACCCTGCTCCTTAATTATACGATGACGTACGCTGTCATTCATAGCGGCCAGGTTCGTTAAAGCCATTAGCGCCTCAAAATTTTCCAATGCGGTACACTCTTGGGCCAGCAAGTTAAGGAAAGGTCTTATCACATCCATACTCCTTTGACCGGCAAACGCAACCTCCGGATTAATGGTGATGCCTATACGTGCCAAGGCTTGACTGGCGTGCCGTTTACCCTTTTCGGTGCCCTCCAAAGCCAAATTCAGTAAACTCTTGACGCCACCATCCTGCACCACCTTCCCTCTTAACTCTTGCAAGCTGCAAACGGCATTTAAAACTCGAGCTAACAGCTCCTTGGAGTTGTTACTTTCCGTTTTTGCTAAGGTACACAGAGCAGTGGTGACACCTTCATTGGTTAACACAACTATACGTTTGTTGACAAAGTCCACGTCGTCCAGTTCATGTTCTTCGGGTATATGGTGTTTGGCAAATTTCGCCAGTTCCACCATTTCCGGCAAAATTTCCTGCTTTTCGTAGGCATTGCAGAGGTTAACAAACGTGGTAACCACGCCGTACAAACATGACTGATCTCCGGTACGTGCTAAATCTATTAGAGCATGTATGCAAGGCTTATCCTCGATCAGCTTTTCCTTAACTTCGGCGTCCAAAGTCAAATAAGCTAAGCCGTCAGCCGCCCACCGCCGTATATCCTTATCTTTGCCCGGCTTTATAAGGAAGCGACGACAAGCTTCAGCCAATTTAAGGGTAGCACCATCTGCAAATGGTTTGATGGCCGCATCCTGACCACCATAACTGCCCAACTTGCACAACCCCACCAAAGCTCGTACACGAATGCCGTCGTCCTTCGAGTGGTAGAGTTTTTTAAGGATTTCCACACCTCCAGCGCACAAAGCTTTAGCTTTATCTTTCTTCGAAGAAGCGGCAATAATACATTCGCACGCTACTTTTTGTTGGAGCAAATCATCCGTGGTGGCCATTGCTAAAATCATTTGCAATATACCTAAAAAGAACAGAATGAGGTTCAAGTTCATTTAAAATTTGAAATATTAAGAAAATTTTATATGTTTCGCACCTTCTCTGGATACAATTTGATTGCCCACATCCAAAGGACCCATTAGCAAGGACGTTATAACCACCGTAACTCTCACTTTAGACTCTAAATCTGGTGAGAGCAGCTTCTCTTTAATGTAATCATCGATTTGTTCATGGAAACGCTCCTTAGCCTTGTCGTAGTACATGTTCTCATATATACGAGCCAAGCACACCGAGGCTATGGTACGTGAAGAGGGTGTTATGTCCATTGCACTTTCATACTTGTACTCCTCCAATTCCGAGCAAACATCCAACAAGCGGTACAGACCCTTCAACTCAACGAATCGTTCAGCCCACTCTAAGGCGGTATAATGCATGTTGCGCGTTAACAGCTCAATAACGGCATCACGAGCTGGCCCAGATATTGTACGATCCGTGATGCTATATAGAAGGCACGAAAGCAATGTATCGATTTCACGGAAATTTTCCTTACACATCTGTTTCTCCGGTTTACTGTCCGACTTATTCTCCAAGCCCGACAAAGAATTGATAATGGTTTGCAAACAGTATTGAGCAGCCGACACCATGTCTTCGTTTTTGTGATCCAACACTTTTAAAAACCAAGGCACTCCTAATTCAGTAAGTACCGCTTTGGTGCGCGTTAAGGAGCGATTACACAATTCCGCTACTACGCGCACTAAATTTGTAAAGATGTCGATGTCTTTTTCAATTTTGGTAATTGACGCTATTTTGCCAATACAACCATCCTTGAATAGTAAATCGGAACCTACTTCCTCTTTGGCCAATACCAATAAATTGTTGGCTGCTGATTTACGTTTCTCTAAAGGTGCGGCCACATCAAAAGCCAATTTCATCATATGTTGCACCTTTGTGGATGTTTGCGCATTTTTGGCAGCTCTTTCCTGTACAATGATATGCAGACGCTTTAAAATTGGCTGCACCGACTTGTTGCCAGGATCCTCCTTAAACAACTCTGTTGCATCCTTGTAAGCTTCTTCGTATTTTTCAAGAGCCTCGTACGCTTGAGATCTTCTAAATAAAGCTTTAGGATCGCGAGGATATAATTTCAAAGATTTCGTGCAATCGCTTGCAGCCGCTTCCCATTCGTCTAATTTCAAATATGCGGCAGCACGATTCTTATAAAATACAGCAAGTTCACTGTCTTTTCCATCCAGTTTAATGGCCTCTGTATAATGTTGAACAGCTTCTTTCCACTTGCCTTCCTTAAACGCGTCATTGCCCTTTTCCTTGTAGGTAAGAGCTTCCGATCCAGCATCGACCGCACCATTTGAAGTTGTCATATTGTATTCTTAAATTGCTTAACGAATGCTTAAATTTGTGAATTTTTATATAGCTTCAGATAATATTAACGTTTCGTTAGAATGTTCTAGAAAGTTTACTGCCTCTGTCACACGATGCCTACATATTATGCGAAAATGAGTTTTTCACAATTTTCCCAAGAGTTCGAGAAAAAAAATTGAATTCTATTTTTAAATTTTTTAATTGTGTGTTGTATTTTATGTTTTGTGTTGTGATCATATTATTCGTAATCAGTTGATTGTTGCCAATCGGTTAATTTTTTGAGTAGGAATTCACATAACTTGATATGAAAATGTGGCATCTCTACCAAGTGTTAACAAATAAGAAAAAAACGAAACTAAACAATTTTTTTATTTGCAAGAAATGGTAGATTTATAAATGATATGAGTAAATATTAAATAAATATGTTAAAATCTCGTAGAAATAATATAGAAAGCTGAATTAAAAGGGAGTTAATAACCGAAATTTTCTCGTACAAGAAGATCTGTGACAAAGTCAATTGTTTGTAGAGGAATCATTGAAACGAGTATGTAACACCACGTAGACAATTAATTGAAATCTTATTTTTTCTTACTTTACTCCATACAAGGCGATCTCTGTTAAAATGCTGCCTCTAACACATAAAGAACGCAGCAACTTTGCATATCGGATTAAGGAAAAGTTCAGTAGTTGGAAACGTTTAATATTTTCGGATAGAAATTCCAGAAATTTATTTTTATTCTTGCTGTTAAATTTAAGTTTTGCTTTTGTTGAGCTCTTTTATGGAATATGGACAAACAGTTTAGGTAAGTGTAGTATTTACGCGGCAACATAAACTCAGTTGGTATTAAATGTATAAATGTTTGCTTTTGTAGGTCTGATATCAGATTCGTTTCACATGTTTTTCGATTGCACGGGCTTGTTGGCGGGCTTATCTGCTTCAGTGATAACGAAATGGAAGTCTAACGAACGATTCTCATATGGTTTTGTGAGAGCGGAAGTGTTGGCCGGTTTTGTGAATAGTTTATTTTTGATATTTGTGGCATTCTTTATATTGTCGGAAGGGGTAGAACGTTTAATTGAACCACCCGAAGTAAAACACGAAAGACTTTTTGTGGTATCTGTACTGGGTTTACTAGTCAATCTTGTAGGCATTTATGCTTTTAATCATGGCGGTCACGGGCATTCACATGGTGGACACGGTCATGGCCACTCACATGGTGGTGGACATGCACATGATCATTCTCATAAAAATAATCATATTGATGTGAAGACTCACGACCACCACACTATTCATTTGGATGATGGTAATGAGCTTTCCTTAAAAACAAATCCTTTTCATTCATTTTACTTCATTTTCTCTTTCCAGGTCATGGTCATTCCCATTCGCATGGCCATTCACATATGGATGACATATCTGCCAATAATTCACAAATTATGCGCGGTGTGTTTTTGCATATATTAGCTGATACCTTGGGTTCTGTAGGTGTTATAGTATCAGCTGTTTTAATGCACCTATTCGGATGGATGGTTGCTGATCCCATTTGTTCTATTTTTATAGCCGTACTTATAATCTTGAGCGTTATGTCTTTGATAAAGGAGTCCGTATTCATATTGATGCAGCGTCAACCTATTGCTCTAGACCGGTTGTTACCTCAGTGCTATCAAAAGGTGACAGGTTTGGCTGGTGTTTACGCAGTGCAAGAACCCCATTTTTGGACATTATGCTCAGACGTTTATGTGGGTGCCATTAAGCTTGAAGTGGCTCGCAACATAGATCCCAAATATGTGGTATCACATACACGCATGATATTCGAAGCGATAGGCATTAAACAAATATACATACAACTGGATTATGTGTGATAGCTTTCATTGATCGATTTTGTGAATAACATATCGGTGCACACATACTGCATGTCCAACACGTACTTTCATATTTATACCTTTATATGGATGCTCTTGTAAAGTTTAAATCAAAAAATATGAAACATACCATTGTTACAGGACCATTCCAATTAAGCATTTCTGAGTCTCATTCAAACCATTTTGTGCTAAAACCGTGTTAAATGATTATGTTTCCGATTTAATTTACAGACTAAAGCCGATTGAATAATAATGTATTACTATAGTGTATATTCTGTACATACTGTGTAAATAAAATGAATCGCCCCATAGAAAAATACTTGATGAATATATAGATAAAGTGGTAAAGAAATTCGATATGATAATTAAACAATTGGCAAGGACATGGTCATGGTCAATCATTTGGTCTACATTGCACTTGCATGTACCGAGAATGGGCACGCCCAGGGCAATAATCGATTAAGAATTAATCAAAAGTTGCTCCGATCAAACAAATTCATATTTGAATGTCATGTTCGAACATAATTTTTTATTTATAAGTTTAATCGTTTTTCTTGATTTAAAAAACGTTAGAAATAATAAAAATGATGAATTGATTTCGAATTGGATTTGATTCGATTCTTACATTGTAAAGAAACAACCTACGCCCTTGTAACGGTAACCGTTATCTATCAAGGATGGATATATGATATATTACAACAACAATAAACTAGGCCACACATTTATATATAGCAACTGTTGCCATTTTGTTTGTCGGGGCGAAAACTTCAAGAGGAGAAAAAACGTGAAATATTTCTCGTGAGCTTGTGCACGCCGCCCAGCACACTGCACGTTATTACACTCCTCGTGACTCATCACGTTAACACATATAATGAAGGAAAGACAAAAAAACTGCCATGTGTTTGGTTTTCTTTTGTTTATAATTTCACTGTATTCTTTTTGCCTGAATATGTATATAGGTTGGTTTCCATTTAGTTTATTTTTAAATTTAATTTAGTTTGATATAATATTGAACATAAACCCAATGATTATTTTTTTGGAGGCTTTCGTAGAGGAGACTGTTTATTAATTAATGTAATTTATATTTTGTCGGTAATTTAAGCTGTTTATCTTAGAAAATAAAGTTTGGTCGTTATGTCAAAGCATTAGCATATTCCTCCATTCTTATACATGCGTAAATTGTTTCTGTTATTACATATTATTAAAATAATTAAATACATAATTTATATATAACACATCTGCATAATTAATCATACACACTGATTTCTTTCCTATTAATACATTCGACTAATAATTTGAAACCGAAACTACAAATCCATCGAGTACACATATATGTTGATACTAGGAACACGTGAAAATTTCAATAATCCAAATCAAAAATGAACAATAAACTATTAATTGATAGAATTTGAGAAGGAAAGGAAATTAATTGAAACTAAAGAACGCGACTGTATAGGCTGGTACGTAGTGCTAAATGTTTGTGCATATGGGTGGTGGTTGTTTACGTCGATGAGTATTGATCTATAAATCTAACATTTCTCCTCTTCCAAGCCGTGCTTAAAGAACATGAGCACAGGCGTACTGACGCCATCGATGTCACGGTATTCACACATGGCCACCATACCTTCACAGTCCATAGACTCACCAGTGAAGAATTGTAAGTCTTTGAAGCGGCTCAAGATCTCCTTCATTACTCTATTCATGTTTGTCTTGAAAACCTCCACCTGATCTGGCGTTTTCTCTTCAAGTTTTGCCAACACCTTCTTCATGTAGTCTTTCAAGTACAATGTGAATGACTTTTTATCACCAAAAGCAAAGCACTCTTGTAATCGATGGTTGAGCACAACATCGACGCCACTCTCAGAGGAAGTTTCTGTACCTTCATCAGCTTCCTCGGCAGATGGGTTGAAGCCTTCAATTTTGATGTCACCTTCAGTTCGAGTAACCAGCTTGCCGTATACTTCGTATATTACATCATCCACCAGCTTCATTTTGTACGTGTCGGCAAACATTTCATCACCAGTTATAATATCTTTATAGATTCTCATGTTTGAAAGGTATTTGTTTGATTATTATATATAAAAAAAAAATGAAATCGAAAATAAATTTCACGCAAGTCACACTGAGAGCACACACAAGCAAAGTAATCCGTACACCACGACGTTTGCCACGCGCTCAAAAAAGAAAGAAGCGATGTGTGAGATGAAAAAGAGCACTACAATATATACGAAGCAGGTAAACTGAATATGGTAGAAATCGAAAATGGCGTCTTATGCAAAATGTTGCCATATCGTAATGTAGGACATCACGCAGAAAGTATGTTGCAGGCTTAACGGAATGTTGCAAGATTCGTGTTAAAAAAAATCAATTAAAGACAAGCAGAAAAAGGAAATGATAATAGGCGTTATCGGTATCCCGACAAAAAACAACAACAATATGGGTAACATGTTGTGCGAGACGGGAAAGTGATTTATAATTATAAATAAATGTATTTAATTTATAATTCAGGATTGTCAAAATAGACCGTGTACTGAAAATCAAGCGAAACAAGAGAGAAGAAGATGTCATATATATATATTTTTTTCAATTCAATGCATTCGTAAAAGAACTAATACAGTTTATTTAATGTCTATTCTAGCAACATTTCGATTCGATTGATAATTAAAGTACCTCGTAACATTTCGTTTCGATTCTCAACACGTTTGATTAAAGTAACTGAAGAACCGGTAAAATCTTAATTTGCAACCACCAATGCATTGAATTCTTAAGAAACCGTTGATGCAATATGTATTAAGTTCAAATGTATCAACCATGGCAATGTGTTATTATTTCGCAATACATTGCAAAACATAATAAGAAGTGGTTCAATACATTTGTGTGAAATTTTTTCTAAAGAAAATAAATGTAAGTTATACAAGATTTAAAAAAAACATTATTTTAATAAAGTATTTTTAATACAGGTTTGCCATTACACGAAATTTAATACGTTTACCTGCCCTTAGGCAAGGTTTATTACGAAATGAGACGGGACATTATGGTCGTCAAGTGACAATGAAAGTGGTACCAGCTGCTAGCGTAGGAAAAGGTGAGACCTATGAAGAAAAAAATGCCCGCTTAGGTCGGGAAATGTCACCACATTTGACCATATATCAACCTCAGTTAACCTCAATGCTTTCAATAACACATCGTGGCACCGGTGTGGTGCTTGCAATGGGCGTATGGGTGTTGGGCTTGGCAGCTCTCACCTCACCCCAAGATATTGGCAATTATACATCTGTAATTGAAGGCTTACAATTAAATGCTGCTACTCTGGGCCTTGTCAAATTTATGTTTGCCTATCCCTTTGCTTTCCACACTGCCAATGGCATACGTCATTTGTTGTGGGACACTGGCCGTTTCTTAAAAATCAAAGAAGTCTATTCAACTGGTTATGTAATGGTTGGGGTATCATTTGCTTTGGCCGCCCTACTGGCTATGCTGTAAGTTTTATATAATATAATGTGGAATGTTAATTCCGCAAAAGTTAAAAGCGATCAGATAAATATGTAAAGAGCAAATTATTTCTTTGTTGCAAATAAAGTAAGTGTATGAGTGATATTTATAAACATATTGGTTTTGTAATTGTAGCCTTACATGTGTGAGGTTATGCAATTGAATATGTAAATAAATGCAAGAATAGTGCGAAAAAGTGGCCCATAAAAATACAATTTAAAATAAATTATTTGTTTCTGTGGGAAATACCTTTTATACAACATAAATTTGGAAAACGTAACAACGGCTTGGAATCTCAATAAATCTTTTTGTAAATAATAGAGAAGAAATCAAAAGGTCTCTTAACCGAGCCCCTTTGTAAATTGCAAGCATAACATGAACGATCATGAGTGGAGTAGTTGTCAAGTTAAATGGAATTTTGCAAACTTAAAGTATTCTATTTACCAAGATGAATAATCTATTATAATATATATGTATATATAGAAGAAAAATGCAAATCATTCATATTTTAGAAAAACTATTTGTAAAACTACAATTTCACCTCTAACCCAAAAGCCTGGTTAATGGCAAACAAAAGTTTATACTCATACTAATAAAGAGTTATATCCCCCGTTGAGACGTTTAAACAGATTGCTAATAATATATAATTGGTGCCTGGCATAAAAATCAACTAAATAAAAAAAAAAAAATATTTAAAGAAAGAGGTGAGTTAGTTGAAACTTAAATAAAGTAGCAGCACTTTAAAGACTTTTCACCGTTATTATTATTCTACCATATCTATGTTTTGTACTCTTTTTTGTTTCTTTAATTATTAACCTAAAGTTCTAAAAATGTACTTTGCAGACTGTGTGTGTGCTCATGTTTATAAGAATCATGATAAAGTTTTTTTAGTGGTAAAACTTGCGCTCAACGCGTATAAGCGCAACAATAGAATTACTGAAGTATAGTGTTGTATTGTTGTTGTTGCACACTAAACAATGTGGCAAGCTACAGTTGACAGCACAGAGTCAAGTATTTTAGTTCTGCTATTCAATATTTTGACTGGTTGATCGTGCATTGCTACAACCGAAGGATAAGAAAGGTAAGAAATAGAACAACGAGTTATTTACTTTAGGGAAATGTAACGATAAGAGGAAGTATTTTCTTTATACACAACCCAGACAATAGATCACTTACACTGGTGGTGAAATAAATAGCTTCAAAAAAAAAAAAATAGTGTAAATAACGTTTTAACGCAATAGACGGCATTCTTAGGTGACTACACTCTGTTAATTTTAGTGAATATCTTAGGTAGACAATCAATTTGCGTGTGCACGTGTACACATATACATACATAATCTTTTCTATTATACTATAACGGAGTGTTCCAGCAGGTAGTCAATAATGTCAAAAGAACCCAGTGGCTGATAAGCAATTGGTGACAACAATAGCCTTAGAAGAGGAAGGAAGTCTGAGAGGATTGATATCGGAGAAAAAAGTAAAAGAAGAAAGAGAAGAAGATGGCAGATAATTGAACAAAATTACATTATAACAAAGGTGTGTAAGAGAATAAAAATATTTAAAAAATTATTACAATTTCTTATGGTTTTAGTTTTACTGAGAGTATATATCTCTTTATTATATTCTGCACTACTTGTGGCAAAGGGTATATTAAGTAGTATTGCGGATGTTTGTAATTCCTAAACGATAAATGTCACACGCTGCTTCAATTATACAATTCAATTATCAACTTAGCAACAAAATTTGGATTGATTTAGTCATGTCCTTCTGTCCGTCTGTTTAACCTTTATGTATGTATATGTGTTTGAAATATGAACTTTGTGGGCTAATGGTTGGATCGTTATCGGTTGTGGGCGTATGGGTCTCAAACAATTTTACCCAAGTTGAATACGAACCTAAGGGCAAAAAGTGAACATTTTGGTACAAAATTTCAGCTCAATTTAGTTAATATTTCTTAAACTTATTGTTGTTGAAACTTGATGTAAAAAATTCCGCAAATGTTTTCCGTTTAGGATGTACAAGTACTTCAATACACCCTACACATATGTATGGTTAAATATGTAAATAACCTATATATACATAACAATAATCCTTATGTAACAAAAATATTAAGGAGTTGTAAAGTAAAAAACAGTAAGAAATGCAACAACAACAACAACAACAACAACAACAACAACAACAACGTATACAACAACTTAGGTTCAAAGCTCCGTAAAGGCACATGTCTGCATGTATATACATAAGTGTTGTTGTTGTTGTTGTTGTATTGTGCAAGAATTTAGTAATTTATTTATATGTCTTTTTTACCCTACAAACGCCCACACAAGTATCTCCCACATATACTTTTATTGTTTAATGTTTGGGTTTAGGTGGCAGAGTTGGACTATCCAACATTGTTGAAGTTTTACATGCAGTGACCTATATATGAGTGGTAGGCACACCCTCAACAACTTTTACGTTTTGCCTACCATATTGCACACCATCTATGTATGTATGTGTGCCTATATTTGGTATGCGTGTGGGTGAGCCAGTGTACAAGAAAATTATGTATGAATTTATGTTCTGTTATGTGCATTATATAATTATGTATGCGTACAATATGTTTACGTGTACGGAACGTTGTGTTCGGCAAATGAGAAACAAAAAAATATCATTAAAGTTTACTTTTGAACTTAACTTTATGTTATGCAGATACGAGCACATCTACAAATATGTGGTTTTTATATATGCGTGTACAGTTATACAAATTTATAAGCAAAGGGCATAAATTTTATGGTAAATAGTTGAGAAAAAATTTCTTAAAGAAAATGAAATAAAATAAAACGAAACTACCGACTAGCAAAAGGGAGAAGAGCAGATAAGTGGGTGCAAGGAGTTGAATACAGTTGTCTACAGAAACTAGTACTAATACTCTACCAATCTACACTTCATACCTGCTATACGTATATGTGGCCTAACGCATAAACACATGTGTTCATGAATTGATAACAAAAAAATATAAGAAAAATCAAGCATTCTTAACACGTTCACTGCCTTAATGCCATATGCTAGATTTTAATACATATTCGCAAGATGTTGACTATGTCGAATAATCTTTTTTCTGTTTTCCGTCTTTCCTTCCTTCCCAATTTCCTTGACGTAACCATCCTCCCCCACCCTTGTATGATCTGTTGAAACCTATTGTACAATAAAATAATTTATGCAATAACGCAGTTGAATTTTTTACATTTGAATAGATTGCAACACATGGTAAACAAGTGTGTGGCAATCCTTCTGCACTAATGTAACGTTTTTTTTCTTTTATTTTTTCTTTTTGCTTTATACAAATGTCA
This sequence comes from Crataerina pallida, assembly GCA_949710015.1. NCBI lineage: Eukaryota > Metazoa > Arthropoda > Insecta > Diptera > Hippoboscidae > Crataerina > Crataerina pallida. The sequence continues at coordinate 31,047,251 of OX453290.1, read as the reverse complement.
CGAACATACTTATATCCTTCAACCCTCCAATGAAAACAGTTTGCTGACTTTGTCATATCATTAGTAATGGGTGAGAAGCAACACGCTCGCCATCACATATGATGAACTTTATCGAATTGCGTACTTTCGTCTTATAAATCACTAAGATGTTTTATGGTGAGGGGTTTTAAAAACCGTTCATTTTCAGTAGGTTTCCTGTTTGAATCAAAACATGTCCTTATACCTAATGGATATAGACAGACGGACGGATGGCTAAATTGATTACCAACATCCCCACAAAACTTAATATATCCTTTACCACAACTAGTGTATTGTATGAAAAGTATTAAAGTTAAGTAGAATCATCCTCTATGCTCTTTAATACGATACGATTCCATGTTGAATCACAAGTGCTACCAAAGTGAAGGGTGTTCTTTCATTTCAATACTTGTAATTCCTTCTACACAATTACAATACTTCTCTACGGTATTTGTTTCATACGGAATGAGTATTTATCTAGCTGTCGGATGCAAAATTTGACAATCAATGTTGATCAATATATATATATTTTTCTTTTTATCGATTTTATCTTTTACAATCATTTGCTGTCTTTCTCCGGAAAGAGACATTGAATCAACAAAAAGTAAATTATATTAAAAACTGTGTCAACATGTTGAAGATACACGTGCACAAGTATTGTATACTATAGAGATGACACAAGACAAAAAGCTGGAATGTTGGATTTCTGTCATTAATAAAACGCTTCTAATAAATGTCATTACATGGCAAACGTACAGACAGAATGAATTCCGTAAAGAGGTCAATGAACAAAAGAACAGATTATAGAGATGATATTACAGTTTACAACAACAATAGTTTAGGGTTTGGGTAGTTTAGTGAGCAGTGGGTGGAGGTTTTCAGAGAGAAAATGAGTTCCGTGAATATATATTGCATCGATTGTGCAATCACTACTGCACCACATCCTTAGACGAACCACACGAAAACCTTTGTCTTGTGCCCATGCAGTATTTTTATGTCTTCGGTAAATTGTATAATACTCTGTAGCAGTAATATGTTGGGCATACATATTTGTTCTTTATTTGTAAAGAAGAACCAGTTTAAAAGTGCGCTGTTGAAAATGGGCAAAATCAGATCATGGATAAACACAAAATTTCTATTATTAATTATTTATATATTTAGAAAAATCGAAGCCACCCAAAGTGAACTTATTATGGATGTTAGACAGTTTTAAAGGTTTATTTAGAACATTAATAAGAAATTGGATGAGGTTAATGATGATGATTGTGCTAGATTTAGCATACGCTTAAAATAGCACCGTTTTATTTGTTTTTTTTTTTAAATGTTAAATTGAATGTAAATTGAAATGTTTCTTATACGCCATGTAGTACCAAAATCTGACGATATTTAGAGTAAGATTTCACCTTAAAATAAAAAAAAAAACTCTTAATAATCTACAGATTATAAAAGATTCTTGATCCGCATCAAAAACTGACTCGAACTCAATCTATATTGGAATGTTCAGTGGAGAGTCACGCCCACAATTCAAAAAAATCTTTCTATCAGATACAAAAATTAAGCTACGTAGTTGAAATTCGATGCACATATGTCCATATGTCAAAAAAGGGCTGGATCAGATAATAGACACGCCCACAATTTACAAAAAAAAAAACCCTATTCATCACAAAAGTAGACTTGCAAGCTGATACCTAATATATACACTATTATAGGGCGCTATATATATATATATATATTTGCCACGCCCTTTGTTGTGGATGTGAAGGGTACCTTAAATTTTTCCTAAACCAAATAAAGTTTTCTTACTTGTTTTAATTACGTTCTGTGTGTAGATGTACTACATGTGTCGGTGTGCATTTTTGTTCATGCTGCAGCAACAAGATGCTAATTAAAACTACAATTTTCAAATAGTTCAAAAAAAAAAAATATTGTACATAAGCCAAAACATAAAAATGCCTTTATCTACAAAGCATTCTGTTCATTGTTAATTGAATATGTATGAACACATTAACATATTTATACATATACATACATACATGCGTATGGGTAGATGTATACGCAATAATAACATTCTGCGAACGTGTAGTTGCCAAACTAATATTTCAGATATTAGCATAAAGTCATTATATGCGGAAAAGTAGCGGTAAAGGTTCTGCACATATACACATGCCTTGAGTTGAATATTTTCTCATAACATTATAAATGAGCGCAAATAAATGTGCTCGCACATGAAACTCTTGCATGTATGTTGTATGTTGCGGTGTAGGTAAATGTCGAGTTGTTAATTGTTGTTACTGTTTACAGCTTCATTTGATTTCTTAATTAAATGCTTTTTCTTACTTAAAGCTTTGCAAGGCAAAAGTGTAACTGTTTTGTAGTGCATTTACATGCAGTTGTCTTCATTATTATTTATAACAATGTGTTGTGTTCAACAATATGAATTTTTGTTATCTCAACAAACACGTTTACACTTACGTATGTACGTTGATAGGCATATTGCATATATATATATATATATATACGTTTGTATTAACATTTCTTCTTTTCTTCTACGTTATATATACAGGCACGTAGAACACATACTTTTACACATAAACAAACATTAACTTTAGGTTCTATATATAAATATATATTATATATATGTATGTATATGCATGTGATGTGTAAAAGGTTTTTGTTCTGTAGCAATTTTTAACTTTGTTTTTTTTTTTATTTATTTTATATGATTGTATTGGGGATGACTGGTAGACAACAGTAATAATAATAATGTAAACAACAATAACAATACTAATGTGTAGTTGTTTGTATTACAAAAGCAATAATAATAGTTGTACAATATCTTCGTTTAAGTGTTTGTTGTTCTTATTTTACAATTGCCTCCACATTCTGGATCTGTCTCTTATACTTTTGATTTAATAATTAACTCGACTCTCTCATGTTAGTTTTTGGTAAATTGTGTTTACAAAATTTTTTTATCAAAATTATTGTACGAGAATACATATATACTTGAATTCGATTTTTTCGTTGTACTTTAATATTAATATTCAATATGCACTTGTGGTGAAAGGTTCAAATGTGTGCAAATATTTGTAACATTTAAATAGTTACAGATATACCCTGCTTTTTTTTTATGTAAAATTATTCTGAAAAATTTTAATTATGTCCGTCTGTCTCTCGAAAACCATAATCTGCAATTTTTTGGATATTTCGATTAAATTTAAAAGAAGAAGACTTGACGTGAATTCCAAAATTAGTTTAAAAATTGCCATTTGACTTAATTTACCTTTTTTAAAAACCTTCAAACATGGACAAAACCTCAGAATACGTAACAAAATATATGTATATGACATATATTTAAAAGTTTTGATATCGTTGTGTATATGCTCAAAATAGGGCTATACGTCTAATTTTGTACCGGATCGTATAGTTTTACTTGCACAATTATAACTGAACGGTTATTAAAGAACGCTTTCTGACTGTATTCGTTATCATTTGTCATCATTATAATTATAATGATCACTACCTTCAATATATGTTGGTAATGATGATGAAATTGATGATGCTACGTAACAGTCCTTTATTGATGCAGAATGATACAGCTATAACTCATTTTACTTTTAGAGCGCACATAAACCTTTGAACATAAAGCACCGTTAGGCAATATTGCTTTCTCATGATATGAGCGCCAATGTCAGTGTGACACTTACTCATATACTCGTTCGTTAAAAGTGAAGCATGATATATATATATATAAAAAAAATATACAAATACAAACATACATAATAATCTTAATAATGCGCTGCATACCATGTATGAGTCGGATGGTTGGTGTTAGTAAAGGAAATCATATTAATTGTATATATCTGCATGTATGTATTTGCCTATGTACATATACATGTACCAGTAATGTGAACAATTTTGCAAATATATATTGAGACACAGTGTCTCGTCGTTGACGCATCATTTTATGTCATATTTTCCGTAGCTGTTGCTCTTGTTGTCGTCATTTTCTTTATCACCACTTGTTGTTGCTGTTATAGTATAGTATTCTTTTTACTGTAAGTGGGTGTCTGTCTTTGTAAAAAATACTTTTCCAAAAAGATATGATTTATGAATTCGATTTTCAATCATGCTAACGAGCGTAACTCATGCACACTCATTCAAATACACACAATCAACCATACATACATATGTACAGATAATTTTGATCTGTGTACCCTCTTGTTGCACTGCAAAAACTCAGTGAGCACTTTAGCAAAGGAAAATCAAGAACAATACCAACTAAATAACGGTACATTGTCATCAGCAAGGGTGACATGACACAGTGTGAGGTGTTGAAGGCGACACTGTTGACATGTACTTTTGCGTTTATAAAGTGTTTGTTTGTGTAGATGTATGTTTACGTTTGGTCGTTTATAAATCGTTACGTAATATCATAGACATAGACATTTGCCATGCCAGCGTAAGAATTATAAGTGTTTGCTGTTTTGTCTCCCTAAGATATTCAACTCAAACCATTCATTGGTTTTTCTTCTTCTTCTATTTTTAATATTGTATTGAAAGTATAACTGTATGTATGTGTGTGCCTGTACAGTGCATTTTATGGCCATTGGTGCGAGCAGGGGGTAAATTTAAAAAAAATGAATCGCTTTCGTGATGGTATGACGACAAAAGTAGTAATGGTAGAAGAAGGGTGAAGGGATACAACTGCTATGACAACTACAACAATAGAAGAGGACATATAAAATATTACATCGGGTGCTGACGCGCGATGAATAAATGAATGAAGTTATTGCACAGTTTTTTTTTTTTTTTCATTTTTATTTTTTATTTTATTAAATTGTCAGTGAGAGTCAGTTGGAGGCTGGATTTTGTTTTGTTTTGGTTTTTTTCTTTCGAAATAAGCGATGTTTTTACGTTAAATATTACGTGAGCGCAATTATTGTAGACTTCAGAGGACTTCATTTCTTTCGAAATATTCCATTTAACTTAATAATAAAATATCAAACGTATTTAAATTGTTGGGTAAATAAAGTTTTCATAGGAAACCGTTTAATAAGCGACGGTATTGCCATAAAAGTCATTTCCTGAAACATCATTATATAGAAGGTAGTTCTAAAAATGGTACGATCGAGTCCAAATTTGGTTGAACAAAATATTTAGCTAATTGATTAAATTTTGTCAAAACATAACAAGAGTTGCGATTTTTTACCACAGAAAGTCTTCCATTATAATAGAACCTTATAAAGGGAGACGTTCTAAAAATGGTTCAATTCGGACTATTTTCAACAGATTTCCTTTTCGGGTCAATACACGTCCTTTTATTAAATTTTATCGAAAAATCTCAAAAAATTTGACTTGTAGCTTGTGCATAAATTAAAATTAAAATGACAGACGGATAGACGGACATAATTAAATCGATTTAGATTTTGATTTTGAAGGTAAGTGTAGCATTAACCATTTAGGAGCAACAAATAAATGCACTACTAATTTACAAAGAAAAGGAATAAATAAAGTTTGTCCCTTGGCAATACGATAATAACCTTTAAATATATAATTTTTATACCCTCCATCTTAGTGATTGGGATTATACTAAGTTTGTCTATCTCCCATAGAAATGCTTCACTTTCCGTTTCTAGCGTGCATTATTTGAGGTATCTCCAAAGCCTCTTTTTGGTTGATGTTAACATTTTGACAAAGTGTAAAAAGTACTTCGGAATGATTGTCTTAAGCAACATGAATTGATTTTTAGACCCATCTAAATAATTGTGTGGTTGCATGGTGGAAATGCATTCAAGTTATTTAAAAAAAAGAAAAAAAAAGTATTTACTGTGTAGATTAAAATGAAATATTTATTTTAACAACTACATGAAAAGCCTTTCTGGTTGCGACTTCAAATGAAAAAGCAATAAACTAACTGGTAGACTTTTTGTCTATTTAGTGTCACGAATAAAACATTTTAGACAGGTGGCTATAACTTGCTTTGTAGCTGATTTATGTTACACGGTTTGTTGTTTTTCTTTTTTTGTTTTTACTAACCGAACACATTCACTCATGTTCATATAGTCCATTCAAATGACAAACAAGTATTATTGGTATAAACTTGAAGAGTTAAAGGATGTAACGTAAGACATATGTCTTTATATCCACTGCAATACTACATGTAAGGAGGTGGAAAAAAGACAACATCGTCATGTATGCTATGGCTATAAATGTTATAAAATAGTTTATAAATCTGAAAATCCATTATTGGAAATTTTATTCATTTCGTTTATTTCGATTTATCTGTGGCGGTCGTTGCTTTTTTACGGCGATATTAATCATATTTTTAAAATTGATCGACTTTATCGCATCATTTTATTAGTTTCCAATACTGCATTGAAAGTTTTATTGTTGCTGCTATGAATACAAATATTTACCTAAAATACTTGAATGCGTCGTAATATGTATACTGCGCTTGCATGTATTGATATGACGACAAATTTTAAAACGCACACTTATGTATGTACATACCCATCATTATTCAATCACTTCATAGATGTAGGCGGGCATGAAAATGTGTCTCTTTTCTAGATTTTAGATTTTAACAGTTTAGAGGTTAACGCGTTTCTTTCACATCAAACACGTCCAACACATAACTCTTCATGAAATTGACAATAAAATGTGTTAACGGAAGTGGAGAGCTCACCATACATAAGTATATGAAGGAGAACAGTTGTGCATGCAGCAGGTTTTAATTTCATCGCATCAATATGTTGAACATGTTTTTTCTTTCTTGTGTGCTGTTGGGGGTGATGAATAAATATATGTAAAAATTAAACGACCACACATGTACAATATATTGAGGGGGAATGTAGAAAGAGTAAAAATGCAAAAAAAAAAAAAAAAAATATTGTAACAATATGGCGCTCAACACGTAAAGCGGAAATCACTGCCTAACAGTATAGAGTGTGAATAACTACAATGTGTAAAATATGAAATATACAAAAATGCAAGCAGGATCTACTTTATATATTATATTTTATATGTATTTTAATAATAAAAAAAGTAAAAATATACAAAAAAAAAATAAATTAGGGGGACGCCAAATCTGGGAGACTCGACACATAAAACTTTTTTAAAATGTGGTCGCTTTCGTCCAATCGATTTTATCCAAACCAATTGCAAATTTAAAAATGATGTGTGCCAAATTTCAGTTCGATATGTAAATATTATAAATAGTAATGTAAAATGTATGTAAATATTATAAATAGTTCTACTCGACCATTTCATACCCTATACCATTTAATCCACAATTAATTTATGCTTCAATTTTGTGGACAAAACCTATTCTAACGCGGCCACGCGGCCACGCGGCCACGCGGCAATTCAAATAATAGTTGAAATGTGGAAAGGGTGTGTTTTTTATAAAATGCTGGTTTTGATTGTAACATGTTGGCCTTTGTGAGTGTGCGACTAGGTGTTTGCATGTGTCATCTATGCAACTTATGACAATCTAGTACACAGAATAAAATGTAAAGCAATATAGTAGATGTAAATGGAAGAAAACGTATTAAGCGATACTATTATTACCGCGCTAATGATGCTTAATATTGTAGTATTTAGGTTTCAAATTAATAGCCAAAGCCGTTGTTTTAATTTGTACTAAAGCAGATTTGTTCCGCTCTAAGTTAAACATAATTATGACGCTGTACATATGCGTTTACGTTATTTAAAGTGCTGCCAGATTAAAAATGCTTCATTTGCTTTAAAGGGTGTGCAATTAGAAATCCTATACTTAAAGGTTTAATTAACAATAGCAGCAGTTCAGCGGAGAGCTTTTGCATACTAAATAAATAGCCGTTCTTCTCACTATATATGCTGAAGTCTTATATTCTTTATGCAACTCATTAATCTAGGGACTAAAACGAAAGTGCTGAAATGGTAGCAATTTATTACATTGCATGCGATAAATTTAAATTAACGGAAATTATATTGTATTACGTTTGCTATTAAAGGTATTAAATAGCAATTATTTCCCTGGAAAGAGTGTTCAGGAATTATAGGCTTATAAGTTAAATTGGCGCAAAATCAATGACTTGATGATGTGACTAATGAGGGAGCGTTGAAAATAATTGCTAACGTAATTCTTCAGGTACAATATTATAAGTGAAGGAAACATGTAAAAAACTTATTTAAATTTAAGTCAATTGTTGGATATTTTTCACATTCGAATGTAAACTGTGGGTGTAGCATATATATGTTAAAATTCACTTTCGCGATGGATTTGTACATAAACAAAATAGTGCATAAAATGTGTGCTGTAATGTCCTTCTTTGGAAAATCATTGGATGCACTTAATACAATAGAAATATATTTAAGCTCAGGTATGCTAATAACTTGGTATTTATACCATGAACCACCCTGTGGAAAAGGGTATATTAAGTTTGTACAAATGTTTGTAACTCCTAAACGGCAAATGTCCCATTCACCTGCAATTATACCGATCGTTTCAGAATCAAAATCTGAATCGATTTCATCATGTCGTCTGTCCTCCTATCTGTCCATCTAAATTTGTGCGCAAGCTACAGGTTGCATTTTTTGAGATATTTTGATGAAATTTGGTACAAAGAAGAACTCTATTGAAAATGGATAAGATCGGACCAATTTTAGAACCCCACCAAATATAATATTCTGTTATGTATAATGGAAGTCTTTGTATATCAAGTGGTGTAGAGTATTTGATGGTCGGGATTGATTGTATATTTTCACTTGTTTAAAATGTTTGATTCTGTCTTCTGGTTTCTGTTTAAATGCTATTTTTGTGTTGAATGCACAAGTATTTGAAATAAACATGCATCTCTATATATACGTATACAAGAAGAGGAAATTGATCTTTTAAAGTATACATTAGCACATTCCGCCATACATTACAGTTACTTATTATCATATTTATTATATTGTACTTATTTTATTTCTATATCTCTATTTCTAAATTGTTTCATATTTCCCTCTGCAGAATTTTAAAACAGTACAAATAAACTTTTTCGAATTTCGTTGGTATCGATATCATGAATGTAGAAAAACCCTTCGTGTGTATGAATTACACACCTTTATACCCCACAACAATAAATCAACACACACAACATTTTTTTATTGGTTCGGTTTGGCCACTATTATACTGGTCCTGCAGATATTAGTTTATGAAACAAAAAAAATAAAAAAAAATAAAACAAAAACTTCCAACAAACTATTGTAAATATGTAAAAAAACGAGATTTTTTACAGTTGTTTTCCCTTTTTTTGCACAGTTAGAACACTGAAAATGATTTTGTATTTCCCCCATAACAGAAAAAAAGATCGAAACTACAACAAACTTAATTCATATACATGTACACAGCAATCATATTTGTTTTTTGTTGATATTATAAATCTCTCAAAAACAAAACGCAAAAAACAAAAAAAAAAAAAATCAATTTTCCATTGACGTTTGACAGTTTTGTTTTAACCGAAAAATAATACAACCTGAAGTCAAAACAATGCATTTAGCTTAATCCGAATACTAAGCAGATATATCATGTGCTTTTATTTTGCTTAATAAATAAATACATTTAAATATATAGCTGCCTCTTTTCTGCCTCACCCCAGCTCAGTTCGTAAACCTTTTCTTGCAGTGAATTTTCCCCTATATTCCCTCTACAATCCAACTCCCTCAATAATATAATCGAATAAAGAAAAGTATTAAAATATAAATAATATTTAAATGAGTGCATGAGGGCGTTTGTATGTGTATGTGTGTGAGTAGCAAACCTTAGCGTCTATTTAATGTAACCTATATTTTTGCTGATTTTGCCCAAGTGGCAACAAATCATGTTTACCCGAGTGAACCTTAACCTCAATTCTCTCAATTTCACAGTTATTTACTATTTATTACGATTCCTCTCTCTGTCTCTTAATCGCTGAGAGTATTTCCTCATATTTTTCATTTTTCATTTTTCTTTTTTTTTTTTTGCTTGTGTAAGGTGTTTCGTTTTTAATTTACTGGCATGAGGTTCATATATCATATTAACTTGTAAAGGATTTATGTTTACTTAAGCAATTAATTTTAAAATTCGGATGATAAAGAAAAACAAATGAGACATTTTTGTTGCATAAATCAAAGTGCAGGAGATCAATGAGACCATAATACAAATGTGTATGTACGTATTTCTTTTTGAAATAAATTGATGGCGGTCAGTGGACACTTTGTATACACTTTGCTACAAACAATAATAATAAGCGAAATTAGACATTATTTGGCATTTGGCTTTATGCAAATTTATAACATATCCTTGGGCATGTATGTAAATAATATTTGTAGCATATTTAGAACCTTTTTTTCATTGGAAAGGTACGTTAAAGGTCGCATTTGTGGATAACATCGATTAATAGCTACGATCACAATTAGCAAAAATATCTCTCAATTCGAAAAAGTGAGCTTCTTATCAAGATTAATATTGGTGCATGCAACATACTTTGATATTAGGCCTGCTACAAAAGATAATGCCACGCGCTTCGGTGGTTTGAGTTCTTTATACTTTAAGTGTCTATAGAAAATCAAACACTATGTCTCTAGTAGGTCTTTACGTCTTTCTTTTACAAGGTGTCGATATAGTTCTCTCGTGATTCGTTTTATCTAATGCGGAGAGCATTAGTTATTTAACTTGATATATAAAAAAATTAAAGGTCGTAAGAAACAAGCACAATTCTATACATGCTATGCCCCACGTTATGCTTTACAATATTTTATTAAACTTATTTTGTGTAATGTGAAACGCTGATCAGGTGGTCCACAGTATTATATATTCCAAAGGTCTCATAACTTTCCCATCAATTGTTATGCTAACCTAAAAACCTAGTTCAAATAGTTAAGGACAACTTTAAAGTTATACACACAATCATCCTGTCTAGTATTTCATTTTCATCTCACAAGCAATTGTGCGTAAAACATTTAACACTAATATAAAATTTTATGCGTCGCACGTGTTTTAAATAGAAATCAAATAAATCACATCAACAATAAAATAAACTACATTCAAGATAATACAAGATATACTGACCTGTACTTATTTATTAATTCAATCAAAGCGGTTATTAAGGTGAAGCGCATATTATTTGGTTTTGTATTACATGCACAAAGAATGTATTGAGGGTTATGTAATTTTAATTTTTGTAGCTCCCGAATGCTTAACCAAGCAGCCGAATTAGGTTGGAATGTGTTCAATTTTTAATTTTCTTTATAATATTATGAACAAATTACAAACACTTTCATATATACAATCATTTTGAAATTTTGATCAAAAAGTTTTGTGGCAGACCCCATATCTATCTGATATTGATGTCAAATGATATCAAAATCAAGGTGACATTATACTAAAAATGGCACGCGGCCATTCGCAGAATTTCTTACAATCCATTAAATGTGGCTACCAAACGAAAATACCTGACATGAAACAGATAATAAAATGAATTTCTCCAAAATATCTTCTCTAAGATGGCCGTCTACCAATTCTTTTGCAAATCTAGGTGACTTAAATGTATATTGAAAAAGTGTGGTGAGGACACTTTTATAAGCAAAGAGTTTAACTTTATAAAGTTTAAACATGTATTTGTAAAAGATCATCATTATGGTAAAAGCTTAGGTTAAACGATTAAGATAATAAAGCACAAATTAAATGCATTGCATTGAGTGCCAGACTTGTGGACCTACTTGATCACAACCAATGTGCTAATTAAGTTTAATTTGATCGAAAAGATCAATTATTTTTGGCAATCACCACCCCTAAGAATTATATGTATATTTATAGCAAAAGTGAACAGGAGAAAAAGCAACACAAAATATTATTCTCAACCATAAATGACTTCATGACAGATAATCTAAGTAAAACTGTACAACATTTTTAAATATCACAATTCATAGAAATCTTGTATATCTGAGAATTTGTCCGCCCTGGTCCTTTCTATATTTGATTTAGAAAAAGTATCAAATAGTCCTGATTGTTAAAGTTTCTTTTTATACATAAAAGGGAAGAACAACAGAATTACCTCTGTGGGGACGAATGCAATAACCTGGAAAAGAAGTTGTAAACTTCAATCACACTTAAAAATAAATTGGTTCAACAGCACCTTCTCATGTAGCGTGTAGGAACAATGAAATGTCGAATGATAATTGATGCGATTTTTTTTCCATTCTCTCTAATTTCCATACACCGTTCCCTTCGTACTAAAAACACTTTAGTTATACGGTAATTGTTTGAACGAACATTGTTATTATTATGGTGAGCACAAACGAAAATGAAGAGTTGTGTCTGGGGAATAAAGAAAGAAAAGTTAAAGAAGTAAGAAAATTATATTTGGTTTAGGACAAATTTTAAATATCCTCCACATCCCCAAAGGTGGTCGTGGCAATATATTGTGCCTTCTAAGAGTGTATGTATTACGTATCAGCTTGCAAGTCTAGTTTTGTGGTGAATATGATTTTTTGTTAATTGTGAGCGTCTCTGTTAACCGATCATGCCCACTTTTGATACATCGATGAATGGGATAACTATACATATATACAACAAATTTCAAGTTCATAGGTTAATTTTTGTGGCGTATATAGGGATTTTTGTCGATTATGGGCGTGTCTGTTATCCGATCACCCCCGTTTTTGGTACATCGGTGGAAGCGATATCTATGGATACGCATACCAATTTGATTGGTTTATTGTGGGCATGTTTGTTAACTGATTTTGCCTATTTTAAATAGCAAAAACTAAAAGTGCCTGAACAAAATTTCAACTCAATATCTCAAAATTTAACAGACAGACACACATACACACATGTCTAAATTGATTTAATTTTTGACGTGCGCGTGTTGCAAACAGAAGTACAAACTTAATAGCCTCTCATCGCTAAGGTGGAGGGTATACAAAAAAACCTCAAGAACAATCAAATAAATTGTGCGAAAAATAAAAATAAAAGTGAAATAATAACGTATCGTATCGTATGGTTGTGGATGTGCACCTACATGCATTTCCTTGCATGTATATAATGTAACAGATATAAAAGACATTGGCCGCTCCTACCATTTTGCCGCGCTCAACTTCTCTATTAGCACTAATAACAAAGTAAAACGTTTCCTTTCTTCTCTTGCGCTACCAGCAGTTCCACCAAACACGTGCGTTCGTGTACGTGATTATGTATTATCTGGAAATTTTCCAATTTTAATTACAAAACTTTTTCAGCTATTCTTCTATATACACATAGATATGCTATACTTGTATTTTTTGTTCTTCTTCTAACCCGACTACTTTTCAACTATAAAAACAAACAAGTGAAGAAATATATAAATTTAGTTTAAATCAAAGCTTTGAAACTCTCTTTTTAACTATATACACAATTTTTGTGAATTAAATAAGTTGTGGGTGTACATGTGATTCCACCCAAAGTTTATAACTTAATTTTTGTTATTGTAAAAGATATTTGTCAATTGTGGGAGTGGCTGCTAATCGATTGTACCCATTTTATAGAAGAAACTAATTTGGCATCATTTGTAAAAGTGATACAAAATCACACATGATACATAGGGACATGGCTATCATGCTGGTCAGAGTTGAAAACACCATGACAAACTTTGAATACTTGCAGTATTTTAGAGGAGAGTATTAAAATTAAAAATGGAAAGAAGAAGAAATAAAAAATCCTGAAAAAATGTTTATTGAACAAGTGAGTGGCTTGTATATGTGTGCAACCTACTTTGTACACAATACTCATGCCTCTACAGTTAGCTACCTAACCACTCCAGTATTGAACAGTGTAGAGCACTTGAAAAGCTGTTTTGAACTTAGGGTTTATTTTTTTTGATTTCTTCATATTACGTTTACTACAACAGTACATTGTTAAAGGGAAAAATGAAAAAATTATTAGTTTGGATTTCGCTGATTTTCTCTGCTGGACTCTGTTGTTGAACGTTTAACTTTTTTCCTTTCTTTAGATTGTTTTCGAATAATTTTTGTATACTTTGTGAATGATCGCTAAAGGAGATTTTTTCATCTTACCTTGAGGTGGATTGAAACTTTACTTAAAATGCGGTGGCCACATGGGGAATTAGGAGAAGTGAAGGAGGTTGGCATCATAAAATATTCCTTGACCGCTTTATTGTGCTCGCGTCGTATATTGAATTTTTTGAAAAGGCTCACAGCATCCATATAAGGCAAGAGAGTGTCCAATACTCCAAAGTTTGTGTGTTTCCAAGTATCCATTTGTTGTAAACACCAACTAGGTCAAGAAAATTAAGACATCAACTTAAGCTTGACAGAAATGTAGTAGTGGCAGCTAAATCGATGAAAGGTGTCGGTGGAAAAAGAAAACTATTTAGAACAATTTTTAGTTTTTAGTGTTTGGTTAGTATTACTCACCAAACTAAAAATAATGAGTAGTAAGAGGCTTAACATTATAGAAAAAATTTCATTTATTTCGAATTTGTCCAATTTAATATTTACGAATACTCTCACTGCTCCCTTTAGGCTTATGCTGGTTAACTGCATATGCTTGTTATAAATATTCATTGATGTGTGTGCGTGTGTGTATTTGTCATAATTACTACTTTATTACTTATCTTGAGTGTACTGCACCCGTTGCTCTGCTCTTTCTCTTCATTTGCACTAACAACCAACCATATGTGTGACCTATTATGTAGACACCTTTTGTTTGTTTAAGTATTGTTATGAACGTGCATGAACGTTTTTGTGTCCGTGTGTGTGCATGTGTTGTTAGCGCCATCACAGTAACTTTGTCTTTACCCATGATAATTAGAACAGTACTTGAAGAGTAAAATTTTTGCAATTAAGTTTTTCAAAATGGTTTTTATTTTTTCTAGAGCACTAAAAACGTAATCTAAGCCCCACCAACCAAGTAGAATCACAAAAAACAAAAACATATATGTTGCACCCCAAAAAGTTATGCACATAATTGAACAGGACTAATTGCTCTGTGTGTAGATGTGTGCCATTATATCGTAAAGTAAAAGAGGGTGAAAATGGGGAAAAAAAAAACAAGTGAACGAATTGAAGAAATTAAAAATTAAGTTTAGGTCTAATTTTTAAAAAACTCAATTTATACTTGTAAACTAAGGGCGTGGCAGATAGCTGATAATGTGCTTCTTTGTAAAAGCCTTGCGTAACAAATGT
Source organism: Crataerina pallida (assembly GCA_949710015.1). Lineage (NCBI taxonomy): Eukaryota > Metazoa > Arthropoda > Insecta > Diptera > Hippoboscidae > Crataerina > Crataerina pallida. Next base: position 31,032,047 of record OX453290.1, on the reverse strand, counting down.
CACTTTAGATTTTTCACAAGTGGGCGTGTCGTTGATACAAACAATCGACGAAAGGGCTTAATATTGATATGTGTGTCAAATTTCAACAATTATTTCTAACTCATAGTTCGATTTTTATTTATTAACATATCTACATACGGTGTCCCAAATTTTAACTTTAAGTCTAGCAGATCACGCTCCTCGCCCGATACCCATTTCATGTTAAGTTTCGGAACATTCTCTATAACTATAGGAACAAATATGTGGTAGCCTTTTTTCTCTCTGGGCAGGACGCACTTTAGTTGTGTGCGCATATATTTATTGATTCCGAATCAATGCAAATATTTTGTTTATTTATAGATTTTAGGAATTTCACAATTCCATGACTGCGCTCTTTGATGTTAGGGATCGAAATTACCAAGAATCAACAATTTCAATTCACAAGCTGTTAAAACCTGATTAGAACCTGAAAATTGAGGCAGTAAAAGTGGGCAAGTAAAGAATTCAATCACTGAGTTCTGCAGGGTACAATAGATTGACTTGGACCACATGTAACATTTTTGGTTGGAAACTATCTTGTAACGTCATAGGATGTTACTTCAAAAAACCAAAGGTTTTGAGTTAAAAGACAGGAATTCCTTCATTTCTCTAACACGACAACTTTTGTATTTGAAGTGTTGTCAAAAAATTCCATTCTCCATTGACATTACTCGAGAGTTTCCATCTTTTTTCTTAACCTGTACGTATATGTGGTAACTAATTTATAATAGAACTTAGTAGAAAGGAGAGGGTAGGTAATAATGCCGTTTAATATACTGCCAGGCAGAAAATTCATTTTGTTTTTCTTAATTAGTGCCAAAAGTTATTCGTTTTGAAATTCATGAAATGTTTTTGCTTAAATGCGGACAGAGAAAATTCTCTAATGCTAGTATTGTATACCATGGAAACATGTTCGACTTTTACATGGATTTGTACTTACACTTCACAGGGTGTAATCATGTGCATTGTATGTAGTTAAGAAGGTAAAAGCTTTAATGGTTTTATTACAATTGTTCCCACGTTGTTGTAATGCTACACAGAAGTATTATAAATATGCGATATGGACTCCACAGCTGTAGCAATTACTGACAAATCTAATATTTCAATGCATGTTCTTTGATGTAACTTTATTATGAACACTGGTATTTGCATGGTGAACAATACAATTTTAGACAATATTCGCTATACACGAACTCCATTATAGAACTTCCATGCCTACAATTGCGGTATACTTCCTATTCCGTTCTATACTGCAAAGTGGAATGGACTGAGGATTCCAAACGGACCTGTTACACTTTTCATTACAAAGCAGCATAATTCAACCAGTTCTTCTAGAAAATATTGTATTGTCTAAAAATCAATTTCAGTTTCGTTATAATGTAATATTTCCAACCGATGCTTGACTTGGGTAATTTTATCTTAACAATTTACAAAAAAAATTTCAAATTCCTGCTTACTTTGGAAAAATAAATAAAAAAAAAAAAATAATAATCAAAAGAGCCGAACACAAAAGAAATCAGACACTTTTTTGGCAATCTCTACTAAGCTGATGCTTGTGCCGGTATTGGATGGTGTCGCTGGTGTTGTTCGTATCTGCATATAAATCCAAATGCAAAACCAGCTTCACTGTGCGAAGAGAACGAAGGAAAAAAAGCGGAAAAAATTGCTAAAAAACAGTAAAAATAAATTAAATAGAAACCCGGTAGCTGCGTATGTATGCATGCAAATGTATGGTTCTGAGAGTGTTAGATGGCACTTATGTTAGGAAATTGTTCTCATGTCTTCCTGTTAGCGCAAAACTACTGAACCTGCATTGCAGGTGCTGTAGTGGAGCATTAACTATAGAGTCCGGTACAGCACCGTTGCAGGATTGGCTATAGTCCGGAGAAGGTGGTGCTTGTAATTTCTAACCGTTGCATGAACATAAATTGTTGCCAGCTTCCGCTGTTGCCAATGACTCTGCTATACCATCAGTAGCATCAACACGGAGTCAAATGTATTTCCCACGCGAGCCCACTTGAAATGGCAAGGGGACGGTGAGGTTTACAACAATAAAAAACAACAAGTTCCTAAATATTTTGCATTCAATGTCCAGAGCACATCGTATGTTTCTTGCACTCGAAAAATTTTGGCTGAGTGTTGTATTTGTATGCGCTGTTATCTTTTTATTTTCTAAGCCCTACAGCAAAACATATTTATGTTCATTTCATTGTTGCTTTTATCTTTTTGTAAGAAATCCTTCACAAACATCTTTTTTATGTTAAGGAAGCCCAATAAACGGGGACGTGTAGTGACAACACATTTAAGGAGGTTTTGAAAATTGCTACAACAGCTACGGCAGAGCGAAAACACTTCGCATACATTGTGTTCATATGATATAAATAATGCACAATTCGTTACAAATCGAACACAATTTTTGTATTATTCATCCAGTAATACACCTCACACGTACATGTAAATGTAAATGTATGTGTTTGAATTGTTTGACTATATTTTTTCTACGTGATACATATGTCGGTCCATCTTTATATTCTTTACGTACATACATAGAAGGACAAATGTAAATAATATATGTGTGTGTGTGTTTGAGTGTGAGTGTTCCAAGTCATCTAGTGTCATAGATATGTGCTTTGGGTAACAATACGTTTCGGATGTGGTTAAGTTTTGGTACGGGGCGTACAAAAAAAATCCGTTACAATACTCAACTTCAACTCTGTAATTGAATTTTTAATCTTGTTTATAGTCAAGTGATCTCTGACATTCCCTTAGACAACTGCACATATTTTATGCAAACGCTTTTTCATATAAATACAAGACAAAATAAGGTAAACTGTACAATAAGTGGGTATAAGGATTTGCTTTTTTTATTGTTGAAGTTCTTCTGAATTCAGAAATTTTAAAAAGGCTTGAATGCTCTTCTATATCTTTGGTAGTCGATGTCACTGGTGTTTATCATTAAGCGCAAACTGATTATATATTTTCAAATGAACTGCAATACACAAGTATACAATATATATGTACGTAAATTATTGTATTGCGTGGTAGAACAACAGACGCGAATAAAATCCTACTTAACGTAAAACTCCACTTTAAAGCTGATACACATGAAAACATAATCTATACTATTAAAGTTCATATTCCTGCCATGCTTACTATTGTAGTAGATGGGCACTATAAAATTTTCACTTGCTTTATTATAAATGGAAGAAAACTTTCATGGTAGAGAGCTCTCCATGTGGAGTATTTTGTTTCCTTCCATCTTTAATTGTTGTCTTTTATTTATTTTAATACATCGTAGTGCAAATTGCTACCTATATGGGCGTACATGCAATATTATTTAATAAAATAAGTATTGACTTTATACATGCAAAGTCAAACATGAGTTAAGATTACATGGAAAGTTTTCAGCAACATTTTATAATACACATGACTACAATATGTGATACATGGAAAAAAGTATAAACTGCAAAACTTATTTACACTTGGCCTTAAAGTGAGACCAGCTAATTTTCATGCCGAGCATGTGTATGCTGTTTTACCTTACCTCTGTACATATATTATACTTTATATTGCATATGAAAAAGCGAAAGCATGCTCTACTTTATGTTGGTAGTCAAAGAATTGTGTGTGTGTGTATGTGTGTGCATCATATATTTAAAGTTAGTACAAGGTATTTCTAACGGAAGGAGGCCACCAACGAAATGAAGAAAATTCTCTCATGCACATAAAATTGGAACTGACGTTTATAATATTATATGTGTGTATATATATATACGAGTATGAAGCAAATTATGTTTATATTTTTATTTATCGCATATACACGCAAGTGTGTGTGTTTGTTAAAACATTTATCAAAGTCTTAGCTACTGAAGCTTAGCCGGGTATAATCCGTTTATTTAAAATATATTCCCACTCATATGAAAAGAGTGAAATTATTATAAACGGTCTAGCTCAACCTCTAATACCCTACAATACCTCCCACTTGATTAAATTGATTTTTATCAAAAGTGTTTCTTAGAGAGAAATTCTGTTCAGCGACGTTTAAGGTTTGAAACCATTTACAGTAAATGGTGCAGGTATAATACTCCAAGTGGTGTAGGGTATAAAGATTTAAAATTATGTTAAACGATGCTGGGAACATAGAGATGAAGCACAGAGTTGATAGATTTTATATTGAAATATTAAAATTCTTAACAAATTATGATGTATTGCAGCGCTTTTGTGAATACAGCTGATAAATAAATTTAAAAGTCACACTCTAGGCAAAAGAAATCTTCAAGAAAATAAGACGTAAATGTTGGTAAGTAGTACTTAAACAACAATATTAATCAGGTAGCTGCCACGCCCGCCTTTTGTATGTAAATGTTGATGGTATTTACATATATTTTTATATATTTTTACTTGATTTTGAAATAGTTTTAATCCTATTGACGTAATTTATGAGATAAATGAAAAAATTGGAAAAAGAATATCTTTCATTACACTTAAGTATTACAATTATTGTAATGTAAATGTTGTTTGTATGCAATTGTTTTTAACTTATTTTATTTTTTGCTGTTGTTGTATATTTTAGTCGACTGTTGAGAATAATTAATGAACATTAAATTTTTTTCAACTGCAACAGGAAACTAAACTGGTTTGTCAAGGACTTTTTTTAAATCTTTTATTCAAACGTGTTGTAACCGAAGCTGTAAAAGATATGAATTTAAAGAATGAAATTTCATCAAAAAAAAAAAAAAAATATATATCAAAAATATCTGGTTTTTAATGTTGTGAGAGGGATTTTTGGTTATGATGAGGAAATTACTTTATCATATATTATTCTGAAAACAGTCCATTTTAATAAAGTTTTGAAGTTTTATTTTGCATAAAAAATGTAATTTAAGTTTTAATTGTGGTTTAATTGAATACATAAACGTTTGAGACATTGAGAGTTGTTTGTTTGCTTGTAACAATATTTTGAGCACGACTTGCCACGATTTCGCAATTTTCATTTTAATTTTATTCCACCTTTACCAGAAACTCAGTGTTGTTGATGTTGAGCAATGAAAATATTTCCGTTTTCTAAATTGAGTTGACTCCCAACATTTGATTATATTAACCAACAACATTTTTCTTTTGGCATATTTTAGCTAACAGTTAACAGTGCAGCAACAACCCGATCAGCACTAAAATAGAATTCGAAGTGAAATGTTTTGTTTGTGTGTTTGTGTTTGTTTTATTTATTACATGCTAAGACGGCGGATATACGGCGACGGAAGACATAAGACAGACATTAAGAGAAACTCACAGACAGACAGACAGACAGATAGACAGACAGAACGTATGGAAAGTTTCGGTTTTTGCACACCTGTCATTTAACGTTTTGTCAAATGTCAGAAATTCGCAACTTGTTTAATGTTACAGCAACAATAACAAATCAACCACAATGAATAGCGAACAGCTGGAAATGTTTCAATATATATACGGTACATTTCTATAATATACAGTCACACACTCACACACACATACCAAATCTAGTGTTTGTTTGTTTGTATACGAAATGAATTTTACCTGAGCTCCATAATGGTGAAAGGTGGTGCGGTAGCGCTGGTGCTTGTGGTTACTATATTACTTTTGCTATTGCCATTGGTATGGGTGATGATAATAGTGATGATGATGGCGGTAATAGTGGTGGTGATGGTGGCCATTAACGGTCTGCTCAGGTAAGGTTGTGGTAAGTTAAGGCCATAGAGTAAGTAAAATGTTATAGCAAATGCGAAACGGAAGCAATGAAGAAATCAGTAAAAATTTTTCATGAAAAAAAGGAAATGAAAAATGAATTTTTACTCTTCCATCTACATATTTATAAGTATTGTACACATCTATGCTATATATCCTTTTTGCATAATATTTATCTGTTGTTGGCACTGTGTAATGTTGTTTGTCAACTGTATCACTTGAAATGAATTGTAAACGTTACGTTCTTGTATTCTATTCAATATTGCATGTTTACCTGTATGAAGGACGTGTTTTTATTTCACTTTTTGTCTGAAATGAATTTTGTGATTGTTATTATTATTGCATTATTATTGTTATGGCAGGGTTGTGCGCGTCTCTGCTCTGTTTTGTTAAATGATGGAGACCGGATATATATGGGGAAATAAAAAGCGCACATTAGGTAATGCTCTACGATCACCAGACAATCATAAAAGTATTTCCGCAATATTATGCTAACGGTGGAATGTGAACATTGTGTGTCTATTAAATAAAAATTCCTTTGGCCTTGTAAATGTTACCATAAACATAAATAAGAGAAAAGGCTACAATTCGCACAACATCAAATCATGGGCAACTGTCATCTAAATAATCATTGTCAACAAAAACAAAATTAATGATCGGCAATGATGTTTAGTGATGGAGAGCATGGTTTTAAGGTACGTTTAAAGAAAAACAACAAATGTCTCATATCCATACCGTTTATGTCTGTAAAAATAGATCTATCAAGTTAAAATATGTGCTACGAATATGTGTAACTGCATTGCTTGATGTGCAAGCCAAGTTTGTATCCTTTGAAACCAGAAAATCTGCCGCCCGAATTCGAATTTCTTTCTTCATTAACAAAATTTTATAAAGGATGGAACAAGTGATAATTTGATGGTGTAAGGTCAGGAGAGTATGTTGAATGCGATAAATCTTCATGTCCTACAGTATGGACCTTCTCTTTTGTCCTTAAAGCTGTGTGGGTGCTTGCTTGGTGGAACATTGTCAGCACCTTTTCCGTTGTACAGTGCTGGAAGAATGTTAATGAATTATTGTAGTTAATCGAGATCATATACATAAAATTCATCTTTCGACACCACTAACCAATCAATTTTGATTCTGAATCGATCGGTATAATGAAAAGTGGGTGTGGTACGTGTCGTTTAGGAGTTACAAACATCCACACAATATTAGTAAACCTTTTGATACAACTGACGTGGAATATAAAAGTCAAACCAATACTACATAGCTTTGAATTGATATCGAAATTATCCAATTGTAACAGAGAAAATATATCAGTGGATATATCAAATGGACAAACACAAAATTATGACGTTTTTTTCTTTCTAACCTTATACATATATGCCACACCCACTGGTTACACATATATACAAAAGGTATTTAAAATTTTGCCCCAGCCAAATGTATTGTAGTTTCATAATTTTGCTGCTGTGTAAGATTAGATATGCTGAGGTCTCTGCAATAATCAAATAATCAATAATTTGATAGAATTACAGAAGCAGCATTACTTATTTGCAAAACGAGAATTTTTCTGCCTCTTACTAATGGTTGCCTTGAGAATATGGGTGTGTAAACAATGAATGGTATGAAAGAAAGAAAAAAAAAAACAATTTTATGACCTTGATGTGAAGGTTTTTGTTCTGATTGAATAAACATTTTACTCTCTTCTCTGATGGTCAACTATAACAACAACTATTTTTCTGTCAAATAATCTTGAAGAAATCTCTAAAGAGTTCTGTCAATAAATTTATAAAAAAAGTAAAAAATTACAAAATCCTAAGTTGCTCCTGCAGCTGCCATGTTCATATACAACCTTCATTTTCTATTTAGCTGCATATATACAGTCTTGTACACATTTAACATTTAACAGTAAATCTATTGAAGGAAAACTTTCAAAAAATAAACTTTATGCGAAAGGGCAGGCTAAGTAATGTCATTTCTGCAATTGTGTCCACCTGAGTGGCTGTGTGAGGGGATATGAAAAAATGCGAGATGAACGATTTATTGAATAAATGAATGCGTTATTCAGTATAGGAGTGATTGATTGGCATACCGCCTGAGTGGCATCCTTTATATAGACACATATACTATGCCTATGCAGTACATGTCTGCATTGTCTACTTAAAAGCTTTAAAATCTCAGCCTATTGCCCAGTATTCACATTGTGTAAGATTTTCATGTGTGGTGAATGTGTGTTTATAGGTTAACGTGTATGGCTGATGTCTAGTTTCATTGCTTTTATGCCATTTTGGGCACGTTCTACCTGCACTTTATCATCCAAGTAAAGTTCAGAAGTGAACACATTCAAATATTTCGTATAAGTACCTTTACAAACGCGTACATAAATTGTTAGGATACCTTTAGTTAAATGAACGAGAATGTGTGAGTTTCATACAAACACAATATCGTGGGAGATACATTTCAGAATATAGAGCTACAGAAGCGAGAGGCAATTTGTGTAAATGTATTGATTTGAAGAAAAAAGTTGTCCTTGGGAAAGGACATTTTTGCTGGCATTCAATAATCATTGTAGCATACCGTACATAACTGATTTAAATTGAGGTGCGCACACCTACACAACTGAGTCTGTTGTCAATTCGGTTGCATGCTTTTGACTGAATACATAGATAAATCCAATAATTCACACCAAAATGCCAACACCATCACCCTCGCCACCATCTGTTCAATATGATTGGCACTGACATCATGCTTTTTGCCTACATTTGTGTGGTATGTACCATAAGCGTATGCTTGTGTTACTTATGACACTTGTACACCTTATCATTTAGAGTGTCTATCGGTTTGGGTTCACGTCAAATCCTTCCTGATAAACTTTTGCATGGGATTGAATGAACAAATGTTATAAACGACATAAACTATTCATCCACTCAATCTCTTGAATTTGAAATTTGCTCTATTTTCACTACAGTGCTCCTTAGAATTAAACACAATTTTTTTAAAACATCATTCAAACTTTCTTTAAATATTGTTAACGATTTTGAACTCTTTTTATGTCCTGCACCACTTCCGGCAAAGGGTATATTAAGTTTGTGTGGATGTTTGTAATTCCTAAAGAGCAAATGCCACACCCACTTTCATTTATACCGATCGATTCAGAATCAACAAATGATCAAAATAAAATCTAGCTCAATTTAACCATGCCCGTCCGTCTGTCCATGTACATTTTTTGAGGTTTTTCGATTAAATTAGGTGCGAATTTTCAATAAAAAAATATAGGGTATAAATTTTAAGTAATTAAGTTGAATTTAAAAAAAAAAAAAACGTTAATCGAAGTTTTAGTTAGAATGTAGTTTACTAGAGGGCGTAATCGTATATTGACCACTCCTGCACCTTGCATTTCACAATTGCCGCAAGCCAGATTTTATATTTTTTGTGCTTCACTTGCTGCTTCATTTATGTACTTACCTGCAGATTATTTGTTATTAATTCAATCATCGTTCTGTAATCTGATTTTTCATTAAGGTTTTTACCGAATGTTACCTCCCCGTCAGTGGGTACCCAAACATTCATACATCTCTCTGAATTATGTATATCATATTAAAATTTTTCTTTATTCATTATAATAACGTATCGATAACCAAATTAACACAATCGGTTGCTACTCCGTATTTTATTTTCAGTACAGTTTGAAAGGAAAACAAATTAAATAAAGAAAGAAAAAACAAAAAACAAAACCATAGCCGCGTAAATTGCGACAAAAAGGCGAGTAACTCATAATGAATTGTTAATGGAATGGCAACAAAATGTTCAATAAAATACAAAAGAAAAAGTCCATAATAATCCTGAAAGTATACAATAAGCTGGATAACTTTGCACTTGTTCGTTGTCAATATATGTGAATGGAATGGAATGGATGGATGGATGGATGGATGGATGCATGTTTGTATGGTAAGTACGGAAGACGGATTGTATTAAAATGCGGTAGCGTGCACTTTATGTACATATATTATATATAGATATGATAATTCGTAATCAGATATGCATGTAAAATTCAGTTTCCTGCACATTATACGGTATCATTGTATTATTATTGTTTGATGCATTCCATTTCTTTTCCTTATCCATCCACTAACCATCAAAGGGATAATTGCAATACTATTGCTGTGGCTTTGTAACGGGATGTGGGAGTGACAACAATTGAAATATTGAGCTAAGAATATAATGATATAACCTTTGGGTCGCATATGATTGCCCATTGAATCACGGATATCCATTTATTATATACAGAAAATAGATTTAAATGATATTTATTTTATTATTATTATATTATGACGAAGAAAATTACACACCCTTCAAGATTACCATTCGGAAACTATATTGTACCAGTTAGGGGTACTAGTGTATCAAGTGTGCAAATGGTGTTCGTTGAAACCTCATGCCTTTGCAGAGAAAATTATATTTGGTCAATGTCATGTAAAATATGTATATATGTATAAATGTATGTATAAATATGTATATGATGTATAAATATTTCAATACTGCCAGGTGTACTGTCATGCTTATTGTGATTTGTACTTTTATAAACATTTTATATCATATTAAATAATAAATACATACATACCTGTTGGTAGGTATTTATATATTGTATGTGGGTGTGTCTAATTTGATTGCTTTTGTGAAAAATTGATTGGCAGGCGATATACGATGAATTTATAGCAGTGTACACATTGTGGTTAAATCTGTGATAAGAATTTAACAAAAGCACCCTCACACACAACACAAGCTCACATCCATTCACAAACACAGCAGAAACTCCTTACCTTTTATTTATTTATGTTCTTTATAAATCTCGTGTATATGTGTAAGTTCTACATGTTCATGAACATTAAAAAACACATATGTACATATTTAAATATTTATTTTCTTTCAATTTGTGTTTGTGTGTTTACGTTTATGCAACAATTTTTATAAAAATATTTTAAATTCTTTTTAGCGAAATATTTTAAAGTACAAAAGTGTTAAAAAAAATATTTACAGTTTTATACAATAAGTAAATAATTTTTCACGTAGGAACGCTAATCTGAAGAAATACGTAGGTTTTGAATCTATATGGAATTTTAAAAATATCGTTTGTACACTTATTTTTACATTCCATTCCATTTTCATTGCGTTTAAAACCATTTATGGCTGTAAATTTAAAGACGTTGAACTGAACTTTCATTTCTATATGCCGGTTGATATTTATATTGATTGAAAATGGTAGCTATGGTATCCACAAAAATTGTCTATGAAGTAAAAATTTATAATAAGTTCATCCATCCCATATAAGCTCACGAACACGCCCACCATGACATCATAAAGTATAAAATTTGAACTTGTGGCTTCCTTACGGTTGTCAAGCTGAAATTTGGCACACATGAAGTTTGAGATTGTCCCCAGTTTTATACTACGAATGGGTAATATTTGTATGCAGGCGTGAGCAAACTTTGAGAATTTTAGTACAAAATATTTTGATATAAAAAAAATCATAATTAGATCTCATATTGGACATTCTAACGGGATATGAATAAAGTACATAGCTGAGTGGGCTAACGCTTTGTCTTAATAAACTCTGCGCACTGTAGAAAGAGTTTTTGTAGCTGGTATTTGAACTCCTGTGTCGTCGTTGGAATCGACAGACGAGTAAGCATTTAAGCCATATCTACAAATCTAAATCTAACAATTCTATCGGTATAATATTAAATAATGATGGTGGGTTTCCTAGATTTGGCATACACCTAATATAAGTATTACGTATTTTACTTCTCTCTCATTAATTTTTGCTTAGCTTTGAAATGTAAGTAAATCTAGTTAAGTCGTTACGATTTCATACCAATAATTCAATTTAGTCTCTGTGGCAATTCTTCCCAAAAACTGCTTTATATCAAGGTCGAAAGCATGTGTATTGAATTCAAGACATTTTTAAACAAATATATATAACAATGAAACTAAACTAAAACAACGATAATGCAATAATTGCTGAAATTGGTTCGAAAATTTTGCCAGGTTGTTCTTATTTTTGATTTTTTGATTTTGTTGGACGAAATGGAAAGCTATTTACATAAAATCTCGTTTCGGAAAGTAAACATAAAAGTTATATTTTACACAAACACATACCGTATACACAAATGTGTGTGTAAGCGTAATTGCACAGTGATGGCCATTGGCAATCTTTAAAGCGTCATATGCAAATGAGCAGTCGCATCAAATACAAAAACGAATGAAACAAAACAGAATCGAAAAGTTATGTAGACAGGAAAAGCTTTAGGTTGTTGCTGTATTTGTTTTTTTTTTTTTTTCGTTTTTGCAAAATATGCAGATTCCCAACACTAAGGGTAGCGAAGTGTGAATTTCACTAAAATGAATAATCACCTGCAAGCGTTAAATGATAGTAAAAATTTTGTATTCACTTCCTCTCTGCCACCCTTCACTGTCCCACATCTGTCATGTGTCCCAATTTTTTGTTTGTTCGGCTTTTGTTTGTCTACCCATTGATATGTAAAAAAACATATGTAGATTAAGCAAATAGCAGTAGAGAAGAGAAGTAGAATAATTTTTAATTTGTTTGTTTTTTTTTTTTTGGTTTTTTCTAGTTTTGAATTAATTATGAAAAAAGGTTGTAATAAATAAAAGTGACTTTTTCAATATCAGCTAAACACAACAACAAACGTTTGTGGCATAAAAACCAAAAATAAATTAAAAATTATAATTGGAAACAGGATTGCTTACATATATACAAAAACAAAAACCAAACCCAAAATATCAAAATGAAACTGATAACAAGTGACAGCCGAACAAAATTACATGTATAAAATTGAACAATTCGATGGAGAATCTTTATAAAACTTTTACCATCAATTTGGAATCTTATCTAGAAATTGTTAAATGTGAATCAGTTATATCATTTATTGTTGTAACAAATTAATAGTTTTATGTTGGAGATTTTGTGTCAGAATTTATAGTTATAGGTGTTTTTATAACCTTCGCATCTGATGAGAGGAGTAGTGAGTTTGTCATTCGGTAGACAACACCCGCAAGTAGACGCAAAATATATAAAGTCTTGATCAACATCAAAATTTGAATTGAGCTAAATATATCCGTCCGTGTTTATGTCTATATTTTGTTTGCAAAAATGTCATATACAGTTTTGGCACGAATATTCCCATTTAAATCAATCAAATGCCACACCCACAATTAACAAAAAACTACTTAAATTGAGCTACAAAATCAAAATTCAATCACTTTTCACCCTGTCAGATATCTGCTATGTCTACAGTTTTGTTTAAACTTTGGAGGGTATTTAAGATTCCGGCTAAGCTGATTTAAGTTTTTATTTTCATTTGGTAACGTTTTTAATTGATTTATGTAACATTTAACTATTGATTTACATAACTTACATTTTCCATTAAAATATCGTATCGCTACTCCCATTTATACAAAATTTATGATTATTATCAACTCGGTTAAAACAACATTTATTATTTGTCGTTACCATTCTGTGAAAGGGAGCACAGCCAAGGTGTTGGTATAATCTGTTTGTATACCAGTTCTTTATTTGCATCGATTTAACAATTTTCATGAGTGAGTTTTTGATACACTTCTTAAATATATGTATTAGTATATGCGACTTCCACTACTACTACTACTACTAGTTCCTAGCAACATTTTCAACTTTTATTTCATAGTAGTTACATAATTTCACGTTTTTAAGCTTTCTTAAGGGTTTTTAAAGTCGTTTCATAGAATACTAATAAAAAGTAGTTTTCCCCTTTAGATGCTGACTATTAAAAAATTGCCATAATATTAGGGAGACAGTTACAGATAAATATGAGTATATAAACATGAAAAATTCCAACATATCAATTTTCTTGTATACTCAATTCTATATGTACATATAATTTATTGCAGTTGTCTTCTAGCATATTGAATGTTCCGGTTAAAGTAAATGCTTCTTTTATTAATATTACACAAACGTTTTAAGAGAATTTTTTCAAAATATGAAAAAAAAAAATTTGACAATTTTATAGCCCTTCATGGGGAATCATTTATTTTCAATAATCATTTTAGTGTTCTACGGGCACCCAATAAAACCGCACAAAAGTAATTTTCTGCATATGCTGCGCAAATTCTTCAATTCTATAACAAGAACAATACTTTCTATAAAGGTCTAAGCGGACAGGCTGATGTGATAACAAATTTTTCCAAAATTTTTTCTCTGCTGCTTCGTTCCGGGTGTAACGTTTCATAACAGTGTTTTTACCCAGAAACAACATCCACGCTTGCCGATATTGTTACTAATGTGTTTGCTAACAACATGAAAATTCACATAAAATTGTATTTCTTGGAAAAATCTTTTTTCATTGCTTCTCCAAAAAAAGTTTATAGTAGAAAATATGAAAAAAAAAAAAAAAAAAAAAATTGTTGAACATTTTTTTGCCCTCTCATATACACAAATTGTGAAAATGTTGGGTATAATTTTCAAATGCCATATACATATGAGTACATGTGTGTGCTGTGTCCAATTTTGATAATTTTTCATAGTTTGTTAAATGATTGTAGTTAACGTTGTTGGTTGTGTGTTCGGGCATTCGGCATTGGCAAACATTAGCTACATCTGATGCCAAAAAATGTAATTAGATTTCCACTACCACCACCACAACCAACCACTGACAGTTAGAGAAGGCTGTTGGTTGGTTGACTTTGGCTCTCCTTGCACTAGCAAAGCTTTGTGTAAATGATATGATCTGTTATATATTTGCTTTGCCCCCTGTATGTGTGTGTGGGGTCTTAACACTCATTTAAACTTTCTCCATCAAGGGAAACCCATAAATGTGCTAAAATGTTGGAGAAATTAATAAAAAATGAGCAACATTCCTTATAAAATATCAATAAATTTTCCATGTTTTTAACTTTGCACAATTTTTCTATACACATCTGTACCGAAGCAGTTATGTAGCATGTGCGTTAATGTGGGATTATGTACACATTGGTTAAGTGTAAATTTTATTATAGAAACTTTAACTGTAGAAATTCGTTATTTTGTCAAAGCAACGCTTAATGTTTAAACTTTGGAAATCTTGTAGAATTGTTGACAATATCTACGTGCAGGTAGAACGCAGTTTGAATATTTGATATGAATCTCTGAAATATTTTAGAGCCTAAAAATATGTATTTTTTTTTGTTATTAATGAATCTGTTATATTGAGCTTTCTTATAAAAACACGTTTGATTTGTGCTCATTTATTTAAAAAAAAATAGTAATGAAATAAAACTATTTGTCTTCTAAGAGCTTTAGCGTACACGATCGATACAATGTCAGAATGAGAATAAAAAATCTACAATTAATTGTCGGTTGCATTGTTTTGATTGAGTATCTCGTTAATTACAAAGATTTGTAGTTAAAAAGCTTTAATCTGAGAATTCTCTTTGCCAGTAATTACAGTCTTGCGTAGAATATTAAACAATTACCGCACCCAATAAAAATTTTAATATTATTGTATTTCTATTACAAAAAATTTAATTAAACAAATTTGGAACCGATGTTAGGCCGTCCCCTAATGGCTAAGGTTATCTACGTATCAGTGGCTTTACAGCTAGTGTTGCTTTTGTTACTATTACAGCCGGCTACCATAAATGCATATAAATTTTTGGGTGTACTACACTTTGGTGCAAAATCTCATTTTATTGTTGGATCAGCTTTAATGAAGGGTTTGGCTCGTCAGGGTCATGAGGTTACAGTAATTTCAGCGTTTCCTCAAACGAAACCATTGAAAAATTACTACGACATACCCATACCCAAGGCATTGAATGTAGTGGAGAGTGAGTGAAAAAACCTAAAACAATTTTCCACTGATCTCATGCTTTAATTATATTTAATTACAGCACATACAAAAGCATTATTGAAAACTACTGAACATAACATGTTGGGCAAAATTATTAGCTATCATCAAATGGGTTTGGAGGTTACCGAAGCTGTACTTGAGGAACCTGCCGTCCAAGCTTTAATGGCCAGCAATGAAACCTTTGATGCCGTCATATGTGAGGTCTTTCTCTCTGAGGCTCTATTCGGATTGAGTGAGCATTTCAAAGCACCACTTATAGGTTTTGGTACGTTTGGTGCCATTGCCTGGAACACGGATATGGCAAGTATTTACGCGAGTGTCAAAAGCTGCTAATCTTTTCAATATTTTAGGTGGGCTCTCCTTCGCCACCATCATACGTACCTCACACTATGATGTCGTTCACCGATCATATGTCTTTAGCCCAGCGTTTAGCCAATTTGGCTATGCTTACTTTTGAGCGCACATTTATGGAATTTTTCTATTTACCGCAACAAGATAAGCTATATAGAAAACATTTTCCTCAACTCGAGAAATCCTTGTATGAAATAAGGCGCCAAACTGCTTTGGTGTTATTAAATACGCATGTCTCTCTCAGTTATCCGCGGCCTTATATGCCAAATCAAATTGAAGTAGGCGGACTGCATATAAATCGCCAGCGCAACCCATTGCCACTAGAAATAGAGCAGTTTATTAATAGCTCTAAGCATGGAATTGTATATTTCTCTATGGGTTCGGCAATAAAAAGTAAACGTATTCCCCTAGCGAAGCGGCAAGAAATGCTGAAAGCTTTTCGTCAACTTAAACAAAGAGTCTTGTGGAAATTCGAAGAATTACATTTGCCAGGAAAACCGGACAATGTATTCATCAGTTCCTGGTTTCCACAAGATGACATCTTGGCTCATCCACAAGTCAAAGTATTTGTTACGCATGGTGGCCTCTTAAGCATCACGGAGAGTATATATCATGGTAAGCCGGTAGTGGGATTGCCAATATTCGGAGATCAATTTCTTAATATGGCGAAAGCTGTGTCCAATGGTTATGGCATTATGTTAGACTATAAGAATTTAAGTGCACAAGTGTTGAAGGAAGCCATCGAAAATGTTGCGCTCAATGACACATACACAAAAATGGTTAGAATTATATCCCAGCGTTACCGAGATCAACCAATGGATCCATTAACACGTGCTATATATTGGATAGAGCATGTGGTCCGACACAAAGGCGCCAAATATATGCATTGCGCTGGATTGGATATGAATTTTTTGCAATATCACAACTTGGATGCAATTTTTATATTATATGGCGGGATAGGCATTACTCTGTTGCTTGTATTGAAAATGATTCAAAGTACATTGAAATGGTGCTTTAGAAAACCCCTTAACAAGAAATCGAATAGAAAAAAAATGAAAAATAAGTAAAGCTGTAAGCAAACACTTTTTTACTGTTTGTATTTTATTTATTAATTAATTTTCAAATGTTTTTTCATACTTTTGTTCAATATCAATTTAAAACCCGCACGTATAATTTTCGTAACACTATACAATATAAAAATGAAAGTTATGAATAAAACGCTTAAAGTGTCAATGCTATGTTTCTGTACGAAACCCATCTTCTGAGCCTTGGCTTGCAGATGAATAGCACCCCGATGCTTAATTACATACTCTGTCCAAAATAAAGCTCTATCTAAGGGTTTCATCGGCTGATTATGATATATAGTTGAAATTTCTTTAATAGTTTCCTTGTATTCAACATTCGTCATCATTTCAACGATACTTTTACGTAAAGTTTCTTTTGATAAACTATTAAAATCTAAAGACAAGGCGTAGCCTGATGCAACCGCCTTGCGAATGTTCATTTTCTGATCGAAAAAAACGGGTATACCCAGCATAGGCTTGCCGTGATGGATGGTTTCTATTGTGCTTAGTAAACCGCCATGTGATATAAAAAGTTTGACTCGTGGATGAGCCAATATATCAGGTTGAGGAAACCAAGATTTAATAAAAACATTGTTTGGTTTATTGGGCAAATGAGGGTCTTCAAACTTCCACAGTACCAGATAAGGAAGGGATTTGAAGACTTCATTAAACACAAGCAAAGTAGAAGAAGAAAAGTCTGTGCTTCTTATATTACTGCCCATAGAAAAGTATATAATGTCCTGTTTTGAACTATTGATAAACCCCTCCACGTCATGCGGCAGAGGGGATGGTTGATGTTGGATATGGAAGCCACCCACTTCTATCATGGAGGGCACATACGGTCGTGGAAAACTTAAAGAAAAATGTTGATTTAGTAACATTAAAGAGAAATTTGTCCGCATTTCCCACAAGTCGTCTTTAATGTTGGGTAAAAACTTGCGTAGCAGGATCTTTTGGTTGGGAATATGCCAAATGCGATCGTACAAAATAGCTAAAAGGGAATGCAAAATATTTTGCAAGCGTTGTTTGAAGGACATTTCCTCAGTTAATTCCAATGTTTTCAATGGCACATAGGAGAGTGGCGATATATTGCCCATTAGTTCATCTATAACTGGATCGTTACCAAAGGAAGATACGCCTATAAGAGGGGCTTGGAAATGTCTGGCTAAGCTATACAGCGCATCAATATGAAGAGCTTCCACTATAACTAAATCAAAGTGCTCCTCTTTCAAAAGTTTTTGTACAGAGGGATTGATAAGAACCGTTTCACTGACGTTTACCACAAACGTCGACACAGCATGCAATTCCCAAAAACATGTTTTAATCGAATCTACAATAGCTAAAGAAAATTATTTTAAAATTAAAGCATCAAGTCTGTTGTATGGTGTAACCAACCTTTGTAATTTTCATGAACTTCTATTACTGGAATATCGCGAAAATTTTTTATGCGTTGTTTCTGGGGAAAAGCATTTATCACTGACACTTCATGGCCTTTGGCTGCTAAAGCTTTTAGGTACGGTTGGACTACAATATATTGCGATGGACCCGGAAAGGGAAATACGGCCAAAATTTTTTCATTTTTCACCACTGCCAGACAATTTACAAGAAACAATAATAATTTGATGAAACTATTCATTTTACTGCAGAGCGCTTCTTTTTTCGTTTATTATCTATTTAATATGTGCAACGACTAACTTTTGCGTTGTTCAAATAAAAAAAATGTGCTTTACATTGAGAAAGTAAATTGAAAAAGCTTCACATATATTATTGAAAAGTGCATAGTCCAGAAAATATCTCTCATCTCAACTGTTGTTGTTGATCATGTGAGATTTATTTAGACTCATGCACTTTCATTTGGTATATAAAATAGGGGAGGGAGAAGGTAAAGTAAATTAAAATAATTTATTAAATTTTTCCCATTTTTCCTTAATATTAGTTAATAGTTGAATGATAATAAATATTTAAATAGAATAAAAACCAAGGTAAGCTTTTGACGAATTTCAAATACCCTAGAAACTTGTCAAATATTGTTTTTTAAATGCTTTTATATTTTAACTAAAAAAAAATATTCAAATTAATAATGAAAAACTTTTAGACAACTGAAAACGTTACGTTTTCAATTTGATTTGCTCATTTCAAATTGAGGTTACAGATATATCTGAGTGGAGCTGCTATGACTTGGTAGCGCCTCGTTGAAATCTTCCATTGATGAGATAAATTACCAGCATCCTCCTTCTAACTCCTCTATACTGTGCGAAAGAGTAAGTGCTGCCATTAGTTTTGCTGGATCACTGACATTGGTATAAAGAACTCTCCTAAGTCTTGCTTGCCTACGAAGACATTTGTCATCAGTAGCTTTTGACTGAGAATTCAGGCCTGGCGAAAACAGTAGGGCCCAGTAGCTTGTGCTCTCATGTCTTAATATTCGGTTTTGGACCGCCGGCGCACTCTTTATTTTTGACTTTTAATTAATTTTATTATAAAAATTTAGTTTAAACTTTTAAAATCGAGCAACCCCACATTTTATTATAGTTTATCGGCATTTTGTGATATGTATGTAATGCCTTGGTTGTCAATTTATTTCAAAATATTTCCTTGTTTATCAGGCAGTCTATTGTAAAATGTAAGTTTTTTATTATGAAATTTTGCGAGAATTCTCTTAAAGCTAATTTTTCTTAGGCTACGATTTATTACAAAAGCTCCTACCGTTAGAAAAACCATTGAATTTTTAACTTTAAATCGAGGACATGATACAACCGTACGCTATACTACCACCAAATATCCATTCCGCTTAAAAGTCATTCCAGCATCACCTATGGCAATAAAAACCTATGAAGCCAAAAATGAAAATTTAAAACGTGAAATTTCACCACACTTGGGTGTGTACAAGCCTCAAATCACCTCTGTTTTGTCAATTTCGCTGCGCTTGAGTGGCATTGCCTTGGCCATTGTGGTTTGGGCCATGGGCCTAACCATGCTCATATCTGATCAGAATGCTGATTATTTTGTGCAGGAAGGTGATAATTTGAAACTACCGGATTGGTTCTGGTCTCTAAGCCGCTTTGCTATAGCATTTCCGTTCTCATTTCACCTGTGCAATGGCATCAGGCACATCGCATTCTTGACGGCGAGTTTTCTAGAAATCAAGCAAATCTATTTCACGGGCTACATGGTAATTGTTTTATCCATCCTTTTAGCTACCAGTTTGGTCATGATAGATGATATACAAAAATATTTAAAAGAAGAAGAAAAGAAAGCTAAATAAAGGATTCCCCAAAATATATACAAAATTAAGCAGTTTGTTCATCATTGTCTTTGTCAATTGTTTTGTAAGGAGAGTTGTAAAATTAAGTTCTACAAAGATATTTAAAGGATATTTTGTAACTTATGTGCATGTATTCGGAGTACACATATATGTCAATCTGTGTTGATTGTTATGCCAAAAGATATCTTCGATAGATTGCGTTGATGTGCTGAAAGTTGGAAAATTGGATTTTTTGTTTGCGTTCTAATAAGCGTACACCACCCACACACATACATACCTACCTACGAACACATGAATTTATGCATCTGTTTATATTTGTAATCTGCAAAATTCAAATAACTGTCTTTTACCAAATACGGATACATATGTTAGACTGGCAGACTTACTCACTGCAGCACATATTGTGGGTTTCCCCAGTGACCCTATTTGAGCACAACATTATAACCATATGCAAGAGTATCGTATTAAAAGTCTAATACACATACGCACAAATTTATGTGTGCTGAAGTGTTGTTGCAGTTGGAGAAGATGTTTTAGCCGAAGACATGAAATTGTAGGACATTGAGCATTTTCTTACCCCATAACATACATTGATATAAAATCTCCAATTCAAAGTTATACTATCATTGCTGTTGTTAACGAGTATTCATGTGTATATGTACATATTCATAAACGTATTAGAGACATGGAACAGAGAGGAAATGAAATATTTTCTTTTTTTTTTAATTCATCTTATACCCAAATCGAGAGCTTCGTACATTTACATACAAGGCGCACCTACACATTGAGGTTTGCATCCAAATTTACCCATGCAATCATTTCATTATTGAATGAATTTAATCAGTGAAATATTTTCGATTCAAAATGAAAGATACTCGAGTCCATGAGCTTGTCTGTTAATGAGACGCTCAAAATCAGCTATCAGCGAAACAATCTTGTTCACAATGATCAAAAATCCTTTTTCTTTTTTACTATCTATGAATATGCTGAAAATGGGCGATCTACCCTCTAAAAATTTCGACACTTAAGGTAAAGTATAGCAAGTGTTTTAATAGGGTGGTTAAAGAAGGCACAATTTCATATACGACACGCCTTGGTTAGAAAAAAACGTATTAGAGACTTTAAAAATTATGTGGGCATTAGAATCTGAGTTGATCTAGTCCCCGTTTGTTGATGGCCCTCTCATAGTTGTACATTTTGGGATAATTTTGTAACAGTAGTTTTTGTTGCGGTTGTGAGTCGCTCCCATATTTGCCCAAGTATAGAAATAAATCAGTAGATAGACAGACATACAGACATGTCTAGATTGATGTAGTTAGCGACGCTAATTTATATTAAAGGTATTTATATATTGTGCTCTTTTTTGCGTCACTGAAACATTCTTCCAATAGTTGCAAACATCTGAGTTTTGACAACATGCTGCATATGTACCACCAAGTTAAGGTTGGGGTTGCAAATATAAAAATGAGAATGTATAGCCGTACTCTACAAACCATATATTTAAATTTTTTTATGACATTTTTCATGGTTATGCTGTGATGCATGTCGATGTGTATGCTGGCTATAGAGATGGTTGTGATTGTTTACGTTGTAGTTGTTGCCCTTGTGTTGGATGTTGTTGTAGAGTGTGGTTTCTTTGTTTGGGCTAAAAAATTTTAGATGTACGAATATAACTGGGTTGGCTTCTATACATTTCATACCATGTGTCTCATGTTTATACGTAAAGGTGCGTGTACAGGTTACACAATGTGTACAATGTAAACTGTTCTGAATATAGAAGAGTAAGTGAGTAAGCAGTTTTATTCCTGTCATAAAAATATACATTAAGTGCGTATATGATACGTATACACTAGCTATAAAGCGTTTTATACTATTTGAAGTCTTTACGTAAATAACAGATTTCTTCCTACACCCTACATATGTACATATGTTACTTGGACTCTGCTTTAAGGTGCTGACAATGACAAGCATAACATTATTATGTGAAAAGGCGCGCGCGCGCGCGCGTGTGTGTGTGTGTGTATTATAAAATATTGTTTGGGGCTTTAGTGCCATCTCTACCATTCAGGTGCACCAATCTGTACATGTAAGACTGCTGCCGGAGTCATGATTGCGTTGGTGTTTTTATAGTAATAAAAAGAAAAAAGAGAAAAAGAAAAAAGAAACAGATCTGCTACATGCCACTTTTGTCAGGAAACGGAAATGAACAAAAGTGCTGCTCCTGTCGAGGCTCTGTCACCCAGGTACCGGCATAAAATATAAATTACAATCAAACGCGTTGCATACACACACACACATGCATACATACATATAAATGATGTACATTTACATGCAGACAACAACAGTGGGAATATCAGCTAGTTGACTGGGTGACAATAGAAACAAACAATGCTGGCAAACAGAGTAGAGGAGAAAAGAAATGAAAAATATTAAAAGGTAATAAATGAATAGCTGCAATCAAAAATTCTGTCAAGATGGTATATGCATTGGTAACTATCCCATACGCGTGGGTGTTGTCATTCGCATACACGCTTGACCAAACGAAAAACGAAAATTACCGAAACAATTCAACCTTAACAATAAATGCATGGGTGTGTGTATGCATATATGACACGTTAACCAAGTAACCGAGATCTGGGGACCATTCCGTAAATAACGGAAAAAAATTTGTTTTTCATGTACATGTATTTGTATATAACTTTTTGTGTGTGTGTGCGTTTGTGCGTTTGTGAACCTGCATTCAAATAAACGCTCTACAGTAATCCAACAACATTTCCATATATAAACAGTTGTTTGCGTATATTGTGAGTCTTTGGTAGAAGCATTTTTTCATATCTCCCCGTTTGCAATGCATACAAAATTGATGCTTATGCTTGTTAAAAAAAAAAAAGTCCAGCAAAACAAAATATTTACTAAAGAAATCTTATACTGAAGAATGCGCAATCATGTCTTCAAGGTATGCTTTTGCAAATGCTGGGTGCACCTCAGCATAACAAAGTATGGAAATCCAGCACAATTCAAAGGAACAGCACCAGCAGTATAAAAATATGTAAGAAAACTAAAGTTGGCTTAGGCCAAATCTTAAATACTCTCCACATTCACAACAGTGGGCTCGGCAAATATACATATATTGCGCTCTATAATAGTGCATGTCTTACGTATCAGTATGCAAGTCTACTTTTACGTTGAATATGTTTTTCGTAAATTGTGGGCGTGTCTGTTATCCGATCATGCACATTTTTGGCACATTGACAGATGGGATAACATTAAATAAGGACATTGAAATTTAAACTTTATGAGTTAATTTTTGTGGCAAATATATATATTGTTGTTGATTGTGGGCGTGACTCTAAACCGATTTTTCTCATTTCTCATTTTAAATAGCCATTTACGTGAGCAATTGAAAGTGTCCGTGCAACATTTCAGCTCAATCTCTCAAATTCCACCTGTAAGAATTGCAATAACATGCGGACATGCGGACATACGGACATATACATATCCAGATCAACTTAGTTTTTATTGCTGATCAAGATTATATATATTTTGTAAGATCTTTGACACCTTCTTCTGGGTGTTGCAAATAACAAACTCACTAAGGTGGAGGGTATAATAAGCACAGAACGGATGAATGGCCGGAGCGATAAATAGGTAGAATTTTATACAATGTGTGCCACGTATGGTGTGCTTAGAAAGATGAACTCTGCCAATGACATACAGCACAATTTATGCAAAGAGGTAAGAGAAGAACCAATCTATAAAAAATATAATAAAAATAAAAATGTAAAATATATAATTAAAACTACAATAACACAACTAACTAAATTAAAAACTTATACAAAGTGTTCTTAGTGAAGCGAGGGTGCTGTGGGCAAAAGCAAAAAATGTTGTTTTTGTTTCGTATTTTAGGTAGTAGAAAATACATTAACATGAAACTCAGTAACAATTTTTGTAAAACTTTGTTATTGTTGTGTGGTGCTGTTCGTTTGAACGGAAGTGAATTTTTTGGTTTTATAATTTTAGGTTATAAAACAAGGAAAAACAGAAAGCAGCTGGTAAACAAATTTACGCCTGAAATAATATCACAAAATAAAAACAAAAACACTAGGGAGAATAGGGGAATTCATGAAGGGCTCTCTACCCGAATGGATTGTAGTTCTGAATGTATAACTAAGTAGTTTGCAGAGCCGGTATTTAAAGGAAAATATATTTTCAATATATTTTGTACCTGCATGAAAAGGAGAAACATTTTATTTTGTTTATATGTAATCCACCCCCTTTTTTTTCGTTTCAGCAAAGCAAAAGTTGTGATTATTAAGTACTCGTACAGAGTAATTGTAAGCCTTCTATATGTAAACGTATGTGATGGTAACTTAAAGCTACATTTACAAGAAGTTTTGATTCTAGGGATAGTAAACTAGGTCAACTATTGATAGGTATTACATTTGAGTGTGGTAAGTTTTGTTGAATACACTTTAGTTCACGTTAATTAGTTAAAAGAAATTTATTGAAAATTTAAAAAAAATCATTGAAAAACAAGTGAAAGTTGGCCAAGTCTGACTATTTAATACAACGCACCGATTAGTTCCAAACCAATAGCTATTCAAGTAACACAATTTATCCTACCATTCATTAAATTTATGCGAATCATTGTAAAAGAAAACACTCTTCATGAAAAACCACTTTACTTATATAATCCTTAAATGCCTTGCTGCTAATGTCGTTTGAGTATCAGTTAGTCTAAAAATTTACTTCTTTGTCTAACCAAAAATAATAATAATATTTATGATACCAACTAATAGAATCAATTTTTAGAATTACATTCATTTCGTTCCAGAAACCACAAAATTATCTCAAATTATCAAATTTCCCTTCTGCACAGATGCAGGTACAACATATTTATTAATAATATTATTCCATTTAATTGATAAATACATACGTCAGCATTCCGACTAAACACACACGTACATGCACATATACCTTTAAGCAGGCAAAGTTCTGTTTCATTTGACTCCATTCGTCTAACGGGCATATGTACGATATATTATTATTATGCAGACTAATTAAGCATAGCGATGGAATTTATGTGTTTGTTCACATATTCTGAGACACTCAAGTAACTCTTCATATATACAATGCATGAATATACATATATAAATGTACTGTGTACGGTATAGTTGTGCACTTGTAGAACAGCCATTATTGTTAATTGTTGACCACGTATGTAAACATTAATTTTATACAATCTTGTATAACTGAATTGTTGTACATCATCACCATCATTATCACTGTTGTTTTTGTTAGTGTTGTTGTTATTATTATTGATGTTATACGTATATAAATATTTGTGGATTCAATGTACAATAATGTTGTCACAGTAATGTAATTTTAATTAAATAATAACCACGCAGATAACAAACGGAAAATTCTTTAAAATAATTTACATTTTCACATATTATGGGATTTTAAACATGGTGAGAAGGGAATTTTAATAAATTTAGCTTCAGTTGAATATGCGGTCTGCGCGAAACCGTGCAATACCGTGAAAATATTCGTTAATAAATGTTAAAGAATTATTTAAAGGCAACTTATCAATAAAATAAATTACGAGACACTTTTTGGACCGCAGTGAACCACTTTTAGAAGCTCATTCTATATTAGGTCTTATTATAAAGTAACTCTTTATATAAAGAGAAACGTTAATTGGCGTAATATTTGACTGGGACTAATTTGAACCCGATCGGACCATTTGTAGAACTCCCTTCCATATTCTTATGGAATGCTTTCAAATGGAATAACTGATGACTGATCATGACAGTTTACTTATGAGTACATTTTTATTTATAGTATTATATATGTAAGTGGCGTATGATATTAAATTTTAATCGACTATAACATTTTCATTTGTTTTATGTTTGAACAGTATTTTATGGGAGTTGGAGAAAAACGCACCTTACGACAACAATTTTCTATTTTTCAAAGTTTTTAATCAAATAATGACAAAAGTAAATCCTTTAAAGGCAAACAAAAGCAAGATAGAGAAGTTCGGTTAAGACTGAAGCTTAAATACCCTCCACCTTTTATAATCCTCTAAAAAATAAGTTCCTATTGCCATATTTATGTATTTCATGTATCTAAAATAAAATAGTGTTTTTTTTAAATTATAGACGTTTGCGTTATGCAATCACGCCCATTTTTGGCACAGTGTTGGATAACGGTACCACTTATATATATACCAAATTTCAACTTTTTTAAAGATACAATTTTTTCGAGGTATGTTGAGATTTTCATTTATTGTGGGCGTGTCTCTCAACCGATTTTACCCAATTTCAATACAAAACAGCGAAATTAAACTAAGAATAAGTGTGTCAAGTTTCAATTTGATATCTCATAAATTACGACCGTGAGAGTGCCAACAACAGACGGACATACGGACGGAAATGTTTCCAACGATTTCTCTTTTCATGCTGATTAAAAATATGTTTGTGGGGTCTCCGAGGCTTCCTTCGATGTATTGTAAATGGATGATCAAAATGAATATACTTTCTTCCCTAAGGTGGACGGTATAACAAGAACAAGAACACGAATATGAGCATGAATACATCACCACAATCTCAACCTAAGAAGCTCTAAAGTAAATTTTATACAATTTAAACCTTTTATACGAATAAAAGACGATTACAACAACACAAAGAAAACAAAAGGCTCTAAGAAAATCTATGCACACATATTTAGACAAAGTTCGTTTTAATAGTGGTAGCAGAAAATGTTGATAATGATGATAATAAAGATGAAGAATTCGACGAAGGAGTGAAGAAGTAAAAGAACTAAAACTTCAGGTGAAATCTTTTTGTACATATCCTTAATATATATATACAAAATGTAGGCGTGGCAGTTACCTTATGATGCTCTTTACGCTATTATGTAAAGCGTATGAATTCTTATGTAGAATTCTGCAAAAAAAGATTTTTTTTTGTAAATTGTGAGTACATCTGTTATCCAACGTCGACCATTTTTGATAAGTTATTTATCAAAATATGTACCAAAACTTCGCAGCTCATTTTTTTTGCTCAATATATGAAAATATTGACAATTTTGAATAGGATTTTGGAATAGTGCAGAACACTTCAGAGTACTAGTTCATCCTTCTGAGTGTTGCAAACGAGACGACAAACTTTGTATATCCCATATCTTAGGGAAAAGGTGTAAAAAAATAGGAAAGACTTTTGTATAAAATTTCATTAAAATTTTCAATAAGTTGACAACTAATCAGGTTTATTTACATAAACATGCACACATACATACAATGTTCGTTTGCGTGCAGAAGACGCTGCTGGATTACTTACTTTTCAGTTTATTGTTACAATATTAATTAAAACGTTTGAATGGTTGTTGTTGTTTTTGATTTTTTTCCATTTTCTTAACCTTTCAAATTCTAACAATATTTTCTTTAAAAGATTTTAGAGATAAGAACTCAGCCACTGCATGGCCATGTGTAGATATAACCAACAACACATCTTTAAAGATTAATGAGTGTTAGATAATTAAGTAATAAAATGATAATGGCAAAGGACAGATAAGTCATCTGGACAATTTTCTTCAATACCTTTGAGACAAAACATTTAATCCGATTTGGGTTTAAATTTGAAAAAATACAAAATACAAAAATGAATATTTCGAGATTAAAATATGTACTTTAAAGTCATCAGTTACATCGTAGATCTCATTTGGATTTAAGGCATTATTAATTAATAGAGTAAAGTGAAAGAAGGCTTGCATTGTCTTTTGTCTAATCTTGCAACAAACTTGACTTTATATGTGTGCGTTTTTGTTGCAATGATTTAACATGATTGGAAAAATGTTATTTGTCATGATTATCATTTTAATTTATTTTTTTGTGAATTTTATTACTTGACTTTGAGCATCAAGAAAGGGAGTTCAGAGAAGGTGATGCTAGTGGTAATTCTAGCGTTGATTGCTATCAAAACACAACACATAAAATAGAGAACATTAAGCAAAGTGAAAGGTAAACTAGCTCGAAAAATCTACTAAAAGTTCTTTAGTGCGAATGGTGGTAATAGTGTCGACAATTAGCTTAAAAAGTTTTATTTCTATGCTATTAACATACTTCTACCAACGGCTAAAGCCAACTCTCATTATCTTCCTGCACTATATATAAACACCGGCCAGTGAAAGTAAAGTTCCATTCTGACGTACACTGGATTATATATAAATTGAAAAAAGAAATATTGTAGTCGGTGATATCCAACCATTTAATACTTTATACTCCTTAGTTCCACAAATTTTAAATTAATTTAGTTGTATAAGTAAATGCGAGTCGTAAATGTCACCGAATGCCGAAATATTTGTACGGACAACTATCTAGAAAATTAACTATTCTTCACAAAAGTTTTGTCAAAATATACACATTAAGAATTGCGTATTTTCGACATATACACAACTTCCTTAACAAAAAGGCGTTACGTGAAAAGGGGTTTTAAAAATGGTCCAATTTTGTACATTTCCCATAAACTTCTTTTTTGGCTTCAATTATATCAAAATCTCTGAAAAACATGCGGCCATCAGAGACGTTCACAAATTTACATGAACAGACAGACAGACCGACATTGCTAAATCATTTCAGAAACAGATTTTGTTTGCTGTTTAAGAGTTACAAACATCCGCACAAACTTAATATGCTTTTTGTCAGAAGTGGTGTAGGGTATAACAGGCAAGGCGCATTTCTAAATGGAGGACTCCTGATGTCATCAACAATTTTGTTTTAGGGCTTTTAAGCTCAGATCAAATCAAAGCAAATAAAACCTTATAATGGTTTGCTCATCAAAGCATATTATTCGTGTGTTTTTGTTATAATTGCCATTTATTCTTATTTTTGAATGTCTGTTTGTCTACCTGCCACGCCCACCACGTGTATGTTGATGATGAGGATATTTAAAATTTGGCTTAAGCCAGATTTAGTTTTCTGACTTGTTTAACTCTTGACCTTCTTCTACTTAGCATTTCCAGGAGAATGGTATTCTAGAAATGTACGATTATCTTTATTGGCATTATTGAAATAGCACAATCACACATACACACTGATTATAAATAACACGGATTGTTACATTTCTCTTATTCCTTGTTGTGCCCTTGTGTAAACTTTATTAATATTGTTTACTCGGTTATAGCCGCTGGCATGTCATTGTATGTATTGTGTAATGGGTCAGCAAAGGCACAACTTTTACATAATTATATGAAAACAATTTTGCAGAGCGTTTAAATTTGCAGAAACACACACACACAGAATCTTAATATTCATTTAAAACCATTTTAGACTTACCATTTAACCATTTAATATATAATGATGTTCATATATACTCTACATATATGTCTACGGTGTGTTTCTTTAGGAATGTAGTAAATTGCAAGTTCACATTACAATTCATTGAATTACCCAAATCATAATGAGTTGATGATGTAGTGAATACCTAAACTTCTTTATTTAAGAAAACAATTTGTCAGTAAATTTTCTTCAACTTCGGGGACATTGCGGCATAGTCCGCGTGGTGTTAAACCCACCATTGACAGTTTGCTATAAAAAGCAGATGTGTTGGCTCAACTTTATATATAACTGTCCTACCGATTTCATTGTACTTTAAGGAAAACAAAAGTATGTCAAGTGTAATTTTGTTTATCCTAGAAGGAGAATAAAAATTTAAGGTTGATCTAATATATGTTTATTCCTTTGATTCTGTGAAGTCTTCTTAAATGATTACACCCTCGTTCTCAATGGACATGTTGAGACAAAATAATTGAAATCTTAATAATAGTTGATATTCACCATTACCATTTCCGGTTACTAAAAAGTTGCAAATCATGGCAGTGATGGCAGAAGTCAACAAAGCGACACCAGTTAGGGTAACAAAAGATACTTGTGGATAAAAGGGAGAAAATGTAAAAGCATGAAGTTTTTACTGTATATCTTAAAATGTTTTTTTTTTTTTTTGTAAATAAGTACAACTAATGAAAAACATTCATTAAAAAAGAAGAAGCATAATATAAATACGTTATAATAATATATAATAAGTGTGAAAAAAAGTTAAAAGCCAGTTTTTGTGTTTGAAAGAGTGCTCGAGTTTATAAATTAAACTCATTAAACTGCGATAAAGTTTGAAACAAGGGAAAGAGCTAGACTAAGGTTACATTTTAGATACCCTTCATACACCCATAAATCTACTCCTAAGAGCGCGGCATAAACGTATTTGCGCCTCTTCTCACGCTTAAAAACTCTCTAAACTTAATTTTTTCCAACAATCGACAAAAGTCTATTTAGCTGCCACAAAGCTAATGAAGTTTATTACGCATATACAAAATTATCCTTTATATTGACATCTAAAAAATGGGTCAGATAATACACACGCCCACAAATTACAAAACAACAGATGTAACGAAAATGATGTAACGAAATGTATATAAAAGTGTTTGTGTTGCAAGAGGAATAATAAACACAGTACACAGTACACAGTCACTATGTACATTGTACATATCTTATGGAAGCTAAAAGAATTAAAATTTTTAAGAATACTTAAGGAATATAATCAGACTTTTTACGTAAATCATCTTCGCCGACTTCTCTAATTTCTAGTAACCTTTGCCGTCGTCAAATTTCGTCTAACACAATTATTCGATATTCAAGACGACTTAAGCTAAATGCTGAATATGTTTAGTTTAGGTCGCAACTGAAAATATTGTTAAATTCTTAATTTTTATTTACTATATATGTAAATAAGTTCCTAAAACTAAGTCTCCGCTATGTTGTGCCTAACTTTTATATTAAACATTTTTGCTTTTCTAGATAAAAATGAGATGAAAATGTTTCGTTGGTGGATAAATATAATCGCAATAATTAAATTCATTCTCAAATTTTTAGCCGTTACGTATATAACGAAAATTTCATATGCGTGGTAGAAAAACAATTTGAATACAAAATATCCGCATAAGCAAATATGTTGATATTCATTATTCTGGTTATTATTTTCGGAGCAAATTTTGGTCAATATTGCTTTATAATGTTAATTTATGTACAATCATAATTATGCATAAAATTTCGATAACAGGCAAACAATGGAGCATTTTTTCCGATATGGCATATATTTGGCTTTCCGCTTAAACGTAAATAATCAAAACGTATTTAAAACAAATGAAAATGTTATAGTCGGTCGAGTGCGACCATTTAATAGCCTACACCCCCTATAGAAATAAGTTTTAACAAGTAAAAAGAAAACGAAATCTTAAATCTTAAATACCCTCCACTTCAATATAGAAATGGTGGTATCAAGTTGCTACGTATGTTGATTGTGGGCGTGGCTCTTGACTGATTTCGCCCGAATCATATAGCCATCTGCTGGCAAAAAGTGAAAGGGTTTGTAGCTCTATATCTAAAAATGTATGCCCGTAAAAAGATGGACACGCGAATGCACGGATAATCATGTTTAGATCGATTCAAGAATTTATACATTTTGTAGAGTGTCTAATGTCTCCTTCTGGGATTTGTACATGCAATGACATACTTAGGATACCCTCCATCTTATGTGGAAGGTATAAAAACTAAAATTAATTTCATTTAATATAAAAAAGTAGTTTTCGGGGATGGCTCCTTACTTTGATAACATGTTATATATAATTAAATGTTATTAAGTTGTTTAAATTTTGACCAAAAATCTTTAATTTTTGTAAATTGATTCAACAAACTATAAAAAAATCAAAATAATAAAATTCAATTAAAATGAATGCAATTCAATTTTTATGTTGCTGTTCGGTAGCAATTTGTGGTAAAAGTTCGTTTTAGTCATAACTAATTAATTGCCATGAAAAGCGGAAATATTTGCATATTGTTTTACAATCAGTCAAATTGGCGTAAAATGAAAATTAAATCTAATATATAAATGGGCATGTAGTAAATGTATTCGAAAATCTCTAACATTAATTTGACGATATGATAAATTCATTTGAATTGCTGAAATTTGTGCTTTAGTAAAATGATCTTTTTAATCGGACTTTTTTCATTAAAAATCTATTAAAGAATAAGCCTAAATATAATGAAAGATAAATAAAGGTGTTGACGTTCAAACAAGGATTTTTAAATATTACCGTTAACGAAATAAATGAAGTGATGGACGTATGGACAAACATTTGTTGTGTTTGTAGCAATTTATCTAACATTCTTAATAAAAGTGTTTAATATTGTAGTTATATTAATGGCTTTGTAATAATTAGTTGATCAAATATTAATCCATGTCCTGGTTAGATTGTTTATTAATTGGAAATCACTTAAATGCTGTGCGGACTTCTTGATATCAATTTCTCCACTCTAATGTACAAACAAAACCACAAAAATGCTTCTGTTTATTATTATCAACCGCAACAAATTGAAATAATTGAAAAAACAGCAAATTGAATATATACTATGTATGTATACTAAACACGCCTATGTACGTGTCTGCTTGTACATTAATTAATAAATACATTTCTGAAATATTTGCAAAGAATTTTATTTGAAACATTTTTGGAATACATATACAATTAAACCACTCGTTAATACTTGATTGTATCAATAATAAGTAAGATAATTAGGTTCAGTTTAAGGCCAATCTTAAATATCTTTATTTGCGAGACAATATGAACTTTATACCTAATTTCTAATAGTGTGCTATTAGTTTTATATAAAATCATACAAATTCAGAATGGTTTTTGTTGCTCGACACGAATCGTATACCATCATACGCCCCGTGTTCAAATTTAAAAAAAATCCACTCTAATGAACGAGTCAATAAATATGTTGGGAATAATGAATTGTTTAACAATTGAAATGCATAATATTTTATATATACGTAAGTTAACGAAAAGTATAACATTCGAAATACACTTCCTCCTCCTTTACATTGATGATAATTATCCTTTAATATTAAAATCATTTTCACAATTTGAATTATATTACAAGATAATAAACGTAGTACATTACTGTACATATTCATATAGTGAATATGAAAGAATAATATAAAATATAAGCCAAAGTTTGATGTTAGATGAATATGCAAGTTTTCGTAAGGATTTATATTGCTCACAATAAAATTCTTATTTACATGTTATGTTGGGGTATGTGTGCGCCATTAAACTTTATGCATTATCGTAATACAGTACATTGAATATTATGGTAAATGTCGTATCAAAAACATTTTTGCGGAAGTTCGTAGGGGAAGCTTCTGTTAAACTTTTATATGAAAAAGCATTGCCAGGTATGCGAAGACTGACTGATCGTTGTGTCTTCTATTTTGTACCTTAAATTATTCTTCTTTTTTTTTCTTTTTGGTTTTTTTGTTTGTTGGAAAAGTAAAGTAAAGTTGCGGCACAACATTTATGTACAATACTTGTGCATGCTAGTAAATATGCTTGTATGGCTATGACCTTAAGTATAGTATATGTTAAACAAGTCAAATTTCAAATACCCTCCACATATACATGGACGTAGCAAGAATATGATTACGCGTTTTTATAATGTATGTATGTGTTCAC
The DNA here is from genome assembly GCA_949710015.1 of Crataerina pallida. Lineage (NCBI taxonomy): Eukaryota > Metazoa > Arthropoda > Insecta > Diptera > Hippoboscidae > Crataerina > Crataerina pallida. The sequence continues at coordinate 30,998,175 of OX453290.1, read as the reverse complement.
TTGAGTTTTATGCGGAGTATGGTTTTTTGTAATTGTGGACGTATTTGCTCTCCGACCATACCCACCCGATACATAGATGAATTATGAATCTGCATATATATATATAGTAATTTTCAACTTCATAGCTTCATTTTTGTGACATATAAATAGATTATTGTCAATTGTGGGCGTGACTTTTTACCGATTTTGCCCATTTTAAATAGAGATTTATATGCAGAAACCAGAATTGTTTGTACAAAATTTTAGTTTAATATAAAAATTACTGAACTTAGGAGAACTCGGATTAATTGCGATTTACTACTAAATCTCTCAGATGGTCACCTTCATAGGTCACCATAGTGTTAAATATAAACTAACACCAACTATTTAAATTTCATTTGAATATCTGTTAACTATAACATTATCACTCTACAATGCTTTAGTAATTATCTAGAATGTATGTGTCGCTGAAGACTAACCATATATTGTCCATACATAATAGGAAAAGTTTAATGTTCAAATGTTAATTATCCGTTGTCAAACACGTGCTTATCGATCAAACATAATAATAATAATATGCCTCGCGATATGTCTATTAAACGTAATACGTTTAAAGAACACGTACGCACACACGCACACAACATCAGTACAAACAAATTACACGATGAATACTTAAATGAGAGCCCACGCATATGAATGCGTGTGGAAGTTATTCATGAAACACTCCCTCCATGTATTTTGATTCTCTTATGCACAAATAGGCTTTGTGGCTATATTGCATGTACAATACAATCAGCTATCTATGCAAATATCACAATTTAGCGTCTACAATAAATAAATAGCATTATGCAATTGAACGTAATAAATATTAAATGGGTGTTATTGTTATTATTGCCATCATTATATTACATATTATATCATTTTATAATGCAGAGAACAAAGCCATTCCACACCTTAGTTACCTTTCATAACATTTAGTTAAATATTATGTTTTATTTTGCAAAAAAAAAGTGAGACAGTTAGTAAAATGTTGAATTTAAAATTTTTGGAACCGTTTAGAAGCAAGTAAAAGTACTACTGTGTTATGTCGTTTGCAACAACTATATCGCACAAAGTGTATACATTCTTTATCAATAATTTATTGAAACTGATTTACTTATTATTCACTTTATGAGCGGATAGATAAAAACAATTGAATAAAATGCAATATTTACCAAATAAATGAACACTTTAAATGCATGATTCTTCTTGGCATTGGATGCTTGTAAAAAAATATTAAACAATCAAATAATTATTTACACAAATATCGCATGCATACTACAGGCATGTATATGTAGTGCATTTCACTTGAACGCTTACCGGCACATACACTTTAACCACAATGTGTGATGGCTGAAAGGTTCAATTTTGATAAATGTGTGAAAGTTTTTTTTCCCCGATGCACTTACACTCTTACACTTGCACAGGTTATAAAAACTGATAACAATTTATACGAATATGAATACACATCCGTATGTTTACACACATTTATAAATTCATTTAATATGCTGTAGCTGTATAAGTGGCTTAATAAAAAAATTTATAAAAAAACGTAAAAACTTTATGAAATTTGTGATCATGTATAGATATTAACGTATTTAATGTGAATTCAATTATTAAGTCGCAATATTTATATTATAATAAATGAATAAAAATAATTTTCAAAAACAAATCAAAACGGCTAAAGGGTTAAATCAAAGTTTGGCCACCCTAAAAACATATAATTTATGGAGGCGGCGTGTTCTTTGTTGAAATTCATCTATAATAAATATAACAGTAAAATTCTATATATACTTCTATACGGATATTTGATATCCCATAAGTTTAATTTGTACACCAGTTGGCAACATTGCAATGCAATGATAGTTATTGTTATAACCGTAAGAAATGAAAGTGTAATATTCATTTTCTCAAATTGTAATGAGATTGAATAACAAACACTCCAACGCCACTGCAGCCACTACCATAACAACAAATGTTGCCATTACCATTAAGGTTTGTACAATTCGCAAACAAGTGAAACGCATCGCTGGGAGAAAACTGAACTGAAGTCACTTTAAAACGACTGTTGAATACTTTACTAGCTAATAAGCTAGTATGTATGCAAGAATATTTTTAAATTTTGTCCTTGACACTAGCCAACATTATGTATGTTGTTATGAAACTTTTATAAAAATAGTTCACTTAACAAGCTTTAAGAACATAAAGTCTTTCGTTTAGCGTGGTGCGTTTCCTTGTGTTACAAAAGCCTTATAGTTTATATGAAATATACCTTGCAGCTACGGCTTTGTGAGCATATTATGTTTAGGGTTAGAAAGTAAAATGTAAATTATATTAAAGCTCTTCATAAAATTAAATGTACTCTTATGTCCTGACAATGATGATGTGATTACAAACAAATTCATGAAGCAAAAGGGGGAAAAATCTTTCAACAATCTGACAACACGCAAAAACAAGAAAAGCTTAATTTGACTTAGGCTATATCAGAGGTACTATGTGTAACGTTTTACCGTAATGGTTGAGAGGGTTTTAAAAATGCATGCGTTAAAGCTTAATTTTAATAGATTTTAAGATCTTTTTCGGAAATTCGAAATATGAGTCGATCTAGTCGATTTCTGTCTATTAATGTGTCTGTCTATTGTTAACATAAAAATTGAGATATGTATGTACTTGTAGAGTTGTAGTTCAATAATTCGCTGGTTTTAACTATCGCAGAACAAAGCGTATAATACCCTGAACCTAAGCTATAAGACTTGACCACGCCCCTTATTTCCAAAAAATTGTATAGAGTATTTAACATTCGGTCCCAGAATTGAAATCTAAATCCATTTAACCATATCCGTCTGACCATCTGTCTGTTCACGTTACTTTACGCTCAAGCTACGGGTTACATTTTTTTTTTAGATATTTCAATGAAAATGAGTAAAACTGATTTATACGACAATACCTCGCGTTAACTGATACAACTAAATTAATTATAGCAAAATGTAATAAATAAAGAGGTAAGTGGTGTGTGGGGTTTTAAATGTTCGGACTTGATCGACTATATGTAATATTTTCGCTTGGTTTTATTTTATAATATATTGTAATATGTGCACTGTTTCCATCATAAATAGTTCACCTAACAGTCATCTATCATGTTGGTATTGTAAGTATTGAGTAACAAAATCCTTTTCTTCATATTTTATTTAAATGGCTAAAAAAGAGTGACGAAAACGAACGAGCAAAAATATTGGAGCGGCAATGATGAAATACTAGAATTATTAAAAATGTATGAAGCAAGCACACACTTACTTAGGCTGCTCTAGTTTATAGCTGGAGAACATATTTTATTTACAGCCAATAAATCATGTTAATTTGAGTAACGGCTTTTCTTGCTACTTTTCCTTCCAAAAACGTTTCTTTTATCCATTTAGCATGTTGAGTGTGGTGATGATGGGTGTAATAGTGGTTATATAAGTGAATGTGTGTATGTCTTCTGCATAGAAACGCTAGTTGCTGGAAAAGAGAAAACATCGAGAATATTAGTAATGACTGCCAGTCATCCTGCCTGCTTGCCTGCTTGCGTGCCTGCCCAGATGCCTATCTAACACTTTGTTAGAAATCTTTTTATGACTTTAACAGCTGCTGCCAATGTGGGCTGCCTTGGCTTAACTAACAGCTAAGCTACTTGCTGACGTTTGGTGTAAAATGTAGGAAAAAGGAAAAAGGAAAGAAAATGACGACGACATTACATTGACTACTTTTGTAAGTGTTGTTGGTGTAGATGTTGGTGTTGATAATGATAATGGCGATGATGAGGACGATGAGATATGATAATGACTGTCAGCCTTAGCGGTGTTGTGCATGTTGGAAACATGTTGCCTACATGCATTTATTAAAAATTATTATGATAAAGTAGATTCATTTGTGAATGGGTAGCAAAAGCGCTTTTTAGTTGTCCTGCTTTTTATATTCTCATTCTTTCTCTCTCACTCTGTTTCCCTCCCGCTCTATATATCCCATAAAACGCAAGGCACACTTTTACTTTTCATAAAATTTCTTCTTCAACATTTTTCTTTAGAGTGACTTCTTTTTTTCTATATAATCATTCATTCGCACAAAGAACTCTTAAGGAATTCTTTGAAAATAACAAAAAGGGTCGAGAGAGAGGGTGAAGACATACGAAAATATATGCACACGCATGAGGGTGCCTGGCAAGTTCTTAATATAATTTGCTGGTGGCGTTTTACATTTTCAAATGTCTCAAGTGGCAATCAAGGCATTTTTATTCAAATTTACGTCGCAACAAATTACCACTCATTTCTCTGTCAGTCAGTGTGAATGTTTTGAATGTTTTTTTTTTTTTTTTTAGTTTACTTGTGTTGGTATTTGCAAGCACTACTTGCGCCTTAGGTGCGACAAGTTAGAATTGCTACAAACGCTTATGTGTGCGTGCGTGCGTGTGTGTACACAATAGAGGGAGGATTAGGATTTATGAGTGTAAGGCAAATGTTCCTATTTTATGTTTTCTTTCTTCTATAATATTGTTGTTCTGTTTATGTTGCTCACACGTTTAGTTTCATGCGTGTATTCATTTGTGTTATTTTGAAAAGTTGATACAATTTGTATATATTTCCATTTGAATATATTGCTTTGTTGCTACCTTATCGTATAATAAAATAATATGAAAAAGAAAATGAGTCCTTAGGATATAGCTGACACACACACAGCCACGCACACAACTCATTTGTCTGTTGGGTATTTGTGCAGCTCTGTGTACATATGTGTGTATTCTAAAAGCGAAACATTTAATATTTATTATTATTGCTGTTGTTGACATTTATAAACGTACGTAGGTGTGTGAGTGTATACCTTAATTGCACCTCTATAACCACATGTTTATTATAACATTTCGGTCGTCGAAAATAACTGTGTTGACAAGTTTAATTATAGCATTTATTAGTTGACAACATCAACGGCTAATTAAAGCGTCGGCTGGCTGGCTACTTGTTGGTTGCCGGCTACGGTTGATTTGATGTACGAACGGTAGAGAAATATTGCACATAATGTTGTATTAAAAACATAAACTTCATTTGTTTTATACATACGCGAAATAAATAAAATTAAAATATTAATTTATATATTATTATTAAGGGGGTGTTGCTGTGCTAGCTGTTAAGCTTGCAACCGGTCAATTATTGCATGCATAATATAATAATTTGGTCAATCCAATTGTCACTATCAGGAGAACACTTCAGAGACTCCACAGAGAATTTATATATTTTTGATTAGCATAAAAATCCTAGTCACAGGCCCGTGGGAGAGGGGAAAGGGTGAGGGGACAGCCAAGAACTGAACCGAACCCTTTTTCAATAGTTACCGTTGCTGTGCTAAAATTCATTAAAACTTGCTACCTGTAGGTTGATTACAAAAAGTTCGGGGATAAACAACATATTCAAAATGAAAATTTGAATTTTTTCGTTTTAAAATGGGTATGAAATGAGCAAGATTAAATAACAGACAAGCCTTCTTTAACAAAAACTGTCTGTGATGTAGATATATGTAGGTCTCCATCGACTTTGACAGAGAATTTGTACAAGCCGTTATAATAATTGTTATCAATTACAATTCTATTAAGAGTTGTTCAACATTATCATTGAATTGAATTGTTGTTATTGTTGTTATTGTTGCACTCTTTGCCACTGGCTCAACCTCAACAACAAATTGCTAAAACTTTGAGGCTAATTTATTGTATCAATTTACCTTGAATAAGGCAAAATGTACAATTTCATTTGCCACAAGACTCCAGCACAGAGCTTGAATAATTTCATTAAAATTGTGTACAAAACAAAGCCTTGGCCGGTGGTATTATACCGTAGATCTTACAAAATCCTTTGTTCATAATGTTGGTATTATTAGGAGGAAGAAGAAGAAGGAAGCATAATTTGAAAACAGAAGAGAAATTTCAATATTTTTCCCTTTTTTTTCTTTTTTTTTTCTATCTTGGCCGAGAAAGATTACACTGTTGCTTGCTATAATTTTGTTATGATTTTGTTCGCAAAAGATGCGGGACGTTGGTGTGAATGCCTATGTCTTGCCTGTGTTATCTAATTTCAATAAAGAAAAATTATAAACAGTTGAAGAAAACGGCCATAAAGAAATAGCCGCGTTTGTTAGGACAATAACAGCCGCTGGTATAAAATTTTCAAGGGCATAACTTTTATTAAATATTCCACCACATTGAGCATCAAGCTGTAAAACGGGCAGTGGATTGAGTCGGAGCAATAATTCAACACACAGTGAAAAAATGTATAAAATCTTAGAGTCCATTAAAAAGTAAAATTTTTTTCTTCTCTCTTTTAATTCATCTGTACGTGCGTGCGTCCGTACATCCATATTGTGTTCTCTTTAATTTTATAGCCTTTTTCTTTTTTTTGTGTGCATTTGTGGAGTGTGCGTATACTGAGCTGTGTAACACACACAGCCCTTAATAATAAAACTATAAATTAAATTAACTCATAAAAATTCTGTTGGCGTCTTGTAAGACAACATAACTACACAGCTTACTTACTCTATGTTTATGGTATTAAAAAACGAAAAGAGTCAAGATTTTAAAACTTTCAATTACTCAGAAAAATACAATCAACTGTTGTTCTTGATTTTTGGTCAAAACTTTTTATATAACACAGATTGGAGCATTTTATATTAAAGCATAAGCAACGAAACCTTACAGATCCAGCACTCTTGGCTGTCTAAGCACTGCTGCCACTTTAGTTTTTATGCGCTCCACATAAGATGTTGTTTCGGGACTTCATAAATCAGTTCAAAATTAAGCGAATCCGATATGAGACACGCCTACAATTTCCAAAAAAAAAAAAAAGAAACAATTTTTGTGCAGAATCCGACACGGAAATTTTTTCATGTTACATACATACACCATTAAAGTGGCGTTATTGTCACACTCACATTTTTTTAAATGCTGAGTTGAGTTGATAGCTCTTTAAGATTTTTTACATATTCTTGCAAATTAATTAATAAATTTTCATTTTTCCAAAACCATTTAATTTAACATACACACGTGCTGTTACATTTTTTTATTTATGGAATAGAATTTCAACGGTTTTTAAAAACATTCCTTTGCTAACGTGGAAAAGTATGCGAGAAATTCATTTTTTAAGAAAATGAACAGGATTGTGAAAAAATACATTTATTTATCAAAACAACAAAAAAAAAAGAGAGAGAAAATGAAGATGGAAAGAAAGGAGAAAACAACAACAATATTATAAATAAGAAGTAAAAAGCTAAAAACTGTGATTTAAGCCAACTTTTAAATACCCCTACTACAGCATTCAAACAGTGGATGTGGCAGGTACACGGTTACGCCCTCTAATGGTGTATGTATGTATTACGTATTAACTTGCAAGTTCTTTTAATATGTTTTTTTTTAAATGTGTGCACGTCCGTTATATGTACAATCGCACTCATTTTTATTACATCGATGGGGTTAAATAAATATGTATACTAAGCTTCAACTTGAAAGCTCAATGTAGCAGATATACAGGTTTTTGACGGTTGTGAAAGTGGCTCTTCATCCATTTTGATCAATCTAGATAGCGATCTGCTTGAAAGTTTCATTTCATTATCTCAAAACTTTTAAGATGATCAAAGTGCCAACAAATGGACACACGGACGTACACGTCGATATCGACTCAGTTTTTGTTGCTGATCTAGAATAAATATATACTTTGGCACCTTCTTCTGGGTGTTGCAAATGTTATGACAAACTTAGTATACCGCTGTTTTATGTATAGGGTATAAAAATTTACATTTATTGTGTTGTGATGCTACGCATCAGCTTGTGTTTACAATTTATTAGCACAACATTCTCTTACACGTACACACACATACACATACAACACAAATACAATTTATAACAAAGTGCATGTAAATGCAGACATTTCATTTCACGTTAAATTTATGTATTTACATAGTTCTTCAGAATTGTTCCGAGACTCTTCCTTATATTGCCCGGTTGGTTATCTTTTAAAGCATTACATGTACACACATCTGCACATGTTCAGCACTGTAGGGTTCATATAAATTAAACATATACGAAAGCTGAATGTCAAGTTAAAGGTAAATGTCAATACGTCATCATTAGCGATCCGAGAATATGTACAAATATTTACACACGCAAACGAGCAAGGATCATTCGAATATGTATGGAAAGCTAATATTGCAGTCGGCCACTAATATTGCAATCGGCCACATTCGACTATTTCGATTTAAAACCGATTGTCAACCATGTAGGTAAACCTACATACTGTATGTAAGCATGTGCACATATGTTGTTTTCATCGTTAAGTAGCCTTTTGACATATGTTGTTTACCTGTCATTTACTGACTGACTACAAGCTGTATGCGAAGATATTTAATAAGCTGTAATGGGGGATACATACAATACGATGCGCCTGAATAGATAGCTTGAAATTACATTTTATATTGCTTGCAATTTGAAAAGACTTTCAAGATGAAAATGGGAGACAGCACTTGAAGTTAATTGGTTTTTAGAAAGCATAGCTTTGAAACTTATACGCTTTGAAGGTTGTTTTCCTATCATCGTTATGTATCATTGGAGGTGAATTCGATTTTTTGTAGAAAATTCAACACAAATATATTTTGATAGTTGTTGAGAGGAGGAGCATTATATATTAAAGCTTAAGAGCAAATGTAAGTCAAATGTGAAGGATATTCAAGATCTAGCTTAAGCCATATATACCTTTTTTGAGCAGATTTTTATTGTTCTCTACAACCTTTAAGGTAGGAGGTATTTTAAGTTTGTACGAATGTTTTCTAACCCGATTTAACCATGTCCGCCACTCCCCGTCTCGATAGCACTAAGAATGTAGGTACTCTAAGCTAAGAGAGTGCAACAAAAACTTTTGTAAACTATATAAATAAAGCTGAAATGAACAGTACATTATATATGAAAAACAAAAAAAAATTCAAGAAAATCGACTGAAGCTAAAACTTTATTAAGGCATTTAAAATTATGGCCAGCCTAGCAGAAAATCTTTACGGTAAGTGACCACTGTTATGGAAAAACTTTAACAAAAGAAACTGTTTGCGTTAGAGGGGGAGCTATGTAGCTGTGCCCATTACCACGCCATCACTAACTGTTAGAGAACAAAAACTCTAACTAATTTTAATTGCAAATATTCCAACTCATACACAAATTTATATGAATGTGTATGTGTGTACGGAGCATAACATTATTGCACAGTAGTTGTATTAAAAGTAATACACGTTCCTGCCAAAACCGTACGCAAAGGAGTTTGTGTATGCGTGTGGCTGTGTGTGTGTGTGCTTGCTTTTAATTTTAATGTTGGAAAATTTAGTTAAATTTCCAAATGCAACAATGGTTTTTGTTAATTGGTTTCCTTTGTTTTGAATCGCCTCCCACTCACTCCCAAGCACTCCCAAGTACTCTTAAAAGCGGCAAAGCCAACTTTGGTCAGCAAGTTAGTGCTTTTGGTTAAGGATTGAATGTGGAGAATGGTGGAGAGATTTTCATTTTCCTTCTAAATTGCACATAACGAGCAAAATTTTATCACTGTAACAGCTGCCAACAGATATGCTGACGTTAAGGAATGAACAAAGCATGCAGCACATGATGCAGCAAAAACTGAAATAATATTTGGGTACTAAATGATTTGTTGCAACAAGACTATACAAATAGAATAATAAAAGATAAATACCTATAGAGGACGTCAGGGGAGCATTGGCTACAAGGTCACGAATGAAAGGCAAGAGATCCAAGTTGAAATAATTAAGAATCCAAAGGAGATCGTTAGTCATTCTATTCATTTATAAGTTATATGTATAATAAATAGTTAAATGCGACATATATACGCACACACACACTTACATACAATCACTACTGATTACATATAATGCAAATACTGTCACAGATCCAATCAAGTAGTGCCAGCACTGCAGTAATTTACACTTGTACATTTGTTATGGGAACGCTGGGAACGCCATATTCGCTCAGGTGTCTCTATGTTGTTTGGAAATCATGAGATATTGGGCTAAAGTTTTGCAACGATATTTCTAATGACCGCATGCAGGTTGAAATTTAAATCGGATAAATTAAAAGTGAGAAAAATATACGTATAATAGCCACAATCACAGGCGAATTTTCGGCTTAAGTCAGATAACGGACACGCCCACAATTTTAAAAATCTTTCTTGTCGCTGCAGTCCGGCTTCTTCGTTAATACGTAATACACAAACACAAGTAACTCATTTCTAAGATCTTCTTTTGAACAAAATAAATAAATAATAATAATAAAAAAAAAAATGATTATTAAAAGGTCATTACCGATATAATATTTAAAAAAAAACCGGCGTAATCAGGTACATCCCACTCCTACTGTTTCTTTTAATATATGTTTTTATTTTTTTATAATTCAATGATGACTCACATATATGTGTGTATATAAATTTTTATTACAAAATTCATTACGTTTAACGCCAACTTGTACGTATCGAGCACATATCCAGCACTTAGCAGTATTGTAGTATGTGCTGTTGGAATATTAATGGAATTGCCTTGAAAAGAAAAACAACTGAAATGAAAACTGTGTTTCATTCAAATCCAACTCTTGTCAATCTAAATGAACTGTTTGTTTTGCCAGCAAAAAGATGCTGTGACATTAGCGTAGAATAACATAACAAGAACGAACAGAAAAGTTTGCTTTTTCTTCTTATAAAAGTTACGTTTTGGGTGCTTGTCTGTATTTACTTTATTGATGCTTTTTGCTATTCTTCGGTTCAACGAGAAGAGTGAAAAGAGAAAAACTTGTAAATTCTTGTAAATTGTTTAAACTTTTTAAATAAATTTTCATTTTAGAAACTTTTCATGTTTGTTTCTTTTTTTTCCATATATTTTGCAGTTGCTCAATGCTCTAAATTGTACTATATCGTTCACCAATAAGCAAATTTGTGCAAAAAGAAAAAAGCTGAATATTTTATTGCTTAATAAGTACTTACAGTAGTTACTCAAGACCATTTTTAATAAAGGCATACAAGATTTAACCCCTCAAAATACGACGTTCGTGTCATCTTTAGAGAAATCATTAGTTTATTGAAAATGAAGTCATATTCGCTTTAGTCCACATATGGGATGTTTCTCGCAATTGTCACTGTGGGGGTAACATTTACGCCTTCTTTTTTTTGTCATCCAATAAATTGGTAAAATTTTTGGAAATTATTAGCGTGCATGTTATTTGAGACTTTATTTCAAATATCATCCTCAAATTAAGTAGGTTCTTAAATATGGGTAAACTCAGCGCAGTTTACAATATGTTTATACTATACTAACTAATAAGGTTCAGATGAGCTACACCTCCTCTATGACGCCCCGCTGCATATATTTATTTAAAAAGTTTTGAAAATTGGTAAACATTGTTCAAATAGAGTCCACAAACAAACAAACAAACTAAACCAAAATTTTTCAGAGTGGCAACCCCCATTGTTTTCTGCATAATAAATAAATTTTAAAATCAAATAATAAAAAATATAGAAAGTTGAAAATAATTAAAAAAATCAAATCAAAAAGTATAATATATCGTACAATACTTGTTCTCTTGTAAGTTCCAACAACAACTAAACGGAGGTAATCTTTTCAGAAAAATGCTTTTTACGAAATTTCAATATCGATCACATCGCTTCGTCTTAAATGGGAATAAATGTAACAAATAAATCATGCAGCAAAAAACGTTGGCAATTTTTTTATACGTTTTAAATTTTATTATGTTGGCCTATGTTCCAATTTTAATTTTGGGGGGACTTTCATTAATGAGCTTCCAAAATCATGGAATTGGAGTATTTTTTAATTTTGCGGCCGCGTTAAGATTAGTGCGGAGTGTTATTGGCATAATTGGCGTTTATAAGCGTGATCGCTGTCTACTCTTTACTTTTATTCTATTAATATGGACCATGTGGCTGCTGTCATGTATGCTTTTTGCTGTTTCCTTTAAGGCTGATATAAAACCTTCAGACGCCTCTTTGCAATCAGTTTATGTGCTTAATACGGCTACTTTTTCGAAATTAGAGCAGGATTACAACTGTTGTGGTTACTACAGTGTTGACGATTATATAAAGCATATGCGAAAAGTTCCGCCCACTTGTTGTCCTAAACAATATAAAACTCATTATGGGCAATGCTTAAAGGCAGCTTTAGAGAGAGATGGATGTCTAAACCGTATCCAATCATATTACAAAAAATTTAGGACTACATTGAAGTTTATTTGGGGTGTTGTATTCATCTTTGAAATACAAGCTCTAGTATTTGCCATATTACTGTATCGGAAAATCATGCTTTAGTGTATGTATTGGGCAAAGTCTTGAAGGAGATGTTGAGATGATGAGATTCGCATTAAAGTTGACTCCATTACAACCGTTCTTTAAGAATGGATTTTGTAGCAGTAATGCCATGAATCTAAGTATTAATCGTTTTAATTATATGGAGATAAATAAAAATGTAACTTTTGTTTAGGTCAAATCTTAAATGCATTCCACATCAAGATGTAAACGGTGCGCGTGACAGGTATATGATTCCGCTTGCAAGTCGTATTTTCTATACACTGTGGCCCGTTTATTATGCGACCACTTCAGTGTTGGCACTAAGTTCCAACTTTATGACTCAATGTTTGTGGCAGACAAATGAAATTTTGGTGATTGTGGGAGTGGCCATTTTATATTTTAATAAAAAGCTCAATATCTTAAATTTTACGATCGTGAGAATGTGGACATACCCGTACCGATCGCCTCTTTCTGCATATTGCAAGTGGAATGACAAACTTAATGTACATGTACCCTTACCCTATGTGTAAGGTGTAAAAATCTTAATTAAAAAGAAAATATTTTAAATTGATGTATTTACGTGCAAAGATGGGATAAATAAAACGAAATTGTATAACGCATTATGTCACATTTATTTCGATAGTAATCAGTCCCTTTGAGTGGTTCCTTTCATTATCGTCATTATCGTTTTTGGCATCTTAATAATAATTGCATATAGTCGTGGTTCAAGATCGTAACCGAGTTACTTGACGACGCCAGGAAATGTAGTAATTGCACATACAAATACAAAGGGAAACTAACTACAAAAGAGAACAATAATAACAACAACAACAACAATAAACGTACAACATTCAATTCTACATAACTTCAGATATTTTACGGTACGATAAGGCACGATGCGCGCTTTGATACCACATAAGTAGATGGGTGGAAGGGAGTGTTTATGCATAGTATACAGGTATGTGTTTATATTGATTGAAAGTGTATTTAAACTGCACACATATTGCCATAATATTGTTGTTTATATGTTGTTGTTATTATTGTCGTATTGCTGTTATCAATGTAATTATAGCACATGCACTCATATATATGTATATAAAAGTGTGCGATAATTAATATGCATAAGCACGTTCATGGTACCAAAACACACGTACCCACACTTGTACAGTTCAATTTACACACTTCCGCTCATATATACATACCAACAGTTCATACGGTACGGTACACACTGATAAATGATATATAGTTAAACATACGTACACATTGTACTGCATTATGTAAAATATACTTAATATTAAATATATAATATAGGGATGTAGGGGTGTATGTATGTGTATGTAGAGTGTGCACAATGCACACAAATAAATCTTTAAAGCAAATTGATGAGAATTAATACAAGTATTTACCAACATATGCATATGCGTGTGCATGTGCATATATAAACATAACATTTATGTGTGTGTGTGTGCAAAATATAAATGCAATAAATGCAACTAAAGCACATTATAAATGTTGCCTAAAAGGCCGTCCGGCTCTATAATGTCAAAAAATTAAATTTTAATTAAACTTTCTCTCTGCTATTTGTTTGCCGCCTCACTCTCATGCTATTGCTTGCATGGTATGTATTGCGTGTATATTCACACCAACAAAATTTAATTATTTATAACACATACATATAATTTATGTACAATATTTTATTGGGATTTCCCTCTCTCTCTCTATTCACGCTTCGACAGTACCAAAATCGCATTATATCTATAAAATAGGTATGTTTGAATGTTTGTACGTATGTTTTATTCATGTGCCTTTGCAAAGCTTATGTTATATTATACACACATTAAAATGCATGAGAAGAGAGTGTGGCTAAAAATTTTCAATTAATTCGTGCTTTTTATATTGTACGCACCACCACGACTTCAGGCATAAACGTAGACACGCATTATTTAAACGATTGTAACCTTCAAATAAATGTTGCTTTGTGTCCGTCTTACTATTGTTAACGTTATAAAGTTTGACCAAATTGTTGCTCTTATAAAAATCGTTTGAATTTGTACCACAAAGCATACGCTTCCCGATCTATACGAGTTAGTTTATGCCACCACTACTCCTAAATACAAAAATTTAAAAATGTTTGTTGATTACGTTTTTTACAGATATGTAATGTAGTGCATAATCATTATTCGTTATAAGCCAGCTAATAATTTATATTATTAGTATTTCTTTGATGTATGATGCAACCATATAAATCACATTAGGCTTTGTTCACAGTGATATCAATTGAACTATGAACGATTAAACGATAAACAAACAAAAGAAAGTAAATGGAAAAAAGTTCAGTTTCAGTTTGAATCGAATTGTTAATCTCCAATAAACTTTGTAGTTGTAATTATGCAAATTACACAAGTGTGATAGGAAGCAACATTCCACTGTTTCAATTCATGTGAAATATCAATTGAAGGAGTAAAAATTTTGATATTTATTCCATGTTAATTACTTTTTAAGAAGATTGTCATCTTGCAATTGGTATTGCATTGTAAACGTATTTAAGCATAGAAAGCGAAAAACAAAGTCGGTTCAAAGATATTTTATTTCAATTTGAAGCCATTGTGAATGTTTGCAATATTTTCGTTTGCGTTACAAACTTATCGACAACACCAATATATCGTCATTGTTAAAGTGGAGATTTTAAAAACACCATAAATTTTATAATATTTATATGTGTGTACGTCCCAGTGGGCAAGTATTTATAGTTTTCTTTTTTGCTGCGATCTGAAAATCTCTATATGAGTGAGATAAAAAAATAATAAAGAATATCCAACCTATTCAATATCTGACTAAATAGGTCATATTTTGTATTTAAAGTGCATACAAGATTTATTTATGGTAAAAAGAGTGATATATGGGAAACATATTCTATAAATGTTTGTAGGCCAAATTATATTCTGATATAAAGTTATTAAAAGTTCAATGAAAAATCAATTTTTTGTTGTTGTTTTATAATTAAAGTATAAAATTTTCATTTGTTTTTAATAAAAAGTCATTTGAAAACCTTTTGTTTAAAAGTACACTCAGAAAAATTATGGGAATAAATTTTAAATAATATAATATTTAGAAATTACATTCACACCACTTTGTTCCACCAATTATGAAACGATTTCGTTTCGGAGTATCAGTAAACGTCAGTTATTTCCATTTAAGTCATTTCGTGAAATATTATTGTATGCAAAAGAGCTCTTAAAATAGTACGCTTGGGTCTAAATTTGGCCCAGCCAAATGTTAGGCTAATTAACTCTTCTACACCAAATTTGATAAAAAAATATGTTAATAATGGCTTGTTTTTCCTACATGAAAAACTTCAGAATGGGTTCTAAAAATGGTGCGATTCAGTCCATTTTCAATATAGTTCTTATTTCGTACATGTTACTGTATCGAATTTCATCGATATATCTTGAAAAATATGACTTGTAGTTTGCTCACATCAATTCACATGAACAGACAGAACATTGGAATATAGCTAGGTTTCAAATAATTTACAAAAAATGTTAATATTGAAAAATGTTTTCCATTTGACTTTAAGTGGTAAACGGTAGAATAATAATAATGCTGGAATTGTGAATATTTTTTGATATGTATTATGATTTCCCTCCTCCGCAAAATGCAAAATTTGTTTTTTTTTTTTTTGTTTTTTAATTTAATTCGTAACATTCTTTCACTCTTTCTGTTAATTTTATTCTGGTCCATTTTTTTTACTTATTTGCAATTTTTTTTATTTTTATTTATTTCTTTTTTTATCACTTAATGAC
The DNA here is from genome assembly GCA_949710015.1 of Crataerina pallida. NCBI lineage: Eukaryota > Metazoa > Arthropoda > Insecta > Diptera > Hippoboscidae > Crataerina > Crataerina pallida. The sequence continues at coordinate 30,982,004 of OX453290.1, read as the reverse complement.
TTTGAAATGACTTTATGACAATATTAAGCATTAAAAGCAATTGAGTGCATCCAATAGGTAGTAGCGGTGTCCATACAATTAAAAAGTATAATAAAAATGATATTATTTTCCTTCTCTTAACAGTTTAGTGGTGTGTTGTGCATGATGATGATGCGGATATTTAATAATGTATGGTACGCACGTGTAAATACAACATATATGTATCTATATAACATTGTTATAGTATTAATGCAATCTTTTGTTCATTTATTTTTCATACTTTTTGAATTATCATAATTTGTGACTATCAAATAGCTCCTTTCGAGCACATCATGATGGGATTTGCATTTTAAACTCAATAATACATTAATGCAATTAACTGTTAACAATTAAATTGATCTTGCTCAGAGTTTTTGCTGCGTTCGCTGTCATTTCAGAATTCCCATCATTTTAAATGTTTTAATGTGAGCGTACATGACCAGGATCGAATGTAAGGCATACAACCCAGGTAACACGTTTTAATAAGTAATCATCAATTACGTCTAATCAATTACCAGCAATTACAATGGAGACAAAATATTATTTACTTTGGATGTACGAATATAAAACGTTTCCAGCAAAAACTCTAAATCATTCAGTCAGTCAATTAATAGATTTAAAAGAAAAGTGAAAGGTATTGAAAGTGTGACCCAAACTATTGTAAATGGAGCGGCCACATAATGTTTATGTTGATTGTGTTTAATTCAGTAATAATTTTTGTTTCATAATATTTTTGTAATAATAAAAAAATTAAACGTAATAATCTTTATTCGTACTTGATTTTAATCAGCAATAAATTAATGCAGTAATATTCAGAGATCAAATAAGCAGGCACGTAGCACGGAGACATGTTTTATACTCTCCACATAAGACGAAGGTCTTATGTCCGTTGCATAATTTACAAAAGCCTCTATTTAACCCAAAATCCAATTTGTTAGTATGAATACGCTGAACATAAACTTTAGAAGGCATATTTAGGTATCTGCCACGCTCACTGTTTTTTTAATGAGAAGGGTATTTAATATTTGATCGTAGCCGAATTTATTTTTTGTTACTTGTTATGAAATTTTTGTACATTCCCCTTAAATCTGCATATACACACACATATTATATACATACACAAAACATTTTACAGGTTTGTTTGCTTATTTACACATAAAATTGTAGGTGTTTTATTTAATGGGAGTGTGTGCATATGAGTCCATTAGGCTCATACAATTTTCCACATTTTAAACAATTTTCATCTTTTCTATAAAACACTCCTACGCTTAGGGCCACAAATTACGTATACTCCACACATTTGCATATATTGTACAGGCAGGCAGGCAGGCAGGCACGAATGAATGAATGAACGCACGCATGTGTGTGAATGAAATTAAGTCTGCTGGTATTATTGTAGTTGTGCTAGTTGTTGGTAGTGTTTAACCTCTTAAACTCTGGCAGCCCACTTAACTTTAACAATAATCTTTGTATTGTATATACATAGGCACGTGGTATTTTTTTTGATTTACTCGCTTGAAACAACAAAAGCACACATTTTCCATTACACGTATTATTTAGAGTAAGATGGATATCATCGCTTAGTTAATATGATTCGTAATATTGTGGGTAAATGAGTAAATAGGAAGATGTTAAGGTAGCAACTTTTTTTCTACTATCTTAAGCATGCATTCGATTTGAGAGACAATATTGACCTCCCAGGAATCTCGTCCTCCTTATAAACTATTCGTAGCCTTTGGAAAGATTTCACTGAAGTGTTCTTCAAATTCGTTCCGCATCTTCTTTCCTATTGTTACCTGTTCTATGCTTTTACAACAGTTCTTGTATAGTTTATGGTTTATGAAGGATTCCTTGCACACATATATAGGTAGGCTTATGAAATGTAGACACAAATTATGTAAACATGTTTATGTGTAGATTGTTTTGTATGTTTTGTATTTTGTTCTATGTAGAGTGTGTGTGCATATGTGTGCAGGTTTATTGTAATCAACACAAACAATAATTTCTCAAGCACATATTCTACACGCAAACATCTTGTATACATACACACATACACACCAGCACATGTATATTTGGATAACACTTTTTATTTTCCCGTAAATAAAACTTCCAGGATAAAGTAAGTAAGTTAACTACGGCAGGAAAGAATTCAGCGACATCATCATATAAATATGTGTATGTGTGTATGCATCTTGAGGTTGCAGGGTGTACTAACTTTGCCCAAACGTTTGAAACAATAAGAGTCCGTTCATATGTCCGTTTGTTTTTTGGTTTTCTTACTTATTCTATACCCTCCACCTTAGTGATGAGAGTATACTAAGTTTGTTTCTATTCAGCATAAAACTAGACTTGCAAGCTGAAACGTAATACATACTATTAGAGAACGCAGTATATCTGTTACGCCCACTTCTGTAGATGTGAAGAGTATTTAAGAGTTGGCCTAAGCCAAATTTAGTTTTCCTACTTGTTTCGTATTTTGTTATATGAACACATCATCCGTATATATCACAGTATGTATGTATGTATGTATGTATGTATGCAGTTTGTGATTATACACACATTATATTTATTAAGAGGGTGTTTAGTTCTCTAGGGAATCTATTGTATGGCAAATTATCTAAAATATTGCTTGCAATGACGTGTTAAGTGTTTTCGTGATGCAGAGTTTGCTGGTAAGTGAAAGTACAAAGAAGAACAGGAGACTAATTAGTAGATAGTTTGTATAAATTTTATTTGAGATTTTCTTTAAACACTCTGGGATCGTATCCTTATGCTTGTCTTTATTTTCTACTTTTTCCTTGTAGTCCGCACGTACGGGTGTATGTGTATATTTTGCTCTGTTTCATATATTTCTTGTTTGTCCAGTTGATTTCTGCTTCAGTTTACCAAACACACAAAATCAGTCTTTATCGGCATATTTCTCCTTGATTGTTGTAAGACTTTAAGAATATTTATCGGATTCGTTTCTTAAGTCGTCCCTTTTTGCATGAGGGGGTGTGCCTTCAGCCAGCATTGACATAAGAGTTTGTTGTATGTTGAGCATTTTCATTTTTTTGTTTGTTTGGTTGTTCGTTTGTTTGCTTGTGTTATGCAGATTTTATGAAAATCTTTTGGCACCACATGACGTGGATTGCCATTACATATGTATGTACAGTCCGGGGATTTGGTTGTTATTGTGTTCTTGAGAAATTTTGAAACGATATTTAAATGAAATATATATTGAAACTCAAATCTGTTTAAACTGAAATAGTATTTGGAAACTTTAAAGCGAAAAGCACTTACTCACAAATTCATTGAAGGAAGCTATTTTCGTGTTATCATCATTCATTCTTTGCTTCGGCAAACCTAACTCAATATTAGCTTTCACTAAATTGCTGAATGGTCAGAAACGTTTTTCTTTTCTTTTTCTTCTCGGCAAACATTCAACTGAAATGATATCGGAGGTGGATGGTAGACAGATGGAAACCGGGAATGGGGGAGAGAGGTGCAGACAATCTTTTAACGACAACGGCCACTTTTCGTACATTCTCAGTTTTGCCTGAGCAGACATTTAAAAAACCAAACCTTGCAGTTTTGCAAGTTGACTGCCGCTCCAATTTGTTCTCTCTATGCACTCCTTTTTGAAATTATCCTTTATTATATTTTGCCTCTATTATAAATCCTGTGCCATTTAGATTTCATCATAACTAATATGTATGCCAAAGCTTTATTACAAATTAAAGTTGTTAAGCTGGAATGAAAAAACAAAAAACATGCGAAAATGTAAATTTTGAAAATAATTTTTTGCTTTTTTCTTTAAATAAACAACATTTTTATGTCAAGCACTTCAATTACAATTATTTAATGAGCGTAATGGATGGATAATGGAGTTGTGGAAAACGTAAGAAAAGGAGGATTTTCATTGTGTTGGACTTTGTGTTGTAATAAAATTTTCCATGCTTCCCCTACCTCCGTTTCACTCAGCGTAACTCTTTATTATTCTATTTTTGTCAGTTACCAGTTACATTCACTTGAATGATTTATGGTGCTCTCTTCTTATTTGCCTTTTGTGTGTGTGTGTGTGTGTGTAGTTCATTGCAATGCACTGTCAATCTGTCTGTCCGTGAAGATGTATGCTCTGCTAAGGGATTGTAATGCTTTCTACTAGCCGCACATCAATGCATAGTATTGTAGAAAAGTACAAGCTCATTGAAGCCTCTCTCACAACTCATCTCCATGTAGGTATGTGTGCACGTACGTATGTCAAACCCCTTCTATGTGCATTTTCCACATCACCGACATAAATAATTTCTTACAAATATTGTAATAGTTGTCATGCTCTCCGTTTCCGTTTTTTTCTTCGCATTATCTTCTCTCAGCGAAAGGCTACACACAAGCACTACAATTGTGCTGCTTAGCAGTTTACATGGTTTTATTATGGTCGCGTCTTTGTGTTTATAGCCTTCTTCAAAGCATTTCTTTTGTGATAGTGTATCATCGAGTCTTTGTTACATTTACCAGAGTACTCAACCAATACCCAGTTGGCTTGTGCGTTGGTGGTATTCTCTAGAGTTATCCTATGTTGTGCCTGCTTTCTATGCATTCCTCTTTACTACTCAGCGCTTTGGGGCATTCAGCAAGTCAGTCATTCCTTGTAGCTTGAGTATGCAGTGATCTTAGTTTTTTCTTGTTTCTTGAATTCTAGCATACTGTCTTGTCTTGTGCTGCATTATATAATGTTGTTGTTTTGGTTATTGATGTTGTTGGCATTTTTGTTGTTGCTTTGTAACATTTATTGTTGTAAACTATCCCTCAGTCCACTCCATTCGCCTTAATTCGTTTCATTTTCGTGAGTGTTATTGTAGTTTTTCGAAATCCTTACTATATAAAAATATTTTTGGTTTTCATTTCGGGTATGCAAAGTATTAATTTGTCTCTTTTGGGCACATGTGCAAACATTGCATAACGCACTTGCTTTGTTGTAAATGTATGATGAAATTTTGTTAAAACGAAATTCTGTAATTTAGAATAAAAATCTGATCTGAGACTGATTCTGAAAGAAATTCATTTAGACCATCACCTTCGGTACATTAAATTATGTGTCTCAGCCGCTTAAGAAGTACAAACCTAATATATCCTCTACTATCAGTAATGTAGGGTGCAACAATGTTTAAGTCTTCCCATTTTTTTTTTTTTTTTTATTATATTTTGCAAATGAAATTTACAATAAAATATTTTTATATTAAATACTGTAAATTTTCTTCAAACTATTTACATACATGCTACACTCGCACACTACGTATATATTTTATGTAAAGTAAAAAAAAAAAAAAAATAACACAAAACAAATATGCGGTCATGATGTCAATAATGTTTACAATAAAAACCAGTCAAAGGATTACAAACAATGCAATTGAAGTGTGGCATGTAGTAGAGAGATATACGGTGCATGCAATGGTTTACATGCATTGATTCTACGAACAAATATTCCAACATATATTCCAGTCATAAGTAAATCTCATGTCAGGTAAGAGGAGCGCCTATCATGCAATGGTAGTCACACTTCTCTGTCAGGCCGTTCATATGAACAATGTGAAGAGTAAAGAGTAGGACGTAAGGCCTTAGCATAAGCTGTCTGTACTTTTCAAAAAGATTTCAAGCATGTGTATTCTTTGTATCGTGCTTTTTTATACCAACCACATTACAGTGGATACGTTACCTTTATTAGGGCTCACTTGAGAGGAACGCAAGTACGCGGCACAATACGTTGGTATTCTGAATAATACTCATGCCTTTGCACAATGCGTTTATTACAGAATTTCTTGTAATTAATTATAAGTATAAGAATAATTCAATACTTGAAAGTAATTCAGTAGAATGAAAATCTATGAGAAGCTGTCCAAAAACCATTTGCCAACTTGCGTATTGGCACAAGTATAATTGATATCCAGTTACTTATTATGTTGTTCTTTCATTTTTCAGGCATTCATTACTTTTTAAGTTCTTAAACACAACACCACACACACTTAACAGTTGATTCAGTTTTTTTTTTTTTTGCTTTGTAAGATACACCACTTGTCCATTATTTCACTTTTATTTGTTCCGGATTCTCAAGTGTTTTGTATTCAGAGATTCTGAACAAAATAGGTTTTTTGTGAATTGTAGGGGATACCGTCAATTTTTGGCACATCGGTGAGAGTGCTGAATACAAATATGTTTAACGATATTTAATTAATTTAATATTTGTGGGTGAAAAGTATAAAAAGGGTTGGATCTCAACCCTTTCGTTCAATTGATGAAGTAACCTTCATGTAGTAATGAAGAATATATGTAAAAATACATGTACACACGGGAAGGAAATGTCTAGATCGTTTCAGGTTTTGTTGCTGATCAAGAATATATCTTTGATGCTACATTCAGGATATTACAAACAGAATAGCAAATTTAGTACTAATAGTGGCGAAATTGAAGATCGTCAAGCCCTCATTTTTCACAAAACTCGTTTCACCTTTGAGTTGATTTATAACAAAGATTGTGATAGTAATTAACAGAAGACGCATATACGCACCTGCCACACCCACAGGTTACATACATATCTTGTATACAAATTGTATTATTACACATTAAGCCACCATGGTAATCATCTTAGAATTGCCAGGCAGTTGAGGGTAATTATGATTAAAATACCGTTTATTTGACTGTAGGATAGCTTTTGCAAATGACTCAACTCGCAATTTTCTTTTATATTCATTATAAATCTCCACGGCAGCCATTTTATATTATTATTAAGCACCATTTCATCATCACAGTGTGCTTGTACATATGTATGTGTACATCTCCAATATTAATGATGTGCATACAAAATGTTTAATTCCAGTGAAACTTTTATGGTATGCTTATGAGAGACGAAGAAGAGAATTTTTTTATGAAAAGATGAGAAATGAAACAATGACGTGCAGACGTACGTACATATACATTTCTGAGCAATTTAAAATATTGCTCGCACGCAACGTCCGTGTAAACAAAATTTATTTGTTTCATGGCATGTATGCGTGAGTCTGAATGCGTATATGCTTGAACATGGTACTTTAATATTATGTGTATTTATGTATGTGTGTGTGTGCTGTGATGTAGTTTTTAAAGAATTTATTGTGCGTGTTAATTAAAAATGTAAAGAATATTAAAAGGTAATAACCACCAAAATGGCATGGAATATAAAAAAAAAAGCAGCAACCAAACACATATGCGTGCACACACACTATGCACTTGTTGTACACATGTATTGCGCCATGGCATATTAAACGCATGAACATATTTTCAAGCAAGTAATTCTCTTGGCATTAAACCATTTTGGAAAACTTTCTCATTTTGTCTTTGTTTTTGTTGTTGTTGTTGTTGCTGTTCTTTTTCTTTATTTTATATGACTCCGGTTTTTCATTATATCAATTTTTGTGTGCGATGGCACCCCAGTGCCAGTGCCAGTGAGGTGGAGAGACCAACCATCCAACGAACCACACGCTCTGTGTTGAATGTGTTTGTGTTCAGTATAATTTGAAAAGGAATGATAACATATCGTATATTAATATGATACATTTGCCATATTTCATTTTCTTTTTGTTTTCGTTGTTGTTGTTGTGGTTGTGGTTGTTTATGCTCATACAATTTTCAATTCATTAAATGAAAGGATTTCACGAAAAAAACGCTGTCATGTTCTTTAAGTTTTTATCACCGAAAGCTGGAACTTTGACCTGATTTTAATTCCATACAAATGCGCACACATACGTATGTACACGGCATCGTTAATTTATTATACTATACCGTTCATATGTAATTTGTTAATATGCTAATTGTTAATCAATTGTTTAATTTGCATTTGCTTAAGTACGCTTCCATTTAATTTATGCATAACAATAACAATAACGTTTTGTTTTTGTGTATGTTTGTGTATGTTAAGTGATAATTGTATAAAACGCTTGATCTGGGGCCATTAAATGACAAGGTAAAGATGAAGTGTTCTATTGGTTTAGCCTTCCTCTAATAGTGTTCGTGTTATGTAACCTGTAAGTTTACATAATTTCTTTGTAATGTGTGGGCGTGCCTGTTAAACATCTACGCCTAATTTTAACACTTTCATACCAAATGTCTTCGTCACATATTCGGCATCTTTGGGAATATTTTATTGATTTTGGGCGTGGCACTGGACCGGTTATTATGGTAAATGGTTATTTTATAGAGTTTGAGTGCTTTTACTTTAATCCTGTTTAATCCTATTAAAGGTATTGAAAATCGCTAAATAATGTTTAGAAATCGCTGGGTAATATGTAGAAGACCTTGTTGACATATATTAGGTCGGATACATCTGAAACCATCCTCGTATTTATTGAAATTTCGAAACTGATTGATATCAATATGTAAACTTCTCTTTCTCCAATACATTGCAGTAAGTGATTGAAATTGAATTTTATTAAATATTTTACTATTATTGTAGTTGTTGCGATTTTCGGTTTATTATTAATTTATAAATTATTTATGGGGAAAAATATTAATTTTAATTATTTGTAATAATTATGAAGAGAACAATTTATAATGTAAACTAACATAAAAGTTATAAATCATCATCTGCGAAATGTTACTATTACTGTTACTGTTGCAATAAAAACTAAACCAGAATAAGGCACCAGGGTGAAATACATCTACAGTTGCATATACTACGTTGGCATACTCGTTCAGATATGTTTTTATAGTTTTTTTTTAAACACATGCCATACGTACAAGTATATGTGTATGTAAATTGTGGAGATGTGGGTTGGGGATAGTACATATAATAAAATTTTCCACAAATGCCACAAGCTATGGAAAATAATAAAGTTAAATGACTTAAGACACCAGAACACATACACACGTACATACATACACCGACTGAGGTATGCATATGTAGCGTACATATATACGTTATATTAAATGAGAGCACAAAAGATATGAACTGGGGAAAGAGTGGAGAGGGGAGGGTTGGTAAATGTAATATACTTTGGCAGTAGACTCGATTAGTTAAACACAAATACATGTATATACATATGTACATACGTACAAGCGAACTCGTATATGTGTCCGTACATGTGGATAAATTCAAACTTTGATCATATGCTCGTCGGCCCTTTTCATTTTAGAACATTTTGTACAAATGTTATTAAAGTAAATTTTCCAACCAACATTTTCATAAAAAAGCTTAAAAGCTTAAAAAACATACTTCCATAAAACTATATTTTGTTAGACAGACATATTTATTTGTGTGTGTATGTACGTGTCCATAATTAAAAATTTTATACATTTCTACAAAATTAAATCAGTTGAAATGTGTGTAAGAAAAATTCATTTATGGGAAGCCATATGTATCACTTATATTTACAATGGCAATGTAATGATGAGAAAGAAAACTTTTAAAGGATTTCTAACATCAATAAAAGTGCTGTCAATTAGAAGAGAGAGAATTAGAAGTATAAAGTTTACAGCACTACTGCAGTTCACTCCCACTCTCCCATATATCATTTATTTTTATTTTTATATACGTGAAGATGAATACGAACAGAAACGAACCAAAGGTACTTTATACTTTATAAAGTTTTTTAAGAATCCTTCTGAATCTAGCAAATGGAACGACAAACTTAGTATACCATCCATATATGTGAAGGGTGTAAATATTCAATACATTTACTTAATACCTTTTCTGTAGAGTTTTTTTTTCGCAATCTTATTGCTTCTACGTTTATTATCTTTAACTTAAATTCATTATTAGTTTTGTATTCTGTTTTTCTTTGTTTTTCATTCTTGGCTAAGAAAGCAAACGCAAATTGAAACTAATACTTATCCAAAGTACAGAAAATTCCTCTTTTCCTGACTCGACTTGAAAAATTTATAAACTTTTCCTCCTCTAAGATGTTTTTTTTTCTTCCATCCCGTTTATCCCTGCTTAAATCTATTGGAATTATTTTTGCAAATACTGTTCACCATATAGTATTGTACAACAAGTAGAACGAAACAGCGCACAATAAAAAGCAGATAACCGTAATAATAATAATGGCAAATAGTTATGAGGCACCTTATGCTACCCAAACGGTTTTTGTACGATTTTGTCATTTCTAGGAACAAACTGAAGATTTCTTTGGCTTTTTATGACACGCGCAGATTTAATATGCATTTGGTTTCCCAGGGGAGGTCTTAATGCACTGACCAACTGAGATTTGAAGAGTATGCACTTAGACAACTAAATGTGACAGTGTTTTGTGTAAAAATGTAAAATATCGCATTTTTACCAATGTCATAAAAGACAGCTTTTTCAAACTGACCGTCTGCTCTACTCATAATTATTGGCTTATGTTATTTTATTTACCCAATGTTACTACTTTTAGGTTAGTTAAAGAGAAGATTAAGTAAAGAGATGGGTTTGGTTTAGGTGTCGGTTGGGTTAGGTTAGGTTAGGAGAAGGCGTTCCAAGTAAAGAGTAGATAAATAAATAAACTTGAGAAGAAAATCTTTTCTTCTTCTTAAGCAAAATTGTTGCAGAAGTGGTAAAAACAAAGTCAACAAGGATTAAAATTAAAAGCAAACAGATTAAGGCAACCGTTTACTTTATTAATCATTAGGACCATGAAAAAAGTTGGTCGCAGAGTGCCTTTGTGTGCCTCAGCTTTTGTTGACAACCTTTGTGCGTTGTTCACGATCGGTTACTTTCCGTAATTAAATAAAATAGTTTTAAAAGTGTTGTTCATTGAGGGTGGTTTCAAATTGGATTATTAATTACTTCAAATGAATATTTGATCATAAATCAACTTTTCTCAAAAATGATTTCTAAAAAAAATCTCTTTATTATTAAATAAATAAAGAAGGAAAAATTAAAATAATTTTGAGAAAATAAACTTCCGTAATAAAAACCAATCATCTTGATTGTAAATAAACAAAATGCAATACAAGATGAAAAGTATCCAAAAGAAAAGAATATCTCCGAGAATAAAATGAAAAATAAACTGAAACATTTTCAATGTATTCTGGTTTTTGTTTATACTCTTAGAAAACTGCAAACTGTTCTGTTTTGGAAATAATTATTTATTTACTATTTGTTGTTTTTGTCTTAGTTCATCTCATCAAGTTGTTGAAAGGAGATACGAGAAATTGATATAAATGAAATCAGAATGGAGAGAATTTCTCAAGTGCTAGATTAATTGATTTAATTTACGCACCAAAATGAAATGAAAGTAAGACAGCAACAAAGGATGTATACACACTTAACAACAATAACAAGGAATGGTATACATCCTGCTTTTTGCGCTATATTATTGAGTATAGAAGACGATGTTAAAAAGGGTGTTGTAAAAATATTCCATAAAATGTAATTTTATATTAAATTTATATTAAAAGGTCTCAGTAGCTCTTGTGTGTTAACTCAACTATCATATATTTTAAATGGTTCATCATCATTATTATTGCCCGATTACAACCTATTTGGCCTGTCGCAAAAAAGAAACGCCACGCAGTTCGGGCTGCCTCTTGCGCGGCTTTCTTTCGGTTCCCTGTTGATCACCATCCTATTGTATCTACAAAATTTGGGACAACCTTGATTATTGAAGTATAATAAAGCTATTTCCGTCTGTGGTGCTGTTCTTACGAAGGCTTTCAAACATTCCCCTTATTGCCAAATTTACGAAAATAACTTTAAAGTCTATGTAGTCGGGTTGGCATGGAAAGTAAGCAAAATCGGTGAAAAGGCGTCATCGTATATTGACGATATTTTTTCTCTTCATTTATAAATTGCAAATTATAGCTACATCTGTTTATTTATGAAAAGTTCTCCTTGCCATAGAACCAAACTTATTGGATTAAAATACAATTCACAAGACTATTAAATTGAAAGAAATTGTGGAATACAAGTTGGAATTGTACGTCATAATCTATATAAGGAAATTGTGGAGAGCATTCAATAGTAAGCCTTACTATTGTATACGTACGTACCATACACATGTGATGTGGGTATACTAAGTTTGGTAATTCGTTTGCACCATCCAGGAGGAGGCATCGGGGACTCTGTGAAACAAACGTACGCTTGATCAGCATCAAAATCAGAATCAATCTAGTTATATTCGTCCGTGTTACTGCCTATTATTGCCCTCTCAAGGTTGTACATTTTAATAAATTGACATTTCATATATCTATTTATAATGGTGATCTATCCATCGATATAGTACAAATGGACGTGGTCGAATAACACACACGCCCACAATTAACCAAACGGTTTTTTTTTTGGTGGTGATTTCGTTTTTAGTAATATACAGAAGAAAGGGCGCTATTGCATACACGCCCACATCTTACATATAAATTAAAATAAATGTTGAAGGTACCTACAAATGGGGCTTAAATCAAAATTTGAAAGTTTTCCAACTTTGTTTACTGTTAAGACTCTCATCTTACCACACATAAACACTCACACACTCACACACATGCAGTCAGCATTACACTATTATTTTAATCCTGTAAATGTCATATAAAGTAACAGGTATTACACATACATTCCACATGTTATAGAAGCAAGCAACTATTAAACCTAAAGAGAAAATACTATTCATTCATGTTTTTACGTACATATAAATGAATATTATGAACAACAAGAAGAAGAAGAAGAAGAAGAAGTGGTAAAGGAGGAGAAGAGAAAACTAGTTTCAACAATAAATTATCAACTTCAATAAAAGTTTAACAATCATAAATGCGTAGTGGTAGCGTAGACGGATTTCAACTTATTGCAACTTACACCAACTGGAATCATTACGGAGAGACATAACGACGATGATGAGCTTGTTTCTACATGCTTGCTAATGATTATGATGATGTTGATATTGTTTGGGGTGGCATGGTGCATGAGAGGTGGGCGACTTCTATACAGCCGTTCGTACGTGTGTACTGTTACCGTAAATGAATGAATCAGTGATAAATGCACAACATGTAACTAAAACTACCGACCGCATACACACATAGACATGCGGGAAGTGAAACATAACAAAATTCTACTTTATCACCAACAACCACACGTCACATCTATAGTATGTGCACGCACAGCACAGACAGCTAATACATATTGCGGGTATTGGTGGTAAATGTAAACACACAAAATATAAATGTTTGCTTGTGCATGTGCATGTAAGTGTACACATGAGTCGTTGTGGAAAGAAGAACTTGCTTATGCTGTACACATGTGTCTTATTGCGTTGTGTGCATGAGTGTATTGGTGCATTCGTTTTGGTTTTTTTATTATTGTTGTTGTTGCTATTGTTGGCAATTGTATTTTGTAGAGAGTATCATTTAACAAACAAACATATGCTGCGTGTCATTCTAAGCTAGAGCATTTTGTCGTTTGGTGTCGCATCATGTCATGTAGCGTCTGCGTGCAGTTGTTTACTTTTTACACCCTCCGCATAAGATAGGAGGTAAACTAAGTTTGTCGTTTCGTTTGTAACATCTAGAAGGAGGCGTCATATACCCTACGAAGTATATATATTCTTGATTAGTGTCTAAAAGTAAGTCGATCTACGCGTTAGCGTCCGTGTGTCTATGTGTTGTTGGCGTTTACATTATCATAAATTTTGAGATATTGAGCTGAAATTTTATATACACATTTGTTTTCCTGATGCAAAGAGCTATGTAAAATGGGAAAAATCGGTCAATAACCACGTCCACAATTGATAACATTAACAATAAACTTATCCATCGATGTTTTAAAAATGGGCGTGTTCGGATAGCAGATAAGCCCACAATTTACAAAAAACTATACTCTATGTAAAATTCGACTTGCAAGCTGATACATAATGTATACACTATTAGAGGATGTAATCATATACCTTCCAGGCTCATAGTCTTTAGGGCGGGTGGGGAGGGTATTGAAGATTTGGCTTAAGCCAAATTTACTTCTCTTACTTGTTATTATTAACATTGTTCAGACACACATAAAACACCGTATCCGTTTAGGCGTGCGGGAACAGCAACAACGAGTACGCGTACAGTAGAAATATTGTAATTTATTTAAGTTGTAAACAGTTTTTTTGTCAATATTATACAACAATGACACAACAAACAATAAAAAAATTGCACAAGTTTTTATGTACAATACGTTGAGCCATGACATGCTTTCATACTCGTGTACATATGTTAAAATGTTTTTTGTGTGTGAATAAAAATTGTGGCAACATTTAATAATCAGCTGATTTAAAGCAAATGCCCCTTTGCCGTTTTGTATTATTTTCATTTTCTGTTCATTGAACAATCATTGCCTACCATTTATAATACCACTACTTATGAGTGGTGTTGAATTTCCATGATCGCAAAAAATTTCAATATTTTGTTGAAATTTGGAACCGACTTTCTTAGTCCAAAAAATAAGAAAAATCGGTTAGCCACGCTCATAATTTAGAAAAGTCATTCATATGAATTCTATATTTATTTATCTGGTGATGTTTTAAAAATAAGTGGTCCCGGCATGAACACATATTACAACAAATCATATTTGCTATAGAAACGTTTGAGGCAAAAACCACTTAGTGTAGAATTCATTAAGAGAGGTTAGCAGGTAGTTACGGAAGCAGAGTATTCCACATTTGTTAAATAAATACAGCTTTTCTACATGATTTACGGTACGATACTAAGCTTGTCAATCCATTTGCAACATATTTGCAGGAAATAACAAATACAAATAAAAATATATTTAGACATGCCCGTCTGTCTGGGTATTAAACTTTACAAAACCAAAAAAAAAATAAATTTGTTTTAAGTCAACTGTAATAATTGTAAAAACTGCCAGACGAGCTCAAATTCCATTTGAAATTTTCTTCTTTTTTAATCTTCAGCTGGGTCTGAAGCTGCCGTTTACTTAAACAAAGCTTGAACTTTAGGCAACTCCTCCTTCTGTATGTTGTAAACGGAATAATAAACTTAGTTCATGTACTTAGGTAACCTTTGAATAAAAAAAGGAGTTCTATCATAAACCTATTTAAAATTTTACTCATGGATATAAAAGCTATTGTGTGAGTTTACCCAACTGCAGCAGCATAAGCGACATATTGGTGAAGAATTAAAAAAAAAAACCGAATTAATACAAATATATATTTTATGATATCAATTATGCATATATTGAATGTATGTATATAGCAAAGTATTTGTTAGTAAAATATTGCTTAGTTTTAGTGTAAAATTTATTTTGTTGTTATGTGCCCGTGATTACAAAAATCCCCAAATAATAATAAAATATAACAACAGTGATGTTTAAATTAATCCGCTTTGATTTTTTTCAAATCTCATAAAAGTTGTTTTATTGTACGCACTCTGAGGTGGTATATTTATTTTGTTGAATCATATGCAACGAATTGCCGCTTGACATATTTTGCTTAATATTCCATTTTACATCCGATCTATATCTATATATATTTTTCATACTTTGCACTTGAGCATATACGAGTGTAATGCTCTTTATAATCCTCTCCCTTAATGCATAAACGGTAATATTCCCCTGCTCTTTGAAGGTACAAATGAAAGAGCAATTAAAAGTGTTTTGAAAAATTTTTCATTTTTCAATAATTGTCGGCTTGTATGAAATTTGAATTTAAGCCGAATGTAACCATTTTTTTGGGATCAAATTCCAAATTTATTATTAGCTTTTTGCTTACAACTTGATTTGATGTGTTAACACACATATGAACCCACATGTTAAGTTGAAATGAAAAAAGAAAAATTATAAATATTTGTTACAAAAATTTATTGTGTTGTACGGTTTGTCCCTAACAGTCATGCCAAAATAGTCCCAAATATGAAATTGTACGAAAGAGGGGAAGAGAATAAAACAGTTGTAATCTTGGTTTTGTAATTTCTGTGTATATGAGCTTGTGTTATTCTGTAAATGTGTGAAAAAGTTGAAATATCATCATCATCATCATCATCATCATCATCATCATCTCTATGAGCTGTTTGGTTAACACATACATACATTTATATTATACATATTGTTAAGGTCAATACCATTACATGTACGTGCATAGATCTTGTGATACAATCATACATGAAAGTACATATTGATACAACATTAGTTGTTGAGGGATGATGCTACAGCACTATCGGCAACCACTGTTGTTGGTGTTGAGTGAAGCTACAATTTGCTTTGCTCTAATTGCCCTTTCCCTTTCTCTTGTTCGGTTTTTTCGTTCATTCTGTTTAAACACATACACCAGAATATGCATTGCGTGGTACATACAGTAAATTATACACAAAGCTTATTAGTTCAAAAACATAAATAGTGTGGCAGTGAAGCTGGTACTATCACTAGTGTTGCCGAATAGCTAATACATTATATTGACTGGAGTTTTTAAGCTATTTGTTTTATTATATTTGTACAAGTTATTTGTATTGGTGTATACCATAGATTATGCTCTTCTTATTGTTGTTGCTACATACACATTATGGGGAACAGAGATCACATATATAGCACGAAAGCAAGCAGTCCTACACACCGGTCGTAAATTTGATTTATTTGTATATAGAAACAGGAAAATTACCAGAATTATCAATATAAGCACATATCAGAACAATTTTGGACGAGTATGTACGTATGTACACAATAATACAAATATTTAAAAAAAAACATATAACAACTTCATTTCCATAAAACATATAAATTCGTTTGTTGTACAAATAGAAAAAAAAAAAAAGAAAAGAATTTTTCTGACTGATTAAGCTGGAAAGGTACCATATATGGAACAATGATTTAACATATTCTAAATACTTGATCTGTCTAGTGTTTGAGTAGAAAAACAAATTTAGGTAATTTCTAATTTAATATTTCAAAAAGAAACAACAAGTTGAACGAGTAAAAAAGAAAAAAAATAAACTTCAATATCTGTGCGGGTGCGGCAGGACCCTGATTACAATCGGTTAACTTTTTTTTTTAATTGTGGACGTTACTCTCAAGTGATTTTGCCAATTAAAATAGTAACCTGAAGAAGAGCTCAAAAGATACAACAAATACTCCATTTTCAAGTAAAAAGTATAAAAAAAAAGAAGCGAAACCAATTTGATTGGATATCTAAAGCTGACTTCAGAAACAACTAGAATTTTTACTTTTTAATAAATTTAATGCCGTCGTATGGATCTGATAACTAATATGTATACAAACGCTTTCACAAAGTGAATATACCGTTGGGGTGATGGGTATTAAAAAAATACAAAATCAAGCAGAGAAATTGTAAAACTGTGCCTCCTAGAGTTTCGCATAAAGGCAAAAGGGGATTTAAAACATAAATTTGTAAATTGTATAAGAATGTGAACGGAATAAGTGTACAATATAATGAACTGATGAAGGACTGTAAAAAATAAATGGAAAAGTACAAATGCAGCGAAAGAAACGGAAGCAATTTCATACCCAAGTACATGCATGCCAAGTATATGCAGACAATGTAGAAAAAGCCAAGCAGAGCAAACTATTATTACCCCAAACATGGTCGATGAATAGACAGCAATAACAATAATAATAAAAATAACAACAACTAACTGTTGTAACCAACATATTATATACTATCTACTTCTATATGCAGCTACCAGAAGATGGGAGAGGAGCTCCCCATACATACACACTCATAATGAAGTAAAAATCGATGTATATTTAAAGAGTTCACATATCCAAGAATTGGCATATCGAACTGAACTGAAATTGATTTCGTACATTTGTGGTGCTTCCCACTTAAAGAAGTTAAAATAGGTTAACAGTCACGCTTACAATAGGCAAAAATTAACAAGAAAGTTAATATTTAGTCCTTAATTATATTTTTATTCATTTGTATAAGTGGGCAAAGCAAAAAATCGTAGGCACGCCCACAAAAAGGCTTTTTCTGCTACACAACACCACTTTACAGGTTAAAAGGTATTTATAAATACTAACAGTTGTTAACAGAATGTGCACTTGTATACATGCCACGCCCACGGATTATGTATAAATAGATAGGACATTCAAGATTTGTCATAAGCCAAATGAAAACTTCTCTACTTGTTTGCTCTGGTAGTTTATAAATTGTAGAAAATGGTAAAAGAAAGAAAACTCTGAAAAGACTGGTCTGGTCCGGTCAATGAAGCATAACATCATTATTAAGCATTATAAAATAACACATATAAACTTTAGAAAATATAGAGTATATAAGCTTATTACACAAAGCATGTTTAAATGAATCGAAAGAAACAGAAATATATTTGTGCGAAGGTTAGTAGCTTGGGTATAAAGGTTTAGGGTCTTGTCAACAGCATGTGCATCACTATTATGTTTATTATTGTTGATCGCTTTCCCCCCCTGGACTCCGATACAAAATCTCAGTTCATAATAACATCCTTATTCATGAAGGGAATAGCAATTTATGGATGTGTAATCATATTTATTGTAAAATCTTTATTTCTATTGTTTTTTGTATAGGGAAGGATATACAACTATTTTGTGGATACTTTTTTAAAACCGTAACAAACAATATTTGATATAATTTGTATAATTTCTTCTTCGTCTTTTATATGCATAACGGACTAATGTCATACTTGTGTGTTTTAATTGCTGCTCTAATTTCAATTAATACTGTACAATAAAATCATGCGGTCATGTACGCATCGTTTGTTAATAAATAAATACTTACTAATAATCAAGTAATGTGTGTGTAATTGTTCAGATGCGTTTATGTCAAATGAAATATTCAAGATGTGGCACAAGTTACACACATACATACGTTATTGCGTAAATATTGTTTTTTCTTCAACAATATTTTCTAATGATCCTCTTACACAACATATTACATAATAGTGTTGAACAATTATTTACATTTAACCACAGTATAATATTAATACCAAAATATCTCTCAAAATTTAAAAGATATGTGCATAACAGTTTCTAATAAATGATGGAGAAGTGTTATTAAATGATTTGATTGAATACCACACCTATGCAGTAATGTATCCAAAACTTAAATATTTATGTGGTTATATTTCAATACAAACCATCAAGAACAATTGTACAATAATTTATTTAAATGGTGTTTATATCGTGCTCTACAAACCGGTGAAAAGGAATGTTAAATTTATAACTAGAACTATACCGTTATGTATTTCTTTTCATCACCGTACAAGTTGCAATTTTAGATATTTATTAATGAAAGATTTTATTGAAAATGGAATGGATTGGTTCAAGTTTAGAAGGCCTGCTCACAAAATAACCTAAAATGAATTTTTTTAGACCTAACTAAGATATTTCGCATTCTTGTTTTGTTTGAAATACCGAGAAAGAGGCGTTAAATACCCCAAATATTAGGTATATTCTAAAATATAATCATGTCCATCCGTACGTCCGTGATTCTATATGTTGGAACATACAGTTTTATGGTCTGTACTCAAGTTTTAATTTGAATTAGAAAAAATCCGTTAAAAACTATATAATAGCCACAAAACTTGAGGTAGGTAGTTGAATTTCTGTGCATATATTTATATTGAAACCTTCCATTGAAAAGTTAAATGTAAGCGCTTTTGATCGCTTAAGCGATGTGTACTTTAAACAGTCAAGGACTTTCTACGCATACATTTCGTTTATAGATGTGGAGGGTATTTAAGATTTGGTCGCAGCCAAATTTAGTGTTATCACTTGATTTAATTTTATTTCTTTTACGAATGAATTAATCAATAATCATAATCATCATTCCATCCTAACTGTCTGTTTCACTCATTTCCATTCCCTTTCATTCTGAATCAAATATGTTTTGTGAATGCACAATAAATTGTTGTAAAAATCTTCATTAATCATTACAACTATTAAGCCTTGCGGTACACTCACTTACGACCCCTCACTCACATGCACAATTGACGTGTCGATATTGTATAATTAGGCATAAATATAATATTAAAAGCAAAACCTTTAAAAAGTCCCACAGTGGGACTGTGTTATGGTCGGATGGGTGTGTTTATTGTGTAATAACCCACTTATTCACTTAGTAGCCTTGCAGTAATAACAACTGCAATAATTGTAGTGGAAGACACACATCAAATAAATTGATGTGATGTGCCAGAGCAGAGCATTCGCTTACTACTCTTCTGTCATAATCATTACCAGAGATGAGTCTGGAGGGCCGAGGCACACATTAAGCCAAAGCTGTGCTACAGCTGTGCATCCTGATGATGATGATAATGATTACTTATCAGGCAACTTAATCAGTAACAATGTGTACATACAAAATCATACGTACACACATGCATAAATAAAATATAAACTTATGAACACTTTTGTACCATAAAAGTTAGTTGCTTTGCATATACATTGAACAACATAAGTGTGTCAACGACAAGACAAACATATGTTGCAGTACGAGGACTTTGCCAGCAGCAACGTATAGAGACCAATATATGTCAAATAGTTTGGCACTGAGATTGATAAGTTGAGGTTGTCTAGTACTTTCTTTGCTTTGATCCTTTATCGACTACCAAAACAACAACAATAAAAAAGAAACCGAAAAGAAATAGAAGAATATTTAAGAGAATTCTTATTAGACGTAACCATAAAATTCAGAATTTTGTTTTGAGAATTTAACGTAAGAAAATTACAGCCATCACACAGTATATGGACATAATTTGAAGTTGCTGGTAATTTGTAATTTGTTAGTCATTTGATAATTTGTGCATTACTGGATGGATCTATAAAAGCATTCAGCAATGTGGGTCCATGAGAGTTTGTCTATGTTTTGGTTGCTGCGGACATGATGTACGCCGCAAAATGTACGTTTGCTGCTTTTCAATAATTCAGGTTTCCATTTGCTTTGGTCAGTTTAACTGTAACATGAAGCAATGATTGTGAAATGTGTCTTGTTTTTTTATTTTTTGTTTTTTTTTTGGTTTTTTTTTCGTTGTCTCTCAACTGAACTCAACGCAGCTCAGCTCAAGTCAGTTGAGATCAACTTGCAGTGCATACCATTTTGTTATTGTACATGTGTTACATATTGTGTTGTAGCAGCTGTGCTATGTGGAGATGTGTAATATTTGTTTTTGTGCACGAATATCTGGGCATTTTGTCTCGCAGAGTATTTGAAATAGATTTCCCCGGCTACAGTATACATTTTACCGCAATCATTTCATACGTTTATATAGGATCGGATGCATGTACAGCCAGTACAGCCAGTACTTAGCTTATCATGCTATTGTTTTCGTGGATGTTATTTATGTATGACTTTTCTCCATTTTAACTTGTTAGTTAGTTGGTTGGTTGGCTGTTCGGTTGGTTGCCTGTCTGGCTCGATGACGGGCTGTTGCCCTTACTCCCATTAAGTCTATCTATCGTTTGTTGTGTGTTGCCTGTGTGTATGTGTGCACACCATAATGTGATGAGTATTTTGATGTTATCCATCTTTGTGTTGTTGTATTATGTTGCGTTGTGATAGGGCCGCCACTTATAAAACAATACCAATGTCCACATACACGCATAATAGCCCGAAAGCGATTTTAACAGCGCCACTATGGCAGTTTGTTTATATGCTGTAACTGTTGTTATTGTTATTGTTTGTTGTTGTTGTTGTTAGTACTATTATTATTGTCTGCAATAATTGGTTTCAATAACGCAAACACACAACCACACTCATACAAAAATGTACAGAGGCTCGCTGTTATAATAGTAGTGTGCGAACGACTATGTTTGCTGGGTTGATTGCCGCAGCCACTGTTTTTTTTTTTTATTTAACAAAATTAAACAGGTCCATAATAGTTGCATGCATTAAAATACACATGCATGCATGCGTGAGCATCTGTACATGTGCAAGCAGTACCGGTCGGGCTGATAGTGAAACAGCATCTGAGGTTATTGGTTTTATAGTCAGAATCATTTGTGTTCCTTTCGCAAATGTTTGTTAATATTAAGGTAATGAGCTTTTATAGTGAACTGGCAACAAATTGAAATTCTATGAATAGTATGAACGCATTATCGTTTTAAATGAAATTCCAACAACAATGAGAGCAAACAGCAAAAAGATAAGTTTAAATAAAATGCAAAATCCATAGTGGCGTTCGAAAATTTTCATTTTATGACACAAGAATAATATCAACGGAGCCTTACCACGGTCTCACATATTCAACGGAGATGGATAATTTATCATTAGTCAGCGATACAAGGACACACAATAAGAGCACATTAGAGTGAGGTCACCAGAGATTCTCATATAATATGTATATAGAAAATTTTAGTGTATATGTGTGTAGCAAATAAGAACGCTTCACAAGCTGTGCTGGTATGGTTGTCCATAGAGAAGAGAAGAGAATCTCTGCATAGATTTGTATGTACAAATGTGTCTCCACTTGACTCTATACATAAAATATTATTTCGGAATCTATTTGCTCCATTATCTACCAATGTACAATGTACGTATACGTACGTATTAAGGTATATATGGGTGACTTAAAAATCACTGCCGCATTGAGAGTTGATCTTATTGCAATTTATGCTATTTTCGTCTTTTTTCCTATTATATCTTCCACTTTTTTTTTTCTTCTTTAGTTATTTACTTTTTTGCTTTAACCGTCAGTTTCGTAACAAAAAAAAAAAAAAAATAACCCAACGAACCACAAAGTTTGTGAAGCATACTTAACATGGATTACAGTGTCCCTTGCACCCCTGCTTTATATCCCTCTCACGGTTTACTGTTCAAGCTATATAAATAAAAGTCAAATAAATGAAATAAATTTTTTTTGAAATGAAAAGAAAATGTAATAATAATGTTAGAAGGAGCAGGATAGAAATAGGTAAAAAAAATCTAATGGGACTTGAGCTAAATCTTAAATATTCTGCTTATAAATGGGCGTGGCGGGTGCTTGATTACACTCTCTAATACTTACGCTTTGAATTCTGCACAAAAAAAGATTTTTTTATAAGTTTTGTCATATGACCACGCCTACTTTTGGCACCGAATATACAGCAACCTTTTTTTTTTCGTACGTAAAGATAAAATAAAAGTATAAAATGTGTCAAAATGTACTCTCAAACAGCACCCAGACGGACATTGATTTGATACAAGTTTGGATATTGAACTTTTCTTCTTGGGTGTTGCAAACAGACCAAGAAACTTAGTATGTCTTTTACCTTGTATTTGAAGGGTATAAAAAGATAAAAACAGAAAACGGAATTTGTTAAGGTTTTTACCTTGTTGACTTTATCCTTAATACTCGGGTATACAACATTTGAATACGTGTCTTTTTATTGCCTTTCGTACTAACCAACTAACCAGCAAACAAACGCATGATATTTTATACAGTTGTCTACCCGCCTGTCAGTTAGTCTGTTTGTCAGTTTGTCATTCTGACCACCTGTCTGTATGGCAGTCTTACTTGACCACAGTGTAGAATTTTAATATTTTTGTATTAAAATATTTGAATTTTTATGTTTAAATCATTCTAACTATCGGTCCCTCTTTGTCTCACTTCATTCTTGGCACGACTTTCATTGTATAATAACGACGATGATGGTGCAGTAACTGGCACAGTCAGTGCATTTGGAGCTGCCTCTGCTGCTACTGTTGATGATGGTCAAGTTGCTAAATAAACCTTAGTTTTATTTTTTGTACTTTTTCAATATGATTTCTTTTTTTTTTTAGTGTATAAATGTAAGGTAAGTAGAAAGTTAATGCCAGAGAGTAAATTATAGAGTTGGGGTTAAACAGAGTTTTTCGTTTTTTATGGGCACGGTTGGGTATTTTTAAGCTAATTTTCTGTTCCGAAAATTGTTGGAATGATTTAAATGTTTTATATGAAGAGGTAAATTGAGTTCATGTAAATGCTTGCTTTTTATTTAAATTCCACTTAAAACATATATATATATGTGTGGGTATATATGTGCGCTTTGCTTCGGTATATCATACAGGGTGCCAACTCCACTTGAATATATTGTGTGCATTAAAAGTTTTTCATAAAAATATCCACAAAACAGAGTAAGTGCGTGATGGTATCTAGCTTTTAATCAGATCTGTTCCTCTTATGCACACAGCACAGATTTACATATTTTACTATATTCCACACACTTTTTTTTTTTTTTATAAAAGCAACAAAGATAACAGAAATAAAACAACGAAAGCAACCCAGACGTTATCATTTAGCAAAAAAAAATGATGATATGATGATGATTTATGATAAGTGTAGGTGGGTATTTATGTCTATGATACTACTCCGCATCATGAAATTTGTCCGCATGTGTCTACTGTTGAAATGCTAATAGTCACACTAATTTAAGATATTGAGGTACTTGGTACAGATATTTTCAGTGGGTGTAGTTTTTTTTTTTATTGAGAAGAATCTTATAACAGCCACGCCTACAATTGACAAAAATCGTTAGCGGTTATTCAACCTATAAGATGAAATTTAAATTTATTTAAATCGGGCGTAATTATGTACATACCACGCCTTTATATACAAATGTAGGGGCACTTAAATTTAACCTATGCCATGCACAACTTTCTACATATATCGTGTAAAGCATGATTTTATAAAAACTTTTTCGTCTTGCGGAGGAAACTTTTAAAAGAAACATTGGATAGCAGCCAGTTACTGAGATATGTCTAAATGTTAGTCCAGCGATATTTTACATACACATACGTGTCCTCACATGCATATATATGATAGGATGTTCATAAATCTACATATTTATTTATACCAAAATATGAAAATCAGAATCTTGACTAAAAAAAAAAAGAAAGGAGAGCTTTGTAAAATCCATACAGGAAACACATATAAGAATAGGGTGTAGGTGCTCAACAGCGAGAGGATTTGCATAATTATGAGCTTATTGGTGCATATAATATAGTAGGTGTGGGTATAGGAAAGGATTTAAAACTATAGTCCTACTCACATGTGAGAGCGTATTGTTTTTTTTTTTTCCGTAGGTGGTTATATTAGATATATAAAGCTGTGTGAGTAAGTATTTTCATATAAATATAAAAAAGGGAATTTATTATGTCTATGTATATATAGTTTTCTCATAACGAATTTAGTTTCTACACACACCTACACTTATATTAAGAATGTTTCGATGCTCAGATTTTTATGAAATTTATTTTACTTCTAGTGAAACTTGCACATGTTAAATAAAATGAAGGATTTTTTAAGCTGCTGCTCGCCCTTTGTTTCTTTCAATATTTTATATAATTTTGCATGAACGATTTTATTTTCTTGATCCCAGTTGGTGAATGCCGAACCATATATAACATTTTTACTTTTGGTCTCCAGGTGGCTTGCATCTAATATTTAAAAATTCAATATTCAACACTCGATGCAGTTGTATTGTTCATTTATTTTTCCCATGTCTGATTTAATGTTATTGTTTGCTTTGTGTGGAAGCCACGCGTAAATTGATTTTTATTTATTCGCACGAATTTGTCTTAAACAGTGGAGCCAAGTTAAGCCGTTTGTATTGTTTGGGGATGCATTGCCATTTAAAAACATAACTGTTCAATAATAACTTTAACAATATCATATGAAAACAGACACACACGCACAACTCCCATATATACACTCATATATGCATTGTGGAAATTGTTCACCTTCTCTCATACAAATGGGTTTTTAAACAATAATATTTGAAAGAAGAGAAAAGAGAGAGGGCGGGGGGGGGAGGGTTTAAATGAAATGGTACGTTATGAAAAGGAAATGTGCGGCAAACACACACCTAGCCAACGATAATTAATATTAATTAAATAAAATGTTGCAATTAATTAACAAGGTAGTCAGTCTGCTTTATTTCCAGTGTCTGGGTGATTCCGTTGAGACTCGATGAATGCTGTAATAAGCACAAGAGAGAACGAAAGAGCTGTATAGTAGATAATATAATACTTTTATAGTAGCAGTTCACCTCAGCGTGGGCCATAATGCAATAAATGTAACACATTATTCATCTCTGCATAATAAACGCATAAGACAACACAGTACAACAACAACAACAATAATGCAACTATCATGTCAGAAAAGTGAATTTGGTTTAGGTCACATCTTAAATACCTTTCACATCTGTATATAAACGGTGGGCGTGGCAGGAACATGATTAGGCCCTATAAGAGTGTATGCATTATATGTCACCTTGTAAATCAAATTTTGCGTGGAGTGTAGTTTTTAGTAAATTGTGGGCGCGCCTACATTGATTATCAAATATTCATCTTTGTGCAGAAACTAAAAGTCTTGTACAAAATTTCAAATCAGTATCTTTAACTATGACCGTGAAAATGGCAACAACAGACAGACACATGAACATACATGTCTAGATTGACTTGGATTTTGACGCTAATCAAGAATCCATATACTTTGAGGGTCATCTGGGGCCTTCTTCTGGTTGTTGCAAATGAAAGGACCCCCATTTTATACTCTTCGAATAACAATAACAAAGCCTATGTTGTTGTAAGCATATAAGGCCGCACACAGATTGCGCTTATATGTACATATACATACAATTAAATGGCTATTCATTGAATTTTTCATTATTATCCGGGCACTTGCAATCACAAACAATACAACCCATTGCTTTTAAATGCATATTTACTTATATATTTACAATTTTCATTTTTCTTTTTTATATAATTTACAACACACTTGAGTGCAACGTGTGTTATTGTGCGAACACCTGCCGCACCATGTTACATATTTACATGGTCAATATAATAAATTGGCAAGAAATACATAAATGTTGGCATACATGTACGACGGACTGACTACCTTTTGGTTGATGCATGTGAAGAGTTTCAAATTAAAGGACATATCTACTCTTTACCTCTTTGTGCAGTAATGAATTATCATTTATTCATATATTATGTTGCCAAGACAAGACGGGAATGCTAACCACAGATAAATGTATTGGCGGTGACAATGTTGAGTTGGAATCTATTTTGGTATCTGCTTAAGTTATTGTAACTTTTGGAAACAAATATCGGGGAAAATAATGTGATCGATGATAAGATGGAATATTTAATGCGCTACACCGCTTGCTGGAAAAATAATACAATTTTCTCCGTCATTATTATAAAATATTAAAAATTAGATCATTCGGGTCCAAGATTTGAAATTATAATTTTTAAACTATTCAAATGTTTTTCCTTAAAAGGATCTGATTAAGTTGTATATAAATATGTTTGTGTGTGTGTGTGTGTTTGTGGTTTTTTTTTTTGTGAATTACAATTTTTATGAGAGTTGTTTCCTCTACGGTTTATCCTATATGCATATTTGTTGTTGTTGTTGTTATTATTATTATTGTTGTTGTCATTGTTCTTTTTATGGCTGTTAATCCTTGTCTTAAGTTTAGCACTTTTTTCCAAGTTGAACACTTTGCTACACTTCACTCTCATCTGTGTATGTACGTATGAGCAGATGAATGAATGTAGTGTGAGAATATAGTTGATATGTTCATATATCACTCACTGCAGCCCTTCTTATATATACAACTACACAAACACACTCTCTACTGAACATTTTGACATTTTGTGTTCTTAAAAGTATATATGGTGTATACTGTGAATATGTTTGTGTGTGTTAGTGTGTGTGTGTGTGTGTATGTGCGGGTTGCATGAATTATTGTAATATAAATGAAATTTACAATTGTTGTTGTATTTGTATATTTTAATAATAATATTCTTTTTTCTTTCTTTTCTTCTCTATCACTGAACAATTTCTGCCTTCTCATAGTTTATTCTTGTTGGTCTTGTTCTGGGCATTTATTCAAAACTTTCTTATTGTTGTTGTTGTGTAAATTAATCTATTACTATTGCGATTCTTTGTTATTTACTTCTATTTTGTGTTGAAGTTGTAATTTTCTTTATTTCTCGCATGAATAAGTTGTTGTGCTGAGTAAATGTAGCGTCGAATGGAGTGCAACACCGAGCGACCAAGTTATTTTAATTTGTTTGCTAATATTTTTTAAGAATTCTATTTAATCCTTTGTGTTTTTAATTCCGTATCCGTTTCATTTGTGGATTATTCGCTGCGTACCAGTTGTTGCATTCATTTGTTTAATAAAAGTTCATCCTTTAGGAGGATGCAGCAAGAATTGAGAATATTCAACTGAGTATGTGTGTATGTAATGTATGTAATGTATATATTGAATGTCAGTTATAAAGTGTTATAAAGTGTAATTTAACGCACTGTGTTCCGAATATACATTTTCATATATCCATTTGTTGTGGAATGTGTTTTCACACACACCGCATATTCCCTCTGGTTCGTGCCTTGGTGGATAATTGAAAAATTTATGCATTACTTGTGTGTAAATGTATATATGCACACACGCACACATATAACATACCATTCATTTGTGCATGTGTGTAAACAAATTATAATTTGTCAGCATATAAATGTTTATATCTTTTGTTGTATTTGTATGTACCAAGAACAATATACCAATAACATGGCAACCTTAACGAAGTGCTCCATTTTATGAAATAAATGCTTTCTCTTTGTCTCTCTCTTTTTCTCCATATTTCTCATTTCTATGCATGTGAATTGTAGTGAGTTATGAGCGCACACATGTTTACCAAATAAAATTAAGAAAGTTCTCTACACACATATATCTTAAGCATGAGTTATGCAACAACAGACGAAGGCTTCACAGGTCGTACAAACAAAAAACAAATCGTATATGTTCTTCTGTTTTCGTGCATCTGTCTACGATTGGTATTTTCACGGTCGCTACAATGAAGATATTTTGTATGTTAATTTTCAGGTTGACCACGCCCACAATATAGTTAAATTATATTCAATCTTTAAGTGGTAAAGTAATGAGTACACAAGATTTATTCTTTTAAAACCTGTTTACGTGAATGAATTTAATGAAGTGCCACGGGCAGAATTAATAAAAACATCCTATAACCACAAGAATAAAGCCACAAAGTTCGTATTTATAATTAGTTTATCCAGCCAAGTCCCAAAAATAAGCGGGATTAGAAATAAACACGCCCACAATATAGAAGAAAAACTTCTATATTACAACTTCTAGTGCATTTAGTGTGAAGTGTAATACTTACCTTGATAATCGTTAAAACGGCGCTATTAGTTATATGAATGCCAGGCCCACTGCTTACACCCCAAATGTAAGGAATTTTAAGGAAAGACTTTTCCCCACAATTCAATCAATTATAGCTAAACGAATCGAAATATCTCCCGATTATTTTAACAGTCCATTGAAGTAAATGAAAAAAGCGATTTGGAAGAGCACCTGAAACCGTTGGTAGATAGAAAGTAAAAACGAGCAGTTTACGTAAACAGAGTTTACCAACAATTCATAATTTGTTGTTTGTTATTTTCCCAAAATTTGTTTACATTTCCCAACACACAACTGAATATATAGGACATCTCATAATATGTTGTTCATTGTATTATAGTTATAGTGGACTTAATAGACTTTGGGTGTATGTGTGTGAGGATCTTTAATTAACATATATGTGTACACGTACACGTAATAAATTATTGTTGTTGTTGTTTTTGTTGTTGTTATGTGTAAAAAGTTCTATTTCAATGTATTTTCATTTTATCTGTCAGTCATTCCTTCACCCCTTCATGCATTCATTCAGTTTGTCCGTAGAATTAATTCTGTTTGTCCATTAGCTTTGCTTGCTTACTTATGCATTGAAGTCCGTTTGCTAACGGAACAACAACCATCTAAAAATAACAAAATCTTACTTACTTTCACTTTAAGGAAATTAAACCAATGTTTATCTTTTTATTATAATACGGAATAAGACAGAGAAACTAAAATATAAACTTGGCAAGTTGAAGTTTTCTCAAGTCAAAGATTAACTAAGCACAACTAAACACTAAACAAAGTTAACAAATTGTATAGGATTTAATTTTCTGAGCAAGAGTTCCTCTTAAGTGGCAAACTGAGAACTCTTCTAAAACATCTGTAAACAAATTCAATATATTGTGTACACAAGTATTGTGCACATAGTAGGAGATGCTATATATGTAAATTTATAAAAGGTCAAAAGCTTATAATTGAGTCAACGGATACATTTACCTTCGTTTTGACAGCAAATGTTGACAAACTTTACAAACATTCGTATAAATTTGTTAAGTTCTTCTAAAATCAAGCAGAACTGCTAATTGCTTGTATAAGGAACAGAATAAGAAAAGTTGCAATCCAATCAGAATAAATCAGAATCTGGCTGGGCTGGTACGCAAAAAGTGACTGTGACTTGGCTTGTTCTTAAAATGTGTGTAAATTATGACACTAAACAAAAACAACAAACCGCAAAATGTTGTAAAACAACACGATACATAAACAAAATTTTAAAGTGAACACAAACGCACGCCTACGCACACATTATCTGGTTGCTGTTCCATTTGCAATACCCTACAAAGTATATAAAATATATTTTTGATGACATATTAAAAATTAAGCCGATCTAGACTGTCCGTACGTCTCTCTGTTGTTGGTATTTTTACGATCGAGAAATTGAGTTGAAATTTTGTATGCAGATCGCTTTTTAAATTGGGTAAAATTAGTTAAGGGCACGCCCATGTGCCAAAAATGGGCGTGTCTACGCAAGTTACACCTTTAATTGCCGGCTGATATGTAAAACATGCATTATTAGAGAGCGTAAGCCATGCCCACCGTTTCTATGATTATACGAAGGGTGTTTAGCAAATTTAGTTTTTTCCCCTTATTTCTAAATCTTAATCTTGGATGCACATAAATATTTGGGCGTTTCTTCTGCTTTTTTTTTTTATTCGTTCCGCCTAACAAACCTATCCTTGTACTGGTGTTTTATATCTTTCCAATTTTTATGTTTTGTTTTTATTGTGTTTGGCTTCCACCAAATACTCACGAAAAATGGCTGTAAAGGAAAAGGAACAAAAACAATGTACTCAATAACAAACTCTAAAGTCATTTTTCTCATCTAATGCACACCAGAGAACAATTTTGCTAGTGTAACAATTTATTTAGCGTGAGTTTAGTGCACTTTAGGGATATTTGTCGCATTGCTTACTTTCATTATTATTATATTGTTTTTTGTTTGTCCTTTGAAACGAGCGAAGCTTCTTACAGTTTCAAGAAATATTTTGAAATTTGTTCAACGAATTCTTAGTAATGGTGTCTTGTTTAAAATAAGTTGCTTGCTCGATCTACTTTGTGCAACTGTTTCAAAAAAATGCTCTTTCTGTGACACCTACACTTTGTGTTATCTTAATAAAGTATTTCTTATTTTCCAAGCCATTAACTCAACAATTGAGTGACGATTGGGATGATAAATATAATTAATGCTCAACCAAAGTGACACTCGCGACTGGATATGAAAGTTGTATGAAATTTATATACAGTCCAGATTAAGTTTGTTATCCTCTTTGCAACATCCAGGAGTAGGCGGCAGATATCCCACAAAATGTATATGTTTTTAATCAGCATTACAATCTTAGTGGATCTGAACATTTCTGTTCTTGTGTCCGTCTAGTTTACTAGACACGTAAACCATGTATTTGCCACGCCCACTGGTTGCAAATACATAATGAGTTTTAAGCTTTATCACATTTAGCTTTTTCTCTTCGTTTTTGTTCTTTCTTTCTCTAATTTTTTCCATTGAAGTTTCAGTTTCAAAGAAATGTTTTATTTCTTGCACAAGTGTTCGTGTATAATTATGCCACAAAAAATAGCAAATTTAAATATTATGATATAAATTTTAAGTTTAGGTGCATGAAGAAGCAACACAACACTAAAATCAAACAAAATTTTTAAAACACCTCTGGGCGCAATAAAACTAGAGCAACAGCGTTGGCAGCAGTAACATAAATACTACAAAAGAGAAAAACCAACAAAATAAATGCGCATTAAATACTACATTATAAATCGCCCTTTCTTTACTTTTCTCTCCTTCTCTCCCCCTCCTTTAAACCGTTCTTCTGCTGTTGAGGCGGCATAATGGCCATTTGCGGAAAGTGTAATTTTAAAAATACATAAAAAGCAATTTGAAGCAGAACAAGTTGTAGAAGTTGTAGAATTTGAAATGGCCACCATACTGCTCGATTATACATGAACATCGAAGATCATTTTTGAAGATCAATACTGATGCTAATCAATAAATAAAATCTCTATAAAGACTTCTGATGGTTTCAAATGGAATGACAATCTTCACTTACTCTGATCAAGATAAAGATATAAAAACTTAAGCCCTTCTCCACCGTAAGCGAACACAAGTTTGCCATTATATTCAACTTATTGAGTGAGATGGTGAAAAACAAGGCAACTGCTTACTATGCTGTGTATCCAAGACAATGGGTGAGAGTAAAAAGGAAAGACGTTGATATTTATCCATATTCCGTGCACACAGGCTTTTCCCCCCCTTTTTTACACTTCCTCTTCCTTGCCATACGACACGATAAATGTATTGCATTTATGTTGGAACTCAAGGCCGTATTTGTATACTGATACAAAACGCAGCAGTTGTCGTCGTTGTTTCACTCTTGTACTCTTTTCACTATTTCAGCAAACAATGTCACATAATGTTAAGCAAATGTGCAAATGACAGCCAAGTGTAGAAGTGAAGTGTAAAATTTGAAAATAATTATTTTGTATATAGAAGCTGCACAGCAGCAGGATTACGTGTATAAATGCATTAGAGTATGAGTTCAGTTGTTGGGTTTCAAAGGCAATGCAGATATTTAGGAAATTTGCTCGAGATGGAGGGAATACTTCTTTTGTCAAGACGTTTGTAAAAAGTTTAAAGTTTCGATTAGACCAAAGATGCCAAAGATAAGTACCCAGTGGTCATGGCGTGTACAGTGATCACTAACTTAATTTGTCGGGGTACTTAAGTGATACATTTTATAAGGTAAATTTTTCAATTTCCTTTGATCACCTTGTATATGTTTAGCAAATCTGATCAATTAATTTAGTTATAATAATGTTGTAATTGATATGTGATGTGCCATGTGATTATATTTTCATTCTGCAAGCATATGCGTTATGAATAATTCTGGAAACACTGTTGCTCACTTGGAAAGAAACCACCATTTATTTACTTCGGGAACAAGAAAAAAATCGAGTTTTTAGTGTGGCACTAAACTCTGTTCAAATGAGCGACAATGTATGCACAAACTACAAGTTCATTACTTGGCGTGGCCATCTGTATGTAATTTGTGGTTTTCACATATTAACTGCTCCAAATCAATGACCAATCATTTGTAATGCCAAACTAGATAAAAGTTTGTCCTTTCAGCTTAATACTGAGAACTGTTCATACGACAAGAACTGAGCCATTGCCGGCTCACGTTCATATATATACAAAATGAACGATATCTGTAAAATATAATATCGTTCAATGTTGAATTCAATTATAAATCAATAAGTGTTTGCGGCCTTATGACAGAAAACGCCCATTCCGCATGACACATTTAATCTACACTTTCACATGCACAAAGTATTAATTCTCTTGTTTCTTTTTTCGTTTTTGAGAAAATTAAATCAGTCATTAACGGTCGCTTCCATTATTCGTACATTGTATGTAGTTGTAATGGACAGATGTACATAAAATTCGTTTCAATGTGAATGAGCTGTCATATGAAATGGGTATTAATGCGAATACAAATGCAGCTTATGTTTATTATGGCGAAAGATGTGTACGGTCTTTGTTGATGTAATCTGTTGATCATTTATTAATGTCTAAATAATTAGAAATGTGCACACAGTCATATGTCTATATCTGCCAAAAAGGTTCGATTATGCATCTTTTACCCACCATCATGGTTGTTGTACATATACCGGCAACGTATGCTTATTATTTTCATACATTATTTAGTAGAGCATTATATATAAATATGAGTACATACATATATACATACTTGTGTGTATTAAGGGGTAATACAATGAATATATCACTTTCATGTAAAGACCCTGTCATTGTTGAACTTGAAATGAGTGAAATACAACTTGAACCAAATATTATGCCCCCTCCACCTAAAAGCAATTCGTTAACTATTAAGAAATTAATTGGGAAATTGGCAACTATGTGTGCCTTCTACTATTAACGCCTTAGCGACGCTATAACTTATGTATACATATGTACATATATTTGCTCGTTTTAACGAAACTCGTGATACTCTGTTCGCATGAAATGAAATGTTGAGGTGAAATTTTGTACAGATATTTCTTGTAGTACTTATGGCATCGGTTGGCAAAGACATTTTTTTAATATAGCTTGACAGTCATGCCCCCAAATGTCACAAATTTGTCACGGCCTAAGGAATAAAAATGCAAAGTTTATATATTTATAAACAATACACATTTCTATCCAATGATGTATTGAAAATAATGTAACAGACATGCCCACAATTTTCAAAAATTTTATGAAAAAAAACCTTACATGGCATAGAATTCGAAGTTGATATATAATAGGTATCTGCCACGCCTTTTTTTGTACACTTTTATGTAGAGTATTTAAGATTTAGCTCAAGCCAAATATTGACTTTATATATCCGGTTATAACTCGATGTTTAAACATACTTTTTTACCGGTGTGCGATTCTAACTAATCCACACGAAGCAAATATATTGTTAAAAATTTATGTTTATCATAAAATATATGATAAAGAATTTGAATCATGAATATAAACATTAGTTATATATTACAACCTTGGAGGTGTTGAAAAGATTATTGTAAACTTCTAAGTAATAACTTTTACTTATTTTTTTGGCCAAGAAACTTTTCATTTGTTTTCATACACATCAACTTTCCATGTTACATGTGTAAATTATGTGCATTTTATGAACAGTAGCGGTACAACTTCCATTTTCCACAGTTAAGTCCTGCCGTATACGAAATGAAAATGTTTAGCTTGTGCGGAGTAAGGTGAGAGCAAAAGCAACAAAATAATTGAAGGTATGATTCATACCATGCTTTGCCATGCTGGAGAAAAAAATATTTATAATATTTTCATCATCTTTCCATGTACTATACAATGCAAAATGTTCCTCTTTCGTCCTTTTTTACGCATAAAAAATAAGAAGAGAAAGGCTGTAATGTTGACGATGGTGACGATAACAGATGAGAACAAATTACAGGATAAAAGACGCATTTGATTTAAATCGAATTTTAGATACTCTCCTTATATTTACGTCCTACACCAACGATTGCGTAAATAAATGTTCGTAATTTTTCCAGTGGAAGAGTTCTGCACTAAATAATTGAAGCCGTGTCTGTAATACGATACCGTTTATACTCGTATTTGTCACGTGAAAATGCGTAAAAATTTATTTTCGTTTGCAAATATTACAAATGAATTAATTTTTGGGATTTTAAATTAAATTCTGTATAATGGGGCTAAGATTGATCAATTTATGTTTTATTTTATTACAAACAAATCAAAACTTCATTTTGGCACCCACTCATGCTCTCAAGTTTCTATATTTATCACTCCGTCCCACCTTGTTTATGAAATGTATGTACATGTATGAACGAAACTGCCATCTTGCGTCTTGATTGTGCTGACACGATCATTAGTGTCAGATTTTACACTGATACCCCTACCCATACCCATTCGCAGAAGATAACATAAAACAAAGAAGTAGAAAAACGGAAATGTTGAAATTCCAATTATTGTTGCTTTTAAAAGTGTACAGCACTACAACTTTTTTCTTAAATCTATGCTTCTTTATGCATATCTTTTAATTGCTGTATTGCGCTCTGTTTCATCCACTTTGCGTATCTTCTTCTTCTTGTTTTTGATATCCTTTTCAGCTTTCTTCAACTTGTTATTATAATGTCCAGTTCTTGTCAGATGATTGTAGAGTACTCGAGCCCTTGATGGTTATAATAAAAATGTAATATTTCGATTTAGTAAAATGCAACGTAAAAATTGGGAAAAATTTCAGACGATAAAATGAACCTGTATCAAATTATAAAACCTTGTCTGTGCATGACAATCGACGGCCATAATAATGATAAAAAACAACAACAGCAGCAGCAACAGCAGCAGCAACAAGAACATTTGAGTAAACGCGCGTATTTTCGAAAAAGGAAAACAGAAGAAAAAAACACAATTGTGATCCATCCACGCAAATTGTCACATTTTCCAAACATTTGATATGCAGGCGAACTCCCGCATGCGAGTACTGTCGCATACTCATGAATAAAGATGGATTTACAAAGCCATGCGGCACATTCAAATATCATTCAGCTGCCAACTTCAGCAATATCGCAAAAACTGCTTTCTTTTCGACCTCCTCTCCATTAGGGCATATACACTCCCGACTAAAATATATGCAAGTGGATGTGTGCTCACGTGCACGTTTTTATGAACAATTACAATACCTATGGATATATGGAGAGGGACATGGTAAGTTTTAAAGCAGGACTATACCTTCGCTGTGTGTTTGTGTGCCGGGCTTTTGTTACTTAACCTAACAAAGCGCACTCACTGTTATTACAGCTGTTGCTGTTGCTTTTGGGATTGTTGTTGTCATTGTCATTGCTAAAGCGCAGATTGCAATAAGGTGACGTTCTGAGTGGCACAGTGGAATGATGAAAACATCATCAGTATCATCAACGAAAAGAATTATTTTAAAAATTGGAAAAGGAAAAAAGGAAAAGCAAAACAAGGAGAAAACGCTCAGCAGATTTGTGCAAAGCACGAGTGCGTGTATGTGTGTGTGTGTGCGTATATGCAAAATACCATTTTTATTATT
The DNA here is from genome assembly GCA_949710015.1 of Crataerina pallida. Taxonomy (NCBI): domain Eukaryota; kingdom Metazoa; phylum Arthropoda; class Insecta; order Diptera; family Hippoboscidae; genus Crataerina; species Crataerina pallida. Next base: position 30,945,290 of record OX453290.1, on the reverse strand, counting down.
TTGTCTGGGTGTCTGAGTGGGAGGAGGCTTTTTATCATTTAAATTATTGGCATACATCCAGATCAACTGTGTTACACACACATCGCATGGATCATGTACATGCGAATACAATCGATTTAATTTGATATCAATTGAATTGAATCGAGTGGATATCACTAATAAGTACACATGTTGGCAGTTCTAACTCAAACACAACAAGCTTTCACTTGATCCCTCAATTTATTGCAAATATTGAAAAAACACTGAAACGATTGTTTGCTTGTGTAAGTGAACGCGATTACATTTACAGGGAATGCAATAATATTTAGAAGCTTTCATTTATGAGTGTTACAACAACAAAAAACTTTAATTGCTTTCAAATAGTTTTTGTACAAATGAATTTGTTTTTAGCAACATTTTAATTTAATCGCTCGTTCCCACTGCTTGCTTACTGATCCACTTGTTCGCTTAACGTTTGCTTTTGCGAAACTTTTATCGGCTGTGCCTTCCATTATTATCATCCGCATTACAATATGCAATTAAATTCCAATTAACTGAAAATTGCATAATTTTCACTTTGCCCGGATATCGGGATGGTTGGCTTGGCACTTTATATTGTATGTATATGTATGGTACGTATGTGTGTGCACTCTGCTGGAGTAATTGCAAAAGAGAAATTCCTATTAAATCATACCTTCTACGAAGGCAGTTTATGGGTACCCAGACACTTATGTGCACACACACACACAAACGGTGTTCGAGGAAACATATAAATGGTTGTGGCAGCTACAACTTAAGATTCATTAGATGTATTAGTGTGTTTGCAACTTGAGTAGAAAAACATAATGGGAGCCGACATGAGTCTGAAAGCGTCTGAAGGAAGTGGGCTCTTTTAATGGGTCTTACGTGTCTGGCCATTTCATTTGCAAACTTTCACAAACACAATGCACACACACACCTTCTTCATACCTTACCTATGATGGTGCATTACATTAATGCGAGAAAGTCATGCTATTATATTCTCGCCATTTCTCATTTACTAGGTATCTTGTCTTCTTCTATTTACATTGTAAACATTGAACATTGTTCTTGCATTCACTGTACTAAAGGTTGTCACCTTGTTTATAAAGCCCTGAAAGTAACATTGCCGCTGAATAGAAGGTATTTTCAATAGCAACAAATTCTCAGTTGATACCGAATTTTTTAACAAATTATTAATGCCGTTAGAGTTGCAGCAACAAATTAACAACATTGATCTCGGTTGGTATGTAAATGTAGCGAAATCGGTTGGCAGCCACGCACAAAATTGGCAAAAATCTTCTATAAGTAAAGTTGAAATTTGAAACTAAATGTGGGCGTGGTTTTACAGTAGACACGCTAACATTTTGCAAAAACCACTATTTACTGCAGATTTCAAAAGTTGAAATAAAATAGGCGCTATTGCATAAATAACACGCCCACAGTTCAAGCATAAATATGCGCGTTTTAAGCCAAATTCAGTTCCAGTTTTCTTACTTTTTGTATTTCTTTTCTTTAGTTTGTTTTTACTTTCTTCTAATTAACTCAAGGTAAGTAAACGCTCCATGAAATTGTATTCTCTTTTGAATGTATCTTCCCTTATCTCGTCCCCTTCTTCTTCACATTTCAACGGCTTTTGTAAAACTTATTTAGAGGTAGCAATAACATGACATTACACATTGCTTATCCGAGACTTTGCTTAATTGTTATCGAACAATAGCTGCCTATGTATGTGCTACGTGGTACATTTGTTTCATGTACACTTTCAGTTGCGTATGCTGATCTGTTTTTGTTTTATTTTTCTTCTATGGCGTCTGTCGTCCGATTTTTCTTCATTTACAAACACATTAAGCATTTGTTATGGGGTGTACATACCTACCACCACTTAAGGGGATTTCCTTAATTGATATGAAATGCAGTCTGAGGTGAAAGAGTAAATCTTCTATATTAGTGCCAGCAGCACTTAAAAAAAATACAAACAAATAAACAGAAAAAACCAACACATGCAAGACAAACAACTCAACATTCTATCCATTTATCCCTTCCAACCAATCTAACCATTATCTATTCAATGCTGTCGCTATCATTATAATGATGTGACGTGACTATAATACGATGTTTCGGTTGATGTATGTTTTGCATTTAAACTTAAGCAGTGTTTTATGGCAAAAACATTAGACAACAAGTACAATAAAAAGTTGATTTTGTTTTTGTCAAATGTACATTTTTTGTTGATTACATGTGGGCGTGATTAATACATTAATACATGCGTTCTGTAGACTCCTATTGTAATGGAAAAATATTTGCAATCTCAATATTTTTTGACTAAATTTGGTGAAGAATAGTTAATTAGCCTTATAATTGGGCGTGCCAAATTTTAACCCGATCGTGCTATTCTATATTTCCCAAATTGACTTATATGTCACTTTTTTTCTCTAACGTTTCCATCTATATGTTGCAAATGAAATAACACCCTGTGCTTGCAGTCTTTTGTAATATGTCGAAAGTTTTCGTAATAGCTTTAGAGCCGCAGCTCTGAACATTTCGTTGTAGTGTCAATGTTTGTATTTGGATCAAAAAGTTACTTTTAAAACTATATTTGTACTCGTAAAGGTGCAATTATTTGGTTGAAAAGCATTTGTAAGTGATTGACTTCACGGGCATGTTGGCTTCGCCGTAATGCTAGTTCACTAATAAAACTAAAATTTATTCGGTACTCGTGTTGTTTATATTGTGAAAACTTTTAAAGAGTTCTATCAATCAGACAACAAAAAAACCAAAAACATGGCGCATTAGTCTAAAGAAAAACATGTGAACTTTGACATGACGAATGTTGAATTTGAAGAAAACAAAAAACAAACAAAGCAAACTTTAACATCAAACAGTCGCGCTAACTCAGGATAGTTTCCTTGTAGTAAATTTGCTCTAAACGTACAAACTAAGGCTGCATATAAGAGACTTGAGCATGTCTCTAATTCAGTATGATACATAACATCGCTCAACGACACCACCAACAACAACACCAACAACAACAACAATAACATGTTCTTTAATGCCCTAAAAATATTTTCCGTTTTTTATACATCCAATATACGTAACATATATAACCTCTCCGTACAAAGGCAACACGCATACATAACAGGACCAAGTGCCTCGAAAAGTATGCTGATGGAAGAATTTCGGGTGTTATGTGCCACCAGCTGCTGTTAAAGAAGTACAAGACAGCTAAAAAATACATTGTATGTATGAAACACACACTCATACTATCTATGTATATTTTAACAGTGTGTGTACATATGTAGTAAATGGTAAAAAAAAGCATTTTTAGTAAAAAATTTTCGTTTGGTTTAAGCCAGATTTTGAATGCCCATGAGCGGCAGTGATGCGTTTAAATTATGGGCGTGGTCTCAACAATCACTACCAATTTTGATATTATTTTATGATGCATATGAGAATTTGTCAGAGTTTTGCACTTATACTCTAAGGCCTCCAAAGCCCAGTGCTTAGCTTCTAGGTTTTCAATAATACGAAACAACTGGACAAATTTTGTGTTTTTTTTTTTTTTTTGTTTTTAGTTTTTTACCTATCGTAAGCAAGTTCTTTAGGTAATTTTGATTATTTTTCATAATTGAAATAAATTTTGGCGATTGGGATTTGTTTTTCTTACAAGGACAGAGGGACAGACAGAAGTGGTTCAATCTACTTAGAAACGTACGTATTTTATACACATATTATATGAAACGTTTTTAAATTGTAGTATTTTTTATGTGTAAGAAAGTTCTTTTGTTTGTCTGGCAAAATCTTTGTCAAACTGAGTATACTGCTAAGCTTTACTATAGAAAGGGATTTAAAAAGTATCTGAACGAAGGCTAAGAAAAATATAAAAATCACATATGAACGAGGCTATAGGAAGAGAATGCGAAATGCGGAGGGCGTATGTCTATGGTTTCTAAGGAACTCGATAACCAAAGGAAGACGATGTCAAATTGTTGGAATATTTTTATTATGAAAAATCGTTCTTTTTCCTTTCAGCCTTATGAAATATTGGATTGTTGTAAAAGTATAGTAGCAAAGTACATATGTACTCATATTTCTCTTTTCCCTTTTGCAGGATATTATGTATAAATTGGGCAAATCATGATCAGGTAATACATACACGACCCCATTTAAAAAAAAGGTTTTATCAGCGTGAACTTTGAGTTGCTTGTAAGTTGGTACGTAATGCATGCAATATTAGAAGGCATAATCTTTTAAATGCCACGCCCATTCTTTGTATATAGATGTGGAGGGTACAGAAAAATTGTAATTGGTCCTGATTGATTAAAATATATTTCCCTCGCTTTTTTCAATCTAAGATATGAACTGATATTGTTAACATGCCTACAAGGTGTTTAAGGCTTCTTAAAGCACACAAATGAATTCGTTGATAACATTAAAAAACAAATCTTAATACTTTTTAAACAATCGAATAAAACATCAGCATGGATTACTTGTATGCCACGAGACCCATGAAGTTTTTATTTGTGTCAGCTTTTAGGGACGACAAAGAAACACTCTTGCAAACATACACATAGCTCACTCCCATCACCGCGCTAACCAAAAAGATGGTAATTTTTGTTTGTTTGTTTTTTCTTCCTTTCTTAACAAATGTTGAACGTTTAGAAGCCGAGAAGAAAATTTACAACCACCATCAATAGCAAAAGGAATGTGAATGAAATACATGCACATGTATTAGTAGGAAATTATTGTCAACATAACCACTGCACCTGCCAATGTTTAGACGGACTTAAAATCCATACCCAAGTACATGGATATAAAATCTTGTAACCCATGTTTTCTTTTGCTTTAAAATCTAACATTTTTGTACGATTGTTCATACACACACATATATATATAAAATGTACATATATATATTGGTATCTATATATGACACATGTACACATGTGTGTAAGCTTATGAACATATGTAAACATTCCTTGCGATAACATGGATCGTCATTTGTACTTGTGACTCACATTGCTATTCCCGTTTCTATTGCTATCGTTGGTTGGCTGGCTGGCTGGTTCGTTCGTTGATATTATTGCCATAGATGTACTCTTATGAAGAAGAAGACTAGATATTCTCATACAACACAACACACACACAGACACATTTTAATTCTTTTTAATTTTTTTTTTTTTTTTGAATGCCTTTTTTCTTTGTTGTAGACATGTTAGTATTTTTACCCAACATAAATAAAGAATTTGATTGCTTTGCATTCTGCACATATTGTACCCTTTTTACATATTGCATGCAGCAAACACACACAAACTAAATATTTGTTTATATTTTTACGGGGAGTATACGTAGATACGTTTGCCATTTGTTACCTACATACATATTGCGTGTGTAGCTCGATTCCATTGCAGTGTATCAAACAATAAACGGAACCGTTTTATTAAATTTAAATTTTTCTTCTTTTGGCACTTGCTAACACTTTTTTTCATTTTATATAAGTTTAGTTTACTTCTAGTTGTTCTCAACTGTTGACTTTCATAATCAATGTACTATAAAATATAGCATGAGAGAGAGAGAGAGAGAGACAGAGGGAATATGATAGGAGTAGAATAAAAGCGATAGTTTAGCTGAGTTTCTGCATTTGTGTACGTGCGTGCATGTGTAACAAAATAGTTATTCTTTTATTCAGTTTATTGAGAGCCTTTCAAGATGTATGCACTTTCTGTTATTCCCACTTACGTATGATTATGCTGCAGCCAGCATCTCTGGAGTGCATTCAATTTCAATCTTTACTTAAAATTTGCCCCTGTGTAGGTGTTGATGCTGTAAAGTTTATATTTCAAGAGGCATATTTGTTAAACCATGTAAGCAGTTCTCATTTAAGTAACATTGGGGATATTAAGTTTGTACTGAAAACGATATCATTTTTATTAAGATGCAGGTAACTTCTAAAACACTTAGCTCGCACATTAACTCCCCATTTGAATCTATATTTGAGAGATTTGTAGAAGCAGTTATTTATAACTGTTTTGTCTCACTTTATGAAAAAGTTTATTGAAAGAGAACTTTTTTTGATCGACAAATGTATTGTCTTTGCAAATGTTTATCATATTTTCTATGGGAGAACAAATGAAAATATTATAGTCGGTCAGAATATATCAAGGTCAAGATAAAGCTTACACCACCACTCAGCTACTAAAAGGACTCTACCTCACACAAGTTATGTTACAATTAATTCAGTTATACGTAAGCGAGAGTCATTGCTATATAACTCTAAGCCAATAAATATTCGGTCTGTAGCTTGCGATCAAAGTTATTTGGACGGACAGACAAACATACGGAAATGTTTAAATCGAGTCAGATTTGATCCTGAAGCGATCGGTATAATTAAAGGTGGGTGTGGCATTTGCCGCTTAGAAGTTACAGACATCCGCACAAACTTAATAAACAATAGAATTTGGTGCAAATGATGCTGAATAAAAAAAAAAAGAAGGCTAACAAAGAAAGAACAATTTCTCAAAATATTGTACATCACATCCTTGATGGCGACAAATAGGCAACTGTACATGTATGTGTATATAAGCATGCGAAGGTATACGTGTTGCTGCAAGAATGCGCTGCATGTAGAGTGTAGAGAATGTCAGTCGTAATCAAAAGCATTTGTCAGGTAATTTTCAATGAATGCACAAAATAACTTCCATTTACCTAGTACGGCTTTATGGTTTGTTGCCGTTAATATGTTTTCCCCAGCATGTGTTCGACTACTGAACCGCCACAAATACTTGTTTCTTTAAATTACCCACAAAAAGCAATTTTGTCTGTAATCACGTTTATTAATTGAACAAAGAAGAAAATAAGAAAATTTCTGTTCATTTTATATGTATTATAAAAACCGGTTGCTTTCGCTGGTGGATTTTCCATGGCGAGGTGATTTGATCGAAAGTTAAGTAATGAAAATAGGAAATGATGGTGTACACAGCAAGAAAAGATAACATTGCAGTACATGAACTAATGTGTAGTTATCGAAAAAGACATTTTAATGGAGATAAGAAAACATAGCAAGTATATGTAGATGTAGCTGTAAATTATAAATGTTATTAAACCAAATTGAAAATCACTCAACTCAATAATTATAAATTTGTAAACCATTCAATTATTTATATTCGACGTTTGTTCAAATGCAATGATTTGAAAAACCATAAATTTGGCTTAAGCAAAATCTTCAATACTCACCATCTACGCATCAACTTTGTAGCTCAATTTTTGTGATTGGTATAACGATTTTGGGGGATTGTGGGCGTGGTTTTCAATTGAATTTAATAGCAACCTAATTTTATTTACAAAATCTTTTTTCAAGTTGGCCACCGTTTAAGTGAATTTACCTGCTTTACTCAATTGATGAAACATTAGTAATATTTCGACGCCGATTAAATGCAACAATATTTTCCCGCTCCAAGGCAATTCATGAACATTACTTTATTTATACAATTTATTGTAATGCTATCAAAGGGATTACAATAAAAATCGTTTAATATGTTGAATGACTATTTACCACATTTTAATATGCGCATCTTTAAAGCATAGCCCACATCAGCTATACGTTATCATTATCGTCATTGTAAACACGATTAAAGGGGGACACGGAGCAAGTAATTTGTATGTGAATAAACACGATGAACAGAAAATAAGTATTTATAAAGCATAAAACGTAAAGGGTTGGAAAAGAATATTTGCTGTTAACAAGAGAAAACGGCAATCAAGGAAAGTGTTCAAGTCGTGCTTTTCTGTGTTTTTCTCACATTGCAATCCGACACCATTTACCATTTCCATTGACTCCTCCATACGCAATGGTCGTGTTTACATTTATTGAAGAAAGATTTCATACACAGGAAGAGGTGACAGCTTCTTCATTTATACATGTGCATACACTACAAAATCATTTGTTTACAAAAAATCTCGTCTCGTCTCAACGCGCCTCATCACCTTTCATTTTTATATTATTACTTGATACATACACTCGTTCATTCATTCATCCATTTTGTTTTGTTAGCCGCTTTGTTTACTGTTATATTATTTGTTGGTCTTTTCTTTGTTGTATGCAATGTAAATAAATATTGAGATCGGAGTGGCTGGAAGGCGTCTAGTCTGATCTATTTGACAAGAAACGTTTTCTTTCACTAATCATCTCATTTTTAACTATACTTATCACGAATTTAAATTACACACTTTACAAAGCTCGATTTGATTAAAAAACTACCTATAAGTTAAGTTTCAATTGGAAAAGTACCTTTTAAACATTTGGTAACTTATGGGTTACAAGCCCTTCACAAAGAAAGGGGAGCATAGTAACAAGAAGGCGCCAAAAGTTAGCATTAAAATCTAAATTGTTATTATTTAGCAATGTTCGCATATTCACTATTAATCTAAACTTTAACACAACGATCTTTACTTTCTGCAGTTAGTCTCTCTTAACATCCACGCCCACAATTGAAGAAAATTCAGCTATAAAATTTGTATTTTGTACTTACATTTATTTAATCTCTATCCACATAGGCGCTAAAAATGGGCGTGGTAGCATAACAAATAGTTCTATAATTTTGCAGTAAAGCGAACTTCGCTGAGTAAGGGGCGTTGATTTTTGTCGTTGAAAAAACGTAAAAAATTAACGTGCCACGCCCATTGTTTACGTATATATGAATGGTGGCCGCATCAGATTTGTTTGTCTGTTCTTCTATTTCTCACACCATGCAAATAATTTTAGACGGTCATGCTTTTATATAATTTTTTTTAATTAAAGATTTTCATTTTAATTTTATTCTCAAATTTATTTTGTTTTTCTCTCTTTCTTCTTTCGTTTCGTTCCCTTTTTACACAACTTTTACACTTACACGTACACACTTACAAGTTATACCGCATAATATTATCTCCTAGGTATTTATTATGTGCAGTTCATCCTCATCTTATATATTTTTTTTTCTTTCCTTTTTACAAACTTCTTTATGATGGCACAAGTGCCTAGGTTCGCCATCAATTTGCTTTTATTGATTTGTTGTTGTTGTTGTTATTTAAATGTAAATTTAAGAGATTCTTTACATTTTGTTGCTGTTATTGTTATTTTTTGTTGATAACTTGTGTGCCTGTGTGTTTTTGTTCTTTTTTTATTTTCTTTTCTTTTTTTTAAATTGAAAAATAGCATTGATTTCGAATTTAGTTTAGTTGAGTTTTATGTTAACAATAATATAAATTTCATAGATTATAATCAGATACAATACATATATTACAAGTTGGCTTAATTTTAAAATCTGTTTTCTTTTTCATTCTTCCTTTCTAGGTCATTTCATTTTGTGTGAATTTCATTTTATTTAAATCTATAATGAACTAAATGTAGTTTAGAAATGTACACAAGAGATTGTTATTTTTGTTGTTGTTGTTGAAATAATGAATATCGTTTTTACTCTTTCTCTTCAGATTCCGTTTTTTATAAGTTTCAAATAAAAAAACAACAAAAAAATAAGCAAAAAAGCTCAGTTTGGCTTAAACCAAATCTGGTATACCCACCACCAATGCACCAATGGGACTCTAAGCAGCATATACATATATAGGTATTTGACCTCCGGTGTTGCTTAAATTGTACCGTGGGAGTAACGCACATATCGCATTTGAATAGAAGGACTGATGGAGAAGCAGACATGGCTAAATCGGTGCTAAGGTGTATTTTTTTGGGACCCCGAAGTCTTCTTCTGGTATTATACAACATTTTCATAAAGTGACTTACAAGTGGTGGGGAAAAGGAAACGTTCAAAGTCAAATTATCTTTATCATCTATTATTTAAATGTTACATTATTTTTTATAATTCTCTTTATCTTAAATTTTCACTAAAATTATTTTTTAATTATAGAATAATGTTACTTATTGAATCGATTTGTTTTATTTATACAAATTTTTAAATCCATATGTTTGCATTTTGTTTCCATTTTAGTAGATTTAAAGAAATATAAGGGATTCATTAAAGAACTAACACATAGTATATGTACGTCGCATTATGATGGAATCAAAATAATACTCAAATGCGTACATATACACAATGATAATTATTTAATGTGTTTTGCATTTGTATTAGTCATAAAATTAAATAATTTTCCCAGCCATTCACTTTATGAGTGAGTGTATGGCTGATAGAGAGAGAGAGAGAGAGAGAGAGAGGGAGCGTACTAAATTTGCCATTTCGTTTGCAACACTTGGATTTCCATTATTATCTAGAATCTAGATGTTCGTTTTCACTTAAATTCGTATATTAAGCTGGAGTTTGTTGCAAATGTTCGTTGTTTACATTCAGAGTTTCCATTCAATCGATTTATGTGCACTTATTGCACGTAAATAATTTCAGTTTTAAAGCTTTCTTAAATGGTTTTAAGGATGAATTCCGAATAAGAGTTTTGTGTGCCCTTTCTGACTACGCTCAATTTTATTACAATAATGGGTGAGCTATTTGTAGATAACTGAAAGTTATGGTAAAATTAAGTAAGAAAAGGAAAATTTGTGATGAGAAATTTTGATCAATTGTAGGCGTGGCAGTTGACCGATTCAGACTCGAATCTTAAATTGCATAGAGAACATAGAACAATAAGAATGATAAGAACAATAGGCGTTTTTCACTAAATTTTAATACAATATTACATAATTTGGGGTCCCAACAAGAGTTCCAATAATAGACGGACGCACGGACGGAAAGTAGAAAAACCGATTCAGACATACTAGGACGCCTCCCTATATAAGTGTTACATTTGAAATATCAAATTTAATAAACTCTCATCACTAAGGAGCAGGAGTATAAAAATCGAATGCATTCTTGTTAAAGTTTTAAGTAGAAATACATGCAGTAATAAAAACTTTTCTTATACTTTACAATACAATCAGAGTATGTACTATTCTCTCAGTTGGAGAAGGAAAAAAATGATTTGTTAGAATATTTTACACTTATTTTGTACACTGCAACTTAATTAAGAATAATTTTACAACGACCGTTGTTTAAGTTTCTTATTCTTTTATTTTTTATTTATATTGTATTGTAACCCTAATTATGCTTAACCCTAATTAAGAATGATTTATTCATTTTATTATAGATTGAATATTCATTATATACATAAACAATTCACATCAGTCTGATTTAAAGAGAGAGAGAGAGAGAGAGAGAGATAGAGAGAGAGTGATAGTGACAGAGAGAAAGGGGGAGAGTAATTACTTTTGTTTTAGTTCCCAGTATTCCTGCTGTGTTTATATTAAAATTTAGTTTCTTCTGAAATCTTACATCTAAGCCTAACCCTGTGTTACTTTAATGTTTTTACATTTTTTAATTTGCTTTTCTTTATAATTGATGTATTCGTAGATGATTAATTCAGGCCGTGGGATGTGTTCCAATAATGAGAATATTAAAAAAAGTTGTGAAAATACTGCCATCTCTCTATTCTAAATAGTGGTAAATGCTTCAATTTACAAAATTTTACGTCTGTTACTAAAAAAACAAAAAGTATATTTTCTTCGCTATTTAGTTTATAAATGAATGTCATAATAAATAATTTTTCTTCTTCTTCTTATTTCACACCTATATAATAGTTTTGGTGGAAATGAAAATATATGATTGGATGACATGCAAGGTTTTTAAGTTTTGAGCAATTTTTGTGTTGCATTCTGCAGAGAAATGATTTCGAAATGCTTTTCTTAGAGGCTTTTCTTTTTTCGTTTATTTAATTACCTCTCTCACAAGATGTCTTATAACAGATTTTCATGGATTAGGAATTTTGATTTTTTCGAAGAGTTTCGGATTTTGTCTATTTTTAAACACAACTCTCTTGTTGGGAGTATATGAGCGGGGTGCGCACTGTAACAATTTCGCGAGAGTACGATTTTCCGATAACCGAAAGCCCCGACAACGAACTGCTGGGACTAGTTATGGCGGCTGTTGTGGTAGCCGAGGCTGAGCCACTGGCGTTGCTGGATACTAACATGTGCCCTAATGGCGCTGTTTTATGAATTTGTTGCTGTTGTTGTTTTTGATGTTGCTGATAAGTGGGGGGCATGGGGAGCGTACCGTGCTGATAACCGCTGTTCGCGGAAGTTTGGCTAGCTGTCGTTGCCGTCACTATTTGCATCATGGAAGGGGAGTTTTGTGTACCATGCGGCTGTTGCTGCTGGTGATTATGTGGCAGGGTGTGATAGCCACCTGGATGGGAGGGTAGCGTATACATTTGTACGGTGCCAGGCGACACGGTAGATGGTGTGCCTTGGGAGGCCGGCGATGATATGCAGGGCGGGTAGGGGGACGTTGAATTAGAATTGCCCGCACTACTGTTCCCGTTATTGGTGGCGGTGGATTTGTAATGATCTATTTGAGCATATATTGTGGGCTCCTCAAAATAATCATATGTGGCTGGCAGTGGTTGGCCCTTCATCGTTTTGTTACGCTGTAAGGTACTGCTGTTGACTGCTGTTGGTATGTTGGGCAACAGTTTTCGCACACCGCTAGAGCTATGAGATAATATACTCGCACTTGATGCTGCCGAGGCACTAGGATTAGATGCCACATTGCATGCACCCCCACCTGGCAGCAGTCCAATGTTATTGTTATCACCTGACGTGGCCGTCGTAACTGCTGCCGCCAAAGCTAGTTCAGCATAATGGAGATCTTCATCCTTCATACATAAAAAAAAAACAAATACCAAGTAGTTAAGAAGAAATACTTTAGTAATTAAAAAAAGTATTTCATTAAAAATGTTTTAAAGCTATTATGAGTGAAAAAAAAAGAAGAAATTCTTGCAACTATTCTTGCAAAACATGAATCCACAGAAGGAAATATTTAATGTTATTGTTCAACAGTCCTTACGCACAACGTGTCATGCGGTTGGGGAGTACAGGCACGAAATTGCCCCATCTGCGTTGCGTTGGGGGCGCCCGTCCATTAGCCAACGTACACAATAATCAAAGTTTTGTGCAAATTAATGCAAAATAATTCCACAAAGTTATTAAACATTCAATTTTTATAATGTAAAACAAAGTAATCAAAACTTTATCATGGCGTTTCGATGACAAAATTACAGTACAGTACAGTAGGGCAACAGGGGAAGGTAATAAGTTTGTCATTGTGCACCATCATCTGTAAACCAACAATTGTGAACAGAAACCCAATATGTAGGAGTTGAGTGGAGGAGGACAGAAAGGGAAGAAGAACACTTTTTGTTTAAGGTACAAGGAAAAGCTGCATCATAGGTAGCTACAAAATCATGGTAACATTTATATTGTCAATTGTAGACTCGGGTAGTTGAGAGAATGTATTCTACCTATAAGGGGCTACCACTTCACCCTCCATCCTACACCCAACCAGCACACTTGCAGCTGTGCTGGTTGCCTCCTTTCCAGTGTGTTGAAAATGTAAACAATTATTAATGCTAAAGCTGTAGCGTTAGTTACCTTATTGCTAGGATATAAACCAACAACACGTTCATCCGTTGAAGGTTTACAACTAATTTCCACTTCACTTGTTGTCGATAAATGACCCGATGGTGTTTGTGTTGTTGATTTCTGTTTATATTCACCATCCACTGATATATCCTCAGGCAGAGTATAGAAAACGGTAAATACATCAAACAAAATATAATAATAAATGGAAGAAACATAGAGGTGAGAGAAGAGTAGAGAACATGAAAAAATAGTCATTAATTGTTGTTTTATTTAAAAACAAGTGCACATATAATATATTTTCGTAACAGCACGTCCACATATTGACAAAAGGGGTTTCAAAATATTTCTAAATATTTAATCTGTGCTCACGCATCATGCCTGCGTAAGTACAGTGTAACACCTCTCTCAGTATTAGTTTTAATCTAATCCTTTAAAGCTTTAACTTTTATTTTCAATCACTCCAGACCTAGAATCTTTATGTGTGGTAAAGTTTTTCCTTTTTACAAAATACTAATTTGCATTTTCTTTGAGATCAAATGTATAAATTTTAATGGAATATGTCATGCATTAGGCTTCACGTTATGTTGCAAAGTATAGTAAGTTTGTTATTTCATATGCAACTACCAGAAGGGCAGACGTCTGGCGGGGTAGTATGTACATATATTCTTGATCAGCATCAAAAACGAACGAATTTCCAAGAACCTCTCCAGATATGTAACAAATACTTTAATAAGGTAGTGTTTGTATAAATGTCACGCCCTCACGTTGTTAACAAACGTGACGAATATGTAACATTTGGTCGAATCCAAGTAGCTTCTTTTTTTGCTTGTTCTTCTCCTTTCCTGAATTACAAGTTGTACACATGAAATCTAAATCTATTTGACTCATGGGTGTGTATGCAGATTTTTTTTGTTTTTGCTTTTATTGTTCGATGTTTGTAGAAATTTCAAGCAATTAACTTAGTGACAAATGTGAATTTTTAATATTCCCTCAAAAGATTGCGCCAGGGCATTAATTCCCACATGTTACATGAATATTAAGCTCGAAGACATAAACGGCAATGAATGGAAGGACGGGAGCAGGGTGGACGGAAGGCGTACATATGTAACATTCTTAAGCGTCAGTTTGCCGTATAATTTGTGTGGCTTATAGTTTTCACAATCCTTGCATACACACAGCCATGAAAAATGTTCGAGAAAACAAGTACGCCTCTAAACAAGCACACACACATACACATACAATCTACGCGTTTGTTTGTTTGTTCGATTTGCTGTAAAATATAGTAAGCCTCCAAGTTACTTCAAGTTGCATTGCGTTGTTGTAAGGGATGAGACAGTAAATTTTTATGTTGCGAGAATGTACGCATGAATGTGTCTCTGTGTGTGTAGTCAGAGTCTATGTCTCATTAGATGATGCGTTGTGCTCGTTTGAATAAATATTTGCTTAACCCTGAGGTGATGTATTGTTTGTGCTTGTGCTTGTGCTTGTGTGAGTTCTTGTCCTGTTCTTGTTCTTGAGTGTGTGCAGCCCCCAAAATATTTACAAAAATTTTCTCCCTACACAGTAATTCGAGGAAAACAAACGAGCTACACTGGTTGCTGTGTGTGTGTGTAAGTAGGAATATAAAATGCTATTAACTGCAACCAACCGTGCACACACACAGAATTTATACAAGTGCGGCATAAATATATCCAGGAAAACATTTTTCACTTTATCACTTGGTTATAAATTTTGGTGCTAGGTCGAACACAATTGTGCGATGTGTGCGGCTGATGGGGTTCTCCTTTTTCTTGTTTACTTGTTTATATTGTACCTGCATCGAAAATCTTGGCAATTGGTTGCCAATGCACACATACCCACACACATGTGCAACGTGAAACCAAAATACACATTTCACGTTTTCCTACGCAGTTGTGTTATGTTGTTGTTGTAGACTTACCTTCATTGTATGGCACCACATCTGGATTTTTCTCATCGTACATTTCCTCGGAATGGCTTAATGGTAACGAGATTTTATCCTTAATTTGTAAATTGCCCGGACGTGAGAATTTCTGATTTTGATTGTGATATTTCTGCTGCTGTTTGCGTGAACGCAATTTGAGAGCGGCTATCGTACCGATGCCAATGCACACCAGGGCAACCAGTATGCCCACGAATATACCCACCGACAGGATGGGTGTCAATTCGAAATTTACTTGTGAGCCCTTGTACGAGGTGAGAGCGACTGCAAGTAGAAAAAAAGTTTCATAAAAATTTAATTTTCATTTAAAGTTTTCTCATCTTCTCTCGCGCTCCCTGTGAGTAGATTAAATGCATTGTTTTTAGAATGTTCACAAATTTACACAAAAACCTAATTTTCTTTTCTTTCGTTCCCTTTCCTTTTTTTTTTTTTTATCCATATTGCCACTTCACATCTGCCACTTGATGTTTTTTTTTTTAAATAAAAAACAACAAATGCAACAACGTCTGTAAGCATAACAAAAGCAAAGCCAATTCAATTGCCTTTTTATGTTAATTATTTTCTTTTTAAACGCTTGGCCTGTTTTTTGTTAAAAGATTTTGTTTTTGTTTCTTTTTTTTTTTTTACTCAGATCCAGCAACATGTTAAGCACAATTAGCTTTAAAAGGGTGTATATGTATATTGTTGTTGTTGTTGTTGTTATATACGTGTTGCCGGCAGCGTCAACATAATCAGCTGCTTCATTTTTAACACATCGTGTAGTGTAGCGTAGTTGTTGTTTTTGCGCTGTTTCCCTTCTTTACCAACAGCACCCTTCTGCACGAAACACCAACGTCACGAGAGTTTGAGCGAAGGCTTAATGTGTTTTTGTGTGTGTAAAGTCTTACGTAATGTTGTCTTTAAGATGCTCCAAATGCTAATTTATCTTATTTGTTTTACAATTCACTTGTTATTATTATTGTTGTTGTTGTTGTTGTTCTTGTTTATTTCATTAATGTTTTTCTGCCGTTAAACTCGGCTGCTTCATCCCCTAACCGTTAAACGTATGCCTCACTTTGCTCTACCCTACCCTTCCGTACCCTACCCATCCGGGCCATGTTGTATGACTAATTAGTGTTCCATTTAGCTTTCTATTCTGATGCTGTTGTTTTCTTCTTTTCTTTTTTTTTATTTCTCTTGCAATGTTCCTCTCAAGAGGAAGAGATTCGCTTTCCATTTTAATTAAATGTAATCATTGCAAAATCGTAGCTTTTTAGTTCAAGCCCTGTGTGCTTATATTACGAGTAGCAGGAAAGCTTGTTAAATTTTTAGTTTCCACCATTTTCTTCCCTGACTACTTGACGCTGTTGTCTAACGTTTAACGAACTTAATGAATAAAATGATTTATTATGAAATAGGGGTGCAGGCCGTAACAAGAGAGGGAATTAAAATAAAAATTGACTGCAATTAATGTTAAAGGAAACGTTTATATAATTATAAAATATAAATATTTTGGTAAAAAATTTCCATCTCCCGTATGTGGATATAAATCATACTTCCTTAATGAAATGATATATTTAGTTAGACCTAAATGCATATGTTGCTGGGTATAAAAAGAAAAAAACTCTACCTGTTTGTTTTTCAGCAGCTTTTAGTGTATAACCTTCCAATATAACCGGTTCACTGCGACCGCGCAAGTTTATGGCATAAACGAATATTCTAAAGAAACGTCCAGAATCCATACCAGCCACACTTAAAACTGGAAATGTTGATGAAATGTTCGCCTGTAATGTGCCCGATGACTGATCAAATATTTCCATAAGAAACCATTGCCTCAGTCCGCCATCAAAGCCTATGGTGCTTAAATTGAATGCAACAATACCAGAACCAAAGCCGCAACACCATCACGGTGCCATGAATGGGTGAAATATGAAAGACCAGAAAAAAATATTATAAATTGCAAAATATTCATTACTCACAATAACAGAAAATTGCTGTGGAGTAGAGGTTGAAAAAATCAAATTTTAAATATTTTTTTTAAGCTGATTAAAGTTGTTCATACATTCAATATGTAATAATTTTTTGCTTTTGAAATTGTATCTCATAATTTTCAATTTTTAAAATTATAATTATATACATTTGCACCCCACTTAGTTGTGTGTTTATAGCTATAATCATGTGACAGATTATTGAATATGGGATTTTGTTTATTTTCAGTTATACTCGAATAACTGACAGAGATGTTGTATTTTTTATACCCTCCACTTAAGATACCCTCGGTACACTAACATTGTCATATCATTTGCCCACCCAGAAGAACGCGTCAAAAACCCCTCAAAGTAAAAATATTCTTGATCAGCATCAAACACTAATTCGATCTAGACGTACGTACCTGTGTGTCTGTGTGTTATTGGCACTCTCATGGTTGTAAATTTTTAATATATTAAAATGAATTTTAGTTTTTGCGCTCAAATCGCTATTTAAAATGAGCAAAGTTGGTATGGAGCCATGGCCACAATCGACAAAAATCTATTAATCTGCCATAAAAATTGATTTATTGGATTGAAATGTAGTGATTATATTATAATAATTATCATATCCATTGTCGTGCTAAAAATGGGCGTGGTCGGTAAACAAACATATACCATTAGAGGGCGGAATCATGTATTTGCCGTTCCCACCGCTTCTATCTACATGTGGTGGGTTTTTAAGATTTGGTTCATTTCATTTTCCTACTTGTTATTATATTTTATATAATTCGTTCATTAAAATCAATTTTGTATTAAATCAATCAATTTAATAAGCTTTATTACATACACATATACATACAAACATACATATATTGTGTTTTTCCATAACTTTAATATGAATTTATCATATTTTCTATTTATTTTTTCGTTCTAAGGCAAATGCAGTTTTTTTATTTGTTTTTTGTTTGATTTGCTATCACAAGCATGTGCAAAACGTGATATGTTTGGCTTGTCGTTATTGTTGTTATTATTCTTTTTCCAGATTTTATCTATAACTATGTTATTGTGAAGTATTTTTCCTTTTGTTTTATTGTACGTTGTGTTCCATATCTAGAGTTGCGTTAATATAATCCTTTTACAAATTAGATTTTTCATATATTTGGCAGCGAAATAAATGAGATTTAATTTTCAATAATAACTTGAATTTTTAAAATATATGTGAGAAGTTTCAACGTTTAATTTCCCAAAAATAAGCGGTTTTGTAATATGCGTCCGTCTGTTGGTCATAAATTGTAAGGTGGTTATAAAGAAATTTTGTACATATTTTTTATTATTTCATTTGGATAAAATTGGTTGCCAGCCACGCCTTTATTGATCTATAAAGTAACAAAAATTTAAAAAATTTGTCTTGAAACTGATTTTTAACATATAGGGGTCGAAAGACGCCCATACATATACAAAAAATTTTTGTATGATTTAAAATCCGGCTCATTAATTATTGAGAAATACACAATCCAAAGAGTCAAAAGTAATTGGGTATTTAACGTGCCTACTGTCAGCTTTCGTCCTTTTACATATTACTTGCATTGTATACAATTACTGTTACTTCCGTATGTCTAACTTATTTTAATATGTGAAATAGTTTCTTTCCCCTGACATCAAGAACACATTTTCCACTTTATATTTTTTTTTCTCCTGTCTCACTTTTTCAATCTCTCTGCTAAACTTTTATCTTTTATTTACTTGGATATAAGATCCTTTAAAATATTTATCAATATTTTATTTACCGTTTGTCTTTTAGTTAGTTGTTAGTGCAGGCTTTTATAATGCTGTACTGTTCCATTTTTGTTTGTTTGTGTTGCTTAAGGGTGCGGACGGACAGACAAACAATTCGTTTATATTTGACGGACTGACTGCATGACTGTACATTTTAAATAATACATAAATTTTATAAAAATACTGTTGTTGTTGGCAGTATACCATACACTTATACTCGTACTCTCCTTCTCTCAAGGATTGAAGATATATTTCATCTTCTTCTTCTTCTTCTTCTTCTCCTTTCGATTTAATATTAATGGCAAAAGTAGAAATGTTATGCTTACTTTAGGCTAAACTTTAACGTATCAAAATACAAGGAAATGAACAAGATTTGGCTCAGGCAAACCTAAAGTTTAAATAGCATAGAAACAAGGGGCGTGGCTGGTATATGCATGCTCCCCCTAATACGTAATAAATAATTCCATTATTTATCAACTTGTAAGTAGAGCAGAGCTTTAGGCTGAATAAGATTTTTTGTAAATTTTGTGTGATACTGTTATCCGACTATGGCCACTTTTTGCTCATCAATGAATGAAGAAATTTTAAAAGTTACAGTTCAACTTTTGTGGCTGGTAAATAGATTTTTGTCGATTAAGGGTCGTTTTTGCTTAATTTAAATAGCATTTTGCGTGCGGAAACTTGATGTATGTAGAAAATTTCAATTTACGACTGTGAGAGGAGAGCCAGATTTTGATTCTGACAAAGTATATATACATATATACTTAATCTCTTATCTTATTTGTGGAGTATATGCTTCTAAAGTGTGAGCGAACTTGTAAAACGGAATGCTCTCTAAAGTCGATTTCTTAATATCGTAAATATTCACAATTTTAATTCACATGAATATTGATGGATGTATAAATCATTTCAAGTCCACTGGGCCACCACCATCATTTTGACCAATCTGGGGGTGAGCGCATATACATACATGCATACATACAATAAAATTCTTAAAAGAAATAGAAAGTTTCTTTTCTCATAGAAACTGTATGAATGCAGATGTGTGTATATGCATGTGTTTATTTGTAAATGCATGTGACCAGTGGCAAGGTGGGGAGTGAGTGGCAGAGCGCGGTAGTAGTAGTAAATTTCCGCTTATTTGAGTAGTACAGTAGATCGATGCTGACTTTTTATTTACAATGTTTTCATTTTAAAGGTTTCCTTGCATAATTTATGCCTCCTTCCCCTGGCATACCGTTTGTACAACTTTTACTACTTGTACCATTTCATTTTTTCTATTAATTCACCTCCCTTTTCTCCTTGAACCGTAAATACTCGTACGTTGCTCGCAATTTATTTTATGCACAAACAATTTTCTGTTCTTTTCCCTTTTCTATATTGTAAATATTTCAGTATTATAATATATATATAAATATTATATCTACATTTAAGTGTGCAATATGTTGCATTACAAATAGAAAGAGAGAGCAAGCGAGTAACAGTAAACTCGTATATGCATTTTTAAAAGGCGAACACTGTGTTTAGTACTTGCAGTAACTCATGTTTTTTAAATGAAGCTTCGTCCCTAAAAGTTACTATGTATGCACATACAATGCGAAAAAAGACCTCTTAAGCTGACTATGGAGTAGCGGAAATTCTAGGTTTATTATATTGGCATTAGTTATGGAGTTAGAACTTAGAGTTGGTGGAATTTGACTTCTTTTTGAATAAAGAGTTGAAATATCCATCAGTGCAGTTAGATGTGTGGAAATGTATAGTTGAAGAAAATAATAAAAGATTTATTATTTTTTAATTTTCCATATAGAGGGTACGAAAAATCGGTCGAAATATTTCGGAAAATTTCCCTTTCTAATAATAAACGCAACAGCTTTTTCACGGTAATAAATTTTTTGCTGAAAAAGATATTTTTGAGATGTGGCTTTAATGGTATATACATTTAAAATGGTTTGTTGTTTTTTATTGTTTTCCACACACACTCACACTATCAATCACTTTTTTTGCTTCAATTGTAATACATGTAATGCACGTGTGTGTGTTTTCTTGTATTGCCTTCGTTGTTTATGTTGTATTGATTTTTTTCTATTGTTTTTCCTTGCGTGCTCACTTCAATATATTGTACATTTCCTGTTATTGTCAAGCGCTCTCACCTTCAATACAATAGACCTCCAGAGAGTCGGAGGTCTGATTAACCACAGTGCAATTGGCTGGCATCTCCGGTTTACCGGCAGCTATTAAATGAAAGACACATGGTTCCTTTTGTTGACCAACATTGTTATCGGCCCAGCACATAATGGTGCCAAAGTCCATTTCCTGTAAACAAAGAGGAAGAATAGAAAAATTAGAAAGAAAGACACAAAACACAGAGAAATTAAATAATGGTGATAAAGATAATTGAAAAATGCTCACAAATCATTTAACATCAACAACGACACAAACGATAACAGCAACAACAACGACATGTTGAAGTAAACAGAAAAAAAAAAAAGCATACACGAGTATGTGCACAAACTAATTGGCCCATATGTTAGGCAACAAATGATTGAAACGTAAAGAAAATATTTCAAACACGCCTTCAATTAAGAGCTGTACAGTTGTAGGTAAGTTTTGCACTTGAAAAATACTCTGTGTTTAATATAAAAAGTAATAAATAATAACAAGTCAAGTAAACTCAACAAATCTAGAATATCAACCATCTGGGCACCAAAGCTCTCTAATGAGTATACATCTCTTTTGTGCATCGTTTTTCTCTTCATACTTTATGAGTAATTGAATATCTTTCTTTTTCAATTCTTTTGCACTCTAAACGTTTGTGTGGCCGATCTTACCCAATTTCTATACCAATCTGCTTACGAAAATGACCAACACTTCTGTCAAATTTGAAATAATTTTACATAATTTTTGCGACCAGGAGAATTATTAAAATGATTACGGACTGATTTTTGACAGATTTCTGTTTTTTTTAACTTATTACCTTTGTATTATAACCTTTGTCCATCCATCCGTCTTAAATTTAGTAATTGTTAACATAATTATCGCCTTTAAAATCTATATGAAAGTGATGGGTTATAGATTTCAACATTTGTTGAAAGGGGGAAAAAACACTTTAATCCGGTTTGTAACTTATCATTAAATAATGATTAATTTACAATATTTAGCAAATTTAATAACAATTTTTCAGTTCATTTATTATTCATACACTTCAACTACAACACATATGATTCGCTGTCCGTATATAGTAATTTATTCAGTGCAGCAGTGTGCAAGATATGTTTTGTGTTTCCGTTTCTTAATATCGACATGTGAGTGGGATGCCTTCAATGAGTTGAAATATATTTTGAATATAAAATCACATTTTTTTTCTCTTCAATTGAAAGCATAAAAATCTATTCCGTTCTGTTGTCATATTTGCTGTTTCCGGCATCCGGTTCTAAGTTGAGAGCACAAGCACACATTCGTTCATATGCCAAAATATTATATTTACACAAACACATAAGGAATCAGAGTGTTTATTTGTGTGGTTGAGAGCGCAATTTATTTAAATGTAATCTGCCTGAAAGAGTATGAAGAGGTTTAAGTACAAGGCACACTTAAGTTATGCACACACATCCTCACTCTACACCGACACTCAACTTATATGGCACTTGGGTACTTGTGTAAGTGTTGTGTAAACACAATTTCATTAATAAAATCCATTCATATACATGAATGGATGGGTTTTTACGGGGACAGGACATTATAGCATATCAGTTATTCTCTCTCCTATATTGGCAAATTATCGTCACGCTGTTCACTATTCATCACTATGAATGACGTAAGGACAGAAAGCAGGCTTATTTTCATCGCTTTCTTACTTTTAAAAAATGTAGGTGATTAAAATAAATTGTTGGTTAAGAATTATGGGCGCGGCCTTGAGCCAATTTTTTGTGTGAAAACTGGAAATCTTGTTGTTCTGCTCCTCGTTAACAATAATGAAATAATTTTTAATTTCATTTACTTTTTCATTACTTTTTCAGGTAGGCGTGGCTCCACATTTGTGATAATTTCTAAACTTGGCTTAAATCAAATCTTAAATAACATTCAAGTCTATATACAAACTGTTGACGTGACAAGTACCTGAGTACACTCTTTAATATATTATACACTTCATGTCCATGCCATGTCAGATTTTGCATAAAAAAATTTTTTTTTTTTGTAGTTTGTAGGCGTGTCTCTATAAATATAGGACGTGTACCAAATTTAAATTCATGCCTCAATTTTTGGAGCTGATAGATTATAGAATAATTTGGATTGTGGGCATGGCATTTGGCCTATTTTTCCCAAAATAAAAAGGGTTCACAAATGTTTGTAAAATATTTCAGCTCAATATTCCATAATTTATAAGCAGAAATCGACAGGGTGGATGGACGGACATGGCTGATCAGGAATATTTGTAGTGTGTAGGATCTCCAAGCTGTCCGTACGTGCATCGTTTTTCTTGTTTTTCATTCCAGACCCTTAAGAAAATTTAATTACATTTATTTTATAGCAAAAACTGCCACAGCCATCTCAACGTATTCTTGAAACAATAACAACATTCTCATCATCATTATTATTAAATGCATTACATTTATGAGTAAAAGTATGATTTATGTAAAAATTTGAAATATTTCTATTTGACTTTTTTGGGCAATGTAAGGAGGGTCAACAAAAACATTTGCCATTTCGTTATATTTTATAAACATTTGGACATGTTCATGCTATAAGTCTCTAAATATATGTTGGCTGCACACATATACACAACCAAGCACAATATAACAAAACCCAAATACCGTAATGTAAGCCATAATAGTCATCAACATCATAACAATATTTGTTGAGCCGGAAATTTATGAAATTTCACAAACTCTGTTTTGCTAAACATGCACAACTCACGTGTATATGTATACTATACACGTACTATTATGATCAACTTTACAATTGCATTATCTTCGGTTAGACGTTATGCAAGTATGATACTTGTACAATAACTAAAATAATCTTTTTTGTTGTTATTGTTTTTATATTAAACGTTAGGGAGCAAAGCTTATAAATATAAAAATTGGAAAAGGAGAGCATAAGAAAAAAAAAAACCTTTTGCCACAAAAGCAACTGTAATAATAAAAAATATTATGGTATACCTGAGGATACAATAACAAACTAACATCAAAAACAACAACAATAATAATAATAGAAAAGTAAATATTTTACATTGTAAATAAAAAAATATTTATAAAGAAGGAAATAGATAAATTTCATAAAGTACAGTAGAACAATGTTATCGTATGTTTGTCTACACGTTACTACAGTTATATATGCTCGTATAAGATTTTTGTAATATTCGTAAATTTTTTTTTTAAAACAACACGCTGAACTATCGATTTACATGGTTAGTAATTGAGAAATTTATGTAAAAGGAAAAAACTTTGGGAAGAGTAGCATATGATGGCACAGTTGCATAATGAAATTGAAAGCAGTGAAAAGGTGATAGAAATACAACCAATACTCTTTAATTAGATATTAAAGTAATCTATTAAATTAGTTAAGAGCCACGCCCATGATTTATAAAAATCCACCCATCTGCCCCAACAAGTTAGCTAAAAAATTAAAATTAAATAATCATCAATCCATACGTCTAAGCGTCTAAGTTTGTTAACAGCGTCGCTCATAATAGACGTAAAAACCTCGGAATACGACTTTTAATAACATTAACAGTATACACACGATTAGAAGGAGTAATCACGTACCTGCCACGACCATTGTTTTTATATGTATATGTGGGAGTATTTAATATTTGGCTTATTTAACTTATTTTTTAAATAAAACTTACAAGTAACCCACAAAGAGAAAAGTCGTCGAAAGTCTCACTTGGCATTTCTTAAATCGAAGCTAAACAAAAACTAAATCAAAATTTTTCCTATAGTTTTTTTTTGTTTCCGTAAATATTTTGTAAATTCCTGTCTATTAAACTTATTTTCAATGAAATAAGATGTCCTTAACAGTAAACTTGGGTATTTTAAAACACTAAAAAGAAAGTTATATATTATTTAAATGAAATCTTCACTACACACAAACAACTCTCAGAGTACGAGAGGATATAAAGCATTCCTCTGGTAGTTCCAAACGTGTTAACACAGTAAATAGATAGGCTCCTAGTTTGGGAATGGATAATTATAACAATAAAAATATGTATGAAGGAATAAATTTTCTATATTGTGCAATTTTTATGGTCGATGATTGAATTTTTTTTTAATATGTTGTATAAGCAAATGCCAATACATATTTTTAGAGAATTTTTCCATATAAGCGAGAAGCCAAACTATCATTTTGCATAGTTTTAAACAAAATATTTAATTTCAAAATACATTCTCAAAAGGGATAAGTAAAAGGTATCAAATAAAGGCCACTGTGACGTACATTTCCTTTAGGAGGTTAAAGTATTTTATATTTCATAACTATTCTCCCAATCTACATCCTCGTCATAACATATTAAATTAAGTTTTTAAATTTCAATCGTTTCAGAGTTCATTCTCTCCGGTAAGTTACCACCTTTATTATTTTAATCAATTCAACAACTTTGTTCTTTGTTTTCTATACGTAAATAATAAACAAACAAAAAATTACGAAATTACAAAAAAAAAAACTAACGAATAAAAACATAAAATTTGGCTTAAGCCAAATCCTAAATACCCTCCACGTCTATATACAAAGCGTGGGGTGGCAGCTATCTCATGACGCTCTTTAGTAGTGTATGTACTCTGTATTGACTTTTACTTATATATTTACCAAAAAAGCAAATTTTACAAATTGTGAGCGTGTCTGCTATTCGGCCCCGCCTTTTCTACACAAAGACGTATTCACTGATGTATAGATATATGTACCAAATTTTAAACTCTATAGGTGACATATTGTAGATAGATTTTCGTCAATTATGGGCGTGTTACTTAAGTGATTTCACCCTCTGTAAATAGCAATTTGTGTCTGTACAAAATTTCAACTCAATGTCTCAACATTTCAGATTATGATGATGATCATAAATATATAAATATGTAAGATCTCTTCTTTGCTGTTTCAAAAATAAAGACAACCTTAGTATACCTTCGTATTATGCGTAGGGTATAAAAAGTATTTTTAATAACAATACAACCATAATTGTATTTTTATAGCCTTACAATGCAAAAAATTGTATACACAACCACACCTAAATGTTGGTATAATATGTCTATAAGTATAGGTTAATACATATTGTACATTGTGTCGTATAAACAAAAAATTGTACCCATACATGCATATAAATAGTACTAAAAATAAAGAGAAATGAAAAATAAACTAACAAAAAACAACCAACGTAATTTATTATTTGCCCTGAGATAAATGTGTGCATGTGTGTGTGAAGGTGGGATGGCTGTATGTCTATTGTTTTTATTGTTATGACATGTGACGAGCGAGTATGTTCTGTAAACCGTTAGTTTCATTTACCAACATAAACTGGGTCACTGCTGCATAATAGGTACGAGCGCATATAGTATATGTATGCAAACATACCTTTAGATATGTTATTAAAGCGGAAAAGAGCGAGAGAGAGAGAGAGAGATCGATATGTATACAAAACAAGGCGCCCGAGAAGGAAGTAAAATGGTGTTTGCTGAGAGCGATGCCAAATGAAATAACCTGACAGTTGTTGTGTGCGATTAGTGCCAGTTTAATTTAGTGCTGTACTACACAACTAGAAAGCAACAATAGCAACAATAACAGCGGCAGTAACTGTATTTGTTATTTAAACAATATTTAGCTTAGTAATGGTATGCGTGGTTGTATTGCAGTATATAGCAGAGAGTTAGTAAGTAGTGTTTGTTATACGTGTGGTGTGGTGTGGTGTGGTGTGGTGAGGTGGTGGTATGAGTGCTTATAATACTTACAATTTTCTACAACCACAACAAACACCGACACGACTGTTTACTCATTTCCTAGTTGGCACACAAACCCGAATACACCCCCATACACTCACTATTCGTTTACAGTAACAACCGGTTAATATTAAACTTTTTAGCTAATATTTGCCGAAAACTTTCTCTAGCGCATTTGGCGCACGTTAGTTGGTGTTCGGTACAATTCATTTTGATTTTCTCCTTTCTCCACCTTTTTTCACCGCGCACCTCTACTGCACCGTTTTTCATCGTACTTATTATCAACACTATGATGTTTTGAAAATGTAAACAAATACGTATGTGTGCATGTGTGCATGAATAGGTGGATATGTAGTGTGCATAGGCTTAGAGTGCATTGTGTCGTTTACTTCAAAATTTAGTGTTATATGTGTATATGAGTGAATGTTTGCATGTGTGTAAAAGTACGGTACTTGCTACTTATAGCCAGCCCCAGCAACGCATTCATTCAAACTTGTTAAACATTAAAGTTTACAAACTGTGGTGCACACTAAACGAGTAGGGCTACTTAAGCCGCCATTAATAGAGATTGCTGTTATTGCTGTTGTTTTTGTTCTTGTTGTTCCATTACATAGTTCTTATACTAAGTTTGTTATTTTTGTTAGTTCATGTTTTGCTTAAACTTTTTAATGGAAGTAAAATTCCAGCTTATTCAATATTTTGTTGCAATAATTTAAATGTGACATTGGACACAAGACCGCGAGATTACTGGTTCCAAAATCTTACCCAGAATCCAACACAAAGTGGAAAAGTTAAAAAAACGAACCCTTGCTCAGTTTGGTTTAACTTCGACCAAATTTATCTAATTTCAGTTCCAGTTCAAGTTTAACAAAGATAGACGCAACTAAATTAAATATAAATATGATGTTGACCTTAAATATGTATATTTGATGCCTGCCTTTTTTTGAGTGTTTATTTTTATATTTTTTTTGACAAAGTGTATATAACCCGAATTTCAAAATAGTTGGTTAGATTATAGCTTATAATCTGTTTCCGCATGGTATCGTTATATGTGACATAAAATTAAAGAACTTACCTTCACTGGTGTGTAGGTGAGGGTAGAGCCTTGAGCTGAATGAGCTCGAAATCCACTTTGCGGCATATCAAAGGTTTCTGCTGTATTATTGAATGACCATTTAAAATTCTCAGGCGGCGGGAATGCATCCACTTCACAGGATATTTGAGCGGCCTCACTACGTGCTACACCATAAATTTTCTTTTGATCAGGGCGACAAATGGGTTTATCTAAAAACAATTGAAGGAACTTTGCATGAATTTATATAAATAAAAACCTGAACATACAATACAGGCACAAATGTGAATAACAGAGATGGAAATTCTCGAGTAATTTTAGAGAATGAAACTCTATCGAAAGAACTTGAAATACAAAAGTTAAAGGGTTAAACGATGGTGACCTTAGTCGTGATTTCGCTTAACGATTTTCTTTTTTTTTTAAATTCCATTTTATAACTTTACTCGAGATTTTTCATTATTTTTCCTGACCTACTGCGTAATTTTATATAAATAAAAAAGAAATGACGTTTTTATGTAGTAAATTATATCGAAAAGCACTGAACAGTTTCAGATCAAAATTGAAAAACATTTGCACAGTGAATAGATAATAAAAAAGTAGGCGTGGCAAATGTAATTTAAGTGTGCAACCATCACCTAGTTTGTATAAACTTTAAAGAACAATTAAAAAATGTTTTGGTATAAAACAATTTTTATTAATTTGCTTTGCGAGGATGAAGCTGAGACTGGCATGCTGGGGCAATATGTACATAATAAATAAGTTCCTTAGCAGAATAAAATAAAACACACACAAATTCATTTAGAAATAGAGTGGAATTGGTCAAGTGCCACGCCCATAATTGATAGATGTGTAAAATGTTTTCCTAAATTGTAACATATTTCTGCAAAATTTTCGTCCTTTTGTACAATTTTCTCAAGTTTCACTTTTACTACATTCATGTGTAATAAGTGGCATTGATGGCGGTTCATTTGTTACATGCACCATATTACAACTACATCTTGTTTAACATGTGGGCATAAGTGTTGTATGAATTAGTTTCAATTTACATTTACAAACATTATGGCTAATGTTTCTGAGTTAAATATAGTTGTTGTTTTTGTTGTTATTATTATAATCTGTAGTAAGATAAATGAAATTGTTCCACTTCTTATACAACATCATCATACACTTGTATAGATGGATCGCTTTTCTTTTTAGCTAATGTTGGTGTTGTTGACATATTGTTGCTTTTGTTGCTGTTGCTGCTGCTTATAATGATGGCTTTAGCTGTTGCGATTATTTTGTTGTGATAAGAACGCTTTAAGCTAAATGTCATTGTTTGATGGCGCTAATGTTGTTGTCATTGGTATGTTGCACACATACATTATTGTTTGAGTATTATATGCCATTGTTAACATAATGCACAACCTTTAACAGCCATATATTAAATTGTAAATTGCATGTAACATCTGCCGGCAATTGTTTACTATTTATTTATATATGCTTTGTAATCAAGTGCATACAATGTGACAAATACAACAACAACAACAACTTTATTTTTATCATTTGTGTCTGTACTAATTTTCTTTTATTAAGCATGCTTGTGTGTAGTGGCGGCCAACAATAGCGCTTTATATTCTACATACGAGCTTGTGCTTCACCATGGCTTTAAATGCTGCGTATAGTTGCGCATTCACGTTCACTTCATTTAAATAAGGTTCAACCGTAAGCTTTTGTGTCAAGGCTAACGTGAATGTTGTTCTCCCTTGTCACTCTCAGCTTCTAGTCTCTAATTTTTTTAGTGTCTCTATGTGTCTCTTTAAAGTTGTTTTCCTTAGCAATTGTTCGCCATTGTTTCTAAGGGTTTTGATATTTTAATAGTTGTAAAATAAGAGAAAAAATCGTTGACCATAAAATGAAATAAAACTATTGCACGAGGCCTTGTTTAGAGAATAAACTGTTTATTTTGTTTCATAACAAAGAATATTCTCCGTTTGTATCTCTTTGTTATCCATACACTCACTCCCCAGGCAGAGTAGAGAGTATATCATAATAGCACAGCAAACTTATTTGTGTGTGTGGAATAAAAAAAAACTTTTCTTTTTTTTTTTTTTTTAGAAAAGTGTACAGTGTACTGGCTGTGAAATTCAATTCCCCAATCTACCCTCATTCTCTCCCCACCCTTGCTTGCTTCTGTTGAAGCAAATTATGTAGATTGCTCTTTAGTTTTCATCCTATCCAACAAAGCAAAATAACACGCAGTTCTTAGACTATTCCATAAAACAAAACACCAACTAAACTAAACCGAAGTGAAAAGTGAACTAAAGCGAAAACTAAAAAATGAAATAAAACACGAAAGAAAAGTAAAGTTGGCTTAAGCTGTATCTCAAATACTCTTCACATCTACGATGGCGGGCGCGACAGTTCTATGATTATGCCCTTTACTTACGTATGTATTACGTATCAGTTTGCAAGTCGAGTTTACTTGGAATATGGTTTTTGATAAAATCTGTTATTCGACCACGCCCTTTTTTGGCATTTCGATGTATGGGATAACTATAGATATATACACCAAATTTCAAATTCTTAGATAATACGTTGTGGCAGATATATAGGTTTTAGTCGATTGTGGGCGTGGCTTTTGTACGATTTTTCTTATATTAAGTATCGATCTGCATCTTAGTGTATGTACTAAATTTCAGCCAATATCTAAAAATGTTTAGCCGAGAGAATCCAACAAGCAGGCGGACAGACAGCTTGTTATAGTTGTTGATCCTGATCAAGAAGATACGCAGAGTGTGGGGTTTCTGACGTCTTCTTCTGAGTGTTACAAATGAAAGCACAAATTTATTATACCACCCAACTTATGTGGAGGGTATAATAAAACAAAACCTTACTCACGTACACTACAAGTACACTGTAAAGCAGTATTGGTACACACTTAAGATATGGTTCAGTATGTAGAATTGAATGTATAGAAACAAACAAATTCCCGCATCGTTTGATGTGTGTGGGAGTAAAAACTGATTCCCTTTAAGTGCACTTATACCTCAAATTCGTTTATATTGCAGTCATAAAACATAAAAACAACAATAACAAAACAGGAACAAGAGTACACCGCATATACGAGTATATATATATACGAGATATATATGTATAAGTATATAACGTATGCAGCTGAAGCTATATTTTTTTATTCTTCTTCATTTTCTATCTGATTCCATAACAGTTTGTTTGGTGTTCAGCATCTCTTCCCCGTTTGTTGCGGGAATTGTTTAATTTTCTTAATATTTCAAAAGTTGTTCTCTAGCAGCTATCATCTCAAACAGACTCAGTTGCTTTGTGATGTTGTACATATATAAGATATGTCTGTTTATAAGAATCCATTTGTAGCGATATTTTATTAATTTTGAAATTTTCAAATCTTTTAGAGTAGAGCAAAAGTTGGGAACCATTTCACCATCGTAGGTCACATTTAAATTAGAGTATAATAAAGGAGGCCGAACAAGTTACAATTTTTTATATAAAACATAAAATAATGCAGGTCCCAAAAGATAACCGCAAGGATCTTGAAATCGTTCTTTCCCCGCCTATGTACTCCCTTGCAAAATTTTCGATAATTTTTTTTGAGCTAATAAGCTCAGTAC
This sequence comes from Crataerina pallida, assembly GCA_949710015.1. Taxonomy (NCBI): domain Eukaryota; kingdom Metazoa; phylum Arthropoda; class Insecta; order Diptera; family Hippoboscidae; genus Crataerina; species Crataerina pallida. The sequence continues at coordinate 30,913,532 of OX453290.1, read as the reverse complement.
AATGACTCCCGAATGAGCATTCGCTTTAAGAATTCCTTTCTCCTTTTCTAACAAAGTGTCTCTTCTTACACTTCTTTTATTCTCATTGAGCTAAATTAACTCGTGTTCATAATGGTTCATAGGATTCTGAAGAAAATTGTGTGATTAAATTGAAATCTTCAAATGTTTAAAAAAACTTTTATCCTAGTGAAGGGTCCCCATATGACATATGACATAAAAAATTGGTAATTAGAATACTTGAGTCCTTCTAGAAACTTACGTGGATTTAAAAAAAATGCAATATTTTCTACTCATCTAGTTACGCTAACAGGCAGTCTGCTTTTTGCAAAGATTGACATGAATATTGGGTTAAAATTAAAAATAAGCATAATATGTTATGTGGCACTAATGGAGATTCAAAATTTGAAATGTAAGGCATATAAAAAAAATTGCTTGGAAGGTTTTCGTATGTATAAGTGTATATACAGGGTTCTGGTCTAAGTCAAATGTTTTCGTTTTAGTTGTTGCAGATTATTTTCGTAAAGTTGAAATCCTTTTCATTTATATGCTCTAACTTTTCAATGTATTTTATTTTATTTTAAGAGGTTTTTCGGGTATTTTGTTGCCAATACGGTTTCAGTTGCTGTTGTTTTAGGGTTTTTCTATTTTATTCTTTTATCTTTTTTTTTTTTTTTTGTGACACATCTTAGCTAAAGTTTTTTTCCGTTTTCCTTTCCCTGGCTCCGTTCGAATGAAAGTGGATTCGGATTTGTGGCAAAAGTATTGATTTTCTTGCTTTTCATTTGGTTAAATCTACAAACTGAAAACTTTCCTTCTCCGTCTCACTCTCGGTATTTGTGGTAATGATGTTAGCTTTGATAAAATGAATTCTTTTTACAGGGTCTCTAAATAATAATTTTGTTTGTTTGTTTGTTTCTTGTGTGTATGTTGTCAATATGGATGTTGGAGCCGCCAAGTTTTCAACATTTCATATTCTAGGCCTCCATGTTCTATGTTTTTTTCAATTTTTTCACTTAATTTGTGGTTTTGTAGTTATGTTCTTCGGTCATTTCTTTGCCTTGTACTTTTACTCGTTAGATTTGAAGGTTATTTAACTAGTGGTTGAAACAAAAATATTCTCATTTTCCTTCGTTACTGTCGTAAAAGGCTTATCATTTATTAAAAGCAATATTTCAAAGTTCTTCTTGAAGGAAAAATACTTGGGTTAAATACTTTGCATTCTCTAATATCATTCAATGTGTTGCATCCAATGGCCAATACATTGAATAAAAAAATGTTAACTATCCATTGTAAGTAATGTGTTTTCTTTATCGAAAAAGGAAGAAGGAATTACCGACATGATTGATATTTAGCAACTTTCAAGTTGTATTCTGCATCTAAAAAGATTCTTTGCACTATGCCTCATTTTGCCACATGGACAGATCTTGTAATTATAAATATTCAATTCAGATAGACAGATTTTTCTCCATTGTGGACATGACTCCCAAACGATTTTGTCCGATTCAAATAAGAGTTTATTTAAAGACATGGAAATTGGAAATTTTTGTACAAATATCAGTCCAAAGTGATGACAATGAGTCTTCTACAGCAGGCGAATTTTTATGTATTGACTCACATTTTGTAGCTGATAAACATTTTGTGGGACTTCTTAATCTTCTATCTAGTTGTTGCAAGTTGAATAACTTCCCATTTTGGGTTAAACATCACCCATACGCATATGTTATCAAAGAATGTAATAAAGAATCAATTCTTTAATTGTTTAGTTAGATGTTGGTTGCTTTTATTATAAGTTATAAAACCACTCAAAACAACTTTTTGATTCAATTAAGTGCATCTTTGTGTTGGCTTCACTTAAAACCATTCGTTACTTATATATTCTATTGTAATTAAGTACAGAGGCAAACCTATAGATCTGAAATGTTTCCCTTCAAACTACCGTTCTATCGTTTTATTCGTTTAGAATTAAGTCCTTTTCCAACTTTTTCTAAAATCACATCATTGGTTGGTTATCGTTGTTAATGCACTTTTTATGACGCATTTTACATCTACTACGCAAGATCAGTTCAAAATCATTTTCTTCAGAATTAATTTTTTTTTTATACGTATAAATGGATATTTACGTCTGCACGTAGGTGCGGTAGTGGTAGGAGCAAAATCCAGTCACTCGTTAGGAAGGGAACGAGCAAATAATATTGTACAATACAATGTAAGCAAGTAAGTAAGCAACTAGAACATCATCAAAGACAACAACAACAATAAATGCTGTTGGGTGCTATTGTGCAGCTGAGATCTTGTAAACATGTGACAACACTCAACATGTTCTAGAATTTGGTGTTCATGTTAGTATGTGAGGGCATGTGTGCTGCGTTTTGCCAATGCCAACGTTTGTTGGTGTGTGACTGGCTTCTCTAATGATTACGGGTGTTGTTACTTCAGAATTTATATTCATCCATACACACACACACACGCACGCATACATGCATGCATGTTAAGCGGGTGCGGGCATATGCCATGCACCCATACATTGTATCTTTTGCTCTAAGAATGATTGTTATTCAAGAAATGTGCTGCTGCTGCTGTTGGTGCTGTTGGTGCTGTTATTATGTTACTTTGCTTACTTTATTGTTTGTGGCAAAAATTCGAAGGGAAAATATAGTACAATGGCTTTTGTCAAACTTTTTCGTAAATATGCATGCGAGCGCATGCTGGCATAAGCCCTTGCTTGCACATATTCTTAAACATTTGCACAAATCATCTCCCATATGTGGGTGTGTGGATGTGTAAATAAATGTTTTTGTTACCATGTAAAGCATATTGGGTTTATAGAGAGACAGCAAGTCAACTAACGTTATAGTTTTAGAATTCGTCGTGTTGCTGCTTCTTTATTATGTAACTACTTGCTACTCTTGGTTAGAGAGTAATATATTTGACATTAGCAATACCAAGGTGATGACTTGACAATAACAACAATAACAACAACACTACTCGAAGAAAAACCATCACACACAATAATAAAAATCCATACTAAAGCGGAAATTGGAAAAGTGTCGAGAGCATAATTTCTGTTATAACTACAATAAACACCTCTTGCCATGTGATGTCATGCATATTAAAAAACCTTTCTTTTCTTTTCTTTCCTTTTTTTTTTTTCTTTAAGCTAAACTCTACATAACATATGTATAAAATAATGCTCAAGATGGTGTCATTTTATGAAAAACGCCACTTTGTTTTTGTTGTTTTGTACACTTTGTTTTTGTTGTTTTGTATACTTAAGCGTTCTGCTTACTATTACTATGAATAGTTGATACATATTATTTTGTTTTTGTTAATATTTCATAATTAACAACAACAACTTAACAAAAAGAGAGTTAGGATATAGTTACACTTACACATGACTTTCAATTCCACCACATTACTGTCGCCATCACCTTCAACATTTGAGGCGGTGCATGTATAATTGCCAGCTTGATATCGGCTAACACCTTGGAGTGCCAAATCGCCACTACTCACTATAACCCCAGCACGTTGATTATGTTGAATAATTTGACGCTGTAACACGAAAAAGCAAAAACCAAATAAAACCAACAGTTGGATTTAACTTATCAGTAAACACAAATGTTTATCAAATTGTTTACAAAAAATTTTTATCGAAAAAATTAGAAAAAATACCAGAGATGATCTCTGTGAAGTAGTTAAAATTTAAATCTTTATTATACATTTGTAGCGTGGCCAAGCATTGATTTAACCCTACAGCCGTTTTGATTTGTTTTTGCTCAATTGTCTTTGAAAATCATATTTAATCATTTGTTATAATATAAATGTTGCGACTTAACAATTGAATTCACATTAATTACGTTAATATCTATACTTGATCACAATTTCATAAAGTTTTTACGTTTTTTTTATAAATTTTTTTATTTTTTTATTAAGCCACTTATAGAGCATAATAAATGAATTTATAAATGTGTGTAAACATACGGATGTGTATTCATATTCGTATAAATTGTTATCAGTTTTTATAACCCGTGCAAGTGTAAGAGTGTAAGTGCATGGGGGAAAAAGACTTTCACACATTTATCGAAATTGAACCTTTCAGCCATCACACATTGTGGTTACAATGTATGTGCGTTCAAGTGAAATGCATGTCTGTAGTTTGTTTGCGATATTTTTGTAAATAATTATTTGATTGTTTAATATTTTTTTACAAGCATCCAATGCCAAGAAGAATCATGCATTTAAAGTGTTCATTTATTTGGTAAATATTGCATTTTATTCAATTGTTTTTATCTATCCGCTCATAAAGTGAATATTAAGTAAATAAATTTTAATAAATGACATATAGAAGCAAACTTTCTGGTATCTGTGTAGACAGCTGCAACCTCTTTTTTTTTACCATTACAATGCCGTACATTATTTTTCAAAATATTTATTAAAAAGTTAATCGATTTTCCGTCTGCATTAAAACTTTAAAGCTTTTCTTCGAAGGAACTCAAAGGATAAACTGGATATCACCGTTTATATGTTTAAAAAGTAAACAAACTAAATTTATCTTGGGCCAAATCTAAAATATCCCCCACATGAAGAAACAAAATGTGCGTGTGACACATGCTAAATTAGGCCCCTTAATAGTTTATGTCATACGTATCAACTTTGACATCGTATTCTGCACAAAAAGTGTTTTACATAAATTTTGGACCGCGTCCTCTTTCTGCACATCTACGAAAAAGCTAAATATTTCCATTTAATTTCACAAAAACACGATTAGTTTATTGGGTGCCTTGTATATTAGAACATTAAAGGCGCAGGTAATCAATTTGTTTTAATAATTCATACGCACGTATTCTAGTCAGCCATTAATCGCTACACTACAGTGTCCATTAAAAAAAGTAAACATTCGCCAATATACGTACAATGGAAAGAAAATTAAACAATTGAAACCTTGAACCTTGAGTTTCAATGGCCTAAATACAGCGGACAAGTGCCAGCAATTTTGGGTGCGTGTGGTTAAGCTAATTATAATAAGCTGTGCATGCTATGCTATGATATACATGAAAGTAAGCCTACTCCGCTTGCCTCATCCACAATGAATTGTAATACTTTTCAGAATGACTTTTTTCCTTTTTTCCTGTTCTTTCTCTCTCTCTCTCTTACACTCTCTCTAACAATAACAACAAGCTTATAAAGCCTACACACATTTGTAAATATATTATATTACGAGAATTTTTCCATTTTTATATGATATAAACGAGTGCATATGTGTTTGTGTGTGCGATATTTGCTTTGTGCTTGTTATTTGATATTCCCATCACATAATGTTGATAAATGCGGAAGAGTTGGCTGGAGGGAATAACTTTCAGATGAGATATGTAATCAGTACAAATTACAGCGGCTTTCAATGTAAAAAGTAGACAAGTTCACTATCGTGACTAAGAGAATTACTTGAATGGTTATATGAAGCTACATACGAAAACATGTATTTATGTGTTTTTTTCTTCTTTTTATGCCATTTCCTAAACTCTTTAGCGCATTACTAATTAACTACACCCTTTTACTTAAATTATTATAATACATTACACGTTTTGATGATTTTCATGTTTTTCCATTTTACCGAGAACACTAAATCAATTAATGTAATCCTGATTAAGTTATAAGAGCACGTACTACTGAAATTTTAATAAACCATTATATTTGTATAATATTTGTGGTGGGAAGAGGGAGGAAGCGATCGCTTTTTATTGAACTCATACAACACGTTCATGTACTTATTCAGTGTGATAATAATCACACACAGATTAACGCTTATGACACTAATGCAAATTCATAATGTTTTCTCCCTTCATCGTAAAACTAAACGAAGATGATGTGAAGATTGTGAAATTTTTATTTATTTATTATACTCTACACATAAGATTGAGATATACTAAGTTTGTCATTACATTTGCAACACCTGCACCCACAATTTACCTATTATAAGGTTAGCTCATAATCCTCATAAAAGTCCAAAAAAAAAAAAAAAACGCGTGTGTTCGTATGTTTTTTATTAATATCATTTTATTTTGCCAAATTCTCTCTTCATAAAATAAAAACGAAAACTCATCTCACAAAATACTTAATGTGTGTGATTTACTCTTGCTACCATAAGCAAGCGAGTAAAATCAAATAAATCATATAAAACTCAAGGATACAATTTCATGCTTTCTTAATTTTAAAATTGCTGCAATTTCAAACTTAGTCATAACTTACAATATGAGCTTTGGGATATATTATGGTACGCAAGCAAAATGTTTTTCAAAAATCATAAAAAAAAAAAAAAGGGTAAATCGGAACCAAATTGTAATAAGAAACTAAACCATCTTGCTACTGCTAACTCGAAAGTTCATTTTATATATTTTAGATTATTTCCTTAAAGATGTATAATGTGCGGTAATAATTTAAATTTTCTTCTTAAGATTCATCCTATAATGACAAAGTGATGAAAAAAGTGCGTGAATAATTTCTTGCTTGAACGTCTGAGTTGAAGTGTGGCAATCATTCGATCCACAAATAGGCCCCCACTTATAATTAAATAAGAATAAAGTAAAATTGCTCAAGATGTGTTTGTGTGTGTGTTGTATTTATTTATATTTCTTCTGTTTAATAAAAATGATACAAATTGGCATTGTTGTAAACACATATTTAAATAAACATAATACATGCATTGTGCATGCATTTATATCTCTCATATCACATTACAGTTATTTGTTTGCATTATTGCATTAAATGTTACTCATACGCCCGGTACACTCAAATGTTAGAGGCATTTACAAGACAAATGTATAATTTAATTTTGAATGCTTTGTATTTTGCCTTTTATTTACAGTTATAGCTTCGTTCGTTTCTTAACTCCATGAGGTAATAAATAATATTTCTTTAGAATGCTTCAGGGAAAAGTACAATATTTCTTAGAGAAAAATATTAAGCATTTACATGAATATGAGTTTTTAAAATATTCTGTTGGCATACAAATGCTTATGTCAGGGCTGTAGAATCGTAAGAGAATTTTAAAAAAACAACCACATATACATTGCAGAGTTAAAAATATCATAACTTTTGAGTCGGCACAATTTCATTTAGAGATTCAGAATCAAAATCGTATCAATTTCGTTATGTCCTTCCGTCCGTATTTTTATATCTTATCATTAACCATTAAGACATACGAGTACATATATTTTGGTCAATGCACCGTTACTTTTAAAAATGGAATTGATCGGTTCATTTTAAAGACTTTTATACACATAACGCCATTTTATAAAATACGTATTTATATAGCAAGAATTCTTATGGTTTATTAATTTTTAATAAAATTTGTCCTTAAAATTGATTATGTTAAATTTAAAGCTGATTGAACTATGCCAACCTTTATGCCTGAGTTGGAGACTAATAAGAGTTTTTGTTTCAACTCCTTAACATTGAATTGTACTTTACTTATGAAACTTATTAGCGCTTTATTTACTCTTTTATGTTATTAATAAACATTTAATAAATACATGATAATATTAAGTAACTAACTGTATAAACAATTCAATTGGAAGATAAGAATTGTACGCTTTTTTACTTTCTTTAAACTATTCATTAAAGCCTTTGTAACATTTATCCATTGCAAGCTTTAATTTAATGAATGAATTCTTAAAGAGCGGCACATTTAAGCGTCCTTTTAAAAGGTATTGGTGTGTTCAGAATTGATTCATTCTAATGATATTTCCATGATGCGCTAAAGCTATAGCTATAGCTCTGTAAAAAAATCGGAATTAAAATTTGCGCGCGTTAAGCTAATAGTTGGTTGTTTTTGGTGCAGAATTCGACTACTAAAGTAACAAAGAGGTATAAAGAAGAGGGTACCCTTTCTACTTGCCTTGTCCACTAGTTTCGTATAAATGTGGAGAGTATTTAAGATTTGGTCTAAGTTTAATACAGCATTTATTCTCCTACTTTGAACTTCTCTATAGCGTTCGCAAGGTAATGCATCGTCGTCAGTTAAGGAAATTATCATAAAAGTACAGAATAGTTCAACGCAGGTTACAGAGTTTCAAGGAGTATTGCATGTAACATATGTACCATATAATCCTGTATTAAATCCATTTTTTATTTAAAACATATCTAAATGATATTGTTTTGTTTCTTTAAAAACATCTTCGGACAAAAGGCTATAATTTCAATAAGATTAGTTTTTTATTTTTTTGTGTGTTTCCAAAAACTTTCAACAGACGACACTTAATGAAAGAAACCAACAGTCAGACGGACAAAAACATGGATTTGCGTTTTGTGTTAGATTTCAGGTCAAATGTTAAAAACAATTGAAGACCTACTGCAGTACATAAAATAATATCAAAAATCTACAACATCTACATTACAACCCCAACCAACATACCTGTACATACATGTCAGCATGTGTAAAAATATTTGTATTGGATTTTCAGTGTGCAAGGTTATTTATACAAATTGATATAAAACTGCAAACAAGTATTGTATCGTAGTGTTAAACTAAATAAAACATGTACACATACTCGCACATGTTATGTCTGCATCTGCAGCTCTACTATATTCTATACACTGTACATATAATATATACAAATGTATTTGTTTGATTCAAGAAATGCACCACATGTGCAATCAAGAAAATTGAAAACAACATTTAATTCCTGCAAATTAATTATATATGAATGTTTAAATAACAACAATAACAATAACGGCAACAATAAATATTTATAAGCCTGAAGGTACTAAACCAAACAAAATTTTGTTTAATTACGTTTGATATCAAATAACACTTGTTTCTACAGTACAGTGTGAGGAAGCAAGATGGAAACACTCGAGCAACATCAGAGGGTGAAATTTTTAAAGTTATGTTGGGTTAAAAGATGGTAACCCTGATCTTAACATTTCTCCTTCTAACGCGACAACTTTTATAAAAAATTTTGAGAGTTTTTTCCCTTTACCTTTTCCTCACCCTGTTTGCGCCAGTATGTATAGATGAATTAGAGTCAAATGAATGCAAATATTTCCTTAAATTTACATAAAGTTCATAAGTTGCACGTAGTGATAGCGGTAGATTGTGTTGTATATAAAAACTTTGTTTACTTTATTGTGTTCTCTGCATGTGTTATCTAAATATCATCTTAATTAGTCTTTTGTTTTTCTTAAATTAAAAATAAACACAATTTACAAGTGTATGCTTGTGTATGCAAATGTTGACCAAGGACTATGTAAAAAATGTAAAAAAACTTTACGAAGATTGTTTTTATGCATGCATTGTACAATTAAAACATAATAATAATAATAATAGTAATAATCTAGAGTAGATGTTGAGGTTGACATTTACTTACATTGTGCTTCCATATCACTTTGTAGGCAGCCGGATTTGCATGAACTTTGCACTCAAAGTAAACGTCGTCACCTTCCTCAATATCATCTGGATTTAAATTTGAGCCCAAATCCAATTGTAGCGTCGGCACAACTGAAATTGATAAAAAAATATTTGAAAATAATGTCAACAATAGAAAACTATAAAATGGAAAAAGATTAAGTGGCTAATTACTTGGCTAAGAAAAAAGAGAGTGTTCAAGAATAATATATGTACACCCTACACTACGACAACGGCATTGATAAATGTTTTCTCTATTTTGTGTGGATTGCATGAAAGTACGACTAATGTGGTTTAGAATTAAAATTTTAACAATTTTGTTTTTTTACATATATTATTATAAATTCTTTTTCTTATCTTACACAATTAAATAGTATTTTTTAAATTGAAGATGCTTTTGTTTTTAATTAATGTCATATTATTAGCAGAGTAGTTATTATCGGATAACGAAAACTTTTCTCATACAGTTGTTTACTTGTATGTGCAATTTCTTCATATTCACCCATCTCTCCCAGTCACTGTTTTGCTGCAATTCAGGTTTTCTGTATACATAATTTATTTTTACTATATTGGTGCGATCGCTTGAACAAACGAAGGGTTAATCCCCGATTATCTGGTATTAGTGCCGTTTTGGCGTCAACCATGCATTAATTATTATTTTTTTTTTTTTTACATCAATGACACATTTAGTGGGAATCTTTATAATCCTTTTCTTCTTCTTCTCCTCTCTATATCTGTCTTTTTATACGTAGTTGTTGTAGTTTTTTTTTTGTCACAAAACTTTGCGAAGATACTATGAACGCTGAAAATGTTTGTTTATATATTCGCCAAAAAATTAAAATCAAACGAAGAATGAGAAGAAAACTTATTTTAAGCTGATAAAATTCTGTTGAGTGGCAACAGAATATCTTTAGTTAGACAATACGCGCTTCAGTTAAGAAAATGCGGAAACCAGCTTATGATACCATTTCGTTTTTCATTCATCTTAATCTTGTTTAGTACTTGAAACAATGATAATTTTATACGAGAACAAAATCACGAACAGGGGGAGAGAGAGGGGGCGAGACATATACAATAAATAGAACGAAAATGTAAAAAAACTTAATTTGTCTTGAACGAACTGTAGGCATAGCAGAGACCCGATTATAGTTTGCTTATAAATGTTGTTTTGAAAATTGTGGGAGTGTCTGTTATTGGACAATTTGAGTAGTAATCTGTGCGTAAAAACTACAAGGGTCTACAAAATCTAAGCTAAATATCTCAAAATTTACAACCCAGCAGAATGCCAACTAGACAGACACCTGGACACGAATGTGTAAGATTACATTCAGATTTTGTTGCTAATCAAGGAAATATACATTTTATGAGGTGTCTGACACCTCCTTCTCAGTGTTGCCAAGAGAATGACAAATTTAGTATAATAAAATGGGTGGAGGAGGAGGACTTTTATACACACAACCCTTTCTAAATATTCTCACTAGAGTTTGAGAGGATATTCGCTGCTATCATTGCGCTATTATATTGAATCTTTTATAGTAGTGTATGTATGTATGTACATGTGTGTATATGTTTACATGAATGATGTTTATTTGATGTTTTACTGCTTTTAATGCGACGCTGCCGTATCGTCTTCTTCCAATTTATATCGTTATAAACACACAAGAAGTCCATTAAAACAACACCAACAACAACGTATCGTAACGAGTTAACATTTATGGTTTTCATTGTAACGTAATACCAAAGCGATTGTATGGAGATGGTCGTCATATGTAATATCATCTGTTATGTTTGGTGTCCAGTAAAAGGGTCCGTGTGAAAAAAACGCCTTTGTGTAGGTAACAAGGGTTATCCATCTGTCTTTGTATTGCAAAGCACAATTCATTTTACTTATGAGCTTACGCATACAAATGTGAGTGTGAATCAGAAGAGTAATAATGTGGTTTAGCAACACACATACATTTAAGGCAACGTTTTGTGTTAAATTTCATCATCATCATCATCGTCGTGGTCTCTTGCTTTACTTGCTGCTAATATCGTGTTAATGCTATTGCAATAACCCTGCCGGTACGTAAGAAGATACATATGTGTGTTTGTATGTATGCAGTGTACTTCATTTAACTTTCTGTGAATTAAAGTGTTGATTAAAACTAAACTTGATGTGACGTTATTAGCTGTCAAACCAACAACAGTTAGTGACCACCACCCGGCGACTCATCAGCTTTTCTTAGCAGACTTTATGATTATAAATTATTGTGTTATACAAACCATTAATTCTTTTTTGATTTTGCAGTATTTTAGCAAACTGACTGGAAGGATGCGATGAGTGTGCGGACACTACATGCGCATGTAAACATTCCTATAATTAAAATGTTCATTAATTTTTGTGTTGTTTGAAGTGTTTCCATATAATTCATTAAAGAAAGCTAACAATTTAATGACTGTCATGTCAATGCCGTCATTTCGTTCAGTTCAGTTCAGTTCAGTTTTTCAATATTTGTATGGTGGGAGGTATGTGAAAACTCTAGTAAAGTAGAAATAATAAAGCATAAAACACTTGAGTACTTTAGTATTAACAGGCAACATATTGGCGACTAAATTAATATCTTTAATAGTAGCAGCAACATAAACATGTTGCATATATTTGATCGTGGAAGAGGGGTTAGAGACGCTTAAGTGTAAAGATTCTTAATCAGCATCAAAGTCTGAGTCAGTCTAGATATGTCCGTGCATTATGGTACACTCACGGTCATACATTTCGAGATATTGAGCTAAAATTTTGTACCAAAAAGAAGGTGTGGTCTCCCTTAAATTTAGAAAAAGTCAAATTTGGAGGCGTAAGCTAAGGCACCATACATAGCAGTGTATGCGAAAGTATGAGGGCGAAATCTTACTAAATATGTGCGCACGTAGTGTACTATACTTTATGAAAATATTCCCATCATTTTTTTAATCTTCACTATCTTATATTATGTCAGATTAATACAGATAGACGTGAACTTAATCAAAACATTTTAAAAGTGAGTGTGTTAAGTGTCTGTCTTCTTGGCGGTATATGTCAATGTGTCTAAAACACAAGAAGGATGAATTTTCGTGTTAACAGCTTTGATATTTATCTGGATATATTTGCATATCTGCACTAACATATAGTACTTCATTTTATGTAACCAAATAGGCGACTTCATACTAACGAATGTTTGGAAAAAGAAGGAAACTTATTCAATCAAAAACCATTGAATGTGTAAAGGGCGGGATTTGATTTGAAATTTATTACTGGCCTAACATATTATACATTTTAAAAAGTGGAAATAATTTCATCTTCTGCCTTTTTGTTCCCTGAAAGATTTGGTTTGTAAATATATGTTCGCAATAATAAATAACTAAAATAGTTTAGCACGTCCAGGGCATATGGGTTAAACCTAAAAAGTAACATTTATTTCAATACTTACAAAAAACGTTCAATTTCATGGCAGTTTCCCGCATGCCATTCCGCACCAGCTCATTAGTGGCACGACAAGACAGTGCTTTACCATGATCCTCTCTAGTTGGTGTAATACTTAGCAGCGAGATGCTTACATTGGCATCTTCCGAAACCTACGAAGAATTTAATCGCACATCAAGGTTTAAAAACGAAAAATAATTTAATAAATAATACAAAAAATTATTAAAGTTTTAATTGAAATACCTTTTGGCTATGCCCATGTAACTCCATGTTGCCCATCCACCACGTGATTTTCGCTGGCGGTCTAGAACCAATGGCTTGACACTCAATCTCATATTTGCGATCAGCTGACATGGGTTGATTGGTGAATGAAATCTCTACCATTAGCGGACGTACTAGAAGTTAAATCAATTATTTACACATTCATTTAAGTCACACAGCCATTCCATTAAAAAATGTTTAAATTTTTTAATAAATGATTCTATTAATGAAATGCTTAAATAAATTAAATAAACAACTAAAAAAAAAAATATTTTTCAGTTCAAGTCGAATATAAAGTTTTCTGCATTTTTATATAACTGTTGCAAAATTTAGAGTTTTTATATTCAAAGAAGCTTTTAACTTCTCAAATCAAATCACAAACACTTTTGGTCGTGTGTCTAGAGGGGTGACATGGATTAAATGTTTGGAATAGAGCGACTGAGGCGTCAAAGTTCCCTGCAATGCTAACATTTTTCTCTTCCCGAATATTTTAAATCGCACGTTGAAGCTTGTGGGTTATTTCGCATTTACATAGAGGGCATGGCACCGAACCCAAAAGCACAACAACACCTGAAACACTTTAAAACCACTTCTTTGTAGTTTTAACTTCATTAATAATGTATTTTTCTGCATAATTATTTAATTTATTGTCCATATCAATATGGCGCTCTTAACTACATTCGTGTACGTATGTGTTTGTGGTATTATACATACAACTTGAATGTTATTTAAAATGAATACATTTAGAAATTGTTCTGAATTCGTTTTGTTTTATTTTTTCAATTATTGGATTGCAACAATTTGGCGCTAGCGTTTATATTATCAGGGGGCAAGAAAAAATATCGACGTAAGGATAATTGAAACAGAAATATTTACAGTTCTATAAAATAAATGTTCTGTATGTATTTTTTGTTCACTAATCATAAAAACTGTGAAAACTGTTTTTTGTTTATTTTTAATTGGATTAATATTGTATGACATACTCACACACACACACCTGAATGTAATTCAAAATAAAAACAAAAAATACAACATTAAAAAACGCAAGTGAACAAAAAAATTCTTTTTCACATGTTCAATATTAAATGCTATGTAATATATTAAGTTTGTCATTCCGTTTACTATTATCAAAGGAGACTGATTTATTTTACTAGTTTTTTTTTTAAATATTTAACCACACCATCTGCCTCTTTCTGTAAATTTATATGCAAACTATGTTAAAACTTTGAATGAAATTAGATTCAAGAAGAGGCCTTCCATCTATGGCCAATATATGTTTTAAAAAAAAACCTAATGAACAATTCATAGTTGACTGTAATTAGAGTAGTACAAATTTAATAAATATTGACCTAAAAGAACGTCTTTGCTTAATGAATACATTTTAACATAAATTGTGTTATTGTGCAACCTGAAGTAAGTAGTGCAACATAAGGTGTTAAATGATTAGGTCTGACCGGCTTTCATTTATTTGATATGTTTTGAAAGAGCAATTGAAAGATTTATTAAATATTTAATAACATCTATAACAACAACAACGAAGGGAGTTTTAATGTTATTGTTTTTAGATGACAATTTTCATATATCAAACATGCATTCCTCACAAACAAAACTATGTATGCAGGCATTCCTAAATAATTAATTTCAATTACAGTAAATTATAAATTTTTTTTTTGCGTATGTAACTATTTGTATGCTATGTGTGCTCTTGCAGTGTTTTTCTAAAATACGTTTACACATACAAATATAATTACAGATTTAAATTCGTTTATAACACTAACTGGATTACTCATAATCTATTCACTTGTAACGTGAATGATTGCCATTTTTATAACCTCCACATAAGTTAATAGTAAGTTTGACCCAAGCAGGAAGAGACCCTATAATGTTCTTGATCAGCATCAAAATTTAAATCGATCTCGTCATATTTAACTGGATGTTTGGCTATTGTTAGCACTCATTCTCACGGTTCCTAAATTATTGAGCTAAAATTTAGTTCAGACATTTCTAGTTTCTACGCATAAATCGTTTTTTAAATTGAAAAAAATTTATTATCTGCCTTAAAAATTGAGCTAGTGAGTTGAAATTAATTATCAAATTTATTCATTTGCCAAAAATGGATGTGATCGGATAGCAGACACGCTTACAAATTACTAAAAACCGTACTGAGCACAAAACTCGAATTGGAAGCTGAATGCATCATTAGGGGTCGTTAAGAAATACCTGTCACGCCCACTTGTATTTGTATATAGAGAGTACTCAGTTTTTTAGCTTGTTTCCAATAATTTTTCTCAGTATAGTATATTTTCCACATTATAATGGGCAGTATATTATCTTTAACATTCCGTTTGCAACACTCAAAAAGGAGCGAATTCATCCATGAATCTAATGAATATAAAGCGCTCCCTCTTATCCCTGTATACCCACAACATAAAATCGAAAACGTAGACCAATTATGTACAAATTTTAAATTTGAATTGTTAAACTCTTGGCAATACAATAGGAAAACCGCAACAGCATTTATGGTTTTGATAACAGATGTTGTTGTCGTATGCGACTATAAAATGCTACAAATGTTGAATGGAAAAACGGTCCACGGAAGTAATAGTTTCGTGAATTGAAAAATCAATATACGTGACAAATAATAATTTGAGCTAATTAATTTCAAAGTAAATGATAACGAAATAAATATTAAATAAAGCGTTCAACTAGACGTCACGCAATGACCGCTTTAACCAAAATTCGTAAACCAACTGAATTTAATGAAATTATTTTCGCTTTTTTGAATTGAATTATTATTTAGGAAAAAAACATTAAATAATAATATATGCTCATAAATTAGCGATTATTTGTTTAGAGCTTTAAACGTACTCCGCAAATATAAATATTTAATTAGTGGTTCGATTCAGAAGTTAATACACTGCCATGTACGTGTAAAAAAAAGAGCTTAGTTTAAAAAAAGCATAACATTGCGGCCTGTGATTACAACAATAGTTTCAATCTGTAAAACCGAACACACACACAATAATGTAATAATTTTACATTAATACAGAAAACCTCAAAAAAATTAAAAAATTAAATAAAATGAAATAAAACCTAGCGCGCCACATTTTAATGAAATTGTATTTTTAAATAAACCTCACACACACACACACACACACGCCCGCCCATGTTGGTTTTAATGAGTGTTGCTACACAAAGCGGATATATATGCAAAGTTACTCGCCATCGGCACCACAAACCGAAATTTTCAATTCAAATATTATCCTGAATATATCACACATGAGTAATGTGCTCACAGTTCCGAATTTGCATGAAGGTATGAATGCGTATTTAAAGAGACAAAATATTGCACAACAAGAGGCATTGGAATCTTCTCTCCTCCTCTCTTTTTCATTTGCTTAACGTGCCGGCTTGCAAATCATATGTTGACAGAGCCAACAACAAATTTACACATGTTAAATAAGGCTCAACATTTGAATTCGAATTTGCATTTGTATGTATTGCCAACTTATCTTTTAGGCGACCGCTTAGTGTTGGGTTTTGGCGTTTGTCTCATAAAATTTCATTGCAAACGGAAATATTTGAAGCCTATTACTGGCTTCAATGCCTGGTCCTGTTAATAATTACCTACACCTGCACCAGCACACGGTTACAACATGTGCCAACACCAAAATTGCTACCTAGTCACTGTCGAGCAAACGTATTGGTATTGGTTGATTAGGGTTTCCATTTTAAACGCGTGCTCTCTGCATTTACTCTAATGTGTGTTGGCTTCATTTTTCGGAAATCATTATGTGCTGTTGTTTGTTTGTTTTTTTTTTCTTTTTTTTTTTATTATATAACATGACTACGTAATGGTACATTTGCAATTCTACAATTCTATTCTACAAACCATCTTGCTTACGACCATGGTTGGAAAAAATAATTTTTGAATATTCGAGCGGATGTTTTATTACATTACCGTTACCACTACCTGGTCTAATATGCATAACTGCCAGTTAGCATCCGCTTTCACATTATTATTATTGCAAATATTGCGCCACTGTTTTTTTCATTTATTAACGAACATTTTTGCTAATTATTTTAGAATATGAATATGCACATTCACCCCAACAGACGTTAAGGCCTGTGCATGGCTTTCAACTCGGTAAAAATTCAATTCGATTATTGAATTTAAAATGAAATATTCGAGAGAATACAAGTAACAACAACAACACAAAATACGATAATACAAAATTATAGAATTTGCTACAATTTCAACATGTGTTAATAAAATTTACCAACTAAACAAGTTAAAGGTAAAGGTGTAAAATGCTAAATGATCTTTATGATAAATGTAAATGTATGTATGCAACTGAATAATTATGTACCAACTTTCAGGTTGGATTCTGTCAATTCAATTGAATTGTGATTGTTTTTGAAAAATATTGCCGATTAATGTTGTTTCACATATGCACGCAAGTACCAAATTTATAATTATGAATATGGTATAGGTTTAATACAACCATTCAAAAAAGTTAAAATACAAAACTACTTTTTCTTATAAAAAGCTAATCATTTTCATTTCATTAGGAAGTATTTTCCACCATCGGGCTGTACTCACAATAAAAGAAGGATCGCATAAAGACGCACTGATAAGAGGTGTAATAATGAACGGCTTTCTTAACATTTCTTGTAAAATATGGGCGTCATCCTATCCCGGCCATTTTTGGCACATCTCTGCACTATTATAAATATTGTATATGTAACGAATTTCAATTTCGCAGCTAAGTTTTTTATCTAATAGAAAGATTTTTATCGATTGTGGGCATGGCTTCGAACCAACTTTGGTTCTTTTAGGTACTTTTTATAAAAATAACAAGTATATGTATATAATTTTTTTTTTTTAAATATGTGGCCTTACATAATATAAGACGCCTTCGATGGATGCACCTTTTTTCAAATTTCATATAAAAAAATTTCACTTTTACTTAAAATAAATCATAAGGAATCTAAGACATTGATAAACATACGTAGAAACGCGTCTTGGTAGAATTTTGGGCCGAACTTTCAAGTCAGATTTTATACCAAGTATAATTTTTTGTATTGTAGGCGTGTCTTGACAATTCTCTTCAGATATATTTCACTTTCAACCAACAACTAAGCATAAATAATTCCGTATCTATTTAACCAAAGATTACATATATATAAAGCAACAAAAGAAAACACACGAAATATAACAAATTTCAAGTGACATTGAGAAAATATACCGGGAATATCAACCACAGCTACACACAAATATCATAAAGTAAAGTAAAGGGGGCATGAGAGAAAGAAAATGAATAACCAGCACAACCCAAAACCAGATTGCACGAGCGTATTTATTTACATTGCGTTTGTGTGTATGTGTGTGCGTATGCATATATAATATAAATAAATAAATGAATTAAAAAAAAAAAACACAAGATAAATGCTACACAACACGTTGCAATAACCAACCGAGCTAGTAACCAATAACATGAAGCAAATAGCTGTTGTGACCCGCCATTTGTATACATGCTTACATGCTTATACGAGCTTGTGTTACAAGAGAAAGATTATTTTATATATGTACACACACACACACACACACACACACACACACTTCCTGTTAACATTATACAAATAATCTAAAGGTGATGCTCTCTCACACACACATAAACATAAACAAGCGCACAATAAAGTCTATACGGTGGCGTGCTTCCTTTTGTGGTAATATTCGTTAGAGTTACTACTATAAGAGGTTTATATTGATGTGGTTATTCTTATTGTGATTGTTTTTGCTGTTTTTGTTTTTGTTGTTTTTGTCGGTATTGTGGTAATGTTCATAATATAGTGTGCATAGCATGTATGTACGTATGAATGCATAAGTAAAATTCATTGCATTTGCAGATAATAGTAAACTATAGCGTACTTTTATGTGGTGCGTATATGGAAAATATTACTTAAAATATATCCGTGAAAATGCTACGATGCAAACACAATATATTGTGTGTAAGTGTGTATGTGTGTAAATATTGTGCATTTGCATAACATAACAACGTTAACATACACAAATGGAACGAACAATTTATTAATATACAAAATGTTAAACCATTTATGTATGGGAGTGTGTGTGTTTGGATATACATATACTTACAATACAATTCGATCGTTATGTTGGTGGAGACATATTTCTTGTGGAAATTGCTCGCCTGGCACGTGTACATGGCGTGCTGGTGTATTCGTGACAAATTCCGTACCACCAGTTTACTGTTTATGGTGCCATCGTATGTATAATCAACTATGCTGTTCTGCAGTTGGCCATTCATAAGCCACGTTACCGTTGGAGGTGGTGAACCTGAAATTGTACAACTAAATGTTTACATTACACTTACAACCATTTATTTCATAAATATCTGTCTGTAATGTTGCCAGTGTGTGCTCATGTACTGTCCCTTATATTTGTTTACTTTAATGGATAATTAATACATTTGTCAAAAGTCCCTTTAATGGCATTTTGATGTTGATGTTTGAACATTCATTTCCCAACTAATGAAACTTTACATAAATGAAGAAAATTAAATGACGGTGATTTTAGAAATGGGAATAAGGAAAACACTTTTTTCGTGGAATTTTATATTATTAATGTGAAATTGTTGGATCTCTTTAAAAAAAAAACAATTCTGTATTATAGATTTCCATTGGCTGTAGTAATTTTGTCCGTACGTCTGTCAAATGAAAGATGTGTGTACAAGCGAAAATACTAATCTGATCGATCCAAAGTTTAGTTTTCATAATTTCAAAGTTATAAACTATGGATGAGCTTAAGTTAGAACCGATCGGAATCATTTTTTAGCTTTTATCTTCGTCATGTAAATAGACTCATTTTTCTAAATATAAATTTAAACTTTTTTCTCATTACAAGTTTTCCTCATAATATTCGTTCACACGTCAGTGATCTTCCTAATCCATCCATAATTGCACTGTGTATGGGAGCCTACTGCTACTCACAACGTTTACATATCAACCATTGTTCAAAAGCTGCTCATACAAGTAAATTTATCGATTATTTAGTTAAAGGAAACCTTTAACTTTGCAGCAGTCTTGGGTCGGTTATTGTTCTGACGAAAAGAATTGTTACGGTGAAGAGACCTTGATGTTCGCGCTGGCTCTTAATGCATCATCAAGTTTTATGCGTGTATTGTGTGTTGTTGCACAAGTGAAATGAGGTCTTTTTTTAACGATTTTAATTTCATTACCGGAAAGCTGATTTTATTACGCTCCATAAAACAGTGTACCTAGCAGCAACCAACACGTGTACAACATACCCATATTACACAATGCAAACAACCATCCGTACCAATGACTACCTGTACACTGCCTTTAAACGTACATATGTTACATGCTTGCAGTTCGTTAAATTTTACCATCAAAGTATTTCCAACCATTCCGTTGACACTTGCGTCCCCCTTTAGCCACGTTTTCGTTTTATTGCTCTGTGCGGAATACAACAAAGGCTTTAATTCCTAGAATACAACCACAAAAATGTAATGTTCCCCCACATAACACATAACGTGCATACATAAAATACGGTTTTTTTCTTTTTTCGTGCCATTTCTTTCCTCACTCATTCTAGTTTCGTTTTGGTCGTTTTTTTATGTTCATTAAGTTTTATAATAAGAAAGTTTTCTTTCTTTTGCCCACATTTGCTGTTGCACACGTGCGGTTGTCTGTGTGCCTTTGTACACGTGACTGCACTACTTTTCATTTCCTTGTAATTTTCATTTTGTAAATGTTGGCAATTGACTGCTTTTCTTCTTTAAATTTCGATTTTGTCAAATTTGTTTCGTTTGTTAAGTAAAGAAGTTTCCCCAGTTGTTCTCTTGTTCTTTTGTAGTGTATGTCAGTCAAAGAGCGAAGAGCCTCGTCCCACATATGCAACCGTTTCAAAAATCCATTATTTAATTGATTACATTTTTTATGCATAAATCCTAGCAACCATGGGTACATAGCATACGTTGGATAATAGAATACTAAACATTTCATCCAGCAACGATTCTGCCATTGATTCAGTTTTCTTTGCTGTTTATACCACAGTAACGCAGTAAGTCATTCCATCGAAAAGTTATATAAATATGCAAACATTGTAAAATTTTTCAAAAATCCCACTACCTGCCGAATTTAATAGAGACAAACAAACTGGTATGAAGTGATTTTTCCACCAATTTACGAACCACGTTATTCGGGATACCATTCAATGCTCAACATAACTAATTCATCAAAATATTTAAATATTGTTATTTTGCTAAAAGTTTCGCTTCCGATTTATCTAAACAAAGCGGCAATTAGTTTTATCTAAACGTACATAAACGTCCCAGATGGAATATCAAGCTCGTTCTCATGATTAATTATAAAATTGTACATTCTTCCAAAGTGCCGCGACTAATAAAAAAATGTGATTTGATATACATTATAAACATAAATGCATTTAACCACTTCCGATCATTAGGCTAATATCCTGAAAAACAATTTACCGTCAAACTACAAAAAAAAACCATATATCATCATAAATATTTATGGTGTTAATATTAGAAACAACATAGGTAACAATTACAGTGACTAGCAAAAGTAAAGGTACGGCCATCATCTATTCCACGCCGCCTCGTTTAGTTGTATCCCTAACGACAAGTTATTGTCATATTACCTGTCGTGTCACTGTGCGAAGTATTCTTATATGAAAAGAAGTTTTAAAAATTAAGGAAATGGGTGTTTAAGTGTTACAAACATTCACATAAACTTAATGTACTATTTACTACAAGTTACGTAAGAAGAAGAACAAGAAAAAGAAACGCAAATTATCAGGGTACAGTCATCATATTAATACAATCATTTGATTAATAAATATTTGAACATTCTATCTAGAGTTAGAGTCAGATAGCTCACGTCTCGGTGCGTCGCATCTGTTACGACAACAACATTTTTTTTTTACATTTAGTAAGAGATGCCGCGCTTCTGTATGTGACTACCCTTGCACATAATGTGATTATATTCTTATTGAAATTGAAAGACGCAGAGAAAGGCGACGTGGTATGAGCTAGCACCAGAGCTAAGTAAAGTGATATATGTGTGTATGCGGAAAACTTCATTTCTTTTTGCAGATTATAAAAATGCTTGAATTTTAAAAATACTTCTAACATGTAAACAGCACTAGATTTAGTTTAGATCAAATCGCGAGTACACTCTACGGCCTCTGGTAGGGTGTGCATGATGTGTCTACGTAAAAGGGGGATTTTGTGCTAAGTATAGATTTTTTCTAAATTGTAGGCGTTTCTGTTATAGGGTCATGCACTTATTTTTCACTATGTGTCCGTCTGTTATATTTATTCGCTAAACATAAACACTAAACAATAGTAAGACCGTAGAGTTAAGCACCATAAACAAACTCTATATACATGTTCACACCCTTCATTGAAGCCCCAACATTATGGCAAGTGATTCTATTGTTCTTGCATTTTCACATTATTCACCTAAACTTAAACTTTCTAAAAACATTCAATTCAATCGCTAATGCTTGCAAGTATTGCATATAAGGTGAGTGCCATAAAAATGTAAACTAAACAGTTTTATATAATATTTCTGTTGCAAACTTTTTGCTATTTTGTAACGTATTTGCCGACTAGCGTGCGCTCCATGTTATTTACATTTATATACATTTATTTAAGTAACTCCACCAGCTGATCTCATTTAGATAGATTTCCTTAAAAGAAACGCTAACAGGGAATTGTAATAAAAAATTAACTGAACACAGACGACGACGTGACTTTATTAAATGAAAAACACAACAAAATAAAATAAAACTAAATAAAAAAACAACGCAGAACAACAACTAAAGAAAATGTTTATATATAATTTATTTTATTTCTATTTTGTTTCTGCACAAACAACAACAATAAACAATATTTTGCAAAAGTAGAAAATCTGTATACAAACTGATTGAATTGTACACGAAGTTTTTTCCCCCCCAACTCCCTGCGGCCGTGTGAGTATGTGTTATTTGTTTGTTATTTTATTGTTGGTAGAAAGAGAAATGATTACGAAACATTTTCTAAGAAATTGTAAATTGTATGCAGATGAAATAATGTATATTATGATTATTGTTGTTGTTATTGTACTTGTTGTGCTTCCTACTATTTTAGCTGGCACGCAAAGCGACTATAATTTGTTTTCATAACATTTCCACATACAAAGATTTTTATGTGCACAAAACATACAACGTACGCGTGAGTGTGTGTATTGTTTGTTTGAATTTTAAGAATTGCAACTCAAATTGCAAAACTCAAGCGTTTAATGTTCATGTTGACTCCAGTAGGACACACCACTATTATTACTCATTCGCCTCTTTGTATGAATTTGTTTTAATGGTGACACTGCAGCAACATTGTAACAGAGTGGAAGAGAAGGTGGGTGTGACGGAGAGTAGGCTTTATGTTAATTGAATTTTTATTGTGTGCTACACGTTAAGAAAAGTGGGAGTTTTCATGTGCCCTCTTCTACCTCTCGTTTGAAGTGCAGCCAGTTTAGTTTTTTTCTTTTTTTACTTTCCATCATCATGTCCTAACTGCCCGCCTTTATATTTAGCTAACAAATCAGGTCAGCATATAGTTTACGGAGAAAGCCAACTGCTAAAAAATGTACGGATGTATGCTATTAAAAAGAAATTATGCGCGCTTCTCGTACACACACCACACTTCAGTTTAACATACTGTTGCTCTACATTAGGTGATGATTTATTTTAAACATACTTAACCCGTACATACCTATACACCATCACATTGCAACCAAATGAAATGTAAACCAAAAAATTCACAACTAAGAACTCATGTTGAATTCGCCAAAATGGTTGTTTCCGTTTCCTTACGACTGAGCACATTGTGCAACTAACCCATTTCGTTCGTGTTTTCTTGCTAGTTTATGTTACAGGTTAATAGGTTTTTTCACTTACCGCCATAAACAACGCAGGTTACTTCCAGGTTGCCACCTTCTTCATAGGGTCCAGCACGTGAATCAATTCGAACGCGCCGTTCATTGAAAATTGTGGGCTGTTGTGGTGGCACTACAATCAAATATTTTATAAATATTTAAGTGAACATAAATTAACCAAAAACTGTTGTACAAAATTTTAAATGAGCTTAAGATGGCTCAATATTTAAAATTCTGAAATTTCAAATCTGCCCTTCTTTCTCAATTGAATCAACATTAAACTACACCCCGTAGCATGGAGTGGTGGCTTAAACGGAATTTAATCTTTTTGGGAAAGGTTTTGTGAGAGGAAAGACGTTTTCGTAAAACGTTCGTAATATTTATACGCAATTATTTTATCAGAACTCAAGCGCAGAGATTACTTTTAAACAATACAAATTTTTGTTTACGCCATAAAATGGCAATTATACGGAACGCACACACACTGTTACTCGTATCCCCTCCCATAAATACGAGGAGTAAACAAACAGACGTTTATAAGTGTGAAGCCATGCAAATAATAAATACCATAAAAGTAACTTTATAACCTTCACATTATAATGGCGCGTATGCAAAGTTTGTCATATCATAGGCAACTATTTAGAGGAAGCTTCCAATCTTTAGATTTCCTATGAAAATGGCTCAAATCGGCTGATAGCCACGACTGCAATTTGCAAAAGAACCTATATTTCTACAGCATTCGACCTTTGAGGTGATGTGTAATATTTGCATAAGAGTTCATTAAAAGAGGCTCAATTGTAATAATGACCCGCTTTAAATAATGTGTAGGGTATTTTAAAGTTGGTCTTAGTCAAATAAAATCGGTTTACTTTTTTTTTATTTGTTTTTGTTTTTATTTTTCTTTACCACAATATTATTATTAGCTTTGCTTTTTACGATAACAGTTATGAAACACTAGGTTGCGTATGCTTTTGTGTCAGTGTGTGTGTTTGTGTATGTAAATGGTATACATACCAACCACCTCCAAGTTCACGTTGCTGTTACGAGTTTGGGAAAGTTTAAAATCTACTCGACAACGAAAATTTCCAGCATCCTTTTCCTGCAATGACAACAACAACAACAAACAAACAACGGAAATATTTACATATATCATGGCTAACGAGTGAACAACCAACAATATGTATGAGCAGAGAATATAAAAACAAAACAAAAATTAAAAACAAAAACTTTAAATCAAAATTAATTTAATTAAAATTGGGCACAAGGTTGAAATGAAATGAAAATGTCATAAAGTGTGTTTGTTCTTTCTACACAGCGGTAATATTGTTGCTATTAAAGAAAATGTTACCTTGACAGGATTTATAATTAATTCGGCTGGCTCCTTATGAGTACGAAACATGGCACGATCTTCCAGCACATCCTCATCGCGCCAATGAGATGGTGTCCCCGCATGAGCACCGCGTGTATCATAACTGCGTCACACATATAACGTCACATGCATACAATTGCAATGAGTGCGAAAATGAATGAAAAGGAAATGAATTGAAATCAATTTCGTTTTATTTTTATTTTTTGTTTTGTTTTCGATTCTTTTCAATTCCACCAACCGAACATTTTATTTTGCTTTTTGTCAATTTAATGCGTTATCTGTGTTTTCTTGCTCTTACCTATAAATGGGTAAATTGTTTTTATACCAAACTACCAATAACACTTTATCATCTGGCAAACTTGAGCCGACATCACATTTAATTTGTGCAGAACTGTTAACCAGCACACGTAGTATTTCACCATCTGTAAAATAACAACAAAACAAATATATATCATTATAAATGGTATGAGATTACCAGAAAGATCCATACATATATGTATGCATGTGTGTTTGAGTTTTGTGTTTGTATTTGTGTAATATAAATATTTAAGTTTCGTATACGTGCGTGCGTGACACAGCCAACTGCAATTTTATTTATGGATTTTAATTTCTGCTCATCTCTTAAAAATTTTTAGCATTTGTAAAGGTTTTTTCTTTGTGAATACTTACATATGTACAAACATGAACATACACATATCTACTAAAGAAATAAGGAGACGGACAGTCTGACAAATAGACAAAATTTTATATAAATGAATGTCATTTTTATTATTAACTAAACGGCAATAAACATATAATTGTACGACTAAGTACGACTTTTGACTGATTGTACGAGTTTAATCATTTTTCATTTTCTCAAAAACACTAAAGTTCCTTCCGTTCTAACAAGTCGTTCATAAAATTAATAATTGCTTCAGGTTGAGCTTTATAGCTGTCTGAATGAAATAAATGCATAAAAGAACACGTAAGTAAATTTAATTGAAACGAAATGAACCCTTCACTACGCTCCCCATGTATACACAAGTAGTGGGCGTGACCTGGTGTGTGATGACACTTTATAATCTATTATTCATTAACATACAACCCGAGTTGTAGGCTGAATACTTCGAATTTGTAAATTATGGGCGCATCTGTTGTTCGGCCACGCCCATTTTAGCCCAACCAATGATTAAAGTAAATATAAACATCGGCACCAATTTCCAAACTTATGGCCACAAATTTTGATTTTTATAGATAGTTCGCGTGGCTCTTGACAAAATTTTCCCCATGTGAAAAGCATTCTGCAGAAACTAGAAGTATATGTACAAAATTTCAGTTCAATAACTTAAAATTTAGGACTGTGAGTAACTCAGTCAGACATTAACTCAGATTTTGGTTCTGATCAAGAATTTATAAACTTTGTAAAGTCTCTGATGCGCCTCCTTCCTAGTGTTGTAAATGGAATGACAAATTTACAATACCTCCTATCTTATGCAAATATATAAAAAATTTGTTAAAATAATTTTATCAGTTAGATGTTAGAGAGACTTGTAATAACGAAAACTAAAACTTTTCGATATGAATGTATTTTCTTGGTTAATGTCAACGCAAAACCATTTAAGTAATTTTTTAATCCCTCAATAATTAATTGGAAAATGTTTAATGCACATGACACGTACTCGTGAACATGTATAAGTACTTATATAAACTATTAAACAAAAACAAGTGAATACCAATTAATACTCTCTACAACATTCGGTTTCATAATTTATGTTGTGTTAGATCAGTTAGTTTGTTTGTGAAAAAATGTAAATATGAATGGAAATTAAAAATAATATTAGCGGGTTCAAATTTGCTACACATTTTTTTAAAAAACTTTTAAAAAAATTCTTAATAAGACTTGTTTTAAAGTAGAACAATTGTTCTCCCAAAAAATTTATGGGAAGCGTTTTTAAAAATTTATTAATTACGTCCATTTTGAAAAGTAATCGCCCTTGGTTTTAAATACACTTCTACTTCTAAAAAAGTATGTTAAATAATTAAAACATAAATACTGTATTTTTTGTAAATTTCTGATCTCGACCACTTTTGGTACTTCGATATAATGGCTCTTTTGTGTAGATTTTAGAAGAATATTTGTTGATAATGGGCAGGACTCTTCATAAGAACGCGACACACGAACAAACCCGTTTAGATGGGCCCAGTTTTTGAAGATAACTTCTATTAATTATAAACTCAATGACGCACTTAGTATACCAATTCACTGATAATGGCCATAAGATATAAAAACTACTCGTGACACTTTTTACTAGTATTTTATTTCACTCTATCATTCACCTCGTGTTCCTCTTACATGTGTATGCATGACATATCTATTTATATGAATTTCGAAAGATATTTTTTTTTTGATTTTTGTCGAATGGACCGAACCACAACGAAAGTTTTTATGTGAACTAAATCAATATTGACAGCTAATAAAGTGTGTGGATGCAGTGCGGCTGATAAAACACTAAAAATATACCTTTAGCGCTCTCTTTATCCCTTTGGCTATAACGCTGGTGCTTGTGTCACACTTTTAAAGAAAAATTCATTTTGGCATAACTGTGCATTGTGTTTCGGTATTGCCACAGTGCTTGGTTTTTTGTTTTTGTTTCTTTCATTGCGAACATCCCTTACTACACATAAAATGCTTCAAATTTAATGTTTGCTACTGGAATGCCAGGTGCATTCCTTCCATTCTCAAAATTGGAAAATTAATTCTTAATCTCCCTAAGGGGTTTGGTTGCATATTATGGGCACACTTATTAGTTAATAAGATTAATACATAATAATACATTGATGCCTTTATCTTTACTGCTTCAATACCTAAGCGTTTTTGAGCTTCAAGAAATGCCTACAACTGTTCAGAGCTTTCAACATGAAGATTGGTTTAGCAGGATTTCAATTCTTCACTGCAATCATATGCTTATTGAAAGCCTCTCCACCGATAACTATTCATCCGTCCTTATTTATATGCGTTGTATTAAATACTTCGTAGCTTGTTTATGGCTGTTTCTTGACGAAATGGTTTTAATTTTCTTTACACAAACATCACATGAGAATCTTCCAATCTCCCAATTGAACATCGCTGACTACGTACTTAAACGCCAAAGATATATGAAATAACATGACATGTATGCAATGTACAAACAACCAACCAGATGAATATGCACGTATGCGAAGAATACCACAGTTCCAGTTTTGCATTCGTTTCAACGATAACATCATGATTTAGTGGAGAATTTTATGTACATGTGCTGATAACGTAAAGTGTGTGCATTGTATGTCAGTGGAGTAGTCAACTATGACATTACTCATGTTGATTTAAATTCATACACATACCAACAACTATGTACATGTGTGCTATACATGTGCTATGCCGCACATATCGACCTACTGTGTTGGGTGTATATGGGAAGCAAGGCTTTGCGAAGGTATTTAATAAATATTGAAACACATTTCGTTTGTTTATGAATTAATGGTCTTAACTCTGATCTATGTCTAGTGTTTGTACAATATGCAATATATATATAAATATAACAAAGTTTTTGGTAAACACTTTTTTAAAGGAATATAAATGTTTTTTCATTTCAACCAATTTTCATAAATTCATAAAAAAATTCTTAGACTTTAAATTGATTTGAATGAATTTAGATATAATTTCAATTTTATAGCTTAATGTCACACTTTTATATTATATGTAAAAACGGAGAAGAAAGCAAGTAAAAAATTATGGGGTTTTAGAACTAATCTTACGTACCTTCCAAATCTTTATACACAAAGACCGCATGGTATGTACCTAACCTCTCTATAGTTTATTAATTGTTAATGAACTAATGAGTTAGATTCTGTACCAAATAAAAATTTGGGTAAATTGTAAGCATTTTTATTATATAACCCCGCCCATATTTGGCACATCCATTAAAAAACTTATTATAAATATAGAAGAATTAAATTCAATTTCTGTGACAAATGCGTAAATGTTTATTAACCAAAACCAATTTTGCCTTTTTTAAATAACAATTTGTCTTCATGTACTAAAAATTATATTAAAAAATATCAATATCTCAACATTGAGGGTTCTAACAACAAATGAATACTACGGACACCCGGACAAATGCAGCAAAATTTAGTTTTAAAGTTTTATTATTTGTAGCTATAAGATATTGAAAGTTTCCTTATATATACATCTCGACTTTACAAAGTCTTTTATTCAAAAAACAATAAATAATAAAAAATTCGCAAAAAGTGCTTTCCAAATTAAAATCCCATAAATCATCATGAATTAATCAATACGACAAAAATGTAATTTAACCCAAATATTTCAGGAAAAAAAGCACAGTTGTGAAAAGCAAATTATGGATCAAATTGATTGTGGATGAAATGAACTTTTTGCTAAAGAATTTCGTAATTATGATATTATGTTGTATTACAAATTAATGCAGAGTACATCATCAACTTTCAACTTTAGCTTATATTTCATTGACACCAAAAAATAAAAAGAAAATTGCTTCCTCCTACTACAGTTTTATACAGCAATTGTTCATTTGTTTGTAAGAAGGGAGATGGAATAAAAAGCATTTGTTATTTCCTCCCTCATCCTCACCGTATGATATAAAAAGAAAAAGGCATCTATTTAATGCTAGATGTTGGAGTATGTTTGTCTTTCATTCTTTTTTGTACTTATGTAATATGTTACTTTGTGATAAGTTTGGAGTGTGTATGTGTATGTGTATGTGTATTGTGTACTATTTATTTTCGTGTTGCTGAGAAAATTTATGATCATTGCAATTAATTGTAATTTCATTACATATTCATTACCATGGGTGCGCACAGGTACGTTTTGTAATTACATGCAAGCTAATTAAAAATAAATCATGAAAATGGAGTTTTGCGTGAACATATGTACATATTGTATGTTTCCTAGAAGATAAATTATTATGTTTACATTTTGTTTTTACTGTCGAGAGATATGCAAGGAAAAAACTTACAAACGAATAACTTGGGGATGTCCCCGCTTGCTGGCATTGCATACATTCACATATAACGCAAGGAATTGTTTATTATTTATTGTGTTTTATGAAAATTTGTGTAGGTTGCGATGTAAATACATGTATATGTATGCGTAACTTTTGTCACTTTTTATATCCCTCTTACTCATGTAATGGACGGTGAACTAAGTTCGTCATCTATTTTGCTTTCAGTCTTTTAAATTCTCACAAAGTATATATATTTTTGATGAGAATCAAAAAAAATACCACCACGCCCACTATTATTGATGGTTTTTAATAGAATTACTCTTACAGACACAACAAGTGAAAAACTAAATTTGCCTTAGACCAAATCTTAAACATCCCCCATTTTTATATATAGAAAATATGGGCGTGGCAAATTGTTGATTATATTCTTTTATTGTGTATGTAATATATATAGATTTCTACGTTAAATTTAGAAAAAAAAAACTATAAATAAAACTTTATCGAAATAACTAAAATTTCACTATCGTCAAACACACGGACGAAAATATCGAGATCGAATCAGGTTTTGATATTAATCGGGATATATATACTGTTTAGAGTTTCTGACTTTTTTTTGAGTTTAGCAAACGGAACAACGGAACAGTTGTTATGAAAGGCAGGATTTTGGATTTTGGATTCTTTCATTTACTTTATTCCTCGACATACTGAAAATGACACCACATTTTACAAATTCCACATTCGGTACAGACATATATTATGATCGAACGTAAAACTCAATAGACGCCACGCCCTCAATTACGTGTATCCAGGCTTTTGCCTCAATTTTTCCCTTTATTACTTATTTCTGTTATGTAACTCAAATGAAATTGTGTTGGCGTATAGGTTTGGGTGGATATTATACATATTTGTATGAAGAAACGTTGCATGCTAACCAAAGTGTCGTCTTCTGCTAACTTAATTTCAACGCATTTGCACCAACATTTATTTCAATATTTGTTTAACCAACAGAATCAACTGCACAATACATTACACACACGCGCGCACACACACACACACATCCCTAAATGTAGCAGTAAAAGGACAACAAAAGTTAAAATGAAATGCATCCAAAAATTAGAAAACATTTGCGGGTATAGACACGTGTACGTATATCAGAATCCAACTCAATATAAAGCTATTGTACAATAAGAGACAAAACTGATGTTGTGATGCAGCGATGACCAGCTCGAGTGTGGTACAGAAGGTGAAAGAAAAATGAAATGAAAACAAACTCTAAAATCCAACATAACACCAAGTTACAACATACATACATATATTAATTGTGTACACACACATTCCTGCACTCATACAAAACCTTCAAGTAATTGAGCTCAGAAAAATGATTGCATTAGTTTTACAAACATATAAAAGCCACAAAGAAATGTACACTATGCATGCAAGTGCATGTGCGAAAAAAAAAAAACGAATAAAAAGAAAATCACACAGAGCATAGAAAAGAGAGACGACAGAGGAGTGACGGCGGTAATGATAGAAAAACCAAAACGATACAGTAATAAAATCAACACAGTGTGAAATGGTTAGCCCCCACACACGCACGCACATGTTAATACAAGCAAGCATGTGAAAGTATCAGTAGAGAAAAAAAGAGGAAGTTTATGAAGGAGTTAACCACGTGACAATAGACAGACAAATCGCTGGAGACTTATACGCTACAGCAGCTTAAGCAAATATCCGCTTTCACTTCTCGAACCTTAACGCTTTACTTGTCGTGCTTAAATAGTTTGGTTCTTTTAAAGTCATATAAAAAAACGTGCAAATTAAAGCAAACAAACTTAACGGATATATTGTTCGGGGATACATCACAATGGCGGACTAGATAACAATACAGATGATGGAATAAATTATGCTCTGTATAACTATACAAAAGCACAGAACAGCCACACTTACATATATACAGGGTTAATCTGGCTAAAGCCCCTTGGGTACGCGTTAGTCGTACTTTCGCCATGCAATCTAAACTCGTAAATGTGTAACGATGTGCGTGTATGTGTATGAGGAGCAAATCAAAATGAAAATGACACACAACATATATAACACAATACATATGTACGGAAGACGATTTCTTCAACTTTTATCTCTTTGTTGCTTCACCTGAAGGCGCTCTTTCAATATTTCTGCAATACATGAAGACGTCGTTCTTGGGACAGTTTTCCAAGCTCGCATCTCTACCTCTTCTAATAAGTCACCTTATACATAATTTATGTTGTTGTTATAATCATGATTTTCATGTCAACTGTCAAGTGAAGTTAAGTTGATGGACAGAAACCCTCATATACAATCCGTATAATACAACACAAACAAGACAAACTAGCACAAGCGCCCAAGCATGTCTTATAACCTGAAGGTATACACGTTATAATGACACAAACATGAACCAACTAACTAACTAACTGACTAACTAACTAACTAACTGACTGAGTGACTGATATAAGTATACGAATGGATAATACAACGCAGTGGACAAGCTTGGAGAGGGTAGGTAAGTATAATGAAAAGATAATAATTATAAAGCGGATAAAGAAGAACTGATAAAGTTTGTTGGTTAGATATTAAAAACAGCAACGACAACAGACATTGCAAGAGCATTAAGCGTTTAATAAATATATATGCTTATACATACACACATTCATAGAAGACACTTTGTAAAAATGTGACACTAATAGTAGTTAGTTTTCATTAATGTGTACAATGAACCACAAGACGAGGGAGTCTAATGAAGCGTAACATGATTATTATTGCTGCTAGATAAAGAACAATAAAATGTATGTATGTACGTATGTTACGTATATATAAAATATATATTAAAACTGCTGATAGACTAGGAATGAACAAATTTAGGCAATTATTTAATATGTAATAATAAAATCTGTATATTTTTGAGAAGTTTTGAAATCTATATCAAATCTGTCATGTCCGTATCGGTGTTATAGGGTCTGTCTCTTGTTAGCACTTTTATGGTCGCGAAAATGAAACTTTAAGCTAAAATTTCGCCTCTAAACGCAGACTTCCATTTAAATTGGACAAAATCAATCCAAGACCATACCCACCACATTGACAAAAATCTATCTTACAATCACAAAATGAAATGTGCACATTTTCTAAATGAAATCCTATTCGAATACACATTTTTTTAGATTATATTTAAAATTCTTTCATATTTAGAAAATAGAGAAAGTAGAACAGACGCACATGAATAAATCAATTCAGATTCAAATTCAGATTTCAATTGATCGGTACTTACAAACTTACAAACATACGCATAAACTTAATATACCATAAGCCATAAGCGGTACTGGTTGCAAAGGACTCTGCTCTTTGAATTAATCGAATGCGGTTTTTGCGAGATATGTAACATTTTTTTTTTTTTTTGATTGTTGTGTATTTGTGTGTGGACTGTTGCAATAATTTTATAAAACAATATAAAATAAATCAAATTAAAGAGTATTTTGCATGCAGAGCATCAATTAATTAAAATGGAACAATACTCACTAACACACATACGCACTGTACGCAGTCGACGTTTAATTATAATCTTTGCAATCAATTTATGTGTATAAATATAAAATCTCATTTTTGCACAAATAAATATATATAAATGTAGTCACACACAATAATAAATAATTATATACACAGAGATTTTCGTGTATTTGTTAACAGTTGAAACACAGCCACATTCATAATTTGCCACAGTAGATATTTTGCAGACACTGAAAATTGCTATTGTATCTCATATAAAGACAACACATACAACAACAATAATAATAATAATAATAATAACAACAAACCATATATATACAATTAATGAAACAACTGCTGCATACGCTGCGTGAAATGTTTATTTACAACATACTATACAACAACGCTGTCATATATGCAGCGCACCCAACGACACCTGCTAACCTATAAATGTTTCATTGGCCAACATGTTTGCGCCTGTGTTCGCTCTTGTAACAAAATTGTATAATTAATATATAATGGAAATCGCATGTAAAATTTAAACCGTTTTTTATGAGCGCATCGCCGCTCATTCATTTATGCAATCCAACAAAAATAAATCGTTTTTGTGTCTGCGTTGAATGTTTGGGTGGATGGATAAGCCGTGATGTATAATTTGTGCGTAAACATAATTATTTTTCAAAAGTGTTGATGCATGTGCGTATTAATTAGATGTGATTGTATGGATACGAACTACACGCGTTAGTGTATATATTTGTATGTCAAATAAATTAACTATTGAAACAAAAATAACAAATGTTTGTAATCAAAATCGGAAACTTATTAAACATAATAAATATTCAAATAGCAATCGTTGGCTTATTCAGACGTACAATATAAATACAAGTTTTATACCAGGTATCACCAAACTGCAGCACATGGATACATTTTTCTTTAATATAAATAAATCAATATAAGAGAATTGGAAGAGAGAGGGGGAGAGGAGTCGTAGACCCTGCAAATTATCGATCTAGATCTGTCGCCCCTGTGTCCATTGTTATAGGTTTAAATTTTGATCCATTTTGTTTAAGCACTTCTAATTTCTACACTCAGATTGCCATTTAAATTAGGCAAAATTGCTTTAAAGCCACGCCCACAATTGACAAAAATCGATTTATCAAAGACATTAAGTTGAAATTCCAGTCTTGCCAAGTCCCAAACAATCAAGTTTAAATTATGCTTATACAGCTTAAGTTAACCTTGAAGAATACTTAAAAGTGTAATGTAATAAAATTAAGAGGGCAAGAGAGGCAAGAAAATCAAGAAATTTCGATTTTCAACTTCTTTTTAATCTATGCGATATGGGTGTCAAACGAAAGGGCTTGGTAAATAGAATGTCATTAGCTAAGTGCTATAATTTTAAATTAAATGTAACGGACGAAGCTACGAAATAAAATTTAAAATAATATAATAACTCGTTGAAAAAAAACAACAAGTAGACCGTACGAATTTTATTTTTACACATCCCAGGTTAATATTTACAACGTATGTGTACGTTCGAGAATGTACAAGAGTTAATTTTTTTGTGAACTAAACGACAAGACATAAAAAATATGAAGATTAAGGAAAAAAGCAATTTACGAAATGTTAGAGAATTGCCGCCAATAGAGAGGAAATGGTAGAAAAGAAGGAAAAGAAAATTGGTAATTTTACATTTAGCCAAAAATTGTTATCAAACTAATACATTATTGCTAAATTATGACTTGGGATAACTTCGGATATAAATTAGTGTTTCATGCTGAAAATAAAAGAGCAACAACAACGGCAAGGATAACGTTAATACTTAGAAAATACAGGAGAATTTGTGCCACAAATACTATATGCCAAGAAAACACTAGGAAGTGTACAATATTTAACAACAACAACAACAACAACAACAACAATGTTACAAAGTTGCCAAATATTGCGAAGAGCAACACAAAAGGAATTGGGCAACAAAACAAAGAATAGCTAGATAATAAAGGAATTTTTCATTTAACAAGATTTGTTCGTTCCTCTGCCAGTATGGTACGTACGTTAAGAATAACGAACGATAAATAAGAAATGCGAGTGCCGCACACGTAATTTATGTAACAACCTTTAATTAATTTAATACACATTGTAAATTATCGTTTGTCGTCAATGTATTTTTGGCCGGATGCCTTGCTCGATTGTCTTGAAAATTTTAATTCCTGCAAGCGGCAAATTGGTGTGTGAATGTAGTTAAATAATAATTGCATCGTCACAGATTTTTATTTCTTTTTATTTTATTTTATTTTTTTTTTTTTGGCATTTTATGGTAGTTGTTGCAAGAAGCAATACTATTTATTGTTATTATTACACCAAAGTTATTATAAAATTTCTTGGCATCAATTTCCGACTGACCCAAAAGTCATTTGTCTTGGTCAGAGCGACATGCACACACACACACACGGTCAATTACTGTCTATTAATAGTTATAATGAACTAGGAGTGTAAAATGTGTGAGTGTATGTGTGTGTATATAACTTTAAACAAATTTGTGTCCATTGACCAAAAATCTATTTAAACAGAATATACAGAACAATTTAAAAAAAATGGGAATGTTTGTTATTACAAACTTATTTTACTAAACAAGATAGAAAAGTTCGGTTAAGACCGAACCTTAAATACCCTCCACCTTTTATAATCCCCTAAAAAATAAGTTTCTATTTCCATATTTATATATGTGACTATTTCAAATACTTACGCAAATAGTGTTTTTTTTTAATTATAGGCGTTTGAGTTATTCAATCACGCCCATTTTTGGCACAGCGTTGGATAACGGTACCACTTATAAGTATACCAAATTTCAACTTCGTAGATCAACTTTTGTGGCAGATAGATAGATTTATATTGATGGTGGGCGTGTATGTTATCGGACCACACCCATTTTCGGCACATCGATAAAACTAATATTTATAGATGTACATACTAAATTTCAAGTTTATAGCTTAATTTTTGTGGCAGATAGATAGATTTTTGTTGATTGCAGGCGTGGCTCTTTACCGAATTTGCCCATTTTAAATAGCGATCTGCGTGCATAAACTAAAAGTGACTGTACAAAATTTCAGCTCAATATCTCAAAATTTACGCTCGTGAGAGTGCCAACAACAGGCGGACGTACGGACGCACGGACATACATGTCTAAATCGACTCAGTTTTTGACGCTGATCAAGAATATATATACTTTGTAGGGTCTCTGACGCCTCCTTCTGGGTGTTGCAAACGGAAAAACAAAATTAGTATACCCTCATCACTGAGGTGGAGGGTATAATAATATTGTAGATGGATGGGTTCAAAAAAAAAAAATGACAAGACGCATATGGACAGACAGACGGATCTGGTTAAGTTGATTTGTATTTTAATTCAAAAACGATTCGTATAATTATAGGTGGGCTTAGCACTTGGAGTTTAGACATTAAAAAAAAATAGCACAGGCAGTGTAGAGGTTTTACATACACTTCCCCCTCATCTAAGCACCTTACCGTCAATAGTTTATATCCACTTATATTCACAATTGTAACAAATATGAGTAGGTTTGGCATAAAATTGACAAAACGCCCAACAACAACAACAAAAACAATAATGGATAAATAGCGTCATAACACTAAAAGCTAGATTGTAACAACTATAAAAAAACTATTTGACAACTCAAACTCAGGTGCTTTACTCAACTATACGCTGTAGAAGGAAACATTTTTTTGGTTGAGATAAACTTTTGCATGCCTTTCTATATCAGAAGGGAATAAATCTGGAACTAGATTTGCTGTTTGTATTCACGTTTAACTTACTTATATAAAATGGAGCATATTTCCTTATTATATATATAAGTAACGATTTTTCAAATTTCACCATAACTGTGTCGCTACTTTTAAGGACAGATATCTATTCTTAACAAGATCAACTGAAAACTTTATATTCAAATTTTACAATAAAATAAGGTCTCCTTCAGTAAGTTTTCAAACAGTTGCATAACCTTCAACGAAATGAATATATTGTCGAATCTTAAAAATGTCATAGTTGGAGATAAAAAACAAACACACCTAGAACTCTCATAAAAAAACACCATTGCACTCTGTTTTATGCAAATGTGTGTGCTTGACTCCAAAGCTTGTATAGGTGTACATGTGCATACGTGTACATGTGTTGGAAAGCAGGAAACAGCAAGAGTAAAAGGGAAGAAAAACTAAAAATTTAATAACAAAAATCACGCTTTTATTGCACCCACCACTACATTCATTTAAATATAGGGAGGATCCATCATTTTGTCAAAAGGCATGCAACGACCAAAAGGAGGCGTCAGAGATCCCACAAAATATATATATTATGAATGACTATCGAAAACTGAGACAATTTACCCATGATTTCAGTTTTTATATGCTCATTGTTATCAAAATCGGTCTTGCGACAAGTCCATAGTGTAACAAAAATTGAATAGGGAGCAATTTTCTAAGTAAAAATTTTGTACCACTTATAAAGTATAGAAAATATATTAATATATTGATCCTCTTAGAGAAGCTTTAGTATATCAATGGAAGGCATTCAAGATTTGGACTCAGCTAAATATACAAAAAAATATATATAAAGTGACGTAAAAAAATACTTTTTTGATAGTTTTCCTCTACCGCCAGTAGTTTCACTGAAAACATAAAAATACACTTTAATAGTTTGTTTTCATCACTACAACAGCAAAAACAATAGATTGAACAAGTAAAGATCAAATCTTGAATACCCTGTACTACCATACGTAGCGTGAACACAATTGATTCAATAATAATATAATGTAGGGCCCGTTTTACAAGCTTAAATGATTCTTCGCCTGTCGAACCAATCTCGCCTGTTATGGTAACATTCTTATTTATCGGCGGGTTACCAATCCAAAGCCACACTTGAATTCATATTTCAGCTGAAAAGACTCTTTCAGACTCGAAAATATTATATATCTAATACTCCAAATGGTTTCTAATGCTTTCATCTGATAGTTGCATATGGAGCGATAAAGTTAATATGTCCTTTACCACAAAGGTGGAGAGTGTACCATAACCACCATGAATAAAATGTCTTCATCTGTTCTCCTCTGAATTGAAAAAGAAATTGTGTATGAGAGTGTTTTAGGTCCCATAATATCTGCTGCACTAGAAAATGGGGTAAATATACTAAAACAAATAAGCACCATTATTAAATAATTAATTAGATTTTGATGCATTTATGGTGTTTGTGTAAAGTAATTTCACTCGACAGATACTTTGCGCCAAGTAAACACGAATATATAGTTTGCAAGTAAAATAAAGTGCTTGTACAGATAATAACAAATGATGTCCTTTTAACCCCTTAATATAGTATGTAGAGCTCGTACTCGGGCATGTGCTATATTATACCCAGAGAGACTACAAGCATGCAATCAATTATAAAAACTTGTTTTTATTGTATGTAATACTTAAAAAAAAAACTTTCTGTATATATGTGGTGCACCGTTTGGACAAACAACCCAATTTTATTGCTTTCGTAATTAGATTGAATTGAATTGTGTGGATGTGTGGGTGTGGATGAATTGACAAGCAAAACGAATTATTCGTTAAGCAGTTATTTCTAACAATTCTTTACAACAAACAAATCACAATTTGAAAAGAAACAATCATGAATTGTGAAAAAAAATTTGTGTAAATTTTAATGGTTGAATATGGAACAAGACACTTATTGAATAATAAATCGTTCCACACTGTGAACCATTTACTTGATTTTATAAAACTCATTTTCTGAGAGTTTGTAAATATTGAGAGATTCTAAAAATAATCCGGACACGTTCAAAATTAAGAAAAAAACCTCTTTTGGTGCAGAACCCGACTAACATATTAATCGGAATAAATACTTTATTAGACCATCTATCTATAGCGTAAATTCAAAATGTGGGCGTAGCAGACACCTTATTTATATTGTACTTCTACATTAGATTTTTCATAAGGAATATTTTGTTTTAATCATCACACCGAAAACAATCCCATCCATTTTTTCCACATCAATGGAACAGCTTAGTGTAAATATTTCAAGCAATTTTATGGCTATTTTATTTTCTAGATAATTTTTTGTAGATTATGAGAGAGGCTGTCCCTCGATTTCGCTTAATTTACAGTACGACAAACGGAACAACAAACTTAATGTCAATAGGGAGGCAGATTTTATATGGAAAGTATAAAAGTGGTTCCGTCCCATTTTGGAATATAAAAATTATAGATCAAATAAAAAGAGGCAGTGGTCAACTATTAAGCTCAGTAGCTGTTCTTTAACAAATTTAGGTTAAAGAAATGTTAACATTTCCGAAAATTACTGTTGTGAAGTTTTATATCAGGAGAGAGTATAGCGTGGGCAGGGGTCCCTTTAGGGTTAATTTTGATATCATTTAAATCTAAATATTCCTAGAGGTTCTGTATTACTATCATGCCTCTTCTTATTACATTGCATTAGGTTATGAATCCAACCACATGCTCTCTCTAAGAAAACTTCATAATTCTTAATAAATTTGTAATACTCGTCCTACAATGTTATTCTTTTGCCAAAAACCCTAAAAAAAGTTATGAAATAAAAATAATTCAAACAGTCATTTCGTCTGCTGTAATGCTATTACATGTAGTTTTCATTTTCCAGTAAGCAGGTGCTACTATTTTTACGGTTAACGAACTTTTTACGTCCTTTTCAAATAAAATAAAATAAAAAACAAAAACAAACAAGCGAACAAAAAAATTAAAAAGAAAATCTTACAAAAACTTTAAATTGAAAACTGTCAACGTCTTAATGTTTGTTTGTAACAAAAACAAACACACACAATCACAATAATATATACGTTACGTATAAAAATATATAGACTGAGACTGAGAATATATAAAAGCAACATTATGCCTGCACACTGACTGACAAACTTGTTTTATTATTTCCTTTGTTTCGGTTTTTGTGCATTATCACAACTTGTCATGTGTTTGCGTGTTTCTATGCATTTGAAAGTAAAAATTGTTGAATTTTTTTCCATACATTTCCTTTTCACCTCTATCCTACTCACATACTCACCGTCTCATTCTTGTTATTATTTTGTCATGCGAGATGACCTAAACCGCAACACTTGAAACTGAAAGAATTGGAACCAAACAACGAACATTGTGGACAACTAAATAGAGTGTCTGTCAGGTGGGCTGATGAATAAATGGGAGTTCGCTTGGCTTTTATATATCTCTGCGTGAGAGTTAGTTTTGTTTTTGTGTTTTTATCAAAAAAAAAAAAAAACAAACACTGAATTATGTCAAAACTTTACTTTTGTTGGGTTGACATTTTAAATTATTGTACATTCCAAAGGTATACTAAGTTTGTGGTTCCATTTGCATCATATCCTGCTATAAGTATTCTTTTTTGAATAAATAATATAATATAAAATGAAAACGGACGTACGGACACTCAACCCCAGCATGATAGATAAATTATTGAAAATAAATCAAAATAAATTAATTATCATTAAATATTGATGCATATGCATGTAATGTTATTATAACCGTAACTGCCTGATTATAGGTAAGTGACAAAATATTCATATTAAATCCTTACAAAGCTTTAACACATTGATGCTCTTCCAATTTAATTATCTATTTAATAAGCTCAAATAACACATATTTATACGTGTATTCAATAAAATACTATTAATAGAAAATAAAAAATGGTAAAAATAACAAAAACAATTAAAAGCTGATAAGTGATTATTTATAAATGGATGCATATTCTATACGTATGTAAGATATAAAAAAAAAAAACTCATTTAAAAAACCGTTATAATGAATAGCATGCATCATGGGATACACACCCAAATACATCTGCTAGTGTCGGCAGCATTAGTGCGCTTTATATTTTGAAAAAACAACATTACGAACAACAGCAACACGTACACACAATTGTTGTTATCCTTACTGCTATTGAAGTGTTATCTCTTTGTTTGAAATTATATTCAAAAAGCATGCATATGCTCAAATTATGCGCTTAGCTCTTTTAGTTTAATTATAAACAAAAATCAATTAAAGCTGTTGCCGCATCAACGTTGTGAAAAACAAACAAACATTTTAATATGCGCGCGTATGTGTGTGGCATATGAAAGAGAAAGAAGCTGCACAGTGCATCGACTTTTGATAAAACTCAATAAATAATCGCATCAACTGCATAATTTATGTGTTAATAACTTTATGTGATTTTACATTATAATCAGAATTTATACCTTTTTAAATAACGCTTAACGGAGGATACAAAACAGATTGTAGTACGTTTAAATGAATATACTTATGGAATCGTTTTATAACCGCCATACAACATGGGAATATATTTACCTTATTATTCTTCTTGCTACACCCAGTAGGAGACTTTCGAAACCGCACAATATTTATATATTTTTAATTAAGGCCAAAATCTGAAAATTCAATCCTCAATTACTTAATTAGAAACCCAACAGTTCCACAAATAATGATAAAATCTATAAACTGAAGGAGTAGTCATAAAACTGACTTTGTGTTATATCCATACAGAAAAAGAGATTCTATGGAAAGATTATTCCCAAAATTTCGTCAGAAAATTATAAGAATTGCGAATTTTCGCCATTGAAATATAAATGGAAGGACTTTTAAATCGGATTCATTTAAATTAGGTTCTTCTTTGAAACATACATTGATCGGCAGTTAGACAGACGGACATGGCTAAATCAAAGTGACTGGATTACAATCCTTTAAGAATTTCCTTTTTATCTACTCCTATGCAAAGTGTACTGGTGACAGATTTTAAGTATTAGAAAATTTTTAGAGTGAAGCCCCACCACAGTGCATTTACAAATTTCATGTATGGATGGCATTTAAAAAACCACTTTAAGCGGATAACACACAGACCACTGCAACTTGTTTCAAATAATATAAGTAAAAAGTAAAAATGAGTATAAGCCACCAACACACGCTACAACCAAAATATATATTCCTATTTGGCCGAAAGGAGAAGTGCATATACATACGCAGCAAGATTAGGTTTTTATGCTTTTGGTGACTAATACATACATATGTTTTTTTTTAATATTAAAAAACATAAAAAAGGCCAAGATAATGTCAGAAAAGTGCATATGTGTGACATAACAAAAACTGAGAGATAACTAAGCTGATTCCAGCAA
Source organism: Crataerina pallida (assembly GCA_949710015.1). Taxonomy (NCBI): domain Eukaryota; kingdom Metazoa; phylum Arthropoda; class Insecta; order Diptera; family Hippoboscidae; genus Crataerina; species Crataerina pallida. Next base: position 30,870,356 of record OX453290.1, on the reverse strand, counting down.
CCAAGCGGTTAGGCGGGTTGGCAGGAAATTTATCATGAGATTTAAAAAATGACAATAAAAACAGAAATGTGAAAAAGCCAAGAACTAAGAAAAAAAAAGGGGCTACAGAAAAGTATGTGATTGTGAAAGAATGCAAAAATTGTAACTAAACTGTCGTACACAAAGTTAGAAAGTAAATGGAAAGGAGCTGTTACAATATATATATATATACGCTCAAGCATCTATGTTAGTATGGGTGTAAGTGCATGCGTATACATGAATCTTGGCCAACTGACACAGTGTTAATGTGTAAACTTGTACAACACGTGTAATCTGTGAGTATTATGAAGAGGGGAAAAAATTAAAAACAAGATTTGCACAACAACGAAAAAGGCCAAAACGTGTAAAGGAAGGGTCCGTACATACATACGAGCATTACATATATATCCCAAAGCATTACACCAATGCCATTATGTGAACAGTTCTAATAAGATTCGAGGTTACTTCATTATACGCAACTGTACCTGGAGGATCATAAGATTTATTCTTAATTTTTCTAAATTAAACTCTAAAGGGAATGTGGTTTTGCTTTCTGTTTTTTTCTTTATTTACATTCTAACAGTTAACAACCCATGCAAGCTGAACAAATTAACTTGAGTTTTGTCCAAGACTGCTTTTGTGAACAAAAAAAAAAAAAGAAATAGTTAAATGCAAATCCCTTTTATAGCTCAAGTACGAAAAAAACAAGCAGCTTAAAATATCCTACGTACATAACCTAAAATTGAAACTAAGATTAACAGCTTCATTCAACTGCAGGTGCAACCAATATGATGGCAGCACGTATTTCATTCTTTGATTACTTTTTATATTTTTATATCCTCCACATAAGACAGCGGGCATACTATGTTTGCCATTCCGTTTGAAACTCTCAGATGGAGGCATCAGACACCCCACAAAGCCAATATAATCTTGATCAGCTTTAAAAACTTAGTCAATCTGTTGTAAAGTATGAGATATTGAGCTGAAATACACAAACCTTTATTTGCAGTTTCTGCAGAAGGAGCTCTATTTTGTGTGGAGTGTCGGTCTCTTCCATATACAAAACTGATACATGAGATAAGCTTCATTAGTCAATTTTTGAGCAAACTTTTATTGAACTGTAACATATTGTTAGTTCTCTCTTTCTCTTGGTTGGTAAAGTTTTTTTATAGATTTTAACAGAAATGCTTGTAGTGTCGAGATTAAATTCTACTGTTATGATAGTGTGTGTGTGTAAACTCTCTAGTGCACCATAAATACTGTAGGTTAATGTTTCACTTTTCTGCAAGAAGTTTTGAGCTACCTCAACCACTCCCGGCCCCTTTCCGCTTATTGTTTGTGTACATCTTTAAGTATCTTTAACTTTTTCGTTATGAACATCTAGGTACATGGTATATATTGGCTGATTCAAATAATTCTTTTCTCATAAACTTTCGTACTGAGCGCTACAACATTGTGTTCATATTTATACATACATACCAGCCATACAGTTTTGTTCTGTTGTGGCGCACAAAATTCAATTTGAGGTTTTTCAGGTTAATTAATTATAAAGAACGTTTTATTGTTTTGTTTATATTCTGTAACAACTTTAATTTTAAAAAAAATTTCAACCGCACTGAAAAACTTCTCTCCACTTAGCTAATAAATTGTTATCCAAAAATTGGCAAAAAATTACTCTGAAACCGAACAAAATTTCAAATATTTTTTGATTAAGGGAAGTGCTCATTCAACTGGATGCACAGTTTCACTGAAATGTCATGAAATATTTATGAGTGAATGTGTACCATACAGTAAATAAATAAAAAACCAAAATCAAAAATATCTTCTCCGTAGTGGGCGGGGCATGTGTCTAATTACACTTTTTATTTATAGCATAGTATAGTTTTTTTTTTTTTGTAACTTGTGGGCGTGTGCGTTAACCCATTTTTGGCATGTCATTGTGGTCTTGCCTTTCAAGCGATTTTTTCCAATTTAAGTGGCGAACAACTTACAAAAGTTCTAAATTTCAGCTTTACATCTCAAAATTTGCGCTTGCGCACCCGCCTGAGGTTTGCAAACGCAATACCAAACTTAGTATACCGCCATCAACTTTAATTTCGAACCCTTATGGCACACTTGCCAAGTTTTGCCAACTGAAAGTAATTTCAAGTCTCTGTATATCTATATATGTATTACGCCAGGTACCGACGCAGATGTCTGTACTTCACTTTCTGCACCTCCATTAACCACTTAACAGAAAAAATGCTTTCTTTTCTTGCCTCTCTCTCGAGTGTTATACGATTAATGTATGGTATATGAATAGCCGGCGATGCACACACATACATAAGCAAGTGTTTGCTCACTTTTATATGTCATAGAGAGTTCAAGGTAAGAGCGATAGTCCCATTTGCAATTCCATGTTAAAATTACTCATCCGCGCACATACACATACATAGTTGTGTTTGCTACATTTGTGTTTTCCATTGGAAAATTGTGTAAACAGAGTAATGAACGACCCGAACACTTACACACGTACACGTACGAGCATTTAGACGCTAGATAAATGTTCATGCTATTGCATTCTTTTTTTTTTTTCACTTTTACTGTTGGGACTAAACTCTCGCTCCGCTTCACCTCAGCACAGGCCGGTCGTAAGTATCGCTTTGTTATTATACAAACGACACAGACGATGGCGTTGGTAAGAGGTCGAGTGTACCTAAGCGTTGAACAATATACGCCTTCAGCATACAAGGAAGAATCTAATTAAGAGGAGACTTGCTAATAGCCTTTGCTTATGGGTTAATATTGTTGTATGAGAGAGTATCGCACTACATTTGTTTAGTTAATTATAGAAGATGTGTTTTTGCACCAACGTTCAGCTGTAATATCATGTAAAAGTAATAATAAGTAAAATGAATATTTTGTCTACATACGTACTAAGGAGTTGAATTCTTGAATTCTCTTGAACAGAAATGGCTGAAAGCGTTAAAGGCTGAATAGAAAGACTTTGGAAGAAGAGCATTTGCATAAACTAGTTGTATTCTTATACCCAAATCATCACAAAGTCTGCTTTTATTAACATTAAAAAATATGTTATATTTTGGAGATGTTGACCTGCTTTTTTGTACATAACATTGTCACACCACTATACAAACCTATACCTATACAAATCACACGTAAAGTAGAGTTTTACAGCGCTTTGTTTCCTTGTAGCATTTATTCAAAATATAAATATTAACTTTGTGTTTTTCTCGTTTACACAATATTTGTAAACTTATTCAATTATTGTGTTAGTAATTAAAGTTTTGCATGTTATTCTGTAGCAAAAAAAAATATACAAATTATATTCATTTAATGTTATCTATAAAAAAAGAAATCGCAATCAAAATATAATTGTGTGACGTGTTTATAAAAATAATTGATAAAGAAAACAAATGCTTAAAACCAAACAAAATGTTGCTTTCTTTTAATCAACAGCGGTTAATAACTTTTCATAATAAACTTAATATGCAACATTCATGTAAATATATAGACCAATACAAGAATTAAAAGCATACACGCTTCTAATCTTTTATAAAGAAAAAGTGGCCGTAACGGGCACCTGATTAAGCCTTGTAAAGTTTATCTTTCACTTATCAACTCACAAATCTTTTTTAGTGTTTAATAAGGTTTTTCGTTGATTTTGTAGGAAATTTATCTCTGCTACGTTTATATATTCTTTCCTAAAAATGCTTAATTTTATGTGGACAGACAGACACATTTATATTAGTATCATGTGGCTTGTTTATGTCGTGTACACAATAAATTTAAGTGAAGTTAATAACATGCTGCTTAAATGTCATTTTAAGTATGCATTTTATATATTTATTTATAAGTCTTCAACATGTAAACGCAATTACAACACAAGTATATAAATGAAAAAATTCATTTTAAACATTTAACTTGGTAAATAACTGAATCAACCATTCGCAAACTATTGTGGACATGCAATGTTGTGTACTGTGTTTTGTATGTATTTATTAACGTGACTGTGTTGTTGTTTTTTGTTTACAATAGGCCACTGACCTGACGTTAATATTACAATGAATTTGCGCTTCGATCAAGTAATGTAATTAAACACATAAACTTAAATGCGATAGTATTAATAGTAAGCCTACTACAAACTACTGGCGAACGTCAAAGTAAGCCAGGCAAAGATGGTTAGATAATTAACCACGTTGTGGTTGGTACTTGTTGATACTCTTAATGTCAAAGTTCATATATTTATTTATTTGCTTATGCTTCGCATAAACAGCGTTACCTTCTTTACGGGAATCTACCACAATTTACACGCTGCCTAATTAACCATAAACGTATTCTAATTGTATTTAAACAAAATCATTTCATAGGAAAAGTACTGATTGTGTTTTTTATTTATATAAAATGTTATTTAAATAAAAATCTAAATAATTTCCCTAATAACAGTACACCATCATGAAATACTTAAAATCAGTTTCTGTTCCAACCAATATTTGCCACTTAAAAGTAAAGTTAATAACATCTTGCTGTTTACCAAGTTTTATGCAAAAGAATTCTTTGGGCAATATTTTATTTATATATGTACATATGTATGTTTCCATTCAAATCCAAATAGTACCCTGTGAAATCCAAGGCACAATGCAGAATATTTAATTGTTTTCTATTGTAACACTCATACGCTGCGTGACACCAACCACAATTTTGCCATAGACGTGTATTTAGTATAATTAATATTTATTCGCTTTTGCAACATTTTCCTACAAATTCAAATCTGCATTTATACATGTGTATATAAATACATAAACAAGATCTTAGCATAATAATTATTATTTAGACTAATAGATTGAACGAAATTTGGTTAAGGCCATTTTTTAAATATCCTCTATACCTATATACAAAAAGTGAAAATAAATAAAAGAATTACAGAAACATTATGACGCATCTAAATAAATATTTAGAGTGTAACGGTATTTCAAAGTGTGATCGTTATCAAAATAATCATTGTCTCTTACCTGGCTTAAAACCATCCGTATGTTCGTGATTTTTGCAGACTTGTAAAAATGTTAAAAACAAACCAATATGGAAGAAATCTCTCAAGAGCTTCATATTGTACTAAATTAGAATTATTTTACGTTGTTTTGTTGCCAGCCACTCTGCCTGATGCCTTGATTCTGAGTTCTTGGGGACGGTTTGTTTATATTTATTTATAGATATTCTTTAAAGTTTGGTTCTTTACAGCATCATCTTTACAACGCAAAATAAATGCATAGGATATGTTTAGATGGCTATTTATAGCAAATGCTAGCAAGGATTTAATTTTACGTTTTATGAATTTTTCATTTCCTCTTGATTACATATTTATACAGTTATGTTTTTATATGTTTCAACTATTACGTCCAACAAATTATCCATTCACTTCATTATTCGCCATCACTTTGTGTGCGCTATTTTCTAGATGCTTTCATTTTGCATAATTTACACGTATTATAATGTTTTTATTCTTGTTATTGCTCAAATGACTCGTTTAGTGTTATTGTTGTTGTTACTGCTGTTACTTTTGTCCATTCATTGTCAACACAGCCATAAAATATTTGCATTTGTTGTGATTGTTGTTGTTGTCGTTGTTGTTGTTGTTTTAATTCGTTTTCTTCTTCTAGCCATTTGTTATGATTAGTGCCGTTTACAAACAGCAACAACAACATTGATGATAACAAATTTCTCATTGCTTTATATACACACAACTAACAACTAACAATACCAGCCAGCATCGTCATTACGACCATTATATAATATTACGTTGCGCAATATTGGCGAAGCTTTGGCACACATCTTCTACACTGTAATTAGGACAAAAAAAAAAAAAAACAAAGAAAAATAGAATTTTTAATTATACACAATTTTCATTTTCATTCGTCTTCATTTATTTTCATATCTATATATATACATACAAACATATTCATAATCGTGTTAAATATTGTAGATGCACAGACAATCTCTGTCTGTATATAATGAACTTTAAACAGCAGGATTATAAGAGAGTTATCAATATAAATACTACATATATACATATATGTATATGTATGTGTAACTTTTTCTTTTTCTTAATAAAAACGACTTTCCGGATAATAAGTAGCTCTTTGTTCCATTATAGTACAATAAACTTTATAAACATTGAAAGTCTTGTTGCTAAATAATAAAAACCTGTTGCTCTACAGCTATATGGAATAATGTCAGTGAACATATATTTAATATTACTTAATTCTATTCAAGGCCATTAAACTTCAATTATGTACATATATAAGGCTTTTACATTTTTAGTTTCTGTACACACGTTGTTATTTAATTATGCCAAAACACATGAAACGTTAAAACAGGGGCGTACAACAATTGAAAAAACAAGAATTTTTTTAAGAAATTTTCCGTATTACTTATAAAATGTGAACGATATTTGACTTGGGAATATTTGACAAACATTGACAAAACGATTTTATTGTTCATTTTAATATAATTTTATTTAATTATATGTTTCCTAATGACTTGAAAATTACATAATTTATGTAAACATTTTCTTTTTTTAATTAATGAAATTAAATTATCTCAGAACCCTTATTCATTCTTTAAAATAGTTACATTAGTTTTATAACTTTCACCACCTTAACATTATAAATCCATGAAAATCTCTCCTTATTTAAGTAAAATGATGACTTATTAGTCTATTGATTAATGTTAAACTTAAAGCTGTCTACTCATGTGCTTTCGCTGTTAGTTTATGAGATGTTTTCCCAAATATTACAAACTAATTTCTGTATAATTATAGATTTAAAACAAATCCTTTTATGTTCAATTTCTTTTGTAATGGATCAAAATTTCGATGTTATATGGGAAGAATTTCAAAAATTGTTCAATCGAGCAGGAAATTGAAAATTACTTATAATTGAAAATTTTCGTTACTTAGCGACGGGTTATGAGGTCTACACAAAGGGGCGGGTGGACGCAAGGACATTAGGGTGTAGATTCCTTCCACTGTAAACTATAGTTGAGCTTTTTAAAAGTTATACGAAAAGTATGTAAATGATTATATGTATTTGGAATTTTTTCCAAAAAAACGTCGAAATTTAAACAATTGCATAGAAATGTGTCCTAGCTAAAGCGATCCGTACAAGCGTACGTATGTTACCTACCTCATTGTGTTGGATGCAATGCTTAGTATAATATACCGTAACTAAGATGGGATTTATAAAGAAAAAAAAAAAAAGCTTTATAAAAAAACGAACAACTCACTACTTATACTTAAAATGTAAGAAAAAAAAAAACGTCAAGAAGACTATTTGTTTGTGTTGATGCCAAGAAAAAATCTATTTGTACTGAAGGTTTTAGTGAGCACAACAGATTTTGAGCAATTCTCAACAAATTAGCACAACTGTACACATAAATAAGCACAAAACATGTATAAACACTTGAATTACATGAACTTAAGCGGGACCTTTTCAAGTTGCAGTCTACAGATCGTTTTATTACCAGTAATGTGTGTGTGCGTGTATGTGAATGAAAGACGACAAAGAAAATTGCATGTAGACACCAACACACTTACTTAAGCTCATACGCGTTTACTAAACTTAACTGCTTTTAGTATTAAAATGTATGCAACGGGATGGTATGAACGGTATGGTATAAATTGTATTTAATAGGTGTCACAGTGCATCACGTATAAGCAACACAAACTTTGCATGTACTTTCTAAAACTTGCATACATAAACACACACACACACACATACACTATCATCATAAAGAGTACAAAGTATTGGGATGAGTACGCTTTACTAAAATAAATGTTAATGTAAAATAAATCGAGAGCGTCTTACTTGAAAATATGCTCAAGTTTTTTTTACGTACTTATGTGTGTGCATGTGCATGTGTAATAAAAGGCGACACTCGCAAGAACTTTTCACCAACAGTTACTTCAAACTCATTTATGTATGAAAGCACATAAACAACTTCACGTTAGTATAATACTTGCGACTAATATATAAATCAAAAGACATTCTCTTCACTTTTGCGCTTGCCATTACTGTTGCAACTATATTTTAACATTTACCGCAAGAAGAAGAAGAAGAAGTAAAAGAAGTGTAAATATAAAATGCACGCAAATTGAGTAAAACACTTGCCAGCGAGCATAAGTGGTTTGTGTATATACCCGCATAAACGTGAGTTTCGAGGGGGAAACTGCAGTAAACTCGTTCACAAACACACTTCAAAACCATTTTTAAAAATCTAGCTGGAAAATTATGCAAATGAAACATGAGTATTATTGTAGAAAATAACATCAATTAGTGGTGGCAACATGTAAAATACAACGAACGGGAATAGTACAACATTATAAATGCATATAAACAAGAAAATAGGGACAAATAATAATGAACAAGAAAAAATATTATGGAAATTACTTAAAGCTTGTAGAACTTCTTCTTTGTGGAAAAACAAACAAGAAACAATAAAAATAAGAAAATAACTAAAAAAAATTAAATTTGGCTTGAATGTGACAGAGGGCATGACAAGGAACGTTAGTTATTACGCCTTAAACTACGAAACGTAGTATGCATTACTTTAAAAGTTGAATTCTGAGTGAATACTTTGTAAATGTTATTTGACCACGCCCATTTTTACCACAATTGATTGGTTAATTTTTAATAAATGGACATTTCAACTTCATAACTAAATTTTTGTGTGGTAAATTTTCGTTGGTTGTGGGCGTGGCTGGTAAACGATTCAACTCGCTTTAAACGGGGCACTCTCCTTAAGGATTAAAAATATTTATACTAAATTTTAGACCCATACCTTAATTTTTGTGCCCATTAGCGTTGGTCAAATTGGATGAAATCTGTCAAGTGCCGCGCCCATAATTGACACAAATCTTTCCATCAGCTACACAGTAATCAAAAATTTAACTATTTTATACTTTTCAGGTAAGAAAGAGTGTATGCTAGGTTCGTTAGTCCACTACCATTAAACGCATACATTATAAGGTCGTCCAAGTTTTTACAAAACATTTCTTTCCAATTTATTGTTTGTTTTCATAATCCAAAAAGTTACATTTCCATACATCCACGAGTGAAACCGTTAATAAATGAAAATTTAAATCTTTAAAGTATTCTAAACGCATTTATACTAAATGTTTAGATTGGTTTACATACCAAAGAAGGCGTTGCAACATGTTTCCCTATAACCATCAATCGTATTTGTAGCGCTTTACATTAATTAAACTAAAAATTATACCGAGTGCCCGAATAAGTACTCCCATATAGATGTGTGCATGTGCGTGCGTATTCAAACATATGTAAATTGTCCATATGGTAGCAAACACTCGATCGACTCGAATGGTACATACATTCGACATTCGTTCCATTCAAGTAACAATAAAAAATATTTGCATTCATAAGCACAATTTATATCCAGTTTCCGTTCCGCGGCCGTTGTTGTTATTGTTAACCATGTGCTTGATATATGTACGTACTTACACATAATGTTGCATATGCACTAGTACATAGGTACATGTTTACATATTGCATATGTGGATAAGCGTCGAGTTTGGTCAGTTTGCACCACAACGACATAAAAGAAAATTCTTGTTTTCCACATAAACCTAAAAACTATTGTTGAAAAAAAATGCTGCGAATATGAAACCAACAACAATTGTATTGAATAACAACGCGTTAAATGTTGGCGCACACACTCGCATAAATGAAAATGGCATGATATACGAGTATGTATCGTATGTGGAAAATGTACATCGATACATAAAAGTTGAGCACAACTTTTACACAAACTTGGCTCCCTCCATGTTCATAATTTATTTATTTTATTTTATTTTACTTTATTTATGTATTTTGCTCTTTTTTTCCAAGGGGTTGAAAATTTACTATAACTCGAAAACCTTTGGCTTTAACATTGACTAAAACCAACAACAACGACTATTACTACTGACCGTCTGGCTGTCTCAGCACAAGACCTATCCGATTGTTTGTCAGTATAGTTTAGTGGCTGAGTTTATTTATGCACGTGTATGGACGGCCACATGTATTGTTTACAAAACTAATGTGTGTGTGTGCGTGTACTGCGGTTTGGGTCATTATTAAATTGTGTGCAACAATAGCTTTAGACGTTGAACGCAATGCCATTTTGGTAGCGCGAGTGAGATATCATTGCATTGCACGTGCTACTGTCATGCAGAGAGGGCACCAGCCAGCAAGCAACTGCATTCAGTTGCATTTTGGTCACTTAACAACAACCACAAATTCAATGCAAAATACCACGCAGCTTGAAAAACAAAATAAAAAAACAAAAAATAAAAAAAGTACGCACCAAAGCAGTTACAACAACGACTGAAAAACAGAAACCAAACATTTAATGCTGGTAGGTTGCTTATAGCAATAAAACCGCGAACTGCATTTTGCAAGCAACAAAGATCAGCAACAACCAACACAATGGCTCATTGTTTAAAGCTATCGTGCGCGAACATTATTGAATTTCTATATAAATGGTTACTCATGCATACACAACTTATGCACACCACCATTGTGGTTGACATGTGTCGGGATACGTTCTTGAAAATTTTGCAAATATTTTATTTATAAATCTGAGGAATACTACAACGCATTGATATCCCAGCAGTTTTTCTATGGTGTTACATTTATGCCGCATGGAACTGCTATCATAAAAATTAAAAAGACATATACAAACAATAACGTAGAATACAAACAGACGTAGTCTAAGTCAGTGGCCTTTCCTCTGATTTGTAACGGGTTAGGCTTTTGCTGCTTCCCACCTATCGCCGTCTTTCACGTTGATGAGAAATTCTGCACAAAAAGCATTTTTTTATAAATCGTTTTACAATTTTGCCTATTTTTGACTCGTCAATGGAAGGACTATGTATCAATCTATGTGGCTTCATTTTTGTTTTTGATAGAGAAGATTTTGTCAGTTGTTGGCGTAGCCGTAAACCGTTCTTACCCTATATATTTAAAGATACGGATTCTAACGATTTTTTTATAAATTGTTATGACTCTGCCCCCTTTTAGCACAATTATGGTTGGACATAGACATTTTAGTGGCTAATATAAAGTCTTTGTTGATTGTGGGCGTGGCAGATAATCAATTTTTTTCTATTAAAATTAAAAAATAAAGAATATCAAAGTAAGAATTGCATTTTTCCACAAAAGGCTTTCTTTAGAAAAGATCGTTATATGGAGAAGGGCTCTAAATTGAGTCCTATTCTGAAACATTTTCAAGAATAATTGTTTTTTAGCTAAAAAAAAAATGTCTATGAAATAGTACCAAATTTAATAAAAAAAAAAAGGATCAAAAACAAAACTAAATCGATCAGTTTAAGGAAAAATGAGTCTTGCTTTAGTTCATTGTAAAGAGTGTAAAAATGTAAAATGTATGTATCCATTAACTCTCTCTCTCTCTCTCTCTCTCTCTCTCTCCCTAACCCAAAAGAAAAATTGAAAAGCGCTCCTCCCCAATCCATTAATTTACCATCGCGTTCCATTTTTAAACACTTTACATAAAACTTTCCGTTTTCTACTTTAAATTACTGCATTAATAAACTAACTGCAATAAAAACAAAGCGAGCAGGCAAGCTATCTGTTTTTGGAAGGAAATCCCACTTATGCTAATGACTTTCTCCATAGTGCACTGCAGTAAAAAGCCTACATTACGATAATGGTGATATCATTGCATTTAGAAAATTATGATACTAATAAAGATAGTAATGGAAAGAAAGTGTACAAAAAGCGAAATGCAAAAAGTGGAAAAAACGGTGCAGTCATTCAATTTAACACCAGCGATAATCATATCAGCGCCCCCTGTACAGCTACTAGGCAAATTGTCGACAAATTGTAGACAAAGAGACCGACCACCTGAATAGTGCTATAAAATAAGGCCATAGTAGTAGTATTTAAGCTTACACAAGCACATGCACACACACACACTCAAGCTATTCATGCTGAAATATTTAACGCATAAAGCGCATAGGGCGCTTAGGGAAAACCAAAATCGTTTTATCATAATGCGATATAATTTTCTCTCTTTCTTCCGTAGTATGTACTACCTGTGTGTGTGTGTGTGTGTGTGTGTGTATTCGCGTATACATATGTGTACGCGTATAATCATTTGTTTTTTGCACGATTTTTTAACGTACTTAACATAAAACTGTCATCTGCATACAAAAGCATAGAAAAAGTGCTGAGGGCAACATATCAAGCGGGAGACAGGAGGGACATACTGCATCACCACTGCATGCTTTACTCTGAGTTTCGGCTTTCTGTACGGTTTTGTGTGTAATTGTTCTAAGACTCGTCGTCACTGTTATTGTTGTTGTTTGGTGGTTTTATGTTGTCAATGTAAACTATTTGAAGGGATGTTCAAAAGTAGCGCACACCCACACATACCTACGTACACCTACGTATGTATATTTAGTGGTTTGTATTGCACCTGCTTTCAGAGCATTTTAAACCCACGCTAATTCCGGTGAAAAGATGTGGCAGCAAAAACGAAAATGAACACCAAAAAAAAAAAAAAAATTGAGAGCAACAAAACATCACTGCTACATTAATATTGTATGGTCTACATATTATATGAAGAAGAGAACGACTGAAGCCGGAAGATGGTGAAGGGGAACTGTTCACTCTTTTTGGTAGTGGATGGCATGTGATTCTCAAAGCGTTGCCGATTAAATCTTTAAAAAGGCCACAGAAGCATCAAACTTCATATAATAATAATATATATTTTATATGCAACTCTTTGCGATGAGCCTCTAAAGAAATAACAAAGTAATGCACATTATACATGAAGTGCGATAGAGCGAGAAAGAGGGAGAGATATAGAGAGCGGGAAAGCTGTTGATTGTAAAATGATAACCAAGCTTAAAACGAACAAACAAATAAACGGAAATATTTGCAACGGATGAATTCTATGCCAACGGAAATTGATGCAAATCCTGATGATAAGAAGTAAACACTCCGTTTATACATGGAAGGGATAGAGAAAGTGGAATGAAACACGAAAGAGAGAGAAGTATAGATGAAAAGCGTAATATTGCGTATGTACAGCATGCACACGTACTTGTGTAGGTAGCCGCACTGCCTAAAAGCCTGATAGTTATAATAGTTGTTGTTTAGTAAAAGGGGCGTTGTTGGTGTTTGATTTTTTCACTTTTTTAATCTTTTTTAATAGTAATCTGTAGGTGGTTGCTTTTGTCCAAACCGAGCATAAACCATATTACTTTTCGTTCCGCGCTCATATTTGTTTATTCATTTGTTTTTAACTTGTTTTTGCTGTTTTTGTTGTTTTCCCCTCTGGTGTTAGCTGGTGAACAGCTTTTAATGTCATCATTTATATTTTTATAACCGTTGCTGGTACTTTTTATTTATAAATAATATACATAAAAATTTATAGATTTTTTTTTTTCTTTTTATTACTTTCCCGTTAAGCTTTTATATAAATTACTTTTTAAAGGCATCGTTACTAAACTGTGGCAAATAGGAAATAAGCTTAATTGAAACAAGTTAAAAGATGTATAAAAAAAACTGAATTTTAAATAACCTTCACATAAACTAATTGTGGGCGTGGCAGGCCGCGTATTAGGCCTTGTAAGTGAGAACTTACATGTTGGACTCTGCACAACTTCCGGCCTTGGTAAATTGTGAGCATATCTGTTATCCGACCATGCCCTTTTTTGGCACATCAAGTGGAAAACCTAATATAAATAATTGTACCCTGCACCATTTCATATCATTAATTCGAGGTTGTATGCATAACAAGCATAATAAAGAAGATTCATTGACGTCAGAGATTCCACATATTATCAATATTCTTCGTAAGCATTCAAAGTTTGATATGATTTAGTTATGTCCGTCCGTGAATCTATCTATCATTTGTGCTTGTAAATTTTTGCCATAATAACGAACAATTTTAAATAAATATATTTTAAGTTCTTTATGAAGGATGTTTCTTAAATTGAACAATAAACACGCCCACAAGCAACAAAAAACTATCCGTCAGCCATAAAAATTGAATGTGGATATGAGTGGCGGATAGGACAACAGACACACCAATATTTTACAAAAACTTTTTTTGATTGGCGTAGGAGACCCTGCAAGGTACGTAACTATTAAATAGTCCATGTCTGCAGTTTTTTTAACCTGACCGTGTGCAGGTGAGTGTGTGTTTCTTTTGGTATGCGAGCAGATAGTGTAAAAGTTCATGGATACCAATAGACAACTGTTGGCATGCCCAACTTAAACACAAGGCTGGATTTGGCTTCACCCATATATATGCCTACGTACTAAAATGCACACATCCTTGCCGTATGTGTGTGCATCGTGATCCATAAATCAATTCAAACTTAGAAGAAACGCTGTAATTATAAAAAATATATTGACATAAGTAAATACTACTCAGGAATATCCGCCAATATTGCTGATTTGGCCTGAGCCAAATAGAGCGTTTTTCCTTCTTTTATATGTATAGTAAATAAATATTATTTATAAATATAAAATGATAACAATAGTCCAACTTACATAACAGAGAGAGAGAGAGAGAGAGACAGGGAGGAAAAAAGCCGCTCGTTTATTTAAATCCATAACACGGATTATGCTCTTGGGAGGAGAATAATGTATAAATCATTTGTAAAATGAATCGAATTTAAAACCTTTATGAATAAAAGAGTAAATGTACAAAAACAAACACACATCTGCATGCATGCATGCAGTGTATTTTAATCCATTCAAATCGTAACATTGAACTCGACATGTCTCAAAATTTATTTTTAAAATGGCAAACAATCCAATTTAATTCAATATCAACCAAAGACTTAAATATTATTTTTCAATTCTAGTCAACACAAAAAAAAGCAAATAAATAAAAAACCTTCAAACTCAATTGAAATTGAAATGATACATACCCATATAAGTGCATATAGAACAATTATCTAAACTTTGTTATTATTGACATATCCTACACACACACATACATACATAAACTGTGATAGGAAATTGTTCACAGTCAACCATTTTTATTTATGCAGCATAAACGCCGTATGATACCTAACTACATACATATGCAAAATTCACACATATACATACATTAATAAATACAAACTAAAATAACACGCTTTCATATGCAAAAATATTCAGACTTGTGTTTTTTTTTTGCGGGGGTTTAACGTTAACACGATTTCATTTTAGTTTTACTGAATCGCTATATAAACACAAACGTTTGTTTCTATGCACACAAACCAGAACAAAAAAAAGAAACCAACAGCTTCCTGGCTGATGACTGATATACGAGAGTGTAGTTTATAATCCATAAAGTGAGAAGGAGGGACCGGGCAGGAGGGATAACGAGTTGTTTTGTTTTAATTAACTTGCATTGTCACACAAATACAACATGCAGCATATGCTGCTTTCCTTAGCCATGTCAATCAGTTGTTGCCAGTACATGGTAAACATACAGGTTGTATGCATAAAAATTTAAATGCTTTTTATACTAAA
Organism: Crataerina pallida; assembly: GCA_949710015.1. Lineage (NCBI taxonomy): Eukaryota > Metazoa > Arthropoda > Insecta > Diptera > Hippoboscidae > Crataerina > Crataerina pallida. The sequence goes on along the minus strand of OX453290.1, from coordinate 30,854,790 downwards.
ATGAAACGTTGGCTGAAGTTTTTTTGTCAATTTTTGTTTAAATCTCTTTTATTTTCTTTACGCCCCGGTACGGGTATACTTGAAATTAATGCCTCATAATATTGATGATGATGCTTCTGCTGTTGCCTTCCATTTATATTGTGTCTGTATGTGGCCCTTATGTCTCCATTTTCTCTATTCCTACACACACTCACACACACACGCATATATATATATTTACGATTACAAAGAAGAAATATCTGCATTGCACAAAAGCCTCTTCTTCTACTTCTTCTTTCTCCTCATTTTACTTTCTGATACAATTTCGTCATAAAGTACATTTTCAATCACTTTGTGTATTTTTTAACAGCAAAAGAAAAACTTGTCTGTCTTCGTGAACGGCTGTCTCCGTTACATGTAACATCTAAAAGCTAGCAGGCAGGCCCCATGTACACGAATATGTTTTGTTAGTTGTTGTGGTACTTTTGCGATACGAAAATGAAAAGCATTCCATGCTTGTTTTCGTCAAAGCAATGGCATGCCACATATGTACCCTGTGTGTGTGTGCATGTGCTTGTATGAGTGTACGCATAGACAATCGATCAAATCAAGTGGCCCCACTTAAATGCCACCATTCACTCTATGTAAACGAAATCTATAACGCATCAACGTTTTAGTGAAATAGTGTCATCCCAGGTGTGAAAGGGTTCACCGGTGTATGCTTTCTTTCACTTCACTTTTTCTTCCGGAATTTTGACAATACCCGACAAGTAGTTTATGGAAACATAATAGCTCGCAGCATAGAAGGGATTCCATTTTTAATACAGTACATAGCAGAAAAGGGATTTCACATTTGCCTTCTGCGAACTTCCTGTGTCCCATGTTAGGCTCAGATAACAAAAAATATTAAGAAGTGCAAACGTTTGTTGAACCAATAAAATGGCGCGCTTCAAAAATGTTGAATAATAAGTAATTTGTCAGTGATTGCAAGGACCCGCCATAAAATAAGGCGTATTTTAAATCCACACTGTCAGATACATGTAATAATTCAAGCACTTAATTGTAAATAACATTCATTACAAAGCGTTGTCAAGATTTTTAAACGAGCTTTAATTAAAGGAATCACTATAAAATACCGTATGATTGCCAGAGCCATCAGCACTGTTCAATTCTATCAGTAGATCACATCAACTCTGAAATAAAACTATAACAACAACAACAACAACAACAACATAGTAACCGCAAACAGGCTGGCGAGCAATCAACCACTAATGAAAAAGTCTTTTATGCAGACACATCGAGACATGTGCACTTACAGTATGTACATATATGCGTAAATACAAACATACAGATGAAAAGCAGCACAGAAAGATGAAAAAAAAAACAGAAAATGGTTGTTTTGAAAGCTAAAAGCAAATAAAAATCTTTCACAAAAAGCAAAAAAAGGAATTGAAATAGAGATAAAGATGAACATTCATATGCATAAATAATTAGAGTGCAGCATGTGCAAAAAAGAAAAAAAAAATGGAGAATCCAAAAAGAGCATAGTCTGCGTTGGTGGAGAACTTATGACAAACAAAGTAATTGAAGCAAAGTGCAAAGGAAGTCAACAAAGTAAGCAACTTAACTCAAACAACATAAGAATGAGGTGTAATTTTTAAAACTACAATGAAATGTAACTTTCTCAAACTGCGCATAGGCATTTTCACAAAGCATGTTTTGTTAACATCAAAATACTAATCATCTTGGACATGTCCATCCATCCGTCTATTTTTCTGCTGTTAAAACTGATGGTAATAAATTTTGCGATATTGGTTAAAAGCCCCGCCCACAATCGTCAAAAATCTATTTATTAAAATTAATCTATAAAGATGAAATTTACTCGAAATATTTGCTAGCCTGAAATGTTCTCCGCCTTCCCCACAATTTATATAAATAATTACTTGACACCGAATCTTACTTATTACTTGATACGTAACGTAAACTACAGAGAGCATAATCATCTATCTGCCACACCTACTGTTTATGTAGATGTAAAGTGTAGTTACGATAAATTTAATCTTATTTAGGAATCCACGCCAATTGATCACAATGTAAAGAAAATGTTCACCAAGTCGAATAACTAAAAATAATTCTCAATTTTTCTTTTCATTTAATATCGCACATAAATCAAATCCATTGTAATTGTGTATGTGTTTGCTTATCTTAATACATTTATTTATATGTATGCGAGCAGACAGTTTGAACTGTCATTTCTTTTTTGTATAAATCATTATTTATTATGTGTGTGTGTGTGTTTGTGTGTTTGGTAAACAAAAGCATACCATTAACGAAAAACTCATGCAAAACACTCCAAATGAAACCAACAATAGAAAAAATTCAAGTTCTGATTATTATGCGATTATATAAAAACGAAGTAAATCCCAATTTATAGCTATTTTATATAATCATCATCATCAGCATCATCATTACTCTATATCAGTGGCGATGATTATTTGTACGGTAAACGATAAAAAAAATGTACTAAAATGTTTACGCGTTTTGTAGTAAGATAAAGCGCAACAAGAGATAAATAAAGTTTTTATTAAACCATGATTCTAAAACAGCATCAAAACAATTTTATGTGGGAAGCATGCATGATTTAATGCGATATAGACAAAGGTCAAAGTGCTAATGCATGCATTACTATTACATTACTCCACATAATACATACAATACATAAATTTTAAGTGATTCAATATGGCGTCTTTTTACGAGCAATTAAGAATGTGATGGTTTTAAAATATTTTCGAATTCTGCAATTATTTTAATGTAACCGGCTGAGCCAAGTGCTTTGTTTTTATACCCTCAAACCACTTGAGGTAAATTATATAAGTATGTTTGTAGAGTTCCACGCGTACTTTCAATTATACCGATTGAATTACTATCACTTTTTGAATTGTCTGCTTGTTTATGTTTTTTGCACGGTTACAGTTGTTTTAGATATTTCAATGAAATTTTCAATTTTTGGATATACAAGGACATGTATTGAACCGAAAAGGAACCATATAGAAAATGGAGGGAATCGGACCATATTTAGAACCCCTCCCCCATATAAGGTGCTATTAAAATTGGAAATTTTTATATGGTAAAAAGAATCACATTTCTTAATATACGAGTATTTTGGTGAAGAATAGATAATTGGCTTGATAATTAGGTGTGCCAAGTTTTGGCCCAATCGGATCATTTTTAAATCCCTTTCTCATATAGCGATAATGACTTAAATGACAATAATTCTCTCTAAACAACTAAACTAATCAGAGCCTTACTTTGTGTAACTAAGCAGGTATTAAATTGGCAGCTTAAAGCGACTATAATATTTTCGCTAACATTATTTCATACGATTTTCATTTAATAATTGTATTTTTTAGTACCAACTAATGTTACTCATACGCCCTCGTATATCTAAATGCATATAGAATATATTTTAATACTTCATATTAATAATAAATGAAAGCCTTTTCATTAATTAAAAGACATAATAATGGAACGAATCTTACATAATAAGTGTACCCAATACGTATTATTTATTATTTACTACACATCTATATAAGGAAATCATTTATTTACAGCTGTTTGATTAAAATTCATTTATTTATTCACGAATCAATTGCAACATCACTTTTATTGTCTCGTATTGTCTCTGTAGAGAAGAAAACATGCATAATACTGTTACTTTTTACAACTTTCAATACATGTATGAAACATTAATACTTTATAAATAATATACAATAATAATCCATTTTGCACAATCTTTGCTATTTCATGCTTTAATGGCACAGCCAATATTTTAATATTTAATATATTTTGTAATTTTTGTTATTTTATTGCCTTATAATTAAGATTGAAAAAGTTTTTAATTAAAATTTTTTCTATGAAAATTATAAAATAACAAAAATACACGCACATACATACACGTACACACAGTGCACACCTGACAATATATACACGTCCGCATTCTCGTGAAGCTGTGTGCACGCCTAACAAGCATGTGTATGAAATTGAAATTTTCTTTTTCTATACGATTCTATACATGTAGAAAAATATGTTTGTATAAAGCAAAATAGTGGCTGGGGGGAGGAACATTTGAAAGCATTCATTCAAAGCACTCACACAAGTGTACATTAATTCATACAGATAATGCTATATAATCTATTAAATTACACATACACATAACAGAACAAGATTATGAAGTTTTGATTGTTTTTGTAACAAAGACTAATTATTATATGGTAAAATGTTATTGTTTGTAAAAATTAAAAAAAAATGGAAAAATTATGTGTTTACGAAAATCTAATTTTTTAATTGATTTGCAGATAAATAAACATACTTTTGTGGTACAGCAGCCTCGGAAAAGCATGATAATCGATCATGTAGAAGCTACGTGAGGTTGTAAAAATTTATTTCCAGTTAAGTGTTTAAGATAATTACTATAAATTTCCTTTTCAATCTAGCAAAGGTGTCATTGGAGATGAAAGTGGGAGTCCGTTAGTTCCAACAGTCAAATAAAAATACTTATTTGTCATACATTTTTGTCAAAATATAATAAATTTTCAATAATTAATTGTGAATTTTAGCCATTTCTTTATAATGGAACCTTTTATAAGCAGTAATTCTGGAAAAATTCCAAATAAGTCCATTTGTAAAAGAATTCATCTTTGAGTCTATACAAATATTTGAACCAAATTTCATCAAAATATCACCAAAAATGCCAAAAAACCTTTACACGGTCAGACGGACGGACATGGTTAAATCGATACAAAAAATGATTCTAAATCGATTGGGAATGAATATGACATTTGCTATTTAAAAGTTACAAACATCCGCACAAATTTAATATATCTTTCGCCCTAAGTAGTACAGGGCATAAAAACGTAATTAATTTTTAATTTTTTTTTTACACATTTTATATACCAAATTAAAAAGGTTATTATGAAAATGTTAAAGGTATACACTGTTATATGGACCATAAGAGTATATTTCTTTAAGAAAAATTGTAAATATATCAAAAACATATTGCCAAAATTTAACTATGCATTAAATATTAACAAATTATATGCACACTGTTTAATAATAGTGATTCTTACCATTTAAAGTATTTAATAAAAATTTTGATTACGATTTATTGAAATATACTTTGTAGTGGAAGTTGAAAGCTCTCTCTTATAGAATAATGACCTATACATGTATAGGCGTGGCACTTAACAGAATTTTCGAAATATATATTGAAACTTACATAGAATAACATTTTGTCACTGTGCCATTATAGGCTGCCCCGCTTGACACTGTTATAAAATATTAAACTTGTGCTGTCATAGCGAACGCATTGAATTACACACGTATGTTAAAAAACTACAAAACGTATACCTTTATGAAATTGTAAAACTAATCTTTAGGGAATACGACGACTTTAATAGGTTTCCAGGTTTTTATGGATTAGGAAAGACTAACCCAACTATTCTGAGTTGATGATGATTTTCTATTTTGTTGATGAATGACAGCATAAAAGTAACGTATATATAAGTATTAAAAATAAAATTTCACCACTTTATGGATATATAAAATGTGTAACGAGAGGAATAAAAATATATATTAGGTAGAAAGGTAGTTATATACGTAATAAAATGTACGGTACATGAATGGTTCAAGAATAGTAGAAGAAAGTTTGTTTAAAAGCATTAAAGAGATTTCTTCTGAAGAAAGGTACAGGATTAATCTGAACAAAATTTTTTTCCAAACTCAACTTGGTTGAATTGTTTACATCTTTTTTTTTTTTATGTGACGTAAAAACCTTTAACAATTTGATATATGTACAGCGTTGAGCAGTTGTGTTGTTCGTATATGTGTGCCTGTTATACGATGCTCTTTATTTTTGCTCATTTGTCTTCTTTTAATTTTTAATTTCTCTATTGTTTGTGTGTTTGTGGGATATTTTTTTAAATGATTTTTGTTTCTTCACAGTTTGTTGCTGTTTGGGTTTTTTTTTTTTTTGTTTTTATTTTAATCTGTACTTCAGCTTAACGTAATTACATTTAAGCGCTTTTAATTAAAATCACACAACCATATAACGTTCATTCAAATGAATAGAAGAACACTTCCGAATACACGTACGCACATGTACATACGTGCTCGTATACTTGTACTTTTACACAAGCTCTTGCATGTGCACATACACAAAAGAAAGTATTCATGTGCCATGGTGCAAGCAAACGTTGTCGACAGTGAATATCAAATATTTTACCACATGAGCACTTGGTCGAGTGTAGATATGTGAGAGGAAAAGATAGAGAGAGAGAGAGAGAGAGAGAGTGGCAGCAATAAAGTTTAGATAGAAATAATAAATCAGTCAAAGAGAGAAGACGACAGCCAGCGAGAGATGAATAAGAGCACATTGTGTACCGTTATAAAGTACCCCTGCAGTATATATATACATACAAAGCAGACCAGACATGTACTTCTAACAACACAACAACAACAATATATATATATATGCATATATAGCATGACGTTTGTTTTACTGATTGCAAGCGGAAATTAGTGCATATTAAGAAAATAATAAATGAAAACGAAACGCGCACACACACGAATCAACAAGCACAAAAACAGAGTTAAGGTTAAAAATTAAAAAAATACAATGTTTACACACTTACATATACAAACATTATATGTGAGTAAATATTCAGTCAAGTATGGGACTAAACAGTGTGTGTCTGTATAAGTTGCATTTCAATGACTGACGCGTAGATAGGATTATGTGTCATGTAATGTTGACTGATTTTTCGTTAACAGTTACAATGACAATGATTTGTGGTGATGTATGCTTTGAACTCATTTCATGTTATGAAGATGAGATTTTTATTTTTTATATACAAGTGAAAACGTACATTTTTATTGTACATACAAAGAAAACTTATATACTAAATAATACAAAGTAAAATATAATTAAACTACAAAAATAATAATAATAATAAAATTAAAACACAACAGCAACAACGCAGCAATAGCAGCAATAAAAAACAAATGGAGATGGGTCTATATATAAACTGATTACGTTCATTTTCAATTAATGACTGTTCTTGACTCAAAGCACATCCCTGTGGTATATTTCTTAAAAACTTTCAAAGATTTCAACCTGTAGAATGATTACAATTTATATATGGATTGACGTACAGGTACGATTAAAAAGGTTTTCATTCTATATCGATAAATAGATCTAGAATTACTTTCACTTTAAAGGCTAAGTGAATATATTTAAATTTATTTCACATGCAACTGAATGAAAAATACCTCTGGAGACGAAGTTGCTGTTGATTCAAAATGTGATTTACCGTGATTTCTATCCATCTACCCAAGTTGTGCTAGTAAATAAATATATTTTTTACCTTAAAAATAAGGCAAATAAAACTCCAAAAGCATAATATATTTACCTAGTTGTTCAAGCCAAAAGGAAAAACAAGTATAAATTAAAAAGAAAAAAAAAAAAGAACAACTAAACCACAAATGTGCAAAAAAAAGAGAAAACACACCAAAGGAATGAAGTCCCTAACCAATCCCTTAAAAAGCGTATATAAATATACGCCTACAAACGTTTGAACCCATGTTCCTGTACCGGTATGTACAGGTACATTTGTAATGCATTTCCAACAGTACAATTTTATTTGTGTTGGCTGTTTGAATACATACTCATCACCTCTCATGTAAATGCTACACACATAACTTGTTTCTTTTTTTCTTTCCCTTTCTTTTACGGTTTACTTTCTTATACGAACTTACTCGTACGTACCCACCTACCCATGAATGCTAAGAAGCCATTTTAAATGAAGAAATTTATTTTACTATAACTCTTATGTTTGCATTTGCAATTGCCAGGTATGAGAGTTGATTAGACACTTCTGGTCAGATGTGTGTATTAAGTGTAGCTCCCGTATATAATTTCATTACATGGTTCTTTACATTTCTTTTATGCAATATATAATTTCAATGCAACAACATATTTGGTATGGTGGTATACAATATTCTCTTACGCCCTTCTTAGCAATAGAACGTTGTAGATGGAAAACAGACAAAGTTTTTTATAGCGTTTGTAGCACTCTAAAGGAAGCACAAAATCGTACTTGGAATATCATACATAAGTTATCAGAAAGCGGACAAAAAGTGCCAGCCACGTCCACGTATTTCAGAAGTGACTCGAGACAAATGGCAACTGAATACTTTACCAACCAAGCATTATACTCAGGCTTAATATATAAATTTATACAATCCATGTTTATTGAACAACTTTAATTACATTCGTAAATCCATGTTTTTTTTTTTTTAGAGCATGAAAATTGAATTTATTCTCAATCATCCTCCGTAATAAAACTTTATGTACCAAGTTGTTTATGAAAGTTTACGATTATTATAATATTTAATATTACCCAGCTTCTCTGTACACTTGTGTAACTCTATGTAATAGTGTAAAGTATTGCATGAACTATCCACTGAATGAAAGGAAAGGATTGAACTTTAAGTCTTCATTTAAAAGACAATTACAATAAAGAAGTTTCACGCTTCATTCGTAATAAGGAAGAGGAAATGTGTGTTTTTGTGTATGTGTATGCGTATAAGTACATAATAAAGTACAAAGAGAAAGTTTTACAAAAGGAAACACAGACAAAAATAAATAAATTTAAATTTCACTTTAAGAGCCTTAAGCATAAATCCCAACTAATACTTTCAAACGCCACACACATACACACATTGTGAGTATGTAACACTTAAGAAAAATACGCCCACACTAGAAAATTCATTGATGAACACATTCTGAAAAAAAGAGTTAAACTGAAACGTGACTTTTCTTGCACTACTCTTGACTTTTAGTGAAACTTTTCTCGTGTCTCTCATTCTTCCGTCCTGGTTCTAACATATAATCAATTGCGTATAGCTTAACTGCCAATGAACCTCCCTGTATTGTGTGGGGCGCTTTGTAATTTCTTCTTCTTCTCCTTCTTCTTCATCCTCAATTGTTAGCCAAAACCTTTTAAATGCAATAGTTTTCAATTTGAGGCGTGGAAAAATGGGAAAGTTTGTCACTTCATTTGATTGTGGCGGAAACAAAATTGTTAACTTTACACATACATGCACGTATACTAAGACGACGTATTTGTATTACTTGTTTCTTTTTCATGGTTGATTTTTATTATTTTTGTTTTTTTTTTTTTGTCTATCAATATTTTATTATGCAAATTTTTTACCCATTTAACTAAACATGTACACGTACCCAAATAAATGCTTACGCATTTGTTGTATAAATCATTAAAAATGTTCATCGATTATTTAGAGTTCAAAGTTCAAGTTTTTATGCTGCGTGTATGTGATTGTATGTTTAAGTTGAGACTAATGTTAAATTCTTTGCTGCTTAGTGCTGAATACGTGGTTGCCTTAATATTTCCCTTGCCGGAAATTGATGACATGGCACAAACGTTATGCACAGCAAACACACCAACACGCCAACCCACCAAACAATAGCAATAAAACCATAACCTGGATTAAGAAATTCGGGGTTTTCTTCCACATTTCTTCCTTCTTTCCTTCATTGGTTGCACACTGGGACGTGATTGCATTAGTGTATGGCATCAACTTATTCTTTGATTTGTTGGTAGATTTTATTCACTCCCCTCTCTTTCTCCTTTCTTCGTTTACCTTCTTTTATTCTTTCTCCTTTTATTCTTTTATTTTCTTTTTTCATTGTTAACATAAAATTTCTGTAATGAGGACACTGGGTTTTAAGAGAGGGATTTATTGACTTAGTTGACTTGTGTAAGACCGTTTCTTGGTATTTAATTATACAATTTCATTCAATTTTTCGTAATATTTTGCAGTCAGCTTAAACGAGCTGCCTTAGGGTTAAGACCAATAATACGGTCACATCTTGGTCAATATTATTATTTTGCAATTTGTGTCAAGAGAAAAAGTAGAGCACGTTGTCCTGCAGAACAATCAAATTGTGAAATTTAATTGAATTCAATTTAATTTGATATAAATACAATGGTTGAACAGAATATATTTTTTAGTTTGCCAGGGAGGTACAAGGTAATTCTGAACCAAAGCCCGCTATTCTGGAATTAAAAAATGGTCCATTATGTTTATTTTGAAACAAGCAAGGTCCAATAATTCCTTCTAATTGTTCACCAGATTGTCCCCCTTTTGAATTAAACAGCGACGCATGAAAAATTTGTGTATTTTCCTCTCTTTGCCCAGAACCGCTCATTGTGAGTTTGTCATAAAAATCAAGGTACCATCGTCTTATAGGTGTTCCCAAATGGATTGACAAACTTAGTACACCACCCATCTTATATGGAGAATATAAAAAACCAACCTGCATTTTTAACTATTAATAATTATTTTTATTTAAAATTGTTCGTTTATACAAAAATAAACTGAAATTTACATTAAGAGCCATTAAACTGTTAAATGTTTGTGAATAGAAAAAATGCAAAAAAAAATTGTTTGAATGAATGAAATAATGAATAATTGAATATTTAGATGAACCAGCTGCACGTTAACCAGCCAACGAATTTTTTGCGTGCCCACAAGGTTTAATCAAGAACAAGCAATAATATTATACGCTTCAAACAATTTCAATGGAGCCAAGCTATCCAGCTACCCAGTAACCAACCAACCCGTTGAATACTTATTTATGTTATGTTTTATATTCAATAGCTACCACTACAAGCATAAAATGCCAACAATTCAACAATAATTTAAGTAATTTATAATGAATTTCATATATTTCATATTCGAATTGAAAAAAATGAAACGAAATAATTCATAAAAAATGTGGAAAAAAAAATCAGTCAAGAGAGGCTTCGCACTGAATGTTAAGTAGTTGAGAAAATTGAGAAAGATTCCGAAAAAAAAAAAAAAAAAACAATAAATATAATGACAGCAATTGAGCAAAATTGTGGAGTAAGAGGAAGAGCAGTAAAGTACTTTAAAGACCTCAAAATAATATTGTTGCAGATTATTCACTAAAAATTGTAGTAAATTGATTTAATTTTTTTTTTTTATACCCTGAACCAGTTGTGGCAATGGGTATATTAAGTTTGTGCGCATCTTTGTAACTCCTAAGCAGCAAATAACACATCCACCTTAAATTATACAGATCGGTTTAGAATCAAAATCTGAATCGATTAAATTCGTCTATCCGACTGTCCGTCGGTGTGTCCATGTAAATTCATCCCCTGTTAGAAGACATATTTATATACCTGCCACGCCCAATGTTTTTATGTTAACGTGTAGAGTATTCAAGATTTGATCTAAACTAAATTGAAGTTTTTTCCTCCCTTTTTGTATGCAAAGTGAATTTATTATTTCAGTCTATTACAATTAAAGATCTCTCTCATTGTCAGTAAAGTTGTCCATTTATATGTACTTATGTATGTGTCTCTGCGTATATTAGGCATTTATAAATGATTTGTCTATTATGCGAAAGTGGAGAAAAAGTCTTTATTGTAAATAATAATAAATTGGATTTTATTGAATTATTGAAGAGGAAGAGATGATTTTTTTATTATAAATTTTCCTTTCTGTGTGTGTGTCTCTGTGAAAAACTCAAAGCAGAGATAACATGAAATGGAAATGGAAAACTTTTTTCAATTTGTTTTCAATTTTATCATGTTTTGTTTTGTTTTACCTACTGTTGTTGTTGTTATATATATTGGTATTGATAAGAAGGAAAAAAAAAAAAACGAAATAAAAATTGTTTTTTAAATTATATTGTGCGTGGGGTTGTGCGTAGATTTATTGTTTGTACATACCACACACACACATATATATATATATATAGTTTATAGAAGTATTTATTATTTTTATTCTCGTAAGTACAATATATATGTCAAGTTGAAATTTAAAAGATTTATAGTCATATACATACACACATCATGTGGTGGCACACAAGGTAGAAACTGGAAGGTTCAAGTGTATTGCAAAGTGGGCTTTTGTGTGTGTATGTGCATGCATACACATTTACCTTGATTGTACAATTCTCTGTGTATAAAATATTTTTACAAATTACGAAAAGTATTCGTATATGTGTGTGGACGGGTGCGGTTGGTTTATGGGTAACCGAGTTTTTCTAGTTTAAACAAATAAATTGCTTATGCAACCAGCAATGGGAGAGTGTACACCCAAAAGAATAAAAGCAAACCAAGACACACAATAAAACTCTAAAATATTTTAAATGATTGCAGATAATAATTAAATCAGTTTATAAACTTATATAGGCTCACACACACGAATCCTGTAAATGATATTTATATCTACATAAATAATTTCATTTCAAAATGCTTGAGGTGTACATTGCACATTCGTATACACATTTATTAATTTGCAAATATATTTAAGATTACAAATATTGCAGTCGTATTATATTTCATTTATTTTATATCCTTTACACTGCAGTGTCGGTACATAAAGTTTATTATTCCATTTACGATTTCAAAGAGACCACACAACATATTAGGATCAACAATAATATTTAAATTTATTTAGCGTGTGTCCGCATGTTTGTATGTTTGCGAAACGCTAACGATCAAAAAAATTTAGACATTTCATTTAAAATTTGTACATATACTAAAATCGCAAAAAAACAGCCACGCCTACAATTTAAAAAAAGCTCTCACCCCAACAAAAATACAACTTGTTGTATTTTTACATCAATGAATACCATCCTTCATTTTACAAAAATGGGTGTGGCCCATGACAATTTACAATACATATATTTGGCGTATATGTCCAGCTGGAAGGTAATTTGTGTAAAACTTTATTTAGTCACCTAAACAGAGCGCCATTATATTTACATCACTTCCGTTTTGTACGCATATATGTAAAAGGAATCCAAAATTCGGCTTAAGCCAGGTTATAAATTTTTCAAAACAAATCTAAAACATTTTATCTACTCTTAGTAACCAAGATTTTTGAATGAAAAAAGTTTCCTATTAAATCATATAAGATTCAATTTACATTTAGTAATATAATTAGAATATTATCGAGTATAAAAAAAGCAAAAATTATTATTCAGGCATCGTACGAATGGGAACAGGGTAAAGTTTATGCAGACGTTAGAAACTCCCAAAGAGTGAATCATGTTTTAATATTAAAACAAATCGTATTAGACTCACAATTTGTATCGATTTAATCATATTCCTCGGTAGCCTTTCTTTTATTCAAAGTATAGCTCACAGGTTTTGTTCATGAAATTTCGCACTTATTTTACCTTTTAGTTTAAAGCTATTGAAAATAGACTGAATACAACAATTTGTAAAGCCCTTGTCCTTATTCATATTAAGTTCTATTTTGAAACATTTGCTACTCTCGGAAATGTCCGTATGTCCACGTAAGTGTCTGCAATTGAAACGCAAATTGAAATATTTGAATGAAATTTAATGTAGCAATTCTTCTTTTCTTTTTTTTTTCTTTTTTTTTATAAGTCACGCCTTAGATCAATCAACAAACTTGAGTAAAATAATTCCTAAAATATTGACAGATCCAAAATTTCACCAGAAATGTGTCACGGCTTACATGGTTTCCTGAAAATGTGGCGGCATTTTATACTTGCCACGCCCATACTTTACAAATTTATTTGAAAGCATCACCTAGCTAAGCTGATTATAGTATTTTGGCTTGTTATTAAAAGCTTTTCCTGCTTTTTTCAGCAATTTGTAAACATTTTTTACTTTAATCCTTTCCACCACCTCACCGGTCTGACTGTTTGTGCTGTATATTGCAACACTTTGACATGAACGAGTGAAAATTACTTTCTTCTTTTCACATTTAATTTCTATTTCATAGCGTTAGTGTACGTACACGTGTTGAAGTGGCTGTTGTTGGCTGCTCGTCTCAAAGTCGTAAAATGTAGAAAATCGACCGTGCAGCAGTAACTTTGAATTTTGTCTATTTCTTTGAAGTGGCGCAACCTACAGACGCATTAAAGAGATGAATATTTTTAGATAGCCTTTACCTCCACAAGGACGCTTATAATGACAGACTTTTTTAGTTTGTTTTAAATAAATCTGTAATAATTTTTCACTGCACACAATTTGTGAAACAATTTTGTTTTTTTTGCGAAAATATTTTAATTGCATTTATTACGTTTTTATCATGACATCTGTTCAACATTATACTTGAAACGTTTTGTAGCGTCGCATTATATTATCTAGTGCGATAATGTTAATTGCGTTGTGACATTAATATCTCCCTTCCCAACATCTCTCCTTAATACTTCTGTTCTTCGTAGATTTATCATTTTGAAAACCTCATTTAATAGAACATACTTAACAAATCAACTTTTATGGTAATAATCATCCAGAAAAAAAAAAAAAAGAAAACAGTCTCTTTCGTTCTTTTTTTTTTTTTTATAATTATATGGAAACGAAAATTGTGGTTCATGTTAAAAAAGAAATCATAGTAAATTGCTTTTAAATTATAGACATTTTCTTAACTGGCCATAAAAAAACTAATTTATGACCATTTTTCCGCTAAAACTAAATGAATTGAAGCCTGAGATACACAAAATAGCCAACGTCAAAGGATGGATGCGGGTGGGAGGAAGCAGAAGTGGGTCGATTATAAACGAGGAGAGAATATAAAAAGAAAATGAATGCTTGAATCCCTTTGCTTCCTCTCACCCTCTCACCCTTTCACCCCTCACCCTCTCTACCACGCACACTTTCCTAATGAAGCTATTCATCATTCACAATTTTAGATAATGAACGATGATGGGCAACTGGTGTGAATGGTAAAAGTAAAGTAAACGTTGAATGTTTGAATCGTATACAACAGCGAAATAAGTTCTGGTGTTATTTGTGTTATATAACAGTACATTGGCTTTTATTTTAGGGTGTTTTTAAATTTTTGTACATTTTTACAAAAATCTGACACAGTTTGTTAAGAGAAAAAATCAGTAAACTTAAGCAAAAATAAAGCGAAGAGTTTATTTTTCCTTAAAAACACTACCCACCTGACCCAAATTATAATAACCGACAAGCGAATATTGAAAGGAAGAGAAGCTAGTAGCTGGCTTACCACAAAAACGGAAAACCTAACTAGAGCAGTAAGTAACAGTAAGTAAGAAAATTAAATTTGGTTTAAGGCAAATCGTAAATACCCTCCATATAAATGTGTATGGGCGTGGTTGGTACTGGGATTACGCCTTCAACTGGTGCATACATTATGTGTCAACTTGCAAGTTGGATTCTGCGGTAAAGAAGGCTTTAAAAGTTTGTAAATTGTGGGCGTGTCTTATATCAGACCTTGCCCACAGCACATGTGGTGAAGCTAATTATAAATTATTAAAACAAATTTCAACTTTTTAGCTTCATTGTTATGCTTTTAGAAAGTGGGCGTGGTTCTTAAACAATTTAACCCATTTTAAACAGACAATTCCTGCTTGAATTAAGAATGTTCGTTCTAAATTCCAGAACATGATATTAATTATTCCGATCATCAAAGTTCGCTTCTACATACAAACATAATTAAAGTTTCTCATATTTCCATTCTAAGCTGATATCATGTTCTGGCTGTTGTCAACGGAATGACAAACTTAGGAAACCCTGCACTAAAGTGGGAAGTATAAAAATGAACTACACAACAACAATGTTTTCAAGTAATGTAAAAACTTAAAACAAAAGTATTTTTCATTCATACAATAATAAAAATCAACGCAGCAAGTAAATGTAAAAAATAAATAATGGGGGGAAAGAAATATTCGCACCAAGACCACAAAAAAAACAAAACTGAATATTTCTATCAGCAACAACAACAATAATAATAATAATAATAATAATAATAGAAAGAGAAATAAATAATAGCTCTGTTTATTGGCAGTTAAATGTGGGCGGGTGGGTAGCCAACGCAAACACCCACACATCTTATTACTACCTCAGCTGATAGTTAACGCTTCACTAGTTAAATAGTTCATTTTACGTTTAAGGTACAATACTCTCCCTGTACATACTTTACCAACTGATTGACTTGTTTGATCCCTTCACTCTCAAATGAAAACAATTAATTTTGATTGGAACATAGTTCCGTAGGCGCAATGTTTTCATTCTTGTGTGTCCGACTTTTTATTAAAACGAGGCACGTATTGCAATTCAACTCCCGGCAAGAAAGTTGCTTTTTTTATGATTTAGGGTTAAACACCCGGCTATCTTTTATTATACTTATCGGTTCACAATCCCTTTGTAAATTAATTAATCTGTCTATTGCCTCATTTATTTTACTTTGATTCTACTAAGAAGCTTTAACGATACTTAAACTTAAACCAACAACAAAATTGACTTTAAATAAAATAAGATTGATTTTAATGCTGGAAATATTAAAAAAAAAAACATAAGATGTTCATTATATAAAATCTTTTCGATGGAAGAAGGAAATGGAGAGAAAAGTAAAAATAGAAAATTTTCTGTATATTTAAAGTATTGTTTGCTGAAGTCGAATAAAAAGTTTTCCATTTCAATTTATGCAATTTTAGAAGATTGAGGTGAAAGGTAGTAATTTAGTTGTAAAAGATTAGGTTTTCGAAGACATACAAACAAATACACACACACACATTTAAGGAGGCACTTCCATTTAAGTTCATTTACACAAAATAAACTTAATTTCTTTTCAATGAAATAAATTCAAAAACTAAATTCAGTTGAGCTTTAAAACAATCGGACATAACTTTGTAATCTAGATTATCTCAACGTCTAAAAGGAAACTTTGCATTTCTTTAATAGATGAATAAAATAATAGGAAAGTGATCGAAATCCATAAAGAAAAATTACTGAATAGGTGAAGTGATATTGACCATTGACTCTGTTAGTACGCCTGACTTTTTGTTTGCAGTTAATGCTTTCCAATTAATGAGAAAAATGATTAACCCATAAAAAAAAAGTCTACTTAAGAATCTGTCCTTATCTTAAACATCCATGATCAACTTTAGCTAAATACAGTTCATATAGTGCGTGGCCCATTGCCTTCAAATACTATTGAATAACTTTTCCAGATCTGTTTTAACTGTATAGCAAAAGCTTTTAAATAAATCAATCTTTACAATGGCAATTCACTTGGAGAAAACTTCATGTAGTTACAATATTATCTAATTAAATGACACAGTCCTTCATTTTGCATATAAAGACAGGAAAAGAAAAGAAAGCCAGTCACTGATATAATTGACAGCTGCAGGCTAAAAGATTCATAATATCTTCCAGTCAGTCTCTTACCTAAAAACTTCTGGAATTTTACTCAAGATTAAATCTCTTTATTTACAAATAATGTTATATTATTGGACTTCTACGCTGAAAATTGCTCACTCGCATATCATCTGAAAATTACGTATTATAAGAGCATAGGCTGAAGGTTCTGCGGAGAAGCCTGATTACATTCGATACTGGTGAGATTACATTCGTAGATTGCTTGTGATTTCCAGCACAATAAAAAAGTTGTAACGTCTAAGGATGAATTGTTAAGTGCTCTCTATATAGGTTTGGGTGGATATTAAAAAATGTTGGGTACAAAAGGTTCTTCTGCATTTCTGAATATGAATTAAATTTACAGCAAAGAAATGAAATGTCTTAGAAAATAACTCAATTTTTAAAAGGATTACTATTTGTGACACTCTCCCATGCAGACTAAGTATTGTAATATGGCCTTAGAGATGAACGTAATTGATAACAGTATATATGGAAATAAAACCCAGAGAGATGTTGGGATAAAATAAAATATCAAACTCAAGTTTTGGAAATCGAGTAGCACAATAGACCTCTTGGGGTCATAGTACAGGAAATGATATAATTGGTAATCTGGAACGCAAGAAAGTCTTGATCTATTTGCTAATGCTTCAAGTCGTTTTATGTAGACAATAGACTTTTTGCTAGATGTGTATTATAGCCCTTTGGCAATATTAATAAAAACTTGAAAAAAAAAATAATAAAACAATTTAGCATGACCACAACGAACAATATACAAGAAGAAAGGAACTTCTTTCATATCTTTTGGCAAAACCAAAATAAATTATAAAAATTTTGTTAAACAATTGGTGGGCAAATGCCAGCAACTATGTCAAAAGAGTTCATGATATATTTAATACACTTCTTATATTAAGAGTGTTATAACGCCAAGCATTATTAAGCTTGAAGTGTATTAAACAGTCCATTGAGTTTATTGTATGTCCGGCATAATGTACCCTCTCTTTCCCAGAGTTAATTTTTTAGCATAGATTATCAGAGAAAATCACTTTTATGCTGTAAATGCGTACCAAGAAGACATTGTTCGCATAATCTTGTTATGGTACAGCGAAGCTTAACTATTAAAAGTAATTGAGAAATTATAATCTTAAGTTAATTTTCGAATCCTTTAAAGCAAAGCTTAAAATGACATAAGTTTCGAATACTACAACTAAATGCAATATTATTGTATTGCTACGAATTTATGTTTTATTATATCCGCTTCTCATTAAGGTGAAAATTTCCTGTTACAATAAGTCCTGGTTTATATGTTCTAAATAAAATTTATTTTAAACGTTTAATTTTAATAAAACTATTTAATATTATTTCCACAAAACACGCACATGTTCACACAACTTGACCAATATTATTTTTCGGTTATCACATCAGGAATACTATATTGAAGTACTACATACACATACATAATATGTTGTTTACACATTCATTTATATGTATCATACTATTAAATGGCCTTGAGGTAAGAAAAAAGTGTACAAGACGTTGGCAATGCATTGTAAAATGCAATAAAATCTAGGTTATAAAAGCAACTTTAACCGTATACCAACACAAATGTACACTTTATTATACTGTATATATGTAAATTTATATAAATGTGTAGGTATGTACAAGTTTTTTGTTTCATTCAATGAAAACATAAACAATATCGTGTGCATGTGCGTGTTGTTTTTGTTGTAGGCGAACTACTAACAAGAATCATTTGCATATATATTACGGTTAAGAGGAAAAACCCATTTTTCGTCTGTAAAATATTCTACATATACCATCATACTCACCATAAGAATAACGTTTTTGTCGCTCTCCAACAACAACAAAAAAAAGTTGTTGTGACTTAAGTCATATCCTTAATGTTGTATTGTAATATAAACAAATGCATAAAAATTGTATCCTTTTTGTTGTTTTGTTTTGTTTTTGTTTTTTTTTTTCTTCTGCTGATATGCACACAAGTTGTTAACACTAAACACTTAACCGCATTTACTCATTATGATGTTTATTATTGTTATTGTTATATTATATATTTTTTTGATGAGTTTTTATATTCTCTGCTTTTTTCCAACATAAAGTCATCACCACCACAACGCTAATATAGTTTTATACGGTATGTGGAGAGTTGACTTGGCTCTGTAGTGATTTGATTCTATGGCGATATTAAATTTTCATATTTCATATTTCTTCCTTCTTTATTTCCTTTTTTTATAATACTCTGTTTGTATATAAATTTTTAGTTTCTACTCTATTCTGAAGATTTATATCATCATAAAAACATTACTTTTATATAATATTTTTTACATGAAATTAAACTTTTACAACTCAATTAAAGAATCGTAAAAATTGCTGTTGGGTTGTTTTATTGCATCATTAAAAATATTTGGTGTAGAGTTTTATTGAATTTTTATTGCATTTCCTTGAGTTTAATTTATTTTTGCCTTTAAAACTATTAAAATACAACAAAAACTGTAAATTTTTTTTATACTTAATTTAATTTTTTTTTTTTTTTAAATAAATTTTTTATTTGTGTAAATTTTTTGTTTCGTTTTTGAAAATATTTTTCTTTACTTATTTTATTTAATATATAATATTTTTTAATTTTTTGTTAAATATTTGCTTCATTCTTTATAAAGTAAAAAATTTTTATGAAAAAAAAATTAATTTATTCTCTGAAATATATTTTATTTTCTGTTTATACTCAAGACATTTTTAGATATGACAATAAAAATTGTTATTATTGTTAGTGCTTTGAAATCAGCAGTGGTCGTTTTTGTTGTTGTTGTTACATCTTCTTTCGTCTTTTTTTTAATCGGAAATGTTTAATTTGCGTGAAAATTGTTGCTGTAATCAACGACGTTTGTGCACGTTCAAAACATGTTTCGAAAATTTGCAATCATTTAAACCGCCACCTCACCATCTCCACCTTTCCACTATTACTATTACTCACCTACTCATACTGCTGTATGATGTTGGGCTGTCAGTAAGTCAAAAAAGGCGTGATATTGTTATTTGTGAATTTCTTTTCTTGCTTACGCGTTCGCTTAATGGAGAATTAGGTTAAAAAATAGTTATGCACACACACACACACACACACACGCGAACTTTTTCACTTTCATTCCTCAAGCTGCGTAATTTACATTTTCTTGGCTTATTCTTATTATTAGGATGTAATTTTTTTCTTCAATCATTGACTTTCTTTTTAATTTAATAAAATAAGAAAATTTGAATCTTTTTTAAATTTAGGCGTTTCTACCGACACTGCTTATACATTTTGTTTGTTTTTCATTTTTATTTTGTTTTTTTTTTTTTTTCAATTTTGTTTGAGCTTGAAATTGTGAACGCGTCACAATTTCGCTATAGAGACGAACATATGAACTTAACTAAACCGCGACCTTTTTAATACTAAAGGAGTTTTCATTCACTTGTGCCATCGTTTCCGCACGAACTTCGAAACATTTTATATACGTTGCGTATATTTCAGAGCTCAGCGTTACTCTCAAACATGGACGCCTACATATATACCATTCGTATCGTGTATTAAGACACGTTTTTTCCCTATTTTTCATACAAATTGTAGTCATTGTCGTTTTTATCACTTAGTGAAAGTTTTATAATGTTTCTCAGAGAGTGAGATGATGAGATAAAGGGACGTCATGTGAGAGAGAAAATATTAAACTGTAACAACATAGGAATAAATACATTTTCCCATACATGTAAATGAAAACTGATACTAATAATTTTTTTTTCCATTAGAGTTGTATGAAAAGATGAAAATGTTAAAAATACAAAAAAAGAGAAAGATGAAATATAAATATATGGCACATATAAGAAATTTGATAAAAATTTTATTTATTGGCAAGATTACAATTAAGTAATCATCAAGTAGAAGCTTCGATTAAGTGCAATGGAGGGAATAATTAATTTTAAGCACGTTAATTTCATAACTGGTCATTTGCAATGCTAATTATTGTTTCAATATTCTATTACATATATGCATGTGTGTATTTAAAATCTAATTAACTGTTACGGCCAGGAGTAAAATAGTATTTACGAGTTGTTTAAATATTCACCCATAAAGGGATGTGATGGCAAACATTAATTCTTTAGAGAGTATGTAAATTGTAACCGTGAGTATTGGGGAGAGATAGAGAGAGAGAGAGAGAGATAGGGAGAATTTTTTTCACATCATATATCGCGCATGCTGTTATGTTTACGGAGACGGAAACCCAAACAGAGAACGCCTGCACATAAAATTTTAAATGTTTACTGTTGTTCTCTCTTCTCTCCCATTGAAAACTAAATGTTATTGTAATTCAGAAAAAATTAAATAACAAATACAACGAATGGTTGAAACGACCTTACTAAAAACTGAAAAAACTACAAAAATTTCCTAAACAAACACGCACACACAAGTAAAAGTAAAAATGAAAAAATGAACGTATTAGATACAATATAAAAGAAGAAGAAGAAGCAAAAGACGTGAAGTATGTTGTTTAAATATCTATTTAAAACAATAGATGTGCTGTCAACATTAAATATATGCCGTTATCTATAATGTCCTTGTTGTTCCACTAGATATAAATCCTATTATCTACAACATGTTTTCGTTAGATTACTATTTCTATATTCTTTAGAGTTTTTCTCAACATTTTCTCTTATGCTCTAAAACCTTCCACATGTCATCCACAACTTTGTCCCAACAGAATTGCTCATTTGTCCCACATTGAACGAGTATTATATATTCATTCTCTCTGTTTAATTGTTGGTTTATGTAATTTATTCTCACAATTATATGACTTTTATATAAATCTCTCTCTCTCTCTGACTCTCTTTATCTCTCCTTACCTTGTTTTTCTAAGCTTTCTTAGTTGCGTTATAATTACTAAAAAAGCGGAAGCTTTGTCTGTTTTGTCCAAATTGTAATAAAATCTGTTATGAAAATAAATTTTCGAAAAAAGGATTTTTTTACAAAATTTAAAACTTCCATATTGGGTATAATGGGCGTATGAGTAATATTTAATTATGATACGACTTCATTAAATATACCAAACACCACATGGTAACATATAGGAATTACAAACATAGGGAACCCATTCTTTTTTATACCGTTCAGATTATCCGTCCAAGTAAATCTTGTAATCAACCATTGCTAGGTGGGAATTTTGTCACTATTGAAAATGTACCCGATCAGTTCACTTTTAAGAGTCCTTTCTTTATAAGATATAAACTTTTCATTATTTTTTAATTAATAAAAAATAATAATGAAAAATTGCTTAATTGTACTAAGTTGGGTTCCATTGTTTTAATCCCTTCTTTGTCAACTTTTCCCCGGGTTTTACTACCCACTTTGTTAGACATTCAGGCATTTGGGCATGATGCCTAATCATAGAAATATTAAAATATGCTTCATTCATCTATTCATGTGGCTCAACAAAACGTTCGTTTTTACCCTGCACCACTTGTGGCAGGTTTGTGTGGATGTTTGTTACTTTCAATAAAGTTTAAATTAATTAACTTGACCAAAATCAAAAAACCAAACCAAACGAAGTGTTATGGATCTTATATCATGCGCCAATATCTCCACAAATATCATATAATTAAATGCAAAACAATACATACAACAATGCTATTATGTGAAATATTTAGAAATAACGACAACAATGGCGCAGTCAATTATTCAATGAAAATTGTCTCTTTTGATGTTATAAAATGAAATAAAATCCTTGAAGATAATTCAACTAATTCAAAACCAAATCCTTGAAAACAATATAGCAAAAATAAATTTAAATCATCCATGAATGGGAAAGCATTCTATAGATATTTCGGCTGTAATTCAAAGCTTCGCTTCTTGTTTTATATTCTAGAGGTTAAGATTTTAAACCGATTTATTTAAAAATTTTACATTTTACGCCCTTTGACACAATATTTAACCAGTTACGTTATAATTTAAAGTCTTCGTAGATTTTCATTGATTGCTATGCAAAATGCAAATGTAACTGTAAACGAAATTGACGTGTCAACTCAAAAAGCAGAGAAACACCTTCAACAGCATACAGAGTCAAGGTATTTTCCTCACTCATCTGTACATGTCCATCTATGCACTATATTAATAGTCGGCTAAGCTGTACGCATAACAATAACACGACACCAGTAATTCCCAAAAGTTCAACTCACACTAACGCCAACATTTGTAAGTTTTTATTTATTTACTTCTTTTTAAAGATATTTGGTATGTGTGTGCTTGGTTTGCACTTCCGAGCACGTCTTCTTCCAGTTAAATGTGCGGTGATGGTAAGTGAGTGAGTAAATGAAACAAAATATTTGTGTGGAAAGTTTTTTGGCCAAATGTTTTTCGGTGAAGGAAAGTTGTTGATGAAGATATGGATATTTCTATAAACACATTTTAAAACTCAGCCGTAAGCCCTTCACATGTACGCGCCCATGCCCACCCACCCCTACGAATATCACCACATTTCATACAATGAAAAGAAAGTTTAAAAAGCTACGAAATGTGAAAATCTATATGCTCAACGCTAAAAAGAACGTGTTGAGTTGGTTAAACTAAATTTATTCTTCTTGCTTGTTTTCGGTGTTGGGCTGCAGCAGAGAGAGTGTAAGTTAGTGCCCGTATTTATTTTTTCTTTTATATTAGAGGATAAGTAGAAAAAGCAACCAAAAACAAGAAACTTCGTGCAACATTAAAGAAGGAGAACAAATCCATGTTGCGTTGGTTGCATTTGTTTTCTACTTTCATGCTGTTAAGGTTCATCCTCTATTTTGTAGCCCATCTTTACTGTTTTCGTTTTACTTTAGCTTTGTACTGTTTATTAAACCATTGGATGATGACAAGTTTGCCAAACTGATGAAATAAAATTCTTTAATATTTTTTTTGCCCTCGACATGTACTCGCGCAACGAAAAAGTCTATTACCCAGCTATGCATTTAATATTTCAGCAATGTACGCAAACTAAAACGTAAGTACACGCAAGCCTGAAAAGTGTACAATACACAAACACACCTCACTCCACTCTATTGTAGTGGGTGTTGGCGTAAATGAAGAAAGCGTAACAAACGTAACAAACCAAACAAGAAGATGTTGCGAATCTTGTGTTTTCTCCTCCTATGGTTGTTGCTTGTTGTTGTTGTTTTCGGTCTTTAGGATACCAGTGCAAGTAGCCACAATTGCCACAAGGCTATACGTTGAGTCTGTTTCAGAAACTTATACCGCCCGAATGTGACTATCCCATAAAAGTACAGTTACGTTTCATCATTCCGCCTTCCCCACCCCCTCTTAGTTAGGTTTTATTTTAATTTGTTACGTAAACTTTTTGCCTTTAGGTGGCAAGTAAATAAAATGCTCTGTTTTATACTTTTATTTAGAAAAATATCAACTTTTAGTTTTGAGTGGCATCCACTCACGCACACACATAACCAAACACATACATTTAACACAAATAACAAATAGTTACACATACGGGTACAAAAATAAATACAAACACATGCAACAAATTTTACTTTTGACAGAGAATGGATTTATAATTTTTTCTTTATACACTACACCTTGATGACGGAACTATACTAAGTTTGACATTCCATTTGCCACACGCAGAAAGAGGCGTCATTCTTGTTTAACATTTGCCTGTTGTTACAACAGCCACGAAGATAATATTTTAAAATATTCAGCTAAATTTGTAACTGAATCGATGCCATCATGTCCGTCCGTATGTCTGTCTGTAGTTCGAATGCTTGCGGTGATAATTTTTGATATGTTGAGCAAACATTTCATGTAGGTTTCTATTTAAATTGGATTAAATCTTTTCAGAGACACGCCCACAATTGACAAAAATCTATCTACCAACCTTAAATATAAAACTACGAATTGCCGGACACATGCTTATGTTTAATTCATCCATCTGTATGTCAAAAATGCGAGAGATCAGATATTAAACACGCCCACTATTTAAAAAAAAATCACTTTTTGTACAGATTCCAACTTTATTATTAAAGTATATTAAGGTACGCCCACATTTTCATGGTGTGCAGGGTGTCCAAAATTTGAACTAAGCCATATACATTTTTTTTTTTTTGCTTTTCTATTAATAACTCAATTTGAAACGCTATCAATTCTGTGCATTTTTATGTTAAACTTTAACTGAAATCTGTTCTTTTCATTTCCCTATTATGCTTGCATGTAGCATTGTATGGATGGCATTATAATGCTATACGTTCATATTATTGGTGCATTAAATGTTTGGGTCATTGCGTAATGTCTCCATTTTTCCTGCCAAGGATGTCACACTGAGAAAGTTGTTGTTGTTGTTGTTATGCGAATATAGAGCTGTTGGTGTGTAATCGCTCTATCCCATAATCTTGTCACTCATTCAACGTGTCGTGCTGCTAGTGCAGATGCTGCGCTGGTGCTGCTGTTAGTATCCATGTATTATATATAATGTCATATCTATGTGAGGGTAGAGTGTACGGTTATTCTTGTGTGAATTTCTTTAGTAAGTAATTCTTTAAAGTTGTTGCTGTTATTTTTATTGTTGCTGTTGTGTGTTATATAAAATCAAGCAAGCCACCCCGACAACAACGTTGCACGATTCTACCGGAAAATGGATGATGTTCTCATTTGATGGCACCACGTAAATGTTGCTTTTACTGTAATGGTTATTACAACGTTAAGCCAAAGCATTAAAGTTCTGTTATTGTTGTTGTTGTTGTTGTTGTTGTTGTTATTTTGTTTGTATAGATAATACATAGAAAATTGTTAAACATAGAACCGTGCAATATATAAGATTATTATAACTTTTAAAGCTCAAGAATTTTTCGTGTGAAATGTTGCCAATGTATGTGTTACCTATCACAACTGTGGTATAAATTTCAAAATTGATATTTAAACGGAATATGATTACAATAAAAATATAAATTATTTAATAATTTTTTTCTTTATCACCACATTACTCAACACCATCGAACCAATTTTCTATTTCTGTAAATGCGTATATATAAATATATTACAATAGTGATGGCAATTGTGCTTACGTTTGTAAATATACAATAATATGTGCAATAAATGCATCCTTGCACGCGCATAACACGCACAAAGTACCAACATTCTCGATCTGGCACGACCATCACTACCATCAACTAAGCCACATTGTGAAACCAAACAATAATTTACTTGCATTTCTTTACGCTACAAAATGCACATTATCGTGCTTGTGGTTAAAATAGAAACTCCCACATACACTTACACCCACACACGTAGCAACGTAGAATGACAACAGATTGTAATGTTGTGTGACAAACGCTTGAAAATGCAATTTAAGTAATGATAGCAACTATTCATCATTTGAGAAATACAAAGAATAATCAGAATGATATTTGAATGTTATACAGTTTAGAATGCACTGAATTTTACTAAAAACGAGTTTTTTTTTAAAACAAAGACTCACGTTTATTGATCTTTTTAAACAACAAATTAGTAAAAAGAAAGACACATCTATATGCAAAATGGGCGTGGCACAAACCTAATTGCACCCTTTATAGTTTATATATTGCCTGCGAACTAACAAATCAGATTCCAAGCCGAAAAGTTTTTTTTTTGTAAATTGTGGGCGTACCGGTTATACGATCCCGCCCATTTTTGCCACATTTATTTCTGAACTAATTAAAATTATCAAAACACAACATCATAGCTCAATTTTTGTACCTCAAGAGTAGAGAGTTTTGTAGATTGTGGGCGTGGTTTTGGAACAATTTTTACTCAATTTTCATAGAAACCTAAAAATATAGAAAATTTCATCTTAATAACGTAACATTTGCATAAGCTAATACGCAGATGGCCATGTCTGGTTTTTTGGGGACCCACAGGGATCCTTCTAAAGGGACAAATGAAATGACAAATTGTCTAATGATCAATAGAACAATTACCTGTATGCTGAGTCTAAATATCTCTCATTTTTGATGGCTGTCACTTCATATATTCGTTTCACATCATTTTATATTTAATCCTAATCATGGGTGCTTATGGATAAATAATAAAATCAATTTAAATTAAACCGAATAGCACCAACGAACTATTTTGTAAAGATTTCTAAATTCGACCAACAAATACAATTAACTGGTCGGTAACGTTATCTCTCTTAGCTTGAAGAAGAGGAACATAAAAAAAGAACCGAATGGCATTAAATCAACTTTAGCCCAAGCACCTGCTGCGTTCAAAACCGCAAATATATGTATATGTATATGTATGTTTGTAAGTTGGTTCATAAAAAAAAAAAATAAAAAAAAACAATAATAACAATAACAAACACAAGACAATACATACTTACTAAGTGCTCATACTATTTTATTTATACATACATATAAAGCTTATCTATGCATTTACAAAAAAAGAAAACGCACACACATACACACACACGTATTTATAAATGTTTCAGCATCTACATATGAAATATGTTGCTGTTATAGTTGTTGTTGCATTTATACTTAAAATGAAGTAACGCAACGCAACGTTATTCGTATATGGAGACTTCACATGTACCGTAGAAAACATTTGCGTTTGTTTGCGGTGTGTCTGTATGTTTGGATGTTTGTATGTGTATATGGAAGTGTAGGAAATTGTTTTTGAAATTGAAAAATTGCTGAACAGCACTAAAACATTCAAATAGAGGTCAGTTAATGCAAATCGTAGAACCCCCAACCGTTTCATATATTTCTACTGTATGTGCTCCCAAGTCTATCTCTCTCTCTTAGAGTAACTTTATGTTTTCTATATTTTAATATTAATTTTCCATGTACGCATATTTGTCCACATCAGATGCGAGGGTGTACTAAGTGTGTTGTTCCGCTTGCCAAATCCAGAAGAAGTTGTCAGAGGACCCGCAAAATGTATAAACTTTTGATCAGCAATAATATCTAAATTTATATAGCCATGTCCGTCCGATTGTGCTTAAGATATTGCAGGCATATTGTTATTTAAATTTAACGAAATGGATTGAGAGCCACGCCCACAATGTACAAAGAAGAGTTTTTTTGTGCAAAATCCGAAGCAAAATTGACACGTTTTACATACTAATGCTAAAGCTTAATCAAGTACCTCTCACGCCCACATTTAGATATGGCCTAATCGTTGTTCCGTCTGCTAGGAGAAAATTTTAGATATTAATGTGTTTTTTTGATGAAAAAACCGATTTGTCTGTCCTTGTGTTCAGATGTCTAACGCTCCCAGAATATGACATATCTAAAAATCTAAAAATCACTTGCACCACATTTGTTAAACGTTGTTGGCTGGTTTTTTTTTTTTTTTTACCCAGCTTACGTTAACACCCACTTTGCAGCCTAACTGCATGTGTGTACTTGTGCAGGCACGTGTCCTCGTACAATTTTTGAGCAAGATAAGTAGAAGTTGGTACACTTTGGTGAGGGAAATGCATGGATAGCATGTATATTTTATTTTTTGGCTGTATCATGTTTATGAGCCTTAGCTAAAATTCTACAAGATATACATACATATGCATAATAAATTCGTATATATATGTATTTAGGTGCGTGTGTGTGGGTATGTGACATTTTATGCTTTTGTTTTATTTAAGGAATATAAACAAACTCTATCGCGCCAACTGTCCACTGCATGCATAGTAACATAAATGCATATCGTTATAAATATTTAAATAAATATTTAAACATTAAAAATTTAATTATTTTTTTTCTTTTTTTTTTTTTGTTCATACCAGCATTTAATGTGCGTAAAAACACCACCATGGATAGTGTATGACTGATAAAGTATAATAAAATTAGAATATAGCCGACTACACATACAGTATAGACTGGAAACGGACAAGAAATTATGAAAAATTGCTTTAAAACTCTTCAGCAACATTTTACTATTCTTCAATTTGTTGGTAAAGTGTAGCAACTGAACCAAAAGAAAAAAAACAAATTACTTTCGTAAAGAAAATGTACATCTACTTACTTTACTAAATGGCTATTTCATCACACTTTAATGCAATATGAAGGTATTTTAATATTCTGCCATACAACAAAAGTTACACCAGCTTTATGGATTTTTCGCAATAGATCTAAAACTCTGGCAACATAGAGGCAAAAAAAATAAAAAAAAAAAAAAACTGAAGTGAAAATATATAGTTGTTAAGTATAAAAGAAACTAAACCAACAACAACAACACCATTTCGTATAGCAATTATTTTAACACATAAAAGGACCAACAACATTATTGTTCGTTTATGGCAAACGATGAAAGTAGTGCCAGCACTCAGACATGTTTTAACAAGCAAATACGGTAAATTTTAGAGATGCATACACACACGTGTGCTTACACTTTCAACCAATGAATAAATGTTTAAACATGATGTTTGGTATTCTGTGCCCCCCATGAACCTGCACCATTAGTTAATTGCATGCTACCACACTTCTCTTCTACGTTTGAATATAAAATCATGCATTTTGTAAACAGATTCACTTTTTGAAACGAATTAAATAAATCTAATTTCAAAACAAGTAAAAATATCAGATTGATTACAAAAAAGAAAATACATGATCAGACAGACGGACATCGTTAAATCGTTTCAAATGTTAATTACTGTACTTGTACTTTTATAGTTCCTTGTGGTATACAACGGAGTACAAAAGAGTTGTAAGCCTTAGGCTTCTTTTCCTATTCAATTGTGCGCGTATTTTTTGATATTATTATTAATAATGTTAATAATGTTTGAACCAACAAGCGTATACGAGTATATTGTTTGCTTTTGTTCGCATACATCTAGAAGTCAACAAAGAATCTCACAATAAACTTACAACCACATGCCACGTACAACAAACGTGACCAATCAAAATTATAAATTATAACACGCCAACATATTAAATATATGTATAGGGTATTAAATGGTATGTGTACGTACTTGCAGTTATATGTGTTTTTACTTTGCATACAGTTATATCGTTTCGGCCAAATGTTGACTGTTGCGGCGCACACTTACGGTAAAGATTATGCGTAAGCAGTAAATCACTTATATGCGTTGCTGTCCTTGTTGTTGTGGTTGTTATTGGTATTATTATTATTATTGAAAATATTAATTATTTTCATTTGTTTCATCTCTCTTCACTCGTATATTCCTTTCTTTTTTCTTTTTTTTTTTTTATTATTTTCTTTTATTTATTTCAATTTTTACAACAATTTTGTTTACCCGTAACTGGTTGTTTGTTTATATCCGCGCAATGCAAATATGTAGGGTAAGGGTCTGTATGTGTGTAATATTTATAAGACTTAACGATTTTTAAAATGAAATTCATTTCAGTAATTAACACTTATTTACTGATTGCCTCAAAGTAAACAATTGCGACCGAAACGTACATAAAGGCGTGTACATGTATGTGGAATACATATACAATAAATGCATACAATCCATGAATATTTTGTTTATGTGTGTATGTACCACAAAATGATAATTATCAAGAAATGAAAGCTTTACTATGGTTGGACTTAAATCTTGAATCCTTTTTACGTTTATACGTAAACCATCTGCATGATGTGATTGCACCCATGAATTCCATTTAAGTATGTGCTAGTATTTTAAGTTAAAAGTAAATTCTAATACCAAAGAAAAGTTTAAAAAACGTCAATTGTAGGCGTGGTTTTTTTGAACTAGCCACTTAAAAAAAAAATTTTTTTACTTTTTCGCTTTCTTTTCGTATAGTTAAAGGATTTACTCAATTTGGTGGGCATGGCTGACAAATCTATGTATACCTTAATAATGTGGCAGATGTAAGAAATAAGTAAAAAGGCAACAATTGCTGTATTTTTGTTTATACACATAGATGTCTGTAAGAATTGTTAAAACAACAACGAACATCATTCAATTTCTTTTAATAAATACTTGAGATGAATTTCTTATAAATTTCACTATTAAAACGGGAAAATTTCATATATATGTCAAATATACTTTAATTTAATATAACGTGTAAGCTATGTAAGCCTATGTTTGCGATAAGACAACCGGTACCGGTAGGCTTTGCGGCTGTAATGTTGGGTTCGCATTAATTTACATGAAAAAAAATTCACGTATGCGGTCATAATTATTATCCGATTGTTGTTTTTGTGGTGGTTGAAGGGAATTCAAAAGAAATTATAACATTATTAACTTGTACAGAAACCCAGTACCAGTATCGATAGATGAAGCTTGTAGCTCGTGTAATATTTTACACCGGGTCACAGTTGTTTTATAATTGTAGTACTTGTTTGAGGTGTGTGCATGTGTTTGTGCATAATTGCTATAGAAATTTATTCTTTTTATGGTTGTTATCTTGTCTCCGGTTGCCTCTCTTTGGTCAATTCGATTTCGTTATTTTGTTAATTTTAATGAAACATATTATGAAACGTTTTTTGTGCCACTTAAATATTTATAATCCATTTTCCCAATTGCATGTTTCTCATACCATTTCTCTTGTCTCTTACTCTCGCAGCATTTATGTATTCAATAGTTTATTTAAGGATTCACAAGAACACTGAACTTCATTAGCATTCAAAAGTATTTTCATTATGGAACGAAATTGTTTTCCATCTCTCACATTTTCAATTATCACTTGCTTATACTCTGCTCTTTCTTACACACACTTTTATATTTTCTTTGCGTTCATCTCACTTGTATATGTTGTGGTTTTTGATAGTCGTTATATTTTCTTTATATTTTTTTTTAATGCTTTTTTTTTATAACACACTTCTAATTGAAAATTCACTTTTTTATTCTTTTTATTATACCGAAAAAAAAAAACCATGTCTCCTTGTGAACTCACTTCAGTTTAATAGACTTTTCTTTTCAAGCTAATTGCCATGATTACCATAAATTGTTGAGATTGAAAATGATAATGATGATAATGGAGAGAGATGAAGTTGATGCTGCAGCTAAAATATGAATAAAGTTCATGAATATGATTCAAATGAATGGAAATTTTTAACAAAATTTGTTCAATATATTGAGTAAACACATTAACAAAAGTAGTATTGCGTCATTTTTGTACATTTTGTGTGTGATTAGATTATAAATTATAAATAAGTAAAAAAACTAAATTAAGCTTAGGCCGAATCTCAAGTACCCTTCAACTTAATATAATTATAACTTAGGAGCGTGCAAGGTGTGTATCTTTTGAATTCATTTTAACAACAGTTTTTTATAAAGATTTTTTGAAAATATAAGGCGTATCTCTCATTCAACCATGCCCACTTTTGGCCAGTAAATTTGGGCACCATATCTTATGTAAGTATGTCCACCAAATTTTAATTTCGGATCTCAGTTTTTGTGGTTTATTATTTAGTGTATTGATGTATAATCTAGCTATAAAATATTCATAATAAATTTCAATTTTGTAGCTTAATTTTTGTGGTAGACATAACGATTTTTATTGATTGTGAAAGTGGCTCTCAACTAATCTTGTCTAATTGAAAAAGTGGTATGCGTGCGAAGACTAGAAGCGTCCGTACAAAATTTCAGCTCAATATCTGGAGCAGTTTTTTATGCTGATCAAAAATATGTATTCATTGTAGGGACTCTAACGCTTCCCAAATAATAATGAATCGTTTCTATAAACACTTAGTATTAGTGGTCATCATTTTTCGTAATTATTTTACCTTATAGATTATGTAAAGTGCAAATATTTACATTTTTCCATTGAGAGAAATCAATTTTAATGAAATTTGTTATAGCACATATGACATATATACCTATATATGTATGTATGCATGTAGAGTGTGTCATTGTCAAATTGTAATTATTAGCACAAATGAATAGAAAAAGGGACATCATTGTACAATATAGAGGTGTAAACATTTTACCTTGAAATTCATCGAAAAACGTTTTGTTGTATGCTGTGATAACACAAAACATATACCAGTTACGGTAATGTTTCACTTTCACTCTCCTCTTAATAAATATATACACAAGTGTATGTGTGTGCACACGAAATTTGTTTCAGATTCATGATTGAATTCGACTTTTTGTCAACTTTATCTAAATAAACCATACGTTGGCATTGATTAGCACGGCATTGTATTTATTCAATTGAATATGCGCTGGAAGTGTATCATTCATTATGCGAGTGCAAGGTTACATAGCAAGAAGTAAAACTTGATATTGTTGAAATTGTAAATGAAAGTACAAATGAATACAAATGACATTTATATGACGTTTGACATAGATGTACTTTTGGTTATGCATGTTTAGCCGTCATTTTTTAACTGAATTTTTGAAATTCAACTTTTTTTCTATGCACATGGACACTCTGGGTGTTGCAAATGGAAGTACAAACTTAGTCTTATGTGGAGGGTATAATAGTTCAGCATAAATTTCGTTCCTTGATTTCAATTAATGTGAATAAAATGGTTGTGAATTGCAATTAAAATATTTTAAAAATTAATACCAAACAACAACAATTTATCATTTTGCAGTGCAGCCCACCCTTCACTGTGCAAACTTTAAAACTCTTTTTCGTTCATATCACGGCATTCAGTCCATAAAAGTTTTTATATTATCATTAATAATGTTGCGGTTCACTGGGGGTAAATGTTACACAAGAGCA
Source organism: Crataerina pallida (assembly GCA_949710015.1). Lineage (NCBI taxonomy): Eukaryota > Metazoa > Arthropoda > Insecta > Diptera > Hippoboscidae > Crataerina > Crataerina pallida. The sequence goes on along the minus strand of OX453290.1, from coordinate 30,820,924 downwards.
AAAACATCTTATGCTATATACCACGTATGCAGAAATTAAAAAATTAATCTAAAACAAATTTTGCAACCATCGATTGATAATTAATAAACAACAAAGCACACAAAACACAACTAAAAGTGAAACAATATCTGAAAAAAGTGAAATGAAAAGTTTCCCTGGAAGTGGGTACGAGGAGTAAGTTGGAGGCGAAGTGCAAAATAGAATATAATAATAGAATATAATAAATTTCATTTAGTTTATCATTGTGGGGAAAAGTAAAAACAACAACGTCAACAGCGAAGCGCAAAAGTATTTGCTTACGCTGGCAACCAGCAACTATTGCCACAGGATAAAGCTTCAAAAAAAACTTGAACAAATTTAATTAGAAAATTTTCTCAGATATTTGGTAATAAAAAAAATTTTGTACATATATGTGTGTATGTATAAGAAAATTAACAACAACATCACCATCTTAAACACATACACAGTTATATAAATTGCGAAATTAAAAATATAACGAAAGGCGGTTATAAGGCAAAAAGTCAAACTGGGATAGCGGCTAAGGGAAATGGAAAAAGAGAAAATGAGGACAGATACTTTATGCAAGTGTATCTGTAAACTATTTGTTATATTAAATACCAAAACAAAAAACAATTCAAAGCTGAAAAGTTTCGTAAATGGCAGCTCGCTTATTCGCAAAATGTTCGCTAATGCATCGACACATTATTTAGAATGGCTCACAAGTCAAAAATTTTAAAGTATCTATAATTCAGTTCTTACAAAAATCTGAAAAACATTGTATTGTACTTATATTTATTGGACTCTAGTTAACTAACAGTTAACTAACAGTTAGACAAAAAATGGAAAAGGGACCGCTAGGCAATTCTATTCTACTCATTGTACTTATATTTATTGGACTCTAGTTAACTAACAGTTAACTAACAGTTAAACAAAAAATAGAAAAAGGGCCCCTGGGCAATTCTATTCTACTCATTGTACTTATATTTATTGGACTCTAGTTAACTAACAGTTAGACAAAAAATAGAAAAAGGACCGCTGGGCAATTCTGTTCTATTCATTGTACTTATATTTATTGGACTCTAGTTAACTAACAGTTAACTAACAGTTAACTAACAGTTAGACAAAAAATAGAAAAGGGACCGCTAGGCAATTCTATTCTACTCATTGTACTTATATTTATTGGACTCTAGTTAACTAACAGTTAATTAACAGTTAACTAACACTTAGACAAAAAATAGAAAAAGGACCGCTAGGCAATTCTATTCTACTCATTGAACTTATATTTATTGGACTAACAGTTAACTAACAGTTAGACAAAAAATAGAAAAGGGACCGCTAGGCAATTCTATTCTACTCATTGTACTTATATTTATTGGACTCTAGTTAACTAACAGTTAACTAACAGTTAGACAAAAAATAGAAAAAGGACCGCTAGGCAATTCTGTTCTACTCATTGTACTTATATTTATTGGACTCTAACTAACAGTTAACTAACAGTTAACTAACAGTTAGACAAAAAAATAGAAAAGGGACCACTAGACAATTCTATTCTACTCATTGTACTTTTATTTATTGGACTCTAGTTAACTAACAGTTAGAAAAAAAATAGAAAAGGGACCGCTAGGCATTTCTATTCTACTCATTGTACTTTTATTTATTGAAATCTAGTTAACTAACAGTTAGACAAAAAATAGAAAAGGGACCGCTAGGCAGTTTTTAATAGTGATAACATTGTTATTAAGATCACCCTGATAATGACTACAAACAAGTAGTCGAAATATTGGTATATAGTTTTTTGTTCAGACTTTTGTAAGAACTGAAGCAGATGATTGTGTAAATACAAAAAACAAACCCTGAGCTTTAAAGCTTAAAAAGAAGAATTTAAAATATCAACCATATTTACATGCAAGTTATGGGCGTGATAGGTACATGGTTACATACCACAGTTGAAACATTTGTAGTACGTATCAACTTCTAAAGCTAAACCTAGACGAAATATGTTTGTTTCCTAAATTTGTCCTTCGTGCCTTGTATTTTTTTTCTTTTTAATATGTGTACTAAATCATCTTTATACCGAAAATTGTGCGCTTGAATCTTGACCGATTCTCCCAATTTAAAATAGGATACCTGGATAAAGTTGAATATAAAAAGTTTTCCAATTATGAATAAAGTATATGCATAAAAATAAACGTCCCTACAAGTACGCACAGTAACGAACAATCGCTCCAATTTCAATACTAATGAATGATGAAGCCGGCTTCTAAGTGTTGCAAATCGAATAACAAACTTATTATATCTGCATAATTAATACAAACCATAAAATTCGTAATTCGAACTTTTGCCTTGTGAACATTTAAATGATATTTAAAGGATGTTCTGCATGTATTAAAAGTGTTTGAAAATTCGTCGTTACGTATAAGTTGTTCTCAATTTCAACATGTATCATGATTGTCCTTTTTCGCTCCTTTGCATTTCTTATGTCATGGCTTGTATTTTTTTTTTTATTACAGACACGTATTCTCTACACTTTTATACCATGCTCTTAAAACTTAAACGGATCGAACTTTCGGATAAAAAGTTTATTTTTTTTTTTGGCGTTTTTTCTGTTTCCTTCAGTGCATAATACGTCGTCATATTTCCAGAGCAGAGCATACGTTTAATGGCATTAAAGAAGAAGAATATTGGCTGAAGCGAAAAAAATTTTATACTCTACAAGTAAAATGAACGGTATGTCAAGTTTTGTCTTTCCGTAGGAGGAGCGCAAAACCGCACAAGGATCGATTTAGCATTATTCGTGTGTCCGTTTTGAAACGCTCACACTTGTCAAAAATGGACTAGTGCGCTGAAATTTGAGACAGTTAGACGCACTTTATATTATTTCAAAACGATATAATCGTTTTACAGTCACGCCTACTTTCAACAGAAGCTACAAAAAGTTATTCACGAACTTAAATTTGGTACACATGTCTAACGAAAGCAAGAAATGGGCGAGATCCGATAACAAATACCCCCACAATTTACTGAAAATATTCGTTGCAGATTTTAACTGATGAAGTAAAATGTGAAAATCTTTCAATTATTGTTAAAAAAAAAAGGGCGCAGTCTTATTCAAGCATAAAAACATGTGAAAAGTATCCAAGAGTTGGCTTAAGCCAAGTATAGGTTACTGCTTGTTCTTTTTAAGTATTTACGTACATAAAACATATTAAACTCAAATAATGCGATCCCTAAAGTTGTAAATTAATTTTTATTTAATTTAAACCTTTTCTTCAGACATTCCTCTCAAATGTATGTGAAGACGAAAATCACTTATAATAAAATGAAATCCCATAAAACGCACAATGAAAAATCAACTGAATGTTGGAAAAAGAAAATAACAAAAACCACATCGACATATATGTTTATAGGGGTGAACACAACATAACCACTAACGAGCAAAATTAGATAAATTTTTGCAAATGAAAGTTTTACTGTAACCAACAAATGGACTGACCCTCTGATCTCTCTTCATCTCGACCTCTCTTTCCATATAAAAGCCACAGGTACTTTTTACGCTTTTATTAAATAACAATGCAGCAGTTCCTAACATTTTTAGGTGATGGGTGAATAAATAAAATACATTTCAAAATATTACTTTTTATTGAATTATTTAGTGTATTGATAAAATTACTTTAATTTGTGCCTCTATAAAAAAACTTTTGATTTATACGTTATTAGATTAAGTATCACTGCAACAATAAACTGAATATACATTCATTCAATAAACAAGAACACAAGTATTGTACGACAAATTCTGGGAATAAAAGGGTTAAAACTCGGTGTCAGAAAGTGACAACTTAAATGTGTTTCTTTTTGGTTTGTTGAACGATACTGGTGCTGGTGCTATGTAACACGTAACTCGTATAAATATATTGCTTACACACACACACACACATCATAACATATATATAAACCGCAAAACTTTTGTTAAATTGTTAACGGCCACATGTACTGAGAAAAACTAACTACACAGACACATGCGTAAATTTTTATGTACATATGGAAACACTAAATTATTTGTCATGAACACATGTAAAATTAGCAATTTGAACAGTTTTCATCAGTATTCAAAAAGTGTTCCACGAGACGTACATACATATAAAAATGTGACACATGACAAAATTGATATTTTTATTATATTGGCACCTATGAGTTGATGTTTCATTTTATGTACAAAAACCACCGTATGATAGAAATTGGATAGATTGGTCAAATTATAAATTGTTGGCATTATGGAGCTTATAGCTTAGTTCACATTTATAAAAATTTGAAATTTTTATAAATTTCTTTTTTCTTTTTAATATTTTTCATTATTACGAGCAGCGTTTTAGAATAAATTTAAATTAGAACATTTTATTTCGATTAAGGTGAGAAATAAAATATATATAATATTGAAAGTATTTGTTCCGCTTCACCTAATACAGTAGTACAGGGTATAGTAGTCAGTACTAAAGAGTTTTTACCCGACCACGCGCATTCTCAACAAATAGATGAATAGATGAATAGATGTATAGAAAAATAACAAATTTAACCTTTTAACGGATTTGGTACATTTTAATTAAATTAAGAATGTCTGTTTATTTCACTTAATAAAGCTGCTCTGCTCGTTTATGATTTGTTTCTTGACTATATGTTATTAAGATATAGCCTAGGATATAGACTAGGTTGTGGTTTTTAAAAATTTAGAAAAAAAATGCTTTAAGAGATTAAATAACTAAATAATATGGATTTTATTTCTTGATTTTTTGACAAACCTAATAAAAGCAATCCTCTCACACGTTACCCCCTTAACATTGACTTTTTTGACACTTTTGTGACACGCTGTATATAATGTAACGGTATTATAAATGTATAAAAGATACAATATAAAAAATTATCAGAAAGTTTAGTTTAGGAAAGTGTGCACATGCACACGTATTTTGAAAGGTTTCATTTAAACAGCAAACAAACATCTATTGACACTTGACATGTTGCAGTGACATTTATTAGGGTAATTGTTTAAAATTGAGACCCTCCATGGATTACCAAACTGTGCATTTAATGCACAAGTAAATGCTCAGTTTACCCGGTATTAGTATGAAAAATAAAAATATAATTATTTAAAAATATTATATTTTTATTTTCTCTTTTTTAATTTTGCATAAAACAAAATTTCAAGAAAAAAGATTTAATAATTTAATTTTTTTTAAGTGAAAATTAAAATAAATATAAAAAAATTATTAAATATTTTTTTAATTACATAATATAAGGTAAACGATTAAGCATTAATTTAAAAGAAAATTTAATTGATCATTCAATGAATTTTCTAAAATATTTATTCTGAAAATAACCCACATATGAAATTTCGGGTTAATAGAATATACTTTGTTTTTTGTAGCTATTAAACATACCAAGCTTTACTTTACCCTTAAACGTTATATGATAATGACCAGAAAGTCATTTATTACAATTAAGTGTTTAGTGTTAGATTATGTAGATTTAATACGTTTGGTAGTAGTTTTCATGCATACATGTGAATATGAGATCATCAATAGCATAGTTTACATATTGTTCATCACTATAAATTTAACAAAAATATTGATGTTCTTAAATTTTACAATATTGAATATCAACAGAGATGCCGAAAGAACAAGCATTCACTTAACATCGATATACAAATTTATATTAAAAAAAAAAAAAAATACTAAAGAAATTCACTTTAGTGTGATAATATGTGTGAAAGTATACGTGTATTGATATATAATACGTTCCACTTGTTGTGTCTTTGCTGCTATTGATACTATTTTATTCAAGTCAATTTCATGGTTGGCTTCTTCAACTATCTCCAAGATCATCAACATGCTGAAAAAAATCAGAAACATTTTGGTCATTATAGAATAAAAGCATTTACCATAAAAATAACCTTTAGTGTATATATGCACATATACACATACACACAAGCGTACTTTTATACACCATGCATACATATTCTTAAAATGCTTCAAGGGAATTTTTCGTATATCCTTGTTTGTGTTTGTTTAAGAAAATCTCTGGTATTTTATGAGTACAGATTTATAACACATATACTAACACACACAACTATATACAACATATTGTATAAATTGTGTTTTAATATAAGAATAAATTGTACAGTGAAGATATTTAATAGGAAAACATTTAATTTAGCTTGAGTTTGAGATTTATTTGTTATCACTGAAGCTAAAAGTAACAAGTAAAATGTAAAAATAAAAACTAAATTTGCCTTAGGGCAAATAATAATTACCCTACACATTTATATACAAAAAGTGGGCGTAAAACGCCTATTTTTAGCACGTCGATGGAAGCGATAGATATGGATTTCAAATTTCAAGTTCAAAAGTCAATTTTTGTGTTAGATATATAAATTTTTGTAGAATGTGGGCGTGGCTCTTTATTGATTTTTCCAGTTTTTTGATGCTGATCGATTTGTAGGGTCGCTGGCATCTCCTTCTGAGTGTTGCAAATGAAAAGACAAACTTAATAAACGCCTCATCTTTTCATCCTTTGCGGAGGGGTTACTTAACTAATTATTTTTGGTTTACTAAAAATATGATGGCAATTGTAAGAATGTTGTACCTTATTTCACGATTATTTCATAAAGTGTTCCAAGCGTTGGAGATTCAAAAACTCTCTAGAGCCACTTTCATAATGGAGCTGATACATACGTAATAATCATCTCAAGTGGAGTCATATTTTAAATACTTTTTTAAGCAAGCTGTAGTTAACGAATTTATTTTCATTTTCAAAATGAATTTCATTACGCATTCACCTTCTGCTTTAAATCTAATAAATTTACTTCTTTTATCTTTGTCGAATGAAATTTCCCTCTCTTTTGATTCCATTTGATTACATTATACGTACTCAGAGAGAAATCAAGAAATGAAATGTTTTTTTCTACTCTTCTTCTTCTTATAGTCCTTCATTATTGTTGTTGTTGTTGTTATTTATTTATTGTGACAAATGTAAAATGAGAACTAAGAAATAAATAAATGATAATCCTCAACGGGCTACTTATTGAACTGTACAGTTCTTAATACTGATGTTATTGTTGTTGTTGTTGATGTTGAATCATCATCAACAAGTTAGCTCAACCTATAGTAAGTTAATGATTCTTTTAAAAATAACATATTTTACTGCCTTTAAAACTTATTCGTTCCCTTTCTTTGTTTTAGAAAAACTGAAACATTTCAAAATAAATCGTTTTCAAAGCAATAGATGATGTGTATGTATCCAGGGGGCCACCTAATGTCCATACCTGTTATATATATGTATACATACTAAGGTTGTTATTGAAGTGAAGAGCAAGCAAAATACGCTGTCGCAACACTACCGTTTCCTGTTTAGCACCAGATACAGAGTCAAGAGATTTTCTAAGCATCACTTGTGTCGCTCCGTATGGTGAAAGGTGATAAACTAATAAAAATTAAGTGAAGCTGCACAATAGTCCGACAATGCATTAACGTTAGAGAATTTTTTTTTTTTTTTAATTTAATATATTAGAGAATCAGAAGTCAAAGTGAAAGAATACGAATACAAAATTAAGGTTATGGAGGAAAGACAAGAGAAATAAAATCAGCTTAGAACAAATCTTAAGTAACCTCGACTCCTGAAGAAAGTCATCAAATACATGACAGCAATACTATTCCGAAATGAAGAGTTAAAGTACCTCTGAATGTAGCAAACGCATCAACAAAATTTCTATGTTGTCCGAACTGAACTCTTTGTGAATAGCGAAAATAATGACATACGTGTACATCTCAAGTACGCATGCGTACGCACACCAGGATAGTTAGAAGGAAAATACATTTAATAATAAAAATCAAAAAACTGTCTATTTGCTTATTGAAATTTACTTTGAAGTTTGCGCAAAACTTCCGAACAAAAAAAAAAGTTCTTTCTGTCATTTGTAACTTTGCAATACCTTCTTCTTTGCTAACTACAGATTTTAGCACATACACAATATTTTTTTCTGGAAAAACTTTATGCATAATGGAGGAAAGAAAAAAAAAATTCCTTTTTTTCTTTGAATCAAACTGAATTCTGTATTGGTCGTTAAGCACTTTGTCTGGAGGTTTTTACTTTGCTTTTTCATCTTTTAATATTGTGTATATGGTATATTCCCAAAGGGTCTCGGTTAACGGAAGGATATGTTATCGCAAGATTTGTGTTGTGTGAAATTTTTAGAAATCTCTTCTAATGTATTTGCATTTTATTTAAATGAAATTATAGAATGCACTTCAATAAGAAAAATTCGTCAAATAAAATATTAGGAAAGAATATATTACAGTCGTTTATAAACTTCATCACTTGGTTCCGCAATTATGTTATAATTAGTTTAAATGTAAACGTAAAATAAACGCGAGGAATTGTCGTACAAGTTATATACCAATTATTAAGCTGATTAACTATTCGATTTTGTCAAGAATTTCGTTTTTACGCTATATAAAGAATTTTTTTACAATAAGCTGTTTTATAGAGAGGGGTTCGAAGAAAGGTTCAATTCGGTCCATTTCTAATAAAGTTTACCTCCGGGGCCGATACGTATTCCTGTACCATATATTAAAATCTATAATTTGTATATAAATTTCCTTGGACAGACAGACAGATTAACAGATTTATCCTCTTTATGAAATATCTAGGGTTGCCGTAATTAGATATATGTTTAAGCATAGATAAATTTTTGTGACTTTAGGAGATTTTTCTCGATGGGCGTGGCACTTGACCAATTTTGACTAATATCGACCATGTCGACAGACAAATCCAATGACTGAAATTTTTATGCTGATTAATAATTTATAAACCTTTCAGTAGCTAAGTGAGCTAATGCTTTGTCTTAAACTCTAGCCGTGTTCAAACACAGCAGAGGAAAAAAGAGAAAGAGTTTTTCCAACTTGATATTTAAACTCAGGTGTGGCATTGAGTTAGTAATCCACCCACAGTTAAGAATATTACCATAAAACTTCAGGTTAACTTGACAGGCAAATGAGCACTTAAGCTTGTAAAAAGCTATACATTATTATTATTATTAATAATATATAATATAAATATATTGTATGGAATCTAACTCCTCTTTCTTTCAGGTATTACACACAGATTGTGTACTCTTCGTAAACATTCACTATACCTCTCCATCTTAGAGAGTACAATAAAGTACTTGCTTTCTCCTTAACCACTATGTTGTATGTATGAATGAATGAAATGAAATTTCATCACAGAAAAGAAAATTATTAACTCTTCATTCAACATTTGAAATGTGAACGAATTACTTGGCAATAATTTTTCAATAACAAAAGCAACCACATAGTTTTTATTCTATATATATAAAGAGAGCAATAATAAAAATTTCAACTTCCACAGAGATTTTTTATAATAAGCGGATGTAGCAACAACAAAAATGAATATAGAACTACATTAAAAGTATATTCCCTTGCCTTTGCAGTATGCGAGTGTGTACTATGCGATGATAAAGAAAGACATACATATATACGATTATAAACACCTAAATATTCTGATAATTTCATATGGTCAAAGAAAATGATCGCTAAAGTTGGAATTTAATACAAAAACATATGGAGTGATATGGGAGGACAAAAAACAATCATTTATGTTTTTTGATCATTTAAGTGTACCCAATGTTACCATTACAAAATTGTATTGAGTACAAAGTAGAATTTTAAATATCCGGGGCTTCATTAATCATTAATTATGAGAAAAGGTTCCAGGGAAGATCAGTCCTCCCGAAATTTTCAACATTTTCAATATGATATTCGTTATTTAGAGGAAAATTTTGTAACCCGCAAATTTTATTAGGCAGCTGCGAGCATGCTTATAATTTACACTTTTAAATTTCTTATAATTGTCGATAAGATCAACATATCTGGCTTCAGCTCTTCACTGTATAAATATTGTACAATCATAACATTCATTATTGTTCAATTTGTTGGAGTGTATTGAAGCACTTAGCATATGTGTGTACATGTTGTATATTATATTAGTGTTGGTGTGCTTATGCGGTGGCATAAAGAAAAACGTTAAACTTTAAGTTTGTTGCATCCCGTTACATTTGTATGTGTGTTCTTAATGTACAAAAAATGTATAAAGTAACACACAAAAGAAGAAGAATAGACGGAGTAAAGTAAAATATGACACAGACACACCCACGCATATGTAGATAGATTATACTAACTACGCCATCTATCTAACAAACAATATATTGCCAGTGTATGTATGTGTGTGTTTGTAAATATTCTTGTGTATTAACGTATCAATATATTTGAGACTGTATGTGAACCGCTGTAAATGGGTTCGTATGGCGCTGTTATATGCTTTTATAAGTGTATGTTAAATATGTTTTATTTCATTTTATGCATTTCGTTTTATTGTATTTTCTCTTAAGTGAACTCTATATACATACATGCTCTCTATATACGTTTTGTTCTTATACTTTCACATACAACTTATTTTCAAATATTAGAAGCGTACACGTGCGGCTGCTTTAGTGGCAGGAGGCACAACCCAGCTATAACGTTTACAATTCCCAATTCCCAGAGTCAAAAGAGTCTCTAGCGAGAATATTACTTATGAATTTTTAACATGACTAACTTCCATTCACGCACAAACACACAAGCAAACTTTCATTCACTCACTCACTTACGGATACTGTTGAATGCCTTCACCGCACTATTTGCTTTTACAACAGATAATGTCTATTTGGTAGGTAAGGGTATGTGTTTGGGTATAATACACATAGACTTTGTCTTTTACATAGATGCAGTATTGAAGAGTAGTGTATGAATGTTTGAGTGTTTAAGTGTACAGGAGATGACTTTCTTTAAGCTTTTATACCCCTACCATAATTGTAGGGGTGGATATACTAAGTTTATCATTTCATTTGTATCCAGCAAGAGAAAGCTTCACAGACTTTATCAGCTTAAAAAACTGTGCTTAACGTCCTTTTTAATTGAATTACTTACTGTCGCTCAAAATTATTAATATATTGGTGAAATTTGGTCAACAATTTTTTTAGAAACATCAAATACTGAAACAATCTAAATCATGTCTATCCTTCTCTCTATAATAAAATCATTTTCAATGGCACCAGAACAATAGAATTTGCCAAAAATCGAATATAAAAAATTAAGTAATGTTCATACCATGTCCTTATATACATATGTAGGGTACCTTTGATTTAGCTTAAGCCACATATAGGTTTTTTACTTGTTATTTATGCATGCATGTGCATAGAGTATGTATGTGTGTAATGGAAAATTAGAAGTCACGATATAAGAAAAACTTTTTCAAAAAACTTGATCCACTTTTCTGCTCATGAGAGGGTTTTCTGTTTTCTTCCGCCAACTAAAAGCCGACATCATATTTTAAAACGCAATAAACTCTATGTGTATATATCACCCTGTACCCCCCTACACTCCTCGTTCCATTCTTTCTTTCTTTACTTGATACTTTCTAGCATAAAAATCTGAATTGCTCTTCTTTTTAAAGCAAATCATTATTTATTTTGTTCTAATCGTATGTTTGTGGGTGCGTGTGTATCATTTAAAACAAAACATCTCGAAAAACTTTTTTGGATGCCATCGAAATGAACCCAAAACGAAAGGAAATGGTTGTCTTAGAGGAATGTCGGTGATTAAAAAGCTTTTTAATGTACAACAAAGTAGTTTATTTAAACAGTTAAGAGCTTTTTCACACATACGCACATTTCCTCTTTTTTTTTTTTTTAAACATCTTTGTTTTCTGTTTTTTTTTTTTTTTAATGAATAACAGCAACATAGCAGACATGCACAGATTCCATTTCATTCCAATCCATTCATGTTGGGCTACACTAATGCTTGAATTGTAATTTTATTTGATTAAAAATTAATCACTTTTTTAAATCGCTAAATAATTAATTGTATTCAAAAATTAAAATATAAATAAAAATAAAAGTAAAGAAAAGGAAAAAATGCATTTTAATAAGTGCTCTAACCACACAACGCGAAAGCTTTTTTAAATGCTCTATTAAAATCATGCTAATGGATGCTTTTGATGCTGATGCTGATGCTGACGCTGTTGGTGATGGTGATGGTGATGGTGATGATGGTGATGATGACAATGATGGCGATGGCGATGGCGATGACAACGGTAATGAAAAAGTGGTAATGCGGTTATAGCGGAAGTGATGAATAATGCTAAAATAAACAAGGCAGACATTATATCAAACTCTGATACGTACTCTCAACATCCTACACTTTTCTGATTATCAAACATTTTACAAATAATTGCGATTAGTTAACGCCGCACACAAGTTATAAATCAACAGCACCTAAACACAAATGAAAAAAACAATTTCATTTATAAATTAAATGGTGGCAATATATCTAGCTGTACCCTGATTACGAAAACGAGAGTAAAAGAACTTGTTTCTCTTTCATTACTTTACATTTGAATGTTGCTGTTGTTGTTTCAAACCTATATTAAATCTGCTTCTCGTTGTTATAAAAACAAAACCATATTTAACATACTGTGTCTACGTAGCGTGTGCCAAGACTGAATATCACACAAAAACTTCTAAAAAGAAAATTTGCTTCGTATTCAACAATTTAATAAAAAAGCAATGTTTTGGTTTATTTTTATACCCTCGTACGCTTCAAAATTTTATTATTGTATACACAACAGCCAAAAGCTGTATGAATATATAAAGTGGGATGTAAAACCTTAATAAACATCAAATTATAAACCATAGCTGTCCGTATGTCCCGGAGTTTCACTTTTGTTATCATTGTTACATTCCATTATACATATATTTATCTTCAATATCTAGGCTTCCATTGAAGTTAGGTAGAATCGATGAAGTGCCACGATCAAAAATAACTGCACACATAAAAAAAAAATAAAACTTATAATACGCCTTTATAGTGAAGTCTTTAATTTTTCAACGGAATAAGAAAACCCCAAAATATCCAAAAATTATTCCCTTAACTGCTCAATTATTCATTAATTCAACTATTAGTACAATATTCAATAGTATTAATATTCAATAGTGATTAAAAGTTTACAAAATGAAAGATATTCGAGATTTCGTTTAACACCAAGCATAGCTTTTCAAGTATTGTCTTATATCCTTTGACTTTTTTTTTTGATTTCAAGTTATTAGGGTCTGACGTGATTTGATAAAATCACAGTTATATATTGTCCCGACATTTTTAAAAATATGGGTTTTTAGTAAGCTGTGCATACGTCTGTTATTCTATTACGCAAGAATTACAAATTATCGATAAGAATCTCTCTACCTGCCTCAAAAATTAAGCTACGAAGTGTAATTTACTCCACTCGTTGTTAGTCGAATAACAGACATGCCCACAATTTACAGAAATTCAATAAAAATCTGATTGCCTGTTCATATATTTTATATCTTCTTGGCATATCATTTTATGTCGCCTGCTCTTAATAAAGTTTTTATAAGTAAATGAAGTTTTTCCTTAATTATCTTCTTGGAAGCTAGTTGAGTTTATCAAGTACATTTTCTCAGATAATTTTCACAGCTCTGACGATAATTTCTTTATACACCATGTTAGGCGGCCATCGATGATCGTTAGATGTGATGTGTGATACAGGAGCAGCATTAAGTTAATTTTCTGCAACAGAACAATTGGAAGTATTTGATTCTTTTTAGCCCTTGAATATACGTAGAAATATCGCAATGAGGTTTGGTATCCACCTTGCTAATGCCAGCCTCAAAATCTGAATCGTCTCGTGCATTGTTGGCGCTCTCACGCTGGTATAACCCCCATCATATGTGAAGAGAATCAAAAATTAAAACAATGACTCTTTTTACACACATTTTTTCTTGTTACTTGTTCTTTAAAAAACAGTCGAAACTTGCAGCAAGTTTTCTTGTTGTAAAACAGAAAATGGATATTTATCACAACTGTTTTTTTTTTATTCATTTATATATATATATATATATATATATATGTGTGTGTGGGAACAAAAATATTACACCTTAAGCAACCATTTGTTTGTGTAAGTAACAACTTATTAAGAGGAAAGTGAAAAATAAACTGAAAGAAAAACTTTTCAATCTGTTTCTTGAGGTAACAATAGAACACAAACAAGTATGTTACCTCCATGTAGTGACACAGTGACATATGTACGCCATATATTTGTGTGTTTGTGTTTGTGTAATACCACAGTTATATTGTTCAAGTGGATATTGTACGTGTCTGTATGTATTTAAAATACATCTCTGGTATATATGATGTGACCAAAGTGGCCTTGTGTTGAAATTATGCACATAACAGTTTACACCAAGTACATATAACCTGCTGCTAAATGGCAAGCAACATATTTATAGCGCCCATTTCACGAACGATATATTATCGAAGTATCTGTAACACTTATAAAGGAATCATAAAAAAATCCCTAAAATCTTATTAAATCAATACGTGCGTACGTACATTTGTTTTCTTTATTTCATAAATTAATTAAAAATTTGACTTAGGTCAAATCTTAAGTACCCTCCATATCTACAATGGGCATGGCTCTCTAATAATGAATGCATTACGTATCAGCTTGCAAGTCCTATTCTATGTGGAGTATGGTTTTTTGTAACTTTTGGAAGTGTGTGCTATACGACCACGCCCATTTTCGGTGCATTGATAAATGGGCTACTTAGTAATAAAATGAATTTCAGCTCAATATCTTAATTTTTGCTACTGTAAGCATTCCAATAAGAAACATATGGACAGACGGACTCAAGAATATATATCCTTCGGGGGCGTCTGACGCTTTTTCTGCATGGTGTAAGCAGAGAACTAAATCCATACCCCACCCATCTCCATAATTTCATGCTACACCCCGACTTTTATGCTCTACAATCCATCGCATTAGAAACTCTTCTAAATGGATGATTGCACAAATTGTTCTTAGTACAGATACAACGATATGTTATGGTATGGTATTAAATGTTAGAGCTTGATTTATTTTCACTTTCAATTTAAATTAGCAAACAATTTTTGCATATTTTGTGTAGGATACGTGTCTGCACTAAGGTATAGGGACCAATTTTTGAAACTATATTTGATACTATATCAAGATGTTACCCTACCATTCACATACAACGTAACTAATAAACAATCCGCCCATCTGACATAATAACCAAAACTGTCCATATAAGTTAAGAGTAAAAAAAAAATCTTTTAAACAAATACAAGAAGAAGAAGAAACCAAACAAAACTAAACAAAAACTTTTCGTATAAACTTTTTTAACGTATGCAACAACACGACCATCTGCCATCCAAACCCACACCTTCATTTCGTTCATTTCGTGCATTACACTGTTATGAAATTCTTATAAATATATTTAGAAGATTATATTAAGATCATAAGACAGAGTTGACATATATATATAGTGCCCACCCATCAGTAAAAACTCTGCCTCGTACGTACAGCGCGGTATTATATACAATAAATGCTTCTTCATTTGTATGCCACCGCAAAATGTCAGGTGAAAAATATGGGCCGAGACAGAGAAGGGAAGCGTATTGTAGGTGTAGAGCAAGAATTAACTTGTAAATGAGAAAACTTTAGCAGCAAGTTTTCAACTGGTGTGTGTACGTAGTACATAGTAGTAGTAGTGGCATAATAATAAAAAAAAATAAGAAGAAGAAGAAGAAAGACGGTATAGCATAGAATAGATAAAATAACTTTTATAGTTTCACATGAATATTAAATAAGTGATTTTATATGAATTTTCATAAGATGTGTTGAACTTGATATGACACCAACCACACACACACACACACGTGCACAAGGAGGCCCATGTTCAACACACTTTTTCGACAGTTTCTCTTAAATGAGAAAATACTTACATTAGGTATTAACAAGGGTGCCTAAAAGTGTGACAAATTCAACACAAACCGTTTAAATATAAAATGGTTGAGTGCTAGAAAATTAATATCCACTCTAGATGTAAGATTTTTAAGGCGTACAACGACAATAATCTAATGCGAAAAAATTACAGAAAATCGAAAATACAATTTACGAATCAAACTATCAAACACTTGATACCTGCTGGAAAGTCTTTCACGGGGCACAGCTTGAGAGCACACACACACACACACACACAGATCAATATGTCAATTAATTGGTTTTTTTGTTGTTCCCATTCATTCAGCAAGCAGCGTACTTGGCAACAATTATATAACACGAAAAAAATCAGACTTCATTTGTAATCAATCAATGTAAAGCTTTATGATTTATTAATAATATTATACAAGCGTTTGTATGCCTCCCCCGTACGTACATATATAGTATGCTTGTAGTTGTATACCTTACACACTATTGTAGGGAATATGCTAAAAATATGCAAAATATGAGCACAAGTTTTACTTCACAATATAAATATATATTTGGGCTTGATTTAGCCTTTTTCAGGTTACAAAAAAAATGATGATATCGATTTAAAAATTGGCAAAATTGGTAGTTAAGTAAAATTTAACAAAAACTTAAAACAACTCAA
Organism: Crataerina pallida; assembly: GCA_949710015.1. Classification (NCBI taxonomy): domain Eukaryota; kingdom Metazoa; phylum Arthropoda; class Insecta; order Diptera; family Hippoboscidae; genus Crataerina; species Crataerina pallida. The sequence continues at coordinate 30,804,351 of OX453290.1, read as the reverse complement.
AACTAACCTTTTTAAAATCTTTAGCTGGTTTATACACAAAAATTTCCTTAAGATCTCACCCACAATTTATTATAAATTATTATCAATAATATGTGGTGCGTGTGCAAAATTCAACTTAAACTGAATTTAATTTATTTTTTTCATGTTTACAATTGATATGAAAATGAATCTGTGCTAGTCATTACAGCATCTGCTTCTGTCACTGCCGTTTATGTTTTGATGATTAAATTGTTGTTGCTGCTACATTTTACTTTTGCAATTTCCTGTTAATATCTTCATATGTGCCGTTTTACAAAAGAAAATCTTCCATTTCGTCAAGAGTGCCAACACGCTAAGAACATACATTTCATATCTTTTGTGTGTGTCAGTCATAAATTTTGAATTTATTGTGTTAAATATTGCACAATAATCTACCACAATATGTTTTCATAAATCCGCTTAAACTTAAAGGTAACTGAGTGGTCTTCAAAACTGGGAAATTTAATAATTTTCTAAATTATAGAGATTTTCATATTGTTTGAAACTTCTCGTCAAAACAAACAAAAATTTATTGCTATAAGTTTGAACTTAAGGGGGATGATCTCGATATTTCATCATCGTAAGATGATCATAAGACCAAATCTTAAATTTCATCTACCTCTATATATAAGCAGTAGGCGTGGCAGGTAGATAATTACGCCAGTCAAAGTAAAACGTATCAACAATCACATCAGATTATGCACTTTGTAGGGTGTATGTACACACTAGGGTGAACTTTGTAGGGTGTCCAAGGCTACTTTGTGGGTATAGCAAACTTAGTATACTTTCATCACTAAGCTTTAGTCAATTGGTAATAATGTTATTTTCGTTAACAAAATGTCGCAGTTTTATGTTTAACTTTCAATTGAAATTAACAAGTAATTTATTTGTGAGTACACGCCCCAATGCAAACTTTGTCCTTATATACAACATACTTTTTTTTATTAAGTACAAATTTGAAAAGACCTCAATTACCACAAGAAACAGTCACTAATAACACTGATAACATTAAAAGCACGAACTACAGCAGAAACGTGTTTTATACCAGTTGTGGTTGTCACATGCCAGGGAGTTGTAGTAGAAATTGGCAAAACCCTATTCGTTCTCTATGTTGTCACTAATTTGTTCATAATTAAATCGAAAAACAAATTAACAAACAATCACCAACAGAAGAACATACTTACGTACGTACGAACTACATCACAAAATACACCTTGTGAGTGTATGCATTGAAAGGATGTTCGCGCCCTTAAAAGACAGCAAAGCAAATACACTCAAAAACGTTTTGTTTTTGTTAATTTTCAAGTTTCGGCCAAATTTAAATAAACATTTACCAAAAATAATATAAAACACAAAAAATAAATACTAAACTAAAACAATGCCAAAGAAAGAAAGTAGATAAAGAAATTGTTTTAAATTTGTTGGCAAACACAAACAACGGCTGCAGAAACACTTTGAAAAAGTTCAGTTTGTATTAAATTAGAAACAGGAATGCAAACCATCACAACGAGACCGAACGGAACGACCCTACGGTTGTGTTTCCGCAACAAAATAGCAATAATAACAACAAACAACACTAACAGCTAAACATAAAACTTAAGTATACGGAAGAAAAACAGAACTAAAGGTAAGAACAGTAAATTTGGCATTAGCCGAATCTTAAATACCCTTCAGATCCCTAATCTAATAATTAATAACTAATAAATCGCAATCTGCCTTAAAGAAGGTTTTTTGTACATTGTGGGCGTGTTCGATCCCACCCACGTGTTTAGCAAATCGTTAAATGCAATAAATTTCAACATTACTTCTAAGGAAATTTTTTAGGGCGTGGATTAAGATCAATTTCACCCAATTCAAATACCAACTTGAGGACAGAAAGCGTAAATTTCTGTCCAAAAATTCAAATTCATTCAAAATTCAAACCATGAGCATTACAACAACAAACATACACACAAACGGACAACGGACATAGATGGAATGTCTCAGATTTTGATGGCGATCAAGAATTATTATATATAAGGGTGTTGCATACAGAATGACAAAGTTAATTCGCCTCCCAACTTCAAGTAAAGTGAAAGGTATAACAATGTAACAACATAAATATTATACAAGACACTGCCCCCGTAAGTAAGTAAGTTGTGTAATCACCCACACTCCTTGTCAACCCCTGAACCCGTGAACACTTAATCCAACAAAACATTCTTACCAGCTGCAAACTATTTGGTTATATTGTAAGATTATTAAGCAAAATAGCAGAAAAATAGCGTGAAAATGTCATTTACAAAATGGACGACAACAATACAAATAAATTTGTACTAGGTACGAACTTGAGTACACAGGCCAAACAAAAGCAATTATTTACGCTAGAGTTTCTAATAATGAGTGTACAAGTAGTATATATACCAACACACACAAGTAATTGTTGTTGTATATGTTTAGCATACCATACCATACTATTCCAAACTTATACATATCATGAAAAGTCATTATTTTAGTAGTATTTTAGTCTTGTGCAGAATCGGTAACATTTTATTTCACATTTAGGAACAATAAACACATCAAAATGCCGGCATTAAGTCATTCATATTAATTTTGCTTCTATTGTTGTTGTTGTTAAATATGTATATAATTTCTTTTTTACATGTTGTAATTTTTCCACTTCAACACGGGTGCTGTAAAGTGGTAAGAAGACATAGTTTTTCTTATTACACATAAACACACACACACACACACATAAAAAACACATGGAAAAGAGAGGAGAGAGAAAGCTTGAAACTTGAATGTTGATTATACATAAATATAAAATTACAGTTTCACATAATGCCAGCTTTCTATTCATTCTTGTCACAGACAGTTACACATAAGTGTTGACAATTTCCAGTTGGTAGGGTGGTTTTGATAGCAATTAAAATTATTGTTGATTTTTAATTGCTGCAAGAAGATGAATAACTAACTAACTAACCCACACACTCACACACACATATAAAAAATATTTTATTGTTGCGACTGTTATAACACTTATGGGTATATATCGTAATATGGCATTTATGAAAGAAAGTTCACTTCACACATTCCCCCTCAGTAAAGAAGAAAATACAAAGTATGTTGTTAGTTTAGTTTCAGAATTCTAAATCATTCAGTTTTCATTCACGTTAAAGCGATAACAACGATACGTTTACGATACTTTTACGCAATTGGTTTTGGGGACGATATCGTTGAACCTTAATCGTTCAAAATGATACCGTTTAAAAATTACCCAATAACCTTACAGAATTCAACTAGCAAGTTGACATATAAGGCATTCATTTTTAGATTGATTGAGGGGTAATTAAATGCCTGCCACGCCTTTTGTTTGAATCTACGTGTAGATGAAATTTAACATTTAACTTTTTTTACTTATTTTATCATAAATTTCTAACCGATTGGATTTCTTAAAGATCTTCCTCTCTAACACACTCAACATTGTCTAAATCATTTACATTTTCTACAACCACTAGAAATAATGATAATTTTCTAACAATTTTGTTATGTTGAGAGAAAAAACTACAATACATTTAAAAAAAAATGAGAATTTATTTTATGCTAATAACACCTCTTCTTCTTCATCATACACTTATGCTGAGCATATAAATGTTTTCCATTCCATTCCATCCAAGTACCTCTTCGTTGCACAATAACCTTATTAAAGTATAAATGGAGTTTTCGTGTTGAAAATCTCATTAACTGTAACGGGTATAATAATATTTTGTTGTAATTGTTGTTAGGTGATTTGTGTGTATGCTGGGTGATACAACGCCCATTTGTTAACAACAAAAAACAAACACATTTGTTCCCATTTACATATGAGTGTAAATTTATGTTTTCATAGCATTTGTGTACGTTTTGGTTGGTTATGCAGAAAGAGAAAAAAACAACAACAACAGTATGCTCTCCTAACACACAACGACGACTAATTCATTATCCCATGCACGCATCTCCCTTTAGTGAGGAGGTAGCGCTAAAAAAAATACCCAAAAAAAATTACCTTACTTATGCATACAAACAAATGTAGTCCACATACACACGCTCATACATTTAGCTGTACTGGGAATGGAACTTTTTGGCGTTTTTTGTTTGTTTGTTTTTTTTTTGTAGTAAAAAATATTTATAAAGTCCTGGCTTGTTAACTCTAAAAAAAAAAAAACATCAAACTCTTTCCATTTGTGGAATTGTCGTTGGCATTTATATATTTTTTCATATCATTTATACTAATTTAGGTTTGGCGGGGAAAAACTGCCACGCTGAGTTGCATGATTCACTCAAATATATGAGATTATGAAAAATTCAACTTTGGTGGAGACTATTTCATAATTAACAGTTCAAGTGCCATGGCGCTTCATTACGTTTGCCCTAAACATACTTTCATACAAACATTACTTTCTTTTTTTTTTTTTTTAATTCAATAATACTTTATTGTATTATTTAAAATATTCTGCTTAAAAAATTAAGTAAACAACAGCCACAATAACACTAATCAACGAAAATTGGTAAAAAAATATTAATATTATGATAAAATTCACTTAATTTGAAGATACATGTGGTGTCGGAACGAATTGTAACATTTGTCCATCCATCCGTCTTAAATTTACAATTTTTAATACAAGCTTTATACTTGTTGTTTGCAATATTGGGCAGAAACTTTTTAGTTTCCTAGAGAGTCCAGAGTCAAGCTTACAAACAAAAAAAATCCATTTGTCAGGCATAAAAATTTAGCTCTAAAGTTGAAGTTCGGTACTTATGTACTTATGTACAACAAATCGAAGTGAAAAAATGGGCGTGGTCGGATAAAACAAAGCTTCTACATTATTATAAAAACTGATTCATCATGGAATCAGATTTGTTTGTAATACAATACTTTATCGTTTACTTTTATTTTCCACTTTACATTTATCCTTTCAATTAAAGCAGCACTCATCAACCAATCAATAGAGTAATCAATCAATCAGCCAGTTACTCAATCAATACATAATTTTTACGCTATTATGTGTAAATACAAGAACATTTGCCCTTATGCCGTACCGTTGGCTGCTTCGTGCGTGAACCTGCACTACAGAGCCATATATGCACGTATGGTATAGTATGCGTTTATTGCACATATAATATTTACGTACGTGTATGTTGAGAAATACACACAATTGAATGGAAATAAAAATTATTGATTGACTCTTTACTTGATGATTGCTCTACTTACTCTTCCTCTCTCTTTTATTCTTGAAAAATTTACCCACATATGGTTCATTATACATCTATGTTTATACATACCTCTGCTTTAAATAGTGTTTTAAAGATTGTTTGCAAAAGTGTGTGGAAAGTTTTAAATATTTGCTTGTCTATGGCTAGCATTGATCACAAAATATAACAATCTCTTGAAAAATTTATGCAGTTAACAGAAAAAAAAAACAAAGAAAAATAACTAAAAATGTTTTATACTAAATTTTGTATTTACATGCAATTTTTATAAACAAAGAGTGGGTGTGGCACATGCAATATAAGACAAATATAAATATTTTCATGAAAATTACAATTTCATAGATCAGTTTTTCTGGGAGACAGATAGATTTTTGTCGATTATGGGCATGGTTCTAAACCGATTTTATCCAATTTAAAAAGCATCATAAGTACGAAAAATATAAATGGACGTATATACTTAGTTTCAACTTAATATACCAAATTTTTTAACGTGAGAGTACCAATAACAGACGGACGCACATACTTATATGTCTAGATCGACTTAGTTGTTAACGCTGATTAAAAATTTATATTTATTATGGGATCTCTGATACCTGCTTTTGGGTGTTAAAAACTTAATAGTATGTAGAGACTACAAAAATAATGAATATTTCAAAATAGTTGCAATAGTACCGCAAAGATGGCTTTAAATCATGAAAGGGTTAACGAATTATGATTATGCGTCAGGGAGAGAGTTGAATTACATTACCTGAAACATTAGTCCTTGTCCCCTACTAAGTAGCGGTCGTAACCATCAAAGCGTAACGTTGGTTAGCCCATCTAATGTTGGATTGGTAATGCCTTTATGACCGAAATTTTATTGAAATTTTCTCTAAAACATTGAAAAGTTGTACAAGTGTAAGTATACCATATATGCACATATGCATGAAACTGTTTACAGGTAATATAAACACTCGGATGCTTGTGTACTATGCGCAAATACTGGCCGTTTCATTTACATTCATCTGCAAACCATAACAAGGGAACGAATTGAAACTGTGATTGCCCCAGCTAAAGCAATATTGTTTCACATTTGCAATAACACATTCTATACACATTTATGTACATGTGTTTGTGAACGTGTATCAGTCCTACGTACATACTGATTTTTTCATATCCTTCACACTGCAACTAATAGAATATTGAAAGTGTTTGTTGCACTGAAATGCTCTAGAAAGTTAAATTTGATATATTTTTTATATCCTTCACACACAAAATGTATAGTATACACAATTTGTCATTCCGTTTGCGACATTTATAAGGAGGTACCAGACACCCTTCAAAGTATCATAAACTGACTCTATCTAGACATGTACAATATGTTGTTGACAATCAGCTACTTTGAGTTTTTGCATACATAGAGGGCATAAATATCTGATACGCCCACCGTTCCTATGTAAATGTAGCGGATATTTAAGATTTGGCTTAAGCTAAATTTAATTTTCTTACTTGTTTCATTTATTTTATTAAAGTCTATGATGCATTGATGAAAATTGACGTAGATAAGCTTCATGGTAATTGGAAAGTTGAATTTTAGAAAATGGATTTTGTAATATTTTCCTATTTTTACCTTCCGTCCTTGCAGCTATTTCCCTTTGGTGTTTAATATGTAATAAAATTTCAATTTGCTTTTTTGTCTTTTTTTTTTTTTTTTCTAATAAGATTCTGGAACTGACTGCAACTGAACATTAAATGCTTACCAACTTCTTGATAGTTTATTATTATCGATATTTGCTTAAAAATCACCAGCAGGTCTACAAGAAATCTTTTATTTCAATTGATTTTATTATGTAATAATAGTTGGTGCTAAAGGCTATGAGAAATATTCCCTTTACTCCATAAACACCTAAGTTTACAAGAGTGTAAAGTAAAAAAGGAAATTTGGCTTAGACCAAACCTTAAGTATCCTTCAGGCCCTCTAATAGTAAATGTAATACTTATCAACTCTGTAGAGGAAAGGCTTTTTGAAAGTAATGATTGGGTCTATATAAATATGTATATTTCGTAGTTCAATTTTTGTTGCTGATAGATAATCTTTCGTCGATTATGGGCGTGACTCTTAATCGATTTCATCCAAATTAAATTTCACTTGCTTGTAGAAACTCAAAATTTACGACTCAACAACAGCCAGATGCACGGAGGAACATTTTTGATTAAAAATTTGGCATAACATGTGAACGTCTCTAACGTTTCTTTCTGAAAACAAACAAACTTAGTACACCTATCTTCCATTATAGTACATGCGTACATAACTTGTGAAATGCAAATGGACCAAATAATAGCAGTATTTTACAATAGAAGAAGTCTCTCTAACGATATTATCTTTTCTTGTTGTTTTTCTCTTGATAATGTTTCACTTGTTTTGTGGTTTTTACGGATTGTGCATTTTTCTACGCGCAAGATACTTTTGTGTACTTAATATGTTACTTCTATACATACATATGTGCATGTGTACGTTTTTGTCTTCAATTTTCTTGTTCCATGGAATGTTGAAAAAGCACATTGAAAACAAAGTTTTGAATCAAATTTCGATTGATCTGCTGAAAAATGTTTATATCTGAAAATTTTCCTCCTCATTAGCCGAAAGCATTTTAATACAACGTAGATTCGAGTACTTTCACAGCATAACTGACTAAAGCTTCTAATTTCAAAACTGGTTATATGTTATAATTACTCAAGGTGAACTATTTCGAAACCTACATTATGTATTATGGCAATTCACAAACAATCCAAACAACTAACTTATTTAAGCCAGAATTTGTGACAAGAACAATAATCGATATGATAAATCTTTTCTAATCTTTTCAAGAGTGCCTCATACTGATGCTTTGATTTAAATGACCCACAAAAACCCACTGACTGGCTTAGACCATGAAAATTATTTGCTTTCACTTTTGCGCAACAATTTTTTTTTATAGTGTGCAAGTGCAAGTATTCTCATATACAGCTAATGGACTATTAACTGGTTTCAAATGCTACCAAAGGGGAGTTTCCAAATGGGCACTTAAAAGCACTTGAAAGAGATAGGAGCCAGCCAATACAATTGATACTGAAATTGTGTAGAAGAAAGCACAAACAATTGTAATTCAGATTGAAAGTTAATTTTGATTCAATCCTCATTTTATTTCAAATTCAAAATCAATTTTTAGACTCTCCTCTTAAGGTCGAGGGCATACAAAACTTCTTATTTCGTTTTCAACATTCATAACACCAAGTAAATATATATATATTTTTCATCAGCATGATACTCACAGTCGATCAAGACAGATCCGTCCATCTGTCTGTCTATTTTTGGCACTCTCACGGTCGTAAATGAATAATATTTTCAATCCATCGATCCATCCATCCAAAAATGGATATGGTTATGTAGCGCCCACACGCCCATATGCCAACAACTTACAAATTTATAGTACAGTGAAAAAGTAATCATAGTAAGCTGATGTGTAATATACAAACTAGGAGAGAATGTAATGCTGTATTTGCCACGCCCACTTATTCTATCTAAAGGAGGAAAGTATTTAAAAATTTAGTTTTTTACTTGCTTCGGCTTCACGTCTGTTATTGTTGAAGGTAAAGAAGTGTTAAAAAATGTTCCTCAGTCGATAAATGCTTTTCAGGCTTTTTAATCTAAATGAAATACCGTTTTTTTTTGCTTGTTTGTTTTTATGTTGTTAACCAATATCAAATTTATCAGTTTTTCAATGATTTTTTTTTTTTCACAATTTTCTCTCTTCACCTCGAGATAGTTTAGATTTGCTTTAGTTATAGTGGCATTGTTGATGTTTAGGCGTGAGATTCTTTGTTTTGCTTAAATTTGTACTTAAGGGTATATTAAGTTTGTGTGGATGTTTATAATTACTAAACTACTCAAGAGACCCTTATCGAAAACCAATTAAAAATCACATTTTGACTTTACATGATCCAAGCCGTATCTAATTGTCTGCCTTTAGTGGAGAGCGCATAAATAAAGTGTTAGTTACGTTCACGTGTAGAGGGTATTTAAGTTTTCGTGTCAGCCAAATTTTTCACTTTTTTTTACACATTTTTTTGTGCGACCATGATGTAGGTTTATTTTGTTTCTTATATGTTCTATGGCAAACGAAAATAACATGAATGAGAGAGAACACAATTATGCGTGTGTATTCATATTTACATGCAGCTAATTCCTGCCAAGGTTTTCCCCATGTGCAGTACTTGTTTTTTGATGTAACACATACCTATGGATAGCTACGATGTGTTGCATGTGTAGGGATGAATGTGGTTAACTGGCTGGGTGGCTAGTTGGCTGGCTGACTGACTGTTTATTACCTTACAACGTCTTCTCTGTAGGATTTCATCACGGATTTGGCATTCGTTTGGTGACAGATTTGTTTGATAGTCTCGCATAACTCTCTTTATACACAATTCGCATATAAATACAGAAACACACTTATTCGTTTTGTTTTTTCATTCTCTTTATTACACTGATTGCAAAGCAGATTTACACACTCACTCACTTACTTATTCGATAACTCGTTCGTTTATTCACACGTAATACTTTAGCAGCCTGTTTGATTGTTTGCTTTTGATGGATGATGCATTGTTGTTGCTGCGCTGTGCTATTGTGTAAAGCTAAAGGGAATTGTTTTATGTGTTATCATTGTGTTATTGTTGGCATTGACATTAGATATTGTTTATATATTCTTATTTATGGCTTTTGTTTAAACAATCGTTACTATTGTTGTTTTTTTTTTTTTTGTTATTGTTATCTATCAGTGTAATTCACTTTGTTTCGTTTTTTATGCTCACAATATAAAATGCCCCAGCCTTTCCTTTCTCGTACGGTTTTTTCATTTGTTTTTTTTTTATGCTTCAGGATTTGTTATTGGTGTCAAGTACAGACATCAAGTGATCAAACAAAGAACTTGTAATAAACACTGTTGCACTTTTATTTTACTGTTTGCTTGTGCGAGTAAGTATGCGTGCATATCTTTATTTGTAAGCCTTGAACACTTTATTGTTTACGAGTGCATATTAAATGTTTGCAACAGAGGCTGAAAATAAATATCGATTCAAAGTAAAAATCAATTGAAATATTTTTTTTTAGAAAAATTAATTTTGGTTATATCGATCAAAACCTCCATGCGAAGACTATTAAATATAGGTTTAATCGATAAAATTTTATCGATTTTAAATTTTTCTTTTTTTTTTCAAAATAGATTATTTTATTCAGTCATCTTCTATTTTTAATCCTTATTCTCGATTTTTTAATCATTATAAATCACAGTAACGATTACGCAGTATTTAAATGAAATTGTTTGAAATATCAATTTTTTTTAATCGTCTCTGATCACTAATAAATCAATTAATCTCTTGTATTTAACGTTGTAAATTTTATAATTTTAAGCTCAATATTTAGCTAATGGCATCAAAACTAAAGGGATGACAACTTCAAATCGTTGACATCGTTTTTTTATTATATGTTTTTATTATAATTTTGAAGGAAGAGAGCAATAGTAGCAATAACAATAATAATAATAATAATAATAACAACAACAAGAACACAAGAAGAACTTATTTGCAGTATACTAATGGAAAACTAAGTTAAATATTAATACTTATCTCCCCAATCATGTGTGGCCACAACATTTACATAATAAGCTGTTTATTGATTTTGAGAGCATGAATGAATGTATAACACAATGCATATTTATTTGGCTTTGTGTGTGTGTGTGTGGTTGTGTGTAAGTTAACATAACTATTGCTATAACATGCATTATACGTACGTTGGTTTATGTGCACAAGTTAATGTACGCGCGCGTGTGTGTGTGTATGTGCGTCTGCGGTTGTGTGAATATGAAGTGGAAACACATAACATTTTAACCATTTTAAGTTTTCATTGCACGTTTATGTTGTCAATTTATATTATCTTCAAGGGTGCAACTGTATACAAACACTGGAATAGCGTTAAATATAATACATACACAAGAATGTGTGCAAGTCAATGTATTTTATTTATATATAAATATCGAATGATATATCTATGTATTTAACTAAGAATATTTTTACGTTTATAATAAAGTTACTGCTCTGTCGTTTACACAAATATACACACTCATACATACATATATATTGCCTTAGTCTTCTTACTATTCACTATAGCTCACGTAACATTTCACTTTAGTATAATATATAAAGATAAAGTGAATTAGCACTTTATATACATTTTTCTTTTAATACCCTACACCTCAAAGTGGTATAAGGGCTAATGTTTGCAACAACTAAACAACAAATGTGACAGAATCAAAAACTGAATTAATAATGGACGCCGATCTCTAATCATTTTAAATAATGATCTGCGTGCAAAAAGTGTACCCGTACAAAATTTTAGAAGAAGGACACAATGTATGCGAGTTAGTGTTCCAACTAAACAGCAAACTGTTTATACAGATGTATGCACTACTCTCATTCTCCCTCTTAATTCGATTAGTGTTTTTGCTAGTTTTATTATTATTATTATTGTACTATTATAAACAATATTGTTGACCCAGAAAATTGACCAAGAAATATCATAAAAAATATTTCTCTGCTCGCTTCCCTGTCTATGCCAGAATAATCAACTTCATTGCCATCAAAATTATTCAACATGTATATGTATGTGTTTATATTACCTAGTGGTTTGTATAGTACATGCTTTTTTATTATAAATATTTGCGCAACTACAAGTATATGTGAATGTATAAAAAAAACAATAACTGTATGCATAATTGCGGTCGTTTTCCCTGGAAGCTGAGGCCCTTCTCATAAGATGGAAAGTATACTAAGTTTGTCATTCTGTTTTCTTCATTCGATAAAAGAAGCGTCACGGAACCTATCTATATATTTTTAATCAGCATCAAAATCTGAATCAATTTAGAAATGTCCAACCAGGTTTTTTGCTGTTGTTTGGGCACTTTTTAAGTCGATAATTTTGATTTATTTAGTTAAAATTTTGTATAAATAAAATGTTTTTTTATATTAGAAGAAACAGATCAAGTACCACGCCCATAATCTACAAAAATATATCTATCACCCTTAAAAATTTAAAGTTAAATTTGATATAGATCTTTATCAAATCGGACATATAGTCCTTCGATGTGCCAAAAATAGGCGTGTTCGCCAGTATTTTTCAAAAAACTTTATTTGGTGCCGAATAAGTTGACACTAAAGAGTGTTTGAACAACAGTTTGAACATAAATAATGAATAAATAATGGTCGGAGGTACTTAAACTTTGGCCTAAACCGAATTTAATTATTTTTTCTCTTTTCCTCACTATCTATCGCATTCTTTACAATGTAACACGTAGAGTATCTATTATTATGTTACATATAATTGACAAAAGAAAAAATATTTTTATAAAAATATACATTGTGATGAAAGAAGGTGTAAACTCTCGAGTAACGGCATAGAATGAAATATTTTGAAAAACAAATTCTTCTTGGTTTTGATTTTGATTTGATATTTGAAGTTTTTTCGCAAAAATTTCATTCTATGACTGTACTCAAAAGATTGCATTCCTTCCATTGCTTTTCATCACCCTGTATATATTATAAATGATGTTTACAAAAAAACAAAAAACAAAAAATGAAAATAAGAAAAATATATCCGTTGTTATTATTATTATTATTATTAGGTTGTTGTTGTTGTTGTATGAAAATTATAATATTGTTTGGTATTTTCATTTCTCTATTGCTTCTGTGAAGCTAGTTGTACAAGCACCAAACAATTTTAAATTATTAACAGAAAACATACTCTGTTGTGGTATTAAGTGCTCAAAGAAAGAGCATTTTGTTGTTTGCTGTCTTTTGTTTAGCTCTGTTATTATATATATATATATGTGCATGTATGTATATATGTACGTATGTGTGTACATTATATGGAACGGTTAAACCTTGTAAGCAATAGTATAGTAGTGCACTAGTTGAGCAGACCGTTAAGTAAACCAGTGAATAATAACGAACATTTCTTCACTTAATGTTTGCATTTTTTACTTCATTCCATTCACTGTGTTTTTCTTATTACATAGTTCTACTTTTTCTTCACTTTATGATGGTAATGATGATTTATTACCACTAAAATAACAGCAACAGTAACAGCAGCAACAACACTAATAACAAAGAACAAGAAATCAACAAAAGAAACACAACGACTAAGGAGAATTCTAAATGTAATGGCGGCTTATGGAAGATATATGAAAATATTATTATGTACTATACACGTACTCCACACAAACACACTAGACACTACACACTTATACTTGTACATTTGTTGTTTGAACGCAGTGTTTGCAAGTTCATAAATGAACAATAAAAGCGTGTGTATGGATTGTATGTTTCGTAATGTGCGGTTTACAGAGCTCAGTGTGGTCTACTTGGTAATAACAATTGTTGTTGTTGTTGCTATTGTTGTTTTCAATTGCTCTTAAAAAATTATAGGTGTCATAATAACAATTATTACTGTGCGCGCCCAGGCATGAATATGCACAAATGCAATTGCGATAGGATGCATGTGTATGACTATGTTTTTTTTTCGTATTTTTATGAGATTACATCCACACAAGCACATACATGCATGGAACGGTTATAATAACGAAATTAAAGAGCATTTAAACTGTATAAATTGATTACATTTACATACACATGTCTGTCCGTCTTCACTTCAGTTCAGTTTTTGTGCGCGTACCTGATATAGGGAAAATGGATAAAAATATATTTAATTTTAATTTTAATTTTGTACAGTTGATGTGTTTATTTATTTTTAGTGAAAGTTTTATTATTTACGTTAAGTAAAAGTTATAGAATATGATATTATGGTTGAACAGCACAGATGTTATTAAAAACGCTGCGCGACCACGTTATGTGCAATACTTTGCCATCTTCACTTCTTCTATTATCCACCATTATTATTTTATGTTTTGTTGCCATTACTGTCAGTGATCTTTATGAAATTGGTCAAACATTTGCTCGTTTAGAATCCTCCTTAAATGGAAAGCAAGATGGGTGTTATATAAAATTATGAAAACTGTTTATTTGGTTGTTCTTTACGCAGCACCTGTGCATAGATAAAAAAGTTAAATATAATTTAGTTTAATTGCAGCATTATCATTATGATACCACTCTTACTGTTTAATACTTTAATAGTGTTTGCAATAAGTACTTAATATTAGTCGTGGTGGTTGTAAATTTTTTAAGTGCAATTTTTAGAAGATATAGTTTAACCATCAGTTTTAAATTATACCTAAACATACATATAACAATATAAAAGTGGACGAAGAAGGCCAAATTATTGAAAAGCTGTTTAAATAAAAACAATAAAGAAACTGTTCTGAAGGTTAAAATACTAAAACACAAATGATTTTTGTCTTTAATTAGTTTAAACATATTGGATTGGCAATTATTTGGTTAAGAATTTTGTTGGCAGTTTTTTTAAGATTTGACCTAAGTCAAAATTTAGTTTTCTTACTTGTTACAATTCGTTTTTTGGCATATCATGTGAAATTGCCTTAATATACTTTTGCATTCTTCTACTTTTGTTTATATAAGAATTTTATCTAGCTTTGTTAAACTAAATCAAAATACTTTTTTTTTATATATTATTTTTTTTTTAATTCATAAAATATTCTAACAATTGTTTAGTTGTACTTTCGATGATGAAAAAATTTATTATTTGTTTTTATTAAGAGTGCGAGAGAGAGAGAGAAGAAACAGAAAAACTAAAATTATAAAAAATATTCTTGTTATAATTTGTTGAATAATTTATGTTTAACAAATTATCAAATACAGGGTTCATTAACATATTTAATAAGCGTACAAAAAAAAATTAAATATTGAAAAAATTTATTGTTCATGAAAATTGCTTACATTACATAAAATGCAAGAAATACGCTCCTGTTTTAATTAGCTTCAACTAATTAATGACAACAATTTGTAATAAAAAAAGTATAAAAAAATAAATTTAGTTTAAACGCAATCTTAAATACCCTTCACATCTACAGACAAAATGTGCATGTATGTGGCATTGTATGTTGTATGCCTCAATTCAAATGAAGGAATCTGCACCAAAGGATCTTTTTTATTTTTTTTTTTTTTTTTTAATTGTGGGCGTAACTATTATTCGACGTCACTCATTTTTGTGACTTCAATTTATGCACCAAATTAGCTAAACTTTATAACTCATATAAAGCTTAAAGATGAAAGATTGATAATGAGCGTGGCTCTCAAACGATTTTACCCAAATGAATGAACCACCTGTACAACGAAAACGTTTACGTTACGTTTACAGACAGACGAACGGACGGATATATCTGAAACGATATTTAATCAATAATACATTCTTTGTAGAGTTGCTGATGCACTTATTTGGAATAACACTTATATACCTCCCCACTCATGTGCAGGGTGTATAAAAGTTAACACACATTTATTAGTTTACTTATTAAATTGAACATTAAACAAAGAATGCGCAAAAAAAAGGAATTTATTATGACCCCACCGTAAAGGTGAACTTGTTGATTTATGTAAATATTTATATTTACATATCTTGTGCGTCGTAACAATTGCATATTTCTAAAGCAATTTATGCGTTTTGTATTATTTTATTTTATTATTTATTTAGATTTATATACATATTTGACAATGTCAACTAATGTCAATGTTAATCAAATTTATGCTAAATTAAATATCGAATGATTGGTATAATAAAAAAAAATTAAAATGTCATGGGTATGTATGTGTGTGTATGCTAATAATCATGTTTGAACCAATTTCCTAAATTATTATAAATTTATTTATTTTAATGAATGAAAGAGATTTGATTGCCCAATTCAATGGTATTGACAGACGATGGACAAAATAATATGAAAGCCTGACATAAACGATTGCACAATCATTGATACTGTCAATCATGAGACGTTAAACAATTCAGCTGTTTTCGTCACATATCACCGATCGCTTATTTTAACTGTGGCAGAACAAAGCATATAAAATAGTGTAATAAAAATTAAAAGACTTGGCACGTAAACTGGGTAATACATACGTGCCGCATTTTTTACACGGAAGTACTGTTGCCAACATTTAACAAGATGTACTATATTGTATGGTGTTCATATTATTTTGTTCATTCCCTCAATATACTTTAAAGGACATAAAGTATGGGAGATCTTTTCATAAAGAAACACAAAAAACAAATTATTTTCGTATACAGTACAGAAAGGTACGTTTGTCTAGTTTTGATACTTTGGATGCACATAAAATGTTAAATGGTGTCGTCGTTTCAAACGTCTTTAAAACCGAACCACACTATGATTGGTGATGTATTATATTGTCAATAAAAAAAAATCCTCAATTCAATTACACATGTTTTCTACACTTTGTAAGTTTTCTTTTTCTTTTTTGGTTTTAGTTGAAATATAATTTAAAAACTATTTTCCTGACTTTTATGCTTTATATCACTCTAATATATATTATACTCTAACTCTGGCAAAAGAAGAAGTTTGTATGTATATGCAACAGTAATGCGGTAAGAAAATACTAAAAATAAGAAAAACTAATTTTGGCTCAAGCTGAAATCTTCAGTACCCTACACATGTACAAAGTAAAGGTGGGCGTGACAAGTAAACACTTACGCTACCTTTTAATGGCTTTTAAAGAATTATG
This sequence comes from Crataerina pallida, assembly GCA_949710015.1. NCBI lineage: Eukaryota > Metazoa > Arthropoda > Insecta > Diptera > Hippoboscidae > Crataerina > Crataerina pallida. Next base: position 30,787,392 of record OX453290.1, on the reverse strand, counting down.
TTACACTTCCACTCAAATGTCACATACGAATCAAAAAGAATTTTTACAAATTGTGGGCGTTCATTATGAATACTTTCAAATATTCTAAACATCAAAATACTAAAATATCAAACTTTAACTTTAAATGTAAAAAATTTTGTCGATTGTGGGCGTGGCAACTAACCAATTTCAATCATTTTTAACTGAAAATCTTTTGTACGCACTTAAATTATCAATATCACAAAATGTACGATCACAAGCGTTTGAATAGCAGACGTTCCCACACATGAAGCACATGACAAGATTATTACAAATTTTGATACTAATCACGAAAATACCAATCTACTTAATATAAACTCGATTTTAAGTAAAGGATGCCATAACCTCCAACTCTGTATCAGAGAATACACAACACAACAAAATACAACACAACATACAACAAACTTTCTCTCTTTTTTTTTTCTCCTCTTTTTACTTTCAATACTTTGGGAGCAGAAAAATTTAATAAAATTATTAGCAATGTGGCAGCATATTGTTAAATAGAGAAGTGCACTCATTCAGCCATACTCCAAATGAAAAAAGTTATTGAAAAAGGAATATAAAAAAAAAAAAAACGAATAAACGAAACTAACAATGTTGACCAAAAGTGTCCATGACGAAAAAAAACAGCCAACATATGGGTAAATTTCATCAAATTTGACTTGCGTTTCAATTTTCTAGGTGGCCAAGCAATACTCAACACAGAAATTCATACAAGCACACACACGTTTATACATACATTACCACCATTCATATTTGACTTTATCTCCATCCATTTGTGCGTATAGCATAGATACGAGTTTTATACACGGACACGTACAATCTTATATAATACTTTTCTTGTACATGGGGATACGTACATGACACTGCGTCAAAAAATAAGTGAAAAACAACCAAAAAAAACAACACACACACGCCAGCTACAAAACTAACTTTTACGTTATGGTTTGCCCAAAAAAAAAAAAAAAAATATATATATATACGACTTCTCTTTGTAGAAATAGATGGAGGAAAGGCAATATATTTCTTCAAATTGTTATAGGCATCCGACTGCAAAATTGCAAGCACAGATTAAATTGATACGTAAATACTAAATTTAGAGTGTAGTTAATTTATTTATTGATTGTTTTTTAAAAGTCTAAATAGAAACTATAATCCAGGATGTGAGATGTGTAACATAAACAATTGCACCCTAATTCACCAAAATATTCCAAATTCCTATTTAAATTGGGCAATATCGGTAGAAAGCTATACCCACAATTAACTAAAACCGGCCTATCAGACATGGAAATTATTCTACGAAGTAAAATGTGCTTTAAAAAGTGAACGCTATACCCTTGCTAAGTATATTTGCCTAATTATACATCTAGACAAATCGAATCCAAGTTATGTTGCATATTATGTAAAATAAAACCAGAGCAAGGAAGCATTTAACATATTTATTCAAATATTGTACAAGTATGTATATAACTTTATGCTCTAACATGTGTTAATAAGATGAAGCTTCAAGTCATCATTAGAAAAGGCAAACAATAGTTAATATTCATTCCCATTAAGGAAACATTCAAGTGACACTTGCGGCCCTTTGCAATCGTTACGAATTACATCACTTTGAAAATCTTCGGGTGTAATGATATATACATAATGATATTAAAATGTTATTATTTGAATAATTGATAATATTACAGGGACTCGACTTCCATAAATATATAATAATATTATTTTAATACATATTTGCTACGTTAATTTTATAGATTAAATCAATAAATATGGATAATGAGAGTGCAAAAACAAATAAATGGTGAAATAATCTGAGTGATCAAACACAGCTTATTCAATAACTGAATGTTAAAAGCTTGCTCAGTGATTTCAATGCTTAGTAATAAAATAGGTTTCAAAGGCGCTAAATGCAAATGCATTGAAATTATGTGTAAAATATAGTAAAAAAAAAAAAAAAAAAACGTCAAACGATCGCGCCCTTTGATGAATAAGGTAATTTTAGATATATTTGAGTCAATTTACTAGCATACAGACACACATGTCGGAGATGACAGACATGTCCAGATCTACTCCCTTTTTGATGCTAATATACGTAATAGAATCTCTAGCTCCTCCTTTTGCGTGTTGCATACAGAATAGCAAACTTAGTATACCCCCATCACATAATTAATAAATATAATTTATTTTATATATAGAGACTTGATAGAAATAATTTTACAGCCCCATCCCATATCATAGAAATGCAATAGAATATTAAATAATCAGCTTTCCGCGTTGAAAGGGATTCAGACAGCAGCTTAAATGTCCAGTGAGAGTAGAATTTTCTGTTTGTTTGTTACACTACCCTCAATAGTAATAACGCTATTGTTGTTGTTGTTATTATTATTATTATTATTATTATTATTATCACTATTATGCATACATTTATGGTTTGACATATTGGTAACATGGAAAAATCAAACAACAGATTAAATGAGTTTCATATGCAGCAACTGTCTCATATGTGGTTGACAGTTGGTGATAAATATTTATTAAAATTTGTATGTATTCTACTGTTGTTGTTTTTATTGTTTTATATTATACAAATAAAAATTAACATAAAATTTCTGTATAGATGCTGAATGGAAGTTATCAAATATGCACACATATGTTTTAGGACGATTGTGTTAGAGTTCACAATGGTTTAATTTGAACAAAATATTGCGAATTAATTTTAAGGAGTTAAAAAACTAGTGAAAATAAACAAGTAAAAAGCACTAAATTTGGCTTAGGCCAAATCTTAAATATCCTCTACATTTACACTCTAAAGGTGGGTGTGACGTAACTATTTATCGATTGTAGGCGTGACTTTTCACCAATTTTTACCATTTTAAATAGCGATTGGGCGCGAAAAGTAAAAATATCTGTACAAAATTTTATGGGCCCCGCCCTGAAACGGAGTACCGGCATAGGTGCTTCGTCCAAGGATCACGGGGCCAAAAAGCAATTTATATAAGATCCCCTGGTTAAATTCCTAGGGATCAATAACTACCCTTTAGCAAACATAACACCAATGGGATACCAACCCATGGGCAATAGGCTGTCCGAAGTTGCGAGATCAAGTGATCGACAGTCCTACCAAAGACTAAGTTTGGTACCGCGGGGTACTGGAGCCCTAGGGTTCTTGCGAGTACGTACTCTAGGGTAGGCCCCCTTGTGAGAGCTTCGCGGGGGTGTAAAATCGTTGGTAGTGCATGGCAAAAAAAGGGGTGAACTTACATGGCCTATTATGTAAGTTCTAAAGTTGGGACCTCCTTCGGGGGCTGGGCGCAGGGACGCTTAATTCCCCACAAACATCTAATAGAGTCTCTACGACGGGTATAGACGTAAAACACAAACTTGGACAAATGGACAAAATTTTAGCTCAATATCTCAAAATTTCCGCTCGTGAGAATACCAACAACAGACGGTCAAACGGTATACTTTGTAGGTTCTGTGGAAATCATTCTTCTTGTCGCAGAATTTTGAACGAAATATTTTGACATATATTGTATAAACATATACAAGAAAATTTGTTGCCTAGATGGTCAAGTTTTCGCCTCAGCCAAATTCAGCCTTTCTACTCATTTCCTTTGCTTTAATTAAAATTAAATTTGCTAAAGATTACGAAAATCACTTTACAAATTTACTGTTATTATACTCAACTCAAATTACAGGTTGATTGGCCATTTTATTGAAAGTTTGTGTAACAAGTTATAACGATTCCATTTTCTTGTGGCACATTAATTACAGTTTAGATATTGGCAGCAATAAAACTTTTCTACAATCCAACTACAACTGCATACCATACCTCACCTATCTTTTATTCATCCAATATATAGAAGACAATTGCAAGACAATTGAATGGTTTTTATGAGTTTGTTGTTTAATTGTGTTTTAATAATTTGAAAAATCAATGAATGCTCTCTCTGATGGTAATTTCATTAAATTTGAAATTGCTTTCTGATTATGTAGAAGTTCGTTTGCAGTTGTAAAAAAAACATTAAACGTATACTGACCTTATAAGTATATTGTTGGATTTCTGTTCAATATAAATATTTTAACAACTTTTTAATAAATTTATTTACTAAAGCACTCTACAACAAAGCAAAGATTTTGTAAGCCAACAGCTTTATACGGAAGGAAAAATTGTTGCTTCTTTATCTGAAAACATTGAAAATGATTAAAAATTAACTAATGTTAAGTAATTAAAGCAAATAGACCAACAGAATGACGCACATTTTTAGATAAGTAAAACACTAATAGTTAAGTAGAGGAAGAAATTAAATCCTCATTGAAGTACTGTTTTACCATTATCTGTGACATTGTTGAGCACGCAAAGTACCCGTAACCATAAACCGAAATGCGAGAAATTTTATTGCTTTTATTTGTTGGAACCTAAGTATAGCATATAAAAGCAATAATTAAAGCAATAGCCAATTATTTAGCTTAATTAAGGTTGAATTAATTCAGATCCGATCGAACCACTTTTAAAACTTCTTTCTGTTTATCTCATGTTTACTGATCCAACTCAACTAATTATAGAAAAAAATGGGGTTTATATGTGGATATTATACGGTCAGCTAGAATTGACTATAATATATTTACTTATCATTAAACACATTTCTTTCTTTTTTTTTTTTTTTTCAACCAAAGGTTTTCCACTAAACTTTATCCATTAACTTGGTGTCTTGTATTGAATAAGACAACAACACCAACAAACAACAATAATTACAAATGCATTGTGTTTGAATGTACATACCCGGTTTTAACTTACTGAAATCAACACCGCCCACACCAAAACTAAATTACCACCAACACTATAACAGTAGCACACAAACACTATCACTTACCTTTACATTTTCATAATCGACTTTCGAAGGATTGGTCTTACTCTAAAAGAAGAAAAAAGAAAACAATTTCAAAAACCAAAATTTGGCTTAAGCCTAATCTCAAACACCCTACATATGTACATAGTAGAGGGGGCGTGGTAGGATTGTAATCTCTAACAAGGTATGTGCTGCGTATAAACTTGCAACTTGACGGAATGCACTTTTTCAATTGAGGATGTGTCTGTTATTCGACCACGCACATTGATGGATGGAATGGATTTCGTCCATTTTAAAAAACGATCGGTGTGCAGAAACTAAAGATGGCTGTACAAAATGTCTCCTCAAAATCTCAAACCGCAAGAATGTCAACAACAGACGGACAACAGGGACACACATGTCCCTTTCGACTCAATTTTTGATACTGGTCATGAATACGTTTATATTTTGTAAAGTATCTAACATCTTCTTCTGGGTATTACCATTGTAGTTACAAACTTAGTATAACCCATCTTATGTGGGCGGTATAAAAACCAGGCAACAACATAAGACCAAGTTATTTATAGTATAACAAAATATCTGTACGTTGTAGCTTCTGTAATGTACGTTCGGTACATACGGAAAGTTTTAATGATTATCACCTTTAACTTGGATAAAAGCTAAAAACAAAGTTGTACAAGTATAAAGTAAAAGTTATCAACACCTTCTAACTATAAGGTGGTGTTATACCTGTATTTAAATCACATACATACCTGTATGTGCATTTGTATTGAAGTCCTCTGTCCTAAGCATAAGTGTTCTTTGCGAGAAGCAAAAAAGTTTTAATTATGATTTTTAAAAAAATTTCCAACATTTTGAAACATTTTCAACCATAATCACTGTTCTGTATAATTTACGCTGTGCTGTAACTATTACGCACTCACTTTGACTAGATGTGTACGATGATTGCATAAACATCTTCTAATATCTGTACAGTCAGAACAAAATTGATGGTGTCTTAAATGGCCATTCGTAAGTAAACACATGCATTTGATGCGGATTATTGCTGATGTAATAATTTTCGAAAATGACTTATATTGGATTTTCTGAGGTAAGTACACAAACAATGTGAATAATAGTAAAATTCTATATTTGCCCTCTATAATTATCCGTCGTTTGTATATAGTTCCTCTTATTATCATAAACGACATTGACAACAACATCTTCAGCATTCATTCAATCATAGCCAAATTGCAAACAAACTAGGTAAAGAGGAAGTAATTGGTGAAAGGAAGAGGATGGAATGTACATATTAGAAAGGGGGCATGACATGAGCAAGCACACCAACAATTCAACAACTCCTGGTAATTTTCTCTGCACTTAAGTTGAATTAAGGTGCACCTAAGATGCTCACACATTGCCCACGTAGTATTATAATGTTGCTCTTGCTACTGCAGTCACAGTTGCTATAATACATAAATGAAAATATGCTTTGAAGACAAACAAATACTTACAATTTAATCGCCTACTTAAATATTCTCCATACGTGAAAACGTGCATTCCTTGTGTACCTGCGCGTCAATTTAAAATGACAAAAATTTCAAAACTTGAATTGAATAGAAGAAAAATCTTGGAAAGACTCTATATATATAAACCGAATCAGTGGACGTGACATTCTAGACACTGCTATAGTTTGATTTAAATTTTATCAATTTTTTTTTTTTTTAATTATGGACGTAACTGTTACTTGAACGGCCTTTTTTAAACAACATAGTGGGCGTGACAGGTATTTGATTAGGTTCTTTATAGTTTATGCATTACATTTCAAGACCCTAGAAATACTAGTGTAAAATATTTCTCAGAAACGTAATCGATTTAGACTTGCTATAAAAAATTTAACAAACGTTGTATACTCTCATGATAGATGGAAGGTATGCTAACGTTTATTAATAAATAATATTTGTCAGGTACTGTTCAATGTGAAGAAACGCACAGGTACAATCATAAAAGGAATATTGCTCCATTGATGCAATCCTTAGAATTGTATACCTTGGCCTTCCTAAATAGAGTTCGTTTACTTATAGATACTTAATTAAGCATTTGATCATTAAAAATGTAAACAATTATTAAGCGTAAGAGCTTTGATAAGGATTCTTTCACTTATTTTTTTATATACATTACAGAGCAACACCATGTTGTACAACTGATTTCCACATTTCTAACCAAGTACGAATGTGTGCTTGCATCTGTATTGTATTTGTATTGTTGATTTCTGTTTGTTTACAACTTTCACTAGTATGCACACCCGCAAATGATACCAAGTGGTTGTAAATTCAACATCAAATAAAAACAAATTAATATAAAAGGTAAACAAGAAATAAAGAAAACAAGGACAACGAATAAAAAGAAGAAGAAGAATAGTTCTATTAATTAAAGTTTCATTTGTGTAGAAATGTTAGTTGATCTGTATTTACATTAGTTTTTTCTTTTTTTTTTTATAACTATGGAAACACTTAATAGATTCTAAGGAGGTATCTTTACAGATTCTACCGCACGGTGGATTGAATGAAAATGTTTAAAAAAGAATCACAAAAGTAAATATTTACTCGTTGTTTTATTGTATATAATAGGTTATATTTTAAGTTACGCGCGCACATAATTAACATAAATATTTCATAAATACACAGAATTTCACCTGTGAAGTTAGCGCATTATTTCAAAATAAATATACATAATTAATCATTTCATCAAGTATGAGTTTTTATACGCACCCTATAACATAAGGTGTATACTAAGTTTGTCATTCCGTTTGCAACAAGCAAAAGGAGTCGTTGAAAATCGATAATGAATCGATCTAGTCATTTCTGTATAAAGTATGATATTTAAATTGAGCAATATCAAAAGAAAACCACGCCCACAATTTACAAAAATATAACTCTTAGCCGCAAATACATGTCAATGAAGTTGAAATTGCTTATACATACGTATATGTATGTATAGGTCAAAAATTTAATGTGTTGGTTAACAGCCACCCCCACAATTTAAAAAATATATAAATTATAGAGAATGTAATAAAGTATATGCCACGCCCACTGCCAAAATAAAAGATAAATGTTGAAGGTATGTAAGATTTGTCTTCAAAAAATCGAATGTAATCAAAATCATTACTACATTCTGTATACTTTCTACGCCCATATTATCCACTGCACTTCATTCTCCAAAAACACTTTAAACTAATCATACAAAAGGTACAAATATGTTCACTAATTTTTACACAGTTGAGCAAAAAAGTTTTTTCTCATCATTAATCAAAAACGTTTTACACCAAAAAAAACACTTAAAAAGTATCATTGAAAAAATTATGATACATTTGCTGTATAAGCTCTTTACGAAGCCATAAAATATTTTATGGAAAAAAGAGGGAAAAAATTAAATTAATTAATCCGCTTAGCTGTCAAAACAAAAATATTAAGCTAGACGGTAAAACTGGCATTCAGAGCTTGTGGTGTTACAAAAAAAAAAAAAAACAAGATAGAGAAGTTCGGTTAAGACCGAAGCTTAAATACCCTCCACCTTTTGTAATTCTGTAAAAAATAAGTTCCTATTGCCATATTTATGTATTTCATGTACTTAAAAATAAAATAGTGTTTTTTTTTAAATTATAGGCGTTTGCGTTATTCAAGCACGCCCATTTTTGGCACAGTGTTGGATAACGGTACCACTTATATATATACCGAATTTCAACTTTTTTAAAGATACATTTTTTCGAGGTATGTTGAGGTTTTCATTTATTGTGGGCGTGTCTCTCAACCGTTTTTGCCCAATTTCAATACGAAACAGCGAAATTAAACTAAGAATAAGTGTGCCAAGTTTCAATTTGATATCTCATAAATTACGACCGTGAAAGTGCCAACAACAGACGGACACACGGACGGACATGTTTCCAACGATTTCTCTTTTCATGCTGATTAAGAATATATATGGTTTGTGGGGTCTCCGAGGCTTCCTTCGATGTGTTGTAACCCTCCACCTTCTTCCCTAAGGTGGAGGGTATAAAAAAAATAAAAAGTTTTCCAAAAATTCGTTTTTGTGCGCCAAAATTTAGAATATAATTGGTTTAAACTTGGACTAAAATGAAATCGAATGAAAGAATGAAATTCACATTGCCAGATAAAACAGATTTTAAGAGAATGAAACGAAAAGAAAACCAACTGGAGATGTCGCGATAATGTTTATATGCTGTTTAGACTTTACTAACTTTTTTTTCTTGTTTTAAGCAGTTATGGAATGTAGTTTTCTATACCCATTTTGTAATATAATGTAATGTATGGAATAACATTTAAGAATCATTCATCATCAATAATGCTGTCTTAAATAAAATCACGAAGGCGCCAGTATTTTCATCCTCATTACTGGCCGATTACAAGTTATTTAAGACCTTGACAAATTGCAATAGACAACACCACGCGCTTCGGTGAATGAAACCCCCCAGCAGCAGATTAAACTAATTATAAAACAAAGCAATTTTTATGTCATACCCAGAGGTATTGCACTAATCAATATAAACAGACAACAATCTTATTATGTAACTGTCAAAATATTTATATAAGCTATGACAGCTACACACTGTAGGCTCTTGCTATTATGCAACACAAAACTATTATATTAACAACAAAAGCTTATTAGTTGAATTGCGCTAAATATTTATGTCGTTTTTAAATGTTTGGAAAACTGTGTCGTTGTGTAAACGCTAATTATTTAAAAAAAACTTACATTTTTACAATTTTAAAGTTCAATAGCTTAACGAACCAACTTCCAAGTCCTATTTTAAAGTAAGTCTTCGTAGGGCCAAAAATTCCTTTTTGACAAAATTTGATAAAGATTATATCATACAGGGAATGAACCAGGGCCGGTTTCGAATATCCACCTTTAAAAAAATCCAGGGGTAGAAAATAGTTAATTGCCAAATTTGGACTCAACTCGCATACAAATATTCTGCCAAAAAACGCGTGAGAACGTGTGGCAAACAGATTGTTACACTAACTTTTTCCCGCATAGAGGGAAACTTTAACCTGAAAACACTTCATGTGGGAAAAAAGAAAATGAAAGAACTCTTATTAAGTTTTTTTCTGTTTACGTACTTTGAACTTTCCGTCTTTTCATTTTCTGTTCTATATACTCAAAGAAAATTTCGCACTGAACTCGAAATTAGAAAAAAGCCCATCGCGCGGGCCTTAACACTAAAGTAAAGCATTATTCTTTGCGGCGTTTCAATCTGTTTTTTTTTTTTTTCGGTTTCATCAATTGAGTTAAAGCTAAATGCAAACTGTTCGCCTTAAGGTGTCAAGTCTAAAAAATGTTCTAATTTACTTCGGCAAAAGCTTCGAATTTTAGTTTGAGTACACAGCTTAATATCTTTCTCCATTTGAGAGAACTCTATTTTTTTCTACTCATTCCTTGTACACTTTTTTATAGTCACTGCATTTATACTCCCCGAGGATAAACATACTGTAACCATTACTTGGAATACTGCTGCAACAACGATGAAATCGTACAATAATTGCATTATTTTATAAACTTGTCAGTTCATTAATGGGGTTGAGCGTTGTCATGCGTCTTAAATAACATTTTTTCACTAGAATTTTTTTATTACGTGGCACTGATGCAGCAAAAAAGTAAACAAAAATTTCTATATGATGCTGGTGAAACTTTCTGAGATGATGGCACCACATAACTGTTGCATTTATTGTAGCGATTATTACAAGGTTAGGCTCAAGCATAAAACTGATTGTTTAGTGAACAGAGTAACACTCTATTACGTGCGTGTAAAGAGAGTTACTTTTTACACAGCAACACTTGTTTCTAATTCATCATTTTTATACATTCTAAATTAGATTTCATTTCAGGGAAATGCGCTTAGTGAGTTCTCATGCTTGAAGATATTCATTAAACATTTAACGCCTTAGCATTATTTGGGCGCTTGTTGGTTCACATTGCCCAATGGTATGGCATTAGAACCAATAAGTACAAAATAGTGGTCGAATGCAAATTTTGTTAAATTTAATGCACAAATACGCTTATCCATACACTCACACACACATATATATATACTTTTATAAACTAGTAACATTTTCTATGTGGCACAACCATAATTCCCATAAACTACAACCACACTTTAATTTAGTTGCAGTATTCTTTACGCTACAAAACACACATTATAGTGCTTGTGGTTAAATGGTTGCCTATGCAATAATAACAAGGACAACAACAACAATAACAATAACATTGGAGACAACACAAAATCTACAACGATTTTGGCCAATACGCTAAAGTGTATTGTGTAGAGTAAAGTAAGGTAATGATATCAACAATTTAACGCTAAGTGCATGCGGCGAACATTTCAAGGTAGAAATATATATAAGTAAGAAAATGTGTTTGTGTTTTGGTGAGATGGTGTTTAAATATTTTTTATCATTTATTTATTTTTGCTGTTTTTGTTGTTGTTGTTGTTGTTTTTATTGTTATCCTTTAGAATTTTACTAATTGGAATTTACGCCGCTTCTGTACGAAGTATGCACGCTTAAAAGCAGTATAAAATTTTCAATTTGTTTACGTTTATGTGTTCGTACCGGTGGACAAATATAATTGATTTCATACTTGATATAAATATTATATAAAACAATTTTAAGGTTCCTTTGTCTTAATATTATCTTTACCATAGTGGAAAATTTTCTGATACTATGTAAAGTCCTTGAAAGAACGGATGATAAGCGAATGGAGAAGGGGTTGCATATGGCTTTAGCCAAATCTTAAATATGTTTCACATTACACCAAGCATGACTTCAAACGGTTATGGGTTACAATGACATACATTTTCAAATGACAAGCATTTACTTATAAATCTATAATTTATCCAGTGGATGCTATGACTTTAATCGGTGATCAAATACCTCATGATGCGCCTAAGGAAGACGCATATATATATATATATATATTCTGACAGTCAAGCAGCACTCAAAGCTCTAAACAGCTTCCTAGTGAAATCTAAACTGACATCGGAATGTATGGATCTACTGAACGAGCTAGGCAAACATAATGAGGCTTCCCTTGTAGGGGTGCCTGGCCACGTAGAGATCCCAGGCAACGAACGGGCTGACTGTTTAGCTAACAGGGTAGTCCATCGGCAAATGATCGGTCCAGAACCATTCTGCGGTGTGGCTAAAACCCACATCATGGAAATGATGGGAAAACTAACTATGAAAAATTCTGCCTCCCATTGGGAGACCTGCAAAGCCAAAATATTCAAAAAATCGTCCAGGAGGCGAGATCAGGGTACTAACTGGCCTTTACACGGGTCACTGTACCCTTAGATACCACCTTCACAAAATGGGGGTATCTGATAGCCCCATATGCCGACTATGTGAGACGCCTGAACACATACCTTGCAACTGTCTTGCTTCAAGCAGAAGCAGGCATCACATATTTGGAAAACATGTGATACCTCCAAAGGAAATCTGGAGCTCTGAGCCCAGGAAAGTCTTGAGCTACTTTAAAATCCTCCAACTCCTGAACTGAGAGCACGGGCTTGCACAATAGACCTTATGGTCGCAATGCAGATAGCCCTTATAAATATAATAATAAATAATAATAATAATACCACACGTCTGGCTTTTGATGCTTTCCACCTACATCAATATTATATATATCAAGTTGACATACATATTATTAATTATCTCATCCGGAAAAAGGCGTAGTCCTATAACAGACCCATTTACAATTTTCAAAAAACCGTATTCACAGTACATGTCACGTCTTTTGTTAGTATGTAGATATGTAGGGTATTTAAGGCTAGGTCTAAGCAAAATTTAGTTTTTTTTCCTTGATATTCATTTGTTTGAAGAATCGCCTCATTAACATTTAACGGTATTTTTATGATTATCAATAAATTCATTATTATCTTTTCTTTTAGATTTTTCATTACTTTTCTGCATTTTTATTAGCATTTTTCAGTGATTTTATATTCTTCTTCTTGTTTGCTTTATCCTCTGATTTGTGATTATTACTTCTTCTTTACCTTAAGTGTTGCGGCAGTATGCTGACTAGGTTCGAACGCTGATTAGTTATTACCTCAGCTTTTTAATATAAAATAATATATTTTCATACAATTTTTTTTTTTTATTATTTTTAAATTACAATAATGAAAAATTTGAACTTATACTCTATCAAAAACTTTAATTTATTTATTAATTTACTTGTGTTACGAATACCCATCTGATCCTTAAATCACATATAATTTTTATACCCTACACATAAGATGGAGGATATACTAAGATTGTCATTCCGTTTGCAGCATCCAGGAGGAGGCGCCAGAGACCCTACTACCCTATCCTTGATCAGCATCAAAAAGTAAATCGACCTAGACGTGAGTGTTCATTTGTTGTTGGCATTGTTGCCTCGCCCATTATTGTAGATGTGGCGGGTATTTAAGATTTGGCCAAAACCAAATTTAGTTTAACAAATTTTATCACATTTTTTACTTTGATATTTTAACTTTATAAAACCTTTAATCTGTAATTGCCTTTCAAAGGTATTGTTATTGTTGTTATTGTTGTTATTGTTGTGTCTGTTATATCTACACTCATCGTTGATTGAATAATAATGAAGAAGTTTCATCGCAAAATTGTCATATTTTTATAAAATACAATAACATTTTAATCAAGTCTACAATGTGGTTTCCTTTCTTTTTTTTTTCGGCAAACATTGATTGACAATAACCGAATATTTACATTTGCGTAGTGAAAGAAACTCAATTTACTCCAATATTACATTTAACACAAAGATTTATTCAATAATATATGTATTCCCACCAAGTTGTGATTACTTTGTCGAAACTTTTGTAACAGCTACTTAAAAACATGTCAAAGATATAAAAATTTTTGGTTGGCATGAAATTCTGTATCAAATTATATAAATAGGTCTATCTGTCTGTGTCTCTCTCTCTGTTGTAAATATTCGTATAAATAGAAATGTTGATATTAGCAGAAATATTAACACATCTTTGGCAAAATCGCTCATAATTTACCAAAAACTGAAAAATCTTAAGCTAAAGTTTTTTAGATACATTCCGTTCGCAGGTTGATATTTAAAATGGTCAAGTGACACGCTTAATAGAAAAATATATGACTCTGTTTCAGAATTTTACATACATTATTGAAAATCAGATTTGTTTTGAACGTTTTAACCGATTTGCATTGTTAGATAACATGCACGCCCACAATTTCAAAGAAACTTTACTAAGCGTAAAACTTAATTTGTAGTTAAAGCATAATGCATACATTATTAGAGGGAATATTATTAGAGCAGAGAGTGAGGGAGGGTATTTAGAAGATGGCCTAAGCCAAATTTAGTTTATTACTTGTCTTACTTGTTGTTTCCTACTTTATACATATATAGTAAATAGTGAACATTTGTGCTCACAATTTGAAAAGTTATGAATATATTAACTAACAAGTAAGAAAAAATTTGGCTCAGGCTAAATCTTAAATACCCTTCACATCTACAAAGACAGACGTGACATATATATATATCTATATTTCTCTCTCTAATAGAATATGTATTACGTATTAGTTTGCAAGTAAAGTTTTACGTTGAATCTGATTTTTGTAAATGGTGGATATGCCTGACATTCGACTACGCTTATTTTTGATACATCGATGGATAAGACAATCGTAAATATATGCACCAGATTTTAAGTTCTTAATCGATTTTGCCCATTTCAAATATTGATAATCTTTGCGCAAAAACTCAAAATGCATGTACAAAATTTCAACTCATTACTTCGGCAGCTAAAAAATCTAAAAGTTAAACTAAGATCGCACCGAGCTATAAAGGTCGGTGCTGTCGTTTATAGCGTAACGTATAATGCAACGGTACTATGCTTTATAGTAAATTTTGAATCATTTACAACAAAGAAAACCTTATAACATTTCAATGAATCGATTCATGTAACACACGAAAAACAGCACTTGACGCATAGAAAATATGGCTACAATTCATAATTCGCAATAATTTTCGATGAAACTTGACACAATTGTTCAGTTCATAAGGACGCCGTGTGGGTTTTTGAGGTCAATTTTAACAAAGCCTTTGTAAAATGGCAAATTTTACGAAAATTCACTTTTTGAAGATATTTTATGAAAACAAAAAATTTAGGTTTTTTTTCAAAAAACAATTCTTTGCACTTACTCCACTATACGAATATAATAGATCCCAAAGTTATTATAGAAAATTTTAAATTATATTTTTTTATTATCCTGAGTTTGTGATTTCCTGTCCTTCTTTTTACAAAAAATCCTTTATGTTTATGTATGAAGAATGTCTATGGCAAAGTATGCAATTTTCGGTAGATACTCGTTGATTAAAAGTACCAAAAAAATTTGTTACAAGAAAATCACTTTACTTCTGAAACTTTCTCCTCTAAATTATGTACCATGCATACCATGCACAATGCCAAGTGTACACACATGCTTGCATAACATTTTCTTATGCTGTAGTAAAAAGTTCAATAAATACTCATACACACTTGCAAGTAGGTGTGCACCCATATGTGAATGTTTGTTGCTCTGTTTACACACACGCGCCCCATATTCTCTCTTCACACATAAACCAACAGATAAAATGACAAATCAACTGATGTTGATTTACACATACACACAAAAGAAAAAAGAAAAAGAAGAACTGTATATACTTTTGTTTGCTTTTGAAAGTTTTTCGTACTCTCTCTGTGAAAACTTCACAGCAATAAAAATTGTTGTTATTGTTACACATGCTCATCAATACCTTTTAACACATACAGTACTTAAGAAGAAGACAAGGAAGAGACGAACTTTTCTTTTACACCGAATTGTGAACTGTTTATCATGCATGCATTTTATTTAAATCTTATTCTCTCTCATCATTTTCTTTTCAACGCATTCTCCCCATACGACTCGCTTATCGACAGAATTGCATTATAAAACATTTTATATGTATTTCCTTTTCCATGATTATGTTACATTCAAACAAACAATGAGTGTGCGGAATTGTAAGAACAACCTTGTGCTGCATGAAGAAACCCATTTAAGGTATAGATTATGTGTACATATACGAAGTATCCTCCCACATGTACAAACATTTATTGAAAATTATGTTTGCATGGAGGGATATGTATGAAAAATTTGCAATTTTCTGCATAATTTTAAAATGAACAATTTTTCAAATTAAATGTACAATCAGTCGTTTTCGATCAGTACTGTTACATGTTAATCAGATGATGTAAGTTTTTAAAGGAAGATATTATTTTGAATCAATATGTGTGGGTTAAGTTAGATTACGTTAAGTTAAGTTAGATTAAATAGCATGGTTGAGCATAGCATATATGCAGCTTTTAATTCTATACCGCCCACTTAAATCATATTTTAATTTTGTAGCTGCTTTAATAACTATTTTTGTTCATATTGGGCGTGGCTATTGTCCTATTTTATTTATTTTAAATAGAAAATTATCCACTAAAAATATTTGCAATCATTTAATCTCGATGTGTCAACTCTTATGACCATGACAAATACATGGGCGGACATACCAAAGATTTTGTTTCTAATTAATACAATATTTCTAACGACTACTGTTGAGTATTGCATACGTAATAATAAACTTATTATATCCCTCATCTTGTATAGAGTGTAAATGTGAGATAAATTGGTACAATAAAATAAAATAAAAGTCAAGTGATTAAAATATGCAAACTGGAGCTTAAAATATTCTATTAAACTTATTTAAATATAAGTATACTTGTCTAAAAAGTAGCTACATAGTAAAATAAACTACACAAGCCATTCATTGTAAGAAAAAACAACAAACTACAATAACCGCAGGAGTATAAACAATTTTTACATGCTTCCTTAATATACGTGTACGTAAAAATTAACATAACAATGAAATCATTTAATTGTGTGTGAGAGAGTATTATATGTAGAAAGTTGTTGTATATGTTGAAAGTTTTTATAATAACAACTCTGCATAGAGTATTAAGTACTTTCGTAGTTAACGTATTGTATAATGTTTGTGTAGCATGCGAGAAGTCATGTTTATTGTAAAATTATGATATTTTCAATTTCAATTTTCAACTGAGCAACCTTTTAAGGCAACTTTCCTTCTTCGGAGCTAGAGGTGGTATATAATATTTGATATGAAACGTATTACAGTATAAAAATGCTTTTCAAAGAGAAAATTTACCGACTTTCACATATACTTTGAAACATTTTAGCTCATCACAAAAGTTAAGTTACTTAAGTAGGACCATGAACGAGATATATTGTTTGTGTAAACTATAGTAATAATGTTCAAAGTGAGAAAGAGTATGTATTGCATTCCAGGAAAAATCGATAAACACTAAATGAAAATTATGCGATTAACTTAATTTCGGAAAGTTGTTCTCTAAAATTCTTTGTTTTATTTTGTGTTGTTTTTGCTTTGTAGAGGCATTATAGTTTATATTCTTCGTTTCAGCAACAAAATCTGTACGGATTTTATATAAAGACTTTTTCTTACCTTTAAAAAAAGGAAAGTTAAATTTTGTGATTTTCTTCGAATGAAGCACATACACATAAATACATTTAAAATATCATGTTTATGAATGGGTGACAACATAACATTTACACCTTAACCAACAAAACCTACGCAGTCTATGTCCCATATAATGTAAATCTTTGTTTGTTTCCTTCTACAAACTTTTTAAGACTATAAGAAGTAAAATGATCATATTTGGCTTTATTCAAATCTAAAATACCTTATATGCAGTTGTATACAAGTAAGGGGCGTGGCAAGTCTATGATTACGTCTACTAATAGTGTGTCTATTACATTTTAATTTGTAAGTCAGATTCTGGGCAGATTCTGAAGAAGATTTTTTATGAATTGTGGGCGTGCTCGTTATATTTGATCACGTTACTTCCATTATTTGCAAAAATTTCTCATTCGTTACTTATTTTTGGTGATTACACAGATACGTTGTTGTCAATTATAGGCGTGGTTCCTTATCAATTTGCCCAATGTAAAGAGAAAAGTCTATTTATATCTAAATCTCAGACAAAGAGATGAATGGACACGTCTGGATCAATTAAGATATTGATTTTGATGCTGATCTAGAATATATATATTATTGTGTAAAGTCTGTGACGCCTTCTTCTTATGGATGTTGCAAACGGAACAAGAATTTTATCTAATGTGCAGGGTATAAAAAAGTTCAAAATGAAGCATCTTTACGATTTTCAAGTAGGATATGAATGAAAGAGGCAAACACACACACTTTTGTGGTTTATTTTTACGTCTATCCCAAAGCACTACTAACTGGGGGATGCTGTTGTATGCATTGGGTTTTGTGTGTGTATATTTCTGCTTTTGTGTATGGATGTGTGTGTTTGCAATGCGGTTTTCTGTGTGCCGTTAAAACCAAAAACGGAAGTAAAACCTGTAAATTATACCCATTAAAATTGTCAACATTTATGACCTGCTGCTACATGACAAGGAACATTTTCATTTGCGCTTGTCCTTAATACCCAGTACATACCCGAACATACGCACACAAGAGCATTGTTTTATATGTGGTTTCAATTAAGTTGGTTTTTGTATTAAACAATTTTTTTTTAATAATTACTTTGTTAGATGAAGTTGTATATTTATTCATATGTGAAATATATACAACAAAATATTGTATAAGAAACTACCAGCTACTGCATCATTGGACACTCTGTCAAGCTGAAACTGAGATTGTGGAAAGTTCATTGCCAAACTGATACAAAGCAAACAAAAAGCTGACATAATATGCAACAAAGCAAAATAATTAAACACATGAATATGCAAAAAGTGGCTGCACAGAAAGGGGAGCAGTGTTTCATTTCTCAAAAAACTACTACACAACAATATGGAAATTGTTCACAAAAACTTTTAAACATATGCAACAATAAATAAAGATACTTTGCTCTCTTTTCCTCTCCGTTCCTTTCCACTTCACTTTCATCCACCCACCACTGGTCCTTTTCTTCAACAAAAAAAAATTCATATGAATATATTTTCAAGATTATATTAAAAGTAAAGAAGAAAAAGTTGGCAAACACACACGCACATATATTTAAATACATACATATATATATATTTATGAACACTTGCACTAAAAATTAATACAAACATACACTGTTATGGACAAGTACAATTTATTTATTCATGTACTCTGCATACATACTTATTATAAACCTATATAAAGTTTTGTTTTTTTGTTTTTGGTTGTTTTTTTTTTTTTTTTTCGGTGCGCCACCACAGAGTGTCAGGTGAGATAAAAAGTATTTCGTGTATAGGGCGTGAATTATGATATTATACAATAAATAAAATAAAAAATGTTTAGCAGTGAGGGGTGGCGGTAAATTGCAGAGAAGAAAACAACAGAGCGAAGAAGAGCAAGAAAAATAATTTGTGGTTTAACTTGCATATCAAATGAGTGGTTTTGTTGCAATTTTCATACAATGTGTTCAAGATGATATATTAACAGATCTTTTGCTAAAACTACTAATAAATAAATACAATAAAAAAGTACGCTACGTATATATTACATATATTATTATTACTAGCAAAATGTTTGCAAAACCTCATATCAATACCTTGTACGTAGCCGGACTAACGGACGATTAAGACAGGCTACAGCCTATTCGATATATAATTCCATACTGCTTAGTGTTAAAAATATTTTGGAAATGTGAATATATCTCTGATACTAAGGTGATTGCCAAATAAAAACCGCACCATTACATAAAAAGATATGCTAAGCCTTTTGAAACAACCTCAACTCTTTCATACAAAGTTTCTTACCATATCAACTCAGCAGACGAATGCAAATTCCTTAACTGAAAAAATGTTGCTTTTCAGTACGGTTTGAGGTCGACTTTCATAGCGAAGCATATTAAAGTAAATCCTTAACCGATTATCTACTAAATGGACCACAACTAATTACTACCTAACTGAATCGAGTATATGACCCAGTCATCTTAGTGGAACTTATCGACAGTGCATACAAGAGCAAGGATCCCGCAGTAATCAACTTGCGCTACATCCTAAATTTCCGCTACCTTCATATGCAAACAATGGGCGTGGCAGATACATAACTACATCTTTTATAGTTCACAGTTTTGTGTAAATTATGATAGTCTGTTATTTCCCCTCCCCCCATTTTGACACATCAATAGATGGGAGAATTATACACTTTATATACATATATATACAAATTTTAACTTTATAGGTTAATTGTTTTGGCTGATAAATCGATTGTAGACGGTACACTTTAAGGATTTCGTTCAATTTAAATAGAAACCTTCGTATAAAGTTTCATTTTAAGACTTTTAGGCGTTACCACAACTAAAGGATACATGAATGGATATGTCTGGATTGATTCAGATTTTGATGCTGGGTATTGGAAACTGAATTGTGTGGGGTTTACAATAAGTTTGAAAGCAAAAAACATCCGCGTCCTTGTACATTTTTGGTGTCTCTCTTATAAGCTTGACAAAAGGTAAGTATATTGTCATTGTTTAGATGCAGTGTTGTGTGGTGTGGAATGCACTTACGTTTGTAAAAATATTTTGAATAAAATTTTATAAAAGTTTCGAAAATATTTTTATTAAATTTATTATCAAAACATAACATAATATGCATGGCAGGGGTTTTGTGTTGTAAAATGTAAACAAAGATAATACTTTGTAGAAAGTGACGACAACCTGTGGCACATGTTGGAACTCTTGTCGTGTAAACAAAAAGTTTTAAAAGAACAAATAAATACATGTCTAGTTGAACCACCGCAAAGAAGAAAATAGACGGTTTGCGTTACACGTTTACTTAAAAAATTATTATGCCAAAACCTCCTTCATAATTCGGCTTATACCTTAAGATTATCAAATACCAGTATAATGTATATCGCATATGTGCGCATGTATTTGTTTACATAAAATGTTACAAAAGCAAACAGAGAAGAAAAGACAGGGTGAGATGGGGATGCGTAGAACCACATGACGTTCATTAAATAGCAATTTTGAAAAGCATAAAACTCTGTGTGTGGTAAAAATTTTGGGAAGCAATGAAAGAGACAGATAATTTCCGTTCACCACAACAGAACCGAAATGAAATTCTCTTGCATTCTGGTATGACACATCCTAACGGATAGAATGCGAAATGGGAATGGTGTGTTCAACAGTTTTTATACCCTGCACCCCATATGCTGAATGGTAGATTAGGTCTTTGCGGATGTTTGTAACTTAAATATACTGATCTATTCCAAATCAAAATTTAAATCGATGTCTGACTGTCGGTTCATGTAATTTTGACAATGACTTGTATTGAACCAAAGAGAACTCTTAGTAAAAATGGATTAAATGGAACCATTTTGCAAACGGAACAACAAACCTAATATACCCACAACCTTATATGGAGGGTAAAATTAATCAAACAACGCACTCTCCGTGTAATAAAAACTGAAAAAAAAAAAACAATTATTTAGGAATAATTTCGTTTATCAGTTTATCACTACTTAAGGTACAAATAAGCGACATGCGTATGTCAAAAGTAACTAAAGTCATCCCGACATTGACTATGAAGATTATGTATCTTTAAATTACAATTTAATGTCAATGAATTCACTCTGTTTGTAAGTTGACATTTAGTACTACCAGTTAGTAAATGATAGACATTTTTGTGCATTTCATTTCACACATTCACATCCATGAAGAACAAAACAAGACAAAGCAAGGTCACAAAGTAATCATTGAATCATACGAAGCGTAAGTTGGATTGTGCTTTGTTTTGCTGTCCATCGCAACAGCCATGACATTTAGTGAGTGTGCTCTTTCTTGTTCATGAAATTTCAATTTTTCTGTCACTTATGTTGCCACAAGAACATAAAATGCCAACAAAAATTCATTTTCGCCTAAAAGTGTTTATTTCCCTAGATTTTTAATCAATTTTTGTTTAAGTGATTATTAATGAAGCTTTTTGTTTGTTTTGAATATAACACAAACACACATATATACACGTACCATATATATGAAATACAAGCATGTGTAACTAATAGAAAAATGGCTTGTTTTTATAGATTACCAGCAGTAAGTACCATGCAGATAATAATCTTTATAATATTACATGAGAGAGCTAATTTATTTCCATCCCACAATGTAGTTGTTGTTTGTCTCTTTATACCCTTCTCTGTCCCTTGACTGTTTAACCCCAATTTTGTGCTTAAATAGTTTTATTTAATTCTCTATAGTAAGGGCACACTTGCACCACCGTACCATACCGTACTATGTACATATGTATGTGTACGAACATAACATACAACATAGAAGATCTTGTGGGATTCTATGTGGACATTTTAAGTACTATTCGTATAAATGAAAATGCATACATATATATACGTATGGATGGATGTATATGTGTACTACACTGACTCACATAAACATGCGAATCAAACAGATGTGTTGGTAACAAATTGCTTTGCGTCAAGTGTCATGTAATTACAACACATGACTACCATGTGACAACATGAGTAACGTATACACACACACACACGCATAAACACATTGTTATCACACTCACATTTTATAATAACTATATGTAGAATGCGTATGCTTATGCGTTGGTTGACTGCTCTGTTTAATACAACACAACACAATTTGTTATGTGCACTTGTATTGTTATAAATGTTACATTGTACACAAGCATGAATGCGCGTATTTTTAAATGTACACCTTTTGCTTTTGCTTTTGTTTTTGTTTTTTTTTTGTTTTTCTCCTATACAGAAGGGATACGAAACAAAAACCTATTATGCACTGAACAAACAGCAACTGACTGATATTACCACCAACAAATGTTTTATTTAAAGTTAAAGACATCATTTATTTCTTCCCTTTGACATATAGAGACGGTCAGAGAGAGTGGTTACTAATGTCAATGATATGTTACCACTACAATTACTAACTAGGGTTTATATGGTATTCTCCTCAAAAAAGATGAGGGAGTATACTAAGTTTATCAGTTCGTTTACAATAACAACTACAAGAAAACTGATCATAAATAAATAAAGTATATATATTTACGTTCCACACATTAATATATGAATCGTTAGCGATATGTCCGTCCAGGTACATCAGTTTATACTAATCTCTTTAAAATATTATACAAAATTTTTTATAAACATTTTTAGTTGCTGTTTAAAGTGGACCAAATGGGTACACTGCAACGCCCAAAATCGACAAAAAAAATTATTCATCTTTCACTACGACGTTGGAATTCGTAAAGTAGATCAAGCGATTTGTTATAATAAGCGGTATACACACACGCCTACAATTTAAAAAAATAAATCCCTATCATCTAACAAGTCTATAACTTGTATATACATAAATACGAAGGGTATTTATGAATTTGTACAACTAAGCCAACTTTTAGTTTTCTTATTTATTTTGCGCTACATCACTGTAATTTCCCTTCATCCTACTTTGGTTAAAGTCACACACAACAGTCGCCTTAGATAATTTAATATATGATACCGTTAGTAAAATTGAAATATTTATGATTTCTAGGAAGAGAAAAACGAGAAATTTATGAAAACAATACGTTGCGTTAGTTATATGTTTTTTCAGAAATATATATAATGTACATAAACTTGATAGATATTTCGTACAAAGTTGTCTTATATGAAGCAACAGAATATGTTTTATTTTTTAATAGTAAATATCACTTCTACGAGTGACGCCTACGAAGAATAAGTTTGTTATTGCATTTGCAACACCCAGAAGGAAACGTCAGAGACCTCAGTATATATATTCTTGAACAAATTCAAAAACTGAATCAATTTAGACATGTACATAAATCCGTGCGTCTGTCTGTAGTTAGCATTCTCACGTGCGTAACTTTTGAAATATTGAATTGAAATTCTGAACAAACCCCTTAAGTCAAAAGCCATGCCCACAATCGGCAAAAATCTATTTATATACCACAAAAATTAGTTATCTCCTAATGTCTCTGACACCTCCTTCTGAGTGTTGCAAATGAAACAAAAAAAACTTATGTTTGTAATTATGAGAGATTTGTGTCAATTGTAGGTGTGGCACTTGACCCATTTCACCCAATTTAAATAAAAATCTCTATACTGCTGATATTAGAAATATTTATAAAAAAAAAATGCAACTCAATATCTGAGTATGTGTAGAGTAAACAAAATTTGACTTAAACCAAAAGCAGGTTTTTTACATAAAATTATCTTTTGTTTTTATAATATATTTTTTTAATTTGTTAAATGTCTAGACAGGACGTGTTTGGTTTTCTTTCAGTGTCATTGTTTGACACATACCTGTCAGTTATAAAGGCAGCCATTGGCTGCTGTTGTTGTTATTATTTTATACAATAACAAGTTAAAACAAAAAAACCCAACGTAAAAATGCAAACGAATGCAACGTAAACAGAAAGCAAAAATAAAAAAATTTTTAAAAGATTTTTTAAAACAATAACAATTTTAATAAACAAATGTATGCATAAGTTTAATTTAACCCATCCACAAATACATTTACATTATATTCTTAACCAAATATAAAAAATTACATTTGGTACATTAAACGTAGATATTATCGTGCAGGTAAAAACCCGTATGGCTGCTTAGTGTACAAAGTACAAAGTGTTTGTATGCAGACGAGAATGAGATCAAACATCCAACACATATAAAAGCAACAAAAATGTACAAACAGGTATGTGTATAATTATGTGAAATTTATGTGGCGTTATTCTGATTATATTATTGTTCATGCTTTGACCAGAACATTGCATGACCTAACCCGACCTAACCTGTCATGTGTTATTTCCCTGTAAATGAATGTAAATGTATGTATGATGCTATTGTGCTACTCTGTTTTATACTAGCTGAGTGGCCAGCGCTTTTGCCAAAGCTTTCTATAAACAAGTACTCTGTTAGTTAACTTACTCTATTTGTCCTGTGCCAAGACAGACGGTATTGTGATGATGATAATAATTGTGGTGTGGTGTCATTGTTTACATGCAGGACTTTACCTTTTACATAAATCGTTATTCCTTGTACAAATACATGTGTGACTGTGTGTAAGAATATTAGCAAATAGTGCAAAAAGATTTTTGAATTCATTAATTAATTAAATACATTTAATTATTAAGACCAGCGTATATCAGAGAACATATAATATAGATATATAAAATATGTATATATTTAAATAGTCTCAAACTGATTGTAAAGACAAGCATAAAGTTTGGCCCCTCATTTCCTAAAACGGTTCGTTTTTGCAGGTGTTGCACAAATATGAAATAATGAGTTATTAGTGTTTAGTTTTCTCACTTTAATCTTTGCCTTCCTTTATGTCGTTTGTAACAGTTCAGAACATTTGTTTAAAAAACAATGTATATAAAACTTCCTTTGTATGAAATGATATTAAAGAAAAGGAGTGGTAAAGGTTTGTACAAGTTAACAGCAGTCCTTATGCAAGTACATATAGTTAAAACACACACACACACACATATATCTGTCTTTAGCTAAACCTTAATTTATTCATTTTAAATAATCTACACACATTCATACTAATCACAACTTTTACACACATATATACTTAGTAATAATACGCTGGTAGTTTATCATTGTAACTAATCAATGGGCAAGAAAATTCTATTTGGTTTAGATTGAATCTTAGTTACTTTCTTAGTTAATTTAAATAAACTTGAAAAGTCAAGCAATTCGTAGTTTGTTAACATACGCCAAAATAAATTACGTAGTTACGTCTGTGTGTGTGTGTGTATGTGTGTACAGTTTCTCTTCAAGAAAGAAACAGAGAAAGGTTTAGTCCCTAATTTGTTTCATAATTAACACACAAAAACAGATTTGTAAACAATTGCTGCCATAGGGTACATAAAATACACCTCCGCCATTACAGAGCGCAAACTCGCATTAGTATTACAACTTACTGATAAAGTTGTAATTTTTTTGCATATTTACCCAATTTGAATAAACATTTCACTACACAACACAACAACAGCAAAAAACAGAAACAGAGACATAATGTCAACACCGAAACTAGATAAAGAAATTGTTTAAAATTTGTTGTTGGCAAACGCAACAATATTAACAATAGAATAAACAGAAGCAAAATTAGTTTGAAAAAGTTCCGTTTACATTAAATTAAAAACAGAAATGCAAATAAACACAAACAAACAAAACAAACTGAAGCACCAAAAACTAAAACTGAACAAGTGCAAAATGTTATAGTCGATCAAGCCCGTCTCTTAATACTCTACACCACATAAATGAATATCAGCAAACGCAACATATTATCATATCTACTTAAGTTACGTATTTCGCGAAAATGGACAATATGGGAAGGAGTTCCAAAAACGTTCCAATCTAGTGCAACTTTCGTACAGTCAATTAAAAACATCCATCAAGTATTCTTCAAAACATATTGAACATAGTGAATTTTCATCTTATAAAGTTTTATTTCAAATGTAAGCGTTATATAGAGAAAGAGTCCTAAAAATGGTCACATTTTTTGGGCCAAAACATGGGACGAACAGACAAATGGATAAATTAAATTGATTCAGATTGTGAGATTCCGCAGATTCCTTAGCGTAGGAGTTGCAAGCATTTGCCGACATTTATATACCCACTTAACACAAGTGGTGTAATTTATAAACAGTTATCTTGGACTAGGGCCATATATTACATATCTATCACTTTAGGGCCTACGGCTAGTAAATATGCATAATAAATATGAATTGTCAGCGGGTGAGTGGGCGTATCTCTTATAGATTTCTTCTAATTCCAAGATTACCCAACTATTAATTTTAACAGAATATCTAAAATTTTGTAACAGGCAGAATTTTTGCCCCAATACAGACGGACAGACATGGTCACATCGATTCCAGGTGAGTGTTACAAATGTTTCAGCCAAATGAAGTATCGGGGGTATATTCATCTCAAGGTGGCTGGTATAGAAACAATGCAATAACATAAATACTAAACAACACAGTGGTTTGTAAGACACTAACAAACACCCACACACACCTACACCTATACTTAGAGAAAAAACATAAAATAATATGTTGTTAGTTATGTGGTAAGATTAGCAAACAACACAAAAGTGCTGAAAGAAAAAACCGAACATAAATGTAACGCCAAACATAAAACTCAAGTACAAGCACTGTACAACAAAAGCAATTATTTACACCAACCATATTTTATAATGACTGTTGACTCAAGGGTACATATGTACTATGTATGAAAACATGCACTCTAGCTATGACCGTAACTTCTGTTTCAAATGTCATTAAACAATATGTTGTGAAAAACAACGACACGTACACGTAAGAGGAGTATTTTTATTCACATTAAGAATCAACAATAAACACATCAAAATACCGACATTAAGTCATTTATATTATTCACATTTTCACATTTTGTTCTTTTTTATGATTTGTGATTTTTTCTACTTTTTAGCTGAAATTTTTCACTTCAACACTTTTGCCTGAGAGTGCTAAGAAGGCATATTTCCTTTCCCATATAAACAACTCATGCCAACACTTGAATGTTTTGATTATACATAAATATAACATTAAAATACAGACATATACGCACACGTATATACACACACTCTAAAACGTAGCACATTCATTCCTTTACGAAATCCCATAAGAGAAGGTTGACAGTTTCCAGTTGTAAGTTGAAAGCAATTAAAATTATTGTTGATTTTTAATTGCTTCATACAAATAGAACGAAAAATTTAAGAACAAACTGTACAAGAACTTTACAACAAAGTTATTTTCATGGCTCACTGCTACATATCATATGTAGTAGAGATGTATGTGTATAATTATATGTACTCTCTATGAAAAAATAACCTTTACATGTGCATGCTTTTGGCAGATAATTTCATATCCTAAATTATAATAGAAGTAAATCGTATATACGGTTATATGTTTACCCAATAATACCGTTTATACTCCAATCACTGAAATAAGTACAAAAAGCAAGAGTTACACAAATTACACTTTTGTATTAATACAAAATTTTATAACTATAACTAATCAAAAGATGACCCAATTGTCTCAGTTTGTCTACGTAAAAAAACACCGTTGCTTAATTATTTATTTTAGGAACCTTTTGGGGTCGTTCCAGTATTCTAATTTTTTCGTTCACTAATATTTTAATGTGAAATCGATGCAAAATAAAAATAATAGACTAAATATGGCTAAGAACAAATACTAAATGTAAAAAATGGGTGTGGCAGGTATTTGTCTACGCCCTCTATAGTTTATGTATTACGTATAAACTCACAAGTCTTAGCAAACAGAGTTTTTAGTATAAATGAATGCACTAATAACAATTATGTACGCCAAATTGTAACCTTATAGCTACAATTTTGGGTCCGAAAAAAATCTTGAGAATATTGTGGACATGGCCACAAAAATTTAGATAAATGCATTGTTAGAACTCTACTGGTTGTAAATTTTAATATTTTGAGCTGTTTTAGATATATTTCTACTTTCTGAATGTTAAAGCCACGCCCACAATCGACACAAAACTACCTAACAACCACAAATTATCAGCTACGAAGTTTAATTTCGCTATATATGGTTATACCGAGCTCTTCAATCGATATGCAAAAATTAAGATCACGCTCTTTTCGAACAAATGAAATTCTTCTTCTTTTTTGGTCAGAATAAGACAGGAGGTTGATACGTAGTAAATACGCTATTAATTGGCCTAATTAGGTACCTGGCGCGCCCACTTTCTGTATCTAGATGTGGAAGTATTTAAGATTTTATCAAAACTAAACGGTATTTATTTATTTTTTTAACAAAACATTTCATAGATGAGTGCGTTTCATCTTCTATCTTCTACAGTAAGCTTTTTATGTAATTATGAAAAGTAACATACACTACAATTAAATCTCATTGATTAAAAAATAATAATAAAAAAAATTGATGACATCCTTTCCCACACATTTTTATGCATTTTTTGAATCTGTTTTCTAAATATTTTCAGTGTTGAAGCTTTACATTATGTTCTAAAATAGCCGGCAGCACTTAATCGAAAAAAGAACACATACAATATCTTCGTTTTTGATTTCATTTTGCAATATTGTGAAAATTGACGCTAAAGGCTGTACTTATTATTATTAGGTCTACTGCTGTATTTTCATTGTGATGCTTAATGCTACATATGCTAGTTAAAGTGACACAAAAAGTATCTGTATCAATGCTTACATGTATGCGTACATGTACGTGTACATCTTTGTACAATTTGTATACATATTAGATAATCTCTAAACAAGTTGCAAAAATACAAAATGCAAATGAAGTAAAATAATTGAATATGTTGTGAAGAATGTCCCCTTTCCTACGTGCAGTAATAATGACCCTTTCTCCTTAGCTTGAGCAGTTATTTATTTTTTGAATTTTTATTTCAATCCACAGATTGTACACATGTGTGCTTTGCGAATATATTGACATCCATGTCTTAATGTTGTTTTTGTAGTTTTCTTTTCCTTTTTTTTTCCATATTTTGCCTGAGGTTACCACTTCTTATTGGCATTTGTTTGTGATTTCAGCACATATGCTTTGTATACCATTTATGTATGTGTGTGTGTGAATATATGTGTTTGGAAATCTTTTGTATTTTGCTTTCATAAGAGATACAAGTAAAAAGATAAATATAATGCAAACTAAGCAAATAAAAAAGAAACAAGATAGAAAAGTTCCGTTAAGATCGAAGCTTAAATACCCTCCACCTTTTGTAATTCTCTAAAAAATAAGTTCCTATTGCTATATTTATGTATTTCATGTACCTAAAATAAAATAGTGTTTTTTTTTAAATTATAGGCGTTTGCGTTATTCAAGCACGCCCATTTTTGGCACAGTGTTGGATAACGGTACCATTTATATACGAGTATATACCAAATTTCAACTTTTTTAAAGATAAAATTTTTCCGAGGTATGTTGAGATTTTCATTTATTGTGGGCGTGTCTCTTAACCGATTTTGCCCAATTTCAATACGAAACAGCAAAATTAAACTAAGAATAAGTGTGCCAAGTTTCAATTTGATATCTTAAAAATTACGACCCTGAAAGTGCCAACAACAGACGGACATGTCTTCAACGATTTCTCTTTTCATGCTGATTAAGAATATATATGGTTTGTGGGGTCTCCGAGGCTTCCTTCGATGTGTTGTAAACGGATGATCAAAATGAATATACCTTCTTCCCTAAGGTGGAGGGTATAAAAATGTTGGCTTAGAATCAAAATTTGAATCGATTTAATCACGACCGTCTGTCTGTCCATATATATTGTAATCAACGTAAAGGTCGTAATTTCTTACATTTATTGATAAAATTTGGCACAGGCAAATAAAGTAAACTTAATCGGTATATTGTTCACACCCACCTTCAATCGATTCAGAATCAAAATCTGAATCGATTTAGCCATGTCTCTGCACCACAGGGTATAAAAATATTTGGTATTCAATTCATTTTCACTCAAGTAATGTCATGTGTACCAAATTTCATAAAAATACCTCGAAGCCTACGATATAAAACTAGAACAGATGAATAGAATTCGAACCTCGTCAAAACACTTCGGGATTTAACCCAGCCCGCATAAGTTTAAATCGAACCTAATCCGCGCGCAAGTAATACCTGTATGCCCTATAGATATATAGCGTAGGGAATAATGATACACTTACTTATCACTTACACTTGGGTAATGAATGAACCCAACTTAAACTTAGCCTTAGCAGCCTTAAACGCTACTTTTGTTTACGGCGTAATAGATTTTTGAAAAATTCTAAATTACTTCTTCTTCTTTTTCACGTCTAATCTACGGGCGGTAACGTGTAACATGTAACGTGTGCTTTCTTGCTTTTATGTAATAACTTTTCTCCATATGGTTGGTGTGTATGCACATGTTCATATACAGCTAATGGAGCATTAACAGGTTTTTAAAAGCTAACAAAAAATGGGAGTTACTAAATTGTTACTTAAAAGCAATTTGAACGGAGGTGCAACCCCCACACAAAATTCATATTAAACTATTTAGATGCAACATGCTCCAGTGAACGCACCATTGCTGCCCAAAAACAAAATACTTGCATTTCATTTTGGCCAAATTTATATAAGTTTTCCTAAATTTGGTTTTTTATACCCTCCACCTTAGGGAAGAAGGTTTGATTATCCGTTTACAACACATCGAAGGAAGCCTCGGAGACCCCACAAACCATATATATTCTTAATCATCATGAAAAGAGAAATCGTTGGAGACATGTCCATCCGTCTGTCCGTATGTCCGTCTCTTGTTGGCACTTTCACGGTCGTAGTTTTTGAGATATCAAATTGAAACTTGGCACACTTATTCTTAGTTTAATTTCGCTGTTTCGTATTGAAATTGGGCAAAATCGGTTAAGAGACACGCCCATAATAAATGAAAATCTCAAAATACCTCGAAAAAATTTTATCTTTAAAAAAGTTGAAATTCGGTATATATATAAGTGGTACCATCACTGTGCCAAAAATGGGCGTGCTTGAATAACGCAAACGCCTATAATTTAAAAAAAAACACTATTTGCGTAAATATTTGAAATAGTCATATACAAAAATATGGCAATAAGAACTTATTTTTTAGAGAATTATAAAAGGTGCAGAGTATTTAAGCTTCGGTCTTAACGGAACTTCTCTATCTTGTTTTTTTTTTTTCATTTTTTTCGCAATAATTTTCATTCACAGTTTAATTCTTTTCTTTCTTCTCTTTGTGAAGTTTTGTGTGTGTTTGTTTAAATGATTTTTTTCATTTCTTCTCCATTTCACTCCATCTCTTTTTAAAAGCCTAATGCTCGATTCCGTTAAGTGGCACACATATAAAGCAAAAAAAATAAAATAAAAAAAAAATGAAAATTGAAAACGTAAGACCAACATTTAACTTAAGAAATTGCTTTGATTGCTACCAATTTTCATTTATTTTTTGTTCATCATGTATCTCTTTTCTGTGTTGGGAAAAACTTTCAACAATTTTGCAATTCCGTGCTCGCTCACATTTCATAGAGAGACGCAAAGATTGCTTAAATAAACAGACGGGCTCTGTGAACCAAATAAGGCAAATAAATTTTTAAATGAAAATTAGAGATAATCGCACAAGTAAGTTGAACTTTTATTCAAAGATAAATTAGCAAAGAATTGAAAGAAATTGTCGTTACGAATACGTTAAGCATGTGGGAAGATAGGATAATGTCTTGAAATTCTTCAAAATAGAAAAGTTTCTTAAGGATAGAATTTTTATAATGAAATGATTTGAAGAAGTTGACATAATGGCATGGTTTAATCAATATTGATTTTTTAGGGGAGAGAATATTATAATCGTCACTTTTAATGCTTCTTCATTGAAGAAAGAATCGTGCAGACACCACGTATATTTTTATATCCTCCACATTAGATGCGAAAAGTTTTTAGAAAATGTTGTATATTTGAAAATTTGGGCGATTGATCCCCTCTCAGCTAGATGACTGTATATTATTATTACAACAGGTCTCTGCTGCACCGCAATTATTGAGTCCGCAAGTCCACGTCTTCAGCTCAGGAGTCTTTAGGCTTTCTTAGGCTCTGGTGTCTGGTGTCTGACTCTGATACTTCGGATATCTGGGTCAGAAATGTCAATTTTTATATTCTTTGATATCTTTGAAAACAATACTTCGTGATTAACACTCTTAACTCACCTCTTTGTAGTTCCAGAAGCCTTGACGTATTGTTGGAAGATTAAATAAATCTTTTATCCTATCTTGCACCTTTACAGTTAGCCCACAGTTAAAAGTTTAATGTTGTTGATCATTTTATTGTGGATTATTGTGTACTTTTGCTACACCCCAGAGTGGTTCTGTATCAACGTGACTGGTTATAATAAATTTGTTATTTCGTTTGCAAAAACTAAAAACATAAGTTTGAAGATTTTATAATGCAATAAATGAGTTTGCTCTTGATTAAAATCCTTCACTGCATATGTATGTACAAATATTCATAAAATATTGTACATAATGAAATTTTATATTGAAAAAAATTTGCAACATTCAATTTATTGGAAATGTTATAAAGAGTTTTTTTGTTTCATTACAAAATTAAATATTGAGCGGAAAAAGCGGAACAATTTGTATAAATGAATATAACTCGCTGGCCTTTGATAAGTGGATAATGGCGCTAATAAAATTATCAACAATTACATAGGCGCAGACACACTCAAACACACACATAAACGTACACATAACATTTGTATATATGGATGTCAACTCTTAACACAAATCAGGCACCTACCTACCCTAAAATGTGAAGAGCGAAGCGCCGTTCAAAAAAAGTTAAAACTAAAGCATAATATATACAGATGTAGAATATAAAAAAAAACATGAATCAAATTAATAATAAAATTGAGAGTTTAATGTTTTTTCCTTTTACTATCGAGTAAAAAAAGCTACATTTTGGCTTAAATCAAGTCTTAGATACCCAACATTAATCATCATCTATATCCGTACCTATAGCTTGTATATACATTTTCCAACCTTTTATTCTATATTTTACAAGTAATATGAAAAAATTTCTTAAAAATTACTTCTATTGGAATCAATCGAAACAATCATGATACAAAGACTACCAACATTTTAATTTTAGGATAGAAGTGGAATTTTAGGGAGAAAATGATAGATTTTAGTCTAACAAATATGACTAAATTTAGAATTCGAATATACATCCTTCTAAGTGTTACACAGGTTTTGACAAAGTGAATATATCAGCCACTTCCTCTACGTGGGTATAAAAATGGAATAATTTGAACGGAAGTAATGTTACGTTAACATATATGCCGTTAGAGCTACTAAAAATTCTCTTTTATCACAAATAGTTTTATGAGCGAAACACAGCCATTAAATTCAATTTACTTATAATAAACCAACAACAATAAAAGATTTTTACCTTCGACGAAATGTTAGTTATTTATACGTTAACTATGGGTGGGTGCATCATCTGCAATAGTGCCCAATTGTCATTTATGGGCGTGACATTAAATATTTTATCTGTTTTGAATATTTGTATAAAATTTCATCTCAATATCTGAATTTTTGCGACGAAAAGGCTTCAAAAACAAACGAACGCACGGACAGATGGATGAACATTAATTCAAATTTTTCTGCTAAGTCATAATATATATACTTTGTAAGATCTATGATAGGTCTTTAACATATATGCACTTGGATGTTGCCAAGGTGTTGACAAATTTAGTGAAAGGTATACAAATGTAACCAATAAATGAAACGAGAGAATTTTCACTCCTACCTACAGTATATTGTACATGTCGCAGCAAACTTAACTCAACTTAAAGGACTTGACCTTTTAACACTTTACCAAGCGTAATTATTTAAAAAAAAAACATTTCAGAACATTTTACTTAATAATCGATGCATGCTTAAAAATTCATTCGTGTTGAAAATTTATAAGTTTTCAAAATCAACCTTCATCCAGGTACCGTTAGGTAAAAGTCGCTGCATATTAAAACCAATTAACCCAACCCAAACCCAAATGTTTTATAAATTGACAAGACAAACGTGCCTTGAAAACGTAAAATGGTGAAAAGGTTATGTTAGCTTTTCACATACATTCATAACAACACTATAGCACACCACTCATCTACATAAACACAATTGAAATTTATATTTGAATATGCGTTTATGTGCATGGAACATACATTCAATTCACAATATAAATATATTGCGCGTGCCACACAGTAAGTACTATTGAAGGGTGATTGCTTATCATGTTCATACACCATACACAATACGCAATATTCGTAAACGAACTTACCCAACAATTTAACACGTCAAGTCTGCATTTATATTGATTTTGTTATAAAAAATACAAAAATACAATAAAATAAATTTCTGGATGATGCATATAACAAAAGGGACTTTAAAGGCTTCATTAAGTCCAACAAGCTACAATCATTTCATATTAAAACAAGTAAGAGAACTAATTCCTAAATATCCTCCACATCCATAACGGTGGGCGTGACAAATATATATATATATATTGCGCCCTCTAAATATACTATGTATCAGCTTACATGTTTAGTTTTATGGTGAATGGTGAGGGTTTTTTGCAAATTATGGTCGTGTCTGTTATCCGACCACGCCCATTTTTGACACATCGATTAAGGAAACATTTATAAATATACATACCAAATTTCAAGTTTATAGCTCAATTTTTGTGGCACAAAAATGTGAGAATGCCAACAGCAAACAGACTACAGGACGGAAACACGGACATACATGTCTAGAACGATTCAGTTTTTGATGCTGATCAAGCTTTCTTATAGGTATTGCAAACGGAAGAACAAACTTACTACGCCTCCCCATCTTATGTGGAGGGTATATATATGAATACGTTGTGTGTTCACCAATTAGATGAATATACGCCCAAAACATGACTTTTAAAATTTATGGAGCAAGTGTTGTTGTTGAATATACTCGTATATATATATATATAATAATTTGCTTTATGTATTGAAGTCTTATTGTATTTTTTTTAGTTTTCTGACTTCTTATTATATTCAATGTTGTTACAATTTTACGGTTTTATTATATTAAGACAATAACACAGCATTACAATACGAATTACTTAAACACACATACGGGCTTTATATACATAAATATATGTGTATATCTTTTATATATAGGTTGCAGATTAAACATGAAAACTCTCGAGTAATATTCTAGAATGAAATTTGTCGAAAAAACTAAAAATCGGGTCAGACAGACCTGTTGACATATATCTCATGTACAAATCATGGTCATGGCAAATAATTGAATAAGACCTCTAATAGTGTAATAACTCACGACATGGATTCTGTATGAAAAATTGTTTTTCTATAAAATGAAAAAAAAAAAAAAACATGACGCCGCCCATTTTTAGCATTTTAATGAAAAGTATAATTAAAAATACATAAAATGTCTATGTAAATATCTACTAGAAAGATTTTTGTTAATTATGGGCGTGGCTATTATCTCATTTTGCTTAATTTCAACAAAAGCTAAAACTCTGTATAAAAAATTTCACTTCAATTATTTCAAAAGTTCGATAATCAGCGTTCTAATAACCGGCGGACACATGGACCAACATTTTCAAATCCATTCATATATTTAATAGGCATAATTTTCGCGCCCCTTTCTGTTTATTGTAAACAAACAATAAACCTCAAACAGCTTCCTTTCACCCCCCTTAGGAAAAGGTTTAAAAAGAGATATCTTTTGTATTTGTAAATACAAACATCTATAAACAATATCTAATACCAATGCCAAATACACCACAAGACAAACAAATCTCTTTATAACAATACATCACACATCACTGACAAACAATCAACTGAGCTACTACGTAGTCAATATACGAATAAACAAATGATAGATTGAGCTTTCAAGTACTTTTCCAATCGGTGTGATATACAATATGAAGGAAAGAATGCAACCGAGTAACTGAATCTGGATATGTGTAAATAGTGTAGACAATCTAGCTAACAAACACATTACAAACAAAATTCTACAAAGCAGACACTACTAAGCAATCAACCACCCCCACACTTTATATATAATTTAGACACCAAATAAAAATGATACTTAACTATGCGTACCCAAAAAATGAAAACCTTGACAAAATTCGGTTTACCATGAAACTAAAGTCTCTGTTAAAGTAGAGGTGGATGATGAATGCACAGATTTTTCTACATAAATACATATATACATACAAACATATAGACATGTATATATATATCTATAACATTGTCATTGTACAATACTTTATGTTTACTATGAAATCATACCCAAATCATGGCAAAATAAAATGAAGAAACAAAAAACAAGAACAAGAAAAAGCACAATATTCACACAAGTTTAGGGATGATTGTACACAAAGCCAAGATTCATATAAAAGTCAAGTAAAATAAAGTAAATGTTCAACAAAACAATTGATGAGAAGAAACATATCAACTTGAAAACAGTCACACCATGCGTTTGCCAAAAAGAACAAAAAAACGAAAGGAAAGAAAAACAGAAAAGCTCACAGCTTATATGATATTTGTTAACAAGACAAAAACGTTTATAAAAAAAATGAGAAAAATCAGAAATCACGTACAAACAATTACACTCACTTACATACGTGTTCTGGTAAATATATACAAACTGGCTTATATTTGCATCGAAATTGATATAATTTGAATTGTTTTTTTTTAAATGAAATGTAAAACAATTGAATAAAAGATATGTGTTCATAATTTTAAGTTCTTTTGTGATGAGTTAAACAATTAATTTTAAAGTATATGAGACATCCAGGGCGTATGAGTATTTATTATTATTATTATTATTAAAAAACATGATTAAGTCTCTTTACAAAAAAACGCTGAAAACTATAAAAGATTTAATTTACACCAATTCAGATGTTATCTTTTAGGTGTTATAAAGATCCTTTGCCACAAGTAGCGCAGGGTATAAAAATGTAATTTACTCCCAGTCATCTTATTCAGACCGCAGTTATTTGTTTTTGTACACTCTGTTGGGTCTTCGAAGTTTCTTCCAATTGCTGATATATGCATGTCCTTTAACGTATACAATATTATTTAATTCCAATATGATTTATTGACACATTTTGAAAAGCGCATTTCCTTCCATATCTTTCGTATTGACCCTTTAGCAGGCCAGTCATACCTTTGTGTTGACATTTATTTAGAATATCGTATATAGAAAACGTATAAATTATGTAAATAAAACTAGTCATACGAGAGTGCAAATATGCTGCAATGATTTTTGTATTATTAATAAATATTTCATAAAAATCACACCGAACCAACATCACTAAGTCAGATGGAATGTGAATTGGATGAACTTGTATTTGTTCATTCTAGGTGTAAGTGTGGTTACGTTATTATTCAACCGTTGATAGCCGACGGTATCATAAGTTTACTGATGCATTCATAACCGTTTTAAACGTTTCAAAATGTATGATAGAAAATGAAAAATGAAAAAATATTCTGTTTAGTCAAATTTTATTCTGTACCAAAAATTTTAGTAAACATATAATTACACTCCGCACCACTTATGGTACACCCAGCACACAGTGCTATGATTAAGTATTAATATCCCAAACAGGCACGTAGTTGCCTGTTAAAATTTGAGATGAGAAGGGGGTGAATTTTCCTTTTACCTGTCGTGGACCAAATTTCTTAGTTAAGATATTTGTCTAACTAGGTACAGCCGCAAATGTCTTCAATAATGTCAGCATGTAGACAAAATGATGATATGATTGCTAACAGGTCTTACTACGGGCTAAATAAACTTACACTCCTTAAGACCCGTGATTCTTTATGGTGTTGAAGCATGAACGCCAACACAAAATGATAAAAATCTCTTAAGCGCGCTTGAGAGAGAAATTATCCGAAAGGTCTTTGACCCTGTATGCGTTGGCGATGACTTCCAACTTAGAGTGAATTTTAAGATGTATGACGGATGAAACTGCTCCAGCGAGGATGATGTTCGACACGCACAAAATGCAGACCCTGCAATCACTTGGTGCACAAAATTGGAGAAGGCGTGCCCAAGATAGAAGCGCATGGAGTTTTCTTTTGTCACCAAATACCTTAAAAGAGGATTTTTTCGCATTTTTTTATTTTCTTTTTTTGTTGAAAAAACTACTTTTTATAATGAAGGGCTTTCAATTTTAAATAGAGACCAATTTTTTATCACTCACAATCGATACTTCGACTAAATATATATTTTTTTTTAAATTATATATTTATTACATGTAAAAATTTGGCATTAGCCAGTCCCGTCCACTCAGTTACATGCCTGATCTCCCCAGCACACTATTCTCATTTAATTGCTTGCATATTAACTTTTGTATTTGATTTATTTCCGAAAATTTCATACGAATCATAATCATTTGTTGAAAATTTTTAACATTTTTACAGACAAACGCACGAATGCGCCACAATTATATATTAAATATTTTTTGTACGCTTAAATAAAACGATCTTGATGATGGAAATTTTATGGTAATTGAATAACATTCGAGTTGGTTATGAGACAAACGGTTCAGGAACTGCATGAATATGAATTATAATCAAATAAAAAAACAAAGCCAAATTTTGAATTCATTCTACATCTGCGTATAAATAATGGACGGGGCATTCCGTGAGGGTGATCATGGTATGGTTATTTTTACACCCTTCATATTATACCAAGTATACTCAGTTTGCTATACCATGTCTAGCACTAAAAAGGAGGTGTCGGAGACCCTACATAGTATATAAATTCTTGATCAGCATCAAAAACTAAGACGATCTAAGCATCTCAGCCAGTATATATCTCTGTCTCTATGTAACTTCTATATGGTGCCTTTGAAGCGTTCCTCTTGGAACAACAAACTTTGCATACCTCTGTGAATTTTATTAAAATTATTCAACGCAAGCTAAAATTTTATGTAACTAACTGCCCCCAAAAACTAGCTAACGGCCTGACAGTGTTATTGTGCATTTGAAAAAAATACGGTCAATGAGTTTTAATTAGCATTAGTGGTTAAACAAATTTGTTGTTTTTGTTTCCATTGCTTAGGGTCTCTAAAATACATTTCATTTTGACATGTTTCTTTCATACACACATGCATACATATACATATTCATTATATGATATATGTATGTAGAGAGAGAGAGAGAGAGAGAGAGAGAGAGAGAGAGAGAGAGAGAGAGAGAGTATTTATATTTACACACAAAAGCAACAAACAACCAACCAAACATGAAATGAAAAATAAATATATGTTAATTTGCTGCCTGTGTATGTATTTGTAAAGGTACACATACGTTTTAAAATGTTAAATATATAAACACTCACACAAACACATATTGGTTGAAGCTGAACAAAAAGAATGATTAATTAAAGGGTTCAAAATGGTTCACACACAACTAACTAAACATACGCTTGTAAATATACTTGCAGTTATTGTTGGTATATTATAAAAATTGCTTGACTTTTTAAGATGCTTTAACAAAACATTTCATACGATTCCATTTAATCTATAACGCAATCATGGAGATTGAAATAAATAAACTGATGATTCATTAAAAAATCCGTTTCACAAATAATTTAAATGAAATTGCCAAAAATAATTCATGTGCCACATACAGCTTATGCAAATATAACGGTATATAAATATCAACTGTAAAGTATGCAAGTGTTTGTAATGCTGTGTACACATTGTATATGTTCGCTGTGTGAGATGTTATTATGTTTACACCGGACAACATGACAAATTGCAAATTGTATCATTTTGTTTTTGTTGTTGTAATTTGTATTTTTATTTTTAATTTCTTTATTTCATTGTTCCATCGTGTTGTAAGTGTTTGTTTATGTTGTGTATATCCATATAATTTACATAACTGTTTATTAATGTTTAACATAATTATCAAATGTTTATTAAGCACATACACTTTCACGCACAAATATTATGTTACTGTCCTACGGGAATTAACGAAATACAAATTATTGCCTTTTTTTTATACATGTTTGTTAAATGTATACGTAATGACCGTTATCCTACCATGCGCATTTTGGGTATATCAAAATGTTGAAGTAATTTATATTATTTGTAAAATTGTATTATGTCGTCATTCAACCTTTTGTCAAACTTGTTTATCAAAATTAAAACAATTCTTTTTCAAATAAAAGCCAATAAACGTTATATTATAATAGGTTATGAGCGAAAAAGATAACGGAATTTCGAATTTTAACGGTTCGGGATTCGACGATTGGCAATTTCGGGTCAAACTACATTTTGACTATTTGGGGTTAGTGGAAGTTCTAACCGGTGACCCATTCCTTGATAGAGCTGCTAGAGAAGAATTTTTAAAAAATGATAAAAGAGCAAAAGATCGCCTTGTCAGCTTTATTCATTCGAGCTGTTTAAGTTATGTACGTGACAAGGAAACTGCAAAAGATATGTGGGAGAGCCTTCAATCAGTTCGAATTAATTCATTTTCAAGAAAGAAATTTTATATATTTTTTTCTCAAAAATTTTTATAAACATTATATTATAAAACAAAATGTGCCCCAATTATATATTCAATTTTTACATAATGGTGAGGGTATACTAAGTTTGTTCTTCCGTTTGCAACAGTCACGGGCGTTATTTGTTTATAGCTGGAACAGAATGGACATAAATGATTGTGGGCGTGGCACTTGGTTTATTTTTGGCTAATTTAAAATTTTACCACATACTAGAAATATTTTTACAAAATTTCATTTCGATATCGATAGCGAACTGCGTTGATCGCAACATACCAATTATTTTCTGTGATGAAATAAATGGTTTCGGGTTCTTTAAATGATAAAACCACATGGTTGGAGAGTTTCCTAATTCCTGGGAATGCCATGGAATAAATTGATTTGACTAATTTTCAACAGAAGCCCTTAAGCAATACTTTTGGTACGTTGTTTCAATGGCCCAAAAACATCTAATAAAGAAAATTCTGACTGGAATTTATCCATTATAGCACGCCCAGCCTTTCTGATAATAAAACCGAAAATTCAAGTAAGCGATTTTAAAGTTACAAACATCAACTCAGAGTTGCTGTGGTAATTTTTTATCATTTTGAAAATTTGCTCATTTATGTACTTCATCCTAATGAAAATGTTAAGCTTGACTGACATTTTAACGTTTACAGATCATGAAAAACATTCAAAGGTGCGTTCATAATAAAATATAAAATTGTTATGTACTTATTGAAAAACTCCTTTACAATCCTTTAGAATAAAAACATTTTTTAATTTTCTATAAATGACTTTATTTTTCTGATACACATTCGACTAATTTATCTTTCCCAGATAACTATGTGTATAATATTAGCACAGAGGTTATTATTAAAATCCAAGTGTATAAAATATTTTATTTCTATATGAAAAAAAATGGATTTTATAACATAACAGGTTTCATTTTCAATCCATGTTTATATCATTTCATTTCAAATTTATCAAAAAAAAAAAAAAAAAAAAGATGGTGGCAACTATTTTTTGTGCGCTACAAATGCTTTTTTGTGTGTTTTGAACCAAAACTCATAAAACCGAATAAAATAAATATGTGTGCTGTAAGTGGGTTAATATGTTATCAATAAAGTGTTTAATATAAATATCATTTCAAGTTATGTAACGTTAAATAGTTTGCAAATGTATATGCAATTAATACATATAAATAGAAAAGCTATGTGTGGGATCCACCTGAAGGCAAGTTACATAAATTGATTCAGAGGGTGGCAAGTGGTTGCAGTAACGTGACCATTTTATAAAATCTACACTAAATACGTTAAAACTCATAACTGTTACTTAAGAGAGATATATGTATATATGTGTGTGTATGTTTTTGTATGTTAAACTTGAACACAAGACGGCATTGTTTACTTATACAAACAGCTAAATATTTATGCATTAAATAATTACTATTCTAAAATTTCCATATAAAAACTTTTTTCTTAATTAATTTCTTAACAATTTATATAATTCGTTCATATTTGGTTTTATTCAAAAAAACAAAAAAAAAGTCTTACTTTAAATTTTTCCTTAATTTTTATATGAATGGACTATGTTAAAAATGACCCAAGTCCACCTTTACGAGAATGTCAAAAAAATTGAAAACTTCAAATTTATCCAATCATTTGTATATATTTATTAAATATCATTCGTTATGATATCGTTTGCTTCATATTGCGTAAACAACACTCAACAGACTTTGGGTTAAACAAAAATATAAACGTAAGTACAAAAACAGGTAAACTGTGAATGATTTCGCAAATTCATGTATGGCTGATTTTAGTTTGTGCAATTTATGTTTCCTCCTGATACCTTTTTTATAAATAGGTAAACAAGAGAGGGGCAGAGACTGTAGTAACTTGTTCCGTTAATTTAAATAAATGCTAAATGGTGTAAATTCAACAGCAACTACCACCAAATTCATTTTGCAGTTTCTACCGGTGGCTCCGGTGCATTGCCAAATAACTCTTCATAAGAAGGCGCTAACAAAAGATAAAACATGTCGTTAATTGTATAACGTACATAATAGACATAAAACTTACGTAATTCATGCTCTCCCGGTGGTGGTCGAATCGTTAAAAAGGATGATGAGGTAGAAGCTGCTGTATAATTACTACCGCTGAGATTTACTGTTAACGATTGTGGTGTTGTTGATTGCTGTGTAATGAGACTGTATTGAGGAGAGTCATCAGTTGGATGGGACGACGTACTTATAATTGCCAATGGACCCGCATTGATCATCATTGGACTACTAGAATAAGGCATGTATGGGACATTTGTGGCACTGTACAAACTACCTCTGGCTGAAGGACTATTAAATTGTGATGACGATTCGGACGTGTACGATAGAGCGGTACCACCGGCCGCCGGACTTAACGTGGCAGCCGATGATCCGGAAGCTATAGAATGCAATGAACTCGATTCACTGTTATTCCCACTGGGTGAACTGTTGGAATCATCCATTGGAGTATAAATTGTTGTAGAATCTGTCCCGTTTTCGAATGGATTGCCAGGTATCATATTGTCACAATCGCTAAGCCGGGCCACAATGGGTATCGATGTTTCCGTATAATTTGAATACAAATCAAAGGAAAAATTCAATATCAGATTCTTGAAGAAACCTCTCAGTACAGCTTCCACCCTTAACTCATAAGCAATATTAATAATTTCAGATCGGGCAGTATCCGTGGGTTGCGCCGTTATCGGTATCACTAATTCGTGAGCAAATGTGCGTTCACTTTTTTTATGTACTGCCCCAGTTTCTTTGGTTGCTATAGTTGCCATTTCAACTTTATCCCATTTAATTGGCAAGAAACTCCAATATGTTACATATTGAAGGACGGTAAAGCGTAACTTTTCCACTGTAGTATTACTACAGTTTGTAACAGATACGCAAATGCGCATCGGTTCACCCCGTACGGCAAAATTTTTGGGTAAGAGGGCCACCATTGTTATGGGTCTATTACCAAACAGACTGATTGTTTTTGTAATTTGTTTTTCCAATGGTGTCGGATTTAGTCTATACATAGGCGGTAAGGGCATATTTTTGATGACCGTTACAGGTATTA
Organism: Crataerina pallida; assembly: GCA_949710015.1. Classification (NCBI taxonomy): domain Eukaryota; kingdom Metazoa; phylum Arthropoda; class Insecta; order Diptera; family Hippoboscidae; genus Crataerina; species Crataerina pallida. Next base: position 30,743,260 of record OX453290.1, on the reverse strand, counting down.
CGTGTCGTTCATCGAACATCCAGGGTCGTTGTAATAAAATTCGCAATTTATACTTTATTGCACCATGATTGCCTTTGAATGTTGATGGTAAGTTCCATCGCAGCGGTACATTAAAGTCAAACCTATGTTCGCCGGGTTCCAACTCCAAGCCGCGCGGCTCAAATGCTGGCAAACTAAATTGATCACGAACGTACATTTGTTTGCCGGTGTAAAATAAACTTTTTGTATCGAGATTGGAGTTTTTGCGCATTATCTCCATCCATTTGCATTTACCCTTCCCAGTAATCTGTACTTTTATGGCTGAATTAAGGAAATTTTAAAATTAATATTGTTAATTATTAATAATTAGCGTTGCCTTGAACCTTGTTAAAATTTGCAAATAAAATTTTGTTATAAAACCTTCAAGTTTCATTCGCATCGCAAGGTGGCGTTGATGCTGTTTCTTTGTTCTATTTCACTTCAAAAACAACAAATTTTAGCAACCCTGTACAATTTTTCTTCTATTGTGAATGTTTATTGTACATATTTGTGAAAATAAGGTCATAATGCTTTGTACGTGCAGTACCGTAAAAAGTTATGAAATATAAATTTAATTTGTATAATTTTGAAAGCATTTCATTTGGAAAAAGGTAATTATTCAATTAGTTTGCTTTACACCGAAAATTTTATTACTTTTCAGCATGTATTTAAAGCACACCATCCGGTAAGTTGGTCACATAAAGTTACAATTATGTATACAGCACACATTTTTTTTTTCTTTGGAGAATAGAATATATATTTTATACATTGCAGATTGTTTGGTTAAAAAAAAAATTGAGAAAGCCAAAAAAAAATGGATTCCGATTTAATAAAAAAAGCGTTATGCTTTCACGGCAAACCTATGCAAAAGATTTGGGATGATGAGAGAGGTGCCGGCGATTTGCAACATATGGGTGTGCCGGAGGACGGCAATTATGCCATCTATATGGAGCGGCAAAAGTTTTTCACATTTCAGGATAGAGCCAAACGTTTAAAATTGCATCAATTTTTAGCACGCAAAGCCGCGGATCTATATGATGCCGACCTAATGAAAATCCAAGCATTTCAAAAAAATTCAACTACACTGAGCTTGGAGGAAAAGGAAAAAGGCAAGTACATAGTTATTGATTAAAAAAAAAATTCTTTAAACGTTCGTCTACTGGAAATAAAGTTTTTACTTTTTTACTTCTTGAGTTCAGTACTAATCGTAATGATTCTGTTAAGTGTTTGTTTTCTAGATTATATAAATGACAGTATGTGTATATGCATACATTAAATATTTAATATGTTACAGAGTATGTATAAAACTTTAATTTCTTTACTCTCGGGGTGCTTTTTATTATTCGATTTAAATTTTAGTGAATTTATGTGTAGCACAAATACCCACCTACGAAATTGTTATGCCGCATAAACAAGACAAATCGAAAATAATGAGACGTGCTTTGGAGTACATACAACCGGGAGACATAATTTACGCCATAGTTATGCGTACGAAAAGTTCAACATCATCATCACCGCTTATAGTTAAACCGTTATGTACTGGAGAGCCGTGTGTACGCCTCTTGCACGAGTGCAACCTCAAGGTATTGCCTTTGTTCACTTATGATTGCGAAAGAAGTAAAGTCACTGATTTGGTTGCTTCAAATTTAGGCATTTGTACCGGCTCAGCTGTGTGGCACTTTGCCTCTGGATAAGTTGGGAAAACCTCGTCCTATTTGTATTAATGATTATATTTGTTGTGAAATTGTAGAATTCTCCATTGATGCCGAGCGTATGAGCTTGAGCCTGGAGCATACCATAAACAAATATAAAAATGTAAAGTTGGGATTGATAACGCAAGAGGAGTTGCCGGCACTTTATCGGTGAGTAGCAATGTCCTTGAGAACAGAAGTTATTGAATCATCTTCAAATATGTCCGAGCAGCAAGAGTCTGGACAGTAGTTTGGGCTGTTATGAAGACTATTTGCGCAAATCAAAGGAATTTGAAAATCCCAATTACGACGTCTTGTACGCCATGAATGGTTTGGATGTTAAAGACACTTTCACGGCGATGGCCGCATTAAAATGCGAATTTCCACGCCAAGAATACGCTAAAGAGTTACGTCAAGTGCAAGCCAGCAAATGGGCATTCAGGTAGGTGTGGTACACTATCCCATACAAACATAAATATCTCACAACACAATGTTAAGATCGGTGGCAGAAGGCATTGAATATTTTAAAGTTGGTCAGCATGTGGAAGCATTTCAATGCTTGAATAGAGCTCTAAACATAGATCCGCGCAATGTTGAGGGTCTGGTGGCACGCGGGGCATTGTACGCCAATAAGGGCTCATTCTTAAAGGCGGTGGAGGATTTCGAAAAGGCTTTAAAGTTAAATGCATATCATGTGAATGCCCGCAAGTATATGGGTGAGACTTTGGTGGCTTTAGGTCGCAGCTATGAAGAAGATAATCGCATACAGGATGCAGCCAAAGCTTATCGGGACTGTTTAAATATCATACCTAACCACGAGCAGGCGCGCCTCTCCTTTGAAGCTATTCAACAACGCACCGGGGCTGCCGTAGAACCCATAGGAGTGGCACCCACTTACGAGAACAAACTCAACATTTCAGGTATTTGTATATATTTCAAAATCTCCCAAACACGCTGGATAACGTACTTAACTTGTACAATATATGATGATATCCAAAGATACAGTTTAATTCTATTGTTGTTTTTCATCAGAAACGGACAAGTCACATAAGAAACAAAAGTTTAATTCGCCACAATCTAGCACCAATGATTCAAATGTTTCTGAATCTAGCTCAGACTCGGACAGCGACAGTTCCGGTAAATGTTAAATTTTATTCTATTTACAATACAATCAGATTTTTTTCAATATATAACCTGGATTAACTGGCAGATGAACAACAACAGCAGACGCCGTCGTCGAAAAAGGCCACCTCACTGTCACCACTTAGCAAAAAAATGGCTTTACATTCAGCCACCATGGAGGGCAGCAACAAACAGCCCAAATTCAATCAGCCATTTTATATGGCCCAAGCTGTAAGCTCTAGTGTAATGGCCAATGAATTTAAGGTAATTCCTTCTCTTCCCTTCCCTTTTACTGACACATTTTGGGTAAACAAAAACAAATATAAAAAGTGTTTTTACTTCAGTTGGATGAGGATGACACGGGTACTAGAGTACGCCGATTATTACAGGAGGCGTCCAAACACAAAAAGGAAAAGAAAAAATCGAAAAAGAAAAAAAGTAAAAAATCGAAAAAAGGAAGCAGCAAAAATAAAGAAGCCGCCGTCGCCGCTACCACCACCACCACCATCTTCGAAGAGGCCTACAAGTATGTTAATAAAAAATACAATTGAACATTTTCGTTTATGCGATTTATGCGTAGATTTCTTGGCGGCGGGTTGCACATTGAGAATAAACTGAATGAAAATCTAAAACTGTACGAGCAAACTTTGGCGGAAATAAAGAAAAGGCAAAAAGAATTACAACCAGTGCCGCCTGCCCCTTCAAAGCCAGCTGTGATGATAGCGCAGCGTCAAAAATCGGAGACACCACCTAAAGCCCCATCAATGCGTCTAATGGAAGCAGCAACACCTTTAATAACCCAAGCAGCAACCATATCACTGGCCGCCGCTAAAATTGTTAATTACAATCGAAATCCGGTAGCACCGCCGCCACCCATCATAAAGTCGGAACAGCCAAAATTCTCTTTTCAGATTAAGAAAGCGGTCAAGGTGGACAAGTTCGGTTTGGTGCGCTTGGCTTCACCAGCCTTACCCAAAAGTCCCACAATAACGCCGGAGAGGCCTTCACGCCGATCACGCTCGCGACACAGGTCCCGCAGCCGATCACGATCAAGATCCTACAGCAGACATCGTAGGCGATCTACATCGCGTTCACGTTCGCGTTCTCCTTATGGCAGTCGCCGCTATAGATCACGGCGACATCGTTCGTCCCGTTCACATACGCGTTCACGTTCCCACACACCCCGAAGTACCCAACGTTGGAGTCGCGCTGGCCGCAGACGATCACCATCACCTTTTGTGCCGCGTGGCACACCTTCGCCCCGCACACGTTATCGTCGTTCTCGTTCACCGCGATTTTCAAGTTCCAGAGACAGATGTTCGCCGCATAAAGCGTCACGGGGACGGCACGGAAATCGCACTTGGCAACGTCCCGGCTATAAACCACCAAACGTCTCACCGAACTCTTATAAGAGGCAAAATATAACGAGCCCCTCATCCACCAGTGGCCGGTGGCAACATGACAAATTCGAGGAAAAAAATGATGGCCCTTCCATTGAAGAAATTGACGAAATCATTAACAAGGCTCAAAAGGAACGCAAAGAAGAAATTATCAAACGTGATAAGAACATATTAAAAAAACCGAGCGGTACTTTTTAAAAATTATAGTTCCAACAAGAACACGTATGCATAGATACGAATTAAATAAATATATGTATGTGTGTATGCATGAATTTTGAGCATTTTTAATGAGAAATAAAACTAAAGAGAACAAATCGAAATCCTCAAACACTCCTATAAATCATTCACAATAGTTAAGTAAGAAGAATACAAAGAACAACGAAATTTACTATTAGTTCAAAGGAAAAAACGGGAGAGAGAACACCTTAGAAAAAAAAAATAAACGGTGCAAATAGTAAAGTGTATCATGTAACAAATTTCATAGGAGCAGTTTTTCGACATTTAATTTTTCAAAAAAAATAGAATTTATATTAGAGAACGTAAAAAATGTAACAAACGTTTTATTAAACACTTGGAAAAAGACCTTTGGTTGGCCTCTTATCGCTTGAGTGAAACTCAAGTTTATCAAAAAATTTGACAAAATTTTAGATTTTCAACAAAATATTTAATAAAATCAATCAAATGTTCTTTAATTCATCTATTAGACAAGAAAATACATGAACTTTGAGCTCGAGTTGTGCGCTCTCTAAATTTTAGGTTTTAATGAACAACGTACACTGAGATAGCCAATCATGTATGTAAGTATGCTTCGAATACATACAAACAAACACCGCGAGGAATTGATAATTTTTGTAATTGGGCGCTAATTTACTCTTGTTTACAGCTGTTGTGCTCCAATACAGCAAACTTTTCAAAATACCGTTAAAAAGATGCTTACAAAAATGTTTCGTATTGTAATTTTGGGCGCCCCCGGATCCGGCAAAGGTACTGTCTCCAAACGAATAGTTGATAAGTTCTGCTTTACGCACATAGCACTGGGCGATGTGTTGCGTTTAAATGTGCGCAACAATACCGAATTAGGTAGAGTGGCGAAGAAGTACATGTTAAAGGGGGAATTGGTGCCGCATGATGTCATTATGAAATGCATCATCAGTCACATATCTAAGTTGGATAACAAATCCTGGCTGTTGGATGGCTTTCCTCGTACCTTAGCACAAGCCACCGCATTGGAGGCGGTCGAACATTTGGATGCTGTCATCAATTTGGATGTGCCTCACAAGATAATTATTGAGCGGATTAAAGGTCGTTGGATACATTTGCCATCGGGAAGGGTATACAATGTTGGCTTCAACGAGCCCAAGGTATTCGGCAAGGATGACATAACCGGTGAAGATTTAATTCAACGCGATGACGACAAACCAGATATAGTAGCCAAACGTCTCCAGCTATACGAAGCACAAATTATGCCACTTTTAGATTTCTACAAGAGTCGCAATCTCTTGACAACATTTAAAGGTACAACCACACCCGAAATATGGCCACAAGTGGAAAAGTTTTTAATCGAAAAAACCAAAGATGCCACATTGGCTGATAGAATATGAAAAAATTGTTAAATAGAATTAATTTGACTACCATTCCTAACGATACCAAATTGTAGCAAAGTTATTAAATTATATAAAATTATTGATAAAAAAATATATTTAAAATGAAACTTGAATTGAACATTATTGAAGCGCTTTTGTGAATTTTCTGTTGCGTCATGAACGATTGCAAATATGTCTGAATGTGTATAAAACGCATTCATTATCAAGTGTGTGACGGCACCGATAATTTTATTTCCGCACTCAGTGACAACAACATGCAGATACGGTACGTGATGGTACCTGGACATAGCATGAGTACTTCTGCACCAGTTACTAAAGGTCATTACATGTGCGGCTATGCAAATTTACACGTGAAGAGAAGCAGATCATAAACGATGGTGCAGGATGTTTACAAAATTTACATTGACTCAATCTTTCTCTTTCTCTCTCATACGTAAATATGTTTGAGTTGTCGAAAAACTTGAAAAATAGCAAATTCCCACAACTAAAAGCGGAAGAGTATATTATGTTCATCTAGGCTACGTTGTTGCATGACTGTAAAGGGTGGGAAGCAACTACCTGGAGATGAGTTAATACATTCATGAGATCTTATGCATAATATCTAATATAGGTCACACTGTCTTTATCAGTAAACTATTGTTCTTTGGTTTTAGTTGGGTTTCTCTAAGCCAAGAGTACGCAACCCTATATCCACCATAATCCTCATATATTAGAACTGGCCCTCGTTCTGTGTGTTTTTGTTCTTCTGTTCGTTGTGCCACAAATGGGCGTGTTCGGATAACAGATGCGCCTACAATCGACAAAAACTTATATCTCTGCCACAAAAGTTGATCTATGAACTAAAAATTTGATAGACATATTTCTAAATATCCCATCCATTGATGTGCCGTAGTCGCATGACAAACACGCCCATAATTTACAAGAAACCATGTTCACAATAAAACTAGATTTGAAAGCTGGAACGTATTATATACTATTGGAGGATGCAATATATATGTAGATATGGAGGGTATTTAAGATTTGGCCTAAGCCAAATCTAGTTTTCTTGTTTACTTTTAAAAATAATATCCCCCCCCCCCTTGCATATAATATAAAAGTTTAGAAAAAGGTTGCCAGCCCCTGCTTTAAACTTCTCACCAAAACAACAACAAAAGCATCTGTAAGCACATATTTGTGTATATTCATTTCTAAATGTTTGCATTTGTGTGTGTATAAATTTGTAATAGATTAATTGCAAAATATTATGTAGTGTCACTTTTTACTCAATAGAGAATTAAGACAGATGAGTGCAAGAGTTAATAAGGCCGTCAATAATTGGAGCAATCAAAATAGATTGTAAATAGTAAGGAACGGTGTGCCTTTGATATAAAAACAATAATAGCTTTATTGCTTGTTAAGACAGCATTGAATGGAATAAGTCTTTATTTGCAAAAAAAAATATACCATAAACCACATATATATTGCCTTTATGATGATTCAACAAATTCTTAATAATGTGAATTTATGTTTAATTAATTAATTATTCACACTTACCACGTATTTTAGTTCGTTTGGGTAAATTTAACCAAATTTCACCTACGATTGTTTCACCGGCAACATACAAATTATCTGTTTTATCAAGTGTTATGCGCAAACGTTCGCTTTCCATTCTTCAAATGATTTATCTAAATACTTTTCCTTACGAAATAGTTCAACGCACCACTTGAAACGGCAAACACACAATTCAATTTGTTTCTTCTGGTATTTCTCGGCCCCTCCGTTCAACACTCTGACAATAAATCTCTGCCGCAACACAACCAATTTAACCAAAAGTAAAAAAAAAACTTTATACGTCTCGGTAATATTTGAGCATACACGTTACACAAAACGTTTACATATAACTTTAAATTGTTACACTTGTAATAATTTTATTGTGCCGTTGTACCTAATTATTCTACTTTTGCATTTTTTTTTTTTTGTTTTTTTTTTTTATGATATTTTTTGTATAATTTTTTTTTTTTTACTATATATATATATTTTTTTTTTTGTGAATATGTTCCTATCCAACAATAAATAATTAACTAATAATTGTTGTGTGCTCTGATTGAGAAACTCAACTCGATTCTTCACTTTATGTTTCCTTTGAATGAATTTTCCTATAACAACAAGAAAAAAATTAATCATTCACAGTAAGTTAAAAAAAATTTCCAATAAGAAATATACTTCAGACATGTACAGAGCGTAACAGAATGGTTGCATTCTGTATCGCATCAAGTGTACACAATAACTTCTAATAAATTTATGCAGCACAATCAATAGCTTTCTATTTGTTTCATTTATTCATATTTATATAAAAATCATGTAATTTTGCTGCACAAATTAGATCTAGGCTTTTATTTCGAATGATTAGTAATTTGTAGTAGTCGAAATGTATAATTCAATCACATTAACTTTGAAATATAGTCATTATTTTTTTCGCTGATATTAATTGACATGGTTGGAAATAATAGTAATGACAAAAATGTGATGTGAGAAAAAAGAGAAATTACACCAACTTTCTTCTTTATTAATAAAATTTATCAATTAATAAAACAATAACAAAAAGCAGCTAAACACCTTAAGGTAAAATTTCTGGCTGGCAAAAAATGATTACAATGTGTATACCTAATCTTAAAACAACACTTCTCATTTAATAACAAAAATCGAAGCACAAAATGCAAAAACATAACATTTATTTCAATAGAATGCACAAAAAAGCTCTCAATTAATGCAAAAGTGGAGGGTATCCAAGATTTATATTAAACCCAATAAATAGTTTCTTATTTGTTAGATATACGTTTCATCATCGAAATTATATCACTTCATATAATGTGTCTCTTAAAGTACGGTCACGCACCGGTTGATTTTATATATTTGAGACAAATGTACACTCGTGCAAACACAAACCACACACAAACACATTCAAAACTATTGTTTGGCACTTCACATAAATTCATGTATTTATGGATTAATGAAAGAACAATGCTTTAAGTACAAAGCGAAGCCTAGCAAATATTTTAATCAAGTTCACCAACGATTCAGTTTCAATAAGGAGTTGTTCGCGTTTACAACAGTTACAAGGCTATAATGTTGGGAGAAATTTGAATGTGTTTATATTTACAGTGTATAAAAAACATATGGCAAACAATTGTATGGCATTGTTTTTAAATTATATAGCAATTTAAGGCGCCGGTTTTTTGTGTTCATAATCATCAGCGAATGTAATTTATTCACGAGTTTGATCTAATTTATGACATTTTATGCTGTAATACCGATTAATAATGTCTAGCAAATGTACAATCACATTCAATAACAATCCATTGGGTGTTTATTATGCCGGCCAAATAGTTTCCGGTACTGTGGAATTAATTACAAATCGGCCCAAAAATATTAGATGTATGTATGTATTTATCTATTGTACTCAATGTGTATTTGTATTAATATATGTAATAATAACTAACCCTTATTATTAAATGGAATAAACAATTTTGTTTGGATGACATCATTGGATCAAATCAAAATTTTATATATAATGCGATGCTTCCTTGCTGGACAACGAAAATTATGTATTATTAAATAAACCCGTACAATAATTGTTAATTACCAATTTAATGACCTTCAGTTTGTCTACCGCAATCTCTAAAACTGGTTTCTATCTTTTACTGCGAATAAGTAACTGTTGCAGACATATTTGGTATCGTAACGCTATAATTATAAATATATAATTTATATCTAAATTTAAGAAATGAAAATGATTTCAGTCAAGTCCAGCCACCTAATAACCTACATAACCCCCATTCAATTATACAGTTATACAAGTAACATTATTAATTTTTTATTTATTTTACAATTAATTTCTTAGTATCATACCTTCGTGAGAAAGCTTATTAAAAAAATGCTTAACATAGTTCGATGCGATTCAAAATCCCGCAATAATTTTGACTAAAATTTTATGGAAGAGGTTTCAAAGATTTTATTAAGAAAAGTTCTAAAAATGATCTGATGATGACAACGTCCAGTTTTGGAATATCGGTAGATAGAAAAATTATGGATACGCATTCCAAATTTCAAGTTTATAGTTTAATTTTTGTAGCGGATAAATAGATATTTGTTTCCATTGTAAATAGCCTTCTCTGTGCAGTAACTGGAAGTTTCTATACAAAATTTCAACTCAATATCGCAAAATTTACAGACAGACATACGTACAAACAAGTCTACATCGACTCCATTTTGAATGCTGATCAAGAATATATATATACTTTGTATGGTCTCTGATGCCTCCTTCTGGGTGTTGCAAATGGAATGATATAATTAGTATACCCGCCATCTTATGTGTAAGGTATGAAAACAACGCGTGGCGTATCAGCTAGTACTACGTATAAGTTTTGTGTACGTTTATAAAAAAAATCGGTATACATACTTGATGATGGACTGAAAGTCTTCATATCATTTCATTTATTGTAAGCAAGTCTTTGTTCCAATAAACCGTATACAGCCAACACCACCACCACCACCACCCTCTTACTTTGTATTATTTAAGAAAAACATTTCTTCTTATGACACGGCTGCTTAAGTATTCATCAATATGTGGTGTTGTCATTACAACAAACAACGAGTCTTGTTATTCAATTTGAAGCTTAAAAGATAATAACTTGACCCACAATTGACATGAGAAACACCCGCCCAAAATCATTTAATTAAAGCTAACATTCATTCTTAATGAAAAATTTTAACGATAATAATTACAACAATTTACAACACTTGTGCACGTACATATGTACATATACTCTTAGCTATAGTCATAACTATAAGTGGCTACGCTGAAGTGCGCTGGACCGAGAATATTGTCAAGCAAGATACGCATGGTGAACGTAAGAATACTATCGAAACGTATTCAGCTTCCGAGATATATTACAGTAGCGAGAATCAAGTGTATGGGCATGGTGGTAATGACAGTGGCCAAATGGAATTGCCAGCTGGCAAGTATGTATTTCCATTTCAAGCTACCATACCGCCAAATGCTCCCACCTCATTCAATGGGGCTTGGGGTCAAATAGAACATGAAGTCAGTGTCATCATCGATCGTGTCATGCGTTACAACAATATATTCAAACAGCCATTTACCGTTGTGGCACCACACGATTTGAATCTAAATCCCAGTCATGCAGTAAGTTCCCGCATTGATTATTATTGGTGGAATTTTTTTTTTTTTTTGTTTCATTTGTGAATTTTCAGCATCCTTTGCATAAAGTTGAAGAAAAAACATTTTGTTGGAGTTTATGCTGTGGCAACCAAGGACCCATGGTGATGACAGTGAATGTACCATATTCTGCATATGCTCCTGGGCAAAAAGTCCATTTTAACATTATACTGGATAATCAGTCGGAGATTAATTGTACTGATGTTAAAGTACGCTTAATGAAAAAAGTGGTTTACACCTGCCATGCACCAGAAACGAAAACAAAATCTACTGAACTTAAAGTGGCTGACAATCATTGTGGAGATGTCATCAAATTGAACAAGGCGGAATTTAATGAGTATTTACAGTTACCCTCCACCACACCCTCATCCTTGGAAAATTGCAAAATTATAAAAGTTTCCTATGTGCTAAAATTTATCGCCAAAACATCGCGCCTGCACAGAGATTTAATAATAGAACTCCCCTTAACCATCGGTACTGTGCCCATATATGCCAGTATGCTAAACACTACCGGGACCATTACAAATCAACCTGGCACTGCCGTATATAAGCCGTTGGGTATATACTAGAAATATTTTTATACAATAATTGTTAAATATTTTGATTGAGATATTTTTTCTTATACGTACATATGTAAAAACAGCACCGCCCATGTATGAGGAGGATTCCCGTTCTGAACAATTCGAAAGCAATACTTTTAAGCCGCGTTATCCGGTATTTTTAAATGATGCCAAATCAGCAATGGAGAGTACAGGACCGACAGCAAATAATGGTTTATATCCCACAGCTCAAGTGGATGCAATACAGACAATGCAACCTGCGGCACCCATTCTGGAGCCACAACCTACACCATCTGTACCACCTGCATTTGTGACCAACATAATGTCAGATCAACCATCTAAAGCTGGTGCAACGCAGCAGCCGTCATTTGAAGTTTTAGGTTTCAGTTTGCCGCCAGACTATGAGCCTACGCCCAATGCACCACCGCAGCACGTTTAAATGCAAATATTTTGCCCGTACATGAATATATGTACGATGAACTTTACACTACTCTCTCTTTTCTACACATATACACTTTTTTGTACTCACCCTGAATTATATATATTCATATATATTTTATACATATACAATATATAAAAATTAAATATTTTTCCCATTCAGAAACTAAAACAGTCTGTACAAAATTTCAGCTCAATATCTTAAAATTTGTGTTCATAAGAATTCGAACAATAGACGCACACCCGGACATAGATGTTTTTGATGCTGATCAAGAACATATAGCCTCTGACGCACCTCCTTCTGGATGTTGCAAACGATAAGACAAACTCAGTATACCCCCCCCCCATCTCAGGTGGATGATATAATAACATTAGATGTACAAAAGTCAGATGCCATTCAAGGTGAATGAAACATAAAAAACTTTCAAAACTGAAATTGCATTCAGTAAATCTAATTCTTCCATCTTCTTCGTCCTACCTAATAATATAATTTTTTATTAAACATAAATGAATTTCGGCGTGTGTTTCGTGTGAATTTAAAAATATTTTTATTTTATACATTTAGTGCCTAGACCTCACTTGTTCACCATAGAAAAGTTATACAAAATTAATTATATGTGGACACCTTCCCATACAACACACATATTCTTATATTCAATTTTAAAACTATTTGTTCATATATCCCATATAACGCACTTACGTGCTTGCTTATGTGCTAATAATTCCACTTAATCTGTTTCAATTTATCGTATATACTAAAATACAAAGCGGTCGTTAGGCTTGATTTTAATAGAGTGGGGGTCACACCTTTGTACAAGCCTCGAATACCTTCTGATTTGATGGTTTCACGTATACAGCTATACACACCCGTACATTGTATATTCTGACCAAACGTTTGACGGTGTGATTCAAAACCTTGTATTTGTAAACGTTTTTTCACCAAATCAAACGGGTAGACAATCGTTTTAGATAGCATGCCTGAAGAGGCACCCATTATTAATAATGTCCAGGTAGGCAATTGACTAGAATGAAAAACGAAATTAATATTAACGGAGATTTGTAGACGTTTATTCTGAGCCGTACCTTCTCTCTTCCATCTGAAACATTTTGCAGGCTGATTTTGAGAAGAGGCGGTAAAACATAAAATTCGAACCCATTAACGGTGTAATCTGCAGCAGTGCTGACGATAGTCCCCGATACATGCCCGGCACACCTTCCCGTCGTATAATTGCTGCAACAGCTCGCGTTGCATTGCGGTATCCTTTGCTTTTGTCTTGAGCTATAAGGCGTGTACGTATTACATCTAGGGGTGTGGTCACAATAACGGCTGTACTACCCGCTGTAGCGCCACAAATAAAATTCGTTAGATTTGGTTTGTCCTCAAGGTAGGCGGTTTGCTCGGCAAACAAACTAAGCTGCTCATACGTCCAGAATTGTGAGATGCCATACATTATACTTAAAACCTGAGCAGGATTGTGTCCTTTCCAGAACGCTAACAGACCTTCCTCACGGAAAATTGTGCGCACCGCTTGTCCAATGGACACGTATTTTGATTTGTCACCCAGGGCCCTTGTACCACCCAATGGTTCCACCTGCAGTTGAAAACGAATCTTCAACACATCAAATGGCTGACAGGTACATCTGGTAATGGCGGCCGCCAGCCCACCCGAAATGATTTGTTGAATTTGTTCTCCAGTGCTGTGCGTTTTCAATTTGGAAGTATTTTTTGGTACGGGTTGTATTGGCAAAGCGTGCGTAGCTGTTGCATTTGTTTTAGCTGAAGAGTTATTTGTGGTAGGAGCAACGGTTTTTATTTGAGCTGTCATCGTTACTATGGCATTCGTTTACCGCTTTACTCTGTTGCACCAGGTTTTGAAATGACTTTCTTTCGTTTATTAGTTTAGAGGCATATTTTTAACTCTGTGGGAAAGCTTTGAATGAGAAACAAAATGTATCTGAATTGAAATGATTTCAGATATGTTAAAACTAAATATCTGGCTATGACCTCAAAGGTTATATTTTATCTATATGAGGTTTAAAATTCATGACTAAAATTAGAATCTTTGAATTGATCATAAACCAACGAAAATGAGCTTTCAGAGACCTCATGCTTTATGAGGTCTCTATATATTTTTAAACCGAGTCGATTTAACATCAATTCATAAAATTATTAAGCTGAAACTTGATAGAACTATTTTTAATCCATGTTGTTTGTCAGACGCGCCCACAATCGATAAAATTCGTTGCAGTTCAAATTGAAGTTCTTTACACTTGTTCACTTGTTTAATTATCCATGTCATAAAAACGGCATTTCAACACATATTAAGCCCTCATATTACATATAAATGGAAATGAATTTCAGGTGCAAGCACTAGTGCAATCATTTCGTTAAAATCCAAAACACATACCATACCATGACATGGATAACAAAATAATAAAAACGATGAATTCCAAAATGTACTAAAGCCACACTGTATAGGGAACGTAAGATATTTAGAAAGTTTTCAAAACAAAAATTATTATGCTACTCCTTCACGCTATACTTTAAGCAAAACTAACAATTGCTGGCTTACCTTCAGTTATTGCAAAGCTTTATTTTAGCTAATAATTCAAAAAAATTTCTTAAACATTAAGCTGAAGCCAAGACGTATATATTTTGCGCATTGAAAGCAGCTTTTTCCAAAAACAAAAACTTTCCTTTTTGGTGATAGACTGCTGAAGACTTCTTAAAATTTTACGACATTTTTCATGGCTTTTTGCTTTATAAGCATAAATGATTATGTTTGAATTATTTTGTTAGTTATTCGCTGCTCACACAATAACAAGTTTTTCTAGTTGGTTAAACAAATTTGGAAATCCAAAAACTTACGTCAATAGAAAGTGAAATTTTTATTATTTATTATTTATTATTTATTACTGTAATTGTAAACAAAAACATATGGGTTAAGCGTTATGGTTGAACAAAAACAAACTATTTTAAACAGCTGTTGTCATTAAAAAGACGTCTGTTTACCAAATTAAATAAATACCTAACTAATTTAAGAAAATATATAATTTTTCAATAATAATAACAGAACTGCACTCGTAAAGTAGTTTAAATTTGTTTTAATAAATGGAAAAAAAAATGGAGAAATTGTGTATTAATAATAAGATTTGTTTATATATTAATCATCAACAATTAATTACAGAAATGTACCAAAAATATACCCAGCAAAGCGATCATTATTACACCTTAAAGAAAGATTTATTTAACTTTCAAGCCAAAGACACAAAAATGGGTCAAAGTGAGTTGGAAACTAGCACTACACAGGATGAAAACCTTGTAAAAGCGAAGAGAAAACGAAAAAAATCTAAAACCATTGATGCTGAAGCAGAGTTGTATCAACAATTGAAGCCCTTTTTACTAGACTTACAAAAAAAAATTTTTAATTGTTACCAAAACTTGAATAATATAACACGCGTCTGGGAAGAGAATTGTGAATTTCCCCAATTTAAAGGTTGCAATAATTTGGAGCAATTCCAGATCGTAACATTTGGCGATCAGGACTTTTTAATACCACCCCTAACATGTTTCTTCAATTATGATATTAAATGTTTGCCTGAACTTGTTGCAACTTTAAACCGGTACGATTTAATTGTTATGGATATGCCGTGGCACAATAAATACATACGACGCTTGAAAAGGGCCAAACGTTCTCTGGCTTATAAAATGCTCGATATTGAGGAATTAAAAGCCATGCCCATAACCCAACTAATGCACTCTAGTACCTTAGTAGCCTTATGGTGTACCAACTCTAAGCAACATCAACAAGCACTCCTTAACAATATACTGCCAACTTGGAATTTGCAACTGGTGCACACACTCAGATGGTTTAAGCTGAATACGAAAGGAGATCTCATTGCTCCTCTAAAAGCGGAAGGTTTCAAACAACCATACGAAATATTATACATAACGTGTCACAAAGGCAGAGATCAAAAAGACTTTGACGAGCTGAGAGGAATTGATTTTATATTAAGTGTACCCAGCATCATACACTCTCACAAACCTCCCCTCTATGATTGGCTAAAACACTACATGCCCGATTCTGAAAGAAGCAATTGCTTGGAACTTTTTGCTCGATACCTGCAGCCACACTTTACATCCATAGGCTTAGAGGTGTTAAGATTAATGGATACACGTTTGTTTAATAAAGTTTCTAAGTAAATCATGTATTACAAGCATATTTATTTTTGTTCAAAGCATACATGGGTGAGTAGTAGTATGGATACCAATTGAAATGAAAATCGTGAATATAGCATAATTCAGTAAATGCGTGCTGTGATGGATGTTAATTAGTAGAAATGATTTAAATAAGAAAAACATATGTAGGGATTAAGTTAAATATTATTCCTCATTTTGGCCGGACTTGACAGCCGGTGCAGCAGTCTCCTTGTCCTTCTTCTTCATTCCCGAAACTATATCATCGATGCGCAACAAAAGTATGGCCGTCTCCACGGCAGTTTTATATGTTTGCATTTTTACAGCCATCGGCTCCCAAATACCTTTAACATTCATATCAACTATATCACCGGTCTCACCATCAATGCCCCATGCACACACCCCGTCGCCAGAGTGCGAGGCATGTTTGGCCCTCAGGGCAGTAAGCGTACGTATAGTGTTGGCACCGCAATTCTGGGCCAATGTGCGCGGTATAATTTCCAGGGCCTCGGCCACAGCTGTATAGGGTCCCTTCAACTGTTTGCGCCTAAGTAACTGTGAGACAGCCATCTCTATGGCACCACCTCCCGCCACAATGCGAGGTTCTATTATCAAATTTCTGGCTACATGCAGAGCATCCTGTAGGTTGCGTTCCGTCTCGTTTAGAATGTCTTTTGATGCGCCCCGCAATAGTATAGTGCATGCCTTGGCGTCTTTGCAATCGGTAACGAATGTAAAATATTCATCGCCGATTTTTTTAATCTCAAACAGACCAGCACCGGTGCCCACATCACCCTCACTTAACTCTTCCGTACGATTAACAATTGTGGCTCCACAGGCGCGAGCTATACGCAAATTGTCGCTTTTGCGTACACGACGAATGGCCGTGATGCCAGCCTTTAATAAGTAATGTTGAGCCAGATCTGATACTCCTTTTTCAGTGAACACCACATCAGGTTTGAGGGCAATAACATCAGCACAGATGCGCTGTACAAACTCCTCCTCAATTTGAAGCATGCGAGTAAAGTCTTGCTCCCCAATAATTTCCACACTAGTCTGACTTTCACCCTTTTTATACTCCAGTGGACAATCCAACAGTACAATGCGAGGATTTTCAATGAAGCGGCGCATTTTAGGATGCGTCACATCCTTATTAAGCATTACACCCTTCAACACACACGATTCTTCAATCGAGCCACCGGGTATTTTTTCCACCTTGGCATAGCTGGAATTGTAAAAAATAAAAAAAATCTTATACTTGTAAATAAATGAATAAAGAATTGAAAAACTTAGCTTACTCACCGCTTGATGTCCACTTCCAAGCGACCATTTTCATTTAAAGTCACCATTTGAACTGCTTCGAGAGCAATCTTCACAGCCAAATCTGACCATTTACCAATAAATTTGGTACCCACACATGCCTTTACCACTTCGGCCATTTTCTCCTTATTTGCCAACTCCAGCGGAACACTCAAATCATTTTGCAAGTGCTTGATGATGTCCTCTAAAGCCTCGCGGTAAGCACGTATAATTACAGTAGGATGCATTTGTTCATGAAGGAATTGTTCGGCAGCTGCCAACATCTCACCAGCCAATACGATAACAGAAGTGGTACCGTCGCCCACTTCTTCATCCTGAGTTCTGGCAATTTCAATCATACTCTTTGCAGCCGGATGCTGCACAGTTATCTCACGTAATATGGCATTGCCATCGTTTGTCATAACTATACCGCCCATTGGATCCATTAACATTTTCAGCATGGCCTGTGGTCCCAAACATGTACGTATTACGTCAGCAACGGCCTAAGAATTAAACAGATGGCACATAGTGAATCATTTATTATGCACATATACACACAAAGTACCTTTCCGGCATTAATATTGTCTAACTGAACTTTGCGGCCCGAGTCGCGCTTTGTATTTTGGCCTAAAATTAAATATTTCCATATAAAAATTATGTACACATTACTGAATTGTTGAAGAATTTACTTAAAACCAATATGGGTTGAGGTCCACCAAACATTTTTAATAAATTTTATAAAATCTTTTATCAAAATGAGTAACAAAAAAACTCGTGTAAACTTCTGCGTTGATATTTTCAGAATGAGAAATGCAAAAAACTAGGTGAGGTTATGTTAATGAGAATCAGTGAATTTGACGATTCGAGAATATTCAACGAAACTCATTATCTATGTAATGCTATTACGTGATAGTACTTATCAGAAGGAAAAAAGCAAATCGGAACCTAAATGAAAAAACAAAAATGCACATATCAAAATTTTGTTTACAAGTTCTAAAACGTTAAAGAAAAACGTTAAACGTTAACCTTAGATCCATTAAAAGATTGTTTAATTGCGTTAGTAATGTTAATTAAAAAAAAAGACACTAATTTTTTTATTACTTTCTTCCTATTTTAGTGCACATTTTCAGTCAATATTGACACTGTTTTACGAACACACACACAATATATAAAATTAATATTAGAGAATATAAAAATACTCATCTTATAAAAAATATTTCACTTAATGTTCATCTTAAAATCGTAACAAAACTAAAACTATAAATCTTCATCCATTTTGTCAACCCTAGTATAATTAAAATCTACATTGTAAGCATTATTATTATCCAGCATATCATCTATAGGATTATTATTATCATTGTCATCGTTAATTTCCACATCAGTCGGTTTCATTTGCTCATTTAAAACGTTCTTTTGCCCGGTCGGAGCATCCTCGAGTAAAGGAAGTACTGGAGGTGGCTGCCACAATACCAATGCTGTACACGGACCTTCATTGCGATTTAATAAAGCATCTGGTATATAAGATGTCCTTCTATACTGATCTTGTATTTGTTTCAATTCATCGCATAATGTAATGCGTTTGGCCCTTCTGAGCTTTTCCTCTAATTCCTTGGCGGTAACTTTATAGTCTGCATAAGTGAGATTTGTGAAACATTTGCCCGTATTTGTAATTGGAGTATTCGTTTCATGGGCAGCTGCATGCTGTATATAATCGCTGGATATGTGAAGGCCATTAAAATGGGCTGTAATTTTTTCCTCTGATATGAATTGTTTCGGAGGTCTATAGAAACATCGCATAGAATACTTGTTAGAAAAAATACGCAATAATTGTAAAATGTATTCTTACATTTCCGGTATAATGATTTCAGATTTTCGTTTCTGATGCAATGGTGGTCGCTGCAACTCGTATTTATTATGTGGTATATGGCCTGAAAATTGCATGACACCATCATTATGTTCAGAAGCTTTAATTTTCCAAGGCATCGAGTCCATACTCCAGTTTGGTGCAGGCGTTGGCATAAAATATGGCAAAGGAGCACCCATAATATTACAATCAGGTTCGACAGGAGAGTATATCAGTTGCTGTTGTCCATCTAAAACAGCTGGATTCCTATAATATAATAATAATAATAATATTCAAAGTAAGTGTTTATATGTCTATATAATATAAAAATGTTTACTGACAGATTTTTCTGTTCCGTGTTCATAAACGTTAAACCCAATTTTCTATATCTCTAAAAATTTACTAAACAAATCGTCTTGTTTTAGATATTTCGTTTATTTAATTAGGCAAGTATGTGTTGCTGTATTAGAAAATTCTAGATTACGAACACATAGCATAGCGTAACATAGACAAGTTTCATGTAAAAAATCGAAAAACCACAATATTTGAATGTTTATTTTTTGTACACGTTAATATAAAAAGTATTGCATTTTATTCAGCATAATGATTAGAAAACAAAATAAATTATTTTGTAATTAAAAATTTATGAAAAAGGCAGTTGAAGCATTGATTATGTTATTATCAATAAATTGCATCAAATTGAAGCAGAATTATAACCAACATGATGAAACGTATTGGAGCGGCTACTTCAGAGCATTATAACATTTTTTTGATTTGCTAAATATGGCAAAACTGTTATAAAACAATTACAGAGACGTGCATTTGCATTGTACGTTCCTGTAGTTGTGGCTCTAAAACACTCACTCATAGAGACGAAAATACTAACAACAAATATTACCTAGTATTCATTACAGAAAACAAACGTTGTGTAAGTTTTGCAATATTTTTATAAATATTGTTATAAAATGGACGACAAAAAAGTAAGTTTTGGTTTTAATAAATTACAAAAGAAGGCTCCGTTAGTGGTAAAAAAAGAACCGCCAAAGTCAGCTGCCAAAGAATTCATTAAATGTTTGGAAGGCCATGAAATTAAATTATTGCGGTAAGTGGATTTGTTCAATAACAATATTAGGAAATACTTTTAAAATTAATTTTTATTGTACTATTTAGAGACAAACCGAAACAAACTCCTTTAATTATCCCGCTAAAAGAGAGTCATAGAACTTCCACAGCTTTAGCCAGCTTAATGAAAAGAAGAGCTGTTTTGTTGGATGAAGAAGATCCTAAAATTGAAGTAAATTGTAGAGCTGAGAAGGTACCCATACGTGAAAGCGATAAACAAAAAATTGAAAGTTTAGAGGAAAGGGCAGCACGGGAAATTCTAGAAGCGACCAAGGAAAAAACTGATACGCCAGTTTCTAACTTAGTATTGCCCGTAGTAAAGGCTGATGACTTACCTTTGTATGGTGCTCAAGAATCCACCCTAGATGACTATGAACGTATACCTGTTACAGAATTTGGTAAAGCCATGCTAAGGGGAATGGGCTGGGTAGATCAACCACCTGAAAATATAAATAGTAGTGCCAGAGACGACACAATCGTTAATATGCGACCCAAAGGTATGGGCCTGGGTGCAGATAAAGTCTTGAAGCCTAAACCTCTATTAGTACCACCCGAGCCTAATGAAGTATTAGAAATCAAACGCAATGCCTTCGTGCGAATAATAGGAGGTAAATTTAAAGATTCCTATGGCCAAATAGAGGATTTTGATTCTTATGCAGGACGCGTCATCGTAAAGATGGCTCTGGGTAACACTAAAGAATCCTTTGACGACTTTCTATGCAATCCAGTTACTTCCAGGGAATACGCTCAATACAGCAAATGCATAAGTAAGTATCAAGTATTTGCTTACAAACTAAAAACTTAACAACACGATTATATTTGATTACAGATAATGCTAAGTATGAAGCATATAAACGCAAAGAGAAAACTGTAAAAGAAAAAAATTGTGATGGGATAGCAGAGCAAAAGTTTATTGACGTGAAAATTAAGCAAGAAGATAACAACTCCAAGGTATACAAAGTAATTGGCAAATACGAAAAGCGAGATTCAGAAAAGAATGTCATTGAAAAAAGTTCTTTATCCTCCGATAGGGATGATTACAAATATAGACAGGAAAGGCATTCAAGTAAATTTGAAAGTGATGATTATAAATTAAAGCATTCGAATGGAAGGGAATGTAAAAAATCTGATCGAGACAAAGAAATGAAGGCTTCCTATCACAAAAAACCTTTAGGTTCCGAAAGCGATTCCGATGTAGAATATAAGCAGCGACGATATGGGAAAACAGATAAAAGCAAAATGCAACAATATCAAAAAAGCAAAGGAAGACAAAAGGAAGACACACGGTCAACCGAGGAGTTTTCAGAGTCCTCTGAAGATGAAACGTACAGAAGGAAACATAAAAAAAGTAAGAAAAGTAAAAAGCAACGTGAGCGCTCTCGGTCCTCTAGAAGGAGTTAAAAGTTTCAATCAACAAATTTTTAGTTTTATTGGTATTATTTTATTTGGATATTCATACATGCATTGAGAATCGTTTACGTAGTCGTAATTTGTAAATTCAAAATATTTTTATGTAATGTTAGTAAAGTCTTAAATTCTATGACTGACTTAACCACAGCTAATAAATATATTAACATGTAATACATTTTCTTGTTTGTTTCCAAGTTGAAATTTATGAGGCGCAGATGATATAAATTCTTAGATAAAATTTCCATAGATCAAGTGTTTGTGTAATTTCATGTTTTTTTGTATGTATACGTATGTAGTATGTTTGAGATTGAACGATCGGTTCAAAGTTTATTTTTAATTCACACATGATGGCGACAGATATGGCAAATGATGTGATAATCGGTTGATTGTATGAGTTTATGAATTGAGAAAAAAGGAATACAATAATAATGCTTTGGTCGCTATTTGCAGTTTCTCTTATTATAAGCATTTAATTTTTTAAAACGTCCCCTCTCCATGACCAGCATTGTTCGTATATAACGTTGCAATAAACTTTAGTTTTTTTTTTCTTCGTTTCCTTTCTAACCGTCCCACATATTTATTCGTCTTTCTTTGGTATCTCTTGTGGTTTTTTTTGACAATTAATATTTAGGAGAGAACATATTTTTGTTTTAAATTGCTTAAGGACACCTTTGTCCTGCATGCCAGGGTATAAGGCGAGCCCCATAGTTAAGACATACATCAGAAAATAATTATTTATGATTGCTCCAATCCAAGCCATAATTAACAACGCGCTACCCATTACGATAACGAACTAAAATTAATGTTTATTAAAAAAAAAATCAAAATCAATTGTAAAACAAACTGCACTAACCATAGTAGATTTGGGCTCTTTGTTGGTAAACAAATATTCATACCAAGCTGTCAACTGTACTTTTAAGGTGAACAATTGTTCCACCACAACTTCAAACGATTCCTCCTGTTTGCCAGTCCAATCATCTGTATTGCATAATAATCGTGTAATTGATGGATATAGGAAATCGAATAAAAGTCCAATTAAACCGCACAGCGCAAGCATAGTCACTATGGACATATCCAACCACCATAAAATGAGGTAAAATAAAGTTATACTGCTGCATATAATTGCCGGATAGTAATTCCTTTCCCAGGTTAATACACTATCCATACGTACAATAACATTGCGCATTGGCTCCAAATCATGCTTCAATTTATTAAAGGCTCGTTTCTATTGTAAAAATATTATAATAAAAGGTTAACACAAACGCTACTCGAATATGAAAAATCGAACATTGAAGGTGCTGTACAGCGTTCTTTTTACCTGATCAACTTGGGACATATTGATCAATATTGCAAATCTTTTGTAAGATGTTTATTTACACAATTATTATGAATTATTTCTTGGAAGTATTTAATTTATTTAAAGAAAATTTATTGATTTTGCTTGACAACAGAGTTCTATTTTTGGAGAATAATTCTAGTCGTTCTGTGAAAAAGATTAGAGATGTGTATTATTTAAGCATCTAGTTCATTTAAAGTCAATTTAATCAATTGAACAGAGGGAATTAATGTTACACCAGAATCCTCTAAAATTGCATTTTAATGCCTATAACGAAATAAAACAACAAAAATATATATGTATATATGTATATATGTATATTTGTTTAAAAATTATATTACCATCAATATACAATTGGGCCACAAATAAATAATTTGTTCTTTAACGTTGTGACGGTTGCATGACAATTTTTTACAAAATGTTACATGGGGAATAGGATGTGAATGCAACAACGATAAAAATATGTATGTGGCTATGTAGTTCAGTTAAGTGAGAGACAATTAATTCAAGAGTTTATAGAAAGTACTATAACTAAATAACCACCGTACTTTAGGAAAGAAAAATTACGCTATAATTCAAAATTTACATTGTGTTGGGCATTAAAAATTAATAAGAAATTAAAAAGAGTGTAAAAGATAAAATTCAAATGGTTTGGGCCAAACTCCCGCATTCGATAGCTCAATTCTTAAGTAAAATTTATACTGAGAATTAAAAAAATTAGTAATTTTTTCCGATTATGTTCTCAAAGTTAAGTAAGCGTTTTGAATAAATATGTAATTTCGTTTACAAGTTGACTCATTTTAGACGTATTTGTCAGACACACGGACATACC
This sequence comes from Crataerina pallida, assembly GCA_949710015.1. NCBI lineage: Eukaryota > Metazoa > Arthropoda > Insecta > Diptera > Hippoboscidae > Crataerina > Crataerina pallida. Next base: position 30,719,169 of record OX453290.1, on the reverse strand, counting down.
AATTAATGTTAATCGAGCTGTACGCTCTCGGAATAACAAACTCAGTATCTTGTATGAAAGATATGAAAAGGAAAAATGTAATGAAATTCAAAATAAAATAAAATAGTAGACTTATTTTACTTTCCGAAGATGTGGTGGGTATTCAAATATACTATAATTAATATTTACACAAGTTTTTACTTTACTATCGAATGAGAGAATTGGACTACTGAATGATGAACTGAATGTGTTCTCGTTTAAAGTTAGCGTAACTTTGCGGATGCGTTGTAAGGATTGGGCGGTTATAACGCACATTTGCAAACTTTATGTTTTCTCCTCTTTCTCCTTATTATACCGTACAAGCTCCTTCAGAAATTGAGCTTTCGGCTTCATAACATTGGGCCGATCACCACGACAATTGGGACAATACCATTTACCTTTCGGTTTTAACACCAACGATACGCATGAAAAGTGGAACCATTCAATGGGACATAAATCATTATCGCATAGAATCATTTCGCCGTAAGAAATCTGCAACAGAAATTGTAACGAATCAGTGATGTACATACGTTATATAAATGAAACCAATTTAAATTTACCTGATTACATATGCAGTAAGTGGGCTCATCGGGATCAATAGGATCGGGTGGGGGTGTCTCTTCTCGCGCATTGACTTGTGTTGATTGTCCACCGCGAGCCTTTCGCTTCTTCTTTTTACCACTGCTATTATTGCCCGCATTACTGCCACTTGTACTACTACAGGCTGCTCCTCCAGCCCCCAACGTGCTAGCCATACCCGCACTGTTTGTTTGGTTTTGCGTAGAGTTTTTCTTTTGTCCAGCACTGACATTTGAGGACTTTTGTGCAGAATTTCGGTCACTGTTATTACCCCCTTCATTAGCAGAATTCGATTCATTACCGCATAATTCTGCATTAGCAATGGCGTCGTTGCGACGTCGCGAACGTTTATTGGTACGTTGATTTTCTATAACACCGCTTATATTTAGTCCATTGCCATTGGAGATACCTATTGGTGTACCAGAGTTAGTACCCGAACGTTCCGAGTTCGGTGTTAAATTACCAGCCACATTGGTGCCTGCAGAACCCAAATAGATAGAATTCGTTACACCAGCACCATAAACTAAAGGTTACTTTAATATATGAATTGACATTACTTGTATGACAATTTCAGTTGGCTTACCTCCATTACTACTCACTACACCAGTACCCGATGCAATAATTGGGTTATCACCGCGAGACGGACTCTGGATGCGTGCTTGTTTTTGTGGTGGTGTAACTCCACACGCTTCTGCTTGCACTGAATCTTCCTTGTCTTCTTTAATATCCAAATTCTTTTGATCCGCATCCAACTGACGAGTTTTGTGATCAATTAATTCTTGCAATTGATTGACAATTTTCATTTTTTCATCGCCCAACTCTTGAGCTTGTATCAGTTTCTGTTGCATACGAGTAACGGAACGAGCCCGCCTCCCAGAATTACCATCACCGCAACTTTGTGAAGATCTCCACAAGTCATAATAATGATCCACTTCACGCAACAAGTCTAGTTCATAAGAATCAATGATTTTATAAAATTCTGCGCACACAATTTAACATTTTTACTTAAACTTACTTCGATACTGTACATCGATATCTCGAATTCTTGACAAATATCGTTGTACGTCGTCCGGCAAATTTTCTACTGAATCAATGTAATTATCAACATAGGTTGCCGAATATAAAGCCTCGTCCATATTTTTAGTAAATTTTACACAAAAATTTCCAGAGAAGTTGGACACAAATGTTACAATTGCGCGTCTTTGTACATCTGAACTCACTTGATATTATTTTGTTATGTTTTGTAAAAAAATGGCTACATACACCAACACCAATGATTAAACGGTGTACTACAATCACAACAAATACTGTACTTTTTCAAAAAGTAGTTTTTTTTTGTTTTGTTTTTTTATTTAAACATAACATTTAACTTTATTAGACATTTTATATACCTTTGAAATAAAAATAACATATTGTAATATACACACACAACACAATCTATTAAACATTATAAATTTTATTGCTTTTTTGGTATTGAGTTACTGGTGGGTAATAATGGGTTATTACTTTACAATAAGTAAAATGGTGGCCATTCAGAGATGCATTGCAACTTATTTTGTAGTTGCAAATTTACTTTTCTGGAATATTGCTTTTTATTAAGTTAATGTAATAATTCAAAAATTATTGTAAAAAAATAATAGGAAAGGAAAGAATAATTATATCCTCAATTTTACAATAGTTACAAATGCTATTTTTTAATAATTTTCAAACTGGTTATTATTGTTATCGTTTATTTTGCAACTCTGATCGTTATGTTCTAGCTGCTCTAAGTAATCGAGTAATCGTTGTAGAATACTCTTATTAGAGCGGTATAAATGAATTTAAAAAACGGCATTAATTCGCAATCATCTTTCGTGGTCAGTTGTGTTTTCTCCATTGTCTGATTTTTTGTGTGTATAAAAAGTCAATTGATTTGTGTTCTGTTCTCGCCGAGTTTTTTCAGCTTTTGTTACTTTACTCATTAAGTAACAGTGTAAAAGATATTAAAATTATTATATTATAGTAATATATAATACGCCTTCACTACAGTAAAGTGAATATTAAACGTGGTACAAACGCATAAACAGTAGTTTACGAATATATAATCGTGTAAACGTTAATATTAACGAAAGAACCTTTTCCTATATAAATCTCAAACGTAATAAAAATTATAAACGAAATGACAAGCTTCGAAGGCAATGACAACAACAAACCATCTAGCAAGTAAGTGAACAATTTTATTAATTATTTTCATATAACTAAAATATCAATCAGCATTTTTGTCGATCACCATTTTGATTGTACATGAGGGATGTTGTCTTGGAGTCCTTTTGTTCTTTGTTCTCCTTCAGTTCTCTTTTTATAGGTGGTTATTCTCTTTGTAAAGTGTTTTTTTATTATTATTTTGTTTTAAAACTAAATTATTCATGTTCACAATCTTATTCTTTTAGCCAATTTTGTAATATATATATGGGATGTATATGTGTTGTCAATATTAATTTTTTTCCTACCTGAAGTATTACACAATTAAATATGGATTTATGTATTATTCAAGAAGGAGTTGTATAATATTTTTGGAAGTTAAAATACTTAAAAACCTCCCTCCAGTCATTTTCATTCATTTATCAAACACGTGTAATTTGATTTTTCGGTTCTCAACCATTAATCCATTGCTTCACGTATTACTTTTTTGCAAAGAAACAACAATTTTTAGCAATAATGAATCACCATTAGTGGACGAGGTAAATATGCATTCATATGAAAATACAATAATAGTAAAGCAATAAAGAATTTTTAAACATGTTGCAGACAAATATATTCAGTACTAACTTGTAGGTCATGCTATGTGAAAAAACATTCCCTGCACTGTGGTAATCTGGTACCATTTGGAACATTTGGTAGGGGCTCGAACAAATAAAATAATATAAATACTTACTTCTTTTGTGCTTAATATTCAACCTACGTGATAATATTCTTGTTCGATTAGTTGTTTTTACCTTATTGATAGTGTTTCAAACATTCTTATAAAATGTATTCAACTTGCCACTGAGCTGGAGCTGGTCCCATGAATTTTCAAATGTGCTTAAATTGTTCGTATTGTTGTGATTGTTGTTTGAATATAAAAAAGAAGCATTTTTGTTGTTTATTTTGGGTGGAGTTTATTTGAAATAGTCTACGTTTAAGAAAAGTTGTGCACTTTGTTGAAATTGAAGACAAGAAAACCCACCTGCCTTTCGGGATGGTACGAAATGAAGTGCTTATAGTAAGTAAGTGACATCACCTTGAATAAATTTTATGGCATATTTTACACTATTTAACAATTATAGCACAAAAATGCTAACTAAAATAATTGTTGCACAGTTTTTGTGAATGCATGTATATTGCGTTTGTGTTCTTGTTGAAAATTTTAATTTTAATGAGTCATCGACGTTTGCTATCTAAGCATGAATGAACATTTTTGTAGTTAGGCCATAAAGAAAAAACTCATATACCGTTACAGATAAAAAGAGTACACAATTTACTTATTAAGTTTACTGCAAAAAAGAACACACACATGAAACACATAAAATTATGTTCACATGATTTGTTAAATTACGCAAACAAATGTTAGCGAAGAAGACTGGTTGGTATTCGATTGTATAGAAATTACAGAACAAAGTGCATACTAAGGGGATATTCCCATTTATGCATACGCACATAACTATAAAATTGCAACTAAAGACGGCGCCGCTTGGACGCCACAACAAATATTCACACCCAATAATCAGCAAGTATGGTGCTGTCAACAAAGGTGGCTTTTGTTTTGTTGTAAAAGGAGTAAGTAATAAATGAATGTGTTTTACTATTCTTGAAAGATGATGATGATGATGATAGTGAAGAAGTCAACACTTGTATGTATTCAGTTAATGCTCCAAACCGTCACTTCATTTGACATTTATAAGACATTCAATTTTTGTCTTTTTCTATATGAAAAATTCTACAATTTCCGAGTCATTTATAATGGTAGGAAACATTTAATGAATCCTTTGACTTTAATTTTTATAAATTTTAAATAATTCATTTTCCACATGTTACAAAGAATATTTAATAAGACATTCCCAAAAATACAAATTTAAAATTTTGTATAAATATTTGTATGTATACCAATGCGTCTTCGATTGAATTGTATACGAGGTGTGTTCAAAAAATAACGAGAATTTTTGTTTTATGAAAAAAATATTTATTTATTCATCAATATCTATTTTGTCCCCTTCAAAGTAATCCCCCTCGGATATAATACACTTGTGCCAACGCTTTTTCCAATCCTCGAAACACTTTTGAAACTCGATCTTTGTAATAGCTTTTAGCTCTTTCAGCGATTCGCTTTTAATGTCATCTATGCTTGTAAAACGATGGCCTTTTAATGTTCTCTTTATTTTTGGAAATAGAAAAAAGTCACACGGAGCCATATCTGGCGAATATGGAGTTTTGTTTTTGGCCAAAAATTCACGAACAAGCAATGAAGTGTGAGCAGGTGCATTATCGTGGTGCAAAAGCCATGAATTGTTTTGCCACAAATCCGGGCGTTTCTTTCGGATTGCTTCACGCAAACGGCGTTGAACTTGTAGGTAGTACTCCTTATTGATTGTTTGACCTTGTGGCAAGAATTCATGAACACAGTGAGCATAACCTTCACATTTGACTGCACTTGTCGAGCCTTTTTTGGTCTCTCAGTTGTTAATGTGCTTGGGCGTCCGGGTCGTTCGCCATCTTCAACGTTTTCGCGGCCATCTTGGAAACGCTTATACCACTCGTAAATCCTTGCTTTACTCATAGCAGACTCACCATATGCCTTTGTTAACATTTTACAAACTTCACTACACTTTATTTCATTTTTTACGCAAAATTTAATGCAGGTTCTTTGATCCATTTTTTTTCACTAACGAAAATCGCCGAGCTCGAAAAACACGTCTCACGGTAGCGGCTGCCACTTAAAAAGTAAACAATGAATATTGCTGAAAATTTTATCGTACTTCAGGGGCATGTGTACCAACATAATAAAAAAAACTCTCTCTCCAAACCCGCGAAATTTAAAAATTCTCGTTACTTTTTGAACACACCTCGTACAAGCTGCACCATCATTTGCTTATAAATGTGGCGGACATTCAAGATTTGGCCTAAGCCTAAGTATAGCTTTTTTATTAGTTTTATTTTCAAATTATATAAAATTTCTATTCTCTTCTGACCACCCATTTTAGCACAGCCATTACCACTACCATCTTCTGTTATCTCGCCTCTTTTGTATAGATATTAAATTATGTCAATAAGATTATTAATATTTTGAATAAACAATTCTTACAACACTGAAGTGGCCGGCATTGGTCAAAGAAAGAATGCTTTTTCATCAATTTCTTTGTTGTAACTGAAAATACGCGAATTTTCGAAAAAAAAAGTCAATTTTTTTATATTATTGTTGTAAATTCTAACAAGTCTGTTCAATTTCGAATGTGAAAGCAATAGTTATGCGATCTTTTCTGCTTTGGATGGATGGACTCAATACATTTGAGCTGAGAGATTTTAAATCATTTTTATTTCGATCATTATACCCTACACCACTTTAGGTAAAGGTTATATTAAGATTGTAACTCTTAAGAATCCAGGCAATCTGAATCAATTTAATCATGTACCTCTATTCGTCTGTACGTCCATGTAAATTTGTGTGCCAGCTATAGGTAGCATTTTTTGAGATATTTCAATGAAATTTGGTACAAAGACAAGAGGAACCCTTTTGCAAATAGACCAGATTGGACTTAGCTCTTAAGTACGAAGCAAGTGGAAGTGACTAATTGTAGCATAATTTAAGAAGCTAAGTGGTATAGAATACTAAATAATCGGGCTTGGCCGGCTATAACATTTTCACTTGTTTTTAATGAAAAATACTTAAATAATGTCAAAGATTTCGTACCAGCTCATAAATGCACAAACATCCTATTGAGCGTCTAAAGCATCCCTTTTGAAAATTTCTATTAATAATTCATAAGCATACACATCGGTTATGGTGATACAATGCATACGTTTCATTGTACTAGCTAATATAATGGGATGCATTATTCAAAATTGAAAGTTAACTATTTATAGAAAAAAGTCCTCTAAATGGCGGAAAGCCACTCCTTGAATAAAACTTGAACAATGTCTCCTTGAATAATGAAATTAAAATTAAAATGAAACTGAAACGCATATTTCTCACAATCAATGAAGTTTGTCTTGTACTTAGTTTTTATTATAATCATCCACAAAAACTGGTTGTATTTTGTTGAACCAATCAAGTAGTTTTTCTAATATTAATAATCAAAATTCATTATAAACTAAAATATTTATATCAATATTTTAATCAATGCTTGTACGTATATGTGTGTATGTCTACATATATAATCTATTATCAACTTGCCTGGCCTTGTTAACATAAAAATTATATAACAATTGGTTCTCATTCCATTTATAAATCATTATATTTATACTATGCTGTTGGTTAGGTAAAGAAATGTATCCGTTCATTTTTGTATATTTTAATAGTTTAACGAATGTCTCATATACTCGTATGTATGATTTAAGTAATTACGCCATAACAACGCCCTAAGTTTAAATATTCAAACAACGTAGTACAGTACAGTCGACGCTGTTTTAATGTAATTAAAGTTTTAATTTAACTAAAAAAGAAACTCCATAGCAAAATATGTAACACAGCTCCAGGGATTGATTGGTATATTGTTAGTGGAGAAACAAAGAAGTTTTATGGCTTGCATCTATTGAAATGGAATATTTAAAATATAATATAATATTAAACGGAAGTTTATTGATTTTATAGCCTTTGCAGCTTTTTAGGGGTGGGTTGACATTTTTATATTTTGCTAAATTCACACGACACTGCCAATTTGATGGGTTACGTGTTAGGGTATAAAAAGAAGTGAGGGTCCCAAAGAATATCCTACAGTAAGTTGAAGTAACTTTTATAGGCTTATACATATGTCGCACCTAACTTTTACCTTTCGGACTTAGGCTCACTTTAATTGAGCCAAGATCATAATGTGATTCAAACTGTACAGTTAAACAAATAATATACAGAAATGAGGGGAAAATTCTCAACTGTGTACCCTTTCTGATGAGTTTCAATTCAGAATGAATTATGTGCCATACTCTGGTGGAATGTCTAAGTGTTTAATGTCCTGCAGACAAAACTTAAGAAGACGTTCAGAAGATCAAAGTGTTCTTTCTTGAAACAGGGGACATAGTGTAACGGTTTTAATCGACCAGTAGCGATGAAAATGATTTTGTAGTATCAATTAAAGCGAATAATTGTCAGGTAGATGTCACTTCACCAGAATCTCTAATTGGGGAGGGTTTTTTTTTTTAAATTAAACGATTTTGATCAATTTTTCTTAAAAACTGTTGAGTTCTGTTCCTCTAGATAGAGGCCCTCCCAAGTATATACATTGATCATCAGCATCAAAATATAAGCCAACCTAGTCCTGGGGCTGTCTGCTGCTAGCTCTCCCACGTTCCCAAGTTTTAAGACATTTAGACGAAACGCAGATCGTCCTGAAAATTGGTCAAAATCGGTACAGAGTTAGGCTCATAATATGCATGGAAATAATTTAACTTTTGGAAATTGATACGTATGACATACATTTAATAAGGGCGTATCTACCACGCCCATATTTTGTATTTTGGAGAGATTCTAAAAAGTTTGCCCAAAGATTTTTATAAAAAAATTCCTAAAAATCTTCCCACTGAACACAAGTTTGCCTCAGTTTGCCACTCCAAGAAAGAATTATACGAAAATAGTTTATATCAGCGTCAAGATCTGATGCAATAAAAGCGTTTATAAAAGCTGAGTCAAAATTAATCATACTGTTGCTATATGTGTATGATCAGAAAAACCAAAGGAACTGATTTAAAAAAGAAAAAAACTGAACCTAAAATAAAAGGCGTAGGCTCACCCATATTTGGTAGTTATCCCATAAAGTGCAAACACACTATTATTATTATATACAATCATGACTACAACATAAAGGAAAACCTGAATTATTTACTGAACGTGAGGTGCGTTAAGCAAAAGATTCCAACTTTTTGCGTTCATGTGTTTGGTTGCATGTGTGTTTACGAAAAGAAAAACGACATTTAATGACAGTAGGAAGTTGAAGATCTTTTGCATGCCAATGTATGTGCGTTTATTTGCGTTGATATTTACGACTGCACACAATGAATATTTGAGATTTACTTTATGGCGAATCACAGGAGAAATACGAATGAAAACGATTTATGTGTTTGTGTGTATAGAAATTGATGGAGCCAGATTTTTGGTTGGTTGTGTTTGTGTGTTGGTACATGCAGGCACATCAAAATGAATAATGCCGTTTATTATTTTTAAAACATAAATAACACCCTGTACTACTCAACACTGCATTCAACACACAGGTACGTAGGTGTTGTTTTATAATGGATCTAACATAAAAGAAACCAGAAATTATTTGTTAGGATTAAATCTGTGGAAACGATATTTTTGTTGGTTAGATTTTCTTATTTGTTATCCTAAACCAATGGTTGACAATGTGCTACTCCAAAGCAAAACTTTTATTTTCCTAGACATTACCTAGCGTGGGTATAATAAGACTTCACAAATTTTACATATTTTTGTGATCAACCTGCTAATCGATCTAACAATGTCAGACCCTCTCTCTGTGCTCTTTTACCCTCGCAAAAAATTCGAGTAATTTAGGCACACAATAATTAAACGTCTCCTTTAACATACGTGTTGCATTTAGATTCTAACAAATGTATGAAAACGTCGAAAATATTCTATAAGAACGAGAAAATTGTGTACGAAATTACACGTCTGTGTGGGAATGAACTCTAATTAAATGTCAATCGAAACACTACAAATGGGTAAGTTCGTTGCTCTGAGTCTAATTATAGGTAGTAATGGCACTTACGTGAGGCACGTACACATTCTAAAATTGGCTGTATTAGAACACTACACATGCATGAATATCGTATATTTTATATGAACTTGTATATATTTTATGTCCCCCCTGCATTTACATGTTTGTGGAATATATTGTGTATGAATAAATTTTGTACGTAAATATTGATGTACATGGTTTTACAGTTGTGGCAGTAAATTGTACTGTAATTATAATATCGCGTGACCACTGTCATTTTTTGTACCTCACATCAGTTAGCCTTTTGAGTTGACCATTAATGCTGTTACAGCATTTGTAACGTAGTATAAATTTATTGTATAAAATGCCGAACGCTGTTTGTCTGTACGTCTTTTTGTGTTGTGATAATAAAAATAAAACTCTTTGTTTCTGGATTGAATCGCTTAAAAACCCGCCTCTTTAGTGATTCATATAACTGAAAAAATTTTTTAACTTCTTTTAGACGATCTTAGAATTATTTTTTTTTAATTTTTAGAATTTAGCCACGCCTACAATTAGGGAAAAACTTTTATGAACCTAAAAATAAAGCTACAACAGTTTAAATTTACTGCCTATATACAGTACAGTACGTACAGTACATTTTTAAATAGTCATGAAAGGAGAGCAGAGCGTACCTGCCACGCCTACAGGCTTTCAATAAATTAGGAGGTTTTTCTAAGGGTTTTCTAAGGTCAAATGTAACGTTTTAAGAGTAAGCGATGAACTATGTTAGAATTGTGCTCATAAATATATATAAACACGCCCACATTTTAAAAGAATTTAAAAAAAAATTAAAATTATTGCATATTTTGACCTACAAAGCCGATAAGTATATTTAATCCAAGTCACATATGACCTGTTCACATGATGAAGAAGCTAAAATAATAATTCGTTCTTCCTTAAAATAGGGGGAATGTCTTGTCTCCTCTCAATGGTATTATTATTCAGTAAATTACAAACATTTAAAAACTTCTATAAAATTGAGTAGAGTAAAAAACGTGCATGCTATAAAAAATATTCATGCCGCAGAGCATGTCAATGTTTCACATAAAGGGATAAATTATAATAGACCACGCCAGCAGTGCATGTATCCTCCCACTAACATGCATATATAAGTTGAATAGAAACATTACAAGGTCCTGTAATTATTTCACCTTGCTCTCTTCTTGCAACCGCTGCTTCTCTCCCATACAAAATCATAACTTCATAACAGTATTTGTCTTTCCAAGATATTTTCAATTGAGAGCCATGCAACATAAGGTACGAGTATGTGTAAGAAACAATAAAGAAATTTTATTCATGTAGGGTGAGAAAAATTACGCATTGTAAGGTAGCCATGCATTCATTCCAAAAGTAGTCTATTGTAAAATATTGTACTCACTAGAAATATAATCCAGACACTACTTGAACACGTCATTCGTTTATCATTAAGAATTGTAAAACAGACTCATTCAGATTTTCATATGTTAACCAACAAAATAATGCTGATAATGTCACCCGATAGAATTGCGTCATGAGAGAGAAAATCCTTCTAGTGCTGTGTGGTGGATATGGTACAAAAGTGAAAGCTAAAGGTAACCGTAAGCACGTAAGAAAAACGAATAGAACGATGGCCAAAAGGTAATGCAACTAATTAAAACGTATGCACTGAAATAACGTAATCACCGAAGGGTCAATGAACGGTTGGAATTTTGCATTATTGTTTACAAAACTAATAATACAATGCAAACATGTGTAGGATCTTTATGGTAAAATGTTGTTTATTGTAACAACAATTATGGAATACAAATGTATTAGAACCACTCCGTAGGTAACGCACATAGTCTAAGCTTTCTTTCTTTTATTACAGAACAAAAAACTAATTAAACTCATGAAACGATTAATTACTTGTATGGGCAAAAGTGCAAACAATTCTTAAATAAACAAAATTTCAATTAATGTATACGCACTACTCTTCACTAAGCCGTACAATTTATATCCTATTCTTTTTTAAAGGCTTAATAAATTTGTTATTCCAATTGTAGCACCTAGAAGGAACGCCTTATATATATAATCAGCATTCGTATACGTCTGGACATGTCCGTTTCGCACGGAATTTTGAAATATTAGAAATTTTATTTACCCATACATTTCCAGTATTTTTGCGAAGGGGGCTATTTAAATTGGGCAAAGTCGTTTGAGGGCCGCGTCCACAATCTATGTGGTAGAAAAGTTGGGCTTTAAAAACGAAAAATTTGGTACACGTACATACTTATAATTACTTCATGCATCGATGAGCCAAAAATAGGCGTGGTAGAATAACCGACACGCCCATAATTTACAAAAAAACCTTGCAAGTTGAAGTTAAAATCTTAAACAGGTACCTGCCACGTTCATTGTTTCTAAATAGATGTGATTTAACTAAATATCAGTATCAAGCAGAATACATTTCTGTAAGTTTCTAATTAACATCTCAATTTTCGAGTTCAAGAGAAGCGGATAGACAGACAGACATGTCCAAGTCGACTAAGTGCATAGGATATGCAGATTATATATACTTTTTAGGGTCTCCGACGTCTCCTCCTGGACCTTTTGACAAAGTCACATGTATCTCCAACCGTTTGTTGTGTATAAAAATTTCTAAAAATAGTAAAACTTAAATTTTTCTTTCTATCCCGCCTCCTTTGCATAGGGCAGAATTATCCATCTGACATGACTTTTAAATCGCATTAAGGTAAATGTTATTTAAGATTTAAATTAAGATAATTATAGCTGTTTATACTTGTTTCTGTTATGTTTTGGAACGTAACTAATAAATAAAAAGAGAGATTAAAAAAAAAAAAAAACATAAAAACACAACTACAATACAATGCAATTGCAAATACTAAAAAGCGTGTGTGAAGCATGTTTTGCGGCAACAATTTATGGCCATCGTGGTGTAAAATATTTTCATTTTTACTAGACGGTTCTTCACCGTAATGCTCTATTTATGGTGGCGTTCCAAATACAAGAATGTACTTGAATTGTTGCTGAATGTGTTTATTAACATTTTTTTTTATATTTTGCTAATAATTTAGCAGCAGTGTGTAAAGTTTGACAGCTGAGAAGATATAAATTATTTCAGTCATTGTTTCGAAACGATTTGAAGCATAATTTTTTCACATTCAAAAATTAACAATGCATCCAAGTGTGTTGCAGTGTTTACTACATTATTATGTTTAGAAGACTTTTTTATATTCTCCACATAAGGCGAGGGATATATTAAGTTTATCAATCCGTTTGCAACATTTAGAAGAAGTCATCAGAGACTCTAAAAAATATATATATTCTTGATAAAGCGTATAAATCAAAGTCGATCTAGACATGTATGCGCGAGCGTCCCTGTGTCTGTCTGTTGTTTTCATTCTCACGGTCGTAAAGCTTGAGATATTGAACTAAAATTTTGTACAGATTCTTTTAGTTTCTGCACGAAGATTGTTATTCAATATGGGCAAAATTGATTCAGAGCCACGCCCACAATCGACAAAAATCTATTTATCTGCCACAAAAATCGAGCTATTAAGTTGAAATTTAGCACACATTTTTATAATTATCCTATCTATCGATATGTCAAAAATAGGTATTGTCGGATAACAGACGTGCCCATAATTTTCAAAAAACTAGATGTGGAGGGTATTTAAGATTTGACTTAAAGTAAATTTAGTTCTATTACTTGTTTTACTGTGTGGGTGTGAATAAGGAGTTTTAAAAAACTTTTTATTTTAAACACCCTCAATGATAATACATAAGAAGAGTTTAATAACTCGATTTTTTTTTTCACATTTACTGCAAAGCATTATTGTACTGAATTTAAGTCTGACATTGAGATATTAATTTGTTCTCTTTCTGTCAAAAGAAAATGCAAGAGGCTGTGAGTTAGCAGAGAGGGCGGCAAAAAGTAAATGAATTCAGTCAACCACGCAGTTTTGTTGACACATGTAGTTAAGCATCAGTAAGTGTAAATATAAGTTCGTCTATATAGACACGCGTTACATACATACATTAAGATAAACTCTTGCAATTGCAATTGAGTTTATCATCTGTAGGTGGTAATGAAATTATACGATTAATAACATTTTTGACGAAATCAAAGTCAAGCTTTGAACATGAATTTCTAAAACTTAATTGAGTTTAACTTGTTTTGTTGCATTTTATTTACTTATCATCTTTTAATAAATTTTAAGCATTTTTCATAAATGGTCGACAAATTAAGGGATGCAAGAAAATGAACATTTTACAATTAAGTATAAATAAATGGTTCCACTTAAAAGAATTGTAAAGTCTTTCTTAGATTGCTCTCACTCCCCTTATGTCTTCTCTATGATAGATGGTTTTCCTGTGAGTATATCATGTCTCATTTATGCAAAAATTCGAAATTCTTAAAATTTGTTTATAAAAATTTGTAAATAACTTGTACTTAATCTAAATATTGAATGTTCTATTTTTGAACCGGATTGGACCACTTTTAGAACCTTCATCTTTATGAATATTTTCAAGAGATAACTTTTTATAGGGCAATGACTCGCATTTACATATAAAACAAAACAGGCTTGTCCAGCTCAATATACTACTACTTGTTTTTTGTTAACACATATTGTGCTGTCCCTACATCCCATAGAAAGGATTTATTTTAAAGATGCATTCATTACCAAATAAGTAGTTGTCAAGCAGTACCACTGATGATGGAACAGCTTTCGCTAAAATTCACGCGCATTTTCTAACCAAGACAGCCCAACGCAACGATTCAGGTGCAGCACTCGTAAACTCTAGAAAATCTAAATATAACAGTAATATGTATTTCAGAGCATAGAAAGAAAAGGAGAGCACAAAACATACAAAAGATCACATTAATAATGTTTAATACAGTCGAAGTGTGTTAATCCATTCAGTACTGTATGCATGAGATATTTAAGTAATGTAGCATTCCAGGAAAGACGTACATACATGAATATATAAGGAATAAGGCTTGCGTTGCATTTTGTTGATCTTAAAGTGTTTGATTTCATGTGCAAGGATCGCAAAAACAGTAAGTGAAACACTTCATCATCACAAGAAGTACGAGTGACTTTACACTTGCCTAAGAAATACCCTAAAGTACATATATATTTGATCAGCCTCAAAAGACGAGACGATCTAGAAGTGTCTATATTCCAGCACTTTTCTAATACTTGACCAATTTTAATATGACGTCCAAACAAATAACGATAAATAAGTGCTCGTATGTGTATTAAAGCAGATTCTTTAAACCGATATTTAAAATTAGAAAAAAGAGTAAAATTATTATACAGAAATTTTTAAGTCATCACAAATGGATAGATGAACTTATTATACCGCATAATACGCCACTAGTGATTTCTTTTTAACAAAAAAGAAAAAACAAAAGAAAAAGTGCAACTTAAGGAATCCAAATATTTCGATGCCAGTGTAGATCGTTAGATAATGTAAAGCTTAATTAATGCATTTTTATATGAAGCGGTCAGACAGGATCACTGTATGGAGCCAATATTTCATTTGTATACAATAAGTGGAGACTCCACATGTAGACATGTGTCTCTGTCTGTGTGTGTATATACATCAAAACAGTTGAATTGTTGAATTGTTTTAAATTAATTGAAGTTATTTTTGTGCATATAACATTCAATCCGTCTTGTTATCGTGAGCATAACGTATATCAGAGCAAATACTAAAAAAAAAAACAAAAAAACAAAAAAAACTTTATGCACGAAAGTCTTTACTTTACATTTTCTCTCAGTCAATACAATACATTCTTGCCGGCTATACACAATATTTCATATGTAATAATAACCAGGAAATGCTGCTAAATTATTCAGTTCAATAACCGATCAAAACAAGTACAAAGAATTCTTAGAGTTGTTGTGTGCGGTTGCCGCGATTCTTTCTTTTAATGCACGATTGCTTTAACAAAATCTCAACTTAACTGCTACATATTAGCTTTAAATTTTTTTTATTGTTTCACCTAGTTAATCATTGTCTATGAAATACAGATTAAGTTAATTATACACGACTTTTCTTTTCCTCCTTAAACCAACAACTTAAACTTGGCAACATTTTTACGTTAAAAGTTTGTCTTGAAGTCCGATTATACGCCGTTTTTATGCTAGCTGGGCATTTATTTAATGATTAAATTGTAATAAATCTTTTACCTAATAATGACGGTCACGTTTCTACTGCACCACAACTCATCAGAATGTACAATTTGTCTTTTTTTTTTCCTATAAATATGCAAATTGAAAAGTGATCGCGCCACAGTGTATGTATGTGTGCGTATGCGCGTGCAATTCAATTTGTTATTTGCAAGTTGGACAAGTCTGACCACTTGATGTAAAGCAGTTAAATGGATATTCAAAGAAATTTCGATTATGATCTATTGGCCCTTTGGCCTATTGGGAATGTAATGGACGTCCATACATCATCTATGCACGTACATCTATGCAGGTTGTATGCCTGCCTTCATAAAAACAAAGAAAGGGGATAATTACAAAAAGCTAGCTTTATAATATTTATTAATGTCTACATAATTTGCTGCACACAACTTACATACATGCAAGTGGAATAGTACACATTGTTGTGTAGTTGATGTATTTGTCATGTGAGCTTCTTTGTGATTTGCACAATTTATTTGATTGTAATCATAAGAAGTAATTATTGACAGTCTTCAGTTTGTGTTTGCAATCCTACGCATCATTAAATTGTCAACCTATGATGTACAAAGTACAAAATTAAATAAACTTTTTATACCCTTTACTAAGTTGGTTATACTACTTGCAACACCTCAAAGAAGCCGTCAGGGCATATTTATTCTTGGTCAGTATACAAAATTTTTGTCAAACCACACTTGACAAATATTTCTCACAGTTACAAAAATTAAGCTACAATATTAGGATCCCTTGGCCATGGGTCAAAAATTGACTTGATCAGAGGACGGACAAAACTCGGTGTAGATGGTATAGTGGTGTGACAGGTGTTCGTAGAGAACAGTTTAACAGAAATCAAGATTTGGTTTAAGCAAAAAATTTCATAAAATCGCAGAGACACCCTTTTTAGAGGTAGTTGGTCCTTCGATGCTTCAAAAAAATATACTGTGTCCTCTAAATATTTAATAGCCAACTAAGTATAATGCCTGGTTATATAATAAGCAGTTTCTTTGTCTGCTGTTAAACAAGAAATTGGAGTTTTTTCTTCAATGTAGGAGTCAGTGTCTGTACATTGTACCACCACACGCATACTTTTGTGATATATAACAAGAATAACAAATAACATTATTTTGTACATGTAAAGGTAATATGATAGCATAGTTTTGTAAACAAAGCTATAATTAAAGACTCCCACAAACATATGCAACTACATACTCGTACACGATATTATTGTGGTTACTTATTCTCATCAAATGACTAAAGCTCACTCACCACCCAAACTGACTGACATGTGTCGATAATGACAATTTTTTTTTAGGTAGTAAAACTGTATCAATACCGAATATGTTGGTACCTTTTAAGGGTGTGCTGCACCGTTTATTGAAGCAACTGAGAAGGTAGACAAGCACGCGTTGGAATGATAACTGATGAGCAGCCATAAAACTGCTGTAAAAACATTATATTGTCATTTGTTTACTAGGCTTTTATATATATAATAATATATATATATATTATTACTACTAATGTATACACATGCACATAAACATGTTTATATTCATTATTACATTATTAGTTTGAAAAGTTGTGACAGACACACTTCCTGTTTTAGAGTAAAGTGTGTTGTTGTTGTTGGTGGTTTGAATGTATGCATTGTATATATTATTAGGTGTGGTGGTTTACACAATTTATTGCACCATGAAAAGAAAGCATACAATAATCAGAAATGTGCATTTTCGGTTATCTTTTGATTAATTCAAATAATTGTAATTTAAATTACAATTTTACCATTTTTGGGCGGGAGACATTATAAAACAAAAAAAGGAGTAAAAATTTTTACAAGGAAATGCATAACGGAATGAAGACATTGAAATATTGAAATCCATACTAAGATAAGATTTTTTAAATAAAATTACTTTATTATAAATGATTTTCCATCACAAATCACAACTCGTAGATCTTTGGATGATTCATTCATTTCAGTGGTTAAGTGGTGTTTTCCTTTTTCATGTAGTAAAAGTGTCATCATGGGTGTGAAAGTGAAAAATTCTATTGTATCTATAAATCTGAGTAAGGTTTATAGATCAGTCAGTTTGATTTATTCCCATATCTCTAATATACGTTCGTCTTAAAATAATTATACTTTCCCCATAGTATGGCGGTTTAGTAATATATACTTAATCAGTATCAATCAATTTGAATCAATTTCGACTTGTGTTTATTTTAAATACCGTCCATTTGTCATATTAGAATGATGAATAAGTTTTTGTTCCTTTTTTATTAAACTTAATGCTTTATTACAAATTATGCTACAACTAGTTTACTTGTGTCAGAAGGTATTGCTATATAAGTCTCTTTGTAAAATATTACTATATTGGAAAAGGTTCTAAAAATAGGCTGATTCACATTTTTCATTGCCAATTTTTAAGCTAATTAACTATTTTTTACTAAAATTATGTAAAAATTTATTAAAAATTGCAATTTTTTGCCATATGAATGAGTCTGACATGACTCTTCATGAAGTTTTACCTCCACTTCTTCATCTTCATTAAAAGCCAATGTTTGTGTATTATTTTCGATGTCTTAACTGTTAGAGTATAAAGATTTATTCCAAACTTAACTTGCTCTCTATTACAAATGGCTCAGGCCATAAAAATTATTGCAATTAGCTTTTTGTAAATATTAAATTGAACTCTAGCCAAGGCAAACCAACCGCAAGCTATTGTTTATTTGATGTAAGAACGAACTCTCTTCTTGGGATAATTACTTCCTACAAAGATTATTCACTAATTTGAATCACCATCATAAATTTATCTGCTTATCTGTGAATGTAGTAAAGATTGGTTGTTGAGAAAACAAATCAAAAGATCTATATATTAAGTAAACTAGAGATTCCAACAGATTTATGTACCATACCACTATATAGGCATATTATAAAAATAAATTATATGATTTTCTTGTACGAAAAGTCAAGCGTACAGAGAGAAGGTTTCATTGCATTAAATAAGTTTATAACTCCAAACTCCATGTAATCTTACTATAAATCATGATTCTAAAGAAAAGCACAAAACAACACATATATGTACATGTTGTTCATTTTTTTGTTTACCACCAACCACTCTGAATTATTGCACATAACATTCATTAATCTATTAAGAGATCTTCAGTTAAAACAAAAAAAATACTCGTATATGGAAAACGAAAAATCAAGAAGGCAAAGATGTGAAATGTGCTGAAATAAACCATAACCTTGAATAAAATATGAATACCATTGCGGTTTTTATACAGCCATCATATTACAGTGGCGCGGCGGTATCTCAAGTTTGTGATTTGATTTGCGAAATGCTGCGTTAAAGATAATGTGTATGTTCTTCATAAGGTGATAATCTGACTCGATGTAGAGGTGTCTGGCGTGCAGTAAGAGTCAGCTGGGATTTAATGCAAAAAATCTTTTACACAAAAAGTTAGTGGGCCCAAAATTTTCTTTTTCCGCTTGGAATCCCCGAGTAACTATAAATTTCTGTGAGTCTCTTTATCTTTTAATAAAGTTCACAAGGCTCCAATAATTTAGATATTGGCCCTAAATTTACTGCAGATACCCACGCCCACATTTGATAAAAACTTTTTACGCTCACACAGAGTGCTTGCCAAAAAGTTTATATTTAATGGACATCAAAAGTGAATAATGTTTTCAAAATCGTGCAAATTAAATAACAAACACGCCCAAAATTTTAAGAAAAGGCACTTTTGACGGCTGTGATCTTAATTTTTTATTAGTATATTTTATTCTACTCTAAAATATGCTGCAATTGCATACAAGCCACGCCCACATTTTACTTATTATATGAATGTGGAGGGAACACAAAATTTGGATTAAACCAAATGTAACTTTTTTTATACTTGTTTTGTTTATAGTGCATTTTGCACACACAAGCATTCATTTACACATACTCAAATATACAAACACCATTTCAAAACTTAACTCAACATATAAATTGCAAGTTGAATTATAATTAAAGATCATAAATTGTTTACAAAGTTAACAGCTAGAAATATATTTTGAAAACTTTTTTAATGCTTCTAGTGCTGAGGTGGGCAAAAATTAAAAATAAAGGGTTAGAATTTCTTTCTGTACATTTATGTATGAACATAGAAGGGAATTGTTTTTTTTTTTTTTTGGTATTAATTTAAGCCTTGGGAAATTCTTTCATTATTTATGCGTTATTGGTGTGCTTCCATCACAAAATGAGGCTATTTCTTGAGTTTAATATCAAACAACTACCATTTTGGGGTGCACGATGAGTTAACCAACCACCCTGACTCGTGTAGCTGGGAGGTTTCAATTTAAGTGATTTCAAGTGTCAAACATTTGAAATGACAATTCACAACCCCATTGCATTTTTAATGGATGTGTAAAATATGCAAATTTGACATTTTATTAGCGTGGGTGTGAGTATTCTCTTCATATCCACATGGGTTTAATTTCATGTAAATTTGTAGTTTTTGTATACCCTCCAACTTAACAACGGCTCTAGTATATACCCTGAGGGAGCCTTTAAATATCTCTGGGTCAGGAACGACTACACATTTTATGGGTACGTTAGAGGCCTGGATGGATATATTGCTGAATAAATTATGTTATGTTGACAATTACAAGTGGAAGGGTGTTCAGTATGTGGTGTAAACCAACTTCGCTTTTTTTTTTTTACATATTTAAAACAACAACGACGACTCCCTTAAAACAATGTTTCTTTGCGCCTGTTTATCATCCCAAATGATTCACAATATTTGTAAAAAAGTCCAAGGCTGACTGGCTCTTGTGCAAATGGAGCAGACATATGGAATATATCTCAATGAAATTTTAATTTGTATAAAGTATGCAAAATTTCACATTTGTCGGTGCTTTATGGCATTTCACCTTATTACATAAAAGTCACGCAACAAAATCCCCATTAAGCTCTAAAGACCATTTATTTGCGGTATTGTATTATAAGGAAAATCGTATAATTTGTTAAGTCTACCATTTGGGTAATCCATGGTAATGTAAGTTGTACGTGCGGAGTGTCTGAAGTGATGGAAATTGTTCTCTTTAAATGCTTTAAAAAGTAACTTTAAGAAGATTTGATTTAACCGTATGAGGAAAGCACACGTGGCAGATTTTTATGCTTTCTCCCAATATAAAGTAGATTCATGTATAATAGCAGCAAATAATCTTGAGAGAAATTCTGCATAGAGTTAAGACGCAATTGAACCTAAATAGAAATGAAAGTTTGCTCTGCTTGCAACACATTTTATGTATTACTGTGGCAGCCTAATAAATGTTTGCGATAATGCTGTAGCCGATTAGTTGATATAATGGTCAAAAGCAAACGCTTACAGTGGAACAAACACTACAAAAAAGTAAATAACTAAATTTGGCTTAAGCCCAATTAAGTAACAGCTATGCCCACATAATTGGGAGCCCTCTAATAGGGTACGTTTTCAACTTCTTAGCCCCATTTTTGTTGTTGATAGATAGATTTTATCGATTGCGGATGGTATAAAAAACTTATTAAAAAATTGTTTTAGAATTAATCTCTTCACTATGATTTGCCAAACAATATTGGGTAGAAACGTTTCTTTGAACTGTCAAAATAAATGTCAGAGAACGGTATAATCCCTATTTAAAAAACAAATCTTCTAAAAAAAACATCCTATATATAACATACCTTAACAGATCTAATCCATGTCCAAAAAAGAAAAGGATTAATCAGGTTAAAAACGAAATGTTAGAGAGAACATTGTAGGGGGTAGAATAATTTTGCCAGATTAAAAAAAAATATATATTTTTTACATATTTATTTAGTCAAGATTTGAGCTAAAGAAAATACGGTTTTTTAATTGTGTGCTTAGGTGTTAATACGTTGGTTTACCAAATAATCACCTCTACTGAGCCTCTTGTTTTTTTTATTTATTTATACACACATTTACTTTTGTTTTTCGATAAATTATACACTGAAAGATCATTGACCACAAATGACGGCATATGCTAAACAAATGCTTCTCTTGCTTTGTCAACCAATTTCCCTGCAGTTGTCGTTGGTTTTTTTTTTATGTATGTTTTATACATTTTAATTTTATTACATAGTAAAAGCAATGTCGCTACAATTGTTGTTAAGCAGCACTAATGCTAAAAGCAGTTAACTAACAAATTTATTTTTGTTATTTCGTTAGTTCTTCTTACTAGCTATGAATAATAATAAGATATGTGTTTGTATGCGGAGGCAACACCTCTATGGTTGGAGTATTACTTATAAAAAATGCTTGTAACTATTAGAACGACTTTTAAGAATGTACAGGTTGGATTAAAGTCGATCAATCGATCAATCAATCAATTATAAAATAAAAAGTTGAAAATTGAAACATGTGTCTCGTAGAAGGTTTCACTACATCCCAGGTAAACTTTTGAGAAATTTGATACTTATCTCTACTTATGTTAAAAAGAGAAAGAGAGACAGAGGTGTTTGTTAGAAGGTTTTTATGGGTATCTGAATGTCACTACTCCCATATAAATAAATACTTTTTCATATATGCATTATGACTCAACGGCTGTGCTGTACTAAAGACTCACACTTAATTTTACTTCTACTTTCTCTCTTTCTCTCTCTTACTCTGTGTAGTCTAGTTTTTCGTACGATTATGTAAGGATTCTAAAATCGATAAATGTTTAACAAAAGGGTTATAAACATGCATGAGTATTATTCGCTTTGCTTACACTTTCTGTGTTAATGCATTCAACCGTGTATGTGTTGTTTGCTGCATTTAAGGCCGTATTACATGTACTTCTCTTGTTTCAGTCAGACTAGATAAAGAGTCAACCCCTGAAAATAAATAATAAAAAAGTCTTCAGAAAAATAAGTAAATATTCAGGGGTTGACAATGCATTAAGCAAGCGTATAACCAAAAGTTGTATAAAAAGTTGATTCAAGAAAAAAAAAAAAGATTTTTCCTAAAAAAACTCAATATAAATTAAAATAAGTAAAAAACAATTTAAAAATGTTATAGTTAGTCAAGTCCGACCATTTGGAACCCCACACCAATTAGCTCCTTAAATTATGCTACAATTAGTTAAAAATCTGTATACACTGCCATAAAAGTTACTTCGTGAAATATAATTGATATGATGAGGGGTTCGATTCGGGGCATTTTCAATAGGATAAAATTTGGGAATTTGCAAACATTAAATTTAATAAACCGATCATATAATGTGGAGGGCATGAACACAATTATTATCAGTTCTTATGGAATCGTCCATACTTAAACGCTTTGAAATAAAAACTACTTAATTGAAAATTTTATTAATTAATCATATGTTAACACTTGATTGTTATCATCTAAATGGCGAGTTTCCTTGCCTACAAAGATTTTTCCCCTCCCCTTAATTTATCTATCTTGTAAATTACCATATTTACCATAGAAATAGAAATTAACTTCGTAAAAGGCCTGTAAATGATAAAGATCACCAACTTTTCTAAAAACTTTGTAAAATGAACAATGGTTGGTGTTTCATACACTGACCCCATAACGATGCTTTTGCATCAGAAGTAATTTAACTTCTTATCTGAGGTTATTTATCGTAAATAGAAAGAAACACTCTGCCTTTTTACAGCTTATAAAATAAAGCAATATTTGTATTGAGGAATTAGAGGATGATAAAGAATTCATAAGAGAGGTTTTTAATACGATAATTAATCTCCCTGAATAAGAATGCAATTCTTTGTTTGGGTAGAGTTTTATGCAACCGACACTTCGATGCTTCGATATGCTTTATATGGTTGATCAGTGTTTAAATGAGTTTAATTTATATACGCTTTAAAGATTTTGCTAGATACGTTACTTCATATAAAACACATTGTATTACGTTAGGGACGCCTTGTCTTTCCATTATCAAGATGAACTCTTTGTACAAATACATATACGTTTAGTTAGCAATGTTTTAAAACGATTTAAAGTACCCTCTGAAATAAGAACTTTTTTTTATTTTTTGTATTTTGTAAATTTAGGTTAGGTTTTCTCAAAAGTCTTGAACAAAAGAGAAACGAGTTGTTTTTTTGCTGATATGTTTGTTGATTTGAGCGAACATGTTTTTGATTTGTTTGGTTAACATTTAACCTGTTTTTTTTACTCTACAAGTGTGTACGTACATATGTAACTCCCAAATAACTTAACATAAATTGGGCCTTACATAGCAGTCGGGACACAGTCATGTCTCCATCGGTACTTGTGTGTCTGCCTTATTTAATTATTTATATGTTAATAGATACAAAGTACATTTGCCGCCCTTACATATATATATACAAACCGTGGGCGTGGCAGGTATACTTTTAAAGTGTTCTTGTCGGATTCTGTGCTAAAAAGAGTTTTTTTTTTGTAAATTGTGAGAATGTGTGTTACTCGACCACGCCCATTTTTGGCACATTCATGAATGGGCTAATCTTAAATAAATCTCTAATTAACTGCATAACATATGTTTGGTGACAATTTCACTTTACTTACAAGAATGCCTGTATCTAATTTCTGGTCGATATCTTAACTTTTGGCCACCGTACGCATAACAACACATGGACGTACGGACATAATTAAATCGACTCTAATTACAAATTGTTTTTAACGTACCCTGATATTTTTATATTATAGTTAAAATTTTGTTTCATTATACTAGAGGAACGATTGTAGAGGTATCGCATGGTCGAACTCAACTGACTATGTAACATTTTCGCTTTTGCTTTATCTTGGAACTATTTGGTTATTAATATTCTGAATGAATATGACAGATTGAGCGTTTGTTTGCTTGTGTGCATGTGGAACAATAACGAGAGCAATCTACTTCCGCTGATTGTAGAAGCCTCTATAGTTCTACTTATTCATTGAGATATAACAAAATCAATTTGTTGCTAAGATGTAATGCGTTGCTTGGATAAATTCTTGGTGAAACAATGTTTGACAAATGCTGTGCCGAAAAAATATGCGAGCTTCATTTTGTCTTTATCTTTTATTTCTTCTGCCATTTCTTTTATCGGATTCTTAAGAAGTAATTTTGTTGTAATGGCAGAAACATATGTTTCTTGCAGCAGTTAGTCTGTGGTGCGACTGTATACGATATATAGGAATATTATTGTAATTTTTTTTAAAGATAATAATTTAAGACAAGAAATGTTCTTTTCGCATACGTTTTTTTTATAGCTTTGTATGTAAAAGAGTATGCAAAAGAAAAACTCAGACTCCACTATAGTTAAGTTAATGGGTAACAGGTTTAGGGAAGAAAGTTCTTTCGCTGTTGCTGTCAAGCATTGATTACCATTGTTGTGGTTGATAGTGAAAGCTCAAGTGTTGTTGTGTGCTCTCATTAGAATAGTACCTCCCTTTAAAGCAAAGGTAAGATTTTGAATTTCCCGCTTAATTGGAACTGAAATAGTTAAAAAAGGATACTTTCCGTTCATCACAAGTTTGCTTTACTACTTAAGAATTATTTCATTAAGTTATAATTCCTTCAGAAGTAGTTATAATTTTAAAAGTTTTGTTAAACTTTTTATCCAACAATGCAAGAAATTACAACTACTAGCAGCCACCACAACAGTATCAACCGTTAAAAGCGAAAAAACGTTTTTTATATTTCATTCACCTATACACATACCCATGCATGTATGGAGCCCGCAGGTTAAGTGAACAAAAAAGAAAACGAAACAGGTTCAATCAATTTACTTGAAAAATAACAAGCCAAGAAAAGACTTCTAAAAAGCTTCTTTACAAAACGAAAAAACCTGCAAGGTATGGTGTTTGTACATAAATCATTTTTTTTCCACTTGATGGGCATCGCGCTGTTAGACGATTTCTGCTATTTCCTCTGCTTCTCTTTTGTTTCATCATCTTCATTTTATAGTCTTTGGAAAAGTTGCTTTTTTTCTCAGCAAATCGTATACAATTTTATACTCTATAATAGTGGTGATATATTAAGTTAGCCTATGCGTTTGTAACTACTGGTCGTAGCTATTGATTTATTAAACTGAAATTTCATATGGACAGTTTTTAAAATGATGAAAATCGCTTTAGAGCTACGATCTACACATCCGTGTGTCCGGCATTCTTACGCTTGCAAAACATTTAACTGTAATTTTGTCATACATTTATATTCTTATTTTTTGTATGCAGGTTTCTGCTTCAATTGTGCAAAATCGAAATCGAAAATGTGCCTGCCACACCTACAACTTACATATAAAATGCAGGATATTTAAGTTTTGACTTAAGCGACATACAGATTTTCAACTTGTTGTTGTTGTATTTGGTTGTTTGGCAAACATTTTAATCGTTTACAATTTATTGTTTATAACGATAATAAAGTTTGATTAAATACTGTGACGGTGAAGACCATTAAAACATAGAAACTTGGTATGCAGAAATGTCTGTTATTTCTGTACCATCATCTTGTGTTGATTTGCCGTCTGTCCCATAAGTCAATCTACCTGTTATGCGTTCACCTATTAATTCACCCATTAATTTTCCATTTGTATGTAGAGAGAATTTACAATATTTTCTATTAAAGTTTCTTCATTCTCGTTTCTTTATAAAGAAGTGTTTTGATTGATAATGATGACGCCAGCTATGCTATAATAGAATCATTTCAGTTTTACTTTTTTCACTTTTTTGCAATTGCCAAAGAAACACTTTTTTTTATACCGGTTTATACAATATATGCCCATTATGTGTTTTCTGTTTTCCATTGATAAGATGGAAAAGTGATTGTCATTGAGACTTCAGATAATTGCCATAAACAATTTGATGTGGAAAAGAATATTCTTTATATATATCGATTTTTCAAAAAGTGTATTCTAGATAAATGAATACGATTCATTTCATGGGTATCTTTGAGCAATTTTGTGGTGGTTACCAACGGACTGACAAATTTAGTATAGCACCTGAATATAAGTAATTAATTTTTTTTTAAATATCTTTAAGTTGAAAAAAATAAGATAAAAATTTCGCTGCAATGGTTTGTGCCATTGCTGAATTTTAGTGTTGCTCCCGTTTTAACATGCAAAAGTTTATCTAAGTTAAAAACCTACAAGTAAGGTGAAATTGTCGCACATAACTTTTCATTATAGCAAAGTTTATAGGAAGTTATGCTTGATGCGACAAATTATTCATGCTTAGAATAAGAAGTTTGTTGGAATTGGTATATTAACGTATGCATAAAAGCTCAAAAAAAAAAAAAAAAAAAAAACTAATAGAAGAATATTATTATCCCCTACATCACTCGGTTATATATTTACCATTATGAAACAAAAGCTAATCATTAAAATTTTATTTTGTTCCGATGTGGTGGTTAAGCAACATTTATTATATAATTTTAAATTTAATTTATATAAGGTGAAGGGGTACACTAAGTTTACCTTTCCATTTGCAACACTTGGTAGAACCTTTCACTTATTCCTTCCTGCAAGTCATATGCCTGAATATATGTAAGAGTTTTAAATGTTTATTTGACTTTATGGTACACAATAGTTTATATTTGTCATTACATTATTCAACCACGTGCCTAACGTCACCAATCATTTCCTGAAATAGGCGTTTAAATCATTTCCTTAATTTGATATTTTTGCATAAATCACGTTTTTTTTTTCTCTTGAACAAACAATTTCACTAATCACAATACAATTTATATACAAATGTCGCTACAAAATTGAAATTGAAAGTGACAAATATGATCCAAATGTTATTGTCAACACCAAGAGCAAGCCGCCTGCTGCCAACAATCGTGGGCAATAATAGACGTTTTTATTTAAGTTATTTCACTTACACAACTAACGTTAATTTATTTTATTCGATCATTGTGTCTATGGAGTATATTTTTATACAAGTACACACACATATATATACATGTTATGAATTTCAGTGCCACACTTAATGTAATCTTCCGCCATAAATTATGGTTAAACATTAAAAAAAAGGAAAGAAAAAAAAAAAAAAAACCAGTTGTACTCTGTTTATGACCATGTCTGCATACGTATGTTACGATATTAGATAAACATAATGAAGATGATGATGGAGTATTCAGTTGGCGAATTAAGTGTATAAAGCGATTCAAATGTAATCTATCAAAACGCACAAGAGACACAGTGCCAAAGCAAACAAACACACCAAACAAACGCAGTGGAACTGCTAGTCGCACGGCTGTGGCTGCATAGTAAATGTGACGGTCATCATCGACACGCATGAGCCTCTTGCTACGACGTTGTATAAAAAAAGACGTTTTAAAGATATATGTGACGTTTTAAAGATATATATGAATTTTGGTCGCTGCTGCTGTTACTGTTGTTGTTATTAGGTAGTACCAGTTAACTAGAGTCTGCTTTCTAGTATTCATCTCAAATGATAGATGAAGTAGTTGTCAGTTTTATACAAAAAACAAAAAACAAAAACAAAAAATTAAACAAAAAAACCAAATCTCCCATCCTTACTTTAAAGCACTCGCAAGATTTGAAGGAAAATTTGAGAAATGGGGAAAACCTGCTGAAGGCTTTCAGCAGTGGTTGTACAAGTAGTAGCGGCAGTAAACATGCATTTAATGATAAATTTGATAAGCACATATATACGTACGCACCAAAGTATTGTTTTGTTAATAGTCGTCGGTGTGATTAACTTTTGACTTAAACACATACACAAAGATAGTAAAAAAGTAACACCTTCCTTTTTACAATATTTATAGATAATTTTCACACCTTTTTTTGGTTGGCTACCGTTTAATAAGAGATTTTTTTTAGCTTGGGCTAAATCTTAAATACCCTATACTTTGATAGAAATATTTAATGAAATTATGTATGTATTGTTATGAATGTAATGAGTTTTTTATTGATTGATCGGATACCCGTTAACGTTTACTATTATATATGTCACATTAGATGAGGGATGTATTGAACTTTCTATTCCATTTGTAACAATTAGAAGGAGGCTCTCCACAATGCCTCCAAAGTATGTCTCTTGATCAGCAACAATATTAGGGTCGATTTAAACATGTTCGTTGGAACGCTCCCACTCGTAAAATTTGAGATTTTATACAAATATTTTTAGTATCTGTAAATAGATTTCTTTATAAATTGAATAAAATCGGTTGAGAGCCCACAATTGACGAAAATCGATTTATCAAATAGAAAAATAAAGCTAGGAACGTGAAATTCGGTACAAGTAAAGAGACTTCCATCAATATGCCAAAAGGGGGCGTGGTCGGATAACAGACGCACTCAAAATTTTCAAAAAAACCATACTTGATCTAATTTCCGACTTGTAATGTGATTAGAGTATATAATCAGGTATCTGACGCGCCCACTGTTCATATATTCAGATTTGTAAAAAGTATATTAAATTTTTTTTTTACAAACATTCTCAAAACGTAATAGATATGTTGTGGACTCGGATTTTTCGATACTTCAAATGGTACAGCACACTTAGTTGACTGACACTTGTCCACAGAATTTGAAAATTTCAAAAATAATTTTTAATCTTAATACGATTCATTCACATCGTTAATAATTATGGTAAATCTTTATGTACTGGATGTTCATAAAAATATAAAAATGTTCATATGTCTGCAAAAACAATCAATTAAGTGGCCTGTCATTCAATCGATCAATCCGTCAGCATAGCTAACCAATCGTTTAAAAGTCATAAAATTTGTAGTCATAAGTATTTTTTTTTTTATTTTTTGTTTTTTAAGTACGCACGCGTTGCTCATAAATGTTTAAAATATTAAATCCGCAATTTTACGACTACGTGCCAAAAATTGGTGTAACAGCTATGCTGTCCCTTCGTTACTCATTTATTGATTGATAATTGTCCATCTATATGCACAGAATTTACTTAAGTAAGCAGCAGAGGAATACATTAAAATATTTTGGTTGTGATTTAAATTAATCTTGACAAGTTTATATTGATTTATTTTGCCTTACTGCGGCATTAATCATGATGTGGTAGTAGAAAGTGAGAAAGTAAAGAAAGAGGTTAAAAAAAATTATATAAATAAGCATAACGCATGAGAGTTTGCAAAGGGTTTTGCGTATATGTGTCTATGTATCTGCGTCAGTACGTCCGTTCGTAAAGAAATAAGAGGTTTAAAAAAAAAGGCGTTGTGCATATAAATTATGCAATTAATAATACCTACATTTAAACAGTTATTCATCCTCATTAATATTTGCTTCAGGCATTTATTGTATCCCTTTGCAGATTTAAATACCTTTGCGTCATAGTTTTATACCCTTTACACAGCTAGGTAGACACAGAGATCCTACAAAGTATATATTATACATTCTTGATAAATATCAAAATCTACATCTATGTAGCCATGTCCGTCCGTGTGTTTCCTTTTTGTTGAAGTATGCACGGTCGTTTAATTAAGCTGACATTCGGAACAGACATTTCTAGTTTTTGCATATGGCTTTAAATTGGGTAAAAATTGGTTAAAAGCCACACCCACAATCGTCAAAAATTTTAGTTATAACTGAAAGTGTACATTTAGTGTATATATTTTTCATTGGCCGAACCATAGATGGGCGTGATTGGATAACAGGCACGCTCACAATTTAGAAAGAAAAGTTTAGTACAGAATTTATTTTCAATTTACAAGAGGGCGTAATCCAGCAAATGCCATGCCCACATTTTGTACATCGGTATAAAGGTTATTTAAGATTCCGTTTATTATATATTTGAAAGAGATTTCATGATATATGCACTTTTTGTAATAGGATAAGCTATACCGTTATATCAACTATATTTTTCTCTCAAACAGTTTTAAGTGCATAAGTGCGTGAGTCTTATTTAAGTGACTTTATCATTAAAGGAAAACTTATTAGACACATGTTTTAAAATTTTATTACATGTTGGAATTGCAATCAATGCAATGTGACAGCTTTTACCGAAAAAAGCTGATTAGATGCAAATATCTTCTTTCTCAATAATCATTTAATCGCATAAATCTTCTTTGCAGTGCTTGCTTGGCCATTGATTTTATCAAACATACATTTGACATCTAAATGCAAATATTATGTTTTTGTTTTTTGATGTTTATTTCTTCGAATATTTGATGTTTGTTTAATTGGCACATTGTTAGGTGTGTGCGTGTGTATGTTTTTCTTGTTGTAGCAATTTGTTTTGCATCTCTTTTCTAAAGCCGAATCGACGTTTTTTGTGTAGCAAGTGTCAAATGCCAATATTACTGGTAAATAAGCATTTAGACAGACATTAGTTAGTGCTGTGCTATGTGCCAGCGCAATGCGGTGTGTAAAACGTATTTAAATTATAATTAACGTTTGATCAACCAGTACTTTTCATGGAAAGGTTAATGGGTGGGTATTTTTTTTTTTTTTAATTCTACTTAAATTTAAACATTTTTTTATGTTAGTTAGTTAGTTAATTAGTTATAAAAAAAAACAAGTTTGAAAACTAAATTTGGCTTAGGCCAAATCTTAAATACTCTCCACATCTACATACAAACGATGGTCAAGACAGATATATGATTACGCCCTGTAATGTATTACGTAACAGTTTGCAAGCTGTTTTGTAAGCGAGTCTGCTATCCGATCAAGTCCATTTTAGGCCCATCGATTAATAGGATAACTATAGATATGCTTTCCAAACTTCAACTTTATAGGTCAATTTTTTTTCACAGATAAATCGATTTTAATCGATTGTGGGCGTGACTCTTGATCAATTTCATCCATTTTCAATAGTGATATGCGTGCAAAAACTAAAAAATTTCAGCTTAATATATCAAAATTTACGACCGTGAGTATCCCAACAGAATAAACACACTCCCGGAGACACGGACTTATATGTCTAGATGCCAGTTTTTGATGTTGATCAAAGTATAGATATATGCTTTGTAGGGTGTCTGATGTCTCGTTCGGCGTGTTGCAAACGGAATGACAAACTTAAGTATTTCTCCCATCTAATGTAGACGCTATAACAACAACAATAAGTATATACGTATATACTCGTATAATTGATTTTGAATATTTTCAATTGCAATCATATCAGGCATAGGTGAGAAAAGAGTCATATCTTATATGACTATACCATACAAGTTATGACCCTTTTCTTGCCTCTGTGTCATACATTAGATAATTTACGATCACAGATATGTTGACATGAAAGATTCGGTGTTTACTGGCTTTCTAGGCGGCACTCTATTCGAAAACACACAACCCTATTGCAAGAAAAACACTTGATGTCTAATTGATGAAGGAGGGCAATGTACTTGTGTTTTGCATAGACTGTAAAACATTTTCTAAAAATATTTATAATAATTTTTTCTTGTAATCTCAAGAGTTATGTCATCTAAGGCTAACTGTAGCTTTGGCAAAATTACAAATATTCACAAATACAAATACAATGTAATAAGGCTATTTGAATAAGATTTAGGCCAAATTTTGAATACTCTACACATACGTAAACTCTATTATCGTAATGGACGAGGGTTTTGTAAATTGTGTTTTTATTGTGTAATCGCGCCCACTTTCACAAATTGAATTTTTATGGGATCTGAAAGGAATTTGTGTCAATTATGGACGTGTCTACTGAGCATTTTTGACTATTTCAAATGGGAATAGAGAGCTACCGCAATGGACTCAATGAATAAAATAAATTTCTCGGTATCTAATTTTTTTCATTTTAAAACTGAAGCTATTGGTAGTTGCAAACGCAAAGATCCACTTAGTACATCACTTATGTATCTTATATCTAATAAAAAAAAAAAAAAAAAAAAAAAGCTAAATGTACACACAGTGTATACCCATACATAAATATCGAAACCATTTATATCATTGACCTAAAGCAAAAATACAACATTTTCATTTGTGTGTGTATTGTGTTGAAATTATTATTACGTTTGTTATAAACAGATAAAAATTTTCGCATTTGTACGTTGCGAGAAGCTTAATGAATTATATTTCATAATTAGGTTGAAAATAGGCGTAAGACGGTATAACTCAAATTTAATTTATAGTAAATTTGAAAAAAAGCAAAAATTGAAAACGAATTCATCGTAAAATGTGGTCATCGCTACCGAATTCGTGTCATTCATGGATATTTTCTGTCAGCTTCAGAAAAGTGGAGGACGACGAAAGAAAGATGTTGAACCAAAAACCTAAATAGATTGTTATTGGCCATGGATGATTATGATTATACATATTTTGTCTGTTGTTATGTGTTTTTGTCGTAGATGTCTAAATTAAGTCCTAAACGGCAAATAGCACACCAAACCTGTCCATCTGTCCATCCACATAAATTATGCGCAAGCTAATGGTTGCCTTTGTGAGATATTTTGATGAAATTTGGTACAAGTACATAACGTGGCTCAGAAAGGAATCCTATTGAAAATGAACCAAATCGCACCATTTTTAGGAAGTTTTTATATGGCACAAAATCGCAAGTCTTAAAATTTTTTGACAAAATATGGTAAAGAATAGTTAATTAGCGTAATAATTGGCTATGCTAAATTTGCATCCCTTCGGATTAATTTTAGAAACCCTTTCCATAGAATGATATTTCACGAAGTAACGTGTGCGGCAATAATTCGCGTTTATAGACACAACTTAACTAATTGCAGCATAATGTGTGGAGCTAAGTTGCACACTGTTTTAAATGGTCGGGCTTAACCGACTACAACATATTTCCTTGTTTCTCCAAAGAATGTTTGTGTGTAATTAAGAAAAAGTACTTACTTACTACTTTTTTATAATGGGTCAACATGTGAAAATATTTGGTTATGGAAAGCAACAACGGCGTCTTTAAAGAACTGTATGCTTAATACTTACTTGTGCTGCTTACTTTCGTAATGAGCGGACTGTTGGTGTATGTGGGTCGTAGACATACTTGGTATGGCCTGTTAATTGACTTAATGGCTTTATAACTTAACTTTATGGCCAGCCACACATAAAACAACGGCTTCATGAAATTTTAATTAATGGATAGAATTGTACTTTTCATTAGTATGTAGCCTAACAGCTAATAATATGTATAATAGGAAGTGAGTTTTTAAGAAACAGAATAGAGATCTTATAGATTCCAATTAAATTTAGTAAAAAACGTAATTTTTGTTTGTTGAGAAAAACTCTTAATATCTGTCCAAATATTTTGACATAATTGTTAAGCACCTCTATAAACAATTTTAAATGTATTGCCAGAAAGACTATCTGGGTGCCTTTGTAATCAAAATTGAAGAGAAAGTAAAATGCGTCCAAAAATATAATATACTCGTATGTCTATATGAGTATGTATTGTGGTTTGAAGTGGTGCACGCGCTATAGCAAACCGCACATTTTAATTAAAAATACACAAAAACACCCGGTACCAACACCCAATAAGTTTTCTCTGCCTATTTTTTCAATAGAGACATGTTTACAATGTAACTGAACAATCATTTCATAGTGTGTTCAAAATAATAATAATAACAACAACATGATGCAAACATGATGAGGGATTGCCAATAACATAGTATCGAATACACAATATGAAAGCTTCACCATTAGTATCCACTTATTCTACAGTTATCTGCACAGATCTGTGCTTCCCTCCCATCCATCCATCCATCTATCCATCCATCACTCACATACTGTTTGGTTTAGAAATTTATATACAAATGCAGACATGTTGATTTTTAATTTCAAAGGATTACTCTTAGAAAAGTTGCAATTTAAAGATTGATTAGAAAGAATGCATGTTGCATGTATTCGGTGGATTTATGCGAGGGTATAAATATGTGGAAAAACTTAACTTTTAAGGAGAAAAGAAAAAAAAAACGTTTTAAAAACTGATTGTTTGATACTACTTTTAAACATACGGTAGATTATTTAGAAAAATATCCAAAATTTTAACTGGGGCAAAAACTGTAATGCCCTACAAACAGTAATGGTGGTAGGTATCTGATTGCTCGGTCTATACTTTATGCATTATGAGTTGATACATGATGTATTCTGTGTCCAAAAAAGGCTTTTTGTAAATTGTGGGCCTTTTTATTATGTGACTTCGCCCTTTTCGATGGATGGTTGGGCTAATTATAATTATGTTTACAAAATAAATTTGACTTTATTGTTCAAAAATTTAGCACTGATGGATAGATTTTCATCGATTGTGGGCGTGGCATTTAATCGATATTTCCCAATGTAAAAATAAAAGTCAACCTGCACGCAGTAATTAGAAATAAAATTTCACCATTATGTCACAAAATTTTCGATCGTGAGCGTCCCTACAACAGGCAGACACTCCAAGCGAAATGGCCAGATCGATTAATATTGTGATAATACTAATCATTATTATTCACTCTATATACTTGGTAGGATCTCCGGCGCCATATTTTGTGTATTTTATAGGGTATGACAAACGTAGTGCACCACCTACCTCTGCTCTTAATGATAGATATGTTCTCAGATTGTAAATTTTTCTTTTATTTATATTACTTAGAAAGTAAACATTCGTAATATTGTAGTTTTTTATGCCACAGAGTCACATAATACACCTCTAGAAAGTATGTGAAAACGATAAATTTTTTTTACACTTTATATGAAACTGTATATATAGTGCTTTGTAAATTTTTACTTCCTTTATAGGAATTGTGTGTTAGGGGGGCAGGAGAGCACGATGTACGGAACTGTAATGTACAAAAAATGTACAATATTTAGATCCATATAAGTGATAACAGACAGCTTGAGACAGCTTGACAGATGGATAACACGACAGCTCTGTATGTTTGTTTACACATCTATAAAAGTGTGGCCTATTACATTTCTTTCCACTAATCAATAATAATAATAATAATAATAATAACATGCAGATTGAGTGGGGCGCTCATAGGCTAGTGCGTGTGTGTGTGTATGTTTGCAATTATATTTTGTATTGAGCGGTAAAGTGTTGGTTACATGATTAAAACAACACACACAGAAATCCTATCGCACCAATCCTCTACCCAATAATGATTGATTGCTTTTCTCATGATTTTTTTTTTTTTTCTTTTTTATTACTTTTTAATTCAATCACTGGCATCTTTGAATCTGACCGTAGCGGCCGTGATAATAACAAATCGTACAAAAATCTAGTTAGTTAGTTAGTTAAGGTGAAAGAAAGTTGTCTTGAGTGTGTAGTGCGTTTTTTTTTCTTTGTATATGTTGTGTTTAAGTCATTAAATTCTATCCTTCTCTTTTCCTTTATGTACACATTTCCATTCCTCACCCTCCTCGCGACTGCTTGATGTGCATAGCTGAATTAAAAAAGCAAATTATATGATATTATAAATGAAAATAAGTGGAAAAAAAATAAATATAAATTTAAGTTGAGTTCGAATTGTTCATACCCACCATATCTCCACACAAAGTTGGCAGAAACATTTTATTTTAGATGTGTAGTCCTTCCAAGCTGTTACAATCGCTTTGTTGAAGCAAGTAAACCGCTTTCCTGTGAAGGCTAATGAATGCTATAATAATAATAAAATTTATATGATTTTATATAAAAAGTAATATTTTTGTTGTCTTCACTCAGCGCACTCCAGCTACTACCTTCACAATTTTCCAAAATGATTTCTTCTTTATAACATCACGTTGTAGATTTCAGTTTAATTACGTTTTATACGAAAGATATAATCTATGTGTTGTTATTGTGCTCTTGAGATTTATTTTCTTCACTTTACTTGTTAACTGAAATCTTTTTTAAGGTGAGTTGGTGATTGGTATGATGTTTGCTTGGGTTAGTTAGTTGGTTGGTTGGTTCAATTCGTTAGGTGTACGAATAGTTAAAAATAAAAAGTACGGTAAAGTGTTGCACTAAATTATAGCCAACGCTTAGAAATAACGAGAGAAGCAATATAATTGAGGTTTTCCTCAGCGCAAGGTGTGAAGTATTGTTTAATTTCTTCTTTTTCATTTATAATGACTGTTCCTCGTAACCACATAAATAAATAATTTTTGTTTACTGTTTTCACACGTTCTTAAACTTTTCATATGTTGGGGTGTGTGCTGGGTTAGGAATGTTGAGCTTTAGAAACTTTGATTAACACCGTTAGCAGTAATTGTTGTTTTCATTGCGCAAAAGGACGTTTCATTGTAAATCTCAGTTAATGTCAATATAATTTGAATTAATATTGAACTTTCTTGTAAGTTAGTCAAGCATATAAAGTATACCATCGAAATAGATCAGAATGATTTGTGTTCCATTTTAATTGATAAACTTTAAGCAAAAGCTTTATCTTCAATCATAGTAGCGGGCTATACAAATGTCAACTTTAATATACTTGGATGTCGTGGTTGTTTGGTATCTGATAACAAGTTTCTCTTACTGGAATCTACATGTAATTGAATAATGGCAAATTAATTATTCTAATTGAAAATAATTCAACAACAGGTAGAGGGGCTTAGAGCAGGTAGCATAAGGGAGCTTATTATTACATATTCTACCATTGAATTGTTTTCATTTCAATATTCACTTTTATTTAAGTGTTCTTTGGTAAAGATGGACGAAACTTAATTAAATTTAATGTAATTTATATTTATTATATTTATATAGAAATAGTGGGCGTGGCAAGTACTTGATTACACCCCTTAACAATGTACGTAATACACAAGATTTTACACCAAGTTAGATATATGTTTTTGTTAACTGTGGGCGTGGCATTTCATCGATTTTGCCAAATTTAAATAAGAACTTACCTACGAAATCTATAACATTTCAGTTCAATAAGTCAAGATTTTCAAGCGTGTGCGCTCCAGCAGGAGACGGACGCATGAAAGGATTGACTTCGGTCAAGAATATATCTTTTTTACTAAGACCCCTCTTGTTGCAAACAGAATAATAAACTTAGCGTAAAGGGTGTAAAAATAAATAAAATTCCTACAACATTAAAGCATTTTTCTTTAAATGTTTGTCTTAATATTACATTTTAAATTACTCAAGAGCCATTAACAAAACCTACCAACATTTGAACACGACTTTAATTGATCTTTTTAAGGTATACACCAATGTTTCTAACGGTCTGTACCATTTCTGTCGTAACGGTTTGTGAAAAGGAATAGTCATCACATAATTTATTTCATTGAATTCCTAACCTCGAAGTCGTCGTACTTTTTTTTTTGGGTAAATTCAATTTAATTTTAAACAATTGCACTTCCCTCTATCCTCTACTGCCTTTCACTCGTTGCAATACAATTAAATGTAGGTGTGAAATAAGAAGATAATATAAAAAAAACGATGATGAATGCAATTTCCTTTATAAACAAAATTACATTTGTATCATCAATTATATGTAAAAGGCAAAAAGTCATCACGAAATTTAATAAAAAAAAAAACAAACCTTACTTATATAAATAAGGTAAGTGTATAATATAAATTGAAAGGGGCACAGTATTGTAAAAAAATAATAACAAAAAAATATATATTTTTTCAATTAACCATGAAAAAAAGTATTGATTGGCAAGGGAATGAAAGAGAAGCGGTTTATAAGCTGCTAGTATAAGAGTAAACAAAAGTGCAGGTGTTAATTTTATAGTAAATGTTTGGTTTTATACCCATTCAGTCTTAATGGAAGCTTAATTTCCCATTTGCCACCACAACTATGCGAAGCTTTTAATAGAAAGATGGAGGAGAGTACTTAAGATTTATCTTAAATCTTCCTTTTATAGGGTGTACCCTACACCATAAAGTGCTACAAGTATGTATTGTATTAATGCGAATGCCATCTCACCTTTTATTATACTAATGGATTCAAAATCTTTATTGATTTTATCATGTACTTCGGTTCGTTCATGCTTCTTTACGAAGTGACTTCAAATGAGTTTTTCGAATAATTTCATCCTATATCGTTACTTAAAAGTTTCCATATTTTTGCCTTTTATGAAGCACATATTATATACAGCATATTTCTTAGCCAACATCACAGAATATTAATATGTTAAGCATTCCAACGAAAAACGAAAGTGACATAGTTAAATTAAAAATAGATTTTATATGTGTTTTACATGAGAAGACTGACGTCTAAGGTGGGCATGCGGGGACATTTCATTTTGGATTTTTTCATTTTAAAATTAAGTGAAATTAATTATAATATTATAATAATACAGGATGCAGACATAAAAATATAGAAAAGATAATTTCCCTCTTATATACTCGTATCTTAATTTAGGATTGTTTATCCGGTGCTAAGAACGGTTTTTCTCTCTTTTCTTGCTAAACATAACAAATTGTTTTTATCTGTGAGAAGACCTGCTGGGATGGTGAAGTAAACGTTTCCACATTCATATCTTTAGCATAGTACTAATTTATACAAAACACATACGCGCACATCTACTTTTTAAAAGAATCTGTCTGGGTCGTTTGGTCACAACATCACATTAACTACAGTAACAGCAACATAATTAAAACAACATTCTCATATGTTGAAGTCCATGAATCATTGCAATGCATGGTGGGCTGCTGTTCTATTCTGTTATAAAATATATTTATTTTATTATGTCAAAAAAATATCAACAACTCGCCTTTGGCTAAAAGAAAAGTGAGGTGTTGTGTTATTTTTAATTTGTGTTTTATACGTTAGTATAAATAGTACCAGTATTATAAAATAAAATAAACAACACTCAATACTTCCTGAGGTATGTACGGTACGGTATATTCTTTGGTAGACATATAGACGCGTTTTGAAATGCCTACAAATTACTTACATTCACAGCACATACTTATTGTCTTGTCAATAATTGACGGTATGCCTTGTAATTACGTATACATTGATTTTTTTTTTGTTTTGTTTCCTGTTGTAAAGTAACTTTCTGTTAATATTTGTTATTTTTTTTTTATATTTGTTTATTTTATATATATGGCAGGAAAACTTAGACATTCAAATAGTTCAAGTGTCACGCCTACAATGTTAAATTTTAAAATGATCTTTATGCTAAAAGTGGGCGGAATTGTATTAATTACATACCCATAAGTCAGAAAAAAAAAAAAAAAAATTGAAAATGTATGAAATGTACAATATTTCTAAGAGGACTGTGGTATAAAACCAGCCGAAACCTAGAGCATAGAAAATCTGCTCCAAATCTTTTCACGTACCGTAAGGGATTCGCGTATCATACTTTGGGAAACACTGCTTTAATATAATATATGTAAACTGACATAGCAAATATTTAAATGTTTAATACAAAGCTGTATTCTTACGTTTAGTCACTTCAAATGCTGTTGTATTTCTTTCCTGAACAATGTCTCCGAATATTTCTGAAAATTATAAATTCCTTTTATTTTTAATGATACCTCCTATAAATGTAAAAGCATTAACAATCCGTCATATATTAGTTATTAATATATGTATGTATGTATATATATATTACTTGAACAAAAAACGAAGCATAACAAATTTTCATAAAGCAATTGCATCAATTTCCATTTATATCAACTTGAACAAGCAAACGCAGTATGTTGAGTGGACTGTATAATAATAAATAAAAAAAATATGATGAAAGCAAGAAAAGAAATCAATTTCATATTTGTTGTGTCCAAGAAATTATAGACCAAACGAACTATTCATCTGAGCATTATATACGAATAGAATTACTGACTGAGTTGATGATGAGATGGCTGATATGTATGTATGTATGTTAAAGTAACATAGAGTGATAAATGGACAGACGAATGGACGGACAGACGGACGCATAGTAAGACAAACGGATAACAATAAAGAAGAAAATTGTGTTCATATTTTTGTAACAAATGCAATTAACATAAACCAGATGCAACCAAAGTGAGTTGTTGTTATTGCTGTGTTGTTATAGATGTGATGAAAAAGTCTAAGATGCTTATATATATCCAGTGGAAAAGATAAATGGATGCTATGGCATAAAAGCTTTACTCAAGTGCCTCATTGTTTATGGTGTGTAATCAATAAGAGATTGTATGTGTGTAATATGTCTACTTAAGAAAAAAGAAGAAGAAGTTGAAGTTAAAGAAAGAAACAACACATTTTTCTTTAACGCTTTTCAATACATAGAACAATAGCAGAAACAACACTGCACATATCTATCTCAGATAGGCACAAGGCACATGGTCAAGAAGCGTCACTTATGTTGGTTATATAGCAAAAATAATAAAAGAAGATGTTTCTTACAAATAAAGCAGCATTTGTTCAACATGAAATCGGAATATATTACATGCACACCATGCCAACTAATGCATTAGTTATGAAATATAAAATACAAAATATGAATAAATTCACACACGTAGTTGGGTATTAAATTGTGGGGGATGAAGAGTAACAATTTTCACAATTCTCTTCATAAAATATCTAATATAAAAAATATATGAAAATTTCAAGTGCAACTTGTCTTCCTACTCAGTTACGCACCTGGATAAATGAGAACTTTTAAATTATAATTTAATTCTTACATAAATAAAATTCATTACTAAAAAAGGAGGTATACTACGAGTCTTAATCTGTTTACAATTCCGATAGGAAAAGGCATCGCAAAGAAGGATATAATAAAAAAGTAACTTAACCAATAGCAAAAACTTAAAAGTGTATGTGTGTATAAAATGTATTAAAATTATAACATTGTTGCGTATAATTTGTCTCCGTATTATACCAATTCAATCCAATCCAATTCAGTTCAGTATCGTGTGGTATTATATTGAAATTAATTTTCAAAATCATTCAACTATAAAAACTGAAATAAATATTTTGTAATCATTTCTATTTTACGTACTGTTTATATGTGCGCTTGTTACATGTTGTAGTTTGTTATTATTGCTGTGGAAAGATCAATTTGTAAAGCAATTATAGCTTCCATTATCGATTCCATTTATACATAAAATACCACTAAATGAAATCTATTGAAGCATGAGATAACATCTTGCGACGTTTACTCTTTTCCCCTGCTACCCCACTACTATTATGGAGCTACTCTACTCAACTCAACCAAATCATTGATTTGTAAAAATCAAATGAGTTACATTTTTATGGCGTTTGGTCGCTGGGACTTTCTTTTTTTTTTTTTTATTACTTCGTTTTGAACTTCCTCAACTGATAAAGTCAAGGTTTTTCTGCTACAATTGCACTTCGTTGAATCTGTGTTAGAAACGAAAGTGAAATTACGTGCATACAAAATGCATTTTTGTACAATTGTAACAAACTGTACAAAATATGATCAAAGGTGAAGGTTGAATATTGTTTTATTGCAGGAGGGGAATTATTCAATGTTTATCGATTCATTTGTTACCACTGGAATGTTGATCATATAATAAAATAGTCTCCTTTAAAAAATGTTAAGTAAATGAAAGGGGTTTTTTCAACAAGGGCATAACAATTTTACATTTAAATAAAAAAGGGATCAATCGAGGTATTGGGCTGAAATTTACTCCAGTTGCTGGAGAAACTGTACAAATAAACTACACCTGACCTGAGATCTTTAAAATAAAGCAATTGTATACGTGCCACGCGCACAAGTTTAAGACATGCCTTATTTTATGTATAATCCAACATATAATTCAATACACCTTGAATGGCGTAATTGGGTACTTGCCATGCCCTTATGCCCACTTTGTTTATGATTGTATAGGATGTGTAAGATTTGGTTTAAGCCAATTTTAGTTTTATTTACTCTTTACTCTTTGAATATCTAATTAAATTTTTTTTTAAATTTTTCTACTCTTTTGCAGGTAAGTACGATCATATTTGACCCCCTATTGAAATGTTGTGGATTATCAGGTAAGCTTAAAAACAACAACAAAAAATTGTCACAGACAAAAAATATGTAAATAATATAAAAAAAATTAATGTATAACAAAATACAGTTAGGTGTGAAACCAGATAATTAAAATAATAACAACAACAATACAGTAAATACAGTCATTAACAAAAGTTACACATTTTTGACATTTATTAATAATGTGATAGATGGCTACCTCTAGGCGGAGCATCCTGATTAGTTAGCGGTGAAAAGCTTGCCAACCGCTTGTCAATTAGTCACTTGCATATTGATGACATCGATCGTGGCCATCAATGATACTAATACTATCAGAGATTGGTCAGAATAATCGCTTCTGCTTATGACAGCCAATAAAACTAATTGTTTATTACAATAATAACTGTATGCAGAAAATGTATAATTATTTTGTAGTTTTTTTTATTGCCTGCAACTACGACGACAATACACAGGCCAGCATTGACAACTCGGAAATGCTGTTGCATTATTATTACTATTATTATTATCAGTTGTTGCATTTGATTGAGCATCACCATGATGATAATGACCATGGTGAACCTCATCATCATCATCATTATCATTATCATCATCATCATATTCCGACCACAACTATGCAGATTTATGTGCAAATATGTGTGCAGTCGTGTGTGGTGTGGCATGTGGTGGTGGTGGTGGTGGTGATGGTGGTGATGCTATGATAAAATAGTACAACAGCTTAGAAAAAACAAAGTAGGCAGGCAGGCCGGTAAGCCGTCATGCTTAAGAGTCAATCCAAGGAGAAAAAAAATTAACGGAAAAAAGTAGAAATAGTTGTAATATAAAATTAGCGATGTGTGTGTACGAGAGTTGGTATTGTCGCTATTGGCTGCTTGGCTACTGCTCAAGCGTCAGCTGCTGCTACTAGTGTGTCTGTCACTGCTACCACTAAAATGCACTGCAGTACACTACACTACTTCGGTACGTAGCTGTTATACGCTTGAGTAATATATTTGTTGCCGTGTGTGTGGCCAATTGATACTTACATGTCCACCAACGATCTTGAGAGCCGTGTTCAGTTATATGCTGACGATGCGTTGGTTTTGCAATAACAAGAAGCTAGCAGGCAAGGCAGACCTGCTAGCAAAACACCATCATCAATATGTAGTGTAGAGCTAAAAAGAAACAAAAAGAAGAAAAAAAAGTGTGTTGCATGACAACTAGGAGACACCCAAGAGGCCAAACTTTATAAAAACTGCCACAAATACTGTTTTTTTTATTAGAGGCTACTGCCAGCTTCGAGGCTGAAGCGCGCCATTTACTGCGATAATTTGTGGAAAAATTCATTTCATTTCTATGTTATTTTCTTACGTTACTCTTGCAGTTATTGTTATTATTGTTGTTGCTGTAGCAGCTGCTATTTATTTTTTCAATATTTTAGCGCCTGTTAATAATTCAGCGTGAAATTGTAACAATTTTTTAATTGCATTCGTACCAATTTTTTTTTTGCTCTACGTTAAGTTTGCGTTATTATCTGGTTGTATATGGATGTGGAGAGAATAAAAGTAAAATGGAGCCTCACATATAACTCCACTGCCATGCGTACATAATTGAAAATTATCTGTTCATTGCTAAATAATTTTTTTTTTTTTAATTTAAGAAAAACCAACACAATCAATTTTTATGTAATCTCTTAAAGATGTTTACTCAAACACATTGGAAAAAATGAGTCGAGTCCTCACACACACACTTACAACTTCATATGAGTGGGTAAAATAATCGCTTATAATAATT
Source organism: Crataerina pallida (assembly GCA_949710015.1). Classification (NCBI taxonomy): domain Eukaryota; kingdom Metazoa; phylum Arthropoda; class Insecta; order Diptera; family Hippoboscidae; genus Crataerina; species Crataerina pallida. The sequence continues at coordinate 30,674,943 of OX453290.1, read as the reverse complement.
GAGATGTTTTGAGCGGCCTCCTCCTAACCCCCATGGGGGTGACTTTGCGATTTCACAGATTGAAATGAAAATATCTATAATAGGCGTAAGTAAATCAACGAACATTCAACATAATTAAGCTGTTAGTGAGAATTAGTTACCGCTGAGACAACGTTTTGCATTGAACTCAATTTTACCGGCTTTTCTGTTGTTTCAATATACACTCACTCCTGTGGGGGGAAGGTGAGTGTCTGCAAAAAAAAATATTAAATTTCTTTTAGAAAACAAGTTGATGGTAATATTGTACACACCCCTTGGTGACTATTAAAAATTATTATGTTGAATTAAAATTGTTTTTCTTTGTCGCAAGCAAATCAAATCCTTTTATCGTTGTTAAGAAAAGCAATTTTTGAAAAAAACGTGTTCACTTCGTAGAGTAGTTTTATTATAAATTTGGTATACATCAAATCTTCGATATTATCCTTGTTCATGCGTTTACATATTTATCATTTTTAAAGTAAAGTGTCTCTGTGTCGCACGGTGGCTCATTTTTGTACCCTATACGACAAAGTGGTAAAAGGGTATGTTCTATTGCATTTGGGCTCCTCCTAAACTGTAAACGCCACGCCCACCCTTAATTATAACGATCAGAGCAGAATCAAAATCTGAATTGTACATTTTGTAAACAACTCACAGGTCGCCATTTTGGATATTTTTCGATGAAATTTCTTATAAATTTTATCTCTTGCGCCAAAAACAGTTACTATTAAAAGTGGACTTGATTGGTCTATTTATAGAACTTCTTCCCATATAGCGCCGTTATGATAAAGAAGGAACAATTTTGAAAATTTAAAAAAAAATTTTGTTAATTTTTTTTTTTTCACAAGAACTTTTGTTTATAAATACAATTAAATTAATAGATAAGATAAATTGTGGAAGTAAGAGGTGTTGGGCATAAAATGGTTTAATAGAATCGATTCGAATATTTGCACTTATTTCTCCTATTATCCTTTTGTCTCCTTTTTACAATTTTCAATATCAATAGCTACAAGGCATGAAACTGACATGTTCCCTTCAGGGACTTTGAGAACAGTTTCGGACCGACATTTAGATATAAATAAATCGATTTAGAACGAAAAAATATTTATTGTAACGTATCGGAGGTTTCTTTATAAGTTTTAATAAAATTTAATGTCAGCTTCACTCCCACAACGCTGGGGTACAATTAATCAGAAAATGTGCAAAACTGAATTTTTAAATAGCGTTTATTTTCACTTTTATACAATAATGTATTGTTGTTGTTGTCTTTATGGCGCATACTGAATGCGGTTTCGGTTAGTATGATCAACGATTTTATGGTACGATTCGTAAGATCATAAATGTAAACATTTTATGACGCTGCATTCATGGAAGCCCTCATAAAAGTACGAAAACTGTAAGTTTTCTTATGCTTCAAAGAAGAATTAAAGAAATGAGTAGGTATATAAAGTGATAAATGTTTTTTTTTTTATTCCTTCCTCCTTACTAGTGAGGGTACGCTAAGTAGGCCATTCCATTTGAAAGTATCGAAGGGAGGCATCAAAGTCGAAACAAGAAAAAGCCAAATATATGAAATTTCATACAAACCAACACTCGATCTGTTGACGTGCCCACGGGCCTAGACTTTTTTTATGCATATTAATAAAACCGTGATACTTATATGTTTAGTTCTGAAACGGTACCGCCGGGAATTTTTGGACGGACATTCTTAAATTACAACAATAAAAACAATAATTGGAAACGCCGACTATTGACAGAAATCTATTATAGATTAAAACATATATTTATATGAACCACATCCATTAATATGCTAGAAATGGGCGCGGTCGGATTAAAACAAAAAAAACCCAAAGTGAAGTGTTACGAACATTTTCAAAGTAGTTGAAACAAAATGCAATTGAATACATGCCATGCCCACAATTAATTCAAAACATACGAAGGGTGTTTTTAGATTTGATTTAAGCTAAAAATAACTTTTTTACTTGTTACCAGTTTGAAGCAATTAACGCACGTAAAATACAATACAGGCGCACGCTTAAAAGTTCTTTACACTCTTGACCCAATTTTACACACTAATGCATTTTACGCAGCACATCACACTCTCATTCATTTTTGTTGTAGTTGTTTCATCAAGTGCGTGATGCAACCTGTCAACGTATGGAATATATGAAAAGATTCCTTGTTATTATTATAATATTCACCAGACCTGCACCACCACACAATTACATTTACTTTCCTACACACTTACCTTCGTTCATCCCATATAAGAAAGGAAAAAATTCGGTTGAGTGTGTGTGCGTATCTGTGCAAATTTCATCTTTCTCTTAAGAATTCTTGGGTATATATTTGTATGTGTTTAGCTGTTATCATATACGACGTATGCTAAACTATTTTTAAAATACCGGCTATGTACGTAGAGCCCGTTAAGCCCGAATACACGCAATACGAAATAGTATCGTCAAGTTGTCATTGTGTGAATGCAGGCCAATGAACAGATTCACAACATAGTTCTCTGGTGTTCTATTCTATAAAACACTTGTACGCACACACTCATTTTTGTGTGTATATGTCTAATTTTATAAATAAACTTGTGCATGGCATGTAAATAATTGTCCGGTAAGAGTGTTGGCAATTATATACGTTATATATGGTGGTGTGAAAAGAATGTGTTTTACTTCTCATGTTGCAACTCTTCTTTACATACAGAATGAAGCCTTAATGGGTTTCTGTACGTTCCATATGTGGAGAAAAGCGGAAAAACTCAAGGAATTCTTCTCTGGCTACGCTTTCCACACGTAATGTCTTATTATTCCAGTTTCTTATGCATGTGTGAAAGTGATTGTACGTTAATTTGTGCCTAATCATGTTTTAATCAATTTTAATGACTTACAGCAGACGAGATGTATTAAAAACTCTATGACTTTATTCTCGGTTTATGTGCAATAGAACAATCGAGAGATAAACGTTAAAAACGTTTCCTTTTACGTACGTCAACATGTATCTAAACATTTCGTTTTGGCTACAAAATAATTTAAAGGTTATTGAACTAGCGGAAAAATCAAAGATGAGTCACTAACGTACGGTTTTTTTTCTTTTTTTCTAGAGATTACTGAAAATCTACGTAAAACGTGACGAGAAATATTTCGGTATACAATAATAACTCTTTCGCTCTATATTGTCTAATGTATAAAACGATTGAAATTCTCATTATTTTTATGGTGAATTACTTATTCAACACTCACGGGTCTGGTGTGTTATGGAGAAACCATACAGAGAGTAAGAAAAAATACTGAGACAAAATAGAAAGCAGCACTATGTTTAAATTGAGAACAAATGAAAATGTTATAGTTGGTTGTATGCGGCCATTTCATACCCTACACCTCTTACTGCCACAATTTGTGCTATAATGAGTTTATTTGAGCCAATAAATAAAACTAAATTTCGGGCGTGGCAAATACATAATTATACCCTTTAATAGGGTATGAACTTGCAATAGGCCAAAGAAGTGTTTTTTTTTTTTTTTTGTAAATTGGAAGCTTGACTATTGTTTGACTTTGCCCATTTTGGCGCAGTGATGAATGGGATTATAATTATAAATTTCTGTACCAAATTTCAAGTAAATAGCAAATTTTTTGTGCAAATGGAAATGAATGTACAAAATGTCAGACAATGAGATCTTCCTGTGGGTATTGCAAACGGAATGGCAAATACTCTCAATAGTGACCGTCTTTAACAGAGAGACGGATATGATTAAATCGATTCAAATTTGGTTTTTGAACCGATTGCTACAATTAAAAATGGGTATTATTCTTATACTATACTACTGGTGTAGGGTATAAACAGCTGATTTATTCTCTCATTAACTATTCGTTGTTATGTGTATCTCCAATTTTCATATTATGTACAATATTTCAGTGGTGTATTTTAAGCCTCTTTTGTGTGTGTTGTGTTGGGGAAATTTTTACTTCTTTACCTCCATACACTCATAAAGACTCCTCTTACTCAACGGGCGGCCATGGGTTGTGAGCTTATAATATTTACCAAAGTGCTGGGCATGTGTGTGCACGTACAGTAGAGTGAGCGTAGTGTACCTTATGCTGGATCGATATATAAAATGTTTTCCACTTTTCCAACAATACTTCAGTCTTAAGCTTAATACTGCAACATACACTTCGTGGTGGTGTATTTTAAATGTTGAACGTTGAATAAAAAATATAGAATTTTTAAATTTCTTGTATAATAAATTTAAATAAAAAATACAAAACTAACGAAGAAAGCTCTTCCATTTTATCATACATCATAAAGGTTTTTAAAACACGTCTTCTTCTAAGTGCATAGGCTTTGAAAATTACGACTTTTTTTTAACGAACTGCTCTATTGCTTAGTTTGGTTATAAAACAGTTCTTAAATGAGAAAAAATATATAAAATAAAAAAAATTGTTTATTTGTGAGTAAAGTAATTTTTAATAAAAAAATTTTTTTTTTCTTTTTTCTTAAAGTATTCAAGTAACTGTGGAATGAAAGTTTTAGATGTGAAATGAAAAAATTATTTTCCAAAAAAAAAAAAAAGGAAAAGAAAAGGAAAAGCTTTTTGCATATATTGCGGTTGCACTGTGACCCTTACCCTAATAAATGGGGTTGTTGAGCCTAACCCAACAGCATCCTTATTATTTTTCATCTATCACAAGCTTACTCGCCTGCACTCATATGTCCTCTCTTTGTTTTCTATTTGTATACGCATGCATTCGGGGAAAGAAAGCTACGGGAATGTTTAACTTCTTCTCCCCCAGATATACAATCATTGGAATTTTGAAATTATGCAGTTTTTCTGAAAGAATCCATTTTGTAACACATTTCACAGTTGCTTGTGGTAAAAATGTTTTATCAAAATTCACTGCAATTCAAACTAAATAGAGATCAAAAAAGATTGAAAAAATTCTTTAGAGATTGATAAAAATAAAATATGTTTATCTCTTCCTTCCCTTCAATTCGTACTACATTTAGATTTTGTTACACAAAAATAAATTGTTAACTAATCGTTATTGCTAAAGTGAAGGCCTCAGTTATTTAGCAATTTTTCACATAGCTTTGTACATATATTGAGAACTTAATCGTATCTACAAACATATACAGAACTATGGCCGCCTATGCTGCTTTTAAACACGTTGAACTTTACAATGTGGGCAAAACCAAGAAAAGGTAAGCTAAGCTGCTCCCTGAAAAAAAGGGTGTATATGCATGTGGTTGAGTGTCCGGGAGAACTCCCCATTTATTATATTCTCAGTTTATTAGGGAAGAAATGTACACACTTTAAATTAACCTTCGTAATAATAATATTTGTGTACACACAAACACAAACATAATTTATATTTTAATGCAAACTTTTGTAACTCATACGCTATGAAGTCTTTTTAATTAGTGTGATGCTTAGTTTTAGCTTAGTGGCAACTTCAAAATTTCAAAAAATTAATCAAATAAATGTAAATGTTATAAGTCGATTATACTCGACTATTCAATATTCTGTACACTTATTTAGTTTTACATATTAGGCTGAAATTAGTTTAATAGTTGGTATCAGTAAACGTGTGGCATTGTCACATTAGTCACTTAGTGAAATTGTTTTATGGAAAGTGGCATTTTATTATTATTAGAATAGTAATTATTAAGTCATTTAACTATGCTTCATTAAATTTTGTCTAAAAATATTAACGATTGCGATTTTATGCCATATAAAGATTTTTATTATAATAAGACCCCATATAAGAAGGGGTTCTAAAAATAGATCCATCCAGTCCATTTTCACCAAGATGCCTCTTTCCGTCAAAACCTATCCTTGTACCAAATTTTCTTTAAAATATCTCATAATCTCTGGTTATGCACATATTTATATGGTTAGATAAGAAAGAGACAGACATGGTTAAATCAATTCAGACAGTGATTCTAAAGATGGGTGTGCCATTCAAACAGTATTGAGAGTAACAAATATCCGCACAAATTTTATAAATCCCTTGTGACAGGTGGTACAGTCTATAAAAAACATTTCATGTCATGTTAAAACATGTTAAAGAATTGATTGAGCTACTAGAAATTTATTTGTCACATAAAAGAGTTTTGTAATAATTGGATTGAATGCAAAAAAAAAAATCGTTTAAAGCAAATATTTAGGCGTGTGCGGTTTTTGAAGAGATTTTCGTGGCACACTGTGGTACTAAAAATATTGTCAATAAATAATATTGACTATCATAATAATAATATTGACTGTTGTTTATTATTTACAATAAAATAAAGCAACACAAAAAATAAAAAATTGTTACAAAAAAGAAGAGAAATTTATGCAATTGTTTGTAACTTTTTCCTACAGTTTCTCTCTAATCAAAATAAAAAGGAAAACTAAGTTAATGCAGTCAGTGTCTGTGCATGACAAATATTTAGAAAAGTTTCTAAATTTTATATTGTTCACATAATAGGGTGAAGGTATGCTAAGTTTTTTGTTCCGTTTGTAACGCCCAGAAGACCCCACAAAGTATTTATATTCTTCCTTGCACAATGGACCTAATAGTCGCGGTTCCTTACAGATCTAATACAATTAATATTCTTAACGAGCATCAAAATCTGAATCGAAACAACGTGTTCGTCTGTGTGTCCAACCGCGACTTATATAGCTTTTGCTGTCATTCTCATGGTCATAAATTTTTTAATATTGAGCTGAAATTTTGTGCACAGTGTTGCAAACGGAATGAAAAGTTTTCAACAGCAGAAAACAGACTCCAAAAATTTTGTAAACATTTTTGTCAGGCACCATTTCTTATTTTCATTATACGAAGTGTGAGGACAGCAAACAGCGGGAAGTTTTCAACACATATTAATTTTCATATAATGTGTTTTTCATTAGAAAAAAAAAAAAAAAACGGTAATACAAGTAATACAACAAATTTATTAGCTGTTTATTTAAAAAAAACAAAAAGTTTTTTTAAACAAACAAGTGAGAAAGCTGTATTATCTGAGATGTATCCCTCACAAGGTGCTTATTTGAAACAATTGACAATGTTGTCTTATTTAGTGACCATTCAATTTAATTTTAAAAGTTGAAAAATCATCCTAATGATGTTTTAACAATAATTAGGGAAAATATTGCGAAAATTTTGAAACAAAGTTAAAATTTATTCCATTTATGAAATTCTTTATTTATGTTTTCAGTTCATTGAACCTCTTACTCAGGTACTACGACCCTTAAAAATTCTCTCTAAGTAAAAACATGACTTTTTCATTATAGATAAACAGCATGAAACAAAAAGCGTTAACTTTTACTGTTAACATTGTGAAACAGACATATAGAAAACAACAACAACAAAAATTACTTAATACATTGTGCAAAATCAATATAATATCCTAGTGATGTCCTAAGTAAGCCGACACACAATCGCAAACCAATAAAGGGAGTTTACAGTTAGGTGCCAAATACAAAAACATTTACATGTTGTGTAAAAACATGAAACTGGCAACATCTGTCTAAATAAATTTATATGTTATATGTAAGTGTGCGTATGTTTTTACTTCTCTATGTTTTTGGCACCGTGTCCAAAGAGAACACATACAAGACCAAGGTGCATTGAACTTTACAAGCAAATATACAAGAGAGGGCGGGGTAATAAAAAATCAATAATACTAATAATAATACACACATACAATATATCTGGACATTAGATAGATGAAGAAAAACATTGTGAGAACAATCTGTATAATATCAGCAGTAAGTCAAGTTACGGTTTTATTGAGTGTCATTCGGCGTTTTCACTGATTTTTAAAGCTACAAAATCATTTTCATGTAATAATTAATATCCCAGTTAATGATAAGTTATAAACCGATAGCATGCAATAATAATAATAATAATGAAATATTTATGCCATGGAAACAGTTCGTGCACCTACCCACACAAATAGATTGTCTACGTAAACGTTTAAAGATAAAACGATTTAAAGCGAACACTTCAATTATTAGGGGTTCTTCATAACACAACAATAACACATTATTATTAATGTACATTGTTTGGCAAGTGAGCAATATGTAATAATGAAAATGGGTTTGAAAAGCTTTTAAAAGAAAGTTTATTTTACAAAAAAAAAGTCCATGAAGGGCTTAAAATGATTTCTCACAATGTTTATACTTTAGACACTTGCTGTAAAAATAACATCAAAATAGGGCATAAAAACAAACAAATTAATAAAAATAATAATGTTTTTTCGTTGTTTGTCATTTGACTTTGCAAAGCGGATTTCCGCGAATATATAAAAATATAAAATATCTTTTTAGGAGTTTCTTTTTCAACTATTGAGCAAAAATATTTCTTATAAATTTTGCAGATAAATAATTTTGCTGTTTAAAATTGACAAATCTAAATTGAATAAAAAGGTTCTATTAAATTTATGATCCTTCGAGCAACTCCCATTATGAGCATATTGATAAAATGTTAGTTAGTTATGTTTATGTCTGTATGTCCAGTTATTTATAATTGCCAAAAAAGCACATGTTAAGCTGAAATTTTTTAAAAACATATAAGAGACACGCCTACAATTCACAAAAAATCATCTATATACTATTAAAGGGCGTAATCAGTTATTATATATATAAATATGGAGGATGTTTCAGAGTTATTTCAAGCAAAAATTAGTTTAGTTTTCTTACGTGTTTTCGATGTTCACATACAAATGTAATCTCGACAAAAAGTATTAATTGAAAAATGTAATAATTATATTCGTCATCTTATCGCAAAAGATACCACACCTAACGTAGTGCGTAAGCGCAATCTCTCAATGTCAATTGAAGCTGTGCCAACTGCATTGTACAGTAATTGTATTACGTGGTAACAAAAAAAAAAAAAAATCACGATCATGTTAGAATCTAAGAACTGAACGTTCGTTTGATTGTGATGTTGGAGAAATTTATTACTTCAATAAACAACATAAAGTATTATTGTATGGGATATTAGTTTGCCTTGATTTGGCAGCCAGTTACGTAATTGAATACATTTGCAATTCTTATAAAAAATTTAGCCATGTAATGAATATTGGATTACTCAACTCTGCTCCATTGAAGATGAAGCTTCATTCAAGGTTGATAACAAAATACAATTCCAAAAGTCGGTCATTGGCAATATTGTACAAACGTCTCATACTTGAGCAACATACATACACATATTCTCGTAGTATTGCAACATATTTATTTGAATTTGGTATTTGGTGTACCAAAGCAGCCAGTGATTCTTAACGTTCAAAAAACTTTCCCCATTTCTTTCCATGTTTTTTTATACTCTCCACATAAGATGTGGGTATACTAAGTTTGCCATTACATTTGCAATACCCAGAAGGAAGCGTCAGAAACTCTACAAAGTATATACTTGATCAGCATCAAAAACTCAGTCGATTTAGTTTAATATTAATAAATGTTTCATTGCGCGTTTTTAAGCCACATTTTCCTACCCATCATATACCCATTTACTAAACCTCCAAAAAACTCTTAAATTATATATTTTTGAATATAAATATTGCGAAGCACAGCCCCACGTGTTAAATCACTTTATAGCAATTAGTGACTTTCTTCGTGTTGTTATTTCATACCAAAGTTGTGCATCGATTGAATAAAAAAGAGGTGGTGTCACAATGTGTTTTATAACATAATAAAGATAAAAATCTTTATTTTATTAAAAATTCCCTGTTGCCGAATCAAAACCAAAGTACGCCACATCAAAACCAAATATTGTTATTATTCGTCACTCGTTATTATTAACATATATTTGTATGCATGTAAGTAAGTATGGAAACGAATGTACGCGTAAAGCGTACATATGTGCCTCGTGGCGGCATGGGCGTATTCATTAAGCTTTCTTAAATTATAGTACAATCACACAATCACACATGATTTATTTAAAGTTACAATGTGTACGTGCATACACACATGCACACAGTGATTGTGTGCAAAATTTAGTGATTTTTCACATTTTTGCATATTTTAGAAAGTCCTTTCCATTTTGTGTGTGTGTGTGTGGTTTATAATATAAACTATTAATAATCATCACCGTTGTATAAATGTCAACATTTTGTGTATGCATGCTGCACATCTATCTTTCTGTTTCTTAAGGCAACTTTCCAACTCATAATAATGATAATAAAAAAAAGTCCTTTCGCTATCATGAGCGATCTTTGTTTGACATCACGGCCAAAACAGTTTTTATATGGGTAAACAAGCAAATCAATCAGACAGATATTCGTTAACCACCAAGTGTGTGCTTACACACACATATTTGTGATACGTAGAGGTGTACATTGTACATAAACAGAAATACTCGTATACTAACAATGACTAATTGTCGTTTAATCTGCTGAGTTCAATTCATAGTCACATGCTTTCATACAGTTAATGACAAAAGTATTTGTGTTGATCACTCACAAACATTAACGAATAAAGTTGAAATTTCCAACATATATAAATAGCTTATTCTGGGAAGTACCACGCCCATAATCGAGAAAAATCTACTTATCCGCCACAAAAATTCAGTTATGAAATTGAAATTTTCTATACATGCTTAATAATTAAAAAAAAAAAAAAACCTTAGTGAAGATATTGACATGTTAGTTGACACATAATAAGTATACTTCTACAGAGCAATCTAATCAAGTACCTGCCACGCCCACTGTTTTTTGATAAGTAAGTCATTTAAGATATGTCTTAAATCAACTTTAGTTTTTTTACAATCTTCTGTTCATTTGATTATCAGTTTTTTTCGAATGGTGTATGAAGACATTTGTATTTCACTGTATAAACTAAGGTACGCATCCATTACTGTTGCTGTTATTGTTATTGTTATTGTTGCTACATTGTAACCAATTGATTAAGAAATTTTCTTGATTATAGTATATAGGTGTGATTGTTTGTTTGTATTGACATTGTCTGGTGCTTAACATTTTATTTCTCTTGCAATCCAACGAACATCTGGGGTTACCATATAATATTCTACATATATGAGCATATGTGTTTACACACAAGTATAAATTATTGGATTTCTTTTCATTATTAATTTTCGTTTTCCATACATTTGCATTGCAACCATTTATCATTTATATGCCATCAAATATTTCCTCATTTATTTTTTTTTTCTATTTCTTGTTTCTTTGAAATAATAGATATCGTGAGATATAGTATTTGCATATGGATAGAAAAGAAAACAGAATTGCGTTGATTTTTATTATTTTACAAAATCAAAAAAAAAAAAAACAAAACAAAAAAATTATTTTATTTAAGATAAACATGAACGAAACCGCATAACATAACACTTGGTTGCCACTGGCACCAAAAACACCTCATTTTTCGATTCCACTATATTGTTGGTTGGAATAGAGTTAATGCCCACACCTACACATACAATCACATACATATATGGATACGTGTAGGTATTTGTGTATAATGGCTCTTTTTTGTTAATCCGTTGTCATTGGCAAATTGAAAAGTTATTAGCACGGCTTGACTCAACGTACGGACAAGTATTTTTATTTAACGATTTATTTGACATCTATTTTACACCATTAGTTTAATGTATGGTGTGTATGTGTTTTATTTATACCATTTACGTATTTGTGTTAATGCTCTTTTTGTTTCCTAATCAAAGAAAAGGTAAATAAAATAAATATGCAGCAGTTCCAAGGGGTGTTGATTGGATTTATTGATATCGCAACACGAGTCGTAGCATTTAGATAATCTCTAGAATATATTGGTTTTTTAAGTTAGAAATGCTGCTCTCACGTTCATATTGATGATATATCTTTAGCAAGCACTATCTTTAGCTGCATACTCCCATCATATGCGGCGTTACAAACTGAATATAATTCCGAGCCAATCGAAATCAATTTCAATAATAATCAATTTCTTTCAATTTCAAAACTGTAGCTGAATGAATTTCATTGCAATTTAAATACTTTATTAAAAATAATTGAACTAATTGTTTGGTTCAATTCTTGTTGTGTTTACTTGCAAATGTGTGACGAGTGCTTACAATTATTTTCCCATAATATATTTTTCATTGCTTTTATCTCATTCGCATTTACATATTTCACACATTATATGCTAATAACTCACACAATATATCTTTATATACTCCGAGTTGTCTGTATGTTTAAAAACGTTAGCTTTTTGGATATCGCAAATGCATGTAAATTACATTTGTTAGCCAACACAATGGCATGCACTGGCAAAAGACAACATAAAAAAAAAAAAGAAACTAAATAATTGGTTTAGGTCACATTTTAAATATCTTCTATATCAATATAGAAAATGTGGGCGTGGTAGGTAAATGATTTAGCCTTTTTTCGTTTATGTATGTATTTCGTATTAAATCGTATTCTATGTCGAATAAGATTTTTCATAAATTGTGGGTTCGTCATGCCCATTTTTGTCCTATCAATGGACTCTTTAATTGTAAATGTGCGGTTTTAATTTTTATAGAGAAATTTGAGTAACTCATGGATAGATTTTTGTGGATTAAGGGCAGGGCACGTGAAACATTTATTCTAATATAAATAATAACCAGCGCACACAAACTACAAAATTTGATTCAAAATTTTTGAACCATAAGAATTCCAACAGCAGGCAGTCACATTGACAGACTTGACTAAATTAATTCTAGATTCTAAATTATAATTAGCAAATCAAGACAAAATAATATGAACACCTGTTATAAACGGTTATGCAGTTACAACCCTTTTATGAATGTTAGCTGGGCACGTAAACGGAGCAATACATACGCTGCGTATTATTTACACGGAAACAGTTTTGCCAACATTCAAGAAGATGTACTTTATTGCATGGTGTTCATATTATTTTGTTCATCCCCTGTTTATGTATATAGTCCCGGAAGCCAACTTTTGGGTGTTGCAAACGCAATAACCAACTTGGTATACCCCTTCCAAGGTATAGTTTTATAGACGCGGACAAATGCTACAAAAAAAGAAATGAATAAATATTTTAACATAAGCGCATATTTGTTGTTTTTGTAAACAACTCTTCCAACATGCTAAATATATGTGTTGCATGTATGCCGCCGCTGCTGTTGTCTCACTAAAGACTCACTACTCTTACGCTTGCTAATAAAGTACAACAATAAGAAGAAGAAGAAGAAGAAAAAAGAAAAAGAGGTAAACATAGAAAAATTTGTGTTTGTATCCGATTTAAATTGTTCTTGTTTTAGCACTTGCTACAACGACTGCTGGTGTTATTATGTCGGAATTTCTTTTTTTTTTTTTTCTTCTATTTTTCATTTTATTCACTATGATTTTATTACAATGTTGTATGTGTATAACACATACACAATAAACATATTATAGCAAAATAACAGAAACAGATGCACCCGAAGAAAACCACAATTACTGACTTACTTACTAGTATTTAGATGGTTTTTTTTTTTTTTATGATGCATTGTATGAGAGTTGCCATTAGCGTTTGTGCTATTGTTGTTATTGTTATTGAAGTGTATTTAAACAAAAATAGCTGAAGATGTTTCGATACCATGACCACCAAATGTATGCATTTGTGTTTTTTTTTTTTTTGAACAGCAAACATGAAAAAGAGTCATCCTAGCGGCGGCGTTGTTTGTGTGTGTTGTTTGACAGGCACTCAGTCTATGACTAGCTGTGCTACTGGTACATCGTCTTTCTCTATTTTTGCAGATTTTTCTTCTGCCTGTGATGTTTTATTTTTCAATTTTTTATTCATTTTTTTTGGTAACTTTTTCGACATTTTCGAATCGACAGCATAACATTGATTTATGTGGCAGACCAGCTCTGCCTGTCTATCCAGACGAAAAAAAAAAAAAAAAAATAGAAGAAAAATATTGTTGTTATTGTTGCTGTATATTCGTATTTTGATTTGCAGTTTCTTAACAGAGTCAGTCACACTCATGTAAAGCAGCGCAAATTTTTTTTTAATTTTTCTTTTTTAAATAAATTTTCTTTTCTTTTTTTTCTTGTTTTGTTTTGTTTTTTCTTGTCTTGCGTCTATATTGCAGTGATGACAGGTTGAGAGACTAAGACTGTATATTTTACGCTGTTTTTATATAAATTAGACTTTCATTTTGATTGTGGTTCGGTTCAGTTTTCCCAACAGAGTTTGCACAAAATTACTTATTAATTTGTGCGAACATGTATTGGTGTATACGTGAGCATATTATATTGGCGAATTAACGAAATGGTTAGCCAGCCCCTCAATGATCGACTATGAGAAAATCTTTTAATATGAAAATCTCCGTTACCGTGCATCTGTATTTGTGCATATTTACTTAATGACCGTTCGTAACTTTTAAAGTGGTCATAAATTGTAAACAATTTTTACAATATATTGTATGTGAACGTATTAGCACTAGCAATAAACTATCATCACTTTATATGTATAAGTGCATAAACGTGAAATATATTCTGTAACGTGGAGAGAAAATGGCTTCGCAGAGGCATCTTCTTTATCTGCTTCTTTTTATTTTTCTAGTTCAATATGGTATGAAAACGTAGGAATCATTTTCATAAATTTCTTATGATCTTACAGTGACTACCGCTATAAAATTTAAGCTTTCAGCCAATTTCCTTTTATTTTTCTATCCATACATTCTGGGTTGCAATTTAAATATTACGATTATTTATAATTCATAAACAATACCAAATGGATTTTAAACACAAGTGATGTGATATTAGCTTGGTTAGATCAATTCATTTCCTGAATTCATATATACATGTTCATCTGTCCATGTACGTTTATGCGTCGCATTTTTTTGTTTTTTTTTTTTTTTTTTTAGATATTTTGATGAAACTTGGTACGAGGACATGTTGAAAGTTGGGCAAATTGTCCATATAAGATCCTTTTAAAAAGAAAACCTTTATATGGCGAAAATTTGCAATTCTTAATATTATTTCGACAAAATTTGGTTAAGAATAGTAATTGGCTTAATAATAGACTGTGCACCCTCTCAGTCTATTTTTAGAATCTCTTTCCATAGAATCACTATTGAAAAAACAAACAATTCACAAAGTTTTTTAATGAAAGTTGAAGACATTATATATTCTAAATTTGGACCATTTGTTTTCTGATTGGTTGCAGCAATCAGTGGAACAATGTTTTGTGCAACTTTCATTCATATTCATATGCTGCTGAACGTATGGCGCAACAAAATGATTTTGTTGTCACCCATTATACCTTATATTGAAGTCTTAATTTTTTAATTTTGTCGTGCAATACAATGACACTTAACAAGCAATTATCTAATTGTCCATAATTGTAAAATGTATATTGCTCCGTTGTTAAACAACATATTGAAAAAAAAAAAAAAAAAAGAAAATGTGCTTCGATCATCATTACAAGAAAGTAATAAATGTACAATAACAATTTGTAGGCAGCAGGCAGGTAGTGAATGCTCCTTGTGGTGGTGGTGATAGTGGTGTTGTTACAAGTCGTGATGATGGCGCTGCTGTTTATTTTTAGTTAAATGAAAATGACCAAAAATAAAATATAATTTTTTTGTAAGCAAACGGTCAGGACAGTTTACAAGCCAAACACCACATGATCACCAGTGTTCATATATGTCTAAGCATTGAGTTGTTTGTAGGTATCCACCTAACATTTAACGCTACAATTTGTTTTGTTTGGAGGAGCGCATTTAAGTTTAATAAAAAAAATGAAGAAGAAGAAAAAGAAGGCTAGAGTCAACATGCATTTAACAGCATAACTGCACATTTTCTTGTTAGAGTTGTTTAGCGAAATTTTTGTAATATTTTCACAGTCGGCGTTTCCCTCTTTATCATCATTTAACGTGTACATGCATACCAATGCATTGATG
Source organism: Crataerina pallida (assembly GCA_949710015.1). Taxonomy (NCBI): domain Eukaryota; kingdom Metazoa; phylum Arthropoda; class Insecta; order Diptera; family Hippoboscidae; genus Crataerina; species Crataerina pallida. Next base: position 30,659,059 of record OX453290.1, on the reverse strand, counting down.
TGTTCATATATGTTCATAACGTTTTGTTATGTTGTAGGTTTTTCTTTCTTTTTTTTATTATTATTATTATTATTGTTGTTGTTGTAATTTACTCGTTCATGTATGTACATGATGGTGGGTGTTTAGTTTATGTTTTTAATGAAGTTGTTATGTGTGTTCATTCGGTAGTTTTTGTTTTGTTTTATTTTGTTTTTGTTATTTTCAAGTTCTCCATCACCTTGGTTTTTTTATACCCTCCACCTTAGTAGTGCCATCGTGAGCCTAAGTTTGCTTTTCCGGTTGCTCCACCCAGAAGACTTTACAGAGTATATGTATTGTTGATTACCATCAAAATATGACTGAGTATAGATATGTCCGTCCGCTATTGATACTTTTACTTTTACTTGTAAATTTTGCACATACACTTTTCGTTTCTGCTGGCTAAATGCTGTTTAAATTGGACAAAATTGATCAAGAGTCTCAATCGATAAAAATCTAAATATCTGTTGAAAAAATTAAACTGAAACTTGAAAGTTGGTCTAAATATTTATAATTACTTTATCCATCGATGTGCTCAAGTTTCCAGTTGTAATACAAAAAACTATTAAAAGGCATTATCATGTATCTGCCACGCCCACCGTTTGTATATAGATGTGAAGGGTATTTAAGATTTGCTTCAAACTAAATTTCGTTTTACTTGTTATTTTTTAATTTTTTTGTAAGATGATGTTAATCGTAAATTATTTTTGATTACTATAAGATCTAGCACGTATGTGTATGTGTGTATGTGTCGCTTTGTATAGCATATGCTGTCATAAAACACAACAACTGGTCTCTCATTGACAATGTCAGGGAAAATTGAACGCCTTTGGCTAAACTGTCAAAAGACATTTATTGATTAAATTGTTATTGTTGTAGTGATTTTGGGTGAGAGAGAGAGGCGAAATATACTTTTTTTTTACCTTATATACGACCGTCTTACAAATGCACAAGAAAAACATCATTACGATCGTAGACATTTATATAAAATTGGCCATAAGCGAGAAATGAATGAAAGGTTGTGTTGTGTTGCTACCGTTGTTGTTGTTGTTGTTGTTGTTGTTGTTGTTGTTATGGCGTGTGTTTGTTAGACGAATAACGCCGAAAACCGACAGCTACTGTCAAATATAGTTATTTACCATAATCTGGAGGGCAGTTGAATATGAAGAAAGAAAAAATATATTTTCCTTTAACTAACCGCGCCTGCCTCACACGGCCAATTACAATCATCATTGTAACCAGAGGTTATTTACTTATTGCCTTTCCATATTGAAACGCAATTGATTTACAGTGAAGTGTACAATTTGTATAATTTGTTTTTGTGGATGGCGGGGGAAATGGGATTTTAAGTGTTTAATAAAAACAACAAAATGCATTATTTCAGGTTTAAAAAAAAAAAACTTTATAAATGTTGTAATGCTATAGAAAATATTTTATTGCACATTAATAATAATTCTTTATAAACAGGAGTTAGATTGAGAGGAGCTTTCATTATATACTTTGGCTACAGTGTCGTTTATGTTACATACTAAAGCGATTGTCTAATCAGAATCAGATTCTGTGAGTCATTTTGAATCATTTTGTAAAAAAACCAATAAAAAAAATTGTCTGCAAAAACTATTTTAAAATTTCCCGCAAGTATAACAAATATTTTAATATTCGTTAAAAGAAAACTCTATTCTATATACGCTACGCATGCCCACCAGTAATGTAAAAATGTGGAAATCATTCCCGTTGTAGTGCATGCCAAATGAGTCTTTTTTTACCTATTAATTTTCAAATAAAATGCTTCATCCTTTTAGAACTCTAGCCTTAAACCGTTGAAAATCTTATAAACAATCAGAGCAACAATAACAATAGCTCAAGCTCAAGCTCAAGTGCAATTCCTGGGAACGTAACTAATGAGATTAATTTGTTTTTAGTGCAGTATGCTGTACAAGTATAATAAGGGAAATTAAAGATAATTTGCTGCAGCGAATTCTATAAATTGTATGTCACTTCGGGGATTATTAAATCAAAACAACTGCAACAACAGTAATAATGGATGGAAATCCAGAACAGTACGTGTGCTCCGTACACATGAAAATGGAACAATTTCTTAGAAACACACCCGCCCAACTAACTTTTGTGCTCATTACCTCCATTTTATACATAAATGTTTGTTTATGTTGGTATAATGGTGTGATCTTAATATGTTTTAATAACAAAAGTCAAAAAAAAAAAAAAAAGTAATAATAATAATAAAAGATGGAAAATTAGTGCCACAACAAGAGTCTTGAGAAGAAATAAATACAAACCGCACAATAAATATCAAAACAAAAAAAAAAAAAACGAAAAATGATTTAAAATTTTCAACATCATCATCATGACGGCTATCATTGTAAGCGAGTCTTTCACACACACACACACACACACACACATACACACTAAATTTTATGAATTCATGAAACATTGCAACAGACAGATGAACACAACAAATTACCGCCAGCAAGTAAATATTTTGTGCAAACTTGTCGGTATTTGTATAAAATATTTATAAATAGTTGGTGTATGCATGTCAGTATATATGTAGATTAATTAATGTTGTATTTCATTAAAAACGTCTGCTCATCTACTCCACATGCATTTTTGCTTAGTTGGAGTTAGAAAATGTTGTATTTTATACTAATGTGCAATAAGTGCACTTGCTACATTACATGATATGCAAATTCAATGAAAAAATGAAGTAAAATTGTTTAGCTTCTTGTATTAACAAAACACAACGTAATAATTTATTTACACAAGACTAGTACAGCGGTTCAGTGGTACGTGGTTTATACTTTCAAATTTACCATCAAAACAAGAACAGTTAAAAAGAAGTAAGAAAACTAAATTTGACTTTGACTTAAATACCCTTCACATCTACATACAAGCCCTGGGCGTACAGGCAGGTATATGATTACGCCATCTAATGGGGTATGTATTATGTATCTGCTTGCAAGTCGAGTTTTTCGTAACTGTACTACTGTAGTAAAATGTTTTGATTGCTAATGTCAACTAGTCTGTACCGTAAGTACTGGCTTTTGTAAACCCTTTACACCATTTTCAATATATTGAACGTTCATTATATCGGTTACTCATTTACATATTTATATTCCATTTTACTGTTGAGTAAACATTTTTGTTAAAATCATGAATGGAAAAAAGAAACTAACAATGAATGTGCACTTGTTTGAATAATGGCCCGTGTTTATGGTTATGGTTCAATAGTTTTTTTTTTTTTTCTTATTTTGTATTATTTCAAATTACAACAGAAAGGAAAATCTGACAATTTTGATATAAATGCACATGAACTGGACTTAACTGAACTCAACTAACTAACTAACTGTTTGTGGTTGCACCTGTTCAAGTAAAACTATAGCGCGCATGATTACCTCAAACACATTTTGAATATTTATTACCACCAACAGTCCTACCACTATATTATAGGCAGTTATCAGGAAAAAAGAAAAAAAAAGTTTCATGAAATAAAAAAAAATAAAAAATTTTCAGTTCCAATAATAAATATGCTTAAAAACATTGTGAAAAGTAAAAGAAACACAACACAGTAGTGAGCGCAGTACTTGTACATGCATGCAATATATTTATTTACATCTCTGTGTATACATTTATGTTGCCATTGCAAAAAGGAAAACTCACAACACCCCATACAACGTACGTTTCATAGGTAACTCAACTGTTATTGTTATGTTTATAGCTGGGTCACGGTTTTGTTTTTGGTCGCACACGTTTGTTTGTTTTTTTTTTGTTATTTATAAGAATTGTAATTCAACACTTTTTATATACGAAACCAATTGTAAGGTAAAGAGGGTATATTAAGTTTGTGCGGATGTTTGTAACATCTAAACGGTACATTTACAATTATACCAATCGAAGTCTAAATTGATTTAGGCATGTTCGTCCGTGCGCAAGCTATTGGTCACATTTATTGAGATATTTCGTTGAAATTTGGTATAACGACATGTATTGGCCCAAAGTTGAACCCTGTTGAAAATGAACCGGATGGGATCATTTTTAGAACCCTTCTCCATACAAGGTTCTATTATAAAGAAATTCTTTATTGTTTTTTTCACAATTCTTAATATATTTTGACACTTTTTTGGCAAATAATAGTTGATTGGCTTAATAATTGCTTGTGCCAAATCTGGATAAAACGAACTATTTTTTATTTTCGATGCATAGATATTTCACAAAGTGATTTCTTCGCGTGTATTGATACCCAAAGTAATTCTAGCAAAATTTGTGAAACTAAGGGCTGTAAATGTATTAAATGATCGAATAGAACGGATTGGAACGTTTTCAGTTGATTGGTTTTTTATGTTTTATATCCTTCGCCAAAGCTAGTCGATCTAGGAAGATGCATTAGTCCGCGTGTATGTATATGTTATGTTTACTGTTAAAGGGTATTTGTCACGCCCACATTTTGTATATAAATGTGAAGGGTATTTTTGATTCGTTTTAAGTCAAATTTAATTTTTTTTTTTTTGAACTTATTTTTTACAATCATTTTACAAAGTTAGTGACACTGTGTTTAAAAAAAAAATGAAACATTGATGAGATTGGAAGTTGTTTAAATGCACTTGTCCTAGAGTCCGATAATCTACGCTTTACTGATTTTTCACATTTCATTAGTTTTCGTTCCCTCCATGCCAAAGATTAGATAATGTAAACATCATACATTTCCGTTTTGCGAAATTTTTTTATTACGTATTATTCGGAAATTTCCTACAAAAACATGACCCAGCTGAGGCAAACGTACAGAAATCGTAAAAACTTTCACTTGAAAAGGGGAACTGCCTTCTAAAATTATATAAATAGTTTTGTTCAACATAATTTGCCTTTTCCTACAATGCATACTTGGTTTGGTACTCGGTACTTGGCATTTGGCAAGTTAATAAGTTAATGTTGATATAACAAGTGAAACTATGTTACAGTCGGTCAAGCCCACCAAATTATAATTTGAATAAAGTATGTTTATAGTTGAAATATTTTCAGAATGGTTTTAACTTTTGCTTAACTGTTAACTGTTAATTGTTGTGGCGCTTGCAACATTTGTTAAAAAAGAGAAATCATTTGAACAAATTAATCAACAACTGTAAATAATTTCAATAATGAGATTACACAAAATTTCCATTATTTCGGTTTTTTTTCTTGAAAAATATGATACATTAGGAAAAAAAAACGGAATGAAACCAAGTGTGCAGAGTTGCAATTGCTTTGCTTTTCGTTATGTTATTATACACATACCAAACACCTCTGCTGTGTGTACATAGACAACACTTTGAATAAATGCTGCAATTAATATAGTTTGTGTTGAATTTAATGGAAAAAACAAAACTGAAATACATACATACATACATAGGCAAATGCATATTTGTAGTTTATGTTTCAATGCATTGTTGGTGCTGTGAGAGGCTTAAGGAAAAAGTGTGCAGTAAAAGAAAATGAGGGTTAATTAGCTTATACTGCTAACGTGGTGTTTATAGTTGTATGTATGTAAATGCCTACAAAATACTTTCCCACTCCTATTGTGTTTGTCTGTTGCTGTTGCTTTGCTTTGTTTTTTGGTATTGTAATCTTATGAATTTCTTTTGATTTCCGTTTATATTGTTGTTTGTGTATGATTAAGTGTTTCGGTTTAAAGTTTAATTTTTTATGTTTTTTTTTTCTTACAATCATACACCAAATATTTACACTTCCTCACTGCTAATGCTAATTATGTGGTTGTAATTTACCTGTGTTTTGATTGGTTTTGTATGTTGTATAGGTGTGTACATGTGTGTGTAGGTATATAGAAATTGCATGACCTCTTATCGTAAATCATTATTATTATTATTATATGTAAGCATAGGTATATGCTTTATGTATAGAGATGATTACAACATCTTGTGTAAATTAATTATTTTTTTACATATCTCGTCCAATTATACAAACAATACATTGAATTATTATTATTATTATATCAAATTGGGCTGAATGCTATAAAATTCACACATATACGCGCATACTTAGTGTATATTTATGTATACATATACACCAGAAAGTGGGCGTGGCATATACTTCTTTCACTCTATAGTTTATATATTATCAACGAATAAGTCGGATTTAAGTCGAATAAGGTTTTTCCAAATGCCATGTGGACATGTCTAATGTACAGCCCCAATCAATTTTGGATATTGATAGAAGGTATGCAGCAACTTTATAGTATAATTTTTAATAAGTTATAATCGTAGCTCACAAACTATTCTTTTGAAATTGCACCTCTACATAATTTACTATGTTTACTATGTTTACTAAGTTTGTTATTCCATTTTAAACCAACAACGAAAAGGATGCATCAGAGACCTTGCAAAGGATATACATATATTATTAATCAGTATCAAAATCTAAATCGATTTAGATATGTCTCTTTGTTGTTGTTGGAACCCTTATGGTGGTTGTAAATTTTGACATATTGAACTAACCCTGAATCGTGGGCCGCAGGTTGATATTTAAATTGCCCATAATCGACACAAATCTATTTATTATGCACAAAAGTGTAACTATAAAATATTTACAATCAACCCATCTATCGTTGTTGCTGAAATGGACCTGGCCCGATAACAGATGCATCCATAGTTTGCAAGAAACCCCTTTTTTGATGTAAAATTCGACTTTTTTTTATTGATTCGTAGTATTTTAAACTGAAGGCATCAGATAGCTGCCATAGTTCGCTGTCATACAGAATGGAAGGCATTTAAGATTAGATTTAAGTGAAATTTGGTTTTTCTTTTTTTCATGTTTTTATTTCCCATTTAATACCATTTTACTACCCAATGTTAGCCTAAAGGTTTCCTTAAATCATATTTTAATAAAACGTTTATTTATTAGAGTTTTCAAGCCGATTAACTAGCGCTCACAAGCTTTCACATGCTGTAGACATGGGTGAGAAATTAGTAACTATTTCAACGGCAATTCGCTGCACATGATTCAATCGCACAGCAGTTAACATAAAACATAATGCCTGGTCGTACCTCATTCATGAGCCCAAGTGTTCCATATTTTTCTCTGCATGTGTGTTGTGCTGCGTTGTGTTGTGTTGTGTCCACGTATGTTCAAATGAACGGTCAGGCGAAAGGATTTCTATTTTCTAACGCAATCTTTCACTAAGACCCCACCTCCGAGTTAAAAAAAAAATACTTGTAGTAAAGAAAAGAAGAAAAAAACCGGACAGAAAATCATAGAAAATATTGTCATTGCATATATTACATATATTTGTATATGTCTGTATGTATAAGTGTGTGGTTAATTTAATTGTGTGTTTAGTTATCCCGTAAATATGCATATTTATTGCACGTTGCAGTTTGGGGTGCAAGCAAGCACACACATCTTGTTAAAAGTAATATAAAACCAGGAGTAAAAGTAGTTTGTTATTTTCGAAAGGTCATAATTTACAGTTACGTTGGAAAAATGTTCTTTTTTTTTCATACCATTTCTGCCATGTAGTGCAGCTTTTATACTCTATGCATAGCATGGGTGTAAACGAAATTTGTCACTCCGTACAGATGAAAACTTTCAAGACCCAATTGTTTATATAATTAAAATGAGAACCGCCCTGCATTCAAATCTATAAAAGATTCACTGTGTAAGACCAAGTCCACAAGTCTGGCATTTCAGACTTGTGCCCGAAAGCATAAATAGTAGTCAAGCCTCTAAGGCGGAAGGTTGTAGGCTGAAGCCGTCCGATACTTGTCGCCTTTTTGCAGAACCTTTAAGTATCGGATACGTTTTGATTTCTTATATGATGTGTGAAGGTACAAAGGTGCAATTTCCCGTGTGTGGAAGTTCTTTAATAGTTTGAAGTCACTTCAGCGCAGTTTTGGTGACTTTTTTAACCTTTCCTCATGTAATACTAAGTCCGTCTATCCATTCATTTGAAAAGTTGAGCTATTCACTAAATTTTCGTAGGATTAAAGGTTACCCATTCAGGTGCAAAATAAATTGTTATAGTTCCTGTGAAAGTACGAGGTAGCCATTCAGATACATCGTGTGTGATTACTTTACCTTCAAAATCAATTGTTAATTTTTTACCCTGGAATATTTTTACATGTTTACATTTCAACTTTAGAGAGCTTTACAGCAGCGTTGGTGGGTATTTAAGATTTGGCCATAACTTAGCGTTTTTTTTTAACTTGTGTTTTTTACATCATCCTAAGTAAGCAGTTAAGCAATCAGTAGGTAATAGATGGTCACGCCGGTAGGCAGGCAGACAGGCAAGCTGATATATGTGCTTTTTTAATTGTAAATAAACATAAATTTGAAATACATATACGATGCAAGTGTCTGCTCTCAGATACTAATGTATGATGTACATACATATAATGAAATTTTGAACTTGAGAAAATGCAATTATTTATCTTAAAGTGTGTGTATGTATGTATGTATGTGCGATAATTTATTCGTTTTTATATTTGAACCCATTTCGTTAGAGATTTAACTTAATTTTGTCCAAGTCCAAGACATATCTTAAGAGAAATCTAAAGTATCTAAACGATAACAAAAAGAAGTTATTTCAATATGTAATCCATAAGATATATAAATAAATTAATAAATGATTGTTTATTACATGGAGGGCAGGAAAGTCTGACAACCTAAGCCGGAAAGGCTAAAGACCGTAATTAAAAAACATCTTGTTATAAACAATGCAACAACAAATTGTCAGCTTTCTATTTCAATTCGCCACCATCTGGATATTGTAAACTAATGTTAATTACTAATAACAATCGAAACAATTAAAATTATGAACAAATAAAAATATTATAAACGGCCAATATCGATCAAACAATACCCCCTACGCCACTCAGTTCCGCAATTTCTTTAGATATGTTAGTAAATGCGAATCATTTTCATTCACTTAGTGAAAAATCCTTATATAGGTAGAGAGTTTCTTAAGTCGATCTGGCCTAATAATTAGTTTTAAGGCCAAGCAAAGGATATGTATTAATTTTTTATTACAATTTTTTAAGAATAATGAAGATTTTCTCTACAACGGCTCAATTTGGGTAAAAAATTTTACACTAAAATGGGTTCCAAATATTTCCAATCAGGTCCAAATTTTTTATAAATAATTACTATATTCAATTATGAAGCTTTTCAATAATTCTTCACCAACTTTTGGAAAAAAATGTCAAGAATTGTAAATTTTCGCCATTTACTTTATATTGGGAGAGGTTCTAAAAATGATCCATTGCTTCTTTAAGGCAAAATATCTCTTTATACCTAATTTCGTTGAAATTTCAGTCAAAAAATGTAATCCTTAACTTGTTTATAGCTACATAGAATTCAGACAGAGGGACGGACAATAAAGTGATTCATGATCAATGAGTATAATAAACATCCGCACAAACTTATTATACCCAAGTGTAGTAGGGTATACAAGTTAAAAAAGGAAACTGTTTTTTTTTTCCTTATTCATTAAAAATATATTTTTCATTTACACACACAGTCATTACCATATAAGTTTTCTTTTTAATAACCATGTGGTGTACTAGTATGTCATTTAAATCAAAGTTAGACCACCCATACAGTGGCTGTGAAAGTGGTAGACAAGCAAAAACCTTATACCAAACACGTTCTACATACCTTATGTATCATATCATCTAGACTAAACTGTGACCATAAATATTTGGTAACCGAATGCCTTCAAATATTTTCCTTGTTAACAATGCTTACAAACTTTAACATTCTAATAAACTTTACAAGTAATGATTTGTTGTAGAAAACATTGACAATTTCAATTTGCAGGTTGTACCCAATTAATATATTTGCGCCAAGTGGATATCATATTACGATGACGACAGCGGACCAACCAAGAAACCCATTCTTTAGCATATACTCAGATTTTACAATAAAACATGAAAAGAGAAAAGTGGACAAAAGTTTGATTATGCAAGTACAAACAGTACTTTTATTACCTTCTCTCCAAATTGTAGAGAAGTTTGAACATTTTTCAAGTTGAACAGAATTGTTGTGTTGTGTAGCCGCGGCGCATACAGTTAATTATTTATGTGATCGTTTGTTATGATTTAATTTCAATTATTTTTACTATAAATATGCTATAAATTTATAGAAAATAATTGAACGGTCAATTGCAACTGGCTGCAGGCTGCGTTTTGTTTTTGTATACTTGGATATATTATGAACAAACAATCACTTGCGCATGCAATTTATTGTAATTTAAGTGACAGCCATGAGAGAGTTCATAAAGGGGACGGAAGAAAACATAATATAATAAAGAGGAACGTTGAAATGGAGTAGATAATATTAACAGTTGTCGTTATCTGTTTAGAGATATTTATCAAAAGAAGAAAGAGTTATTATATGTCATTAATAGTTGCAAGTATGATGTCCGGCCTGGTTGTAGACTACGAGAAAGTAACATTTTAATGTTTCAATCGCTTACACATGTAAACTATTTTATATATGTTATCCTCTATAAAATATCAACAGTTTCACTGTATGTGGTATTCAGTATATTAATTAATTTATGTGTAATAAAATGTTGAGGAATATAAACGAGTATTTGTCTTAGGCCAAATTTTACAATCGTATGGGTGTGGCACCCTAACAGTGTATGTTTTACTGTCAAGTTGAATTCTACATCAAGTATGGTTTTTCGTAAATAGTAAGCGAATCTGTAATCTGACCATGCCCATTTCTGATACATTACATATTCAATCGTGTACTCACTTCTACTTCTGAAGGTACATTTCTGTGGCGTAGCACTTGATAGATAATTATTAGTACGTAAGTCAAATTTGAACTCTTTTGTAGCTTATAGATAGATTTTTGTCATTTATGGGCGTGGCACTTGACCGATTTTGCCCAATTTAAAAAGCAATACAACCGAACTAACACTCGATACAAAATTTTAGCTCAATATCTTAAAATTTACGATCATAAGAGTACTAACAATAGACAAACATACTGACGGACATTTCTCTTTTAAGACAGATTTTGATGCCAATCAAGAATATAAATACCTTGCAGAATGTTTGAGGAATAAAAAAAATTTGTTTATATGATGTTTAGGGTATAGAAGCTTAACTAACAGCTAAATTCTTTCGTATAATGAACGATTTATAATTACTTTCTGAATCGACTAAATCAGGTCCGTCTGTCCTTCCATGCAAACTTTTGTGTAGGAACTTTTACTAATCAAATTTTCACAATTATAATAATAAAGAAAATAATTTTTAACAAAAGTAGTTTAAAAATGAGCATTGTAAATTTTGGAACAATCGGACCATTTTCAGGATCCAACAAATAAATGTATTGTGTAGTAAAAATTTTAAATTTTAAAATTTTCTCCTATAAAATGTTACTCGCAAAATAACTTTTTTTATACAATATATAGTAATGGCCCATATTTTGTAGAACGAAGTGGTGTAAGAAATTAATTGATAGGGTTTGAGAGCCTATAACACATTCATTTATCAACATTACAGTCAGGAAATGTTGTGTCAATTATGCTTCAAGCATAGCATACATTGGCCTGGAAAGTGATGAGGGTAATAATTATAAGTCATAACATTATTATGTGTGTGTGTGTGTGTGTGTGTGCGTATATTTAACAAATCGTTAACAAAAATCATATAAACAGTTTTGCATGACACTAAATACGTAATTGGTTAATAAAGAGGAATTTATGTTTTTTGATTGTGTCTTAAAGTCAAATAAACGTACATATATGGTAGCACCAAATAGTGGCCTGAAAACGTCATGATTTTATATAGTCGAACGTTCAAGCCATGTGAAATGGTTTTCTTTAGATATATTTTTGCACATTCATCATATAACACACGTAAGAGTCCGTGCTATGAAATGGCATAAACGTGAAAGTTAATGAGCATTTATGTCGTAAATTCCTTATTAAAAAAAGAAACGCAAGAAAATTTGAAAGGCTTTTGAACCATTTTCAGCGCTCATTCAACAAAGGATGTGTTTGCTTAATTATATAAATTAAATACATAACGTGAAATACAAATAATAAAAATGTTACGTCCATTGTCCATGTTACCGGATATTAATTTTTTTAAATCATAAAAAAAGTTATTCATTATGGCTTTAATGTTACTATTTAGAAAACTTTTATTTTAATTTAGTAAAATAATATGTGCACGCTTTTTCTTAATAAGTTTACGGAAAATTTAGAAATTGTGTTGAAGGGAAGTAATGGAAGGAAGGACATTTTCTCTAAATACTCTGTTGTGTACAATTATTTTGTATCTCTGTGTATAAAATAATTTTGAAAATTGCTTTAAGCCAAATTTTTAATACCTTCTATATCTACACACAAAACAGTGGGCGTGACAGGTATTTAAAATTGCATTACTTATTAACTAACAAATCGGATTCAACGCCAAATACTGTTTTTTTTTTTTTGAAAATTATAAACAAGACTATTACTCGACCCCACCCATTTTTGTCTCATCGATGCATAGACTAACTTTAATGGATTTTTGTGGCTGGTAGATATATTTTTATCAATTGTGGGAGTGGAGAGTGTTGTTCGACTTCGCCCATTTTTGGCACATCGACGCATAGATAATAATAGATAAGTTTGTATGGCAATCTCATTTCCGTAGGTCAATTTTTATGCCTGATACATATATTTTTTGTCAATTGTGGGCGTGCCTCTCAAACGATTTCGGCCAATTTAAAAAGAAACTAAAATTCTCAGGTCAATAAAACAACTTATTTACAACCGTGATCTTTCCACCAACAGACGGACATGACTAAATCAATTCAGATTTTAAGGTTTGTGATGCTTTCTTCTGAATGTTGCAGACGCATTAATATGCTTAGTATACCTCCAAGTGGGTAAGGGTATTAAAACATTTCATTTGTCCATAAATTTATTACGAATCATAAAATTATTTTTATAACTTGTTTCTTTTTTAGCATAAAAAGAATTGTTTCGCAAAAATTACGTTATGACCTAAATATAAAATCAGTACATTTTATAGTTGGGAAGAAATGAGAACAAAAGATTATATTCCGCAGGAATAATAAAAAGTGTACATGTCTTTATAAAAACTTGTTCACACTTTTGTGTTATAATTAAATCTTATATAATTAGAGGTAAGTGTAGCGGTTATTTTTCCATAAATTTACGAAATTCTTCTGGTTTAATACTCCATTAAAGTGAAGAAATGCAAGCACTGGGTTGGTCTAATAATATAAAAACCACATAATTGTTGCTTTTATTCAAATTTAATGAAAATACGGGCTCACACCAACAAGCTTAATTGAAATTAATCATAATTACGTATCAATGTATATAGCGACGAAATAAGAAAAAAATTACTTTCTGACACGCAACACATACACACATTCACACACATATACACATATGTCATGTGTTCAGACCATTTATGTTACGTTAGTTTGCCTCTCATCAAATAAGCGAGAAGACAGTGAGCTAACAATACAAGAATCGCATTAGGAGGATATGATGATTGCAGTATCATCGCACACACATCATTATGAAAATTGTTTGTTGTGTTACTTGCTATGTTTATAACGTCAACGTCTGTCGCTGATATCTTTTTTCTCAAATCATCATCTGTAGGAAATTGTTTAGAAAATGATCTCAGTTTCCATTTTAGTTACAACAACATACAACAACATATATGCAATATATTGCAAGATATTCGTACAGAGCATTATTTTAATAGCATTAAATCTGTATTCTGTTTAAGTGTTAAAGCCTTTACCACCAATACCAACAATCAACTCAATGGGTAACAAAGCATTGTTTGTTGTATTGCCCTAGAGCGGTCGCTGCAATAAACATTTGCATTCGCATTCGCATTTGCTGGCAACATATCAGCCACACACTTGCATTTAAAACCGACACTGTTTGACATTTGTATTGTGTAGGAAAGGAAAAAAAAATTCAATTTGTCAAATTTTTTTCTTTTGCTTTGTTCCACTATACTGCACTTTAAGAAGAGATGTGTTACCGAAATTATATGCAGCTGTGTGAAGATTTCCTTTTATTCAATCCAAATTTAACAAAACAAACAGCAACAACAATAAAACATACAATGTATTGCAATAATTTACAGATGTTTGAAATGCAAGAATTGTTGTTGTTGCTATTATTAATTTATTTTATTTTGCAAAAGGTAAAAATGATAATAATTTTATTTTTTGTTCATTGTCGCTCGTATTGTTGTTGTTGTGGTCAATAAAAGAGTCCATAAATATTTGTTATTCAAATTGTGTCATGAGGTGACGTTGATTTCCGCTCATATTGTGGTCAGTTAAAGGTATCTGCAAGACATAGCCACCCTTCCCATCTAAACCTTGGAGGGGGCATATGTAAAAGTCTGCTCTTCTAACGACTACTATAGTTTATGTTACATACACATTTTATTACATTTGATGAATTTCGTATCAAAAAAGTTTTGATTGCTGGCGGGCTTATCTGCTTTCTGACCTGGACCATATATTGCTTAAATATATCTATTCCAGATTTCTACTTTAGCTTTGTATTTTTCGGAATATGAGAGATTTTTGTCAATTGTGGGTGTGGCAATTGAACTATTGAACAAGATACATAACACTATTTGCACTAAATTTCTCACCAATATTTATAATTAATTCATTCATCTAGAAGCTAAAAATGGGCGGGTTTGACACACCCAAAAACTCTTTAGTGTAGAATTTGCCCACTGTTGATACATAGATGTGATGGGATATTGGCCTAAGTTAAATTTAGTTTTATTAATTATTTTTATGAAAAATATTTCTTGCTTTCATGCAATGACAGGCACACTTAAGGTGGTACATGCATATGTACATAACAAAATTTGTACTATCAACGCTTTTACAATATAACAATAACAGCATTGTGTTCGCTTTTGTATGACTTTGTAAAACAACAAATATGAAAGAAAAGAAAAAAATACAATACAATACCTTTCAGCTATTCCGTTGTTATCTGCTAACAATTAATTACCTATCTTAACATGAGTTCAAGAACACCTAATAAATAAAAAAACAAATAATTATGTACATATAACAACAACAACAACAGCAATGTAACTATCGTGTATACGTTATTGTGTGCAACGTTGCATTAAGATGATCAACCTTAAAGAGTGCTGCGCTGTTAAATTAACTGCAATATCTAATTAAGAATCTTACGTATAAGTCGAGAATCTTTTTATTCATGGCAAACCAACCACTGAGGCATTCACGGAAACGTGATCTCCACAATCTTGTATATAATAAATGTTAAGAAAGTAGATGGAAAATAAATTTCATGGGTATTTGATTCGGCATAGTATGTGCATATGTATGTTATTTGAAAAGAGAGAAGAAGAAGATGAAGAATTTTCTACTTAATCTTTTCTTTTCTTTGTTTCTATTTTCAGGGTGTTGAGACCTCCAGGTGGCGGTACCAGTGACATTTTCGGCAGTGATATGCCTCAAACACCACGCGCTCTCGTTAAAAATCACATGCAATCAAGCATATTTTCCACAGAGAAAGATCATGTCAAAAATAGCGGTAAGAGTGAAATGACTACTCAAAATTTTTTTTGCACAATTTTTTTTTTTTTTTCTTTATCAAATCATATTTACCCTACATACACACAGCAGCATTTACAGTATCTTTTGTTAAGGCTAAGCTTTCAGCTTCTTTTGTCCTTGTTTTTAAATGCTTTTTATTTCTTTTTTCATTAAATACACATTTTTGTAAATTCTTGTACAACATCCAGTTATTTTATTTTCATCATTTTTATACCCTACACCACTTGCCAAATGCCACACCCACCTTCAAATATACCAATTCAGAATCAAAGTCTAAGATTTAATCATGTCCGTCTGTCTGTCCATGTAAATGTGTAAGCAAGATACAGGTTGTATTTTTAAAAGTTATTTCTATGAAATTTGGTACAAGAACATGTATTGACCTAAAGAACCCTTCTCCATATAATGTCCCATTATGAAGCTAAAATTTGCCATTCCTAAAATTTTTTGATAAAATTTGGCGAAGAATAGTTCAATGATTTAGTAACGGGCCATTTTTAGTTTTCCTTTCCAAATAATTATATTTCATGCTGTGACCACACGTTTACTGACACAACTCAACTTATTGTAGCATAATTTGTGAAACTAAGTGGTATAGGGTAATAAAGGTTGGTCTTGACCAACCATAACTATTTCACTTCAAACACTACCATGTAGTTATAAAGTCGATGTGATACTTTTTTGTTTATGAAAGAAATAATTCAGTTAATGAATTGCTTTCTTTTTCTCTTTCTTTCTTTTTTTGTAAAATACATGTAAAATATTCAAATCTTTGCAGTGCGTCAAGGAGCTCACAGATTCTATTTCATTGGTATTGTTGCAAATAAATATATATAATTTTTTAGTTCATTTTTTTAAAACTTTTTTTTAATGTTTTTTTTATTTTTTTATTTTTTTATTTTGTAATTTGTGTATTTTATAATTTTGAATTTTTTTACAATAAATGTTTTTAAAACCTTCCATCTCAGTTTTGATAGGATATTAATTTACAGCTTGTGTCTCTATGAGAAACAACATCATAATTATTATATTTTTAATGTAAACGACAGAAAAATCCAACAAAAAAGTTGCAAACAAGACAAAATCGAATTAGATAAACATGTAATCTTTCCGTCAAACATAATATAATAAAATAAAACTTTAGAAGGGGCTTGCATCTCTAGTGAAACCGTTTAAGCTAAGCTATCAAGAACCAGAATCTGCAATTCTACTAATTACTTATTTATTCCGAAACGTTCATAACCTTTGAACCGAAAAAATGTATTCAAATACAAATAGTTCAATAACTTAATAGCGCAAAGCATTTTCAAAGATTACCAAAAATGGACGACTTTAAATACGCGGAATCCGCTGTTAATGTTGTCATATTATCATGCGATGTAATCAGGTACCGTTCACGCCCACATTTTGATTATAAACGTGTACGAAGTTTTTTAAGTTTTGTTTTATTTTGCAATTATTGTAGATATTGCAAGAAATTTATTTTTAAACCAAATATAATCATTATTGAAAACATTGCTTTTTGGAAAACCTTCCCATACAAAATCCTATTATATGAAGAAAATCCTCAATTTTTATTATATTTTTAACAATAGTTCTTCAATTTTTAATAAAAAGGAAAAAACTCTGCTTTATTATTATTTATCACATTATAGTTGTAAAGCTGGAACTCGGGGGGGGGGGGGGGGTGTAAAATATTAAATGGGCGGGCAATTTTGTCTTAGCACTTAATCATTAGATAAAACATTCCTTAAAGATGGAGGGCATCGAAAAATTCGGCTTGAACCGAGTGTAGTTCATGTACATTCCTGTTGTTGCTAAGTACCTTTTATATGCACCAAAAATTATCAAAAGATTTAGGTTTTCAAAATGCTTGCCACACCCACTATCACTTTGCCTTTTGTTTTATCTATCAACTCACAAAAAATATCCGCGAGCACTGCACAGTATTCTAAATATGCGCTAATTTTAACACAAATCGCATTCAATACTTTCAACTTCTGGCAACATTTAAATTTATGCTACAAACAAATTGTTGTTATCTTAATGAAAAATGATATATAGTTACGTGCGAGTAAGTATTTAAAAAAAAAAAAAAAAAATTACACTAATAAACTGTAATTTAAATTTCAATTGAAAGGCGAACCTTTGCAAATTATATGATGATTACCCAGGGAAGTGAAAGAATGAGAAATCAAAATAAAACACAAATCTCCACCTAAAATATTGTATACCAGTTGACTATTATTTGTTAAGCAAAGAAGAAAAAAAAAATTTAAAAATAAAAGAAAAGACAGTGATCTTCACTGTGGCAGTAGAGTTTACTCTTTTGAGGCAAATTTCGCTCCCGTTAACGTCAAATGCGCAATTGTGTTAACATAATATTTATGCAGAATTTGTTACGGATTCAACCCAACACAAATTTGAGAGATTAGCAACACCAAACTACCACGGCCAGATAGTCAAACATTGATAGGTCAGACAGTCTATCTGTTTTCATTTTCTTTTCTTTTTTCGTTGTTGTTGTGTGCATTGCTTTCTATCACGTTCATTTGTTCAATCTTTGCCACTCTATGAATAATATGTGTTGGAGGGAAATGTTTTTTTTTTTTTCTTTTTTTAATAGCCATCCAAATACTTGTGTGTTTGGGTGTTAATGTTCACTTTAACTCCAACTCCTCTGCTTCATTTTTAGTCAATTGTTACCAACTTTATGTGGATTAGCTTGACTGTAGCCTATAAAGACACAAATGCACACGAGGGTGGATACGGCTATCATTCGTATATATTGCAGCTTAAATACCGAATGTTGATTTCATTTATCGATAGGTTATAGCCAAGCACTTTTTTATTACCATCGATTGTTAGCTGATTGCCTAAAGGAAATGTAATTATGTGTACAAGAGTGCACACATACACATAATCTTTTATATTTAAATTTAAACGTTAGCAATACACGTAACGTGGTGTACTTTTGAAAATTTGTGTTAAAAATAAAACGAGGAAAAAAAACTAAATTTGGTTTAAGCCAAATGTTAAGTATTCTTCACCGCCACCAATCATAATAGGAGTGGCATGCATAACATACAAATAATAAGAAATACGCCCATTTTTGTCATTACGATGGAAGAGGTAAATGCACTGAATTTTTACTAAGTAGCTCGATTTTTGTATGTAATAGATAGATTTCTGTCAATTACGGGCGTGGCTCTCAACTTTTGTTTGCACAAAATTTCAACTCGATATCTCAGAATTAACGACCGTGAGAGTGCCAACAGCTGACGGACACACGGACATTTTTTGTAAAGTCTTTGATGTCACCTTGTGGGTTTTGCAATTTGTGCACTCCCACCACTAAGGGGGAGGGTACAGAAATTATTCCATTTACATACATATCAGTCTTTGTTAGCTCGCAAGTAGCGTCTCTACTGTACTTTTCAAATTCTCCAACTTTTTGTCAGTCGCCGTCAGTAATTTCCTTTTCCTTTGTTCAATAACCAATAGTTTGAGTTAATTAAAGAAAAAAAAAACGTTTATATGCAATTTTATTAATGTTTAATTACTGTAAATAAATGTCTGTCTAATTCAAACAGTTTTATTATTGTCTCATAATATATAATTTTCACAATTTTAATGACCACAAATCTCTGTTTGAATGATAACCAAATGTTAACAACATTTTTTACACAATACTCAATGTTTTTTATTCATTATTTGTCTTTAATTATTATTTATTAGGTGACCATCCCCGTCGCGCTCAAAAGAATTTGGACTCGTATCAGCGTTTATTTGGTGAGCCCGAACGTCCAATGACTCCTGCCAAAAATCATATGAAAAGCAACATTCCATTTGGCTCGACTACTGCTGAGGCTGCTCAAGCTCTTATCGCTAATGGTAACGGTCACTACAATGGCAAAAGCGGTTCAGTGTCGTCGGCTTCATCATCGGTTTCTTCGTCCACTGAGAATCTTAAAATCAATGGTCACTCAAAAACAGGTATTAACATAAACTTGGTGGAAAAAGAACAAGACTTGCATCAAACGTGTAAATTTTGATCATCAAATCAGTTACGTTTTTAACTTGATCTTAAATATATTTTTATTCAATCAGTACACTTTTCAATTTCTTTTCAATTATTAAAAACAGACAGAATTGTTGTTTAAATATCAAAATAGTTGAAAAAATAAAAAATAGAAAATAAAAAAACAGTGAGCAAAAAGAGACGCAAAACTTATCCTAGAAGGCTTCATCCACTGAAGGTCTCATTTCAAACGTATATTGACCATTTAGATTCGACTTAGTTTTGCTATATATATTTTGAATTAGTCATATTTTTGAATTAAATATTTGAACGCTGCACTTAACAAAAAAAAAATATTACGCAAAATGAGTCGTGAGTAGAGCAATAACCGATATTGTAAAAGAATATTTTCTTTACGATATAATATAAATTCAGAACCTGATGAAATGTGCCCACCTCCCGTGTCCTCATCCACATCGCCACGGACAGAAAAATCGGAAGCTAGCACTATAGAGGTGAACTGTGAGGAGAAAAAAACTTTAGATTCGGCACGTTCGAAAATATCGGAGCGTCCGGATATTGGAGCCGTACACGAAAGTAGTCAAACGCGTCGAGATTCGGGTTGCAATCCAGATAACCCCAATTCATTGACCACCGCTTCGGAAACTCACGGTCGTGAAGAACCATTAGAAGCGTGCGTTGATAAGCCACCTAAGCCTGCTACCCCGCGCAATCCCATTACCGGTTTAGGTCTAGGCAATGATGGTGTGGGTGGCTTGAAACCTAAGAAACCAAAAAGCCGTCGAGGTGATAAAAACTACTTTAAATATTGTCGTTAATGTACCATCAAAATGACGAGGCTTCCGTTTTTTATATGCACATACAATGAACTTGAAAGATATTTGTCGTAATGGTTCTTCCAATCTTATTGATTATCTGATTCCATATTAGCTTTAGAAATAAATTTGAGAATTGAAAGCTCTTTTTATGGTATATTGTGTTAATTCTTTTCAGATGGTAATCCAGTGACTGGCGAGGGTTACAAAACAAATGATTTTAATAACCATACACCCAGCATGAATGGTGCCAATCAGATTATCAATAAAAACCGCATTCCACCTGGCGGTTACTCTTCGGGTTTATGGTAAATCCCTATTTTTTTTTTGGCTACAAAGACTCTTCATCTAAACGAAATCAAAAAGCAGAGTAACACGAAGAAGAACAATTACAAGAAAGATCATCTACGAGTGGAGACAACTAACGAAATATGATGATGATGTTGAATTATTACACACACACACAAAAGAGACTATGCAAGCAACCACATTTATTACTAATATTAAAAAATATTAATATAAAAACTAGTATTTATAGGGAAACTCTTGACAGAAAATTCATTATAAAAGTTAAGGCACAAACCGTCACAAAACCAATCAATCAATCAATTTTTTGATTTCCAAAACGAACAAACAAACGCAAATTCTCATCTTTTTCTTACATAACATCTCAACAACAACAACTCTTTCCACTCATTTGTACTATCACAACTCTCTCAGTTCATCAATATTGAACGCCCTTAATAATGTAACAACTAAAAAGAAATTCTATTCACATTTTTGTAAAAAAATTATAATAAAAAAAAAAACACAAAAAAATCAATCTTGAATGATTCTATATACAAGCAATGTATATTTGTGCCTAACGGTAATCATTACAATATATAAAGGTGCTGCAAAATATAAAATAAATATTGGACACATATGCTCTAATAACGGAAATTGAATTGCAAACCAAATTGGCGGGCTTGACGCATTTTAAAAACAATCAAATAACAAAAACTTTTTAAAGTTTTTTAACATCATTTAACTCAAGTACTAAGCTCTAAAGTACAACATGGTATTAACAGAAGAGTTTTGCTTTTATTATTTAATCTAAGTACATATGTACGTACATGCATACATAATGCTTATTGCATCCATCTAATTTCCTTCGTTCAACCCACACAACATCATTAATAAATCACGTTATTGTCACATCTGTCGACCCAAATCAGCATAATTATATATAATAATCATTAAAGTCCATGTACTGAAATTAAATATAATTTTCATTCATGCATTCATATTTTCATATTGTATTATTTAACTTTAACTTTAATTTCATGAGAACATTTTTTATAATCATTCATTATATTGAAAAAATCATTTTATATATCTTATATTGTAATCGCAAATCATGCAAACATACATATTTACATTTATATATATATTTACCCTACAATTTTTATGTGCATCCATTCACACATATACGTTTTATAAATCACTCTCGTACATAAGTTTCTATACTTTTAAAAAAATATTCGTTTTCTACGCTAAGTTGTTCTTTAAGATATTTCTGCTCACAATAACTCTCATCAACATCATTACCATCATCTTTGGTAACAAAGCGAATATATTTATATATATATTATATATATATAAATAAATAAATAAATAAATAAATAAAACATAATCAAAAACACGTGCATCTTTTATTTTCACATTATAGAGATTCATAAGTGTGTAAAAGGTGAAGCATAACAGTACTGTAACATATATAGGAATATTACCTTCACAAGTATGACGAATTTTTTAAACAATAATCAAGTTGTGTTTATCTAATTTCCTATAATAAAGAAGAAAAAAAAAAAACGTAGAAAAGACCTCTTGTGTTTCTTTTAATTGCTATAATTATACCAACTCTATGTAAGTACGTATTAATTAATTAAAATGACACACAAACCGGGAAATTCAACTTGTGGTTATTATGAGTCTCATTTTATAATACTACGTTTTCTATTATATAAAGAAGGGATCATGTAAAGTATTTATTATATATTTATTTTTGATCAACATCATCTCATAGTCGCTTAAAGCATATCGAAGGCATTCTTTACCTGGGGAAACTCCAGAAAATACTTAAGGATACATTACTTGTATAAGTAAAATGCAATAATTTGTATAAAAACATTATTTCATATAACATAGTAGCTATAAATATATAATAATAAAACAGAAACTAAACCCAAAACTAAATTCGAACTCGTTTAGCTTAGTTTCGATTTAATTTCCATTTATATTGAGGAAGTTTAGCTGTAGGCTTAAAAGCATTCAATAGGATTCACTAAGTTGTCTTTGGTACGTGCTGAAAATGTGCTAATACCTAATACGGGCGCTCTACAGGTGCATTAAAATATTAACAAATTAACAAAAGCCAAATCAACAACGCCTTTATAAATCATTTATTTTATTTATCTACGTTTTCATTATTGGCGCAATGTTCAACACTATTGTTCTTGGATTGAGTTTTAGCCTCGTTTAAAGATGACTCCAATTCTATAGTCACTGGCCCATCATTTTGTATATGAACTTGCATATACGCGCCAAATTTGCCATCTATAAGGAATGAAAAGTATTATCATTTATAATATAAATTCACTATTTAATATATTTAACCTTTAACTTTGCCAGCATCGTATTGTTTTGCTAAACAAGTAAGAAAACTTTGATAAAGCTGTTGAGCCTGTTCGCCTTGCATTGCTAAATGGAAATCTGGCTTATTGCCCTTTAAACGATGATACAAAGTAAATTGTGAGACACATAATATTTCTAAATGTTCATCCTTAACACTTTTCTGCCAACGTTTACCGGATTGATCTTCAAATAGGCGCAGACCCAATAGTTTACGTGATCTAGAAATATACATAAAAAATATGTCATTTACTTAAAAATTTATAAAAAATTAAAGAAAATAATTCAAACTTACAAATATTCAACATCTTTATCGGTATCTGTATGGGTAATGCCCACCAGAACACACAAACCACGTCCTATACAACTGATCAATTCATCATCCACTATGGAAAAGCTTTTAAAAATGTATTATCACGTAGTTACAAAATGAAATTTTTAATTAAATACCAGTTACTTTGGCGCTGATTACACGCTGTACTATTGCTTTCATCACTTTTGTAATCCTTTGTAAAATTTATTCTTTGAAATAAATGAAATTAGAAATTGTAGTAATCAATTTGTGTTTTGTACATGCAGCTGATTAGGTTAGAAATATTCAAGTTGGCAATTCCGCGATTTTACCATTCATGTAATACCATTCGTCTCTAATGAATACTAATAAAATTTCAAATAGTAGGAATGATTTAATACGAGTTAAAACGAAAAGAAAATTAGATTGAAAGAACCCAAGTTCCCTATGGGAAAAAATATAAAAAACCTTATTTATTCGCCCAATTAAACTCGAGTATAGAATTTCAGAAAATTTTCTTTTATTAGAAAACTCCTTTAAATTGTCGCCGGAGGTTTCTCTAAATGTTCGGGTAGTTCTTGTATTTCTGTTTTTTTAGCAATTAAAGCGACACCTTCCGGTAAATTACGTTCAATATATTCCAAAAAGGTATCTAAGGTAGAGCCGGTTAACTTGTGGAAAATCATGTAACGAATATAGGTCCGTATCTCATATTGAACTCGATGTTTTTTGTAAATATGTACACATTTTAATAATGTTTGGCGGTCTTTAATAGATTTACGTTCAGCCCAGCTAGAAAGCACAAAATGTTATAATAAAATTAACTGGAATTTCGTATTTTGTAATCTTACCATTTTCCGACTTCTATATCCAAATGACCAGCGGCTGTGGTAGCAAACCAGGAATAACTTTTCAACACTGCTGGATCTATACCTCTTAGTTCAACCTCCAATTTACTATAGAGTTTGTCATATTCCACTGATACATCCGGTGCCTCCGCTAAATTGCTTTTAGTTGTATTAACCGAAGCTTGTGCAGCAAATCTTCGTAGAAATGTTAAGTTTAGACCACATTGGGATTTTATTGAATGTCTTATAGCCTGAAGAATTCAATAAATAGGTAAATTTAATGCGCAAGTAACAAGTAAGGAAAACTTACTGAAATCATTGTTATTGATTGTTTTATTATTAACGAAAATTGCTTAAAATTATTATGCAAGCAAAACAGCTGATCGCTTACAATAGACATAATGGAGAATAATATAAAATAGAGCCGAATTTTACACAGGAAGAAAAATACCGCTATTAATGTAATATTTTTGTTATGTCTAAAGAATTTTTCTTCATTATTTGTAAATGTTTTCTTGGTGTTTTCGTTTCTAGATAAATAGCAAACATAAATTTCTCCAGCACGTGCGTTTATTTTAAACCCTTATTGTATTATTTAAAAATATATTTTCTATAAAATATACCATTATGGAGCATCAAGGTATTACATAGTATTTAAAGTAAATAAATTATAATATTTTAACTAAGTACGAATAGATAAAGTTGGCATTCCCGATGCTCTTACTTACGATGAAGATTCCGATGATATTAATACCGATTCAGAAGAAGAATCTATAAATGAGGAAGAGCAAACCACATGCTTATTTTGCAAAGAAGTATTACGGAATGTAGACGAAGCAATAAAACATGTTGAAAATGACCATAATATAAAATTCTCAAAGCTAAAGAGTAAATTCCAAATGGATCAATATTCATTTATAAAATTGATAAATTGCATACGTCATGAACACATTACTGCAGACGCACTGTACCAAGCGCAAGAGCCCTTTTGGCTGGAGGAAAAGTACTTGAAAGCGAAAGATTATGAACCGTGGTTAACTTATGGTATCATTTGATAATAATTTAATTTAATTTATTCATTATAAAAGAGTTCTTGTAGATTATGAATGTATAGAAACACCGAACATTAATGGTGCTGACAAGGACATCAATGGTGATTTAAGAGCGTTAGTGGCCGCTTTAAAACAACAAATCACAAATCAAAATGATCAATTGGAGGAAGCCGCTCACAATATGGCGGTAATGCGGAAAACTTTTCAACGCATTATAGAAAAAGACGATTCACAGACTACATTGACATGCTCAGCCGACAATTTACCCCTTAAGCATGATGAAGGTTATTTTGAGAATTATAATCATTTTGGTATACATCACGAAATGCTGACAGTAAGTTAATGGTATAAAAACACCATTTTGTTAAAAAGCAAACTATTATCTAATAATAGGATACAGTGCGCACCTCAAGTTATAGAGATGCTTTTTTAAAAAATCAAGAATTCGTTCAAGGCAAAGATGTGTTGGATGTGGGTTGTGGCACTGGTATTTTATCCATGTTTGCCTCTCTGGCAGGTGCTAAAAAAGTTATTGGTATTGACAACTCCAACATTGTGCACCGGGCAATGAGTATTGTTCAGTAGGTTTCATGTATAAATTTGTATTGTAGTTTTGCCTCAATCTAAATTTTGTCTGTTCTCTTAAATAGGAAAAATAACATAGCCAATGTCAGTTTGGTGAAGGGACGCCTGGAAGATATGGTTTTGCCACAAGAAAAATTCGACATCATAGTGTCTGAATGGATGGGCTACTTTTTACTTTTCGAAGGTATGCTGGACAGTATAATATATGCTAGGGATCATCATTTAAAAGCTGGTGGCATTCTGTTACCCAATCGTTGCACCATGAGTATAGTAGGCTATGGCGACGATGACCTATTCAAGCAGCATATTACTTTTTGGAACAATGTTTATGGTTGGAATATGTCGACTATGCGCGAAGAAGTACTGCATGAACCTCTAATTGATGTAACATCGCCCGAACATATCCTTACGGAAGCCAATTGTATATCAGATCTAGATTTACATAAAGTGGATCTAAACTATTCTAATTTCAAGCATAATTTTGAGCTTTCATGCATCAAGGATGCGACTCTGTCGTCTTTTGTGGGTTATTTTGATGTTTACTTTGATTTACCTCAACCTATAATGTTCAGCACATCACCGAAATGCAAGCCTACACACTGGAAGCAAGTGGTATTTTTCTTGGAAGATGTACGGCTGGTAAAAAAAGGTGATGTAATAAGGGGCAGTATTCAATGTAACCGCAGCACAAAGTGTACGCGCTCTTTGAACATTATTTTAAACGTATTTGATAAGCATTATACTTACTATTTGGATTAATAAGAAAAAAGAAAGAGAAGCGTTTTTTTTTGTTAATAAAAAAATTTTAAGGAGCTCTATGAAAAGCATAACTTAATGTGTATGACAATGAAGATTAAAAATTATATTCATTTTACTGTAAATTGAAGTGTGCCTAAGCCGTAGTAACCTCTACCTCTGAAGCGGGTATGTCGGGTTCCTCGTCGTTATAGACATTCTCGGCCATTTGCCACACTTGCATAATATTATCCTCAGACACTGAGCAAATAATCCATGGTTCATTGGGATTCCAAGAGAAATCTGATATTTTTGCGGTATGGCCGCCATGTATGAACAATAATTCCGGTGGACCGTCTTCAGCATCCTCTGGACTTTGCTCTTCACCTATTTTGGACAGATCCCACACGTGAAGGCGTCGATCCGTTCCCGAGGAAGCTAATATTGTTTCATTATGGGGTGACCATTGCACCTGGAAAATTTCGTCCTTGTGAGATTCGAACGAATGCAACTTAAGTTTTAAATTACGTAAATCCCACAAGGCCACAGTTTTGTCAGCCGAACCAGTGGCCAATATAAATTCGGAATAGGGATTGAAGCTGAGACAGTTAACCTCAGCGGTGTGCGCGTCGACAGTGTGAGAAGGCTTGGATGTGTTGTTGTTGCGGGTATCCCAAATCATTAATTTTTGATCATCTGCAACAGAGCCAAACAAAGATTCATGCAACAAGTGCCAAGCGACATCTTCAACTACAGCGGTATGACCAGTAAATATATTCTTGGCATCGATAACGCGATGCTCCTTAGGTGTAGCATTAATATCCCACAAGCATATGGTGTGATCATCAGATGCAGACAATAAATATCCATTTAAATTAGGATTCCACGACAAGCCGTAACCCTCTTTTTGATGACCACGCAAGCGTAAATCGGGTTGACACTCTCCCGACGGTTCTGGCTTGCTCGGATGCTTGGTGTAGTCAAAAACCAATACATCACTAGAAGGTGTTTTGGTAGCTATTACACAAGCATTCTGAGGCATGTATCGAGCTCGATTCACTTCACCCTCATGATTTATCTTGATTTCAATCTCAATTTTGCCACACATGGAACCAAATCCACCAAATTCACCCTTCTCGTTGTCATAATGAGAGCCATCGAAATGGGCATCCTCGCTGGGCAATTGAACACTTGCGATTAGTAAGTGGTTTTGTTCGTCAGAGGTGTGAGTGCCCAATATCAACCGATGTATGGAATAATCTTTGCCCTCTTGCTTAGTAACATCCGGCAACCACTGAGCCGTTAACGATGGCCATTCCAAAGCATGGGTCATAACCAAATCATAGAGAAACGGTGTATTCTTTTTCCAAATTTTATATTCTTCGTTAATGACACGCTCCTCAACGGCATCATCGAACGATTCCGCTATTAACACAAAAAAAAATTGAACATCTTATTAATTGATTAAATAAATGTACAACACTTGCCATTATCACTGCGATCTACCATAATTTAAAGAAATAAACTACTTTTAAATAATTATTAATCAATTTCAAACTATTTGTTTCCAACAAATTTACGCAACGCTACAGCAATGAATGTCTAAAACGAAATGCAAGCAGTGACTGAAACACATAGCGCGTATTTGCATTGTGCATAGCAGCGCACAATTGTCAAACTCGAATATGGTAGTTGATAGAAATAATATGTTGACGTTTAGAACTTTAAAACTGTTATTGAACTGGTGTCAGCTCTGTGTGTGGTGACTTTGAACATGCGTTTGATTTATAAATAGTTGTGAAAATTGTTTTTTAAAAAAATATTATATTGCATAAAAGGAAATGAACCAATTAAATGGAATATGTTTTATTTATTTATTTAGTTGTTTTTTATGCAATCAAAGAATTTTAAATCATCGAATTAAGTTCAATGAATATAATAAAATCGAATTTTAGAATAGAAGTGA
This sequence comes from Crataerina pallida, assembly GCA_949710015.1. Lineage (NCBI taxonomy): Eukaryota > Metazoa > Arthropoda > Insecta > Diptera > Hippoboscidae > Crataerina > Crataerina pallida. The sequence goes on along the minus strand of OX453290.1, from coordinate 30,630,412 downwards.
AACTGTAATGACTGAATCATACCCCATGATTGAAATTAAGACTAATACTCTAAATATGTATCTGTGAAGTACACAAAGAATATATTCGGGCACCGTTTAAACAACAATAAGGAGCTCAACGCCTAGTACAGTGATGGAGTGGTGGTACCAAAAGTATAAAATCTCAGGAGGTATTGTGCACAGTTGTAAAAATTGTTAAGTACGTTATATTTCATATATCATTTTTCTTTAGTGGTAATGATTCATTAAGAGTGGATAACAAAATATTTTATGTAAGTAATTATAACAACAAAACCGTTATATCTTAATTTGTTTATATATATATACATTATTGTATAAATAATCATTTACGTGTAAACGCTATTTAACAGTTTCCAATTAAATAGTAATTAAGAATGAACTTTGTTTTCGTAGAGATATCCCAAAATCTCTCATTTGATTGGTTGTTGTTTTTCTTTTTTTTTTTTTGTTTAATTTCTTGAGTCATTTTATCTGCCAAACTGAGATAGCTCAACCGAAACAATTGAATATTGTTTTAAAAGGCAAGATTAAAAACTCACTTTAAAAATTGATTATTCAGTTGTATACTCAGCAGCAGACGCTTTACACTATAAACGGTTTTTCTTTCTAACTTATTAATTTAAAACATATTTTTAAATATTATTCACTATTATTAATCAAACTAAAGTAAGTGATTTGTTAAATACTAGTTAGTTAACAATTACACAGAACTAGAGTGCGTATGCAAAATAAGTCAAAAAATGTTCAGCAATATTTATACAAATGCGTTCATATGTACAACAGTACTTTGGAAAATTATCATCTTCGCGTGTGCAATGGGAATATTTGTACACAAATATGTAAAAATCTTTATTTACATAAGTAACCTGTTTTATTCATTAACAAGAGAAGCAAAGAAATGAATTTCAAAATATTCGCATTTTATTTCAAGGTTATGAACAAAAGAACTCGGGGGGGGGAATTTTTTTTTGTTTTGTTTTTTTAGTTTACAACAAATACATTGAAAAGGTCAAAATTGATAACTTTTAAAAAATTTATGTGTGTCAAGTATAATTATAAATAAAGAGGTAATAATAATAACTATATGTACATATGTGGAGATTTCAATTGACCAAGAAATTATTTAGAAAAAATTTAATTTTACTCCCTTTATATGATAGTATGGGAAGTATCGAAAATGATGCTCTGCTCAAAAATTTTTAATAAAATACACCTTGAATTTAAATTAAAACAAAATAATGAAAAAGTTAGGATTATTATACCTATAACCCTATGTATAGAACGGCATATATCACTTTGTCAAAACGTTTGACACACTTAGGAGTAGACACTATTCAGCGTACAGCTCGACATACAAACTGAGATATAAACTATTAAGGGATAAAATCATGTACCTGCCATGTCCACTGTTTGTAGATATAGATGCATTTAAGATTTAACTCAAGACAAATTTAATTTTCTCAATTATTGTTATTGTTGTACTTTGTCGTAGATGTTATCAATAACTTCTCGAGGTTCGCTTATCGTATATCTCTTAGTCTTGGTTTATATATATTCTTCACATCAACAAGAACCATCGGCTGTAACTACCAATAATCCAACAATACGCACTCGCGGCTTTGCTGATATTGTTCAACCTGTAGAAAATGTCTCAAATACTCAAAATGATTTTCAGTCAATATCTGGTCGTTCACAGTGCAATTGTGTACCCTATCATTTGTGTGATCCCACAACGGGAAATGTAGACGCAGAAGAGGAAACTTTTGATGGTTTTGGTTTAATTGATTTGCGTTTCGGCGAGAATGAGAATAACGCTCCCGCTTGTCCGCACTTTTTGGATGTGTGCTGTGAAGGGGAGAAAGTTCAAAATAGGAGCTTAACACCGGTACCGCAGGATGAAAGACCGTATCGTCCGCAAGGTTGTGGAATACGTAACGTGGGCGGTATTGATTTTAATTTAACTGGGGCCAATAACAATGAAGCGGGCTTTGGTGAATTTCCTTGGACTGTGGCCCTGCTGCTGGCCAGTAATTCTTCATATTTTTGCACTGGCTCCTTGATACACCCTCAAGTGGTGCTCACTGCTGTGCATTGCATAAATCAACCGCCCAATAATAATTTCATTGTACGAGCGGGAGAATGGGACACACAGACCACCAAGGAACGTCTTCCGTTTGTTGAACGTGGAGTGAAGCAAATAATTTTACATCCTCAGTTTAATCATAGGAACGCGGCTTATGATTTTGCGTTAGTTGTATTGGAAGAACCATACACACTATGTGACCATATAAACGTGGTGTGTTTACCTCCACAAAATGTTGCACCCGCTGCCCAAACCGTCTGCTTTTCTACAGGCTGGGGTAAATTGGCGTTTGGTGCTGAGAACCGTTTCAGTGCCATCATGAAGCGTGTTCCTCTGCCAATTGTGGAGAGAAGCACTTGTCAGAAGCAGCTTCGTGCCACACGTTTAGGGCCGCGATTTGCTTTACATCGCTCTTTCATTTGTGCGGGTGGTCAACGAGACGTGGACACATGTAAAGGGGATGGTGGTGCCCCCTTAGTTTGCCCCATCGGCATACCGTCCGATCAGCGTTACGAACAGAGCGGTATCGTAGCCTGGGGTATTGGATGCAATGATGAGATTCCCGCTGCTTATGCTGATGTTAGTTTGGTGCGCAACTGGATTGATGAACAAATGTTGGCCAACGGTTTCGACACCTCTTCATATTCAACAAATATTTAATTAATTAGAGTAGCGTGTAAGTGATAAGTAAGTTTGAAATAACCAAAAATTAGTTATCCCAACAAATGACAGATGATTACTACTTCACATGAATTTCATACCAAATATTTTAAAGTCATTGCCCCCAATGCTTTACATTAAAACCAGTACGATTTTATTAGTCGCGATATTGTCATTTTACTTTTGCATAACGCTAGAAAAGTAATCCAATAATAAACATTTCTTAAATAATTAAATTTACAGTTATTATTAATCGACTTTTAAATGATAGTCAAAGCTTTGCTCTTTTCCCTCCTTGCTGAAGATGCGCACATAAGCCCGTTGAAAGCCAAATGTTAGCATGGCTAAATAGGGAAAGTAGTACATGATTTGTTCGTTCATCCATATGCGGAAGTTCAAGTACAAACGCACTATGGTGTACTTGTGCAGATAGGTTATTATAAATAAACTATAAAACACTATAAAGCGGTCCCACCAACTTAAGTCTTTGTAGAAGCGATGTTGATTTGGATCCAGGGTTGTACCGGGTGCATTATCAAAATCAAAATATTCGTAACCTTTAATCCAAGCCAACCGTTTGGTAAAGTAAATATATGAACCATAGGTTAGGGTGGTGTTATAGGGCCATAAGCCGCCTATCAAAGCTTTGGCTAAATTTTCGAATTCTGCGGTAGTACTCTCTAAAGCGGGCACATATATGCGACGTCGCACTATATCCAATCTCAATTTCGTTACAGCCCACTCCTCTCCACAAATATTGTACTCATCCTTTATGCCCAGAAGATAACCCAACACTCTCCACATATGAGAGGTCGCTTCTAAGAAGTCATTATCGTACAATTGTATGCGATGAGCACCCAGTGTTATGAAACCAATAAAGCCGAATTGCGTTAAAGCCAAGTCTTTTTGCGTTATTTGGCCAGCACCCTTTCTGGCACAACCACGGCTGGACAGGGCGTGAGCCTTACGAACAGCTCGCAAACTAATCCAAAATTTAGAAGATCTCCTGGCTGGTTCATATTTATACCAAGCATTAGTATGCATTATGGTGCGTACATACCGTCGATATGCGGTGGCATTGGTAGATGATTGTCGTGTACAAGTCAGCACCTTCAAAATAGATGGTATAGCGAAGACAGCAACCAAACCAGCCAACATGCCACAGTGTAGGACAAAACGATATTTGTCCATGTAGCTCTGACCACTAGCGGATGAAACGAAAACATATATAAAATTGAGTGAAAATGTTAGGGTCGATCAAGCCGATCCCACCCACCTTTCTTTCAATTGTACAGCAATTCACATAACAAGTTGTTTGGTAGGATCAGTAAACGCTAGCCATTGTCATAACGTCATATAAAAGTCATTTTGTGAAAAATTTTTATGGACAGAAAGGATTCTCCGAACTGTCCGATCCAGTTTAACATTAGATCCTAAATTTTAGGCTAAGAGAGAGAGAATTTAACAATCTGCGTTCAAAAAATATTAAAAATTTACATCGTTTTAGAACAAAAAGTTAGTTGAGAATCGATCCATTAACTTTTCTTTTCCAACTTTTGATCAATTTCGAATTTTCTTTATATAAAAAGGCTCAAGACATCATGTGGGGAGAGATTCTTTTAAATGAATCCATTTTAATGGAGTTCGCCCTTGAGATTGTGTCAAGTTTCTAAAAAATATCTTAAAATTGTGGAAAATTTTCATAAACAGATTGGTTAGATGGGTTCAAATAGATTCTAAAAAGATCGGTATAATAAAAAAATGTTTAGCTGCAACTTAATGCACTGCTAGTGTAGGGTATAAAAAATCAACATCACGTCATAACTGATCTTTGGTACTTTGAAAAAAACTGTTCGAAAATTATAAGTAGCTGACTGTTTTGTAAGAGGACTTTATCCACTGTAGCGTTTCCATGCTTTTGATTGCAGTTGTTTTTTTATTATTTATAGTGCATGCATTTTTTATTGTATATATTCATTTATAGATGATAACGTAATGGATTATAAATGAATATAAAGAGAGTCAAATAGAGAATATTAGCGAGGCTTCGTTTGCAATATAAATTCAACTAATGAATAAAAATAACGGACACACACTAATTAAGTACTATGTACATAAACGATCTGTACATTAACTGCTATTATTCATTTGTACATATGTAAAGAAAGGTAGGGCGTTGTAGAGAGACTTTATTATCCAACTTACCGCTTGAATAGTTCCTCATCATAATAAGGGGGCATTTCCATTTCATATTGACTATCACCCTCCTGACTGCCATCATTTAGTAAATGCTCCAAATACGTTTCAGCGTCCGCATCTTCTTTAAGCGTTTCCGAATTTGTCTTCATTTTGTTAATATTTGAATTCCGTTTGCACTTGTCACTTCCTAAAATGTTTGAAAAGAAAACAAATCTATCCATATTTTATCGTATACATACATGCAAGTGAAAACGAAACAATTTAAATTAAATAAAATTAAATAAAAAATAAAATAAAAATATTGACAAAACTTTGAAAACAAAACAATGTAATATTGAAATGAGAGATTTGCAATAAAACCGACAGTGACCAACCATGTTATCGCAAAATGTTCATTTACAGATAGAAAGTTTTTAATGGCTACAAAAACGTATAAATGTTAAAACATCTATGCTTAAGTTTGTTGTTACTACACATTTGGATCTCTTTCAAATTATGTAAACAAAGTTTTTTTTGAAAAATGTTGACCCAAATATATCAAATAAATGTTATAAAAATACCTTTAGCATATGCTTTTGCTGTAGGTTTTCACTTTCTTGTTCAACTTTAATTTTTATAGTATTTTATTAAACTGACAAAATCTCACACAACGCACTTTCGTGATACTCAAATAGATACTGCATTAAGTTATTAAAGAAGACTGCTTTTTATGCACATGAAAAGTTATATTAATAGTAATAATAATAACAGATTGTAACTATTTAATGTAAAGTGTAGTTCAAGCAATATTAACAGAACTGTTAGGCTAAAGCTGCATCCTAAAAGTATGCAATAAAATGAAGAATATATTCATATTGCATAAAGCGTTTGTTTACATCATGCAAAAGCACTAATTCATATGCATGCATACATATGTAGTGAAGAGTCTTTATTCAATTTAATTTTGATTTTAATATCTCAGAAACGTGTAAAAAAGCCATATATTAGATACCCATCACCTTGGTGTATAAATGTATAAATTATGGGCGCAGTTATAAATTAACACATTTTTTAATTTAAACTCAACATTATTTATAGAAGAAGGTGTGTGCTATTGCGTTTGAAACAGTAAACTGTGGGCGTGTCATGCTTTTAATAATGGCTTCTACTCATGTTGGTATAATATGCCAACGTTTACGTTTTATTCTGCATCAAGTGCAATTTGTAAAGTAAATTGTGAATATATCTGTTATACAACCACGCCCATTTTTAGCATATTGATCGATTTTCTAATTATATATATGTGCACTGTATATATACCATATATGCTCATATTTGTGGCCTATAGACAGATTTTCGCCGAGTGTGGGCGTGCCCAATTGACCGATTTTGTCAAATCTTAAAGAATTAAAAAGTTTCAATTTTGTACATACCTTGAAAATAGAAGATATCGTATATGATATGATAATGCCTATAAATTTACAAAAATCCTTTTTGGTGAAAAATTTATTCTTTAAAGCAAAAATTAAAAATCATAAACTTTATTAATAATTTAAAAAAGTTGTCATTGTATATGCGTGGCTCTTATTATTTGTATTTTATTTCTATTCGAACAAGTCAAAATATTTTAGTCGGCCAAACTCGACCATCAAATAACCTAATAACATAAAATTTGATTTTTTTTTTTTGTAGAAGTTTTATTCATTTACCAAAAATTTTTAAATTGTAATTACTCTGCAACATAACATTCGAATTTGAAACTTTAACAACATCTTAAATAATTTGTGTTGATTTTTCTAGTTATATAGCATTTTGGAACTAGTTTTATTATCGTTTTTTTCTTTTCTTATAAATAAAATGCATACCCGATTAAATACGAGGAGTATTAAGGAGTGCTGCAACTACACTCTGCATTTGTCAACTTTATATCATTGATTATATTATATAATATATATCACTAAGCACAAAATAGAGGACTGCAATGATTCATATATACAATGTAATGAATGGTATGCGTTGGGTATATAATTAATTTAAAATAAATAGAACGCAAAATTGGCAAGATAAAGAACAAAGTAAAATGCACTTAAGATATATTTGGTGTGCTCAATAAATTGCCTATAAAATATAATATATAAATATATAAATTAAATGTCATGTACTGTATAAAAAGGGGAAGTGCGAATAATGTTAAAACATTCAATACTTCCAACTAAATGAATGAGGAAGAACAATGTCACAGTGGGTGCCAAAAATCGTTTCATATATACACATATTAAATGTTTGTAACTTAACAGTCTTATTTATCAAATATAATACAGCGATATATTGCGCTATTAACAAAATTGCTTGAATTCTTGGTAATTTGAAAAAGAAAGAAAATGGTGGCGTAAAAAATATGAGTGTTTGACATTTTATATATTTGTGATATAAGGTACCATAGTTATGTTGTTTATAAGAATTATTTAATTATACCCTCCACCCAGAAGGAGGCGTCAGAGACCCTACAAAGTGTATATATTCTTGATCAGCATCAAAAACTGAGTCGATTTAGATGTGTATGTGCGTGTGTCCGTCTGTTGTTGGCATTCTCACGGGCGTAAAGTTTAAGATATTGAGGTGAAATTTTGTACAGGTACTTTTAGTTTTTGCACGCTATTTAAAATGGAAAAATTGATCAAGAACCACGCCCACAATCGACAAAAATCTTTATATCTGCCATAAAAGTTGACCTATAAACTTGAAATTTGGTTCATATATTTATAGTTATTACATCTATCAATGTGCCAAAAATAAGTGTGGTTGAATAACAGACGCGCCCATTATTTACAAAAAACTGTAGTCCACGTAAAATTCGACTTTCAAGCTGATACGTATTAGAGGGCTTAATCACATACCCTCCACACCCCCTATTGTAGATTTGAAGGGTATATAAGATTTGGTGTAAGCCAAATTTCGTTTTCTTACGTGTTATAGGCCAGTGTAGTGTAATGTATGTAAATGTGTGTTAGATGATTGGTTCGTGTTTTATAGATTTTGTTTTATTTTATATTATATTGTTGTTTTTGTTGTTCGATATGCAGTTGATGGATATGTTTTACAGCATTCTCATTATTAATTAAATACATTTGCGCGAATTATCTAATATTCTTATTTTACATACAATACATCTTAAATCAGATCACTTTTGAAATTGAATTAAATGTAAATTTATAAAATTTATTAACTTTGCTTAACCCTTTAAATACAATATTATTTTTTGCTTAATGCCTTGAATACTTTATTGTTACAATACTAATTGTTTTGTTGTATTTTTATCAACTTCTCTTTCGCTATTTAATATTAATTGAGTCTGTTTTATGGTGTTTGTGTCTATTGTTGCATTATTACTACTTGACGAGCTCTCTCGATTATTATTGTTATTGCTATTATTATTATTATTATTATTTGTTATGAGTTGTGTTTTGATTGGATTTTTAGAATGTTGTGTTACATTCTTAATTTCGGTCATATGAAAACGATTTCTTCGTTGGGTTGTATTACGTACCGAGGTCATCCCATTAAAATGATCCTTATCTAAGGATTGATATGATAATGATGGCCTCACATGATGCTTGTGTGCGTTAGAGTAAAACGAATGGTGAGTATTGTGATGCGGCTGTTTCCACGGCTTACGTCTAATATTTTCTGTGGTATACCAACGATTTCTGCAAATTAAAAAAAAGAACGTATTGCACACTATTTAAATACTTTGTAAACTGTACACGTTACACTCACTGTACTATTTTCTTCTTTTTCGCTAGCATACCATCATAATCCATACGATTCGAAATAAAGTTATTGGTTATAGACACGGACTGTGCATTGTTATTGTAATCTTTAAGATACGAAAAATACGTTTAATTAAGGAAATTATAATAAATGAAATAATCTGCTCACCCTGTTTTCTTTTAGAACCCATTGGTGGTAAGCTAGGCAAACTATTGCCATTGTAAGAAGGAGTGAATGATGATTTTTTCATGGTACAACTCTTGCCTTTACAGCTTTTCAATTGTTTTAGAGCATCGTGCATAAATGCTTTCTCAGCTAAGCTTAAAGAGGAGGCACTGTTCAATGTTTCATAGGGATCTGTAATAAAATGATTTTTTATTGAGTATTTTTTAATTTTTTTTAATTTCCGTCTATTTATTTGTCACCTAGTTTCAAATCGTAATATGTTATTAAACCCGTGGTGAATTCACAATATAAATAATTATGTGTGGTATTTATTGTCCTTAAGCAGGAGTAGGTATTATTGTTGGCATTCATACAAAAACAGAAAGGGGCGTCATGCCATAGAGGCGGTGTACGCCAATGACTACTGTCATGCGAGAAACAGTTCATTTTTTCCGCAAGACAATCTTTTTCTAACCGAGCTTTCTTTATACGCTTTCGTTCTTTTCTACGTTGACGTTCTTGCCTCAATTTGCGACGTTCCTCTCGAGCCAGTTCCTTGGAATCCATAAAACTGGAAATAAAGTCACACTTACAATACAAGACATTTTACAATTCTTTGCATTATAGTACCTTTGGGCTTCATGTTCACAATAACATTCAGCCGGCCCCAAAAATTGTTCTTTCTGCAACGGGAAGTGATCATTTAATAAAGGTCTCTCCGATTCCTTTTCCTCTACCATATTATTATGTGGCCTCTTTGATGTGGTTTCCAAGGTTGTTATATTATAAATAGGGGCGTTAGTGCTGGAGTTTGCTGCAGTGCAAAAAATTCATATGATTTTGAATTTCTATGTAAATTATTTCACCTAACCTTCATTGGTTGCTGACAATAGAAACTTATTAACGGAGCTCGCCTCCGTTTCCTTTATAAGTGACGTTGAATTATCCGCTTTAGAGGTATTTACATTTTTATTAGAAATATTTGGCACTTGTTGGTGATTTTCAGATATTAACTTTTTACTTAATTCAGTTTGTGTTTTCAAGGTGCTTGGCATAGGCGTTGGCGTATTACTTTGTGTTAATTTTTGTCTATGTGGACGGTGGTGATGATAGTAACTCTGATGATGATAATGATGATGATGACGATCTTGTTGTTGATGAGGTGATTGATAATTGTTAACAGAAGAACCCTTTTTGCGTCCTTTCAAATGTGAACCGAAATAATCAGTATTTGTCTGCCCATAAATGTTTGTTTCGGTCGGTGCAGCTAAAAATTCATTATTCCAATGACGACTCTGCTGTTGCTGCAATTTATTGTCTCTCAACTGCTTTTTAATATCCTTCAAGTACGTAATCTTATCCTTTAAAACCCTAATCAACATATCAATTTGATTTCGTGATTTGCGCCAGGTTTTCTCGTCATCATATATTATATCAGAGCAATTAACTCTGCCCGTTTGAGATTCCACATAACACCGCGTTCCCACCCGACCGCCCACTTTAGGAAATTTGCCATCTCTGATAAAGCCAGCCGATGTTAATTTAGTGGTTTCATCGCCGCCATTAGTAAGATGAGAATTTCTATCGTTTTCAACAAATTTTAATTCCAGCGTTTCCAACGTATCTTGTATTTCTTGAATAACTTTGGAGATAGTTTCATTTGAAATTAAATTAACACGATTGTCGGCGGCGCCAATCATGAATGTTGCAGTATTATTGGAGAGACCAGTACGTAGCTCACGTCTATTTCGTGACAAAGTCTTTACACTCCTTAACTGATTTTCCACAGTCTTTAAATTTGTATGTATGTTCAAGAGTTCTGCCATTTCGTGCGACAATTCTGAATGGTAATGTTCATTTTCGTTTATATTTTTTATATGACGTTTATGACGACGGGTCCATTTCGCAAAGTTTTGAGTTCTGAAAATTATTTGTAGCAAAATTATTCTGGCAACAAACTGAAAAAAAAAAAAACATAAACACTTGCCTCTTCCTTATTCTCTGCTGGCTTTTAAAATTACTATCCGTCTTGAGTTTGGTGTAGACTACACCGTCAGGTGTAAAACAGGCACAATTACGTTTTGTCTGAGGGTTTGGTAACTTTGTTATATCATCGAAATGATGCTGTGGAGACAAATGGTTTTAACGGTTGGCATAAGTGACATATTCTTCTTCTTCTTCTTCTTCACTTACATGAAATTTACATTTATGTTTACGCCAACGTCCGTTGTCATTGACACATTTCCACTTCTGTCCGGGGCGACAATTGTGCAATAGGGTGGGATCGGAACATTCCGAATTTAGGCGCATCATTTTTGTTATGTAACGTGCTGATGGTAAATTATTATCAAATTGATCTTGCTGTTCATCATCGTCATCTTCTTCTTCTGTAGGAGCAGTGTCCATGTCTAAGTCTAAATGATCGAGAACGTCGGTAAAAGTATCCAAAGCATCTTCATGTTCGCCTTCAAAGTCTTCTTCAATGTCCTCCTCAATGTCAGTGTCCAATTCTGAAAAGATATGAATAACTTAACTGCTTTTTATGACATTCATTTATTGTAAAATGATTAATTTTTACCTTTACCATCTTCGGAAAATTGATCTTCCTCGCGCGATCCCAAGTCAATGTTGTTGTACGTACTGCTGGTTGCATTATCATTTAATAAATCCTCCACCAACGTACTATTCACCAACTTTTTATTATTTCTTTCCAAATTTAATCTAGCTTTCGATTCGGCTATTTGTTCCGGCGTCTCACGACGTCCCGAACTTTCAATTAAAAACGTATCTGGCCATTGATCGTGTACGTTGCGTTGTTTACTTAATAGCAGCGGTAAAAAACTGCGCCCATCCATGTGAGAAGGCGTGGGCACACCTCCCATATCCAAAAAAGTGGGCGCTAAATCAATATTTAAAACAATTTCTTCTACCCTAAGTTACAAGAGGAAGCATTTTCTAACTATTCGTCTTTATTCAAATTATCAAAATCAATATTTACACTCTTGAGGGTTGGACACCGGGACCTCGTATCAGAAATGGTACTCTAACATCAAATTCGAAAGGAAAGCTTTTACCCTTTATTAAACCGAACTGACCCAAATGATAACCATGATCCGAGGTATAAATTATATAAGTGTTACCCAATTCTCCCAAGACCTTCAACTCATTGTAAACTCGTTCCACAGCCAAGTCTACACTCTGAAGTGTTTGCAAGCGTTTGGTCATTAATAAATCGGTAAAACGCTTGTGAATGGGTTCCATTGGTTGGGTAACTCTTAAAATCCATTGTTTATCGAGATTGGGAGCCAAGTCATAAGATGGCGTGCTACAGATATAAATAAAGTAAAATATTTTTGTGGTGCCAATGGTGCCAAACTCTTACTGATGAGTGGTTACATTGAAAAACAAATGCTGATATTGTGGAGCAGAGTCCTCGGGACCGTGGGGAGCCGGGAAACTCATCGTTAACATTACAGGTTTTCTTTGGTTTTGTTGTTTGGATGCTCTTAGAAATGCTATCGAATCGTTAGCTATTAAATCAGGATAATAATCCTAAATTTTACATATTTGTTCATTAATTTCATTGCTTCCTACTTCGATGTAACACTCAGAAACGTACCTTGTGGTAATCAAAGCCGTGCTTTATTTTCTGGCCATTCATGTTTATGCTGTAGTTGTAGTATTTTGAGTTCATGATGAGGCCACCCCATTCACGCCAACCAGGCGGTATATAGGAACCATTATATTTGTTGAGATACTTGCCAAAATAACCCGTTCGATAACCGGCATTTGACAAATACGTAGCGAATGAACGTGTCTCGTGTGTCGCTTGCCATTGCGGACTAGAGCAATTGTCATTGTTGGTGAATACCATATGATTGTGCACATACATGCCTGTTAGTAGAGAAGAACGGGCCGGGCAGCACATGGGCGTGGTGGTGTAGGCGTGACGAAATTCTGCGCCTCCATCTCGTAAAATTCGCAGAGTTCGAGGCATAAAATTCAAAGATCCCAACTCGACGTCTTGATCATCGGTTAGAATTAATATTATGTTGGGTTTTCGTATCCCATACATACTGGAATCGCGTGATATGCGTCTGTACGCCTGGTTAACGCCAGCGTTACCACGTGATTTCGACAAGTGATGATGAGACCTTTGATGCGAATGTTGCTGTTGACCATTATATCTATATTGTTGCTGTTGATGTAGATTGTGACGTTTATCTTTGTTTGGATGTATTGCGGCAGGCTGTTCTGTTGGTGGTTTCTGCTTCGGGTGATCTCTTATCCCGCGCCCCGATTCATTATATTGTTCTTGATGTTTGGCATTATTGTTTGATTCTTCTTTGGCAGCGGCTGCTTTTTCGAATAGAGAATTAAACGCTACAATAAATATAATGCTAGCAATTAATGCAAGTTTGCCCAGTTTGTGGTGTCGCATGGTGGCTTCGAGGTTCTGTTGCAACCGAAATTATTATCACAGTCAGTAAAAGGACGGGCTATTCAAATGACATTAGTCAACATTTAGCCATTATTTACTAATAATAACCATTAAGAGTTTTTCATAGTCTCTGTATAATCAATTATTTTTAATTAATTTTCGATGCTAAAATGAAAAAAGAAAATTGATACTTAAAGAAATTTTGAATTAATTTAAAACATGTTGTTTTTGACTTGGGCCACAGCACAAGTTCTGTCTGCTAATAATGCTTATGCATTGTGGGCGGACTCTTAATGAAACTTTGGAATGAAAAATCGATTAAAAACGTCCAAGAAATTGTCAAAAATTTGAATGTCTGCATTCAACTCTCAATTAATTGCAATTTAATATTTAAAAAAGTGGATACAAGCTAAATTAATTGTGATTATAATAAAGAACATTCACACATATACATACACATGTGCTAATAGTTGCAAACTTACTACAAACCTTACTAATAATGTTGTTAAATGGATATAAAAAGGGATCAAGTTTTCTTTAACCGGGAGTGATATTCACATAAATTGTATGCTGTGCGGTCAACAATCTACACGCAGTGTACGCACATCACTACATACCATATGCTATGACTCTAATATAGTCGAAAACCAGTTGAACGTGAACCAGACTAGTTATCCTTGCAAAAATCACACGTCATCAAATATATGTACTTTGGATGTATATACATAATACATGTACATGTACTAATAATAAACGTATGAAAAAAAATGTGTATTTTTAGTTGAGGGTTATACTAAGTTTGTCAATCCGTTTGTACATATATTCTTCATCAGCATAAGAAACTGATCTGAACGATATAGACATATATATATCCCTGCGTCTGCTTCCTGTTGGCATTCTCACGGCCGTAAATTTTGAACAGACGTGTTTATTCTTTGCACACAAATAGCTATTTAAAAAAAAGTAAAATCGAAAAAATTTATTTATCTGCCACAAAAATTATGCTATTAAGATGACATTTAGTATACATATTAACAATTAACTTGACCACAGATCTGCCGAAAATGGGCGTGTTTTTAAGTAGATGTAGGGTGAAGAGAAGGATATTAAAGATTTGACCTAAGACAAATTTAGTTTTTTTACTTGTTAACAATTGAATTAAAAGACTTATGCCCCCATTTCCTTAAATATTTTAAGGAAAGAGAAAATTCCGTATTTTAATAGATAATATTGTTGCCATTGTTAATATAATTTCTTCTATCTGAGAGTGAGAACGGTACAGTATCTGCACATGTAGGAGACATCTCCTGTTAAGATCGTACAAAAAACAACAACAACAACTTTCACTCTCATCTGCGCCAAAAACAATTTTTTCTAAAATATTTGCTTCACAGCCATTATTTATGCAACATCTGCAGCATTGTTATCTTTCATTTACTACTTGACAGCACTTCGATACGATATCCAACATTGCAGATGTCATGCTTTCATACTTTGAGAATGGATTTACTAAGTTTGTCATTTCATTTGCAGCATGCAGAACAAGTTTTAGAGTCGCTGTAAAGTATATATGTATGCACCTTAATGAGAATGGAAATTTGACTCGATCTTGTCAATGTTGTTGGTTAGAAAAATTTAAATATTGAGCTTATTTGCTACAAAAATGCTTATTTCATATTAGAAATGGGAAAAATTAAGTACAATACAAAAAAAAAAAAAAAAATTGACAAAAAAAATTTCACAACTGTAGAAATAACGCTACAGAGTGGAAATTTTATATAAATAAATATATAATTATTTATATTTACAGTTTCCATCAATGTGCTGAAAAGAGGTGGGTTCCAATAACATGCTTTGCTGCACTTTGAAATTATATATAACACTTTAGAAGCGGACGTAAAAATGGTGCATTCACATGCATGGCACATCACTGTTTACTCTTGGATATGAAGGGCATCTATAGTAACATCTATCCTTGTAAACATTCGTACAAACTAAAAATACCTTTCAGAGAGTATAACAAGATTTCTTCTAATAAATAATTATATCACATTGTCCGCTTTGCATAACTTTACATGTTATTAGTCCATCGTACAAGCAAACAGTTCATAATATGTGGCGTGAAATATTATAAATTATCGCGATTGTAAGAAAAAATTGTGTTAAGCAATAGTTGACTAAATCATACATTACAGCAGTACAGGTGCAAATTAACCTTTTCATGATTTATGAATGAATTGAATACAGCACTTGGCATTATTTATGAAGTATATACAATAAAATGAAATTGTTAGAATTCCAAGATTCATTTTAAAACTCATTGACCATATTATTGCAAAGCACAAATACTAATACACTCATGCACATACTCTTAAGTGTATGCAGCTTAATTGTGAAATTAATTTTGGAAGATTATCTTCAAAGAAATTATGTGTAGGATGGTGTACATGGTGTTGTGTGGCTTACTTACAAATAATTGCAATCTTTATATACTTTCCGCATAATATAATGAGTATATATGTGTTAAATTTGTTATTCTTTTTGTAACACACAGAATCCTATCATTCTTAATTAGCATTAAAGTTTAAATCGTATTGGTCATGTTAGACCACATTTCCGTGAATTGTTGTAATGATTTTTGAATTCTTCTTGCAAACTACAAAAAAGTTCATTAGCCACGCATACAATTTTAAATAACCTACTTGTAATAAATTTAATTTTTTTACAGTTTTTTTTTCATTTTACACATTTTGTTTTCGACAATTAGCAGAGAAGAGGCGTTTCCTTTGACAGGAAGATGTAGGCTGGCGATGCTTAGATGTGATTGTCCATCCGTTTGTCTTTTTCAATTTATTCATACTGTATGCAATATAATGGTTTAATTATAATATAATCACACTCATACAACCATTTTTGTATAACAGTTCAAGTTATGATTCTTTTATTATTAACGATTCAATTATGAATTCATAACTTTTTATTGCGGCTTTAATGAATCTTATGAACCATTCCTGCTGCTAATATTTTTCACTCACATATATACATATCTATACTCGTATATAGCACAACAGTATATTTATAACACGGTCACTGTAATATACAATATTCTAAGTACTTTGTGATACTTTGGGTATACACTCATATTTACATGTACGTGTTTTCTGCTGTCATGTGTGCACTTGGTTCCTTTTGCATCTGGTTATAATTTTAACACTTGCGCACCACATTTCAATGTAAATTTCATATGATGCTCGACGCAAGTGTGCACACTTTGTACTTTCGTTATGTTGGAACGTTTTAATTGTTCATGCGACATAATACCATTAACATAAATCATATAATGTCGTTGTTTGCTGCTATGCTTATACAGACGTACACTTTATCCTCTTTCATGTGTTTAAGTGATTGTCCACCCACACACACACACAACTGGATATGTTGTCCAATTGAAGACATTCTAAATAAAAAAATCTCAATGTAGTCTGTTTTTACATTCATTATCTTGAGATTAGAAGTGTACACAGTTTTGTGAAAATATTTCACACTTGGTATGGATACCCTACAGATCTGTGTTTATAATTCATAAATGAAAAAATTAACTTATATTATACCGAGCAATTCAGAATCACGTTCTCAATCAATTTAAGTATGTTTGTGTATATGTTGCCTGTCCCTGTGAATATTTGCTCAACTCTTTGGATATGGTTTTTAAGATATTTCATTGAAATTTGGTGCAAATGGCGAAAATGGCTTAATTTGGTGAAAATGGCTTAATTTGGATCATTTTTAGGATCTTTTCTCATGTAACCCTCTGAAGTCTTTATATAATGAAAAATCCCAATTCTTAATATTTATACCCAACATCAATTGTGGCAAAGGGTATAAAAATGCGGATGATGACACATAAGCAGCAAGTGTCACTATCACCTTCAAGGATACCGATCGATTTAAAATCAAAATCTGAATGAATTTTGAACCATATTCGTCTGTACATCCGTCCGTCTGTCAATGTAAATTTGTAGGCAAGTTACAGGTCGCATTTATTGGGATATGGGACATGCGATAAAATTTGGACATGAATTGACCCGTAGAGGAACCCTATTGAAAATTAACCGTAACAGACCAAATTTAGAACTCCTCTTCATATAAGATTCAATTATAATGGCAGTCTTTATATGGAAAAAAACGCAATACTTAATATTTTTTGTCAAAATCTGGTGAAAAATAGTTAATTAGTTTAATATTTGATTGTTTCAATTTTGAACCCGATTGGAATATTTTTAGAAGAACCCTTTTCAACATAATGTTTTGTTCACGAAGTGTCTTATATAACAATGCTACACATTATCTCATACTCTAAAACATATTTTAGCATAATTTATGATAATAACTGGTACAGGATATTAAAAAGTCGGATATAACTGACCATAACATTTTTACTTCTTTTAAATAGCATTGAAAACTGAGCCACTTAGTGGTAAATATTCTCCTGGCAAAAATTTACTTGTCTTGGAGGGCAATATTAATTGATAATAGAAAGTTGAAAAACGGCAAAAATTATTTGCTTAATTGGAGTTCTTTGCACTCATTACAACGCTATTCATTTTAACATTGTGACTAATTTTTCATTATATTAGCTATTACTTAAATAGCAATTTTTGATTAATTGTTTAAGAGCAAAGCATACAAGTTTCCTTGCTATTAATTATTATAGCATGTAGATAAATCAGGAATTAGTAAATTAATCAATGTTGTTGTAATTGCAATTTCTCTCAGAGGTTTTAATAAATTCAACATTAGCATTATCCTGAACGTGATTAGACTGGTGACTAGAACGTGATTATTCATTTATATTACAATCCACAGTAAAATACTATAGACAGCACCACCACCATATGTTTATGTATAATTATCTATGAGTCTATGAGAGTTGTTCAACTGATAACAGGTCGTAATTTATACACCCAACATTGCTGTCGCTACTAATTGAAATTTAATATAATTTAATTAACCAACAAAATCTGTGTCACACTAAACAAATTACTGTAATGACAAGCTTTTTCAACAAACCCGAAGGTAATATATTTAGCCGTTGACTAAATCATAGTTTAGGTGAACAATTCACTGGAAGCGGTTATAATTTACACACAGATTCACACAGACACTAACCTTTTTATGAGTATATCATCAGCATTGTGACTCTAACTGAAGTGATGACTAAGATAATTATGTACGAATAAATGGGTAAACTTTATGTAAATTATTTAACTTGAACAGAATGTTTTGATACCTTTTATTGTATAAAAGAAATATTTCATTTTAAGAAAAACAGCCCAATTATGATGATGAATCATAGTTGAGGTAACTTTTATTAAGTTTTTGTCATTTCAAATGGGAACACTGCCTGCCTAGAACTAGAATTGTGTAAAAGTAGAGGGTATTTTAAATTTGGCTCAGGCCAAATACAGTTTTAAGCTTATTTTAGAAATGATTACTTCACTCTTTTTTTACTCACATTGTCTTTCTGCACATTTAGGCAAGTAGGTATGTGTAGTAGTAGACTGTGCATATATACAGTCAAATTATTATCTCTGTTTCATGTTTATATACAGAAACTGTACGGTATTCTTCAAATAACAAACAAGGTACAAAAGGTAACGTTAGGTGTCTTGAAATCTTTTCTTACACTTTTTTTAAATTTCATTTCTATATATAAGCAAAAAATATCTCTCACTCTCTTCGTTACCGAGGCAATGCATTAAATGTACATATTATATTTACTTGCAAAAATTAATCATAATAAACTTAATGAAAAGAATGCTGAGTTATGCACAACACGTTTTTGATATGATTTTAATTTTGAACATACGTATAATATACTTTTGGATAATAATAAGTAATTATAATCCTATTTTACCGTTTTTTATTATATGAATGATTGTTTATTTATATTAACTGCTTTTACTTTATAATAATAAATAACAAGTAGCAAAACTAAATTTGGCTTAAATACCCTTCGCATCAATATACAAACGGCGGGAATTTGATTACGCTCTCTTGTAAGTGTATCAGCTTGCAAGTTAAGCAAGTTGAATTTTTGTAAATTGTGGGCGTATCTGTTATCCCACCACGCCCATTTTTGCCACAGTGACGAAAAGGATAATTATAAATATACATACCAAACTTCAACGTAATACATCCAATGTAAACGAATGCATTGCAGTTGGTAAGTGTGCTCGTACACATAATGGGTGTTTACACTAAACGAAATAACATTTGCTATAAACAAAGAAAATGGAAATAAATAATAAACGCCGTACTAAGTGCTGACCTAGAAATTTGATGACTTTCAAAATTGACATTAGAAGATAAACAAATACAAATGTTATTGTCCGTCTTGAGAAATTTGCCTAAAGCAACGTAATTTAATTTTCTTTCAAAGGTACAGGTAAAGAATTTTACGTATTTTACATGAATAATGGAAATTTTAGCAAGGATTTATATTTGAGGTGTTGAAAAATATATCGCTATTCCACTGAGACCGTTGCCGAAATAGCTCAGTTGGGAGAGCGTTAGACTGAAGATCTAAAGGTCCCCGGTTCAATCCCGGGTTTCGGCATTGCCCAGGCTTTTTTATTTAAAAATTATGCATCTATTATAACTATTATAATATTAACTTTCGAAAGACTTTTATAAATATGTTTGTGTTTCCGTGGTGTAGTGGTCACATCCGCCTAACACGCGGAAGGCCCCCGGTTCGATCCCGGGCGGAAACAGTTGCTTTTATTATTTCTTTTTTACTTAATTATTTTAAATTCTATTTTTAGAAAATTTGTGTTTAAATTAAAATTTTTTAAATCTCTTTGATTCATTCGAATCGAATACAAAGCGCCATCTATTAAGTTTCCGTGGTGTAGTGGTTATCACATCCGCCTAACACGCGGAAGGCCCCCGGTTCGATCCCGGGCGGAAACAGTTATTTTTTATGATATTTTGTCAACATTTTCACCATAAATATTTTGCCTGCTAGTCTCATTTTTTATTTGACAGACGTACGGACAAAATATACATCACTTTACTTTAGCATATATTCCTGCATTTCAATAATGTAATATAATAATTACAAAATATGGTGAAATGTTTGTTATTAAATATCTAAAAACTAAACTTTTATTTATTGTTGTTTGTTACAAGAATTGCAAATATTTATCATGCATGCATTATTCGTTATTGCCTCCATCAAGTTATTTGAGTAACAATGTTGTTGTGCTTTAAATACCACAAGTCATACACCAAAGACATATTGCTATGTGCAAATACTAAATTCCATTTAGACTTTGACTTTTATATAAATTGTCAATAAATATTGAATTTCGGCAACACAATCATTTCTCACAAATGCCATAATATTGAATATGAACTAACGTCACATGTATTTTTTTATTAAATATTGTACATCTACATACATATTTTATATACGAGTATTTGTAATACACACGTGTAGGCAGATGAAATATTAATTCATTAAAAATTTATATTATATGACAATCAAATTTTTTATACCTTACATGAAATTGAATTTTGAAATATAAAAACGACAAACCCAATTTTACTTATAGCGATCGATTCAAAATCGAAATGTTAAGGGTTTTAACCATGTCCGTCTGTCTCTCCGTCCATGTATTTCATGTACAGGTTGAAATTTTTGACATTTTTTGACGAAATTTGGCACAGAAATGTGTTTTGCGTCAAAGGCGGTTATTATTATATATATATATACTATCATATATATTTCATATACCTACTCCGCCTACCATTGTAGATGTGAAGGATACTGTTATAAAATTTGGCCCTAAGACAAACCAAGTAGAACTGATTATAGCATGCTCACTGTATTTATTTGTTTATAAGCTTTTAACGATAATGCTTATGTTATAACATCTGTATACTAATTAGATTTTGAAAGTGTGTTTATATATCCTTAACCTTAACAGTAAGAATCTTGTGTGTTACTTTTGTTATTTCTTTTGTAACACTCCAAAGAAAGCTGTTGGCATTCTTTTATAACTCTTATAAAATGTGAATAATATTTTTTCTTCTCTTTGTTTGTTCAATATTTCAGGTGAATTTTCAACAAAATTAACGAATCATGAATCACGAATATTTAAAATTTTCTACAACCACCCCCCCTTAACTTTATTGGTATACATTTATATTGTTATAAAGTTTGTATTATTTAGAAAGCTCTCACGAAACGCACAATTGTTAAGCATTTCTATTAAGTAGTTCGGTATGGTAAGTTAGTACTTATAGACTTATCTAAAAGTTATTCAATAGAAATAATTTAATAAAATGGGAGAAAATGTTATAGCTAGGTCAAAACCGACTATTTAATACCCTACAATATTTAGCTCCATACGTTATGTCGCAATTAGTTTAGTTGTTACAGTAAACGCGGGGGACTAAGACATATATGGAAATATGTTCCGATTAGATTCAAATGTGGCACCAATTATTGAGCTATTTAATTGTTCTTTACCATATTTTTTTTTTAATATTTGCCATATTCTTGACTTTCATTATAGGCGGAGTTTATATATGGGAGAGGGTTCTAAAAATGATCCGATTCGGTCCAATTCGGACCAATGCAAATCTCCGTACCAAATTTCATCAAAATATGTTAAAAAATGCACTCAAATTGGCATGGACGGACATCCACACAAACTCTATATTTTAATATATGTTCAATTTGCCACAAGTAGCGCAATGTACCAATACAATCGCAATACCTCTTCATGTATAAAATATTTGCAAATTTATTTCAACGCTTAATGGAATGCTTGCAAGTTAATAAAATAATATTTTCAAACTGTAAACAGCTTCTATAAATAAATGTGTAATCAAAATACTTTCTGTTTGCGCAATAAATTACTTGCAATAATCATAAGGTTTAAATGTTTTGAAATTTACATGTGTACAAATTAAAAAATTACTAAATAATTAATTAGTTATTAAATGCTTGCCGTAATGTACAACAAAAAATGCAAATGTATGCTATTTAAAGCTGCTGACATGTGTTTAAATACTATAGGCGTCATTGCAAACATGTCACGCTGTTGTCCAGCATAAACTACCGCTGAAATTGCCTTTGGTATGAAATGATAAAATCTAAGCATAATATCGTGATTACATCTAATTCACACTTATGCACATTAAAAAGTTAATATAGTTTAACAAATAGTATCGGTATGCGCGCGTGTGTGTATTAAACATTATATACGGGCAACTTGCACTGCGACTTATCAATGCCAGACCACTTGTATATGTTAGTTAAGCGAATGGAATGGTTGTATGCATGTTGAGCAGCAACTACCCACACACCACATCGGCAACATAAATAAGTTTTTCTCATAGCACTACACGCTATGACGCTTTATCTCTAAATCTTCAGATTTCTTAACAAAAAATTTATATCTAGCGTAAGGATGAAGTATTTAAATTATGAACTTTGGTAAAAGTCAAGTTGATTCAACTATAATTTATATTATCACATGCTACATACACACACATATATATATTTTAGTTATGACTGTGCTACTACCACGCTACAAATATTTCAGCGAGAATGAAAATATTTCGTTTTATTTTTATAGCCTTCTAAAACCTAGGCACCAGGGACCTCACAAAGTATTTTACATACTTACTTACTTACTTACATACATTACATACTGTCTGCCTATTATTTGCACTCTCGCTGTCGCATTTATTGACATTTTCTGAGACTTGAAACATTTTTCATTACTGTGTGTGTACGTAGGAAATTATACGAAGTCGGGAAAACGCCACGCCCTTAATAGAAAAACAAAACTTCAATATAAAATAAAAATAAAGCTTCAAAAATATAATTTGGCACAACCATTGTCCTGAATAGAGAATATACTATGATTGTTATTCTGTTTGCAACAGAAGGAAGCATCAAAAATACAGTACACACATTCTTGATCAGCATCTAGACATGATCGTCCCTGTTCGTTGGTTTGTCTGTTGTTAACATTCTTATTGTCGTAAATTTTGAGATGTTGAGCTGAAATTTTCTGCAGATTGTTTCTGTTTTCTAACAGCCACGCCCACAATCAACAAGAATCGATATATCTACACCAAAACTTAACCCATAAAGTTGACATGTGGTACACATTTTTATAATGACATCATCCATGGACGGATGATACGTCCACAATTTTCCAAAAACTTTTTTTTTTTTGCCGAATCCAACGCAAAATTTGATATATAAACTAAACTAAAGGCGTAATTAAGTATATGCCACGCCCAATTCTTGTCTGCACAAGAAGGTGGATTTAATTTAAGCCAAATTACGTTTTCTTTACTTATTTTCAGATATAATATAACGGTTGCAAGTAACATTATATGTGGGGAAGTTAATTTGAATTGTTTGTACGCATACATACGTACACAATACATTAATGTACGCATTTGCATGCAGTGAAGCGTTTAATGAACAATCTTAAGTTGCTATCACTGCAATGTAAATTGTGTATAAATTTGTACAATTGTGTTTGTGAGTTGAATAACGGTAGATGTACACGTACACAGAGAAAAAAGCCACACTGCAACATTTTATGTACGTACTTTACAATAATGCATATAGTATGGGTACATAATGAACTGACAAATACAAAGTAAAACCCATCTAGAGTATTGAAATGGAATATACTGACGAGTAACGTTGGTAATGAGATAGTATAAGAAGCGTACATAATAAGTCCTAGGGAATACTTTTGGATCTGTCCAAATTGTTCGTCTTCTTCTTCATTTCTATCATTGTTTACTATTTGTGAAAATAAATTATTTTTTTCGCGCATAACTTAAAGATTCGTCATTTCGTTTTTTGCTGACTATATTTTCAACATATATTATGATTAACAAAACATAAAACGTTTGATGTGTTTTATGATTTGAAAAAGTCAAGGGTGTCCTTATGCGTTAAGCTCTTTTTTATACCCTGCATCAATTGTGGCAAAGAGTACATTAAGTTTATGCATATGTTGGTAATTCTTAAACGGTAAATTCCACACCTACCTTCAATTATACTGATCGATTTAGAAATAAAATCTGAATTGATTTACAATAATTATGTCCGCCTGTTTGTCCATGTCAATTTTTACTCAAGCTACTGGTCGCTTGAGTATATTTTTCGACATATTTCGATGAAATTTGGTACAAGGACTTCTCTTGGCTCAAAAAGGAATCTTATTGAAAATTGATCAAATCGAACATCCCATATAAGTTCTAATATAATGAAAATCTTTCTACGGGAAAAGACAAAATTTCGCGAAGAATAATTAATTATCTTTATAATTGGCTGGGCCAAATTTGGACTTGATCGAAACATTTTTAGAACCCCTTTCCATATAACTTTAAATGGTCGGGCTTGACCGACTATAACATTTTCATTTGCTTTTAACTCAAATAAATAAGTAATTAAACAAAACATATGCAGAGAAAACATTCAATTTTATTTAAGTTAATGTCATTTTCTGTCTTTATTATAGTAATTTACTGCAAGACACGCATGAGTCTCTTAATACAAAATGTTTTTGCTGTAAATGTCACATTTTAAATTCAAATGAATGCCACACTGTCACAGCCGTATTATAGTCCCACAGTCAAATGTATTGCTATGACTCTCTCCAATAACTTCAACTCACCATTATATATATTTATATAGTTTGCATTTTGTCTCTTTGTCTGTTTCAGTGGTGCCTGTAATAAAAGTTTTTATTTATTGTTGGCATGTGTCACATGCGAATGTTTTGAATTTAGGCCCTTTGACATATATTACATACATACAAATTTGCACGAGTTTTATTATTATGCATATCGACCATCGTAATGATTATGGGGGTATATTGGTTTTGTTCAAATATTCGTAAATAGCAGAAGGGGGCGAGACGAGTGCATATGAAAAACTTTCGCTTTGATGATTTCCCCACTTCTGTGGAAATGTTTATTCGCTGCTCCAGTTGTAGCAAAGGATATATTAAGCTTGTAACTCCTAAAGGATTAACCTTCAGACACCTTCAATGAAATGATCGATTCAGAATCAAAAAAAGAATCTATTTAATCATGTCCGTCTGTGTGTCCAATTCTTAATATTATATTTGGACAAAATTTTGTAAAAAATATAAAAAATAGCTAATAGTCGAGTATCCTTTAAATTATTATCAGAATTTCTGTTTATCCAACGTTTGTTTTAAGAGGCGGTTTTTTATCAGCAGACCCTTTAGTAAAATACTAACTTTTAAAGCATAATTCCAAGGCTACGCGTTAATAAGTGCTGAAAGACCAATTGGCAAATAGCCAACAGTATACAGTATATCATATGCCTACATAAAAAATTATGCTATTTTTAAAAAGACTTGATACAGATCAATTTAATGCATGAACAATTACGTAAATGTTTTTTAATGCAAAATGCATTTAATCATAAAAATTTTCTAATATAGGTTGATAGCCGCAAATCTACTTAAGAATTGATAAAAACTTAAATCAATAATTGTACAAGATATATCCCTAACAACTCGCATCCTGTGACTTTTACTACAATTAATTAATATTTAAAGACTTAGTTAAGTTAAGACTTAATTAAATTAATTCGTATTTTGATACTGTTTGCTATTTCATTTGCAACCTCTAAAAAGAGGCGTTAGAGGCAGATGTATATATATAAAAATGTTTGATTACGATCTGAGTCGATTTAGACGATATGTCTGTACGTCTGTCTGTTGTTGGCACTCTCACAGTCATTTGAGCTGAAATTTTTCACAGACACATCCATTTTTTGCACGCAGATCGGTTAAAACTTTAACCTTGCTCTTAAGCCGACACCTGCCACACCCTTATTTTATAGGTGTGCAGAATAAACAAGATTTAAAGCCAAATTTAGATATTTGTTTAAAAATATAAATTATAATACTTTTAACTATGCATTTGGTTTGGTGCCTAAGGTTGGTCAATACGGCAACATTATTTCCAATTTAGTACAGCCTCTAATTGAAAACAAAGTGACATCTGCTTCAGCACTGCTTGAAAACTTCCAACTGTTAAAGTGAAATTTTTACAAAGGATACTCAGCAACATACAGCTGTTGACACTATAAACAATTAATTGTTTGAGTCATTAGGTGGTAAAGATAAAATGTTGTGCGGATTTTTTTTTATTCTCATAATAAACATTCCTTTATAAAATTTCACTTCCTCTCCTTCCCAATCATAGCTGAAATCGTCTTCAATTGAAATCTTCCTTCTTCAATTTTATGTGAAAACAAACTCTGTAGAGAAAATCCTTTTAAAAGCTATATACGTGTAATACTTTTTCATAACTAACAACTGCAAAACAACAAACCCACGCAAAAATTGTTTACATAACCGTTTCAACAGCGAAATTTGTATAGTTGGGCTGTGAATGCATGGTTTTCGGTTTTGCGATTATGTGTTGAGACAGGATACAGAGTTTACCGTTCATCCTAATTGAGTTATACTAGTACAATGTGCACTTATTTTGAAGTAAATATTTTTATACCCTTCTTTACCTTAGTGATGAGGAGATACTAAGTTTGGTATTCCGCTTGCAACATCCAATACGAGATCAGAGACCATAAAAAGTATATATATTTTTGATCAGCATCAAATATCAAATTGAAGTAACATGCCACATCGATAACAATCTCTACATATCACTCTATGCATATGAAAGTGGAGGGTATTTATTATTTGGCCTGAGCCAAATTTATCGTTCTTTAATATTTTCGTTTTATGTGGATAACGTTAAGGATGCTATATAATGGAAAATCTGATTTTGCGGTCATGTTTGCTCGAAGTACTACTATATATATACAAGTCTATTAAAGAATAGAAATAAATACAAGTAAATAGGTCACGCCCGAACACTATTTAAATTCTTAAATTATGCTACAATTCCTTTATGTTTACTCCGTGAACTATTATTATATGGGGTGGGATTCTAAAAATGGTTCAATCCGGCCCATTTTCTTTAGACATGTCCTTGTACCAAATTTCAATGAAATATCTCAAAAAATGCGATCGGCGCACATATTTACATAGATGGACAGATGGACATAATTAAATTGATACAAATTTTGATTCTGAATTGATCGGTTCAAGATGAGTGTGACATTTGCCATTTAGGAATTACAAAAATATGCAAAAACTTAATATACCCTTTGACACGAATGGTGCAGGGCGTAATAAAATGTGATTTCTCACATACAATACATAGAAAAAATTCCCATAAAAAACTTTTATCTTATGAAGCTTATATAAAATTTCACAATTTATGGAATGTCGGCTTTTATAAAAAAAACAGTGATGATACAGTATGTGCTTGATGCCAACAATATCATATTTATGTAGATCCATGTATCTATCTCCGGTAGAAGCCACATGCTTTAAATGTACCCTACAACACGAAGTGATGTTTATAGCTTTAAAGCAGCAAATGCCACACTCACTTTTATGTAAACTTGTAACTATTTAAGTTTAAGCGGTTCTCAATTTTTGATACTTATTAATGTTTGGAGTCGAAAACGGTACTTATTGAAAATCAACCTAATCGAACCATTTTTTTAGGTCCCCTCACCATATAACATTATATTTTAAAGTAAAAATTTATATCATGAAAATTTCCACTTTTTTAATAAAATTTTGTAAAATATTGTAAATTAGTTTAATAATTAATTGTGGTCAGAAAAGGTCTCGACAAGACTATTTTTAGAATTTTTTTTTTTTATACAAAACATTTTCACGAAATGAAATGCGCGTTCTGAAACACTTAGGTAGGTGGACGATAGCCGGATAGAACCGTTCATAATATTTTCACTTATAATTGTACCCATAGTATTGTACAAGTCACATGATGTGACTGGAGTGGCATTAAATTACTTTCCTCCTACTTTATCACTTAAAAACATTTTCATACTTAACAGTTTAGCACTTATGCCGCACATCTACACAAATAAATAGGGCGATTCTTGTAAAAAACAAGCGATATATCAAATTGTTTGATTTATGTTTAAAATGTACGGCTTGGCCCCAAGCGGGTCATTGTTACCACAAATCAATGAAGATTACAATGATGAAACGTACATGTTTACAAATATTTCCGTATGTATGTATTTCTATAGAAGATCACAAACAATTGTTTAAAGAAATGGGCACTGATGTAAAAGCAAGTTGACATGATCATTTTTTATTAGCTAATTATTAACGCTGTCAACGTATGATAGAATAATAAGCATCACGCATTGTTTATTTGTTTAAATACTCGAGTATATTTAAAAACAAAGTTATAGAGAACGTATTATAGGTAGAATAGTGGTCTTGAAATTCACGCTTATAAAGTTTTGTGATTTTTCTGTTCCCATTTCTATGACCTGATGAGAGTGTACCAAGTTTATCATTCCGTTTGCAACACACAGTAGAAGGCTTTAGGGAGCTGTGCGATTTGTGACAATCAACGTGAGTGATAACAGATAATAAAAAATTGTCGTTGACATGCAATCGCCAACATATGTGTATGTCGCACGGTACCCAAGTATTTATATTATTAATAATTTATACCAATTGGGTTCATGTGCGTTTATATTACAATATTTTTTTTCTTTTCTTTTTTTTTTTTTTTTGCTTTTTTTAGTTGGTCGTTTGAGTGAATGTGCACAGATTGTGAAGGTCTTTTACACTATTTTCCATCCTTGATATGCATATACGAGTACATACTATCATCTTTCCCTTTTCATTTCATATCTACATTTTGTCTGTAAATAAATATGCTTGTAGTTGACAAAAAATGCATTCGTGCATAACGCGTTATAGACATTTACAGGCTTTTCACATAAACAATATTACGGATGGAGAGTATTTTCATTAATTTTATTCATTGTCAAAGTTTAATCAAGTGTAGCACTCATCTACATAAATGTATGTAAATGAGTGTATTAAGGGGAAAAAGGGTCAAGTCCACATGGTCTGTTTCGGTGTGATGATTACAATCTATACAAAATTATTGTGAACAGATATGCTTCAGGATGGTTAACAAGAATTTATATTTTTCAGAGAGGCTACTTCTCTAATTCACTGATCATCGATGTATTGCAATTTTTATGACAGTTAAGTTAACGCATTTTTACTTTTATTGCTGCAATAAAAGTAAAAATAAAAATAGTATAAAATGCAATCGTTAAAAATCCACGGTAATTAAATATACCATAAACTATCACTAGCTAGACAGGTACAATTATACGTGCTTGTGTGCAAGAATGTGCCAATAAGGGCTTGTTAATAAAAATGGAAATGAAAATGGAAATTTTTGCCGTAAAGTATATCTTAGTGAATAATGATATTGCATCAATAAACACCTTCCGCTTCGTACCCGTTCTCGTTTCCTATAAATGTGCCATTAAAACCAACAGATTACATATGCATGTAAAGTATGTAAATGAGAAAGAATGTATGCGTGTTGTTGTTATTGTTGTTCTTTGTTATTGTTATAGTTTTGTTTTGTTTTTTTTTTTTTAATCTACGATTACCACATAATGTACGACTTTGTTAGCTGCCTTTTTTTTGTCTTGCTTAAGTTGAACAACAGCAGACAGTTTGACTCATTATGGAATTATGTAAAAATTCTTTATATTTACGGATGCCTCTGCTTTTGTCTGTCTTCCAAACAAAGGCTGTCGGCTGTGAAAAGCTTCTTGTTTTTCTACACATGTATATTCTGTTCTTGTTCTTAGCAAGGACAATTGTTTTGTATGCATATAAACTCGGGCAATGCACCTACAATTACCAACAAAAGTTTTTAGATATATTTCGTATCAAGTTGTGTGCGGCATCAAAATTTTCTCTAACTGTGTAAGCGCAATTCTATCTTTGGATTTTAAATTTCATTCATTTTACATAATACTTGATTTTGTTGGATATTCTTTGGCATAAGTTATGTCTGTCACTGCGCGTATGTGCTTGTGCGTAATGTCCTCATTTTGTGCTGTGCACGTTTGTGTGCGCACAGTGACAATGATGGCTTATGTAGTTGCGGTTAATATTAAAACCTCAAGTGTCAACGAATATGCACTAAATCATATTTAGTGTGTCCTCAAAGAATTCACTTCATTTGCGTGCGTTTCAATTATGAAAATAAACCGCAACATGAAGTGGTTATTAACTATGTATACATACAGTACGCATCTATATGTGTTGATTTCTATTATGTTGTAATGATTTACAATTTGTAATTGTTAAGTACGTAGTTAAGATTTCAAAGAGAAGATTTTTTTAGATCTTAAGTATGGCTTTTATACATATATTTACATTACATTGATCAACGCTTTCTACTCATGAACGCTGCGTTATTTTTCCCAATCAATATAAACATTTGTCCTTATCTAACTCTCAATGAAAAAGATTTCCTTGAAAAATGGTTTATGTAACATTTTCCTTAATCTTAAATTCTTTGTAATGTAAATTGAAGAATATAAAAAATCGAAATGAATAGAGAAAGAGACAGTTGAACTGAAGTGCAATTACGCATTGAGGAGAATGAGTTTTCCAATATCTGTTCCATTCCTCGGTGAACGTATAATGAACGTGTTGTGCATTGCTTTAAATTGTACAGCTTTCGTTCATGCAATTACAAGAACATACATATGTACACACAGCATCTATTTTAGATCCACTTCAGGCCATGCATATATATATATTGTATGTTTTTCACTGCCTCTCATCTGCAGATACGTTTCATTTATTTTGTTGTTGTTGATTTTGTTGTTGTTACTTTTGTTCGTTTTCTTATTGTGTTTGCCTTATTCCTTACCAATAGAGTGATGTTCTCTGTACGTATTTTTGTGTGCAATAGTTTCGTTGTGGGCCAACGTCATGAAATGTTATTGGTGTTGTATTTAGCAAAAAACGATAATGTTGGTACTTATACTATTACATATTGAATGTGTATTTGTTTTAGTTCTTTTTTTTTTTTTTCTTATTTTTTCTGTTATATTATTTTTTTTTTTTTTTACATTGGAAATGCTGTCAGACGGGATTTGCAGCTTTTACTGTTTCTTATTTCTCCTTTTATATAACGCAGAGTACCGGATGATACTACCATTTGTATTTTATAATAAAATCTTGTACACATTCACACACACACAAGTTGTATGTTTAGTTTTTGTGTACTTCAGTTCAATTGTTTTATTACTTTTACTCTGTAATCATCATGATGAAGGTTAATCATCATTAAACAATAGATTCATCTATAAATACTAGACCGCTTTTCTTACTCATACATTTCAGTTGTTGGACATAATTTTTTTTTGTTATTTCATTTACTTTTTAGCTTTAAGGTTTTTGTAAACACTTGAATATTGGAAGAATTCTAGGAATTTAAAATTTTCTTTTAAAACATCACTTTAAAGATCCATTTTATTACTTTTTTTTTCATTCTCAGTCAAGTTATTCTTAACATGACATTTAAAACATATAACAACTTAATTAGTTGTATAAACTTACGCCTAGTACGTGATGTAATTAGCATTCCGTCAGAGATTTTTATCATCTACTCTCTTACTTGTTAATTTAATTACAAGTGTATTTAATTAGTGAGTCCAATCAACATTCTTGGTGCATTCGTTTGGTGGTTAAATAAAAAGAAGACAGTCTCCTTATCGCAAAATATATAATTTCGGGTGTTTTTATTCCTGAAATTAATGTTACAATTTTATCTCATCTCTGAGGTGTGTTCAAAAATAGTAGAATGGTAAATAGGCAGCCACACTAGATTATTTAGTAAGAGTTCTGCTCTTTAAAGATAATTAATGATCGTCATGGAGTCGTGAATAAGTGTTAATTAACTGTAATGTGGTAAACATCATCATAATAGAGCAAGTGCAATATTCCTCAACTATGTTTAAATCGGCACAATTAAAACAGGCTTGCTTATATTTTGTATTAAATATCTACCAGGTGAAATGAAAGATTTTAAAACACAAGAAAATGAAAGTTTGCCTTCATAATATATATTGATGCCGTAGTAGTCAAATATTTCCTAACATTTCCAACTCTGTTCACTTAATTGCGAGAAATAGACTTTTGATATAAAAATAACTTAAACATAGTTCGCGTTTTACATGTTTTTCATTAAAATTGTGCACTTTTTACTTAATGTAGTTTTGCGTGAGAAAATGGAAATGTCAGTCATTTTTTAATACACTTGTATACAAAAATCGTTTACTATATAAATAACATGAATATTACGTTAATAGTAAAAGAAGACATTGTTTTGAAAGCGTGCTTCGACCATGTACATCATAAATATATTTTATATATTATAAATGTATTTTAGAGGATGTGCACTCTTTAAGTAAGTTGCTACTTGTTTTGGAATTTAATTTCCTCCACGCTATTATATCATAAACTTCGTGTGTAACGATGCTATTATTTTAAAAAAATATATGGTAAGGAAAAATCAAAGAAATTGGTTACAAAGTTTAACATTACTACACTCTCTATGGCAAGTTTTTTAATACAAAAACAAATAAAATTGCTAAGTTTGGCTTGGGCTAAATCCTGCATACATAGCAAAGCCATTGATTTTCAACTTTTTATCTTTTAAACTTTATGAATATAATGTGTAAAAATTGCTTTCAGTTTGTGCTTTGTTTTACCAATTTTGTTCAATTCAATAGCAATAGTAAGTATGGGGTACAGACTCAACAAAGCTGCCAATTTTCTTAATCTTAACTATGGCTAGAAGCGAAACTGATGTTGAAGGGACGCCTTAGGTTCGATACCCGCAAAATGTAAAACTGCCAGAGTGAAACTTTCGTAAAAATAGATGTTTTAAATTAGGATTTTAAGAAGTTAGATCGTTACGGTGATCGCACTTATACAGATTTCTCCACGGGTCTTACAAAAACTAAAAAACTACCTATTAGGCAAAAAAATTTACTTAATCAAGATATATATTGATAACGCTAAAATAGGCATGCCGTGCCCACGGTTTGTAAATAGATATGGAGGGTATTTAAGATTTGCTCTATACTAATTTAAGCTTTCCCAATTTATAAATACGATGATATTGCATATAATGCGTATATTTTTCGTTTTCCCATCATTATACATAGAATGCTTACGTACGTATGAGTATGGGATAGATATTAAAATTTATCTTATAAATTGCCTAACACTTTATTTCATCGTAAACGTCGTCACCATGGAGCACACCTATTAATAAATCATTCAATCTATACACACCTCGAAACAAATAATAAACATTTTTGTCGTTTTTCTAAACACACAAACAATATAAACATAAAATTTTAATCAACAACGGCTAAAATAATATGTACACAGACATATTTTGCTTCCTTCTTTCTGATTTCAATTTTTTTTAGATAGAAAATAAAAAACATTTAATGTTTGGAAATTCAAAAAATTTGTAAAAACTATCTCATCCCTCTATACAATTTAAAATTACTGTATTACTCACGGCAAATACTTGTTGTATTTACGTACTACTAGGTATTAGAATGGTTGGTTAGTTTAAAGAGAGAGCATTGCAGCGGTACTCAGTATACATTCGTTTATAATTTATCAACATTACTGTTATGCTATAAAATATGTGTGTATGTCGTAGGAAAAACGTTTTCCGACCATTACGTTAAATAAATGTTTCTATTTAATTTCCATTAACGCAATAGTCGTTCAAGTTTAATAAGCGTATAAATTAGATTCAAGTATGCTTGAAGATATTCTTCTTGCCCATTATATCCTTTACTCCTCTATTGCATTTAATGAGATGGTTTATATACTCCTCCTTGAGAGTTTCTGTTGCAAATTCTGTGGTTAAGTGTGTAAAACCTTGAATGAAATGCCGCAGCACACCTTCTTATGTTTCTTGCATAAATAATAATAATTATGAATATTATTTGGTTTATTTAATCTTTCTCAATTTCACTCAGGTATAATCCTTGCAATGACATGAATTTTTTTTATGTACTCCGCAATATTAAATATATATTTTTTTTATCTGTATCGAAATTATCAAGTCGCAAAATTCAAATATGAATTCCATACTTTGCAGAAGCGTAGATTTATGGTGCAGTGAAACGTCACGCCTACAATAATATATAAACTTTGACAGAAGTCACTTTTAAAGCCTATTTCGTATTAGTGAGTATTTAACAATACTTAAGATTTGTCTAATTCTGTAAATAATTGTATTAAATTAGAATATTAAACAACAATTCGTATCGGGCGGAAATAAGTAAATTTTTATATATTAATCTTTAATGAAACTGATCGATAAGTTGTACTCACATTTTAAGATGAGTCATTTGCTTTGATCCTTTCAATATATAATACGATTGGGTTACATAGCACTGTGTACATAATTAACAGAAAGTATGTGTTTTTTCTTATTTGCAAAATAATTTTATTTTTATAGCAAAAATAATTGCTAATTGTTTAAACGGTAATTCTTAAGAGAATGTTAACACTGAGTAAATAAAAGTTATGGCGCAAATACACAAACACAAAAACATCAAATATAACGGTGAATATATATAATTTAATAATAATGACATTTGACATTGACGTTTGTTAAAAAGCACTCACACTCACACACACACACACAAAAGTATGTAAACAAAAAACAGACTGAATTAATGAATTGAAAGTCTTTTTATCTTAAGCACTTCTTACGTCGTTTTCAACCTAAAGGAAATATACATAAAATATATGAATACGTATAAGGCGTAAGTTTCCCTCAATTTTAAATCGGTAATTTATACCGGTTATCATTGAGCTGTGCACATGGTATATATATATGTATATCGAACAATAAACTAATAAAGGTAAAGAAAAAGTGCAACCACGAGACGGATATGTATATAAAATATATTGCAAGCAAATAAGAGCACAACTCGCTTTTGTTGGCAATTTAGTTTTTTGTCCCTTTGACACAAAAAAAAAACACACACACACACACATACTTTGAATTATATATTGGGTTATAAAAATTACCAAAAAAATTTTAGAATGCAGCTATTTTTATATTTGACCCGTTATTTTTCATTTACATTTAATAATTTATTTTTATAAAGCTAAATAATTTAAGTTTTACTTTTTTTTAGCTTTTTCACATCACACACTATATCATTCGTAAAACCGCTAAAACTAAAACACATCCACAACAAGTAATAAACTCCATCAGACTAAATTATATTCCACTCGGCAAAGACCGAGGGAGCTGTTTATAGATGATAGTTTTCGTTCAACTGTGAAAAGTGGAAGATATGTTAGTTGGAAATGTACAGAACAGTTTACCGTGAGCGTCCGAAAATCCGTTTCCTTATAGAAACAAAAGCGAGTTAGGAAAATTTTTTACTTTTTTTTCTTTTGGGATGTAAGATGCTGAAAACGTAGCTCTTATATTCAGATTCTTGATGAAGCTTGAAAAAACCGATTCAAGCATTTGGCGAAATTATGAGTTTTGCACTTTATAATCCAGTTTTATTTTACAAAGTTCATTTTTTGAAAAAAAGCGAATTCGATTGAACACTACACAAATCACTCTTTTAATCGTTCATTTCATGTAAACCAATATAAGTATAGTTAAATTTTATTAATATTCATAAGAACAACGACTTTTTATTTTTTTTATTGAATTTTGCTTTGCTTTGTAGCCCAATTTTGTGTTATTCACTTAAACAGGGTTGTTAATTACTTACACAGATATGTCAAAACATGGGGAATACTTTACTTATCGTCTGTTCAATCATCTCTAATTGTGAAAGTATTAATTAAAAATTCAGACTTTAAATTTGAATCCAACCTTGAAATCATCTGGCGGACCAATTTATTACCCTATAATACTTAAGTGCTATCAAATCGCTTTGTTTAATTTCGTAGTTTAAACTTAATCACCTTGTTCGACACGGTAACTAAACCTTAATCCATACCAAAGAGTAAAACACCAAAAAAGAAATATTTTAACTTGTTTTGAGCTCTACTAAAATCCTTCTACACCCTAACATTATATTTGCGATTCTCTGAAGAAAAAGATCCGTTGGCGACATTGTGGCTTCAGAATTCGTCCAATTAAAAAAAAAAAGTTACGGTGCTGCTTTGAAATGGATACGATGGGGAAGCTAAGAGCAATAATAAGACCATAGAGCAAAATCTTTCTACAAAATAATAATATTGGTTGTATGAGTATTATTAAAATGATATTCTTGAAGCTTGCATTAAAGGTTTTTAATGGGTGGTAAATACCGGCTGCGCCGATTCCCGATTTAAAGGACTTTTACGGGCTTCTTCCATTAGACGTTCATAAACACGTCCAACA
The DNA here is from genome assembly GCA_949710015.1 of Crataerina pallida. NCBI lineage: Eukaryota > Metazoa > Arthropoda > Insecta > Diptera > Hippoboscidae > Crataerina > Crataerina pallida. Next base: position 30,593,663 of record OX453290.1, on the reverse strand, counting down.
TAACAGCCCAACATTGAACCTAGTACACAATCGTGAAAATCAAAACCATCGACCACAGCAACAGCATTTCGTCTAAAGCTAAGCAAGGATTGCTCGTAGTGACGCTCCACGATGTTAATTTGATGGTTAGAAATTTTACTAAAACGCAATACATCATCCAGGCTATGAAGAAATATGTCCATAATAAATATATCCAATATTTCTCGAAGAACACTTTTAAGGGAAGCGGAAACTTGTTTGTCTTTTACTGCAAAGCTTATGTAATCAAATACTGTGCAAGCAGTGATAGCTTTTCCATATAATACAGCAGTTTTCAATAACATTAAACGACATCCATTATTAGCTTTAACAGTACTGGGACCATTTAAAATGTGGCCGAGTTCTTGCTGCCTTTCAAATGCATGGCGTGTACAATATTTGGACGCTAGTTCTAGTGTATAAATCAAGCTTTCCGTATCTAAGGTTAATTTGTGTAGTTCGATGTTTAAGAAATAAGCCACGGTTTTGGGTAAATTGTCATTTTCAAGTGACTGCTTATAACATTTTAACAAAAATCGTCCCGTTTGCAGCAACAGTACGGTGTTCTCTCCTTCATAAGTACAGGCAGCTGTAGCTGTGCCATATTAGAAAAATTGGAAGAGGCTATATAGCCATGACCACCACAAGCTTTACGTAATATTTCTACACCTTACGCATAAAATTGTTGATGTAACATGGTGCTGGTAGGTTGCGTATCTTGAAAATCTGCATCGGCAAAGAAGTTCTTTTCTAAAGAATGACGTTGCTCCAATTTGTCGCTGTCACTCGCCCACCAAATAGCAAAATCTTATGTTGTAATGGTAGCATTTGACCCCTCTTGCTTCAGGTTAGTGTTCTCAGACATCTTATTGTACTCGCTGCCACAGTTTTAGTAAATCTTTTATTTTTACAACACTTTCGCTCTGTTACGATTTCAAAGGCAAACGAGTTTTGCATGCAACGACCGATTATAGTAAAATATCATTTTATCAACAAGCGACGCTCTCTTGTATATGCAACCTAGTGCAGTTTTATTGATAAAAAGTTGTTTTTCGTCCAAGTTGAATATCGATTTACCCTACATATCGGTGATTTTTTTACTTAAAATTTTTTTCTGGATCAACCATAATTTCGTCTCCATTCAAATGTTCCAAATGGAATGAAAAATGAATAAATTTTCCATATTCCCACACAATATAACGCTTCTTTTTAAACTATTCACTCTTGTTCTTTAAGAAAAAAAACACACACACACATTTTCGGTTCTCATTGTGTGATATTTATTAAGCCTTAATTGATTTCGAGTAAAATGAACGATTCATGCGTTTACATAAACTAGTGATAAGATTATTTATCTCGTTAGACAAACCAAAAGCAAAATAATTATTAAAAAAAAAAATTTTTAATGAAAATAACAACAAAACATACCAAAAATCCGGACTGAAAAAATTATGAAATAGGGTTTAGGCGAAGTATTCCTTATCCTGCATAACATGCATACTCATTATGCGTATGTTATATATGCACAGAGTGAAAATGTAAACGGTTATAGATAAAGTCCTAATGCGACGGGCCACAAATTCCATTTTACGGGAGGTTTCTAGTTTTGACAAATTCCTTGAGCTATGCATACACACTGAGCAAACTATCCAAAGTTACAAAGTTGGTATAGAGTACCATGGGCAATAAATACGAAGCGATTTTATTGCCGGAACGGAGGTGCGCACGCAGTCGAAGTTGGGTATTTTTCATTGAATCCAAAATTCGGAATAAATGCAGAGATTGATTGAACTGTACAGAAAACTGGATGTAATAAAATCCGAAAAAAATCCTCCCACGGTGTCCTAACCAACAAATAAATTCCAGCTTATATGGTCCTTGTCTTAGTTCTGTATGTACAATTGTGTCCTTTGATTATTTTTTCCAGTCCACTAAATCCTGTCCACAGTTGGTTGCTGCTATCCAGGTTTTACAGCAATTGGATCTTTAAACATATAAAATAATAAAATATACAAATTTCCGTTCCTCAATCCTCCCTCGTTGTTATAAATTGCAATTCCATTATTGTCATTTTAAATAAAATATTTTCCTGACCATCCACACCTCGTTATTACAAAATCCTTCCGTAATCCATAATCCTGTTCTCTCCAAATCCCTCTCCGAATCCATACACAATCCACAAAAATCCATCATTTTTTATAGCACAAAGAGAAGAGAAGAAAAATTTACATATTAATATCAATACATATAGATGAAATGTTTATTGAAAGTAATTAAAATTAGGAATTACTTGAAAACTGTGTGTGTGTTCTTATTGGTGTACTGTTATAGATATATAATTATATTCTGACCATTAAATTGTAAAAATGAAAAAAAAAAAATCTAAAATGTTTATTTCTTATTATTCACTTATAAGCTCTTAATGCACGCAAGGATACTTCTTTTCAAAAGGATAGAAATTTCAAGAATATCAAAATTGGAACTCTACGCTATGTAGCATTGAAATATTAGTTAATGTAGTAGCTCTGTCTAACAAGAGAAAAACATTCTTTGCAAAAATAGACTTGAATATGTCATGATGTCGAAAATGTCGGTACTACAGTGGGTGTGGTGTATGGATAATTGAAATGTGTCGGCAAGGAATTTAGAAATTGGAACGAGAACGTGACCTTGAAAATGTTTGACGACGAACTGGTGAATATGTAGGAGTTCCACGTCTGCGTGGGCGTGGAGAAAAAGAACGCGATCTACAACATTAAAATTTATTACAAAAAACACACTAATCTAATATATTAAGAACTCACCGTCCACGTGTAAAATCACCACGTGCAGCGCCACTTCCACGATCCATTTCACCACAATCCTCACGTACACGAATATATGTCACTTCACCCTGTAAATATGAAACACATTTGTTAAAAATATGAATTTCTCCGAATATAATTTTCATAATCTATACCGGTTCATATTACTACAACGAACAGTGTTAAGCTTTATTAGTTTATTCTTACCTCATGTGATCTGAAACGTGAATCGTCCAATTTTTTTATAGCATACTTCATATCTTCATGTCGTAGAAACTCCACTACACCAGTACCATCTTTATAAGTGTCAGCAAAGCACACATCACCTGCTTCACGCATATGATCTTTCAAGTCTTGCCACGAACCAGACGGTGGTAGTCCCGTTACCATAACACGAAATTGTGAACGCTTAGTAGGCGGGCCACGACCGCCACCTCCTCGACCACTATCACGTTGACCACCGCCGCGGTCGCTGCGGCCACCTCCACGGTGTTCATTACGACCACCGCCACGTGGAAATTCCACTCTTAAACGATATCCATCATAATCGTAACCATCCCGGGCCTTTACGGCATCGTCTGCATCTCTGTTTTTTTAAATATAAGACTTTTATGCATATTTCAATGTAGAACATTTTTTTTTTACCTGGCGTCCTCGAACTCTACAAATGCAAATGGCGGACCCCGTCGATTTTTGAGATCTACAAAAGTTACTTTACCAAATTTATGGAATAAGTCTTGTATATCTTTCGTTCGTATATCTGGGGGCAAATTGCCCACATAAATGCGCGATTCATTGCGGGAACTCATTTCTAAATAAAAGCACACAATTCAATACAAATAATTATCAAACTTTTTCTATAAATTAATACGCAATAAAATTTTCACGGCCTCTTTATTATCAATATGTACATGAAATGTTTACTAGGGATGCGCATCTCTTAATTAATTAGTTCAGACAAACGATTTCCCATATTTGTTTTTTATTATCTCTATTTTTCATTATTGAATGTTTCTGTAGAAATTTCCATTTTACAACCTTAAAAAAACTTATTTTATAATTAAATATGTATTAGGTATAAACTTCACTTAAAGTTACTTCTATGAAAATAAAAAAATAACTCGCAAAGGAACTATTATTTTATCGATAACAGAAGTAAGATTATTATACGAAGGGGAAGAAAGAAATAAGAAAAAAAATTGCCATCCCAACTTTATGAGAGGTAAGTTTCCAATGTAGTTTTTTGCGCCAAATTTTAATCGGTTGCTTTTGCGCCATCTTGCGAGCGTTTTTCAAGCTCTTCATTACTTTCCTTTTTCTTTTTCACTTATTCTGTGCGGCCTATTTCACATTTCTTCACTTCTTTTATACCAGTTCCTTCTTAATTTTGTTGTTTGTGATGCAAAATACAAAATTAAATAAAATTTGTTTATAAACAAATACTCATAAAATGTGAACTTTTATTTTTAAAAAATATAGATACATAGGTGTAAAAGTGATTAAGATAATTAACTAGCATAAACCCAAAATGAAAATACTTCCTGGCAAGAGTCTGCAATAACCAATTGTTAGCGTTTAGAATAACTAAATAGTCAATCAATTTGACCAACATGTCCAATTTACGCAATGTAATTTTTTATGATTTGTGCCGCATTTGCGCATCCAGTTCAGACGAACGGATTGATATATTCTCTTCAGAGGGTAAAATGAAAAATCTCTGGTACAAAATAAGTGAATGTTTATCACTAACAGTGAGTTAATTGGATTGGGATTTAGATGTCTGTGAATTTTCATAATAATTATTTATAGGTGGAAGAGCAAGACCGTTTGCCGAAGGTCCTGTGTATGCAGTGCGTTCAAAATGTTGACTCTTTTATGGAATTTCGCAATTTATGTAATAATTCTCAAATGAAGCTAACCAACTGGCTTAATGCAGCAACTGGTAAAAATTGTGCAGTAAAATGTAATACTAAAGACAAGAACACAAACATTTTAGAAGGAACCGCCAACACAATTAACAACGATTCTGCTAGGATAACATCTAATATGGTAAATGAGTCGAACCAAGCCATGATGACGCTACAAACCTCAAGTATTTTAAATGCTAGTGTCAATGGCTCTGCAATGCCAATAACAACTACCACAAATCAACTACCAAGTAGTGATTTTATGAATTCTCTAATTCAAGGAGTGGGCGGAATTCAGGTAATGAAAAAATAAGTCTTCAATGTAAGTTTTTTGTCAATTATGAATTTATAATTTGCTATTTCTAGTCCAATATTGTTAAAACCGAAAATGTTCAAGAACCGTCAACAGAAAGTGCGAAACCAGAGCAACATTATTTGGCGCAAACACAAAATATGCATAATAAGGAAACTCATTTTAAGAACAAGTATGATTTGAAGCTTTAAAAAGTGTGTGTTTTATGTACATTTAAAAATATTTCAGCTCTTTGGAGGAGTTTTTGAAAATGAAACCCAACCTGAAGGTAACGCATTTGGGTAGAAAAGCTCATCAAACCAACCAAAAACAAAAAGAACAACAAGAACAAGATCAATTACAACAACAGCAACAACAACAGCAGCAGCAGCAGCAGTTGCAACAACAACAGCAGCAGCAAGAACAATTACAAATGCAACAGTTGCAACAGCAATTGCAACAACAATTACAGCAGCAGTTACAACAGCAACACTTGCAACAGCAACTACAACTACAGCTATTAACGTCGCAATTCCAACCACAACAAATTACCATCACAGCACCTGCCACCTCTCTCATGACACCCATCACCTCGCAAAGCATATCAACCACCACCGAACCCATAATTCAAAATAGTTTTCCCATGGATAACACAAGTACCGTTGCCAGTAACGGCACCCTCGACGAAACAAGTCCATATAAAAGTAAAAGACCGAAACTTAATTTGATACTAACACCGCCTCAGGGCACCCAAACCTTAGGCACTGCACACAACATGACGCAATTAACAGCACAAAATGTTACACTTCCACCACAAATTCAATTGCAACTACAACCGACCATGACACATCCACAAATTGCAACAAGCTTAAGTCAACAACAACAACAACAACAACAACAACAGGCCAATATAACGACATCCACTCTATTCTCAAATTTGGCCCCTTTTTTACAACCACAAACTCCAACTCAAACACTCAATACTGTAATGTCGAATCAGGCGTTGGCACCCGTGCAATCTACTGCTTCTAATATATTCTCGTCACCTACTAAGTGTTATCTACCCATCACCATTAAAGACGATGCCACAGATCAGCAGTATGTGGCACATATTGATGCTAAAAATTTTGTGCTACCCACCACGTATCAATTACAAATGAAAGTAAGCACAATATATTTGGGAAACTCAGTTTCACTCATTTTCACTTCTCTCCCTCCTTATCAATAACCCAAAGCTTCTCTTCTTTGTTTCTTTGCTAAATATATATTTTTTTTTATTATTGTGTAATGCAGTTGCAACCTCAATTGGCCACTGCGGATGGACAACCCATAATGCAGCTCGCTTCCACCTCTATACCAGCCACCTTACAGTTGACGCCGCAAACTTTGCCTTCAGCACAAACATTCCAAACTACTGCAATGCCCACATTTAACAACAACAGCAACAATGTACAAACACAAATATATCAAGCGTCACAACCGCAAACACAGCGACAGATATCTATGCAAGTACAATCCACACAAAACTTGAGATCTGAGCCATCTCAGCCTCAGCCACCAACTGAGCAGATATTGCAACAAGTGCAGGACACTCAACATTCAGCATCTTATGAACCAATTAAAAAGCAACAACAACAGCAGCAGCAGCAGCAAGAGCTACATCAGCAAAATAAAATATCGAAAAATGTACACATTACGTCGCAACAAATCATCAATCCAAACGTTGGCAGTACTACCAAGAATGCCACCAGTGAGATAGCAGCGGAGAAGAAAGACAAAATGGCAACAATTGGCGCCAAGAACTTTACGGTTTTAAAACAACAAAAATATAAAATCACTCAAAATCGTGACAATACCATAGAAGTCACACCCACCAGTGCCTTTGAACAAAAAATATTGCAACAAGTTCAACAGAAACAACAGAAACTGCAGCAACAGCAACAGCAGCAGCAGCAGCAGCAGCAGCTAAATACCAATACTGTAGCCACACAACATGGCGGTATTACCGTGCAGCGCTTAACAACGAAACCGAGTGCAGGCATCGCAAGGGTTAATCAACAGTTAACCGCTACTACAAATGCTACAAAATTAACCAAACAACAACAACAACAACCAGTCAACTCGAACGTAGTAAAACTGCCGCTACTGAACAAGCACAATGTCACGATAAGTCGCGTAACTAACCAGCCAAATAAAGTTGCGCAACAGCAACAAACAATTACAACAACAACAACAGCAACAGCTACTTTATCAGCTTCGCAAGTAACGACGCAAGCCACGACGCTTCAACAGCTCAACCCTCAGAAAGTGGTATTAAATCAAACAGCGGCCACAACTACCGCCAAAATGACTGCAAACAATAAAACCATAATAACCACTAATAAGGGTGTAAACCCAAAGCCGTACCCTCAACAACTGTTGCAAGTGGTTAACACCTCGCTGCAAGCATCCGCACCAAATACCAATATCAACGGTACCACCTCTGTCGCTCAGGCAGGCGTTAAAACGTCTCTGAGAGTCGCACACGCCAAGAAGGTATTAGTGAGGAAATGCACGAAATCTGAAGCGAATGCAGTGACGCAAACCACGAATTTACAAAATACCGAGAAATGTCTTCAATTACCCCTCGGGACCACAATACCGCCGGGAAAATATATAATCAAGGATGTGGGCACAGCAAAGGCATTAATAGTTGCTGCAGCCAATAGTACCCGTCAAAATAATCAACAAAATACAATACCAATAATGACAGCAACAACAAATATACTAAACAATAACAAACAAAACGACGCAAAACAAGCAACCAGTCCGGCCAATAATGCAGCAGTAACACAAGTATCACCGAAGAACACAACATCACAAAATTCGACCAGTGGCAGTTTCGAGTGCTCCACTTGTGGTAAGGTTTTCAAAAAGAGAGAACATCTGACGCAACATATCAAACTGCATGCTGGCATTCGTCCCTTCAAGTGCTCAGAAGAAGGTTGCAATAAGGCGTTCAGCCGTAAAGAGCACCTTCACCGTCACCTCATATCACACACGGGCAAAAAGATGTTCAGCTGTGACGTATGCCAAAAGCCATTCTCGCGTAAGGATAACCTCAGCAAACATCGAAAGTACGTGCTTAAGCACAAGATCTAGAATATTATATATCCCTTCATACTCTCTTTCCTTTATTCTAATTGCCGCATTCAAGTGGGACTGTCAGACTCTACATTAATATTTAGCATCAAAAACAAAGTCGATCTAGAGATGTATGTACGTCCGTCCGTCTGTTGTTGGCACTCTTGCAGTCGTATATTTTGAGCTGCAATTTTATGTAGACACGTCAAGTTTCTACACCCATTTCAATTGTGCAAAATTGATCAAGAACCACGCCCACTATTTATCTCTCTGCTACAAAAATTAAAATTAACTTTTTATTTTCTCTTTTTAAATTATATTAATTCACGCCCTCAACATAATCCATTATAATGGTTTTTTCTCTTTTTTTACCCTTTTACCTCTATTTTTATCGGATAGAACTCATACGGACTCAAACTTGATTAGATATGTATGTGAAATATGTAATAAATCATTTGCGGTTAAGGCTTATTATCAACAACATAAAAAGCAGCATCAAGCCAATAATAACGAAGAAGAGGTAAGCGATTGTTCACAAGTTGATTAAATTGCTTTGTTATTAAATTTACTGCAGAATAAAAAATCTGCACCAATAACAGAAACTGTAAATTCATTGATTAAAGTAACGCAAACGGTACAACACCAGCAACAACAACAACAAACATCACCAACACCTACCACTCAGTCACAACAGCTGCAACAAAAGCAAACACAAATTCAATTGATACCTCAACAGTTGCAACAACAGAATGCGGTGTCCAACCAACAACCAACGCAAATAATGCATCTTCAATTACCGACTTCCTTAATCAGCACACAAGATTTGAATGGGTGCAATACTATTACTATAACGCAAGCAAACAACACCAACAACGTAACACTGAAAGGTTTGATGGGCAATCATCACGATACCACGGTATTAAATTTACCAACATCGTTAGCAAACTTTGTACAGCAAGCACAATTTGTTAATACAGCAACTGGCCAAATTGTTGGCCATTTAAAAATTGACAAGTGAATCGATTTTATTCTTATATATAGAAATTATATTTCTAAATATTATAGACACACGAGCAAAGCGTACTTCATCGTATTATTGGGTGTAATTTATAAAACACAAGCATTCATATATTATTGTATTTTAATTTATTTACATCAACTAGTTTATTTTATTTTATTTAACTTTTACATATTTGCTATGTACACATGTATAGATTAGTCGTTAGCGCCTAAGTGAAAAATTAAACTTTTTACGATTTGTATAATAATATAATTAAACTATATATACAATACATCTAGAATAAGTATTTAAAATACTTATTTTTTAATATTTAATTTGCAATATGTATTATGTAGGATCTAAAGGTCTCATAATAAAGTGACGCACATAAAAGAAAAGCAAAATTTTTGAATATTATCATCTTGAATGATGTAATTTAATGTACGTCTTTATCAGAAATAGGCGAACGACAATAAAAAAAGCCGTTATTTATGTTCCGCACAAGCTCCATTTTTAACTTTTTCACAATTAGTATTTTATTTAATAAAAGTATGTTGTCTGCCCATCTCTAGCAAGCGTTGTTCACAAAAATAAACAAAATCTAATATTTTATTATATTTTATCTTCCAATTGTAACAACTTTTGGAGGTAATATCACTTACCTTTGTACTTTTTATGCAATCCCTCTTTGCATCGTAAACTGCAACTTTCTCAATAACGGTATTTAAATTAATTTCAAGTTGAGTACACTTTTATTAATAAATTATATTTTGTATAAAAATTTTCTACTAAACAATGTGAATCTTAAACTAAAATCTTTGGTTTAATGTAAAATAAATTCAAACACAACCGAAACAATGCATGTGTTTGTTTAAACGAACTAATGGGTATGGAATGGAATAGAGCAACGTAACATTAACTGTTATAAAAGACTATGCATTCAAGAAAAAGAGGCCAACAATATATAAGCTGAAATTAACTGTAGGATGGAGGTTGACAAAAATTACATATATAACAAAAAAAAATTAAATTTATATACAAGCTTTTAGTCTTAATACTGTTTCTATTGCACAAATACAAAATAAAGAGAGTGAACGTAACATTAAGCATTGCATGTATAATATAAACAAATTGCTAACATTATACAGATGCAGATGTGTTACGTGTGAAAAAGAAATTCTTTTTCATTGCACAGAGCACAATAAACAAATAAAATATTCTCAAATAATTTTAAACTATGGACCGTAACGAAATGTTAGTTCTTTGATTTTTTGCACATCACCCCACACCTGCAATGCTCTGATTTCGCTTAGTTCGAATTGTGTCTCATAGGTGGTGATGCGATTGTGACCGCCCTCATAGATTTTATACACATCAATAAAACCCTCTTGGAATGCAAATTCTAATTCGAATATTGACCCTAAAACGGAATAGTTAATAATAGGATTAGTTGTCATTTCCATTTCGTTGTCGATTAACACACCATCCAGCTCATCGTATGGTGTTTCGATATGATCAATCCAAATGCCATTGGCTTTGAAGTTTTCAACAATGATACGTTCATCAATTAGCCACTTGAAATGATATGTGATATCGGCGGGATCTTTACAATTTTCATTCACAAAATTTATGGAGAATCTAGAAATAAAAAAAATTTGGAATGAAAAAATTCCTTTTATTTTGAAAGAACAGATGCCCAAACGATCTAATGAATAAACAATAATTATAGCAGCCGTTTTGCATACGCATACACACATATACTTGAAATTAAAGAATGTCGTAACATTTCTTAATTGTATAATGAGAGTTACCACAACAATAACAACAAGTCAATAAATTCACTCAAAACTGCGTTAACTGCAGATTTTGATTTTAATCAAATATTTTCTCAATATAAACATTTCATAAATATTACGTATATGTATATAAACTATTTAATTGAAAAGTGATACCAGTCTGTTTGTAATATTTATAATATTTAAATGAAGTTTGATTAGTCAATTTTGAATTGATATCAATTTACAACATGAGCACAAACATATTTTCTTATCCATGCTATCAGTGATAAAGAAATTATCTCATAATTATTATCAATTTTTTCAACATAACAATTGAAAGATAATCGCTTATCATTCCTTTTAAACCCAATGGAACTTAAACTGCTTGGTTTTGAGCTATTAGATGATGTCATAATTCACCTAAATATTTAGGACGGTATGTACATATATCCGTACATGATATAAATTTGTATAACGCACACATTTAGACTTGAAAAGTTAAGTGGTTAAGAAGGAATACACAATCGCCTTGTTCAGTGTCTGATCTAATTATTATAAAATGCTAAAAATATAAAATCGATTTTAATATCCATTTTTAGAAGCGTGTATACTCCACTAGCACGCTTGAAACGTTTGTGCATAGAAGCAAATGAAGTATACTAATGAAAAGAAGCAACCATTTACCTGTTATCAAATACTTAAATTTAGAGTCCTTATAAATGGTCTTAAACATTACTGTGGCTTTTTCTAGACTTTAATAGTGACAATGACAGTAATTAGTAACCTTCTATTTCCTTTGCGTCAATTACTTATAAATAGCACCTTAGGCTTAAAATACTCAATGACAATTATAGTTATAATATTGTGAAAGGAACAAAGCTTTCGATTTAAACTTCTAAATGATTTCCTTGCATGTTACTGTGAAAGTAAACTTTTCAGTTCTATTGTAGGCGAAAAATTGGGGTAATGAACTTATCACTGTTTCCTAATTATGCATTTCTTAAGGAATTTTTTCGCGTTCTTTGTTAAATTTGAGTAAAGACAAAAACAATTTTATTTCATAGAGAATGACGCCACTTACTCTTCAGCGTCATCCAACACAATTCCTTTTATTTTAATTTTATCGCCCGGTTGTACAGTGTTTGGTGTTATGGCAGCTACATATTTGATTGGTGGCATAATTTTGTGTATTCCCACTTGATATTTCCCGAAAAACGGATTCATGCAAAATATTTTATTTTTTTATTTTTCCTTCTATTCACAAAATTTATCGATGTAAACGTTATGTTTACAATAAAAGAATACGAAGCAATTATTTTATAGTCACCGCATGTACTTTTTTAAATTTATAATGTAGTAATATTTTCATTCATAAAATCTGCGAACTTTTCTAATTCAATATGAAAGTATTTTTTCAGATTTTCTGTTGTGGTTTCTATTCGTATTTAGCCGTTGCTAAGATATAAATAGTTGACTATCAAAATAATTTTTTACGTAAATTTATAACAAAACTCTTATTTCTTTAACTTATTACACCTTCTGGATGTTGTTTCCACTAAATACTGTTAAATACTGGAGTATGTGATAATGTACAACGTGTTTAAAATAGCTTTCGGTCAGGCACACAAAAAACTGTTTTTGACCCTGCTAGGTATGTGAGAAGAGTATAATAATGCAACAACATGTCTCTTTACCAACAAAAACTAATAAAAATTATTTAATCGACTAACAATTAGTTTATGTCTACGTAATAAATGATTTGCTAATATTCATGTTAAGTATTATGTTTTAGACTTTTATTCTCTTTTGAAAACTGTTTCGGTTATTTATACTCTCTTTTTTATACTCATCCTGTTAAAGTGGGAGGTGCATGTACTTTGTCAACACGTTTGTTACTAACCATCAAGAAATTCTGAAACAATTTCATTTTGCACATACATCCGTTGTCTGCTGTGAACATTCTGCCGATTGCAAAATTTACATCAAATTTAATAGTTCTTGTACGCAGATTGGTAAAAAGTGTAAAAATATTTTTTTAAAAAAGCAATTTGGATTAAATTCGGCTTAACTTAAATTAAATTCTGTAACTACGTCTGTAGTTAAATAACTTATTTTAGCTTTTTCAAAAATCGAGCTTCTTTTAAGTGAAGAGTACATATATCGTTGCCTGGAGTAATGTCGTAATCAAGATCTTGTGATAAGTTTATTTACACTGTGACGTGTAAACTATAGAATTCACACGTTTTATGATTAATAGTTCCGTCTACGTTTTTTCGTTTACATTTTTAAGAGACTCCGAATTAATCACATTTTTATAAGAATTTGACTTGTTGATAAATCGAATTGAGTCGTTACAAATGATACTGCGGAACAAAACAAACTTTACACTTGCATTGTGTGGATAGCACAAAAAAATTTGTGTATATCGAATTGAAAAAAGAGGATGTCTCATCGAATTTATATTCCACCTATTTCTCTGATTCGCTAAAAGGGTACAATAACTATTATATGGTTAAGAGCAACCATATAATTTTTGAATTTTCGTAAATTTATTTGTTTCAAGTTAAAAATTAATTTCTTAGTTGCCCCGACATGTATAACATATGAAATATTTATGTATTTCTATAAAATGCATATCAAACGTAGTAAATGCATGTATTACTAAAAATCATGATATAACATTATTTGTTAAACAATTGAAAAAGACAATTATGAAATTCCTATTATTTTCTTAATCTAATATAGATAGCGTTGTAACACAACAACGCATATAAACATTGTACACCTTTAAATTGTAAAAAAAATTAAAAAAGATGCCACTAGAGGCGCGATGACATTGGTTCGGGAGTTTGATAACAAGATTTTAAACGAACCGGTTTAGAACAGTTGAAGTGGGTTGCCAAATTTACGAAGGTTGTCAATAATCAAAAATGGACTTGGCAACTCTAATAAAAGTACCCGTCACAAGTTATTATTTATTATAACCGGTGTAATAAGAAGAAGGAACGATTTCTCCAACAGACGTTTAGTGCAAGAATAAGGAATTGGTTAATTAAATATTTAACAGAAATTTTACTGTATCAAAAGAAAATAAAGCAAAACTAAGTAAGTTTTAATAGTATTACAGCAGCTTTGCCTGATTAAAATTAATAATCAGTCATAGCATCCTCGGATATGCGATCGAGGTGATAAGAAACCTTGCAAAAGCACACGTAGCCTAAATTGTACAACACAGCCTCATTCCTCATTAATAGATGCATATTATCACTTTTATTTCTTATTTTATTTTTTAGGGAATGCAGTCTCAAGGGATCTATTTTTTATTTATTGTTGTAGCCTTAATGGCTCAAACAACGTTGTCTTTTAAAGAAGAAGACTGTGAAGGTATGTTCCTTTTACATTAGGGCGATATCTTTATATAAAAATCTTTTATTTAGTTTGCGTTAATACTGTACGCCGCTTTGCCGAAAGTCTAACTGATGAAACTAAAAAATCCACCAATCTAATTGAAACCGAATTTAAAAAGTTTTGTAAAAATCAGAAAGGAAAAGAAAACAGATTCGTAAGTAATGTGTGCGCTTAAGCCGATATACACAAAGCTAACACTGACGTGGCCTTTTGTATGTTGTTGTTGTTCATTTTTAGTGTTACTATTTGGGAGGCTTGCCAGAATCAGCCACCAGCATTTTAACTGAATTGAGTACACCTTTAAGTTGGTCTATGCCGGCATTAAAAATATGTGAAAAATTGAAAAAGAAAGACGGTCAAATATGTGATTTACGTTATGGTAAGTGAATGCATAAAGGAGGCGTTTAGTCGCATAATGATAACGAAATATCTTACAATCGTGCTTGTGTGTTTTTATTCAAGAAAAACAAATTGATTTAAATGCTGTGGATTTGAAGAAACTGAAGGTGCGTGATTTGAAGAAAATTCTTAATGACTGGGATGAGCAGTGCGATGGTTGCCTTGAAAAGACCGATTTCATCAAACGAATAGAAGAATTGAAGCCCAAATATGTGCGCACTGAATTGTAAACAATTTTATATGAAATTAACAATCAAAATATGTTCACAAATATGTTAAATGCATTTCACAACACGTTTTCAATACAACTTCTTTCTGAATTTATTATTTTCAATATTTTTTTTATTACAAAACTCAAATTAAACCAATAGGTTGTTTATTATAAAATCACTTAATAAAAATTAATTTATTTAACACTTAACAATATTTACTTTTTGAGTTACATGTTAATAAATATATTTAAAAACGTAAACAGATTTAAATAAATATTTTTTGAAATTTATTGTATTAACGTCTATATGGTTGTTTATTATACAGTCCCCGTTCATTGTCTTGAGCCAAATTCGTGAATTCACTATAGACTACACACCAACAATAGGTCAAAATAGCTGCAAATAAAAGAAAGTATTGTAAAAGTTTATTTAAAAATTTATGTGACTTAAATATGCAATATTTCTACCCAAACATATAGAAACATGTACTACTTTTTAGTCAAAGATTATTTATTGTAAATATAATTTTGAAACCCTGCACCACTGCAATGCATCACCTTCATATTTAAATTTACTTGACATTGTGATAATTTGTTGTTTTATATATGGTTGAATATTTTGGAAAACGAAAGTGTTTGAAATCTAACACTTTTATATAATATGTTTATAATCTTTATATATCCAGTTACTTGACCTATTTTTTTGGGTTAATGTTCTCTATGTTTACTTACTATGTTTACTTTACAGTATTTGTATAAATAAAAATTACTCACACACGCACACAACTTACCGCAAGCAATTAAACCGAATACCAGCCATAAAACACCCGTTAATATGAAACCATCTATGAAAAATACCACGGCAGTGTAAATTACGGATACTAGTAGACCGATAGCAATCATTATACCCAACACCACCCAAGGCATCATTAAATAGTGATTTCGCTGAAAAAAAAATATTATAATATAATATTTATATCAGTGAATGTTTAGAAACACACTCACCTTTAGCACACCCACCATCATAAGTAACGATATAATTATTGTCATACACAAGTTAATGACCAAAATGATTCGAACGATGTTTGTGGGCACCCAATCAAAAACTATGGTTTTAAATGTCACTCTCGTTGTGAATATAATAACTATGGTAATTATGGATAATAGAATAGCCAAAATGCCAGATATAATTGAACCATTCCGTAACGATTGACAGAAGCAGCATGTTTTCAGGAGAGGGCCTGCCATCTTTAAAGTGTTTTCTGCGTTTTATTTGTTACTAAAAATCTATAAAATGATACAAAACTATACCGAAGAGAATCTGTTATTAAATTTTAATTTATAGTGCATTAGGAAAAGTTTATTATTAATTAATATAAATCATATGTATATATGTATGTATAATTTGGCACTTGAACCATTTTATTTTCAAGCGTTTTCATGAGTAAATGGATTTCATTTTAACTCCATAGGATGCGTTGTAGTTAGTGAAATTAAGTTCTGGCATAGCCACTTGAAAATGTTTCGAACATATGCGGTTGTTAACTATTTGATGATAGGTAAAAAAAAATGTATTTATCCATGTATTTATAATACAACATGAACACAAGCAACAAGTGATTTTTTAAATAAAACCTTTTAAGGAGTTCACTCTCAACTTTCCGTTTCACTATTAACAAAAATCATTAAAAAATTGTCTACTATGTTCTTATGCACGATGGGCGTGCTATTTGAACGATTTCGTGCAATTCCAACACCAACCAGACACCCAGACGGACAGACATATTAGATTAGATTGAAGCTTTTTCAGGATAAATATACTTTGTTAGGTCTCTTACGCTTTCTTTATTCCATTTTTTATATAGTTCCTCTTTGGGCCAATACATGTACTTGTATTACATTTCATCGAAATATCTGTGCCTGTAGCTTTTGCACACAAATTTATATGGACAGACGGACATAGTTAAATAGATTCAGATTTTGATTCTAAATCGATCAGTATCACTTAAGGTGGATGTGGCATTTACCTTTTATAAATTATACACATACACACAAAACTTAATATACCCTCTTATTACCTGTGGTGTAGGGTATAAATATATATTCAATAAAATAATTAATACTTTTTGTTTACAATAACGTAACTGTCAACTAACAACAATAAAATTGTACCCACGCAAATATTTATGGAAGGAAATGCTGATGACGTAGTTTTAATAAGAATTTTGAAAGCACATTGTCGTACATATTTTCATTATACTAATAGTAATGTATAATAAACTCAAAAACGGGAAAATCTTTAATTATGACCCCATTCTGGCGGAAATAATCATTATAGTGAATTAGTCTACAAAGACTGAACAACTTCAATCACTTAATATCCCCTACCTCACTTCTTTCCAGTTTAAATATGTGAATGTTTGAGGGACGGGACGAAGTTCAGAGCGATTCAAACTTTTGACGTACTTTACTAAATCGGTAAATGGATGCAGCCACAGATAAAGTTTTAAGCAAAAGGGGTAAAAAAGGACATGGCCAAATTCATTCATATTTACACACATACTGAACAAATCTTCTTCTTCTCCGCAGCATATATGTGCCAAACTCATTAACCTACTTAAGCAGTACCGTAGCGAACTGCTTATGATCTCCCTCGCATATTGGCAAACGCAACTGCAGAACACAATTGAAATGGAAAAACATTCTTGTGCGGAGAATAAACTATTCTTTGATTTCGTTTAATCTTAATCTTCTTAAATGGATAAAAAATGTCTTAAATAGAATTCAAGATACGTGGACATATACTTGAAAATTGATGTATTACACACATAATCATTCCATTATAGGCGATTATTGAACATTATTATCTTATGAAAACACATCAGTATCAGATAAACACCATAAATGTACACAACTTGAGGTCACTTATGTGAATGCGAGTGAATAATAAAAAAAAAAAAAACATATAATTTTAGGAAGTTCTCATATCGTAAAAACTGGTTTATATATGTATGTAGAAATCAAAATCGACATTGCGTTTAGGTGGAGGAGATGTGAAAGTTTTAAACCTGTTACATATACACACACATATATATGTATTTAAAACATAATAAATGCATTAATTATGAAACCGAACACTGTTCCAAAAAAAAAAAAAAATTAAATGTGGTTAAATACAACAACAACGAGCTGATCGATACTTGTTACTTTTTACATATAACATGTAGCTAAAGGTGCCGACAAAGGCTATAATAGAATTTTATTTGGATATATTTCTATATGCACGGAACGCGCGTAAACGCATTCGATAGGCTATATATAGGCATTCTTTACTTTTATATCCACCACCATATATATATTATTGAGGTTAAATGGCCAAAAGCAAAAGATATCGTTTCCAAACGTAATAAAAGTGTTGGTATAGTTCGTATCCTAGTTAGTATTGAAACTGGGCAACATTGCTCAAGCGACACGCCTAAAATAGGAAAAAAAAAATGGGGGAAAAAGGCAATTTTTTAATTAAATTTTCTCGTATACTCTTCTCAAAAAAGCTTTCCTGCATTGATGATAGATAATCAAGATGTAACCTCAGCCAAGTAGTGTTTTTTTTTTACTTGTTATAATTGTCACTCATAGGTTGAGGATAAGGACGATTATAATGTCCAGACGAAGACTTTCATTTGGACCATATGACGGTTGCCTGTGGTAAAAATTCTTCGGATTATAAAATATTTAACGTAATAAACCATTGGAGACCCATCATCATTGCTCTGTATTGAAATTGATCAAAATCTTTACTTCTAATCGCTATACTTTAATACCGCACCTATAACTGAACGACATTTAAAAAGGCAGGGTATCCAGTATTAAGACTTAACCAACTGCTGCCTTTCCATTTGTTTATTTTGACTTTTTCCATTTTTGTATTTCAATAGCCTTGAATGTTAATTATAGTGCACACAAAGATATTAATATATTAATATAAAATAAGGTTAAAATATAAACAAAACGAAAGAAAAAAAACAAAAAACACTTTCACACAAGAACGCACAAGTCCATTCACGCATACCACACATGTGCAGAGTAGAACGTAAAAATTGTTTAATATTTTATTTTATTTTATTTTATTTTTTTTTTTTCATTACAAAAACATCATGTCTATCAACGTAAACGCGCATGATAAACTATATACAATATCTTCCATTAATGTCAAATCTGATTTAGTTATGTGTCTTGCTTTAATGAAGGGCTTTTTAAGTTGGCGCAGTAAAGTCCATTAACATTTCATAACGGATCTCAAGCTACCTAGCAATTACAAATTATATCTAAAATTTGATCCAAGTCAATTACATACTAAATTATTGATGTTGTTTATTCACTTGTCATCTGTTGATTACACAAAATTATCATAAAACCCTTATTATATTATAGGAAGTGAGAGTTTATTCTCTGTTTTTGAATAAAAAATTAATTACATCACTTTATTACATCATTATACGTTTAAAAAAAGATTGAAGGTTTGTAGAGATGAATAATTGATAATATTATAGCGCTATTATATCAATGACTACACCATTTCCAGCCGCAATGTAGATTACGTCAAATGATATTTCAAATGAAATATAGGATCTAGTAAATTGAAAATTAGAACTCAGAATGAATCAATTCTAGGCAGGTTTTTAATCTTATACTCAAAGTGGTCCAGAGTAATGGTCGTTAGGAAAGTGAAGTGAAAATGTTATTGTCGGTTCTGCTTGACAATTTAATACTCTACGCCACTTAGTTCTACAATTTAATTGAGTTGGATCAGTAAAGGTGAGATATTTTCATATAAAAGTTATTTCATGAATAGAAAAGTGCTTCTAAAAATGGTCCAATTGGCTCAAAATTCGGAAAACTTAATTATTTACCAACTTTTGTCAAAAAGTTTTTGGAGTTGGGAATCTTTTTTTTTCCCAAATAAAGCATTATTTGGAGAAGTGTTCAAAAAACCGTTTACTTTTTTATTATTTTCAGTTGAGTTTTGGATTAAAAAATGTTCTTGTACCGAATTTCATTTATAAGTAATTTCCTTATAAGTAATATAAAAAAGTAAAAACGTTAGGTTTGAATTAAGCCAAATTTTAAACACCCTTCACATTTATATACAAAATATCGACTTTGCAGACAGCTTATTATGCCACTTCCTCGTTGAATTCTAAACAAAAATATGTTTTTGTGAAATGTAAACAATCCCAACCATCTTTGGCACCACGATGAATGGACTAATTAAAATTCCACACAATTTTTGAGGCAGATAAATAGATTTTAATCGATTGTGGACGTGGCTGTTGACTAATATCACCCTATTTAGCGCAATATCTCAAAATTTTCAATTCACAGATAACCAGGCAAGATCAATCCAGATTCTGATACTAAAACTTTCTTGCGCCTCATTCTATATGTTACAAACGGAACGCAAATCTTAGTATACCCTCAACTTAGAAACATATTTATAGCATTTGAAAATTATCATGATACCGTTATATTGGCTGGAGAGTATTGTACTGTGATAAAAAACAATTAATAAACAATGGCAACTGAACGATTGATGGTATGCCGTAGGGGCAGACCGTTCCATTGATTATTATTTTTATAAATTGTTTGTGGGGTCATACGGGTATATAGGCTACAAGTTAATTAACGCTGAATGCTCGCTTTAGTTAGACAAAATAAATCACAATAATTGTACATATAGATACGAACGCAGGTACAGTTGATGATAATCAAGTTGAAATATGTCAATAAGTTAATCAAGCTTTAACATATACGTTGAAAGAATATCGCATCGTCATTCCTCTCATGCCTTATCGTAGAATATAAAAGAATAAACTTTTATCGTCTAAGCAGAATAATATGATCTCTGTACTGTTTTCTGTTTGCCTGTTCATTTAATTTTTTGATGATTATTTGTTAGATAATTATTATCTCCGCATTTTATTTCATATGTTATGTCATTATTTGACTGCATTTTATTACTTTTGTGCACAATTATCAATTAATTTTTTTACGCTTTTTTTTAAATTTTTACATCTCATGTTCTTTTGTACATCGTTGTATAAGTTACCGTAATTCGTGGCTGGCATTTATTAAAATGAAAATGATGCATAGAATTATTTTTAAACTTGATCTTGAAAGAAAAAAAAAAAAACAAAAACAAATAAAACATAAGCAAACGCAAGCGTTTTTACTTAGCATAAGTTTTTATTTCTTTTTCTTATAATTTCACCGCTTTTAACAAATTAATACATATACTATATACATATATATGCGGATGTGTTTATACTTATAAATGTCAATACCTTTCATTTAAACATTGGACAAAATCGAACACGATTTTATTGTAAAATTGTATTTACTGTTAAACGCGCGCACTATTCACTCTTTACCATAAAAAAAAAAACTGCGATTTAAATACATTCGTTCCACACACAAATCCAATTCTCGACTGATCGCCGTGCGAATTGTTTTATAGCGTTTAAGTTGTTTACATTGTCAGTTTTTGCGATTATTGTTGTGTTTGTATGCATGTATATATATACATATATATGTAAAAAAGTGTGCATGAATCGTTCAACAGAATAATGTTATGTCTCGTAATAGTAAATTTTTCAAAAAAATTCCAAATACTTGTCATTGAGAAAAATCAAAATTCTAGTCAATAAGAGTAAAGTCCTGAAGCAAACATAGCTTCAATGTGAACTAATGAATTTCTTAAGACAAATAGGATGCAACCGCACTAAACTTTTGACATAAAATCATTTATAATTTGCTTCAGTGGACATAAATTAAAGCCGCAACAAGCACAATATACACACATATATCACATCTACTTTACTCAAGATTAATAATTTTTATAACGTGTCTTCAATTAGAAACTCTTTAAAAGAGGCCGCGTTATAAAAAAATTTATATATTTTTTTTTAAATGAAACCATAAATGGAGAGCATTTATTTTCCAACCTAAATAACAAAGTAAGCTTCCTAAAGGAGAATACACACACACATATATATATATATAGAAATATTGAAGAGATCAGCTAGCGTGCGACCCACAATATAAATAAAACAATAAGCTTTACTATTAATAATAACAAAACCCAACTTAAATCAAATCTTAAACACCCTCCACATGTACAAACAAACAATGAGCGCGACAGATGCACGATTACGCCCTTTAAAAGTGCACGCAAAAAGCATCAACTAGGCAGTCAAGTTTTGTGCAGAAATGATTAGCGTGCCTTTTATTCGACCACGCTCATTTTGAATACATCAATGGATGGAGTAATTATTAATATATATATACTAAATGCACCATCTACAACTTAATTGTTTATTGTGAGTGGAGTTTTAAACCAACTGCGTGCAAAAATTTTAGCTCAACATCTTACAACTGTGAAAATGTTAATAACAAATAGACGCACGGACATACATAACCAGATCGATTCGTTACGGGCATGCCAATCAAGCATTTATATCCTACTTTGCGGGATCTCTGATCTCGGTTGCAAATGGAATGACAAACTTAGTACACCGTCCATCTTATATGGAGGATATAAAAACAATTGCTTGCAACTGAAAAATGTGTGTGTGTGTGCAAATGAAAATCTAATGGCTATTATAAAAGATTCATAATGAGTGACGACAAGACGTTTGTGTAAGCATTTGAATTGTTGGACAGAATCGACTGTAAAGGCCACAAGAGAGATTGTTCTCAATTGTTTTGTATATTTCCACTCTATGGGATGTTGGTTTCGCTTCTATTGGATGCTTTACAATCCGTTACCGGCCAAATATGTCTAAAGCGTGAATTCAACTTGCCGACAACATCTTTTGGTATGTGTGCACACATGTACATTTATGGAGATATAATAAAAACCGCCTCAGCGTTTGGCCTCAATAGCTGCTTCTGAAGTTTCATTAAACGGTATTAATTGTTATTAAATATCACTTATATTAGGCTTTGTGGGCATGCATCAAAAAACACTTCAAACGTTTCATTAAGTTTTTTGACTCGCCCTGTACTTTTTTTTTCTAATCATACTTACGTTTTGCTCTGAGATGTTCAAAGTTAGAGTTTTTCAGTTATATTCTATTTAATTTTACAATAACTATCTTATATAATATAAAAAAAATATACATGTGTGTACTGAAATCATAATTATATGAACAAATAAAATTTCTTTAAAAATGTACAAGAGAAACTAGTTTGTTGTGTACATCGAATTTTGTTTAATCGTTAAATACTAAATAATTGTTGCATGTTTCAAATAATGCTGTTCGTCATAAGGTGTATTTAATATATGTCGACATGGCTTTTATTTATTTTATTGTTACCTGTCCTTATTGCTGCTATTCACATGTATTGAAACATTTTCTTAGGAGAAAGGAAAGCTGCATGCTTTGTACACATGAGCATCCATTTGTAATATCAATTTAAAATTAAGGAAACTTGTTTGATTTTAATAGTAGTCGTTTTCTTTTAGCAAATAGTTAATTGTGCCTGTGGCCTTTTTCTTATTGGGAGCATTTTATAAATAAATTATTATTATTTTGAACGTTTCTACTAGCTACTATTGATTGCTCAATTTAATTGTCCCCCCTCTAGAACTGGACAAACGTATAATAATGTTGGGTTACTTTTACTTATCTTTACCACCCAAATGTTTGGCTGCTTGAGCTTCCTCTTTTTTTCTTTGTTTCTCGCGCATCAAGTCAGCATCCCTGTTGGTACAAGTTTAAGTTTTCATTTTAATATCTTTGAACAGGAGTAAATTTTTGTTTACTAAATTTACCTTTGTTTGCGTTGTTCTACCGTCAGATTATCGTTACGTTTGCCTTTGTTCAGGTCAGCTTGTTTTTTGAGATTTTTTTGGCGGGCAAGATCACGTTGGTTACCACCTACAGCGATATATAAGAACAAAATTTATATCTTTTGGCCCTTATTTTAATAAACCCAATTCCGCTCAATCAATGCTCAATCAACAATTTACAATTTACAAATCATCTAAAGATGCCATAATTAAAACATTTAAACGAGATTGACTTACGGGTCATGTTTTTCAAGCTATTGAAGAAATAAAGCAATTTCTGAACAAAGTAGATTGGCTTTGTTTTGCAGGACTCTTTGTGTTATGCGTGGCCAAAACGCTTCAAAATATATTAACCTTTTCTGGACCCTTCCAACTTTCCTTGCTCCAATGCAGTACTGGCAACAATTGCGAAATTACATAAATCGATTGCTTACTCAAGCATGTGTTTGTTTTGATTTCACAGTAGATGTCGTTGTTGAGGTGGTAAATAAAGTTAAAGCTGAAACAGAATGGGTGCGTTTATATTTTGCTGTGCTGTTTAATCAGAGTTGCCAAGTCAGAGTCTGAAAGCGTGAACAAATTCTGTTTTGCTTTCAAAATTGAAACAAGTATGTACAAGAAACAAACTGAGGGCGTGGCTTCTACCTTATTAAATAGTTTTTTTAAAAATTGTGGACGTACTTATTACGCGGCTAAGCCATTTATAAGTACAGCTTATTAGATCAATTTTTATAACTGCGAGAGATTTTTATCGATTGCGAGTGTAATTCCCAACTGATTTTAGCCAATTTAAAAAGGCTTTCTCTTTAAGTAGAAATATTTGTACAAAATTTCAACTCAATATATTAAGATTTACAACTGTGAACGGTTCAATAATAGACGGACAAACATATCTAGGTCTCACATTTTGATGCCGATTAAGAATACATATGTGTTTGGTTCATCACCAAGGTGAAGGATATAAAATGAGAATGAAATGGGACCCATATATCAATAGGCTTGGAAAATATAGGCCATCGTGCTTTGTACCCGCACTCACATATAATGTAATTGACACACAATTACATTTGAAATCATAATAATTTGCTTTGTTGTGCTCACAAAACAATTAAGTCGTTAAATATAAATTAGTGTGTTTGTGCATCATAACAATAAATGTTTACAGTTTCATTGTTGTTGTACTCATCTCACACTAAATACAATAAATAACAAATTTATACAATAGCACTAAAGCAATAAATCTGAAAATAATGAACTAATTCATTCGAATCTAATTTTTATAAGAATAAAGTAATACAAGTGATATGTTGTTGACTGCAGCCTTGTGTGTAAACTAAAAATGAAATTAAAATTGTAATCATTCCAGCGATATGAGTGATAAACAATATTGAAATAATTTAAATTTCAATTTTTTAATATTCTATACCATGAATATTTCTTCTTCTTATTTATCAGTTTTAAACTGCTCACCGTTATGACAGCTAATCCAACCAATACATTCACACTCACGGAAATTCTACAAACTCTGCTTTACGCGTTTTTAAACTGTTATACAAGCAGGTAAATAAATATTAATGTGTGTGCGTGTGAAAGCAGGTAAATTCGTATGTACGCATGTGTGGGAATGATTTCAACGGAAACGTTCAATATAAATAACTAAAAATGCATTCAAACTCCCTCAGTTCTCTAGACAATTCCTTTAGATCAACACGCTACTTTTTGTCGCTCTATATCACGTTTACAGGATAAAACAAAGAAAAATTTAAGGACTTTTTTCTATTATCACACAATGACTATGCACGTTTTCTTAAGTTTAAATTGTTTTTTGGCTTTATTAATGGTTGGATTAGCTGTGCCACTGAACAATGACACAAAAAGTAAACGTTCTATATATGATACAATTCCATCGCAAGTGGTTACTGGTGAGTCAAAAACAAAGAATTTTTTTTTTTACAAATGTTAAGCAAGAGTAATAAAATTATTAATGTTGAACAAGTAAAAGAACTATATTTGGCTGAGGCCAAATTTGAGGATCCACCATCGATGCAGGAAACCTTCCCGATAACTATTGCCAAATACCAACACTTGTATCAAATTATTTTAATTTTTACGATGACTCATAGAAAACGCTCACCAGACAGACAGACATGGTTAGATCGATTCAGAATTCGATGCTGGTTCATAACATATATATACATTGTGCGGTTTCCGAGCCTTTTCTTTGGGCAATGCAAAAGTCCTTTAGGGAGCACGTGTATATATTTCTATATAAGTCCTTAAAAATGGCTTTTATCTTCAATTGTTGTTGTTCTGTGACCAATTACAATAACAACTAGCACACAATACTTCTACGAAGAGACACAAAGACGGATAGCCAGTCATTGTTAGATTGCCTCGGTAATCGATGCTGTCTTTAATGCTTTGTCAAATCTCGCGAGCCTTCTCAGGAGTAGTAGGCATATAAAAAGATCAAAAACAATGAAAAATTAAGTTTAAATTTTAAATATATTTCCAGTTTTATCACATAGCCTGTTAAAGGGACCAATGGTAGCGCCGAATATTGTGACTCCCACTCAATGCGTCTGCGTACCTATGGGATCTTGCTATAATTCCGCTGCACCTAATGATGGCACCGGACAAATTGACATCCGTATTGTTAATAACGTAATTATCCTTTTTTCCGTAGCATAGCGAATATTTTAAATTAAATTTGAGATTTTCAGCCAAGATCCACCATGTCAAGTTTCACTTGTAATTACGGTTTAACACCCTGTTGTAATGGTGGTGGTTATCAGTGTGGCCGCAATTATCCACTGCCAGCGGTTAGTAGACCGGCCATGGCGGGTGAGGCTGACTTTGGAGAGTATCCCTGGCAAGTAGCTTTGCTTAGCAACTCGGAGATTTATATAGGTTCGGGTGCATTAATATCCAGTAGACATGTTTTGACAGCCGCTCATAAGGTGTACAATGAAAAGTGAGTATCGGTTCATCACAGCTAGACTGTGTACAAGTAGATAATTTTCTCCAATTAACCGCCATTTTAGTATAAGAACTTTAAAGGTGCGTTTAGGAGAATGGGATGCTGCCAGTTATATGGAGCCTATACCAGCTGAAGATGCAAAGATTGCCAGAATTTCTATATATCCGCAATTCAACAAGGATAACTTGCAAAACGATGTTGCCATCTTAACATTGGCCACTCCAGTGTCACTGACCGCCAAGCCGACAATAGGTACAGCATGTTTGCCTATCGGCGGCAATGCCATGTTCCCCGCAGGACAACGATGTTATGTAGCTGGTTGGGGTAAAGATGATTTCGGTCCTCACGGTACTTATCAAGGTATACAGAAGGAAGTGGATGTCTCCCTTATATCGAATAGCGTTTGTCAGAGTGCTTTGAGACAGACTCGCCTTGGTGCCCGTTTCATTTTAGACAATACCAGTTTCATATGTGCTGGCGGTGAGGCGGGTAAAGATGCTTGTACGGTACGGTCACGTTAATTGATTTTAACACGCATTGCACGGATTTGTAATCATTTATTTGTTTTTAGGGGGATGGCGGTTCTCCTTTGGTTTGCCAAAATAATGGACAATGGTATGTAGTCGGATTGGTAGCATGGGGTATTGGATGTGCCAATGGTGGCACCCCCGGTGTTTACGTTAACGTAGCCTCTTACCTACCATGGATAGAGTCGGTTATACGTTCTTGAACGCAAAAGATTTTCAACAAATCTTCAGTAATGTTTCTACATCATTCAAACATATATAGTATATAGTAGTTACAGTAAATATTTCAGAACTGGAGAACTAATAAAAGTTTTAAGAAGATTTGCAATTTTAAGAGTTTATATTTTTGAAAGTAATTCAAAGAAAAAAAAAATTGGTTTAGACCAAATATAAAGTATCCCCCACATACATATACAAAAGGTGGGCGTAGTATATACATGGTTAAGTGTGTGATAAATACTGCATTAACTTCTACGATGAAACAAAATGAATTTTTTGTAAATTGTAGTCTAGGTAGGATTCCGTACATGCGCTTCAAGTGCTCAGTGTGTATTGGAATTCAAGTTTGTATTTAGTTTCTTATGGCTTTAGTTAATAGTTTTTTGTCGATTGTAGGTGTGGTTTTCAAACAATTTTACCCCATGTACAACCTCCGTGCAAATACTAGAAATGTTTGTACAAAGATTCATTTTAATGGCTCAAAATTTACACAACAATAACCACACAGTCTGATAAGCCAACGCTCAAGGCTAGATTTTTTCAAACTTGATGCTGATCAGGAATATATGTTTAGTTTGTGTGAACGCCTCCATCTATGTGTTCCAAACGGAACAAAAAAATCAGTTCTAGCATTTAGAATAGTACATGACTGAGGTTCTCAAACTTTTTCAACTGTAGAACCCTCCAAAGGCATAATAATTTACCTGGAGCTCCAGTGGACTAATTGTTAATCAATGATGTCTAACCCCAAAGAGATTCGTGGAGCACTTTGAGTTGGCTCACAAGCACACTTTGAGAACCGCTGGCATATGGTATATAGAAATTTGATTTTATTGATATATACTAAGAATATTTGGACTAAATTTTCGTTCGTTACGTAAAGTTTTGCGAACATCGGCATTTCAAACAGAGACACACCCGGACAGCCAGACAATATTAAATGTGTATGGTATACTTTGTGAAGTCTTTGACGCCTCCTTCTGATAGATGCTAACAAATTTAAACTAATCGTATGTGAATGGAATTAAAAGATACTAAATTGTGACCAACAGGTTTATCAATTATAAACAAACAATCAAAGTCATTTCAAAGGTTTTACAAACCATTTCAATTCATTCTCTTAAACACTCATACATGGCTCTTTGCTCTTGCTATTCTCTTTAAAGTGTGGTGAATATAAAATATTGTTTTCACAAGTCCTTTAACAAAGGATAACTACAAGTGTTTTAAGCAAATGAACAAGTTCATAATATTTTGTTATTCAGTCCGTCCTCAACATTACAACAGAACAGAAGTGATCAAAAACAAACAAATATATATAATACCTATAAATGTTAAATATATATATGTATATATAGTATAAAGCAACAATTTAATAACCAGATATATACTGCAAATGACAATTGAAGGATATAAATGCTTAAACGAAGCAACAATAACAACAAGCTAAAGCAACCAATAAACTGCAGTGAAAATTCAAATATATTATAAAATATTCATACATACCAACTTGCATAAATATTTAATGTATGTGTGTGTGTGTATGTGTATGTCACGTATGCACGTATGCTTAAAAAAATCGAAAGTGAAACTTTGTCTAGGTGAAACAATTTCATGCACTCGGATGATTGTGTAATCTGATTAATCAAGTAAAACATGGAAAAAAAAAAGGATTGATGAAATAATAACAATAGTAACAACAACAGCGCATATTAAAATTTCATTACATCTATATATATATGTGTATGTGTATATACATTTAAATTTTCATTTATATATACGAGTATAACTACACATATTTGTGCGTAGGTGTAGATATTTTTTACTGCACAAGGTATGGGTAACAAAACAACTAACAGCTAAATAAATAAATATTGAGGTTAAATATACGTTAACAAATTGAACAGAAATTTAATACCTCGTATGTGTATATATTCATATATAGACACATACTCATATAGTTTAACTATAGTTAACCTATATATGTATAAATATAATTGTTTGGCGTCAGACCCGGCGTCAAACTTCTAAAATATTTTCCTCTTACGCCATCAGATTAGTTAAATAGAAAATAAGAAAAAAAATAAAAATATTAAAGTTGACTTTACTGAACCAATTAATACCCTACACCATTTGTTCCACAATTAGTTTACTTGGATCAGTAAATACGAGTCAAAAAAAGCATGGAGGGTAGTTTTAAAAGTGATTATATATATAATTATAAAAGGTTTTTCAAAAGTGACCGTTTTAGGACCAAAAAACAGCATTTTGCCAAATTTTATTCACAAATATTAAAAATTGTTTCGTTGTAGATTAATTACAAGGTTAATGGACATACAGACCTACATGATTAAATCGTTTTTATATCTTGATTCTAAGACAATTGGTATAATTAAAGGTAGGCTCTGGTGTTACAAATATCCGATCATAAAATTTATATTTATCTACCACGTTGTGGTGTAGGGTGTACACATAAAGCCAGCCCTAACAAATGCTGCAGCGTTATTGATCGTTGAAAATTGTATACGAATATATTGCTCTATTGTTCACATAACATATGTATTTGTTGTCACGTATGGCTGTGTGACTGACACAGTTTGAATAAACGCGTAATTCTTGTTGTGCGTCCTTGACGTTGTTATTGTGCGTAAAGGTGTTTAGCCAACAAAAAAAAAAAAAATAAAATAAAACACTTGAATATATTTCAATCAAAATAGTGATTCATCAGAAGATTCTGATAAAATTCCTCTAAAAAAATTTCCAACAAAATCAGGTAAGATTTGACAGCGAAATGATGATCATTCCATTTTTCATATGAAACATTATAAGCCTTCCATTACTGTATATACTATATACATGATTTTTATTGTTAAGCCATTCAAGCGTGCTATAAATTTTATATAATAATAACCCATTTATTTATATTTTCCTTTCTCCCTTAGCTACGGTTGTGCTTTATACGCTGTATGTAATTATTTACAAATGGTTCAAGTAAATCATTTGTAAGTGTTAGTCAACGTAAACACACACATATATATACTGACACACATACATTGTTTTAGGCCGCAAAACAAATGATGAACAATCAATTCATGTGTGTTTGTTTACCATTTGTTAGCGTTATACAAACTGTACAATT
Organism: Crataerina pallida; assembly: GCA_949710015.1. Classification (NCBI taxonomy): domain Eukaryota; kingdom Metazoa; phylum Arthropoda; class Insecta; order Diptera; family Hippoboscidae; genus Crataerina; species Crataerina pallida. The sequence continues at coordinate 30,563,007 of OX453290.1, read as the reverse complement.
ATGTGGAATGACTACATCAATGAAACGCTTTTGAAATTATAGGGAATTATTTGTTGGTTTCATGGTGTAAGTGTTGACTGTTGATTTTCTGTCCATTTTTTATTTCGTATGTATTTGTTATGTAGCGAGATTTTCTTAAGCGATATAAAATTTTTTTTTTATACCACTATTTTTAGAGGGACCCTGAAATGATAGGAAATCAATTTAATAATTTATCAAGTGAATCATTTTAATACTTTCCTGTCTTGTCTGTTTATTTAATTTGTGTACATATTGCATTTTTTCAACTCGCAAATTTATACGTAATACATAAAGTATTATATCATATGCCTGCTACGCCCGTTACTCATGTATGTAGAGGGTAGTTAAGCTAAAATTAATTAATTTACTTTTTCCTTTTTCCATTTATATCTAAAACTACTCTCAATACTTCAATTACTTAACGAATGATGGGATAAATGAAATAAAATGTAATAAGTGTATATTTGGAATGTTGATGGGTATTGAGCTTGAATGATTATAAAATGTTCAAATTTTTGAAAAGTTCAACGTAACAGAAATTGGTTTATTCGCTGTTACAATCATTCATAATTAAAGTGGGTGATAGTTTTATTATTTTTTTGTTTTTTGTTTTGATTATAAAAATAAAAATATTGTTAAGGATTACACCTAAAAATTACTAAGATTTAAATTTCGCCACTAAAAGAGAACTAGAATTTATTCCAACCATCGATTTGTGGAAAATATGTGGCACACGCCTACAGTATCTAAAGTTCGACCAGAGACCTTATAGGTCCTATATGAATATATAAATTTTCTTCAAAAAGAAGAACGTCACGCCTACAGTCTTCTGAAAAATATATGTAAAATATACTCTTTATACCCTCCACATAATAGGAGCCGTCATGGATTCTTACGATATATTATAATTTTACAAAAATCATAATTAAAATTTCTATTACAACAACTACAACTACTAATTCATATTTAACTATACTTTGTAATCTGTACTAACTTGGAAGTCTTCTATGCAGCGGTGTTCGGATAGAATAAAAATATAATCTCTTCATAATAATTACAACCGACTCAAAGAGGAAAATGAATTATTCAAAATGGTTCATTGTTGCAAACAATGCATTGTGGTTTTTAGGTTATGAATATTAAACGAAACAAACTGCTCACAGCAGAAATTATTCTTACATCATAAATTATATGGATAAACTTAACAGAAGACAAACATCTAAACAACCCGTATGAAGTGTCAACAACAGAAAAAGCATTTCATTCATACTAATAAAAACATAAATTCCTTTTAAATTCAGTCTAGGTCGAGTATGGAAGAGAGCATTTATTATTTATTAAAAATGTATATAATTATCAATGTAAGATAAAGAAAATGTTGGAAGCCAATCCCCTCCATTCAATCAATGTACGAATGAAATGCTGTCACGTTCATTCAAAGACCGTATTAAACTCATACACTCGCGGAGTCTATAATACAATACACACGAAGAAGACATGATGTATGACATACATGCACGTGTACTTAACAAGCATACCCGTGTATACTATGGATAGTGCCCTTCACCCAATGAACTAAACACGAATTCTTTTCTTTTGTTCTCTGACCTGATTTTATTATTACTTTATGTTTGTTCTTTTACTTTCTCTCTTGCTTTCTTTCCCACTCTCACTCTCTCTCTCTCTCTCTCTCTCTCTGTTGACTTTGAACCACTTGCAAAGGATTCACGGGTATTTATACATATATACTACAGTGGTGCTAGAATAGCATACAAGTTAAAAATATGTAAAAAAATATATTTAATTACATAAATGGGTATAAGGGTATATTGTATAAATGCGGACGTTTGTAACACTCAATAGAGAAACGAAATCTAAATCTATTTAAAAATGTCCATCCGTCCAATAATGCACGTTCTTCAGGCCAATAACAGTTACTGTTAAATCTATGTAGACTTGATTGGTCAATTTTTAGAGTCCCTCTTTATGCTTGCTATTTTTCAATATAACTCATTGTATGACAACATTTGTCATTCGTTTTTTTCCATCCACAAAGTAATTTTTATATAATAATGTATTGCGTTTATTGATACAAATAAACTAAAATATAAAACATTCATTGTGCAACTGAATTGTATGGAGTATTAAACATTAGTATAGAACCCTACGTTTTATTTTTATTCATTTTTATATTGAGTGTGAATGGGTGCCAATTGGAATAGATAATAAATTATCTTAAAGTACTGTAATAAAAATTAAAGAGATAAAGGAAAAACGAAATATTGTAAATAAATTTTCATTTACTATGATTTTCGTTGCGTAATTTTTATTTTAATGCCAGCGAAGTCCAAGGTACTTCCTTTTTTTTCCCCATATAGTACATTTTTATATTCAGATTTTAGGGGCTTTATTATTCACACGAATTTCATTTGTTTATTCATTCTGACTGCGGATACAAATTACCAACACACTCACAGTTGATTATGTTGCAGTATATACATATAATCAAATTGGCCATAAAATGAAATAAATTCAACTTAATTAGAATGCGACACTCGCTTTAATATAATAAATGTATGTGTATGGTGTTTATTGGTATAGCAGCTCGAGTGAACTGTTTGGAGCCAGTTGTTAAATTTACTATAAAATTAAAGCAGCGTAACACTATGACAGAACCCAGGGCGTATGAGTAATGCTATTTATTTGTTTACTCAATGAATGTTTTCCTGAAATGATGCAATTGGAATACTCAAACAATGAGTTGAATTTGAAGTGACGTCTCGCCATAAATGAACGGACAATTACTGTATTTACTTCAAAGAGATTGACAAACGCATAAATTGAAGAAGCGGTAAAGTTATAAATCTTGGATACACACTATATTTTAAAGAAATTGGTGGGCACAGCATGTGTATATATGCGCCCTTTTCCAATGACTACTAAGATATACGTATTTCATCATCTCAAAAATTGAATTCTTTCCCAAAGATGTCTCATTGTAATTTCTTGTTACCATAAGAGATTTTTTCAATTGTGGGCGTGGCTGTCAATCGATCCAATCCATTTTAAATAGCTTAAATTAAAAATTGAATCGGATTTCAGTCCAATATCTTACATATATCTTATCTGACCTATAGAAGGTAAACGCCCAGATACATTTGTAATAAAAAATTTATAAATTTGAAAATTAATAATCATATATTTAAAACGCAGCAATGTTTTTCACACTCTAAGATCCGCAATTGATTTAGAAGAGAACAGTAAAAAAATATATTTGGCTTTTGGGGAAATCTTGTTGAACTTGGATACGCAACATTTTAGGAGGTTAAAGTAAAAATTAGTTTTTGTTTAAGTGTGGGCATGACATTCGTTTGATTTTGCAAAATTTTAACACCAACGGGCATCGTCTGACAAGTCTTTGTTTTCCTTCGTTCAGAATTTCTTGCTACTCACAGGCTCTCACACGTAAATAATATCACTTTTGAACGATTGACAATAAATTTCAAGATACCATTGACATACCCAAGAGAGGGTAGGCTCCTTTTATATCCATCATATAAACATATAAATGGGCGGATAAAAACATCTAATTATAATTGCTTAAAACATACGTGTGACATATGCGAATTGACATGATTTTAACATGATGATAATTCTCAATATAGTTATTATCAAAAAGGTGAAGATGTGTGGAAATTTGTAAAGAGAAAAAAAGGAAAAAAAGACAATTTAGAGAAAAAAAACCCGCACAGATAAAATATGTGGGAATTCATATAATTTCCATATGTGTGTAAATGAAATTTCCTACATATGTGTAAAAGACACATTTACCTGAATTACCCGCACAAACACTGCAGCAAAGTTGCTGCTAAAATATGTGATGGAGCTGTCGTTTGATTTGAATAATTTCTACACACATTGCCAGAAAATTTTTTAAAATAAATTGTATAAATCTGATTGGTTTCAATTCGAATGGGTTAATCAAGCTTTGGTTCAAGTCAATGATAACTTTATTAGGATTTATAAGAAAGTTTATACAATAAGTGTTGGATTTAGAATAATAACTTAGGAGAATTGAAAAAATCTCTTTTTCACATATTTGTGTCAGGAGATGGTCTGGTTTAATTTTACAGTTAAATGTTCTGTTACTTGATATTTTCTTATTATTAAGCCTACCGCCATATTTAATCGGGGCTACAGATCACTATTTCAACATACTTGGAATGCCCAAAAGGAGGTGCCGGAGACCCCATAAAATATATCTATTTCATATAAAATAACCAAGTCCGTCCAGTATGTATTGTGATAATCACTCTTCTGATCGATTGCAAACTTAGCAGATGTGTTGGTACATTTCATATGCTGGTGGGAAATTGGGAAAAAGCGTTCAAGCGGCACGCCCACAATGCAACGAGGACAATGGATTCGATTTCAAAATTTGCCCTCAACCAGATGTTTTTTTTTGTTGGTTTTTTATGCACATCACACTGAAAATTTCCAAATATCATATTTTACACATATGATACAATAAATGAATCCAAGACGGACACATATGCTTTATAAACAATTGATGATATCTGGGAACAGACGCCATCAACATTCCTATCTATGCTCACTTGCATAAAATTTCACATATGTACACAATTTGAAAATTTCCGAAAAAGTTTCCTTAAACGTAACTGTAACTATAAGCGTAACGTATGTATGTAAAATATCTGCGTAAAAACCAACACCTAATAAACAACACAAAACCATATGTGGAACATAGATTTCATTCATTCCTTCTAACTGTATAAAAGCAGAAGAATTTTGACAAATTCATATCAATCGCTGCTGTAACGTTGATGTGAAGTCATCAATATATCACAAATATTTATAATTCAGAACGCCATGGAGCAAACGAAACCTTATGTGAGGATCATAGAACAGCCAGTCAGCAAAGCATTAAGATTTTCTTCAAAAAATGATAAAGATTCCATTAGCACCATAGTAGGTGTACATTCTACAGCGGATAAGAAAACTTATCCAACAATTGAGGTGATTGGCTACAAGGGTGAAGCGGTTGTGGTAGTTTCATGCGTTACCGAGAATCAACCCTATCGTCCGCATCCCAACAACTTGGTCGGCAACAAGGGTTGTAAGAAAGGTGTTTGCACAATAAAAATCAATCCAGATACTATGCGTGCGGTATTCAGTGATTTAAGTGTTCAGTGCATTAATGAAGATGACATGGAAGCGGCTTTGGAGACTCGCGCTAAAGTCCGTGTGGATCCTTTTAAAACCGGCTTTTCTCACCGTTTACAGCCACACAATATTAATTTAAATGCTGTTCGATTGTGCTTTCAAGTTATAATAGAGGGTGAGACGAAAGGATCTTTCACGCACGCCCTGGAGCCAGTGGTGACAGAGCCCATTTACAATTTAGTGATATGTCGTTTGGGTAATTATGCCTCCAGTGCTATGGGTAACACGGAGGTTATATTGTTGTGCGGCAAGGTAGCCAAAGATGACATTTCCGTACGCTTCTACGAGGAGCAGAATGGTCAAATGATATGGGAGGCAATCGCCAACGCCAATATTTATAGCGAAACCGCCATCGTTTTAAAGACGCCCACCTATCACACATTAACTATAACAAAACCGGTTCAAGTTTTTATTCAACTGAAGCAGCCATCAGATGGTAGTACCAGTGTCCCATTATCTTTTCAATACCTGCCTCTGTCTATGGAAACGAAGAATTTCATTACCCAGCAAGTGTTGTTGACGCCGTATCATTGCTTCAGTCATTATCCAAGACACAAAACCGCCAACTTTTCACCCGACTCTAATTACTCTCAATTGAATGCACAATGCGTAGCAGGGACTGTTAGCAAACGTGACATGTCTCACATGTCAGATCTTACCATGCAACCACTGAACGAGAACAACTCAAAGACATTAAACAATTTAAATATTGCCGCAAATTTGAATGAATTGAAGCAACAGCGCAGTAATAATTTGTTGGAATCGGCGGGTAGGAGCCATGGTAGAGAAAAGCATTCCAACTGGGACAATCCAACCCTGAAACGCACACCACTGGAAGAGCAGAAACAACGAGAACTGGTGCCGCGATTGCTGCAATCATTTTAAGCATCATCGATTAAAAAAATTGTTATTGAAAATGTTACGATTAAGAATTGTTAACAATTGTTTTTATTTATTTGTACGTTTTAAGTAGATTTCGTTGTATAGTTTTTATTACATTGTATAAATACCTAAAATAAAAAAATACCCTACTTCTATATAAAGAAAATATTGTTGTTTGAATTTTTTACCTGCCGCATTTAATACGCGTAGTAGGGAAAATACGTATTTTTATGGAATTTCCTGGTTGTGTACGCTTTGGGAATTTCAACTTTTTTACCATATCTGTTATTCAGTTTGAGTCAATAACTGAAATGTGTTAATAATACTTTAGCATGAAGACGTGAAATATTTCTAAAATGATTTCATTTAAATAACAATCTTCTGTGCTGGGTAGAAAACTCTTTTTATTCGTTTGACGATGATGACACATTATGTCATTCTTTATATACCCTCCACATAAGATGCGGGTATGCTAAGTTGGTCATTTCGTTTACAATAGTTAGAAGGAGGCGTCAGAAACCCCACACTGTATGTACATTCTTGATCAGCATCAAAAACTAATTGAAGGTAGACATGTATGACCGCGTGTCCGTCTGTCTGTCTGTTGTAAGCATTCTCGCGGGCGTACATTTTGAGATATTGATCTAAAATTTTGTTGAGATTCGTTTCGTTAAGCAAAATCGACAATAATCTACTTATCTGCCACAAAAACTAAGCTAGGAAGTTGAAATTTGGTATTTATTTGTAGAGTTACCGCAACCATCAATGCGCCATAAAAGGGGCGTGGTCGGATAAACAACACACTTACAATTTAAAAGAAAAACATAAAACTCGACTTACCAGCTGATACGTAATAGAAACCCTAATAGAGGGTGTAATCATAAATCTGCCACAGCCGTCGTATGTATAGATAGAGGTGTTTAAGATTTGGCCCCAATCCTAATTTAGTTTTTTAGTTTTTTCTGGATGTTGCAAACGGATTGACAAACTTAGTATATCTCCCATCTTATATGGGGGGGGGGGTATAAAAAACATTGTGTAAAAAATGTTAAATCATATAATTTTTCACTCTTCTCTTTTACTTTGACTACATAGTTCCATAAGCGTTGCACTTAGGGCGCTTAATATACGAGTATAATAAATGATACAACAATTATTGTTCCCCCATTGAAGGCTGCTAAAAGTACACCTCGTATGTGAGTATACGTTCTTTTTTAAAGCATGCACATATATCCAGTATTGACCACCTTAGTGAGCACATTTATAGATTTAAAAAAAACGACTCGTTCTTATGGTTTGCTTTAAAGTTGTGCATATTTTTAAGATACTTTTTACATTTGTTGTAAATGGAGCATAAGTATATAATAATTTAGAATACATCAGTAATTGTGAAAGTAATTTTATCTAATAAATCTCTCCTTTTTTCTTTTTCTCTATTTTCTATGCCTACTCACTTGCAAATATGTACACATTTCTACTTAGCTTAATTAAATAGCAAAGCTTCAATCAAACGCAATAAAAATTAGTTTTATATTCAGACGCTAGCGTCTGCTACGGCAGCTTTATATTAACACAAGGCGATAAACAAACGGCAACAAAAGCTTACTAAATAAAATACAAGTTGAAAGATCGACACCACCGCTTACAACAGAGTCGAGACACAAACGCGGCGGTCACAAACTCTCTAATCACTCTGGTGATCACGCTTGTAACCAACACCAAACCAAACCAAACATTTTCAAGATTACTAAAATATATCAAAAACGACAGTCACTCTCACCCATTTCCACAGACACGCTTCAGGACACATCACATTATCATCCAGAATCATTTTGCAATATTATAAACATAACCGCTGCTGCCGCTGCTGCCGCTGCTGCCGCTGCTGTCGCTGCCACCACCACTACCGCCACCACGACCAAAACATTAATAACAGCGAATACGACACATTCACAGAACGGCATGAACGGAAACAAGATCAAAAAACGTGATACGGACTTATGATTGGTAAGGGCAAGGGGCAGCCTGGGCTTAGGCCTGGGCGGCAGTGGCAGTGGCAGCGGTAGCCGTTATAAAGTAACGGCTAGTTGTGTGCCCGAAGTAAATATCACATCAAGCAAAATCAGCCATGAAACTCTGTCACTAAAGCCAACACAACCACAACCACAATCACAACTTCACCAACCACCGCCAACACTACCATCGCTGGTAACATTCTCATCATCATTATCACATTTGGCATCATCACCAACAACAATAACAACAACGACTGATGTAATCACACAGTCAATCTATTGTAACAACAACAATAACAATAACAACCATAAACGTAACAACACCGCAAATCAGAAAAGCGAGATAAATTGTAAAAGTAATGCGCACACAAATGAACGATTCCCACTAGCGATTAACACAATTATTTTCTCACCACCATTAGGAGCCACGCTAGTTGAAGAGGAGGATTTTAACGAACTAACTGCAGTATCAACTACCACCATTGTGGTAGCCAACAATGTCAGAGGCGGTAGCAGTACGAAACTGATCCGCCAATTACCGCCCCCAAAACGGAACGGTAAAGCGAACGGTGTAGCCAAAAGACACGGTGGAGCTATAGCGGCAACATTGCGCAACGTATTGCAACGTCAATCTGCCTCAACGTTTAATGCTGCTTCGGGCAAGCAATCGGCCATTATAAGTGCTCCACCAAGTGAAGAGAGTCAGGCCATTAACGAATTAACACCTTTAGTAGAACATCAGAGCAACAGTAGAGAGAATTTAGTCAAAACATCAGCGTCGCCTTATGTAACAAACACCACTACGACTTATCAAGCGACAAACACAACTACTGCTGCAGCCGCAGCGGCTGCTGTTGCTGCTGCCACCACCACCACCTATAGCCACAACTCCAAGACCACACGTTCCTGGCCAGTTATTTATCGGAATCCTCATCACTACGATTACGAGGCCCTACACACCCAATCACAAGCTGCAAACAACCTGATTCAGTCACCGTATGTGCCATCTGCCAGTTCTGCATCGTTTCGCCAAAACTGCTATTCCAATCAATTCCAGCAATCGATTGTATATTCCTCCAGCAATGAGGATTTAACCACTATAAATGAGTGCGTGGCTAACGGCGGGGACGAGGATAGTAGCGGTGGTGGTGGTGCTGGTAGTGGAGGCGGCAGCGCTGATGGTTTGTTTGATCCAAATGGTAGAGGCAGCAGCAGCAGTGGACGCAACAACCACCGTCAACAGCAGCAGACGACCTGTTATTATTTTGCACCCAGTCGTCACAACAGCATTTATGAACAACCCTCGAACATTCTGGGCAATAGCACTCTACATTTCGATCCTACAAACGCAGCCACCATTGAGTCGTTGCGTCATAATAACAACATACTCTTACGCAACAGCAGTTGCTCTTCAAAAATCATGCAACAAACAACAACTAGTGGATGTAGTGGTGCCGTAGATGTGTCCAATTCAATAACGGCCATAAGTGGTGGAATTCAGAGCGACACCACAACATGCTGTGCAAATTGTTGCATGGGACCACCCCCCGTTCTCTTTCTATTCGTTACATTGCTTATGACAACGAGCGCAACGGCTATGTTATGTGCTGCCATAATGACTGATCACTGGGAACACGTAACTTGGGATCGTGAGAGTCTCGATAAATATACCAATCGCTCTGGTTTACGCTTGGATTGGATTATGGATGAAAAGATAGCCATGTTGAAACCGTACAAAAGAGGTGAGTGCTTGGAAGAGATACAACTTGCTTTCTTTCTAGTAAAACCAGTAAATGAAAAATACATGAAAATTTTACTCAACGTTTATATCGCGCTTGTCCAGGATAGTAATTCTATGTTTATCCTTTAACGCCATCACTGCCCAAAGACAGGCATTTATTGATTTGTCCCTGGTGAAGCCAAAATCAAATCGACCCAACAGTAAAAATATTCTGTGTTATCGTGAAGGAATAACTACCACCACTCAACCTTGACCTCATTTGTTTGCTCGTAAAGTAGAAACCGGCAACAATATAACGAACGCGTACATTGCATTATACTCGTTCAAATGTTCAAAACAAAGTACGCACACACTTATATAAATATATAATATATATGTATATGTGAATGGCTACTATAAAACACAGCTACATCATAAAGTGAACTTTATGGAAGACTTTCTTAAGAGAGCAATCGAAAAAACGGTTCAATTGGTTTAGGTCGAATCCGGTGCATTGTGTCTGCACCAAACATAAATGTTCTTTTTACGAACGCCGAAGTTCCAAAACCGTAACCTGCGGCCGGACTGACGGACAAAACTAGATCGCTTTGCTTATTGCCTCAACAATGTGAGTATATGCTCTCTGGAGGTGTTACAAATAGAGTGACATGGTCGATATACTTTTATAACTGTAGTGGAGTGTACAAATTTACAAACTTAAAAATAATTTTTGCTCGTACTAAAAGAATTGGTCAAACATTATTGTGAAGGAAACAGTATTGAAGAAGGAAAGTTTGAAACTATGTACATTACTCAAAAGCTTACTTACATATATAAATTTTTGATATATAAAACTGTCTGTCTCCTTTTGATGGTAGCATTCTCCCAGAAGCAAATAAAATATAGATTTCAGGTGTGTCTTGCCGATAACCTTGCCTTGTTACCTGCAGAACAAAATTACCTGGAGAACATATATCATTTCTAACCTAAATATCTAATATAAATTTCAAGTTTACTCCATATTTGTATAAGCATTTCTTTGCATTTTTAGTTGATTATCGCTTTCGGCGTGATACACTATTTCTGGTGCCGATGCATGGTGGTATTTGGACTTTGTGCATAGATTTGCCATTAAGTGAACTGCAAGAGTTGAGGCGTCATCCTAAATTTCCGCCCAGTGCGCCGACATGTCTCAATTATTTGGCGGGATCATCGGAAAATGCACGCGGCGAAGAACAGCGCAACGATTGGCAACATAGTGAGTCACAGAGAACATTGCAACCTCATTTACGTACGTATTTGGTACAATCTACGAGTGCTTTTAATTTTCTTTCTCTCAACCCTACAATCGAATCGAAGCTTAAAATAATAACATCTATCTGAAGAAATGTCAAATGCATGCGTGTAATAAAGTGTAAGGTTTCGATAGAAAAGCAAATTTCCTTTGGCTTATCAAATAGAGTGGCTACGTAGTGCTGCTATTCTTGTAATGAACTTGGCCTCTCCCTCTCTCTCTCTATATATATATTATAACTATAACGTGATGCTACAAGTCTCAATTGGTGACGACATAGAGTCACAACCTCATCTTTGCTCTTTTGCCGTATTTTGCATTTTTTAAGGAAATCTTTTCCATAGCTTTTAATCAATGCTATAATACGTTTCTTTTTTTTTTGGCAAAATGCCGCATTTTATTTTATAAAATTTTTTCATATACTTTGTAACTTACTTGTAAGAGTACTTTACTGAGCCTTACGATTAAAACTTACAAGTATTTAAGTGTCTTCAGAGTTGCTTGTGTATGCAATAATTGTGTTCAATTATATACATAAACAAGCATACAACAGGTAATTAATTGTCCATCTTAGTTTTTGAAATAAATCAGAATGCAAATGTTGAGTTCAATTGAGTGAATTGGATTGTAAAGCTTAATTAAAAAAAAAAAAAAATGAATGCTGTTAATGGTTTTGTTTTTGACCCTTAAGGAGTGTGAGGTGACGTTGGGGTGTCTATGTGAACGAGTAAATCATAATGTTTGAGTTTTACATTAAGAAACGAATGCGTATCAATGATAATTATTTCAGAATTCAACGTAATTAGTGCTTGTTTGTGTTGGATGATGGAATGCGTGTGGTTGTATTCTGTAAAAAAAAAGTATTTACAAAGCGGGACGTTTGGCAGGCGAAGCGGAGGCGGCAGCTTCAGCTTCTGAAGTGGTGTCGTCTGGTTTTTTACGTTTTATCAAATGTGTTATATCAGTGGGTTTAGATGATGATGAAATATCTGAACGCGAATCCACGATGGCGGGAGTGGCGGTGGCTTGCGAAGTGCCAGCATCCACGTCACCCTTACTGATTGGTTTAATATAACTATCCAAAGCTGCCCGAACTTCGGCAATATTCTGCAAAAAAAAAAAAAAAATGGACTCACAAAAAATGTTCCCGTTGGAAAATAATTCATCAATTACATGTGCTTGAGTTTCTTCAATTTCAGCGATTTTAGCCCGTATCTCCTCCTTTGTCTCTTCCATATCTTGTATATTATTTTCATCTTTTTCACTGATATCAGGTTTATTTTTGATCTCCTCAATTTCCTCCTCAATCAGTGTGCACGCATCCTTCAATGAGGCGGCCCCCTCTTTGTTTAGTGTTTGCATCAAATAAGTCAAACCGATCTTATAGTAAATTTCTGCCATAGCACGTCGATACTTGTTCGGTAGTTGTTTATAAATGTTTAATGCTTTTTCTAAACAATGTAGAATAATCACATATGTTGATGGTAATGAATATATTTTTTTTAAATTATATGAAATAATAATTTGAAATCTCACCGTAATCTTCGCGTGAAGCTTCTAATATATTATTTTCAAATTCAATGTTGGCCAATTCGGTTTGTACTTCAGCCAAATTCGGGAGACCGCATTCACCTTGACGGTGGAATATTTTGGCCGCTAATTCCAGTATTTCCCAAGCCAACTGCAGATTAGAGGCCTGACGCAATAAGAAGTGGAAAGAATTGAATCTTTAATTATAGCGGAGGTTGCTTTATTTATATTATTTGTATTAAAATGTTGTCCTAATGGAATTTACATGTACGGTACACTCACTACCTCTCAAAATATATGTATTTTTATCAATGTTTATTTTTGATTTGATTCTATTTAGGTATTTCTGTCTGTCCTTCTGTGTCTCTAGGTTCCTTAAAATAAAATATTTTTTTTTTAACTTGATTAAAGTTAAAATATATAGTACGTGAGTTAAAGCAAAGTGCAGTCTACAATTCATAAGAATCATTGCTTGACATAAATTTAATTTAAATCGGGGTTAATCCAACATTTGACCTTAACCAAATACAGCTTTGTCATAAATTGTTTACTTACAGCGTCATTGTCTTCTTCCCCTATATTTTCACTTTTTTCAGGTGTTGCTTCACCGTTCGACGTACTTGGCTTTTCGCCATCATTTGCAGCTTCCGTTTCTTCACTCTTAACAGCGCTATCACTTGCTAAAGGTTTCTCTGTCGCTTTATCTTTTTTATTACCATCATTATCATCAGAGCTACTAACTTCGCCCTCCTCTGACAACTTGACGTTTGCTTTTTGAATTTTGGCTTTACCGTTTTCTTCGTAATTCTTTTCCAAACTATCTGTAGAATCTATAACTGTGTCATGGTTCGTTGCCTTCTTTATGCCATTTTCTTCAACGGTTTGCTTTTCGTTGATGCCGTTCTCTTCAAGGCCCTCCTCTTCCGTATCACTATCATCATCATCATCATCATCATCATCTTGTTCATTAGGTACATCAATAATTTTATTATCATCCAAAGCCAAAGCAATCAATGATTTGGCATACAGTAAATACGGCATGCCCAGCTCATCAGATAATTCTCCATATATTTCTTCATAGAGAGTGCAAACTTGACTTAACTCATCGACCGCTTCAACGTATGATTTTACCAAAAAATTACGAGAGCCATGACTGTATAATTCTTTCGCTTTTAGTACCTTTTGGGCGAGCTGTTCTTCAACAGTTAAATCGGAGATGGTTTCACTGGTCTGGACTTTTTCAGTTGTTTTCACAGCAGGGGATTCCTTTTCCTCGGGTGACATTTTGTTAAACTACAAAAATAAAAAATCAGAAAAACTTGCATTTTACTACATGTGACACGCCTTTTAAATAAACTGTAACAAATTTTGATAATTATTTAATTATTTTTGGATTTGTCCTTTCATAAGAGACAAAAGGTAGTAAACTTGGCTACTATGCAACAGCTCGCATAGGTTGTACCTTAAAATGTTTACATTTTCTTTAAAATTATTCTTCAGCACTTAAAATTGAAATTATCCAAAACAGTTCATGTTAAATGTTTTAATTTATTAAACAAGAAATTTCACTTATATCAGCATGGTAGTCAATCTTTCCACCTTTTTTTTTTATTACATTTATGACACAATAAACTGCACGTACTATGTAGTTAATTACATTTCAATTAGTTGATATATAAACAACAACAACAACTACTACTACTAAGCAGAAAATGAGACAAAGGGATGTTAATTATTACAAAACGTACACATAAATTAATTGTTTATATAAAAAGTATTGATTGGTAAAAAAACGGGTAAGCGTCAAGATAGTTTCACTGGACAACGCTGAAGAAAAATTTATCTCAACATCATAAAATTCACAAACGTGAGGGTTAATAATAATTAAGACATGTCTAGAACGACTTTGACAGGTTTTGATGCTGATCATGAATATATAAATTTTGTAAGTTCTGTGACAAACTTAAATACAAATACACCTTACGCTTAGAAATTTCGTTCACTTTTTAATTACACAAGAAATAGAGTAGTGTTGTAGTCCAATTTTGTTTCTCTACTTTATGAGTTTGTAAACAATGTAGAAAACTATCAATGCAATGGAATGCATGCAATTTAGAAAGAAACCAAATTCAGTCAAATTTATAACAAATCTTATTTAATTTCTTATGCAGGAATGCAAAATTTGTCAATTTCCTGTTCCCTGGTTTGTTTAATTATATTGGGTAGCGCAGCATTGGTCGGTGCGTTCGGCGTATGTCAACGACAAATAAGCGCTATACTTATTACCGGAGTTATGTATTTATTAGCAGGTAATTAACAAAAAATTCTACATTTATGGAAATTCTAAAAATTTTGTACAATTTGTATAATTTCCTCTTTTCCGCGTTTTTAGCTTTGTTTGCTTTGTTCACATTGATGATTATTCATTTTAAACGGCAACAAGGACGTCCTATGCTCGACAGTGATTATGATGGGACTGTTGATGGTATAGTGGCTCGACCGGGAGGAGCAGCTATACTGGCTAAACCACTTTTAGGGGCCAGAGTATTTTTAACATCGTGGAGTTTAGATTTGGGCTGGGGTGGTGTAGCACTCTGTGCTATCACTTCAGTGTTATGGATATTGTTATCAAAAATTATGCGCTATAATCCATTTTCGACTTTAATGATTTAGTTCATGTAGCACTCAGCGAACGCTTATACTTGTATAGTATTGTAATTGTATTGTTGTTGCGTAATTTAATGTATATAAGTTTTTATACTATTCAAGAGCTATAGTAAGTAGTACCCTCCCACCTCCGGCTTGTTTAATTGGAGCATAATTCAAAATCCTTAATTTATGTTATTTTCGGCAAGTAAGCACTTCACTAAAAACTATTCATTTCATATAATGTAGTAAACAGTGCTCATCAATTAAATAATTTCAATATTATAAAAAAAAAAACAAATTAAAACGTTAGTCGCTCAATCCCAACCATTTAATAAATACCTTACACCACTTAACTCCTTAAATTATGCTACAATTAGTTTGATTTTATCTGTACAAGCGAGGCTCTGCCATATAAATTATTTCGAATATAATTATGTAAGAAGGGCTCCTAAAAATGGTCCAATCGGGTCAAAATTACCAATTTTTTGCCAATTTTTGTACCATATAAAGATTTCCATTATAATAGGACTTTATATGGGGAAGACAGTAGTACGATTCGATCCATTTTCAATTTGTCACAAGTGGTGCAGTGTATTAAAATCAAAAAGAACAATATTTGCTTGGAGCAAAATCTTGGATATCCTCTACATTTATAGTTTATAGTTGTTTTATGGGGTCTTTGAAGGGTCCATTTTAAATATTTCTGAAATATCCTCCAACTACTTGCAAACCCCGCTCTATAAATGTGGAGGAAAAATGCCACAAAATCCAAGGCAGAGGGTACGCCTTTATACATATAATATAAATTCTTTCAAAATATAATAGTCATGTCCGCCAGCTGACAAATATCCTTATGAAACTTCCAAAATATTTGCCAAATCGAAGCTCAATAAGTTACTTAAATGCTAAATGTGAGCGTGCCAATAATAAGGGATTTGGCGGACATGTCTAAAACACAATGTATATATAAACTAACGCTTGTTTGTACTTATTGATGCACAATGCTTTTTAACAATTTACAATAACGCCTTGATAATGGTCACGCAGAAAAATATAGTTGAATAGTTGACATAAACGTATTAGGGAATACGAATTATTTACTACAAGACGAGGCATAGGCATGAATTATATTACTGATTAGATATGTGTGGATGTAACTAAAAATGCTAGAAACTTTAGCTTTTTTTATATTACATTGCTATTGTATAAATTTCTTGAAATTCATACGTAGGTAGCGTGCATACAGATGCTGGGCCATTTCTTCGCTTCATATATATTTTTTATGGAATGTGTAGAAGAATGCAGTACGGTATTGGAAGACAGATTGACATTGACACTAATTTGTTCATATATTTTGCCAGATTTATTATAATAATTAATTGACTTCTAATGAAAATCCGCATTAGCGGCAATAAGAGACTCAATCCGGGTTCGAAAACGATTGCAGGCCCGAATCAAAGGCTTCTGGCGAAAGAAGTGTCCTTCGTTGTTCCAAACTCCTAAAACCATGACAGTTGTTGTGTTATGCACACGGGAAATCTCCGTGAAATATTTTTCGTCACAAAAAAACCACAACATAAACTTTAGGAAGATTAAGTTTGTTCAAAAGACCTTTTCCTCAAATAAGTCTCTGTTCCCGAGTTTGTACCGTCATAAACTCTACTCTGCACCTAACGTAGGATATATAGCGGAGCTTTTCGTGGACAATTCCACGGATTACATTCCTCGCAATGGCCCGTATGAACTTTGAAGAGTTTTCGTCAAACATTCTCTTACAGTTGTTGGACAAATTGTATATTTCTAGAAGTGTCCGAACGTTCCTCATACTTTCTCCAATTTATAAAAATAAAAATTTTCTAAATCGGTGTGTTACGCACATATAGCGACGATAACTGCATGTCTCTTTATTTCTTGCCTTATGTTATAGTCCTCCATTTATGATCTAACAAGAAAAGAAACAAACAAAATTGTTCTCGACAAATTACATTGAATATGCACATTATGCTGACAGAACCAATTTTGTTTCACACTTATATAAATATATTTCAAATTCTTGACCATACCTTAACAAAGTGTAGTTTACAAGAATTTTAATATTGTTACTTATATATTTTAATAAAGAAGCTTAAAAACAAACTTATTGTTTTTTATTATTAGAGTGCTCGCATTAAATTGCAAAAAAAGAACGTAATTAATCCTGCTGCAACAAACAGTGAATTGGATATTAAAAACGTTTTCAGTTATGTAAAAATTTATAATGTGTGTCAAGGTCAACCATTTCTATATCTGTATTTTTATACCCACCACTCTTTAGGGTCATTGGTACACACACTCCAACACATAAAAGCATTAAAGTATCTTTGATAATAATAAAGTACTGAACCATGTCAATAATAAATATTCTAATAATAATACTACTAATAATAATGTATAGAGTTTTACAAGCTAAAATGCTTATTCGCTTGTCGAACCAACCAAGCCTTTCATGGTAATTTTCTTAACTCAAAAACGTCGCAAAAATCGAGACGTCCATTTCAACCAAAATTATTTATCAGCTCTACTCTTACAAATAAGATATAATAACCGAACAGGTGGGTATGCAAAATGTGGCCACAACCATATAAAACATTTCCTTATTTAGTAATATATTACGTACACGAGGAAAGATCAGTACGTAAAGAAGCGTGCAGTGTATATAAAAAGGCAAAGAAAGTTAACAAAGGTAGATTAAAAACCATTTCAAATTCTTCGATACACTATATTAACTTAAGTTACACATACACAATTATCATTTCTCTTCAAGCCGTAAATATAAACGTATTCGTAAGCTTCCCCCATTTTTAAAGCAGTTTACATTTTGGCTTATATATATTGTAATATAAATAAAAATTATACACATTAGTGCCACCTCAAAAAAGTGTGAATGTATGTAGGAATCGGTCAAAGATTTCATATAGGTATTCAACATGGAAAAATTCGCTAAAAAGTTCATTGTCCTCCACACTTGTTAAATTGTTTCATATGATATGCGACTTTAACAAACACAAGCACATTTATTTATACACAATATATATTATTTATATATTTCCATGTAATCAAAAGTAAAAATAATACACAGCGGTATTTTAATGACACAATTTCATTTTTTGCATCCAAACAATTTATTACCGCTTTTTTCGTTAGAAAGTAAATTTTATTTTAATAATTTAAGAATTACATGCACTTTTCTTACCTTATACAATTTAAAAATTAAATGAATAAGATTATAATTAAAGAACTATTATAAATCCACACTTTTGCACGCTTTAGTTAATTTTCTAAAATGATTGCAACGGAACGCGCTTTTTTACACACGCCAAAAAATAACAATACATACAATTTTTTGTCAAAACATATATCACATAGGTTGTCTCTCTTTATCAATTGCATTGTTAAGCAAATAATATTGTAACGCTAAACACACAGACTGCATTGTATGAGCGAAAATGAGATAACTAGAATATATAATACTCTAAGCTATTACATGATTACGTTCACATAATACAGCATAAAAGATACATTTCATAACTCTCTAATGCTAAAATTTAAAAGCTGTCCGTCGCGTCTATCATAACAACAATTCTTACTTTTGATCAACGACGCTGTATATAAATTTATAATATATAATTGTACTTTTTTTGAAAGATGCAAACAAAGCATAACGATATATATACTAGCAGAAAAGTCTTAGGTACTTTTTAGTATGTTTTATAATTAAATGGACATAATTTCATAGACGAAAAGTACCAAATAGCAACACGAGATTGGCAGGGTTGTAAATTTTCGGATTTTTACGTAATTGGGTTATTTTTTTGTACAAATATTTCCTTCCTTAATTTTAATTAAAAATAATGTCCTTATTAAATATATATACTTGTTCAAGGTATGTAAGCAAACAAATAAATTAAAAATTATAATATGATAATTTTATAGATTACCAAGGCTATTCAGATTTATTCCAAGACAACCCAGCACCTGGTTTCACTCTACGCCAATATTATGTGCCGAACCTTTGAAGAAGAAGCGTAAGCTTGATCCGCACGTTATTAAGCATCGTGAGGAAAGACGTAAAAAGAAATTGGAAAAACAAATAAGGCGTTTGGAAAAAAATGCTCGACAACTAAAGCCCGTTGAAGAAATTGAAGTACCGTTGAAATTATTGGATGAAAAACAGTGAGCATTTGAGTTAAAGGAGGGAATAATAAAGATAATGTCTATTTCATTATAGAATGCGGATGCGCAATCTGCCATCTTTATCTGAAGAGGAATTGGAAAAGCGTTACCAATTGCATAAGAAATGGTGTCAATATAAACATGAACAGAAAATGCTTACTTTTCATATAATCGATCGGTTAATTCACGCTCAAGAAAAGGCTTTGCAAGAATTACGTTTGGAATCTGAAGAATTATATCAAGAGGCTATACAGCCTGACATATGTCTCCTGCCAATTAAAATCAAAGGTCCTGTGGCAACGCCACCATTGGAAGACTACAATTCACCGGACGGTGAATATATTTTAGAAACGAAAAAGTGGGACTAATAAAATTATGCAATTTTGATATAAGATTAAACATTATGTATTATTTTTTTAAAATAATTTTTAGCTTGAGATTTATTTGCCCTATTTTACTCTTATATAAATGCAAATACATTTTTTCCAATTGCTTTAACATTAAAATGTTATGTAGCGTTCTTTGTAATCAAGTTATTTATATGGATTAGAAAATAATAATGCAATTAAAGCAAATTTTGGAATTTATGATAAATTATCCGCGTTAATAAGATTATGTGTATGTGATAAATAAATGTTAGAAAACCCTGTTATCTGAAGAGGATCTAAAAACTTTAAGATAAATTGTTAGAAGCGATTGTCTTGCCAGCAGCTTGACGTTTTTTAACACCCCAATTGTACACCCGGGCCATGTTCACTTCGGTTGTTGTAATTTGATCTCTATATTAGAAGTACGAATTTTTCATTTATTATTTAGTTGAGCTTTGGCACGATTTCACATTACCTCAGAAAATCTTGGTCATGTTCAACAGTTTTTAAATTAGAAACGGCTGACGTCATATTTTGCTTTAGCAAAAGTTCAGCCTCATCAAGGGGATATTCCAGCATAACATTTGCACCCAACCACAGATACACCGTTTTTGTGGGTGTTACCATACTTTTTATAAACACTTGATCACTTAATAGAAATTGTGTTTCACGTTCTTCCGTTTCTTTACGCAGTACATCGATCATTTCCAACGATCTCTGCAAATCGGGTATTTGTGACTTAAGTTTACGCTTCCGCGCCTCCAGATTGTACGCCATAAACCGATATTTACTGTGTTGCTCATCCAACCGTTGTAAAACCCTTTCACAGTTCTCCTCATTTTCAGGTTTAGCCATAAAACTATCGATTTCTTCCTGAGCACGAATAGGAACCATATATAAGGATTATTTTATTGTATAAATCATAAATTTGGTCATGACTTACCAGGAACACTGCCTCTGGAATACCGGCAAAAGATTTTTGATTTTCGGGTAAATTTGGCATTTCTATTGAGCCTATAATACCGGTCATTGCTATTTAGATGTCTTCTGTGATTGAGGTTCTTAAAATTGTTCACTGTCAAGTCTTGAATTAAACAATGAGAAATGTTTATCATTCGTCAATAATCTCGCCTGAATTAGTAATCAAATTCGCAATTTTTTCATCTTGTGGCAATTTTAAAAGGTAAAAATTATACATTCTATAAATTTTTACCTTTCTTGACTATATTTCTTTCTTTCACGTGCAAATATTAATTAGGTAGTATCAGAGACTTATTTATTATAAGACTCTGGTTGTATGCAATTTTCGATTCGGTTGATAATTTAAGTATCATCACAACATTGCGGTTCTAAATAAAAATTTGCAACATTTTCATTCAATAAATGTATTATAAATACACATTATAACAAATTTGATTACAATATTTAAAGATGTGAGTATTAATTATTAATATTCACTGGTTGAACTATAAGAATTTATATATTGAAAATTGCACCATACTGGCTTATTAACTTGACAGTTTTAGTTAATGCCACATTTTGCAAACATGCAAAGTATAATGCGGTTCAATCGTACGTACCTTAATTTAATTGGGCCATCTAGAGAATAAAAAGTACTTTTCCCTCATTTTTGCTCCGTCTTACAAACGGTGCCCTACCAATTCAGTTTTGTTTCAAGGCAAAAGTAGTTTATTGTGAATTGTGGTTTATTAAAGTTTGCTACTTTGTTTGAAATGAATAGCTGTAAATATAAAGAAAGCGTGTGGGCAAGTGTAATTTTTTAAAAACTTTTTTAAATTTGTATCCCTTGTCGGTAAATTTAAGAACATTTGTGAATATGTCTGATTCAGAAGAGGTTGAAAGATCAAGTAGTGGAACTGAAGCGACATCACGATCAGAAAGTGATTATACAGTCGATGATTCCGGGGAGTCGGAAAGTACATAACTAAGTTTCTACATATTGCAGCATTCTTTATAAAAATTATATTTTCCGATTTATAGCCGATGACAATGGGGCAACATTACCATCCGTAAAGCAGTGTACAGTAGAAGAATCGGAAAGTTCAGAGGGTACGGATATAAATAAACTATTTACATTGCAGTATTGTTTATAACAATATTTTGTCGTTTTTTAGCCGATGACAATATTGTTAGACGAAGCGTAGTCAGAAGAAAAAAATTGGTCATAATTGACACCGATACAAGTGAAGACGAAGAAGAACGGGCCCTCTCACCCAGAACCCGAATGAGTATCACCGGCATTAGACCGCAAGATCTCTCAGACACATCAAGTGAAATTGATTACGGCAAAGAAGACAATGAAGAGGAGAAACAACAGTCTGATCGTTCCGCCTGCAACGAAAGCGAAAGTGAATTCGCATCATTTTTGGAAAAATCTGCTAAGGAGCAAAGTAACTCTCCAGATGGTAGTAGTAGTACAATGAACACTGAAAGTCCACTTAAAACTCCAATTACAAAAGACAAAAATTCTGAACGTCGATCAATGGCTCTAAACACACCACTGCGCTATTCCGCCCAATTTGAAAAGGAAATCAGAGAGAACCTATCGTCCACTATTTGTCAACAGGACCCATCCAAGAATTCAACAAATAAAGAATATGATGATATAAAGCATTACACCGACGACAGCGATGTTCAAATCTTAGAGAAACGAACTGCAGCGATAGAGCTCTCCAGCACTGATGATGAGCTCGCTATAGAGGAAAATAAAGAAAATATAGTTAGTAAACCCAGTTCTGGGGCTAAACTAATGCAACCCAAAATTCCCTTCGCATTTAAACAAGATGCATCAAACAACTCTTCCACACAAAACGTGTCACAAGACTATTATAGTTCAGAGGTTAGAAAATTGAAGGAGCTTAAATATGAATTGGCTAACGCGGAGACTTTGCTGGGGAAACTCGCCAAAAATCTACCAGATTCTGGATACCAATTGGAGAAACGCATTCAGGAATTACGAAATGATGTAGAAGCTAAAACAAAGTTTATAAGCGGCCTGGTAGTTGGAGACAAGACGGATGACAGTAAACCATCTGTTGTACTCAGTTTTGGCAGTTGCGGGACCACTAAGGATACATCGTCTGAAAAGTTCCAGCAATTGCAGGAAGAGCGTAAGGCCACGTTTAGTAAGAACGTGCCCGACTGGGAGGAATTGTCGGCTGCCGTTAATGAAATCAAACCAATACATACAGGTCGTCAAGGCATGCAAACCTTCCAAAATCAAAAAGCATTAACCGTGGACCGTTTAAAGGTACATGACATCCCAACAATAAACAGTTTATGTTTCCACCAATTTTGTGATGATTCTCGTTACGGAACGGATATCTGAATACGCGTTATTGTTTCCTTGAATTAATTTGTCAATCCTGAACAAGAGTTAATTTGTTTGGTGATTTTCGATTGTTCATGGAAACGGTAACAATTTGATTAAAAAAATACACATACACACACACAAACTGATTAGAAATTGAACTGTGTAAGGTGGCCGTTCAAAGAACCGTTACATGAACAATGCGAAATGATTTATTTCAGGATTTACACGGCTCGTTGGAAACGTGCCCTACGGAGGATGTCTTGGCTGACGATCCCAAAGGCTTAAAGGTCAGTTTAATGGATCATCAGAAGCACGCTCTAGCTTGGATGAATTGGCGCGAACAACAAAGACCCCGGGGTGGCATTCTGGCGGACGACATGGGTTTAGGCAAAACATTAACAATGATTTCTTTGGTGTTGGCTTGTAAAAATCGATCTTTGGAGGAGCGCGATAGTGATGATGATGACCATGCAACACATAACGAGAGATGTAAGATTTTGATTTTAGGATTTTTATTTTATTCTGTTATGTGCACCACTTTCCATACCGATTAGATTTTCGTGGCGGTACGGTGGTAGTGTGTCCGGCCAGTTTGTTGCGCCAATGGGAGGCGGAAACTAAAGACAAGGTGGCACGGCATAAGCTAACAATTTGCGTACATCACGGCAATAATCGTAATACTCGGCCGAAACACTTGCGCACGTACGACATCGTGGTCACCACGTATAATATTGTAAGTCGCGAGCACAAAACCCGAGGCGCCTTGTTTGGCATAAAATGGAAACGCATCATATTAGACGAGGCCCATGTGATACGAAATCACAAGGCTCAGTCGTCAGAGGCCGTGTGTGGCCTAAGGGGCAAATTCCGTTGGGCCTTGACTGGCACCCCCATACAAAATAAAGAAATGGACATTTACGCCTTGCTGAAGTTTTTGCGCTGCACACCTTTTGACGAGTTAGCGCATTGGAAGAAATGGATTGATAAAAGTGCGGGTGGCCAACAGCGATTGAATACCATCATGAAGTCCATAATGCTTAGGCGGACGAAAATCCAGCTGCAAGAACGCGGTGCTTTGATGTGTTTGCCAGAGAAGAGTACAAAATTGATAGAAGTTGAATTAGACAAGGACGAAATGAATGTTTACCAGAAGATCATGGTGTATTCGCGCACCCTGTTTGCGCAGTTCCTATTTCAACGGGCTGAGCGCAACACCGATCTCATGTATGCAAGTGAAGGCTCACGTCCCACGTATATGCAGGCGAAAGATCCGAACGGCGCCTACTACAAAATGCATAAGAAATTTACTCAATTGCATCGGGGTCAGAAGGAGATCAAATCTCACGAGATTTTGGTGTTGCTTTTAAGATTACGTCAAATATGCTGCCATCCGGGTTTAATAGATGCGGTAAATAAAATATTTTTTCTTTATTCTTTATTTTTATTTTTTTATTGAAAGATTCTGTTCAAATGTGTTTCATTAATTGTAGATGTTGGAAGATGCTGATGCTCAAAGCTTTGATACGGATAGTGATCCTGAGCAAGCAGAAATTGATTTGTTGGAACAACTCAATAAATTGGCCATAAATGACGATGACGACCATAGTAAGGCTGCAAGAAATCCTAATTCTTCAATTGGCGACGAAGAGAACGATTCGTTAAAAGGGGAAGATCTTGTGGTGGCGAAAGCTTCAGCCCGTGTTCTGCAACGTAGCAATCCCGTTTTCAATTTGAACAGACTTTCTACGAAAATGGCTAAAGTGCTTGCCACTCTAAAAGAAGCCGTATTAATGCAAAATGACAAAGCTATCATTGTGTCACAATGGACGAGTGTTTTGAATATTCTGAAGAGTCATCTCGATGAACAGCGTGTAATGAGTGTCTCGTTGAACGGCAGTATACCGGTGCATAAGCGGCAAGACATTATTGCTGAATTCAACAACTCCACCTCAGATAAGCGCGTTTTGCTGTTGTCCCTCACGGCCGGCGGTGTCGGTCTAAATTTGGTGGGTGCCAATCATTTGTTTCTCATTGATTTGCATTGGAATCCTCAGCTTGAGGCCCAAGCCCAGGATCGCATATATCGTGTCGGACAAAAGAAAAACGTCACCATATACAAATTCATGTGTAAAGATACGGTTGAGGAGCGCATAAAGGCGTTGCAAGATCATAAATTGTCATTGGCCAACGATGTGTTAACGGGTGCCCGAACGTCTCAAGGCAGCAAACTTACTATAGATGAACTAAAGAGTCTTTTCGGATTGTAATTAGTGGTTTTTCTTTATTGAATGAATCTTTTGTCCACATCATTAAATATAAAATTTTTATTAAATAATTAAATATAATAATATGTATATTTGTACAAAGAGTTTTTAGTTTTGAAAGTTTAATTTGTTTTCAGTATTAGGCGATAAGTTCTGTTCCGAAGGCATTTTGTTGTCCAAGAGATTGATGGAAACAATATTGATTAATTTCAAGTTGAAAGGAATTTTCTTTATTATTTAGACTTTATTCAGTCCAAAACTAAATACGATAATTTAATTTTTTTCACATCTTTCAAAGCCTATTTAATTTTATATACCGCAGAGGATTGTTGTTGTATTTAGGCAAAGTGAAACAAAAATACAATTTTAACAAACTCATGACAACATTCTCTCCCGTATACATTTCCTAGAATTCGTGCCATTTGTTAAAATGTTATTTTGAAACATTTCGAATAAATGATATACTTTGGTGTAAACGATTCATTAGTTTTTGTTATTTTTTTCTTTTTTGACAATTCAACGCTTAAAATTTAATTAAAAAATACACACACACTTGACTATATGTACGCAATGAAAACAAATTATTAAACAAGAAGAAGAACAACAACAACAACAACAACAACAACAAATATATATATATATATATATATATATATATATATATAAAAGGTAGAATAAGAAGAAGAAGAACAAAAAGGAAGGAAATGAAACCTTTTAAAATAACAAAAACGGCAGCAGCAATAACATCGTACAGAGTGGGCATCAGTGCAGAATATTAGCCAGCAACAACAAAAATGGACAACTTATTATACAACACGTGTATATATGTATGTGCACGCAAGTATGACACAAACCCATGCAATAGGACATGGATACTGCATCAGCTACACAGAAGAAGAAACTCATCACAATTCTTCAAGTAATAAAGTGTAAAATCCTCATTGCGTATATACGCAATAGTTTCTTCCGCTTTTTTTTTTTTTTTCTCAGTTACAGTTAAAGTGTAATGTACGTTTGTATAATATATTTGTACGTGTACCCCAGAGTGTGTGCGCTGGATTTGACATTCATCCTATAAACGATTCAACACTTCAATGGAATTGTAAAAAGTGAAAGAAAGGAATTGTAATACAAAAGCTTATCGGGACGAATCTCTAAATTGCTAAACTGAAACAACAACAACAACAACAACAACAACAACAAATAGAAAATAGGTGTCAGCGCAAAATTTTAAACACATGCACACGCACACTCGTCCATCCATAATACAATGGTAGAAAATTGATTTGATTAAAATTAGTTTCCTTGCCTGGAATACATAATCAATGGGACAAAAACATAAATATTACGCCATACAATATGAAATCTTAGTGAGTGAGTGTGTGGGTGAATGATATCACTTTTGAAATGATTTTTGAAATTCTAAAGTATTGAACGATAATACCTGTTTCAATTATGTTTGAAGATCTATGTGGAGTCTGCGCTACCTTCTACTGAGTTGGACACAGCCTCACAAAGTGAAAGTGTATTTGTAATTGATAATGTTTGGATTTCTTTAAATATCACAGAATATGTTGCTAATATATTAAAAAGGAAGAAGAAGATTTCGTTGATGATTTATAAACGAATCGTTTGGTAAAAATTATGAAATTAGTGAAATACAAAGAATGGATATGAAAATGTTTTTTATAGTTTCTAAATAAATAATAAAAAAGTCATCCATACGCCATGTAGACCATTTGTTTTACTCAATGACAGGTAAGTCTAAGTAAAGAGTGATTTCCTCTTCATATAAAAAGACAGATATGACAGATAGGTCTCGTGGGACAAAAAAAAATAAAAAATACAGCATCTTCATAATTTATGTACAGAGTAAGGAAAAAACATGGAAACTCGAGTCTTTAGAATAAAATTTATATATAAAAGTGGTCCGTTTAGAAGAAAGAAAATCGAGATGATCATTATTTTAACCCAAAAACTTTTGTATTCCATCTTTTTATCTTCACATTGTATGTTTGTAATGGACTTGCTTACAATTTAAAAAAAAACTTTATTTGGTGTCGCATAAAGGGTGGAAGACGTGCAACATTTAACCTTATGCAAATAAATCAAATACCCACTACATCTACATGTAAAGAGTGGGCGTGACAGTTATTTAATTACGCCTTATATATTTTATGTATTAAGTATGAATAAAAAAAAGTCGCATTCTACAATGAAAAGAGGATTTTTTGTGAATTGTGTGCGTGTCTGTTATGCGACCATGCCCACTTTTAATTTATTAATGTATGTACACCATGTTTCATCTCATAATAGAATTTTTTTTGTCTCTCTAGACTTTTGTCAATTGTGGGCGTGGCACTTGACTAATTTTATCCAATTTAAATGGCAGACACTAGAAATACATATAAACAAAATTTGCTACTGTAAGGATTCTCTATAGGACCCAGTATATACATATATATTTATATTCTATGAAATAAAGAAAAAAATGATTTTTAATTTTTTTTTTTTAATTCTCATCAGATTTTTATTTTAACATAATTATGAACAAAAATAAATATAGTAAATAATGATAAAACGAGGAAAGTAATCACTACACTCTCAGGCGGGCTTGGCTAAACCTAGATAGAATCTATTTATTTAATGTATAAACTTTATTAAAGAAGAAGAGAAATGTGTCTACAAAATATCATCCCTGTGCTGCTGGTGTGAGTGAGTGACTTTAAGCTTTATGACTCCATGCAAGTTTTAACACAAGCACAAGCACAAGCATTCATGTAAGAATCCTCAAATGACTATTTGGATGGTATACGCTGGTAACTCAACTGACCAGTTAAGCATTAACAAATCGACACTATTTTACAACTGCCGTAGATGTTTGTTGGTGGTTGTAAGCATTTGCGTTGTTAGCATTATTTGTCCCTCCAATAAACTTTATTTTTATGATCAATTTCAAACATAAACATTATCCCACATGCACATGCACATGCACACATACATACCCATACATCATACACGCCATAGTTTCTTTTTAGAATTGACATTCTTATTTATTTATGACACGATTCAGGTAATGAGAGATTGTATGGATGTCATACGTTTAGGAGCTAAAGACAAAGAGAGTAGGAGACAACACTACCGCCATAAAAAAATTTAACGAGACAAATGGCTAGTAAATCTGTTTGTTGCTAAAAAGGAAATTGATTTAATGTTCATTCCCTTCTTCTTCTTCTTCTACTACTTATTTTTTTGTTGCTATTTTCGTGGCACTTCTTAAATTGTTGGAGGGAAATTAAACATAAATTTTAAGTATGTAGATAGAAGAAAAAAAGAAAAAAGTAGTAATAAAAATTATCTTTAGAGTTGAGTGCAACTAAAAATGAAAGATTATTTATTGTATCATATGTGTATGTTGGAATAAAGTGAACGTAAAACAAGTTCAAAGGGTTGTATTAAGAGTGTGCCCAATGCAAAAGACAAGTGTGCTTTGCTTATATTACACATTCTAATATCAAAGGATACCTCTATTCTTTTCAATGTAACTCCTAAATGCCTTATCCTATTTCCTTAATTCATATAACTTTGGAATATTTAATAGGAGGTATAATATTGATTTTTTTTCTGATCAAAATTTTTTAATCTAGAATTGAAATACTTAGTCTTGACGAAATTCTTAAAGTTTTTTTTTTAAATTTGAGTGCACTCGTGCACTGAGTTTGCTCATTTATACTATCACAGTAAAGGCTTATTAAGATTAAAGATGATGTGTGTCAAATATTAGCTGAATGTGAGTGTGACACAGACATACGGACAAACAGAAGAGCTACTGTGAAATAATACTTAACAGCAGTGCTTTAGTACGTTTTTTGGGTTGTGACTCGCCCACTTCTGGTAAATTATAAAAAATTGGAACCAAACCAAGATACCACCATAATAATTATAATGGTGGGTATATAAATAGTTTTTTATAAAGTAACCTAACGTAACAATTGTAAGTTTTTCTTGTACTGCCAAAAAACAATTTGATTATTACTAATACTGTGGCAATGTCACAGGCCATGGCAAACAATTTTACACATAATCCTTATACAATATATAGAAAAAATATATAGGAACTGTGTTCTATATACATTTGAATAGATTCTGCAATCCTAAAATATCCGAAGTAACTGAATGTTTGCCGTTGTTATATTCTTATAAATGTATTGTAGTGTAGGTGGTAAACTTCACATTTAAGGGTGTTAACGATTACATTAATATATAAAAATATTGAATAGTATGTGTACGTTAGAATACATTCTGCACATTACACACATT
The DNA here is from genome assembly GCA_949710015.1 of Crataerina pallida. Taxonomy (NCBI): domain Eukaryota; kingdom Metazoa; phylum Arthropoda; class Insecta; order Diptera; family Hippoboscidae; genus Crataerina; species Crataerina pallida. The sequence goes on along the minus strand of OX453290.1, from coordinate 30,533,154 downwards.
CTTACAGACAATGAATGCAGTTGTAAGCATACGCATACATCCAATTATAATGATGTTATGTTGCAATCATTGTGTGTATTTACATGAATGGGTGGAGCTTGGCAAATTGTAGTTTATATAATAGTGCCGTTATTTCATTTAATTATTATGTAATAACATTAAGGGTTAAGGAAGAAGAAGAGATTAATACATAGGCGAGAGATCATCAAGTCAAGAAAGAGCATTAATAAAGCATTTATGCATTTATCAGATATAAATATTTCTTGATATACATGATTATGGATTTCAGTTCTTTTCAAGCTTTAAAACGTAAATTCTTACTGATCGATGTGTTTGTAGGAAGTTAACAATAAATAAAGTCCTCGTGCATATAAACTCTATGAGTGAATATAATCGAAAAAAACTGCACTGCTCAACAATTGCGTTAAGAAATTCTTCATTGAAATTATACGAAAATATGAAATACGGTAGAATAGGAGACTGCTTCCTCACTACTTTATTTCATTCGTATTTTTTAATACAAATCAAGTAGATCCCCAGATATTGCAAGAATTATAAAGTTCAGAAAACTCCTTTGTACCTGATTTTTTTTTTTTTTGGGACTGAGTTTTCGTGTTTTTAATGTAACAACACGATCATGCTATTTAGGTCATGCCCGGTTAATACCAGGAATGAATAGCCTATGATGGCACAGTTTTTTTTTTTTTTTCATTTATATAAATAATTATATTTATTTATACAAAATTTCAGCGTATAGGAAGTTTTGGCGATTGTAGGCATGACTTGCAATTAATTTTGTCAAATTTATTTAAAAACTTGTGGCCTTTGTAAGCGACATGACAAACTTAGTAAAAGCTTTTGTGGAGCGTAAATAAAGTTGGTAAATTTAAGGATAGCAATGCATCCAATTACCCTTCATCACTTCCAATCTAATCTAAACAAAGTATCAACAAAATTGATTTTATAATCATCAAACAGCCACGACAAAAACCTGAAAAATGCAAAAAAGAAAAAACCATTCATTTTGGAACTGTGCCATCATACACTACTCTTCCATTTTCTTATTTAATTTCGAATTTCAGATTTATTTCTTATTTAGTTATATTAGAACAATTAAATGGGTGTGTGTGTTTTTAAAAAATTAAATAATTAAATGTAAAAAACTGGCATTTCATCTGTCTCTACGTTTAGGTGTTTATATGGTAGAGAGCCCAACCGGCCAGAATATGTTCGCTAGTGTTTTTTTTTTTTTACATTAACCTTAATCATGACATTATGATGTTTTTTAGTTTATTAATGATAATTGCACAGGAATGTAAAAATTCCGTTCTGGACACAATACAATAGAAAATAGGAATAAAACAAAAAACTTTGTCACAAACTGTACGGAGAAGAAGGAATGGAAAAAGAAATACTCAAGTGTAAATCGTAAAAATTAAAAAAGTGAAATAAAAATCTTGCAAATAAATTGAATTGAACAAGTGACGGCAGATGCATTTGCAAACTCCAGCTCCAAGCTGAATCATTATTATTATATGGCTTTTGATGAATAATTCTCTTCATTCCACCTCATTTTCTGTAATAAAAAAGTTTCCAGTTTTTACTGCTTTCAATGCTACCAGTCAGTCAGTCAGTCAGTCAGTCCGTTAGTTAGTCAGTTGTTTTGAACAATTTTTGAGGAGAAAACATGTTTTACGATTCTATTTGAATAGTTCAACTCTCCGCACTGCGTCTCCCATTTATGGAAAATAGAAATTAATACTATAGTATAGATATAAAATTGCAGTATTTTTTCTATTTTTTTTCTATCCAGATAACCTAAGCGTTCCACTCGGGAGGTGCAGAGGTGACAAACGTACTCATCATAAATATAAGTTTTCTTTTTGTTTTAGCATTACTGCCAGATTTACGTACTCTTTACATGTATTACGAGTACAGTGCAATGCTGTTGTTGGAGTGGGGGAAAGTTTTTGAATGAAACGCATAAACCAAAAAGTAATGAAAAACCTATAAAATATTTGCCCAAAAATACACACATGTTCACATTACATTACAGCAGAAGCAGAGTTATAATGGTGTTATCAAGGCTACACATGAGCGAAGGCGGAGAGTGTGAGAGATAACAATGCAGTGAATAATATTTTGCATCTTCATTTTACGAGTTTTCCTTAACTGTATATTCGAACTTTTGCTTATGCTGGCAGCTTCCACTTCTGTTCATCGTCATTCCTTATTCTTCCTTGGGCGTCTTTTTATTAAAAGGAATTCAACCGAAAGTATATCTAAATAATATTTCCGTTTTTTATAGCTTTTCACTTCCGTTCTGTAGCCAAGTTAAAATGCATTTACACATGAACACGACAGTCATCACTGCCAACACCACCACCACCACTAACACCATCATCAACATCACCATCATTACACATATTAAAAATATTTGCAATACATTTACAACTCTAACTAGCATCGAGTACCATTGTTAAAGTTGCCATACGTGGGTGTAACCATATACACAAATATACATATGTACCCCGTATATAGTATAGATGCAGCAGCAACAATGAACCCACGCCAATCCTTTACAGTTACGTTCATTTCATGCATTTGTTTTCATTTTTTTGGTTTTGCTCCTTTTGTGATCTGTCGATACATTTACTTTTATTATGGTTACGTTTTACGACTTTGTGCTAGAATGCATTTCCATTTCTCTTCTCAACTTTGAATTCAACATTTAACACACGTTCACTCATTCATCCATTCGTTCATTTGCTAGTAAGTTAGTACACTCAGTATTTCATTTTTTCATCATAATGTTTCTCCGTTTTTCTGTCATTTGTCTAATTTTGAATATTTTTACTGTAACAAATGTTAGAAAAAGTAAAATAATGCACCAATCTAGTGTAATACCTACAGGTTACGTGCATTTTTTACCCACAATATTGCATTTAGCACTTCTCGATTCATAACATATGGTTTCGTACAAGCTGTAAAGCATTTCAGACTTGGTTAGTCAACCTCAACTTAGCAGTAACCAGTTCAACAAGAACAAGAAATATTTTTATATTGAATATTTGATCTGAGCATTGGCGTTTGAGCATTTTTTTAACCGGCGACCGCCTGTTTAACATCATTCTTTTCAACCATACGATCAACATAACCTAACCATTGTAAACGTTGACATCTTATGTGGCGAACTAAGTCAATGCCGATTTAAAGTTCAAGGAACTCACTTTTCATTCTAAACTGGAACTCATACCGTTCGTGCGCTCCTATAAACGTCTTATACTTTTGTGTAAGGGACCATGTTTTGATGCTACAGAGAAGTACTAAAAGAATCTTTATCATATAAAAGAGGTTGGATCTAGCTAAAATTAGGAAAATCTTTTAATATATTCTTACAACGATTTAAGCATGTCCGTCTATTCAATTGTCTGTTGTGAGTCGTTGTAAATTTGTGCTCAATTTTGAGACTCTTAACTCACCGATTAAGTTCAAACTTGCCTCAATAAATTCATTTCAATGAGTTGAAAATTTTCATATTTCAGAAAATTAAGAAATTTTACATTTTTTGATGATTCCGCGGTTGTAAAAGTTACGAAATTTCACATTTAACATTTTCCATCATAATAACAATTCACTTCATACGCCCCATAAGGCGTATAGTTTGAGAAATATATCAAAGAAATAAAAAAATGTTTCATGCTATAAAAATATTCACTCTTCACTAAATTTCCATTGAAAATGTTCAACCATTAAATTATAATATTTACAAAGTCGTTGTTTAAAGTTTAACCGGAAATATGATTTTGTTGCAAATATATACTTGAGAGATTATAAAAATAATTCTTTTACTAACATATGAGACGGAACATTAATATTTTATAACGGGATACTTAAAAAAATAAATAAATTTTAACCAAAACCAACGCACACGTTGTTTCCTGACAAGAATCATTAAATTAAAAGAAATAAACACAAAGACCATGAATTACGCTGCATGTGTGTAAATGGGTGAATATGTTGAACAATATAATAAATATTGATGAAAAGAGCGAAGAGAGTAGAATTTTGTATATATATATATTATAAAAAATTGATTTTAATTTATTGTGCAAAGTTTTTAAAATTAAAGAAAAAATGTATCAATAATTTTTTGAACGATCAGTGACTTTATTATTATATACTCAAATAAGAGTACCCTTATAAATCCGTATCTCTTGGACAATTTTTACAAACCTTATACCCTGCTCCAACTGTGGCAAAGGGTATATTAAGTTTATGCGAATGTTTGTAACTACTAAAGGGCAAATGCCACACTCACTTTTTATTACACCGATCAAAATTTGTGTGCAGGCTATAGGTCGTGTTTTTCAGATATTTCGATGAAATTTGGTTCAAGGACATGTAAAGAAAAACCTTATTGGAAATGAATTCCTACTTGTTAGCTAAAGCGCAATACCTAAATAATTACGAGATCGTTATCAGGTACCTGCCACGCCAGCGATTTATATACAGATGTAGGCGATATTTAAAATTCGGCTTAAGTTATATTTCGTTGGTTTTTTATTTTTACTTGTTTATAACATGCTCAATCGTCCACGTTCTACCGTTTTACTGCTTAAGTTGAAGTGAATGATTTTATGTGAACACATTTCGGTAAATCCTCTCCGCTTTAACTAAAATTAATATTTAAAATTTATTTGCAAGTTAGACGTTTCACGTCATTATCATGATCATCATCGTCATTAACAAAGTGCATCATTATCAGCAATTTCAAGCGTTTTGTTTCTTATTAAACGTGGCTTAATAAAAATAAAAAAGGGGGCGGGAGTAATTCAAGAGGAAACATGAGAATTTAACAGTAAACTATGACAATTTCTTTATAATCTTACTTTATGTTATCGTTGTTGTAGTCTTGTGGAAGTTGGAAGAATGAAAGAGAGAGAGAGAGAGAGCGGGAGATGGTAGGTATAAATAAAATGAAACATGAAATAGGTGAAGAAATTGCACAATAGAAGTTGTGTTGTGCTCTCACATTTACGTTTCTACGTGTATGATTGTGTGTGTGTGTTCGGCATTGTTCTACACTTTAACTTCAACTATTTTGAGAATATCCTCGTAAAATAGCGACATGGACTTTTACGAGTTTCGTGAAATGAAATTTTCCTAAAATTTTACTACTTTACTCGGCTCGTGTAAGAATGCTGACTGGCTGACTGACTAACTGACTCACTGTTTCACTAACTGAATGTGTGCTATATATGCATGCACATGCTTGCTCTACTACATAAATCACAATGCTTTGCGTACATTTGGTTTTCAGTATATTTGTGTGGTAGCGTGTTTTTGGCATGTTTGAGTACATCATAATTTTGTATAATCATGGTGTACATTACAGTTGAAATTGTGATTTTAAGTTAATTGAACATTTCCGTTGTTTTGCTCTCGCTCTCGCTCTCACTTCCTTACTCGCTATTTTATTGCTTTTACTATACATTTTTTCTTTCTATTTTTTTTTTTTTTTCATTATTGATGCGTGCATTTGTATGCACATATTTTTATTTTATGATTTTTCCAGTGAAACATGAAATGAAATTGATTAAAAATTTTCTTAAGGAGAAGAAACATACGAACGAAAAAACAACAAACACACATATGCGAAATTTAACTTTGTCAAGTACTCTCAGTGAAGTGAAAATACTTGGAAATTGTTAAAGTTTCAAGTGTTGCAGTGAGTTTGCATGTTGTATGTCTCATATATACGGAAATGGTGGAATTTATGTCATGCGAGTTTTATACCATTGAGCTCATATTTGCATCATTTAATACAATGATGAATTTGTATTAATTTTGTCATCTAAATTCATATCATAATTTGTTGTGCCAAAAGGAAACTATTTTGACCCTACAAAGTATTCTTGATCGGTAAAAGCAATCTGGGACTATCTAGACGTGCTTGTTCGTTTGTTAGTGAGGCACTATAAAACATGACACTTTTGGAGGGTGTAATCAGATACATACCACACCCAGTGCTTGTTTATATTAATATAAAGAGTATTTACGTTTTTAACTATACCCTGCACTACTTGTGTGGGAAAGGGTATTTTAAGTTTGTTTAGGGTTAAATCAATCCCAATTTTCGTCTGTCCGTCTGTCCATGTAAATTTATTCGTAAGCTACATATTGCATTTTTTGACATATTTCGATGACATTTGGTATAAGAAGAAGATTTTTATATATTTATGATAAAAAAATAAAAAAGAGCTATTTTGAAAATTCGGAGACCAAATGTAGCGTTAAAGTAATGTACTTTAGCAAATTTCAAATGAAGAATTTCGTATAATTTTACTGATTAACGTTATTATTTTTATTACTAGATATTAAAACCAGAGTATGTATACTATTTAAATATAAAATTTAATCAATTCTTTAATTTCTTAGTTGCAGTATTAAAATCATAAGAATACGTCCAAATACCCACACACATATTATGTAAACTAATATAAAGTGTCACAGCATATCATCTGAAAGCTATTTAGCAAATATTTACACAACACAATGTTGAATGCAAAACATATGTGTTCAGGTACAATATGTATGTATGTTAATATGAGTTTATACGATATTTATATTTATACTTATTGTCTTAACACTTTTCTGTATCAGTACAAAAAAGCCTTTGGCTAAAACACTCCATGATAATTTATGTATCTGCGGTCAATTTATTAACCACACTAATGTCCATAATTATAAATGAATGATTATATATATATGTGTGTGTGTGTTTGTTTGTTTATTTGTATGATTATAGGAAACAGTAACTGTTTGTGGTATGAGCTAATATTTGTCTTTAGATTTTAAATTAATACCTTAAGGTATCATTTAAACATATAAATTAACTTATAAATCGGTTCAATTGTGTCGCATTTGTTTCATTTTGAATGTATGTGTAAACTTGAATTTGAGTAGAATTTACTAAATACTACAAAGTTTATTTAAAGTTAAATTAGTCGTTGCTCCATAAAGTGTGTGTGATTTAGAAAATGTTAGATTACAACAGGGTTCCCTAAAATATTGGAGAGGGGGGAGGGGATTACTCTGTTTTTGACTCACTGGTAGAAATGTGTAAAATTTCAACATTGTCGCTTATTGTTTTTTTTTTTAATTGTAGAAAAAAAGCCTCAACAACTAAAGAAATTATATTTGGCTACTTAGGTTACAAGGCTCAATTCATTTCTCTCCTCAGTTTTTGATAAATTGAAGGCGTGACATTCTACTGGTCTCACCGATTTCAAATTTCTACCTTCGCCCAAAAGCAAACAATACTTTTGCCAAGTTTGGGATCGAAATCTCGGTTTTTTATGACGGGAAAAATGTTAACCACAAATGACTCAAAATTTCTCGTTTTAATGTCACCGATGCTACTTTTTTTAAGTATTCAAAATGAGTATATCTCTCAAGAATTTGGATATGAAAGTGCATTAGTTTTACCGAGTTTTCAATACATTTCGTTTTTTATAAATGTGGTGCATGTGAGTTTTTTTTTTTGAGATAAAAGATACTGTGGTAAATGTTGAAAGTTTTTAAAACACTGGTTTAGATAGCAGATTTGATTTTATGTTCAAAAATTCGAATGTGATTAAAGTAAAGTAATTGTAGGAAAGTTAGATTTCGATCATTAGCGTGAAACAAAGAGGAACAAATGCGAGGAGATGTACAACATGTATATGGTGGGCATATAAAAAGTTATATGTCAGCTTAAAAATACTATAAATATACAAGTCTGTGGGTGAGTCTTTAGATAGTTTTGATATTAACAATTAAGTTTTGTATTATCTCAGAGATAAAACCGCTAATGGCTTGAATTTACATTTGTATGGCGCGCTAAAGGCAAAATTAATGGCAGAAATCACATAAAATGCATAAAAAGAAATTAATGTAATGCAATGCAGAAAAACACATACTCATGCAAACATGAAAAGTCGTAAAAAAACGCCGATAAACTTAATTCAACCTCTTTGACTTTTACCTATCTGCCACACAGATTATCGTAAACTTCCTTGAGAGAGCAGTACGCTGAACATTGTCTTAGGTCAGTTTGTAGTACATACACATACATATTGTTTACTTTTGGTTGAGTGCGTGTGCTGCATGTACACATACACACACACACACCGATTAACTACGCAAACTGACTTGGTAGTTAAACGAAAAACACTAATAATATAAAATCTAACAAACGTGCGGACCGACTGACAGACTGATTGACTGACTCGTATTTATTTTATTTATCTGTGTCTATCCCTTTAGTCTTAATGTGTAGCACCTTTTTGTTCCTTTTACGCGAACAACCAGACAAATGCTGACATAAAATCATAAAACGTGTTTGTCAGCCAGGCGTGCATAAGACGCACATTTTGATTCGACAACAATTGGCATCGATTTACGGGTAAATATGTTTTTTTTTACTCACGCAATTGTCTAAGTGTTCGTATACGTACATACAAACATTTGTAGTGTGTAATAATAGTTGGTTGGTTGGTTGGTTGGTTGGTTGGTCATGACGATCAAGGTTTGTTTAAGCGACAGCTACTACAACTACTTACTCATAGAACAAAACAATCAACTAACTACCATCAACAATAACAAAAACAACAATAACAATGCAATAAGTAACTATTGACGTCTATGTTACGTTTTATTTGTGCTTCTTTCTCTTGCCACAGGAACTTCATTCTTTTATTATTTGAAATTTAGGTGCGTGTGTGCGTATTGTTTTCCTTAAGATCCAAGTACAATACATGTTATGTGTGACTGCGTGAGTGTTTGTTATATTTTTATGTCTTTTCAAATCGTAAAAACGTAACTTATGTACGGCGTTATTTTTTTCTTTTTTGTTGCATTTTCATTCGTTTTTTTTTTACGTACATATACATACGTACGTACGCATATAAAATATTTTTAACTTTTTATATCTTTCATTTCAGTTATAGGGGTAAATTTAGTTTGTTGTGTCATAAATCATGATCATGAATCAGAAGGAGCCCTTGACTATATCCTTTATCAGTATTAATATCTGAAACGATTTAAGCAAGAATCTATGCAAGAATTTCTTTATTTAAATTGGGCGAAATCGTTTGGCAGTCCCCCCTATAATGAGAAAAATTGATGTATTATTTTAATTTGTTTTAATTTATCAAATTTCTATGAGAAATATTTTGAAAATTAAAATTTTATATATTTTGCATATTTTTAAAAATCCCATTTATGCTGCGTATAAATATGGAAGGAGTCCAAGAATTGGCCTAAGCCTAATATGAATTTTTTTTTTACTACCCTTTTTTTCCCATCTATACTCAGCTCTTCTCTCCTCTCACCATTACCTTAAGTTAAAGCCATTGTTGTTGGTATATATTAATATAAGCCGTTAAAATGGAGAACTATTGCCTGCTAGACTGAAGCATCGTAAAAGTTCGTTTCTTTGAATAAGCACTCAATTCTACTTACATTAGCGCCGTTGTTCGTGCGTTTATATCTTTTGCAGTATTAGGTGATATAACCATTTAATGATGTTGATCTACACATACATACAACACAACATATACATCTACGCATATTCCCATATAAAAACTTACCTTTTCTAACTACAATAAATTCCCGCTTTTAATTTTTTTAAATATTTCTTTCTTCTCAAGTGCATTCTTCTGCTCGGACTTATTTATTATATATGTAGTGTTTTATGTATTTGCAAGTTTTTCAAACAAATTTTCTTTATATGAGAATTTTATTGATTTCCTTATATTCTTATATGAGTTCTAACTGTGTATCTATGTGTACATATATCAAATTTGTGTATGGATTGAATTAAAAAAAAGTTAAAATTAAATATTTCAGTGAAAATTGTTTACTGTGCTACACAAGTTCAATATCAGTAAAAAACAAATGTAGAACAAGTAAGAAAACTAAATTTGACTTAAGCTCAATCTTATTTAAAATATAATAGTGGGCGTGGAAGACATATGATAACGTATATGTTGTACGTATCGGCTTGCAGGTCCAGTTTAATGCTGACTATAGTTTTTTGTAAATTGTAAGCGCGTCGTTTATCTGATCACGCCAATTTTTGGCATATCGATGAATGGAATAATTATAGATACGTTTGTTAAATAAAAAGTTTAAATGATTACTTTGTATGGTTTCTGATGTCTCCTTCTGGGTGTTACAAACTTAGCGTACTCCCCATCTTATGTGGAGGGTATAAAAAGTCATTCAAATGTAAACAATGTTTTTTTATAATTTCTCTGTATATAGTTAAGAGTATATGTGTTACAGGCATGCAGAAGGAGGGGAGGATAAGTAAACTTTGTAACCATATCAAAGAGAGTAAAAGTAGCAAAATTATGGCATGTGGCCCGTAATTACGGTGCAGTTAGAGACACTGGTTGATAATGCAGAGGGCAAAATCAGGTCCCTGCCACGCCCACTGTTAATTTGTAGATGTATATTAAGGTAATTTCTCTTATATGTTGACTCCTTACAGAAGATAAATATTCTTCACTAAACAATCAATAGAACAATTCATCTGTAGATACAGCTTGTGTATACATTTACATATATATATATTAGTGAATTAACACGTCCTGTCTGATTAGATACCGCAAACTACTCTATTGTGTATTGTGTGCATCACAATCTAATGAAAATAAACAAACAAATGCGAATTTATGCAACATACGTCCGTACATACCATACAGACAATACTTGGTTATTGGGGTATGTAAATGTATGTGTTTATTGTACATATGGACTATTGTTGTAGTTTTCATTTTATAAGTAAGTTTATAAAGTTTTGTATGCATGTGTTTGTTTTTGTTTTAACACAAAAACTATTTGAAAAGTTGTTTCATCGACAAAGAAAGTAAAGTATGCAGCAATCTCCCCCGTTCACATGGATATGCAAATATTTTGTGGTCTTTATGGTCGAGTATAGTAAAACACAGAATTTTCTTTCTTTCTGTATAATAACAATAACAATAACAATAATAATACTTCGAACAGTTTCAGTTTTGTAATCTAATCGCACACGTGGTGTGCGTATGTGTGCATGTAAGAAGAGAACTTGTTGTTAAAGTTTTCTGCATATCATGGCGAAGGAAGAAATTAATGAAAGTATAGAGACTCACCTTTTTGTACTTAAATAAACAATAACAAAAAAAAAAAACAAAAAACAAAAAACAAAAAAAAAATATAAAAATAAACATTCAACAGTTCCACTTTAAATTGAATTCTTTTCTTTATTTTTGTAATTATTTTATTATTTATTAGGAATTAAAAATTTATTTTGTACGTTAGAGACGAAACACACTTAATTTACAATTTTCTATAATCGTAATACATACACTACTACATTACTAGAGATTAACGAAACAATTGTTTTTCAATTGATTGGCCGCAAAAACAGCACTTGGAGTTCTTAATTTACACATTTACTATACTTAACGCATTTTACACTGATAGGCATCACTAATATATGATTGACTTTATTTACCTACGCACACAACGTACACCTAAACATTTAGGATTCTAAGATTTCTGAATTGATTTTTAAAATAATTTATCACAATATTAAGTAAATAGTACGAGTGCGTGCAGATATTGCAAATGAAATAATTAAATTTTCATTTATGTTTAAAAAATAAGTAAAAATATTTTAGTCGGTCAAGGTCGACCATTTAAAACCCTACACCACTTAGCTCCTTATATTATGCTACAATTAGTTTGGTTATGTACAGATACAAATCCATATAAGTTTCTTCGTATGGGAAGGGGTTCTAAAAATGATCCGATCGGGTCCATATTTGGGCTAGTAAAATATGAAGCTAATTAACTGCTCTTCATCAAATTTTGTCAAACAACATTGAGAAATGCGATTTTTTCCATATAGAATCGTTCACTATGAAAGGACATGATATGATGAAAGATTCTAAAAATCGTCCGTTTCGGTCCATATTCAACAGCGTTCCTTTTTTGAGCCAATTCTTGTTCTTGTACCACATTTTATGGAAATATCTTAAAAATTAATATGAGGAGGGGTTCTGGAAATCGTCCGATCTGGTCCATTTTCAATAATATAATTCTTTGGGCTAATACATGTCCCGGCGTTAAATTTCATCAAAATATCTCAAAAAATGCGAAAATGCGAAATTACACATACATTTTCATGGACAGACAGACGGACATGATTATATCATGGTTCAAATTTTGATTCTGAATCCAACAGTATAATTAAAGGTGGGTGTGGCATTTGTTGTTTAGGAGTTAATAAACAAACTTAATATATCCTTTGTCACAAGTGATGCAGCGTCTAACAATTAAAACTTAAAAGCAGAATTCATTAATTTCATTTAGTATTTTTTATATTTATAATTATATATAAATTATATATTTCTGTGATATCACAAATTCGTTTGCATTCTAAATATAATAAGAAAACAAACAAGTTATTAATAAAACAGTTGTACTAGCAACAATGTATAACATATAATAAGGAAATAACGCAATGGAAGGAAAGTCACCCGAACAAGCAGAATAATAAATCATAAAATCATAAGATTTTTGATGAACTTTAATCTTTAACAACCAACACCAAAAATACGTAAAGGTGTCTTTGTTTATAAAAAAGGCTCTTCTTCCAAATTATAATGAAAACATACATTTTTACTAATGCTTTAAACATACTTTTAAGTTAGAGCAAACTAAAGCTGCACCGGTTAACGGCACAATTTCCAGTTTAAAGTGAAAAAAATCCACATTTAAAATGAAACAAGATCAGTTATACTCGACTACTTAAAACTCTACTCCGCGGAAAGGCTAATAAAAATGGCACACTGTTTATAAATGTTATGGATGCGGAGGCCATTTAAAATTTGTCTGAAGCTAAATTTCGTTCTTTTTTACTCGATTCATTTTAAATTTGGCAATTTTTCATATATCTAACTGAAAAGAGTGATTTTCTCGCAGCTATCATATGTTGGAAGTGTCCAGAAAGCACAACTTTTCCTTGACATTCAATTATAGTCAATTTCAAAAAAGAAAACTGTGCCTTAATATAAAAATTTGTAGCTTGGAATTTGGGATATTGCACTTTCTGCAATACCTTCGCATGTTTTAAGATTTATTTTGTTCATACAATTAATTTCAGAAATCTAACAATTCTTTATGGATTCAATATTAGTATTTTGGTAAACCCGTTAAGCTTTTAATGTGGTACAAAAGCTGTAAGAATTGTTTTTTCTTATTTTACATAATTTCATATATTTATTGTTTTTTTTTTTTTTCATTTTCTACTTGTACAACAAAAATATTTTGGCAATAGTTGGGTTGTTATAGTATTTTGTGCAATCCGAGTGATTTTGAAAATCTTGAGTAGAACTCGCCTTTGAAATGAGACATGGGTCATGTGTCACTTTCCAAAAATTAAGTCTTTAAAAGTGGTGCCACGTTTATAATACAACCATAAACGTGCAACATATCTCACGCTCCTAATGGGCAAAATCAGTCAAGAGCCGCGCTCATAATCGACATATATATATGTATCAGCCAAAAATAAGATAAGATAAAAATAAGAAGATAACAGATACGCCCACAATTTATAAAAACCGTTTTCGGTGTAAAACTCGATTTACAAGTTAACACGTCATATATACACTATTAGAAGCCGTAATCATGTACCTGCCACGTCCACTGTTTGTTTTGTATATATTTGGAGGGTATTTAAGATTTGGCCTATAAGCCAAATTTAATTTACTTACTACAAAAGAGACTCACTTGTTATTACGGGTTACGAATTATTAAAATTCAAAAATTTGTTCAAATTATTTCATTTCATTCGTCTGTCTGTCCATGTCAAAGCATACGCAAGTGAGAAACTTCTATTAAAATTAGGACGCGAGACATCTTTTTCGAATCTCTTCTCATATAATAATTTATTAAAAATAAAAAATCTCTCACTAATCTTGTTGAAAAGTTATAATTTTTGATAGTTTTTAATAAATAAGGCTGGATATGCTTTATTTAGCTGAAATATTGTATCATTTTTTAGATTATATCTCCCAATAAAGTATTTAACGAATAGGTACAACTAAGTAGTGTAGGGTCGGTCGGGTTTATCCGGTTTGTTTTCTTTTGAGATCATTTCATTATATCCATCACCTTGAGGGAAATTTGCCACATTACAGTCGATTAATTGACAAATTAGAAGCAATTTTTTTTTCTTTATTGCTTACTCGAGCCCTCTGGTGGTGGGTATTCTACCATTTGGACTGAACCAAATTTAGTTTTTTTTTTTTTTACTTGTGTGTATTTTACTTAATTTATATTTACAAATGAACAATTCTATTATATTGTTTAATATTATCAACTAATGACTGTTCTGCGGATTACCGTTATTTCTTGTCAATTTAAGTACATACTTAGTAATTAATCTCTTTAACAATTACATACTATTGTAAAATTTTTGGCTTGTTTCCACATGAATTGTGTGTCCACACATATAACATATAATCTTGTTTTTTGTTGAAAATTAGTTACGATTTCATCAAACTCAAACCATATTGAGGTGATGTCATGACAGGGAATTACTGCAAAGATAAACAAATTTTTATTATTATCTATTGTTATTGTAAGAAAAAACATAAAAAAACATAAGTTTGTTGTTAAAATTTTTTTTGTTTCTAGTGTTACAACTAATAACACATAAGGTTGGAGGTATACCAAGTTTGTCAGATATCCCACAAAGTATATATATTTCTGATCAGCATCAATAATTGAGTCATTTTAGACAGGTTCGTTTATGTTGTTGTTGTTGTTGTTGTTGTTGTTATTATTATTGGTGAGGATGGACAAAATAATATGAACACCTTTCCCCAAATCTTTGTATATAAATATGTAGGATACATTAAAAAAATGGCTACGAATACATAAAGGGCGTAATAAGGTACTTGTACCACGCCCATAGTTTGTACATAGAAGTAGAAGTAGAGGGTTTAAGATTTCACCTACAGTAAATGTTGTTCTTATTTTTTCATTCTTCATTAGTGACTAGTAACTAATGATTATGATCGTAGTGAAGTTTCTTCTCAACACTGCATTAGTAGTGGTATCTCAATTAAATTTGAAGTCAAAAAGGAAAAAAAAAAATTTATGTCCATCATATTATTAACCACAACGCGTTACACCTATTGAGCGCTTGATTTTTGAAGAAGTTTGCTGTTAAAAATACATGCTCACCTCAAGTTAGTCAGCGCGTACACAATATTGTTTTTAAGTACTTTCGAAACTTGACTTCTTTGCATCGCTTGTGTATTGTAGTTGTGTCTTTTTGTGTGAACGGGTCATAAAAAAGTTTGTATCGCATGCATGTGAATGTGAGTTTTGAAGAAAAGCGGGACAACAACGGCAACAACAGCTATAACGCTGCAATAAAAGTCAATATACAAAATAATAATCATAAATGTCTCGTCGTTGCATTTTAATGCTTTAATTTTTTATTGTCGGTTGTTTGTTAAAATTCTCTTGTGCTAGGCAAAATTATAACCATAACATACCATCCACATCTCTCAACTATAGTCATAATACAAGTACATTAAAAACGAGCATCATCTGTAGTTTTATATGTAACACTTTAGGGGAGTTAATAACTATAGAATACATGTGCTTTTGTGTAATTCTATTCCTTTAGTATGTGTTCATTTTTGTTTTGTTTTTTTATTCTTCTTCTTCTTCTTCTTCTTCTTCATAAATACACCCTTTAGGATATTGCAGCCCTACCATGTTTACCTTTTTTTTGGCCACTTTACAAAACAAGCGGCGCCTATAATTTTGTTTGATAATAATTTAAGCTTTTTTAATTTATTCCATCTTGGTTCCGTGTCAGTGTCAGTGTAAAGTTCGGCTTTCGTTTGATTGGGAGAGAATATTATTCTTGAAACTCATAAAATTTTCTTAATAGAACATAATGCCGTAAAATAATTTCGAATTACGGCATTTTTTAAAGAATATTTTTAATGATGTTTAAGCAAAACTAATAAAATAAAATACAATAATTATATTATACACTCAAAAGAGAAGAGAAAAGGTGTTCTATAAGAAAAAAAATTAAATATATTCCTGTTATCTTCGTCCATATTGTAAGAATAAGCTTCACTTCACTTCACGCTTACCATGGGTTTCTTATAACCAGTTAACCAATTTCAGTTAAACATTAGGGCCCAAAAACAAACATTTCAACACTGTACAATGGCGATGGATTATTGAGCGGTTTCTTATTACTCAGACTTAATCTGATGATAAAATTAAAGAGCCATTATACCCTACTGCAATGAATTTCTAAGTCTAATTAGACAAGTTCTTCTGTCTGTATACCATACGTTTACGAACATTTGTGGCTAACGCAAAGATTAACATGGATGTACTTAAAATAGTCGTAGTCACATTTCAGAAAAACCTTTACTTTCCAAAAATTTTATTTATTGCAGAATTCTACCTTCGAGTTGTTGTGTAACATTAAAAGAGTTTACAATTGTATTAGTGCCACACCCATTGTGTAAGTGTAAATGTGAAAGATATTCAAAATATATTTTTTATTTTTTTTTTTAAATTTAAATGTCACATGTTTAATATATTTTACACTGTGATGTGATGTGCGACAGGAATTATTATGCATATAATTAAATGTTTTCATTTACTTTGGTTATATATACATATACGTACTTATGTATGTGTTGTTCATTATAAATAAATATAATTTGCATATATATTGGGAATGATATAAATCCATGAAAATAATTCCAATTTTTATTATATTTTGTAATAAAAATAAGTGAAATGTATTAGTCGGTCATACCTGACTATTTAATATCATACACCATTTAGGTTCACAAATTATGCTATAATTAGTTTAATTGTATCCATATAGTTACTCTGTGAAGGGAAGGGTTTCTAAAAATGGTCTGATTGAATTCGAATTTGGCACAGCCAGATATGAAGCTAATTAACTATTTGTCACTATTATTAAGAATTGCGTTTTTTTTGCCATATAGTAGGACCCTATATTGTAAGGGGTTCTAAAAATGGTTCGATTCAATTCATTTTTAATAGAATTTTTCTTTGGGCAAATTCGTGTCGCTGTACCAAATGCCATCGAAATATCTTAAAAAATGTAATCCCTAGATTGCATATACATTTACATGTACAAATGCTTTGATTAATAAATCGATCGATTTAATTGAAGGTGGGTATGGCATTTGCTTTTTAGGAATTACAAGCATCCGAAAAAAACTTAATATATCCTTTGCCACAAGTGATACAGGGAATAATAATAAGAATTGTTATATTTTAATATTTTAACTTTCTATGAAGAGTGTCTTTAAAAGTGGTTCATTTTCAATACCGTTCTTCTTTGCGCCAATACATGTCTTTTTACCAAATTTCAACATAATATCTCAAAATATGGGATCTTCAGCTTGCTCATAAATTTATATGGATCGACAACATACTAACGAACATGCACCATTGCATTGCCGAAAGTGGTCCAACGTATAATGTTTGAAAACATATTGAGTGATGGAAATTTAAAAGTTAATTATATGCATGTGTATGTGGATGTATGTATTTATTCAAAATATCCCAACATTTAAAAAAAAATTTTATTCAATAATAATTAAAATCAAAATGAAGTGTGAAAATGTGTTGGTTTGATGAGGCAACAGTGACTTCAAATGTATGCTACGACTTCCTATTGCTGTTATGCTAAAAAAATCAACACCTACATACATATAGATGTTGAATAATGTTTTTTTGTTTTGTCAATTAAGAATAAAATTAAGCCGAATTTCACGCGAAAATGTTTATATTTTAGAAAAAATCCATTTGTAAACTTGTTTATATTATTGATATATATATATATATATATATAAAAAATGTTTATGTTAATAAATTATTGCAGATAAACACAAGTATAGCATTTCATGTGTTGGAATGATTATGTTTCAATATATTTACATACGCAGTTTTGCTAAGCTCAACACCTTTTAGCGACGCATGTGATCATTTATGCGTATGATGTATAAATCAGAGACTGTATGAAAATAATGATTTATTAAAAATCTTGTGAAATTGTTCATTTTGCTTTATGAAATTTATAAATCAAGAATAACGATTAAAAAAATTGAAAAAATATTTTTGATTGATATGAAAATATATCGATTAAAATTAAATTTAATGCTTTTTTCATGGACTTCAATGGAAATGTTATTTCTGTCATTTCTGTAATTGGGCGGAATTTGTCATAGAAATATATATATTTAATTAGGGGCGTGTTTTTGACTTAAGTTAATTAATAATCTTTGAACTTAAGATTATATGTACAAAAATTTTGAACTGATCGGAGCTACATTTTGGCTAACAGCTCTTTTTATTAATTGACGCATGTCTGAACAATATTTATTTCATTTTTTTTAAATTTTTATGAAATCTAAAATTTTAAAATTTTATTATTCTTGACTTTTATGGATTATGAAATATTTTAATCGTTAAATCTAGTCTCTGGTATGTATCGATATTGTTATGAATGTTTATTTACAAAAAGAAAACAAAAAAAAAAAAAAAAAAAAAAACTTGTATAGAGTGCGTAAGCAAAATTTGAGATTTTTTGATGCGTATCGCTTTCTCAGTTTTGACAAAAAAAGTATTGTGAAAAAACGCATAAGTGGTCTCGCATAATAACAATGCAAACATTGTACTTGTAGTTGTATATGCGTACACTTAATTACGAAACATATACATACATGTACATAAAAAATGGATTCAATTCTTTGCTTTGGCGTAAAACGATTCTTAGAAAAACAAAAATAAAAATTTACGATTTATTCTTTTCAGTTTGTTTAAGTGTCGAGGCATTATATTACGGTCTACTTTGACGTTTTGTTGTTTTGTTGCTTTATGTTTTTCATCATCGTCAACAAAACCAGCATCAATTGTCAACGTGAATTGCTGTGCTTTGAGTCTATTTATTGATTCTTTTTAATGTTGCTCGTATTTGAAGTTATTCAATATTTAATTACTCTCAAATTCGTTTCACTTTGTAAATGATTTATCTGCGGAATACTATAAATTTGAAAATCAAGTATTATCAGTAAAAGTACAGTAAAGTAAAGTAAAGTAAAGTAAAGTGTGACGTGGGGAATAAAATCTGTGCGCATTCCTCTTTGTTGCCGCAATATTTGTAGCTTTTGAAAGCATATAATTGCTTATTTGCATTTTCTATTAATTGGGCATAAAATTTTACAATTTGTTCAGAGAAATATAAATGTTGCTCCTTAAGATTAAATTCTGCGAAATTTATATTGTAGAAAATTTGTAGATACCTATACATACATGCATTTTCTGGCGAGTGTATTTGTATGTGTGTGTGATCGCATAGTTTATGATGTTGCATGATTGCATCAAGGAACTTTTATAATGTTGTTTTCAATGCAGCACTCATTTGCTTTTACGGACTACAATCTAAACACCACCTGGTGATTTCTATTAAATTGGAATTTTTCGGCAAAATTTTTATCTCTTTACATTAAAACTTCCCCGTTTTATTGTACTTGTAAATTGCTGTAGGAGACTACGAAATATTGCATTTATTGCTTCTTGTTCTTGTTGTTTTCTTCTTCTTGCAAAATAAATTCTAGTTTGCCCATTAAGATTATTACTGAGTGGAAACAGCTTAAATTCATTTTGGATCATAAAACTGAACACCACACACCTGAGGATATCGTGCTGCTTCATTCTAAGACCATCCAATGAAATTATAGTTAAAGCTTATATCTGACTATTAAAAGTCCCCCCCTCCGGACTTACATGGTTTATGTAATATGTACCTACAATAAATGCTTATATGAGGGTAAGCACCATAAGCAAACTAATAAAATATACCTTAAAGTTTAAATAAAAAGTGTATGCAATTAAAAATGATTTAATTTTACATTTTTTCTACGAATAACAACACCAGCACCATCACCACACACCACGATACTGGCTCTAACATCATTGAGCGCCAGCTTCGACTCATTAAATAAAAATCTGTACTTACCTACAACGATCGGCAAAAGCCTCGAAGCAGTGTTGTTGTTATGCCTTTTTACGTGCCAGCAGCGAAAGCTACGGCTGCTGCTGCGAATACCGTCTTTGATCTTTTGGGTGGGGGCGATAACGTAGAGGGCGATAATGTACGGGGCGAGTTAGCGTACGTTGCTGGACCAGTTACAACTGAGTTCACCTCTTCTAAACTGCCACTCCGCGGCCGAAGTGGACTATTGATGGGTGTGGTGCGTTGCAGCGACATGGGCTCGGGTATAATTGGTCTCTGAATATACGGTTGTATTATATATGGATTCCAAAAATAATTACTACAAAACCACTGCGACTCTTGGATTTTTATTAGTTCCAGTTGTTCTAAGGAGCAAATGTATTTTTTTTGGGTGTGAGTAAAGAAAATTTATATATTAGTATGGAGTAATAAAAAATATTTGTTTATTGGGAACAAAAATTTACTATGTTATCATAGTTAAAATTAATCTTTAAATAAAATTCGAAGAGAAGTCGAGAAAGAATTTTTTCGCCAAAAAATGATTAGATGGTCTAATGTAGGTCTACTTATAATGTAATTCGATCATTTTTCATTCATTTTTAAATCGTTTTATATAGTAATTGTAGATGAACTTGCTCATCGGGTATTTTAGCTGTGTAAATGGATTTCTAAGATATTTATAAAATATTACTTATGATGGATTTATGGAATACTTTTACTTGTTAATACAAAAGCATTTATTTGATTCTGATGAAAATTAATATTAATCGTAAAATTATTCAAATGAACTCAAAACCATTTCAATTGAATTGAAATCCGTTCATTTCAAGGGAGAGATGAAAAATTTATTTATTAAAAAATTTAAATAAAATTATATGTGATTCATTTTTATTTGTTGTTGTTGTTGTTGTTATTGTTAATTTCAGTCGATTTAGTCGTTTGTATCGCCAGGTAATAGAAAGGTAGATAGATTTGAAAGATTTCCCAACTCAGGTTCTACCCAAAAGAAAAAAAAAAAGCCAACAATAACACCCGCTTTTTAACTACTATTGAAAGATTTGTTACATTTTATATGAGCGGTCGCAATTTACACTAAATAAGGTTTTCTGTTACACGGACGTACAGACATTATCAAAATCACTTTTTTGAAACAGAGAAAAAATTGGAAATGTCCTTATAATGTTTTACTTAAAATGGCCACGCCTATTATAATTGATAAAGTACATATAGTCCTCGATGTACACGATACTTTTTTCATGTTTTTGCAGAAACCTATCTTTCATGTAAATGGGGGGATAGGTGTATTTATATTTCTATTGAGATGATAAAATTTCAAGTAAAGAATTTTGTAGACAGTTGACAGTAAAAATACATATTATGCAGTTAAAAAGTGGTAGCCCATAATAAAGTGTGCCAAACACGCAATTATCTCTTTTATAATGAGAGTGCTAACTTAATAAAGTATCTTAGTTTTAATGTGAAAATGATTGACAAACATCAGAAAAATTGATGGTGAACAGATAAAGAAATAAAACAAATACCATGTTTGGGTTTTTCGTTAGGTCTGATTTAAAAAGGTAGAAAAATATGTACATGACACTCAGTTTTATATAAGATGGGAGTAAACTAAGTTTATAATACTGTTTGCAATAAAGGAGCCAAAAAATATATAAATTTTTGATCAATATTAAAATCGGAGCATACCTGTCCGTATGTCCTTCAGTTCTTGACTCGTAGTGTTCAAGCAATTCTAAATTCTACACGCAGATACTTATGTAAGTTGGGCGCAAATGCCATACCTACAATGTTACAGTCATAGAACTGAAGCGCACACACTTTAGTGGTCTTTGAAAAAAAGGCTGCAATGCTTTTAGAAAAGGTATTAAGTGAAGTTATTCCAAAATTTTGCCTCAGGTGTTGGTTTTTTATTTGTTTAAATTTGTTATTCAAACAACACTTTGTAAACAAAGCTAAGAAGCATCCTTCCTTTGTGGTTTTTCAACTTCAGTCATATAATTTGGTCAAACATTTTAAGTATAGTGTTGATTAAGAAAATCAACAAACAAATCGATCGAGAAGTGATAAAATTCGAAAGTGTATCTTAGTAATAATCATCTCATGTCAGTACTAATGGTATAAAATTCCGAAAAATTTTATTTGTAAAATTTAAAAAAGAAACAAGTAAGAAAACAAAGTTTGATTTAGGTCAAATCTTAAATACCCTCCACATCTACAATAATGGGCGTGGCAGGTATTTGATTACAACACTTAGTGTATGTATCAGCTTGCAAGTTGAGTTTTGTAGTTAATATGGTTTTTTGTAAATCATGGGCGTGTCTGACCTTGCCCATTTTTGGGATAATCATAAATATATGAACCAAATTTCAAATCTTTCATGAGAATAGCAACAACAGACGGACACACATGTCTAGATCGACGTTTCGTTTTTGACGCCGAAACAAATTATATATACTTTTTCCCCGATGTCTCCTTTTGGGTGTTGCAAAGGGAAAGACAAACTTAGTATACCCCCATCCTATGTGGAGGGTATAAAAATGCTGGTTGGCGTTGCCCTGCATCGTCAACGTAATTAACTTGAATTTAGCAAATATTCACTTAATAATAAGGACAGGTGCAAACTCTTTGTTGAGGTGCGTGTGTACACGACTATACGTGTAGAGTATATACAAACGTTTAACAACAACAACATCAAGTATAATAATAGGATAGCATGAAAAAAAAAAGAAGCAAATCATGAATTTTTTTTTAAATCACAAAAATACGAAAATTGCTTTGCAGGACAGCATCCTTAAGTTGTAGTAGGTACAGGAGTTTTCAAC
Source organism: Crataerina pallida (assembly GCA_949710015.1). NCBI lineage: Eukaryota > Metazoa > Arthropoda > Insecta > Diptera > Hippoboscidae > Crataerina > Crataerina pallida. The sequence continues at coordinate 30,510,177 of OX453290.1, read as the reverse complement.
TCTCTAATAACTTGTCATTGTGTACATTGTGTATAAACATATAAAAATGCCTGCTACATAAGTACAATATAGAACAGTCACACGACACTGTTAAGAATGTTATAAAACATAACCTTCTTCTCTGTGTGTGTGTGTGTATGTGTTAAGCTTGCATGGTAAACATCTACCAATTTACTCGATCGTAAAATGGCATGTAATTGAGTGCAAGCTAAACACAAACGGTTACATATTCTAGTGCACGTGCTGCCTTATATATACACACACACGCATACTTAGAGTAGAGATTTTTATACTGCAATCAATATTTTTTTCTCGCTTTCCGTTCTCGTTCGTTTTTGTATCATAAACATATAAGAAGAGATTACTTCTGTATCGGGCTTAGCAGTAAACACTTTCTATCCCATTATCTAGAGTTAACAAGAGAATTGTTAAGGTTTGCCTTTAAGGTGGCAAGGATAACCGTTATTTTCAACTCATACATTTTCATTTTGAAAGTAACTGTGACATTAAGGTCGTAAAACGTCAAGTGTTTATAGTTGACAGTGGACTAACTACGATAAATTGTGACATTTATGCTCAAGCTTACAAAGTCTATTTAAGTAAGTACATATGTACGCAGTAAATATATTATTAAGTGGATCATATTAAGGTACTGTGGCAGGAATCATTTGTCTTTAAATTGAACGGAAGCAAACAAAAAAAAAAAAAAAGGGGAAAAATTAAAATACATGAGGCGACGGCTTGATTTGTTTTAATTTGATATCCACACAACTATGGCCTCTGTGTATGCAGGTAGCTGTTTAATAAAATATTTGACGTTTGTTTTCTGCATTATTTCATTTTATTATTTTTATAACATTTTCATGTAACCATGTAACCATGTAATCAGGTTGACATTTATAGATATTTTTATACAATATTTCACGTATTTACTGATGCTGATATTTTTGCATTTTTCCTTTACTATTATCGGTATTTTTATAAAATTCATTTAATAACAAATTTCATACTTTTTTTTAAATTTATTTTTAACATTATTTTTGGGTGTATTTTTGTTTTTTCTCTTCTAGGTTGGAGGGGTGAAGTATACGAATGTTGCAAATTTATAAGAAGTTTTTCCTTTTTCATTTTTCTCTCTTTTCATATTATTATATGAACTAAAACGGAATATTTTAATAAAATTATTATTTAATTTATTGTTGCGTTGCATGTGCAATAAGTTGCTTAAAAAATACTACATTTTGTTTTTAAATTATGCCCGACATTGGATGCATACCTTAGTGAACATACACCATGTATATACGAGTATATATATGTTTGATTTGGTATTGTTGGGATTGTTAATTATGTACATATATAAAAGATTTGTTCTTGAAATAATCGTAAAATTAAAAATTGATTTAATGCATTTTACATTATATACAAAGTAACGAAAAAACTTAATGGTATGCCAAGTTGGAAAAGTTCTGAATTTAAAGTCTATCAATAATGTTGAAGCCCATTCATAATATGAAAAAGATAGAGTAGCCAATCTTGACTATAAGATCTCTGAGTTCTAAATTCTCTCACTCCAGGGAAGAACGATATATTTCCAAAAAAAATTGTCTATCGAAATTTTTATGATGATATTGATTAAATGAATTCAATAGTGCAAGTTTGACCTTGCGACGGGGTTAAAATTTTCTCTCTCCGTTAATTTGTCGCAATCTTACAACAGTTTAAACTTTGTTTTGAAATGGTAAATTTATAATTCTTGAAAAAATATCCAATGACATCTGGCACATTAATTCCCTTTGCTATTAGGATTAATTGTGTAAAATTTGTGCGCAATTGGACAATTTTTTACCTGTTTCTCAAGGCAATCCTAATTTCTGAAATTTTTTTTTGTCAATCGATAGTAATAAACCAGACAAGTTCAATGGCTTACGTTTAAGCTTAATCCGAACAATGACCTGTAAGTTATTGTAATAAAATTCGACTTTTAGATGTTTAATGCGACAGAAACTTTAGTTAAACTCAGAACTTTTTTTTTCTTCTTTTTACTTGGATTTTATTTTTTATACCCTGCACCACTGGGGCGAAAAAGTTTGCCGTTTAGGATATTCCCAACTCCCAAACGGCAAATGCCTCACTTACCTTCAATTCAAAATCAAAATCTAAACCAATATAGTCATGTCCGTCCGTCTGTCTTACATAATTTGTGAGCAAGCTACAGGTCACATTTTTTTTTAAATATATCGATGAAATTTAGTCCAAGGACATGAATTTATTTAAAGAAGAACCGTATTAATCGGAAGTCATTTTATGGAAAAAAGTTGTAATTCTTAATATTTTTTAACAAAAATGGACAAAGTATAGTATATTGGCTTAATATTTGGGTGTGTCAAATTTGAATCCGATGGAACCATTTTTAGAACCCTTTCCCAATGTTTAAAAAATAAATAATATTTAAAAATCTATTGACTTTGATGGGTCTAGATGCTGAAGAATATATCATAGTTGATTTAAGCTAATGATAACTTTTCTTTGCTCATTTTTGTTTTGAGTGAAATTGTTTACAATATAATATATTTATTCATCTTTATGCTTGCATTTGTGGTATAATTTTGACTAGTTCATTGAAATGTCTGCTTTGTGCATAAATTATTAAATTGTATAATTAAAGCGATTAATTATTTAGTCGTACGAATAGATTTTCTTTTCATTTTACAAACTTTCAAGCACGATGTTGTGTTCATATCTAATTTTTATTAAAAAATAGTATCAAAAGCTTGTATTGAGCAATTTTGTTTTATGGGGCTGTGACAAATAATAATTTCACATCTTATCGTTTATTGTAATCGTATAAATATGTATTTTTTTTTTAAATTTTCTATTTTCTTCACTGGCTAACTCTTTGGTGTAAGAAGCTTATCTTTGTGCTTTCTTAATATATTTTTATATTAGAAAAATTATAATAATAATAAATGCCAGGCAATTATTTCTATAAAGAGATTGAAATTTAACAAAAAATTCGTGTATGGAGTAAAAGGGGAAATGAGATTAATGGTTTAAGAAGCTTATCATACATATATGTTTGTTGTATTCTCTTCACCGACTTCAATTACAGGTTCAAGTTTTGAATAAAGAAAATATGTCAAATGTTTAGAACTGTTTATTTAGGATGGATTTCATATTCCGGTATGTTTTCAACATTTTCAGTAATTAAATATTTTCTCTAAAATTTTCATTATATTGTTTGTATTAAATATTTATTAATTTAGATTTTTTAATTTTAATTTTAGTGTAATATATAAAAAAAAAAAATAATTAAAAACAATAATTTTACTTTTCATCTTTTCGATAGAAAATTATATTTTATATTGTAGTAGGGTGTGATTCAGTTAAGGTATTTCATTAAATATTATTTCTATTGTATCGGAAATCTTTTACTGCGTACAGGAGAAAACAATTATAATCGCATATGAAATTTCTATACCCTCCACATAAGATGAGTCGAATAAAACACAAGCTGTGTTAAACAATTAGACAGAATGTACCGTTACATGGGATCAAATAAGGCATTTTTTTTGAGAAATTATCATTTTAAAGTAAAAATGATGTTATTTTTCATAACATTTTTGAATAATAATTAGCCAAAAGTCAACTATAAACTCTGCATTAATATATGATATACCGTCTGAAAGTAGACGCATTTACCTTTCTAATAATATTACTTTTTATGCAAAATATTTAGTAAAAGTACTGTTTTTATTTCATTGAAATTTTGGTATTTATTGAAGTTGAAGTCCTCCTTCGTAGCAGTAAATATGCTATAATAAATAATGTAATGATACAATAAATTTCTGAGAATTTCAAACTTAATTTATTTATGCCAAAATTAGTTCATTCCATTAGTGTGTTAGGGGCAGTAAAACGCATAATAATTTAGAAAAAAAATCTCTTTTAACGATTTGCAATTTGACGCGTAGTAAATGCATTATTTAAAGGATTATCAGGTACTTGCCGCGCCTACAGATGTGGAGAGTATTCAAGTTATACTATAAGCTAAATTTACTATTTTTTTTTTTCTTGTTATAAATTAAGTGAATTCGAATCTAATGCAAATCTCTAACGAATATTACGACAAAGTATCGAATTTTAAATGACTTTTTAAGTCATGAAATCATTTATGAATCTGTATCTCAGTTACAATCGATTTCTACTGTACTTATAATGGTTTATGAATGATCACACAAAAGTTCATGACTAAGTGTGAATGAATTGAATCTTGTAATAGTCCTGATCTTAACAGGTTTTGTAAGTTTCTTTAACATACCGATGCGTATTTTTTGAATTAAAAATTTTTTTATTTTCTTAAAATATATAATTTTTACCTTCTTCAAAAGAGTTTTCGTTCATATTAAATATTATGATTCTTCATTTGTGTTTTGATTTCCAAGTGTATACTTTTTCATTTATAAAACTCGCACCCCATTTTAATTTCAATTTTCGCGGCAATTTCTATAAGTTATCAATCTTACGTGTTAGATGAATTCAAATTTTAGATGAAGAAGCTTTTTACGGAGCCTTAGTGAACTCGGCTTAGGAATCTCGCGTATGTGTTCCTTTTCAAACCTAGAGAGAGTGAGAGAGTGAGAGAGAGAGAGAGTGCGTTTGGTGAAAGTTGATTGTTGTTCATTAAAAAGTTGATTGAAGTTTCATTTCATGGACCGAGTTGATTGAAGAAAGTTCCATTCGTTCGGTTTGTTGATTGAAGCATAGTACAGCGTGCTGTCTCCATTTTGTGTATATTGATTGCAGTAAAAGTATGTTGATTGATGAACATTTGCAGTATTGCATTTAACTACTCCTTTGTACATTTGCATTTGGATTTGAGTAATATTAGGGAAGGGGGTTCAGCTTCTATTTTTCTACAAGCTTCCGTTGTTCTTTAGACTAAAGGTTGAAGTGTTCTGTTCTTTCAGTTTGCTTAGCAGTATCCGAAGTAAAGGACTTCCAATATTGGAAATGTTTTATATTATAACTTATAAAACATTAACAACACCTTGGTGTAAATTTCAAGGGTTTTATTTTTTTGGAAATAATGTTTTTTAGTCGATTCCTCTTTACAACTAAGAAAAGGAACCATATTATAATTACTCTACAAGCAGTTTAGAAGAATTTCAAACAAAAAAAAAAAAATTCTTCAGCAGAAAGAACATTTAATTGAGTTATCAGCCACACTGTCTTGTGGCGCAACGCAGTTCACAGCCATCATACATGTTTAAATTGTATTGGCGTGAATATTCATTAACCACATACTGGCCTATAAAGAGTGTACCAATAACAACAATAAAATATGTTAAATAATGATCCATATTTAAAGAGAGGCACACAGTGTTTTCTGTTCTTCGTTTTATACCCGTTTTAACGAAAACCATTACTGAAGTGAAGTACATATAAAAAATCGGGAAAAAAGTCTTACCGTTACTTAATCTAAGTTTTTTGGTTGGTGGCGGTGAATCATCCACTCGGTTTGGCTCTTCTCTTTTCGGGGGACTTGCTGGTAAATCCATGGTTTTCCTTTTTCTAGTACGTGCTACTATATTTTCGCAACTGTTTATGGCTACAAATATTTGGTTAAACGCTTTTTATATAAATTCAATATAAATCATTTTCAAACATTGCAATTTCATAACTTAAAACACTTCAGAAAACACTGTTGTATGACGTTTTAATATAAGGAGCTTCCATGGTACAGGCACACCCTTCAGAACGACTCGACTTACCTTCTTCGATACGTTTGGTGGCCTCATCAATGTCACCACCACTATCCTTGAGTATCACAAACATGAGCGGCATCATTTCCCAAGGATAACCAAATTTCTCTATTAACTTTTGGGAATCCACTATGATATCTGAAAAGAGAAATGATAGCAATAAAATGGGAAATGAAAGATGTTACGACTGTACGGATATGTACAGACTTTGGTATTGTGGCTCATATATTGAAGCTTTTTGGGTGTGCCATCATATACTACCTTTTTTATAAATTCCTATTTTCGAACGACATACTTCATTTTTTAAATCACCGTAGGAACGCAAAGGACATCATATCACCACAACTCCTAAATTATACTAAATTTGGATTCGGTTGATAAAACCGGAGCAGTACCATATAGAAAACTTTGTCTACTTTCTAAATGACTCCATTTATTTATTAATGGTTCGTTATTTATTGGTACGGTTTGGTTAAGTAAGGTTTGCAGCATTTTATCTCAACTTAACAATTTTTCTTAAAATAGCTGAAGTTTTACTGGAGAAAATTTCAGTTTGTAAAAATCTTCGATTAAGCGGAATGATTGTATGTTTGGACATCTACATATGCACACACGTTTGTATATATGTGTGTTTGAACCAATAAAACCATTTGCCATTTATATTGACTTTGCGATGGCGTGGGTGTCGCATTTCCTATAACATACATATGTATGCATATATATAGAGGCAACACAAGTTCACACACACGAATACATAAACGTAAAAACATATTGTATAATCTACTGAGCTATCTTGTTTGCTCAGTGAGTGGTGAGTTTTGTTAAAACAGCATAAAAGGTGGAGTATAACTTAACGAGTACAGCATATACACACACACACTTGCTTAACATATACACACGACACAAATATGTATATCAACCAATCACCACATAGACTCCGCCTTTTTTTCTATGTAACAGAGATGGCATACAAAGGAGGAAGGAAATGAGCATAAGAAGCTACACAAAAATACTTGTTTCCCGCCTTAACACACAAACACATTTCACACACACAAGTCAGCTTTTTATATGTATTATGTGGCTCAGCAAAAACTCATAATAACCAACATTCATAAAATCCAACTGAACGCAACAAAAACAAACATCAAAATGTACGCCGTAAAAGAAGGAAAACATAGCAAGAAAATACAATTGAGAAAATTCTGCACATACCTGCATACAAGTGTACACAACAAATGTAGAAATTATTAACAAAATTTTATGAGGAAAAAACACAAAAAAAAAAAAAAAACAACGAAATAAATACATCATCAAGAACATAGCATGAGAGACACACATGAAAGAGATAAAGCTTACATGTTGATAATAAATAATAAACAAGAAAGAAGGAACACCCCATTGTTAGCCGGCTCTTATTATATTGCATGCACATCCTACTTATAGGAGATTATTACATGCGCCAATTGTAATATACTACACGCTCATAAACGGTACGGTACGAGACGTACGCAACTCTATTTGAGAAAAGTTAATGAGCCTCCTCTCATATGCTCTCTAGGGATTACGTATACTCGCATATGTCAATAAGTTGGTCCAAAAGTTGGCCATAGCCATATGTAGTTTTTATATCGATTCTTTTCACATCAATTTTTTCCGGATGACTTTTATACATCGTATCCATCCATTATATAGATAAAAGATGTTGTATTGAGAAGAATGATTATTATAAATACATTTTATACTTCATGTTCACATTATCGATTAATTTAAAACAAGTTATTGCCACTGAAGGTGTACGCGGTATTAATTTTAAAACATATATTTAATCAAAATTCACATTTATTGTATGTATATGTACGTCCGTATCTATGAATCTACATATATATGCATTGTATTATGAAAAACAAGACTCACAACAATCATTTTATGATGTTATAAAATAAATGCCGATAATTGTATTTAATAACTTTGAACGTGTTAAAAAGCAGATACGTTTAGATAAATTTTTATAAAACGTGTATCTCAATACTCTTGAATTGTGTTATAATGTAAAACTAGAATAATAACAAATAGAGAAAATAAAGATGGCCTAGGCCAAATCTTAGATATTTTCCATACCTATAACGTGGATGTATTTGTGAAAAATCTGGCTACAATATCTCAAAATTTATAACTGTGAGAAAGTCTAAAAATTTATGGACACACGGACATATATATCTAAATACCTGTTCAAGAATACAAACAAACTTAGTATTCTTCGCATGGATATGGAAGGTATAACTACATAATACCTTATTAATACCAGTTTGGATTTGGAGATATTTCAACTTAAATTTTTGGAAATAATTCATAAATTAAATTGAAAAGAACGTATATATGTACACAAGTGTATAATATTTCTAGAAAGTTAATATAATGTAGAAGAGATAAAGTTGTGCATAAATTTTTTTATGCAATTTCGTCAAAAAATAAATAAAAAGTTGTGCAGAAAAAACAAATTTATTATGAAGGAACAAAAACATTGCTATAAATTTTAATGTCTTACAATAAAACAACAGGAATAGAAAGAAGATATAAATAAAGACACAGAGCGCATATGAGCAAATTATGCTCACACATAAGAAGACACGGAACAAGAACACATGCGAGAAGGAGATATGTTAAGTTTGGTGATCGAAGTGGTAGAATAGTGTTTGCACTTTACTGCAACGTATTTATAACAGAATTCCATCAACACATCAACACATCAACATCTATAAACATAACGATAACTCATTATTTTACGTTTTCTTTGGCTGTTCAGTCTGGCATTTGTAAGACTTGACGGAAATGGAAAATCATAAAAAATAAAATCGTAAAAAAATATATATAAGCAATTATTCAGATGCAGCATATACGGCAGTTAGTTAGCAGTTATATAGTGTGGAAGTACGAAAAAAAATATAAAAAGCATTGAAATTGAATATTGAAAATTTCATAAAATGTTTCTCAGATTTGACATAGACATTAACAGTTTGCTAACCTAGACCTATTAAGATTAAGAAGGTTATACAGAAAAGAAAATTACAGGAATTCAGGAATTTTATGCATTCAAACTAATTACCTAAATGGCGTATCCTCAATTTTTTTCTCGCAATAAATAAATATTAAATATAGAAGAGAAAAAAGCATTTTATTGTGGCAGCTGTCGTATTAGATTTAAAATAACAACAAATAGCTATAGGCCTCATACTCATCAAACGCTTTCATTTAATACTTATATTGAACTGATTGAGAAAAACAATTATTTAAAATATTCAGGCGGTAGCCATGTTAAATTGGGTATGTAAAACCACAAGATTTATTACACTTCACTTAAAACGCTCTTTCATTTGGCATCCTTATCACAAAAATCGTGGTGGTAGGTGATAGGTCATTTTGTGAGTTATATATGCCGAAAGTCAGCTTTTTTGAATTCTACTCATGAAGCTCTTTTATTTGAGACCCATATTGAATATATTGTGAAAAATAGCAATTTAACACCTTGGGGCAGGCGCCATATTGAATTTAGTACAATTAAACCGTTCTACACGTTTCGTTTGATATGCCATATAACATGAATAACAAAGAAATTGGTAAAAAACTCTTTTAAAGGGGCCGCCATGTTGTTCGTTATACCAAAATTCATTAACAGCACAGAGAAATTTAACTTAAGAGAAAAGAGAAATTAAGAGAAATTTCAACTTATTTAAAGTGTTCGTCGATATATAGTTAAAGAAATTATCACTTTAACATCTACAACTGTCATCATGGTTCAATGTATGCTGCTCCTCAATTTCTTTCATTTGATATTCATATTATATAGATTGGGGAGAAGTAACAGATGTGGCCGCCATATTGAATTTTTTGTAATATTATCAGGAGAACCAAAACAGCATAATGGGTTATTGCGAAGCGTAAAAATAGCAGAAAATGGGTGGCCACACCCATAATATATGAAAAATAATTTGTAGTAAAAAAGTTCATTTCAGTTGAGATGAAGGGCAAAACAATTCTTACAGGATATATATCCATGCCCACAGTGTACGTAACAATAAGGAGGATATTCCAGTTCACCTTTTTATACATTCCACATTAGATGGGGGAAAATAATAAGTTTGTCATTCCCCTTAGAATTATCTAAAAAAAATTCTTGATTCTTCTCAATAATTTAACGATGTCCTTGTGTCCGTGTGCCTAAATAAACATATAATTTAGTTAATGATATTAATAAATTAAAATAATGTTCGCCTGTTCAACAATATTTCCCTTTTTACACATATAACATGCAAGGCTTCCATAAATGTAGTCTTTGTAATAAACTTTCTCCTCAAAATGCGTTCTATGTCTATAAGGAGAGCATAAGCAAAATTCGCATGTAGTGAAGCGGTGAGACTCGTTTCGTTGGCCAATATAATTAATCGCTTTGTAATGTAGTAAGGAATTCACAAATGTCATGCAAATAAAATAAAAACGACCAACGCTACGCCAAGTGACTGTAGAGACAATTCAACACTAACCGTACACAATTACATATGTCACCCTCATAAACATTTCAGTGATTTCATGATTTGATTACACTGGTCAACAAAACTTGGTCAATATTTTATTTTCCTTGTAACGCAACGGCCAATGTTTTTATAAAGTAGCACTAATTTGAAAACGTAGTTGGTCTCTAAATTCTATTATTTTCAAAAAAAAAAAAACAAATTTATTTAAATGAATTAATACATTTGTCCATCTGTCCGTCTTAAATTTAGCAAATGTTAGTATAATTTTTGCACTTAGTGTGCAAATGTTTTATAATCGTTTCAAAATTTCATTAATTCTCTACGGGTTACGAGAAATCGTTATATGGATTTTAAAAATTTTGATAAAAACATCATATTTTTCTAATTCAAAGCTTCTTTAATAAATGATTTTTAAAATAACAAATTTCATCATCTCTGCGTTATTTTGGATTAATTTAGTAATACTTTCGCATAAATTGAAATATCAAATTGACTCTTAATGCAGCCATTTTTAATCCATATAAAGTGCATCCAATTTAAAATGGTAAAAGCAGATGTAGGGACAAAAATTTCTATATTTTGTTGATCAGTGTAATACTTGGTCTCCATTAAAATAAATATACTTCTGCTTGTTAAAATGTTCTCGGGCGAAATTAACGCGAATACGTTCGAAGTATGCATGATTTTGTTTACATATGAAACTATTAAGAGAGATTTAATAATTGATAATTAACAAACATTTTACTTATTTTAACACTTTATGTTGAATGCTCTCTATAACTATACCCTACACAAAAGATGGATCTTATACAAAGTTAGCTATTCCATTTGCAACACCCGGAAGAAGGATAGAGAGAGAGACACTACAAAGTATATTCTCGATAAAAATCAAAATCTGAATCATTCTACATATTTCCGTTTCATTCAGATAAGACTAAGCATTAGCAGGACACTATTTAAATTATTTAAAACTGCCACGCCCACAATCAACAAAAATCTATTTATCTGTTACAAAAATTGCCAATTGTGGGCATGGCTCTTGACCGATTTTATCCATTTTAAAGATCTGCGTGCAAAAACTACAAAATTTCAGCTTTATATCTCAAAATGTATGCTCGTGAGGGTGGTAAAAACAAACGTAAACACGGACATGCATGTGTCTAGATCGACTCAGTGTTTGGTGCTGATCAAGAATATATATGTAGCGTATCTGAAGCCTCCTTCTAAGTGCTGCAAATTGAACAACAAACTTAGCATACCCTCCATTTTACGTGGAGAGTATAAAAAAAATGTAATAAAAATGTTCTGTGTGTGCATAGTGCATGGTCTTATCAGTTAATGCCTCCTATACTATATTGCGGTAATTGTCTGAATATTTTTAATTTTCAATTTGTTACACTTTGTCAACTTGGTAAATTTATAGATTGTATAAATAAATTGGCCACATGTTTGCCTATAAATATATTTGAAATAAAATTCATGACAGACACTGTCACCACGTACTCGTAACGAAAATATATATAATTTCCTTGTACAACGCTCTGGTAATTCTATTATTAATCTAAAAATTCTATCCACCCATATACTAGTTTATCTACTTATATGCAATATATTGCACAATTATTTGAAGAAGTTGTAATAATAAGGGTTGCCACATGTTAGTGCAATAAAGATTTCAAATTTTGAGTCCTTTAGGGAAAAATTTAAGATGGAAACATTTCATCCATTGTATTGATTTGCGATAGTATTTATTAAGCTACTCTTAGTTGAAATAATCTATTAAAATTGGAAGAATAAATGTCAACAATGATTCAAAAGTTATCAAATGTTGCGTTATGTTTAACAATTAACTGTTTTTCTTTGACTTTTTTGAATAGATATTCAAATGTGGGAATTTATCGTATATGAAAACTAATTTCAAAAGAAGGTATGACGAGGGGTCCTAAAAAATCTAATTTGTAACAGTTTAATTTTATTGCTCACCTCTCATAAAGAGAGACGTAATGCTTTTGTACCGCATTTTTCTACCACAAAGAGTGTAAAATATAATCAAGCCTGGAGCTTTTGTTAAGTATATATTGTAAATGTTTACACCTTACACAGGCACTGATGAGATGGTCATGTTGTATAATCAAAGCAGCTTTGTATAAATTTAAATGATTACCCGAGGTTATACTTAATATTTTTTACACACAATCCACACAGAAATTTTACACATGTATAGTATCATTATAGTTTATCTTTTTTATAAAGCATTGATGAAATCTTATCATTAGGATTTTATTAATTAGAGTGCAACTAAGCAAAATTCACAGTTTAATTCAGATTTTTATATTTCGTAAATATAGTAAGTAATTAAAAAAAGTAAATTTAGCTTAGATCAAATCTTAAATACCCATAATGGTATGACTCTCAACCGTTTTTACCCACTTCAAGTTGCAATCAAGCAGAAACTGTAAATGTTTTTATAAAGAGAGTGAGAGTGCCAACAAGAGACAGAAATACGTATGTATGTCTAAATCGACTCAGTTTTTGATGCTGATCAAGAAATATATATAATTTGTAAGAGACTCTTTCTGAATGTTTCAAACGGAACAACAAACTTATTTTATTCCCAAGTTATGTGGAAGGTATATAAGAATAATTATCATTAGCATACCCTTCTCAAAATCATGTGTTCTTTAATTATTAGGGTATAAAACCCTTCACAAAAAGAAAGCTTTTTATCATTATTTTTTTTATTTGTTTTAATTTGATTTTTATTTTATTTTGTTTTATTTAACAATATTTACACAATTTACCTTTTAACGAATGGCTCGTACATAATCAAATTGTGTATGTATCTGTGTAGTGTAATATGCGCATGCATTTACATATGAACATTTCTTTAGGAATATATGACTTTTAGCGGTCAAGTAACAATGTCACGGCAGTCATTAGATCGTAACAATAAACACATCGATTACATGTATCAGACACACACGTATGTAATAATTGTGTGTACACAAAGAGAACACAAGCTGGCAGGCAATAAACATGATGATTGTTTTAACAAGTTTCTCTTTTTTTCGTGAATATTTGTTTATATACGTGCAAACAGAGGTGCACGCAAATACAAATGTTAGATTGTGGCACATGAATGCAAATTGATTGCTTGTATAAGTAACTAGAACATAGTGAAATGATATGCATTTAATGTTTACTTTTGACTCCTACAAGCGTTTAATAATGTAAATATGATTGTGTACGATATTTGGTATTAGTAAACATGCTTTAATGTGATAAAAATCATTCGAACCGTTACTATTATCTGGTTGTGATTCGCGTATTGTTTCTCTTCCATACAATTATAAAAGTTACACGAACATGACTGCAGACAGAACAGCACTTTGTATGATTCGTGTTATTTCTGTAGCACAACTGTTAAGGGCTTATTCAACAATGCAACATGATGATGATAGTAATCGGTTAATTAGGACGTAAGTAGTTATATGTTGCAAAAGGTTTTTCTAAGGGAGATCCGAACTGAACATTTTGTGTTGGCAATACTGTTTATACATAGAAGTTTTGTTTTTGTTTTGAAAATGAAGTTTCTTAAAACATATAAACTGAAGCAATATTTTTATTTTGTTTTTTTTTTTTTACAATAAAGATCGAAGTAGAGGACAATTTGAGGCACATCTGAATCGAAAATGATTAATCACTCGGCAGGTAAGCCATGAGAATATTTACATGAATATACGTTTAATATATGATATTAGTATGTAAAGAGAACGACATACGCAAGTCATTACGTCTGTTCTGCTGGGAGAATAAATACACGATTGCTGTCTTCGTTATCATCAAGTTTCTCATAATTGTAGCAATAACTTATTTGCTGAATGATTACAGCAGTGCCGATAAACATTTATGAAAATGGCTTCCTTCCTACCTTCCCCCCTTTCCTGGTGAGAGAATCTACTCAAGGGTTAATCTCTTTAAGGAAATTAATTTAATCTCATAATTATTAATAATTTATTAGTGACTTATTATATATAACACTGTGTATGTATGTGTTTATATTCTTATGTAAAACAAACATTAAAATGATAATAATGAAATATACCCAATATAACTACACTGGGGTAAACAATTAGACTTTTTTCTCTAAAGATTTTTCTTATTTTGTTTATTTCGAATATAGAAATTTTTTAAAGTTTCCAACGCCTCTTTCTACATATTTGTTGTAAACGTAGTAACAAATTCAGTTTACTTCCTACCTTTTGTAGATGTTATAAAGTTTTAAAAAAACGCAATAAATAAGATTTTAATAATGTGACAGCGAGAGAGATAGAGAGCGATGATGAAATGATGCGTACCGTTTACTTGGCTGGCCGACAAATTATTTCACAATTAAAATTGTCAAACATTCTAACATTTTCCGCAAATTTGTTTTGCCTACCCAATAGTCATACTGACATTTTAGATACATAGAACTTTTACTATAAATGCAGTCAGGGTAGAGTATAATTTTATATTTATTAGGCTACTAAAAATTCAATTCGAAATGCGACTCTACATAGAGCGTTTATAACAAAATTTTCAGTATAATTTAGTATCAAGAAATGAACAACAAACAAAGAATAATAAAGAGAGAAATAAAATGAAATAGAAAAGAAGAGAACCGACCTGTCAGAAGAACTCGGTAATCGACAGTACTATCACAATATATTTACACTGACAACAACATCATGAATAGTAATTTTGTTTTATATGAATGTTGTGCTAAACAAAAAAAAAAAAATCCCCATCATGTGTAGGCGGCGGTACATATAAACTTGTCAAAAGGTTTGCCACGCCCAAAAAGATTCATCATATATTTTCAATATATTTTTTGCAATGTGCTTCTGCGGGGTGGAGTGTGTTGTGCGGTAATTACTCTGTAATTTCGTTTTATTATTTCTTATTTGTTATATATTATAAATAAAATATATATGCTTACGTATATGTGTTTATACATATATATATAGTTGTTTTGGTATGAGTGGCACGTGTTAACAATTTAGCTGATAATTTTCGCAAATGTGAGAGCAACTAGTAGTTATTCTGTGTTTTGGGGAGAAGGTGGAATGACAGCAGACGTCAATATGTACACAGCGCAACAGAATTCTCATTTATATGTAAAAGATGATAATGCTTATATATAATATTTACGTATAATATAAAATTGCTGCAGATTTGTATGAGATTGCAGGGAATAGCTTGGCCCACTCACTACTTTTATACATTTTTGCAAAAATCATCGACATTTATTACGCATTAGCGCTGATGTAAGAAATCATTAAAATATATTTTTTAAATATTAAAAAAATATATATGTGTTATGTGTCAGCTCACAAATCTGATTCTACACCAAATAAAGTTGTTTTTTTTTTTTGTAAATTATAAGAGTTTCTGTTATCCAATCATGCTCTTTTTAGCGTATCGAAGAGAGTGTTTCCCAAATTTCAACTTTATAGCTCAATTTATGTTGATAATAAATAGAATTTTGCCCATTATGGATGTGGCCCTCAACCGATTTTGTCTAATATTATTGTGTTATTTTAACAGTGGTATAATTGTATTTTCCAAATCCTTACCTAATGTATTTTAATCTTCATGTTGTTTCAAAATGTTAAAGTTTTCGAAAAATTGGACTTGTACCACTCGTAAAATAACTCATGCAATTCTATTTTATAATTATTAATCAAATTGTTTAAGGTGTTATCATTTAAACATTGTTGAATAAATGTGTGTTTGAACTTTGAAGCGTTCATTTTATATATGTATGTATAAACACGAGCGTTACAAAAAAAAAAAAAAAAGAGAAAAGGGAAAGAAATCATTAATGAAAATGTCGCTTTACGTGCTGTGGCTTAGGGTGGCATGTTAAAAGTCTTTACGTCAGCTACTGTATACACCAACACTTGTACTTGAAGTGAAACATTACACGATAATGGCTGTCTGTGTACGAATATATTTATTCAATTCTTGTGTACATTCATACACTTGTTGATTCACATTGCAATTGACATGTTAATCTGATCATCATAATGGCGCTTAAATATTAAACTTTCATGTCCAAAAAATCAAAGTAATCTATAACCATACGTATGTACGTAGAATGTTGCCATTCACATAAACACGCTAAATAATTCATTGAGTTTTTAGTGTCATATTAACACCTTCTGCAACTGCAGCATATTTTATCGAAATTTAAAAGCATGATGATTAATTGCATTGCAAGAAGACCAACCACAATAACAAACCGAAACAAAATGCATCCATTCATATACACAAAATAAAAAAAAAAAATTCAAAAATTCATACAACAACTGTACCTGCCACATATTTAAATGAAGCATTAACAAAATGCACAAAGTGTGACCACCGCGACTATCACTTGGACTTATACTTGTTTATGTACAATATGACAGATAAATGCCCGCTTGTGGTGTTCACACAATTAGTAGAAAAATAAACAGAAAATAATGGAAAATGGACAAGAAAAACAAGTTAAAGTCGATTATATGCGACCTTTTTATACCCTACACCTCTTGATTAAACAAAATATGCTACAATTAGTTTCAAATTTGTTGTGTCAGTAAACGCAAAGTATTAAAAATATAATTATATGGAAAAAAAAATAGTCCAATGGGGTCCAAATTTGTCTCAATCAAACATAAAGCCAATTAATTATTCTTTACACACATTTTTATTAAAAAAATATTAAGAATTGCTATAATTCGCCATATGAATATTCCTATTCTCATAGTACCTCATATGGGAAGGTATTCTAAAAATGGTCTGATTCGGTCCATTTTCAATAGGATTTTTTTAAAGTCTAGACATGTCCTTGTACCAATTCTCAAAAAATGCGACCTGTAGCTTGTATACAAATATACATGTACAGACAGACAGACATTGTTAAATCGATTGATTTTGAATCGATCGGTATAATTAAAGGTAAGTATGGCATACGCTGTTTGGTACTTAAAAACACAAAAACAGTAATTTGCTAACTGCTTCACTTATGGATTGTATGCATGTATGCAGAGATGGAGTGCATTTAAGATTTGGCCGAAGCCGGTTTTCGTTTTTTTTTTTTCCTGTCACTTGTTTGTTTTGAACTTTTACTCTTTGTGTACAATAAGCTTTTAATACTTTCTTGGAAACAATAAAGCAAACGCATGGTTTCATGCATAAATGATACAATAAACACATACCTACATGTGTTTAAAGTTGTACATCCTAAGTTGCTTGTTAGGTTTAGCATTTCTTTCTTCGTGTTATTATCTAATTTGTGTAATACATAAAATACACGTACAACAACGTAGCAACAACGTGCAGTGACAACATCTTGCCATCAGTGAAGCATTGTAAACGCAACAAGCAAACATACTTGTGGTGACTAATAATTTTATGTGTTTTGTTTATTAGCAGTCGGTTTTTGTTGTATAAATTGTAATGATATGCCCTATAAAAGCATGTGTATGTAGAGTTGTGTATTTAAAGAACTTCTGCATATTTGTTCTGTGTAGTTAAACCGCTATAAAGAGAATAATTTATTATACTTGAACGTGGAGAGTTATCATACGAACGCATATACAAAAAACACATTATAATAAAAATAATAATAATATTATTATTGTTGACATTATTATAAGAATATGTTGAGCAGGCAGGTGCTACTCGAGCCCACTATTTGCTTCAATCGGAATTGGAAACAAATTGATATCACTCTCATTTTATTTACAGATTCATAATCAAATGTTCTCTTGATTGCAAAACATAAACAAAAAAACAACAACATAACAAAAGTGCAAATTTCATTAGCACAAATATATGCACAACTATGGCATATGCAGCATATAATTGAACAGACACCAGTCCACGCTGTATGTGTTCGTGTGCATGTGTGAGTGAATGTTTTTCTCCAAACTAGTTTTTCTGTTCTGTTGTTCTCTTCATGTTTTATTTTTATTTCTTTATTGCTAGTATTGAAATTTAATTTAAAATTATATTTGATTATCAATTGGCTTTTGCGCCATAATCACATGCCAAAGCATTCTCGGCTTCCATCCGTACACAGTGGAGTGGATCAGTGGGTAATAAACCGCAAAACTTTATTTGTATGTAAATTAAAAATATAATGTCGCACGGTTTATGCATATGACAAAAAATTTATTTTTATTATTGTTGTTGTTGTATTACAGTAATAATATTATTGCTTATAAACACGCTTATATTGTATATAATAGATAAGTAAACACATACTCTTCGCACGCACATTCACACACACAATCTCTCGTGGTCTACCATTTATTGATTACATATAAAAAAAAGTGAAAACCATTGCTCGCCTTCATCATAAATAAATAAGTTTTGTTATCACTGTGAAGAATATATTGTAGAATGTGGAAAGCAATGAATGACACAATTTAATTGATAAGAGTTTGTCTAATTGCAGACCCAAAGCGTTTGTCACACTTTACTTTCACTTAACAACTTGGAATTTCGAATGGAGAAGAATTGATATTTTATAGTCCTTGAAAATTTTAATGTCGATTTTAGAGCTAAACAAGTAATACAATGTATGCTAATATAGTATTAATATCAGTATGCGGGAATCATTATCATATTAAGGTCACTTTAAGCAAAATCAAAATCCGTTCTAAAATTAGAATTGTGATTATACCAGAAGCAGACGTCAGCGAACCTAGATAAAGTATTTAACGATGTTCGCATGTGCGTCCCTCCTTGCTTACCGTCGCAAAAATTATACTAATGAGCTGATATTATGTTTTTCGTTGCATTAATTTTAAAATTGGACAAAATCGGTAGACAACCAAGCTTCCCATTCGACAAAAAATCTATCAGCCATAAAAATTAAGGTATAAAGTTGAAATTTGGTACATATGTTTACTACATTATGTACTAAACCGCGATGTGATAAATGTGTCGGATAACGTCGGATAACATATACACCAGCACTTAACAATTACCTTTATCTGAATCGATCTAATCATGTTCGTCTATCCGTCTATACTCGTATGTCCATGTAACTTTGTGCGTACATTATTGGTCGCGTTTTTTGGGACATATTCATGAAATTTTGTACAAGATCATGTATTGGCCCAACGAGGAATCCTATTGAAAGTAGATAAAATCGGCTCTTTTTTAGAACTAAATGGTAGTTGTCTTTGTCCATAGATAGATGTTTTTTATGTATATGTTTTTAATTTATTGATTAATTTATGAAACTGCTAATCCTCTGGTAAATTAATTATAACTTCTTCTCCTCCTTAGAATCCCATAAAGTTTATAGTTGATGATAAGGAAGATAGATGCGTCAGTATAAAGATAAAAATTAAGTATCAACGTACTAATAATAATCAAATAAAAACGAAATTGATAATTATTTAAAAAGAGTGTATTTGTGTGTGTGCGTGTGTGTATCGACACGTATGTGTAAAGATATGGTCTGTTCGAAAGTGTATTTCTTACGGATCAATCGATTCGGTTGGTTATAGAACGGCAGCAGTAACAATAACAAAGTTATAAATTAAAATTTTATGTCTGAGCTTTCGGAGGTTACTGGTATACAATAATATCTAAAACCAAAACTTTACATTTTAATATAAAAAAGTATAAAACTTGTTGGAGTTGGAAGATGGCAATATGCGCAACGGCCGAGTACGCATGAGTGTAACTGATCGAGCAGTTGAAGATCAAGAAGAAAGAAAAAATGTTGCGGTTGACGCTGAATGCATGACTGAAAAAAGGGCATTGGCGTTAACGAGACGGTTTGATGAAATTATACTCGTTGTGTTGTTGTGTGCGTGTTTATGCTTTTATGACTTTGGCAGAAAACACACACACATTCACACACAAAATATGTTAATACACAACTACCTATAGGGTGAAGGGAAAAGATGCAAAATCTTGAGTAACGTCATAGGATAATATGTTATGAAAAAACTTCTAGTACAAAAGTATTGTGGGTTAGAAGAGAGAATATCAAGATCAAGGTCACGATCAAGTTGCCCTCTTTTAACCAAATAGTATTTGAAGTTTTTTTCGTAATATTTCATGCTATGACGTAAACGTGAGTTTCCATGTTTTTCCTCCACACTGTATGTATATATATGCAAATTGTTTGGTTTGGAAGTAATAAAATTAATAAACATCCTACAACCATGTGTAATGTAGCTAAAAACGACCAGGGATGGAGAAGCATAAATAGCTGTAAAGTGTGAGTGTGTGTAAATAGGCATAAATGTTAAAAGGGCGTAAGCGTAAATTGGTTTATTATATTATATATATTTTGTAGAGATCGAGGACATGAGTCCATGTCCAGTCGTGCCGGTCAGTGCTTCCTAAAGACACTTGGACACATGGATACCTTCGCAGTTTCTATTTATGATGAATGAAAGCGGATGTGATCTAATGTATGCAATAAAGGGGATTTATTTACACCTAACCTGTGTGCGTGGCATATATATAACGCGTCCTAAGCACACGGTACATTTCAACTAGAATTAGGCACCAAAGATTTTTTTCAGTTAAAAAATAGTAGCGTACCCTTTATTTGTAAAACAACCGTATGTGTGCTTGTTTAACTTTATGGTTGTTGTTAAATTTTTTGTGACCTTGAAAATGTTTTAATAAATATGGGCGTGGTTGTCTGTTTTGAATGTCTGCACTAAAATTTATCTAAATATCTGAGCCTTTCAATAACAAACACTCAAACGAAACTGTTCAGATCGACTCATATAAACTTAGTAGGGTTCCCAAAATCTCTTTCTGTTAGATATATACGAAATCACAAACTCAGTACACTCTTCCAAATTATGTAGTGTGTATAAAAAGCATCGGAACTTAAGCCGCTTAATAGTTTCATTTGACTTGTCCAAACATTAACCAAAACATAGCTAAACGGACGAGATATTTTTGCCAATGCCGTTCACTGTGCAATTATGCATACAGGAGCTCTAAAACGCCTGCAAGTTTGTCATCATTAACACACACAAAAAAAAAAAACGTGAGGTAGTGAAACACATCGAGAGAACATATTACACCCGAAGAATTTCAATTTAATATAAAAATCGTAAACAACTCCATTCATATCAAAATAAATACAACACATACGTACGTACATGAAATATGTTAAACATAAAAATTATTATTATGTGCTTAGACTGAATTTTCATATAATTGTGTGCATGTATATGAATGTATGTGCTCATTTACAGACAGTTTTGTGCGTAAGATTTTTTCTTACTTAAGACAGTTTCTCCGACAAGGACTCCTTCTGATCGACCAGCATTAACTGTACGCGTCTTGTTGGGGTTATAAAATGTTCAATTTATGGCACAACACTCAAAATGCGACATTTATAAGTTTTGAAATATTTATATTTGCCAGAAGAAGTGAGATAGAGAGAGAGATAGAGAGAGAGAACATTTATTTATTTTGCAAAAAGAGAAAAAATCTGGATTTCATATTAACCGTTAACCTTTAAAAATGCAACACAAACATCAACATATAAATATTACAGGCTTAATGTGCACATGTATTTAATTTGAATACTAATTCCAAATACATGCAAGTAAAAATAAAAATATTATAGTCGCTTCTACCCAAGCTCTCTTAGTTCTAAAATTTATGTTATAACTAGTTTAAGTGTTTCAGTTATAAAAATGGAAAAATGATTCGAGCGGGTTCAAATTTGGCCTAGTAACCTGTTTTGGTCAATTTAAATATAAACCTATGTAAAAAAAATGGAACAACAAACTTAGTATGCCCGACCATATTAAATGTAAAGTTGTTATATATATTTGCATAAATCATGCCGGTATGTAAATAACCATGATTCCATAATTCTTCTTCTTCTTCTTTTCACTTTTTAAGCAAATATGTGACAATTTCTCATTGTCTTCACGTAACGTTATCTCACAACTCATTACTTTATCAATATTTTTGTCAATTTGTAGCCATACCGGTTATTATTGCTACGATTGGTCGATATTGTGTACGCCGAGAGAAAGTGAGAGGGAGAGAGAGAGGCATTATACTCATCCCAAACATACCACAACTGGTTACACGAAAATAACGTTGTCATCTACAAATAACTCGGTCAAGTTTACATTACACGCTACAATGTTATTACATCGCATTATGTCTGAATAAAGAGATTACATACGTAAGTGTGTAAAAACAATAACAGTGCAATCCAAACCTTATCAAAGCAAGGGGTGTAATCGTGTAATGGCAACACGCTCATGAATAAATATTTAAAAACACCTCTACCGGACACTTTAAACGATTAAGTGTGCTGTGGATAACAAATTAAAAAAAGCTTTTTTCCTTTGAGACACAACAGAATCAATACTTTATAAATCTGTTTTTTTTTTCTTTGCCATACTTAAAGCAAGATTTTAAGGCTCCATTATTGGCTTGAAAATATGACATGTTTAAGTTATTGTCATGCTTAGGACAGGTTCGCATGGTGTCACAACTTAGGAGAGATGTTACATTATATTAAATTGAGGAGAAAAGTAATTTATGTTCGCAAGCACATCACAACCTTGACGATTTTTAATTAATAATCCGGAAAGCCAGGTTTCAATTCAGGTTTAACAAATACACATAAAAACAAGTGAACAACAAGTTCGAAACCGGTCCAGGTTCAACCTCTCCAGTCGCCAAATATTAATTTTTCACATCTTGAAATACATCACTACTTCATATATAATGTCCGTATGAAATATTTATTTCAGAAAACACATAAAACATAGATATATTGTTACACCGAAAAAACTCACTAATATATATATGAATTTGTTATAGTTGGTCACACCCGACTATTTAATACCCTACCCTTTTTATTTACTGATGCTACAATTATGTACATATGCGAGGCATTGCCATATAAGTGAATTATAATTATATGGAAAGGGATTCCAAAAGTGGTCGAAATATGGAACAACCAAATATTAAACCAATTAACTAAATTTGGTCAATATTTATTAAGATTTGTAATTTTTTGTCATATAAAGACTTTCATTATAAAAGGAAACAAATTGTTTTTAAATTAAAACAATTGTTGTTAAGAAAATATTTATAAGACTAT
This sequence comes from Crataerina pallida, assembly GCA_949710015.1. Taxonomy (NCBI): domain Eukaryota; kingdom Metazoa; phylum Arthropoda; class Insecta; order Diptera; family Hippoboscidae; genus Crataerina; species Crataerina pallida. The sequence goes on along the minus strand of OX453290.1, from coordinate 30,486,733 downwards.
TAGGTATGTCTTAATCAATTATTAATCAGTCTACTTATAATGAGATACATGACTGGCTAATAACTTTATATCAAATACAATGTTGTGTGAATAGTTGTCGTATAATTTAATTAAATAAATAAATATTTGAATAATCAAACAGTCGATGAATTAATTAAGTATTGGGACGTCTGGACTATCGTGTGGATTTTTTAATAGAGAACGTTTAAAGGAACATTTCATAAGGTTATTTTAATAACATGACATTGCCGGCTGCTGCAAAACTCCCTCACCTACTCTTCACTAAATCATGGATCAGAACCACAACTAAAGTAATTGTAGCATAATTTAAGGAGTTAAGAGGTGGAGGATTAATATGCCTATTTAATAATAGTCGGGCTCGATCGATCAAAACATTTTTACTTGTTTTTAATTATAAAAACTTTTGAATCAAATTTTTTCTTGAAAATTTGCAACCAAGCAAGTAAAAAAACCATATTTGGCTGAGGCCAAGCCTTGAATATCTACCATCAATGTACAACGTTTCCAGAGGAGTATTTATGTCAATGTATTTTCTGTCCTTTATAAGTGAAAAGGGAAACTTTCTTTAAAAAAAATTCTCCTTTTAGGCGTTGCAAACGTCTTAAGAAAGTGATATGAGTCCCCAAAAATGCATATGCTACAAAATTTGTTTAATTATCTTTAATTATCTTTTAAACTCTTCTTTGCTAAACATTTTACAAAAAAATTATCCTAAAGTTTCACAGATATTCCCAGCTGAGGAGTTGGCCATACACTCTTAAATGCTGAAGAGACGTTATTATGATTGAGAAATTGAGCAACGCTTTTCTCCACTTGACGGGATATTATTGAAATTCAAGCCGACTCTTTTAAGTCAGCTTTTATTTGTTTTTGTTTATTATTGTAGTTGTTGTTGGTCTTTTAGCATAAAACCTGATGCTTATTATTATTATAATAATATAATTAATAATCTTATGTGCCACGATAGGCTGTAAATAAAGGAAATAGGATTTCTGCTGACAACTACTATTTCCCCACAAAAACGTACATTTGTATATGCATGTGTATGTTCATTAAAAATAAGAAAAACCATTCGTATATATGTACGAGTATATAAATGGTCATAGAAATATTGAATATATTTATTGCACTCATTTACAAGCGCGCATGTTTTTCTTGTTTGCGTTCTCGTGTCTGCTATTAACTGAACCGTTAGGATTGTCACAAACAACGGTCACCGCACATGTACACCTGTCAATTTAGCTCGAACTTTAATCAAAATGCTCGTTACACATACGCAACACATTCGTACACACACACACACACACACACATAGAAATGATTTTCTGTCCAAAGGGTTTTGTGGAATAATTCCAAATCCAATTTAAATTTAATTTATGATAGAAATAAATGCAAGAATGTCTGTTGTTTGTTTCATTAATATGTTGTTTAGCTATTCCACGAATATTTAATGGTTTGCATAAATACATTTTTTAACTGAATATATTGTTTAGGAATAGAACACCACTATGTAGATCACTGCTCCCAGTAATAATAACAAATTTATTTGAAAATGCATCAGTTGTAGGGTCATCACCAACATTTGCCACAGTTGGTGCAGCATATAAAAAAAATTAAAAATTGCAATGTCTAGAAACAACAAGAAATGTATGGACGTATAGTCGGACGTGGTTTAAACGATTCAGATTTTGATTCTGAAGGCTATACCTAAAAATGGATCTCGCATTTACCCTTCATGAGTTCGTGCCTTGTATAAAGAAAAGAAGATTGTGTTAAATTAAAATATTTCTGCTTTGATTAATTGCTTTGGCGGTGCTTCAAAGTGCTGAAAGATACGCAGCATTAATTGACTTGTAAACATGTTTTTAATGTTTCTCAAACCCCAATAAACACCTTCAAGCTACACAATTATGCGCAGTAAGAAATTACGGTCATGAAGTGTAGATTTGTAAAAAAAGGTCCAAAATTAGAATGAATCATGAATGGAAGACAGGATCAACAAAGTGAACAAATTAGTGACCCCTCCTTACTTAGAACAGGACGCCTGCAGGATCTATATATGCGTAAGCAATAATAATGTATTTAGCCTGGAGGGGTGGGTGGTTGTGAAAATTGAAAAATTATATGAAATTTGAATTATTTGAATGAACTGCAGGTGAAAATTACTTGACCTGTTGCAAAATATTATTTTTGGTTGATTCCGTATTCAGCTACCACACGCGGGGAGTATTCTCAACAATTCAATAATCGCAAAGAAGCGTTGTACGAAGAACAGCAATCTTTATAAAAAACACAAAACATGTTATGCTTGGGCATGTGTGCAATACACTGATACACATTTTGTATCACAATTGCCACGTATAGGCTACCTTATGCAACGTTTTATGATCAGCGTTCAAGGAGTCACAACACTGCTATGTTAGAAAATGATATTGCAGGAATTGTGCATATGTGTTGTGTTGTACAAATCAATTTTCATATAATGCTTAATTACATTCACTACCAAACAGTACACATGCCAGTGGTTGGCAAACTAATTAGCCAAAAATCATTAGTTTTTTGCTGTATATTTGGCTTGGGCGAAATCTTATATAAAATCCATATCTATAAACAAATTGTGGGGGTGGCGTGGACCTTACTGCGCCCGCTATTGAAGTATGTATTACATCTCACCTTGCAAGTTGAGTTTTACGTGGCATGTGGTTTTTTCTTAATTGTGCGCGAGTCCTTTTCTCCCTCTTACCCTTTATTGGCACATCGATGGGTGGGGTAGTAAATTTCAAGTTTATTGGTCAATTTTTGTGACAGATATATAGATTCTTGTCAATTGTAGGCGTGTCTTTTATTCCATCACGCCCATTTTTGGCAAATGGTCATGTGTGTAAATGTGTGTACCAAATTTCAACTTTATAATTGCATTCTTGAGATTTTTATTGATTGTGGGCATGGCCCTGGACCGATTTCGAACAATTTAAAAGAATTGTTGAATAGAAATAGCACTAAAATTGACTTAAATATATCAAAATTTTTATCTATAAGATCCGCGGACACACAGAACTTATGCCTCGTATTCCGACCATACACAATACAGTAATATTTCTACTCATTTAATAATATTAATATTTTTACTCATTCAACGGGTTTTATAGGTTTGTTGTTGTATACAAAGAAAGAGTAGAATAAAATTTGCTTCACTGAAGTGTTCAATATTCTTAAAAATATAACCTGTCTACGAAATGACTGATGAATGATAAAGTTTAATAAACGATTTATTTCAATAAAAATCATAAATAAATGAAAAAGCTGTAAGTTATGTCGAAATGACATAAACACCTCTCTGAAAGAGTTAAGAGAGCTTATGTCCAGCCAAATCTGTTCTGGGATTCAGACACCGTGTCATTATAATAGCGAGTAAAGATATAAATTTAGCTTGGACTATATCTGAGATTCTCTCCAACATCTTAGGGAAGTGCTTCTTAAGATTTTCAAATTCGAGGAAGACTTTTGAGGAAATAAAGTCAAAAACAATAAACACTTGATAAGTCGGTAGCAAAGGGTCAAACGATGCTGATGAACTTGTGCAGTATGTTACAAGCGTTCAGGTGTTTACATAAGTAAAATATTCATATATGATAATAGAGTGTTGTTCTTTAATAATAATTTCGGAGAAATAGTTAAAAAAAATTCTCGAAACATTTGTTCCACGGAATATTGGTTAAGAACTACTGTCTTAGAATATTAAAATAACCGTTTTGACAAATTGAGTGTGTTGAGAGAAAGGGAGTGTAAAAAAGTACATAGTAAGGAAAGGCGTGCAATATGTACCGCAATGAAATGGCCCAAAGTAACATAATATCTAAATATAAATATAAAACAAAACAAAAAATATGCACGGGCGTGTAAAACATGTTGTACTTGCATAAACAAGAAACAGTAAATGTTTGCCTTACTATTCATCTTCATATTATTGAATGTTATGCTCTGCAAAAGCAAATGAGCTTTGACGAAATGTCGTATATTTTATGGTGGAGCAGAATTCTTATTATATTCTACACTACAATACTCTGTTACAAATACCTAACAATACAGTATGACCAACAACAGCAAGCATGAGCGTGCAATATAATTAAAACTACTGCAACAAATATATAGAATCATATTATAAATGTAGGTATGTGTACACACACACATACACATATGCTCATATATTTAACATGAAACTAATAAAAAATAATAAATGTTTGTGCGACTTTTATTACTTTAACGGAAGCTTAAGAAATTCGATGTTAGTTGTGTTCGTGTGTCTGTGTGTGTTTGAACAATACGCAATATTTGAGTGTGTTTCCCTCTCCTCCTATGTGTAGAGGTACCATTCTATGCTTGTACAATACGTGTATAACTAATTGGAGTTTTTTATGCGTGCTATGCTATATCTCTGTCTCTGTCTCTGCAACGTTCTGTATAACATTTCTTGTATTGTGGTCAAATCGTTAATAAATGTTTTACCAAAGTATAAAATATGCGTGATGGTGTATGGGGTTGTGTGTGGGGACCTCATAAAATTTATAATGATTTTTACTTTGCCATACGTGTGTTTGTACGGTATGTAAAATACAATTTAATACATGTGTAGTGTAGAGTTATAAAAATGTTGAAGAAGATGGAAAATTTTCCAGCGAATTATAAACTTTTAATAGCCGTGTAAGTTTTTACAGATTTGAACTTTTGTTCAATCGGAACGTGCACATGCATTGATAGGTGGATGGTATGGGGGTTAATTTTACTGGCATACAAGTGCACAAGGTCTATGAAGGCGCGTTTAATGAAGAAGACGAATGCAAGGCAGAAATACTTGTTGTTTGCTTAACTTCAACTTAAACTCCATAACGAATTGTACAATTTGCTCCTCTAGCTACCCCAGAAAAATTACGTTTATTGTTATCCTTAAGTGATCGCCTTAACCAAAACGAGTGCTTAACGTTTAAGCTAAAGAGCACGGCAGACCATTTTTGGGATTTTATGTGAGTTCGTAAAAAAATCTCGTTCCCTTAAAAACCTATAAATTCGCAAACACAAGCAACATCTACTTATTAAGCATAAGTATGAGTATGAGAGCGAGTGCGGGTACGTGTATATATTTATATGGGAAGCAAAAGTGATCGTCTTTCTCGCAAACATGCGTTATAAATTTAAAAGTTGCATTTTACGATTGCTCCAGCATAAACTTACAAATACAATTATTTTTTTATTATTGTACACATGTACACATGGAGCCATGTATCCTCCGCACACAAATCTACACAATACATGCACTTAAAATTATATATATATATATATATATATATATATATATATAATATTAATGGCCGACAGGTAATTTTGTTAAGATAATTTATGATTTTTTCTATTAAAAATATTTTGAACTAGCTCATAAGAGCGCAAGCTTAAGTGTTTAAGCTTTTGAAATTAACATTTCTTAGAGACGCGAATTTAATTAGCTCAGCTCAGTGATGTACAGGTGACTGAATTGTTAATAATGAGATTTCATGTTAAAGCCGCCTAAGGATGAACTTAAAGAAGAACAAATAAAATACGCGAAATTGCACAAAGACACAGGGAACGAAATCGTATGAAATGTAAATTATTAAATTGAATTGTTACATCTTGTCATATTTATTTATATATTTAATTCATTTCATTTGTTATAACGTATATTATATAATTGTTTTAGTTTGTAATCTAATACAACTATAAGCTTATATGCTAAGTTTGGTACGATTAAAAAAATTATACTAAAACCAGCAGCAACCATAACAAGAATTTAAAAAAAAAATTAAAAAATATTTAAAAAACAAAAAAATATAGAAAAAAATAAAACAACAACAACAACAACAACGAATAAAAAGGAAAAACAATTATTTTAAAAAAGTGGTAAAAAACTATATTAAAAAATTTACAAAATTTACAAAATTTACAAAATTTACAAAAATAGTTTGTCTTGGCTTGTTACGTCTTCTAATGTTTCACGTTCCTCTTTGCCAGAAGAGGAGGTTTAGTACTATATGAGATCAAAGCACTTCCTAAAAATCGAAATCAACAAATCTTAACACAATTGTAAATTCTTATTGACAGCCGACCATTTGACATCTACTATTAGATGTCTATTATTAATTACATATATTACTCTCTACACCTAATACATTAATTTACCCATATATTAGCGTAAACAACGAAAAATGTTTACTACATACTTTCTACTAGTAGTAATTGTTGAATTTTATAACAAAATTTTTACATACAATACACATAAGTGCACTATAAAGTATAATTTAGTGCAAAGATTAAAATTGTAGACAAAATTAACACCTGCCATCCGATAAGGTGCTAACGTGTCATTATTATTATATAAATGGAAAATTCATGTAATTGAGCGGCATAATAAATATTAAAAATAATTACAAAATGCAAAAAAGGGGAATATTTGCGGACATTTTTAAAGCATTTAAGAGTTTTAAGGATTCAAAAGTTATAAAATAAAATATCACATCATACAAAAAATATCAAATTTTACGGAATATTTATTAATTTAATAATTGATTATGCATACGATTTAAAATTTAAACTACATAGTAAAGCCTGTCTTATACTTAAACTCTTTCACTTAAAATCTGTCGGCCACAGACCTGATTATCTATTTGGTGTAAATGTGTAATATAGTAAAGGCCACTTGTGGGCGTTCAAAACGATTTAGCGTCTTTAGAACCTCACCCTCTCTATCTCAAATCCTACAACTTCATACTTTATAGCCGTCAGTCATGTGATTATTTTGCGGGTATAAATAATACATTTAATCCCTTAACACGCCGTTTCATTTGATATTGATTGGTGATATTAAAAAGTAGAGTTATTCATTTCATGTTTCTTAGTGTTAATTAAGCGAGACTAATGTAAATTTGCAACAATATTAATATAATAATGTAGAATTACATGATAGGTGTAGTAGACATCCGCCATTTACTTTATAGATATCTATCTAAACATTGATTAATCAACGAAATATTAGGAGGCGCAAAAGCAGATGAATAAATTTTTCAATTATTACATTTTAACACGTAGGAATTATATACATACATATTACAAAACTATAATATTGGAGAATAGCGTGTGGTGGCACAGTTTTTATACCCCCCACCATAAGAGGAGGGGTATTACTAAGTTTGTCATTCCGTTTACTGACTATTGTAAACGGAATGAATTTGATTAGCATCAAAAACTTAGTCGATCTAGACATATTTGCCCATGCATCCACGTGTTCATCTCCCATGATTCATGATTATGTTATTATGCCTTAAACCTCCATTTTACACAATGTAAAATATAGCAACAACATAACATAAATGCTTTCACTTGAAACATTTCTCAGTCCAACAGCAATTAATGCAAAAATAATTAATTACGCATTATTGAAATATTTGAAAAAAAAAATGTTAAACTCTTCGAAAACTTGTCTAATTTTTTGCATAAAATGCAGAATTTGAGAATTGAAGCCAAAAATATTGGTTCATTGCTTAATGCATCAATAAATTACATTGCATTATATTCCGTTGAGTTCTTTATACTGTATTTTATATTAAGAATACAAAATATAAGTACATCACATGAAAAGTATTAAAACATAAAAGTTCGATTCTTACAGTCTATTATTCAGAAATGTGTTATTACCGTAAGACTGTAAGAAAAGTTTCGTAATGATTATTAAACAATATTCAGAATTACTTTCATTGGGCTCTTATGTTCCCTATTTAATAATGTTACCTCCAACGATACTCTAGATTTTCATTCAGTAATTATTTCTTTGAAAATGAATTGAAATCATTTCTTATAATTCTCAATTTAGATGAGTCGTTGCATTATGTTTCTTGGAGTTAGAATTATAGATTTAAAATGAAATGTAAAAGAAATGAAAATTTTTGTATAAAACAAATGGTATTGACAGTGAACTGTACAACTAGCTCTAAAATATTGCACAGCGTGATTTTCTAATTTCAATTTTTGACAGACACTAAATCATGCAGAGACATTCTTTCAACTTTCCTGTAGGTTTGAATGTTTCCCTGATATAAATCAAATGCTAAAGAATATATCGAGTTAATTGAAATTTGCGTGAATAACTTTTATATGCACCATCGGGATATATTCGCTTTGTCAACAAGTTTGTTATATCTAGAAAGAAACATCAGAGTTATTGATAACCATGAAATTCTGAAACGATTTATGTTGATCTGTCCGTGGAATGCTTACAATCATAAAGTTTGATAGATTAAGTTAAACTTGTGTAAATACGTTTTCGTGCACATGTTAGATCATCCATCAAAGTTGCAAAAAAGGGAGGGGACATATAGCAAATATGTCCACGAAAGCTTATTTCACGCAGGATGCAGCTGAGAAGCCGCAAATAAGAACTTTTCAAATACCTGCTATCGTTTGTATGTAAATATGGAGGGTATTTAAGATTTGGCCTAAGTGAAATTTAGTTTTCTTACTTGTTTGTTTTTCACTATAGTTGTTTATATTCTTTTAGAACACCGTTCCGCATGTGTGACGTACAGCTCGTGTAAGACATTGAAGAACTCTATCACTCAACATGTTAGCCTATCTGATACATTTTTAATGCATACATTTGCACAGGCTTGTATAAATATTATGCATAAGCTTGCGTGTATTTGTTGTCACTGTTTTTATCATTGTTGACAGATCATTCTTCATGCATATTATGAGATATGAGTAATTGTGTTTAGCGGTCATCAACATCAATGAACTTAATTCAACTTAAAATGCGAGTACCATGTGATTGGCGCTTATCTCATATACAACATATATACATATTTGTAACAGCTTATCACGCATTAAAAGATTTGTGAAGATTTAAGTAGTTTTATAAAGTTAACTACAGGACAAACAGTACACTTTTATGAAGATTTGAGTGATTTTTCCAATTCAAATAAATTTATTAAAACATTAAACACATTCCCCCAAAAGGACTCACTTAAACAAAGCTTTTGTAACATGTAGAAAAAAGTTGCATAGAACTCAAAACGTATATATGTTTTTAATCAACAATACAAAACAATATTCAAAAATGCTCATCTTTGCATCAAGACACGTCCTTTCATTAAACTTCATCGAATAATCCTGAAAACTGTGGCCAAAACCTTGCACACTACAAATTTACATGAGCACACAACAGTCTGACAGATAGAAAGAGATTCCAATTGGATCGGTACAAATGAAACATTTGCCGTTTAGGAGTTACAAACATCCGCACAAAATCATTAATATGTTTAGTAGAAGGTTTAAGTAAAATAACCTTGTTTCGCTGCAACACGATATGGATAAACGTGATAGACTAAGGTGGTGTGGATTTAACCCCAAATCAACTTTTTTAATTGTTTACATGTGGCAGCATAATATGTAACCGTTAATGGATCCGAATTACTAAATTGGATATTACGTTTAAGTACAACACATTTTATATTAACACAAAACGTTTATAAACTTGTACAATAGCAGAGTAACGGAATGTCTGTTCAGGCTCAACACAAAGCATGCATCATTTGCTTCACCTCACTTTTCTAGCAGTAAGCATTGAGTTTCATATTAAGTTGCCTAGAACGGTGTGTAGCGTTACTTTGGATATAGTAGTTGTTGATGGTTTTGGAGAGAGACTACAGATTGGATTTTCGGAAGAGTGCGTGGCCAAAAATATTCCTTCGCACTAGACCGATACAAATTCTTAATAAAGTGCAAAATATATACAAATGCCTCCAGAGTCTTAATATAACTACATACGAGTATATAAAAACAACAACAACAACAATTATATGGTACACCAGTAATCTCAAATCAAGTAGAACATTTTTAGTGACTGAAAATATTGCGGTAAAGTAATGCTCACGGTAATTATTTATGAACGAATGTAGAAACAGTTGCACTATATAGACACTAAGCCAACTAACTTTGAAACACATGTACGAACGTAAATTACTGCGGCTGACGATGACACATAAAATTCTAAAATATATCCAAATTTGCATTATGGTGGTGTTAACATGTACATTTACACAATATAATAACTTAATGTAGTTGTCAGCAGTGTTCGATGAGCAACAACTAAAGTGGAAAATTAAGTTCTGACAGTAACAGGAAAAAACTTAGAAATAATTATAATTGGCTTCATTCAAATCTGTGTTACCCTCTAAATTTTTTGTAAATGTGGGCGTGGCATATATAGAAAATGATGCCGTCTTTCAATATTTATTTAAGTTTATTTACTTTTTCTTCAAACTTGAAGATTGAATTCTATAAGTCGGATAACAAACACGTCCCCTGTTGTGCGGGATTCCGCTCGTCAATGGATAAGCTTAAGGAAATGTGTACATTTCAAAATTTCGAATACGTAATAAATGTTTGTCGGTTGTGTAACTCATTTAACATTGAACTAAATATGTCAAATTTCATATCAAGAACTAATATTTTAACAAACACATTCATCTACCATATCCATGTAGGGGTTCCCAGATCATACAAAGATCACTTTTGTACAAAAACACCATAATTCGCTATAAATATTGTTCAATAACTATTGTAGACGTTTATCGATTTGTATTAAGTCACACACACAAATAAATGTCCATGGAATACAACAAGTTCGCACTCAATGTTAATATAAATGTTACAAGTTTTCTGTGTTTATTTTCAATTGTTGCATAACAAACATTTCTTTGAACTTGCCATAATGATGGTGCTACCAGAAGTTATGAAAATTGTGGTCTTCGGCGCTAATCGAAGTTAGTCACGTTTTAGTATTCTTTCATTTTCTTTTCCTTTGGCTGTTTTTATAATGAAAGAGAGAGGCGCAGTATATTTCAAGAAAACAAGATACCGCAACACAAGAACTCTTATTAAGAGACTTGCACAAATTGTATTCAGTTGACTCTCACTTTACTTTATTTATATTTATTTATACCCTCTCTCTAGAGAGCTACCTTGGTGAATATCTTATCGGTCTGTCTTTTATTCTAGAGTTTGAAGAAGTGAAAGTTTGATTTCAACATGGTAGCAAGTTCCACGCGGTTTGGTGTAGTGTATACAAAGGTGTCTTTCAAATCACAATCACTTCACGTTTTATTGTTTTTATTTACATTCTTTTTATGTGTCTGTTGTGTCATCCATTCTATACAATTTAAGTGGTTACTGCTATTATTTGGTTGCTCCAAATTGACCCAAGAAATAATTCATAAAATACTCTACGATTACCAACCAGTTCTGTCTTCTCTTGTTACGAGATCGAATGCTGTCTAATGATTTAAAATTATTAGTAATTTTTTATACCGCACCCTATTAAAAGCGGGAGTATAGTGTTTTTGCCAAAACGTTTGTAACCCTCACAATAAGAAACGTTCTTCCCCAGGTCCCTTTTGATATTGGTTAAAGAACAGTACCACAGTTAATGGAAAATTGAAAAATGGCCACCTTTTAAGGATTTTATGTGTATCAGCGCACTCACAAACTTAATGTTTTGAAAATAGATAAATGATTTTTCGTATTTTGTTAATTATGAAGAATAACTAACATTAATGTTTCCCCTGCCCATTTTCTCCAAGTCAAATGTAACATTTTAAGTAATGTTTGAGTTATTTAAGAATGCTTAACAAGATGGACTCACCTACGGGCGTTTCAACGCCATTTTGATGGGGTGGTGATGTGTCCTTGTGATTTACAGAACCAGTTATGGGTACAGCAGCCGCAGACGAAGATGATGGTGTTGGAGATATTGAATCACAAGAACTATCCACTGACTGTATTGTGGGTGGTGCTGTAACCAAATGCGGATGCGACTGTTGATGATGTGACTGTTGCTGTTGTTGTTGCTGCTGCTGCTGCTGCTGCTGATGATGATGAGACTGATGATGCGCTGTCGCATGATGATGTGTATGCTGTTGTTGTTGCTGCTGCTGTTCATGATCGTGCTGCTGCTGATGATGGTGTTGCTGATGGTGATGATCAGAAGGTGTGTGTGCTGACAATGTATTATTACCATTTCTTAAAATATTGCCAGATACTACCATGCTAAGATCACCAGTTGGATTGGTGCCAACAGCAGTAGCATGTATGTTGGCATTGTGAACCTCATGATGTGGTGGCGAACGTATCGTTGATATAGTGGCAGCAGCAGCGGCCGCAGCCGCATGATGAGCGGGCACCAAACCTACGCCAGCAACTGGAACTAGATGCGGATGAATATGAGGATGGCGATGATCCAATTGCGGAGTCATCATATGATGATGATGATTTAGAACAGCGGTAGGTGCCACAGGTGGAACCTCGTGCAAGCTCAACAAACGATGTTCATCTTGTTGCTGTGCTCTCCTAAGAGCTGTCTGCAAAGCCATCACGCGCTGTCGATCCAAGGTGAGCCGACACTTTTCGCAATCACAAAAGCGATATTTGCAATAGCGTTTGTGCCCCTTCAACTTAATCTTTAAACCGTGATTGTGACAGCGAGCACAGTTCGGTTTGGTGCGTGGTGTTCCCGAGCTACCACTCGAACTAGATGCACGCATACTCATATCATTCTTGGAATCGTGTACGTCCGCATCGGACATGGTGTCACTGCTATTCCAATTACCGTCCTCAGAAACCATTCAAACAACTGCAAAAATCGCTTTTTGTATAAAAATAAAATGTATAAATAATTGTTGCGGGAACTCCCGTAAGATTTCAATAATTTATATGAACGCTTCGTTTCTTTCTTTACATCTTTGTATCAACACAATATCCTTGATAAATGTGAATCACTTCGATGGTATTTAATATCTGAAAATAAACAAATAGAAATGGTTTATAAAACAAGTCAGAAAACGAAATTCGTCTTAAACTAAATCTTAAATACCCTTCACATCTACGTTCAAAAGCTGGGCGTGGCAGGTATATGTTTATGTTTTCTACTTTTGTATTTATTATATATCAGTTTGCAAGTTCATTTTTACGTTAAATATGAATTTTTGTAAACTCTCTCTAGAGAGAGAGAGAGATCTGCAGAAACGAATAGAATCTGTAAAAAAATCAGCTCAATATCTCAAAAATATACGCCCAGACAGACATACGGACACACCCACATACATGTCTATATGGATTCAGTTTTCAACTTAATCAACTTTGTAGGGTAACGGCTTCTTCTGGGTTTTACAAGCATCCCATCTCAACCTATGTTCATATTGGGTCAAATCTTAAACAATCAAAAGCGAATATATTTGTTTAACAAATAAAAGTTGTGCGCATCGATGAACGGATGCAATTAAAATGCAAATTTTCAACTTTATTTTTGTGGCATATATGTACATAGATGAACAATGATTGTGGGCATGGCTCTCAACCAATTTAAAAGCGTATGCTTAAAATTTCATTTTACCACAGTGAGAGTATCAATAGACAAGTACACGGACGGACATATCTAGAACGCAGATCAAGAATATTTGTTCTTTGTAGTGTCTCTAAAGCTTTCTTGTAAACAGAAGAAGTGTACCCTCATCACTATCGTGGAGGGTATAATTATTATAAAAAAGGAATGCTGAATAACAATACAATTTTGTTATCCATTCTAGATCCTAAACTATAAAATACAATGCAAATATCTCAGGTTAGGTGCTGATGGATTTCAAATTAAGCCGACTTAAGATAATTTATGGTTTGTGAATCCATCAGATGTACAACCTTTTAAGATTTATAACTTTATTGCTTCTTCTCCTTCTTATATGCAAAATTTTTGAATTACATACACTTACGAGTGTACGCTTAGACAATTGTTATTAATACGCGCCGCATTACATCACTGTTTATTTAAGTTATCACAAGTGCGCCTACTACTTACACGGACACACAATTTTAATCGTTCTCATTTATTTAGCTCATAAAATATTAATAATAAATATATTTTTGTACATAAGTGTGTACGGAAAGCGAAGAATAAGAATAATCAAACACGTTTACGCAAATTATAAACAGGCAAATATTCAATTGAATAGAAATGAAATAAAAGAATTGTCATCATATTGAAGGAACTCTCTCTTCGCAATCCATAAAAAATTAGGTATCATAAATCATTATAGGGCTGAGATGACCCATCTAACGTACAACGGACTATGTCAATGTCGGAGTAAAGCTCATACAGCTCAAGATTCATTGTACAATAATTACATGGACCAGCAACGATCGGTTAAAATTTTAATCTGAACTTTACACCTATATAAGACAAAATGCACTACATTTGGATTCAGAATTTTCAAAATGATTCGCGTTTTTTGCTTAAATCAATTAAAACCTTTGGCCATCCGTTCGTCTTAATAAGCGAAAAATATCGTATATAGAAATATTAATGGTTTAATTATAAGACCGACCCAACTGAACTAAATAAATTATTTAGATCGTAATATGATAATCTAATTATAATAGACATTTTTATAAATTGTAACGAGTTTATTTATTAATTGTAATTTGTAATTTTCTTACCTTTTTATTATAATATTTAATTAATTTTTTTTTATTCACACCAGATAATATAGTTTAGTAATTAATAATTAATTGTATTTTTGTTGTCAATTTAATTCAATAATTCCACTTAATGTAATTGCATGATTAATTTTTGAATATTTTAATAATGAAAAAAATAATTTCACATATTTTAATTATATTAATTATTTTTATAAGATTTTATACAACATAAGTTATTTTATTATTATATGTAAACTATTTTATTTTAATTTTCTTCAAGTTTTTTTTTATTTTTATTTTTTGTAATTTTTATTTTCAATTTTTATTAATATTTGTCTAAACATAAATAAGATTTAGATTTAAGTTTTATTGTTATTTTGTTATTTTTATTTGTAATTAGTTATATATAATATATTTTTTTAACTGTATCTTTCTTATATTGTTTTGAGTTTGATTTTTTTTTTATATATTGTTTAAATTTTATACACTGAGAAACTTGTCTAGTTTAAGTATTTATTGTATTTTATAATAAAAATTTTTTTCTTTTTTATTTGCCTAACATTTTTTTTACTTTAATAAATAAAATTAATTTAATTGTAAAACGGTGAAAGAAATCTCTCAACCGTTACTTAACTGGTAATATTTTTTTTTTGTTTTTTCTTTTTTTAATCTTTTTTAGGTACCAATTTATTTATTTGGTTGTGTTTCTTTCTACACACGATATATATATTGTTAATTTCTTTTACATAGTCTGTTTGCATTACAAATTAGTCAGTTATTATATAATTTGTATGCATTTATAAGAGGTGGAACTGTTTGTTTCGATTTGTCCCCCTGTAACAATTTTTTTGAAATTTGTTTTTGTGATCATTTAGATTTTCTCCTTTTCTTTTGATCGCTTATGCTTGTGTTTTTATTATACCGCGTACTAGCGTACCAGCGCGTCAAGTGCATGGAGCAACAATATTCAAAACATTAATTAAATATAATTAAAACGTTTGTATAACTTAGAATTTTCCGCGCAGATAGCAAAAATCATAACAGAAAGCACTTTGATACTCTTTACAAGTCCGATTGTCACTGAATTGTTGGCGAAAATGAAATAAGAGGTTTGCCGCGCGCACACACAAGACCCGACCCAACTAACTTTGTATGTAGATAGATGTTTGCGTGTGTGTGCTTATAGTTGGGTGAGTGCTTATAATGTATGTGTGCATGCACACGGGCATATATACACATCGGTCGGTTTATATACAATGCTTATACATTTAGATGGGGGGTCGTGTGAGTGTTTCAGTGTAGTGGTAGAATTTACAACAACAATAACATACAGCGGTAGTTTGGTTGGTTGCTAGCTGTGCAACTTCGTGCCGATCAGTCTCCTGCTCTACTAACCATCGATGTGTGCAATTGTTTGTGTCTGCCTTGCCGCCTCGTCCGACATGCCGGCTTTTCTTTTTTTTTTGCATTCGTCGTGCAGTTGCTTGCTCAAAACCTTTCGTTTTGTTTGTTGGGTGGTTGTGTACATGCAAGAGTGTAGTGGTTGCTGCATATATCAACACATGTAAACAGTTCCCTACGTTAGGCAACAGCCACAGTACAACAACATAAAGATGTTTGGTAAGTGTTAGCAAGATAATGGCAATGAAATTAGCATCAGTGAAATGTTTGATGATGAAAAAGTATTGAGTAATATTCGATTTTAAGAGGTATGAATTTTTGGGTAAAGTAGCCTACAGGTAACTTTGCAGACAAAATTTGTACTTTCTTACTTAAGCGCCAATCGTCGTTTACTCTACTTTTTATCCATCAAATCCCATTCGTATACCCGTATATACTTACTTACGAAATATTTACTTCCTACTCTCTGCAACTTTCCTCTACGCACAGGTGTATAAACATGCAGTAAACATCAAATGCATTTCCTCTTGGACCGTTGTATATAGCGGTGAACCTGCTCTAACGCATACACCTGCAACAGCCGAGAGAAAGCAACCAATCTGTGTACTTAAATATGATGTGTGTGTGTTGTGTATGTGTGTAGATATATATGTGTGTGTATGTCTGCTTTTGCCCATATAAGTATTAGATGTTGTTTTAGCCATGACCTACCAGGTATTTTTTGCATTTAGCACAAGTTGCATGTTGACTTAGGTCGCTATTCCCTAACAACCGCACTTCAAAGAAGTCTGATGTGCATTGTATTTCAGTTCGCCAAGCGTCGCTTTCGAACATAAAGTTTGCGTGATTTTCTTTTCCCATTTTTGGGTGGTTTTGTATAAACCTACCCATTAAACGGAGGGTATTCTAAGTTTGTTATGCCATATGTAATACTCATAAGGAGATACCAAAAATTTTATAAAGTTTATACTTACGTACATATATTCTGGATCAGCATCAAAATCTGAATAGGTGAATCTGGGGATTCGTCCGCGCACATCTGTAAACGCAAGCATGTAAGTTGGTATTGACTTTAAATTAAAATCAAGTAAGAAAGCTAAATTTGGCTTAGGCCAAATCTTAAATAACCTCCACATCTATAGCTCTATTTTTTTTAATGTATGCATTTTTGTTGATTGTGGGCGTGACTTTTTACAAGCGATCTACGTGTAAAAACATCAAGTACCTGTACAAAGATTCAGTTCAATATTTCAGAATTTACGCCCGTGAGAATTTTATGTGAATGGTATAAAAACGACAACGATTACAATACCAAAACGTATATGAACACACATATCAGTCAACATAATTATAATCCTACATATAACATATGAATGTAAATTTATCATATTCGAAAAATAAAAATAAAAATAAAAATAAAAATATTATGACTACACATCGCTAAATTAAAATTTTATGATAATCAGAGATGTTGCTAAAAAGAATGACTAACTTAGTATACCTACCCACCCCTCACATATATACATATAATCATTAAATTATGATAAGAAAGTAAACAAAGTTGAACAATGTTTTCTACTTGAGAGTTCTCCTTTAAGAACAACAACAAATCTACAAAGAGCCTGAATGCACAAAAACTATATTACATAAGAACAGAAGAGAATGAATAAAAATAAATAAAAATTGCAGAAGAGAGAGAAAGCAATAATGATCGCGAACATAGAAGAGAATCCGTCTCTTCACATTTATGAGTATCAATGGATGAATGAATTTTATACATTACCGGCTACGAAAGTGTTAATATTTCTACACCATCCACATTACAGTGCGGTATATAATAAGTTTGTTAGTCCGTTTGCAACCCTTACGAGAGGGAGACTTTTGAATTTATGCCAAAGAAGAGAACAAGAAATAACTTACAAGTGACACAAAGTATGTTGTATTGGTTGCTTGTTACAGATTTGCGGCTATTGTAGTTAGCTGTGCAGTGCGAACTGTAACATTAACTAAATACTTAGTAAAAATGAGTGGGTGAAGTGTTACTTGTTGTCTCATCGAACAACTAATATTCTCAATATTAGCTGTAGTGAAATGAAAACACAACATCAACAATAGTAATAACAAAAATCTCATTATTATTATACACATTCATACCTACTCATGATACAAACTCTAGCTACTCACAATAAATAATTTGCTTTTTTTCTTTTGCTCTTACAAAAAAGTGAAAAAGTAAACAACCCAAATTTGGCTTAGGCCTATTATTAAATACCCTCTCTATCTACATATAAACAGTAGGCGTGGCAGGTATATGATTCCTCCCACTAATAGTATATATACGTGTATTACGTATCAGCTTTCAAGTGAATTTTTTATGCTGAGTACCGTTTTTTTTGTAAATTTTGTAAATCACAGCTTCGCTGGCGAAAAGAAAATTGTAATAAGATTCGGATATATCGTAATATAAAATTTTCAGTTATTTTTCAAGGTCTATATATCTCTAATTATATTTGCCACGCCTCCTCGTCTTTAATACAATATAATAAACGAAAATATAATTTTGTACAAACATCAATACGTGACAACGATATGGGCGAAGGAATGCCCTTAAAAGAATTTACAGACGTTCTTTATTGTGTTGAATTTTAAGTACGTTTTTTTTTATTCCTTTCTCTTCTTTCGTTTTCACCACCTCAGGGTTGGAGGTATATTTATTTTGACGAAACGTTTGTAACACCCCAAGAAGAACAATCAGAGTTTAAATATATATTATATATAATATTGATCATTAAAGAAGGAGAAAACAAAAAACATTAAGATTTCACACTAAAGAATAATATATAGTCTCGCCCATTATTTTAATTTTTTATTATTTTATTTTTTGCCTCAAGCCAATTTTTTTTTTTTTTAAGAAGTGTAGTGTATTAAATGGCCGGCTAGAATAGTTTATAGTATTTATATATGTTGTTGTTGTTGTTTTATTAATTTAAGATAATACGATATACCGTTTAAGCTAACAAGCGTGATAGACAGTGCTGCTACATATAAACGAAAATAAAATGCGAGGTATGCAACAAGAACAAGAGATAATCTTATTTTTTTATCAATCATTGATTATCATTATACCATCCACCATAATGATGAGGGTATACTAAGTTTCTTACTCCACTTGCAACACCCAGAAGGGGGCGTCCGAAACCCTACAATGTATATATATTCTTGATCAGAATCACAAATTACCTTATGACGTTGAAATTTGATACACCCATCGATTAACAGACACGCCCACAATTTGCAAAAAACCTTTTTATTTTGCATTTAACGTAACAGTTGATATATAATATGGAACCATAGCATTCTTAAGTGCATGCCACGCCTACTGTAGGTAGAGTATTTCAGATTTAGCCGGATCCAAATTTAGTTTTTTTTACTTGTTTTATACATCTTTATCTATATATACGAACCATTGTTATCAAACGTCTGAATGGACTCAACCCGCCTGCCTGAATATGAATTTGTTTCATATTTAATAAACAAGATTTTAGTGAATGTTTACAAATATTGCACTCTTTCTCTCTCTAGCAATTTCAGTTTATATCTCCGCAAAAAAGAAATTTTCATACACGTATGCATTAAATCCGGCATGATCAACCTTTTTTACGGCGGACCAAATACAATATTAAAAATCTTTTACTATAACCGAATGATATTAAACAGATTACTATAAAATATGAATTTCTTTATAATTTGTTTCATTTCTTTGTTTCTTTTTTAATTTCAATTAAGTAAATTATGTAGAATTAAAATAAAATCTTTGGCCATATACATAACACGGCTAAGCGAATATTGTGTGGCATGTAAATTATGCCCGCATTAAATGATTAAAGACAAAATTGAATAAGTTAATTATGCATTCCACTGATTTATTATTCACTTAACAATTTATTAATAAATATTACAATTTTATGCCAGTGCAGGCTAGGAATTTAATAATTAATAAACGAATAAACGAATTTGCAAAATTTCTTTCCGAGATGACCTTAAAGTCTTCGACAACGTCTATAAACTGGTTTCAATGAGCGAAAAGTTTTTGCAAGTTGCGCCAAACGTGTTGATATTGGAACATGTTACCAATTGTATAATCAACACTGCACTTAAAATGCGCCGCCGATCTGCCTCTTTGCCTGTTTACAAAGTAATTTACATTCATGCACACGTGTGCTCCTCTAGATTATCGGTAACAAATAAAGTATAATATGGCTAAAAGAGAGAAGAAGAGAGAGAAAGAGACTAACTTGAAGGAGATCAAGAGAGGAAGCAAAAGTACACCAATTATTTGGAGCAAATGGCTCGTACATTTTACCTGCTATAACCCACATTCTACATAATAACGTGACAAGCCATGTGAATTATAAACATTTACAATAAAAAAACAATCAAAAAGTCTTTTGAAAATCTACAAAAATGCTTGCATTCTGTGAACAGAAACAGAGGGTGTTTTGGATTCAGTCTAAGCCAAAATGAGTTTGTATTTTATGTAACTCTCTCATAGATAGGCGCTTGATCATTTTTCAATTTTCACTTATTTTAAATTTTATAAAAACATACAGACTTGATGCTACACCATCTCTAATACTGTTTGAGGTTTTTTTTATATATTATGCGATCTAGGAAGATTTCAATCAAAATAATAAC
Source organism: Crataerina pallida (assembly GCA_949710015.1). Taxonomy (NCBI): domain Eukaryota; kingdom Metazoa; phylum Arthropoda; class Insecta; order Diptera; family Hippoboscidae; genus Crataerina; species Crataerina pallida. Next base: position 30,466,066 of record OX453290.1, on the reverse strand, counting down.
TTGGTGAGATAAAAATCAGATCAGTTGTGCATGCAACAAAACAAGTCAATATACGATAGACGGTTCTACCCAACCATTTAATACCCTCCACACAACACTTTTCATCATTTATGCTTCAGTAAATATGAGATCGTATCCAAAAGTCTCTTTTTTAAAAAAGCGTTATATGTAAGAGGATTCTAAAAATGGTCCAATCGAATACAAATGCGGCACAGTCAATTATTTATGGAACCAACTATGTTTTATTAAATTAAAAAAAAAAAAAAATTAAAAATTGAGAATTGAGAATTTTTATCACAAAGAGACTTCATTTAAATGATGACGTTATAAGAGTAAAGATCAAAAAATGAACGGATTAGATGAAATTTCAATAGTGACCCCAAAAAACATCTCTGTGTCAAAAATTTAAAAAAAATATATATCAAAAATTACGATCTGTACGGTGATTACAAGCAACGGACAGACAGAAGGACATGATTAAATCGATTCAGGTTTAGATCGGTGTAATAAACATTTAAAACTTTCAATCACATTTGCACAAATAATTCAAATCCTTTTTCCACATAATGATGCACACAATACTGAATAATTATTTTTGTTTTTTTACGTGTGGCCACAACTGTGTTCATAATATATAGATTTGAATCAATGTGTGAATAAACATTCTAGACGGCCAGACGTACACACGTCCGACCGCTAAATTATTGAAATTGCATCAATACTTAACGTAAACACGTACAATTAAAAAAAATATGGGTACATCCAGAAAACGAACGACAACAACTTTATGAAATATAGCTACTTGCAATAATTATTTGTTTAATATATTCGATTAATGATCCAAGAAGATGTTTAGTATGGAAAGATTTTCACATAATTTATAATGTAATGAAATCGTGAGATCCTTAGAGAAATGCAGCTACAGTTTATAGAAATTTATATACAAGTATTATTCTATAAGTAAACATATTTACGTTTACGTTTTTAAGTATCATTATAAAAAGGAATTGGCTGGCACCCTATACCCCTCGCAACAAATAGATCTTCCACACAATCGTACTTTCATTCCTTTTGTTTGCATTTGAAAGAAACAATTAAGCTTATGAGATTATTTATGCTGTGTTTTAATATTTAACAAATATTTGGTGTTTGCATTTTTTTGATTGCAGTTGAAGAATGTTAAAAAAAAAGAAACAGAATTTTTACTAATTTTTTACTATATTAGATTTAAATTTTTACATTTTTTAATTTTTCAAAGTTCCCAAAGTCAATGATTTTTCAAATGTATTGCTTTTGAATTATTATAATTATTTGTAGAAAATGAATAATGTAATTCTAATCAAATGCGAATAAAAATTAAAAATGTCAAAGTAACAAAATGATATTGTGCACGAGTACTTGCATAATTTAAATTAAACTCGATCGCAAAACTTTTCTAATTTATTGGCAATGTATAAAAATGTATAAAGAATTCTTGTGCATGACCGAAGTCGAAATATATTCATCGTTTAAGAATTATGAAACCACTATTTGTGTTAGCACCCATATTTTTTTTTAGTTTCAGTTTTTTTTTGCACAAATTGAAATATCAGCTAGGTAGATGGGACAAAATGTTCTCCTTCTGCATGACTTTAAAGGTGACAACTCAACAAAAGCCGCTTTTCTTTTTCAGAACCCTCTCCAGCCTTTATACCACATCACAGCGGAGAAAACTTTAACGACTTTTCCAGCTCTTTACAAATTCCAACTAAGGGTATACTTAACCTACCTCCATTCATTTTATCTTTTTTTTTTGTTGTACGCTTTATAAAATACATTTAAATGTCCTTCTTTGAGAGATGTTTTCAAAATTAAAATTACTACTAAGCAAGTGGCGGGTTAAGGTCCATCACATAATACCTTAGATCGATTATTAGGTAATACTTACAATATAACGTCATCAGGTGATGGTCCAAACAGTTTAAAATTTGAACTGTCGCTCCTTTAACTTTTGTTAAATATTATTAAATATTATAAACTTCTGTCCTATCATCTTTTATATGAGTTAACATGGACAGAGATTCTAAAAATAATCCGATTAGATCTATTTGGAAGATCAGAACATATCTTTCTATTAAGTTTCTCTGACGTATATCAAAATATACAATCGATTGGCCTTTACTTGCTTAGACGAACATTGGATAATCGATTGTGAAAATGATTCGATTCAATCGATCGGTATAATAAAGGATGGATGCCTCTTCAGTCGCTTTAACTCATAAGCGCAAATAATATCTCAAGTAAAAAAACTATATTGAGTTTAGGCCAAGTCTTAAATAATCTTCATATGTGGGCACATCGATAGATGGGATAATTATAGATATGTAAATAGGCTTTGTGGGCATGGCTCCTGACCTGATTTTGTTCAAGTTGAAATATTTTTACTTTGGATATGTTTGTGTCACGCCCCCATTTTCAACAAATTTTTATTTAAATTTATATTAAATTGTATTTTCTACTTCAACTTATATTAATTGTTAATCTATTTTGCTCATTTTAAATAGAAAACTGCCTGCATAATAACTATACCGAATTTCTCTTCAATATATATCAATCGCATGGACATACGGACATTCTTAAATGGTCTCAGATTTTGATTTTGATTTTGATATATATATTAAGTGTGGTCACTTCAAAGAAAACATTTAATTTTAACTCAAAATACTCTTTAACCAAATTATTTGACACTTGCTTAATTTAAAAAAAAAACTCTTCAAATGATCATTAATTAGATGAATATAGATGAAGCACAAACTTCAACTTGATTCAAAAAGGTTACGTGCAATGCATGTGCATTGTGGTATTTTACTGAAGGAACATAATATGAAACAATTACTTTGTCTGGAGTGATATGTATATAAATCTTCATTAAATAGATTAACTGAGCACAGCTATGAGAATATTCAAAGCAGGTCCTAGAACGATTCGGTTACTTGTGCATGCAGCAAAGTCACAACACTTAATGATGATATGATAACATACTAAGCAAACATGGCACATCACTTTACTTTACATGACTTCATATTTGCTGTACTCCGTTGCAGACAATTTACCCTTTAATTGGTGAAAAGAGTAAATTTGCAAAAAAAAATATATATATAAATTGAGAACATAATTAATTCCAGTATTTTCAACACTCATTTATGTACAAAATGATTAATAATTTTGTACTCTTTCCTTTAACAAATTTTAACACCAAAGCATCAGAACAATTGTTGATTGGATGCAACATGAACAATTCTCTCCTAGGTTGTATTTTAGGGATTTGGGGAAGAGCAATTTTTCCCATAACTTATATACTAAAATTGCACTCATTTACATATGATATTATGTTGAAGCATTTTTGCTTTATTTGCTGCAAATAATATCACAGGCAAGCATTTAATTAAAAGTGTAACTTTTCGTATGTCTGTCTGTCTTTTTATGTGGAAGTTCATTGTATAAAAGTATATTACTGCACATTTCACATTACAAATATAATTGAATTATGAAAATATGGAATATGTTAGTAGGTGCAAGAGGAAGGGAGCTGAGAGAGAGAGAGACAAGCAGAAGCTATAAAATAGTAACGAATAATTAATAAATGAAACAAATAACAAGTTTTTACTTGTACTTTACTTTAATATACAAAGAAAGGGCGTGACAAATAGCTGATTACCCCGTGTAACAAAATTAATTTTACGCATAAAGTTACGCTTCAGATTCTGCACAAAAAAGTTGTTTGTTTATCTGACCACGCCTACTTTTGGCACCTTAATTAACATTTATTGATATACTTGCCCGATTAATAGAAAAATTTGCATAAAATTTTAGCTCAATATTCCAAAACTTACAACTATGTCAGTTCCAACAACATTCACGTAAACATGAACAGACATGTCTAGATTGACTTAATTTTTAAGGCTGATTAAAAATATTTTTGTATATACTTAGTGGGATCTTCGAGGCTTCTTTCTGGGCATTGCAAACAGAAAAGCAAACTAATTATAAACAGGTGTATAGGTATATATGTTTATGGCTAAGAGATGCACTTTTGTCGATTATGGGCGTAGCATTTGACCCATTTCGAAACATATAAATTTGAGATTAATTATTATACCCTACACCACTTATGAATGATAGTAAGTATATTCATATAATGTAAATTTTCAAACGCTAAAACGAAATCCAAATTTTATTATACCCATCGATGCAGAATCATTTTTTCAAATCGATTTAAATATGTCCACCTATCTATCCAGATTTATTTGTACTCAGGATACGGTTCTAAATATTTATTATAGATATACATATTGTAGGCGTGGCACTTTAACCTACATCCAACAATTACAAATATTTGTGAAAAATTCTATCTCTCTATATATAAAAACAGGCTTTCAGTACTTGTACATATTTTACTACTAAACCTCTAATTCACTGTTATTTACAGTGACTGTTACTTATCTGTTAAAAATCGCATATGTACGAGTATAAGATTCAATTCAAGATGATTGTATTGTTATTCTTATCACGAGCAAAAGACCTAATTACACAACAACCAAGACCGCAGTGAAAATACGAGATTTAGAAGACAGAAGAGTAAATGGTAGCTTTGAGTAACTAAGATTCGGTTTAAGCTAAATATATAATATATGTGTATGCTCGCTAAAAACTTGTGCACACTTTACTCCAACAACTTTAAGTTCTACATGCATACACTTGCAACATAAATAATACAGTGTGTGTATATGATTCCCTCTCAATAAATTGATGGTCAATTACATTCCAAAATAACGTTGAATATAAATTACTCTTCCATCTATACACATGTACTCATATTCATGCAAACGCATATATAACATAGTAGTTTGGATGACTATGAGTGTAGACGACATATATCCATGTGAATACTATGTGAAACATATGCAGCACAAAGGACTAAACCAACCGCTAATATATGTAAATTAACGTCCGCATATTAACACATAATGCATATGTGTGTACAAACGTGCCTTTTTACACATTCGAACCACAATATATTCTACTAATCTGGTAATTCGTTGAAGCAAATCACAACTCAACTAAAAGGTAAATAAAATAGCGGCCAGACAAACTCCACTCAACTTGTTGGTTTACATGTCAACAGATTATTAAGAGAAAAAACAAATTAAGCAATAAAATTAAACAACAAGTTAAAATGTTTACATGTATATGTATTTAATAGGCGTGGCAGATTCATATGAACGCCCTCTTTTTGCTTGTTAATTTAGCAAACGGATTCTGCATTAAACCGGTTTTTTTTGTAAATTATGGGCGTAACTAGACCCGGCTATTTTTATAGCATCGTTGCATTGAATACAAAATTTGAATTTTGCAGCTTTATTTAGCCATAAGAGATTTTTGTAAAGTGTTAATTAATTGTTTATTTTAAGTAAGAAACTACCTACGTACACCATGGATGTATAACGTTTTTCTACAGCATCTAAAGCGAAAAATATTCGGAATTTTACCCACATATGTCTTGTTTTGGGTTAGAAATGATATGATGCAGGCATCATTCAAGGATTGCTTGTTAACATATAAGATCAGAATCAATTACATACAATACATGGCCAACTCTCCATGCACTTTGCATGTTAATTATATTCTTATATATATAATCGCCATCCTTTTACAACAACACCGTTCGAATATTTAAAAACTTCAAACAAAAGTTTTGTTTTTATTGTTACAATCACCCGCGTGGTATCATCGAAAAGGGAGCAATTTAAACGTTTTTGTGCGATGAGGACTAATGGAGACATGTTTGTGCAAATTAGTTTGAGCTTAAAGCATAACAACAACAACAAGTGGCAAAAAAAGAAAACGTTTACTATGTTGTTGTTTAGGTGTTTAGATAGCTGCAGGCAGATGTCTGTCTGTCTGGTCATTTCAATAAGTGACTTTGTTTATAAAGTTCTTTGCATGTGAATGTTAAAAATGCCACAAGTAATTTGTTTGACTGTCAATGAAATGTACATGGGTGGGTACTTGTCTGTACGTTAAAGCACAAGTTGCTGATGTTAATTGTTTGTGTTTAAAGCAGATTTGTGCGCTCTTAATGAGAATTGTTCTCACTTCTCTGCATATAAGACATAATCAACATGTATTCTGTTGGCTACCTTTTGCTCGCAATGCACTGTTAATCATGAGAAAATAATGTAAATATTTTCAAAGTCAACAAAGATATATTTTAATGCACTTAGTATTTTGCGATGAAAAAATTCGAGTTTTGTCGCTGGCCCGCCATTAGAAAAATCTACCCATACCCGAAGCCTAGAAATTGTAAAAACAAAAATTAAAAGTTAAGGTCAAACATTAATAACGCTTTAAAAGGCGACTATAAATGGGCGTGGCAGGTGTATAATTCCGCTCTTTATTAAGTTGCCTTACCGGGTGCCTCTTTTTTTACGCAAATAAAGGGCGCGACAGCAAATAAGAAACTACTTAAACATGACCTGCAATGATCCAAATTGAAAACGAAATTAATTGTTAGTTGAACTCTAGTTTTTCTATATGCGTGCAAATACACTTCACATATGTTTTTTGTAAATTTCGACCACTTGTAATTTTAGCAAAACTTTGATAGGAGCTTTCCTTATTTCATTCTTTAACAGTACATTCAACCAAAAACATGTTTATTTGTATATTGTTGGCGATTGCCCTTGCACAACAACAAAACAGTATTTTGTGCAATATTATAAACAGAATTCGGTAATTCAGCAGAGATAGTTTCGGTTTATCAGTGATTGTGTAGTCCTTTACACACAACCCAACAATAAACCGCAATCATTTACACAACATGTGCAACTTGTTAATGTGTGTACACGCACTTAAGAGCACACACAAAAAAAAGATGAGTTTTAGTTTCAGGTCTTCTTTCTTAAACTTATACATTGTATAAAAATGCGTTTAGGTTCAATTTTGTATCCTCTGTGCCGGTGATGCAAATGGATAACTTTTCTTACAATATATTCTTAATTGGTTTTTCCTAGGCATGCATTAAAACTATTTAAAAATGGAAAAAATTTAAAGATAATATTTACTTAGTATATATACTATGTGTACTTATATATATACAATACAATAGCACTCTCAGAAACCACTTATTATGTTTTACTCCAAAGATCAAGTTTGGCAACATTGTAAAAATTCATCTGCATTATTATATAAAAGTAAAATTTCATTTTATTAAATGATTGCATATATATTTTGCAATAAAACAATATTATAATTAATACCTACAATTCTACAAGACAGTCTTAAGTACATCACCACGGTATAGTCTTATATTTTATACTGCAGTTTTCCTCAAGTTTACCAGCTGTTCCTGCTCTCCCATATACATTAATACTACTTTAATTTCACTACGTTTCTTAACACTTTCCTTGCGCACCATTTCGCACTCCTTCTCAAGTATTTCAATTTTTTTATTAACAAACGTTAAGGCCTCGCCTAAAGTGAATTCCATATAAATTCCTTTTCCCACATCCACCAGTATTGTATTCAAATCGTTTACTTTCGCCTCCATAAATATATTGCTACCAATATTCACTTGCGTCTTGTACCCATCAGGTGTATGATCTCGTAATGTATCTATAGAATTTTTTAATTGCACAAACTCCATTATTTCTTCATTATAAGTGTTAATAATCTGCTCCAGAACTTTCAGATCTTCTTTTAAATAGTCGTTGACAAATGAATCGAGGTTTTCCATAGATAAATGAGACATTTTTGATTTTAGTTGTAAAAAAAAATTATTTTTGAAAAAACTTAATATTTGTAAACAAAAGCAGCTGATTTAGTACTTACAATGTACCATCACTAGATTTTTAAATGAATAAAGAATTATTATCGCGTTTATATTTTTACTTGGAATGTCATTTTCACAAAAGTTATTGAAGTTAAAGGAGAACAAAAATGTAAAATACGGACTCCCATTTTTATTGCTAATAGTGGGGGGCTCGTTTGGACTTCGGGAATTCACAAAATTAAAGTAGGTTCTAATTTTGATAATATTAAAACGGGCTATTTTGTATTGCAGTTTTGGTTTTTTTAGGTATCAATTTTCAAGGCAAAAGATCATTTCGGAAGATGAGTTGGAGAGAGCAGGTATAAAAATGAGAAAACCAGAAGAAGTGACTTTAGAAAGTGAATTTGAGAAAATCAAGGATATGGATATTGAGAATTGGCAAAATGTCCGAGGTCCAAGACCTTGGGAAGAAGATACTAATTAAAATATACATTTGTATCTATATATAAGTAAAAATGTTTTAAAAGAACTGATATTTCCTTAAGTACATATTTTGATATCTTTTCACTTCAAATCAGCATTTTCCTTCACCGTATAGAGCAAAAAACTTTATAATACGTCTGAGGAATTAAATTGTTCCATATCGCACTAACCACAACAAAAAATACTATTCAAATGAAGATGGAGGACATCTAAGAGTTAATGGCATTGGTTTAATATCAATAATACAATATATTTCATTATTTCATACATTCATAATTGGTTATTGCTAAAACAGAATGCTTGCATTTGGTTACAGATAATTCTCATATATCACCAAATTAATAGACTAACGTTTTACACATTATTATGTATAATTAAAAGTTATAATTTAATTTTTAGTACTTGGTCCGGTTAATTGCCCCTAAATTATGTGAACAATTTTTCATATAAATTTTTTTTACGAAAATAAGACCAGCTGACTTTTTGCATACATCTCTGCTTTTATCTCTTATTTTGGCAGCTTTGGAGATGTCATTGGGAAACACTATTATATTAAACGAAAAGAAAGGTTACTCTTTGAAGTTTACTCTTTGAAGTTTATGTTCACTTATTTTATTCCTTGGATTTTAATAACCAACAATTGATTCGATTACAATTTTGCTTAAATAAACGAAAAGGGCAAAATAGCGTCGTTAAGTGATATGACACCCAAACCGAAATTCGCTGATGGTAAATTAATCAGTGGGCTCAACTACCGATTTGAAATAATTTCTTGTTTCTGTTAAAGGCGAAAAAGTTTTATGCTTCCATGGACCCTTAATATATGAAGCCAAAGCTTTAAAAAGCAACATTACAAAGGACAAGCAAATCAAATATTATATACATTACGCTGGATGGAATAAAAAGTGAGTAAAATCTATAATTATAGGAACATAGAATCGACAACAGTAACATTTTCTTAGTTGGGATGAGTGGGTACCCGAAAATCGTGTGCTGAAATATAATGAAGCCAATGTTCAGAGACAAAAAGAGGTATTTAAACAGCATAGTTCTACGGCTGGGAAGTCTAAAAAAAGTAAGTGCGATTATGATTTATAAGAAGCCTAAATAAACAATTTTGTGTTATAAGGTACTTCCAAAGGCAAAAAAGTGGAGACGGGAAGTTCTGCTACTAAAGATAGTGGTGCTGGTAGTGGTGGCAGTGAATCGAGGGCTTCTACACCTTCTAAGGATCATAGTACCACATTAGCGGCACCTATCTCGAGCACTGCCAGTCGTGCTAATCGTTCTAAACAAAGTAGCGCTACTAATGTAAACGACACTAAGAAGGAAGACTCAAAAGTGGATGATTCTGGTAAGGATGACAAAGAAGAGCCGCCTAGTAAGAAGAAAAGATCCGTTTCTAATTCAAGCATAAGTAAATAATAAGTTTAAAACAAAATAATTTTTTTATCTAAAAAGTGTCTGCTTAACCGTTCCGTAGCCAATAATACAACAGGGGGACCTGGCACAACATCAGGTTCGACTGGAGGAACAACCAATTTAAATAGCAGTAAAAATGTGGACCCGTATGTTGAAACGGAAGAAGGCTTTCTCTCTAAAATAGAGGTCAAAATTAAAATTCCTGACGATCTGAAGCAATGTTTGGCAGATGATTGGGATGCCATTACCAGACAGCACAAACTCTTGGATATACCCGCCAAAATTACTGTTCAGGATATTGTAGATCAATATGTGGCCTTTAAGAAATCGGCAAAATCCACAAATGCCTCCAAAGAACTGGCCATTACCGACGTGTTGAATGGTGTGGTGGAGTATTTTAACGTTATGTTGGGTTCACAGTTGTTGTACAAATTTGAACGGCCACAATATGCGGAAATTTTACAACAATACCCCGAGACGCCGCTCTCCAAACTGTACGGAACCTTTCATTTATTGCGCTTATTCGTAAAGTTGGGACCTATGCTGGCCTTTTCCGCTCTTGACGAGAAGTCTATGCAAATGCTGCTGGTGCACTTGCACGACTTTTTGAAGTATCTCGTCAAAAACAGTGCCACGTATTTCAGTATGTCCAATTTCGTTAACGTCAGCCCCGAATATCATCGCAATACTCAATGATTTTAAGTGATGGAAATACCAAAAGTATTGATATCGCCATTAGTTGGCGCCAGCAGTTTATTGCTTTCATTTTATATTGTTAGTAATATATATATGGTAGGATTCGATTTAATTTTGAAAAATGGATTTTACGTCTATAAATGTGAATATATATACTATATAAATATTTATATATGTATGAACATAAGAAGCGAGATAATTTTTTTTAAATTGTAACTCTATGTGCATGAGAATAAACATTTTATTGAGTATGTCTCACACTGTGCAAGAAGTTTGTCTATTGACGCTCTCTGGGCCATTTTCAGCATCACTTTCGCTATCACTGCTGCTACTTGAAGCAGTGGGATAAAATTCTTTGTAATCTTTACGTTGAGTTTTCGCTAGTTGTTCTTCTTCTAGGTATGTGTTTTGTACGTGTAGAATCTCTTCACTCGACTTACAAGCAGCATACTTCTCCAACAAAGTCTCATTCAATTCAAGGAACGAGTGACCCCATGAAAACTTATCTAAATACCAGCTGGCCTCAGAACGGTAACCACATATGAAAAGAGTGGCGGCAATTGCCTCTACGCAGCTTAATTTACAAGGTTTGCCATAATTTATAGGATTAGCGGCTACCAAAAATGGTAACAAACGTGGATGGGGACTGCGCATTTTAAAAAACGGTGTTTCATCCAATTTTGCCCAGGAACAATCTACAACAGCTACACCCGAACTTGCTATGACATCCTTGTCCAAAGGGCTTATGCAGTTAACCCCCACAGGCGACAGTACAAGTCCTGGAAATCTCTGACCCAATCGCAAATTCTCAATTAATCCCAGACGTAATAATTTACGGCCGGAACATTTTTTGGGATCACATTGGTTTAAGTCCCACATGGCTATCGGAAAATCAGCAGGTTGACCGTGTCCATCCTCCGTTGTAGAATTACTGCCACCACTATCATCACTATCTTTAGCCAATTCCGATTGACTTTGGGCCAAAATTCGTTCACAATTACGATTGAATTTCACGTTTGTAAAGTGCCCTCGACCATTTGTTACTCCGCGTCCTCTTTTGGACTTTTTTTTATTCATACCACTCATTTGATAAATATCAAATCAGCAAAATCTTTACATATCTGTTTTACTTGCACTTGCATTCTATTAAAAAAACCAACTACAAATTTTTTAAGCTGAAAACACATTTCTGTTCGAGTAATGCAACGCTGCAACTTGTTCTGCAGCTTATGTCTGAGGCTTAAACCGCTTAATGAAACTATAAAAAAGCGCCAAAAATGCTGCTTAAAATAATTCAATAAACATTACGATTATTTTTAAAAATTTATAAATACAAGCTCATATTCATTCTGTTATAATAATTAAAGAAATATATAAACAATTTTCGAGTGTTATAGACGATGATTATAAAAACCTCATACCACTTTTATTATTTATATATAATCGCCATCATTTTAGTAATTATAAACGTTTACTTTTTTGTTATACCAACTACAACCCAAACTTGGTTATTATTAAATCTACAATTTGTTCCCCTTTTAATTCACCATTATTTTCTACTGTCATATCCCATTCTTCATAATCGTCTAAACCACATTCTGATTCCACATCATCCACACCTTCTGTATATATCCAGTTGCGTTTTTCGCGTATTGCATCTGGACATATTACACGAATAGTTAATGTTTTCTTTCCGAAATTTTCCTTAAAATATTTTATATCATTTTTTCTTCTTACATCGCTCACAATAACAATTTTTTTATTAGCTATAAATAAAAATGATGCATTAAAAGTTGGTTAAAGTTATATAAAACGAATTACCATTTAACATGGCAGCTTTACAGAAGTAACCAGAATCCATTTGACGTATTTTATCGCTCCATTCAATCATTTGCCTGCGGTATTGCTCTTTTAAGGGTCCATCGCTTAATAGTTGCAGCAAATCAATTCGTTCTTTTTTAGACCATTCCTTTTTAATGGGTTCAGAAATTCGTATAATTTGGCTAAGTTCACCTAATCTTAAAGTGGACTTTAATATTAATCGCTTAATTATTTAGATTGTTTAATATGCAAATGAAAACACCTTTTTTCTAATTTCTCCGCCAAATAGTCTTTGCCACACTTCCTCTTCCCACTTATTAATATAATGTGTTCGCAAGTAGTCATAATTAAATAATTAAACTATACAACTTGAATTAAATGCTCAAAAATATTTTAATAAAATAAATTTATACAAAATAAATAGAAACTACCTAGTAACAACAACCCTGCTTTTAACAGGAATAGAAAAAATGGTCGTTTATTTTTGATCCGGCAACGAGAAATGTTTACGAAAGGTAAATGAAGACAAAGATTTTGCGCCATCTTGCGAACTTTTTTTACTATTTCCCTTATAAAATTTCCAGTTAAAAATGAAACTAGTCCATCGTCTCTGCCAGCTGCTTTTATGTAAAAATTGAAAAAATTAAATTGAAAAAATTGAACCATAATTGGTACAGAATTAAATTTAGTCTTAGAAAGGTAAATTAATTTAAAAGTGTTTGTGAATTTACAAAGTTTATGTCATTGGTTTGAACCACAGTTTAACAATATAATGTAGTTTTTATTTGATGAACACTGAAAAAGCATTTTAACTATTTAAAATAGTGGTGAGTAAACATTTATGGAGAGTAATTTAGCCGTTAAGTTTCTCAAAGGCCTATTTATGACTTTTTATGGTACTTTTCTGCCAATGCTCTTATTGATGAAAGAACGGAACAATCGTTTGAACAGCATCAGGTGTAATAACTTGATTAAACCTACAATTTGTAATTAACCTAAACAGGAGTATTATTATATAAGGGCCCTTAAAGAGTCATAAACTAAAAGCAATGTCAAATAGGAGCACTAAACGAAAGGCGACAAACAATGATTGCGAATCTATTTTTAAAAATAAAATTGTGGAAAGAAGAACATATAAATAATGTAAAAATTTTTAAAATTTTCGTTCATAATCAATTAATACCTTGACCACTTGGTTGACATATACATTAGCGCATACGTACATACACCTTGTGTACATATTTTATTGGTCTAATTGTCAGCACGATTGTTGTTGCATTGGCTACATCATTTATGGTTGCAAACGCCAATTTTGACCATATATGGTGGTTCAAGTGTTTCAACCAGTTATGAATGTAATATATGAACTTATCATATGTAATTGAAGATATTGGGGGTGCCTTGAGTTCTTTTTATTGGCTACAGCGCAAGGACTCTCATATATGCTGTAATGATATGACTTTTGAAAAAAACAAATTAATAATAATTTGGACTAGGAGCGTACTTTTGTGTTTAGTACCCGGTGAAAACGGCACACGGTGTTAAAATAATAAATGAGAACGTCAGAGATATATAACCTTCTAGAGAGTCGAATTGGATTTCATAACTGCGTATGTCGGTGAGTACGTTGTACACATTCTTTAAAAAATAAAGGAAAATTTTCGGCTAAATTAACGGAAAACATGTTCAACGAAGGAAAGATCAACACATTCGTGAAATTTGGCACCAATACTGTAGCAAGTAGAAGCAAAACTAAGAGAGAGAGAGAGAGAGAGAGAGAGAGAGAGAGAGACAAAGAGTCATTAAAACAAAAATTTGTATTCAGCCCTAAAACCAATACCCTACATCACGTAGTTTCACAATTTATTCTAAAATTAATTGAGTTGTATCTGTAAACGTAAGGTCGTCTGTCATTCCTATGCACAAATTTCATCAAAAAATATCAAAAATTGTCTGCAATGGCTAAGTTAACTCGGCCGAATGGATGAAAGTGCTCCGGCTGGAGGAAATCGAAAGGATATCGCGCAAGAGGCAGATCGACATTCCAGTGTAGGGACCAAGTGTTTGATGCCCTGAAACCCAAAACCGAAGCGCGTGGCATTCTCTTTTGTAACAGGCCACAAACCTGCATAGGCAGTAATCATGCCATTAATGATAATGATGATAATGATATCAAAAATTGTGACTTCTAGAATGATTATAAGATATGTTCGTATAAGTATGACCTGATCATATTATTATACTAATTATGACATTTTTTCTTGGCACTACAAAAGTGTAATCCTACAAATTCGATTAAGTGTAATTTGTGTAGGAAATAATCCCTCTCTTTCACTTCATCCAGGTGGACTGATCCGAACGAAATTAACCCTTGAAAATGCTTTTGCTTACTGTCCACGTCATTATTTGACTCATTTTGACTATTTCATAATAGATTCTATAAGAAGTTCGTGGGACCCTCAGATAGTATCAAGTTATTCATATTTCAGTGCATTTTGTTATATTATGAATACAAGAGATAGATGAACCAGATGTACCTTGGAACATTGTACTTGTTGATTGAAAACCGTTTAAAGTTGGTTACTGGTACTGCAGTAGATTGTTGATTGTTTTTCTTCTGTGTGTTCATAGAAACTCTCCGATCAGAGCTAATGTGTAAATAAAAGGTAAAAAAATTGAGAATCAAAACAAATTACAACAAATCAAACAAATAAAAAAAATCATAACACATGCGCATGTGGATTTGATATGAAACAAAACAAAAAAAAAAAAACGCTTTTCTGCATTTAACCAATACACATAATCGGCCAGCCAGACAAAAACACATAAAGCAATAAACGACAACACGGCTAAACCGTGGAGATCACAGCCAATCGACACCACGTTTGTGCACACATATTTCAGTTGAACATCACAATCCGTTCAAGTCGCGGATAACTCCGACATTAGTCTCTTTTGGATTGTAAGTAAAAAATCATCTTAATAAATATTCCTTTTTTCATTTTTCATTTTTACATAACAAAAAAAATTAACTTAATAACTAACAGGAAATGAAATTAGAAAGCAAAGGGTATCCCTAAAGGATATTCAAAAAGAAAAAGTGAAAGAAAGTGGCAACCTTGCAAGCTGCTTAATATAAAATAATTAACGGTTTTGAACGATTTGTAAACAAAAAGTGCCAATGACACAAAGTCAACGATAGAACAAATTTTTTATTAAATGGATTTTTGTTTTATTTATATTTATATTTAAAAATTTACTGCAATTAACTGAAAAATATGCATAAATGGAGAAAAACAAACTTCGAACTTCTTTTTAAAGTGTCTTTAACTATACTGCCAAGTGTGTTGAACTGTGTTTAATTGGAAACCGCAAAGTGTTTAGTTTCAGTTAGATCCATAAAAATAAACATTAAATTAAAGGCATTCTGAAGTAATATGTTTGTGATTTTTCATTAATTAAAAAATATATATTATTATGCAATTCAATTCATTAACATGGACTTGTAATGTTTACGTTTAGGTTACGTTTACGTTAAAGGAATTTCTTTTTATAGAAGTCTTCTCAGCTAAGCAAACCGTAGGCAACCGAAATCAATATTAAGCAATTTAATGTGAAAATTGTGCAAGAAGTATTTTACAAAAACAACAACAACTTAGCAAACAAATATCCTCTTTCTTTTGCCTAATTTAGTTAGCGTTAATGTCCCAGCCAAGCAGATGCCTTGCCTTGTACCGTTTATTTTTAGATAAGCCAACAACACACAAAGCAGGAGAAAAATTCTCTATTCTCGTCAAAGTGAATACGATAACAATTCGTATAATTTTACATTTATTTATATATATACAAAAAAAAAAATAAAAAGCTTTCTTCCACACAATTGTACGAGTATGTATATAGATTATATATACGCGTAATATATATCTAAAATGTCCGTGTGTGCGTGTAAGTTATCTAAAAATACCGACAATTATAAAAAAATTCCATAATATTCAAAAATCTTGCTAGTGTTTACATACACATATGTACACTATATAGCAACATGTGTGTGTGTAGGTGTGTGGAAATTATTTTTAAAATACTTACTCTGGACGACAATCCTAAAAAAAGTCTTAAAAATTTGACACAAATTCAAAAATACAAAGTGTAGAAGGTAATATCAAAGAGAAGAATTTGAGAAATTTCTCTTTTACATTTATTGATTTAGAATTGGGAATTAAATGGATTTAACTGAATTCATCTGTTTGAAGTTTCTCTATATAATTTTTGTCCAGCTTTCATGTCGCCCGTTCGTACCATATTTCACTATAAGATTTCAGTATTTAAAATGAAAATTTTCCATTTTCCAATATTTTGAATGAAATTTTTTTATACAATTTTTGCACCAAGGTTGGACCACATTGCTCTATTGTACCTAGCACTATTCCTGCTTTATTATACCCTCTACTTTAGTTAGATGAAGATATATTAAGTGTGTCTTTACCACATGCAATTACCTAAAGAATTATCAGAAGAACGCTTCAAAGAGCCCACGAAGTTATATATTTTTCATTGGTATCAACTTCAAAATTCGATCTATATAGATGATGTTCGTCTATGTGTCTCTACACACTGAGAGACAAAAAATTATAATATTGAGCTGAATTTTGCCTGAATTTTAAATCTGAAATTTGGTCCCTACATAATCAACAACAATGTATGGCATTGAAAATAGATAAAAATGGGTTCACGCATTAACGCATAATTTTAGAAAATTCAACTTGCTAAGCTAAGCTATAAATTTCGACTCCAGTATAGTAAATTTTGATTTTAAAGAAAAAGCGAAATTAGTCATTTATGTGTGCATTCTAACGGTATATGGAGGAAATAAATTGGACAAGCTATTCGAGAGATATTTTAAGAAGTAAATGTGCATCTTTAAAGAATAATTTCCTAATATGTAATTAATATAAGCAATGCGTACATGCACGTGCACCAACCGATTGGTTGCTCTTATAAAAACATATTGCATCATATATAATTGGTTGGAATTTATCTTAGTGTACGTTTTCCAATTAAGGGCATAATTTGACTATGCCTGTCTGATCATGCTTGTCTAATCAAGTTTAAATATAACATAACATACAACATTCAACATACAATACAGGCAACACATGATATACAACATAACGGACCGTACGGGTATGATATTGAGTAATTATGAGGAGTCTCCTGGAGTCAACCTACACTTAATGTAGCCCTCCTCTCTTACTTGGGCAACTTGTTGTTGAGTATGTATGTTGAGTATGATGATGGTGTTAAAAATAGATGATATAATTAGAATCACTCCATTACTATTAAAGCGGGTACATGACAAAATAAAATTACTCTTTGATTTTTTTTGTATCATTAAAAATTATCAGGTATTC
The DNA here is from genome assembly GCA_949710015.1 of Crataerina pallida. Taxonomy (NCBI): domain Eukaryota; kingdom Metazoa; phylum Arthropoda; class Insecta; order Diptera; family Hippoboscidae; genus Crataerina; species Crataerina pallida. The sequence continues at coordinate 30,448,426 of OX453290.1, read as the reverse complement.
AGTGACAGTAAAAAACGGTACAATATGTCATAAATAACAAAAGAAGAAATTCTCTCAAGCGATTACAGTTACACTTTCTTAAAAAACAACAACAACAATGATGTAAATATATGTGCATTTACGGTATTTCACGTAGTTATATAAATAAAATTGGAACTTCATATAAAAACTGCTGATCTTCAGTTTAATGTTGGTGTTTATATATTGTATAAACACCGTTAGAGTCAGTGCTTGGCCATTAACATAAAGCGAAGAGGCACACAAGCACATATGGATTATATATTGAAAAAATTCCAAAATGTTGACTCAACCTGTTGACAATTTTTGTTCTTACTTGAATTTATGATGAAACAGAAGGTTACGTTATGAACGTGTCAAGCTTATGCATAATGTGTATATTTTTATTTGTATGTATGTATATATGTTGTAAGCATATAAATGCAGTGTAAAGTAATAATTATGGGACAAGGTGAAAATGAAATTTATAGTATTATAAGCCTAAAATGGCTTTATTATGACTATGACGTAAAACGATGAATAACAAACCATATAAACACATCAATTTACACGTATAAGGTAGTCTGTTATAAAATTTTGATGTATTGCTGTTCTGTATAAAATGTATTCTGAGAGCATATTTAGTTAAAACAAGTAAGAAAACTAAAATTTGGATTGGGCCAAACCTTATATACCCTCTACATCTACAACGGTGGGCGTGGTAAAATTAAAACCGACTAACTCGCTTTCATTGTATATTAAACCATAATAATGATTCACGTGAGAGGTTCTCCACTAAAATCGTTCACCCACAATGATAAATGATAATCAATAATCGCTCTATTACGAGTTTAAATTCCTTTTAACATGATTTTGAAATGAAAAGTTTACACAAAAACACATATTTAAAAATTTCATTTCATTTAATTTTTTTTCTTTTTTTTCGTTACAGCATTGAAGTTTCTTTTCGAGCAAATAGAGCGCACAAAAACCAACAAACACCATGGATGCCATTAAAAAGAAAATGCAAGCGATGAAAATCGACAAGGATTCCGCTTTAGAGCGTGCAGCTTTGTGCGAACAGCAAGCACGCGATGCCAACTTAAGAGCCGAAAAGGTAAATTCAATAAATTCAGTTTCGAATGAATAAAAATAAAAACTTTATAATAAGCATGTAACATGTATGAGAATGTTTAGCGTATGTTGAACTTAATCATGATTAATTCGTTTTTATAGGCCGAAGAAGAAGCGCGTCAGTTGCAGAAAAAAATACAAACCGTTGAAAACGAATTGGATCAAACGCAAGAAGCTTTAACATTGGTTACTGGTAAATTAGAGGAAAAGAACAAGGCGTTACAAAATGTAAGTGAAGAACTAATTTTTGGTTATTTTATATAAATATGTAGAATTATATGTTTTTAAACGTATTTGAAAGATATGCTCCTTATAGATAAATTAATTAATATTAAGTTGTTTATATTTAGTTTATATTCTATTGTTTGTACGGCTTCCCAAGGGATCAAAGTACATTTAATAATGGGTGCCCACTGTCAAAATGAATGCTATACAATGTGTGAAAAAATCATAATTCTAACTTTTTACACGATAGACACGTTCCCAAAAAATTCATGTAAAAACATTGGCTAAATTGAAGGTCTGGTTTGATTCTAGACCTAAAATAAAATTGAAAATCGTGTTAAAACAAAACAATTCGTGTAAAAAGAGAATTTTTTTAGTTTTAACTCGTGTTAAATCAAATTCGTATAAAAAAATTCGAGAATTCGGTGTACTCATAATTGATAAGAGTTTAATTTTTTAGTCAACACTCTTTAAGTTCGTCTCTTAGGTTATTTACCGTAAACATTGCCTTATATATTATATTTACGTTTTTGCATTCATTAAAAATTTCCCCACATAGCCTACAAAGTTAACATATAAAACGTATAAGTATTGTATGTAAGCAAAATCAAGTGACTGCAGTACATAAACGTCTTCACTTCATTAGTAAAATATGCAAAATATTACTTATGCGCATGCCTTGCAAGACATTTGCAATTGGCAAAATTATTGAAATTAAAATCAAGTTTATGTCACAGTTTATAAAAACATTAATTTAGCGAAATATGATTGAAAACATGAATTTTACAATTTCTACAATATAAAGAAATTAGAATATCAAACTAGATCTTGCTGATTGTTCAAATATAAGATCTTCTATCTAAAACATACTCACCCACACGCACAAACAACAATTTTAGAAAAATGGAAATTCTTATTATTCTCTACATAAGGGGGGTACAAGTGCGTACATTATGCATAAATTTATTTGTGTGGTCATTTTTAGGGAATGATGCAATACCGTTAAAAAAAGAGCGCACACGTGAGAGAGAGAACTTTGTTAAAACATTTCTTAATACTATGAACTACACAGCGTAAGCAGCGAGTAGTAGTCTCACGGTTAACTTAAGTAAAATTCACACAATATGGCAACGTCATTTTCTTGTCTTTTGTACTATTTTACAAAGTTTCTGTTATTTTGTATGTGGGGGGGAGCAAAAAATAGCAAATAAATTCAAAACATATAAACCATTGTGATATATGAGCATAAGGCGGCACAGTGTCGAACAGAGCAGACACACTCCATACGTTCAGTTCATAAAGCAGAGGGGTTAGCTTGAAAATTTCTTCAACTGATAACACACAAGCACCAGAAATGTTAATAAAGTCAGGTGAAGTTACTAAAGTAAAAATTCCAAAATAGTGCGATCAAGATGTTCTGTTAAATTTTCTCAGAAATCTCTTTAAAGATTTACAAAGCAAATGTAGTTATAAATAACTAACATGATTAAGCATGTTTGACGTCAATTTAAAATGTATATAATTTTTGTTGATGCGGATAATATGAGCAAAATGCAGGAAAAGAGCCAAAAACACCTAAATACGTGCAATCATCTGTAGAGTTACTCAAGCAAGTATATGCATACCATGTGCTGCATATCGTGATCATAAAACGGCCATTAAATTTAAAACAATAAACCGAACGGGAAAAGCCGTGCAAAAGAATCAATAACAACAACAATAACATTTTTAAACGAAGAAATGGGAGTACAGCCTACAACTTTGTTAACGCAATAAATCTATAAAAGGAACTTAATTTTATTTTGATAAAAAACAACAAAATAAAATAATAAGTTTCATCTATTGCAAACTCCTGATCAAAGGTGCAGTGGGACTAAACGTTATATGCTTTTCTACGAAAAGCTAAGAAACGATTACTTTAGTTTAAATTAACCTCGTCGAAACGCTTTTTTTGCTTTTTTGACTCTACCCTTCACGCATATTAAAAATAAAACGACAAAGAAAGTGTAACAGTTCGTAAATGATAACAAATAGTTGAGCTGCTGCCAAAAACTTGACATTGCTTTCTTTCAACGTTATTCACAAAATTGATCGAAACTTGTACTGAACCAAAAAAGATACACTGATAGATACTATCTGTGAAAATATTTACCGGTTTATATTACTGTACGTGGGCATCAATCAAATTCTAACATTTATAATATGGTGGAAAAAGTTTCAACAACAGATCACTTATCAACAAGGCCAACAAAAACAAAAGTAAATTTTTGGCAAAAAGTTACCTACAGAAAATCAAATAAAAAACAACAACAACTACCCAACACATGTGCGTCAAAGATAAATTCAACGCATAAAGTCAAAGAACATATTGCGTTACAGAGATATGCTGAAAATTTTAATAAGATTGAGATTCAAAAGAGCGCCAAAAAGGTGGCAACATCCTCAGCTAACTCGCTAACATCAGTGAGAATACTGAATAATTTCAACACAAAAGCTAATCATGCAGAAAGAGAGAGCAATTCTTTCATAAATATACACAATAATAAGAACAACAACCAAATAAGCAAAAGCATCTCGACACAAAATATTATTACAAAACCACTGAGCAGTAGTAGCAGTAGTACTATTAGTAAATCGTCTCAAGCAATTGTACAGATTGTACCGTTTCGGCGTAAGCGCTCAAATTTACAGGAAATACGACAAATTAAACGAGCTCACCGCCATCTATTAACTAGTGGTGGGAATGATAAACAGCAGCCAACTTTGCAACGTTTGCAGGCAAAAATCAATTGTCAAAGCATCAGCTGTTTGAATAACAAAAAATCATCTGAAAAAAATGTTCATCACACTACGGTTAGTGTTGAAGGTGGTGACAGTAAAACAACAATTAATACAAGTAAAAACAACAAAAGAATTAGCAGCAACAATCAAAAGAAAGACATTGCTCAACATAAAGATAAACAAAGGCAACATAAAAGCAACAAACGTGAACGTAACAAAATAAAGGCACACAACACATTGAAAAACGCAAATTTGAAATCAATAAAAAATTGTTATAGTGAATCTGTTGTGTCATCGCGCTGGTGTTCAATTGAGGAGCAGTTACATTTATTGGACAAACTCTTGTATTATTGTGATGAGGAGGAAGAAGCAGCTATACAAAATTGGTACAGTGAACGAGTCACCTCTTCTAACCTTTACATAAATGAACCATCAAATTGGCTTAGTGACGTAGATTTGAAGCAAGATAATATAACATCCAGAGATTGTGATTGGACGTGGAGTGATACAATGTCGGCAACAAGTAGCCAAACGTCAGATTTTGACGCTCAATCCACGATTAGTAATAAAAGTTCGTGCAGTTCCCATCGAAATACGTCTTTGTTGCCGTCTTCTTTAAAACGTCGCGGTCATCAACACCATCCGCGCTTCAGCGGAACGCGACCCCCCAATATGCCGCCCAATGTACAAGAAATTTTAGCGGCCCTAAACAAAGGAGACGACAATAAATCTCAAACACACTGTATCAATACCGAAAATTCGGACAGTTGTGAAACTGAAGTGGTTTCTACCCCCCCGCAATCAATATTAGACAGGACGGATATGCCGCAATATAATAATGATATCGGTGAGGATAGTAGCGCTGACATGGCCCAATGCATAAAATCCACCCTTAACTTGCCCCTGACAGATTCTGTGAACACATCATTAGGTAGTAGTAGTCCTACACCCACCGATGACAGTAGTATGTTGGACGAGAGTGGGATCTCTACTCAAACACAAAGCTCCTCAGGCAAACAAATGGCTTTAAACTTATCAACACCTACAAATTTACCGCAAAAGTCAAAAGAGAAAAAATCCAAAATTAAACGAGATAAGAATGTCCCAACAGAACAAAGTAAAGAAAAGAAAAGTAAAAAATCACAAAGCTCAGCGAAAAAGGATAAAATGAAACGTTCTTCGACTAACTTGGACACCTGTGACAATTATGCCAATGATGCTGCTTCGGCGGCTACCGATGAAGGTATAGCCGGCGATGACGATGATGCTCAAACAGCGGAATGGGCAAAATTGCGTTGCACCAGCGAAGCATCCGAAGTTGTGGCAGAACGTGAAACTAGACGGAACAAAAACCGTTGTGCCGACTATCCCGGCTTGGCATGGTTGGGTATTTTCAGTTCGGACACCATGATGAAGTTTAATATAATACGCAATGAGTTGCACAACATCATGAATACGCAATTGAAAAGGGTAAATAATTACTTTGATGATAATATTTTCGAGATTTATGAATTTAACGCGAACATACTATGCCCGTTCAATGCAATGTAAAGAAAAATATGCAATATTAGTAATTGGTTGGTCATGAAGGAATGACATTCTCCATGGAGGGCGTTTTCTCATTACGCTTTTTCTTCTTGATTATAAGAAAAAAAATCCTATTTACAATGATTACGTAGTACGTGAAAGAATTTGTTGTGCTCTATATTAAAATTGAGCTAGATGAGCTAGATCGTCTTTATTAAATTTACCGGTGCGCTCTCTCACTTCGCCGTTGGTTATCTATCTCTCTAATCGATAAAGACAAATAAAAAAATTTATCAAATACAATATATTTACGTGTACGTGTAAAGAACACAACATATAAGCGATTGTCATTTTTTTTTGCAAAATGTTATACAATATTTTGTTTTTATTTTTTTAGTTTCGTTTGTCTGTGAACTCATTTTTACATCGATTAGTTGTACAATGACCTACTTCATCGTATATGTATATGTGTGCACTTAAACGTCTTAAATATTTGGATACAACGTAGAGACTTTTTATGTAATTACTTGTGAATTGTTGTTGGAGTGTTTAACAAGAGTTTAAAATTTCTTGATTTACCGGCCTTATGTATAAATTCATGTGAACACGTCATGAGAAACGACCTTCATTCGCAGACTTTGCTATTTACTATTTTACATGTGTTGGTGAAATTCTTTATTAAAATTTTGTTGTAGTTGCGTAAACCCAAACACACACACACACTTGAGATGGGGCCGATTTTTGTTTATAAGAGAATTCATGTCGTGTTGATCTCATTATTATTTAAATCCCGTTAAAGCTTGCGAAGGTATAATATACTGTGATTTGAAACTTAATTACAGTTAACAAAAGTAACCGAAAAATTGTTTAATTTTCAATTTCATTTTATTACGCACAAAATGTAATAACTTCCTTATGTTACTCTAATGAGTACCCTGCTAATTATAACACATGTGTGGTATACAGGTGTTTTAATTAACATTATGAAATATTTGTTTTTACATAATGCAACAAATGCATAAATTTAGAGAGCATGAAATTGTTATTTTTTCGTGGCTTCCTTGAATTATCAACCATTAGGTTTATAATGAACAATATGGAATTATTCATTGATAAGTTTCGTATTAATTGGCATGACATAACATAGTGTGACTAATTTTTCTCATACAACACATTACTAAATTTTTTAATTTGATTGACCATATTTGCTGCTATAGTTATGGTACTTGTTGCAGCACGTATATTAATATGGTATTAAAATTTCATTTTCATTTTTATTACATATTGAGTGTGTTGTAATTGTTTATGACTGAATTTGACAAAAATGATAATACGGAAAGCTCCATATATAAAAGATTATTCATTCATTGGAAGCTTTATCATTACAACAAAATTAGTCATATATGTTAGGGAAGTTTGGAAAGAAATAATTTTATATTCTACTTAAATATGAAAATTATTTAAATATTAAATAAAATATTGTTCAATTTTTCTTAGCCCTGGGCTAACAAAAACTTTCGAGTTTTTTGATTTAATTGACCTAATAGCTGAAGGAAAAATTGAACATTATAAACCATAGGTCAAACAACTTTATTCATTAAATAAAATACCTCATAATTAAGTATAACATATAAATATATATATGTAAGAGATGTGTCCTAAAAATAGTCGGATTCAATCCATTTGTAATAAACTTCTTTCTTGTGCCAGTTCATGTTATCGAAATGTTTAACATTATAAGCAGTGTTATTAACAGAAAGCCAAGATAGAGTTGCCAAGCCATGAAATATGCTTACAATGTATAGCACATAAATGGTGTAGGGAGTCAAAGAAGTGTAGAAATCCTTTCCATTTTATATCAGTAAAATCATTAATATATGGATGCATTTTGCTCCAGTACGTTACGTTACTCTTTCTCTTCTATTTCTCTAAGAACCCGCTTTTAAAGTGACATTAGCAAGAAATTTTTCACTATTGGAAACATTTGATTATTATTTATCGAATATTTCTGCCCGCTCTTCTCTAAATAAATTAAAATTAAATATTTATTAAATCCCAGTGCATGAAAACAATTCATGAATCGTTTAGTTAACAGGTTTTCTTAGTAATTCCTAATATTCTTTGTTTTCATTAACACGTATCTGCTGTTGTCTTTTTCTGTCGCATATACACAAAGCCGGTCAGCAGGTTGTTTTTTTTATTTATTCACTCGGTGCACTCACTTTTTTTTGGCTGTTGAGTATCTATAGAAAAATTTAGGCGAGGCTTTTTGCCTCTTTGTAGTATTGAGAGTATTAGAGTTGACTCGTTTACACTTCTTAACAGTGAATCAAATGGCAGCCTTTTGACAACGTAATCGCGTTTTGGTTAACGCCACTCTGATAAATGAAAAAAAAAGTGAGCTCATTCGTTGCAAAAATTTCGAGACGTGTGCTTCGTTTGTTTGATTCTAAAGTGTAATATTGGCATTAAATATTTCCATTTTTATAGGAAAGTGGTTTAAAAGTGTTGACAAGTTTGATTAGTTTGAATTGTTTAAGATTTTAATAAAAAAAAGTCCATAAAATTAATAAAATAAGGTATTTAAAAGAGGTGTTTAATAAGAAGGAAAAAAACAAGAAGCGAAAAAAAAAAGAAGAAGCAAAAAAACCGGTGGTCGTTTTTCTATACAGGGTCTCGTATTCATTCGTGGTAATAGCTGATACTTAAGTTACGTTTTTTACCGTATTCTCTGTCTTTTACATTCTTGTGGAAAGCAGTATATAATTATATAAAATAGAAAAAAAAGCATCTCGTAAAAGGTGCTAATACAAAAGAAGATAACAAAAGCAAGAAAAAAGCGTTACTAGAAATTTATTTTCGAAAAATTAAACACTAAAAAAAGCTAATAACAAAAAACTATACTAAAATGACGACCAGTATTCCACAAGGCACCCTTTTGGATGTGCTGAAAAAGAAAATGCGTCAGACCAAAGAAGAAATGGAAAAATATAAAGATGAGTGCGAAGAATATCACAAACGTTTGCAGCTTGAAATTGTTAGACGCGAAGAAGTAAGTGTGCCTGTAGGCAAATACCTACTCATAGGTTATATAAGAAAGAAGTGCTCCAAAGATTTATATGAATAATTTAGTTGTGAAATGTAGGAAGTTGAGTAAAAAGGAAGTGTAGAGTATGTGTAGAATAATTAATTAGTTGTCTGTATGTTATATCTTTGATATCTTAAAGGGTTTTAAGGTTGAACTGTTTGCCGAAGAAGCGGAAAAGGATCTCAATACCTTTGACAAATGTTATAAGCGTTGCTAAGTAAAAAATACACTTATTCTATCTATTATTCTATATTGTCGTTTTCATATTACAAATCCCAACGCGAAAAAACGTTTCGTATGTTTATGTATGAAATCGGCACAATGAAATTTCATGGTCAGCGTTCTGTTAAGTGTGCGTTGTGTGTTTATAATTAATTCAATTTTATTTTTTCAGCTTATACCTTTTTTCTAAGCTAAGCTATATGTTGTATAATGTATCACTTGCTATTTGCCTTTTTTTTTGTATATTCTACACTTTCGGTTATGCTTTTACTACTAAAGTCTTCACCTCTACTATAACTAGCCGTAATGGTATTGCCTTTATTGTTCACAAATTGAGGGTGTTTTTTCGTTTATGCCTGTTGCTAAGACCACTACTGCAGTTGTTGCCTTTTATGCTATAGTAGCTGTATGGCGTGAATTCGGAAAGTGAAAAGTGTGCATCTATATATAGATTTTGTTACCTTTTACGGTTATTCTCTACATATAAATAAAGTTTTTTAATTAATTTTTTGCCATGAATGGATTTTCAATGCAGGTTCAATAACGCAGGATTTTATGAATCCATTTTTGTACCGTCTATTTTTAAAATGGTTTTAATTGGTTATATATGACTAGTTCGCACATTCGCATTATTTGTATTGTATTGTTTTTCAATAAATATTCTATTATGATTTGATATATATATATACATATATGGAATTACTCAAGCCCGCTGGTTTATTTGTGTAATGACTGTTTTTTTTAAGAAACATATGTATATATATTAAGTTTCGAATTAGCAAAACATGCAACTTTTTTCTTTATCGTAGTTATGCGTGGTACACGCACAGTTGTTTTGTTTGTTATATTTTCATAAATATGGTTTCTATGCGTGTTTTCTAGACACTACACATTAATGTATACCAAGCTTACTCTTTTGTTTTGTAATCACCAGAAGAAGACTGAAAAAACCCAAGACGTACATATATATACATATATACTTGATCAACATCAACATTTGAGAATTTTGAAACGTTTACGGTCACAAAAATATGGGAATATTTTGAAATTTTGCATATACATTCTTAGGTTATATCTACAATTTATGAAAGTCCTACACAAAAAATTACAATGAGTTACACATACATGCTGTAATCATTGATGTGTTGATAGTAGGCCAAATTGGATAACATTGCAAATAATTTAGTAGACGTTAAAAAGAGGGCTCTGAAGGAGATTTGTCTAAATGAAATATTCTTTATGGGTACCTGGCATACCTTCGTTCCTTTTTCTATGGAAAAAAAAAACAAAATTATCTTCCATATAATGAATTTTTGCAGGTGTTTTTTCATATTCTCTACCTCAATGTTAAATGATTCACCTACTTACCTGAAAAATTGAATTAGAATCATTGATTCAAATTAATGAAAATATATATAAGTTGTCCAATTGAATAATGCCAGAGAGTGCATGTAAAAACTTAATGCCCTAGTATAGAAATGTATCAAAAACATAACTGGTTTGCATATTTTTCTTTATAACATCAAGGCATAGTTGTTTGTGGTTTGTTTATTTCTTCTATTGCAGAATGGTGGCTTATGGAGATGATGTGTATTATTTTTATAAAATAGTGTACGAAATTATTATATAAGCAGAGAGCATCACCCTTGAAAAAAAGTACAACAGCATAAATGTTCAATCATAAAAACATGCATTGGAATATAGTGCAAATCACGAGATCAAAAGAAAAGTTCAAAATTTTGGAAGAGAAACTTGAAAATTTTCAAAATTTTAGAAGAGGAACTTTTGGAAATTTTGAAAGATAAACTTTTCTTTTCATATCCAAGAAGCTTTTTTTTTTCAAAAAAAAAAAAAAAACAAAAAAAGAAGGGTGTAGAAACATTAACTTGGTCTCAGAGACATATTTTACTAAAATATTTTTTTAAATTTCTATTTATGCTGTTATACTTGTATTCAGTCAGTAGCCGTCCTTAGTTTTATTATGTATTTTATAGATATTTGAATATAAGTTTTTGGAGCATATCTTTTTGTGTATACGTATTTATATAATATCTATAATAAATTAGGTATGTAAACATAGTTATGAAAAAGCAATAATTGAATTTTAGGCTGAATCGGAAGTTGCCGCATTGAATCGCCGCATTCAGTTGCTGGAGGAGGACTTGGAACGTTCAGAGGAACGTTTGGGCGCTGCCACATCGAAACTTTCCGAAGCTTCCCAAGCGGCCGACGAAAGTGAACGGTTAGTATTTACTTTCAAGACGAATTGTTTTGAAAGCATTTTTTTCTTGTTTTAAACAATTATTTTTTATGAAATGTATAAAAAACAATTTTAGTAATTATAAAAGAATTATTTTTAAAAATGAAATTTTGGTGAAGGATTAAAAAAGTACAAGTAAATTAAGATTATTTATGATGATATATAAAGATTTTTCGTTATTTGAAAAAAAAAAAAAAAATAACCACAACAACAACAACAACAAAAAATTTTTAAGGATACGAAAAGCTCTTGAAAATCGCACAAATATGGAAGATGACAGAGTAGCTATATTGGAGGCCCAATTAGCTCAAGCAAAACTAATTGCCGAAGAAGCTGATAAAAAATATGAAGAGGTATAATGCATTGTCTATTAAAAAACAACAAATCAATCAGGGTTCTAGGGTGTTAGGGGAAAAAAGATTTTTTATTTTTTTCTTTTTCTGAGGTTAGGTAGGTAGGTAACGGTCATGCTCTCTCACTTGATATGTTTTCAATAACTTTAGTGTTAGATTTATAAGTATATAGTACGCGTTATCAAACACATCATCTCCATTTCTGGCAGCTGGAATCTAACTACTTGGATCTTCATGGATGGTAATCAAGTTTTAATTAGCTTTTAAGCTTTAGCTTTAATTTATTTTAAGTATAAATTAGTTATTATAAATACGAAAATTATGTAAAGCGATTTGAAAGAAATTTTACTGTTTTTTTTTTCCAAACCCTTAGATAGATAGATCATTTTAGTAAGATATCTAGCCTATAAAATGTTTATACCCACCACCCTGCCTTGTGCTTAATATTCACTTTGTAGAAATCTTTGCCACTAAGTATCAATATAAAGGTTTCAGAGAACCAACAAAGCATATATTCAGTTCAGATCAGCATTATATTTTAAGTCATATAAACCATGTCAGTTTGTCCGTGTGGGGAACAACTTGGAGAAATTGTCTGCTGATGCCAAAAGTTAAAAATTGAAATGAAAATCAAAAATAGAAGGGAGAAGTACTTTCATGTACTTTTTACGTTTTCTCTTCATTTCACTACAATAGATGAAAATTTAGAAAAGTTGCAATGTGGTGGGTATTTAAAATTTGGTTAGAGCCAAATTTCTATTTTTTTGTTTTAAATTATATTTATTGGTAAAAACATATGCAAAGCGAACGTTTTTGTCTTTTTTTTTAACGTTCAACTGCAAAACAACAACAACTACTTCAATTGCGATTCTGGCGAATCCTGAAAACAAATCAATTAAATGGATTACAAAAAACAAAACAAAAATAACGGAATGGCCAATCTCACCACACTATAATTGTTCTCCATATGTGTATGTGTACGTGTGTGTTTGTATGTATGTGTTCGTTCGTTCGTTCGTATGCTAAAACAATTTGGTCGACGATGAATGAATGATACAATGGCAATAAAAAATATTGTATAAATCATATGTTCTTGGATGTCTTCCATGGGCAATGAACGAATGTTCCTTTTTTGATATATACAACAAACGTACACATCCGTCACAATCACCAATCAACGCTGATAGGGCCCGTAAAATTCTTGAGAATCGAGCCCTGGCCGATGAGGAGCGCATGGATGCTCTGGAAAATCAGTTAAAGGAAGCACGTTTCCTTGCTGAGGAGGCTGACAAGAAATACGATGAGGTGCAAATTAATAAAAATTTATTAATGTTATTGTCATCCAACAACAATAACAACAGCAACAATACCAATGCTGTTACTAGTTGTTCATCAACATCATCATCCTCTGCCAATCAATTAAACGACACTTGTAATAATACTATTAACAATACCGCTAATAGTAACGTTGTCATCACTACTACCCCTGCAAATAACATTGCTGCAATTGCCACCACCTTCACCACTCCCCCTTCTTCCTCCATTATCTCTGTCGATAATAAAACACCCCTTAATAATTGTTATCAGAAATTAGAAAGTCCACCTTCGAATTTATCAAAAACTTGATAAAAAAACACATTTATAGAATACAGAGAGATTACATTGCATTGTATTATGCGTACATTGTATTTTTAACAACGTAATCAATCAATCAATCAATCAATCATTGAGTTACAAATTAGGCAAGGAAAGACGTGTGCATAGAATATGCATTAAAACTCATACTTAAACCACAATAGCACAGTGAGGTCTACCTGTGCGCTATTGTGATTTAAGGATTACAGTTGCTCAATGAATTTCAGTAGTTCCTGAAAAAGAATGCTTGCTTGCTGGTGCCTCTCTTTTGTAAGAATAAAAATATGAAAACAAGAAACAAAAGTCTAGGGTGGATTTTTAAATTTATATATATATACATATACATATGTATAATACCATAAGCAATACAGTTGTATATTTATTTATAAAAAGTGATACTAATTAACACAATTATTGACAAATGTTTTTGATATTATTCAACTGGGAATCACTCAATTTAAAGAAAACTTGTGCTGCTAATAATGAATTTTGATATATATTCATACTTATATAAATACTTTTATAAGATAATTTGTAAAAAAAAAAAAAAAAAAAAATTATAATCGAAGAAAATATCACAAATAACATGTTTGTAAAAAAAATATTATGATACACACATACAACCTTTTGCATTAATGTGTATTTCAAAATTTATTCTTTTCAAATATTAACTTATGTGGAAATTTGAATTCAAATTCTTCAATTTCAAATTGATTATGTTTGTTTAACTAATTAAGAGATTATAAACCTATAAATTAAATTTCTTCTAAAATAAGTTTAATTATCAATAAAGATTATTTTGGAATATTGTAACGCATTACAGAAAGAGCAAAACCGTTTACAACTTTTATTTATGTATAGTTGGGGAATTTGTTGGTACATTTGCAACCGTATTCATTTACATACATTATATGATCTCTTGAAAGTTGAATAGTGTAAAGTCATGGTAGCTGGTTGTGTGAGAGGTTTATTCCCAGTACTCTCTAAACAAATAAGTAAAAGTTTTTAAAAAGTGTAACATATAAGGAAAGTAGATTGAATGCAGTTTTAAAGTTCAGATTGGATTTACATGTACGAGAACAACATAATTGGCAGGGTATGCTTGCCATATATGTGCTTAGTTAAATATAATGAGAAAGTAGTAAATTGTAAATCATGGAAATGAAATTGTGATTATGATTGTTTTCCTTTACATGACATGACGTTTGATATATAATTTTTATTATAAATTTTTGCAGGTATTTGGAAGGAAATGAGACCAAATTGAAGCAAAATGTTTATAAGTGCAAATTTGCCTGTTTTAAGTTTGCCATTTAATTTTTAAGTATTAGTAGAAGATCTTAGAAACTCCATGTATTTCTTATCATTTTACAATTCCTAATCGGTGTAAATGTGTCCACCTGTCTGACTTATTGCAATGGCAGCAATCGCTAAAATTGAGATATCGACCTGAATTTTTGAACACCTACGTTTCTCAATTAAAATAAATCATATTAAATGGTAGCCATGATCATATTTACTAAAGGATCTCTTTTGATCTAGTTATGTGGTGTAAATTTGAAACAAATGTTCAAAAAATGATAACAGTTACGCCCACACTTTACAAAAATCTTCTTTGCTTTAGATTTCGTCTTTTAAGATAAAAAGCAACACCAATTGTGGTAGATGTTAAAGAAGGGCACACAGAAGTAACACGCCCAATACACATAGTATGTATACATGTAGAAAGTATTGAGATCTAGTTATTAGTAAATATATAGAATATGCTACAAAGTTGCCTGAATAGTTCATAAAAAACTCTAAAAACTTAGGAGCTTGTAAAAGAGACAATAAAAATATCCGAATAAAATTCTCCATCATCTTCATCGGCTTAATATCTTAAACCCCTATCCGTGCATGAGCAACGCGAGTCCACCATGGTTCAAGTATGAATATAAAAAAAAAAAGGGTGAAAAAAGTAGACATTTTTACTGTTGAGCAAGCCAACATTTTCAAAATTAGTTTGGTAAAGCGTACAATTTCAAGAAAAATTCAAGACCCTTGCACAAACATAGCAGAAAGTTTCCATAACCGTACATATAGTCTCATATGATTAATGTGTATCGAACAATAATTTTGCTTTTGAAAAAACCCCATTTCAATCGGTTTTATCATATCGATCTATCTAAACTCTACCATTACTACCGAATTCATCACAAATTGACTTCGAAATTGATCAAGGCGGCTTTAAATTAATTTTTCTCAGAAATTTGTACAATTACTCCCAATTAATTCCAAATGCACTACATGTTTAATACGAATCTACTGTATTTCATTCCAAATTCTATATTATTCTGCTCCGAAATTGTTTCAAAATGTCCACTTCATGACATTATTTGTAAATTTATTTTCAAAAATCATCTTAATTGCCTATAATTTTATATCAAATTTAGTCCTAATCTGTTCCGAAATTGTTGGAATAAACAATTACTGCAAATTTACCACAAAACTTAATCCAGGTGCTCGATTCTAATCGGCTCCAAAGCTGATGCAGATGGTGATTTAACAACAATTATTTCGAAACTACTTCGAAATTGGTATCAATTCACTTCCACTTAATATTGAATTTTATACGATACTAACTGCATATTGTTCCAGTCGGCAACATGTACTAATGTCGACTTTGAATGTGAAATTTCGAATTTTTATATTCTACTTGTAACTCTGCCGGTGCGGACGGTGCTTACACTTTTCTTATATCAATCATCAGGTCAAAATCTGAATTGATTTAACTATGTCCGACAGTCTGTCCATGTAATTCTTGTAATCAACTTCTACTTTGCAGTTTTTATACTTTTGGTTAAGGGAATCTGGGCACGCCCATTTTTGAAATGGGACAATTATAATTGTGATTATACCACATTTCAACATCATGGGTCAATTTTCGTGACAGTTATATAGATTTTTGTCAATTATGGGCGTGGCTCGATTTTGATCGATTTTACCCAATTTAAACAGCGTTCTGCGTGTCTATACAAAATTTACGACCATGAGAGTGCCTACAACAGAAAGATGTACGGACATGTATGGCTAGATCGAGTTAGTTTTTAAGGCTGATGAAGAATATATAAACTTTATAAGGTCACTAGTTCTGGATGTTGCAAATGAAATGATAAACTTAGTACACCCCTTAGTATTACGTGGAAGTTGTAACATATTTGTATTATCTTATATTGCCAACTGAGGCAAGTAGGTGATTAAAAATTCGGGCTGAGTTAAACGGCATATTGTTTTACTTCTATAGCTTATGAAAATATATTTATTGTTATTGAACTTTCAAGAGAAATATTATTTTATATTTGATTGTTTTTAAGGGTTGCCAAGGTACCTGAAATACCATAAAAAGAACGGTTATTTTCTAAGTGAGATGTGAAGTAAAACGTTTTGAATTTTAAGAAGTATTCAAAAATTTTAAACGAGCACAAGTTTTTTTATAATAAAGAAATTAATTACCATAAATTACAATAACAGTATAAATGCTTTATATAACAATAATTAGCATCCATAGCTGCCTCCCTCCCTTTCGCGAAATGTGTTTTTTTTTGATTATTATTGTACATTTATCCGACATTTTATTTATTTTGTATTTGTTCTTCCCTCTTTTCTGTATGTATGTAATAATGTGTATAAAACCAAAACATTGTTTATAAACCATTAAAACACTGAAATAATCATAACATACCCTACAACAATAAAAACAAGGTTGCCCGTAAATTGGCCATGGTTGAAGCTGACTTGGAGCGTGCTGAAGAGCGTGCTGAGCAAGGAGAAAAGTACGTTTTAAAAGTGTCAGAGCAAAGAAATTTGTATAATATTTTAATACAAAATTAACCGTTACCGTTTACTGTTGTGCTATTCAAAACCAAAAAAAAATTACAAAAAGAAAAATCCAATGAAGTTTTCACAAAGTTTGGTTATGCTCATGTTGTTTATGTTCCCCTTTCAAAATGAATCAAATTCTAACCTCACAAAACAAACCTAACCTCACTCTATTTTTATTTTTTTTTTATTATTCTTTTAAATATTCATATTGGCCTTGTGTGTGTTTAGCTAGCTAGTTTGATTTTTTATTCCACAACTTTTTTGTTTGTATTGTAAAAAAAAAAAAAGAAATGTTAATGATTTTTTGTTTGTTTATATAAAATTTTAGTTATAACGTTTTGTTACCCTGGCATGTGTTTGGTTTTTATTTAATATTCAAATTTTTTTTTACAATTCATTCCTAAAAAGTTGTGTTTTTATGTAATATGTTCCAATTATCCAACTAATGTATAAATTTCTTTTGTTCTTCTGTTATACTTACTGACAATGATTTTTGGATATGCTAACATGTTAATACTGTTGCACACGCACACATAACCACATGTGCCACTCTAACCTACCTAAACGCAATTCTCCCAATTGTTTGTGCGTATATGTGTGCTTTGGCAACGCTGCGCTCGCTTTTATCATTCTTGTTTCTACTTCTGCCTGCATTTGATGTGTGTATGTCTGTTTTAATGACTAAAACAAGGTGGCCAGAAAACTAGTCCTCATGGAACAGGATTTGGAACGTTCTGAGGAAAAAGTTGAACTCAGTGAAAGGTTTGTTATGTTACACATGTTATTACTAATACATATACACATATGCTATTAAAAAAAAATTTACAAATGTTCTCAACTAATCTTAACTACTCTTTCTCTCCCTCTCTCGCTAAAGCAAAATTGTGGAACTTGAGGAAGAATTGCGCGTGGTAGGCAATAATTTGAAATCCCTTGAAGTTTCTGAGGAAAAGGTCAGTACAAGTGTAAATTATTTTTTTAATTTTGATATTTTCCTCTCACTCTTATATAAAAAAATATTATAACTATAAACTCTTTTCATTTCTGTCTTAAAAAAACATATAAAAAATAACTCCCTAAACTGTAAAAAAAAAAAAAACTACACATTACTACAAATCCACCAACCAACCAAAACAACCCCTTTGCTGCCTGCCAACATTTTACTAAATTTTTATATGATCCTAATAAAACAATTTTTACTCCCCTGACCCTGACCTGCACTGATATAAAAATAATAATTCTACAACTGCAACCAAATCACAACAACAACAATAAATAGGCTAACCAACGCGAGGAAGAATACAAGAACCAAATCAAGACCTTGAACACCCGTCTCAAAGAGGTACATATGAAATGAATGATGATATCAGCTGTGAATGATTTGATTCATAATAGTTAACCCTTTTCCAATGTGTTGGACATATCTCAGGAGAAAGGGTTAACTGAACCAAGGATGTTGAAAAATATAAGAAAATAAGAAAAGCTTTTCCCAAAAAATTTCTAAACATCCACCAAATATCTTAGCAAGGAGAGCCAGAAGGAGGCAAATGAACTTCATGTCTCACTCTCTAGCCAATTTTATTATGATTTACACTACATTGTGTGTATTTAATAAATAAAATTGGTCTCAAAGTCTAGGGGTTTGGTTTTTACACGAGCAGTGAAAATGTTCTCTAACTAGTGGCAACTCATCGACTTTTATTGTTGTTGGCTAATCCTTTAAATGCTATTTATGATAATGATAGTTATGTTATAATATTTCTATATTTTTAAAATTATTTTGCACTTTTTCATTAAAACCTGTTTTATTTTTTAATCATTTTGATTCGTTTAATTTGTTTTTTATTTCCATATATGTACCGAACCTTGTTTGTTGTTGATGCCTGGCGCTTATAATAATAATAATTTATGTGTGGTATAATCCCTACCTGATACTCACTTACAACTGCAAATTTAAAAAAAATGAATTTTGAAAAAAAAAAAAAACAACGCATGCTTAAAATTTCCCCTTCAAACCCTACAATCACAACTAAAATAATTCGCAAATTTTTAATTATTAATGAAACACTTTGTGTGAGTGTGTGTATGTACTTGCACTGCAACTAATCAAAATAGGCCACACAAAAAGAGGAAACGTTTGAACAACAAATCAGACTTTTGGATCATCAACTGAAAGAGGTATTATAGCATTTTTTATATTACGGATATTAGATGATAATCAAAATGGGTTACTAATGGTGATGGATATAAATTTGTTAAATTTTTGTAAAACATGAACAAAATACCACCAAGTATCTCTCTGGAAAATTTTAGTATGGTTGGCAGAGATTAGAAAGAGTTAAAGAGAATTTATAGTTAATTATATTTTTCATATTGATGGATAGCACAAAGTCTGCAGCTTGTAAGTAATACAAAATAATGATTGATTCTTCTCAAGTCACATTTTCTGATGTTTGAAGAGAAAAACTTCTGCCAAATTTGATTAAGATATTTAAATATAACAACGTTTACTGCGTATAACAGAAGCGGGTTAAACGGTATGCAGACTAAGCGATCGCAGGACATCTTGCAATATCTAAGAGCCTTAGAATTACGAAAAAAACAAAATATTAAAGAAAATGTTTCTATTGGTAGGTGGTGGGACCCTACAATTTTTCCCTTTAGGGCGGGCCCCCCCGGTAAGGCAAAATTAGTTTGAATTTAATGTCGTAGTTTTTCTGAAGCATTGTGAAACCACTTTGACAAAGTGAGTATACTACTGATATGATTTTTCTTCGGAAAACCCACTAGTTAAATAAGCTTTAAGAATATGATGTTTAGGGTAAAACTTTAATTTTTTAAATCTCTGTAGTAAATTTTGATTGTGAGGATAATTACTACTTATAGAAGCATTGACTCGCTTCTTTATGAACTACTGAAATTTAAGTTGCTCCCCCACATAGAAAATAACTTTTTTATACAAACGTGGATAGAAAGTTTCACCTCTTTACGATTGGGAAACATGATAGGCATAATTCACTTAGAAAAGTTAAAAAGGTGTTTCAGAGAAAGAATTAGTTCTAAAAAAGAGAAGGCTAAGAGGTTGTAGAACCCGTAAATTGTTGTAGATTAGTAGAGCATCATCCTCGTAATATAGAGTAGAGCATAATATATATATATATTAAAATTTCGTTATGTAGTTTTGCTACTAATTTATTAATTTACATATGTTTAGTATAAAACAAAAAAAAGAGAAAATATTGAATTGCACAAATTGTTATTCTCAATTTAAATATGAAAATGTACATAAATAAAAATCAATCATAAACTTTGAAGTTTACGGCGTTATTAACAGCGCTAAGAAACAAAGTAATAATCCCATAATAATGAATAAGAAATTGGAAAAAGAATTTAATATTTTCTTTTATTAAAGGACCATCGCAGTGTATGTACTTACTAAATATGTGTAAATGCATTTATAAAAAATTCTGAATCGATTTTGACAGTTTTTGTTTGCAAAGTGTAGTGAAATCAAAACGGAAGGTATTCCGAAGCCACTTAACTTAACTTAAGTCTCTTTAAAATTGTGCCAAATTCAAAGGCTTTTGAAAGGAGTCGGGCAGTATTCTCATATATTTATGATTAAATCGTCGATATAAAAATATATTGAAAAAAAAAAAAAAACAAAAACATGAGTATATGTACACTTTGGTATTAGAAAATTGAAAACAACTCTTTGTGCTTTATGGGTAATGCCAGAAATGCAACTGCCCCACAACTGGATCACATTAATTAAAAAGAAAAACATTTATCCCAACACCTCCTCGAAACGTTTGTATCAGCTAACACTGCATTTTTTTAAACCTATTAAAATGTCTATGACCAACATCACCACCTTTAAACGACCTTTAAACGACTCTGAAATGTCTTTAAAATTTCAAAATTTCAATTATCAAAAACAAAGTAAAACCAAAGTTATATACTCATGTTTTTTGTTGTTTCATTCAAATTATTTAGGCGCGTGAGTTACAATATCTTATCGAACGGGAAATCGTACAAATTAAATATAATGTAGAAGCTGTAAGTTTCAATATTTCGGCTTTCTTGCATAGCAGTAGAACTCAACTAAACACAAATAGATTAAACGATTATTTGCAATAAAAATTAATATAATTAGATGTGTTTCTCTTGATTATTTAGACAACAATTTACAGTTGTAATCATTTGATGGTTTCTAGATTTTTTTCTTTAGTATATTTTTTCTTCTTTTGTTCATCGTAAAAGATTTTCTTGTAAATGTATGTATAATGATTGATGTGTATATTATAGTTAACATTTTATATTGTTTGTGCTTTTTAATTAAATCTTCTTTTACAAACATATTCCACATTGCATGATCAGAAATTAAATGGGAATGTTTTTAGTTACTAATCATTAAACTGCGTGTTTATCATAAATTGTATATTTAGACATATATACATATTTTATATATCCTCTACATTATGTCATGTCATGTTCGACCATTTAATACCTTACATTGACCACTTACTACAACGATTCATTACATAATTAGTTTAGTTTTATCAGTAAATGCCTTGGCATTGTCATAAAAGTCATTTCGTGAAATATTATTATATGGAAAAGAGTTCTAAATATGCTTCGATCCATTATAATAGAATGTTATGTGGGAAGGGGTTCTTAAAATGGTCCGATTCGGTACATTTTCAAAAGGTCATAAAATGTATGGCAGTTTGAAAACTTTAAAAAAGAACATTTTCCTTTTTGTTTTATTTTAATTTAATTTTTTTATTTAATAATGGGCGTAATCTTCGACCGATTTTAGCCAGTTTCAAACCACCCACTCTGCATAAACTAATAATATTGTTGACAAGTTTGTTATCGATATCTTAATTTTTGCGATCGGTAGAATGTTTATCACAGATGAACAGAATGAATCCATTCAGACTTTGTAGAGTCTCTGATGCTTGTCTTTGGGTGTTACAAACGTTTCCACCAAGTCAAGGCTTACCACCTTATTTTGTTTATATGGTGTGCTTATTAATGTAGAGGATATCTAAGCTTTGGCCCAAGCCAAATACCAAATATAACTTTTCTTCATTGTGTTTGTATAGTTTTCAAATGGTTTTGTATGAATATTTGTGTTTTTTTCTCTTAAAAATGTTTGACATACTTTTTTAATAATTTAGCAGGTGGACAATGAAGAAGTAAAATCATTTGAATTTTTGGGAAGCTTTTGTTATTTTTTAATAAATCATTTATTAAGAGCGGTTTTCAATAAATTTATACGAAGAGTCCGCCGACTCTCTTAACCAAATATTTTGTTTTGTTTTACAGCTCGATTCGATAGTACTGCGGTAGATTGAAATAAATGACATTTTTCAATTATAAGGCCTTTTTTGATATGTGTGTAAAGAAAAAAGTTTTATAAACAAATGATTTAAAAAAAATCGTAAAATAATTACATTATTATGAATTTAATTTATTGGAAACCGCCTTTTTTGGAAAGAAAGAAAACAAAATTATCCTTCTAGTGTTATAATGAAATTTTTATACTAAATGTTTTAATATTTTATTTGAAAAAAAAAAATTACAAAAATTTTGTTTTCGTCTCTTTGTAAAAAAACATTATTAGCATTGTTTTATTGACATTTTTTTATTAAAATAAAATAATTGTTTTCCTTTTTTCCTTCCTACATCATCTGTGTTTGCTGCTGTTATCCCTAAAAGGCTGAAGCTCGTGCTGAATTTGCTGAACGTTCTGTTCAGAAATTGCAAAAAGAAGTTGACAGGCTTGAAGGTACAGTAAACATTACAACCATTTTTATTTGAATTATTTTAAAAATGCAAAAAAGAAGTTTAAGTACAAGTTTGTAAAGTATAAAATATTTGAGTTCAAATAGTTGATAAATGTTTAGTAAGTTATAATTTGAGTTTTATATAAATCATTTTTTTTTTTTGTTTAAACTTTTCCTATTAGTGAGTACGCGATTGTCAGGATATTTCGAATCGTATTTTGTAATATAATAATTAAAACTGAAGCTATAACTAGCTGTAGGGTACTAAATCTATATCGTCTAGATCGTATAAATGTTTTTTGTTTTTATTTTTTATTTTTTATTTTATTTGTTTTAATGTTTATTTAAATATTTTACGTGTAATTTTTTTCTTTTATTTTTTTATATTAAAATAATTTCTTTTTTCTTAATTTTTCATTTGTTATGTGCTTAAAAAAAAAAAAAAAAATCGAACGCTCATGCTCGTGCCTGTCTGCCTAAACATGCTTGCCTGCCTCTTCTTAATGTACCGCTGCACCAAACAAACACAAAAAACCCACCTTTTGTATGCGCCAACAATTTTGTGGTTTTTCGTTAAAAACTGTTTATTATTAAATTGTTGCTATATGTCGTTGTTGTTGTATGCGCCTCTATTATTTTCGTATAACCCAATAAACTCAATGTACTTTTATATATATATAAATTTGTGTGTGTGCCTATGTGTGTATGTTGGCATGTGTATATATGGGTATATCTGCAATAGACGATTTGATGAACGAACGCGCCAAAAATAAACTGCTGCAAGAAGAAATGGAGGCCACTCTTCATGATATACAAAATATGTAAAGCTGTGCACAGGCGCGCGTACATACATATACATATACGCACACATAAAAACGAAAATTAAAAATAAATACATACAACAATAATAATAATAATAATAATAATAACAACATGAAGAAAAAGAACTGCAATTGCAACAACAAAACTAGCCCATCCGGTACTCTTCTCTTTTTTTTTTTTGTTTTTTCTCTTTTACTTAATATCAACCGATTATTGATGCAGTGACAAAGAAAAAGAAAAAAAGAGTCTGGAATATAATCCTACATATATAATATATATACTTTTTTTATATCATTGTAATTAAAAACATAAACAAAAAAAAATTATGACAGTTAAGATGGATGTCAATATGTAGAAATCGATTGCTATAACGTTCCAAAATGTGAAAATGTTATAGTCGGTTCTACCCGACAATTTAATACCCTACGCAACTTACTTCCACTTCCACCAATTATGCCATAATTGATTGAGATGTAACAGTGAATACAAGACTTTGTCATAAAAAAAGTCACTTCATGAAATAACGTTATATGGAAAAAGTTTCTAAAAATGTTGTGATCAGGTTTTAATTTGGTATAGTCATTTATTAAGCCAATTAATTATTCTTCATCAAATTTCATCAAAAAATATTAAGAATTGTAAATTTTCTTCATAGAAAAAAATATTCTTTAAAATAGATCTTTATATGGGGAACTATCCTAGAAATGGTGCGATCAGGTCCAATTTTATGAATGATAAGCTTTAGGCCAAATTTCATGAATATATGTCAAAAATTGCGAGCTGTAGGTTGACTACAAGAATTATGGGCACGGACAGATGGACATGATTAAATCCATTTGAATTTTTATTTTGATCGGATTGGTATAATTAAAGGTGAGAGTGGTCATATGGTGTAGGATATAAAAATAATTTTGTATAAAGGTTTACTAGCATATCTAGTACCTTAATTGATTGCTGTATTATCCTTCCTTCCTTTAAGTCAAATGTTGTTGACAACATTTCCCTGTATTTTCTTTCTCTTCTCTTTATTATAATGTACCATTTATGCATTTTACTGATTGTAATTTAAACAACAAATATATTAAATTATTTAAAAAAATCTTGTTTTTAGGATGTCTATAAAATTATAACTAAATATGTCTCTTTAAGTAACACAATAATTGAATAAGGAAAAGAAAACAAAGCATTCCAGCCAGTAAAGCCAAGTTCTTCTCTTTTTCCCTTCTACTCATTTTGAATTTGAAATCTTTGATGATTGCTCTCTTAGCATGCACGTAAAGGAAAGGTTTATGGAAGAGAATATTGTAACTTTTGAACATTTCCTCACCTTAAATCAACAAATTCTAATAAGAAAAGAGAAGAACCGCTGCATCACGCATAATTCCATTTTATATTCCATATAATTGTAGGTATTTTTATATACCTTTTGTTTTTTTTTTTAATATTGTACATAATATTTGGAAAACAATGAAATAAATTTGTAACAATAAAGAAACACAACAACAACAATAATATTGTAATTATACTTATACTATTTTACACATATATACATCATACATTTGTACGTACAAGTATGGGTATATATATATTTTTGTTAATATTTTAGGCGACCATAAAATTATATAACCACACTATGTCTGTATTAATAAAAGAAATTTTGATTAATTAAAAAAAAAAAGTACTGTAAAACACTTTTATCCCTACTGTCTGTCCTGTACATTTAGTAGTTTCTTCTATTTTATAATGATTTTTACTTTTAAGACTTTTTTTGGATGAATGCTAGAAAATACATAAATTTCATTTTAATACTCTTCCCTTCGGAACGCTTTTTTTTTTATAATGAAATATCGCCGAAACAAACCTTCAGTGTTTAAGAGAAAGCATTATATTTGAATTATGGAAAAATAATTTTTTCTTTTTATGTTAAATTTTATTTCAATACTTTTTGCTGCATAATATAACATATATAAATTTTATTACAAATAATTAAGAAGCTTTTCATTGCAATTTGCTCCAGACAACAATGTACACAGAAATTACATACAACGAAACAATTTACATTTAACTACTAAAAGAGTAAAATGTTTATGAAACACTGGAACGTTTCCTAGGCCGAATGGTTAATATGGTATGCTACGTAATGCTTGCTATAATAATTGTAAGAATGAAGAAGTTCAAATCGATCAAAAATATGATAATTGAATGGATTACACTCAAACTTCTTAAAGATCTGGAATGATTGGAATGGAGACATTGATTTCAAAAAGATGGCTAGCTAGCTAGATGTTTTGTTTGTGACTTATGTCTTTTATAATAAATGCATAAGGCCATCGGGGATTTCGATATGACAATAAGTGAGCTAACGACAAAAAAAAAAGTCAACTTGTGTATACAATTTATACATTATAGTAAAAGTGTTTAAATTAATATTTATTAATTTATATAAGAGTTCACACAATTCAAAAACATAACTAAACGACGTGATTATATAGTGAATCTACAATCATAACATGGAACACACTCATATATTTCAAATCGCCAGTTGATGTGGTAACTTTTCCAATTTTACTGCATGTGCGTGTGTCGTAATGTCCAATTATGTTGTTTTTGTGATATCATTCCCACTCTAACCAAAGTGTTTACTGCCCAAGAAGACCGCAAAGTTTAGTACAGTTATGTAAAATAAAGAAGGATAAAAAAGGATCATTTTACACAATAATTCTAACTGGAAAAATCTGAATTTATTAATTTTTTTATCCCAATTATTAACTTTTTATGCCTACTGGCGAACCTGCTATTGCTTTGTATCTGCTGAATATACTTTTCTTGCTTACAAAATGCAACATTAGATGATATTATTATTGAAAAGGAGCGCTTTTGTTTGATCGGTGACAGTTTGGATTTGGCATTCATGGATTTGATTCCGGGATTGGAGCCGTTCTATACGCCACGTAATCCCAAGCCACCTACACCGAAAATGCCTACACCAACACCAGAAGAAATTGCTGCAGCAGAAGCTGCCAAGGCCGAAGCAGCAGCTGCTATAACGGCTGCCGCAGAAGCAGCTGAAGCCGCCGAAATTGCCGCCATTGCTGAGGAAGAAGCAGCCGCAGCAGCTGCTGCTGCTCTTGCAGCTATTCCACCTAAAGAACCCACACCTCCACCACCGTCTCCACCACCCTTTGAATATTCTATTGATTTACCACCAGAAGGTGCTGAAGTACCTTATGTGAAGAATTATGAACCTCCACCACCCCGTTCGGAAATTCCGGCCGAAGAAGCGCCCTCAGCTGAAGGAGCAGCACCACCTGCGGAAGGTGCAGCACCAGTAGCTGAAGGAGCTCCTGCTGAAGGTGCTGCTACTGCTACTGCTCCTGCTCCACCTTCTGCTCCTGCTGAGGCTGCTGCACCAGCACCTGAAGTAGCTGCTGCTCCCGCCGCTCCTGCCACCGAAGCACCTGCCTCATAAAAACCTGTAACCCCGACCACGATATCCTGTCAATTTTAAAATATGATAAATTTGATTCAAAACACATTTTCAAACGCTAATACATACATTGCTGATGCAACTAACATTTCAATAAAAAAAAATTAATTGCAAATATAATTTTTATTTATCTTGCATGAAAAGGATGTCTATTAAAAAAGTTTATATGTATATGAAAACCCCGAATTGTAGCTATCAGTGTAAGAATGCGCCTTACTTGGCTTTTCATAACAAAAAAAAAATACCGAAAACTTATTTACAGCTAAAAGTTATCACAAAATGCTTAAAAAAAACTGCCGCGGCTGCTTAACATTGATGTTACTGTTAACCAAACAAAAATTTAAGGTAAATTTATAATTTTGATTTTATTTTTATTATTTTTTTTAGTAATTTTTACGTTTTTTTTTTAACGACATACGAACGAAATCTTTAGACGGGTTAAGTGAACAAGTAAAGGGGAAATTATTCATGTTTTATTGGTGTTTGTAGACAACTTTATGTTTATGTGAATTTTTTTTTTTTAATATTTAAACATTTTCTATTTGTTTTTATATTTTCTTTTAAAACCATTAAACAAAACAGACGATTTGGTGTTGGAGAAGGAGAGATACAAGGACATTGGAGACGATTTGGATACGGCCTTTGTCGAACTTATACTCAAGGAATAAAAAGCCTCCCCTGCAGCAAGCTGTCTACAACTTAAATCAATTTATTTTCTAATCATGTTGCAGCCTGTTCTTACTTTATTAAGCACTAATTACTATTATTATTATAATTTTTGTTTTTTTATTAGGATTGATAAATGTGTAGTATAAACTAGCATGTTCTCTTCGTAAATCCGTTAATGTTTTAAAATTGTAAACTTTTGTTGCTAAATATTTGAAGTAATTTTGATTTTTTAAATTGATTTGATTGTAGCAGTAAAACAAAAAAAAATATATGAAAAAATAAATGTTATATTTAATTTTATTAAATATATATATAAAAAAATCGTAGTTTTGAAATATGATTTTAATAAAAATTATATTTTGTTATTAATGTGGAAGACGATTCGTTTTTTAATCAAAATGAAATTTTTAAAACGCTTATTACAGAAGAAGTTAACAAAAGTAAAGAGAAGTACAAAACTATCGCTCAAGAACTGGAATATGCTGAAATGAATAATTATTGAAAAGGCTTTCCACCAGCAAGCCTGAAATAGAGAGCACAGAACGCGAGCAAACAAACATTCCACATGTTTAAAAAAGACAACTGCCTGCATTTATTATAAACAAATTATTAATAGAAAGATTATAAAAATATTCAACATTTATACACATAAAAACATTGTAACTTGTACATTGTATGATTCATCTACATAAAGCAACTCTTGTCCGAATAGTTCAATAGTAATCATGATACATTAAAAACCAAGGATTAACATCAAATTTCCTCACCCACCAAAACATTATTATTAGTAGGATAAGAGTTGCTTTCTCCATTATACAATCATGCTTATAAAATGTTAATCTGTTTACATTTTAAAAATAATTGTGTTTATACCCTGCATCACTTGTGACAAAAAAGTGTATTAAGTTTATAACAACTAAACGAGTCAATATAGATTCGCCTTTTCTTATACGGATCGATTCAGAATAATTTTTTGAATCCATTTAAAAATGTCCGTCTGTCCGTTGAGTATATAGGTAGGAGTGTGCAAAGTGTTGGCTAACATTTTTAAGATACTTCAAAGAAATTTGATACAAGGGCCTGCTTGAAAATGCTTTAAATTGGGCCACTAAGGTCCTCATCTTAAATTAGACCTCATACTCTTATTTGAAATAAGTCTCTATATGACGCCATTTCGCAATTCTTAATAAATTTTAACAATTCGCTGAAGAAGCTTAATATTTAACTGTGCCCAATTTGGACGCGATCGGACCATTTTTAGAACCTTTTTCCATATAAAGCTTCTCAACGAAGCAACTTGTTTATGATAATGACTGAAGTTTTCTTGTATACCAACCTAATTTGATCACTATTTGTGAAACTAAACAGTGCAGGGTAAATAGTTGGGCTTCACCGCCTATAACATTTACACTTTTTTTTTTATTTTACAACATAAAGTAAACTAATAAAAACTTTCATCATCATTCAATTCACAAATTTGCCTTTTTGTATGAAATTTATGTGAAATTTTAGCTTTCAAGACATATATGTTTCTGTACGTATTTTAATCTCGAATTGTATTCAACTTTCTAAATAAAATAAAATAATAAATTTTTACATAAAAATTATGTCTTCTAATCGAAAGAATTTTCTTTTTAAACTTTTTAAGCACTAAGGCCATGTAAATGCATTGTGTTTCTTGAAATATTTCTAAAATTTCAAGTTTTGGGAAAACTGATAAAGATATTTATTTTATAAAAATAAATAATAGATTTAATGAATTATACAGTAGTGGTCAATTGGATAGGTACGCATTACTTGAAAAACCTTTTTCGAACAGTTTCATTATGCAGATCGATTTCTTCACCCGCTTTTTTATTTTAAACGAAATTATTTTTAATGTTAATGCCTTTCACATGAGATGGGAGGGTATATAAAGTTTATCACTTTGTATGCAACATCCAATTGCCGAATTCGTTTAACAGCCACGTCCACAATTAATACAATTTAGAACAGCAGTGGCCAATATTGGACTATGTCTAAAGCTCTTCATCATATAAAAAAACTCTTTATATGTTAAAAATTCGCAATTTTTAATATTTTAAAGTTAATTGGCTGCGATAAATGGGAACCTATAAGTACATTTTTAGAGCCACTTTGTATGGCTTACGCAGTGACTTAATAATGCCTCGTATTTACCGAAACAATTAAGAACATAAAGCAACTAAATGGTGTAGTTTATTAAATAGTCGGCCATCACCGGCGACAGTTTAAAGTATTACCGTTAAGGGTAAGGTGGTTGTAAGTTTTTTATGTTATAAAAATATTATGCGTAAAATTCCAAAGAAAATTTTTCTAATTTTTGTTGATTAGTCGTCAGCAGAATTCGAACGAATTGCGATAATTATGCGGTCGATTGCAAAGATATACACAACGCCTAATATTGCACATGTTTATATGAATGTATGCAAATGTATAAAATAAAATCTATTTTTAACACATGTATACACATAAGTAAAGTAATAACTATGTGTTTTACAGAATTACCAAATTACTATGTGGTATAGATTGGTTTAAGTCAACTTATTATTATCTAATCATAAAATCTCAAACTAAAAATTATGAATCACTTCATATCCTGCACCACAAATGAAGTTATAATTAGTTGGGTTGTATGAGTAAAATCGGGGCTTTGTCATAAAAAAGTTAATTCCTGAAATATCGTTATATGGGAAGGGGTTCTACAAGTACAATGGTCCAAATCGGACCAATTTTTAATAGGATTTGTTTCTCGACCAATATATGATATAGTACCAAATGTTATCGAAATATCTCAAAAAATGCTATCTGTACCTTACATACAAACGGAGGAATATGCCCGTCTGTCTGTCCATTGTTAACACGGCTACTGACTTTTAGGGTGGGTGCGGCTTGTGCCGCTTAGAAGTTACAAACATTCGTGTAATCTTATTAACCCTTTGCTAAAAGTGGTGCAGATATAAAAAGGAAGTTTTGAAAACTTATGAGAGATCGCATGTACGATATAAAACAATGACATGAAAATAAGTTCTCATCCAAAATTTCAAACAAAGGTAGAAATATTTGAAATATATACATGTGTGCGTGTAGCATAAACATATATAAACACAACTGTTGTTGTAAAGATGCGCAATAAGGGGAAAATTAAAAAAAAAACGGTTCTTTTTTCAACACGGGAAATTGAGAAAAATCAAGGGGGTAATGAATTATATTTAATATTCAGAAACATGTGTGCGTCCGTATGTGTTTTTTTGAAAATAAATTGCGAGAAATGTTGAATGAAAGAAAACGAAGAATAATTTTTACACGGGGAGGGATCTATAATAAACTATAGATGTACGAGAAATGATACAAAAAAATGTGTATTTGGCATGGGGCTTTTGTACGACTGAAAAGTTAATCGGCATCAGTGTTCTCGGGGTTTTGCTAGCGTGTAGTGTGTGTTCCAAACGCTAAAGGTTAGTCATTGGCCCAGTTACAAATCAAAAAAAAAAAAACCTTAAGGATTTTAGCACTGAAATATGGAGAATATTCTAATAATATAAAAAACAAACAAATTTAAAAATTTCATTAAAACATAATATATGTGTAAAAAAAAGAAAAAAAAAAAAAAAGAAAGAAAAAGAAAACAATGGCAATGAATTGATTGCTATTAATAAGTGTTTTTAAAGACAACGGGTATTGAAAAATCTTTCAAAATGATCATTGAAAAGAAGAGGGAAGGAATAGTTACAGTGACAGTTATATAATAATAATAATACAACAACAACTATAACAATACACGATCAATACAATCAGGATAAATAAGAATCCTTTAATATTACCCAATATATAAATCAATTAATTCATATATTAATGATCAGAAGTAAAAAGAGAGAGAGTCAGAGAGAGATGGAATAAAAGAATTATCGTCAAGAGGGAAATGTTCACAAATAAGGCAGTTTGTAACCAAATCGCTGCTAGCCCATTAATATAATGAAATTTTCTTATAATAAACATACTCACACACCGGCACAAACATAATATACATGCATGCATAAGTGAATATAAAAAAGGTGTGGGGCATACAAGCATAAACAGATACATGTTATGTCTCGAAAGCGATTGAATACTTTCTCTCTCTCTTTCCACTATGATCATATTGTATATTATGAATTTAATAATTGTTATTGTTGTTGTAGAATTTTTTGTTGTAGCACACATTTCTCAATTATTAGAATAAGAGCTTTTGCGTTAAAAGCTTCGTAGCCTTGATTTTAAAGAAGCTTCTCCTTTCGATGGTATGTGTGTCTTGCATTTCCCAAAAATATACTACAAACAACAACAACAATAGCAAGAAATATAATAAAATAGAAATATGAAATTTTTAACAATTTTTTTATTTTTGTTAATATGCACTTGGACACTTAAAATATAATCTTAAATATTACACTTACATACACATGGAAAATATTGAATCTATTCATTCCAAAGAACAAAAATAATGGATAGGTAAAAGAATTGAAGAAATATAAACATTGGACTTGGGCCAAATCTTAAATATCTTCTACATTTGGGCGTGGCAAATACCAGATTATGCTTTTTAATGGATGTAATACGTATTAACTTTTAAATGAAATTTTTTATAAATTATAGGCGTGGCATTTTGTGGCTTTACTGATAGATAGACTGAGTAAATTTCAATTCATTAGCATAATTTTTGTGATTTTTATCAGAGATGTCTCAACTGATTTTTCCCAATATAAAAAAGAAGAAAGAACGTTGTGAAAGGTTTTAGCTCAATATCTCACCTTTTACAACCGTGAACGTTCCATAAACAGACTGAATGAAAAGACAACAGGCGGACGTATGGACATGGTTAAGTAAAATAAAATGATTATAAATAGTTCGGTAAAAGAAAGAAAAAGGTGTAGCAATCAAACGTGTGCAGGAGTTACAAACATCCTCAAGTAGGGTAGGGCATGATTCAAATTAATAATAATAAAATTAAAAACCTATTTAAAACTCTAAAATAATATAATAAAATATAAAATGATATAAATTTTATAAATAAATTTCATGATGGGTGACCTCCATCTACAATGCTACATGAATAGAATTTACCATAGGTGTACTTATTATGTTCATACGAAATTATAGTTTGATTGAAAAGAAAATAATAAAAAAATAATTATATTGTATTAATAAATAGATGGGCGTGGGAAACAATTTAAAAAGTTCGCAGCAATATGTACAAAGCGCAAAGCGCATTAAGTTGTAGAAAAATTCCATTAAAAATTTACAACTACAAAACATTGTGTCTTTTACAAAAAAAGCTTAAATATCATTTAACCAAAATTGTTCAACTTCTCCAGACCACAATGTTTGCTAATGACGCACTCAAATAACTGTACAGCTATTTTTAAATAAAAAGAAACCGAAAGCTTTCATGTATATACATACTGAGGATCTATGTATATGTGTGTTGAAAGCCTTGGAAAATGTGTGGGAGGGAGACATTAACGAAAAAATCATAAAAATTCTTTATTCAAATATTGAAAGCATGAAACAATTTTAAAAGCTGTACTAAAACTAAATCTTACGAAATAGAAAAGAATTTAGTTAATTGGGGTCGTGGTTAATATATTGGCTTTTTTACTTCTCTGTCTCAAACACACACTCTTTCTTTTCTAGTTTCCATTTAATTCCGATTTAAGTAACCGAAGCCACACAAAACCAATATGGATGCCATCAAGAAGAAGATGCAAGCTATGAAGCTTGAAAAAGATAATGCCATCGATAAAGCTGATACCTGTGAAGGACAGGCCAGGGATGCCAATTCCAAAGCGGACAAATTAATGGAAGAATTGCGTGACTTGGAAAAGAAATTGGTCCAAGTTGAAAGCGATTTGGTACAAAGTAAAGAACAGTTGGATAAAGCCAATCATGAATTGGAAGAGAAAGAGAAATTGCTGACCTCTACCGAATCGGAAGTAGCCACTTTAAATCGCAAGGTGCAACAAATTGAAGAAGACTTGGAGAAATCCGAAGAACGCTCTACTAGTGCTCAGCAAAAATTGTTGGAAGCTAC
Source organism: Crataerina pallida (assembly GCA_949710015.1). Classification (NCBI taxonomy): domain Eukaryota; kingdom Metazoa; phylum Arthropoda; class Insecta; order Diptera; family Hippoboscidae; genus Crataerina; species Crataerina pallida. The sequence continues at coordinate 30,414,482 of OX453290.1, read as the reverse complement.
ACAATCAGCTGATGAGAACAATCGGCAAATATCGAAATGATTTGATGATGAAATCTGTAAAGATGTGTGTTTCTCCTTTAGCGTACTTGTTGGGAAGTGGAAGCACACACTTTCAGAAATTTGAAAAACGATAGTAATGTAATAATGATTATTTTTTTTTCATTAGTATGTGCAAAGTATTGGAAAATCGTTCACAACAAGATGAGGAACGTATGGATCAATTAACCAATCAATTGAAGGAAGCTCGCATGCTGGCTGAAGATGCTGATACAAAATCTGATGAAGTATCACGTAAGCTGGCCTTCGTTGAAGATGAACTGGAAGTGGCTGAAGATCGTGTAAGATCCGGCGAAGCAAAGATCATGGAACTGGAAGAAGAATTAAAGGTAAAAACAATGAAACCGTTTGACTTGAAATGAGTATTTTTGTTGTTCTTTTTGAATTCTCCGATAGGTTGTTGGTAACTCCTTGAAATCTTTAGAAGTGTCTGAAGAAAAGGCCAACCAGCGTGTTGAAGAGTTCAAACGTGAAATGAAAACTTTGACAGTTAAATTGAAGGAGGCGGAACAACGGGCCGAATCAGCTGAGAAGCATGTCAAACGTTTGCAGAAGGAAGTTGACAGGCTAGAAGGTAAGTTTTTTCTTTTGTGCCAAAATTTTACTCCGCAATAGTGCGAGAGCTTGAGAAACGCTATTTTTGCTTTTTGAATACTAATTTTTTAAAAAAAAAAAACAATGATTTTTTTTAACTCTATGAAACCAATATTTTAATAAAAGTATTTTAAGAATTAACACAATTTTTTTTTACTATTTTATTGCTTTTTTTCATTTCTTTTTTTTTTTTTTGCTAATAATGATATTTTTTTATAACGAAATTCGATTAACCGGTTGACTGGCTTTTTGCAGACCGTCTCTTCCATGAAAAAGAAAAGTACAAAGCAATTTGCGATGATTTGGACTCAACCTTTGCCGAACTTACTGGATATTAATGAAAAAATACAAACAAAAATTATACAACATACAGATATATACATACCGCCCCATCCACTCAATATCTTATTCTGTCCTGTTGTTCTTGCCACTCAGGGGGGGTCATTTACATCTATTATCCGAATTTCTCTTACCCCCACTCTAGACACGTTTGTTAACAATGTAAGATGACAAGATGTGAACTTTTCCATTCTTTCTACCCAGCGTTCCCTTAAACAAACATTTAGACACCTTTTTGTCAAGAACATTCACGCACACACATACACACACTCACGCATTGCCTTCTTCAAGTATATTTTGCATATAATTCAATACAAAAAATGCCCACAAATATACAAATACACTCACTCCTCCATGCATTCTAAGAAAAGCGATTCTTGCTAAGTTTTATTTCAACATCTTGTAAATTCTATTGCAAGTAAAATTTAACAATTAAGAACAAGGTGATTAAAATGCGAAACTGTTCCAAGTTTCCCCATATAAATATTTTGTACATATGTTAAAAAAAAAGTAAAACAAAAATCCACACCGTGTTGTCATTTAAATTGCACGTTGTGATTATATATATACTTTCTTTAATATTGAATTGTATTGATTGTGAGCATGAGTTTATGTATGAGTATGTAGTTGATTTAAGTGGGTACGAATGATACGATCCCCATCCATTGCTCTCAACATATTCAATCAATAATGTTTTCCATCTATGTCTCACGCTCCTTTTTCACTTTTTAGTACCGAGGACTGTTTTACACCGTCCGCCTAAAACGGGGAATATATTAAGTTTATTGTTTCATTTGCAACACTTAGAATAAATTATACATTCTTGATCAGCATTCAAATCTAAATTGATGTCCGTGCGTCCGTCTATTGTTGGAATTGCGTTGAACTTTGGTGCAAACATTTCTATTTTTTATATTTAGGTTTCTAATTGCATAAAATTGATCAATTGCCACTCTCACAATATATTTGTATATACTGCATCTATTCATTTGCTAAGGATGGGCGTGTTTGCATAAGAAATAATCCAACAATTTTTAACAAGTTACATTTAGTATAGAATCGAATGCAGTTGGTACATAATGCACGAGTATCCTCTTCAAATGCCAGTCGCGCCCATGCTTTATATATTTGTAGATGGGGAGAGTATTTAAAATTTTGGCCTGAATCAAATTTAGTTTTTTACAGAGATTTATATTTCTGACATTAAATGGACATGTAGTGAAGGGTGCTGCGTTACAATGGAAACTCCATTGAATTAGACTTTCTTCGCATTCTTTGATTGATATCGAAATGCAACGTAAGACGAGTGTATAAGATGTTTTAAAATACTCATAAATTATTTTTCGAAGCGAAATTTTTGTTTTCTAACGCTAGGACGTGAACATTTCTTGTTAATTTTTCATTTTTCATTAAAAAATACGTTGTTTAATAATTTTCAGCGATGGTATATATCCGTAATCATTATTCAAACATTTTTGTGTTTTACATTTTGCAGCGAATCGCCATTTTATTTGCTGTAGTGTTTTGTGTTGTTTGTTAATTTTTTGAAATCACTATTAATTAATAAATATTTGATCTAACTTTGTGCTCACCCCCTAAGCAGCATTAAAATTTAAATTTTTTGTGCATTTAAAATTATAAATTTATTCTCGTATGCTCTATAAATAAATTTTATTTTTATTCTACTTCCATTTCATTTCAATCGCAGACGAGTTGGGCATCAACAAGGATCGTTACAAGTCTTTGGCGGGCGAAATGGATGCCACATTTGCCGAATTGGCTGGCTATTAAACTCTACTTATTATCTAACACGGTCTCTGTTTGTCCCAATATTTTCTTATTTTGTATGTTGTAAAAAAAAAAATCGCAACCATAACATCATATTATCAGGAATGCCAGAAGCCGCCTCATAACCACCATTATCCTTAAAGAAAAACAAAATTATGCTTACATTTAATATTTTGTAGAAGGGGAGCTTAATATTTAGGGGGGTTTACATGATGTCAAGCTTTTGTCGTTAGGAACCAAGCTTTAGCTGGACTATTGTGTAACATCCCTTTAACCGTATTTCTACAAAAATTAAAAAGAAAAACAAATAAAAAAAGCAGTGTCAGTTATTTATATGTAATTACACAGATATAAATAAAAAACTTAAACATGTATTATAACAACGAACATCTAATAAATTTATATTATAAAGGGTAAAATTTTCTGAAAAAAACAACTTTGACTTTTAATTACAATTTTGAATGTTTCCATTGTTGTATAAAGTTAGAAAGTATGGAAGACTCTTGCGGGTTCCCATTGTCTTTGATGGCCATTTCAATAAGTTCTTCATTCCGTTTGCAGCTACTTTACATTAGAAGTCTCAGTGGGTATCTTAGATTTTGCCTAAAAAATTTTTAATTTTTTTTTTTCGTTTTAGTTTAAGTAATAATTTGAGCAATACCTGCCTATATAAATATATATGAATAAAACCTTACAATGTTTACACCAACTCTCATAAACATGGCATCATACTATGGTATTGTTCATCAGCACGGTGCCACACTTCAGCGTGGTGACTTCATGACGAGTCATTATATTAAAGTTTTTAATAATTTTATACCCTATACTATAAAGGGGGAAATGGGTGTATATTAGGAGGATGCATGCAACTCCTAAACGGCAAGTGTCACATTCATCTTTAATTAAATCAATCGGATTGAAACCAAAATCTGTCCGTCCTTATATATCTTATAATCAACTTATAGCTTGCAATTTTGGATATTTTTCTGATGCAATTTAACATTAAGATGATCATTGAAAATGAACTTAATCGGCACATTTTTAGGACTCCTTCCCAGATAAAGCCCTGTTTTAAAATAGATCTTTTTAGGGCAAAATTCTATTTGTTTTAAATCTTTTAATGAAATGTAGTAAATAATAGTTAATTAGCTTCCATAAAAAGCTTTTTTACAAAGTGACAATGATACAACTAAATTAATTTTAGTATAAATTGTGGAATTAGCTGGTGTAGGGTATTAAACGGTCCGGTAAAACTGACTATAATATTTTTATGTGCATAATTTAGTTTAACCTTGTAGATCAGTCTTTGTTATTGCTACGTAAATTTGACTGATTTTGCCCAATTAAGAACCTACCTACAAAACTAGAAATGTTTATTCAAAGTTTCGGCTGAATTTCTCAAAATTTACGATCATGACCGTTCTAACATATAGATGCCAGGACAAACATGCGTGGATCAAATCAGATATTGTTGCTGTTTAAGAATATATATATTTAGTGGTGTCAAGTGGAATATTCTCTCACCTTAAGAATTACAAAATTAAATTATATACACGTGTATATAAAACAAAATGTAGATATATCGTTATTGTAGTGCTTCTGGGAAGAGAACGTCATCCAACAATTTAAAAGGTGTAATCATTTAACATGCCCATAACCTACAACATATAGTTCAAATATTTCCTAAAAAATGTGGAAAGCTTTTGAGATTCGGTTTAAGCCTAAAATGTTTTGTTAAGTGTTTTTATACAATCTTAAAGTTACACGAATATACATACATAGCTATAAAAGTTATTTAAACAGCTAAGTATACACACACATGTGCACATGCGTATTTACAAAGTTATCATACCAAGTGGAGAAAGTGGTCGTCTTTCGCCTTGATACCGGTAAACTGAATCACTTAACTCTGGTGGTGTTTGTCATCATACAGGTCACACCAAACAACCTACTAACGCTGAGCACGCGCAAATAGTTTACTTTCAACCACTCAGAGTATTATACACAACAAAACGCTCATTATCGTAAACAAATGTAATAAAAAATAATTTGTTGTTATTTTATTAAGTGTAAGATTAAAAAGTATTATTACTGCTTTATAACGGTATTTAAACAATGATACGATTCGGTTTAATGTATTATTTTATCATTGGACTCCTACACCTATTCAATCAAATATTATGCAATGAATCGAGTGAAAACAAATTCCATAAATATGTAAATGAGTCAGTGGGAGAGGAGACAATTGAATTGATAACTGAGGCAAACGCGATGGTATGGTCGGAATTTTTAGAAGATTATGTTTTGAGGTATATTTTTTATTTTGTTTATATATTACGCACACATATACGTATACATACAAATGCGTTTAAATTTGAAGCAAGCGTCATGGAAAAGAAATGCCGTACGTGGGTGATGTGAACGGGTCTGGGAGTCAAAAATTTGCCATAATGATAAATTCAAATGCCCAACAACCGATGAATTATCATTCTTCGGTTTATAAAAGACCTTCAGTGATTATAAATAAACGTATTGGGGACGCTGGTATGGAATTGGAGCCGCATAAACGTCCACCACCAGCCCAGCCACAGTTTCGACCTATGGTACAACAACAACCAGGATTATTACAACAATTATTTGGTTTGGGTAATCAGCAGCAATTACCACCACCAATGAGGCCACCTCACAGTAATATGCATTCAAATCATCAACCAATACGAAGTGTCACCGAAAACGATTTGTATTTATTGGGCGCTATAGAGAAGTTGGTATATCGTGTTGATTACTTGGAAAGCCGATTACGTCGAGCCGAACAATTGATTTATTATCTAATGGCGGGAAATAATCAGAAAGAAGGTAACACCGTCACGAATAATATTTAAATTATTAAAAACACAATTTTTTTTTATTTTTCTTCTAATTAATTATTAGTTATAAGAGATCCTTGTCCCACGAACTTTTCTCGAATTAACGACAATTGTTACTACATTAACAGTTATCAGCAAGTGAATTGGAAAACGGCCAATTCTGCTTGCAAAGTATTAAATTCCCATTTGGTAGAATTTGAGGGGAATTCAGAAAATGAAGATATAATTGCGTATTTGTTGAATCAACCACAATATCGGGGTCGGGACTATTGGTTGGGTGCTCTTAATCCAGGTCTATTATGGATATGGTCGAATTCTGCTAAACCGGTTAATCCAAACACAAATCTTACTTCTATGGCTATGAGTCATCCAGACAAATCATCAACAACTGAAACAGAGACAAATGTCATCGAAACTAATGCAGTTGTTGCTGATAAAACACAAGACAAAGATTCAAGTAATGCTGGAGAAATTAAAGGTGATGGACGTTGTTTACGTTTAACGTATAATACCTCTAGACATAGTTTTGATTATTATGGCGAAGAATGCACCTCTAGACATCATTTCATTTGTGAATATGAGGATAAAACTTTGGCGAATAAAATTAAAAAGATCACTAGAGAACTAAAGTTGTAAAATCTTTAACTGTAATTATTTATTATATATTTATGTAATTTAAATAATCATTTTAATATAAATAAAAAAAAATAAAAAAAATGTATATTAACATATTAATTTTAAGTACAATTTTAATAAATAAAATGTAAATCATCAAAATGAAGGGCTTAGATTGGAGACTCTTCAAATCATCATCATCTTGTTGCGCATACAAGTTAATTCAGGAATCCAAAGAAAAAAGATCAATTATTTTGCAAAACAAATGAAATCGTGCAACATAAAAATGCGCAATATGTGAAAGAAGCCATTATTTTATTTATAACGTTAATCGCCTGTAGTGAGCACTTATTTTAAAAAGAGGAAGAGTAGAAATTTTCATGAATAAATGTAAACAAGTTTTGTGATTATTGTACACAGTTTATAAATTTAATAAAATTTTTTTTTAGAGAAAATTAAAGTAAATGAGTTTGCAAAGTACTGTTGCTACTACAACGAGCCAGGATGCCTGTTATATAGCTCTTTTGGGATTGGCTGAATATTTTCGGACTTCACAACCACCCAATATAAAAAAATGCATCCAATGTCTGCAAGCGTTATTTACTTTTCATCCACCTTGCAAGGTTGAGGCACGTACTCATCTTCAATTGGGCCAAATTCTCATGGTCTATACACACAATATCGATTTGGCTCGGTCACATTTGGAGACAGCTTGGCGACTCTCCGAACCGTTAATGAATTTTGATGATGTCAAATTCGATACCGCTTCATTACTAGCCGAATTGTATATACAAATTGATCAGGGTTCCTTGTCGAAGGCCATTTTACGAAAAGCTATCGAATTATCTCTAAACAATGCTTATTGGCATTGCAAGCTCCTATTACAATTGGCTCAGCTGCATGCCAATGACAGGGAATATAGCCTGGCATCCGAATTATTGGCTGTTGGAGCTGAATCTGCTGAAGAAACCAGTGCTACGTATTTAAAAGTACTATTTTTATTGTCACGTGCCATGATTTTGATGATTGAACGTAAAACCAACGATGTGTTGGCGTTGTTGAATTCCGCTGGAGCCATTATTGATAATTACATAAGTAATCCGCATCAAAAGGAATATTTGAAAGTATTCTTTTTGGTGCTGCAAGTGTGCTATTATTTGGCACTGGGTCAAGTTAAAACTGTTAAACCCAGCTTAAAGCAATTGCAAATGTCGATACAGACCATAATGGCACCAAATTGGCCAACAGATGAAGGTAGAAAAAATATTCCGTTAAACCATATTCACCATGTGACAATTTTTTATTTTCCGCAGTGATTTTTGGTCAAAACCATTTAGACATGTTTGTGTGGCTGCCCAAAGAGCAGTTATACGTGCTTGTATATTTAGTTACCGTTTCCCATTCCATGATGGCTGGCTATATGGATAAGGCACAAAAATACACAGAAAAAGCTTTGACACAAATTGAAAAACTCAAGTCGCAAGATGACAAGCCCATACTGTCGGTGTTCAAAGTGATTTTATTGGAACATATCGTCATGTGCCGCATGGTGATGGGTAACCGGGAGTTGGCCATACGTGAAATAGCAGCAGCCCGCGACGTATGTTTAACGTCAGGTCCTAAGGGTCAACTCCTTAAGCGACACGCAGCTCAGTTGCATTGTTTGATTGGCTTGTATGCTATGTCTACCAGTTTCTTTGAACATGCAGAAAATCAATTCCTAACATGCGTTACGGAGACCAGCGAGCGCGACTTGAAATTATTTGCCAAGCTCAATTTAGCCATCATCTATTTAAGGACGAAACGCGATCAAGATTTAAAACAGATATTGGATGCTGTTTCCACAGAGAATACTCACACATATAGCTCTCAAGCACTAATGGGCGGATTCTATTATGTTCAAGGATTGCACGCTTTTCACAAAGCTAGCTTTCATGAAGCCAAGTAATTAGACATTTATAAAATATAATTACATTATTTTTAACTTATGATCTAAATTGTTTTTGTAGACGTTTTCTACGTGAAACTTTAAAAATGGCTAATGCTGAGGATCTGAATCGATTGACATCTTGTTCGTTAGTGCTACTCTCTCATGTGTTTTTAAGTATTGGCAATTCTAAAGAAAGCATGAATATGGTGACACCGGCCATGCAATTGGCTTCCAAGATACCCGACATACACGTTCAGCTGTGGGGATCGGCTATATTGAAGGATTTGCATCGCATGTCAAAGGATGTACAACATGAAAAGGAGGCTTTAGCCAATCATGTTAAATACTCGGAAAATCTAATTGCCGATCAACTGAGATGTGTACAAAGTATGCATCACAGTTTAGTTGATTGGCTAAGAGGAATACCGCCGACCACACCAATGACACCGGCCATAATGAATTCAACAACACCGATTAGTAATTTGTTACATGTGGCACCAGTTACTTCGGCTGTTGCTGCTGCTCCTGCTTCTGTTCTTGCTCCACCAATTAACCAACAACAACAAACAGTTTTAATGCCATTAACACCATCACAGCATCAGCCACAAAATGTCCATTATTTGCAGCAACCGCAGCAATCCAGCTCATTAATGACTCCTCAAATGATGCAATATCATCAGTATCAGCATCTAATGCAACAAAAGTTACCGCAACAATTACAATTACAGCAGCAGCAGCAGCAGCAGCAACAACAACAACAACCTTTACAACAGCAATATGGCCAATACTACTAGAGCACACAAACAAGCTAAACGATCCGACAATTTTTTATAAACAATTTCCGATCCAATTTATTTTCAATTAGAAAAGATAAAAACATTTTACACCACACATGGAATGTGCGGCGAATATTCCAAGTTTCTACTCGCTACATTTAATGTAAAAAATAAATATTTTTTAATAAACGCTCAAAATCTAAATCAGTCTAATTGTGATCGTTTCGTGTCCGCCTCTTGTAAAAGTAAAATTTCCAAATTCATATGAAAATTTGTATAGAGTTTTATCCATAATTAACCAGAAAGCTTTTCCTTGGTAGTCCCCGGTGTATCCGTCCACTATATACGTAATTAAATAGAGAAAGGGTTTCAGTTTCCGCCAAATCCACGCGTAACGTTTTTATTCGTTCTCTTTTTTCAAATCAACAAACACGCCATTTTCATAATATCTTCTTCAGTATGGCTCTTATTGTCATTCGGTGCAATTGTAACTTTCACTTGTGAGTGTGAGTTCGAATCTTCCGAATGTGTAATGATTATTTCTTCTTCGTCCTCATTCTGATCCTCATCTATAATTGAAATTTGTACTCTAGTTTCGGTATCAGGGTTCTGGCTAGGAGTTCTTTCGGCACTATCTTGGTCCTTTTTTGGTATTTCACTGTGATGGGTGCGCATATGTTGTCGCAAGTTAGCAGGTTTTGAGTATTTAGTACCACAAGCATTGCACGCGTAGTGTTTCTCGCTGTGCGTCCTTTGATGCATTTGACAATCGCCTTTCTGGGAGAAGCGCTTATCGCATAACTCGCACTGGTACGGTTTTTCACCCGTATGTGTGCGCCGATGATTTTTCAATATATTTAAGGCGGTAAAACGCATCGGACAAAATTCACAAGCATAGGGACGCTCGCCTGTATGTTTTCGACGATGCTTCTGTAGTGAACTGGACGACGTGAAACGGGCATTGCACATTTCACACTTGAATGGATGATCTCCGGTATGTGTGCGTTTATGTGAAAATAGTTCAGCCTTTGTCACATAAGCATTAGCGCAGAGATCGCATTTGAAATTCTTCTCATTTGTATGACGCATTACATGCTGACGCAAATTAGAATTCTGGCGAAAACTCTTCCCACACACGGTGCACAGAAACGGCTTCTCTCCACTATGAATACGCATGTGATCCATTAATGACGTTTTCATGGTGAACACTTGTAAAACACAAACACACAAACACGTTCAATATAAAGCGAACTATTTCAAATCAAATTTGTTTACCTTTTTTACATACATTGCACTGATTACGTGCATTGCGATTGTGTGCGGTAATCATGTGCTGACTAAGGTCCTCTATGGTGGCACAAGCCTTTTTGCATTCCAAGCATGTATGCTGATTGCTATGCGTAGCCTCATGTGCTTCAAGGTTCATTTTCGTTATAAATATTCGTCCACAAATATTGCACTGCAATGGAAGAGAATAAAAATTGTTGGAAAAAATTATAGCAAAGAATGTTACACAAAGCTTCACTTTAAAATTATCCGATTTGCAAATGTTTTGTTTCATGTGTAATGTTAAGGTTTTGCGCCACACAAATCCCGCTTTGCAATATTCGCAGAAGTATTTCAAATTAGATGTATTCAGATCATCGGCTACAACGGCAGGCGAAAAGATGCGTTCGCGTGGTTGTAAGCGTGGTATAGGTACACTCTCTTCTGTTAATGTTGGACGTTGTGGATTTGCCATTGTCTCCGTGAGCGACATAGAGGCTCGGGTTACCCTCTTTGCTGTAACTTGTTTAACTTCTTTTTGGACAACGAGGTGTGCTGAAGCCGGTTCAATATCATGCCTCGTACTCAAATGCCTTCGAAGATATTTCAAGCTAACGAATGTCATGAAGCAACGTGGACATTTGTATTCCTTTTTCCGGCTTTCTGTTTTACATTTAAAAAACTTCATCAGTGCGCTACTATCGTTGGTATTTTGTGATATTTTGTGTTTTGTGATTAATTCTGGTTGGTTTAAAACTTCCATTTCTTCCCCATCATCGTCAACTTTATTAAGATGGTTTTGTTCGTGATTTGTAATAATTTGAAATTCGGTTTCATCGTCCATGTCTACACCATCGTGATCGACAGAACTTTTATAAACATAATCAATCGTTTCTTTACTTTCCGATTCTGAACGGGTTTCATGTTGTTCAAAATATTCAAATTGTTGATCAGATGAAGTGGTATTGGTGCCGCTATATGCTTCAGCATTTGTCGCGTCCACTTCTTCATTTCGATTATTATTTGTGGCATTTATATCCGTTTCGGTAGCTTCTACGAGAATATAAGAATCTTCTGCTCCATTACTATTTTCCTCTAAATCATTTACATCTGTGTCCAAGCGCAACCTTTTAACGTCTCTTTGTGATATTGAAGGAGCATACTCTGCATTTTGCCCCTTTTTGTCCTCATATTTATGAATATTAATTCTGTTCTTAAATTTATATGTTTCCTCCTCACTGCCCACTATATCTTTATTTTCCATTGTTTGTATTGTAGTGGATACACATTTTGGTCTTTCTGTTTGGGTACCTATATCGATTACCTTCACGAGAATATCTATGGGCTCTTCATTAAAAGCATTGGGGATTAATTGTCTCAAAGTTTTATTCGAGTTTTCACATTTGAGTTTAAATGAGTAGCAATGGTTAATCTCGCTGATGCACGACAAGCACACTTTCTCTGGCAACATATCGTTAGGCTGCGGCTAAATAATTACATGTATACAAGGAATTATTGAAAAATTTATGTTTTGGCTTTTTGCCCTACCTTGGTTTTAGTAAATTCTCTTAGCATATCAGCCAAACAACCGGACCCACCACCTCCACTATCGTAAATGGACAATAGAGGACCACTTAAGGTCAAACATGTCCTACAAATTTTTTCTATGTCCATTTTTTTCTACTTTAGAAGTGATTTCCCCTTAAAAAGAAACTTTTCCTACTGTATAAAAAACTAGTTTCAAAGGCTTGTAGAAAATCTTAAAGTTCACTCCATTTATTAAACTAATAGGGTGACCTTAAAATGTATTAAAACGTAAAATAACATATGTAAGTTAATACTTCACATCTCCTCCGTTTCTTTTTAATAAATATATTATATAATACTTTCGACATTTAAAAGTCCTTCGGGACGTCAACGTATCAACGGGTACATTTTTAAATTTGAATTTTACTTTTAATGCTAAAATATTTTCATCATGTGATATTATAATATAATATAAACAGCAACGTAATCTTCCCTCAAAGTCATTTGTTTCATATGGTTTGTTAATTGCATTGAAGTCGATACAAAATCATTAGATTTCACAGATTATTTTTTTACTAAGTCACTAAATAATAGAGAAAATAACATGGAGCCTATTAGTGAGCTAAATTGCATCGTTTGCTTGCAAGTACACGATATTATGGTGTATTTGTATCACGACTTCGAAGATTTGCAAACAAGCCTTCTACATTTGTTGGAAACTTGTGGTGGCTTAAAGGTAAGCAAAAGAATATAATGAATTATTAGAGATTATATACGTTCCCTCTTTCTTAACAGGTTATAGAGGAGAGTGCATGCCCTAAATACTTATGTAAAATCTGTACTAATGAATTATTAATAGCTGCAAAGTTTCGTGAAAAATGTTTACAATCTCAAAATATTCTGGAAAATTATAAAAGGCAATTTGAAAAAGGTGGTACGATTAATGAAGCGGACTTAATTGAGGTGGATTACGGTGAAAAGGAGTGTTTGCCTAATGAGTATGTTGAGAAAGAAAAGACGGAAGATGAATTTGTAGAACTTTCAAGTGAAACTGAAATTCCGGATAGTACATTAATCAATGACTCTCCCAATATTAAACCATTGAAAAATAAAGAGCGACCACAAGAGCAAGTTCCTGGCTATAGTGATATTACCAATGCAAAGCAAAGCAAATATAAAGCTATAGCTTGTTGTAAACGTGGAGAATTTTTTCAACAAAACATAAATCTAGCTAAGCATCTGCAGCAAGTGCATGGCGTAACGCAATGTTATTCATGTCCAAAGTGTCAAAATGTGCTCACATCAGAAGCGGAATTGCAACAGCATGTTTGTCATAGCAAAAATAATACTATTATTAGTAATAAAAACAAGTGTTTGTCATGCTATAGAGTCTTCCCAACACCATTTACTTTACGTTTGCATTCACACACCCATACTGGGGGAAAATCATTTAAGTGTAAGTTTTGTAAGATCTCCTTTAAAACGCAAACGGCTCTTACAGCCCATAGGAGAAGGCATATGAGTCAAGCCGGCTTTAAATGTATCGTTTGTAACAGAAGTTTCTTGCAGCAACGTTATCTTCTATCCCATATGCACATTCATACTGCCGAAAGTTTACATACCTGCACGGTTTGTAAAAAAAGTTTTAGCCGCAATTTCTTATTGGTACTACATAGGAGAATTCACACGGGTGAACGGACAGTTACACGTGAGTTGGAGTAGCAGTTTTATAAAAGTTACGGTCTCAGTGCAATCAATCAATTAGAGAGAAAACTTTCCTTTAGAGTACAAACGAATTTATACTTTTGGAGTTTCAATAAAAAGTTCAAATTCACTAAATTTAAATTAAACACAGATTTTGCATACAAAAACGTAATTTATTCATCATTTCCAAAATACTTGTTAATTTTTTGTTTCATTGCAGTCTTTTCTACCTCATCCGCAAACGAGGCTTCAACTGCATTTATAGACAAACGATATATATCATTCTGGTTCAAGTTATAATGTTCACAAGCTTTGACAAGTTCTTGCGTCAAATTGGTATCAAATATGCCACTGTCGTCGGTACACAATACAACTTTACATATATGGTCACAGTGTAATCTGCGAAAATGATGGCATTTGTAGGAAGCCACAGTTCCACTTTTAACGTTGCTACTTAAGCAGCATTCTATTGTTATGTTTTGCTTGGAACACTGTTGGAATTGTTGATCAGTGAGAAATGTACCATGACCTAAACGTTGAAAACCGAATTCTAGCATTTCTTGAGCTTCGGTAACATTTCTTACTTCTGCACAGTGGAAAGCCAACAAAAGATTATGATCTTTGGCTTTCCTTAGTAAGGGTAATAAATCTTTAATATTGCCTCGCATAGGATTGCCGCTCAAGTCTAAACCTTTGACAATTTCCGGATACTTGTGCTTCATATCGATTGCTAAATTAACAATTTCTTCGGCCACTTCGTAAGGTTGACTGCGATCAATGGATACAATCAGTTTAACTATAATATTGTAAATGCTTTGCGCATCTTGTATGCTTTTTATCACATGTTCCAAATATTCTCCTCGTGACATATTAATGTTGCATTTGGGTGTTGAACGTAATTCTAAATAAATCACGTTATCCTCTGAGAAATCTCTAATAACCATTGTTGTGGCTAACTGAAGGCCTTTTACAGTTTTAGTTAATTGATGAATATAAGTAAATTTTTGAAAGAATTGTTCCAAATTACTGAAATCTGTCAACTTTTTGGCCATTGCCATGTATTCTGGTGTATTTTCTCCATGTAGTAATAAATCTAATTCTTGTATGGATTGCAATGAAAGAGAACCATTTAGATGTGCATGTAATTCGATTTTCGGTAAATATTGTAGGAAGTATTTCATTTTATATATGAGAAATTTTCGTCGTTTTAATGTAAATATATAAAGATGTTGTGTATTATATATTTATAAGGAAATGTTTAAGGATATGTGTTTTACTTTATGCTGTATATTATATTCCCTGCTCGCGGTATTTGCAACTATTTCCTATATTTACACAATCTCAGGTATTCACTTTGTAGAAACTTGTTTATGCTATTGCAAAAGGTGACAAAAGGTAAAACTCATTTCAGTAATAATAATTGAATCAAATAATATATAATATTGGCAAAAAACTATTGAAGAAACGAAAAAGTATTCACCACACAATTACAGTCAATAATATTTACTAAAAGGGAAGAAAAAAATTGTCTATTCTATGAAAAAATACTTCGTGTTCATTTTGTTCTTCTACAACTTAAAACTGAGCCGTCGCTCTTAAAGTGTCATTTATATGCTGAAGAGTTTTAGAAGAAGAAGAGTTAATCATTTTATTAGAAATTTTTTTACAAAATTTTTAATTTATAGTGTGGTAGTTATTTTTATGCACATACAAAATACACCACAAATAAATAGGATTATTAATTAACATTTTCCTTAATATTGTGAAACAATATTGACAATACGAAAACTTGTTAAGAAATGTTATTATTTGTATTTTAAATATTTTATTTATACAGAAACTTATTAATTAGCAATGGTGAATATGTAGTATAAGAAAATATAAATAGTTTTAACTTCTTAATATCTGGGCAAACGTTTATTTACATATTTAAGGTTTTATAAAGTATTTTCAATTCAAAACGAATGAAAATGTTGTAGTCGGTTAAGTCCGATCATATAATACTCTACATCATTTAGTTCCACAATTTATGCTGATTTTTTTTAAATTATACCCGTCAATGTAATGAGAAGAGAGTAAAATGCTCCAATTTGAACGAAAATTTCAAATCAACACAAATGGTATGTGATATAAAAAGGGCAAAAAATAGAATAGAAAACCGGAACAACAGTACTTTTATTTTAATAATTATTAAACGTTTTTGCAATGTATTTAAATCTTAAGTTTGTGTAAGACCGAAGCACTTTTTAAGTATTTTGCTATAATGTGATTTTTATATATATAGGTATTTAATGAAAATCATCAAATAAATCATTCACCGCTGGTGATAACCAAATTTAATTGTAAATTTATATATTTAGATATATCTGCGTGTACATACATATTATTTATTTGAAATTAAAAAAAATTATAATACTGGTCATTAGTAGGAATTTATGTTTGAAATTAATTTATTTAAAATTGTTAAATTCATTATTATTAGAAATTTATTATGCATATGTAACAAAAGGAAAGAAACTATATTTGGCTGAGGCCGAATCTTTAAATACACACCATCGATGCACCAAAACTTTCCGGAGAATACATTTCTTTATATATTATGTCCTTTATAAGTTATACGGACAATTTACTTAAAAAATCTCCCACCTTTCCGTTTTTGTTGAAATACGAGCGTGAAGTTTGGCCGACTTTCAATACCAATTTCAATACCAATTAGCATATGAACTAAAAAATAAAAACACCGGACAGACAGTCATGTATTAGACCAGTGCTCGATGTTGGTTATACATATGTCGGGCCGCCAAAGTCTTCTTTTGGGCATTGCAAACATTACGACATTTTGTACATGTGATGTGATGGTCTTCAAGTAGTTTATTCGTTTGCCTTTGTAGGGAAACCAATTACGTTATAAGACAATAATTCAATATAATATTTTCAGTTGTCAATAATTTTATAAGACTTTTACATATAATATGCTCATGCAATTTAACTAAATTCTGGCAGCAAATAGAGATTTTTCTTAGTAACTGTAGTTGAACGATTCTCTTAAATGGGCGACAAATTGTGTTTGTATTTACTTCAACGATTTTACCAATTGTATATTAAATGCATTTTATTGATATTTCTAATTTTTCTTTCATGTGAAATTGAGTGTTTTATTTTTATTTTATTTATTATTTTAGGTATGCATGAATATTTTGTAACAGTAATTGAGTATAAATTTTTTTATAATATTGTATATATATGTAGAATATTTAGATTCTTTATTTTATGTAAGAGAAAACTTTTCAATTGGATGAAAAATCTCAATTTTATGTAGATAGTTAATAATTTATATGTATAGATATTGGGAATGAGTTGCTTCTATTTTGGTCGGTTTCGATAAAGCTTATTGTACAATCATTTCTAATGGTATGCTCCCTCTCATTATACTCCAGGACCGTTTTGAGGAGTGCATACTGGACTGTTATCTTATACCATATTAGGAATCCAATTCACTTTCTATAAATATATTTATTAAACAGTTTAAGTATTAGTTTTTTACGCTGAGGACTTTGAATTCCCCTTTCTCGTTCTAAACAAGTAGAGTCATGACAATCCAATTAGGTGGCATTTTTTCAAGAACATACTTTTTTCCCCTTCTATCTAACGACTGCTTAGATAAAAAATTAATAATACTAAATTATAATAGTATTTATATTTTATTATGGACGTTATAATGTAGCTATCTTAGAAAAATATAGTTGATTAAACTTTATATCTTATCCAATAAGTTGTTCAGTTTTGGTATGACTGCATTCAATTAAGGAAAATAATAAATATTTGGCTTGGGCCAAATCTGAGATGTATGGCTTTACAGACATTTTATCTCGAAATCTGACATTTAGAAAAAATAAAGAGGATATAGTTCCGTGGCTGTCAGAAGTTTTCGTTTTTTATGGGCGTGGCTTGTAAGTGATTTTATTTATTTTAAATAGCAACATAGACGTGGACGTTTCAATGTTTATGAACAGTTATGCGGACGTTTTGAGAAATCGACTCAGAATTTGATGTTGATCGAAAATATATATAAAAAATTTTATGGAGTCTTTGAAACTTCTTTCTCGGTACGGCGAACGGCTGATGGAGTGTTTTATAAATTTGTTGTCCAAAAAGATTACTTGCTACTATAATGATAGTAGAAAAATAAATATAAAAGCTGCATTTTTGGTTAGGCTTAAAATTTACAAGTAAGTTTTGGGGTGTGCCCTGCATACGACCATATGCATAACATTCAACCTCATTGCAAAAATTCTGTAAAAAGAAATGCTTCATGTAAATTGAGGACTAATTGCTACCTTGCACCTCCCATTTTTAGTATATGGATGGATCGGCTAATTATATGTAGTTTTACCAAGGCATGTATATTGATTATTATTACGCAGACACTCAAATTGTCCATACATTAACTTTTTCGGCTACCACGCACCAACTGGAGCGTTCATAATATGAAGATACTATGTGTAAGTTGGAGACATGATAATTAATTAAGGCTTCCAATTCCCCTTCACGAAAAACGTGATAATAGCGATGATGTGTGGTGGCGCCGCCTTGATTCGGACTCTCCAACGATGCTGTAGAACTAGAACGTTCCCACGACTCGGTAGATTGTTGATTTGTCAATGCCATTTCTAGAGTATTTTCTCCTTTCCTTTCGCTACCGTGTCCTTGTAGTTGCTCCTCGTTAGCGTCTTTTATTAAATCGCAGTTTAGGGGATTACACTCAGTTTTCGGTGAACATTCTTGATTTCTTCCTTTATTGTTTTTGGATATATTCTTTTGTTCCTTTTGAACTGCACCTTTTTCTATAATAATATCTTGCTCCACATCGTCGTCATCATCATCTTTAATTGATGAATTTTCATCTTGTAATAAATGTGCGGTTTCCGAATGTAAGTTGTAGTTCGGATTGTGATAAAAATTGAATTTTGACATTTTGTAATTCTCATATAATTGTAAAGAGTAGCTTCGTTCATTTTCCTCTTCGTCATCATTCTCATCTTCTTCATGTATAGTAAAACTGCGTGCTTGTGACGACAAGGATGAAGTAGACGACGAGGTGGGTGATTGATTTAGACTGGCATGAATTGATAAATTAGCCAACATTAGGCGACGTTCTCTTAACTCGTCTCGGATGGCTATAAGATCATGTTCACTGTATTTCCTTCTCTGATTACTAAACGGATCGTCCAAATCTTCATTCACATTTTCTAAGTTCGCTATATCGTCGCCCTTTCTATCACTTTCTTCTCTGCGTTTTAAATGAGCGCTCACTAGTTCAGCAAATTCAGAGCAATCCTGTGCTTTTTCTTTTATGTCTTTTTCATATATTTTAGGCGTTATATCATTGTGATCATCTTTATTAAATATCAATATGTTTTCTGAAGCTGGTGTGTCATTTTCCTTATATTTATTCGTATCTTCTCTATCAACTTTTATGTTGGATTCGGTTTCAATTTTTGCTTCTGCTTCGGTTTGTTCATGTTCGGGTGGACTATGATCGTTATTGGTTGCATTCGGTGCATTCGATTTGGATGTACTGATCACACTGTCAATAGAATCAGGTGAAGATGCTTCACTGGAATCGCTATCTAAATCATCAGTTGCGGGATTATATATTTCAAGTGATAACAATTTCGGAAAGCTAGCTATGACAGCACCTCTACCACTTGACGATCGCCTAACAATAGGAAATCCTTGCCTGCACAGTTGCATGGTTTGTTGTCGGCGAAATTTCGGTATAGGTGGCAAATCTCTTATTGTCTGTTGAGTGATTCGATTAACTATTAGCGTTCCGGGGACAGATTGACTTAGTACTTCTTTATTACTTTCACTGTTGTTGTGCTGCATTCGTTTGACTTGATGTGATACTTCTTTTTCGTACATGGGGTCTTTCTTTGGTTCAGCACAGGGGTCTTCGGTTATGTTATTAACTGAAGTCTGTATTGTTAGTTGTATTTCTTCTCTTTCTTGATTATTTCTTTTCGCAATATTAAGCTGCTTCAATTCTTTGTTTTCTTGCTCTTTAATATGAGTTTCATCAAAATTAAAGTGGGTTTTATTCAATTCATTGATCAAGTTTTTCGTTAAGTTATCACTTTGTGGACTCACTTGTGAAGGGAGCGGTGTTAGTATAGCCATGGCTGCAGAAACAGCACTAACAATTTGTGGTGGAGAGGTTATAGCTGTTTGAACTGCTGCTGGAGAGTGAGCTGGTGTAGGCGGACAAGGCTTTATTAGGGGTGATGTAGGTAGGGATGATAAGTACTCTATTTTGCAACAGGGTCCCTGGGTAATTAAACTGCCACTATTTTTATTGTCTTTATTGTGATCACAATGAGTTGAGCAATTTGTACCTGATGCTCCTCCCTTTGTCCCGTTGCTTGATGATGAATTACTTGAACTAGAGTTAGAGTTTTGATGTTGGGATTGGTAGTTAAGTTGCTGTTGATGTTGTTCCGGTTTTGGTATATAAATAACTGAAGCGAAACTATCTTCTGATTCAATACTCGTATCGGATTGGAGACTATTGTCTTTGGATGAATCTGAGCCAGATTCTCGTGATTGTCTTCTCGATTTTTCTTCATTACCGCTTGTCTTGCTACATTGAGTGCAGCCTTGATGGTACGTCGCACAATAGCACGCGGTTGTGGAGCAATTAACACCCCTACAAATCGTAACGGGTCCCGTATATTTGTTGGACGTAGAAATACCTACAACTTGAGTTTGTTTATGTAACAAGTTTTTAAAATGATTTTGAAAGTTCGTTACAAAAGGGAATTGGGCCTGACGCTGTTGTTGTTGTTGTTGGGGTGGTAATATGTGATATTCTGCTTGCATTGGTAGCTGATTAGAAGAAGGATGATGGTGATGATGATGATGTTCGTGAGTGCATTGTTGAACACATGTTTGTTGTGTCGCACTAGTATTTGTTGTTGTTTCCGTTTTCTCTTCGTTTGTTGTTTTTAAATTTTGAAGAATTTTCGTAAAGCTTGATTTCGTCACTCTTTCCAAACTATCGGAAGAGTTTTTTATTTTGTTAGTGAAACCTTCACGTATCACTTGTAGTCTTTTAGACAACATGGCAGATCGGCACAGAAATGCCTCATTTAATGAGTGTTGTTTTTGTATTCGCTTACGTAGCCTCTCTTTTTCGCGAAGTCGATTGCCAGCCATAAGTTCTTCATTCAGGGAACTCTGTTTGCGCATTTTTCGGCTAAGTAGGGCGGAGGTTTTAGAGGTCAGCAATGGATTTGAGTTTGAGTGATACGAAGATGCGTTAGAGGACTCATTATTGGTGTAGAGGGTAGTTGTTAGGCCATTCGTTTTGCTATTATATTTACTTAACATATGAAATGAGTTATGTGGCAGTTCAAAGTCTTCGTCGCATAGAGATTGTTTCTGTTTGATGAGCTTAGGACGACATTTAGTGTTGCCGGTTGATGTTATTAATGCGGTCTGTGAGGAACTGAATTTGTTAGGAATTGTAGTGGTTGCCGATGCATATTTAATGGAATTTGGAAAAGTTGATGTGGTTATTATTGAGGTGCTGGCAGAAGAGGGTGCTTTAGTCTGGTTGGCACAATTGTAATGTATTAAGGGGTCACCCAAGCTGGGTATACTTGATCGAGAACGCACGATTTCTGACTCTTGTGGATTCAAAATGCTACTGAGACTACGCGACTTTAGAGTTGCCAACAATGGCGGTTCCTTGAAGTCTTCCAAATGTCTTAGTTCAATGGGTAAGTCTTTGGCATCCTCACAATCGAAGCTGCTATTTTTTTGGGTATCTTTTGAAGTCCATGATTCTAAAAACCAAGCATGTTTACGATTACCGGCCAATTTCTAAAAGATATCATCAAAATTATAATGATATATAAAAATAACGTTAAAAGTTTGTTACACACTTTTATGGCCCGCCTAACGAAACTGTAACACGATTCACCAGGCGAGGATGAAGATAAACTTGAACTGTCCCCTTCGCCAGTGGAACGACTGGAATTGGAATCTTCTGTGTAAACATGATAAGGTGCCAAGAAATCATCTTCCTCCTCGTCATCGGAATTATTCACATTTCGAATTTTGGATGGTTGCCACGGCACAAGCACATCTTGCGACTCGAAACGTTGATTCTTTTGCTCCATAGCCCAAACTGTAATGACAACACGCCCACCAACGCGTAAGACTCGGGCCAATTCTCGTAATGCATTGATGCGCCTATCGGTGGTAGCAAAATGATGGATCACAGCCAGTGACAGAACAGCATCAAAAGATTCATTACGGAACGGTAATTCCAGATTGTCACATAGAATTACCTAGAATAAAAGAGTAAACTTAATGCGTTTGTTACTATAAAGAAGCATAATTTCGTTCATATTGGGAAAATTTGGTGTAAACGAATGGAGGTTTTGTAATGGTTGAGCTTGTAACCGATTAAAATATGCTCCTCAGGTGGATTAAAAGAGTGTGATGTTGGTGAATGTATGCAGATATATATCCTTAATTACATTCTTTTGCAGACTTAAGAAAATGATATGAATTAGTGTAGCGCGATTTCGAGTCTGCTGTCTCGAACAGATGTAGATTATAATTCTTAAAAGCTGACCTAACCTGGAACTCTAACTAGCAAAATTTACCAAGCATCCAAAGGTCTTTTAAATAGTATATCTTTTTCACTTCTTTTTATTTCCTTGAAGATCAAAAACATTTCCTAAAAATGTGCATTTTTGTAGAAGACCTTGACCCAAAAGAAGTGTTCTACAAACCATTTGCGTAACACACTAAAATGATTACAATGTGTAATAAATTGTAAAGGTAGTGTTAAGTATATGTTTTTATGTATATGTGTGTGTTTGTATGTTTATTAGGTAAACACAATAACAACAAGTACAAATTATTTCAAGCAACTTGGCACAAATAAACAACTTTGTGCATTGCATGGAGCCGATTGTTTGTATCAAGGCCTAAGTCCATTGATCTAAAAACGTGGAAAAACGAAACGTTTAACATTCTGCATGCAATTGGTACGAAATTCAATACCAAAGTGTTGGCGGTTTGTAAGGGGCCAAAAATGTAGGCACACAAACTATGGGTCCGTACACACATACAACTTAACAAATACAAGCATCGCAGATGCTCTTTGTTACAATATTTAACAATGGAACAGTGCCAAGTACATAAAACTTTTTGTCAACACCCGAGAGATATACGTACAAATATTAATACAAACATAATATGAATTTTTTTTGAATCCTGAGAGAATTGGAATATGGAGAATTCTTGCGTGCTAGCAGTACGCAAGTTTATGAATGTAGAGGTATTCTTTATACCCAAAGAATGGAAGTAACACTGAATTGTCGATTTATTGTATTATGTATGCATGCCTACTATTTATTGAATATTATACCTTCCATTTTACATTAACATTAAGTATGTGAGAATATTAAGATCCAGACTTAGACCAATTTTTAAAATATCCTCCACATATACACATAAACATTGGGCGCGGCAGATATATGCTCACTATTTTTTAATAGTGTATGTATTTCGTATCAGCTTGCAAGTCAAATATTACATTGAGAATGGTTTTTTCTAAATTGTAAAGCGTGCCTGTTATTTGAATACGCCCATTTTTGGCAAATCAACAATTATCGTAGCCAACGATGCATACCAAATTTCAAGTAAATAGGTAAATTTTTGAATAAAATAGGTTTTTGATGATTATGGGCGTGTCTGTTATCCAAATACGTACACTCTTGGCACATTTATAGATGGGATGAATATAATGTAATAAATTTCAACTCTAAAGCTCAATTTTGTGGCAGATATATATGTACTTGTCCGATTGGGGAGTGGCTCAAGACAAATTTTTCCAATTGCATGCAGAAATTAAAAATTCCTGTATAAAATTTCAGCTCAATATCTCAATAATTATGACCGTGAGAATGGTGACAATAGACGGATGTACAGACACACGGACATCCAAGTCCAATCAGTTTTTGACGCTGATCCAGAGTATACATATATACTTTGCAAAGTCTCTGACGCCTGTTTAGTTTTCGACTTGACAAAAATATATTAATATTTAAGAAGCTTATTATGCTGCTATAAACAATTTTGAGGTGCATACATAAATAACCTTGATTAGCTTACAAAATATTCAGTTTTGCGTTCGTATAAAAGACTTTTCTTTTAAATAATGTTTTGTAATATATTGTGTGAGAACAATTTTCATAATATGGTGTTAGTTGAAAGGAAAATCGTATTTCTTCTCCATTCGCACTTTCCTACATAATAAATCAATCATCATTTTAATTTCATAGGATTAGAGAATATATGGTATGATATGGTATGGTTGACGAATCAATTATTGATTACCTTGTTGATGTGTAATTGATTTATCATTTATGAAAATCTAGATGTTTGATACTAAAATTACTTTTGGAATTATGCGAATAAGACTTCAGATGCATATTTGTTATTTACCTCACCGCCTTTATCTTTAGCCGCACGACTTAAGCGTTGGCAGCGATCTACACCAATCGTGTATATGCTGGGATTGCATTGCGTTAAGTAACGGCCACTGCCACAGCCTACATCACACACGATTGAACCGGGCTCGAGATTACTCAGAAATTGCACAACACGCGGTTTCAGTGAACCGGATGATTCTTCACAATTCTCATACACATCGTGCACGTAGGCACGTTCTAAAGCCGCTGAACGCCCATTGGCATCATTTGATGAAGATGCATAAGGAAATGTAGTAGGGGTTAATAGTGTTGGTGCTGTTGTTATTAATGTAGTTGATGATGTTGTTGCTTCTCTAATAGAAATGGTTGTTGTAGTTGTAGTTAGAGTTACAGCCGCCTCTGTTGCCATCGCTTGTGACATTACATCTCCAGCATATATGTGATTTTTTATAGCTGTTGTATTTGTTGTTTTCGTACCTTGTTGTGAAGGAAGCGCATTTAAAGGATTTCTTTTGATTTCCAATGTAGAAGCTTCTGCTGTAGGTGATATGATACAGAGTGTGCAACTATTATGTAGAAAAGTTGTTAACGATGAGCTGTTTTCGTATGTCACTCCCAATAATTGCTTGGTAAGGGTTACGCCATCATCCGTTGTTGCTGTTGTTTTATTGTTGGTTGTACTAACCGCTGCATTGTCAATTGATAATTGTTTCGTCATTGTTTTATTGAAACTTTGTTGCTTTTGTTGTTGTTCTTGTTCTTGTTGATGTTGCTTTTGATTCTGTTTTCGTACGGTAGGGTTTGATGATGATTGTGTTATTGCCGTTGTTGTTGTTGTTAATATACAATTGCCTGCAACATTAAAGAATTGTTTTGGTCGTAGTTGTTGTTGCTTGTGAAGTTTCGATTGTAAGCAATTCGCACCTATACATAAAAAAAAAAAAATTCTTATGAAGTTTTTAATTTCAAGAAAAACGAATTTTAAACATATTTTCGTTAAAATCATATGATTGGGTTAAGAAAACATTTTTATGATCATAATCATAACAAATTATTTACAAGAAGAACTGGTTGTATGTAGGTTGTATCCATTTCTAAAGTGGTAACTATAACGAGCTGTGTTTAGTCAATGTCATTCCTTTTATTTATTTATTTATTTTTTTTGATATCAAGTGTGAGAATATGACTCACAATGTCCGTGTCCTTTTGTATTGATTGTATTTGTATATCTAAGCGCTGCCTTTTATCTATATACAATGTTTTAGTTCAAGTGGCTTTAGTTTAAACAACAAACGAACCAATTAAGAAAGCACTGACAGCACATATTAACCTAGGGCACGGGTGCTCATTGAATTGTAAGTAATGGGGATGAAACAAGGTTTGAGGTGAAGGCTTGTGTCAATGTCTTATTCTCTCCTCTAGTTGTTGGTATTTAAAAAGTTGTTACAATTAACTACAATAGAGTTCTTGATTCGTATGAAAATAATTGATGGTTCAAGCATAAAGTCAATGTTCAAAAGTCTTTTAAAACGGATTACGAGTATATGTTACGAGTTATGCTTCAACAAGATTGTTCTTTACACATAAGAATGTAACTTTTATTTAATATTACATTATATACTTTGTTAAACAAAGTAACAAGATTTTCTAAGGTTACGTAAAAGTACGAAATCAAAAAAACTCCCTTTATAGCTAGGTTGATATGGGAGTTTGGCACGACATAAAGCCATTATTTACAATAATAAATCATTGAAAATTTATAAAAGCTTTAAATCACAAATTCGTATAAAAATACTTTTATACGGTTATATACGTATATATCAAAATCAGCATTAAAATTGGACCCCATCTAAAGTATATCCGTTGTTTTCATTCACACGATCGCAAATTTTGATGCATTCGCGTTTTATACCACGCCCATCTACAGTAGGTATAGGTGGCCTAGTATTCTTCTTTAATTTATAGTTTGACATATGTGAACTATATAGAGATATGGTGGTTGTAGACGTAAAGGATGGTATAAGTGAAAGTGCAGAAAATAAATCATGCTAGCCATCTCTATATGGACATAGACCTGAGGCTCCATATACTTTTTATACTCAACACTTGGTTAAAAATGTTTTTAACTTCCAGAAAGAAGCATCAGAGACCCTAAAATGTATACGTGGCAATATTTAAATAAAAAGTTTATAAATAAATCTATCGCATTTTTTCCTCGATTGTTTGTTTCATGTTTCGGATAATTGTTTTAATTGGCGTACATTGTGCATGTCTTACTCGTCAAGTGACGTTAATGATAATTAGTTTGTGTTGTTATGTGAGGAAAGGTCACCTGTTTGCTATGACATTTTATTACATCCTTGCAAATGGAAAGTGTTTTTTTGTTTTCTGTTATAATGTTAATTCCCCACCATCACGAGGTGGGAGACATACTCGTTTTGTCATACTCAATTAATTCAATTATTATTACTATTATTATATATCGCTGAGAATATGTAGAAATTTTAACCATTTATTCATGAATACTATAAATAAATGTAAGGTAGCGAACTGAACCAAGTAAAAATGTTATATTTTTACAAGCTTAAATGCTCATTCGCCTGTCGAACCAACCTCGACATGGTAATGATCTTAATTGTCGATGGGCTACCAATCTAACGCAACACATGAGTGTAAAACTCTTTTCCCTTTTTCATCAGATGGATTTTAACAGTGGGCTCACTCAGCCACTGAAAGGGCATGTAAGATTTTACTTGTTAAAAAATCGGAATGCTCTACATAGCAAACCTGTGGGCATGCTATACCCATAATTGCACAATTTATACAATTTTATAGACGGACGGATGGATATTATTAAATATACTTGGAATTTAATGCTGATGAAGAATATATAACTTTGTATGATCTTTGAAGTGTTCTTTTATAAATCTGTGAATGATAAACATTCTGTACTTCTCTTTAAAATGCAGGGATTAAATAAAGAGGTTTTCGTTTGAAATTATATATTTAGGATGGAGGTTATAAAAAGGAGGTTCGGAGTATACTAAGTTTGTTGTTTCGTTTATAATATCTAGAAGAAAATATTAAAGAATTACAAGGTATAAATTGAGCAAAATCGAATTAATTTAATCATGTCCGTACGTGTATCTCTATGTCTGTGTCTGTTTTTTCTTGGATTGTTAAAAATTTTCAGATATTGAGGAGGTCAAATTTTGTGCAGGCATTTGTAGTTACTGTACGCAGGTTGCTATATATGTATATATATTATTAATGGGCGGTATTGCATGGGAATACGCCTACAATTTAGAAAAAAGTTTTTTGTGCACAATTCATCTTGCACTCACTATTAGAAGGCTCTAATCAGATACCAGCTGCGCCCACATTTTGTGCATAAATGTGGAGGATATTTAAGATTTGGACTAGTCTTTTACTTGTTTTTAATGGGCTCTGGTACCGCATTTTTACAATTTCCTAGATTCGTACATATTACTTGCCGCATGGAATTTTAGTTCATTCTTTATTAATTATTACTTATTAATGGTTATTAGATATTAGAACCTTTACGGGTTTGCCTATAAATGCACTGTCATATAGCTGTAATTGTCATATGCAATATATTTATATATGTATATATATACTGATACTTAAATATGATACCAAAAATAACTAAAAATTCAAACAGCATGAATGCAGCTGGAGAGCGTGTATAAGATTACAAGTTATTTAACAATATACCTTTTTCCGATTCTACAATTCGTTCGTTAAGCACTGTGGCGAATGAGCGATTTGTGGCAAATGTCGTTGCAGTAGATGGTATATAATGTTTAGATAACATTAAAATTCTATAATTGTTCAATTAATTTACAGAAATATTTAATTACATACTAAGGAATAGTTTTTGAATATTTCTTTGTTTTAAGAATAAAGGAAAAGCATTGCAATCGATACGTTTTCACTTTTCATAAATACTGCGAACATTTTTCTAAATGACGTCATAAGTAACGTTACGTATGTATGGTATTTCGCGAAAAGAACATTTCATTGTACAGTTGTAGCTGTTGTTGTGTGGCATGAAAATTCAATTTTAAGTTTTTTTTGTTTTTTTTTTCTTTTCAACGTTCCATTTAATTGAATTGTAATTGTAATTTTTCATCGATAAATTTCCTTCCTCTTTATATTCTTAATAATTGTTTTTGTTGTAATTAATAATTTTATGTACATTTTTGATTTTTCTAATACTTTAATTTTTTTGGCGATTTTTTCATTGACATTGACATTAAATAAAAACCAACATTAAAAGTTTTATTTTAATATAAATGTTTGTTTAATCCTTTCGTAATGACATCTTTCCGCTTTATCAACCATTACCACAAAATATTTATAAACTACTGAGAGTAAAAAGCTTTTAGTAATGTTCATAAGTTAGAAAATGAAAAATATTTAACGAAAGCTTATAAGATTGAAAAGGATTTCAGCGACGTTAAGTTATTGTTTAAGGTGTCTTTTATTTTATTCTAAGGAAATACGCCAAGAACCAGTGACAAATTAAATTTGGCTTAGATCAAATTTTAATACCCTTCACATCTACATATAAACATTGGGCGTGGCAGGTACGAGTTTACGGCTCTTAAAAGTGTATGTATTTCGTATCAACTTGCAAGTCAAGTGTTACGTTTGGAATGATTTTTGCTTATTATACAGCATGTCTGTTATTCGAGTACGCCCATTTTTGGGAAATCGTTTAATGGAATAATTGTAAATATGTTTATTAAATTTCAACTTAATAGCTCTATTTTTGTGGCAACTAAATAGATTTTTGTCGATTGAGTAATTGACCAAAACACCTCTCCACTATTTTCTTTCAACCAGAATCTCCTACAAAGTCATATAATAAGTGGTAGCTAAAGTTTTCGTTTAGTTGAGCGTTCAGAGTATTACATTAAATTCTGTCCATAATTCCAAATTAATCAATGAATGAAAAGCTCTTAAGTTATATATTTATGACTTTGTTTGTGTTTTGTGAATTGCGCACTGCTAATATACATAAATAGTAATTTACGTATTTGAAAAAAGAAACAGCAAAATATTGAATACCAACAAACACAGCCGACCACCCCTTTTACAGATCATACGTTCTGTTTTTAACCAATTTGTGTATGGTGGCTGCCGCAACTTCTATAATAATAATAATAAATTGCAGAAACTCAATTATAAAGTTTATAAAACCTCTGTAATCAGAAACGTTTTTTGTTCCGTCTGCAATATACAGAAGAAGGTGTCGGAAACTCTACAAAGTATGTATATTCTAAGTCAAAATCAAAAAATTTAGACAAGTGAATTTAGAAACATTGAGCTGACATTTTGTGCGTACATTTCTGTTTTTTCTATACGTAGATAATTTTTTACATTGGCCAAAATCGATCGATAGCCACTCCCATGTTCCATAAAAAAGCTATCTATTTACAAAAATAAAGCTATGAAGTTGAAGTTTTGTAAAAATATATACAATTCATCGATGTGCCCAAAATGGATATTGCCAGATAACAAAGAGACTCAAAGTTTACACAAAATCTTATTTCTTGCACAATCTAACTGTATGTACCTGCTTGACCTATTGTTTATATATACATAAATTTGCAGGGTACTTAAGATGCGACCTAAGTCAAATTAATTTTTTTTCTTGCTCTTACTTATTTTGATGTTATGAAGCAGAGGATTGTACAATGTGACTATGCAACATGAAGGTACAAGCCCAACTTGTGTCGTCACTGAGAAAAAAAAACACATACACTACATAACGAAGTTACTATAACCCCATGTAATGTGGAGGGTATAAAAAGGCAACTCTTATGTTATAGAATATCTTTAGAGTAGCCATCCTTTACAAATATAACAAAAGCACCAGCATGAGGAATGGATTAAACACAAAATATATTCACCCAAGATGTCCTTTTGACATAAAATTAGAAAAATTAAAGTGCCTTGGTTTATATTGACCCAGGCAAGGAAAATATCGAAACCGCAACATCAAAATGTAATTTACTAGAAAGGAAAAAATATATTATATATATTTTAATATATAAAAAAAAAAACCTTTCGATCCTACATTATATAGACATTAGTTTTATTTATTTATTTCATTTGAAAAACATTGTAACGATTGGAGCATTCTATAATTAAACTAATATTAAAGGAGCTTACAGTGTTTAAGCTAAAAAATTATGGACAAAATCCAAATATTTAATTAAAAGCTACAAAAGATACTTTCGTAAGCTTTGCTGGTCTCAGGATTTGAAGAAAGTTTACTTTTTAACAACTTAATGGGTAGTTATATATGAATACAGACGCAAAGCTATTCGGCCGTAACATTCCAACATTCTTTCAATTTCATTTGATTTTTACGATTATTTTAAATTATGCCTTTTAAAATCATATTTTTGTAGTTTATTATTTTATTTATATAAATAATTAATCTAAATATTACATAATGTTTGCCATACATTAAAGAAGTAAACTATACTGTATTGACTAGAAAAGTTTCAATTTTACATATTATAAATATATGAATAAAAAACTTCCTAAAGTAAAATGTTTCACTTCATTCTGACCAACTTGGCTATAGCATACTTGTATAATAAATAAGTAATACATATACTCTGGATCTGTGGAAGTACGGGGTTGGTATTATTCCATAAAGTCTTATCATTTCATTTAAAATCTGGTTATTTTATTGTTTTCCTGAGAAGGAGGTAAAGACGATTCGTAAGAGTGCGTAGGACTGCCTCTTTGAACTCGGGTGGTATTCTGACGATTTACGCCGCCTCCATTGCCTTGAGATTGACGCAAATTAGCAAAGAATTGTTGCCGTTTACTAACACCACCCCTTAAAGGAAGTGTCGGCATTTCACTGGGGGATTGATTATAATGATGACCTTCATCTTGAGTAAAGTTACGCATGGCAGGATTGACGCATTCGTATACACTCTGGATAATAGAGGAATAAATCATAATAAAAACATTTTGTTGTGAAGTATTCTTACCTGTTCCGATGAATATTGATTGTTTTGGGCAAATGCTACAGATGTAAGTGAGGGTAAAGCCTGTGCAATGTCCGAACGTTCAATACCGCGCACAATCAAGAAGGTTCGGGGTATTAAAATACCCACTAAAATGGCCCAACCACATGCCTGCAGACCCAAAGGAATTGCGGCATCTCGTAGATCATCACCAAAACTAGCCACTATTATCCACACAATCCATATCATAACTAATAAAATGCATCCAATTACAATTAAAATGCCCTCACGGTAATTCCGTTGCGCCCGATATATAAGTGGGATAAGAGCTATACAAGCCAACAGCAATACAGCATCATAAGCCAATAAGCCGAAAAACCAATAACCATAATATATATTCTCACACGATATACTATCCGAGGACACATGCATTATCACCAACAGCTGTATAGACATGCCCAATTGAACGAAAACACTCAAGACACAGATGACTGCTTGAATGTAACCATTGACATGGGATAGAAAACCGCCTTCGGAACCTGTAGAAGCCAACATAACAGCTCGACACAGTAGTAAAGAGAAAACAAAACAGTAAATGAGCGTAAGAATAAATACTCTGACAGCACATAAAGTAGTTAAAGTTTTGGCATCTTCATATGTTACATGAGAGTTATGACGCTCTCCGACATATTCCATAGAAAATGGTACGAACGAAGTAAACATAAGAAGTAACGATAGCAATAAAAGAACTGATGTAACCGGATTGCCTTCGAAAACATCACCCAATGATATCCGAACTAATATAAAAATTAATATAGCCACAGTGCAAATAACGCCTAATATGGCGGCGGTGATGCCTGTAGCCACCCATGTGTCGGATTTTATACGCCAAAACATGACAGATTCACCATCGAATAGGAACGGATAACGAGGATTCTCATTAGCGCTAAATTTACAGTTGAAGACTTCACCAAATTTAGTCTTCAATTCGAGGCTGGTGTGATTTTCTGGATTATAGTGATAATATGTTGTGACATTGGTAACGAAATTTTGAGAAGCTATCTCGCGTAAAGTTGATAGCTCTTCTTTCGAAGAAGCGGCCGCATTTTCGGCTGCTTTTTCATTTTGGAGTTTTTGAAGCATTTGAATTGACATAAATGGTGTTAAGCGGCGCATGCGCAAAACATTCATTAGTTCGGGAATATCATGATGAGGCAAATGATATTCCGGTTTTTGCCAGTCTTCAGAAATAAATTGCAGGAAATTTGAACAACTTTCTAAAACAAAAGTGCCTTCAACACGACGGCAGTGCTTTTGTAGCGAATGTTTAAGCCAGTATATTATTTCCAACAGGGGACGCGCTAGAACCAATACTCGAGAAGGCAATACACTTTCGCCAATCAATGGTTTATCCAAAGTTATTTCCGAAGAATTATAATCTACAACTTTTAAATCAATTTCTTTCTCCATCAATATAAACGTTTTATCAGGCAAACCTGAAAATACAAATATAGAAATCTCTTTTCAAAAGAAAAAAAAACAAAGAATACGTGTTAAGTTTGCGCTCACCTGCTATAAAATTTTTTTCGATGCGTTCAGTGGGCACTACGAATATAATGCCATTCTCCTTAAAGTTCTTCATCATATCATTGCCAATCAATATATAAATGTTGTGTTCGCTTTTAAAGTGCATCAAGCACATGTGCTCCCTTCTAGCCGACTCCATAAAATCATTATAGATTTGTAAATTTTCGGTAAATATTTCTACAGAGGCAATCTGATCACCCCAGGGCATTTGATATAAAAGATGCGACACTTTGGGGAAGATATCACTATGGACGGAAGGTATTGGCCAGATGTTGTATTCCAAATCTTTAATAACACTTTCCAGGAGTTTGTAATAATCATAATCAATGAAGATGCCAATAGTGTAAGTTAAGCAATGCTGTTGATATTGAACTTCCTGTATTAGTAAATTCTCAACCACCTGTTCATTATCTAAATGTATGGCCCGTATACCTAGCACAAAAATGAAATTATTTCTTATAATTAATTGGGAAAGAGAGTTGGCGTTGCATTGTTTACCAATTTCAAAATCTGCCCCCAATAAATAGGCGACATTAATACGATTCACCACAAACATGGCGGAGATGGGATCAATGGTTAAAACACTTAATATAGCGTCACCCTCAATTATTTTCACGATTTCTTGTTGATTTTTAATAATGGGCCGTTCATTTTCTGAATCCATTAATATCGATTTTATACCATGAACACATATATCATTTGTTTTATTGCCATTAATATTACTGTCCTCACTAAGCGTACCGTCTGGGTTATTGGTGGTGGATGATATTAAGGCAGAGTTTGATAGTTCTGACGTGCTTGCCAAAGAGGAAGATATAGTTGATACTGTAGCGAAGTTTGTTTTCGATTTTGTGGCATTATTATGAATTTTCAGAGCTATTTGGGCCATTATTGGTGGCTCGGTGTTAGAAATTGTGGACGGTGTTTCATCGGCTCGTAAAAGTGTACTCATTGAAAAAAGTACTAGCATAAGATAAAAAGTTACTACAACAAGAATACAAGTTCAATATTGAGTACATATCTCGATTGTATTATTCAACTGTTTTATTATTTATTTAAGTCAGCACCATAATGTGCTAGGTTTAAAGAAAAACCTTATAAAGTATCTAGAGTTACATCAGATTAAATGTCCTACTTAGGAAAACTTGGAACATGCTTTACTCAGTTTCCCTTGATAAATTCTAAATTTATTATTTTTAGCTCATACAGCAAAGCATTTTCCATAAATTTATGTATAAATATTTGATTAGCGCTCTTGAATTTTTAAGGTTTCTTATTGCCTTCTATTGGCAAATTGACACTTACCCTTTGCCAGCCTTGGTGTCACATGTTTTTGATATTTCCAACTCATGTTAACAGCGTTTTCCGTTAATTTGCATCAAAAACAAATATTGATTTTACAGATGTATTTTTTAGTGTGATTGCATAACGTTCTAAATGTTTACAAATCAAGTAAAATAACTTGAATCAATTCTTTTGTATTCACCACCTTTTGCTGCTACCTGTGCTGTGGTCTTAATTCAATTCGTATTTGCCGCCAATCTTAAAAAGTTCAACGTTTAAAATTTTTTGTATTTTTATACTTTCTAACGAATTGGGAGAAGTTTAGAATTTCGTAATTTCGGTTCTTTCTTGATTAGAATAAACATCTGCGTTGTCTTAGGCATGTCCGACCTTGTGCCCTTCCGTTGTTGGTACGCTCACGCTTATAAAATTTGAGATAATTGTTTGAAGTTTGGTACACACATTTTTAGAATCTGTACACAGGTTGTTGCTTAGTCAAATTAAGTAAAAACGGTTCAGATTCGCGCCCACAATAAAAAAACAAAAATTGAGCTACAAAGTTTTTCAACTCCAGTACTCAAAAGAATATTTATGTTGCAAAAACGGGGTGAGTGATATAACAGACACGCCCACAATTTACAAAAACCTTTTTCTTAGTTTTTAATTCGATGTGAAAGTTGTATCAATTATATAAATAGCGTACAAGCATCTTAGCCTTCTAAGTTGCCTGCCACGCGTTCACTTTGTATGTGGAGGGTATTTAAGATTTGTTATAAGCCAAGTTTTGTTTTTAATTTTTTTTTCGCTATCTTTTGGTTTTTTTACCATTCAATACCGTTCAATACTACATAATTTTCTTGCAAAAATTTTATTTAGTTTTAAATGAATTATCCCAATTTTTTGCAACCGGGGTAATGTTTAACGCAGAGACCGCTTAATACGTAACTAAAAAATTGTTTTAAATCTTTTCATTAAGTGAGTAAACCGTCCCATTTAAAGTGTTGAATATAAATAGAAAGGAAAGGAAAAAGAAAAAGGATTAATGATCAAACGCGTAATGATCGTTGATGAAAATGTTGTTTTCAATTCACTTTCAATTATATGTTGTAGTGGAAAATTTTTTTAGGTACAAGGAAACTTTCTAACAATTCTAGAACTCGAGTCACACAATAAATACAGCCCAAACACCATCACTTGGTCACTTCCCTGTGCATTTGTCACAACACTAACTAAATTAACTATACTGCGTTTTCCTTTATGTTACAAGTTTTCCTCATTATTGTAGTTTATTTATTTGTTATAGCTTCGCAGACATTTTCTGAATTGTAGGTTGAATTGTTCCTTTTTTTGCATAAGTTCTTAACGTTATGTTTTTTTTTACATAACTGAAAATGGACAACATTTTGTTGAATAACAAAGCTTGAATGATACTTTTCTTCTTTTATTATTGCGGTTTAGTTGGGTGTTGTGGTATAATCTGCTTATAAACAATATAAGTTGATATATATATATTAACTGTAATAATACGCTTCACACATATTACGTTATTAGTTGAAGAATTTTAAGTTTTGTTTCTTCACTTGTACTATTTCTACCTTCGTAGGCAGATTGTATATGGATATGAAAGCGTCTTCTTCATTTACCTACACCGAGTTGTTGTGTTAGCTGTTTCTTTGGGATTATGTTTATTCACACAAATTATATACATACTCACATTTATAAGTAGGTATGTATTAAGGTAATTGAGGTTGTTGGATATTTATATAATTGTTTTTTTAATTTTATTTAAACGTATTGATTTTGTTGATAAATGGAAAAGAACCATTTTTTTTAATAACACGAAGGAGAAGGTACGCCATAAGGTCCAAATTGAGCAATCGTTAATAACTTCTCTAATATCAAGTGTAAAGTTAAAATTTAGCAAAATCTTGAATACCTTAAAAAATGTAATAATGCGTGCCTCTATATTATGTTATTTAAAAAATAAGATTAGCAGGCAAAGTTTAGTTCTGATCAGTGTAAAATATGGTACATGACTGAATCACAGACACGCCCCTAATTGTAAAATATATATAGAAATGGCAAAATGCACTGATTTACACAAGGGCATGGACAATTACTTGGAGAGCAGAGCATCGACTTAAACCAGAAATGCGCTGGGTCTTTAGAGATGGATATAAATTTAGATGTGATCGATAAATCAAAAGTGGGCGTGGTAGGATAACAGACACGCCTTAAACTTCTTAAAACTTTATTTAGTGCAGAATCCAACTTGTTATTTGCTACGTAACACAAAAACCATAAAAGGCGTAATTTTTGTTATAATTGTAAATTTTGGTTTCCCATTAAATTATTCGATAACACTGAAGATCCCGAAATAATTTATATACAATGAATAGAATTGCATACATCTGTATGCAAATAAAACAATTGAATTGTTTTTTAACAACTTTTTCAATTCATTTCATATGTATGTAGGTAATTAAGAGTACACAATAGTTAATTTTACTGTCAGACTGGTTAATTCTTTCTATATTTTAATTTCTAATTTTCTGCGACACAACTATATTCGACACTTTACTAGTAACGACTAACCGGTCAATTATGTCAAACAATCAATAAAAATTTTTGTTTGTGCAAAAAATGTTCGGTGCAGCTGAACAGAACACCTCAGTACATTATGGTAAAAGAAC
This sequence comes from Crataerina pallida, assembly GCA_949710015.1. Classification (NCBI taxonomy): domain Eukaryota; kingdom Metazoa; phylum Arthropoda; class Insecta; order Diptera; family Hippoboscidae; genus Crataerina; species Crataerina pallida. The sequence goes on along the minus strand of OX453290.1, from coordinate 30,377,928 downwards.
ACACACACCCACCCAAGTAATAGAAAAATAAACGGCTTAAATTGGTTGAATAACGAATGAACCAAAACCAAAACGAAAAAAAAAAAAATAGTTGACAACGTTCGTTTAAAACCTTTTAAATTTCCTGTTGCGTAGGCTACATAAATAATACACACACATACACATACATTAAAAACAAAATTATAATTTAGCATTTATAACGTCTAGCTATTCATGTTCTTTTCACTAAGCTTCATTTTCTTTATTTTTGAAATGTTTTTATGTTTAATTGCAGGTGAATTCTTTTTCGTTGTTCTTTGTGCTGTTGTCATAGCAACTAAAATATTGCTACTCAAACAATTAACTATAAAATATAAATTCACTCAGCCTAATCACTCACTCACTCACTAACTTGCATATACTTTATTTATTATATTTTTTATTTATTTTTATTCATTTAATTAATTAATTTAATTCGAATGTTTTCAATGTTGACAAATTTGGAAGGAGTTACGTTTAATTGTTGACCTTCAGCCTTGTTTTATTTCTATTTTTTGTTATTTCTCCTTTTTTATCATTTTGTCCTCACTTAACTTAACTTATACACATGAGTAAGTGTGTATGTAAGAATTCATATAAAGTTTCTTTATACTAATATGGGTCAATAACTGTCTTCTACTTGACTGCAGAATATTAATTTTTTGTAAAAATTTAACCCTTAAGCAAACAAACACATATAAAATTACACTTTGATGGATAAATATTCGTGTAGTGTTGCTAATTAGTTTTTATTGAGTTTTTTTTTTACTCTACACCAGAAAGTGGTGCAAGGGAACTTCTAAATATTTAATGCTTTTTGAAAATGTGCCCCTTTTATATTATTAAAAAAAAGTTTTCTTTGAAAAAATTTCATAAAGAGCATGTTCTCAAGTACAATTATTGGCCGTGCCAAATTTATACCAGATCCAACCCTTTTTAGGATCTCTTTCTTTACAAACCTTTTTCACTTTTGTTATATAACAATAACTCCCGTTTACTCATCTAACTTAACTTAAGCATAAATTGGGAATCTTCAAAAATATCATATTATCTCTCTGTTTTTCTTATTTCCGGCGGTTTTAAATTTCCTTCCAATAATATTTTTGTATTGGAATTGTCCCTCACTTTATATTTACACTTTCTAATGTTCATTTTCACTATTTTTTATGGCATACTATGACATAAAAGTGATTAGGTGTCTATGCAGGTGATCTCGAGAGAGATTCATTGTATTGTTTTCATTATTAAAACAAACTTCAATTCGGACGACGAAATAAGTTTATTTCATTATAATTTAGTTTTCAAAATACATAAAAATACATGCATATATGTAGTATATGCGAGTGCACGGCAATTGTATGATTGTGTGATTACAATCCTTAAATAGAATGGAATGGAAACAATTTTAATGAAATGAGAACCATGTAAATTATCCATATATACACTCACACATACATACACTGCCACATTAACTAATATATAGTAGTAAAAAATATAAAAATAGTACATAGTAGTTGATGAGAGTAAGGAAAGTTAGGCAGTAGATCCATATTTTGTTCGAGACTCTGACATTTAGTGATTAGAATTGGAATTTAGCTTAAAACAAATTTCTAAACACTCTCAATATTCTGCTACCCCACTTTTTTATGCATCTCCCCCTCCCGTGCCACCTCTAGTCGTTGGGCAACCGCGTATACCATTTGCTCCATAATTGTTTATTATTTGTGCATGTTCATCACTACGCGGTGTCATGCCATCCGAACTCATATCTAAATCATCATCATCATCAAAAATCTGTTTATTTACTTTCAGGCCATCGTCATGACGAAAACTGGAACGTTTATGCCTTTCGCTACCACAAGTTGTTGTATTCTGACCGTTGTGTAAATCACATTTTAGATCATTCAATTGCATTTGAGTGCAAAATCGTTGGATGTGCTCGAGTACTTCGCGCATACCCATTTCGGAAGACTTTTGCGAAAGACTTTGCTCTTCAGAGAGTGTCTTATGGGGTTCTTTTGATTCGGAAGGTGTTTTCGCAATAGCACCACGACATGAACAGGACTGCGGTATCGATGCCAGCTTATCTCCCTCCACCGTGGCTGCCGTTGAAGTGGTTGGTGGGAGAGAAGATGGAGCACTTTTACAAGTACTGGATCGTTTTTCTGGTGTTGCTGAGGCTGCTATCATAGATTGATGTTGGTAAAACATTTTATCGTATTCTGATTTCATGCAGAGATAACGGAAATGTCGCGAATTCTCTTCACCATAGTGAACCACCTCTAAAAAGGGGAATAAAAGGAAAACGAAAAAATTACGTGAATTTTTTTTTAAAGGAACTAATAATTATCACTTATATATTCAATTACTATTATTAAGATCGGTTTGCAGTTTATTTAGCAGAGCATTTGTATTCTTCAATTCCGCTGAAAATCTGTCAACTTTTGTAGACAACTCACGAAAATTGCGATTCAACAAATCGGATATTGATTTCTGAAAGTAAAGCACTCGTCACTTGTTTTTCATTGTATGATTATTTAGGTAATTTAGATATATTTACTCCTATGGCGCTTTCTACTGTGTGCCGTATTAGTTCGAAAAACTCTTCAGTATCATCATCTTTATCATCATCATGACTCCGGGCACTCCGATGATTGTGGTTATGATGATGATGCTGATGTTGATGTTGATGGGCGGACATACCCTCATTTGATGAATGCAAGTCTTTCGATCGTTCCGGATACATAGTGGCTCCATATGTTTTATTATCATACATGTTGGCGGCCGAATTGTACGGACATTTGTCACCACTACCCCGTGACGTTTTCAATTGTTTCGTATTATGTTGTTCCTTTTTAACATCATCCAACGTTTTCTCCTCTTTGCTATAGTATTTATCCGCTTTCGGGGTTGTGCTGGGTCGGGCACTCTTACGTCGTGCCGTAGCAGTTGCCGTTGATGCTGTGGTATTATTACTTGGACCTGTACTGTACGGGGTGTTGGCTGTGATTATATAACCGTAATCCCGTTCCACATTACGTGATGTTTTTAAAATATTATTACCGCCACTGTTCTGCCCTTGATTTGCTTTACTCGATTCAAATTTGCTGCTACCATAAAGTTCCTCAATAGATTTACGTGTTCGTTGTCTTACCATTTTCTGTCTTTAGAGCTTCTTGAAACACACTAATACAAATACAGTTGATTCCAGGGGTTTGCCCGATTTCGCAATTGACAAAGATCTAGTCCTTGATCCAATATATAATTGGTGGCTCTCTTGTACCAAAATGTTGTTTATATACAAAAAAAATATTTTTTAATTAAATAAAAAATACACACAGAAAACTATATGAAAAATAGTTTTCATAATTTTCAATAATTCGTAAATGTCATTTCTGACTTTATTTTCAAAGGCTGCGACAAATTCAAAAAGAAAATATTTTGGGAGTATAAGGTTTTCATTTATGGGTTAATAGTGTTATATGAAGATTGGTTTTAAAAATGGTTCGATGCTGTGCAATTTTGGCACAGTTAATTATTAATCATTAAGCTATTCTTTATTTTAAATAATGACCATGCTTGGTGGCTCTGTGGCGAATTTAATCAAAAATATATAAAGATTGTAATCTATGGGTTGATTGTGACAAGAAATACAAGACAAGAAATACATTTACGAACAGAGAGACACAATTAATTTGATTCAGATTTTGCTAATAATAATAATATTTTAAAAGTTGTTCCAACATGAAGGGTGTTCATTACGTATTTTAAGCTATTGTGCACGGGGGATGAACAAAATAATATAACCACCATGCAATATAGTACAATTTGTTGCGTGTTAGCAACACTTCCGTGTAAATAATGCATCGTGTATGCTTTGCACAGTTTACGGGCCAGGTGCATACGGTGTGCTTGGTTCGATCGGTGAAAGGTCTGAACTTTGAGACTTTGAAAAAGGGCAAATCGTTTTTGCTCAGTTAAATCACGAGTGGTAAAAGATGATCGGTGAAGAAGAATAGTGGGTGAAAATTCTACTTAATTGACAGATATCGACGAACATTAAAAAGAATTGTGACCGGACAACATAAAACTAACGCGACAAAAGTGATAATAAAATTTAACACTTATTTGAGTAATACTTTTTTGACAAAACCAGTATGACGGGAGCTCCACAAAGGCACCATTCATGGAAAAGCTCCAATTGGGTCAGGTGTTTATATTATTTCGTTCACCCTCTGTATTTATTTGTATAATTAAAAAGAAACTTTTTTTATTTATGTGTTTGTTTTCATTGAAATCTACAAATTTACGAGTTAATAATTATGAAATAAAATTTATTATCTGCCTTGACTATGATGATATCCTTTATTTGACTTTTCCCTCTATTCTCTGCTCTCGTTCATGCTCTTGAGCAAATAGACAAACAATGATTTTCATTTAACTTAAATGAAAAGAAGAAACTTTGAAAGTTGACTAAAGCTCTTAAAATTTTTGTCGTACGTATAATGTATAAAAGATGACTTTACTTAATATTTTTAATTATGTACGTCCATCCATCCTTGGAATGATGGCAAGAGGCTGTCGTTTACTAGAGATACACATTTGCTTAGTTTTAAGATAGTTTTAACTGAAGTATATTAGACGTTATATGTACTGAAGGTTTTATTAAAAAGTAAGATTTGCTATAATAGTAAACAAATATATAAAAATATTCAAACAGATTATTCTTTAATAAGTTTATCCTTTAATCTGTATAAGTACTTAAATATAATAAATAAACAAAGGCTCAGAGACTTATTTGTTTTTTATATATTATGTATATAAATAATATAGCCATCTTTAATTTATGTGCGGTTACGAATGAAGGATATTGTAGGTGACGCCAAGTAGATGAGACAACATTTTAGGTCAAACTAATGTTTAACCACAATTGAATAAAGATGAGTTCTTCTCAATGACACAACGATGAGCTTTCTTTGAGGCTACAACAATGAGAAAGTCCATTTGTGTGTTTATAATTATAAGATGTAAGATTTTATAGGAGGACAATATATTGTGCTAAAGCAACCATAACTTAAGGGCATAAAATGAATTTCATTACATAATTTAATTATGTAGCATACTTGATTATATAACACATATGCATGTGCTTAACTTGAAATTTATTATAATTATATATACTCGTATAGATTTGTATACAAATATACATTTTGTGTTATGTCATGAATAAGTCATAAATGAAGAGTTGTTCATATCCTAAATGCCAACAGCAGGTATTAGTTAAGAGCTTGAGTGACGTGAGTAAAATGATTACTACGTGAGACATAGTGATGGCAAAAGTTGATGTCCAACTAAGCTAGAACAGTGTTTAGTAAGTATTGTAACTAAAAATTTTAAGTTATATTAAATTTAACACTCAAGACCACTATAGACCATAATTTGTTTAAATGTATAATCTATATTAAGAATTGTTTTGTTGTGTAAAGATGCAAAACAACGTCTGGTTCAAAAAGATCATGCTTGTAGTCCTGCTAATTGTTTTTGTATTTGACTACATTGTGCTTTTCTTGTTACAATTCTCATATGAATTGTATTAGGATAAGCATAAATGTGGTCGGGTACTTAAGTTTTAGCATGCACTGGTTGCTGACGATGATGGGGTAGCGCTCATTGAAATGCTAGCATCCAACCTTCAATTGATCAATATTGGTTTTATGCTCATTTTCAATAGTAAAATTAAATTAAGAATTGTTCAAGTTTTTTTGTTAAACGTATTCACTTATTTTTTGTTAGGAAACTGTGTGTGTGTATGTAAAAATGCTTTGTCAAAACTTTAAACACTTAGTACGAATATTGCCAAAATGACAAAGTACTTCGTCAATTAATTTGTATATCTGTGTGTATCTGTCTGTAAAATATAGAAATGTCATACCTTTATGCTTGACTTTATGACTTTTTGTATACAGCCCGTGGGCGAGGCAAAGTCTTGTCCTTTAATAGTGTAGGTAGTACTTATCAAACTTAGATTATATGCCAAAGAAAGGCTTTTTTGAAAACTGTGGTTGGATCTGTTGCCAGACCCTTTCCATTTTTGATTAATTTGTGAAACCATGTGTAAAAAATTTCATTTTCGTAGGTAAGTTTTTGTGACAAATTTAGATTTTTGTTTTCAGTGGAAGTGTCCATCGAACAATTTCACCTATATTACATAAAAATATTTATGCAGAAAAGAAAAAGGTCTAAAGATATTTAGGCTTTGTGTGCTTGAGCAGGAATAAAGTCTCCAAAAATACTACATATAAAAAATAGAAAGGCCACGGTGAGACGGAACAGAAACAATACTAAAAATATTATAATAAATTTCAGCTGAATATATCAAAATAGACGACGGGAGAGCTGCCAACAATAGACAGACGTACGGTCGGATATGTCTTTATATACTCAATGTTTGATGCTGATGAAGAATATTATATACTTATGGATGTTGTAAAAGGAATTAAAAACTTAGTATACTCCTCTTCTTATACAAAGAGCCAAAGAGTTACCGCGAAAAGAGGTTAATATTATGCGTTTTTAAGCTTTACATTTTCCGGAAAGAGAAAAGTTGTATGATGCGTACAGAAATTAAACATATTATTACTTATTATTAATATGACGGAGGCTTATATGAAACGAAATTAACTACTGCAGATACTGATGCTACTATGACAACTCTTTCAGCACCATATCGCTTGAATAATAATCCAAACGACGCGCATTTTATTTTTCTGTTATTATTGCTGTGTTCTGTACGAGTGTTCAGTCGCATTAAATGATGAATTTACATAAAATGAATTAAATTCCGCCCAAAAATTAATATCCTATATGTACAGTGTCATTTTATAAAGAATACGTAATTGTATGATTGCTTCGCAAAATACCACACAATAAGTCGTTAAATTACAGCAAAAGCAAATATAAATAAAAATTTAACTGGATGCATTTATGAGCTTATAAGACATCAAAAAAATTTAATTTAAAAAAAAATACATTAACTAAAGACACATTTTCTTAATCAATCGAAATTATAAATTTTATATACGTACATAAATATCTTAATCGAAAAGTGAAAATATACAATACATGCTAGACATACCTTTTAAATTTACAAAGATATGTGAAAAAATTAAAAAAATTTACAAGATTATGCATAAATGTGCCTTTCACAACTAAGGGTACGGTAGCGTGGAATAAAGTTTCTCATAATTTATTATGACAGCGGTCAGATTAGTGTTTTGGCACTATTTTCTATTATAATATCATGCAAATATAAGGATATTTATTATACCGGCCGGTTCGTGTATTTATCTTTGATTTTTTTGGCTATTTTTCTTTCCATTTTCCTCTTCTTTGATATGTTTATAAACATGAATTTATTTAGGTACATGAAAATATCGCATGAAATATATTCAAGGGGTGAACAAAATTATATGAACACCTGACCTTAGAGTGCGTTTATATCAATTTTATGTATTCAGATTTCACCTTCTAAAGAACCTAATGTTTTGAAATAGTTACAAAATTAAAAGTGAATATTCAAAATTAATTTTCTAAATCGTAGAATATAACGTAATAGATAATATATAAGTACAATGTACAAAAATAATATTTGTTTTATTGCAAATAACTATTCCCATTTTTGTCCTTCAGTCCATTCCAACCAAGAACCTAAATAAGGTTTAGATCTAACCAGAAAACAAAAATAATATTATGCATAAAATAAGGATGAAAAAGACAAACAAAACAAACCTCTTCCATCCTTTATCTCTAGCTAAATCAGAAGCTATTTGAGCCCATTGACGGTTACCCAAACAAATGAAAATAATTAAAGCGTCTTTGGGTGGCATCTCACGACCATATTTACTTTGAAATTCTTCATTATCCATTTCTAAAGCATTTTCCAATTCTGCAACTTTAATTTTAATAAAATTAAATTAAATAATTATTATATTTAGAAAAAAAATTTACATACATGGTATAATTAAACTGCTGGGTATAGATCCATCTACTTCTATACGATCTGTAGTTCTCAAATCAATCAAATATTGCTCTGGATGATTAGGTACATCGTAAACATCTTTATAAGTGGCCACATCTATATTCTCTTCACTTTGAATTTTACAAATGTAAAATATGAAAAATACGAAAAACCAGCCAAGAAACCAACAATTATTTGATATATTAAACATTTTGGGGAAAAATACTAGTAACCTCCTATAAAATGCGCTTCAATTTATATGAACTTGTTTTACTTGTATATAAAATATATGAAATATAATTATAGAGTAAAACCACATGCAATCCTGGCAAAATTAATTATAATAATTATTGGAATTTATAAAAACAAAAGTGATAACAAACCTAGGATGTATTTTGCGGCACGTATAAGTGAAAGCTTTCGTTTTTTAGCTAACTATTAACAACACGTGAACAAACAAAGGGCCTCCACAATATATTTTTAAAATCATAGTATATGTTAAAAAAGTTATGCCCTAATGTGGAAATTTAAACGTATAAACTATATTTCAAGAACTTCTGAATTTTTCATTCAATCACTCAAGTTTGATTTGCAATTTAGGTAAAAGTTTATTTCTTTATATACATGCATAAAATAAGTACATAATGAATTTGATAAAAAGAACATTTAATTTAATCCTTCCTTCATGGACCATTCCTTCCAAGAACCCAAATATGGTTTAGCCCTATTATTTTGAAATGATATTTTGCATTAAAAGATTAATTTTGCATTAAAATAATAAAAACCTTTGCCATCCTTTTTCTCTGACTAAATCAGAAGCCATTTTTGCACCTTGACCATCGAGACAAGAAAAGATCAATATAGCATCTTGTGGTGGTTTTTCACGACCGTATTTTGCTTTAAATTCATGATCATTTAAATCCCAAGCACCTTCCAATTCCGTGACTTTCACCAGATGTAATGAAAATAAGCAAAAATATAAAAAAATAAAAAGGTAATAAATGAATTTTATGAACTTTTTTTTTAATTTTAACCAATTTTAAAAATCTTCATTTTTAAAAATTTTTCAGTTTTAGAACTCACATGGTATTATTATGCTGCCGGGTATAAAACCATCTCTTTCAACTAATTCCAAACTTCTAACGTCAATTAAATACTTTTCCGGATGATGGGGTATATCCTTAACTTCGTCATAGGTAGCTTCATCGGAGAGATCATCTCCTCGCATACTTCGATTAAGCAGTATAACAATAAGGGAACAACAGAACCACAATTTATTCATATTTGCAATATTTTATGGAACCCTAAGATACTTATCACTGCTTTATATACAAAAATTTCGATAAAACTAAAATTATATTGTAGTTCAAGTGTAATTATACTATAAACAACATGCGATCATCAAATAATACAAACAATAAAAAGTGAAATTTACAATAGCAAATTGATATGATTTGACAAACAATTGCATTTCACTACCTGTGCACGCATATTAGACATTAGACAGTTTCAAACTGTTTACAAATGTTGTGATTCCAATAATTGCTTATTAACTAAATCATATTAACGAAATTCTTTATCTTTTTCATCAAAGCGATACAAAAATGATTTGCAGAATTATTACATTGTTAAATAAAAACTTCAAAAACCTAACAAACTTAAACATAATCTTCTCCTAGCTTAAATAAAAAAGCCCCCATGCCGAATTTCATCTAGATTGGACCCATAGGTGGTAAAAGTTTCTTAAAATGAAGTTTTTTTTTACATATTTTTAGGTACTGTCGCACCCAATTGTCTAATATATTTCCTAATTATATCACAATATTATCTAAGGTACCTTTCTATAAAATTTCATTATGATTGACTAAGATCTACTACTCATTTTAATCACGATTACATATGTTGCTAAATAATGTTATAAATGATAAAATTTATAAACTTATAATATCAACATGTTGATAGGCATTTGGTATACAAATCGTCATGTTTATAAACATGAAACAGCTGATTTTCTAATTTATGAATGAATTTTATTGGATAGTTGTTGTCGTAGTAAATGATAAAATTGAACAACAACAACATCGTAAAGATATTGGAAACTACTGCATGCTGTTAGGTGGTGATTATACAGGCTCTTCTTTTTTATTTTGTAAGAAGTAGTGGTAGCAGCAACACAAAACACAAAAATCCGAAACAGCAGAAAATTAACGACAACTGTTTTGGTTTTTATTTTCGTTTTTATAAATGCTTCAGGAAAATCATCACAATACTAAAATCAGTTGTCTGCTTTACTGTTAACGAAATGCACGCATTTGCTAGCAAATAAGTATTAAAATAAAAGTGTACTCACAAAATTATATATAAAATGAACTTTAATAGCAATTAATGAAAGGAAGTTTTTAAAACATTTAATAGATTATTTAGTGGAAAATTGTTTTTTATAATTTACAAAAATCGTTTAATAAATACAACAAAAGAAGATAAGAAAAAATAAAGTATTTTTGAAAAATTTAAAAAGAAAATTTGAACAACTTGAAGTTATTAAAATGAAACTAAAATAAATATGTTTATTAATTTTAAACCAAAAGATAAGAATTTCAATTTAAAAAAAATATTAAAGAGCATTCCTATGAAATGGAAACAATGACTAATTGTTTAATGTAACATTCCGAAGTGATTCGTAAATAAAGATGGAATCTAAAGAAACTAATGGGTTATGCAAATAAATTGACTCATGCAAAAAATTAAAACATTACAATGGTGACCAAATTGATAGTTGGTATAAAAAGTAACTGCATAAAGAAATTCCAAGTTTTTCTGTATATATTTACCCTCCACCTTTATGATAAATTGCTCTTCCCGTTGTAATACCCAGAGGGAAGCATTGTATTTATATTCTTGATCAGCATCAAAAACTGGGTCGATCTAGTGAGTACGTCCGTCTGTCCTGCCTGAGGCTTTCAGCTGAAACGTGGTATTTACGGTGCACAGATTTATGTTTAAATAGAGCAAAAACGGTTTAGCAAAAAATTTTTATCTATCAGCTGCTGAAATTCGGTGGACATATTTATATGAAGAGCTTCCGTCATTGTGCCAAAAATGGATGGTGTCGGGTGACAAACACGCCCATATACTAAAAAAAAAAATTTAAGCAGAGTCTGATGTATAAGTTGATATGTAATAGATACATTGTTATACGGTATCTGTCATCTTCCGTTCAAATGTGGACAGCACTTAATATTTACCCCAAGTCAAGTTTATTTATTTTTTTACTTGTTTTTCCTTCAAACACTTACATACAATTTAAAGAAGCTACTGCAGGAAACATATTTTTTTATTTACTGGATGACATTGGATACTACAGATAACACAAGTGTTGATAATGTGTCACCTGTAATGGTCAATAATCAATTGGTTCTATTGTAATAATAACAGCGCCAAAAAGCTGTGCGTTTGAATTAAAATGTTTTATTATCCCTAGTTTTCCAATTATATATATAGCCTAGTACTGTGTAGATGCTTAAACAGACAATTGTATATATGCAAATCGAATTTTGATTTGATAGCTGAATTTTTGTGGCGGATAATTAGATTTTTGTCAATTGTGGGCGACCGATTTTGTCCATTTTAAATCGGCGTGCAAAAACCAATTTTTCAAAATTTACATTTGTTAGAATGCCACCAACAGGCGCACCTGTCTAGATAAAATTAGTTCTTGATGCTGATCAAGAATATATATAGTTTGTAGGACCCCTGACACCTCTTTGTGGTTGAAACAAATAGATGACAAACTTAGTATATCTCCCATCTTGAGTAGAGCGCATAAATTACAGAAATTTAAATAATTTGGTTTAAAACAATTTTTGAATTAATTATTGCATCTAAATAATAAATCATATCCGTATGTGTGTGAAATATTTCTTTTAACTTTTATATTATTGATGAGTTTAAACCAAAATTTTAATTCATGTTGTTGTTATGACATCCTCTGAATGCCATGGACTACTGATGCTAAAGATGAGATTGAGTAAACGCTTCATTGTTGTTGAACTTATGCAGAGGAGCATGTTTTTGAAATATTTTAATTAAGTGGAACTTTTACTTTTACCTTTTGTCCATAAATCTTGTTTTGGCAACAACATCCCATCCCGTACAGGTAATTAATGGTAAATGCAATGAAACATACAAGAAAAAAAAAAAAATAAAAGATAAAACAATAACCTATAGAGGGCACTGGTACTACTGATAGTTGTTGTTGTTTTCCACCCGTGTGAAAGGTGAAGTACAAAAATCACATTTAAAAGTCATCATCATCATCATAATAACAATGGGCGACGAGATCAGATATTGCTCTACAAACATTACAAGCATTTAATGAAATTTTCTCTCGATTGATTTTTAAGCACAACAACAAAACACATATATGTTAAATGCACATACATACGTATACGTATAGTACGACCTAAATATAGGTTATGTGTATAAAAGCTACAAATACTATTTCAAACATTTCAAGCGTATAATCGAAAAAAGTAATAAAACATTTATGTATGCATGCATGCGTATGTGTGGTTGTACATACAATCACAGAGAGGGAGAATACCATATGTAAAGTTTCAAGTATTAGTCGAAAAATATGTTTTATATGCAAAGCATACAATATAATTTATGCATATGTGTTCAAAGATCACTATAAATTGAGTTGTAGAGGAGGTTAAGTGCCTGTTACAAAGCAAAGGATATCAATATAACTGCTTATACGCATGGATAAATGCTTTCTAACTGCACTGAAGAGTGGTATAGTTATGTAAGCGTACAAGGTTTGCCGTAATGGTTAGGTTTTTACTCATTCTGAAGTGTTCTGAAATAGTACTCAAAACGCAATCGAATAGAATAATCTTCTTGTATGCTTTTGTTCGTGAGGTTTTCTGTTTTTCTATTTGCTTTGTAGTTTGGCATGTAGTTAGCCATGCTGGTGCTTCAAAAAGGACAACAACTTCTTATACGTTGATTAGAGACGCTACTGTCTGTCAATATTATATTAGAAGTATTAAATAAACATGTGTTTAATCTTGTATTGCATTATTGTAGAGAGTGTCGAATATTTGATTCTAGTCAATTATGTCATTCTTTTATTTTTCTACATTCACATAATAATATATAATGCCACTTATTCATACATTTGAAAACCATAATTTTCTCTCTTTTTTACTCTCTAAATAAGTGGGAGCGCTTACTAAGTTTGTTATTCCGTTTGCAACATCCAGAAGTAGGAGTCAGAGACAAATTGTTGAACAGCATTTAAAACCGAGTCAGTGTAGACGTGTCCGTATGTACGTCCGTGTTTTAGATATTTAACTGAAATTTTCTGTATCTATTATGTAGATATGTTCAAAGGTATTAGGAGTTGGAGAGCAGGCACTCCCACCATCTGCAAGAACACATTATTTGTTGCAGAATTTGAATTGTTAGTTGATACGTAAAGAATAAACTATAGAATGAGTATTGAGATAAACCGGATGTGAATGGTACTTAAGACATGGCCTAAGCTGAATTTAGTTTTTTTTTATTTATTGTTAAATTGCATTTGTTTGTAAATATAAGTAGTAACAGGGACAGCATCAACGTTTGTGCATTTCAGACACGTAGATGCGTTATAAATTCATATAAATTGACTTAACTGGAAAGTTGTTTTATGAATGTTTACCGTAATTTTTCTTCATTTCTCTTTTTGTACATATTTTTCAGTTTTTTTTTTCTTTTCATATGTCAAGCACACACACGCATACACACACACAGTAAACATTGGCCCTTGCTGCCTTTATTATCTAACTAACTTTGGAGAGGAATGTTTGGTTTTTCTCGTCACCACATCCTCTACAAACGTGAATTTTATATTAATTTGGAAAAGACGGCAAAAGAAAAAACTATTTCTCTTTCACCCTCCTTCGGGTGTATTAAATTGTATACAAACTATTTTATATTTCGGATCGCATATCACCTATAAAAAAACTATTAAATAAGAATAAAGCAAAATTTATATATATGTGTGTACGTGTGGATGAACATACATTAAAAAGTCATAAAATTTTCTGTTTTCATTTGTCTCTTGTAAGTGAAAATCGTTTTTTTGTGTTTTTACTTTCAGTTGTATGAAAAAGATCAAAGAGTTCATAAATCTTAAGAAAATTACAAATTTATTTGGACAGTTCGGAATTGGGTGAAATGTTTACAAAAATATATTGCATGTAAAACCACTAATAATACCATTTGCTATTATCGTTATAGCATTTTAACGAGGGGGTATTATTCTGCTTGTTATAGTTATTTTATAACAACAACAAGTTGTAAAAGTAGTCTTAAAAAAAAAAAAAAATATAAATTATTGTACAGTGATCATTTAATACTTTAAAATATGTTATTGTAATAATATGATATTATACGAAGCAAAAGTCCTTACTTACCTATACTGATTTAATCCAGCAATGGTTATCTGTACATCTATATGTGGAAATCATATTTGTAATCAGACAATATTTTGAATTTTGAAAAAGTGTACTTAGTCTCTGTTGTTGTAGTATTAAAGTTGACCCAAAAGTCAAGAAAATGAAAAAGCATCACCTATCAACACTGCTTAAACGATTTTTAAAACAAAAACTTCATCAAGGCACCATATACCAATATATTTCTATTTCAAGTGAGAAAGAAAATGGCAAAAATGAATCAATTTGTCATCTCTAGCATTTCATTTTTATAGCACTTTTGTACAAATCGTAGTTAAAAAATTTGGCTTAAGCTAAATCCATATATAAAGAGTAAGCGTGGCAGATGTTCGATTAAGCTCCGTTTATCTTATACATTAGGAAGTGGGATTCTATGCCAAGGACATTGATAGATGTACTGGTTATAAATTGTAATAAATTTCAACGAAATTTTTGCGGCTAATACACAAATTTTCATTTGCAGTGGGTGTGGCTGTTGATAATAGAACCCTACAAACAAAAAGTAGTACATTAGGGCAATATCTAAGCGTTCCAACATTACCTATAGGCGGACAGACGCTTATATCATTAAATTGATTAATTTTTTGATTCTGAATCGATCGGATGCGGAATTTGCCTTTTAAGAGTTACAAACTTAATTTACCGTTTGCCACGAGTAGTGCAACATTAAGTGAACTTTCCTATGAAAAGCTTGAAATATCGTAAAACTTTTATTCTTGTTACAATAAATGATTACGCGTAAAATATTTACTATTACAATATCAAGTATTCTGTCTAGCTGGCAATCATTCCATTAATATGCGATATATTTGACATAATATAATACTTGTGTGATAGATAAATGAAATCAAGCCGTGCATAATGCTAATATAATGATATTCACTCATAGAAAATATTTATGTGTTTTTAGGTGTGTGGGTATGAGTGTAATCAATGTGAAAATAAAAAGCAGAAAAATGTAATTTTAGTTGTCACAATCAACTAAATAAGAAAGCAACAGCAGCTACACACGTATGCAATACTATAAAGTTGTATACGTTCCGTTTTTCTATCTGGCATTTTTATAGCTTTGGAGAAGAAAAATTGAACATTTAATATATTGTGTGTATGGGTGTGTGAGTGTGTGTGTGTATGGGAATGTCAATAATAATACACCATAATATGGTATTATGAAGTAAATTTACCTCCATTGCACGTACATGCATGTAAACGCGTGTCCTATTATTAACATACATATGTATGTGTATGCATAAACGTGCATGTGTTGAGTATGTATTGTTGCATTCATGTTAAATTTATTGCTTGTGTTCCCCCATAGACACTTATGCTATAAAAGCACTACAAGCACAGCACATAACGCAAAAGATGGATGTATTGGAGATATTCTGTGGAGAGTAAGCAGTACGTATATTGCATATGTCATTAAATCAAAGTGATGCTTTCACAAGTATTTATACTTGATCTTCTTCTTCTTTGTGCTTTTACTGACTTTTTCCTTTCATTCCTTTCACCAGTGAATACAGTTACTTAACATTCAAAGTGATGTTTGTTTTATTTAATGCTACACAGAGAATATGCTTATTTGTATATGTGTGTGTGTATGTTTACCATATCAATATATACTGTAAGTATTTGTGTACATGAATATGGTAAATTAAGTTAAAGTAAGTTCTCTTATATAAATTCCCTCTCTTAAAGTCAGAGTTTCCCAAACTAGAAAATATTTGAAATTATCAAGCATATTGTTTCTACACGGTTCATTACTAAATTATTACAAAAACAAGTAAGAAAATTAAATTTAATTGGGCCAAATTTTAAATACCCTCCACATCCACCCACAGACGTACATGTTTTTCAGTTTTTCACTTATACTTTGTAGGGTTTTGGATACCTCCTTCTGGGTATTGCAAAGGGAAGAACAAATTTAGTATACCCTCTAAAAGTTTATTATTTGGTGTAGAACCCAACTTCTTAGTTTATATGTGACATATAAACGATAGAAGGCTTAATCAGTTTTTAGTATTTAATATAGTGGAGAAGAATATATACGTCTAGTGAAACATGAAGATTAGAAAGCACTGATGCAAATAATTTTTCATTTTCATTATGTGAACACTTGTGATGGCTCTTTTGTAGGTATCACGATATGTAGTTGTTTTCGTTCCTTGTTCTTGTTACAATTTTTCCCCATTTGTCTGCCTTTTGTTAGAATTTTTGCAATTTTCGTTTCTATTGTTGTTGTTGTTATTGTAAATCCCTTACACATATTCTTCCATATGCGGTGTATATGCTATGTATGCGTAACATAAAAACGGATTTCTTGTTCTAACTTTTAATCTTGCATGTGCTTGCACTTCAACCAAACAAACCATTGCCAAAGTGATAAATGTACGGATGTATGTACTTATATGTGTGTGTGTACCAAGTGTACGGTACATGCTAGGAAACGTAACTTTACTTATGGTGGAGAGTAATCGATAGGTTTTATTGTCTGATCTTTTGAAATTTGTCATTTTGTGCATTTTTCCCTATCTTTGCTCTTCTCGCTTTTTCTCCATCAAGGCTTTCTTGCAAAAGAAGAAAAGTTATTGACTTTTGTAGTAATAGACTCTAAAATGTATAGACATACTCTCTGGCAAGATATATAGAGCTATGCAGATGTTACTGGTGGCATGAGGGAGTGACGGCTTGATAGACAATTCGTTAAAACGTATAAATGTATTTAATTTCGCATTAAGTAGAATGATTGCAAATACGCCTAAAATAACATTGTTTAGAGGTACAATGCAAACCTTTTTATAATCGAAAAAATCTGCAATTCATACACTTTTTAAATGGATGATAATTAGCTTTGCTGTGTGGGGCAAGCAACATAAAGCATTTGCCATTTGGATTTGTACAACTAACAAGCTGCAATGAACACATTGAACGCACACATCAGCAAAATAATATTTCAATAAAACAAGTATGTGTCCATTCCATTTAATCGTTAAATCGTGTACAATTTGTACACACACAGACACACACTTGTTGCATTAAATGATTTTGAAACACACGAACACGTATGTATGTATACTATGCGCATACACACTCATATACAATTACATAAATAATTTGTATTGTAAACACGTTTTTCCATTTATTAACCCATTCAAGTATAGAGCGTTGGGTATGCGTTTGATTTGATGGGTGCAAGGAGTTGAAGAGATCAAAACGAATTTACCACTTGATACAAGATTAAACTTAATTTTTATTCATATATGATATATATGAAATGCTATTATCTGCTGACGCATTAAAACAATAACAACAATCATTTGTGGTTAATTTCCAAGTTTGTTTGGTACAAATTCCTGTCAAATACTTATTATTGATGATTAAGCATTTATAACGCACACATAAAGTAAATGGAATTTTCGGTACATGTTCTTACACATAATTTGAATCATTCAATATGAGTTGTGAGTAAAGGCATAAAGGTGTAAACATCGTTTAACAGTTTGAAAGCTGTTACTGTTGGGCCCACTTAATGGCCAATCACTCAGGCAGTAAATATCAAACAAATTTATATTATAATCACAAATACAACTAATCAACTGCAATTCCAGGGTTGACCTCTTTGATGTTGTATTTTCAGTATTTTTCCTGCACGCAATTCATTGTATATGAATTGTAGGGTAAAGGAGCATTTCATTCTGACATTTTAATTTTAGATATTAAATCTGTACATCCTACACCACAAAGTGGTGTCTTGTTTTTATGCGGATGTTTGTAACCCTGTTAGATATACCTTTATACCTACTATCATTCTAAATTACTTTAATCACATCGCTCTGTCCGTAATTTAACAATAAAGTTTGACACAAAGATGTCTTTTAAGCTAAACATGGTCACATGTTTGTACTGTGCCAAAATTTTGGCTCTAATCGGTGAATTTTTTGAAATCGCTTCCGTTATATAGAAAAGTCATATAAAAGTCACTTCGTCAAAAAGTGCGTCTGTCTGTTCATGTGTTATATACAATATAATTTTAAGAATCACAAAGGTTTGCTACTTACAAGTACTTTGGTTTTGGGCAAATCTTGAAGACCCCCACTTTTTCTTCATCTTTCAAAGGTTCATAGTAGCAGTATTATTATTGATTATAATATACCTGGCAAAAGTTCAAGATACTGAAACTCTCCGCATAAGCAGCTGCAGTGAATGGAAAACCATTCCAGAAGAAAATAAATAAATCATTATTCCAAGCTGAATATAGATTTTTCAACATTTGCAATATGAAGCGTGATTCTCAGTTGTTTAAATTCACTCAACTATGATAATTGGCTTAGTAGCAGTGCCATTACTTACAGCACCAGTATATAGTGTATAATGTTTAGTATATAATAACCTATACATTTATTCATTGCTTGATTTGATTGTTGACAAGTTTTCATGGTTTGTTAAAATTGATGTCATCTGCAGTTAAACGGTTGAGTGATTATAGTATAAGAATAAATGTTTCTGGTTTAAGGGAAGAATTTAATAGAAAGCATAAAACATTTTACTCTCACGTATCCTGTCATTCTCTTCTAATTTTATTACCCTATAACATAACTTTTTTATTAAAGCACTTGCACAAATATATATAAATTTCTTTTAATATATTGCCTGATTTATTATAATTGTATTTATAAATTACATTTTTTTTAACCTTCCTCTACCATGTTCTCTTTTGTAAATATTGTATATATTACGGTAAATTATTAGGTACAAATTGTCATTTACACTATCGCTTAAATGACAGCAATTATTAACAGTAATATGGCAACAGATAAATAAGTAGGAGAACGACAATAACAACAACAACAATAACAGCAACGAAGCAATTAATATTTCAACAAGTTGCCTGTCTTGTAAGTGCCAACTAAATCTTTTTCTCTTTCAAAATTTATGACATTTTAAATTGAATATAAAAAGATTCTCTTGCATATGTATTTACATATATATTTATTGTGGCTGGGTTATGTGAATTTTGTAATAAAAAATTTAAGCGAATTAATAAAATCAGAAGGCACACACAAGGTGAAAGCTTACAACAATGTAAATACGAATATTATATAATTAAATTATTATGTATGTGTCTATACTTTTACACATTTATTATACCCTCCACATAAGATATTAAGTTGGTCATTCCATTTGCTACTATCAGAGATTCCATAAAGTATATTATATTCATGATCAGCATCAAAATTTGAATTTTTCCATCTATAACGCACATTCGCGTGTGCGTATGTCTGTCTTTTATTGACATTTTTATGGTTGCAAAATGAGTTGAAATTTTTAATTTGACACTTTTAGTTTTTTAACGCAATTTCCGACATAAATTGGGTTAAATTGGTCAAGTGCCACACCCACAATCAAAGATGACTTATGAAAATGACTCAGGACGCACATATCTACAATAAAGCAAAAATAATTAATAATTAAATCCAAAATGGATTTACGATACGCTCCCACTATTTACAAAAATTTTATATAGCGTTAAATTTGACCTGTAAGTTGATAAATATTAGGGGCGTAATCAGGTATTTGTTAGGCTCCTGAGTTTGTGTATAGATGTGGAGGGTATTTTTATATTTAGCCTAAGCCTTGTTTTGGTGTAAAATATGTAATAACCATAGATTATATCATACTTAAGAAGCATCTCTTCTCATGGAGGGATATTAAAATGTACGTAAGTGAATTTTAAATGATAGAGTCATGTATTATATGCTTTTATATGAATTATAAATTAGATTGTGCAACACAACTAAGGGCTAAAGAGTATTAAAGAGGAACATATACTCTTTTTATTTTTTTTTTTAAATTTTTATTTTATGATGTTAATAATAACAAGTTATAAAAGCTAAAATTTTAATAATTGTTTGCATTCATGTTTATACTATTTATTATACAATTACTTTTAAATCTAATAAAAACTAAATAAACGAATAAATAACAAGACATGTCATGTTTATATTGTTATATTGAACATGTTTAAAATAATTTTTTAGTCTTTTTTAGAATTTATATAAAAAATTTTAAACAGTTTTTTATGTTCAAAAAACAACAATAAAAACACAAGATGATAATGTATTGTCATCATGAAATTTGTGATATTGTTGATTTTATGTTCAAATAAATTTTATTCTAGTTATACCCCGCACTACAGGTGGCAAAGGGTTTATTAAATCTGTGCCAATGTTTGTAACTCCTAAACGGCACACCCTACAATTTCTCCATTTTCTAAAAACTATTTATAAATGTTTTAATAATTATGTTTATATGTTTACTAAGTGTCACTTATTTATAACTTAGAACACACATTTAAAACGAAAAGTATTTTATTTTATTTCATTTAATTTTTTTACGCTTCGTACATAAAATTGTGAACATATGTTTATATATATCATTGAATGTGTTTGTACCCCTAAAAATATCATGAAAGATAGTCGTTCTTTACCATACTATCGCATGTGTAAACGGAGCTAACCTGCACAATTTACAAACTATAAAAACCTCACATAAGTGTGTTTAGTTGTGCTCTGAGTTTTATGTGCTAAGTGTTTGTATCATATTTGCACGTGTGTGTATAAATGTATTTGATATGTTTCGGCGGATATGTCTGTTTAGATAAGTGTTTAACTGGCTTATTTTAATAGGCACCAAAACTGGCAGTTAATTATGTTCAACTTTAACGCACCCAATTATGATTATGAACGACCTTCAATTCAGTTAAATAAAAATTATAATATTATATACTATCTAGAAGCATGAAAGGTGAAGTTTTTAAAAAAGAAGCCATTGTTTGACACTATATTTATACTTTCAACATCTACAATCTTAAAGTATATGAGAATTTTTATTAGAAGTTGCGATAAATTGGGAAGAAGACTTTAAATGGGACTTCATTTTTGGTAACAAGCAGCATATTAACATACAAGAAACTTAATGTATCATCCATCACCAACGTCACCAACCAATTTAAACTTAAAACTCTTGTAGGCAGTGCCTCTGTAAAGGCTATTCAAGATGGAGCCCAAAGATTATGTACACACCCTTACTTAGTAATTTAAATATAGTCACCTTGTTATTTTTGAGACAACCAAACTTGGACAAAAAGAAAAAAGCACAAAGCCACTTAATAATTATAAAACAAAGTCATGTTAAGTAGAGAAAAATGTAAACTTTAGATGGCTGAAAATTGCTATTATTATACTATACATAGTAAAGATTATTCCCAGAGTATGAAGTTCATAGAAAACAGAACAGAAAACTTAACCCGTTGCTCATATGATAAAAATGGAAAATAAAGAAAATGTTATAGCAATTAAAGAAGTTAGAACTTCAGTTGACTTTTTAAGCCGTAAAGAAGACTAATTATGTTTTATTATTTAAGCAACTAAAAGTAGGCTTCCTGTGATTATTTGTTTTTTATAATTATGTTAAAGAACTTTCTTTCTTTTGAAATAATTATATATATGTATTCAGATTTAATATCAAGTATAATTAAGGACAAAAACGTGCACCAAATTACAAGTTATTCTTTTAATTATATGTGAAGTATAAACAGCTGTTCGATGAGGATGGGAAGGGTAACAGAATGTGTGCCCAATCGATATTAATAGTAGTAATAATTGCACAGTTAAGCATAATAAATTGAAAAATATTTTTAAGTAAAATGGACAAGAAATGGGAAAAGTATGGGCGCGGCATGCCATATGCAATTACGTCCTTTTTTACTGCGTTTTGGATATTTTGTTACTTTTTAAATGAATAATAATTCTATAAATTGTTTTATATGACCTCGCCCATTTATGAAAAGATTAATTTTAATATACACCACATTTTAACTTTACGATATTATTTCGGTGCTGGTTAAAGACTTATGTCAATTGTGGGCGTGACTAACAACCGATTAACTACAACACAAAATGGCACAAGAATATATTGTTTATATGGCGATAATTGTAACTCTTGAACGGATAGCTTAGAATCAAAATCTAAACGTATGTTCCTCAATCCATTCATAGTTTTGCTATAATTAACCTACAAATCGCAATTTTTGATATTATTTAATAAAATTTGGTTCAGGTCAAATTTAGGCCTGATCGAACCTTTTTTTGGTAATTCCTTGCATATAACCTTTTTTTTATTAAAGTAAAGTAGGGTATTAAATGGTAACCGACTATAATATTTTAACTTGCTTTAAATAGGAATGTATATACGTGGACTAAAAATGTCTGCAGTAAATTCCAAATCTTTACATACATGAAATATTGCTGCTTTGAGGGACCTAAGTTCTATCTAGATTCTCATGCAAGGTCCTTAATACCAATATCTGATAGGTGCAAATGAAACATCCAACTTATTATATTCCTTATTTTATGGAGATTATAAAAATAGTTTATTTTACTTAGTATATGTGTATTTTTTTAAATGCAAAATTAAAAGCAAGACTTTTTTTTATCAAAATGTTAATATTTATCTCAGATGAAAAAAAGGTTTTACAAATGTTTTTCGAATGCTACGCATATAAAAAAAAGGCTGCCTGCAACATCCGCTGGCAGTGACAAGTACTAGGAAGAAGATTTCATAACTTTTGTTAGCAATCTACAATGTCAGCAGCACCATCTCCCCTCACTTCTTTTCATTAAATGTAAGCGTGAAACTTTATACAGACGGATAACCAAATATTATTGTTACAATACATTACTAGCTTTAAATATTGTTTATGAGAATATTTATTACAAACAAAGTCAGAAAACTAAATTTAGTTTAGGCTCCTTCATATACTCCCAATTTGTATGGAGGGCATAAAAATATAAATATAAACATATGTTAATAAGGTTCATGACGTACTTCCTGTGAGACAACTGTTTATAGAATGAATACCCGACCTATGGGATGGGTAGTCGCGCTTAAAACCTATATGCTTTTATTAAACAACTCTTCGCTTAAATCATGTTTCTTTTATTAGTTAAATTTTTCGTTCCAACTCTATTTTATTTGCTCAGAGTTCTATCCGAAAAATATTACAAAACAAAGGCAGCAATAAAGTCACATTATGTGCTATATAGTTACACACATTAGTTCATGTTTAATGTTTAACGTTAACAACATATTAAGCTACTATTGTACTATTGTAATTGTACTTCTGGGAGATACGTAAATCTTTTATTGGTGCCAGGTTACGAGTACGAGTAGCAACTATTTAGTAGCACAATATTAAAGAAACAAATTAATTGTATTTATTATCCCATATACTAACGTAGTTATGCACAGTACAATATTGTAGTTGCCAGTAGGGGTTGTGCAGCCAAATCTACAACACAAGCATTTATTATTATATTAACTGCACCATAACAATTTGCACTCTGTGTTGTTCAAGTGTTTTAACTAGTGTTTCAATGGCGGCAGCCCCCTCTTTTATTCCTTCTATGCAGGATTCATTTGCTTAGGGTCATGGTAAATATGATAAAAAGAAAATTACATAAATTAACAGCTCTTGTACACCTGTTGCCCAGCACTCTTTAAACAAACAACACCCATTACGTTGTTTTAGAGCGCGATTCCACTAAGCAGGAGGAAAGTAAAGTAAAGTAAAATATACTTTCATTATATAATAAATCAAAGTTCGTGTAATTGAATTATTTGCAATAATTTAAGTAAAATATAATCTCTCCTTAAAGTATTTCATCCACTTTTATGTATTATAAATTTCGCAGTTCTCCAGCATATTGTTAAATTCCGATGAACAAACAAAGAAAAACTTATAACCGTTGATTGTATTCTCGCACATTTTCTTTACTATAAGTAAATAAATATTTTTTATTGATTATTTGAGTAAAAGAAAAAGAAATAAACAATATAAATTCAAGTATCCCTGAGAGGCGATTATTGTGGTAAATGTTGTATTAAAGTAAAAATCACATAATTTCAATCGAAACAAGCAAAAAAAAGTAAGAAACGAGAATATTTGACTTAGGCTTTGGCTTATATACCCTCCACATCTACAATAGTGGGCATGGCAGGTATATGATTACGCCCTCTAATAGTGTATGCATTGCTTATTGCTTTTGAATGAAAGTGGATCTAAATAAAGATATCAAAAATGTACAAAAGAAAAACTCCCTAAAAAGTACTCTATGTTGATTAAAAAAAAATTTTCTTTTGTACAGTTTTTATGGATATTATAACCACAACAATGAAATTAGTGCACCCAAGCCAACAAGATGAAGAATGATATTCTTAGTGATTATTTTTATTACTCTCAGATATTTTCACTTAATTTTTTTGTTGTTAAGTATAAAGCTGGGCATGAAGTTGTTTTTACACTGGGGTGTTTATTGTGATACAGTATCTACAAATGTATACAAAAAAAAAGTGCTTTTATCAGTGTTTTGGTTTTTTGGTTCTTTGGCGTTATATATTATGTACCTTTAGCATATTCTCCTTTTTGCTCTATTTTCCGCCTTTCTAATGTTATGTAGATCAATGCAGCGGCAGCAAACAAGACGCATAGAACGTGAAAAATTCAACCGTTATTTATACGGTCTATATTGAAATTTTCGGCGAAATGCCAAAATTGTCATCTTAGCAGAAGAAGTAGAAACATTTTGTTAAGGCGTACACTACTAAGGGCTTCTTGAAGTTATTCCTTTTTGCTTCAATGCAATCTCGAATTTATTCATGCACCGTTAGAAACAATCCTTTCAATTGTTGACCTGCATTAAATGTTCTTTCGTTTATCTTAACTAAAGAGATTTCCTTCTTGACTTCTTCTTGTTCTTGTTTGATATGGTGATATCCTTTGTTATTTATATCCCTGTTGCCATATCGTTTGCCAGAACTTAAAGCGGAATGAGAAAGAATTTTCCAAGCAGGTCATATGAAATTGAAATTTTAGTTGCCAAACATTAAATGTTATTCGTTTCTTTTCAAGGACAATTATTTAAAATAATTATTAATAATCAAATGAAATAATATAAGGTGATTGAATGGAGAATATTTTATCCTGGGCAACCAAAATATATTCTACATTTTTAAGAAGTTAAAAGCAGCCTTTGTAGGGATATTCCTTTGAAGGAATAATGAACGGTCATAGGTTAAAATAATTACATAGTAAAAGTGCCAAATCTTGCATATCTACCACTTTAGGGCATTAAAGTAAAAGTCATAACTGGCAAAGCTGCTTCTATATTGTAGTCGAGGGCTTAATCTAATTTTAAAGTTTGTTGTTTAAATGTGGGCGTGTTTTTCAACCGATTTATCAATATATGACTAGGTTGGCTTAGCTTGGGTGTACGCCAAAAGGCGATTCACCTAGGCCAATATTTAGGTTATTGGCTGTTACCATTGTTTTTACAAAATGGTGGATACAAAATTATGGGATATACCTTAAACTTGTTTAACCTTAGTCTATGTTAAATAGTAAGCTGCATTTCTAAAAATCACTGTCGGATCACATTTCAACTTCACCATTTAATAAAAGATGTTACTTTTCTCTTGCTAAAGACTTCGCAGACGAATAAAACGAGTCAGGAGTGAGAGTAATAAAGTGCACTCCTTACGTAATGTGTGCATAAATCTTTAGAGTATTCCAACACTCATTCATTTAACAAATTACTCTTAATGAGTGTATAATCTTTTAATTGACTTGAGGGTATTAAGTGTTTCTCATATTATCATAAATGTAAGAGCGGGTATGTGGAAGGAACATTTGTGCGTTATTAAATAGCATAAAGTCACATAGTAACAGTGAATTCTGAAGTCTTACATACTCGATTAAACAAAGAGATGGTATCTTGCTGAAGGTGTAACATTCAAATAAGTGAAAAAAACAATCGTTAAATTTTTTAGTAGCAATTTAAAATATTCTTTTATTGTTTAGATATTAATTAATGAATGAACTAACAAAAGCTGACAACATAGCAGCAGCAGCTGCATCACAATAACTTATCATGTAACTAAAAAAATTTACATTTAAGAAAGTTATCACTTGAAGCCAACACATGTAATAAATTAAATTTATTGCCACTATTAAGTACTGTTATTAATCATTGCATCAATAAAATCGCAGTAATAAAATTTATAGTCTTAAGGACATTGTTGCTAAAACTAAAAACGATTAATATTATTAAACAGCTATGTACACAAATAATATATTCACACTCTTTTGAAGTGCGTACATTTTCTTAATTTATTGTTGCACTGATGCTTAAAATTTATTGCAATTGAATGTTTCATTAAAAGTTTTTCCTTCTAATGCTTTTCTCTCATTTATCAAATCATACAAATGATATAAATAAGAAAATATATTGAAAGTCTAAACTGAAATCGGCCACTATATGCATCAACCATGAAGATATAATGTGCATTCTGTCCTGCATTTTACTTTCCCTTCATACTTCAGGCCTTTGAAGAGTCTGTGCATCCAACACTTCTTGTGTACTATGTCCTTTGAAAGTATTGAAAAAGTAGTTATAGAATATACTAGCAACTGTGACATTTACAATATTTAGTAAAGTTTCCTGTTTTGTACAGACTATGGGTAACTGTAGGTATGGGAAAAAAGCAATTTTTCCAATAATCAAACAATACTAACAGTGCATTCTATTTCTAAACTAATGAATTTTTATATACTCCACATTTTAGTGAGGATATACTCAATTTGCCATTTCAAGTACCTGGAAAAGAAGTCATCTATTAAATGAAATATATGTATTTAAGCTCTGAAATTAGGACCATTTGAGATGAAATCATTAAAATTGATATGAAAATTATATGAAAGAAATTTGTAACCAACTGCACCCACAATGAATTGTTATTATTATTAATAGAGAGAGAGAGAGAGAGAGAGAGAGAGAGAGAGAGAACAGTTGCATTTTAAAACAAATATTTTTTTTAAGTTGGAACCTATTTAAGGAATTTTTAACTGTTATTGCTTATTTTTAGACAACTTTGTAGACTAAAATAAATATTTTAAAGTAAACAATATAGCAAACTTTAGCGATAATATTGTATATTGATAAAAATTTTCAACCGTTTTCCCACAGACAACAACTTTATGCAACAAAATATAAAGAAATAATATTATGGCATTTTTTATTTCAGTGTTTAAACATTTCCAATTGGCTTTAAGCCAAAAAGAATATTTAAACCGCAGCCGCAGTCTTAACCACAACCGCATCTTTAAAACAAGAAAAATAAATAGGTAGTCTTATGAGTAATTTGGAGCGAAATAAATCTTTGGAGAAAATCATAAACTGTGGAAAAGACGCAGAGCAAAGAAAGTTAAGCAATAGAAGAAAGCGTGGCAATAGCATACGAAAACAAGTGAATTGAACAAAGAGCAATTTATGTTCATATTTTTCTGCAGTGAGAAGAATTAATGCAGTAATAAATTTTAAATGCATTAATTAAAAACACATTCAAGAAACTTATAAAATTTCCAATTATACGCATACACTCAGACAACTACACCCTTACACTTACAATCCCAATCCTTAAAATTATAACAAGAAGCAACCGCTCTTTCTTCTTATTTCAGTGCTGCTGAAACAGCTATAAATTATTTCATTTTGCATTCTTGAAATACTTGCACATATCCGTACAAGAGCACATAATTAGGATTGTAAACCCCATTAGGAAATAAAACTTAAGGTACAACAAAAAAAAACAACTTTCGATTCGATAAATGTTTTTCTTTTCCTTTTTTGCTATAATCTTTTTTAGTTTGGGAGAATACCCATTTACTCTAATGATCTGTTATTAAACTATTAAAACATATTTGTATAAACTTCACATAAAATATATTTAGTATGTTGAGTTTGTCATTCCGTTTACATCATCTAGAAAGAGGCGTCAGAGATCCTACAAAGTATATGTATTCTTGACCAGAGTCAAAAACTGAATCGACTTCGACCGTCTTCTGTTGGCAATGTTACGGTCGTAAATTTTGAATCATTGAACTGAAATTTTGTACCGACACTTTAAGTTTCTACAAGAATTTTGCCCAAATCGGTCAAGGGCCACGCCCATAATCGACGAAGTCTATTTAACTACCACAAAAATATAACTATTAAGTTGAAATTTGGTACTTATATTCATCCATCAATGTGCCGAAAGTGGGAGTGTTGGGATAAAAGACACAACCACAATCTATATATCTATATATCTGCCACTAAAAATGACGTATCATCTTGAAACTTTGTATGCATATCTGTATTTATTCCATAAATCGATTAGCTAAAAATGGTTGTAGTCAGAGAACGAACATAATTTACAAAAAAACTTATTCAGCGTAAAACTAGACTTGCAAGCTGATACAGAATAGAAACACTCTGGCATAATCATAGAGGGTACTTCCCTTACTTGTTAAGTTTATTTTTATATTTTTTCTACATTATTCTATTCTATTCTACATGATATACCTTCAAATAACTATGTAAATACATAACATTTTTTATACTATTACACAGTTTTCTGATACTATTACACCGTGATGGCTTTAAAGGAAATAAGTAGATATGTACTCTAAAAAAGAACAAGGCTTAAACTAGTTAAAGATTATAACAGGAATCAAAAACCAGAAAAATCGAAAAGTGAAAAAGAATTAAATTCAAAACAAAAACCGAAAGAAAGTATGGAGAAAAATTTTAATAAACATGCTTTTCCTATTACAACATATCTTACATACGCGTGATATATGTTGCAGGTAATTGGAAGAGTAGTCTAACGGGTTTTAGGTGTTAAGTATTTAAAAAGAAAAAACCTTTGTACATGTTTGTGATAATAGACAGGACGTGTTATTAGTTGCCACAAATAACTCATTGCTGAAAAACAAAGAAAAATAATGGAGTACATGGAATAAATATTTTTTTTTAACAAACAATAGTGCAGATTAGAAATAGTTGACGAGATTCTCTAAGTGTAGTCAAAACTTACCATGATAAAAAAATCTTTAAAAAGCTGCTTTCGATTTAGAACTTTTCCTCTTTAAATCGGTTACAGTTTTACAGACTTTCTAAAAATATTTCATTTTAATAAAAAGTTTCTTAAAACTATTCTCTCATAGTACTCATCTACCGAAATATACAATCATACATTTATTAACAAATTGTAATTGAAATGAATGATTGTCCGTTGATGAGGTATAAATGTCAATTTGTGAAATTCAATTGGCTTTTATTTTCAGGATATACTACGCAAAGAATTGCAGCTGTTCTAAAAACAAAGGTGGACTTTATTAATAAATAAATATTGTGTATATGACAGATGTTCATATTATTTTGTCCATCCCATATATATAGCATAGTTATATAGTTTGTCTCCGTTTATAGAAAATTAACTGCATTTTATTCGTCCCATAAGCTTCATATGTGTTAATGCTAGCGACTTAAGGCTTCGATTCAATTTATTCTGAAAACCATTGGTCACGTTTTACTTGAGTGAGAAATTCAATTTAACTTTTATTAAAATAATTATTCCTCTATAAAAATTTGTTCAGTCATAATTGGGAATTTCGAAAAAATCTTTTTAATCTTTTTAGTCCATTTCAACAACCTCTGACACGAATTTAAACTATTTTCCCCTCTTCTAAATAATTGACAAAACAAAAACAAATATTTATTATTCATAACTTTTCATAGATTAAACTCTACTCAACAAAAAATAAAAAATAAAAATTAAACAAAAAAACAAATAACCTAACATGAAAGCTTACAAATAATTGCTACTGTAAATGTTATAAAAAACTAAGGAAAGTTTGTATAGTTCAGAACTTTGATAAAAAAAAAAATTTATGTAAATAATAAAATACACAACACATGTGATGAACATTTACACGCACTTAGAAAAAATAAAAAAAAACTTAATAAACGCAATAAAAACACGCTTGCATGTGAACAAAGTAAACACACACAAAGTTTGAATTGCGTTTAACGGAGGCCTCTGCTCAAACTCAAGCAGGAGTGCACACACTTCTCCTATAATTAAAATATGAAATTTTCCAATTTTGCAACTTATTATTATGTAACTAAAACTCAACGTTTTTCTACTTTTAGAGAGATTGTTTTGATAAAAATGTTGAGGGGTTCGCACGTACTGCCGCTAATGCATTATGCTTGTCTGAATAATAATAATAATCCAACATGAAGGAATTTTTAATCTAATTAAATAAACTGCCAGAACATATATTTTTCCTTTTTAATGAATTGAAAACAAAATTACTAGCAACTGAAGAATCATCATGACTCACGTATATTATATCATTTGTGGAAACTCTGTCAACAACTTGTTTGTTTGTTACTTTACTCCGTACATTCAAACCGCTGAGTAGAAGATATTAAATTGCAAACTGCAGCAGAAACTGTAAGTGGCGGCGTGTACACTTTATAATCAATTGTACTTTTGCTAAGTATATTATCGTGTTCAACACAACGGCACAAACAATAGGCGACACAAACATTTCTCAAAAGTGTTGCCTAACACTATTGATCTTGGACAATGATATCCAAGAATAACAATAACAATGAAATTACAGTCACTGCCCGCAGTCAGTACTGTATTGTTGATATTTGATAGAGTCAACGATGCCATTGCCATTACCATATACCCAGCTCTAAACTGTAAAATAAACAAACATGCGATCGGTGTCAGCGCAAAGGCAACCACTACAATGTCAACACATTTTCCAGCTAACGTGTCAAAACATATTTGGTTGAAGGCATCTCCTCCCCACACACCAACAACTGCACAATCAATTTTCTTGTATAAACAGGCCATAAGCACAGCAACATTGGCAACGATAGGAGCAACAGTAAGCACTCAACTAATATTAGCGGTAAACAACAATCATAACGTAACAACAATAACAATGCCATCGGTAGCATCTATATTTTTCGATGACAATTTACTGCCGGCGTTCTTTGTCAACAGCAACAACATCAACATTATCAACAACATTAACAGTAACACAAATATTGGCTATCAAACTCATATCAGCAATAATAGTGCCAGCAACAGTAGCAGCGATAATAATTATAATGGCGAACGCGTTGACCACGACAATACAACAACAATAACAACTACATATGGGAATGAATCCAATTTGAATTGGATTGTAAACACGACCAACAGCCACGATAACGACAATTTAAATTCATTTTATTTTTATGAGGTGAGTGAGTACAGGTGCATATGTGTCACTCTGCTTCTTACAATACAAACACATTGCATGCATTTTGCCATCACTAAAACAATGCTTCATATTAGAATTTAATTAATGTCATGTAAATACAAATTTGGTTATATACTGTGTGGACACATGTCGTACGTGCAACATATGACAGAAAGTTACATGGTCACTAAAAAATCATAAAAACAAAAAAAAAAAAAAAAAAAAAACTAACGATTGAAAAATCAATATTTTGTTATTGTTATTTTAAAGTTTAAAAATTAAGAAAGAAAACCAATTTATATAATAACGGTTAAAAAAGAGGGAAAATATTTTAAATATATTAAATTATATCGATCAAATCTAAATTTAACGGACATATCTAAGGCATGATACTAAATTTAGCAAGGGACCACGCCAATTTGTAAATGAGCGGAATCTATCTTTTTTTACTTATATTTTCTAATTATGGGCGTACCTTTGATAAAATGTATAAAAAAATACATTTTGTCCGTTAATTGGGCCAATTGAAAAATGAATTTTAATTTTGTACGTAAAGAAATTTTATTTTGATTCGATCAAAGGCACAAAGCATAGTTAAATAAATTCTGCTTAATTACAAATGTCGTAATCTATTACCTGGTCTATGTTGTAGATGTCCAAGATATCCAAGGAAAACCCTTTGAATTTATGTTTGATCGATATAAATATTATATACAAATATTTGTTCAACCTTTTCATCTCTATTCTTAATTTGTATACTTTTTTAAATCAAACAATATACGTTATTCCTGATTTATTAAAACATTAAAATTATTATCTAATTATTGCCCATCATTTAAAGTTTTAATCATTATTTATTTTCAGTTTCTGAAAAAAGTTTTTGTTAAAATTCAAAAATATATTAACATGCATTGCATGCATTAAACATGTGCGCATAATTAAGTTTATATGAGTGGAGCTTTGGGGAGGTTGGCTTAAGTAGCTTACAAGCGATATACCATAACTAATCGTAAAAAAGAAAAATGTTATAGCCGGTCAAGCCCGACCATTTAATACCCCATACCACTCTGCTCCTTTAATTATGCTACAATTAGTTTGACGGTATCTGTATACAATTCCCTTTAAGTTTCATTGTGAAAATTCATCAAATGGGAAGGAATTATAAAAATGATTTGATCGGGTCCAAATTTGGTGTAGTCAAATATTACACAAATTACAAATATTCGAACAATCTTAATATACCCTTTGGCACAAGTGATGCAGGGTATAAAGAGCAAAAATTTGTTACCCTTGTGACATTTTACATATGGCAAACATTTAGAATAACGTGCTCGGCACATTAATATATAGTATAGCAATGTCTAATAATAATTTGTAGTAACATCATTATATCCTTCACTTTAGTTGGTGGCATCATAGATATAAAAAGTTATAAAATGAAGGATTTGAGGAAAAATTTAAAATTCTTTAACGAATTTTTGATAACTCAAAATACAAAAGACGCACCCAAGCCGTATTAACTCGTTCACAATATTATCTTGGTAATGGAAGCGTTCTACTTTTAAGTCCTTAGAAAATAATCCTAATAGAATTATTCCAACACAATATAACACAACACATCAAGCAAATGTATCCATTTATTAAACAATTTGCACATGTATTGTATAAACAAGTATATATACTATACAATACAAAAAAAGTGGGAATCATTCTTCTATGACAAAAAAAAGAGAGAGAGTGGAGGATAAATTCAATAAAAATTGTACGTCACGGTACTCTACGTTGTACGAGTATACCCCATATACTATACCATACCACTCCACCCCATATATGTATATACTAAATGCATATATAAGAAATCGTTAAACATGTGGCTATGGTGGTTATCCCTTTAATGCCGATAACAAAACTTTTCTAGACAAATAGTTGTTTTATTTGGAATTCCTTTATCTGCGACAGTATCAGTATGCGGTTCATTCTTAGTAAAAGTTAGGAAAACATGTTGGGCTTTACATTAAAATCAAGTCAAGTTATGTTTAGAAATTCCTAAAAGTGCAAGTATGTACCATGTGTGGTTAAAGTTTTATGTTTATATAGAATCTTTGTTTTATTACAAGGGAGACCAATTTTTGATTGTTGTTGTTCAGTAATTTTGTTTAGTAATTTTACATTTATAAGAAAAATAAACTCTTATTATATTTTTTATACCACAATTTCTATGCATACATATTTTATCACTGCATTATGTACAAAAGAATACTTTTTGTCCGTATGTCCATGAATAATTGCCGCATGTTACGAGTATGTTGGGCTAAATATATATCATTATGCCGCATTATTTTTATGACCTTTATAATTTTGCGATACGCATTTTATTTTTTCAAATTTATACTTCGAAGGTATCAAATTTTACAATTTAAACTTATTAGAAGTTATACATCCACTAACAGTTCTTAAATAAATAATTTAATAATATTGTAGTTGTGGAAAGTTTTGTTTAATGTTATATGTAAGCAAAAAACTCGTAACTTGTAGGCACACTTGGGATATTTTGAATTTTATATCATAATCCTTATTACTAAATGATTACATTAGTTATGTAATAAAATTAGTTTGTATACAATATATAATAATTGCAACTATTGCTTTAATAAATTCATTTTAATGTTAACAAAGCAATTATTTCAAAGTTAGAAAGTTTTTAGTCCAAGAATTTGCACAACAATTGGGTAAAACTTATAATTAAATTACTAACATGTGATGAATCCTATAAATCAAAGAATAAAAGCATACATTTAGACATTTACAATAACACAATAGCATTGCCTACTTGACCGCATAACATGAAATATTATATTATTCCCGTCAGAAAATATTTAGAATGTCGGACAATTTTAAACAGTGTAGTGGAAGTGATAGCAAATTGAGTTTTTATTAAATCAAGTGAATATGTTATGGTCGGTCATTCTCAACAAATAATCCGATAATCCCTGCTTACATTAAAGTGAATATCATGAATGAATAGTTAAGTGTTTCTTGAGAGTTGTGCTATAAGCAGCTTCCAGCTGCTCTTTAATTTACTTAAAATGTATTTGCTCATATACATAAGGTAAAGTAGATACAATTGATATTGTTTGACGATACTAAATAATGAATATAAATGTTAAACTTAACTACCATTTACGCAGTTGTCTTGATAGATTTAGGGAATCCATATTTTTTGAACTTCAAACGAGGTGTGCAATATTTTAGAAAATAATATTGCACGTTTTTCTTATATTATCTTTTAATATCAATTTTTTTTTTGATACTATTTTTCACTCCCTTCTAGCGATTTAAAGAGTATGTAGAAACAATATTATGCAAATTTATTTTTAGCAATATCCCCAAATATTTGCCTTCAAGTGACCTCACACATGTGTGTATGTACTTGCATGCATACAATTTAATATGTCACCCTCTTCCCAACTAGAACACATCGACAAGGGTGAAAATGTTTCAAAATAAAGCATTTCTTTATAACGACGTTTATGACAATGATGATGACGATGTGCTTGTATGCACATGCTGTTCGTGCAAGTCTTAACTTCTTGTCAATCTTACTTTCCTTCCTTTTCACCCTAAACAAACGTTAATGTCAACTGCACATATGTTGAATTTCTATGAATATGCAAAATATACTTATGTTCAAAAGTATAGAATTTTGTTCAGTTTTAGGTTCCTGGGTGTGATATGTTCTGAAAATTTATCTTAGTAGCAATATTTTGGGTTGTGTCAAGATAGGCTTTTGATATTACTTCTTAAGAATAAAAGAGACTTTACCCAAGTAAGACTATTAAATACGCTCCCTATGTATTGATAATTATTGTAAGTTTTAGAACCACTTTAAACTATTGGGGCCATTAACAAATCTTTACATTAAACCATATATTATTCAGTGAAAACTTATTTAATTAAAAATCCATGAGAATGTTTACAAAAAGGTAAACATGATTAAAATTTTATGATTATCACTTTGTTAAGCCTTTGGGAGGTGTTTATCTGTTGTTTAAATATATTTTATAAGAAAATCAACAAAGTCAGCTAAATTGAGCGTGTGTTCGTGACATTTTATACTCTTACACTTTAATATTAGGGGCATATTTATTTCGTCAAAACGTTTGCAACACTTAGAAAGAAGCATCAAAGATTCTACAAAATTTTTGATCAGCACGAAATTCTAAAATCATTTAGGTTAGCCCGTCTGTCCGTCTTTGGTAAACATTCTCTCAGTTGCAAACATTGAGATATCAAATGCAAAAATATATTAGTTATTCTCGTATAAAGGCTGATAAAGAAATTGGACAAAATCGGTCAAAGTTAACGCCCACAATTAAATAAAAACTGAAAAATATCAACAAGTTGCTTTAAAAAATATCTCCTAGAATACAAAAGCATTATTATTATATTAATTTAAGTCAATTTAGTTATGTCCGTACATCCGTCTATGCTGCCTAAAGCCAAAATTAAGACATTTTACTGATATTTATAACGATATTTTTTTTAAGATACAAACAGATTCATTTTTCTATAATTATAAAAATCTACCTACAAAGTTATAATTTAGAAAAGAATCGTACATAAATGAAAACCATATCATTCACTAGTCAGGTCCACAATTAATAAAAGACAGTTTCAGAGAAAACTGATCGAAATAAAGCGAGTAGTATTCAAAATTCTCCCCACATACCAAAAAATATATAATAAGTCTTTTTTTTATCAAAAAAATAATAATAATGTAAAATTTTTAGTTTACTGCCGTTATCATTATCTCTCAAGTTGAATTATGTTAAATGTGTTGTTGTTGTTGTTATTATTATTATTATTATTATTAATATAATCTTGATCAATTTGAAATTGTTTTGTGAAGAGACATTAATTCGTTGGATTGTTCAATGACTCTTCTTAAGCTTATAAGAAGATTAACCTGAAAAATGCAGCAGAATGTTAATTTTTTTTATTTATGTGTTTTTCTTTTTCAATTTGCAGCTCGCACAGCTTAAATAGGAAAAACAATGATACAATGAAATACAACTTATTATATAAGATTCTTAATATTGAAATATTTCATTTTTCACTTAACACAATTTCGCCGCAATGGCGGTAAAGTGATTTTTGTAAATTTGTTTGTTATCTTTTAAAAAGTTGTATACAAAATGTTTCTGTTATACAACATAAATTATTTTACGGTTATTTTCCCTCATTTCCCGTTTATTTGTAAAACGCCACCATTCACAGATAAGGATGTGATGTCAGCGTTGTACAAGTGAAATTCTAACAGTGTTAACTCTTTTTTTATAGCTTTTCTTATAAGCAGACAATTGCGCACTGTTAGCTCTTATCGTGGATAGTTTTCACTTTATTAGAAAAAGAACATTCAGTTTCGTAGAACCGTTTGCAATTGTATGTTACAATATATACAAAACAATAATAAATCATAAACTTTGATGTAACTTTAGAATGGTTTTAAAAAGTTGTTATTGTTGTTATTGAACAATTGGAATTTTAACAACATTATTCTCTATGGAGTTAACAAATACAAGGTGCTCAACTATTTGTTCAATTCATTTATTCAACAAGTTAGAGACATGATTGTTTAAAATTGTGACAAATTGAGTTGATATCGTAAACGTTGTTTTACTGAACTTGAAAAACTTCAAGAGTGGTGATAAAAAATAATATTTCACACCAATGATTGATAAATTTTTATTTCAAATATAGTTCAATCAGCGTTGTCTGTTGATGTTTCCAACAAAAAAAGGCGGAATTCAAATACTTTGCTTGATTGTATTTCAATGTCTGAAGAAGCTCAATTGGTCTGATAAAGAGAAATACGGATAGTAAGTTGTCATGGATGGTTTTTGTATCACATACAATACCCTTACAGAAAAGTTATTTTGTTATTAAAGACTTTTACTGCAATATAATATAGATCAAATCTTAAATATCCTCCACATATAGGGGATGAACAAAATAATATGAACATTACACAATATAGTACATCTTGTGGAAATACTACAATTGTGAAACCCTTTGTGTCAGATGTTCGTATAATTTTGTCCATCCCCTGTATACAATGGTGGGTATCTAATTTAATTCGTATATTGTGTGCCTACTTAGGAGATGGACTTTAGGTAGCAACCTGTGTGTTGAAACTACGAATATAATTGTGAAAATAAAATTTCAATTTATTATATAAAAATATTCAACCGTTTTCCAACCACAAATATATGTACATGGTTAGATTAATTCATATTTTTATGTAAATCGAGAAACTGCATACTTTATAGGATCTCTGACCCCTCCTTCTGAATGTTGCAACATTTTATGTGAAGGGTATAATAAATAAATAATTAGTATACTCCTAAAAGGCTGTTGAACATCTTAACTTCGGACTTATCATTGCTGTCATTCTCCTTAAAACGTTGTGTTTTTCTATTCTTTTTTTTTTTTTTTGCTTTTCTTTTTATAAATAATCTTCTTTTTACAATAAAACCAATTTAGTTAGATGCTATGCTTGAATATTTGTTCAATTTATAGAATGTATCTGCTTTCTCTCTATTTCCATACTTTATCTCTCTCATATATCTCATACATATAATAAAATTATACCCTAGTGACATAAATATGATGTAGAGATGATATAATAGCTTAAAAGCACAGAGACTTCTCTTCACAAGAGGAAAGGAAAAAATGTTAATATAATAAAAATCAACCAAGTGCAATATGTTTTGTATTGTTGTATATATAATAAGCTTCAATTAAAAAGCATGAATATTTCATGGGAATATTAAAATGGAGATGACCTCTTCGAATAACAGTTAACGAATTCTTCTTTCCCTGAGAGAATTGTTTTTTTAATCAAAAGTATTTATTTGACTTTCTTATACAATTTATAAAATGGAAAGTAAACTAAGTTTGTTATATCGTGTGCAACATCAAGAAGCAGATTTTAGGGAAGCTCCAAAACAAATGTATTCTTGATCAGCATCAAAATCTGAATCTAAAGGTATATCCGTTTGCCCCTGTATCTATTTATTGAATGCAAATTTTGTAGAAACATTTCTACTTTCTACCTCAAAGATCACTATTTAAACTGGATAAAATAGACTGAAAGCCTAAAATCCTTTTATTACCCACAAAAATTTCAAATTTATTTAAATTTAAAAATATACGAACACGTTTTAACAGTTAGCTTTCTCATCGATATCCCACAAAACTATACTTGATGACGAATTTTCTAAGGAGTAGGTGGTAGAGTATATTTAAGATTATAACTGGTTGAACGAGATTCTTTCTTTTATGTCGTTTTAATTTTCATACCCTTCAGCTACGTCCGTCTATGTGTATAAGTCTGTATATTGCAACTTTTGTGGTCGCTAAAATTAAGTCATTTAGCATATATATTTCTACTTGAACTACATAGGTAGTTTGCTGTTTAACATAAGTAAAATCGGCGAGCAGTTGCAATCATATTTAACAACTACAAAACTCAATGTATGATAAAATATCATCTCTACGAATTTAAAAATGGTTTATAATGTTAAAGAAATTAAAAGTTTATGAAAAATATTCTAAATCCCACACTTTTAACCACACTTTAAACCACAGCATATTTGGAAACACTGCATCAACCCAACTTCAACAACATTAAGCATATGTTCAGCACGTTACTATGAAATCCTCTTGTTTGTTTTTTGTTTTGCGATGGGAATATGCTCACACACACTTGTACACACTGACATGGCTTAAGTGTTTTATAATATACAATATCCACATCAGTGGTTAAATGGGAAATTGTAATAAATGTTGGTAGCACGCACTAACTGTTTTTTCACTTTTTTTCTTTTTTAATATTTAAAGCTTAAAAACCTCTTAAGCTTTATATAATAATATGTAATTTACAATTTAACTGTAGCAACTAATTGTGCATCACGATTATAAATTTTCATTTAATTGCAGACCGAACAATTTGCGGTATTATGGATTTTATTCATCGTTATCGTTTTGGGAAATTCTGCGGTGTTGTTGGTAATGTTTATGAATAAAAATCGAAAATCACGCATGAATTATTTTATTAAACAGTTGGCGTTGGCAGGTAAGTGCATATAAAAGCAATGAATCAATTTGGTAAACTGGGTTATATGGACAACGAATTTTACAAACCGGCCTATCGGGACCCAATGTTAATTATCAAGTTTTAAATAAACTATTTTTTGGCAACATTTTTTTAAAAATGACAGAATGACCCAATTTAAATGAAGCAATGTGTAGGGAAAAGTTTCGAAATGAGTGCAACCTAAACTATTTTCATGATCTGCATTTTGTGTACAAATGAACAAGGACACACAATGGACTCGCATGGTTAAAGCAAAGGTATTCTGCATCGATACGTATAGAAAATGGTGGGCCTCTCTTTAATGATTTAGCAGGTTTCGTATATCGACACGAGTTTGAAACATTATACCTCAAATGGTATAGGGTATAAAAATGTTATAAACAGCAGTACATAAAATGCTATAGGTTTACACTATAGTTGATATTATAACTGCAACTGATTCAATAAAATATTTATTAAAGGACCACACCAAAGCAAGCTATGCACGTAAGCACACAGCAGGTGTGTGCAAAGTCATAAAATCCTTAAACATGTTTGCGTGACATATGCTTCTATTGAAGGGAATGCATAACAAAACTTTACATTAAACATTTTCCAATAGTTTAGAATTTAAATTATACAAATCCTTGACAAACTGTTTTTATCATAATTCGTTGAAGATCTTTGTGTGGGCTTACTGCATGTTCTCACCGATATAATATGGCATTTAACAGTTTCATGGCGTGCTGGCAATATAGCCTGTAAAATTATACGTTTCTCTCAAGTGTGTGTCACCTACTCGTCCACTTATGTACTAGTGGCCATGAGTATAGATCGCTACGATGCCATAACACATCCCATGAATTTTTCAAAATCATGTAAGTACAATAATCATGTAAGTAATTGAATAAATCAATTATACTTGTCCAGTTTATCCATAAAAAAAAAAAAGATTTGTTTTTGCACCTTACAGCAGTTTAGAAGTTTAAAACTTGAATGAAAAACTTTTACATAGAGGTAAACAAGTAAACAAGTGAGAACTAAATTTGACTTAAGTCAAATCTTAAATACCTTCCACGTGTACATACAAACGGTGAAGAGACGTACAAACACACAGACAGACGGACGTACGTGCACATCGACTCAGTTTGTGATTTTAATTAAGAATATATTATTTTGCTGGGTCTCTGACGCCTCCGCCTGGATAAACATGACTTGACTTAGTGAATCAGAATATATGTTATACACCATGCACCATGCTGTCCTTTTATGATATAGTGCTGTGTGAGGAATAAAGATGAGATGGAGATCTTGATCCTCCCTATTTTTAGCCCATCAACTTTTTCCAAAAAATTTCTTCCTATAATGTTACTTCCATTTTCCGCAGTTTCCATCTTTTCTCCACCCTTTTATTAATATGATGGGATACAAAAATTGTAAATATATTTAATATTTGTTTTTTAAGGGAAGAGAGCTCGCCATCTAGTGGCGGCTGCTTGGATAATATCTGCCATATTTGCACTACCCATCCTTTTGCTGTACGAAGAAAAGTCGATACAGGGTCGCGCCCAATGCTGGATTGAATTGGGCACCCCATTAGCGTGGCAAATATACATG
Source organism: Crataerina pallida (assembly GCA_949710015.1). NCBI lineage: Eukaryota > Metazoa > Arthropoda > Insecta > Diptera > Hippoboscidae > Crataerina > Crataerina pallida. Next base: position 30,336,430 of record OX453290.1, on the reverse strand, counting down.
AGTCTAGTGTCTGCGACACTGTTTGCGTTTCCTGCCCTAATCATCTCGGCCTGTTATACGATAATTGTGAAGACAATATGGGCCAAAGGTTCGATGTTTGTCAGTACAGGCCGTGGAAGTTTCATGGAGACGAACACACGACGAGCTAGTTCCCGCGGTAATATACCCAAGGCGAAGGTGAAAACAATTAAGATGACTTTTGTTATTGTAATCGTGTTCATTGTTTGCTGGTCGCCGTACATAATATTCGATTTGCTGCAAGTTTTCGGTCATGTACCACAATCACAAACCAATATTGCCATAGCCACTTTTATACAAAGTTTGGCTCCTCTCAATTCAGCAGCTAATCCTTTAATTTATTGTTTATTCTCTTCAACAGTATTCCGGACATTTAGGTGGGTCAGCAAATGTGCTTTTTTTTATTGTTGTTAAAAAGTTTATACAACTAACATATTGCAGCCGTTTACCACCCTTTAAATGGTTTTCATGCTGTTGCAAAACGTATCGGCAAAATCCCTCCACTCAGCCTCGTTGCAGTACGGTGGGCCGGCGATTACATAATAGTTGTGATTCGATGCGTACCACGACCACTTCATTAACAGTCAGTCGTCGTTCGCAGAAAGGCAATACTCATGTGATGATATGCGAACGTCCCAAATCACATTCACTGGATCATAATGCTTTGTCGCAGGTATGATAGCGGCGGGTATTGTTTCGATTCCGAATTTCGTTCAGGTAAAATCCTTAACAGAAAACTCTAGTCATTGTATAAGGCTTCGTTAGAATGGTTATAATATCTTTTCTTTTTCTAGTATTTTTCCCTTTTGTTAAAAAATCTTTAATTAATTTTTCTAACACTAAAAATTTGCAGCTTACTAAATATGTAGGTACACAATAAATAAGTATTATTACGTTTTTATTAACAAGAAATATATAAATAAATTGTTATTGTTGTAATTAGAAATATTTGTTAGGCATTTATTTGATACTTAAGGAAATTCTATAATAATAAACATCTGTTAATATACACTGTAGCAGCAGTTTCATTTTATACAGAAGTATATTAATTTCATAAGCTCTGCTTGATATTCAGGGCGTATGAGTAACCAGTGAATGTTGCTGTAAAAAAATTATTGAGCTTTTATGTCCTTGAACCCTTTTAATCGTTCAATTTATGTGCAACTATTAATTATGAAAAACCGAAATTGCGCGTTAACGAAAAGTGAAAAATGGTTTGATTCAAATAAAAAACTGGTTTAGGCCAAATCTGAAATACCCTGCATACTTAAGTTTAACGTATGGGCGTGGCCTATATTCAATTTTATACCTCAAATATAATATGGTTGGCTATAAATGTGGGCATGTCCGTTGCCCAAAACCAATTGTCACACTATCTACTACACATAAGACTTACTTTTTCTAGCCTATCTAGCCACTTTACTCAATCTTGGGGTGGCTGTTAAGCCCAAATTTAAATAGCAAACAACAACACACATACAGAGGCCAAGAACATTTTTGAAGATCACTAAAGCTTATATCTGGAATATGCAAACGACACAACAAAATTAGTGTAACTAAGTTGAAGGGCTGCAATATAAAAGGATGCTCTACTGAAAACAAAAAAAAAACTCTGATAACAAGTGAACGCAATAAAGTGGAATTTACATATGATTTTTTGTAATTGTTTTCAACACAACAAATGTATAAAGATACGAAAAAATCATACACTCTCACTGTGAAATATGTATTTGTTATTATTGTTGTTTAAATAAGAATGTAAATTGAAACAATAAGTTTTATAAAAAAAGATCATAAAAACAAGCTGTATGCTAAACTAACCAATATTAAAAATTGCAAGCCTGTAAAAAATGCAAATGTAAAAAAAGTAGAAAAAAGATAAAAAAGAAAAAATTTCCCACAGTGTGTTGTTGTTAGTGTTTTATCCATAAGCCACAGTTACGTTGGAAGTGTGTTGAAAAATGTTTGCAATTCTCATTTGTTTACGTATGTTTTTAAATTTATGTAGTAATGCTGGTATGTGACAGCAGGATTCTTAATGGTAAGGAATTGATATGATTTATGAGCTTTCTTGACAAATTTACCACCTCGCTGATAACAACAATAACTGATTTTAATTGCAGTTCTTTTCTAAATGAAAGGCTAGTAAAAATAGCTTGGTTGGAACCGCACTTAACAGTAGGGTGCCCACCGAAGCACTAAAATAGAAATTATGAAAAACCAATCAAGTGTCACGGCCACAATTAATAACAAAAATATTCATCAATCTGTATCTGTAAAAATAAAACACATACTTTTACAAGTAAAGCAACCATGTTTATACCAAAAATGGGTGTGGTTCAGATATAATGGATATGCTCACAATTTACAAAAAACCATATTCACCATACAGCTAGACTTTCAGGCTGATACGTAATACAGACACAATATTACAGGGCGCATTATAATATATATAAATACCGCACTATAGTATTAAAAAACTTGACCAGATAGTTCGCCAAAAAAAAGTTTTTACTCCAGATATTACAGCACAGTTGAAGAGTTCGTGCTTAAACATGTCTAGAAAAGCTAAAATGAAAATTTCATTAATGTAAAACAGTGTTATGTCAGTCAACTAACACAGCAGCAACAATAGCAATAACAACGCAAATGTGTTTGAAAAATAGAAAACTCCAAAGCGGAAAACATGAATATTACAGACCACAAACAAACATTGGCCCCAGCAGGGAGCGTCTCTTTGGTGGTATAAAACGGAAATATACAAATATGGAAACAAATAGAGTAAAAAGAAAATAGAATGGGAAAGGCAGAGCAAGAGGGAGAGAGGCGAAGTGTAAGAAAGTTAAAAATCAAAATTTCATAAATTTTCTATTAACCAAAAAATATTTCTCTCAATCTTGATTGAATGAAAATTATCTTCATGTATATATGTATACATGGTATCATAAAAATAAGATGAGATTTATTTCGGTATGGTATTTTATTGGAAAAAAATATATCAAAATTAATCCTTATTAAGAAATCTGTTATTCTTCTTGTTTCAAATTTGTAATCATCGAAATATTTAGTCCAAATAAACGTGTTTTGTTGTCTAACTTAAGCATTTTGATACATATTGTTTGTTTGTGTTGAGATGGTGTTTCTATATAAGCAGATTTTAAAAATGTTCGGGGCAATCACAAAATTCAACCCGTCGTTCAGATTTCTGTGAACAACTGCATTCCTCCTTAATTCCATTGTTATCTTGTACGTTTAGAGCTAGTAAGTCGCCTTCTGAAATTTGTTGCGTCAGAGGTATGTTAATGTGGAAATAATCTTTCTGAATCGTGGTGTTATTGTTCAATTTGTTCACAATGTCCGGTGGTTCGGATTGTGATAGGTGCGGAATATGTTTGCTGATATTGTTATAATCATCTCTCTTTTTGAAACAGTTATCATTATAATTATCAGCAATTTCATCCGGCTCTGAAGCATAACCACTGGTATCATAATCGTCATTATTTTCATTTGACTTATCGCAGCAGACATTTTTACGAACTGTAACTGGAATAGAACGTATTTCGGACATTTGATCAATTTGTTCGGATGATTCACTATTTTCCAGACTGTCATCTCGCTTATGATTATAATTTTGTACTTTTTTCCTTTTAGTGTTTTCCCGGCGTTTTTCAACTGAACTGAATAGTGCTTCTAAATTTTCTGGACAAGAGAGCTCTTCAAAGGAACAGTTGTTTGAGTTCGGATTTTCTGTGATCTCGCATTTGCGATTTTCTGTTGATATATTCGATCCATCAACTTGTTGGTTTTTCTTTTGGTAATTTCTTCTTTCACCCATTTTGGGCAAAATCGAACATTGAAGCCCTATTGTACTGTAATGTTTTGCATGAACTTGAAATTCGTTCTTGTCCTGATTATTTACCGCCCCTCCCATTTTTCTATTCATATTTTCACCTTCCAAATCCTTCAAGGAAAGTTGAAAAAATGGTTTATTTTCCTCCCTTTTACACCTTCTTTCGCCTTGTGATTGTTTAAAATTCGGCTGAACTTTCACCTCTTGACAACATGAGTTCTGCTGTTCGTTTGTTCTATCCGATAACTGATTAATGAATTGTATGATCGTTTTAAATTGTTTCAAGTTATTATCAGTCTGTTCGTTTATTTCTGCAAAAGATTAAAAATTCAATTTTAATTCAATGCCATCTGCATTCAATTATTTTCATTTTCAATTTCGCTGCAACAGTTAAAAATACTTACTTTCCATTAGACCATTGCAGATTTTTTCCAACTTGATTTCATGTTTTTCAACTTTGTGATACAATGCTTGCACTTGTTCCATGGTATGTGCGCTGTACTTGCGCATTACTCCTATCACAGACTTTTGAACCGATTCCAAAATATTATCGTGCACAATATTTAAAAAATCGGCACAACAATCTTCGATAGGCTTACGTTCTGTTTTACCACCTACTTGTGACATGTTACTCAAATTTCCACCACAATCACAATCGTCATCTTCATATTCTGTTTCTTCAGTGATAACTTCCATTTTATGAGAGGGATGATACATTGGAAAATGATTATTTGCAATAGAGCCACCTCCAGTAGACCTCTTATCGCTACAACGCCGACCATGTGTATATGTATGGGTATGCCTTGGCTTGTCATTACAGCTATCAAATTCATCAACTTCTTCTACTGCATCTGTAGGGCCTGAATTTTTATTATTTATAAATTTATGATTGTCCGCTTTAAAGTGAAATTGTTTGTGGCAAGGGCAATTTTGTTTGCCACAATTTCTTAAACTGCTCTTATTAATAATGGGTATAGCTGAAGCATGGGCCGATCTTTTCAACAAAAGACTGAGGGAACTTTTCTTATTTAAGATGTTTCTGATGTCATATTCTTTATTGTCAATGGTGCTGTACGTATCCTTCGTATCATTAGTTCCACTTTTTATATCTTTAACATTATTCATATTTAATGGTTGAATATTATTGTAAGAGGTTGATGTAAAAGACAACATCGGTGTACTTTGAGTGTCTTTAATGCCAGTATTTTCCACTTGGTTCCTTTTTCCCATGGGCGAATAGGATAACATGAAAACACTTTTATAGTCACTAGTGCCGCTTTTTACTTGAGATAAGGTATTTTTTTTGGTATCATTAGAGCCTGCATTACTTCTAAATAAGGGCGCAAAAGACGTTGACATGGGAATACCTTTAGTTGCTTCTATATTAAATGTGGTCTTCTCTTTTTGATTGTTTTCTTCTGCAGATCTGTTGAATGTGGAGTTAATTTTATTAACATCATTCTTCATCGCTGGATTATTAGTCGGTACAGTAAATGTGAAACTGTGTTTACCAACTTCATTATCACACCCACTTTTTCTTACGTTATTGCTTTTTATTGAAGATATATGAAATAATGATGAAGGCGTTATATGTAGACTTTTAGTATCTTCACTGGGTAAAGTGGTTCTTCCCGCTTTGCTTCTCACGTGACCTGTAGGGGACAGTAGTGATTGTGAATCTTGAGTTTCTTGAGTGCCATAACCATTTTTACACCTTTGGTTTTCTGGCAAGTTCTTTATCTTGATGTTTTTTTTGTAACTATAAGGCCCCGAATGCTTCATAATTTTAGCATATTCTTCTTCTAAATTGATTTTCTCTCTCTCTCGCATTGGATCTATTTCAGTTATATTGATTAGAGATGGACCCCTCAAATTTGCGCCGCCGCTTGCACCTGTAGCACCTTTCTTTTTTAGTTTGGCCCTACTCGTGGGCATAATCGAAAAACTTTCTAATGACCCAGACACCGAAGGTTTTAAGTTAAATTTTTGGACATAAGGAATACTTTGGACACTAGAGGATATGGTATTCGAACGTGTTTTAATATTTTCAGATGATATGCCCTGATTTACTTGAGTGCGGCTAATAAAAGATTTATGACACTCACTAGGATAGTAGTTTGGCCCAATCCTACAGCCAGTCGGATACATGTGTTGGCAAACTCCTGTTTAGCACTCAAAAACTCCGGTGTTGGTTCGCTTTCAATTTCAGAATTCCACCAATGCTCAGTTACTTTTTTTTCAACATATAAAAGTTGCAAATATTTCAAAACGGTTCCAATCGATTACGATATCATATGAAAAAAGATATAAAATTCAGTAATTTAAAACACGATATTTTTGGTGGATTAAACAGAGCGAAAAAGAAACCAGCAAAACTTTTGGCAATAAAATTTGAAAGCTATGGAAATAAAATTTTTATAATAAAAATTTCGAACACAACTGACAACATTGTTAAGCTTTAAACAATATATGAAATATGAGTTGCCAACCATGTATATCTTATGTATATAATTGTTTTTAAACTGTTCCGAGCATTTCAAATTTATCTTAAAACACAATTTATAAATATTTCGAGTAGATGTTGTAGGAAGGGCACTTCAGACCTAAAAAACATTTTGGTTGTTAAACAATGTACAAAAGTGTAATGATAATTATTTATTTTAACCTATTGGCTGATGTTATAGGTATTTCGGAGTTTCGTGCATGGCTATCCTTATGATTTACTTCATTTGGAGTGAATACTGTACCATTATTTAAATTTTCACTCCTAACACTGACTTCACTGTTTACAGTTTTAAATTCGACGGGTCCTGGTAGCAATCCCTGTTTTTCCAATCTTTCTCTGAGCTTGGCTTCTTGCGAAGTTGAGGCACCTTCTTCCGTTTCATTAGAATTTTCTTTGCCCTGATTCAATTTCTTTAGAATAGATTCCTTTTGTTCCTTTGATAATTGATTGCAATAATTTTCAATTTCTTTAAAATTGCTACCTTTAGGACACAAATCGTTGACATTTTTTAAAAACATTTCCCTTCTCTGAGGTGATAATTCTGAACAGTAACTTTTAATGTTGTGGATGCCTTGCAAAACCTCATTTTTTGCCTCTTTGCATAAATTGCTAAAGTATGGTATATTTGAAATCTCTGAATAAGGCTGATGAGCATCACTTCCATCATTTGCTTCTCTAGATAAATTACAAGGGTTTTGTGTATTTGGAAATTCTGGAGAAGTTTTTGGCCTTAGATTCTCATTACTAACTGGCTCTTTGTCACCTCTTTCTTGCGGGGCTAATGATAAATGAGAAATTGTACGCTAAACTTAAATTTTATTTACCACATTTAGACTTACAACCGTAATCTGTGATATCTGCAGGCATGACTTTTAACTGGTTTTCGTTTTCTATTTTAAAATCATTCGAACGCCTTGATTGATTATTTGAGATTCTTTTTTGTACATTTTCACCTTCAAATATTTCCTCCCACGAGTTCCTTTGGATATCTGATACATACTCGCGATTTTTTATTCGTTGAGACAAACTTTTTATTCGTCGAGAGCTATGGTTGTCATTTGTTCCTTCAACTTTATAACAAATCAAAATAATTACGGCCAACCCTATTTAATTAATCTATACTTACAATATCGATCATTAGCAGAAAAAGATCGTTCTCTTTCTGGTTGATAAATTTCTGTAGTTTGCCTTGCCTGACTTAAGCTTTCTGCATCTGATGGGGAATTTGATTGATATTCTTGTCGGATGCTTTGCCGTTCTTTACTAGATCTTGAATGTCGACGCGAGTAACTTAAAGGCTGGTTATTTATTTCTTCAACTTTGTTAGGAATTGAATTGATAATAGCCCATATATTTTATAATTCTGATATTTACTTACAATCTGGAATACTTTCAGTATCTGGATCATACTTTTGGGAATAGTGTTGATTACCAGATTTCCTTATTGAATCTCTCTGACTATTTGCAACACCAAATTGTAACGTATTACGGTTACCATTTTGTGGCATATATTGTGTGCTTTGATCTTGCCTACGTCTTGTATCAGTATTAGTATTATTTAACATCAAATTCCCACTTTTTTCAACTTCATTTCCCCCCTCGGTTTCAGTTGCCGATTGGCTTTCACGGCGGCTCATTCGTCCAGAATATCTTTGCTGATCGTCACTTTTTCGTTCAGCTTTATAATAGAACAAATTGATAGTAGTCGTTATTACTAATATGTTCTGATTACTTACAATCTGGAATATATTTTAAAGAATAACGTTGTTTGTCTGGCTCATAATTTCCAGAATAACGTTGATTGTCAGATTTTCTCAGCGTGTTTATCTGATTATTTGCATCAAAATCATCATTTTGTAATGTATTAGGGTTACCACTTGCTCGCAAATATTGCTCTGTGTTTCGTCCTGAGGGACGTTTTAGATCAGAATTAGTGTCATTTAACGACACATTGTTTGAAGTTCTCTGTACACCTTGATACATTTCATTTTCACCTTTGAAGTCCGAATGTCGATTTATTTGGCTTGAATATCTTTGCTGATTATTATTGTTTCCTTCATCTTTATAATAGATCAAGTCTAATATAATCGATTCTACTCAATTACAAGACGGCATGAAATATACTTACAGGATGATGGGCTACGATTAACACTTGGTCGGGAAATTCTATCTGTACTTTGTCTTGAGCGACGATTTAAGTCAACATCTTGTTCTGTATCAGGTTGAAACTCACGACGAATACTTTGTCGGTCTTCATTAGGTCTTGAATATCTACTAGTGTTTCTTGGCTCCTGGTCATTTATTTCTTTAACTTTGTTAGAAATTGGTTTGATAGTAACCGATATTACTAAATTACTATATTAACTTACAATTTGGAATGTATTTTGAAGAATAACGCTCTACCTCTGGCTCATAATTTCTAGAATAGCGTTGATTATCGGCTGCTCTCAGCGTATCTCTCTGATTATTTGCATCAAAATCATTAAATTGTAATAATTTACGGTTAAGAGTTGGTCGTGAATATCGTTCAGTATTTCGTCTTGATTGGCGACTTGAGTCGGAAGTCGCCCTTCTTCCACGTCGATTAAATTCATTTTCATCTGTGCCTCCCGATTGTTCAGTTTCAGCTTCTGATTCATATTCTCGATATCGAGAATACCTTCTGTAACTAGGTTTTGGTGACTGTGTAATATTTAGCTCTTGAGCTAAAGTAAATCTGCATTTATTTTACCCTTCCAGACTTGTACATATTTTTACTTACGACTAGAGTTCCTATATTTAGAAACATTTAGCACATTTTCTTCATCATCAGCTCCAGCATTTTGTCGCTTTCTTGAATTCGATTCATTAGAAGTCTTTATTACGGAACGCTTTTCGGGGTTACTATTATATTCGCTTAGATATGACGAAGCTGTATTTTTGCGTATTTCCGATTCTCTTACTGCCAGTAATACATTAGGGCTTAGAAGAGAATTATCCGTATATACCATACTTACCATCTGACTTATTATTTGCAAATCGAGAATTCCGTTTTTCTTCATTATTAGGTAATCGGACTAAATCAGGCTTTGCATTCATTGAATTAGGAATGATACCGCGTTTGCTTTGCGTATCACGTCTTTCCCGTGCTAATGATACGGTTTTTATACGTTTTCCTTTTTTATAATTTTCATTACATTATACTTACAATTCGTGTAATTTAAAGGGTTATCACGTTCTGCGTCCAATTTACGTTCACTAACTTCCTCAAAATTGCGTGGCTGAATTTCATTACCCAACACAGCGACAAAACTCGTTGTGCTACTTTTTGCCTCTGGTAGCCTCGAAGTTTTGGCTTTAGTAGCTTTATTTTCTTTGCTTAGGATTGGCGAAGAAGAATTCCGTTTTTTCGTAGATTTCAACTTTTTTCCCACTTCTACTAAGGAGTTAAAGTACAAAAAACTAATTTCCCTTTGGATTAGGTCTATACTTACTTTCCAATTCACTGTTTAAAAATTTATTATACCGTTTTTCTTCACTATTTGGTAAACGACGTAAGGGGTGCTTTTCAGATGTTGAATTACGTTTTGTACTCGGACTTCTATTGGTACTAAATTTTTCTTGGGCTAATAGCAAGGAATACATTGAGTCCTCTTCTATATCACATATTACATTTTTACTTACAGTTCATGTTATTCAAACGCTTATCACCCGTAGTGTGGCGCTCTCTACTTTCATCACCACTGACATGACGTGGTGGAGTTTCTTTACCCAATATAGCCACCACACTCGCTCTACTACTTCTTGCCCGTGGAGTGTCCCCTGCTCTTTCATCATTGGCTTTAGCCTTTCCTTCGTCTGATTCTTTGGCAATGGTTACAGTTTGGCGAAGAGATTTTCTGTCATTTTGAAAGGGATTTAATTGTGCTGATTCACTCTGTTTATAAGAATCAAATGTACCATTATCTTTTATATTATCTTCTACCTTCTGATTTTTATTTGAAGATACTTTATTATATTCATGTTCTTCGGTAGCAACTGTTTTATGTTGTATCAAGTCACCATTTTCATCGATTAGATATTCCGTGGTCATCGTGTGAGATTTCCGCCCTTTTGGTCTAACGAAATTGTGCTTTTCACCAACATTAACATCATCATAAATTGTACGTTCGGGGAAAGGTTCATTATAGACTTTCTCATCCATTCGATTGGGTTTTCCAACACTCATCCTAGAAAAATCGTCGTTTGTCATACGACTGCTCTCTATTTTGGAAGGCCTAAAGCTTCCACGACCACCATCTTGTTTATAATACTTTGAATCACGTGTTTGATTTTGCTCATTATCATTTCGAGTTGCATTAGGTTTGAAATAACTCGATTCAGGCTCATACTGAGTACTTTTGTCTACGGTATTTCTGCGAGCGATGCTGTGCCTTCCTACTACGTCGTTATAATTAACATTATTTTTATTTATTTCGCTTAGAAAATTATCGTTTGGGGCATCCTCCTCAGTACGATTCATTCTATATTCAGAAATTCGTCGGGTAGACCTGCGCATTGGGACAAATCTTGGACGAAGAGATGGTCTCTGATATTCATCATCATTAATTTCTCCCTTATATAAACGATCTTCAAGATTATTTCCTTCATTAAAATTTTGCGGGCTTTCTCTGTTATATTCCGAATCATTCCAAAATGGACCGCGGGTATTTAAATCTGGCGATTGAGCAGCAGAATGAGGTTCATAGTCTTTACGTTGATTTGGTTTGGGGTAATCGTCCTCATCGATAGTATAAAATTTGTTTTTTTCTAATGGAGTTGAGCGTGGTGCTTGCCTCCAATTAATTTCGTCGTCCAAATCCCTACCATTTCCATCTTCTTCACTTGAATACCTTTCCTCTCTTTCTTTCTCATACTGAACTTCTCTATGACGATAAGACCGTCTTTGGGGAATATCAAACCCACGACTTGATCTTGTATAATCATCAAAATTATAATCAGTACCCCTTCGGTTTTCTTTATTAGTATCAAAAGGGGCTAATTTATTGGGTTCGTTGAATTCTTCTTCTTCGCTGGAATAATGTTTCTCTCTTTCGTATTCGGAGTTACTTCGATAATAACTACGCCTTGGGACATTTTTGTCCATTTCGGATTTACGACTAAGTCTTGAATAAGCATTGGGACTATAATCAGTTGTTTTTTTATCTTCGTCAAACGGTACGATATCGTACGGCTCAATATATTTTTCTTCTTCATCCTGTTCCCCTCTCTCATATGCAGGAATGTCAAATTCCTCTCTTAATTTATATTGCTTTTCTGGAGCGTTACTCGCCTTAAGCGTAACATCCGAATCATCTCCATTATCGACAGCCGAAAAATATTCGGAACTTTTTCGAGGACTCTGTCTTGGGCTACGATCCCAATCGGTTGTTAAAGAAGGTTGCTTACGATAAATTTCATTATTAAAATCAAATGCATTCTGGCTTTTTCTGTTTCTATCGTTAGATCCATTTGGTTCAATTTCTTCACTAGAAAACCTACGTCTTACTTCAATTTGCGAAATTCTTCGAACACTGTGCCTCGAAGGAGCTCTAACATTTGCCTTATATACAGTGTCCAGCTCATTTAGAGATTTACGCGGAATGGTTGTTTCAAATTCTTTTTGCAGTGCCTTTTCTTCATCTTCAGACTTAGTTGAACTTTCTTTTGCCGCTTCATCTAGGAGGGTGTCATCATCCTTTTCTATTTTACAATCTTCGACTTTTTCAGATAAGCTTTCAGTGTCACCACCTGATTTTTTCTTTCCATTCTTACCCTTAGTTTTAGCATCCTTAGATTTATTTGTTTTTGAAATTTTGCTGACGCTATATGAAGGACAGCTAGATAAAAAACTTTTCAACTCCCCTTTTGGAGATATTGGGAGAGGGCACGCTGTAGGAGGTTTCTTACAACATATTGGTATACAAGATCTTTGGCAACTGGGGACCTCGGCACATAATTCCTCACGTTGTCTATTATAGTTGCAACAAGAATTTTTAGGCACACAAATCATAGTATTTGCACAATTGGACGTATAACAACATGTGTAGCAGCAATTGTTGCATGGATCGTAGCATTGATAACAATTGGAGTTTCCATTTGAACACATTTCTCTTAGATAATCTTTTTAAGAAAGCAGTTGAAAGAGAAATCTTGCAATTTTATCTCCAGGCAAATAGCAAAGTCTTTGGCCAATTGTGCAATAATTTTTATATCATTTTTTAATATCACAGATAATTTTTTTTTACAACTTATAAAATTTTGAATTATATTTTATTTCTGTTTGATACATAATAAAAAAAAAATTTTCTCTGTTAGGGCATGCTTTTCTCGAATCGAAATATATATTAAAAAATTATAATTCATAGATGAATAGAAAAACTTTTTAACGAAACAAATTTATATTACATAATATATATAAGTAAACAAAATGAGGTAATAAAATAGATATATGCCAAATATATAGCAAAATATAAATGAAGTTTACATGAAATTTCCTACCTTTTTTTATTGGCAATAGATCCTCTAATATATCAAAATATTGATCCCACCAATTCGCTGTTAACTGATTCTTGTCGCTAACTTTGTCCGAAAGCCAACTGTTGAAGATGGAACTAGAATGTGAGAAAGTCTTTTTTTGCTCCATCTCAGACAGACAATCTTTAAAGACCGTTGAAGATCTGTTGCTTTTGTTAGTTACGCCAATTAAACTCAATTCTTTAGATAGCAACAATGATTTAATGGTATGTAAGCTTGATACTTCGGCACCACCACCGAAACGTTGAGAGTGGAATCCTTCCCTATCTTTTGCAATACTATTATTAAGAGGGCAATTGCAATCTGACTTGGCGCAATAGAGCGCCTTCTCTTTTTTACACTTCAAGTGGCCATTCATTGCATTATCAGTTTCTGCACGATAAGCCATCTTAAAAACTTTAACGTCTGTATCGTCACAGGCGTCATTTACATTATTGCATTGCACTGCTTTACAGCAGCAATCTTTACGATTAAGATCGTTCATTTTAGATTTACAACAGAAACAGGCATTTGTTAAATTGCATTGAATACTTTTGCAACATGTAGAAGGATAAAAGTCTTTATTACCAAAAAAATAACATATTTTCGGCCAATTAGTATTCTCTGAATCTGGTTGATTTCCTTCGTTATTTAGGGAGTTCTCTTCATTACAAGGAAACTTCTCACAACTTATTTCATACTCATTAAGTACCTCTTCGGCGTCAGTACTGTCATAACCTCTTTCTAAATCATCTTCATGTATTACTTTATAATCATCAAATTCCTCTCTTATGTTGGCAGTAGTAACGTAATCACTTTCCAATTCTTCTTTATTTGGCTTATTGTGGTTTAGAAAAATATCACTCTTTTGAACATCATACATATTTGCATCATATGATATATTATCTTCATTGCTATAACTAAAGATGTTACTTTTACTGCTTAACAGTGAAACTGAGGTTGGACTTGCTGAAGGGGAACTTTCTTCGTTCAAACGTGCTTTCGCTATTCTGGCATTAATGTCTCCCTTTTTTATTTTCATATTTTTTCTTTTATTTTTAGAATTTAGGTCCTTACCTTCGCCTAACTCTCTTTTTAATCGTTCACCAGCATTTTGCGCTAAAGTTTGCATTATATGTTCACGCGTACATCTAGCCATATAATTTTCATCAATATTGCATGCTTTAGGATAAGGTTGATTTGAGGGCTTACAAGGGAAGCAAGAAGCCGGTGGAGGACAATAAATATTTGAACGTTCACTTTTAAAGGATTGGTTAAAAGTTTGTTGGCATACAGGCGCTAAATTCTGCAAGCTAAGGGAACGTTGATGCATAGGAAACGCGCATCTTATACGATTAAACTGTTCCTTACAATTCCAATACATTTAGAAATTCGAATTTTTCAGTTATAGGATTTTGGAAAATTTTCACATAAAATTTGGTAATTTTATTTTATTAGTTTTTATAACAATTTTCAATACTTTGTTTGACGTCGAAGTGGTCTTTTTAGAGATGAGTATTCTCTATTAACTTTATTTATAAAGTATTAGTATTTTCTATTAACTTTATAAAAAAGTGTAGATATGATATTTTATCCTAGTTTAACGCTTGTTTAGAAATTAAATATTAGAATTTACGACAATAACCCTATAAATTATAATTTTTAATATATTAATGTTATTATTATTATTATTATTAGCCCTTCCTAGTCCCTGATGTATTTCAAGTGTCGCAAAAGGATGTTTAACTTGCCTCCATTTTGTTGTTGCATTACAATAATGTACTTACATTATCTCAACAAATCTTAACCCAGTATTAAGCAATTTTATTCCATAATAAATATAAGTACATCAATATAAGTACATACATTGTTAATTGAGTAAGGGTTTTTTCAAGGGTTTTTCCAACGTCGTATGAACTTCTTTATATTTGCGTGATTTTAAATATTTTCTCAGTTGCCGTATTATCAAATTTGGATCCAATTCACTAGTATCCTGACGGCCAAAGTATAAGGTTGCTAATAAAGAAACTATAATTGTTATGGTAGCGCCCAAGGCTGTGTACCAAAGAAAGGATATATGATGGAAAGAAGCGACTGTATTCGATGGCAATGGTCTAAAAAAGTTTCATATATCTTTTGCAGTGCCTTTTAAAATTAAATTAAAACTACTTACTCTTCCACCATGGTTTGATTAATGAATGTATAAGTACATCCTGAGGTAGAAACTGGTTTAGTTGGAAACTTTAGAATTCCTAAAGCAATATCGAATTGAGATCTTACAGCTATATATGCCAAAGTTATAAAAGCTGTAACACAACCGCATAAAGCGCTCTGACAGTTAAAATGAAAAATAAAGTTTAAAAGAATTCATTTTAGGCAAATTATTCGTACTCACATTGCCATTAATAAAAGGTATACATATTCCAATCACATAAACTCCCATTAGAGGTCCAGCTGTTATTGAACCAACTGTGGATGATAATTGCATAACTAATCCTAATTTTTTCACCGCGTTCACCATCGTTACTGCATTGAAACCAAATAATAAAACCACACCACGTAATATATAATTCGTTTGTTTTTGTGTTAATGGTGTCGAACGGAAGGGCTCGATAAAGTCTTTTAAAATAACTCCTGACAATGAATTCAAACCAGTCGATAGAGAACTTAGAGCTGCACTGAAAACACCCGACACAAAAAGTCCCGTTAAACCGGAATATGCGCCAGCTATTTGCATAACATAGTAGGGCACCACCTGATCTTCAGCTTTAGCTAACTGATTGGGCGTTGAAAGTTATTGAGTTAGAAATTGGATTAGAAGAGCACGTAAAAAACAACTTACTCCTGTACTAATCGGATCACAGTCGTAATAGGCGGCATAAGTTAAAATACCTAAATAAATGCACAAGCCTAAAAGGAATATTATGCCAATTATAAATAATATTAAGGCCTTCTTAACTGCCTTCATGTCTGGCAATGAGAGAAAACGTTGAACGGATGCTTGCATTATACCGATAAATTGCAACTTCAAAAGAGTTCCACCAACAAACACTGCAAGAATACTCATACGAACTGTAGGATCCAAAGTCATACTACAGAAGCAAATATAAAATACATAATAAATATTTGTAATATCAACCACAGTTAAGCTATTGAATGTAGAAAAGTTACTTACTCGGGGATGGTTATTCGACCCGAATTCCAGTTTCTTTCAAAAACTACTGACAAACCACCCAAATCTATAGTGCCTTTTATTATTACCAGCAACAAAGAGCTCATCATTACAAAACACTGAAGGACGTCTGTCCAGATAACACCTTTAAAACCACCCTATCAATGCAAAGATAAACAATAAACAAAACAAAAAAAAAACGAAAGTTCAACAACAAATGTAATACTGTTTCTCTGCAGTATACTTACAATACAAGTGTATATAGTGCAAGTAATGCAGACGATCACTGAAATGATTTGTATATCTATTCCGGTCACTGCAAAAACAGTACATTTTATACACAAATTTGCATTAAGAAGAGAAAAATAACGAAAACTGACCTTGATTGAAGGTTAACGCGGGTACGTATATAGATATAGGCATCCAAAGTAACTAAAATACAAAATGTACAAAACTTATATTATGTATTTATAAATATGTATGTTATACAGTGTCGTAGCCTTCACCACAATGAAATTTGAATTTATTGAAAAATCAAGTACAAAACATTAAATCGGCTTAGGCTAAATCTTAAGTACCCTGCTAAATTAGAAATGTTCCAAATTATGGCCAAGCACGCCTATATTATAATTGTTTTAATTTTAAGTTAATAAATTTAATTTATTTAATTTTTGCATCTTATAGATAGTTTTTTATTTATTATGAACGTGGTTTCTAACCGATTTTGTGCAATTAAAATAGCAACCTGCTTACGAAAAATAGAAATGTGTATATAAAATTTCAACTTAATATCTCAAAATTTATGATATTCATAGCACCAACAACAACGGATGGACACACCGACGTATTTTAAAAGGTATATACTGTTTATATTGTTTCTTAGTATTTCCAACGGAGCCGAAAAATTAGTATAGCTCTCATCTTATGTGTTATATTTTTCTTACTTACCATAATTGTTACGAACATGAAGGAGCCAAAGAAACGTAATCTACGATCAAAACGCAGTTCAAGGTACTAAAAAACACAAAAAATTATATAAAAAAATTATAGTTATTGAAATGTATATTAGAAAAAACTACATACAATACACACTAACAAACATCCATACTAAACAACAACCAAACTCAACAAAATTCTTACAAAACATAGTCACACAAAAGAAAACTCTCAAATCAATTTTTATTCATAAAGTAAGATTTATTAAATTATTCTACACTTTTGATTGAAGATTGTTTAAAACTTAAAGCATTTAAAGGCTGTTGCTCCTCTGGCAGTTCGCTGTTCTTTAAATCATGTAAGTCAAGTTCAGTTTTTCTGGAAATAGGTAGATAACGTCTTAGTAGTGGAGATATCAGAATGGGATTCAAATTTTGTATATCAGCATGGCCACAAACTGATGAGGCCAACACGGCTACCAAAGAACACAAAATACCACCAAAGCCCGTATACCACATAAATGACAAATGAAAAATATCACGCTGTGAAGGTCTACAAGAGAAAAAAAAAAAGTTTATTAAAAATTTAGAAAACTGGTTTACGTCTTTTAAACTCCGATAAAACATGAAATTGTAAAATACATGTAACGCACAATTTAATTTTGTATATTCGCAAATAGATACTGCGGTTGTACAGGTCTTACATATTGACCCATTTTCACGTTAAACTAAAATAAATCTCTTTGTTAAGTACCAATTATTTTGACAAATTTTCGACGTAAATTTATAAGAGTCAACTCTTCAGTACGTTATATCTAAATAAAGACAAAAAAAGCACCTTTTATTAACCTACTCATAATTGTGCACCATATCCCATGCTGTAACATTATCGTAGGCATACGTACAACCCTCTACCGAAACGCACAATTTAGGATGTCTCAGTGTATTTTCCATTTGACGATATTGTGCTACGCCACATAACCACCCCATAGAACAAAATGACACAACACCACCTATTAAAACGCTCTGAAAATGCATCGAAAAAATGTTTCTTTATGAAATACAAACCATTTATATAATTTTTTAGGGATTTTTAAACCTTCTCATTAATCCAGGGTAGACAAATGCCACATATAAAAAGCCCCAGTAAAGGGCCCATTGTTACAGCACCTATCATAGTCGATAATTGTAAAACTGTGCCCAATTTCTCAACCACAAATACCAAAATCATAGAAGTCAAACCGAATACGACCACAATGAAACGTAACAAAAGAGCTGTTTGCATCTCTGTTAAAGGTCGCCTTAAAAATGGTTTTATCAGATCCTCAGACAAAACACAAGCCAACGAGTTGAGACCAGTGGATAATGAACTTAAGGCAGCACTAAAAACACCCGCCACAAATAGACCAGCCAATCCCGGTGTAGTGCCCAATATGCGCATTATTAATATAGTTGGTAATTGATCGTGGGCCTGGGCTAACTAATTAAATGAGAAAAAGAAGTGAAAATGTTATAGTCGGTCAAGCCTGACCAATTCTCTACACCACTTAATTCCACAAATTATGATATAATTAGTTTAGTTATATTATTAAATCGGAGTCACTGCGAGTTGCTTTGTGAAATATCATTGTTAAAAACCCAAAATATATATTTGCCACAAAAATACTTTCATTGTAATAGGACTTTAAATGGAAAGGAGTTCTAAAAATGGTGATATGTTTTTCTACCAAATTTCATCAAAATGGTCACAAACTATGAGTAGCTTGCGCAATTCACACAGGCAGACAAACGGACAAATGGACATGACAGGTTTTCATTCTGAATCGCTCAGTATAATTAAAGAGGCCGTTTCACATGCTGTTTGCCACAAGTGATGCAGGGTATAAATATTGATGTGAAATACGATACTAACATATACTAACTAATATTTACCTTGGTACTTAAAGGATCGCAATCATGATAAGTGGCATAGGTAAGCAGACCCATATAACAACAACACAATAGCAAAAATATTAAAAGGGAAGTAAAGACGAACATTGTTTGCTTAACTTTCGTCATGTTGGGTAAAGAAAGGAATCTCTGGATAGAGATCTGATTAACATCGGAAGATTGTATTTTATGTAGCGTGCCACCGACAATGACTGCAAACATTGAGAGACGCACAGTGGGATCTAATGTTAAACTAAAAAAATACTATAAATATACCAGACGACGATATGTAAGGAACAACCTACTCGGGTAAGCGTAATCGACCGCCTTGCCAATTACGCTCCAATACCACCTGTAGTCCACCTAAATCCAAAGTACCTTTAATGCAAATCGTAAGCACCGTGCCGTACATAACAAAACTTTGTATAGCATCAGTCCATACCACCGCTTTCAAGCCACCCTTGTTATACAGAAATTAAATAACGTTCCTTTTAATTACGATATTATCGACTTCATTAGGAAACTTACCACACACGTATAAAAAGTACATATCAAACATACCACAGGCGTTATTACATGAACATTAATACCACTGACTTGATTAAAGGTTAAAGCTGGCACATATACAGCCACTGGTAAGTATAGCACCTACATCATAAACATAAAATATTATGCGGTTATATATTTTTTGTTTAAGGAAAATATAATAAACTCACCATACCCACCACAAACAGTATGGAACAAAAATATCTTATCGTTTTGCCAAAACGCATTTCAAAATACTATAAAAATATACATTTTTGTAAAAATGAAAATATTTATTAGAGAAAGAACAAACACACACACGGACTATACACTACAACTATAAAACATGCAACATTAGAATTTTGGTTCAATTCAATTTGGAATTTTGTTCAACAAACGTTCAAGTGCACTCGCCGTATGTATGAGGGGGAAATGAAATGTATCGAGTTCCTAAATATTTAAAAAATGGTTAAAAGTTTCATTAAAAATGCGGCAATACATTAACTTATTTATTAATAGAAAACATATAAAATAAAAAAATATACAAAAAAATAGCACTCTGCACTTGTTAATAGACAAGGTCTTTGGATGATGGTTTCAAGTTGTTGCTCTTTGGAAAGTCCATAATCACAGATTGTTGTTCACTAGTGAGTACAGCTCTGTAAGGCGAAGGTTTAATAAACCGTCTTATGCAGGGAGCAAATAGTTTGATGTTTAGATCGCTTGGTGTATTGCAACCAAAGGTAAATGACGACAATGCAGCAGAAATCATTGATATTAAACAACCCACACACACATAAAACGTAAATGACATGTGATAGATATATTGAGCAAAAGTTTTTGAATTGCTGTAAATGAAAGAACAGATAAAGCCAGTACATATTAAAAAAAAAGGATTTTAGGTCACAATAAGGAAACTTGCTCAGGAACGGTGTTGTTTGTAAGAACCTTAGGCTCAAAGTCATAAGTACAGCCGGACGTTGTTACAGGCTTTTCAGCATAAAAGAGTTCACCAGTGGCTAAAGCCATTTGACCCTTAACACATATCCATGTCATTACCCCAATAGATATTAAACTGCCCGTTAAGGCACTCTAAATAAGAAAGCACAAGATGATTTAGCGTTTAAGAAAAGCCCTTCAATTAATACCTTTGTGTTTATCCACGGCACTAACAACCCCATTAAAAACAGTGCCAACAAAGGACCACAGGTAACCGAACCCAAAGTCAGTGATAACTGTAACACAGCATGACCTAAATATTCCACTATAAATACCAGCGCCACACACAAAACCCCAGTAATAACTACTGTGCTGCGCATTATTAAACCTATTTGGCGGTCACTTAATGGTTTCGAACGCAAGGGTTTAATATAATCTTCTAAAATTACCGCCGCCAAAGAATTTAAGCCAGTAGATAAAGAGCTGAGTGCCGCACTAAAAACCCCTGCCACAAATAAGCCGGGCATTCCAGGTAAAAATCGTAATGTTTCCATAACCATTAAAGGTACTAATTGATCTTTAGCCTTGGCTAACTAAAATAGATTAAGCAAAACATTAGTACTCTTATCCCAGAGAAAAGCTCTCCTTTAAGATGGAGGCCATATTTTACGTATACAACATATTGTAGAATAGAAGTTTTGAATACCCACCTTGGTACTTAATGGGTCACAATCATGATAGGTAGCAAATATTAGTAAACCATTGTAAAAAGTACAAACATTTAAAAGTATAACGCCAGCCGTGAAGAGAATACAAGCCCGCTTGGCATGTTTAATACTAGGTAACGATAAATAACGCTGGATAATCACCTGATTGGTGCCACATACTTGCATAAAGTACAAGGTAGTGCCCACAAATATCGACAACATCGAAATGCGCACTGTGGGATCCCATGTGAAGCTTTAAAATGGTTTTGAGTAGACAAAAAGGTTATTTTAAAATTGCATGTAGTTTCTCTTACTCTGGCATTTCTATGCGTCCTGTGGCATAATTCCTTTGCCAAACTACACTAAAACCGCCAACATCAATGGTACCTTTGACAATAACAAAAAGTATGGCACCCGTCATTAGTACCGTTTGTATAACGTCAGTCCAAACCACAGCTTTAAGACCTCCCTAAGTAAGCAAAACAAAACAAGTTAAAAAGTTATGTAAATTTTTGGCGTGGCATGACCCTTGAACCCACCATAGTATGTTTTTCTTTTTTATTTTCAAGATATATATGTATTTCATATATAGCAGGCACGCTCAAAGTCTGTTACCCGACTGCGCCCACTTACTGCTTATTTTTATTTTACCTAAAATATTTTTTACTAAAAAAGCTTTTTTGTTTTTGTGGAGGGGTCTGCTATACGTTCTCGCCCCTTTTCAGCCTCTCCATTACTAAGCTAAACAAAGGTGCATACGTATGTCAAATGTCTACTTAGTAGATGCAAAAAAAAAGAAATTTGCAATTGTGGGCTTGGCTCTTAACAGATTTTCAATTTCAATAGAAACTAGGAGTAGAAGCTATATATGTTTGCCCAAATTCGGTGAAGATAATCATATGAAAAAGTTTATAAGTCAATCATATCTATCATATCTGCAGCTTTCATATAATGGTGGGTACATTAAGTCATTTATTTATCATAAATCAAATCTTACCACACATGTATAAAATATGCAAACAAGGCATACAATTGGAGTTACAACATGTATATTAACACCGGTAACTAAAAATCAATGTAAAATAGAATAAAGTGATGTAAAATAAGTCAATAAGAGGTGGTGGAAGCAAATTTCAATTAAACAAAGTTTAGCAACCAAATTGAGAGGAAAATACCGAATGACTAACTTACCTTGATTAAACGCCAATGCTGGCACATAAATCACAATAGGTAACCAAGTAATCTAACCCGTAAAAATAAAACAAATATTACGACAATAATAACAGCACCAGCACCAGCACCAGTGGCAGTAGCAATAGTAGTTGTGGTACATAGGAGGATCCCGTTCATTTCGTTTATGTATTGTATTGCATACAAGAGCATGCACAGAATTGCAGCCATTTTTACCAAACAAAGCATGAAAGCAACAGGAAATCAGTTGTTAACGCATACACATATACACTACCACATGCATAGGTATATACACACAAACGCATATGTATACAAAAGCATTACAATCAATACACATTGTTGGCCTGGTATTTGGAGCATTCGCATTCATTGAAAACAATTGGAGCCATAGATGTAGATGTTCTTCGTCATTTGTTTTATTGAGAATGCATCGAAAAACTTTTCCAATTAATGACATTTGCACATTTTTATTGAATAAAAGCGTTTAGATAGATGTAAGCGTATATACGTATGCATGGAGAGTACTTTTCTGTGTATATTTTCTTTTCTCTTATTAATTTAATGTTAAACGTTTACTTACCGTACCAAGTATGAATAATGCCGAACCGTAGAGACGTATAGGTTTGCCGAAACGCATTTCAAAATACTGCAAATATTTTATAAAAAGCAACACAACTTAATACCATAATATATTCATAACACAAACGCCAAACCCAACATGAACCCATCTCAGAGCATTCCATGATGATAAGAAGTCGCTGTACATACATACATACATAAAAACGTTGATGCTTGCGGCACCAAGTTAATATGTATTACGCGTTGTATGAGTGAAGTGAATTACTCTTAATAAGCCATATAAGCGGGCGGGTGTACTTAAATTGTCTTATCTGTGGAAATATTTTTATTTTATATGTTACTTCTATAAAACAGACACTTTATTGAATCGATAGTGCCAATGCACTTAAAACTATTATGATTGAACAAGAAAAATAATGCAAATTTAAACAATCGATCGATCGATTGTTTTTAGACATGTGAAAAATAATACATCTAACAAAAAATTCATTAGTGTATATAATAGACTCAATCTACATCTGATTCCGCACGCGAAAAGTTTTTTGTAAATTGTAGGCGTGCCTGTTATCCGATTGCACCCATTTTTGGTACATCAATGAACTCAGGCTCCATATAAAGTTTTAACTTTGTAGTTCACCTATTGTAATTAAAAAGACCTCTCAACGGATTTTGCCCCGATTCCGTAGCAATCTACGTATAGATAATATAAATATCTATAGAAAACTATATAAATATCTATAGAAAACTAGAGCGTCAACATCAGATGGACACACGTACGGACATATCTAAATCGATTCAAATTCTAATGCTGATCATGAATATTTGTACGATTCCTTCTGATAATTGCAAACAGAATGATAAAAAATAGTATACACACCCGTATATAAAAAAAAGTTAAAATATTACTTTATAAATAATTTAATTTCTATTGTACATGAACTCTATAAGATAATGCACAATGTAACCGTTTCAGATTTCATTTAAAAATTGTGTTCAGCTCACAATGGAATTCATGAAATCAACACAAATCAAACATATCATGCTTTATGATTCCATGCTGCGACAAGATGAATGCAATACAAACGCAATAAATGGACAACAATAGAGAAAAAATTCCGTTTAATATTGCCCCTAATATACGATTGAAATTTGTGACATGATGTTTGGTAATAAAAAAATGAACAATTATTTTTTTAAATGCCAATTAAACCAAATCAAACTATATAACACTCGAACACAATAGCATGCACATACAAGTTTATAAAAATTAAACTTTCACAATTTGAATCAATTAACAAATACTTATACATAAACATGCTGACCCAAACACACACATACATACATATATACATACAGGTAAACATGATAACAAAATCTTACCTCATACGTTGAAGTTAATTGCAAATTGCAGAACACCGGCAAGAACACATACCAAGATATCACACCGGACAGTGCCAAGGTTATCAAAATGAAAGCATATTGAGTGCCATACACGTAAATTTCTGTTGAGGTGCCTAATAGGGATATGCCCGAAACAAAGCTATAAATAAAGGAAAACACGTAAAAGAAAATAATTCAATTTTTTGTACAACATTGGAGTGAGGTGTGCTTTTGCTAAAAACATCTAAATAAATATCGTAACTCATGTTTTAAGTAACTTATCTCATCTCTGTTGAAGATTTATTATATATTAATTTTATACAAGAGAAGAGTTTTTGATAGGCCAAGACCGATCGTTTAATGTCCTACACCACTTAGCTTTTTTAGCCACCACATAAACAGGTTATTGAGTTCTGTTTTGAAAATAACATTAAAAATCAAGAACACCAAGTAAAAATAATACAATCAGAGAGTGCCAAATTTTATCAATAAATGGGTTGATTACAAAAAATATCTCAATGGATAGGCAGACACGGTTAAATGGAATCCTATTTTTTTAATCTCAGCTGGTCGATATAAGTTTAGATATAAGTTTATGAAGTGTACATTGGAACGTGCGATATGCAGTATGATTATTGGAAATATTAACATGGATGTACAGGCTAACAAGGTTAAATTTATGCAAATTTTAATTCTCCGCCGATAAGTATATTAATAATATCATAAGCGACCGCACAAAAACAATATATTCTTGGCAGGGTATAACGAGTATTGTTCAATATTTATTATACCTACCACCTAAAACTAAGATTATCATTTGCAATACCTAGAAGAAGGCGTCAGAGACACTACAAAGTATATATATTCTTGATCAGCAGAAGGTGTCCGTGTTCCGTCTGTTTTTGGCATTCACACGGCCGTAAATTTTGAAATATTGAGCTGAACTTTTGTACAGGCACATTTAGTTTTTGTAGCTATTTAAAATAGGCAAAATCTGTCACGCCCACAATTAGCAAAAGTCTAAATCTTTAATTTACCTACGAACTTGAAATTTTGTGCACATATTTATGGTTATCCCATCCATTGATTTGCCAAAATTTTCCAAAAGTGAACAACAGACACACCCACAATTTACAAAAAAACCATATTCACCATAAAATCAGACTTGCAAGCTGATACGTAATACATACACTATTAGAGGACGCAATATATAAATATATCTACCACGCCCACCGTTATGCATGTGAAAGGTATTTGTAAGTCAAATTTAGTTTTCTTGCTTGTTTAAAAAGTTTTAAATAATTTCAAAAATCCGATTTATATTTAGTTTCAATGCAAGAGGATTCTTGCACCAAGAAATTAGCATACTTGGACGAACAATACTTGTATTAAGATGAAACTTATTATCTTACCAAAACGTTGATCACAGGTAGACTTGCAGGCGGACAGATCTACAGACCGACAGTTATAGTTATTTCTCCACACAGTTATGTAATTATTAAAAATATATGCACCATGTGTTACTTTGTTAATTCTTTTACTGGTATTTGCACATATTTTAACATGTGTGTCTTCTGTTGAAACGGTAATGTCATACAAATTGTTATATTGAACTGAATATGGTTAGTTAATGTAAACAGTTTTCTAATTCAAAACCACGCCCATAATTGGCAATAATCTCCCTTGTCTATAAAAATAGAGCTGCGGTGTACATGTGTTTATTTTTCAATTTTTTCCAAAAATTGGAAAAATTGAATTAGATTTGAATGGTTAAACTAGGAAGAACCGGTATGGTGCGCCCTTAGTTGACGAATATTTGACCTTAGCTAAATTAAGATACTTTACATTTTTAGTTAGTCGAAAGGCGCTGGCCTATTACAGAAGCTTAAAAAGTATGAATCAATCGATATTAAATGAAAATGATAGATTATCCAGCGAGGTGATAATTAACAAAAGATAAGCTTCTGCACGGATTATCATTGCATAATTAGCCAGCTTTAGAGTGTTCAATGGAATAAATATTTCATTCTCTGCAGCATTAAATTTTAACATCACGATTATTATAATCACCAAATCATAAAAAACATTCAATACATATGTACATATAACAATCCAAACTCCATTGAAAACAAATATATTATATTATTCTAAAAGTAACAATAAACCAGAGAATGTATCACATTAACGTTATACGTCACACATTCGCTATATGTGGTAGGTTCTAAAAATAATCCAATCCTGTTTGCGGTTTAACCTGTACAAAGGTGACAATCATACCTTTGAAAAAGATTTATTGTACGTAGCTTTGTTGTCGCTTGATAATTATTATTAGTATTATTGTTTATTTTTCTGAGGCTGATTAATTTCATATATGGTGGTCACAAAAAAGTAATAAAAAGATGGCTTAGATGTACTTTTATGTTTTAAACTAAATAAGGACGTGAAAAATTTAAGTAATCTGTAATTAATAAACGGATGATTGATAGTTAGTGGGATTTATTTTTATCTCCTAAGCGTCTAAAGAGCGTCCCCCCTTTTTTATAGCATTAGATTTAGAATTATTATTTTAATGGATTTAACCGTATTCATGAAAATTTGTGCTCAAACTATAAGTTGCAATTTTTAAAATATTTCCATATTTCGAAATTCGGTACAAGGACATTTTTTAGCCCAAAGGCGAACTTTGGTCAAAATGAATCGCATTAGATCATTTTTAGAAAACCTTCGCATTAATCTTTTTATTATAAATGGCGACAATTCGCAATTCTTAACTTTTTCGAACAAAAATTTGTGGAGAATAGTTAATTAATTTGGTAATTAAT
Organism: Crataerina pallida; assembly: GCA_949710015.1. Taxonomy (NCBI): domain Eukaryota; kingdom Metazoa; phylum Arthropoda; class Insecta; order Diptera; family Hippoboscidae; genus Crataerina; species Crataerina pallida. Next base: position 30,309,343 of record OX453290.1, on the reverse strand, counting down.
TGTATAAAATGTGGACATGATCGGCCCTTTTCTAAAACACCTCTTCACATAAAATTTTTTCCAAAATTGATGCATTATATGACAAAAGTTCCCAATCCTCAACATTTTCATTAACAAGAGAACATACTAAATATGGCTAAGACCAAAACTTAAAGACCCTCCACTTCAATATAGACAGTGGGCGTGATTTGAAAAATTATTTTTTGTAAATTCAGTGTCCGTTATCCGACATACATGGATGCTTTAATTATAAATTTGACCTTCATAGGCTGTGAAATATTTTGTCTATTAGCGTGATCGATTTTATCCAATTTAAATAATTCAGCCAATAGAAATATTTGTACAAAATTTTGACTCAATATCTCAAAATTTACGATTGTAGGAGTTCCAGTAACAGGCACAAAGAAACAGGGTCGTTTATATCGACTCAGTTTTTGATGCGGACCAAGAGTATATATATTTTGTAGGGTCTCCGAGGCTTCTTTCTGAATGTTGCAAACGGTAAACAAACTTAGTACGTACTCATCAATAAGGTGAAGAACATAAAAATTGGGAGATATCTTTTATATAGTCTTAAAATTATATGCTCTTATATTGGAGTATATCGAACAATTTTTTTTCGCGATATGACTTTTATTTTATGATGAATTCCTAATGCTAATACTTAACAGATGACATATTTTAAATGTTATTTGAATAGTTGAACATTTGGAACTAAGTGGTGTAAGGTATTAGAGCCGGCCTTCTTTTAAAAAACATGAACAATGTATCAGTAATTTAGAAGCATATTTGATGTATATATTTACCTGGCCACTAATGACAGAGAAACTGGCAACACTTTCATTTTGCGCCCACCCACCAAATAATCCAAAGCTTCTGAGTCACGACGCTCTTTATTACTAAGGTTTTTATCCTTGTCTCGTCCTTCTTTCTTTTCAATGAAACCGAAGTAGAAACCGATGGCTGCACAAATCACCAACATTGAAACAAATATAAAATAATCCATCCAACCGAAATGCTGCAATGAACTGCTCATGTCAGTCACACTAAGTGTAGTTTTGTCTGTGGCTGTTGTTGATGCAATGCCATCTGATTCGGGGAACAACGATGATGAAAAAGAAATTCCCAAGTCATTTATTATTGCTGAGCTGCTGCTGGTGATGACGCTACTGTCACTGCTGCCACTTTCTAGATTAGTTGATATTGGCGAGTTGGTAGCACTACTAATTAATGTTTTCATAGTTGCTTTTAATACAGTTGTTGGACTGTACGTTTCTTCTATAGATTTAGGACTTAACGTCGCCGCATGACTATTCAGTGTAGTTGAGGCGGCCGATAACACATTTTTTATATATTCTTGACTAGTTGTTGCTATTACCACGTCAGCTGAATTTCCAGACATGTTGCGTCGAGTGTATTTAAGAGATTCACTTTCAAATTCACGGTTGAATGCTTCACAGGGATAGTTTGCTTGTTGATTTTTGCAATATCTCTCTTTTGATTTTATTTTTTTAGCACTCAAGTTAACGTATTGATTATAATTTACACTTATTGAAAGTTCTTGATTTTTTTATTTTATACATTTAAAATCGCTGAAAAGGATATGTGAATGGATGTCTTATATTGAAATGAACGGTTAATGGATTAAACACTGACATATATTTAGATTATGATTCTGTGACACTTTTCTAAGAACTGATTGGCGATTTGAAATTCTCAATCGATCTGTGCAAACAACGTATTATTGTACTATAATTAGATCAACTCGGAAATCGGTTATGATTCCGAATATGAAATGTATAATATAAATGTTATGCGAAGTCTCCGAAAGCTTAAGGTGACAGAATGTAAATTAGGAATTAATCATCAAATATTTATTTTTTCAAACACATTCATTTAGCGTTTAGCTTTCACTGTTGAAAACAATCCACTTTGTTGAACGGGATATTTTAAAACAAAATATTGTGTAAAGTTATATTTTGTAATTTTATTTTAATAAGGATTACTTTTCTCATAATAAAGATAGCAGTGCAACTTAATATGATCAAGTCAAACACTAACACCTTTCTTTCAATACCGTTTAAAGCGTCTGAATGAAGTTAAACGCGCGATGATTTGCGTTATACTGATCTTTAGGACACGCCGTAAATCTGTGCTAAACCTCTCAATGATAACACAAAATAATAGTAATTAAATGTGTGTAATAATGTGAAATATATATCAGTTGTAATTTTATATAAATATTTGTCAGTTTAAATGGTGTGTGACTTCAGTGGCTACAGATATGTTCCTACATCTCCACCATCTTGTCCTCCTCCTATCCCTTAGTAAGTGCAATAAAATGGAATATTGATCAAAAGATGTGTATCTCGTTCAGCGAGCCAAATACTTTTGTATGCGTTTAATTAAAAATAAAAAAAGTTCAATAATCTGCAGTAATCCACATATAATTAATTAAATAATTTTCTTTTAATTAACTTGATTAATGAATACAATATTAAGATATGTATTCTAGATCGATCTGAATTTGAGCGCTTTAACTGCAGCGCATATTGAACTTTTATTAAATAAGTATGAAAAGAAAACAAGCAAACAAACAAACTTTCAAGTGTTTTTTTTTTTTAACTTTTTCTTTTTTAGATAAATATTCTTTATCGAGGCGCTTCATTTATAATTTAATTTGTAAATTGGCATCTAAATAAATTAATTAAATTATGTCTGTAACAGCGGTTCTCAAACTTTTTGAGCTGCGGTGCCCTCCAAATAATTTACACAAAACGCCATTGGTTCAGTAATGACTAATTGTGTGTTTGTGCCAATTGATGATGTCTAACACCAAAGAGATTTGTGTAGCCCTTTGAGTTAACTCCGCGGACCTCTCTTTGAGAAACGCTGGTCTAGAGGTAAACACTTCAAACATATTGTTTTATAAACGTAGAGCCCATTCACTTGTAGAAGCATGGTCAGTAATATTCTTAGTCGGTGCGTTACCAATCCAAAATACGACAGACGAGATGTAATTTAAAAGGACACCGCTTTAGTCAACTTGACTAAGGAATCATGAAAAAGTATTCACATATGTAAAATTGGTTGAATTTATTGTATATCACTTAATTACTAAATTTCTTAGAATAAATAGATTGATCCCTATTCAAATAGTGGACGTAGCAGCTATTTTTTAATACATATCAACTTTCACGTTAGAACAAGATTCTTTGTAAATTGTGGGCGTGGTTATTATGCTACTCCGCCCATTTTATAAAAATTCATATATATATATATATTTGTATTGAATTTCAACCTCGAAGCTCAATTTTTTACACAGATTTTCACCTTACTGTTATCCGATTTGTATCAAATTTAACTCAATATCTGTTATTGAATGCCAACTGCCAAATTGAGTTTTTACTTTTTGAAATATTTTTTAAATCATGCGTATATGCCCATCAAACAAATGTAATTGTCGGATATGTCTCCATTATAAAATCAGCCCTTAGATGCACTCCCCATTTTCTTCTGCTTTAAAGTGCGCACAATGATGCTGGAGAAGGTACTGAGGCGATAAACGTTTTTTTAACGCAACATATTTAAATATGTATAAAATATTCGACAAGTGCTTGTAATACGGACACCCAATGTACATCTGATTCGTAAAACAAAATATAAGTCTAATTAATTTCAATTTTACTTTGAATATGTTTATGTATGTAAATGTTTAATAGTTATAATCTATTTAAAAAATTAAATCATTTTCTTAGATTAAACTAAAACATGTGTACAAGTAATTGTACCATATATTTTAGTCTATTTTTAGATAATCTAATCATGCATAATATATGTATAATTTACTATCATATCCACCCCTGCTTCAACTTAATATTGTTAGTCTCAGCACACTGATTAATATTAAAAATGAGCAACCACAGTCACAGCGCGGCAACAAAAACTGAAAAGGAGTTAAGATATTGAGCTAAAATTTGGTATAGACATTCTTAGTACATGTGACAAGGTTCCTATTTTAAAATGGATCAATTGCCACGCCCACTATAAAAATGCCACAATGACAAATTTCCACCGAGATACTGATAATGAGCGGAATGGAATGGCAGACACGGGATAAATTTTTGTCAATATAATACTTTATAGCCCTTCATGTCACGCCCATAATTTATATATAAAGCGTTTCTAAGATTTGTTTTAATCAAACGTCTAAAGGGCAAATGCCACACCCACATTTAATTTTACTAATGTGTACAAAATTTTTTATTTCCAGTAACCAAGTAAAGGTCAAGATTTTTAAAAATTTACGATGATACGATGATTGGCAAAAAGACAGTTACTTTGAAAAAGGATCGGATCGGAACATTTTTAGAACCCTATTCCATGTAATGCTTTTTTTACGGAATAATTTTTATACGATAACTAATTATAGTATAAATTGAAGCATTGCACATGGCACATGACACATGACACAGAAAGGCCTACCAGGAAGATAGTTTCATGTAACTAATGTAAATATACGCTCGTTTCCAGATCATGTCACGATATATATCCAGAATTGTACGAGAAGACCTTCAGCTTTGCAATTTTTTTCTTTACACAAATGTATGTTCATATATATAGTGAACGTAAACCCTCCTACATTGCTATGCCATAATTCCTCTTTCCATAGGTATACACAAGTTTATACACGTGTGCGGTATAATTTTTTAATTACGGAAAACGATGCTTTTATGAAAATGAGTCAGTTCTCTTTTGATTTTCTTAATCTATTCATTGCATTCTGCATGGAATTATATATATGTATTGTGGTTCTAAAAGCGAACAATAAAACGTTATATTTGGGAAAGATCAAATTTTTAATACTCTGAAATCATGAAGCCCCCATTACATACTAGTTATAAGCATACATGTTTCAAGGTCAAATGACAGCATCAAAATTATACTTTTTTTAAAAGCAAACCATCATCATAACAATTTTTATATAAGAAAAATACAATATAAACAAACCTTACCTATTATTTGCGAAATGTCGTGTAAAATATTACGAGGTTTTCCTTGTTTGAACGTTTTTATTTAAATAGCAGTAAGTCAGCGCGTTGTATACTTTTGATTTAACCGAAAGTAAACAGCACCGATTGAGATAAAAATGAGATTAAAACAGTAACCGTGTAATCAGTCAAATAATTAATGGTTAAGAAGTAAGAAAATTAAATTTGGCTTAAGCCAAATCGTAAATATCCTCCACATCTATGATAGTGGGCGTGGCAAGCTCTCTAATTTGTTGTGTTTGTATTATGTATCAGCTTACAAGTCGAGTTTTACGCTGAAGAAGTTTTTTTGTTTAAATTGTGGATGCGTTTGTTATCCGACCACGCCCATTTTCGACACATCGATGAAGAGAATATTTATAGATATACACTCCCAATTACAAATTTATAGTGCAACTGATTTTTGCTTATTGTGGGCGTAGTTCTTGACCGATTTTTCTCATTTTTAATAGCTATCTATGTACAAAAACTAAAAGTATCTGTATAAAAATTCAGCTCAATATCTAAAAATTTACGCCCATGAGAACGGACATTTATGTCTAGATCGACTCAGTTTTTGACGTTGATCAAGAGTATATATACTTTGTAGGGCCTCTGATGCCTCCTTCTGAGTATTGCAAACGAAAGAACAAACTTAGTATACTCTCATCACTAAGGTAGAGGGTATAAAAATGTGATATTTATGCCTTGCAATTATGCAATAACTTGAAAACCTTTTTGCGCAGCGTTCTTTTTACACAAATATCTCACCAACCAAATTACCGTACATATGAAGGGTTAGTTGTAAGTATTTATCTAACAAAATATTGTACAAATAGCTTAAACTTAAGAGAAATTACAAAGATTAACATTTAACTCTAGGTGGCAACATTTTTATTTCGTGATTTTCGCCTACTTTTAAAACGGCAGCCATCCCTCCTATGTTATGCGGTAATATGTGACAGTGAAATAACCAAAATCCAGGATTATTGCTATAAAAGCGTATAATTATGTAACCTAAACCAGGAACTTGTACGGTATCTTTTTCTACAGCTGGATAGTCATCCGGTAAACGTTGCAAACGTCCGGCACGATCGAGTTGTTTTATCTAAAAACACACATAAAATAGGTAAAGAAATCGTATAATTTAGTATAAAACAAATGTAAGTAAGCGTGGCAAGAAACTGATTACCCTCTTTAATATATGTATCATTTATCAACTTACAAGTCGAATTCTACGCTAAATAAGGTTTTTTATAAATATTGGGGGGTCTGCTACTTACTTTTCTCAAATCTTGTACATTACCCAAAACAGCCTGGCCTACCAAACGAAATGTATTGCCATGGATGTGAAAGGGATGCGTAGTCTCCAAATAATTTGTCACCACCATTTCAATTGGCTTATTCAGAGGCACCCGCAAAACTTGGGTGCATTGGCAAGCCGAAGTATAACAATTACGTCCCGCCGCTTCTAAAGCCGAACGATTACAATAAACCGAATCGTCATTGTAGAGATGGCGAGCGTGCAATAATGCCACAGTGGGATACACAAACCTGATTTCATCTAGTTTATATATAGATTCCCCATCGTCACGTTGTTCGGTATTGAAACTGGAATAATACGTTTTAAATTTTGTGTATGCTGGCCAACGTAAAGGAGTGAGAGAACGCAAACCAGTAATGGCTACATTTGTAGCCTTCATCCCGTAAGCGTCCTTTTCGAACGCTTTTGTGAATGACAGCCCAGGCAGATTATTATATACAACTGGCAACTCTACTGATTGCTGCAACAGTGGATTCGAAATTTCTGTGGTGGGCAATTTGGTACGCGACGTACCACGATAGTTTAATATGGCGCCCTGATACAGATTGTTGCGCTGGCAGTCATTATAGCCTTTGACACGTATCCAATAATTGCCCGGATATTGATTGGCATTCAAAATAAAATCAAAACGTTCAGCGGCCACCAGAAAGAACTTATCTACTAAAACAGGCTCAATGTTGTTGCCGTCTGTGCTAATCAATAGCATGCGATGGTCTTCGATGGAGAACTCCAGAGGGCAAGTAAACACTCCATTACTAATAACACGCATCCGATAACGCATGCCCTGCGTTACCTGCAATAATTCATAACGATGACTGGGATCATTATCGGGCAACGAATTTATATGATTGCGACCTTTTCCATTGATTAAAATGTTATACGGTCGCTCAAAATCGTAATTATAAATGACATCCTGCAGCAAAATCGTGTGATCAATTAGATCATAATCGTACAGGTGGGCTTGGCGATTGGCCTTTTTAGTTTGGCGAATTACTAAAGCACCCGCCAAACCCAACGCTCTCTGCCAGGCTGAGTGACTATGATACCACAACGTTCCACTACGATCCACTTGAAAATTATAACGAAACATTTCACCCGCTTGTATTGGATATTGAGTTATGAACGGTGATCCATCCATTTCGGGTGTCTGAGACATGTGCATGCCATGCCAATGTATGGTGAACTCCTCCGTTAAATAATTTAAAGTATCCACCATAATTATGTCATTTTCACACACCTCTATAGCAGGACCCGGAACCATACGATTAACAGCCACTACACCGTTGGGTACACCATCACCGTATATACAATATTCGGAAGTACAAGCTTTTGGATCGTACAGACATCTCTGGCACTCTGTTCCTAAACGCTGATAATTATGCACCACCATGCGATAATAACAAGTCATTGGCTGACCCTGTTGGCAAACGCGCCTACACGGATGCTTTTTAAAATCACCAAACTGATTATTATTATAAATATTCATATCAAGTGGCTCCTTGATCGTTTCATCTTTTTTCATCCAAAATGTTTTACCAATCGATGCGTTAAGAGGTAGATTTACTACAGTTTGGTTTGTTATAATTTCATTAATCACTGATTTTATGACTTCTACTCCTACCGTTTTTACTGTCAAACTACAATTTAAGAATACAATAAACATTAGCAGTTTCCTTTTACATACAACGTACTGCATGCTTAAGACTTTCTTCTTCTTGTATTCACTATGGTCGCACTTCGTTCACACACAAATCTTAACTGATCACTGGTGTTAAATTTTAATAACGAAAGTATTTAAATTAAATAATTTTGCCCAATATTCAAATATTTGGCTTTCATTGGGTGACTTTCATAATACGTGAGGGGCATACATTTCATAAAATGAGCGTTTAATGCTTGGCTTCTGCATGTTGACCGGTTTTAGTTTACATAAGTAAGTGAATCAAATATTCGAGATTTTCTGTATAGAACAAGAGACTTTCCTTCAACTCTTGGTTATTAGCAGTAAAATCATCTCTTTTAAAAATTCATCTTTAATATAGAAATCGAATTTGTTTAAGTGTAAAAGAGATAGAATTTCATTTTTTTTTTTGTCTCTGTTTTAATTTGAATAATTTCTCTTTATCAAATCACTTTTACTTTAATTGTAGGAATGCTCTATTTAAAGAATCCATTAAAAAAAAAAAAATGTTCAAAACCCAATTTAAATAAAACAAATTTAAAAATAGCCCATTATTCGTGCATGAAAATGAATGAAACCATCGTATGAATTTAATTGGGTTTATACTTGAATTATATTTTTTCAACTTCTTAATTTTTTAATACAACTTTCTTTTAAAATTGTATGAGTAAGATAAATTATCATGCTAATATCACATACAGTTCAAAATCAACTGACTTTCGTCACTTTGTTGTAGCCAAAGTGTCGCATAAGTTGGATTTTTATATAATTTATTCATTTATTTATAAAAATTCATTTCAATCGTTAAAGAATTCTTCCGCTTGTTATGTTTTACAATTTTCAAAAAATTTTAATTTGTCCATACGTTCATTCAATTCACAATTAATTGTTTTTCTTCCTTTTCCGGTTACTTTTAACTTTTTAAGGACTAAACATTTTGTACACATGGTACACTAAGCATTCAAATGTCGGGGGGGGAATATAACATATATAATGTCGTTATATCGACCAAAATCAGTCCTATTAGATTGGTTTAGAAAAAATCAATGCGACAAAGCAAACGTGTATCAAAGAAATATATGGAATAAAACAATTTCAATAATGGATGAAACAGATAGCGAGCATGCATGCATTCCTAGGGATCAAAAACATGTAAACATTTTTAAGAAATAGATTAGATAAAGAATTAGTTTTTAGTTGACTTGTATACCGTTTATATTGCGGCTATTTTCAATGTTCTTAGGCATCTCAACGTTTTATGCCGAAAATAAGCTTTTCAAAACCTTTTTACCTATATTTACCAAATTTTAACGCATTAATTATATATTTTCACTAATATGACCTTTTTGTATTTGAGTGGAATTCGTTTTACATGAATGAATGGACCTCAACATAAGTTGTTCCTTTCTTAAAAACATTCCAATAAGTTTGCAATTTATATGTTTACTAATTTTCAGTAATGTACATTAAATATACATAAAATAGAGCATTAATTTCAAAAATTATAATATTGTATAACATATTTCGGTTGTTACATTTTATAATTTATTTTATAACTACCACAATTGTACAATAGTCATCTCAAATACAAAATAACAGCCTGTGTTTTAATTTGAAAGTATATAACGAAATAAAAATTTATTAAAACAACCTCAATGTAAACAGGCTATTAGATTGTTTTTTAAATTTGATTTAATAATTTTCATAAAAATTTTATATATTATATATATATTTATATATATACTTATATTTATATTCCTATAGTGATCATTAATTCTTACATTTTATTGGAATCATTTCTTTTGCACTATAAATTTCATTAAAAGTACATCTCAAAAATAATAATGAAAATTTTGGCAAATTTCTCATCTCTATAATTGACATTTCATTCGCTTTCTAGAAAAAACGAAGCGCCATCTTTTTGATGTAAAATAATCATTCGTAAAATAAATTTGCTGCGCGACGGATCATCTTTTGTGTGAGTTGAATCAAAAATATAATTTTATAAATTTTATTACAAAACCCAGCACATCCATAAGTATATTGAACATATTGAAAACATCAAATAACCAACAAAAAATAACCTAAAAGAAGAAAAATAGTGCAAAAAGAATCTACCAGAAAGAAAATCAGCCAGCCATATTTGTAAAAGAATTGAAATCTGTTCTATTTTATTAAGACATTGAGTATTCATAAACTGGGCTGTAGACAGATTTTCGTGGAAGAATTTATTATTTTTCTATAATAGAAAAAAAAGGTAAAAGTCACTTGAAATTAATTCAAACGTCAACTTTTGTAATAAGTAATTTGTGAATTATTTAGGGTTTTATTAGTCCTAATGTCATAGAACATTTTATGTAATTGTACGCAGTAATGTATGAATTTTTTTTTATTGTATTTGTATTAAATTCGCTAAGATTTATATAATTAAAGCATTTCAGATTCGCTTACTGTCGGGTTACGACAAAGTATAAAGAAAAGTATTTCGTAAAAATTTCTAATGCTTGTAAGCTATGTATATGTAAATATATATTTTCATATAGTCTGGTATTAATCAATAGACAAATGGTTTGTTTCGTGCTTAGTCTCTATTGCATATATTCGTTACAGTTTTAACAGTGTTGTATTCGAAGTGTAAAACGTGTTTGGCTTTGTATAAATAGGTAAAAGCAAATTTTTTGCATGTAATGTAATAAAGTATACTAGAATAATTATAATTGTATTTTTCTCGTAATTTAAGTAAACTATACCTAAATTTTATCAGAATACCAAAATTTTACTACCATTGGTACATTTGTGCCGTAGTAGATTTATATTAAGTAGTAGATACACATTTTTTGATGTTGAATATTTTTAGATCCTTTTCATCCCTTTTTGCTACGACACATTTGGGTACAACAACATAACATAGAGGACCTCCTCTTGCTTTATATATTATATTGTCTAAGATAAAATAGAAAAATCAATATATAAAACACAGAAATAAAAAAACGAAAAATGGTGAAAGAGACGGGTTACTATGATATATTAGGTTGCAAACCAAATGCCTCACCAGAAGAACTGAAGAAAGCCTACAGAAAATTAGCTCTCAAATACCACCCAGACAAAAACCCCAATGAGGGTGAAAAATTTAAAGCTATATCTCAGGCCTACGAGGTTCTATCGGACGCAGAGAAGCGCTCCGTTTATGATGAGGGCGGTGAGGCAGCAATTAAGAAGGGTGGCGCTGATGGTGGAGATTTCCGCAATCCAATGGACTTCTTTGAGAAGTTCTTTGGTGGTGGCTTCAGCACGGGCAGACGTCGTGAGCGTCGTGGCAAAGATGTTGTCCACCAAATGTCGGTTACTCTTGAAGAGTTATATAACGGAGCTACACGTAAATTAGCCCTACAAAAGAATGTCATTTGCGATAAGTGTGAGGGTCGTGGTGGTAAAAAGGGAGCCATTGAAAAGTGTATGCAATGTCGTGGTGCCGGTCTCGAAACCCGTATACAACAGATTGGGCCCGGTTTGGTACAACATATCGAAAAAGTGTGCTCTCGTTGTTCTGGCACTGGTGAAATGATCAACGAGAAAGACCGTTGTAAGCAGTGCAATGGACGAAAGGTTGTGCGTGAACGTAAAGTCCTTGAAGTACACATTGAAAAAGGCATGCGTGATGGACAGAAGATTATATTTAGTGGAGAAGGTGATAATGAGCCTGATTCACAGCCTGGCGATATTATCATTTTATTGGATGAGAAAGAACATCATACATTCGTTCATGCTGGAACAGATTTGATGATGAAAATGCCCATTCAATTAGTGGAAGCATTGTGCGGTTTCCAACGTGTTATAAAAACTTTAGATGACCGCGATTTGGCAATCACTTCGCCAAAAGGAGACGTCATTAAACATGAAATGGCCAAGTGTATAATGGAAGAAGGCATGCCTCTATATAAAAATCCATTAGAGAAGGGTCGTCTCATTATACAATTTGAAGTGATCTTTCCTGAATCTACACCATTATCGATTATTCCCGCTCTGGAACAGTGCTTACCATCTAGACCAGAAGTCACCATTCCAATCGATGCTGAACAGGTTACATTGGTAAGTTTTAAAACAACTAGACGTTTGTTTAATTTTCAGTTAACTTATTGTCTAAAAATTATAGTCGGACTTTGATCCTAAACAGCGTAGAGAACAGCAGCAACATCGTATGGCATATGAAGAGGATGAGCGCTATGATGAAGGACCCAGAGTACAACAATGTTCCTCAAGTTAAATTAATAAAACCCTCCCCCTCTCCCAAAATAGTGCAACATTGACAAATACACTGTGTCCACCATCCATTCATTACTCACTTAGGAAAACGTATTACACAGCACCACATTCGCAAACAATTGAATAGAAATTATTATTGTATTGGAGTTAACCAAAAAATGAAAAACATTTTCCCACTGTTACTCATACTAATAAATAAAGAAGCCGACCGCTTTCATATCTCCCAACAAAACCACACCATTTCTAAATTCTTATATAAACTCAAATTAAAGAATAACACAAAAAAATCAACCACACGGACGTACATATATTCTCTGCAACTAATTGCTGTTTATATGTATAAAATATAAAACAATTCAAATATACATCCACACAAAACAAACGCAAGTTATACACAAAAAATGTTTGAAATATTAATTTATCCATTGTGCTACCTGCTTGACGTTTGTGTAACTGATAATAGTATTGTATTATATTGTGTATTTTTCTGCTAAATTAATACAATATACTCATTCCTTAAAAAATCTTCTGGCCAGTTTATTCACTTAATGTTTTAAGTGTGTAAACAACTTGTGGCAGAGAACGATTTCGAATAGGGGAATGGAATCTTTAAATTTTCGTAAATAATTATGCAAACTTTAATTCCAAATTATAAATGTACATTTGTTCGAAGAAGAAAATAAACGGGGGAACACAAGTCGTGCCTTTTCATTTATTTGTTTTACGCTTACTTTTTACCGTTAAATTGTAAGCTCGAAGAAAACATTTTTTCTATAATTATAGATCATTTTGTTTCCGAAGAATTCATAATTTTAAACATCAATCTAGAAATAGTGCATTCATCATCCCATGAGGATCCAAACATATACTCCACAGCGACAAGTTTGCAGCGCTGCACTCAATGTAATTATGCTCTGCAGCGTTTAATTGTATTTATACAAATAGTCAATACTTCATGCGGAGCTGTACTTAAATCGTAGTAAATGTTTACTACAATATGCAAATATGTATAATGCAGCATTTACAACACAGGGTTATTTTAAAATCGTGTTGCTTTGAAAGAAAACAAGATAAACAAAAAATTTTTGAAAAAAAGGAACAAGTTTTGCCTTTGATGCAATACTGCATTCATCATAGCATCAATGAATATGTTCTGATCCTGGCTATGCCCAGTTTTAATCGAGAGTATATATAATACTTGTTTCGTTGCGTTATAATTAACCATGCATATGTGACAGCACGAATTCACTAATTAGGCGTTGACTTCATTACATATGAATACAATAAAAAATTAAAGTAATCAAAAAGTTTAATAATATTGTTTGACGTTCATATATATAAATGCTGCGGGATTCGTCTACACCCATATTGCATTATTTTCAACAAAACGGCGTGTTCAATGTGTCCAATTTCATCAAATAAGAATTTCTTGTCAGTGACAACTCAAAATAAACAGAACTTTAACGAACTTTAATAATAAAATGAATCAGGATAATTCGGCAATGGATATAGATCCGGAGAGAGCCAAGCAACTGCTTAATGAAGGTGCCGTGTTAATTATAGCTGGTGTACCACTACGTACAGATTTTGGCATAGACATGTGTTCGTATACAGTAGCTAAGAATTTTCGTGGAGTAAAAATGATACCGCCTGGTCTGCACTACGTTTGGTGTGCTTCCACCGGTTCTTACGGTGATATCGGCCCCAGAGTTGGTTTTGCACACTTCTTCAAGTCCCAGGAAATTCTAGTACGTGAATGGGATACAGTTAATGAGGAGTTAAGAGAGCGACAGATAGAAGAACCCGAAACGGAACGACAACGAATACGTGAAAATTTAAAGGAATTGGATAATTTTTTGGCCCCCTATGATTTACGTTATTTGAAAGATTGGCGCAAATTGACTGCTAACATAACTGAAGAAACGTTGAATAGGTGCAAACCATCTTTAAATATAATACGCACCAGTGCTGAACTACAATCCTGCCCAGACGCCGAAAGGCCACGCGGTACGTTAGAGGAGAGTTACGCTATAATGAAATCAAAATTAATGCTTGACGAGAACGCTTTATTACCCAAACTGAAACCAATTGAAGGAACCGCTCCTCGCTTTCGAGCGGTGCCAGAAAAAATACCCAAAAATAGTACACCTACCGAAATTTCCCAACATTGCATGGATTGTTTGGTAGCTTGCGATGAGTTATTGAATCCTTATACTAACTCATTGGATTTGCTTGGAGACATCAGATTGGCGTTCATTTTCTTTTTAATGGGACATTCAGTAGAATCGTTGGCTTACTGGCGGAAAGTTTTGGATGTGTTGTCTCACTCGGAAAGAGCTATTATTAAATATCGTACATTTTATGTCGAATATTCAAAGGTTATGGCTTTGCATCTGCCCCTCTTACCAGAAGAGCTTATGGAACCCACCGAACACAATACTGTTTACAAAGATGTGCGCTGTTTGTTAATAAATTTGAAAAGATGTGGATTAGGAAGTCCAGCCGATCAATTGATGGATCATTTAAAAGCACACAACCATTGGACGTTCGATGGTTTATTAGACGAAGATCCTGAAGACTTGCCAGTGGTTGTAGAATTGGAGGGATCAATGGGCGCCTAAATTTAGTTTATTCATGGAATGTAATTAAACTTGAATCGTGTACACTAGCGTATTATTTATCACATAATCATTAAAAATAAATATTTATAAAAACAAATTATTTAAAATGTATTCGATTGGTTTTTTTTAATACTTTTGATATTTATTTCGTAATATAAACGATACAAAGTGTCGAACAATACGTCGATGTCGATAATGCCGTTACTAAACATTCACTGCTTTCCTATTAGATACAATGTACCGTCCTTGCTATTATTCTGTGATTACGGGACGGATAAAAACTATAAAAAAAAAACATGCACAGAATAACGAAATTTAAAATTTCAAATTTCAAATTATTATTAAATGCGTATACGTGATAGCTCATAAACAATTAAGTAATTGAAACTCAAGTTGTTGGAATTTGTGAAAGATTAAAGCTTATACAAAAAGGAGAGGATTGTAGTATTCTTTTTAAGCAAAGCCTCTAGCCAAAGTATAGATAAATACACCCAAAAGAGGAGCTGCTGTAAGGCTTACACCAGAATTAGAATTATTGGCACACAAGCGCGGCTGCGGTTGAGGTATAAATTTACACAAAGCACCCAGAAAATTGGTTTGAGCACGTTTATTGGTCTTCTCATCGTATTGCTAGATGTGCGAATTAAAGTGAAATTAATCATTATTAATTATATTTTAGAATATTAGGATCTTTTTCAATACTAACATCCTTAAAGGCAACAGTTGGTACACTTTGTAAGGGATTTTGGAATTTCATTGTCTCCTGACCATATCTCAATAGCAATTGACTGCCCTCAGTGGAGTTGGCACATTGTTGTATATTCTCCCAGGTACTAATATGATTGTCACGAGCACATCTAGCTCCTGGATAAACATTATCTGGGAAATTGTTGCCGGCCTTCATCATGCAATTAATGAAATCCAATGTTAACGATTCACGGGTAAATTCCGTTTGATAAGAATTGGCTTGTATATGCTCTATAGCACAGGCGTGCACTTTATTGCCATAACATTCATTGGGACCGTGATGACAGGTGAACATTACATCCGAACCTTCAGTAATATACTATAATGTGTAATAATATATTTATATATTTCTTAACCTTAATATTTGCTTTCATTTATTTATTTATTCAGTTTTAAAAATTATTTATTATAATAAATACTTATTTCTTTATTATTTTTTATCCCTCATCATATGCAGGGCTTTATTTAAACGCTTCAGACTCTACAAATATATTCTAAATTCTAAATCAGCATTGAATTCTGAGTCGATCTAATCATGTCTGTCTGTCCGCGTATACATATTTTGTAATAATCACTTTCCTGGTCGCAAATATTGAGATATCGAATTCAAACTTTACAGAAATTAAGCATAACAGGTCTAATAATGCCTGCAGAATAAAAAATATTGAAAAAAAAGCATTTTTTAAAGAATTTTTTTCCAATTACAGTTGACCTTAGCGTAAATGTAAGCTCTGTTATTTTTCATTCGTTTGTTACATTTAGCTGATATTAGATTAAATTGGCGACATTTTATTATTAGTTAAAGCATTCTTTAAAAACTTCAATTTATTTTATTTCTTCATAGTTTTATAAATTTAACGGTTTTTGGAAACTTAAGTCATTTTCAAAATAATGCATTTTACACAAAAATCTAATAAAAATGTAACAGGTTCCAGTGGAAGGGAAAATTGAAATTAATTTTATAGGTTTTATTATTTATTCCTTTATTTATTTGTTAATAATTTATAATAGCAAAGATTTATTTATGTTTTTTAATTTTTCTCTTAAGTTTGAGTCGTTATAGTCGTTCTAATTTAAAATCATGTAAATAAAAGTTCAAATAAAATTTTATTATATAGTAAAAAACTTAAACGTTTAAAATTTATTTATCGGCTCCTATAAATTTTAATTTAATGTTCTGTACGTTTTAATAATTTACTGATGCGTGCCTACTGCAATGTTTATTTCTAAGTGAGTGTATCACCACGTCCCAAAATGTTTACCTTTTATATGTTATAATATATTTATTTTACAGAATTAAATTCTTAGAGACTATCGAGTAATGAATTAAAAATTTTAAATAAACTTAATTTAAAGTAACTCTTGTTCGAATCAAAGTGTTAGATATCTTTAAGTTTATTATAAAGGTTTAAGATTCTAGGAATGGACTCATTGCGGGCGGAATTAGTACGAAGAAATTCCTCCGAAAATCAGCGGACTTGACTCAATTTCTCTAGAGAGTATATTAAAGTTAATCATAATGTTTAAATAAGATCTTCTATCCTCAAGTGTTTGAAGCCCGAGTAATTTTCTTCTTCCATCATAAGAAAAAAGTTTAGTAATTATGAAAAAATTATCTACTGCATCTCTTACTAACATTCATTCCTAAAGACTGTCTTTGACTTGAAGAAAAATGAACTTACTTGAGATTTGCCAAAAGGTACCCATTTAATATCAACATGATCCTTCAATTCATTCTTGACAGCCGGATAAACTTGTTCGCTAATGAATTTTGCACTGTCCGGGCAAAGAGATTCATAATAAATTGTTATTGGCACCTGAAAGATGATACAAAATGTGTTATAATGAAAAACATTTGCGTTATAACATATGTAAAAAAACAAAAAAAATTTTTATATTATTATTATTATTATTATTATTATTATCATTATTATTATTACTAATATCATATATATTGCATGCATTCGTCAATGCAGATGTTTTTAAACAAACCAAGGTGAATATCGGGAGTATATGCGCTTTTTCAAAACACTTGTGATAGAAGAAAAAAAAACAGATGATACTTTACATTAACATGAAGCCCTGAATTGCTGTCTGTCTCTCCTATACTTGGAAGTTAAACATTCTCCCGGTCATAAAATTTGAAATATTGTTAACAATCTTCGTAAATTGTAAAATAAATACGCCCACGAAGTGGAAATTGTAAATATATTTAGAGGTTTTTAAGCACGACAACGCCCTTAAAAATGTAATCCTCGCTTAGAGTTATCGATAGCATTTTAATGTCACGTAGTGGGGGGTATCCAAGAGTTAGCTTAAACGCAAATCTTTTGTTTGTTTAACAATTGTGTTTGCATGTCTATTATAATAAATTATTTAGTTTATTAGATGATAAATTTATGCCCTCCCCAATATGTTAATTATACACTTACATAATAACGTTGTGAATTCACTTGCAACGACACCGGTGGGTTTGCTCGTCAATTTTTCACATTTATCCCTTTATTGTTAAAAATTTTATTGCAAGAACTTTATATACAAAAGTCGTAGGGTTAGAGGAGAGAAAATCAAGCTCAAATTGGAGTTTCTATGACATGAGACTTTCCATCTTTTTTCCTCCCACTGTATGCATTCCAATATATTAATAATTTTTTTCTCAAATTAAAATGCTTCATAAGAGCACAACATTTCTAACAGGAAGGTAAGGATTACATATAATAACAATGATAATTGTAATTAATGCACATGTGTGGTGTATATGTGTGTTAATGGCACACCTACTTCCAATGTAAAAATAACTGTAGAAATGATGCACGCATGTATGTGTGTGTGTGTTGTATATAAGATGTAAAATAAATTAAAATTGTTTTATATTTATAGCGAATGATGAGACGCTTGCCTATAATTAAAAAAAAGAAGAGAACAGTTGCAACGGTACGTGTTGATCGTATTCCATGAACATAGCCCAAAACGAAATGTAAATAATGCTTAATTTTGTTAAATCCGTTAAACGTAAGTAGAACTAACCGATTAAAGGCCTTCGAGGTTGTTTCGAAAATATGATGTGACACGACTAATATAAAACAAGCAAGAAAACTAAATTTGGCTTAGATCAAATCTTAAATACCCTCCACATTGACAATAGTGGACGTGGTTTGTATGTTATTACGCCTCCTAATAGTGTACGTATTACGTATTCAGCTTATGTGGAGTAGAGCTTTTTGCAAATTGTGGGCGCATCTGTTAGTTGACCACGCCTATTCTTACCATATCTATGGACGGGATAACTATAAATATGTGAACCAAATTTAAAGTTCTTAGGTTAACTTTTGTAGCAGATATATAAAATTTTGTTGATTGTGGGCGTGGCTTTTGACCGATTTTGCCCATTGCCCAACAACAGACAGACACACGGACGTACATGTCTAAATCGACTGTTTTTGACGCTGATCAAGAATATATATACTTTGTAGGGACTCTGGGTGTTGCAAACGGAAAAACAAACTTATTATACCCTCATCATTAAGGTGGAGGGTTTAATAAAAAAACTTTTCTACTCATTTTATTTGGTGGTGTTGCAGGTTATGTATACAACAACGTAACTTCATATTATAATATAATATAATGCAGTTGAAAATTGTTGGCTTTTACTTTATACAAGTAACCGTCCGTCTACTAAAGCGAGCTCTATATTATGCGTGCAAATTTTTATTTTTGTAAAAAACAAACCATAACAAAAAACAGGTTCAGGCACTTTTCAAACATAATGTACAGTTTTCTCTATAATAAACATACACACAAACATTATTACTTGAATAAAGTTTTATTTTCAATTTCAATCAAACCATTTCGAGTTCATTGTACCCTTCCAATACATTTCCAATACTTGTTATTAAAACATTACATACACGCTATTCATATTAGAAAGAACTACTAACTGCCCGATGTCAAAGGTCAAGCATTGTAACATGGAAGAAACACAGACGTTAATTCTGGTTAATTAGTATTCAAATCATTCAACCAGTTTTTCATAGAATTCTTCGTACGCTTGGATACAGTATAAAAAGTAAGCATTAAATTTTTCAAATTTTCTTATTAAATCATTCTTTGATATATTACCAATGGAACAGTGAGGCGTATTTACAATTACCTTGACAGCTTGAACAGCAGCAATAACAGCTACGAATATAATCAACACTTTATTATTAGTCATGATGTTGTGACACACAGAATATTAAGATACTAAGTAATTATTTTTTTATTTACACTTGTATTAAATCTGGTATTTATATATGTAAATGAACACTTGCGTCTTTACTTTATTACAACCGAACTTTGGGGATTCTAAATATGAACTGATATATTGGTTTAAATAATTAGTATGACTCCAGGTTGACTTAAAAAACCTGTTTTAAAACACTCTCAGAGAGTTTGCATTGTATGACTCATTTAAGAGTACTTCATGAGAACTACAAAGCCGAGATCGTCGTGTTTCTTTTAATATAAAGCTACAGTAGTGCATGTTTACTTTATTTTTCGCATTTTTGCCACTCGTTACCTTTAACAAAGACAAAATAATATATAAATATATTTATATATGTTTGTTTTTATGTAGATATGCATTTGTACAAATATTTAAGTCATATTTACTTATTTATTTAGCCAAAACAAATCGGCATCACTTTTTGGTTAGTGTCAATACATATTATTACAATAATAAGTAAAAGTAAAAGCATTACAAATTCTACTGCATTACAATTAAAATAAATATATATTTGGAGTATTTAACAAACTCCATGTAAGAAGGCATTAGAGACCCCACTTGTTTACCTTTGAAACACTAAGTCCTTTTTAATCATGGTGGATCTATGTCTGCCTGTTGTGACAAAGCTGAAGTTGTAAAATTGTGGTCTGTTTGTAGGCTTTTATTAAAATTGGGTGGCATCAATAAAGTTCTGCGATAAAAATTTCTCACCGTCAAAAAATTTTTAAAAAGTTGAAGTTCCATATGAGCACAAATTTGGTGTACATATGTGTACATATTAAAAGCGTATTTTGTTTTCACTGTTGGACTAAGACATAACTTGTACGTCTAGATAGGTGGTGACGTTCAAACGTCTTAATTTAAATAAAAAATAAATGTTAATATATATCCACAGGCCTAGTAAAAAAAATGTATAAGACGCTGTCGTATAGAAGACCTCAAAATATTTCCAAAAAAAAATTCTCTTTGGCGTCCAGCCTGCTTTGATATGTAAAGAAATTTGTACTCTATTAGAGTACTATCTCTATCTATCCTATACCTATCACCACCACACAGTTAAATTCCATTTTTTACTTATTTTGGTTACACTTTAAAAAAAATCGTTATATCGTATAAAAATTACTAATTTTAATTACTTTTAATCACGAAATTTAAAACCTTTACTCGTTAAATCTTTACGAGCTTCTTTAATTTCTTCATGCAATTCCTTGGCTGCCTCTGGACAGTTATTAAAGTTGAACGTGCGATAGAGAACAGTACCTCCAGCATATAACTAAAATGTATAATTATAAATGATGAAACACTTGGTATTTATTTTTCAAAACTTACACCAAACATTATAACAATAATGTAAGGTAATAGTTGTAATGGAAATAGCCACTTTTCCAAGCCGGGTGTTTTAATTGTGGCCAACAGGATACCAAAATATGGTACAAGAAACAACATTATATATATTAACCATCGTTGTAAATTTGTCATGTTGTAGCAAAAAGAGAATATTTTGTAAATTTAACTTTATTATTATGTTTCTTATTTTTTTCTTTTTGGAATTAATAATTTACTTTTGTTAATATTTACTATTTTACTAAAATCTATGGGAATGTGTGAATATTGATGATGTTTGTTCAAGAAACGTGTAATTAGTAGCAGCTGATTATAAGGGCTGCCAGATTGTAATAGAATTGAATATTATTACTAATTGTATTGAATGGTTGAGAAATTTGGCAGTAACAGGTTTTTTAAGGAAACATTATAGTTTAATAGATCTGTATGTTGCAAGTCGTAACAAACAATTTGAGGTATTTCAACTACTCTAATGAAACTTTTAACAAGGTAAATTTAAAAACATTGACTTAAACGAATGGTTAAATTACATATCAAGAGCTTGGCAATATTTGTGATAGAGTTGCCACTTATTTTATTACTTAAGTTGCTATCAAAAAAATTTTAAAAATGCAGTCAATACTGAGCTTTTTTTAGAGTAAAAAGTCCACCACCCGCTAGATGACGCAAAAGCGAGCGATGAAAATGTAGTAGTTTTTTTTTGTGAAGATGGCGCAATTAGTTTAATCAACCAAAATGCTGTAAAAATACATAAATTATCAACCGCCTTGAAGTCTATGATTTGATGTCGCACCCGGCAGCGTTGATATATTGAGGATAATTTTACATTCGCTAATGTAAAAATTCGTGTAACTTCGTGTCACGGAAATGATCAAATGACTGAATATATTTTAAATTTGTTGATATCTTGAGGGTGAGTTAAACGATACATAAAGGATGGCTCCGCTACTTTAATATAAATAGCATATTCTCGGACCCGAGGTTTAATCTATTCATATATATGTTATAGTTATATTGTGCTCAATAATAATAATAATTTATATATCATATATACATATATATATATTATATTATATTATGTATTTCTTTAGTGCCTAGGTAACTATTAATTCAATTTTAATTATAATGTTTTATCATAAATTAGCCGCTTTCATGTTTATTATTGTATAATTTTTTTATTATTATTCATTTCATCAATGACAGAGATCGGCTTAACTATAAATGCGCGCATGATTTCTAATTTAGTTTTAGTATTTTAAGCGTTTAAAGAAGAAGTACAAGTGTAAAGGATTTTAAAAGTTTTGCGGTAAAGAAATGTTATGTTTAAAAACAAAAATGAATTTTTTGCTTGTAAGTGTTGAGTGTGATTTATTAAAAAATTATTTCCATATATGTATTGTAATTGCAGCTCTTTTGTATGTGCTGTACAGCAGTCGTGGCCAAACCTGCCGGTTATGATTATTATGCAGGCTCACACATAACTTTACCCAGTAACATAAATCATCATCATCATCATCATCATCGTCATCATAAATTGGGGGGCATTTTACAACCTCCTCCCTTTGAAATTGATTTGAATAAATTCGCCTTTAATGGACGTTATCGCGAAAATTTCGTTCAAAAGCCGTACCACAG
Source organism: Crataerina pallida (assembly GCA_949710015.1). Classification (NCBI taxonomy): domain Eukaryota; kingdom Metazoa; phylum Arthropoda; class Insecta; order Diptera; family Hippoboscidae; genus Crataerina; species Crataerina pallida. Next base: position 30,286,434 of record OX453290.1, on the reverse strand, counting down.
CACACAATTATATGCACCGCCGCTGATTACAAAAGACATATATTTGCATGCGCCTCCTGAAGAGCCTCATGTTCAGGCTGAACCACAACCGCCCCGCACACGTTATCGCATTGTATTCATTAAGGCACCCACTCCTAAGCAACCTAAGGCCGCCTTGAATATCAAACAAGCGCCCAGTGAAGAGAAGACGATTATTTATGTGTTAAGTAAAAAGCCGGATCCCGTCGAAGTAAAGACCACCGTCCAAGAGGCCCCAACTAAAGTTAGTAAGCCGGAGGTTCACTTTATTAAATACAAAACAAAAGAAGAAGCTGAAGCGGTACAACGCGATATCCAAGGTGAGCTAGATGTGGTTCAGGGTTGTTGTTTTTTTTTTTATCGAATATATGCTAATCATACTTGTGTCATGATTTGTTGTTTATTATGATGAATATTGAATGTCTGCGAATGCAAAATTTTATTTTAATTTATTCGTTTAGCTCATTACGATAAACTTGGTGGCACTACACAGGTTAACGATGAGGAAGTCGTACCAGTTGCATCTGTTGTGGGAAGCTTAGACAAATCTTCTTCATCTTCATCTTCTTCATCATCATCATATTCTCCTTTTTCTTCTTCTTCTTCTTCTTCTTCTCCTGTTAACTCGGAATATGAAGATAATACAAATTATAGCCACTTTGATAGCGAGTCCGACCAACAGGAATATAGTCAAGAAGACAACGAATACAAAAGCCGATAGTACGAGTTAACACGTGAACAAACTTTCCATAAATATAATGCTTAAATTTTGTATATTCTCAGTTGCGAAAAAGTTTGTGGTTTTAAAATATATTTGTAACACACACATACTTCAAATAAAAAAAAATAAAAATACTTAAAATATAACAAGTGAACAAGTGGCCAAGTCCGACCATTTAATATTCTACACCACTTAATTCCACAAAGTATTCTACAATTTATTTATTTGAATTAGTAAACAAGAGGCATTCGCGCTATATGATTATATGGAAAGAAGTGCTAAAAATGCTGCGATCGGGTTCAAATTCGGCCCAGTCAAAGCTTATGAACAATTTTTCCAAAAATGTTAAGAATGGCGATCTTTTGAGGGACAGACACACATGGTTAAATTAATTCAGATTTCGATTCTGAACCGATCGTAGTAATTGAAAGTGTTTGTGGTATTATAATCTTTATCATAGTGTGCAGAGTATAAGAATTGCACCTTTTTCAGTTTTTGTTGAATTGTAGACTTTTTGCCCAATTTTAATACCAACACTTTTGCTAAGTTTGCTATCGATATAATAATTTTTGCGATAAGTAGAATTTTTACCATACACACAGAACGACAGATGGACAGACAGACATGAATCCATAAATCCATATATAAGATGTGGATTCAAAATTTATAAACTTTGTGGATTCTCCGGTATCTTGTTTAGGGCGTTGCACACACATTTTTACAATTATTACATATCACACATTTACATATTATGGCGGTTATAAAATGAGAAAAATGATGAATTAGCTGAATTTGTGTGTTTGTATATCATGCACTTAGAGGGGGCGTATTAAATGACAGCTACATATATATAAATAGTCAAGCGTTTAATTTTAAAGTTTATTGTGTTTATTATGATCACAAGGAGCGCCACAAAAAGGTAGATAAACATAAACATTCGCATAACATTACATGAAAATCAACAGAGATTTATTTTTTTAAATTATTATTACAACTACCAGCAGTTGGGTGCATTATATCTGCCATAAAAATTGACCTACGAACTTGAAATATGGTATGTACAATATGTATAGTCCTATGCATCGATGTGCCAAAAAAGGGCGCGCTTGAATAACAAACACGCCCACAATTAACAAGAAACCATACTCAACGTAAAACTGGACTTGCAAGCTGACGGGGAATATATACCCCGCCCTCTACTACCACGCCCGCTATTGTAGATGTGGAGGGTATTTGAAATTTGGCCTAAACCAAACTTAATTTTCTTACTTGTCTCTTTCCTAAATGAACATCCATTGCCTCCTCTAACCGCAAATAAAACAAATTCAGTCAAAACAATTTTACGTTACGCATTGCGTCAACAATACCAAGCACATGCCAATAACATCGAATGTGTAAATATGTATTTAAAGGTAAATACATAAGGTTTAAAATGTTACATAAGTGTTTGTGGTGTAGTTTTTTATATATATTTGTAGACATATAGTCAAATGGAAGCTGATAGTTTTTATGGTATGTAGAAAAGATAATGATTTGTTTTGATAATCGACCAATCGTACTAACATACACGGCTACAGTAACTGATGTTGAAATGAGCTGAACCTTTTTATTATTAAAATGTATGTAAATTCTTGATGCTAAAGAAGCGTTACACGCTTACTATTGTATTAGTGTGGTAGCGTTGTAAATCCATTTATTTTTATTAACGTTTCTTATCATTCATACATGCTTGCTTCCGATTGATTGCTCTACATAACGCTTGCAGTCGTTATGACATGAGTTGATATTTGCTTAAAGCTTTTCTAGTTTTTGTACGTTGGTTCTATTTAATTTGTCTAAAATCAGTCAAGAGCCACGCCCTAAATCGATAAAAATCTGTATATCTACCACAAAAATTGAGCTATCAAGTTGAAAAATTGGTAGACTTGTTTAAAATTATTCTATCCATCGATGTACCAAAATGTATAACGGATTCGCCCGAAATTTCCAAAAACCCCAACTCAGCGTAAAACTCGACTTGCCAGCTGATATGTTGATACTGTTTGTACGTAGATGTGGAGGGTATTTAAGATTTGCCTTAACAAAATTTACATTGAATTTTGATGGAAGATCTAGAAGAAAGCACCAGAGACCCCACAAAGTATATCTTCTCAATTAAGATCAAATTGTTATCCAACTTGGCCATGTCCGACTGTACGTTTGTTCTTTCGACTGCAAACTTGGCAGAATTATTAGAAGTTCTTATAAGCAGGCTGGTATGGAAAATGGGCAAAAATCGACGGAAGGATACGTTCCCAGTTAAGTAAACATTCAAGAAGGATAATTTGTCTAAGTTTTTTTGTACTCTGACACTAGTTCCTCATGAGATGTTACTATAAAGTTCCAAAAATTGAGAAAGCTAGATCACGCTTACCAGAAAATGTTTAACAAAAACCAAATGATTTCGGTAATTTCTTCGATACCACAAACTATGGGCTCTTAAGAAAGAAGAAAGATGGTTAAGATATATTTTATGGTAAAATCATGGAGCAGCATAATTAGTCGCAGTACTTGGTCATATAAAACGGAAATGAAATGGAAAGTTAGACTTACCATAAAATAATTGAAGTTTAATTTTTCATATTTTTGAAAGATTCTTCTGTATATTATTTCCATTATATAATAAATAAATTGCAATACTTTAAAAGAAAAATGTATAATTTATGAAACGAACACTTAGCAGATATGTTTAAGCAACGTTTACTTTTTAACTTTGGCTGGTAAGTAATTTCGAGAAGGTATTTCAATACCCGTTAGTAGACCACCAACACCAGTACCACCACCAATACTACCAAGTGTAGACGATCCTTGACCAAAAGTGAACTTCGTTGGACCTGTTTGTAAGCCAGCCTGACCTCCTGCACTCGATACAGCGCCAATAACTGATGCGACTGGGGCAATACCCTCATCTGAGACACGCGTTGAACCACCTAAACTCTCATATTGAGCTCGTATCTGCTGTTGAGCTTGCTGCGCTTCTTCCTGTGTTTTATACTTAATGAAGAACACTTCTGGCTTATTAACCTTCTGGGTCGTCTGTGTCGTTTGCAATTGTTCATGGATTTCTTGAATGTCTGGTTTTTTCGTTAAAACATATATAATGGTTTTCTCTTCGGTGGCTTCTTGTGCAGCTTTAAGAGCTGCTGCATGATGCTTCACATGATGAGTGGGTGCCTTGATAAAGATGATTTTGTAATTTTTGAGTACAGGTCTTTGCGACTGATATGCGGATACGCTCTGGCTTATATCCTCAAAATCATCGGGTGCGGAATGTATGTAAATATCCTTAGAGATGATGGCTGGTTGTTGTTGTTGTTGTTGCTGTTGTGGCTGAATGTAACCAATACCTTGCGTTTGAGTATTGTATTGAAATCCCGATTGGGGTGTTTGACTGGCTGTGGTGGCTGCAGCATAATTGGGCAACTGTGGTGAAAAAATTTGCGTGGGGATAGCAGACCCAACCGGCCCGACGGAGGGACCACTGGGTATTTGTGGCAAAGGTAATGTGTTTGCTACTGAACCTACACTAGAATAGCCAAAACCGCTGCTCACAGGTGCTAATTGGTTCGTAAACGAGTTGACACTGCCAACACTGCTTTGACCACTTCCAGGCTGATATATGTAACCATTCTGGGGGGCAGCATTTGTTAACCAAAACACACACTATTGTAAGAGGAAATTCAAAAAGAGTTATTTTCTAGTCCTTAGTATTAAGATAACTGTTAACAAGCAATTTACCGTTATTACGATTATCTTTTTCATAACGTTTATTCAATTAGTGCCTGACTTGTGCTAGGGCTAACTAGTAAAAGCAAACTGACGCTTGGGTCTGGGTGGTGCAACACTTTTATATGTTAGGGTATGGCCCACAATCAACAGCATCATTACAATTTCACACAACTGTAAACCTGGTTACAGCTATTCGTAAATAACGATTATTTAAAACAAAAAAAAAAAAAAACGAGCAAAAAACAGTTGGCTTAGACCAAAGCAAAAATGCCCTTCATATTTATATACAGAATGTGGGCGTGGCAGGTACCTGTTGATTTTCTTTTATATCAACTTTTACATCGAATTCTGCTTAAAAAAGATTTCATGTAAATTGCAGACATGTACCGCCCATATTTGACATCTCAATGCAAATGTACAGAATTTTAACTTTGCAGGTAATACCTAAGGGAGGGCGTGGCATATCATCGATTTTAGCCAGTTTATTTAGCGAAATGTCGGTACAGACGAATGGACAGATTAACTTAGTTTTTGATGCTGATTACGAGTACATATACTGTGTAGGGTCTGTAATGCTTCCTAACAAAGCAACAAACTCAGTGTAAGCCCCATTTTATGTGGAGGACATAAAAAGTCTTAAAATATCATCTCTACACCACAATGTATTGATGTAACATTTGACATTGCCAAATAGATGAGTAACTGGATACAAAAAAATAAATAAATAATTACATGTGTGTGATCTCCCGTAGTGGACACACCAAAAAGCAAAAACCAAAAACCGGTTCATCGTTCACCCATATATTCGTTTCCTAAAATATTCAACCAATATTTCTAATTCACATTATGACATATTATTAGCTGAAGCTGAACTTACCTTGAATTCGTTTTTATATTTATTTCAGTGTTGTTATGTAAGGAAAACAAAATAAAGTTTTTAGGAGAAGCGTTTATTTTATTACGGAAATCACATCTCTAAAGCATACCATGGCGAGTAACTGTTTTAAATTTTAATTGCAGACAAAAAAAAATAAATGTTACAAACTTGTTAATGTGATGATGGTATGCGATCATATTTGTTGCGGTTGGTTGTGTAGGTAAGGGGAAGAGACCGTTTACATAAAACATCAATTAATAATAAAATTAGTGTGCTGATGAGGAGATCCCCACATTTCGAATTCATTTTCTAATAGAAGAGATTGGAGAAGAACTGTTTTTTAAGGCAGCCAAAGCTTCAGTGTTTTAGCGGAGGCAAATAAGTTTTGACGGGACTGCTGGCAAAAGACTGCGAAGAGGCTGCTGCATGATTTAGCGCAGCATCTGTATGGTGCGATGTGGACTCATATGATCCTGTAGACACATAATTATGCTGCTGACCGCTTGAAGTATGCGTAGTCGTTGTTCCAGGCAATTGAGCGTAATGAGCCTGAATACTCTGTTCAGCATGCTCGGCCTCACCAGGTGTTTGATAATTCACAAAATGAACTTCGGGCTTGTGATTCTCTGCAACTGAATGCAATCTATTAACGAAACCATTTAAGTCTGGCTGCTTGTTAAGCACATAAATGGCAGTACGATCCTTTAAACCAGCCTGAGCCAATTTAAGAGCGGTTCGTTCTAAAGCGTTGTTTTCCGGATTCCTAATGAAAATCACGCGCAGGTTCTTTTTCAAAACATTAGACAAATAATGATCAATATGATGATCGCCGTGGTTCGGTTCCGGGGCTGTGTACGAATAAAATTCTTTATTGTATTCCTCTGCAATGGGTTGAAAGGGGCGTGTCAAGTCGGCTGGTGTATAATTTACATCACGATTACTTTCCGCATGACTGTTACTAAAACTGTGATGAGTGTTTGTTTGAACAGTCACTTGAGGATTGTAATGATATTGAGCGGAACATACGGCTAACAAGCCAATGAACTGAAAAATTATTTAAAAAAGTTAAATAAAATAAAATAAAATATAAATTTATTGTTTTTTGTAATATCCTTACCATAACAGAACGCATCATCTTTTCTTTTTATTTGTATATTTATTATATTATATAATATTGAATTTATTATATAACTGTCAAATGTTTGTGGTGTGGCGTCTAAGCGTGTTGTGCGTATTTATTGTGCCGACACGCACTATTTATAATAGGGAAGGAATGTTTAATTTTAATAATAATCTCATGTCTTTTAAGGTCACAAGATTTCGAAACATTTCTTTCTGGTCACGCACCGTTCATAAAGTTAAGATGTAATGTAATAAAACTGCTTTTTTAGATTAGTTTCGGAGAGTTTTTTTCGGTCAACACACAACATAATTTGTTGGCTATTTCAAAAAAATTTCTATATGTTTGTTTCTATTGTTGTTAAATTTTTATATATGTATGTATTTAATGTTTTTTAAAGGTATAATTCCAATCATCTAAAATCCTCGCTTATTGCATAATTTAGAAAAAAATGTAATTAAAAAAAATTAAGGTTTCAAAATTGATTTATATGTCGACGTAATGTTGAGGTAGGCATTAAAACTAAAAACTGGTATTTGGTATTTTCTCAGTAGAAAATACATTTGATTTAAGCCATATGTTGAATATCCACACGCAGTTAGTCGAGAGCCACTTTTAAGGTCCTATATCCATATCCTGCACCACTTGTAGCAAAGGTTATATTAAGCTTGTGCGGATATTTGTAATTCGATCGATTCAGAATCAAAATCAGAATCGATTTAACTATGTCCGTCTGTCTGTCCATGTAAACTTGTGCGTAAGCTAATTTTTTTAAAGATATTTTGATAAAATTTCGTACAAGGACATGTAATGGCTCAAAGAAGAAGTCTATTGAAAATGGACCGGATCAGACCATTTTTAAAATATCTCACCGTATAAAGTCCCATTATAATGGAAGTCTTTATATGCCAAAAAATGGCAAATTTGAGTATTTTTTGACAAAATTTGGTGAAGAATAGTTAATTAGCCTCATATTTGGACTTGATTGACCCATTTTTAGAACCCCTTCCAAATATGTGTACATCACAAACCAACTTATATATAAACACAACTAAATTAATTATAGCATAATTTGAGAAGCTAAGTGATACGGGGTATTAAATGTAACATTTTTACTTGTTTTCATTTATAATGTACTTGAACGGGATAGAATTTTTCAATTTCGAAGTCGATAACTAAATTTTTGAACCTAAGAAATGTTTTCCACAAATGGATGATAAAATAGATAGACAATTCTCACCGTTTTCTGTTAATTTAATAATAATAATACCTTGTTGATTCTCTGAATAATATACAAATGAAAATATTACAGTCCATCTAGTCTAATCATTTGGCATCTTACAAGACTGACAAAAGAACTGATTTTAATGTTTTATTTGCAACAAAAAGAAGAAGTCATCAGAGCCATACTGACAATCGATAAAAAATTATCTATCAAGTATAAAAATTGATCTAGGAACGCAGCAGACATATTTATATTGATCTCTTGCATAGATGTGACAAAAAATTGGCAGACGCGACCACAATTTACGAAAAGCTTTTTTACGGAATCTTATGTGTACCCTATAAATGAGAATAATGAGACACCTGCCACACCCACATGTAGTGGACGATATTAGGAGTTAACATGTTTTTAAAGTTAATTTACTTTTTTATCCTATAAGTCAAACTCATCTCGATAACATGGCAAGAAACTAGTGTTTATGAAGGGTACACAACGTGTGACATAACCGAAACTTAACTTTAATGGGATTTTGTATCTCCATATGTTCAAATTCCCTTACAAATACAAAAAAAAAATTCCCTAATTGATAAAGTGGAAATACGTTGTATTGTAGTTTGTTTATACAAGCTAAAGATTCAACTGAGATTACATATGTGAACACGTAAATTATGTATAAACAAAATAAAAATTGTGGATGCACCTCAGATAAGAGATAAGGCGGTGAGTAGCAGACAATGCATTTGAATTGAAATTGAAAATTGAGATTTTATAAATCAGTACAATTTGAACCCTTAAAAAAAGTACTTGCATTTCTTGAAACGTTTATGAAATGTACTACAAGTAGTTAAATAGTTAAATAGACTGAAAACATGAATGATTTGTGTATTGTTTCTACTATCGTTTTAATTGCGTTTGGTGTGGAAGCTCAAATATTTTATTTTCCAAAAAGTAAATCCATTAACAACGATAAACGAAATTTGTTGGAAAATGATTGTGATCCGAAATATTTTGAACGTAAAATTAATACAATTGAATCACATGAACTTCAAGCGGTAGATGAATCACCGTTGCTTGCAATGCTAAATAAATATAATGGGAATTCGGTTGTAACAAATGAAAATAGAAGTAAAAGAATTGTAAATAATTGGGTAATTGAAAATCCAATCCAACTAAACAGTATCATACCAGCCAACCTAAGGCTTTGTGAAAAAAGTAAGCTTCTTGTGGAAGACTTAAAGATCTCTCTTTCAATTTAATCGTGTTGTTGTTCATAATTTAGAGTATGCTGAATACATAAAGATGGTCTTTCCGGAGGAAGACGACACAGCAGCCGATGCAAATGATTCGCAATTTAATGGGCGCGTTCTAGCAGATCCAGGAGAATATCCTCATATGGTAGATTCTTTAAAATAAGAAACAGACAGATTTTTAATTATCCGTATTGTTTATTATTTAAAATCAGTGCGCTTTGGGCTTCCGCAATAATGTAAATGGAAAATACGTTTACAAATGTGGCGGCAGCTTAATTAGTGAAAAATTTGTTATAACAGCTGCCCATTGTGCGGACTTTAATGGGTAAAAGTCACTTTACTTTTTAGTATCTGACAATTTCAATATTAACATTTTTTTTTCACCTCAGTGAAAAACCCTCAAGAATCCGGATTGGAGCTGTAAATCTCATGACCAATAATACTAAAACTCTAATAGGAAGTGTAAAGAAAGTCCACATACACCCCACCTATAAAGAGAACTTAAATTATAATGACATAGCGTTGCTGGAGTTGAAGCAGGAAATAGTGTAAGTTTAAAAACAAATTAATAAAATACAATATGATGTCGGCTTAAACTGAAATTTGTGTGTATTTTTCCCCCTAGATTATCCGCAAATGTACGTCCTATACGTTTATGGACTAGTTTTGATATTGCCTTTAAAGAAGCCTATGCTATGGGTTATGGATCAACAGAGTTTGCACGAGCACCCACCAATCGTCTAACAGTACTTAATATGACCATCGTACCAAACGAGGAATGTGATCGTGAAATGCCCGTTTTACCCGAAACGAAATATGGCATAATTCCTAGTCAGATATGTGCTCAAGATTATATTTCAAATCGTGACACCTGCCAGGGTGATTCAGGTGGTCCATTACAATTAAATTTGCAGGGTCAGAGGCGTCATAATCGGCTACACTATCATTTAATTGGTATTACTTCGTACGGCTTATTCTGTCGCAGTGGCTACCCAAGCGTATTTACTCGGGTTCAATACTATTTAGATTGGATAGAACAGATAGTGTGGAAGAAATTATATTAGCGTTTATTTTTTATACAATATTTTTTTTATTTTTATAAACATTTATTTGTTTATTGAATCTTCCAGAATAGGAGTTAACAATAATTATTAAAATCTTACATCTTACTTGAATAATTATTAAAAGAAGTTTTCAGTATTGTAGTATAACTAGTTTATGCAAAGACGCTTCGGCTCATTATTTATAATTCATTTATCTGGTCATTTCATTAGAATATATTCATTAAACATTTTTCAATATTTTTATTGTATTGTATTACAAATCATCAATAATAACAAGATTGATATAAAGCGAGTATTAGTTGAAACCTATAAATGAGTATGTTTGTAGTAATCAGTTGTAAAAACCAGTTAAAAAACGAAATTTGCCTTCAACCAAATGTTAACCATAAACAAATAGTGGATGTGGCAGATTACGCACTCTGCGCTTGACTGGTATCGACAATTTAAATAACAACTTAAGTGGAATCATTTGTACAAAAGTTCAGCTAGGGCCAAATAATCTGTTCAATCCAATCGACATATTGAGAGACTCGTGTATATACACCAGGTAGTTCTAAAGCGCAACCATTTCCAAACGATGTTATGCCCACCACAAAAGGCCGACTAAAACCTTTCTCATCTTTAGAATGTACAATTAAAGGACCTCCAGAGTCACCCTAAAATATATAAAAATTATAAAAAAAACTATGATTGAAATTTTTCCCATTAATACATTCCATCTACCTGGCATGTATCTCTTAACTGTTGCGGATCCTTTGCACAGATCTGTGTCCCAACAATACCATGTGATAAAGAATTTTCCGTTTTATAACTATTATTACACTCATTATTGCTAACAACCATTAATTGAGTTTGAAGCAATGCCGACGAACCAAGTCCACCTATAAATGTTTTTCTTACATTATTGGTTTGTGAGATTCATTTCTAAAATAAGAGTAACGTACCAAATTTGGTGTGACCATAACCAATGGCAATTACATGAATATCATCTAATGAATACGGCGCCCACATACAAATGACGGATTCGCTTGAAAATTCTTCCAATTTAATCAATGCTATGTCATTGTATATTTCATTTCTTCTAAAATCGGGATGTATTAAAATTTTATCAATTTTTAAAGGTTTTATGTTAACATCAGTTAAGTTTATACCACCAATTAATACCACTGAAGGGGCGACTCTGAAATGAAAGGAAGATTAATAAAATTGGTTTAATCTTAAGTTTCATGCCATGTCTGAGCTTCAGCTACGGCGGGTTTCAGTTTTAGATGGTAGCTACCAATGACAGTATTTCTAATTATTCTGATAAGCTTACTAATTAATAGTTTTTTACTCACCCATTTAATTGAGTACAGTGAGCTGCTGTTAAAACATACTGCTTAGAAATTAGAACACCTCCGCATTTGTAATCATATTCACTAAAGCCTAGGGCATTATCCCAACCCAAGGCAGCCTAAAGCAAACATTACAATTCAATACAATAAAGTTCATGCTCTTACTGCGTGTTCTACAAACCATATAAGAATATTCTCCATAATGAGTATAATCTCCTCCTATGATATGTAGACGATTTACTTTACAATCTAAATAAAGAAGAAATATTTTTTAACAAAATGAATCTTTCAAATTATGTATTATCGACAACCTTCTGCGCTGGGTCTATGTGAACTATCAGACCAAATATTATCTATACAGCAAACAAAGTGCTCGGATTGTATAAAATAACAAGTTTCAATGGTTTTAGCAGTAATAGCCGCTGGGCAATATTTTAAACTACGACAATTACCTGTACTGCCATCCGTTAAATTACACTTCTCTGGGAAATCATCGATCTGGGGGAATATGACATTTGTTGAGGTTTTAATTAAAGCTGTAATTATTGAAAAAATTAAAAATATCAAAGAGAAAATAGAAAATGTTACTACGAACGGAATTGAAAAGTTCCACAAAACGTGATTATGATTAATTTTGTGACAAACATTGGAATAGATCAGTTTTTTCTCTAACAATAAAAATTATTGTACTTATCACGTTCACTGTCGTCTATGTAATAATTGTTTGTATTCGTGTATGTCGTTTGATTACAATAGTTTTGATAACGAATATGGGCAAAAAATTCATAATAAAAAATTATACAATAAAACGAAATATATTCACACGTAATAAGTTTATTATATTATATTTAAATGCACACGCGTACGCATATTTTATTCAATTGATTTATTCATTTAAATTATTCATTCGATATATTAGCTTAATAATTGTTGTTTAATTCAACGCTTTTTTAAATTTGGAATATATTAAATTGAATTCACGATTAAATTTGTTGTCGAACTTTAAGCACAACGCCAGTAATTGGAAAGAGCCTTTCAACAATAGACGTCCAGGCAGATAAACTTTGACAATATATATACTTTGTAGGGTATCTGATGGCTGCTTCTTGGTGCTACAAATAGAACAACAAACTTAAAACAACACTCATTTTATGTGGAGGTTATAAAAGGTGAAAATATAACTGTCAGTTCTACTTCACCATTGAATACTTAGTTTAACTGGATCAGTAAAGGCGATTCTTTGACTCGTACCTACAGTGAAAAGGTTTTTAAAAGTTGATCCCTTAGCCTCCCAAAAGTGTTTTATACTAAATAAATAATAATAAATATCACAAATTGCGATGTAACAAAAAGGATGTGGCTGATTTATTTAAATCAATTCATATTTTTATTTTATATATAAATAATTAATTTAAATAATAAACTATAAAAATGGATCTGCAGTTACAAACACATCAGTTTGTGTTGTAAGCTATAAAGTAGAGAGCGCTTACTCAATTATTTAACTTCTCATACACTAGTTTCTTAATGTTAAAGCACTCATATACAATTATATCGCTTACCACTTGACAAAAGTATAATTTATGGCAAACCTTAAAGGAATCTGAGAGTCTTAAAACCGACCGTTTATTATACTAAAAGCAACCACTTGTTGATAACTTGGGATTAAATGGAAAATTTCCCAAATAAATACACACTAATACATAACAAGAGATATATTTATTTCTCCTTCTAAAAAATTACGAAATTCAATTCACCGCGCAGACGCGAAATTCAACGAAGGATATTATTAACAGATGACTCCTTAAAATGTGGCTGCACAATGTTACAAATAGAGATAAATTTTACATTCGAACTGCAAGCATGCTATCAATGCAACTTAAGAGATAGATATAGGGTTCCCTATGAAAAAGACTCTGTCCTTACTCAAAATTTTGTTTGCTGCTCTTCTGCAGAAAAGTTGGTTTAATTTTTTTTTTTTTTTTTAGAAATCTATTGCCTGCGACTGTTTTAGCAATTTTTCAACATGAAAAAAAAGGTGTACAGAATGTAAACAAAAAAAGCCTCTTTTGTTGCGTGGCTAGAGTATGAAAGAATTGTTCAAGTGCTATCTACAGGTGGTGTTTGATGAAATACTGAAGTGAATGAATTCAAGTTGTGCAAGGTAAAGGCCATACCTATCCAAAGTGTCAGTCGGTATGTCGGGGTGTCTGTTTTCCTTAATATCAAAAAATGTAATTTATGTTTTTGTATAATAGTAAAAAAATATAAATTTTTATGTGGTGTGAATACACTGGATTGGCACACCCATAAGATTGTTTATAATAGTTATTGTTTTATTGTAATACTCGGATGATTTAATTTAATGCATAACATACATTCCTTGGAGGTCATTGCATGCAACACAACGAACCAACCCTAACGGGAAACACGGTAATCATACAACGAATCAAACTTGCTGCCACTATTGAGCATAGTTGAAGAAGGATGGAGGGGTCATACTAAAAGAGTCACTAAAATAAAAACAAAAAAACAAAATATGAACAAAAACTAGACACACACACACACACATACACAGTTAAGTATAGCATTACAATGGCAAATGGCGTAGAATGGCAAACGACATACATAAAAGTCTCAAAAGTAGAGAAATGAAAAACAAACATTTTGCGATCCAAATCACCAACGCACAAATGTCATGAAAAGTGCTGTTAACCTTTGTTATAGCTTGCATTCAATCTAAAACCATAAGTACGTTTTGGATATACACCCCGCACCCTCCTCGCTGTCATGCGTGTTTTGAATGAAAGATATTTGATATAGTAAATAATCCGTACTAGGGTTAGGGACAATCATAATATTGTTCGTACATGCATACATTTGTAAATTTTCATATCAAAGTACATGTATATTGATATGTGTGCGTGTGTGTATGTATAATGAATACATTTATTAGTTGATATGCATTGAGTGGTTCGTTAAAATGCACAGGAAACAATAACAATAAAGATGTAAAAGTGTATGTTTTTTTATTTCATTTCACACTTGCTCTTGTTCTGTTTCTTCATTTTCGCTTTTGTGGTTGCAAAGTTTATGTATAAGGATCCCTTTTATAAATACACATAAAATAATGTATAATAAATATGCATAATACCACGATGGCATTTGTTCCTTATAAATGTCTTACAAATGTTATAGAAGAGGAAAGTCGCACAAGTTGCCTATTTAGACAATGCTAACGTACAACCATTTAAGGAGAGAGGGAGGGTAAAAGTTTAGCAAGCTAGTTTAGAGTAAATGAGAGACACTATAAACTATGACTCATGATTTCAAAAGATTTACTACATTTGTTATATAAACAGCGAGTATGATTACTTTTGTTTATATTGCATCTAAGCAAGTATATGGGATTGCACCATAACTCGGACTTCTGCAACCCTGCACGTATAAGGGGCTCTTATGAACTGTTTTATTCAGTTTATAACATGTGAGAGGTGACTCTTTATATTTTTAATCAGCATGAAGACTTGAAATGATCTAGGTATGTACGTCCGTCTTTTGTTACCACTCTTAAGGTTACAAATTAAGCTGAAATTTTGTATAAATATTTGTAGTTTCAAAATTGGTTGAGAACCACGCCCACAAATAACAAAAAACATGTCCTCCAAAGCTCAAAATTACACAAATATTAATACTTTTTCGAATATTATAACCAGCCCTTAAAAATGTGACATAAGAGACTCTAAAAGTATACATATTAGTGAGTAGCATCACATCTAAGTCGTTGTTGTTATAAATTTTGGTTATAAATTTTGACTAATTTTAAGCTAAAGTCTAACTAATAAATGTATAAAAAAATTTTATAAAATGGCAAAATAGGCCAAATGGCCGACAATGGACGAAAATCTTTCCATTTATGCGAAGTTGATATTCGGTACATATATTTATATGTATTAAACCCTTCTGTCAATGCACCAATAAGGGTGGAAGGGGATATCAGCCACGGTGACAACTTACTAAACACTTTCTTGACCACATGTCGACGCATAATATCTTTTACTTTCCCTGTTAAAGTCCGAAATCCGTTACCTGCCACGCCCAACATTTGGGTATTTATACTTATCTAAGACATGTTTAAGATGTTGCCTGCATTAGTGAATTTTTAAATATCTTCCACATACTTCACATTTCTACAGAAGTAATAAGGGCATAAGTTATTCATTGTTTTTATAGAGGAAGAGGAATGCATAATTTGAAACATTCAAGGTCACGGCTAAACTTAGTATCCTTTGACTCTATCTATGATTTCATTTTCTGCTGATTGTAATGAAAAAAGTTGTTGAGTGGCTTCAATAATCCAATAATCGATCTTTCTTCTGTAAATATATATAAACATTTATTATGTGTAAGTTGTTGTTCGCTTGGTAGTGTATCTTGCTAACACGCACTTGTGTATTCTTTATGTATTTCCAGTCATTTATTTAATTTTAAGTGTTTATCTATTTGATCGCCGTTCTTTGCTTGTTTTGTTGCCCGATGTAAAAAAATTGCTACAATATATTGTTTGGCAGTGGTAACCATGTTAGTTTTTTCTGTTCATAAAATTACACATACAAACATATACTTGTATATCAAAATTTTGGCACATGTTTTACTTGCAATCAGACTTCTTGTATTTTTGTTTGTTATTTTTGTTGCTCCATGTTTATATACCGCATTACGTGTTTATTTTTTGAGTGTGTAGAATAATTGAAGGCAGTTATTATTTCAGCTCAATGCGAGAAACAGGTCATGCGTTATTATAAAATATTACATAGTTAATGACCGAATACTTCTAACAACACTGATCAACAAAAATTAGCAAAACTTTTCCTTAGAATAAAATCCATTAATTTGAACAAACATATGACCTCCGAATTTTCCAATTGATTCTTTTTTTTTTTTATTAAATATATTAAAATGTTTGTCATTCCTACTTATTATGCGAATATTTTAAAATCCTCTCGCAAAAAGCAAAATTTAATAAATGAAAAATATCATGTTTTAATTATTTACATATATGCACATCTACATACACATACACACATTCAAAGGTATTATTTTAATGAAATACATTTCTTTAAGGATAATAAACAAAGAACGGACTTCACCATCATTTTTTGCTTGTTTTTGATTAATTAAGGGGTAAAATTAATAAGCGGACGTACGGACACACGTCCTCATATTATTGTTATATGATTTTCTATGGATTTCCTGGTTAAGCTGCGTTTCATTTTTCGTAAAATATATCAAATATTTTTCTAAAAAACCTTATGAAATTCTGAAATGTCTGTACGTCTAAACGTCTTTTTGTTCAATTTGTTATACTGTTACGTAAAGTCTACATATATCAAAAGGATATATTATATATATTAAGTGTATTCTTTTATATACAGATTCATTTACAAATAACATAAATTTATGTACATTAAAAGTCTATAACTTTATACATACATATTTTTTTGAATAAGAATAATTGTTCAAAATAGTGATGAATGTGTAAAATAAGGAAAATTGATCAAAGAACCCGGAGGTCCACCCACAATACCACAAAATCTGTAATTTTAATATAAAAAGTTATTCCAACGTTTTCCATAATTACATACATTTATACGAACACAAAAATTTATGCTGAGCCATTATTCTCAATAAAACTCAATGTGTCATTGGGGAGAAATTGAAGCGAAGGCTATGTACAGACATTTAAATATTTCAATTCTTTTTATGTGTAAATACAATACAACTAAAAAATGTATTTATTCAATGGCTGTTATGAAAAAGTTTTAAAGTATTATTATTTTTAAATTTCACACTCTAAAGAACTTTCTCAGTTAAGTTGAAGTAATGTTAGGATTATTTTAAAACGCTCCACCTTAGCAATGAAGGTATACAAAGTTTGTTATTCCGTTTATAAGGAGGAGGAGGAGCAGGGATGAGAAGGAGTATTTTTTTATATAAAATTTGCAAAATCGCACAAGAGTCACGACCAAAATAGGTACAAATCTTCCACACCACAAAATTTGACTTAAGGAGCTGAAATGACAGCAGACATTTGTAAATAGGGTGTCATTTCGATATCGAAAAATGGACATGGGCAAATAACGGGTACGTCTACAATTTACATAAAAGTATTTTTATACAAAATGCGACCTAAGTTGATACCCATAACGTATACCATTCTAAATCAGGCATAATCAAGTACCTTATAAATTATTTGAAGCATAATTAGTGAAACTAAATGGTGTGTGGTATCGGTCAAGCTAGATCGAATGTAACTTTTTCACTTGTTGTATACGTTATATGGTAAAACATTTTCTTTCAAAACCTACTATAGACTGCCTGGCATAGGTCACGTTATCCTTTTTATATACGTTGCAAAATATAATTTGTATAATAATACAGAGCCTCTCAAAATAATCCAATCTGCATACAACCAGAGATTGTGTGTTGTATGATACAACTGAAGTGATGCCGAGTAATATATGATTGAGTGCATGTGCATATATGAATTGGGTCACTTGTGTATTGTATTATATATAAGTGTGTGTGTGCTTATGTGTGCGTAAAAGGTTATAGTACATTAATATTTTGCTTCATTTTATTGCTTATAAAAAATGTAAATCTATTTATATATGACCATTCCATCTGCATGCATACATAGATTTATTGTAATATAAATATTTTATTCGTATGTACGCCTTGCCATCATTATTATGGCATTCCTTAAAAAGCTTGTCGCAAAGTTATTGTGTTGTGTCCAATCGCAAGTTATAGACCTACTTCCAAAGAAGAGTCAGGACTCAATAAATTTATTTATTATTTGATATTTAAACAGATTTCATTTATTTTATTTTCACCTAAGTTTGGTAAGTTTGTCTTTCCGTTTGCATCACTTCTAAGGAATCATCAGAGACCCTTCAAAGTATATATATTCTTAAGCATCGTCTGAGTTGAGCAACTAAGTTGTTTTAGACATGTGTGTCCGTCTGTTATTGGCATTCTCACGGGCGTAAATTTTAAGATATTAAGTTGAAATTTTTTACACACACTTTAAATGTTTACACGCAGATCCTTATTTGAAATGGATCAAAATCGGTCAGGAGCCACGTTCACAATCCATAAAAATTTATTTATCTGCCGAATTTCAATTTTAGTATGTATATTTACAATTATTCCATCCATCGATATGCTAAAAATGGGCATAATCGGATAACAGATACGCTCATAATTAACATAAATCTATATATCTGCCACAAAAGTTGAGCAATGAACAACAAATTTAGTACACGTAGTTATTCCATCCATTCTTGTGGCAAAAATGGGCGTGATGGGATAACAAAGAAGCCTATATTTACCAAAAAACCAAACCAATTGTTAAAGGGCGTAGGTATCATGCTCACCATTCGTATATAGATGTGGAAGGTATTCAAGATTTAGCCAAAGCCAAATTTAGTTTTCTGACTTGTTTCATTTGATTTTCTTTTTCTGCTTTTTATTGTAAAATACACGTACATTGCAGTTTGAGCGTGGAGTGAATTTAGTGTAATTCCCTGTAAAGCTGCATGCATTATATATTCAATTCTTCATTGTGTTTGACCATCATTAGTAAGAGATAACGTTGAGTAGCTTCAAATTGCATATAAAATTAAATTATGCAAATATTATAGCCCTTTATTAACGCAGAGAATATTTACACCACACAACTATGCACACATACATATGTGTACAAGTAGATCTCTACATTATGAACCACCTTCAGATATTGAAAGTGTTAATCTAGGAAATCGTCGTTTCCTCTTCGTCTTTGTAGGCGTTTACAACAGCTGCCTTTTCTTTCTTTTTTGTTATTTATAAGTATTTGTTAAGCAGTCGATAAATAACTAAAATACTCTCGCGTGTATAGATAGACAGATAGAAAAAAGAAAGCAAAAACACCACTCACTCATAGACTAGCTGTCGATGATGACGATGATGTTGATTAGGGGAAAGGTGGCGGCGGCGGTGGTGGTGGTAATGGACGATGGTTGGTTGTCTGCCTAAGTGGTCTTCAACCCCCCAACCGTTATGGGGTTGCAGTCGTTATCGTACAAACGATATTAAAAATTACAGTTATTGCAGCATTTACAGCACAACAACATGTCGTAATGACCCAATAGAGACCATAACTGAACCAGTATGTATATGGCTGAGGGTCTATTTGTTAGTTTGATTGTTTGCTTCGTTACTTCACTGGTTGGTCTAAGCAAGGATATAAGATTTTAATTTTATTGTTTATAGAAGTATACTGTATGTAGGTGTTACTTCTGTATTACTTTTTTTTCTTTGTTTTGTAGTCATGTCGGTTATATTATGTATGTCCAACATTACTGGGAAACTTGTACTTTAATTCTGTTAACTTCTATTCAATTCCTACCGGATGGGGTTTGGAGGGGTGTTACCTAACCTTGTGTGTTATTCTTGTTATGCTTCTTTGCATGTTTTGAACGCTTTGAAAAATTTATATAAAACATACTTTTTTTTTACCATGATACTGAGGTGAAGGGTATATGTCACCATGTCGTCACGTTTGCAACTCTGTGAGAATGTAAATATTTATAGATAATATAAATTAGTATGCAATACGGTATCGATGTAGATATGTCTGTACGTCCAAAATGAGGAAATTTGGATATATATATTTTTTCACATACATTGATGCATGCATATATGTTATAATTAATGCATTCATCTGTGCAGCAAATTTATATGGATTGAGACGCCTACAATTTCTAAACAACCTTTTTTATACAGAATACAGTGAGAGTTGGCGGATAATTAATCATTTATTTTGTGGGCGTTATCACCCAATTTGTGTGGAGGGTGTCTTTGATATTACCTAAGCCTGTCTGTCTAAGTATTTTTCTGTTTATGTATTTAAACATGTGAAAATATCGAAGCGTACATGTCCAGCTGTGCTGTGTCGTCCTAGCTGTGTTATATTGTATAATATACATATATATGTATTTATTACAAGTGTGTGTTTCTGTGCTTGTCACGTATACAAAAACTTAATTAAAAACTTTGCAAACTTCTTTTAAATATTTTGCTACTACAACCCAAACGTTCTTTCCATTCCTATGGCTTACACTTAAGGCTCACACTATCATACTTTAATACATACTTTGTTGTAATGTCTGCTTCTTATTCTTACATATACATATGCATATAAACATACTTATAATAGTGTGCGTATATATGTTTGTGTGTTTGTTGATGTTCAGGTGCAAACTGCATACGATTTCTATGAAAGACTTCAAAAAAAAAAAAATTCAAAAAATTAAACGTAATAAATAAATTTGTCAGCTACAGAGACTTGCTTACAAATGTTTATTAAATGAATTTATATTGCATGATGATTTTTGTTTCAGATAGAAATTTATGTTACAACAACAACAACAACAACACCAAAAACAACAAAAACAACAAAACAAACAAAAAGACGAAAGAGAACATTTATCTTTAATGTATGAGAGTTTTTTCTGGGTACAAAAATCTTCTCAGAAAAATTTTGTTCATTCAACACTCAATCCATTAAGTTAAATATTATATGTCACATTTTAATGGTTGTTACTTATGAATAAATCATTCGGTTTATTATTCATATTTAGTAAGAATGATTTATTTATAAACACAGATCAAAATATATTATTGTAGTTCTTGCATTTTTATTGCTATTAAAATTTTTCCATTTTCCTGCAAATGTCATGCGTGTGGTTTGACCTGTCCCCTTTACCTAGGGATGCACTTTTGTAACACTCTGGCACTCGATGTCATTTCAAAAAGAAAAATAAATAGAAAGACTCTAATAGTTCATGCAAGTTCAGCAAGGATTTCATATAATGTGAAAATTTCAAAATTCCTTCTTTTTATACGCACCACATCCGTCTGTAACACCTAGAAGGAGATGTCAGAGACCCCACAAAGTATATATATTCTTGTACCTAATTTGATACCTGTCACGACGCCTATTAATATATACAGTTAGAGAGTATTTAACAGTTGATTTAAGACAAATTTGTAGGGATATTATAGGTAGTCGTACTCTCTTTTAATATGTATGTACTTTGATCTAAGTTTAGAAGCTATTACGCTTGCTTATATAACAAAATTGTATTGCAAACGCCCGATGGTGCCATCATTTAACACAAAAATAACTTGTTATGAAATATTCATTTACAAAGAAACAACAATAACAACAATTATTACTTATTAGAAATGTTTCATTCCAGCATCACCCTCTTATAACAGATCCAGTTAACGGAAAACTTTGCTGAGAAAAAATTGAAAAATTTTTACAAAACAATTTGCCATGAAGTTGAATTAAAAAAAAAACAAACAGAAAAAACATAAATGAAATGAAAGAATAACGAATACTGATAACTTTTTTTTCCCTAATTTGTTTCCATTTTTATATCCCCCATCAAATGTATGCGGCGGTATAAATCACTTTGACAAAACGTTTGTAACATTCAAGAAAAAGCATAGGAGACCTCTCAAAAGTATAAATATGAATGATATATTGATTTTAAACAAGGTAGAAGCAGAGTCAATGCGCTGGGCGGCATTGAAGTTGGGTAAAATATGTCAAGCGACATGCCCACAATGTAACAAAAGCTAAAAAACGAGGAACTTTTTGATAAAATTTTCCGTTCTACTTAAAAAGTACTGAAAATATATCAACATAACAATATGCTCCTGGTGAAGCTTTCCTCCAATGTTGATGATGGGTAATCAGGATTTGGCCTCAACCAAATATAGTTTTTTTTACTTGTTTCTATTATGCTCGACAAAAAGAAAATCCCTTCAGTAGAAAACTCTAATGCTAACGCTCACAACAACACAAAACAAAAAAGAGGGCATTGCCCACATAGAAAAAAAGAGGGAAGAGGTGTGGTTGACAAAATAAAGGGTAAACCAAGGATTTTGTGTTGTTGTTTTTTTGTTAGTTATGTGCAAGCCATGCGCTATATTGGAAGCAGGTCAACCGAATTGATTTGAAGACAGGTTCATTAACTTTTACACCTTTCTGTTGCTATTGTTGTTAGCCACCATGGTGATAAAGCTGACATGCTTTATTGCCAACACAAATTGTCACTATACAAACACACACACGCGCGCCAACAAATTCTTTTCGGAACATAGACAACACAGCCACCAGAAAGTAATGGAAGTGAAATGTAAATACAACAGCAAATTTTTTGTACCGGTCTACCACCAACAAAATTACACGAAAAACACTGCCAAACCAAATCAAACCAAAACCAAAACCAAAAGCAATTCAATCCAACTCAATTCAATTCTCAATAACTGGAAAACTTTCTCTAATACCCTAAAGTTATAGTAATGTATGTAATACAAAAGCACCTTCGACACTCACACGTAGACGTTTCTCAAAAACTTATAAATATCCGTAAAATCTGACAAGAAGTCTCTCTTTATTCTTCCATTTTTCACTTCTTCACAGATACACCCAACATACGGTTTAGTTTAATACTATAACTGTAAAGTTTATCAAAGTTTTCTTATAGGTAAGAAAAAGGAATATCCTGATACATGAACATAGTTTGTTGATTCGTTACTTTATCCAAGTAATTTACTGCCACACGGGGTGGATTAGTGATGTGTTGGTGTTATACTATTTATTTACCTATCTAGAGATTGTGTGTGTGTGTGTCTGTGTGCCACGATAGTCTTACCAGTCTTTAAGGTGTAAGACGTAAGAGGACTCTCGCCTTTGGGGGATATAACGAAAATTGTTTGCTTTACTGTTTGTTAACATTTTCGTTTCGTCTCCTTCTTAATTACTATATATTATGTGTGCATACGATATTTATCTTAAGACTTTGGTTGTTTGTGGTTCTCCTTGTATCCTTGAAAAATCATTGCAAGTCTCCGAACCTTTGATTTTATCCTGGAGTACTTGGGTAATTTGTTGCAGAATATTGTTTAAAAATTGTTGTAATGCGGGTTTTACTTTTTAATGGCGGTTGATGGTTCACTTTGATGTGAGGCTTAGTTGGCAATTAATATCAATCGTTTATGTACTTGACAAAATTTATTCACATTAAATTTATTGCTTTGTTGTATACCCTGCAAAGTATATATATTGCTGATCACCATCAGATATGAGTAAATCTAGACTTCTCCGTCCGTATGTCCAAACATTGTATATTCTTTCAATGTCGTAAATTTGAAGATATTCAGCCGAAATTGTGTACAAACACTTGCAATTTCTGCTGGTAGATCGGTACTTAAATTGAGCGAAATCGGTTAAGAGTCACGCCCAAAATTGGCAAACAATCTATCTATAGACTACGAAGTTAAAATTTAATAAACATATATATGTACGCTAAATATACGTATAGTCCATGTGTGAATAAAAAATGGTCGTGGCAGGACAACAGACAGCATATATATTTGTTAAATTTAAAGATAAGACCACGACAATATTTTCCACTTACGAATACCTGTGCAAAGAGACAGACCGGATAAGATTGACTTAGGCGTTGAAGACCGGTTAAAAGCTGCTACAAAGCAGTCGCATTAAAGTGTTCACATAATTCCCTCATATAATGTCTGAGTAGACGGTTTCATAATTAAATGTATTTTTTTAAACAGAGCGTTGGGATGTTAATTTATTTTATTTAGTTTAAATGCCTATTTCTTATACTATTTACTTATATATGAGTGTGCGGTTAACGATTATTTGATAAATCTTTTGCTAACAACCCTTAAAATAAATATATAAATATATAAAATATTTTCCTTTCATTTGTGGAGTGGGCGTCAGTTCTTAGTGGACTCTGCTCTTCATTTATAGTACCGAAATGTATTAAGTTTTTTATTCCGTATACAACTGCCAGTATACTATATATACTATATAGCATCAAAATCTTATTCGATCAAACATATCTAAGTTGAACAAAATTTGAGGTATTAGTATGAAATTTGCCACAGATTATTTTAATCCAGACTAATTGTACAAAATATGTTATAAGCATAATTAAAACTTTAGTATAAATTAAGAAAAAACTTAGGCCAAATTTGAAATACCTTCTTTATGTTTAATAGACTGTGAACTTAAAGTGTGCAAAACTGGGTGCTCTTTTGATGTACATTTAAATCACTTGTCCGCTATAGACTAGAGGCTTAGTTCTGCGAAAGATCGCGGGTTCAATGCCTACAACAATTGAACCCGGATATGGGATGATGAAGAATAACAACAACATACTAGCTAACAAATTGATGAATATAAAAATATTAAATGTAAACTTAATTTCGACTGTATAGTTTCATTTTTGTGATCAATATTTGAAATATTTTTGTTAATTATGGGCGTAGTGTGGGTGTAGTATTTGTAGTACTGTTTCAATTTTTCAATTTTTGCGATCATTTTAACATCAGAGACATAATTTAAGACTAACCAGAAGATATATTCTGGGTTTTCCCAACTAACTCATTTTATGTGAAGGATATGAAAAAGGGACGAAAAGGATATGTTCTAAATATTCAACTTAATTGTGTACATAAAGGGTATCCTGGATTTGGCTTAAGCTTACATCCAACTTTTTTACTTGTATTTGCTTCTGTGTTCCACCAGCGATAAGAAGATTTTCAAGAGTTTAAAAAGCATTTTTGCATATCTTACAAATATAAAACGTTTCTTTTTTTGTCTCCCCCATCCTCTCTCTGCATTGTTTATTTTAATAAAATAAATAAAATGCTGATTTTTTCTACGTATTGCAAGAATAATAATAATGATGATAATTATGACGATGATGATTATGATTAAGGTGGTCGTTTACATTCAGCATTTCTTGTTGCTTTTCTATCTTCATTTCTTAGAATTCTCGAGTGATTGATTTCCTTCTTCTCAGGTTTATTAATTTTTTTTTTCAATTTCATATTTTCGCTGAATACGTTAAAAATAAAATTTAATGCGCTTTTCAGTCGAATAAAGTTTATTTGTTGCTTCTTTTTTATTATTTTTTTATTAATACAAAGTTTAAGTTGCGGTATCATTTGTTTGTATAGAAACGAAAACTCAAAGAATATAAAAGAAAACTGAAATATTGTATGTAGAATATTACCTTGAAGGTGACCTTTAGTTCAACAAAGCTTCGTGTGTGTGGTTAAAAGAAAAGATGCTTATTTAAACACCCACACTGTCTTGTCAGACATGAGGTAAACTTTTCATGTAGTACATTTTCTCTGGCATTATCGAGTAATAAATTTTTTGTTTCAGGGTTTGTTTTATTTAGTAAGCGGTGCGTAAACTTTAGCAATAATCCAAAGAAATTATCAGTAGCAAACTAGGGATGTCACATTTTATCAGGAGTTCATAGAATATCTTGCGGGGAACTCTTGTCCCCTTTCGTACACGTACCTGTCTATTATAATATCAAACGTCATGAATTTTTAATTAATTGACTTTTGCGGAATCTTTTATGTCTTAGACTGGACACATAATACAATGAAAGACTTTTATAATGATTTTGACGCCATGGAGGCATTTCATTAGAACGATCATTCCTTAATTATTAAAACTCCAAAGAATTCATAAAGAATGAGTGAAAGTAGATTCTATTATTAGTGCTTAGCAGCAATCTTGTTGAACTAAAGGTGCATTAATATCATTATAAACAATTTTCACTGTATTTCTTCAGACTAACCATTATCACTCTCCATACTCTATACAAAGATATTAAGTTCTTTATTTTACAACACTAGGTAAATACACTTCATTAGCTTCATTATTGAAATATTTAATAGGTATAATACCTTACTAAACCTTAATCGATTTGGATTCTATTTGTTTGTTCGCATCGAATTAATGCAACGACGGCGAGTATTTAACAATTTATTTTCTCTTTCTTATAGTACCTGAGATGATGGGGTACATGAAGTTTTTTTAATCCTTTTGCAACATATCATATCTTTTCATATCATATATCAAAATCAAACCTTTGTATGCATACTGATAAGCATTAAAATCTGAATAGATTTGGGCATGACCGTCCGTGTAACCAGGTGGGAACTTTTATAATAGCTACATGATTTTATACCCATTATCGTGTAAAATATATTGTATAGGGGATTTGGCGTATATCCAATAAATACCTTTCTTACTTTAAATTTTTTATGTAATTGTATATAACTTGCACCAAATAAATTGAAGGGTGCACTCACTTAATTTACATGATGTGGCAGTTTTGTGGGTAAATGAAATTTTTCTCATATATTCTAGACGTATATTTGTTCAATATAATATGATAAAAAAAGGAATTTATCACGTTGAGTGCTTTACATATAGAACGCATATAAGATTGATGTTTTAATGTATAAATAAATACTTGCTTAAATTGTATTTTTTAAATGTTTATAAACACTGCAATCCTCAAATCAATTTATTATCTCAGCATAGTTGAGATTTATTTATCATTTCCAAATATTTAGAAAATAGTATTTCAATTTTTTTTTAATACAAGTAAAACGTAATACTGTGTGCAGGTACTTTAACCGATCAGATTCATTTTCACAAATTTATACCTGAGAGGAGGAGAGGAGGAAGAACCTTTGTATATTTTATATATATATGAGGCAACCTGCGCCAAATATTCTAAATAAACCTTTAAAATACACTAACATTCATAATGAGTTCACTTTAGGTAGGCGTGGTCAATGTGAATTTTCCAAATATATAAATAATTGATAATTAAAGTTTTATTTAGTATTAGGACGTCATTGTGGAGTATCTATTGCCCAATTTTAATTTGGAACCGTAAAAAACCTCGAAGATTTCAGTTCAACGGTTCAAATTTTTTACAACGGCGGGAGTTCCAATAAAAATAACACGAACCCACGGACGGACAAATTGACTAAATCAATTTTTCTACTGATCCTGATCAAGAATATATACACTTTGGGGGTGTGACTCGCCCTCTTTTTATACTTTCAAAAGTCTAAACAAAAACAACATACCCGCTCATCAATTATGATGAGGGGTATAATAACCAACTAAAAAAGAAGAAGAATGTTGGGTTTACATGCAAATATCGCGTGTTTGATTATCAAAACAGTTAACGAAGCTTAAAAGAAATTATTTATAAATAAATAAATAAAAAAACTACACGATGTGTCCATGTGTTGGAGTAAAAATGAAAAATATTTATGAAATTTTATGAATAGAAGAAAATTATTGCATTTTTATTAAAAACAAATGTACTCTGCATGTGCACGTACAATATATTGATAAGAATAATAAGAAGAAAAATATACCAAACTTGTACAAAATCAAGTGGAAGAATTCCCCAGTTCCCTCAATAAGTTTAAGTACAATTTTCACTTTCGTTAGCACAATTGCCTAGCCTTTCAGTCCAATCTAATTTATATTTTGTACATATCAACAAAAATAACCTTCATTTTCTATTTGCAACAATTACCTTCTTTCTGGGTGCACTTTTTCACATTCAGTACGCAATTATTGGCGAATGTACAGGTGATTACACGATCATTGAACTTTAGCTTCCCACAGACTGGATTATAATCTTTAGTGCAAACCGTATTGCATTCGGCGGTAGTGTTTATCGCTCCATTTAAGGAGCACACCATTGTTACCCAAATAAGGAATACGACTGCCTTACTGGAAAACATTGCGTTCAATTTCAATTTCTCAACTTATGACTTTCAACAATTTTTATGAGAATTTATAGTAAAACATTTTCAAAAAATTAAAAAAGAAAACAATTTCAATTTGAACAGGTGTTTAATTGTTTCGCATTGAGATAAATGGCTTTAGTTATGAATTTACGGTTTTATTAATTGAAGCTTAAATTATTATTATTGCCTTCCACTTACTAATGCGAAGCATATTTAGTTTGTTATTCTGCTTGCAACACTGAGGAGGAGACTGCCAACTTTTCTAGTTATATGTGTAAGGTGGTCCCTATTTCGTTCTAGACATCTTCTCTTGTCATTCTTTCCATCGTAATAATTAAGATATTGGGCTTAAATTTTATACACAGATGTATTTTTGTACTCAGATTCCTCCTTGTATGCCATGCCTATAATTATGAAAAATCATTCATATTCATAAACAAGTTACGTAGCTACAAGTAGTTATAATTCATCTACCTATCGATGTGTCAAAAGTGGGCGGGGACGCACCTTCAATATACGTCAGCGCTAATTCTACGAATTATTCATACCACCAGCCATATCTTTCGAATATATTCCATCTATGGTTGGTACACGGAAAAAGAAAAAACTGCGCGGGACAACTTCAAAGATATGATTAAGAACCCAATTCAACCAAAAAAGGAAAACAGTATTTTTACAAACTATTTAAACTTTAAAACTGTTATTAATAATCTATTATTTTAAATACCTTTAAAATAGTAGAAAAGGCTCTATTTTGAAACGGTACATAATGAGTCAATCTAGACTTCATAGTTTAATTATAGCAAATTAATTTCTGATTATTTCGCGACAAAACATTTTTCTTATATTAATGTTGAGTTTTCTCTAAAAAGGGATCATCATTATCCGTAACAAGTAAGAAAACTAAATTTGGCTTGAGCTAAATCTACAATGGAGGGCATGGCAGATATATGTTTACGTCCTCTTATAGTGTATGTGTATTCCACGGACGTACGGACGTGAATAAATCGATTAAAATTTTAATTCTGATCAAGTGGCATAATTTGAGAATATTTTTGACAAGCGTGGCGTATAGGATAGGTTTATGTTTCAGTAGGGTTCTGGAAGTATGCATGTTAATAGTAATGGCTTTAGACAGGTGAATATATTTAATTTTTTTTTTTTTTTTGTGATCAAATACAGAATTATGCGCAGTGTGATGATAAATGATGTTTAAATAAAAATTCTTTTCTTTTCTTCTTTTGGTTTTATATAAACAAGTAAATTGTAAACATTTATATTACATACACCAGTATACACATACATGCATAATTACATGTAGAGTTAGCTGCAGTTGTATATATAATATGACACATTTCTTTTCATTAACACGAAAAGATTAAAAAACAATAACAACAACACCATTATTAAAAAAAATAAAGGTTCCTTTAAAGTTTCGTGAGCATACTTACAAAAATAAAATAAAACAAAACAGAGTCGCTCTCCTTCGCCAAGCATGCGAAGTGTGTGTTTGTGATAAATATGTATGAGTATGAATGCTTAAATAAATAAAATGTCACGCATACGTCTCGGCTAACGTAATTTTAGCCTGATGGGTTTTACTTGTACACACTAAAGTGTGTGTGTGTATGTATATATATATACATAACAGGAATATGTGCCGAATGGTTAAGTTGCACGCGATATATGGACAAACGAAAAAGGAATTTTATAATATTGTGTTTTTGTTGTTATTATTGTTGTGGTTTTGTGTGTTTGGTTAGTTGCAGTTTACCGTATTTGCTGTTTGACAATTAACAACATATTTATAGCTTATGCAAATACACCTAGCTGCCAGTTACAATGAAGTCTGCAACCTGATAGCAGCCATAACAATAGTGGCGGAATTTAGATAACAAACACATACTTAGCATACATAGAGGTGGATAATACATGCTCTACCATATATGTATTAGGTTTACAGGTGAATAGAGTGGTTAGATTAAATACATGTACATGCCAACCAACGTAAAATTGTAAACATTCACTCATTCATGTTTTTTTTTCTGCTTAAAGTGTGTGCATAAGTATAAGTAATATAAATATAAATTCCAATTAAAATAAACTCTTTCAACTATTTACACTCTTTCTAATCGTTCATATACACACGCAAACTACAAATCACGAATATAGATTAATTTTCATAAAACTTTACTTCTCGTAACTCTATCACTTTATTTGAATATATGTCTAAACAATGAATTGTGGATAATACACGTTTAAGAGCCACCCTTTCGTTCATTATTTTGTTTATAATTAACCGACAAATTCTTTTGCTTACTTGATCTGTCATTGTAACCGAGAAAGGAAAACAATTTAATTTAGTTTCTATCAATTCTGGTTTCAACCACACATTTATCACCTAATTATAGAGTATTTTACAACTGATTCATGGTTTTATACAAGTTAATTGCTGGTCTGATTATACCTACTTGCCTGCAAAACCTAACTTTTGTGTTTGTGTGGTTTAGGCCTTTAAAAAAAAAGAAGTAAAAATGTTGCAATCGGTTAAGCTTGACCATTTCATACCCCTCACCATTTTGCTTTTTAAATTATGCAGTTAGTTTGGTTGTAGCTGTACTTGCGAGGCACTGCCATATAAGTTACTTTTGGAAATATAAACAAATTTAGCCCAGCCAAAAATGAATGAATTATTTTACTATTTTGAATCGATTGGTAAAGGTGGGTGTGGCATTTGTCACTTAGGAGTTACAAACTTAATATATTCTTAGCCACAGGCGGTGCAGGGCTTAGGGTAAATCTTAAATGTGGCAGAGACCTGATTAATCTTTCTAATAATGTATGTATTGGGTATCAACTTACAAGTCGGATGCTCTAAATAAAGTTTTTTGAATATGTGCTCTTTATCTTACCGCACTCATTTTCTATTTTTTTTTTTGTGGGCATTTTTTTTTATAAACGTTTTTACAATATTTCAAGTTTGAAGCTTAACTTTTGTGACTAATATATAGATTTTGTGCAAAGTGGGCATGGCTCTTTACCGATTTGAATATGTTTATGACTACAAACATTTTTTTTATTTCATCTTAATTTAATTATTATGTACAACAACAGACAGACATACCGACGGACAAGGTATTCATTAAAACCTCCTCCTTTTAGCCAACCAAATATAAAACTTAATGTACATCCCGACTATATAAGTTATACAAAAAAAAAAAAAAAAAAATTAAATAAAGGTAAGAGCGGACATTGTGGTCTCATATAAAATACAGATCAAATACATTGAGATGTGCTCTGCACCAACACCTTTTCAGAATCCTTATCCGATGCACCACTAGCTGTGCATGTGATAGGTACTATTCATTCCATTAGACTAGCATGCGTGCTTGAGGCTTTGTTGTGTTATTGTTGTGTTATGGATTTTCATATTTTCATTTCTGCCTGAATAAGTCTCGTACTTTATAATGTAATTATCAGATTGTTCACGTATGTATGTATATATGTACACATTTATGTATATTTATAAAATGTTCTCTCTTGAGATGATTGAGGCTTGATAACTAATGCAGCACATATGTGTCATCAGCCACATGTCAGCCAAGCCAACATATTTTCAGTGTGCTACTCACTACTACATCTTTATATAATTGTATATATATTAATATTTACATACATGTGAAATATCTGCATATACACACATAGCATGAGCATGTAAAACGGGTGCTGGGGGAATACATTTTAGTGGCATGTTCACCTTACATTCTCCACCTGGCGTGTGTATGTGACTTAAATTGTTAAGAAAATGTTTATGGAAATTGCTTAATTATGAAAAACTTCTTCTTATTATTATTATTTTTTTTTAGTTTTTTGTTTTTTGCTTTTTGTTTAGAACAATGTGAAAATTAGTGTTGTTGTACTAGACGGAGACCCTGCAGAATGATATTGTGAATGCTTTCATTATATGCTATAGTACCGTCGTACGTATAATCATAAACGTATACGTTATGTGTTTGTATATAAATTATATGTATGTGTTATATGCATATTTAGGACGTAATAATTTTTTATGTTAAAATATCAAACTAATAAATTTCGACTGATTCGTGTTTTGTATGCACACAATGCTAATAACTTTCAAGTGTGTGCGTAAAGTTCTTATAAAAATCGATAGTTTAACAAAGTAAACAAAAATATTTTAACAACAAATCATTTCTATATAATCACCACTTGAAAGTTTGAGAACTCGTTTTGTCACAGTGTTTGCAAGAAGCAAAGACATAGATACCTTATTCGCCATACTGGCGTTTTTGTAAATGTATCTGCTTTATCAACACATCAATGCATTGAAATTCACACCTTTTCGTAACAACGCAAAAAAGCCACATTTAACCTAAATTTTAAATACCCTCCACCTCCAAATATAAACAATGGGCGTGGCATGTGCTCTCTGTATTACATATCAACGAACATATAGAATTCTGTGTCAAATAATTTTTTTTTTTCGTAAAATGTACAAATGACTGTAATCGAACCACGCCCATTTTTGGTAAATCGATAATATCTTATAAGTTTTATATAATTTTTTTTTATTAAAGGTTTTATGTGCGATTATGGGCGTAGCACTTTGACCAATTTCGCCCAATTTAAATACTAGAAATATTTTTACTAAATTTCACTTTAATAGTTTAAAATGTACAACAAAGGAGCATGAACGGAAGGACATATATAGATCAAATCGAATACTTTGTAGAATCTCCGAGATAAATGTCGTATATATAATTGCCAACTTATTATACCCACATCACTATGGTGCATCATTGTACACCATAACAGACCGACCCATTATTATTAAAAAGTCTTAGTGCAGAATTAAGATAATAACCTTTAATGGTTCATAAAAAGGGGGCGCAATTTTGTGCAAGTCACACCCACAGCTTATATAAATGTATGTGCATGTATGTGTAAATGTGAAAGGTATCCAAAACTTAAGCCTAAGCTTGATAAGGATCATATAAGTCTTTGCTTATTAAACTTTATTACATATACGTACATAAGCACACATGGTGTGTGTGTGCATGGATAGATGACAATTTTAATCATCCTAACTAAGTAATAATGTAGGGTGTAAAAATATTTGAGATTATAAGGAATTATTTTTTAAACAATTTATAGAATTCAGAATTGAAAAAAAGAATAAAAGAAAATTTGCAAATTTTATTTAAATATTCAGGTTGCTAGAGTGTAACCACAAATTGGGCATGCAACACCTTTCGTAACCAACGTAGGGAACAGTAAACAGATTATAAATAAAATACTGAAAATTCAATCTCACAACAAATCTAAAGCTATTGCATAGCAAAAGTGGAACTTCACTCAAACAATAGGTAGAAACTTGATGAGTGTTTAGTACACAACTAAACCATTTACATATGTACATAACAAATGTTACGGTTTACATTTAGGTTATATTCTGGAAATACAATAATTGTGATTATTGTATTCCAAGTATGTGGATAATCATATTTGTTGGAAGATCATGGAATTGAATATTCAAGAGGGCAGTAAAGTAAAACTTTTATGGAACATACAAAAATATTGAAAATATTACACTAATGTTCAAATTTGAGACACATATTATCATTATATGTGTATGTATATGTATAATAATTAGCCCATTCAACAAAGTGCTTGGATTCAGAGCTTATTAATTCCCAAACGAATCATGCCTACGATGTCTCTGAAGGGAGTCAATTTTTCATATTACAGGATGACCAATAAAATTACTATTTCCTTTCTCAATAATTTATAATACATAATATACGTATAATTACATAAAAGTGTCATGGCTGTACAGTGTACGTGAGCACTCCCCATTTTGCAATGAGTTGCAATAAATGTAAAAAGGGGGCGATAGCCTTCTTGTAATTGAAATGGACACGACATTTGCGAATGACTTTTAAGACATTTAAAATGAACACCTGGCAAATTTTAATGCAACTCACCACGTACACAATTCACGCAATCCCAAACCCAACCACAAGCACACATACACACCAGTGAAAAAGTAGAAAAAGAAAACTTTTGCAAACATTTTAAATCAACTTTAAGCTGCAGGTATTAAGATATATATTGTATTAAAGAAATTGTACAAGAACAACGACAACAATAATAACACCAAAGCAAAAAAAAGTGTAATAGTAATAAGAATAAATTGCTTAAACGGCTCTAAGCTATTTGATATACAATAACGTTCAACAGCCGTTGTAGGCGTGTACGCACATATGTGGAATTTTAATTAAAATTCAATTAACAGCAACCTGGTCGGGTATGTGAATATTAAATACAATCTATACACAGTACACATTTATGAGCTACTACGTAGTTACTGTTGCACTGCTACTCTTACAGTAAATTAAATTTCGTAGAATACGCACGCGTGCACCTGCCCACGCACAAACCACATTAATGTGGGAAGAAAGAGCAACTAGCATATACATATTGTTGTTGTTCTTTTTGTTGTATAGCAATGAGATTAAAAGTGTTATAATTGATTATAATTAAATTAATTAGTATCGAAAAGTATAGTACAGTGAGTGCATGGTTATGAGTACTGCAGTAGACACATTGTTGTCGAACTGAACTTCATTGTCCCCACAATCATTACGCAAATATATAGATATACTATCAAATGGACGTATGTTAAACTTAGTAACTCAGAGAATATATGTTTATAGAATTATAAAAAAAAAACATTGGACTGTTTGCATAATTAACAGTTTTTCTATTTATTGTCCTTGTTTGATTTTAATTACGCTTACGTGCGTTGCATACGTACACTTTATCTGTTATGTTATGTGTATATCTTAACTTAACACCAATAAGAGAATAATAAAATGGCTAATGAGTATAAAGATCAGATTTCTTAGCCTTTTTCATAACAGTTATGGTTGCTTGTTGCGGCATGGATGAATGAAATATCAAACTTTTATTCTTATAATGAATCTTATATAATATTTACATTAAACTTAAATAGGTTGAATTTTAAAATTAAATGTTTCCATACCCTTCACATGAAGTAAAGGATATACTAAGTTTATCATTCTGTTCGCAACATCCACAAAAGGCGAAACCATCCTCTTGAAGAAATATCTAACAGCAGCATGACAGAGGAGTGGTAGACGCTGAGGGCGTATTTTAGTATGTAGACATATATAAGAGTGAAGCCAGGTCCAGCCTTGAATATAAGTCGTGCATGCCAACAGTCCGACTGTCCGCATACCAAAAAACCCACAATGACGTTTCAGAAACTTTGTATATTATATATATTCTTGATCAGCATTGAAAATTGAATGAACGTCCGCCCATATATATGTTTATTGTTGACAATCTCATAATCAAAAATTTAAACGCAACGTATTGATCTAATATTTTGATTATAATTTTTTAGATTCTGCATGTAGTTGCTAAAAATCGATTAGGGCCGTGCCCACAATTGAGAAAAATCTATTTATTATATACACAAAATTAAGATATAAGGTTAAAGTACATCTTTAAATTAAAACCTTCTTTGGACTAATTTCGTCGTCTACTCGCGTCGTCTTTATATCACAAATACTCTAAATTATTAGTGGTGTAGGATATAAAAAAAAGTCCTAAATTTTTCATAAGATCTTCCTTGGAATTGAAATTTTTAACTCGAAACAAATGATAATCGAGAAGCATAATGTTTGGATAAAATACGTAGCCTGAAAAGTTTGGAATATTTGTTAATCCAACCAATTGAAAAGGTTACTGTAACTGTAATTTAAAATTTTTTAGTTATTGTTTAAGTTTAATTAATAAATTTTTATTATTTTGAATAAACTTCTCTTGTTGAGAAGTTAAGTACGAGTATGTGTGTGAATATTAATGAAATTTCACAATCTCAAGTATAAAGAATTTTCCATTTTTTTTACTCAAACCCTGATTGCATTTCAACGTCAAACAGTTTTTTACAAGTAGATGCAATCACAACAGGCTTTTCGAAATTTCCACTTCAACTTATGTTTAGGCTTAGATATGGAAATAAGGGAATCATGCACGAATGCGAAAGAGTGCCGTGCCAGACGGCCATAAATAATTTCGAATAAGTTATGGGCATTTAACAATATTTTGCGTTACACGAAATTCTATGTACTAAGTATACTATAGCGCTGTATTGTTTAATAAATAGTTATGTAAGAGTATGCCCTGCCCATGAAAGGGATATTGCTATTACTCATCAGCGTAAATAACAGAAACAACAGCATTGGAGGCGGCATTTGTTGTGACTTGTTGTTGATGTATCACGACACAATATAAACTACACAAGCATACACATCTCTAGTAGCTACTAACTACTAGCGACTAGAATTTTTTTTCCTTTTTTAAATTTTTCAACTCTCGGCGTGCAAACCATGTTAACCGGCTTTTCTTTTCATTTTCATTATGATAGTAAGGCGTCTGCAAATTTATTATTAAAGTATTCCTACCCTCCCAACTATGACCTCCTCCACTTTCTACTTTGTCCTTCCCTTATAAACGTTGAGTTTCGCTATTACAGCATGTATACATGCACACGAATACATGTTTAATAACAACCTTGTTGTAAATGTGTTGAAAACTTTTATTAACAGGGTAAATAATTAATCAAAACATAACACAATGCACAAAGTTTTGTTGTCACATTAACACACTACACAGTAAAACAAAGAAAAATCGTTAAATCTAACGCATGAGTACAATATTTTTAAGGAAATTCAAAGTTTAAACAATGCGTTTGATTGGAGTATATTAGATGTCGTTGCTGTCCAAACGTTCATTATCGGCCAGTACTTGTTCGCGAACAGCTTCATAAGTGGGAATGGACTAGAGTTGGTTGATAGAAAAGTAAAAAGAATTTATATTGATTTTGAATATTTCTTTTCTTTTTTTTATTTCTATAAATATTAAATAACATGCTGATGATTATTATCGACAATTACCATGCATATGAGCTTACTTATGGAATGCTACTGGGTGCTAACATATAATACAATATATGTACGTGTGAGTAATGAATTTTATGAAAAAATTTTATGTTAAGATAATATTGAAATGTTAAGCAACTACATTGTTATTAAATTATAAACTTAATATTTGGCTTAAATCAAATCTGGGCTACTCTCCATTTGGGCCGTGGGAAAAACGAGGATTTCGTTTAAAGAAACTAGTCAAATATTTACATTTCATTAATTTTTTGACTAAAGGATCAATTTTTTCGATTGTGGGCGTGACTTTCTATTTCAATGAATTTAACAAGGAACAAGAAATGTTTTAACAAAATTTTAACTCAATATCTTAACATTTGCGACAAAAACATAACATGTACAGACATGACTAGATTAACTCAGATTTTGAGGTTGTTCAAAAATGTCCTGATGCCTCCATCAAAACCGGATTCAATTTAACCGCAACATATTTTTCATTAGCCCATCTATCGAAATACCAAAAGAAGAAGATTTACTTACACGCCCACAATTTATAAATTGTTAGCCGCGTAAGTGCCCATAAGTTACATATACGTAGGGTATTCAAAGTTAGGTCAAATATTTTTTGTTTTTTTTTTTTTGTATTTGTGATCCCCAGAGAAGAGTATAAACATACATAAATAACTACATGATGAACATAAAATGTAAATGACATTTAATGGAATATGTTTTAGCAATTTATTTTTCTAAAATAAAAGATGAGATTAGTTGTGTCGGTGAGTGTGATTCTCTAAAATGCTGTTAGTCTCTTGGTACAGACCTGCCAAAAGCCATCCTCCCATTGGGGAAACATGCGCTTGAAAACGTATGGTTCGTGATCTTGCTCAAGCCGTATAACACTAACAGTATCTACTGTACGTTCAGTTGGTTCCATTTTGATATATTTCTGAAATTATTAATAAATATCGATTAGAGCAGTTGTAAAACAAAGCTATCACTTGGTAATGCCTTACTTTAGCCATATCTAGAAGTTTGTCATTTTCATCAGCAGTGGCACCGGATCCCACCCACATGTAAAGTTCATCACCAGCATCCAATAACATGACATCATCGATATCTAAATCGGCTTGTTCGTAATGAACGACTTCTTCCACTTTAATACCATCACCACCCCCCACTAAACGGCAGTGAAATAGGCGTGGTTCCAAGAGAGGAGCACCACCTTTTTCTGTGACACTACGATTGTAAGTAGGATCTCCGCCAAGATATTTCCAGAAATTGTCCGGTTCAGCATCTTCTTCTACAACATCAACTTCAACTTCAGGCCAAAAGTTAGAAAATAGTTCTAAAGCTGCAATTTTCTCTATCTCCGAAGCACCCTAAATATATTTGCAGTACATTGGCTAATGCTGTTAAATAGATTTCATCTTATTGACTTACCTGCCCCACCCAAATAAATATTTTATTGTCACTTTGCATCAATATAGCGAAAACATCTTTGGATGATAAAGAGGATGAATCAACAGCCACCTCGTTGGCATGAACGTTGCTAGCATCAGTACCATGTACATGAAACAGTTGAGGCTCTGACGACATGTCATTAAGTAAGGTCAACAGGTGGCCCTTGAATATTTTCAAAAAGTGACGAGGTTCATGATTTTGTACAGTCCGTATTAAAATTGCATGTTCTTCCAGTGCCAACTTCATTCCTTCTTCATAAGCACGAGCTCTCACATTTTCGTCTGCCCTTAGACCCTCCCACACATAAATCAATGTACCCGATTCACCGAGTTTTGTTTGATAGTCATAAGTAATGAGATAGGCTCTATCAGCCACGAGTAGCATTGGTGCCTGGTAGGGAATTGTTGTACGTTCAATATCATCACTAATGCTGACATACTGTATTATATGGTGAATGTCATTCTGGCCATTGTCGGGCATAAAGCCAATAGCACGGCCACCACGTTCTTTAAGATTTTTCAAAACCGAATCCACATCATCTATATCGAAATCGGAATCGTCGGTATCATAACCTAAAGCCGACCGTACCAAGCGAGTATGCAACATGCCAGCATCCCGCCAAGTGGCAAAGTATTGTTTAAAGGGAGCTGACTCAGCTCCTTCCACAATACGATGAATCTGAGTCCAAGCGGGATATTTTTTCGTACGTAAAAACTCCTGAGCTTTAGTCATTGAATCGGTTTTTTCTTTTGCGGTTGCTCTACGACCCACCCAAACATAAATACCCGAACCCGTATCCAAAACGAAGCAGTCTTGTGAGTCCAGCATTTCTTGACGTAAAGGCTTCTGAGAGATGGGATCGATTTTCAGTTGACCACTGGCATCGCTGACCTTATACAAAGTCACCTCATTTGCGTCACGCGTTTCAAATACACCATCTTCTTCAGCAGCCGATTCCTCTGGTACCTGACTCGGTGATCCGGAGCCCAAAACCTTGAAAAAGTTCTCCTTGTCGTCCGGAGTACTAAATTCATCTGCAAAGAAATATATTTTCATTCAGGCTGGCTGCCTAATTGAAACAATTTTCATTTAAAAATTTACCAATTATGTGCACTCTGGCACGACCGTTATGATCTTGATCTCTTATTTGGTTTGCAGCACTAATAGCTTTTAATTTTTCCACACGTTTTGCTTGAGCGCCAACATAAACGAAAATATCATTACCGGCATCCAATATAAAGCAATCGCCCTTATTCATGGAGGACACCGACAAATTAACCTGGCGGACACGTACGTTCTTCTTACCCTTCACTTGAAACAGGCGCTTCTCGCCTTGAGCATTTGTTTCGACATGTTTAAAACCGGTGCCAACACCACCCTGTTCATAACGCACTCCTACACACACACACACACACACGTGTGTAAAGTATGGTGGAATGAGAGATTGAAAAGATTAAAATGCAATAAATCACGTACAATATTTATCACATTCTTTT
Organism: Crataerina pallida; assembly: GCA_949710015.1. Lineage (NCBI taxonomy): Eukaryota > Metazoa > Arthropoda > Insecta > Diptera > Hippoboscidae > Crataerina > Crataerina pallida. The sequence continues at coordinate 30,246,373 of OX453290.1, read as the reverse complement.
TTACTTGCATCTCAATTAAAACGAGACATTTCAATAAAAAGCATTTGAATGTGTTACTAATTATTATTTGTATGTGTTACTAATTATTAAAGGTTTACTTAACTTTCTGTAATTAAAGTGCCTTTGGTTGGAGTACAACTTACCATTTTTAAAGTAGCTTAAAAACAATTGCGTTTCATGATCCTGAACTTCACGATGTTGCACAGGAGCACCATTAAGTAGGTCATCTAGTTGCACGGTTAAAATAGCAGCAGCGCCCGCCTCATCTACCGAAGTTTCTGAACCCAACCAAAAGTGTACATCCCAAGACAGCTTTTTGTCTTTTGCCTCTACAGTCTATATTGCGTGTATGAGAGACAGAGAGAATTTTTTTGTTAAAAAAACCGTTTCACTCTTGTAAAATGCCAAAATCGAGTACATTTTGCAAGCATAGAAGTTCAAGAGGCGGTACAATTTACAAGCGCATCTAATAGGCGGTATATTGTAAAGGAAGACATATAGAGAAAAAAGTTAAGGTATAAAACCATGCAAGCAGCATAACGTGGTAAAAAAAATTATATAATATTTTTCAAGTTCTTGCTACCCTACGTGGTTCAAGGGTGTGTTGTATTCAGAATTAAAATTAAGTCTGTCCGTCTGCCCTTCCATATATTTCTTTATAGTTAACTTACAGGTCGTAATTTTTTATATTTTTTGATGATATATTTTAAAAAAAATTTTTTTTTTTTTGTAAAATTCGATGAAGAATACTTACTAATCTAAATAATCATCTGTGTAAAATTTGGACCCAATCTAACCATTTTTAAAACCTTTTTTCATGTAAAGTTTTTTTTTTCACAAAGTGACTTTTATGGCAATGTCTCGCATTTAAATTATGATATTAAGTAGTGTAGGGTATTGAATTATCATTTAGAACCAAGTATAATATTTTCAACTAAAGTTGAAATGAAGTGAAATCTTGGGACTTTTGCTAAATAAAGTTTCCTCACTAGCAAACACGTCCACAGTAAATATTGTACATGTTTTTATATTTACTCCGCTTTACACTACAGAGCAGAGTTATAACATTACACAACATACATAAAACTAAAAAGGACAACGGCATGAACATCAGCAGCAGCAATATCAACTCTGCAGTGTGTATGACACCAACGCTTTACAAGTTCATATAAAAGTGCTTGTACCTGGGTAAGCTAAACGCATTTATATTTAACTATAAGCACTATTAGAAATAAAACCGCATTTCAATGTCTCCATTTTAGTTTACATTGTACAATATATATATATATTAGCATGTTTGTGTATGTGTGTGCGTAACAGAATTTCACCTGAATTGTGGTAAAGAAACTATGGGTAAGACCATCTACAGAGTGGTTGATGTTATGGTCTTATTGTATAAACACAAGTATGTATGTTGGAAGATACCGTTTATACACACTGATGACTCTGTGGTGCAATTATCTCAATCTTTAATGAGTTTGCTGTATGAAAAAAGTTTTGTCTTTACCAACCACCACCACCGAAGATGCACAACTATAAAGATTTATGTTACGATAATGGAAACTGAGATTCGGGTAAATGCAAGTCACGTGCTTCAGCAACTAAGCGTAAAAAAAACTTCTAAATAGGTATGTAAAGTATAACAGAATCAATATAAAATATTTATGTTCCAAACTTGTGGTATAAACTTACATTTAGTACAATATAAGAGTCCCCGGTGTAGAATTTGCCATAATTATTTTTCGGATAAGGCACTGGTTCGAAATTCTGAAAAGAAATGAATAAAATTAATAGAAATTAAATTAAGTAAATAATCAAAAACCACTCTTAAAGGAATCTCCCTTAAAAATATTAAATATCATATAGGAAGGCTTGTGCAGACCCTACAGCAAGAAGTGTATTTGTATAAGATTGTACGGATGCTTGTAAATGACTAAAAAATAGACCGATTATTTATTATCGCAATTAATTCAGAATCACTTTCTTCGCCAATTTAGGGGAAAGCCTAAGTCTGGAGTTTCTAATGGGGAAGGACATCGGTTTGATTCCGGCTAAATGTCGCAGTTTTGACACATACAATTTGATCCAAATTGATTAACAGTCACACCCCCAATTTTTCACGAAATCTATCAATCAGCCACGAAAATTTTTTATACAAATTTTTAGTGCATCCAACGATAAGTGAAAAATGGTCGGGATCGGGTAACATGTACTCCCAAAATTTACAATTTACAAATTTGGATTTTTCATTTATTTGGATTTTTTTCATTAACTTTGGGGGTGTTTTCCTTCGTCTGCTTCTGCAAAGACTCTGCACAAATGCAGGATAGTTTGGGCAGCACTGATCTATAAATCATTCACATAATAACTGAATGTAAATTTTATCACAAACACATCTGATACAAAAACATGAAAATGAACCGAATCAGACCATTTTTTGATATGAAATGATTTTAGAGTATAAAGTGATTTTAAAATGAAATATTTTTAAACTTATTTATATGTTTTAAACGTTTACTATTGCACTTATTACGTTTACCATCTCTTTATATATATATATATATATTACTCTACATATTTAATGTGTTCATTGAATTTAAATAAACAATATCTTTTCAACATGTATTATAAGCTGTGAAGATTATTAAAAAAAAAGCAAAAACGTAATATAATATAAAAATAACTCAAATGAAATAATTACAAAGTTGTTACAATTTTGTGGTTCATATCATTTTTGTTTAATGCTCTTTTTGCGTTCATTCCATTTCGTTTTTTGTCTTTTGCTCTATCATTCGTTAGCCTTTCAAGTGTAACAAACATGCAATAAAAAATAAATAATAATTTCAAGTATTAAAAAACTATTGTATATAATTTAAAAACATAATTATGTATCATTTCAGTATTAATTAGATATGTATGTGTGCTTTTTTCATCAGTAATTTAATGAATATTAAATTTACAGGCTACTACATTTGTTTACTAGTAAAGGCATGCTTACATATAAATGCATATTATGTAGGAGTACTCCTTTGTTGCTCCTTTTTTATATATTTTTTAACAATTAATTATGCAAAATCAATGATTTTGATTTAAAGCATTATTGATTATGTATGATTGAGAGAAAAAAAAACATTTAATTTAACATTTAATAAAAACGTGGCACCACTTGTAGCAAAGGATATATTAAGTTTGTGTAGATGTTTGTAACTCTTAAGCGGTAAAATGCATTTGGCAAAATCGGTTGAGAAGCACGCCTACAATCGGCGAAAATCTATTCATTAGGTATAACATTCGAAATTGTGTACAAAAAATTTATAGGCGTGGTTGCAAAACACACCCACTCACAATGCACAAAAAACTTTTTGAATTATTTAACTATTAGAAGGCGCACTCAAAAACCACTCCCAAGTATTATAAAATATTTCGTTCCAATATTGTTTTATCGTAAAACCAAAATATAAACAAAATACATTAAAATTCATCTGTCGCATCTGTCTTTCGCTTAATAGGATTTAAAACGTCTCTTAAAGTAAACAACAATTAAACGGGCGACCAAAATTATAACCTGGATATTGTAAACAAATGAAATGACAACACAACACAACAACAATGATGTGTATATATGTATGTATAAATAAGATCTATGAATGCAAATGAGTACATTAAAGTTAAGGTTAAAATACTGTAAATAAATGCCAGTTTTATCTTACAATTCCCTGTACAATATTTCACAATAATGCATGCACACGCACACAATATATAATATATACCTACATACAACACGTATAGCCATATGTACGTATAATTATGCTTATTATTGTATAATTGAAATGAATAAGTAAAAGAAAGAGGCAGAGGATGAGAGAGGGAGAGAGTAAATTTTAAAAACTACTCTATTTGTAATCAGATAACCCATCAGCATCACTGCCAGTCATACTCAGTGATAATATAAAAAGTGTAAGACAATAATAACAACAACAATATAGTGGAAGTAAAAGTATCGAATAAACATCAGTGACTGACTGCAGCAACAATTATGGTCATGATTTATGGCGTCACATATACGGAGCAATCAGGTGCCACACAACCATATACGCATACACAGTCAAAAAAACAAAACGCTCACGAAAACCGAAACCAAATTACAATACAACCAAGCCTACAGTCATCTATATTTAGTATATAACCGCAACTTTACGTACGTGTAAATGAACATGTGGAGTTGACTGTCGTCATGCTTCGTTTTGTGCACATACATATGCATACACAACATATCTACTACAATAAAAGTGAATGAAAATCTCTCTTTAATGTCCTTCATATGTTTAATACCGCATAATCCCAAAAGAAGTATACGGTATATACGTATAAGCTTTTCGTTCGTTCTTTCGTTCATTCGTTCAAGTGTATTTCATGTTAATTTTTTTACAGCCTACAGTAATTTTATTATTTTATATATGCCTACCCGGCACACATTTGCAAATATAAATACGAAACATTACAGCTGGCCTTGTATGCGGCATTTCGTATTGATTCATAAATAATGGCTGCACACTTTTCAGGTCTTTACTCCTTCAGAGATATTTGCAAATTTTATTATGCTCATTAACATTACCAACCGAGATAAATTTTATAATGGATTAAAATTAATTTAATTTATAAGTTGACATAAACAAGTAGAGCATAAAGGAGATAAATGTAACAATTGGATTATAATGAAATGTTCAGTAGCTGTACGCTACTTAAGTAAAGCTAAGTTATATTGGGCCCTCATGTAGGGATGAGGGATGTAATAAAATCCTCTAAGGAAGTTGTGTGCCGATCCGTTATTTGTTCAGTTTTTGTTTAATTGTGAACATAACCTTGGACTGAGTTTGCCCAATTTTAACATTAATCGGCCTGCAAGGTCTAACTAAAATTTTGGCGCATCGATACACAGATGGACAGACAGATATGACTAAATCGATTCAGATTTGATTTGATGCTGATCAAGAATATAAATATTTTGTAGAATCTATGAATTTTTATTCTGGATATTATCTTAATCTGTAATACGCTACACATCTGCACACAAGTGGATGTGGTAGGTACTCCCAAATGCCATATAAGGTTTTTTTGAAAATTGTAGGCGTGTCTGTTATCTGTTATTACTGATTATATATGTATTTACTAAAACTCAACTTTAAAGCATAATTTTTGTGTTTGATAGATCTTAGATAGAACGTTTATGGAAAAACTAGAAATGAAAAATCTTTACTCAAGAGCTGAAATATTTATGACTGTGAGCTATCCAACAATAGACACAAGCGGACGGACATGACTAGAACTATTCACATTTTAATGCGTCATACATCTTTGAAATCTCTGATGTCTTCTTCTAACCATTTCCTTGACAAACTTATTAAACCCCTTAATTTTCATTAAAACATCTCAAAAAAATTACAGCATAATATTAGGCGGGCAAAAAATGAATTGTTATGAATCGATCATTATAATAAAAGTTGAACCTTTTCACTCTACATAAACTTTTTACACTTTCTAACACAAGTAATGAGAATAACTAATGCCTTGAAAATCATTTTCAATTGTCAGCACTTACCTCTACACGCCAGACCTCCAAACCAGGCGAACGACCGGCATTTTCAAAAGCTGGATGCATTATTCTACGACCAGGCGATTTACTACCAATAGATTGAGGTTGAGGTTGAACTGGTAGTGCAGGACGATTGACTACAGTACCAGCCGAACAAAGTGTTGCCAAAACTACAGCAACAAAGCAACTGTTTTGTTATTTTATAAAACATGTTCATCCCAATCAAGTGTGAATATGTTATGAGTCACCATAAAAACAAGCGAGAGTATAAAAAAAAAATAACAAAAGGAGAAGAGAAATATATGAATATAAAACACAAAATGTAGAGCGCACTATATAAACAAATAATATCTATTCTTACTAACTGAGCTTGTGGTTAGTTTTATAATTTTCTTCTTTTTTTTTAAATTTATTAAGTATAATTTTAGCTAATTAATGATTATTCCTATTGACAATGAGATTCTTTGTGTATAATTTTTTACATTGCATTTTTTTACACTCCACAAAAGGTATACAAAGTTTGCTAAACCGTTGCTTTAGCCATGTCCGTCCATGTACCTGCCTGCTTAGTACAAATATTTTTGAATAGCTTTGAATAACACCGACATATTTTAATTAACCTTACTTAGAACAGAATCCAACTGATCCAACTGATACATAATACACACATTTAGAAAAAAACACAATCAAGTACATGCCACCCCCCCAACCATTTATATATTGGTATAAAAAGTATTTAAATTTTATTCAAGTCTAATTAAGTTTATTATTCGTTACGTTAATCAGACTAAACTGTTGTGCTTGAGTGCTCATTGTAAAGTTGTTGTAGTTATTATGCAAAGTTCATTTTCATAAAATCGTACAATCACCATTTGAAGACCCTCTTATTAATTAACTTAGTGAATTTAAATAACACAATTCAATTCACACACACAAATCCATGCAAACAAACCCAACCCAAAATATAGGGTATACGCTTTGTTGTTAAATGGAAGAACATTTTAGATAACTTTGAACTAAAGCAAACATTTCTATTCTAAGGTAAACAATTTCTGCTTTTTTGTCGTCTTCTTATATTAGCTTCAATTTTAATTAATATTTGCTTGAATAATAATAATAAAAAGAAAAAATTTAGCTTTGTATAGGTGTACACCTTTTCTATGTATGTATTTTAAGTTTGTGTGATATGAAAAACTTTACTATTCCACCGTACTCGACACTAATGTCGTTTAGAAAGTTGAATGAAACATAAAATTAAAATCAAAGAGCAGCATAGTGTGTTTAATAATAACATTAAGAAAAACACAACCATAGCATAACTAACTCAACTCAACGTCATCATTATTTGAATTATTTTATACCCTCTACATAAGTATATTAAGTTTGTCATTGCATTTGCAACATTTAGAAGAAGTTGTCAGAGGGCTTACAAATTCTCCTAATCAGCATTAAAATCTGTCCATATGACTGACTGTTATTGGCACTATCATGATCGTAAATTTTGATATGTTAAGCTGAACATTTATTGTTTTTCCATGACGGACGCCATCTAAATTGGGCAAAATTGTTCAAGAGTCACGCCCATAATGATATAAATATATATATATGCCATAAATATTGACCTTTGAAGTTAAAATACGTATTTATATCCATCAGTGTGTCAAAAATTGACGGAGTCTGATAACACACGCGCACATAATTTACAAAAAAAACCTATTTAGCATAAGGCTCGATTTAAAATCGTAAAAAAAGTATATATACCATTAGAGGGCGTGGTAACGCCGACTGCTTGTATATACATGTGAAGAGTATTTAAGATTCCGTCCAAGCAAAATTTAGTTTTTTCTACTTGTGTTCTTTTCTTAATTTTTGCTTCCCCTTGCGTTGCATTTAATTAGTGTAAATAATGAATTTATAGTAAACGATTGCATTATACTCGTATGTATGTATGGGAGTATACACATCTTTACAATGTGTGTCTGTGTGTATATTGTATATGAGTTGAAATGTGCAATATAGCTAAACGCGTTATGGAAGAGGGTAATTATAATAAAGTGAAACATATACCTGGTTATGTTTTTTTCAAGAGCATTTCAACAAAGTGAGTATAAATGTAGTATGTATGAGCATGTGCATGTGCATGTGCATGTGCATGTGCTACTTTATTACTAATTTATAAGAAAGTCGGAAAAACTGAACATACAAACACTTAACCAGACACTAATATACGTTAACCCATACCAAGTATACGGTTAAGTATTCTCATATACTAAATATATGTTTCTGTTGCTGTTGTATTGTTGTTATTATTATTGTTGATTGTTGGTTGTTGTTCATTTAGTTGACTTGTATTTATATTTGTTGTTATGTTTAATAGTCTATTAAATAATTGTACACATGTATGTTTATGTGCAAATTGTTTATACAGTTATGTTTAATCTGGTTGCTTATACATATTATATGTGCATACATATGTTGCATGCTGTTGTATTTGTTTAATGTTTATAATCATTATTATAAACAGATGAGTTTTAAGCCAATTTGCAGAATTTGCAATTTTATCAATTAGCAACTAATGCTGTTCTTTCAACACCCCATTATCAATAAACGAATATATGTTTCATATTGAATCTATAATTAAGCTAATTCTTCACATTTCATTAAATAATACTAAGAATTGGGAATTTTTTACCATTTAAAAACTTTCATTATAATGGGACCTTATATGGAGAGGTACTCCAAAAATGGCCGAATTCAGTTAATTTTTAGATAGAATTCCTTATTAGCCTAATACATGTCCTTGTAGCAAGTTTCATCAAAAAATCTCAAACAATGCGATTTGTAGAGTACGCAAAAATTTACATGGACATACAGACATGTAAGGCATGTCCATAACTGAAAGTGTGTAAAAGATGATGAAAGTGTGTGAGATTAAATTTTGAAAAATCTGGTTAGATGTCTCATTGCATTTAGTTGTGACTTTAAATCAAAAAAAATTTTGGTTTGTATAAATTTAAATTTTTTTTGTGTTTTACACATTTTTCAATTTTGTATGAAATGCGTATGAGATGAGTACAGGACTACAGTTGAATTGAATTTTAATATCACCAAATAGGGTAAAAAATTAATGACTCTACGTATCCATGTATATCTGTTACTATATAACATTTATGTACGACAGTACTAATAAAAAAAAAGCAAAGTTTTATTTTTCAGATATAAGTTACTCATGTCCGTCTGTTCATGTATGTAAATGTGGTTTACGTAAAAGGTTTTTCGAACTTTTTTTCATAACAAACATTTTTCTTATAAAGTTTTTTTTTGAATTCATACAATTTGAATTAAAATTTTATAGCATCTGTAGTGAGGTACAATTATTAATAGAGCTAGAGCTTTACTTTTACTCGGTTTTGTACGCTTTGTGAGAGTGTGGACAGACTCACAAATGTGACTAAATTGATTTGAAATTCAAAGTTAAGACTCGAATGTTGTTTGCCAAAGTTTTTTCTAAACTAAATTTAGCAGTTTTTATATGTTTTTACTTTACAACCACATATAAATATGTTTGTAACCACTTTTTTTAAAATTAAAACATAAATTGTTATGATTCACCTTGGTTTAGTAATTATTATAAAATATTCCCGTTTTTTGTAATTAGAAAAAACTTTTTTTTTCTTAATTATTAATATTTTCAACAATAAACGCGTTTTACGGTAAGAATGTCGGTATATGTGATGTATTCACTTGAATTACCTGCAGATCACTGCCATGTTGCTCATATTTATGAAAGATTTTTCACACACAATACTTCCAGTTGTTTACTATTGTGTTTGTATTGTTTCACTTTTTATTCAATGCGTGTTTTATCGTTTCACGTACACTATGAGTCAATGTTCTATTTGTTTTAGTTTGTTCTCTCTCAATTTTTGATCGCAATTTACTCACAAGTAAATTATTGATGATCTGAAACAAAAAAGAAAAGCAAACAAAAAAGGCGGTTTATATGCATTTCTTTGTTTATCTATAAAACAAACAAGTCAATGAAAACGTCAAAAAACGACAATGAGGAAAAACCGTTTATCATGAAAAGTATGAAAGTATGATGAGAAGATCATGTAAAGTTTGTTGACATGTTTGTAACTTCCAGAAGACTTTTGTATTATATTATATCCATTATCTGCCTATTTATTTGTACTTGTGTATATCAAGGTTGCATTTGGACTCTCCAACATATATATATAATATTGATCGAAGTCTGAGACAATTTAGCTTTATCCGTCCGTGATTTTAATGATGTGTATATTTTCAGGAATTAACATGAAATTTCGTATAAACGTTTCTAATTACCATACATTGATTCCTATCTAAATTGGCTAAAATCGATTGAGAGTTACGCCCACAAACAACGCAAATCTCCTAAGGAAAAAAAAAAAATCAAAATTGACTTGGACCAATTAGGATTTGGCAAAAGGCAAATTTAGTTTTTTGACTTGTTATTTTTTTAATTTCAGTAAAATATGGTTTTGACTGGAAATAGGTTGTCGACCACTGCCATACTCCACAAAGTGGTAAAATTGTATTTGTGCAGATGTTTGTAACTCTTAAATAACAAATTCCACACTCACACTTTTAATTAAACGAATCAGAATCCAAATCTCAGTCGATTTAAACACAACTGTCTGTTCGTCTGTCCTTTCATGAATTCCTTGTTATCAATGTAATTTTTGAGATTTTTTTATGAAATTTGGAACAGAGACATCTTAATTAGCTTAATAAATGACTGTGTCAAATTTAAATTCGTTGGGATCTTTTTTGGAATCCTTTGCACCATAACAATTTTGTAACGAGGTGACTTTATATGGCAAGTTGTCTCATTTTGGTGTTAAATATAATATTGAAATTACTAAAATTGCTTCAGGTACCCCTCCAGTCTAATTAGTACCTAATAATTTAAATGAAGAAGGTTTCCAAACTGCCTGACATACATTTACCACTACACGAGGGTGGTGTGGTGTGGGTGAGAAAACCTATATCTCGTATTAAATATGTTGGAGTTCCGAAATTCATTTAATAAATGAAATTTTAATGGATAATCACACATTCTCACACACAAAAACCAACACACTCACAATCCCGCAATGGTGTGTATTCAGCGTATATCCTCAGAGGACCTTCATTATTTAAAGTACTATCATCCCAACCCCACCACATGTAGGAAGTGGGGAGTGTAGTATTATTATTATTTTCATCAAATCCGGACAAACTTACACAAACCCAAAGACATTTTGCTACACTTTTGTAGGGACGCGATTTTATAATTTACATCATTTCACACAAACGCTAATAGATTAGAGTGTGTTTAAAATTTATGCTAATCACACGCCATTCGTACACAAGCCAACCAACACTCATTTACCATAAAGTATAATAGTAGAGTGACAAAGAGAGAGAGAGAGAGAGTGAGAGAAAGTAAAGAAATTTGTATATATGCAAGTATACGTGTGCTTGTGGACTTTTGGTGAGTAAAGCTGTACGCTTTGCTGCGGTTGCTACTGTTTATGATACTGATACATAAATAAACATAATACGTACAAATTCGTATTAATAATTTAATGAATGGTAATTTCGTTGAACTAATTATGTAACAGTTTAATAAAAGTCCATACTGAGCACATATTTATGAACATAATGGAATAAATGAAAATATGCAATGCACGGTATGTTTTTGTCCGTACGTCTGTCGAGGTTAACAATTAAAATATAGATTAGATCGACCTAAAAAAATTTAATGTACGCGAACTAGTACATGCAAATCGATCTAGACATGTATGTCCGTGTGTCTGTCTGTTGTTGGCATTAAATTAAAAAAAAAAAATTTTTATATAGGGAGGGGTTCTAAAAGTGAAAATTTTTATACTTTAGAAAACATTGTTTTTGATTGCATAGAATTCACTTTATTCAGTTACATATAAACCGATCAAACTTACACTTGCGATTGTAATTTTTTAACACTTTTTACTTTATTTTTTAAAACTATTTACAATTTTTTTTCGAATTTTGTTCCGTTACGCAATTGAACAAAAAAGCGGAATTTCAATTTAAGGTCATAACTTAAGTTCGCCAGCATTAGATTAGCTGTTTAAATAATAAAAGCAAAAACAAAACAATGATAAGATTTGTGAAAGAGAGAAAACAGTTACAAGCAACAAGCGAATATGCTCATTTATTGCAGTTGTAAAGAAAATTTATTTCAAGCAATTTTTCCACTAATTGCAGTCAATTAAACGAGAAAAACACAACTTTTGATAAAATTGATTTTCGTTTAACAAAAAGCACGCGTACAAAAGTTTGATATTTTTTCTGTTTCCGTTACGTTACCAATCAAAGTTGAGAAGAACAATATTTGTATGCACGATACATTCAGGAGTATAGATAACGCATTGTGGCATAGAATGACTATGAACATGATTTTAGAGGTAAACCTTAAATAAATTAAACAATTAATAGTCTGTCGATGCGAACGTCATGAATGTGTGCACAAATGAATAAATCAAAACATAACAGCGGCAATTGTAAGATAATGAAGTATACAGGCACTCTACCACAAATGCTTTTCAATGAACAAACTTCATACAGCGCGAGTATAATACATTTGTTTATATATAGACAGAGAGTTATCCTCTTTAGAAATTTAAGCAGTTCTCATAAGCACAGCCGTTTAAATTACTTTAAAAATTTTAATCACACACACTTTAACTCTCAGGACAATTTCTATGCTACCTTTTCAGTATAGTGATCCGTTTAATTTATTTCCAACACAAATAAAACCACGATCTTTAAGAGCTTGCGAAAAACTGAATTTATATACAATTCTGTCACCGGTTTTATTGCATCAAGTAAGCATTCAGATTCATTTGAAAGAAAGAGTATAAGCAAATGTTTTTGAAAAAAAAAAGAACAACAACCAAGATTTCAAGCTTAGGATCACACAAACACAGAATTCACAACTGCATACACTAGTCATTTGTTGAATTACTCTGTTTCTCTCTTTATTGTCATATGATTGAGTTTCTACTACATTTAACAACAACAACAACAACAACAACAACAACTGATAAGAAGTCTGTTTACAGGGAAATGAAATGAAATCAGATTAATCCTGAATTTTTCGCTTGGGGAAAATTGGAAAATTTACGTTTCAATGAATAAATTTATTAATCTCTAATTTTTATGCGATATCATTAATTTGTATTAAAAAATGTAAATCGAAACTTTTTGAAACTGTAATTTTTTGAAATTAATCCTAATATATAATAAATTTGCATATGTATTGTATATATGAGTATTGTGCGCACTATTAACTAAACATGATGTACAATAAACTAATTATTTGTATGAAATTAAAAAAAAAATTAATTATTTTAATTTTATAAAATTTTTTAAAATTAATAATCAGCCGCTGTATTTGAAAGATAATCGCGTCGACCAATATTGGAAGCTTGTTTGCTTTGTATGGCCTCCAATTTGGGACATTCGGTTATACGATGACCAAGACCGCCACAATAGCTGCAACCATGCGAATCGCCCAAATCCAAATACTGTTCGGCATCGGGACATAATTCGAGTAAAAAATCTGGCACTTTCTGCTTAGCCTCAATCAGTAAATGTTTCAAATCTACTAACACGGATTGATCGGTTGATTTATTTATAAAAGTGGTGGCCAAACCTTTTGTATTTGAACGCCCAGTACGACCAATACGATGGACATAGTTCTCAACATCTTCGGGCATATCATAATTAATGACATGTTGAACGTTGGGAAAATCTAAACCTTTTGAGGCAACGTCCGTGGCTACTAGAACATCTTTTTTACTTTGACGGTAAGCTTCAACAGCTCTAGAGCGCTCCTCTTGATCTTTGCCACCATGAATGGCCACCGCTTCCACACCCTTCAACAACAAGTACTCATGTATACAATCCACGTCCTGTTTCTTTTCAGCAAATATTAAAACTGGCGGTTCAGTCTTTTGTAGACATTCCAACAGATGCACAACTTTGGCCTCTTGTTTTACGTATTCCACTTCTTGAATGACGTTCATAGATGCAGCGCCAGCCCGGCCCACATTAATTGTAACCGGTTTTACTAAAGCTGAGCGTGCAAAATTTTGTATTTTTTTGGGCATTGTAGCAGAGAAGAGTAACGTTTGCCTTTGACCTTTGAAAAAAGAGAAAATTGTTCGGACATCCTCTTCAAAGCCCATGTCAATCATGCGATCCGCCTCATCCATGCACAGGTAGCGGCATATATCTAATGTAATAATTTTCTTTTCCAGCATGTCCATTAGACGACCTGGAGTGGCCACCATAATATGTACACCTTTGGCTATAACGTCCAAAGCTTCAGAAAGCGGAACTCCGCCAATCGACAAACAAGTGCGCACCTCTGGCATGCCGCATTGTTTCAAATATTGGCAATAGTGCTGAAGAGTGTACAAACGCACATTAATAAATAAAAAAGGAACAACACAAAAAGTAGTGCTACTTACGATTACAATGTCATGCGTCTGTTTAGCCAATTCGCGTGACGGGCATATAACTAAACCGTAAGGACCTTCATTCCTAACAAATGGCAAGCGAACCTCTTGCTCCAAGCAAAACATAATAAGCGGTAACACGAAAACTAGAGTTTTGCCTGATCCTGTAAAGGCAATGCCTATTAAATCGCGGCCGGACAGCACTGTAGGGATACCTTGCACCTGTATGGGTGTTGGTTTTTTTATACGCTTAGCTGCCAAACCGTTTAGAATACCTTTGGGAAATTTCATTTCTTTAAAGCTGCGTATGGGTGGCGCCACATTTTCGCCCTCCACCAATATCCGCAAGCGTTGACGTATCGCTTCACGCTTCTGCTCAGGCATACTCATAATATAACGTGGTGGACGCCAGCTGGTTTTAATGGGCTCTTCATATTGTATACCTTTCGCCAGTTCGGCTACACCCATGAGGGCTTTCTGTTGTTGCTGTACACTCTCCAATATTTTCTCTTCTTCTTTCAGCTGCTTTTCTACATCGCTAATCTTTTTCGCTTCAGCAATCTTTTTTAGTTCGGTATGCTGATCCAATAAACTGATATTATATTTACGGCCCCATATTTCAGTTTCGGTGGCATTTTGTGAATCATCATCGTTTTCATTTTCACTCGATGATTTAGGCTGTGTGGCTTCGGCTGTTAATTGAACAATACGTCCTAATTTCATGAGTTGATGTTTTTTGCGTTCCTTGACTGGTACATATGGAACATAATTATCAACGTCCTCTTCCTCTGCTGAAGATTTATCTTTATCAACGCGACGATAACGTTTAATAGGTGGCTCATTAGTGGAACTTGTTGATGCAGCCATATCTAGAAGCTACAAAAATAATTTTACAGAATCTCTCTCCAAATGATTTTTGTTTTATTTACCTAATGCAGCTGTTTTCATCATACAGAGTTGCCAAATTGTTTTTTTTTTTTTTTATATACATATAACGGTTTTTATTATAATGATACATTTTTAGGGGAATTAAGTTCAGCTGATAATTGAAAAAACTAAATAATTTTCAACGGTTTTGTTTTTTATAATAATATGAGTGAATGTTCAAAAAAAATCCGCGAAATTATTCTAAATACCAGAAAGCCACTCGTTCTACGTAATTTTAAACACAATTGGGTGCAATTTCAAGATGGCTTACCTAACTGGTGTCGCACCTTGGACATATACCGAAAGGAACCGCTTTACTTTGAATGCATGTCCATATATGATACTCAGACGCCGCAATGGGAGCGTAAGCGGAAGGTGAAACAAATCGACGCCGAGGACTTTCTGCAAAATGTAGATTCAGAGCAGTGGAACGGGTATTGGTTTGGTTTGAATTATAAGAGAGCAAATGAACTGCCATCCAAGTGCACAGAAGGGATAGATTTTAGTTGTTTTGGTTTTCCCAATGCCGACAAAGATTGCACATTTTGGTTAAGTTCAAAAGGATCAAATACACCCTGCCATTACGATACCTATGGATGTAACATTGTGGTGCAAATATATGGAAGGTATATACATTGTCCGGCCATTTCAATAATGTTAAATTACCTATAAATATTTTAGAAAGCTCTGGTTACTATTTCCTCCTGAAACCAACCTTACTGCCACGCGTATACCTTACGAAGAATCTAGCGTCTATTGTTTGGAAAATTTTTATGCTCCCCACCCGGAAGAAATGCAAAAATATAAACAACTGAAAGGTAGTGCGTACAGTTGTATACTAGAACCGAATGATGTCCTTATAGTACCGCGACATTGGTGGCATTACGTGGAAACTATGGAGACTTCCTTAAGTGTAAACACATGGATTCGGTTAGATGTTGATATAGAAAATCAAATTGAGGAGGCTATTGTGCAGTATCTAATGGAAAGTTTTGCTCACAATATGAGTCCCGCACATACTGAATATATTTTAAATCCCAATCAGGTACAGAGACTTGATTAATATACACCACCCATATATATACATTGTTTGCTTGTTATCGTTTCAGATAACTCATATTGCAAAAAATAATCGCATATTCGATATATTAAATTTTTTACTACAAAAGCGCGAATTTAAAACGGACGCAGATGATGATGTGCAGCGCTATTCCTATATGAGCGAAATACAGTTAAAAGAGTTATTAGATAATTGTGAAATGATTACTTCAGTGCCGAAATGCGACAACACTTTTAATGATATTATACAAGCAAATAGTTTACGCTGTCAACCGCGTTCACAAGATGGCTCTAATGGTGAAAGCGATGACACCAGCCCGTTAAATCCTTTGCAAGAAATTCTAATTGCAAGCATTTGTTCTCCTCACATTGTACAGAGTATTAAGCAAAAATTTTATAAACAGTGGAAAACTAAAGAGAATTTAATCACAGCCGAAAAGTAATCAAAAAAAAAAGTATCCATTTAAACGAGTGTTCCAATAAATGTAAATATTTAATCATGAAAGTGTTTTGCTTAGATTACATGATGTCACATTGTTTGAAACTATTTGAAGCATTATATGAAAAATAAACAAAACATAAAAATTCACTTGCTGTTCAACAATAATATAAATTTTTTCAAGAGAGCAGAAAAATAATGGAGTTTCTCGAAGAGAATGGAATAGTTTCATATAATAGAAGCGATACTGAAGTGATTATGGGTAAGCTGTGGCCATTTACCAGCCGGGAGGCTTTTGATAACCTCCACTCTGCTGATTAGCAAAACTACCCGGATAAGTGCCATACTGACCGGGTTGAGGACCTTGGTGATAACCGCCATATTGGAAAGCATCTAAAGGTTTATTTGTGAAAATTGATTAAAAACTTGAAGCAGAGATAATTTATTTATATTTTACTTACTGCCTGGATAGGGTAGAGTAGCGTACGGATTGTATCCCTGCGGCATGGGTGGTGGCACGTAGGGTGGATAAGGTATATTAGGCATGGGTATACCCTGCACATGTTGAGGATACGGAACACCACCCATGGATGAAGACGGAGTTACCGAGGGTGGGGAACCTGAATCTGTGGTGGAAATATCTTTAAAGAGAAAAACACTGCCTTTGAGATGATTTAATAAGCTATAAATATATATATTACCACTGCCCGATGTGGATGAGTAATGGGATGGTAAGGTGGGCGTAGGTCCCGGTGCCTGGCGGCTCGATGCTGTGGTCAAATCTTTTAGCAATTCTTCCTTTTCAGTTTTCCGAGCAAAACAAAAGTCACTGATTTTATTTTGAAAGACCACCAATAATTCGGTCAGGTCATTGTAGAACTTGGTGCCCTCCTTCAAATTGCCCATCAATTCAACGAAGCTATCATACGCCGAGGCCAACTCTCGGCACAACTTGTCCCTGGAATTGCCATTGCTCCCGGTTTCCGAAACAAATTCACTGTGACCTATTTGTATGTCCGAAACCAAAGTCTGTTGACGCTCTAAACTTTCCTTGACTTGTTGTTGCAGCGGTTGTAAAATATGACCTATCCGGGACAGAGACAAAGCTGGCTCATCAATGGCTCCGTCTTTTTGCAAAGCTTGTAAGAATTCATCTTTCATGTTTAATGTGGCCGATTTCAATTCAGCCTCAATGGCATCTCGTTCAGCTTTTATGGTTTCTACACTCTCCATAAGATCTTTCAATTTTTGAACGCTGGCACAATTTGGATCTATGCAGCCGGAACAGGCAGGCATGGCTGCTTTTAGCTGTTCCAATGGCAGTGACAGCAATTCGATGCCCTTCTGATTGGATTCGAATTTTTGCCGTACGATTTTATCCGCTTCGACAGCATTGTTTATAACTTCCCGATACTTCTTGGCATTCGTGCGAAACATTTCGGTGAGTTTCTCAGACGAGATTCGCGTCCATTTCTCTTTAAACTGGCTGCGCAATTGATTATCAGAGTTACGTTCTTCGTCCAGCATGCGTTCAGTTTCGTCCAAGATTTCACGATTCCGATTCAACAGTTCGGGCAATTCTTTCAAATAACTCTTCACCATCTCCAACCCACCCTTCTGGCGCACATCATTCGCCTTCTCTGTCAGAGAGGGCGGTAATCCCGAACCACCCTCAGTGATCTCCACACAAGCTGGCAAATTTAAACTAGCCAGCACTGCATTTAGTGTTTGCGTACCTTCCCTTAGTTTCATTATTTCAGCGTTCACAATTTCATTTTTACGCATGTCCGAAGCGCTTAAGGCACGATGCAATTCCACGGGCACTAGATCTTCGAATATATCCTTAAAATTACTTGACATTGGTGCCGCCAAAGGTAAACTTTTTGCCAGTAGGGCTTTACCGGGCGATGGCAAAGAATTCATGTCGGGTATCATTTCATTGTAAATGAACTCATTGTCCTTTGTTGACTCCTCTAGATTACGCCTTGCTCTGTTGAAATATTCATCCAAATATGTGGCATTGCCTGAACGGGTTTGGGCAGCTTTGAATAGTTCCACCGCATTACGTAATCGGGCAATTTCCTCGCCAATTTTTTTAGCCGCTCGGCACACTAAGCTCTGGTACAGTTGGGTAAGAGCATGAAAGCCAGCCTGTTTGCCAGCAATGGTGGGAATCCATTCCTTTTCCCACAACGTACGAACAGACTCCTTCTGCATGGCTTTTAACACGTCCGCATAAAATTCTTCACACTGACAGCACAATTTAGCAATCACCACTTCCTTCATATTATCTGTTAAGGACAAAAGCAAACTTGTATCAAACTTGTATCACATGCTGTGTCTACTGATACCTTTAATTGCTTTTGCTATAAAAACTTCTTGAGCTTGAGCTACCATTAGAGCTTGTAATACTATCAGGGTGTCTTGGCTAAGATCTGGTGTTGGTTCTGAAGGGATAGCGGCCGGTACCGCTCCCTTAAGATATTTAAAAATACCCGCACTCTGTTGTAATAGTTTAATAGCCATTTTCAAGCCATCGTCACTTTCCGTAGTTTGTTCGGCAGCCACAGAGCTTTGTAGAGCTGCTATATTGAACATAATGCATACCTTTTCGTATAATAAAGAAGTATGAGCTGAAAATCGCATAACAATACGTCAAGCATTTCAATTTTTTTAGAAATGACAAAAAAATATACTTAAGCTTATCCTGCCACCAAATATGGAACCTTTATCGAAGGCATCCTTCCATTTGAAGGGGATTTGCAATTCATTTATCGGTATTTTAGTTTCCAAAGTACATATCTGATCGTAGTAGCTAATAAAAATAAAAATAAAAATACTTGAATTCGAAACATTAAGAGCAACTTTGTTTACTAGAGGGGTCAACAACGTCATTTGCACACACACAAAAGTTTAATTACACACCAACAGAAATTGTATGACTCACATTTTTTTTTTTTTTATATTAAATAAATTTTATAATTGAAGCCCGTAGTCATTTTATGAATTACTTTACTTACGCATAAACAAGCTCAAGGGAAGATTCATATTTCTCAAAGAATTTCCATATAGCGGTGTTGCGTTGTTTGGAAAATTCCTTTACACATTCGGTATATTTAGCTTTTTCTTCAGTTGATGCCCCACTATAGGTACTTTGTATTAAATTACTAAGAGGTTTAACCACATCTACCTCGGAAGGTTTTTTTAGCGGCACGCTCAATAATTTCATCATTTCTTCCTTCTTTATTATAAACTGTGATACCACTATTATTATATTCAATCTGTGTGTTCCCTTTAAAGTTGGAATAAAGAAAAAATATGTCGCTGTGTGAAAAACTTACAAAAAAAAAATTATGAGCAAACACTGGGATGTTAAAGAAATATCATACAAGGTAAAAATTTGTATTATCAGCTGTTGTTTCTTACCAGCAGTACGATCATTTTTCAACCATAAAAGAATGATAAAATTAGTAAAAGTTCTTAATTATGCTATGGAATAAAAATTCAAATCAATTCATATATTTTTTATTTAATTATTCATAACTTTTCATCTGATTTCCTTGAGTTTTTATTTATTTTAAATTAGAACTTGTGCAAATATTTAGTCGGACTCATCAGATATTATAAATGTTTTAGTTTTTTTAGCTGATGAATTATTTCCCAATGTGTTCAATATTGTTTTTTGGCGCGACGAACGCTATTAAGAAACAATAAGTTTATTAAATATTCTTAGCATCAATAATAATAATAGAGAAAAATTTACCTCATTAGTGGTTATATTCAACTGGGGTCTTGATTGTTTTGAACGAGTTAAATTAGCTGTTGCAGCAGCTGAAGAGTCGTTATTCGCAACGCGGGCTCCCCGTGAGCGACCTCGACCACCTCTGCCACCACGGATATTTGTTGCACTAGTCGGATGTTCTTCAATCATTGCGGCGGTTTTGGCAATCCTCAGCGGAGGAGATTCATTATCACTATCCTCATTATCCGAAGAATGTTTCTCTGTTGCACTACTTGTAGAATTACTTGTTGCTGTTGTTGTGCCCAGCAATTTTAATACATCTTCGGAAGTTATGGAATGTTTGAATAGTTGTAATTCAACATCAACACTTTCCTCTGCAACCATTTTGCTCATTAAATAATCCAAAGCGTTCTTCTTGTAGGATCTTGTAATAGAGTAATTTGTTTATGATGGCATCAAGTGTACGGAAAAATCAAAGATTACTAACTTGATCAAATTCTCAGCAGCATTATTATCGTTGCGATCCACTAACTGATGGCATAGTTCAGTTAGAGCTTTGCTGGATAGAATCTTTAATGATTTACTTTCATCCAAATTATCAAAATAACGCTCAACCAGATCTTCTACACGGGTGGTAGAGTCGCCTTGCTGAAAAGGAAACGAAACTTTTGCACAAATAAAATTCACTGATAAACAATCGGACATATATGCAATCAACCATTTTTTTTAGCTGCGACTTCATTTCTTCCTTATCGAAATTGCATTGGTCTGCTTTCTCCTTCTTTATCATTTTCTTAAAGAGAATGATATCAGCTGGATTGGCCACCTAAACAAATGATTCTTTTAATAGGTATAATTTATCCGAATGATCGTTTGGTCAAGTCCTTACCCTGTCGCTGAATATTTGTCCCAAGCGTATACCATTAAACATTTGTTGTTCATCTGAGAAGACTATCCGGAGACGTATTGTAGGCAAGTGTGGTTGTCTAGGATTATCCGTTATTAATTCTTTTGCTCTTACTAGCATAGCTTCTATACGTTCCTGAGCCATAGCTTTCACTTTATTAGAGACGTCGCCTTCGTCCAATTGCAATTCATCAGCCAGATCCATGAGATTGACTGATTCGAAAATAAATGGTCGGACAGTTTTCAAACGTATCGGTTTCAGTTGGAATTTGTTCTTGTAAATTTCCAATATGGCGACATGCTTCGGTAGTGCCTCGCCCTCACATAGCGATGTGGGCACTGTGGATCCCGGTTGGCTGACGTAAAAGTTACGCTGAGCATTGAATTCTGGCTCAATGTGACAATCATGTTCATGTCCCCATATAATCAAATTAAGGAACTCCGGCAGTGCTAATTCTGGTAAGTAGTTCTTGGGTCCACGATCGGCACGATTTTGATGTAAGACCATTAAATGAAACCATTCAATGTTGTCCTCTTCACTGGGAGTTTGCATATTTACTTTGCGACTTTCAAACAGTCTCGTTAAGCGGGCATCGTGTATATGGCTTAAACCATACAAAGCCAAATGTGTGGCGCCTTTTTTCATTAATATAGGACTTATTTCAATTTGTGTCAAGTCAGTCCAACGACCAAAATAATTTATTAATCCCATGGTGGATAATAAGTCCAAAGAACTTAAGCCGCCAAAAGCACTTGGATCATCATGGTTGCCATGTATTGAATATACTGGTATGGCTACGTTTAAATTAGGATCTTCATAGTTTACCGACTCATTTATCGAACCATAAAAATTCTTGCTACCATCGCTTAATAGTTCCACTGTAATTGGTTTATCACCAAACGTGTACATACGCATTAGTTTAATGCATCTTTAAATTTAACTTAAATTTAATACACACGTATTATTATTACATTATTGGTGCCAACTTACTTGTGTAATGTGTTTTGACTGGGTACAGCATCATGAAATAAGTCACCACCTAATAATATGAAGTCTACATCTTCTCTAACAGCTAATTCTAGCATTTCTTCGAACGCTACAAAGCTATCTTCTCCTGGAAGCATATTTAAAAAAGTTAATTATATGAATCTAAAGAGATGAGTGTAGATTGTTGTCGTACCTCTGGCGGAATCTTTTTCGGCATAACCCAAATGATTATCTGTGGACACCATGATACGTAATATATCGCTGGAATTAATACTTTCTTCACCAGACATGATTTAATTCCTTATAACAAGGCTTAAATTTGTTTAATGTATTCTTAAAATATGTGATGAAACTATTTCAAAAGTAAAAAAAATAGTGTGGGAGCACATTAACTAAATCAGAGATGTAATTCAAAATTTAGTGAGCTGTTTATAAATAATTTTTATACAATCAGCTGAGTACTTTGCTAGTTCAATACGCATAATTATATGGAACATTTCTTCAAATATGTGTTCCTGGAATAAGGAGCAAACCATAGCCTTATTGGATTTCCATTGTTCAATGGAATGTCTTTATAATGGAAGACACCATGACTATCTTAATAAAAAGAAGAAACAAGAATGTTGGCAGGAAATTTCTTCTCTCATACAAAAATGGCGTCCTGGCACAACGGTGCAGGAAGTAAAACTGAAAATTAAAATATTACGCAGCCAATTCTTATCAGAAGAAAGCAGAATAAAACAATCGAAAAAGGATGGGTCTGGCATAGAAGATGTTTATACACCAAAATTGTGGTGCTACAACAATCTGAAATATTTAGAGAATATAAACAATACGTTACACAGAGAATCAACTGCGGGCGCTTTATGCGTAATAAGCTAATAACAATTTTGAATTGTAGTAATGCAGCTATACCTTTTTATTATAGAAAACCGTCAAGAATTCCTCAAGAATTTCAAATATATTTTCAACACCAACAACAACTACAAAGGTCATTTGTATATTGCAATATTTGTTGTGCATATAAATTATGTTTAATTGGTTTTTTATAGGATGTTGGTGAAGAGGGTACAGTGGTACTAAAGACGTATTATCTGTCACAATCAGCCATGGCAACTGCGAAAGAGGCAACTGGAAGAAAGAATTCCTCCATTCGGGCATTTTTAAATTTTCTAGAACATGAGTTGGATAAATTGGATCAAGATACATTGCAAGAAACTAAATGGCAAATTTTGGACTACGTAAAAGAGGCCCAACAACAAAGCAAATATAGAAATAGTTATTAATACATTGGTTGCTTTTTTTTTTGCAATATTTTATAATATTTTCTTAGCACAGAGCACTTTTTGTGAAATGTTTCTAAATTTTAAGTGAAGGTATTTTTAATTCATTATTATGTAACATAATTTAATATCTAGATTACTTTTTTTTAAATAAAATTATTTGCAATAATTTTAAATTGTTTTTTCTTTTAAATTCTTATAAGAGTATAAGATGGTTTGCTTTAATTTTACTTTAGTTAATACTTCTGCTATTATTAATAAAAGACAAAAACATGTACAAATATAAAAAAATTCAATTTCTATTTGTTTCGCAGTTTAGTGTACATCTTCAGTTATCGATAAACAATAAGGCGGGCTTTATGGCTGTATAAGTAAATCAACATAGTTATTTTAATTGAAACAATTAAAATTCAACACAATTATTGATTAATAAAATGAATACTTCGAAAAAATTTATATCACCTAACATTGAAACATCTGTCATTGATTTCGTAAATGGTCCTGATAAAGCACCAGCAAAACAGTCACATTCATTGAATCCAACGTATATAGATGGAAATCTGTTGGCAACTGTACGGAGTTTAGCAAATACCGATCAATTTGTTAATACAATAGAATTACCTGAATGTTTGTATGTAGAGACAAGTTTTATTTCAAGTGGTGCAGCTGCTAAGGAAAACATGCAGAACGCACATTATATGAATGGTAATAATTATAAGAAAAGCCTTGGAAGGTTTGAAAAATTAGTAAATAATGCGAATCCTAAACCAACGGTGGTTGTTAATGTTAAAACCGGAATGCCAATATCTTCCAGTTCCACTCTACCGCCAATTACTCTCCAACGATCAAGCACGATCATAAAACCGATTGTGCCATCATCGAATAGGGTCGTATTTAGTACAGCCACATTAAGTCCTTTAGGTGCTCAGATTACAATCACAAATTCGTGTGCTCAACATTCTCCTCAAACAATTATAACAAGTGATAAAAGGGTGCCTTTAACATCTCCGATTGCCAATAACTCAACACTGACGAATATTCCTGTCAGTAAATTGGCACCCGTAACGCAACCTATTGTTAAACCAGTGGCTGCGATACCCAAGAAAATAAATGTTGAAACTATGAGAGAAGGAAAGTGTCCTGTTAGAGATCGGGGCCAACAAACCGATCATTTAACACCAACCACGCACACAATAGGTATACAATGCAATCGCTACAATGAGGTAGTAAGTGATTTGGAAGAAGAGGCCGAAGACTCCGTTATCATCGACAATGAGAAGAAGGAGGGGGAGAAAATCGAAGATTTTAAAAAGTTTTTGGTGAAATCGTCCCATCAGTACAAATTCGGATATCGAGAGTGTTTATTATGTGGAGAAATCAACAAGAATTATAAAAATTTCTTGGCCCATATGTCAGTGCATTGGGGTCCAGGTGTGTTGTGCTTTAAATGTGGGAAAAAACTTGAACACAAATCTTTGTTGCGCAGACATTGCTGCTCACCATGTTATTGGCACAGATATCAAGCAGCAAGCAGTTTGCAATGTCCCTATTTTCGCTGTGGTGTGATGGCCATATCACCCTGGGAGTTGCGCGACCACCTAAACGAGCACCTTGATTTTAAACAATATAGTTGCCGCGTTTGTTGTAGAGCTTTTCATACATACGGAGAATTGAAACATCATGTACGGTTCAGAGCGACGTGCCTTAATAAAGTGAAGCTCTCCCGCCGCCAGTTGTGTAGCGTGTTTTCAAAGAAATGCCGCCAATATCGAGCTCCAGTATATATCATATATACCTTGCGAGGTGCTAGAGTTTCGATAAAACGATATTTACCTAACAAATACCGTACGTGCCAAATATGTTTAAGAAAAGTCATTTGGACACCGCTAAACTTTACCCGTCATATGCAACGTTGTATGCGTTGGCATTTGCAGCGCATAAACAAATTTCAACCCAATGTGTGCTTAAATACACCAATAAAATTAGTTTAGAAAAATTATTTTCATTTATTCTAGTCATTTAACTTTGTTTAACACTTTGGACGCCGTGAGCTTTAGTTAGACCTTCGAACAATTGTTTTTTCTCTGTATTGATTTCTCTTAATGTCTGCACAGCCAACTCTAACTGTACCTTTTTTAAGGCATACTTTCGTAAGAAGTTTTCAATAAACTCCAAACATAAATCATCTATAATAAAATCATTGTCAGTCTTCCCTATAGCCGTTTCAATCTCTTGGTGAATATCTGTATTGGGTTTGGTTTGAATATTTTTCCTTAGCTGCCTATATGCATAATCTTCCACCGAATCGAATTGTTCCAATTTTTCCAAAAGTTCGCCATAACTCTCCGGCATTGAATGTAATTTATATTGAAGAGCTATTAATTCGGATGCGTTGCGTAAGTAGTCCCTTTTGATCATATCATACAATAGATCATCTATGCATTTATGCCAAGCATAAAAGAAAGCCATAGGCCCAAAATGGCGAGTGGAGCGTAACTGATCGAATTGTTTTGTTTCATTTAAATGCTGGTACACTATACTGCTTAGTCGATGGTACTCAGGTTCATCAGGATCGAATTGCACCACCAGACGATCCATTATAAATTCATATTTGTGTTCGTCCAAACATCGTTGAAAATGCTCCTCTTCAAACATTTTGGGCGTTTGTATTTTGCGCCCATTTAAAGGCACATACAATTGTTTCATGCGTTTTGCTATATCCATGGGTGCATCATGTAAGGTGCCATCAATCTCCCGTATGACCACCTTACGCTGCCTTTGTTTAATGCCATATGTTATGTCCGTGAATACGAATTTTGTATCCGAAAAGTGTTTCAGTGCCTTATCCATTGATATGACCGTTTGTGTATCAGGCTTAATCATAACCACCGGTGTCATTTGCAACTTCTTTTTGGCTCTTTCAACAGCATCACGGAATTCCCCTTCCAACTGTTCAGTGGTCATGAATTTAAGTTCCGCTTTATTATTTGGCACCGTCGTCCGACGAAACACTTTATTTATTTGCAGTTGGGTAATGGACTTTAAAAGTCTCTGTGTTTCGGCATCGGTGAACATAGGCTGGGGATCTGTTTCATATTGCAGTGTGCCGCCAGCAACTGTTCTTACTGATGTTATCTTTATCAAAACGTTACTTAATTTATTTAATAATTTTAATTGTGCAAATAAATTCATATTTAGTCCAAAACAAGTATATTAGGTCACACCTTTTATCGATATAGAAATCGGTGATAAAGCATCAAGTGAAATTAACAAAATATCAAAAATAATAATGTAATAATTTAAGGACAATAATTAAGTATATTGGAACAATGTGATATATTAATCACATAAGTTTTTTAAAATTTTAATCCTTAATAAATAATTTATAATAAATAACAATCAAATAACGTTCAGTTATCAAAATGAAAAAAAATTGCATTAATATTTCTCTCCGCTATTGTTATCTTCATCTATAACAAATTTAGTACGCTTTGCCAATGTGAAATAACATCTTTAAACTAACAAAATAGGAACAATTTTACAACCTTGCTAAACAAAATGGTAGTAGCAAATTAATAATCAAAAATAAGTTTATTCTCGAAGTTTTTCTTGAAACTAACAATTGTGATATTACCGGTTGAAAAAAGTATAGAATTATTATGGATAACTTGGAAGGAATAATTTATAAAGAAAAAGGCAATGACGTTAATAGAACAGCTAGTCAACGTAAAAGACGCTTTTCGGAGATAGCTGAGCTAGAATCGGAAAAAAATTCTCCAGATATTAATAATGGAGTTCCTGCTGTTAAACTACGTGATATTGAGTTACAAAATGAGTCCACTTTAAAAGACTTTTACAATAAAGTGGATAAAGTCTCTGAAGGGTTAACTGCTAAGCATTTTGTTGAAATTAAATCACCGAACAAACCCTCTTTGAATAATTGTTGTGACGAGATACTCATAGAAATATTTCAACATTTGTCAACTTATGATCTCTTTTCCATTAAGAAGTATGTTCACATGGGTACTTTCTACCTTAGCACTAAATAATTGTCAATTTTTTACATGTTTTCTGTGCACTTAGAACATGTAAACGCATGGAAAGGATTGCCTGCGACCAACGCCTTTGGCAAAAAGTATCTGTCCTAAATCGATCTAATACTTATGATGAACTTTTAAATATTTTAAAACATTCTGAGGGTAAAACCAAATGCTTTAAACTGCGCGGTCCGGATATACCACCAACTTGCGAAGATATTATTGAAAATTTTACAGCATGTCTACGAGACACAACATTGACCTGCCATCAATTAAGTGTTCTAGAATTGTATGCGATTCAATTTGACATGAAAGCGGTAAGAAAAGAAATGAGAATATGTTGCACAATGTTATTGAACGTGCGTCTATTTATAGTTCAAAATCACACATATTCCCCCGAAGTTGAAGTGTTTGGTTTTTAGTGGTTGCAAAGTAGTGAACAGCATGGACCACGAAAGACCATCTTGGTTCCATGGAATTCACTCTCACCTGACTTGTTTGGAGGTAAAGAATATCCATGAAAATAGATTTTCTAATCGCTTGATTTTTAATTGCTTAACATTTAAAGAAATTGCGCATAGAATACTGCACTTGGTTTTATCCGGACGATTTAATGTCTATATCGAAGTTGCCTGAATTGCAAACATTAAGTTTGCGAGGGTGCATACGATTTTTTGACATTGTAGCGTACGGCAGCATATCATCATTATATGGTTTTAAAAAGCTGAAGGTAAACAACTTGAACAAAGCAACAGTCGACTTTTACAACAAATCGTTTGTTTTGAATTTTTAAGTCTTTAGACTTGAGGCACGTCCCAATGCGGGATTCGGATCTGCAATGTTTCAATGCTATACTTTCACTGCGAGAGATTATCCTAGAATGCCATCCTTGTGTAAATGATGTGGTTCCGCAACATCATACACTACTTGTCGCAGATGGTAACGGTGCCTATGTTCCCATACAATGCCCACCCATAGTACCACTCGATAACATTCGAAGATTTTTTACAACCGCTGGTGGAGCAGCAACGGGTGCTTCCTCAAATATTATATTTGTAGATTTGCGCAATGCTATGGGTGGAGATAATGGTGCCCAGGACATTGGCAATGATGCAAGTGCTAGTTCTAGTGGCCCTCGCTATATAAATTATCCGCCGACTATTAGGCCTAATTTATTAACAAATCTCGGTGTTTGCGCATTTGGCAGCGCCCCCAGACAAGTACATCCACACCGAATTTGGATAAGTATGCGTCAACGACCTAAAGACACCCTAATTGAACGTTTTACTGTGCGCAATTATACTGATATAACAGATGAATTTCTAAGTCATTTAGTACAATGTTTTCCCAATATAAGGTATTTGAATGTAAGTGGCACACGCATCACGGAGAAAGGCATTGATGATTTTAAAAAAATCAAACCCGATTGTACGGTGATTGCTGAACATTTACATTAAAATGTGAACTCAAGGTGTAATTAATTGATAAGTGTGTGATTAAATATGTATTTTTATACCCTACACCACTTGTGGCAAAGGGTATATTAAGTTTGCACGTATGTTTGTAACAAATTTAATTGACTTGATCGTTTCCGTCTGTTTGTCTATGTGAAAATGTGCATTTTTTTTATATATTCCGATAAAATTTGGTCCAACAACATGTATTGCCCCATAGAACAACCCTATGGTAAATGGACCGAATTGGGCCATTTTTAAAACCCACCTCCATAGGAGAGTCTATTATAATGGGTGTCTTTATATGGCAAAAAATCTCGTTTCTAAATATTTTTTGGCAAAATTTAGTGAAGAATAGTTTATTAGCTTCATATTTGGCTGTGCTACATTTGGGCCCGATCGAACCATTTTTAGAACCCCTCTCCCATTTCACAACAGTCACTTATAAGGCAGTGCCTCGTAAACTAATTGTAGCGTAATTTGAGGAATTAAATGGTGTGGGGTATGAAATGGTCGAGCTTGACCAATTGTGAAATTTTTTTTATTTTTAATGTATGTAAGTAACAGGAATGGATTGTCTACTTATGTACAAGTTTCAATATTATTAGTAATAGTTTTAATTGCGAGAATAAAGCATTTTATTTGAAGTAATTAATTAATGTGTTCTAATTTGTTTATATCCTAATGATAAAGAGAATGAAAATTTAGCCCAATTAAATGAAATGGTTTATTTAAAATGTTTAAATTCGTTTAAAATTTATTAATCGGTCATGTAATCATTGACAAAAACAAATTAACGGATCTCTCAAAAACAATTTGTGTGTAATGTATGTGTTCAAATAGCGAAGAGCTCCAATTGATAATCTTTCGGGCTGCTCTTCCATTCACAATTACAATAAAAGTAATGAGAGAGCGAACTTAAGAATTTTTATTGGCAGCTGCCGCCGAATCGACGCTTGAATTGTCATCGTCCTCTTCATCTTCATCGTCCTCCGAATCGCACTCAGACTCCGAACTTTGACAATCGGCAATTTCACCCGTGAAAAACATCACAGCTTTAGGTATGACGCGCTCCTTCAGATAGAAACCCAACTCAAAGTCATTTTGTAAAATGGCCTACAATACGATTTCACATTAAATAGTGCTTTCATTAAACAAGCTAATGTCAGCTTACATTGATGTCACAGTAATTGGGATCCTCGGGATCGTCCGGCAATAAGGGAGGATTGAAAAAATCAAAGAATGACGTAAAGGCTGTAATTGATCTGTCTACAGTTGATTTTTCTTCGAGAAAACCAAAGTACAAAAATAATTTGTTTTATAATCAACACGGAAACAATACCTTTCTTCTCAGTGCCTTGATCGCTATGCTTCCAATCGATTTTACAACCTTCGCATTTATAAATTTCTGCACCATCGTATGACAACGGATCATCTGCGTCCGGCAAGCAATTCAAAAAATAGGTTTTAGTTAAAATTTCATTGGAAAAGTAATCATTCGGTTCAAAATAAAATTCAATAACAAACTTAACGACCGGATCATTGTACAATTTGGCTCGTATATCATTGAGATACTGAAATGGTTAAAATTTTGATATGAACATAATATGCAAGGCTCCAGACATTTGTCCGTAGCCGCTTACCACCAATATTTTCTCATCACGTTTACTTATAAACTCTGTGTAGGAAGCTTTTAATACTTTTAACCAAAAGTTGACCACATTGCCCTGTTCCCCGGCATCACCGCCTTGATTTTGCTTTTTAAAATCTCTGCAAGTGGGCGAGTGCCGTTATTTATTATTTATCCCATTTATAGTTTAGCTGCCCTACTTACTCCAATAGTTTATAACGCTTTTCATAAATTTCGTTATGTTTGGCCTCAAAAGATTTCTCCAAATTGTAGATTTCCTTTTGTAGTTCAACGTCGTACTTAATTGTATCTAAATATAGTTTTTTCAATTCCACAATGCATTTCTTTTCGTCTTCGGTGTATTTTTGTTCCTATAGAGACAAGAATGGAAACTCAGTGAAAAAGCTTGGTTTCAATCTACAGAGATGTGGGCGTGGTTTGTATACAAGTGCACCATCTTTTAACGACTACTACAGATATTTTGTAAAATTTCATTGCTTGGAATCTATTCTTGAAACTTGACACCTAAGTTGGTATTGAACTTGGGCAAAATCGATTCCAAGATACGCCCAATAGTTAAACAAAAAGATAAAAAAAGGGACAAATTTTGTGCGGGTTTTAAAGGGCTTTGTAAACAGTCTTCATTCAGAACTTCATACAAACCCTACCCACAATTTATAAACATCGTCCAGAGTTAACCAGTCAACCAGTTTTTAACGCCTTTTGTTAGACACAAATCGCTATCGGACCACGTTTCTGTCACAGTTTTTTTTTTTTTGAACCCCAGCCATTTTAGGCATGTCATCATATATTAAATTTATGGCGTGTCTTTTGTAGTCGGCGTGAGTGTTAATCAATTTTGAACATTTCTAAAATATATGTAATAATGTCATGTATTATGTAATATGCCAATGTGGACTCATGGATTGAATGCAGTACTTCACCGAGTACTCGAAACTTTTTTCTGGTAATCGCAAGAGAAACGACAAACTTGTCATACCGTCTACAACAATAATGTGATGTTAAAAAAATTTTAATGTTTTGAAATATTTTTTCCTTTCTTTATTTTTACGTTACGTGTGCATTGGTACTGCACAACTGGTGCGACTGGTTGACTGATATAAAGCTTTTCAACCTTGTTTTGATTGCTTTTTTTTCATTTTTTTTTTGTTTTATCAATCATGAACCATTGCTCAACATTTAAGCTAGAGTTTTAGATTGTTGTTTTTGTTGTTATTGTTTTTGCCATTATCTTATAAATGTTGTAACATAAATTTTTATACAACTACACACCTGCGGGTTTTTTTTCTTTTCGCCTTTTTGCGTTTTAGTGTTGAGACGAGTTTTCACATCCATAACGTTTTCGTACGCACACACACGAACAAATAAATATCACTTTATGCAGTTGCAGATTGTGATTGAAATTGAAATGATTTATCCAGGGTAGGATTTAGTTTCTGTTTTATTTTTTTGGTGTTTTTTTGTTGCGCCAAAGAAAAAAATGGAAAGAATTAAATGATTTGTTAAGGAAAATTAAAATGCACACAAGTTCACACAAATAGACAATGGTTTGAAAAATTTTTATATGAAGACTTGATTTTGAAATAAAATGATAATAAAATTTAAAAAAAAAATATATAACAAAACAAGTAAGTTTTTAGAAATATAAAATATCTCTCAAATCAATACAAAATTATAAAAATTTGTGTTTATAATGCCCCCTACAATCCAAAGTACAGATGTTTTTTTTAACGGTAAAGGCCGAAGCCTCATTTTATCATACCAATCGCTTCAGAATCAAAATCTGTAAATACAAGGAGAAAAAAAAAGGAGGTCAAAGTTTCCAGTGATCGTACACAAATACATGTAGGATAGGGTGCACTTGCTGGTCATCATCCAATTGCAGTATTTCATACTCCCACCACTCTGTTGCTATTTGAATATTTACTAGAGTGAGGGGGAGGTTACAAAATGTGAGAGAAACATTACGTTACACTTAAAATGCAGGCCACGTAACGCGATAATTTTCCAGTATTGTGAGCAGTTCAACCAAGTGTTACATACCAAATAACTTTGTACTAAAAAACCGTTTTTAACCATTTACTCTGCTTGTGAAATTATATAGTCCACCTCACCACCATCACACGAAATGTTTCACTTCTCGGCTCCAATTCTACTTTCTTCAACACTTTATTGTTGGTTGGTTGAATTGCGTTGGGCTGGTGTGTGCTGCTATGTGTATGGCAGTCTATACATATGTATAATAATTTCTCTAGTGTTTCACACTATGAGGACTCGACACTGCCACACATTCTGGCGAGTGTTTACACAACTGCATATATTTGCGTAAGGTTCCGTTAAACGGTTGTTGACCGTTATTAAAATAAGAGATTTTATGTTATTTTCTTTTCTTTTCTGTTTTTTCTCTGCCCAAAGGTTTATATGAGAAGCCGGGAGTATATTGCATCTCTTGTGAATAGCTTTGGTAAATGAAATTCTAATTGTAGGAGGGATTGGTACAAAAAAAAAAAAAAAAAAAGAAAAACACTACAACATAATTTTGCTTAATGCATTTTTTTTTAGCTTGTCATTGCTTTGGCAGCGCACAGAAGAAGGGACCCTACAAAGTATACATGTTTTCCATCATTAAAATCTCAGTTGATATTGATATGTCCGTCCATATTTCTGTCTGTTGCTGTTGTTCTTACAGTAGTACATTTTGGCTTCTTAACCAGACACTTTTAGTTTTTTAGTAGCAGAATACTATGTTAGGTTAGCTTAGACAAAATGGGCCACGCCCACAATCGACAATAATCGATATATCGGACATAAAAATTAACTCATGAAGTTGAAATTTATTATTTATTACTATACCTTCCGTGGATGTGCAAAAAATGGGCGTGGTGGCAAGGATAACAGACGTTTCTAAAAGTGTTCTATTTAGCATAAAAGTTTATAATACAAAAACTCGAGGAGACATATTCATGTACCAGTCATGCTCACTGTTTGCTTGTGGTGGTGTAGGGTACTTAAGACTTTGCTCAAGCCAAATTTAGTTTTTTTTTTTACTCATTTCTTATATATTATATAATATATTGTACGTATGGACTAAGGAAGTGAAAAAGTTATATTTGGCCCAGGGCAGCTCTTCTACATCTTCTACTGACTGCACGTGTCACCAAAAAGCAAATTCTCCTGAAAATTCAATTCTGAACATGTTTCAGTCATAATTTTTAATATACTCATAAATTTACATAACTTGTGTTTAGTATGTAAGAACAAAACATGTTACACATGTTTACTGAAATGTTTACAATTAAATTTTTATTTCCTGTTATGTTTAGTTTTATAGCGCAGCCTTGGTCATTTTTTAAATAAATATTTATAACAAGTGAAAATATTATAATTGGTGAAGCTTCCACCACTCATTATGCTATTATTGTGTCAGTAAACGCGAGGTATTGTGTTCGTGAAATATTTTTTGTTATATAAAAAGAATAGAGAACACAAAGATCTTTATGAACGACATAGAATTCTTTTAAACGTGCAAGAAAGTGTCATTGATCCAAATCTTATCTATTTTGCTTATTAGAGATATGAAAACAAAGTTTTAATAATGTTTTATACGAAGATGGTACCCTACACCACCTATGTTCCTATTAAATTAATTTTATATTTATTTTTTTTCAAAACTTATGTGGTTCGCAGAAGGAGGTTTCAAAGGCCCTACAAAGTATTTTTAGAGTGTCCCGTTATTATATAAGACTGACCACTCCCACCATCTCTGAAAGAAATAAAGTTGCGCATAGAAGTTGTACTAAAACCACGTCCATTATCTGGAAGCGATTCAATGAGAAATTAATTTTTAACCACAAAGTTGGAATAGATAGAGAAACTGAATTTGAAAATCCCCATTTCTATTTCTAAATGCCTCGAATCTACAGCCTCCTCTTTTAGTAGTTACACAGGAAAATTTCACATGGTTATGTATTTATAATAAAGTAAATGTTTTAACATAACATAAACAGGAAAAAAACAATTGTAACGTCACAAGGGCGTTAATACGAAAAATGCAAAATTCATAAACAAAAATAATAACATCAACAAAAACATAAACACATTAATTTTTTTTTCCCATTCATAAGGCGCTTATAAATTATTATTATAAATAATTCCGTTCATTAAGTGCAAAAACGTTTACTATACATATACTCGTACATATGTGCATGTTTAAGCGCCATACGCAAAGTGACCGATTAATAAATTTCTAAAAAAAAAATTTTTGTAGGTGTTGTTATAAGAAAACAGGCAATGATCGCTTATCAGTTGAGTCAGTCTTAAAAATTATGCAATTTTCAACTATGTTGTTTTGTTGCTTGCACCCTTCATATATGATTCGGGTATACTAAGTTTGTTATTTTGTTTGAAATGCTTCTTGTCTGCGTAGGCAACAAAAAACTTTAAATTCAATACATTATTGCAATCCGTCTGTACGTCCGTCGACTGTAACATAAGAGATATTTAGCTAAAATTTTTGTACAACCATTTCAAGTTAATATTTAAATTAAATTTATTGAAAATCTATCTATTAAGCATCTACCTAAATTGATTGCACTGTAGTACATATATTTATATTAAGATGAGCTACAAACTTTACAAAAAAAAAAAAAAACCTTCTATATCATTACGTAAAACGTAAAGAATAAAAAGCGTCATCAAGTTTCTACCATGCTCACTGTTTGTATATATAGATGTGGAGAGTATATAAAATTTTTTTACTTGATAAGACTACTTTGCAGGAACACACAAAATAATTTCAAAAAATTACTTTTTCAAATATTGTATTAATTATTTATTTATATTTAAATATAATTGTATTATACATACTAACAAAAATAACATAACTTATTTATATATTCATAAAGTCAGGATATTAATTGATCTTAATGAAGTTTTCATCGTCTATTATACGATAACGATCATTCCGAAAACTTAAATTATTTTCCAGAAAACGTTTCATGGTCTCATTAAATAGTGAAATGACAACCGGTTTAATATTTTCAATATCAGCGAGTGTAGCCAATTCTTTGAAATAGTTGGCCTTGAATGAAAAAGTAAAGTATTATAAAAAATATTTAAAAAAAACACAGAATATATAAATTGTTTTCTTTTCACCTGTTGTTCCAACATGAGATGAGCTTTATGCTTGGGCAAACCTTTAGTAAGACGCTCCCTCAATTCACGACGTGTATCATTCAACATTTCTTTGGTCGTGGGTAATGTTTTTTGTTTTGTCCAAAATTTTAAACAAAATCTCGCCTGCATATCACACAATTGACCCGTACACACGAAAAACGGCAAACCTATCAGTGCCATACTGGGATGGCTGATATTAATGCAATGCTTAAATAGAGATTGAACACAATTATCCTCCACGTAGATGCCGCAGTCCATTGATAGAAATGGAAATGAGTATTTGTAGCCGGTACAGTAAAATATTATTGAATATTTTTCACGTGTATCATCGGTAAAATATACATCATTTTCATCTATATATTTAACATCTGGTTTTTCATAGACGTTGGAGGGAAATTCTCTTTTCAGTCCTTCCAGTGAATGATGACTTATTGTAACACGTTTCGCTACCTTTGCAATTTCATAGCACAAATCCAAACCGCTGGGTCCAGCGCCAATTATCAGTACAGTTTCATCTAAATGGAAAATACGGAAATAATTAGTTAATTAGTTTGGCACGCACTGTCTGCTCAAATATAATGTATTTGAATTGATTAGTTTGTATACCTTTAAATTGTTTCGAGTTCCTGTAATCGTGACTGTGCATTTGATAGCCTTTGTATAGGTCAGCACCCTGTATAGTGGGAAAGAGCGGTGTGTGATAATGCCCATTGCAGACGAATACATGATCAAAATATTCGTGATGGATAATTTGTGTTTTCAAGTTCTTCACTATCACCTTGAATTAATGAAAACAAATTAAAATGCAGTAGATGTAAATTTTTAAATTTATGAAAAATGTTGTTTATATCTAGTAACTGATGGATTTTATGTACAAAATTTTCAAAACATTTAGTCGAAATATCCATTAGGATTGATTGAAAATTCATCATCACTCAAAGTCTTCTTTTGTAGAAGGGAGATTTTTAGAAATAATACAAAACTTATACACAGACTTAATATATAACATTTATAAGAGGTTAACATATATATGTAAGATTGGGTGTTTACTATGTTTGTTGTTCCAGCATCAAAAACTGAGTCGATCTGGACATGTGCGGTCGTAAAATTAAAATTTATTTTATACTAACGTAGATCGCTATTTGAAATGGGCAAAATCTGTCAGGTGCCACGCCCACAATTTACATAAATCGATATGCACTATTAGGGTACATAATTATATATCTGTTACGCCTACTAGCCCAAACCAAATTAGGTTTTTTTACTTGCTATTGAAATAAAACATTTCTTAACTCGTTACAGTTACGCTTTGTTACATACTTGCCACTTATTATCTGCTTTCGGTTGTATATTTAAAACGTGATGTCGAAATTTTATACATTTTTCCAATTCATATTTTTCGGCATATTTTTCTAAAAAGTTTTTCACAACTTCCGAGGACACATACGAATCTTCACAGTCACTTATATCAAAATCCGGATAACCCATCACTTCTTTGGGTATATTCGTTTTTAAGCCCTCATACATGCTGCTATGTATTTCCAAATTATATTCATCGTTACCCACTTGATCCGTGTAGACCCATGTGCCACCAATTTTATCCGTTTGTTCGTAAACAGTAGCTTTCATATTATATTCTAAGCTACGACGGGCTGAACAAAGTCCCGCCATGCCAGCACCAACTACACACACTTGTTTCATGTTTGCAACTGTTCGTGTAATAATAATAATAATCAAGTCGAGTTATTGTATATATTATGTTTTTGTGCGCTTTAAATTGTGCTCTTGTTGAAAGAGAAAGTGTCCAACTCTCGTACCACTTCTGAGAGTGGATGTTCAAGTTGTTGTGAGAAATATTGTATAATGTGTGAATGCTGATGCTTTAGTGACAGAATTTTCCATGTGTATAAAATGATAGTATGCTGTGCTGACTAATTGACTTAATAATTTTTAGAGGCTTTTTTATACTCTTCTCATAAAATGAGAGATGTAGTAATTTTGTTGTTAGTAGAGATTTTACAATATGTACTGATCAGCATCAAAATCTGAGTTCAATTTTGACATGTTCGTTTGTTCGTGTGTCTGTGCCGTTTTGTTGTTGCAATGCCTACAGTTATAAGTTTAGAGATATTACGCTTGAATTTTATAGTGTCTGTAGGACTGCTATTAAAATTAAACAAATTTAGGTTGAGAGCCGCGCCCACAATCGACAAAATCTATTTTTCAGTCAAAAAAATTGAGCTTTAAAGTTTAAATTCGGTATTGAGCCCTACAATATACATGTTCAAAATGGGCGGGTTACGCCCACAAGGTAGAAAATATCTGTTTCGAGCAAAACCTAAAGTGAAAGTTAATACATGTCAAATATTTTATTACAGAGCGTAATCAGATACTTGCCACGCCCATACTTTATATATATTTGGATGTGGAGAACAATTAAGATTCGACTTAAGTTAAATTTAATTATTTTTTATACTATACTCACATACACGAAAAATTTGGGATACACTGGTTTAGCACATTGCAATAATACACGATTCAAATACATGCCTTGTGTGCAGCTTTTAAAACATCAATCTATTGTGACTAAAGAAAATTGAAGATATTGAGCAGTAACAGTAAGTGATCATTATATGTAATTAGTAAGTTATGATTAAGAGAACAACATGAATAATTCACAATATAAGCAAGAGCCGAAACCGAGCTAATGAGAATAAAAATACTACAGCGTCGAATTGTTTTTCATTTTTCGCTATGACACTTACAGGTTACTAATACTAAAGGCAGATGTACGGACGCTTTGGGAGTATCTTAAATTTAAGAAATGGCAAATTTATATAAGAACGATAATAGAACACTTTTTTACATTAAATTTCATGATAAAAACCTTGAATAAAATTCATAAAACTACAATGTTACCTAAGTATGTGTGTGTATATATATACTGAACTATATAAGATGTTTAATAAACAATATTTGTTAATGAATTATTTGTTGCCTTCGATGAGTGACTGTGGTATTAGTTTGATGTATAAAAGCCTTTCAGGAAATACCAAAAAGACAACAGCAATAACAAAAACAATAATAATAAAGCCATAAATAGTTACAATGAATAACCGCAACCAATATACAGGCCAAAGTTCGCAACACACAACCACACAATGCACTTATTTGCAAGACCTATACGAACACAGGATATATGCCAGGAAGACATATATGGGAGGGAAAGAGAGAGATAGAGAACAATATTTAAGTAAAATACATATATTTTATATATTATTTTACGCACAAGTACACACATTCACCACACGCAAGTTGATGTACACACAAGTGTATGGATGAGATTGGCAAACTAGAAGCAACAATCCATTAAACAAGTGAAATCTAAACCAAACTAAACTTGGGTAGGGCAGGGCTAGCTGGTTGGCTGGCAGCAACTAGCAGCAAAGACTTTGCCAACTACAAATAACAACAAAAACAACAAGGATCAAAAACAAAAAACAATAACGACGCATAAACGCATACATGCTTACACATACGCATACGAATACAAATTTACATATATATTAAACTACCACTTATCCTTGGTTGTGTATGCATATAGACAATGTGTATGCTTGTGTATATACTCGTATATATATATCTATATATTGATAAAACTATTTAGGCCTGTACTTGTATTTTGTTCTCTCTAAATATGCATGGACATGAACTTTGCTAACAAATATTTTAAAGTAATTTCCGAGTTTGTTGCAGAACAAGGGGAACATAATAAAAAAATTAGAGAAAAATTGCTGTAAAATGTTTTTAATTAAAATTGTTACTTAAACCTATTAGATTTTGTGTGAGTCGAAATTGTTTTAAGACTTGTAATTTTATTATATAGAAAGTTTTTCCGTTATGCTTGTTTGCACGAATGCTTGATGGACACAAGATAAGCTATCAGCTTATGTACTCATACATGTGTACAATGTTGATCATAATCAAAATTAGTATAATTTCTAAATGGTTGAATAACAATAATATTGTGGTTCCATTATCTTTAAGAAGTAAATTATTTTGGCACAAAAACATTCGCATATGTTATGAATTTCTTAAAGGTAAAGGAGTTAATTGAACTATATTTTCTATGCTTAATTCTTCACCTTAGTGATGAGAATATACCAAGTTTGCTAGACCTTTTGCAATACAATGTAATACAGAAGAAAGTCTTGGACAGAGTTTATAAAGTTTATATAAATTCTTGATCAGCATCAAAAAATTCATCTATCTGTACATGGCCCTTCGTGTGCTTGCTTTCGGAACTACTAGAGTTGTAAATTTTTAACAGTGTAGCTGAAATTTCGTACAAATATTGTGTAAAATCAGCTCCAATCCCCTCTCACAGCCACAGAAATATACCCATTAGGTTGAAATTTGGTATAATTTTATATTTAATAATTCGATTTAATAAAAATTCTTCAGAGATTCTTAATTTATTTACTTTACATCAGCATCCAACTCTCAATGGATTTTGTTTTTCTGTCTTTACATAAAATTAAGAGACATTTAATATTTGATACAAGTCTCATTATCTTCATGATTATTAAAAATCGAGGCAAAAAGCAATACAAACAGAAAAAAAAGCAACTTTTTTACTCGTAACGCAGAAAGTTGAAAATTAACCCATATGTGTATATTGCTTAGAGAACTTTGATGGTTAAGCTCATCCTTCAAATTTCCTGACACTTCTGAAATGTGTTATGCATTAAAAGGATCTGATAAACACAGGGGGGACATGCGGAGAAATTGTTATGAGACTACTAACAATAAACCATCCAAGGCATATAAAATGTAATTCTCGGCTGTAAATTTTAAAATAAATTATGGCCGTGTCGTTATGAGTCGCATGTACTATACTATGTAGTGTATATGTGGTATATGTGTACACAATATAGGTGCTTATGGTTCCTGTACGTTGATTTCTCTTAGGAGGCCATTTGTCATCTTTGTGGATATGGTCGCTATTTTGATTTATTATTATATTTATTGTATATAAAAATATTTCCCGTTATGTACACAATGCATTTTTCACTGTGCTTTTATTTACACAGTCGCATGTAACGTTATAACGTGTGTACTTGTATTATAAGCACATCAGGTCTTATATTGTATTGGTCAGATGAGAAAAGAGAGAAATAAATAAATAAATAAACAAGTAAGGAATCTAAATTTGGCTTAGACCAAATCTTAAATATCCTCTACATCTACTATAGTGGGCGTGGCAGGTATGTATTTATGCTTTCTCATGGTATTTCTATTACGTATCAGTTTGCAAGTCGAGTTTTACGTTGAGTATAATTTTTTGTTAATTAATGGCGGGTATGTTATCCGACCACGCCCATTTTTATTACATTGATAAACGGAATATTTATAAATTTACATACCAAATTTCAAGTTTGTAGCTGAATTTTTGTAGCAGATTTCTGTCGATTTTAAATAGAGATTTGCGTGCAAAAACTAAAAGTGTTTGTATAAAATTTTAGCTTAATGTCTTAAAATTTACGACCGTGAGAATGCCAATAACAAACGGACATACGGACATACGGACATACACGACTAAATCGACTCAATTTTTAATGCTGATCAAGAATGTATATACTTTGTAGGGTCTCTGACGTCTCCTTCTGGGTGTTGCAAATGGTATGATAAAAATAGTATATTGTGATATATGTACAGATAATAAATGATATTTGCGCATAAACACACACTTATAATATTTGTAATTTTTTCCATTGTTAACGCTTCGCCAAGTGTGTTTTAAATTAATACAGAAGTAAGACGCCTGCCTCTTGGCTTTGCTATTGAAAAAGGATATTTTCCTAGCATTTGGTTTTATTATTATTATTATTACTACATTCCCATCCCATCACAGTTCTTTTTATAAAAATATTTCGAATCAAAGTTAAACTTTTATCACTGCAATCTTTAAAGCATAACTTGATGCCATTTTTACCTACCATGGTATGCACAAATTAAATGAATGTAATATATTATTATTATATTTATAAGGGCTATCTGCACTGCGACCATAAGGTCTATTGTGCAAGCCCGTACTCTCAGTCCAGGAGTCGTAGGCTTTTAAAGTAGCGCAAGACTTTCCTGGGCTCAGAGTTCCATCTGCATCTGCTTGAAGCAAGACAGTTGCAGAGTATGTGTTCAGGCGTCTCAGGGGCCGCCTCACATAGTCGGCATATGGGGCCATTTTGTGAAGGTGGTATCTAAGGGTACAGGTACCCGTGTAAAAGCCAGTCAGTACCCTGATCTCGCCTCTTTGGAGTTCCAGGAGCTTTTCAGCATTCCTGGACGATTTTGAATGTAATATAGAAATTTAATTAAACCAAAATTTTCCAAAACTTTATATAACATGGGACGTAAATGCATGCATATCTACATATAAACGGAAATGTTAGTGAAAATCTTCAATTATGAACATTAACCAGAGTAAAGGAGTTAAAACTTAACTCTAGGTGCACATGTACATACACATATGTAAATGTATAATAAAATAATTGAGGCAACGAAGCTGTTAACACCAAGACATTTTATGCCATAAGGCAATATTAAAACAACAACACACCAACTATGCAGTAGGATCGTAAAATGCTAGCAAATCCTTGCAAGTGAAAGCGCGCCAACATGCTACAGGCATGAGTAGCAAAATTGAAAAATGATAGGAAACTACCTACCTATACAGATGCATATACACATAATATATTAAATATATATATATATATAAAAAGAACACTAAACAGAAATATTCCAACTCGATTATTCTATCGCTTCTTATAGAATTTTAGTTGGTTGGCTTTTAGTTGATGACATTTATGATGGAACGATGTGTTAATTAAGGTCAAAATAATTATGAGAAAATTGAAAATTTCACTTAACAACACTTATGCATCTTATGATGGAAGAGGCTGACTGGAAATTATAATGGCAAACGTTACTTAACGTTGCACTATGTGCTCAGCTATCATTAACTTAAATGAAAAGAGGATGTGATGAAGAAATGTAAGATTTGCTTTGATGTAAAATATTTTTATTTCATTTTAATGTTAATAAATACTCACTCCACTTAATAATTATGGTAGGAAAACAAGAAAAGACAATCTTGTAGTTAAAATTATAAAATTTTTATAGAGCGAAATATATGTGATTGTTATATAATGGAATTGAGAGAGAGAGGGAGAAAGAGAGAGAACAAATGAAGCTAAATAAGTTTGACTTTAATCTTAAATATCCTCTAAAAAGAGTGGGCGTGGCATATACCTTATAATTTATGTATTACATATCAACTAACAAGTCTGACTCTACGCGAAACAAGGCTTTTAAAAATTGTGGGCGTATCTGTTATCCAATCGCGGCCATTTTTTGTAACATTATGAGCACTTAATTTTAACTTAAAAACTAATTTAATTGAGCTGATTGCGAAATTTTTGTTAGTTGTGGGCGTGGTTCTCAATTGATTTTGTCCAATTCAAATATCATAACAATTCGGGTTTTACGCCGAGTATGGTTTTTTGCTAATTGTGGACGCATCAGTTATTCGACAGAAAGTTTAAAAAAATGCTACATAAACTCCTCAAAGAGACTTGAAATATATTTGGCTTACACTTATTTATCTATTTACTTATTAATGTATAAATTATGAAATCATTTGTAAAGTAAAATTTTCCAACTCTATATTGTTGGATTTTGTTTGTTTTTCCTAATTCTGCTCGAGCCTAATGAAGTTGATTTGAATTGTGAATAAATTTGAAAAAAACTTTCTTTTGTTTAATTTCTT
Source organism: Crataerina pallida (assembly GCA_949710015.1). Classification (NCBI taxonomy): domain Eukaryota; kingdom Metazoa; phylum Arthropoda; class Insecta; order Diptera; family Hippoboscidae; genus Crataerina; species Crataerina pallida. The sequence goes on along the minus strand of OX453290.1, from coordinate 30,202,757 downwards.
ATTAAAATTATTAAAAAATTATGTTTAGCTAGTTATAGTATATAAATTATTGCTGTCTTAAACAGAATACTTTATTTTTATTTAATATAGTTATAGCTTCTGTTAAAATTTCTTTTTACAATACAAGTACATTTTCAAATGAAAGCATATTGAATAAATTAAAAAATTTCAAGTATACATACTTTAGTGCTCTTGAAGCACTATTGTTTCAAGCTACATGCTATTAAATCATTTGAACTGAACACAAACATAAACACAAATGCATACACATGCACATACACATACACTTACACATTTTTGGTTAATTTTATAAGTATGCGTTGTACTAATGCGCCAACGCCAAATAAACAGCCTTTGAGTAAAATTATTCGCTTTCATTTGCATTTACTACACGTCTAACCTTTGTATGCATCTGAGTATTTATTGTGTATTATATGTGTGTGCGGTGGGTGAATAAAACTATTAGTAATTTTATTCATATTCAAAGTAATGATATTTACACATGTAAGTATTCGTTTGAAGCTACGCATATCATCACACACATACACAATGAAAAGTCACAAAGCATTGCAATGTTATTACATATGGTAAGGGGTCCGTGTATGCTTCATTAGCAAGGAAAAAGTGAATCATAAGTAGACTTAAATCACAAGATTACAATTCCAACACATAAAAATATATCATAAAATTAAAGGGATTAGAGAAGCAAATAGTGGTAGTGATTACAACAAATATTAAGATGTTAATGAAGTCTATGGTTGGTTCCTTTACGTATAACCATGTCTGTCTGTCTGTCTGTCCGTTTATGATAAATTGCACATGGGTGACAAATATTACGATATTGATTTTAAAGTTGGTGAAAGACACGCCCACAGTGGGTGAGAAACTCAAAAAGGAGAAAACTTTTTAAAATTTTCGATTATTACACGCGGCACATATGATGGAGGCGTTAGGCACACAACCAAATATATACATATATCATTGAACAGTGTTAAAATCTGAAACGATAAAGCCATGCCCGTACGTACATGTGTCTGTTATTGAATTGTTGTACAGACGATTATCATTTAACTGTCGCGCCCTCAAAAAATTATCTATTAGCCGCAAAAATTTACATTGAACTTGTCTGAAGAATGGGTAAAGAGAGATAACAAACACGCCCTCAATTCGCAAATCTGACATGGAATACCCTTTTAAATGGCTTCCTAGGGTATCTGGCACGTTTACATTTTGCGTACAGATGTGGAGGGTATTTAGGATTTGGTGTGAACCAACTTTACTTCCTTTCCTTCTTTTCATATATATTTGTTTCTTTTCCGCTTAAATACTTTTTTCTGATATGTTAAGCTAACGAACTAAATTACACTTAGACTCGCGTCAACAAATGTGGGTGCCCATACACTTATACATGTAATAGGGAGTATTTACGTTACACTAAATATTCAAATACCATGCGTGCATTTCATTCATACAATAAATTTTTTTTAATGTATTAGAGAGCTGGCAGTTTTTTTTTTTTTAGTTATGATACGATTTCAAAACGGAAATTACGCAGTCATATATTTTGTGTGAGTGTGTGTGTGCTTCACATATTCCTGGTTCTTTGGTATTGTAACAGTAAAGAAGGAGTAGAAGAAGAGACAATGTATAAAATCAAGGATTATAAAAAGCCATTTTGTATAAAAGAAAAATTGTGAAATTATACAAACATAGAATAAATTAGAAAATTAATCGTCTCTGTGATTTATAATTTATTCATAATAACCTGCACCACTGACTTAACCGTGTACGAAGACTTTGATAACATTGTAACTGCTAACTGATGATGATGCTAAGCAGTTGTAAAGAGGTGAACAATGAAAAAGTGGATCAATTAAGATAATTTTTAGTGCTTCCTTCCCAACTCAGTTTCCTTATATATGCTTAGATTATTCTTCATGTACGATGCATATATTATTCACACATTGAGTTTACAGCCTTTGTGACATATTTGGGTATAGTTTTTATGCCATTTGTTGGATATATTTTGCTCATCAAATTCATTTATAGGCATCCCAGGGGGACTGCTTGTATTAGTACCCATAAACATTTATATTGTCCATGTTATTGTTTTCAATGTAGTTTTCGGTTGTTGGTTTGGTTTATAGTCATATTGTCCACTTTGGTTGTTTATGAGATTTTTTATTACATTTTCTATCGAGTTTTATCTTGTTTTTCACACATATTGTATTATGGTGCGGTTTAGTGGGGCTTGTTAACCAGCAGGGTGCATTATTAATATTTTTCTTTTTATTGTGTACAGATTGATGAGAATGAAGTGGTGGTGAAGGTAGGAGTTAGGTTGTTGATTTTATTGAATTTTATTTGATTTTTTTTTTTTTCGTTTTGAAATTTATTCTTATTTTCCTTTTATGCGTGTTTTTGCGGATAGATTTTATTTCCTGTTTTTTATTTGTGATGCAAATTTTCTTTTGATTTAACAGCTTTCCTTACCCAACCAATTTGTTTTATTTTTATTGTTTTATAAGAACAGATTGCTCGTCTTGGTGTTGGGTATTGTATATACATTTTTCCTTCCATTTTTATACGAGAGTGCCAAGAGAGCTAATGATGAAGTTTTCTTTGACTTGCAATAAACTAAGAAAGGCTTACATTTACGATTAACGCTGTTAAGATTGTTCAATTATGGTTGGATTTGACTGATTTATTACTACATAAAATGTGCAGAAATTTCTAGTATCTGCATGCAGCATAATACTGAACGGTTGAGAAACATATCTACAATCGAAATAATCCCTGCAGCAGCCACAACAAAAAAGTGAAATTCTGTCCACATTTTTATATTAAGCTTTTCTGTGAATGAGATTTAAACATACACGCCCACAACTTAGAAAAAACTTTTTTTAACCAGAATGTGGATATGATTCACATTCATGTGCATTATGTAGACTATTGAAGGGTGTAATCAGGTAAATGCCACGCCCATTTTTTCTGTACACATGTGCAGGGTATTTCAAAAGTGATTTAAGCTAAATGTACACTTTTCACTTCTCTCCTTTCAGCTATTTGTTTGCTTTGCCATTTTCTTCTATTTACAATTTGTTCGTTTTACATATTATTCTTATCACTTCCATTCAATTGTTTGCAGGTCACTTGTGTAATTTACATAGAATAATAATGCGTTTTTTTTAGTGTCTTTGATTAAACAACGCGTTTTTTTTATACCCTACACATAAAATGAAGGGTATACTACGTTTGTTATTCCGTTTGCGAAACCCAGAAGGAGGCTCCAAAAATCGAATCAAGGTACATATATTCTTGATCGGCAGCTAAAATTGAGTCCATCTGAACATGTGTGTCCGTATGTCCGAGTTTGTCTGTTGCAACAATCGGTCAAGAGACACGCTCACAATCGAAAAAAACGTATAGTTTTCCCATAAATTGATGTGACAAAAAGGGGCGTTGTCGAATAATAGATGCGCCCACAATTTACAAAAAACCACGCTCAGCGTAAAATTCGATTTGCAAGCATTTACGTAATTAATACACATTTTTAAAGGAGGTAATCATATACCTGCCACACTCACCGTTTATATATACATGTGGAGGGTATCTAAGATTTGGCTTAAGCCAAATTCAGTTTTCTTACTTGTTTTTAATATTATTTGTTTAGCGCTGATTTGCATATTTTTTACCCCATTTTTCAGTATGGCATGTATATACATATATAATATTTATGTATTAAGGTCATTTGCGTTCTTTTGTATAAATACAATTTTATATTTGCATATATATATATATATATATATACACATAGATGTATTATTATTTTAATTATTTGTTTATGAATTAATTATCAATCATTTGCATTCCTTCTTATTAATATTTTTATATGTTTTTATAGGGGTGGTCTTTAGATTATATTATTTCAACTAAATTCACTTTTTTAATTAATTAAAATCAATATGGGTTTTATGGTATTTTAAAAATGTTAAAGTGGTTTCGGAGACTCTACTAGTTAATCTTCATCAGTATCAATATATGAAGCAAGTGTATGTAGTTGTTGTTGTGGTTGTATATTATAAGATATTAAACTAAGGGTCCACAATTTACATCCTTATGATCCTTAGATCCTTTTTTGGTGCAGAATCCGATTTTTAGGTTACAATGTTAATACATAGCGCATACGGGCACACGGACATACATGTCTAGATCGATTCAATTATTGAAGCTGATCAAGAATACATATATACTTTGTAGGGTGTCTGGCGCCTTCTTCTGGGTGTTGCAAACGGAATGACAAACTTAGTATATCCCTTTATGTGGAGGGTATAATAAAATTTGGTTTAAATCAAGTCTTAAATATCCTTAACCATCTCCTCCATAATGGGTGCGATCTGTTCCTGATGACGCAGTGCTTTAACATGCAAGTAGAATTTTGCATCTGGTAAAGTACTTTTAATAAGTTGTGGGCGTGTCTGTTATGCGATAGTGCCCATTTTTATAGCGCACATCGTTGAGAGAGCCGCATTTCGACTTTGTGGTTCAATTTTTTGTAGTTCTAAGATAGAATTTGATTGATTGACGAACACAAAGACGCCTATTTCTATATAGACGCAGTTTTTGATTCCGATCAACAATATATACTTTGTAGAATGGGGGAATGGTGAGTAGTTAACTTTGTTTGTTTTTGTTTTATTATTTTGTTCAAGTGTTATTATTTGTACTTCCCATTTCATCAAAGGCGTTAATTTAAATATATACATATATATATGTGTGTGTGTGTAAAAACAACCAATGATTAAGTCAAGGAGTGAACTGAGAATATTTTGTGTAAATATGTATGTACCTGCATTCCGTTATGTGCCTCAATGTATGTGTAGCATATGTCGCAAACGGAAATAGTTTAATTAAAATACCAGGAAAATCATTATGCACACATGTACAAAACAAATGAATGTGTTTATAGTTAGTTAGTAGGTGTGAATGTGTATGTGTGCACTTGTGTAAAGGATGTTATCTCTTAGTTGAGCAATTTCGAGTGATAAAATTTTCTATCTAATAATCTAAAATTGTTATTCACCATGAATATATAAACAAACAAACATATGCATGTGTATGGGAGGGTTTGTGCATGAAAATGAATGAGAAACTAATTGCATTTGTTTTCGCTAGAAATAGAAGCAACAATTTTTATAACTTTTTTTTTATTTCTATTTGATTTTAATTGCTTAACAATTACGTCCCTGTTGTTATTGCTTTTTGTCTATTTTTTTTTTTTTTTTATAATGTCAGTACTTTTTATGATGAGCCTTAATTAAAATGCGCTTGGAATTAAATTTTGAACAAATAATAATTTAATCTTATTAATTATAATTTTCAATTATTATATGTTGAAATAAAGTACTTTTAGAGATTTAAATATATTATACACAATTATTGCCAATTAGGATTATATGTTATTATATATACGAGTGTAATTAATACAATGTAATGATTATGGTGAATGAATATTTAGTGAAAGTTGTCCAGCCTTTTTGTTCAAGCCCAGCACCAAGCATGAGTCATAATTATGCTGCTTCTCAAGTCAAGTAATAAAATGCCATATTCAGTTAAATATATGTGTACTTGTACTCTTTCATGTATAAATTAGTCGGTGCATCGTCATCAATACGTATAATTAAAAAAGTCATTCAACTCCAGCGTCTTTTAATACAATAGATAACAATTGTCTTGAATGGCCTTTCACTTATGTGCACATGCACATCAACCACGTACGTATTAATGTGTATTGTAATTAAACAAGTAAATTAAAATGTAGACGGAGAACATACAAGTAATTACAACAATAAAAACAAGTAAGAAAAATGAATTTGATTTAGGCCAATTCTTAAACACTCTCCACATTACATAACAGCTTGCAAGTCCAGTTTTACTGGGATTATTTTGTCGATTGTGGGCGTAGCTTTTGGCCGATTGTGCCCACTTTAAATATAAAACATGCTTGTAGAAACTTATAGTGTCTGTACAAATGTCTGTTCAATATCTAAAAATTTGCTCCCGTGAGAATGACAAGAACAGACGGACGTACGGACATACATGTCTAGATCGACTCAGTTTTTGATGCTGAAAAGAATGTTTATATTTTGTGCGGTCTTTAACGTCTCCTCTTAAGTGTTGCAAACGCAATGACAAACTTAGTATACCTCTCTTATCTTATGCGCAGGGTATAATAAAGAATTAAGAGACAGTTGATAAAATATTACAAGAACACATTGCTACTTAAAGTATTTGTCCTGTGTTGTCATGAAGTAAACTATTGTAGAACGAAGGGATCTTCATTTATGATATGATTGCATTAATAAAGTTAATTCATCATATAAATAAGTAAAAAAAGTTATATATGACTTGTATTATGCCCTACGCGACCCCGACCTTTTCTCAAAATTTTCCATACAAGTGTCATTTGTTATTTCACGTATATGGAAAATTTCAACTTTGAATACATATTTTTATTTTTTATACTCTCTACATCGTTTTTGGCAAAGAATCAAAATCTAAAGTGTCCATCCGTCTGTCCATTTAAATTTGTTTACAAGCTGCAGCATTTTTGGAGATATTTCGATGAAATTTGATACAAAGACACAAATTGATCCAAAGAGAAATTTTATTAAAAATCAATTGGATCGGACCATTTTTAGAATCCTACCCCATATAAGGTCCAATTTTATAATTAAAGCCTTTTTATGACAATTAATCGCAACTCTTAACATTTTTTGATAACATTTTTCATAAAGAAACTTATATGGACTCTTTGCAACATTTGCACTTATTTCTTGTTTCATTTGTTGTTTCCAAAACAATCGTATATATTCTTATGAGAAACGTAACGTAATCCATCAAAATCGCGTAGAAATTTTTGTGTGTGACATTTTAAAAGAATTTCAGACAACATGTCCAGAAGTACAAAAATGTTGGTGCAAAATAAGAAAAAACTTTTCATCACGCTATTTACCATAAATATGCAACACCATAGAAAAACTGATGATTGCTAAGTTTACAAACATTTCCATTTATTATAAATACAAGTATGAACAAGCATGTATGTGTACGAGTATGTATAATAGAATCCTTGTTATACTCTCTATATGAACACAATGCAAATGCAAGCAGAACAACCTTAACACAATTTCCAAGTATTTGTATAAATATTATCGTGCAGTAAATGTTGTATAATTTAACTAACCAGTAAGCATCATATAACAGCTGTGAGTTGTGTTTGAGCGGTACGGAGAGGTTAAGATAAAATTAGAAAATAATATAAAACTATTGTACAAGTGAACTACACAATATAACGACATTTATACTGAAGTATACTGTTTTTCTTTGTTATTAAATCTTTATAAATATTCATTATGACATTACAAGTGTTTCTTTTAGGGTTGGTAAAAGGTGGCGGGCGTTAGTTGCTTACAACAAACGGCCGCTATGGCAGTTTCCCTAGATCTGGTGCTGTTTTAACTCTGTGTGTAGTGGTGTACACTGTGTCCGCTCGAACATACATAAAATGAATAAAGCGTCACATTTTTTAACACATTCCCCCCTGGGTGGCACACAACATGACGAATACTTTTTTTTCTGCAATTTTACAATATTTTTATTTTATTTCCATTATTTTTTATTTTTATTTTTGTTAATACTGATTGTAATGTATGTATATGTGTGTAATAGCGATGTTGTAGAAAAAAAAAACACGAAGAGTCTGCAGGGCACTTAAAAACAATGAAGTGAAAAGAATTTTTGGATTAATTATAATTTTATGCAAGAAAAATAATTGGATTAATTGGAAAATTCGATTAGTTGCTGGAAACACAAATATTTTGGATAAATAAAAAACAAATAAAAAACTAAATTTCGTTTAGGCCGAATCTTATATACTCCTTATCTTTGCATACAAATGATGGGCGGGGCAATTATATGATCTTTTTCTAGTGTAGCTCTCATATAGTATATGTCGAGTATTAAGCTGAGTACGGTTTTTGCTAAATTGAATGCTTGTCTGTCATATGACCACGCCTATTTTTGGCACATCTATTGATATATGTATGTATCAAAATTAATTTTTAATATATAAAGATTTTAAAGTTTTCCATAAATCAATTTTTAAATAAAGAATATACAGACCGAGGTATGTGCTGCAATTCAAAAATTGATTGTGACTCGAATAGTAAAGTCTCTTGTGGAATTACCAACATCTACCAAAGTTAACTTATTTCATACAATAATATATGATAATATTTTGGAATGGGATTTGTGAATCATTAAAAAAACTATTACAAATTCGCAAAAATTGTGCTTGACCACTAGGCGTGTTATGTCCCAGTTTCACATCTTTGTTTACCATGTCACGTGGTCAGAGAGAGACTTTATTTACAATTTGAAATGGTATGTTAAGATTTCTGCAAAAGGAAAGGAGAAAAAATCCTTAAAAATTTTCGATTCCATGAAGGAGAATATAACCTAAATAGTTAACAAGTTGGGTAAATATATCAATACTATATGTATATATATATATTTATAGAAAGCGGGGTGTAGGTTAATCTCTCTATTTTTCTTTTATATGTTTTAACTTAACGAAATTTTCCCCTTAAAGTAAAATTATAAACAGGGAAATTTTACGCTGCATAATTGTTAAATTATACTTTATACTCATCATAACTATTACATAGAGAGAGAGAGGGAGAAGTGAATTTTTCAAGAGAATTAGGCGAAATTTAAATATAAACTAATACTGAGAGGCTAGAGTAGGTTATATGAGAGTAGTGCATTTAGAATCAACGGGTGGTTGTATAAAAATTACGTATATGTGTCAGATTTAGTTTATTGTGAAGGGTATCCAAAGGAGTTATCCAAATGTCAGAGTAGAAATGAATTTGTTTTCGAAATGGAATTCAGTTTAAACGGGCACTTCAAGGTGAACGGTTTTATCTTTTAACAGAAAGTAGTAGTAACTACTATGAATATTTACAAGTATCTAAAATGCCGGTTTATACAATAAATTAAAAGTGATAAATTTAAAAATAAAACATTAAAAAAAAATTATAATTTTTCCAAAAAAATATGTATTAAAAAAACAATTGAAAAATATTTGTGAGGTGTTGTTGTTATGACAATAATGATGGCCATTACTTATACAATGTTTGATCTGTTTTCTGTGCAGATAACATAGAACGTGTTTTAGTTGCGTATGAATGCAGCCGATTATAATTTCGAAATTACGATTTTTTCGCATACACTCTCTTTCCCAGTGAGTAAGTGTCTCTTGTTATGTTCGTAACCATATGTAAGAAAAGATTCGTTGCCTATTTAATGGCATACCTCATTCAAGTCGTGATGTTTCATGGGTAAAGTTAACGTGTTTAAGGCGCTCTGTGACGATGGTTCTGAAATAATGTGCGTTTAAGAAAAATTGGAACGGTTGTAAATTATATGGAACAAAAAAAAAAAAAAAAAATTATTAAAGGATTACAAAGGATGAGAAAAAAAATTACGTAATTAAAAAATAAAATCTAACTTAAGCAAAAGTATTAAAAACTAAAGTGTTTATCAAAAATTAAAAAAGAAAAAATCCAATCTGACTGGTGACACTTCAGAAAATTAACAAGAAATACTTACAACAGAAATATCTAATTAATTATTATATTAAAAAAAAAAGAAAAAACAAAAAATAAATAAATTTCTGAAAAATAACAATTGACTAGTGTTTAAATAGATAAATTAAAAAAAAAAAAAAAATTCAAATAATCTGCACCCGGATATAAACAGGTTTGTACAGCAATCTTCATTTATTTTAAATCACTCAACATTTATAATTATTATTAACTTTGTGAACAACTCTCTGAATAAAAAATTAAAACTTGAAACAAAAGAAAAAATATAATATTAAAAAAAAAAAACAATAAAAAAGTTAGCAAAGCAAAAGCAAAGAAACGAAACGTAACGTAATGTAATGTAATGTCGGCAGCCACCATATTTGCCACCACCACGTAAATACATACATATTATATAGCTTTTACACAATGACACTAATGCTGTCTCTTGCTGTTAAATTAGGTCACTGCGTATAGTGGTAATGGTGATGCCGGTGATGGTAGCTGTAGTCGTGGTGGTACATAGTACAATAATCCTTAGAAAACTTGCTATCTTTACGATTGTGGCTGTGCATGCCAAGAATAAAATTGTAAATTCTGTTTGAAATACTTATTACTCTTCATATATATACATATATATAAAAGTGTGCGTATGTAGTTGAAGATGTATTTGGAAATACCTTTGTTTCCATTGTGTTTTGTACATGTGTGCGTGCCTTTGAATCCATACTCATGTGTTGGTATGTGTATATGATTAAAATGTTTTCTTTTTCTTTTCCGGCGTCTTCTTCTTTCCCTTACTTGCTCTATTGTAAAATCAAAACGTTTTGTTGGTACTCGAGAAATAGATGTTAAATTAAAATGGTTTTCCTTTTTTCGTATGTGCATGTGTGTGTACCAAATATGAATGCCGAGAATTGATATATAAACATACATACATTCATTATTATGCTGCATTGTTTTACTTGGACTATATTTAAAGTTTTTGTCGAAAAATTACTAAGAACCTACTGTGAAAGAAATTCTTTATTAAAGTTGAAGAAAGGGAAAAATTCTTCAACTTCAAGTTGCAGTCAGTATGGAGAAGTTGCTGTATAAAATTCTTATAAATAAATGTTGACAGGTGCACTTTTTTTTTCAAAACTCTCAAGTGTTTTGTACATATTTTGGAAATTTTTTAATAACTTTTGTCATGACAAATAATTCATTTAAAAAGATGGCCTCAAATGGTGTGAGTTTAGCTAAAAAACAAATATGTAGAACAGTTTACGAAAGTCAATGATACAAATAATATAAATAGTAGGCATGACGCTACGGAAAACTTTCTATGCAATGTTATGCTTTTTCAGGTAAAAGTGAAGGCTTAAGTGAATTGTCTTTTGGCATACACCTGATTAACCTAATCTAACTTATACTTTCACGAGTGCTATCGAACGGCTTATAAACAAAACCTAAACTGATTTTGCCATGTCCGTACGTCCATCCTTGTATTTCTAATCAACTTACTGTACTCATTTTTTGATATTTTTTTTAAGAAATTTAGCACAGAAATGGGCTTTTAGCCGCGGACGGGCACCATTGAAAATATACCTGATTGGTTACTAAAAATGAATCAAAATGGATTTCCGCACGTTTCTTAAAATAAATCTTTATATAACGAAAATTCACAATTGTTAACATTTTTTGATACAAATAAAATGAAGAATAGTTATTTAGTTTTATAATTAACTATAAAAAATTTAAAAACAATGAAATAATTTTTTGAACTCCTCTCCTCCATACAAGGTTTTTTTTAAAAACTTTTATTTAACAATGACTCGTGTTTACATATGAATTTACATATAACTTGAGCCAAATTTATGCATTGTGGGCGTGGCATATACATATATATAATTGCACTTTGTTTAAAGGAATTTGAAAAATGTGTCATACATTTTCTCAAAGGTCGAAGTTCTCATAAAATGAATTTTTTTTGTAAATTTTACAGACGCTCCCATACTTTGTACAACAATGTACGTGCCAAATTTCAATTTTGTATTTTTTGTGACTTTTTAAGTGATTTTTTTTTAAATTTAGAGTTATGACTGCCGACCAGTTTTATCAATTTCTAACATTTACCAATTTTAGTCAATATCTTGATTCGAAATAAATATATTTTGAATCAACATTTAATAATGAGTTAATCGAAACATATTTGTCTAACTTTCTGACCATCTATCCATTAGTGCATCTATGTCTGGAAATCATACTCTTGGTTACAAAAATTAAGACATTTACATTCCAAAATTTGTCATAAGGATTTGCTAAAGGACAAAAGCGGTCTCTGAACATGGCCACATGCCACTTTAACAAATACTGAAAAAAAAGTGATGTTTTAAAGAAATTTTTCCTTATTATTCATAAATTATTTGTTATTCTAATATTAGATACCTAAAGTTCACATTATATAAAGTTTTTTTTTTTAATTTTTTGTTGTTGTTGGGTTTTTACTTTATTATTTTTTAAATAAAAATTCTTCCCTTCTGTAATTTAAATGCTCTTTAATAGCTCTAAAAAAGTTACTTTATATTGATTTCGATTATTGCGAGGGAGAGAAGAGAACCTTATAGTTTAGGGAGAAAACAATTATAACTGTTTACTATTTATGTACAATGCACACTTGTGTGTATATCTGGTCTGAAATTAAATATGAATGCTTTGGTGAGTATTTTAATGCAAGCATTATTGTGCTCAACAATTTTTTTTTTAAACCCTTTTTTTCTGCTAACTTTTAATGATTAACAACATGACGTATAATTAACAGAGAAAAAATATTTTACGCCTAAAAGCAGACAAAACCAAAACTCTGCATTCCTATGTATCGTTTTATATGATCGCGTGTAAATTAGGTATACAACCGTTATTCATATACACTCTCTCACTCTTAAATTACATAATCACAGCCACATTTGTCGTTTCAAAATACTGTTTAATAATTGAAAATTGAACGGGAAGGAACAGGAAAACGTTAATAATGAAACGATAGAAAGCAAAAACAAAAACAAAACAAAAAAGGGAAAAACAATACCTGCCACTTATTAAAAAAGTGAGAAATGAATTTTCATGTAAGTCAATTATTATTTTTCATATTCTAGTATTATCAATTATTATTGTTGTTTCATTGTATGACATGGTGGAAAAAAGAGTTAATGTCCGTGGGCATTAGAATAATATGAGTGCACAATTGCTTAGTTGGTAATTTTCTACCAACAACGTATAATTATTACACTACAGTTGATTTCAATAGAGTAAAAAAGTACTAGATAAACGTTTCTATGTATATGTATAATGAAAAATTTAAATATTTTGCTATAGCTTGTAAAAAAATGTGATAAAAAAGCAATTGTGTTAAATTTGTAATATAAGTTAATTAAAAAACTTAAATTTTTAATTTTTCCCCTTTATGTATTTAAAACTATTATGTGCCGTACATAAAATGGGAGGTATACTTAGTTTATTGTGACGTTTTCAATACCTAGAAGATGACCTCAGATACTTTGCAAAGTATATATCTTACATTTATCAATATTTGATTCGATTTAACGGTATACGTAAGCCTGCACCGAAATTCTGACGTTTGCAAAAACTTTGATTTCGTCATTGAAATTGATTACTCTTACATGAAGTTCCTAGGATGCTATTATTCTATTGACAAAGATTTATATAATAGCCGCAAAAATTTAGTAATGAAGTAAAAATTTGCCAAAAATGGGCGGGGTAAAAACTTTATTTACCACACGGTTCCACTAGAGTTTTAGAATTCCTGTGAAATTCATTGTAAATGAACTATAAAAGTATAATAGTATAACAGTTTTGATTATGCATTTTTAGAACAGTTTCTGTATAACAGTTATATATGAAGTTTTTCATTGAATTAAAATTTATTTGATTTTTTAATGATAATGGTATAACAGTTTCATTATATTTTTATATATGTCATGTTCCTTATAGCCATTTATTATTACACTTATGCATTATATGCACATATAACAGTTCCTGCATAACAATTAATCTACATAATTGTATAATAAAAAAAATATTTCTTTTGTTTTATAATACAGCATAATTTTTATGTAAATTTTTGTACATATTGTATTAACAAAAGCAACATTGCCTTTATAATGAAAAATTAATGAAAACAATCGTGTAATGAAATTAATAAAACATTATTTTGAATACGAATAATTGAGAAAGTCCATATATGCGGAGAGTCTCTTAAATGTAACAATATTCAATCAACATATCTTGCAATGAAATACTTTCTGAAATTTTAATTATCACAAACAATAGCGTTGGTAAAGCATAAACTACATTATTAAAATATTTGCACAACACTTTCTGTATTTGTACCGTTTTGTACACATCTTTCAATAACGAAAGCTTTTAACTTTATATAATTTAACATTCATATGATATAACTCATGCACATGTTGTGTTTTCCATACAAAGAATCTTTTGTGTCAATAGATTCAAATGTGCTTAGTAGTGTGTTGTCTAACATGCGTATTTTACATTTTTGATTATTAAGTTTAAAATTTTATATCAATTATTACCATATGGTGAATATTCTTGATTTAATTTGATTTTAGTAGGGTTTGCTGATAACATATTGTAACTCTATACACATATTTGTATATTCGTGTATAATTAATGAAAAGTTACACAAAGTCATCTGTTGTTCGATTTACGTGATTTGAATTTCGTTTACGAATGAGTTTTGTATATATTTATGTAAATGGTAGTTATTTGCTTAATTATTTGATATACATGATATATGTTATATATATATCAATAAATGAATTGAAAAGAAAAACAAATTAAAATAAGATTCCTTGCAAACTCATTGTTAAAGTCTTATTCACTAGGACAGAAACCCTATTCAATCATCAACGCACTACTTTTGGTCTTTCTTAAACATAAAGAAATAAAAGCTATAAAAAGGTGAAAGGGATCACTGCAAAATACTCGTATATTGTATTGCTTAGTTACGAGAGTTTTTTAAGAATTTATTAACTTTATTTCTTCTCATTCTTATTCAGGCGGTCCTGACTTCTTTGCTTAGCTAAAAAAGGGACATTTGTCATATCCTTCAACACCATCATAATATTGTCATTTTAAGTGTTTTTCTTTCATTATGTTTAACAGACATTTTGTATTAATGTCACTGTCCTTTAAACTTTTATTTCCCTTTCTTCTTTTTTTATTCTTATGTTATATTTAAGTTCAGATTGACAAGGGTAAAAGATCAAAAATTATCCGAAGAAAAACGTTAAGCGAGAGATAAAGCAAAATACAAATTAAAACATTATGAAATCGCATGCAATTGTATTATTATACCTTGCATCGCCTGTGGCAAAAGGTATATTAAGTTTGTGCGGATGTTTGCTTCACTATCATCTGCTAATTTCCATTTTCAATGGTGGCGTAAAAGACATCACTGTGCGGACAGATCGATTCATATTTTGATTCTGAGTAGATCGGTATAATTAAAACTAGATCTTAAATAATTTCCACTTAAGTTAAGTACAATAGCGCCCTCTTTTCGCGATTATTGAAATATTGTTGAAATTAAATTTTTTTATATCTTTCACATAAGTTTGTCAATCTGTTTGCAACACTCACAAGGACCAGAGGGCATAATCATATATCTGCTAAGCTCACTGTTCGTATGAAGATGTTGAGGTTGTTTCGAATTTATATTAAGCCAAATTCTTCTTCTTTAAGAGGGACATGTGCAGGGCATAAATATTTGCAAATTATTAATTATTCAATCAGTTTGAAATTTTATATAAGCTTGTTTATATACATAATTATAAACGGAAGTAAAGCATCAATGGAAATAAGAGAAAAATGCAATTTTTTTACTTCAGTTTCAAGCTGTTGCTTTCTTCTCTCTTTATAATACTACCCGGTGGGTTTGTAATTTTAATTACTCAATTAACAAGAAAAAGGAAAACTTTTCATTTTATATTAATATTAATTTTCAAATGAAAAAAATAAAAAAACACTCCAAATGACGACTTTTGTAAAATATGCAAAATGAAAACTTTTAACAAAATAATTCAATAAATGCCATCAAAGCTACTTGCTGAAAAAAATTCGAATAAAATGATTGTAAAGGAAAAGAAGAGAGAAAGTATATATAAAAAAGGAAAAAGGAATTCTTTCTTAAACGAACGCATAGTCGATTATGTACAAGTACTGCAAGAATATTTCAATTAAATTTTTCCTCATTATTGCTTCCTATCAAACTTATGGTATGAATTTTAAACGAGTATCCATCCAGAATTTAATCTATTTTAATAAGACTTTGTTTTCAAAGTAATTACATCCCTGCTAGTTACTATATTTAGTCAATGTTGATGTGAATCAATAACTTTGAGTAAAATTTAAGCCAACAAAGGCGATTTTGAAAAATCTCTCTGTTAATAAATATGTGTTATGGCGTGATTTTGTATTCCTACCGATTGCTAATTACTGTTTAATTGAAAATGAGAGGCATATGGAATATTTTATTATATTTAGTTGCCACCAACTCAATATTGTTTTTCAATAATTATATATTAATGATTTCAAACCATATCTAAATTAATTTACAATATATATGCATTTTACAATAAATTACCACTTTGAGGTTATCATATATAACCATAAACCATTCATTGTGGGCCTATGTCAATTATCTGAAATTTATACAATTTTCAATAAAATTTTATTTACCTTTAATTGCACTTTATAGACACAACTGGCATTCCCGGTTAATGAGCTGTTTACTTTGAAATTGTGCAAGATCCCTTTTTTTTTTCTTGTTGAGATATTTAAGAGGTTATGGTCTTGATGAAGAAAATATATATTAATTGCGATGTGTAGGTAAAAAATACGGGATAAACATGGACAGACATTAACAAAATAATAAAGGAACTATTCCTTTACATTCATGAAATTATTTTAAGGGTTTTAAGAAAAAAGAGAAAACTTAAAACCAAAAACAAATAACACACAATTTAACAACATTAATATTAACAAAAAATGAAAGTCTTATGATTAATGCACACATAACAACACTTGACTTGAAACTCGAGTAAAAAGATTAACAACTGACATGTATATAAATGACTGAGATAAACACTAAAGCCATACACAAACATTTTATACGAAATATATACACGTGGATACATACAATGGTGCGTTTGTATGTATGTTTTACATAAATATACGTAAACATTTCCTGTTTATGTAGTTACTTGCTGCATAAATTCTTCCTGCTATTATAAATATTTAAACGTTTTTTCTTCCAAAAAAGAAAAAAAAAAAAAAAAAAAGAAGAAAAAATTACTACTGCGTGTAAAAGGCATAAAATTAAAACAGAGCCTGTAAAAAATTTGAAATTTAAACTAGCATCAGTTACTAGGTTTACACCTTGGGGTGGCTTGGTAAAGGAAACTCGTTAAAATTTTTACACGCTTAAATTTAATCTTTCAGATTTCGCAAGAAAAATTACGTGAACGTAAGAAATTCAGATAAAGAAACTTAACGTAATATATTTGTACGTATAAGGAACACTAAAGGATGAAGAAAAACAAAAAAAAAAAGAAAAGGAAAATTGCTTTTTTTTTCTAGCGTTTTTGTTTCAATAAAGAACTGTCAAGCATATATTTACTTCAAGCACGTATATTAACATTTTAATGAAATTCAGTTTCCTTTCCTTGGCTTTGCTTTGTTATCTATTCCGTTTTATATGAACATTGCCTAACGAAGAAGACCACTGGGCGTATGAGATATACACACTATTAAATTAGCCTTCACACACCGATTCAACTGAATTTGAGTTGTAAATGTCAAGTAAATGCTTTATAATGAAATATATAAACTCTGTACGCATTGGCGTAATTGTTTATTAACTTTTGTATTCGATGTTTGTATAGTAATAAAATTAAATTAACACCAAACACATGAAGCAATAACAATAATCGGAATATCCAATCTAAAATCCATATAAAAGCAATAAAGAGGAAAGGAAAAAAGTTATTTGTGGCTGAGGCCAAATCGTGCATATACTCACCCATGCTGGATTATTGAAATAAGCAAGTAAGAAAACTAAATTTGGCTTAGGCCAAATCTTAAATACCCTTTATATCCACAACGATGGCAGATATATACATTAGGCCTTATAATGTGTGTCTTATGTGCCACCTTGCAGGTATATGTAGTTTAATGATGAAAAGGGTTTTTGGTAAATTATGGGAGCGTCTGTTATTTTACAAAAATCATTTTTGGCACATCGATAGATGAAATAACTATCCATCCATCAGAGGATATTAAAAGTATTTAACGTGGCAGATCCTCTTTCCTATTCTCAACAAATGTAGTAAAATTTCTAAAAAAATTTTTAGTTTTTAAGTATGGTAGTAAGAAAAAGAAATGGAAAATTTATTCCGAAATTGATAACATGTCCATAACATTTAATAAAATGTTTTAAATGTTACAAATATTTTGTAAAAGTTAATAAACCTGTAAAGCTAGGTGGTGGTGGTGGTGGATTTAAAATGATAACAACTCATATGACCAAACCCTATGAACACCATATGGTTTAAAGAGATGTAAAATGAAAATATTGTCTTTTCACTTACATACTTACACATTTTTATAAATGCATACATATATACATATGGTAGTTTAGTAAGTGTGTAGCAATGTATATATCACATATATGGCAGATTAAGTTGATTATAAAACTAACACACAATCCAGTGAAATGTAGAGTACAGTGATGTGGTGGCAAGGAAAGGGAAAAAGAAAAGTCTATTAAATCTGTAAGAATACAAGATGTGACTGACAGTTACCTAATATGTTGGACTCGTTGTTGAGTTGTACTTAAGTTGGCTTTTGTAACTGACCAGAAGTAACAACGACAACAACAGCAATAGAAACAACAAATGTCGGAAATTGTTTAACTTTTAGAAGTGTAGAAGTACGTACATTATGTTCTTGTTGTTCTTTTACAATATAAATGACAATTCTTAACAAATATTTGTTTTTGTTATTGTTCGTGCCTCTGTGGCATAACAATAATACAATGGCACACAACATGTTTATAAATATATTTATAAGGGTATGTAGGTGATATATAAAGTACAGGAGATGGAGAAATAATGAATTAAATTTGGTTTAATGAAAAAAATTTGAGCATGGACAAATTTTTATATATTCCATTGTACAGAAAATTTATAAATAAACATGTTTATTACATGCAAGAAATTGCAAGATATGGATAAATCGGTTTGGTAGTCCATGCTGATTAAGAATACATGTACTTTGTGAGGTCTCCGCGGCTTTTGAGAGAATTATATACATACACTCCCAGATACCTGTGATGGTAAGTATAAAAATTAAAGTTTGATTTAGATTAGCATCCTCCATAACTACATAAAGTGGGCGTGGCAGTTTCATGATTACGTTTTTTACGGTATTAAAATGGACAGACATACGGACATATTTAAATGAACTGAGATTTGAACTCTTTTAGTTCATAACTAAAAGTTACAAATGAACTGAAAAACTGAATATACAATCCCTTTCATAGATGCAAAATTGTAAAATGGTTTATATATGTATACAGTAGATATAGAGACTTCACATATATTTATTATGACTAAATAAATATACGGCAACTTTCATAGTTAAGAAGAATGCTTCGAATAATTGTCTGATATTTTCATATTAAATTCCAAATAACAAACATAAAATGTATGAATGTGTATACACACAAGTTTCCATAGTACAGTTACACATTGTTTACATAAAATTATGTTATGGTCTGTATGAAAGCCCTTAATTGCATTTGCACGTGTTTCACTTACTCTACACTTACAAGTGTTGTTGTACAATTAAAACATGCAAGAATGTATGTATGTGGGTTGATCTAGCTGCCAACTTGAAAGTTTGTTAGTCCTTCTAACAAAGTACATACACACGTGGTATTGTTGCTATTTGCATATACATTATATAAATCTCTTAAGACTTTAATATTATTCAGTTTCTTCGTCAAGGTTTATCACAAAATTAGAGATATGGGACAGACCATAACATTTTGTAGTAAACTATTTATTATAAATACAAATGTTATATAGTCGATCAAGCCCGAACATTTAATACTTCAAATAATTTAGTTGATTTTAAATTAAAGTTACTTTTTGAAATGGAAAAGGGTTCTAAAAATAGTCTCAGGCGGCCTACTTTCAAAAGGGTTCCTACTTGGGCCAATTTACAATATTGCAAAGCAAATTCCTCTGTAATATCTCAAAAAAGACAACCTATAGCTTGCATAAAAATATACACGAAAAGACAGACGGACAGACGATAATAATTAAATCGATTCAGTTTTTGATTCTTTTGATATAATTGGAGGTAGGTGTGGTATTTGTCGTTTAGAGGTTGCAAACATCCGCACAAACTTAATAAACCTTTTGCGCCAAGCGGTGCAGGCTATAACTAGAGAGAGATTTAAAATTTTGACATTAATTTAATTCTATGTTACATAAAATAGTTGCAGTTTGTTTCGGTAAGGCGTCTAACTATTTTTTTTGAAGGCCTCTGTCTCTGTCTTCTTTTCAACATATCTTTCTTCTTTACCCTAACTAATACATATAACAAACATATAGAGAATGTCGTTTAATAGAAAATAAAAAATATTCCATATAAAGAAAATATTACTTTCTCATAAAAGAAAACCAAATAAATTGTTAATAATGAACTTAGTGAGAGTATGCACCAAACACATCACGTATACTGTATACAAAATATTTATAGAGATACACAAGTATGAATAAGTTATTGTTCATATAAACGTGATAACAAG
Organism: Crataerina pallida; assembly: GCA_949710015.1. Taxonomy (NCBI): domain Eukaryota; kingdom Metazoa; phylum Arthropoda; class Insecta; order Diptera; family Hippoboscidae; genus Crataerina; species Crataerina pallida. The sequence continues at coordinate 30,182,210 of OX453290.1, read as the reverse complement.
ACGTATGAAACAAATGAAATGGAATTCGTTTTTGTTGTTTGTCGATGTCGAGTATAAGTAGAAAATAATAAAACTCATATATATTAATATTGTAATAACTGGAAGGGAAATATTCTTGTCATAAAATTGTTAATTTTTTACAATAAAAGCTGGAAAAGTGGTTTTGGTTTAACGTATAACACAAGTGCTGCATGGAGGGGGCATAAAAGTTTTATATATAAAGTATAAGTGAAGGCGTTAATATCCTTTAGAATGGAAATTTTTAAATGATTACAAAAATTTTATCTATCTGCTGCACCCTCTTTTTATTTGTATATAAATCTTTAAGTGTATTTGGTATTTTATTACCATTATTTTTATACCCTTCATCATTATAGTATTAAAAGTTTGTTTATGTACTTTCTAAAGGAGTGCTTAGACATCTTTTAAAAGATATATATTTTTGATAGGTAAACAAAATCCAAATCGATCTTGATATGTTGGCTTTTGTTGCTATCCCTCTAAGTGTTAGATAGGTTAGGTAAAATTTCAGTTATTGAGCTGATAAATATTTTTATGAGTAAAATATTTTGGGAGCCATGCCCACCATCAAAAAACATTTACTTATAAGCCATAAAAATTAGGCCATGGATTTAAATTTCTTTAAAATAAATATATTTATAATTATTTTATTCATCGATGCTTTAGAAATGGGCGTGGTTAGATAAAATATTTCAAAATTAAAACCGAGCTAAATATGGTTAATAATTGTTTGGCTATAAAAATTCTTAATCCATTTCCTCTTCATTAATTTTTATATATTTCAGCTGAGTAGAAAATGTCACAGTTGCGCTTATTTGTTTTGGGAAAAGAACTTCTACCCCTTCCACCATATTTTACTTGCTCAGCTTAATACAAATTTTTCCCGCATTATTTACTTTTAAACTAAATTCGACATTTCGTTCACGTTTAACAAGCTTAAATGGATTAATTGATGTTGTGGTTGAAAATTTTATTTTGTGGTGATTATTTTGTATTTGTTCTCAAAAGATTTTGTGGATTATATAGGATTTCACACACTTAAACTTAATTATTAATTAACATACATTTACTGTAGTTTATCTTGAATTATATCTATGTAATAATAGTAATAAAATATTTCTCATTAATTGCTATGCTTTTTTCATTTATTTTACTTATAGTATAGGGATAAATGTATAATTTTAGAATAAAATCTGTATTGAAATCTTATTGATTTGTTTAATGGCAGACTGTGAAATGTTAGTAACGAGCTACTCCTCGTAATGTACATTTTGGAACCAAATCCATTAATTAACTGAGTTTGATAACGCACTTATCGGTTATGTTCATCTCTCTGACTCTCCACCCTTCATATTCATTTAATTATAATTATGTATGTTTCGCATTACGGGATATTATGTATGCAACCAAAAACCCTTATAATTTGTAACCAACGTTTTATTGCAGTATGCCTAAATGATTAACTATATAATACACACACATATATAGTTAAATTTTGGTTTGACTTATGTTACGCATTAGATTGGGACTGTGGGATAACTATTTATACATGAGCAAGAGATAGCTTTTAAACCACTAACAGCATTATGGGAAGTTACAAGTTGAAGCAGAAAGCAGAAAAATACATACAATATTATGGAATTTGGGTACGCAAGTAATCGTTTATAGAATAGGGGAATTTTATTTATAGAGAATGGTAAAATTTATGAAATTAAATATTTTTAAAATTTACCATTGAAAATTGAAACTTTTCCAAATACAGAAACTAGATGTAGTTACTTTTGTTAGGCTAACTATAATATTCTATAATTGATCTCTTATTAGTTGCGTGTGCTAAACATTATATCAATTATGTGATTAATTATAAGAGTAGTTCAGTACTCGTTGTGATGATTTAGTAAATTCATTACAACGACACATGTTATATATGCGATGTGGTGAAAAAGATTATTATTGTATTATTCGCAGACAATAACATTATGCTTAGCATCATCATCGTCATCACCATTATCAACATTATCAAATTGTTGACGTTTATCAAACAAAGATTGTTCAAAATCTTATCAGTCTTTTAGCTTACGTAACTTAAGCATCATGTGCGTTGAGTTAAAGGCATTTATGTAATAAACAAACATTCAACATTAACATTTGTTAATCGATTAAATCAAAGCATTCACCTAAACTCTCCTGTCATCATTTACACACGCACGTATAATTGGTGGAGTGTTCATATGTGTGCATTTTCCTACGTGCAGCTGCTTACAATGTATTCGAAAGTTGTTAACTTAGCAATTAATGCCTGACACTACTGTCCGTTCGCTTAGTTTAATAAGCAAACTCCAACCAAAGCATATTTACTTATGCTAGTTGCTATCTAACATAATGTATAATATAATGGAAATGAGGAATGGAAGAGAACGCTAAATAGTAGGAAGGAAAGACTCAAAATCGTATTATATTGCCATCCAAGATAAGAACTAAACGTTACCGATGTTGTATTATATGTGAGTGATACACATACATCCATTTAAAAATGAAGCTAAAAACATATTAAAACAATATTTAGGCCAGTATATATATTTTATACATTTTAAGGTAATGTTAAGGAATAGACATAAAATATACAAGTGTGTATATTTATCCTAAATTTTTATATTCCCCACATAAGATGGGAGATATACCAAGTTTGCCATTTCATTTACAAAAAAAAAAAAAAAAAAAAAGCATGGACGTACGGACTTATATGTCAGGATTAACTCAAATGATGATGTCTATAAAACATAGGAATTCTGGTTGTAGATGTATTGCAAGGAATAAAAAATTTTGTATTATTATGTTATTTATTTAAGCAACTATAATAGTTAACTGCATGTAAGCCGAGTACGAGTCGTATTTTATTTAAGTAGAGCATTTTAATTATGTATTTCCTAGTACAGACAGTGTATGCTATACGATATATTGCACATATGTAGCACACAATATATTGATATTGGCAACAGAAAAAAAAAAATTACGCTAACGCGGAGATATCAATGTTATCCTATCGGAAACTCTATATTATATATACTTGCACGTATAGTAAAAATTCTCTTTATATGTATATACAGGAAAACATTATACAATCAAGGTTTCACTCACATTTTTACTTGTCCTCTTTTTTCACATTATTTACTCTTTGGTACAATGTTTGCATAGTATGATGCAAAGTAATTTTATACTACAAATTTACATATACTTGTACATGTATTGTATGTAAGCATGTACATAACACGTTTAAAAATTCATATGCATACGTACATATGAGTGTGTAAGAGAAATGTAAGCCTGCATGTGACATTTAATGTCAGTAAATTTCTTATTTCTTCTCTTCTATCAACTGCCAAAATAAGTGTAATATTTCTTTTTCCTTTCTCTTCGTTTGTTAAGATATATTATGTGAGCCTGCTGGTGCTATTTTCGCAACTGATGCAGTTACTGCCACATATGCAGCAGATAACAGTTCGACACTATGTATATAAATATACTTCAGTATGTTAAAAAAAAAAAAAAAATTGATAACCAAGTAAGGAGTATGGAATATAATATAACAGGTTTGTTTGGAAAGGTTACACATGGTATCATACAATCGAATGGTTTCAATTTTGTATCCTTTGGCAGTTTTCTTAGAAACAGGTTGACAAGTTTTTTTTTTTAATACCTTTTATCCAATAGTACAATAAACACCGATTCCAAATCGGAATCGAATCGAACTTTCTCAGTAAGAAAGAGCATAAATAGAATGAGAAAAACTCATATTACAAATGGAAAAAAATCCAAATAAAATAGGAAAAGATCATATAAAAAAGGTAAAAATTTAATAAGTTTGAGTCGCAGCATGATAAAAATTATGTATTATAAAATTTTTAAGTCCTTCTTCAAATAAAATAAATAAAAGAACTTGCGCTTACATAAATTTTAACTGAATTTTTCTTTACTTTTCCCTTGTGCTTCTTTAGGAAATAATTTTTCCCTTAAAAACCCATTAAAAACATATTCATGAATATTTTTATAAGTGTTTTCTTTATTTACATTTTACTCTGTACTCTGTTATCGGCGATAATATATAAAATTTTAATTTAATTACGAGATAATTATAATTCGGTGTGTACATCGTCAGCTCTCCAAGCTGCAATTTACAGCAATTATCTAAAATTCATACATTTAACATAAGAAGAAAAAAAAAATATCAACAACAATAACAGCAACAACGATAATGCGTCGCTATTACAACAACAATAATACAAATACAAGCATACAGGAATGATAAAAAACCTCATTGTAATTTGTATGGCTGCATGTGTGCTTTATATGTGCACATGTATTTGCATTGTATATGAAAAGCACTTTATAACGCAGCGAACAAAAATTTAATTAAACAAAGGCGCAAGTGAAGTGTTAAAAAACCGAAGCAGCAAAGATGTAAAAAGAGTAATTAATGGAAAGGGATGAAAAGCTGGAAAAACTCGTTAATAGTAAATGTGCTTAAAAAAGAAATTCATTTGAACCCATAACAACAACAATGACAACAAATTATTAAACAACATTTTAATGCCAGTATTTGTGCTTAACAAACACTCAAACACCTGGCTAATCACAATTGTGTGCTGGTAGATAAGAAGTGATTGACAACATCACCATTAAACAATTATCATAACCCTACCACCAGCAAACAACATTTATTAAGTTCAAGTAGAGCCCGAGTGTAGTTGCTTTTAAGGGCAGAAGGGCTACAAAAATATAAGTAAGACAGAGAGAAAATGTAAATTTTCACATCATTAAGTAGTTTACCAACCTCTCACGACACACACAAGTAGCAAACCTGCAAAACCCATCTAGTCATTCAATCAACAAACCAAGCAACCAAGCAACCGAGCAACCAACCAATGAAACCAACAACAGCAACCAGGCAACCAGAGTTTAGATACAATAGAACAACAGTAGCAGCAATAGTCTGCTTTGGCAAAAACTTTTATATCCAGTGAAACGTTATTAAAGGCACACACGTTGAAGTTTAGCTCGCAACTCTTTGGAAAGGTATTTAAATTATATATAGGTTGAGAGAGAATTTTTCGTAACTAGAGCACATTTTTTAAATGATAAACACATGAAGACATGCATTTTCTCTACCTTCGTACTCTTAGTAGATCACACTTGCAAGAGTAATTTTGTCCATACGTCCGTCACTTGAAAAATACAGCTTCAAGCCCCAATATGATCATTATAAAATTAGATCCATATTGTTCTAAAATGAAAGGTCTTCCCACAACAACTTTTACATAATAACAATAAATAATTCTATAAAAAGTCTATGAAATTTAATGGGAACATATTCTTTTGATCAAATTTTTTTTACGTTAATTTTTAATTATTTAGTATTGATCTAAAATGCTATTAAATTGAATAAAATCGTTATTTGTGATGTTTTTTTTTTTAACGTTTCATAACGTTTATAAGCTTATATATATATATATGTTAATTCCTTATAAACCAATCTACAAATACTCGTATTAATTGATGCAAAGGATGTAGAGTTAATTAATTGAGTTAATCATATGAGGGTTTTTTTTTTAAAGTTTTTATTTGAATCACTATAAAACTACAGAGATGAGGCGTTTGAAAAAAATATATTGGGTTCAACACGACCATTTAATATCCTACATCAATGAAAAGAGTTCTAACTTAATATATCCTCCTTACTAAGGTAGGGGGTATAAAAATATTATATATCAAATAACAGAAACTTCCAAACCGACCGAAAAAGTCGACTTGCAAGCTGATGTTTCATATATACAGAGGGCATATACGTATGTGGAGGGTATTTAGAATTTGCCGTAAGCCAAATTTAGTTTTCTTCTCTCTTTTATAATATAATTTGTGGAGCTAATTAGAACAGGTTACTGAGTATATAACATTTTAACTTTTTATCATATACATACATGTGTTAAATTTATAAAAACCGCAACCGTTACTTATTTAATATGTTATAATTAATTCCATTTAATAAAGAAATAAGTCACATACAAATTTTTGAAATATTAACAGTTGAAAATTTCTTTTAATAACCGCCTAATTGTATGTTTCAAACAGTTTCATATCCTTTTTCATTAAATTGATTGGAAAAGAAAAATTATATTTTTTAAATTTTAATAGTCAGCTACGAGGTTGGAGAAACATAGACATCAGAAAGTGTGCTGATAATGTTTTGGTTGGTTACCTATTCCTGTACTCACTTGAATATCAATTTATATTGTAAAATTTTTTATGCTTAAGTAAGTTTCCTCTTTAAACACAAAAACAAAACAAAAAAGTACAAATTTTGTGGTCATTATATCGAAAAAATTGCTGAACCTATTTGGCCAAATTCGATAGAAAATTTTTCGAAACTGCATTACATACATTGTTTGATAGTTTGTGGAACTTAAATTGGCAACTATTTATCCACTTAGTGTATAAGCAAAAGAGGCAGGTCAGAAGATTAGAAGGTTGGGTTGGTATGTGCAGGTATTGTGCATATTGAATAATTTCACATACTTTACGTATGAACCTAATACAACAATATAAAACAACAAACTCCAGCTATCAATACATTTTTCGGTGTTATTACAGTTGCAGTAAAGAATTGAATTCTTATGCAATATAAAAAGGATGATTATCAATATTCACAGATGAAACCGCAAGTGTTGGTATAAAGAATACCAACATTCCATCTGAAGCATAAACTAACTCTGGGCATGAACTTGTACACACCTCTACATATACTCGTATACTCGTATATATATATATATAATACTTGCATAAATAAACTCCGCCACAACTGCCTCCGCACACCACAAGTGACAATGTTGTCTGCTGGGTTTACCTTAACGTTCCAGGTATGTTAATAGCAAAACGATAGCATTACAAGGGACAGAAAGACAAACGAACAAAATAAAACGTATGAACGAATATAAAGAATAATAGTTTCTAATCGGGTAGAAGTTTGAATTTTTTATACGACAACCTCAACAAAGACCGTATGCAAGGGCTATATGTATATATACATAAATATGTATATTGTTGAGCAGACAGCAAAGGCAACAGGGCACGGTGATTGAGTATTGAGTGCCTTTCATGTGTAGAGCATAAGTAATCATTCAGGTGTACTACAATATTGATAAGATTTCTATTCTCTAACGGTTTAACATATTAAAGTGGATATTGTTCCTTTTCTTTTAAACTTTTTAAATGGAATTTATAAACAACGTGAATACATTATTTATTTGTAAAATGTTAACTAAGAATAAAAAGAAATTTCTTGTGCCACATATTTTACATAACTTTCTTATCATGTGAAGAAAAGTTGAAGAAATTAATATTGATTAGTAAATGGATGGCCATTCATGCTTATATACTCACATATACGATATTAGAATAGGACGTTGCACTTTACCTAACACCTTAAGCCTTAAACTAATATGCAAATGTTTGCACTTGCTTATTGTATTTTCCAAATATGAAAAATTTTTCAGTTGCCCTCTTACTCTTACAATATCTTGAAAAAGTATTTTACAAATGAATATCGATGTGTTTGCAGAAAGTATTTCTTCGTTCTACTTTAGTTCTTTGCTATTTATGTTTGGTACAAATTAGAAATCGAAATGAAGAAATAGTTTATCATTGCGGAGTAGAGAAAGAATTTCAATAGAAAAATTTCATTTTTTATGCTCTGTGCAAAACACGGCCCGTCTAGATTCTTTTCTCTGTATATAACCTACGAAAGCCATAAAGTAAAGTAATCATATGGAAAGTTTTGAATAAGTTGATATAATGATATCCCTTCTTAAAATATTGATACGTTAATAAGTTTGATTTGTATGGCCCGCCGGAAAAGTTCAATTTTGTATTTGGCCAGTTTAAGAAATGGTATACTTACAACTGCTTTTATCGAAAGCAAGAAATATATAGCAGAGATACTTTCTTACATAATGCTATTAAATATAATTTACACACATAATGAAATTGTTTATCATTTATACCAATAAAACAATATTTTCATTAGATTTTGTATAGTTTTTTAAGACAGATTTCAAAGCAATTTCTAAGCTGTAACAATATTATTACATAATCATAATCGACTATAAAATGAATTTATAAAATCAATTGCAAACAAGTAAAAATATTATAGTCGATCAAGCCCGGCCGTTTAAAAGCCTACACTACTTAGTTCCTTAAATTATGCTACAATTGATTTGATTGTTTCTGTATACACTGAAATGTTCCGTTCGTAACTAAATTTGGCTTAGTCTTTATATGAAGTTAATTAACTATTCTTCACCAAATTCTGTCAAAAAATATTAAGAATTGCGATATTTTTTCCATATTAAAACTTTCATTATAATAGGGCTGTATATGGGGAGAAGTCTTAAAAATGGGCGGATAGGGTTTCTCTTTGAGTCAATTCATGTTTTTATAGCAAATTTTACAAAAATATATCAAAAAATGCGACCTGTACACACATATTTACGGACACATTTATAAGGACAGATAGACAGACACATGGATAAGAAGAAATAGTTCAATTGATGTTTTCGAAAAATTTGACTTGGATTCATTCATAACTATAGGCACAATTGATTAAAATGCTTTAAAAAAAATTCCCAATTTTAGACAAAAATTTTTATATTTTTAAGACACATATGTATAAATATTTTAAATTGATAACGAAAAGCGTTCTTATACGGTCGTGCTTGACCAATTATATTCTTGCTAGTTTTCCAGGCGGTCTATTTATAATTTACGTACAAATTAAACCAAACTATTGCTAATTAAACATGAGGCATTGGTTTTATGTGGGTGTGCAAACATTCACTCTTTGTATCACATATAACTGCATGAAGGACGAAAGGAAAAGAAAACCGCATACAAATTGTCGATACCCATTGCGGTCATCATAAGCCACTTGTCTATTGAACAAAACAGTAGTCAATGCTCTTAATGGTAATGGTATTGGGGGAAACAAACAAAATGTATGCAAGCCGCTGTCATCGTGTTAATATGGTGGCGGCAGTGTTGGTGGCATGTTGATGTCATTGGTAGCAAACAAAAATACCAAAACGCTTTGAGAAAAATGGAAGCAAGCAATGGCACACCGAAAATTGGAACAAGTGCGACAGATTTCATAGGTGTAGGTATGTGTACAGTTTACCTGTTAAATGCGGAAACTATCATCACGTAATGAGATTTGTAGTGAAAAGTATCAATGAATGGTGAGAAAAACGGATCAATGAAGTACAAATGAGTGATGAAATGTTTTTTTAAAGATGAAATCAAATGAAATGCTGGTCACTCGTTATTTGGGAATGATATTAAAATGAATAAGAAAATAAGTAAAGTTGGCTTAGACCAAATCTTATATACCCTTCACATGTAAATATGCACAGAGTAGGTGTGGCAGGTACATGATTACGCCCTCTAATTATAAATCAACTTGCAAGCCGTTTACTGCACGTGGCTTCCAACGCAATTTCCCCAATTTATAAATATAAGGCAACTGTACATAGAAATGTATGCATAACATTTCAAACTACCAACAATAGACGGACGCAGGGACAGATATATGTGCTGATTTTGATGCTAGCCTCTAAATGATATCGGAACGTTTATAAAGTTCTTTTTCGTTCGTTCAATGTAAGGCACTTATTTGTCACATTGATAAATTTTTGATAAAAAAAACAAATAATGAAAGAACAACAACGACATTTCGGAAACCAAGAGACGCTTCAAATTAATAGACAGCAACTGTCACAGAGGCTGTTCGTCATGCCATGTCCCATATTGTTTTCGAAGTAAATGTCAGAAACAAATCATCAAGGAAAACGAAATATTGAACAAACAAAAAAAAAAAAAAATTTTAAAAAGGCGCTCATTTACGTTGTGCAACCGTTAATTGACATACATACATACATACACACTTCAGACAAAAGGCAAAGAGATTTTGTCAAGTCCTCTTGCATCATCATTATCATGATCTTCGTCATCGTTATCGTCAAAGTGTGCTTATGTACGTTTATGTAAATATTTGTTTGTAGTTATTGATGAGAATTTGAAATGCTTCACTTGTTTGTTTAGTAGAAATGCATTTGGAACGACAAAAAAGAAAAAAAAAAAAACAAAAAACATAAGAATTTGTGCTGCGTTGTGCTCTTTGAGAATGGCACGTGATTTGATAGTTTCTTTTCTTCCTTTTTTCTCCACCAACACAAGTGATAGATGACAGCAACCGTAGACGTTTTGGCAACAATCGTTATACAATTCAATGGGTGGGTGGGAGCAGGCGGGGAGGGTGTTGTCTAAATATTGTAGGCAGATGTGAAAGTGGTGAAGAAGTGTGTAGCTAACTAGCTAACGAACGAACGTACGCACGTTAGTGGCATCATTGAATTTGAATAGGCATCTTTTACAGTTTCACAGTTTGTGTGAAAGAATGATGGATGCAATGCACAAGCATTTGTTTGCCAGGAAACCTTGAATTTTCTGCACACTTAAGCGTACGCCTGTGTGCATCAGTACATATATCAGTTTTGTGTGTTATTAATATACTGTGAACTGTTGGATGTAGTGGCTGGCCGTTCAACCCATACCAAGAACAATTCATCAATAGTTGATGAAAGATTTGAAGCGAGTATGAGCCTCTATACTTACACACACACGTTTATTTTTAATCATTTGATTCACATGCTATTTTGCCGTGTTTCATTGAGCCGTGTGCTAAGAACCTATTGCGATAAAATTGCTTTTAGTTACTTTTTCACAATTAGTTTAAGATTTTTGATTTTTCTCTGTATGGTATTTTCACATTGACTTTTGTGCTATTTGTGCAGATTTTTTTTTGAATTTCTTTGAATTTATACTCTCAGGCATACATTGCATTAAGTTTCTTAATATATTGGTTTGGTTAGAAGCTAATTGGCTCGTTGTGTTGCGGTAAAAACTTACCGTAACATTCACATCTGCTAGTGTCGTTTTCTCTGTAGAGCCGCGCACACACCAGATGCTCCCTAGTTTCAATCCTATTCTTATCACTGCAACTTGATCAGTTTCAAAATTTTGCCATGCTAAAATATTTTTACTTAATTTTTAAATAAAACTTGCTCAGGTGGACCGAAACCATTTTCATCAAAATATTGTCAAATTTTTAATGATTTTGGAAAATTGGAGATTAAAAAAAAAACCGCTCAAATATTAAAATCTTATAAATTCAAGTCAACTTTATTGTTGTTGCAATAAATAAAATATTTTTCTACACTTGAGCAAGCAGTTCCAAAATGGGTGTTTTCTGTTATCTTTCTAATCGCTCATGGGAAATCTGTTGCTTATTTGCCTATTAGCTGTATACACGTGCATTAGTGCTTAACATGTACAAGTAAGTAAATAATTCTTCTATTGACCATATACATAAAACAGTAGGATATGAACAAAACATTTAAACGGCAGTGCAACAACTACAAATGCTTTCGCGTTTGTTAACAATTTATTTAGTCCTGTATACTTTTGTATATATGTATTTAAACTTTGCGTGCATTTGGTTACCTGCAATTATATGAATTACCAAGAAACCGAGCGCTCTGTAATTGTTCTCATCAACGTCATTTACATTTATCGCCACCATTATCACAATTACCGTCATCACGGTCATCAGCAGGAGACAGCTTAATTCCAGTATTTCGTTGGTACTACTTGTTTTCTTGTCATTACAAAATGCACTTTCAATTGACATTTATATGTTATTCACCTTCTATAATTGTCCATATTATTGTGTTATACTTAAATTGGACATTTGCTGATTGCATGATTGGCAATAAATATAAAAAGTCGGAGCGTTGATTTTTTTTCGGATTGTTACCTAGACGTCTATACCTTACTTTTCCAATTAATGGAATTGGTTTTTTTTTACCTTCGGGTTTGTGAAGGTGCGTGTGTATATTAAAAAGCATAACATATAGAAATTGTTTTGTTCAATATAAAATAAGTAAAAATGTTATAATCGGTCAACTTAGCTCCTTAAATTACGCTACAATTACTTCAATTGTTCCTATTTATAAGTTACTTTGTGATATATGGCCCCCCCCCCTCATTCCATAGGATTCTACTTTGGACCAATTCATGTTGTTGTAGCAAATTTCATTAAAATATTTAAAAAAGTGCGACCTGTAGCTTGCGCATGGGCCCCGCCCTGAAATGGAGTACCGGCACAGGTGCTTCGTCCAAGGATCACGGGACCAGAACAATAATGCGAAAAGCAATTTATATAAGATCCCCTGGATAATTCCAGGGATCAAATAACTACCTTTTAATAAAAAAACATAATACCAATGGGATACCAACCCATGGGCAATAGGCTGTCCAAAGTTGGGAGATCAAGTGATCGACAGTCCTACCAACGACTAAGTTTGGTACCGCGGGGTACTGGAGCCCCAAGAACTAAGGTTCTTACCAGTACGTACTCTTGGGTAGGCTCCCTTGTGGGAGCTTCGCGGGGGCTGTAAAATCGCAAAAAACCCTGTCACCAAGGGGTGAACTTATATAGCCTATGATGAAAGTTCTAAAGTTGGGACCTCCTTTGGGGGGGGGCGCAGGGACGCTCAAATCCCTACAAAATGTCTAATAGAGTCTCCATGACGGGTATAGACGTAAAACACACACTTCATGTAGCTTGCGCACATATGTACATGGACAGAAGGACGGACGGTAGTTATTAAACCGTTTCAGATTTTGATTCTGAATCGATCGTGAAGGTGGGTGTGGTTTCGTGTTACAAATATGCGTACAAACTTAATATACCATTGGCCGCAAGTGATATAGGATAAATATAAATAATAGGACATAAATAATAATGAATTTTATAAAAAAAATAACTATTGAAATATGTTGTAGAAGTATGCAATTTATTTATGACCATTACCGTTACGTATGGAATGAGTAATGATGCAATTAAAGTACAAAGAAAACTATAAATAGGCCAGACCACCGTGATGCACTAATAATCAAATAAAATATAATTAAATAAAATAATAAAATTTTTCAAAATGAACAACAAAATTGGATGAATTGTGGGGATGATCTTAAGGTAATTTATAAATGAACTACTTCGTCTTTTATTAATAATAAGTGAAAATGAAGATAAGGACAAATTTTGAACACAACTTTATGTAGGTATAGCTTATAAACTATTAAGTCGCACCTAATAAGGCTTTTTTTGTAATTTTTTGGTGTGTTTTTATTCTGACCTCGCCCATTTGTGTCATATGTCTGTACCAAATTTTAATTTCATAACTCAAATTTTTAAATTTTTTATGCCCTTGATCGATATCGCTCACTTTAAATAGGAACCTACCTTGAAATTTACAGAGTCTACCTTGAAATGTTTGTACAAAATTTCAGCTTAACATCTTAAAATTGACCACCATCAACAGAAAGACACACACGCAGACATGGCTATATTGATTTTCATTTTGATGCCTATCAAAAGTATATATACTCTTTGGGACTTAGTATACCAAATGTTATATTTAGCATTGTTCATTTCATGTAACTTTCGTTTTTCTTCTCTTTCCACTTTTTATTTAATTTTCTTGTTAAATTTGCTTTTGTCAAATCAATTTATTCCATATTTCACAGTAAGCATAATATATAATTAAATAACACAGGATAACAAGAAAGCATACTTTATTGTTATTGATTTTTTTTATAAAAGTCTACTCTCCAGGATAAGAAGCATAAATAATGAAATCTGCAGTGTTACATGTTATGTAATAAATTTATATATAAACACATAAACAAATGCATACATGCACATAGCACAGCAGTAACATTATAAGCTTACGAATTTCCCAAATTGGTAGTTTTTATTATAGAACTTGTACGAGGTTAGCATGTATAAGAGAAAATGTTGAATCGGTTATATAATATTCTCTACCTCCTCTACCTCCTTTGGTATATGGGTAGATAAGTAGACGAACGGATGGACGGATTGACGGAAGTTTTAAGTCTGAATGTATGTAGATAGACACACTGATGAATGAATGAAGGGATAGATGAACTGATGGATTGATGGATGTATAGACAAATTAGGAGTTCGAAATTATTTGAAACATTCAGAAAGTAGGAGGATGGGTTGATAAGATACAATACAACGGGAATTTTCCATTTTTCAGTTGTTTGCCAAACTGTTACAAACTGATTCCCCGCCTCTGTACACAAGAAAGGAAGATTCGGCTGAATGAAATTTATATATGAAATATTCCAAAAATAAGAGAACAACTTTAATCTTGTAGTGTTTTATGTTATCAAAAAATACCAAATAAAGTTTAGTGTTTTTTTTTTTTTGTTGGTGTTGTTGGTGCTGTTGTTGTTAATGCCTTTGTTTTGTCAAATGCATGCAATCGTATGCATATGCACGTTTCCGAAATGCAGCAATATGTGACGTTAGTTACATGGTTATAACTTTGTGTTGTTGCTGTTATTGTTATTGTTGTTTTATTACCATTTACATGCAATGTACATATATACAACTTATATGGTATACAGACAGTTAAGTTTATAGGTATCTCTTCATATGTGTGTATGGCTTGTTTGCATATTGGAGGCAATTTCATAAAATAAAAATTTTGAATTTTTTTCTTCTCATCCTTGGCATATGTTAAACGGCACGGCATGGCACGTACGTGTGATGCCAATTTTAAAAGCTCTGTTAGAGCAGTTAGTGATATTGTTGTTGCTATTTTACTATATAGGTCAAGTGAATATTTTTTAAGGATAATCTTCTTATACTTGTTTATTCTGTGCTGGTATTGAGAGTGTGTATTTAGCCCTCCACCTGCTTTATATTAGAATATTATGTTTTTTATCTTGCTCTCTCTCTCTCTCTCTCTACCTCTCTGTATAAACTGTTCGTTTTGCTAAATCTTTTAAGGAGAAAAGACTAAATCTAAATAAATATATGGGTACTTATACAGAAAGTCTTGCTTATACGCCAAAACGAGCTCCCTGAGCTACAAGTACTATAATAACTAGGTCACATTTTATATAAAATTTGCATAGTGCGTTTAAATGAAATCATTTTGTGCAACTTAATAACCTTAATTGTAAGGAACGGTAAATATGTTTAAGATTATGTCTTGACTATAAATTTTAATGTCATTTTGCGAATGTAATGGTTTACCTATAAATTTGTTTTATACAATATTTGTCGTAAAAGCCATCACTTACGAAATTGTTAGATTTTATTTAAACGTTTCATTCACTACAACACAATTGTTTTTTACGGTATGCTCTTGAATGCCTTGAACTGATGTGACATTTTGCTGATTTCCATTTTCCATCTGCATTTTCCCTTTAAATATTGTATGATGATGAACAATGCCTTGTTGTTTTAAAATAAATACTACCGCACTTTGCTTGGAGTGCTGTGAAGTTTCAGTTGTTTTATGTAACAATTTAACAAAGCTATGACAATTAAGGGACGTATACATGTGTACAATACAATACCCGTTGAAGTGGAATTGAGTGCGCTTGGTAATATTCTCATGTACCATAAAAATATTTTGTTGCCTTATGTCATTCATGTCATGTGGTGCGCGTATATATTATATATATTTTTTTTTTATTTACAATTCATATATAAACGAGTTCTTTTACATACAGATGTTTGACTTCAAACGAAGGATATCTGGATTGTTTACAATCCGAAGGCATGGCATATACATAATTGCTCCAATTTTTAACAACGTTAAAGGTGTAATTAAAAAAACTGTATTGTCATGTTGCGATAGCATCAAGTGCTTCTGTCTGAAAAGCTGCATATTCGATAAAGCATGGTCCGATATTAACCCCACACCATCAGCTGTCTTACTTATATTGTCTATTTTCTCATTTACAATATCTTTCTGTAAATGTAACCTAGGTGATTAGGCGTTTCGTAAAAAATTTCTGTTGGATTTGTCAAGAAATGTAAAAATGTTTACGTTGTCTTTTTTGTCGCATATTGATAGATACTGCCATTCACAATTGTTCAATATTTTTTTATTTATTCCACAATATTCTCTCAGGTATCTACTATATTTTAGCAAAATTTCAATACAATTATTTGAGAAATATAGAAGATATTAAGGAAAAATTTCTTGGATACAAATATTTTTAATTTTCATGTCATTTTAACTTAAAGTATAAGAAGATATATAGATAGATAATAATATTACCATATATAAACAAGCATACGTTGTTTTTCACAAATAATTATTTACAATCATTTTATGAATTGTTTAAACATAAACGTCCGTAACTCCATGCATCCGCTTGTCTGTTAGTCGAATGTCACACTTTTATGTTTAAGCTAAAGATTGTATTTTTGACATTTTTCGATAAATTTTGATATAATAACATGTTTTGGCCCAAAAGCTACTATTAATGGAAAAAAATTCAATCTCATATAGCGATCGATTGCCCTAGAGTATTAAGCTAGACCGACTGATTTTGTTAATTATTTATTTCTTATAATTATTTTATAATCAAACTGTACTTTTTTTAACTTTGTGATAATTCTGTCTCTTTCTCTCTCTCTCTCTCGCTTTAAGGATAGTTTAAAAGTTGCCTTAAGGTATTCAAGTTATAACCTAAACCAAACAGAGCTGTTTCATTCGATTTTTTTTACCATTAGTTCCCTTTTACTACATAAATGATTTATTGCCAATTTAAGCAAACTTTTGACCACAGTTACAACATACTACTTCTATAGCAATATATCCTTAAACATGCATGAAATGTAAAAGGTACACAACATTCTCATTTCATTCTACTCTTATATAAAAACTAGTAAAAGGCTGAAGAGGAGGCGGAATGGTTGCCTATACACCATATAACATAAGGCAACACAATAAAGGGAAGACTGCATATGATAGATCTTTCAACTTATGAAATTGAATACTACTTATCCCATGCACACACATCCGTGTATAAGACATTCCCTACTAAGCTCGTTTTCTATGTGTGTTTAATTTTTTATTTTTTGGTAATTTGAAGTACAGAGCGCTAAATGGTCGTGTTTGACTCAATACTTATAACGACTTCATTTATTTTTATATTGTCACAATAACTTTAAGGCTTTGGCAGATTATTTCTCATAACTGACTTCTCCTATACATCTCTTCCATGCATCCGCTAACAAATATTATGAGAATATTACAGTTATGTCTTTACTATCAATAACTGAAGCTGTCATGTATTTATTACTGCTCCTTGTGGTATTGCGTATATATGCTTTCAAATCCTCTAGAGCCTTTCAGCCATCAGCTTATTTATAACGTTAATATGTGGACAAACAATTTTTAATAAAAATATTTATTATGGAATTGTTTTTGATAATCCCTCGAACTATGCATTATTTATTAGCTATTTTAATCCCCAAAAATATGCAAAACAAATAATGAAGAAACAAATTTTCAAATCATAATTCACATACACTCTATAAATATTTGCCGTTACTATTATTATTTTTATTAATGGTGGTTGCTGCCATTTTTCCTACCCATTAAATTTATTCCATTCCGCCAAAGCTAAACACTCATATTATACATAAATTTCAGTGCATACATGAACAACATTTCACAAATGGATTAAAAATGTTTCTGCAAATAATTTTAATACAATAATTGCAAAATTACTATTTGAATGGTTCAGCTAATGCTCTGTTGAATATTAAGTAATTTTCGGAAGTTTAGAGGAAATCAAAAAATAAATAATTTGTAATGAAAGTGTAATTATAACAAAAAATACCACAAAGTTGTATGCATTTGTAAAAGTTTTGCATATGCAAAAAAAAAAAAAAATAAGCTATGAAAAAAACTATGTAAATTGTCTTTTATTTAATCCATTTTAATCATATTATCTCTAAACGCTTTAAACAATTTTAATCATTTTCATAAATATATATAAACGGTGCAGTGCACTCAGACGTTGTTACTTTTTATGTAGCTGGTTAAACAAAAAGAAAAGATCTTTGTGCAGATGTCTTTAAAATGTTTAATGCCACTCCTGGGAGTGATTAAAAAGTAATAAATTATAGTTTAAAAAGAAATATGAACTAAAAGAGAAGCTTACAACAACAACAACAACAACAACAACAACAACAAGAGTCATAGGAACAACAAAGTGCGTTATACAGCATTTTTATAAACATATATTTTACATGAGGGGTGTGTGTGTTTGTTCTATTTATTTATTATTTTATCATTACTGAATCGATATAATCATGTCTGTCTACGGGTTTAATTTTTTGTTACATATTTCGATGAAATTTGGTTCGGAGACATGTATTATTTGAAAGAGAATCTCTATTGAAAATGGATCGAATTTAATTATATTCAGAACACGATTCTATGTATTATAAATGATATATATATTGAAAGACATCAAATCTATACATGTCTATAAGTGATTAAGTCATATAATCTTAAAACATAAAATTTGAAAATTTATAAACAAATTATTTTAGTAAATGGAGCAAATCGATGCATTCGCAAGATTGTCTTAGACCGTAATAGTGGGCACATATTTAAAATTTATTCTTCCAGAATCAAACATTTTTTAATCTCCTTTTTGAAAGAAAAGTGTTCATTAGTCGGCACTATTGTTTATCCTTATATTACCTTTACCTTTGCTCATTCACTTTATACTGTTCATTTATGTTAACGGTAATTTAACAAAAACTTCATACACTCTACTCTCTCGCAGAGGCTCAAAGAGCAACTGTATTCTATGTGCAAATAAATGACATTTGTATGCCTCCTCATTTACAAATTTAAATCCAGGTACTTTATATTTGTAAATGAGCAGTAACCTCAATACACTTGTGTAATATATATGCTACGTATGTACACGCCTATATATTCATTATCATATACATACCCATGCACAGAAGCATATGTTAAATGTGTGGGTTTTTTGTACTATTTAATAAAAACAACTTTTCTGGCTCTTTTGTACATTTTTTCATAAATATATATAGTATTGTCCCCCACGAGTGTGTGTGCATGTTATTCTCTTGGGGTTTCGTTCTCTTATTAAGTAGGCCAATACGCAATAAGCTTTAAATAGGCGGCTCACATGCTTTTATACATATTTACTTCGCTTTGTGTTTTTTATTTTAAGAATCGTACGAACTTTTGCTGCAATTATTACATTTAGAGATTTTTAATTGAAATGAGTCGGCTGTTGGTTAAATTTTATATATATTTTTTTCGTGATACGTTTTTAAAGAAAACTTAAATTGCAAAAGTTCCCCTGATTAGAATTAAGCGTTTTATACTATTCACCAAGAAGGAAGCCTCGGAGACCCTACAATGTATATATGTAAATATATTCTTAATCAGACCGCTTACTGTACTCAGATCTCTTATTAAATTGGGCAAAATTGGTCGAGAGCCACACCTACAAAAACAAAAATTCTTTCACAGTTACACGTTAAGTTTAAATTTCTAACGAAACTTTTCTAGAGTTGGGGTTAAGGTGCCGTTTTGGCAAGATGTCTCGAAATATATCTCTACTAGATGTTATCTGTTTGTTTTGTTGTACGTACTAAGGTTTGAAAAATTCTCTGATCATATAATCAATTTCTTCTTACCCATCTCTAACGTTATTTATAAAAATCGTACAAAAACAAATCGCACAAAAACAAGTTTGAGAAATACCAAAACATATAATAAAAGTTATTTTATATTGAATATATTATTATTTAAAAAAAAAGACTTGTTTTGCATCTTATTTTATAAGCGCCAAATATTTAAACAATTAGAACCTGCCGTGCGGGGAACATATAAAAAAAATATATACTGAAATATACATAAAAATTTGTTAAACCAAATGCAACAGCCGGACTTGTATTGCCAATGGAATGCAATGGCCCGTATTGAAGCTGAACGAATATATAAAAATTCAGTATTAGAGTGGCGTTCTGATAATCGAGATAGTTTATTAGATGTTGGTTGTGGTCCAGGCGATGTTCTTATAGATTTTGTTTATCCATTAATGCCTAGAGGTTTTGAAAAATGTATAGGCACCGATATATCGCCGCAAATGATTGAATATGCACGCGAATATTATAAAGATTATAAGCGTTGTGATTTTGAAATCTTGGATATAAGTACCGATAAAAATTTGCCTTCGCATTTGGCGGAACAATTTGATCATGTTACTGCTTGCAATGGATGCAAAATTTGAGGTAAACTACATAAATGAACCAAGATACACAGCATACGTATAATAATAATAATCTCAATTAAAACCATTTATCTCTCTATTGTACGATATTAGGCAAAATTTGAAAATATTTACAATCTATTACGGCCCCAAGGAGGGGATTGCTTGTTGCTGTTTCTTGTTTCAATTTGCTATTATGATGTTTATATGGAACTAAGGAAGTCTCCAAAGTGGAGTTCTTTTTTTGGAGATGTAAATAGCTTAATAACTCCTCTACACCATATGGAGGATCCAAAGAAATTCGTGGAGACTTCTCTACATGAAATTGGTTTTAATGGAATTCAAGTGGAAGTACGCGATAAATGTTACACTTATAAAGATTTAAATGCGTTTAAAGGTGTGCATCGCATAAAGAAAAATTTTCATTCAATTGAAGGAATTATAAAAATATTTAAATTTTTAGGACTTACGAAAATTGTTTGTCCAATTTTCGAGCGTGTACCTGCGCAGCTACATTCTGAATTGATGGATGACTTTCTCAATGTTATTAAGAGCATGAACTTGTGGCATGATAATGGGTTAAATAAGGAAATAGCTGCTCCGCACAAGTTAATGGTGGTTTATGCCAAGAAGAACCCTTCACGTACATAACAAGTTAAAGGGTTAATTTATAATTTATGGACACTGCGAAAAATTCTCGAATCTCTTATTAAACAGAATGAGATGTATACATATAATGATACTGATCAGTTATTGAATACAGAACAAAATAAATTAATTAAATACATATTTTACCTACCACCAAGTTTATTTGTTTTGAAAGTGAAAATTGTCAAAACTGAAACGATTATTTAAAACTTTGCTTCAAAATAATTGACAAATTCACACCACATATTATTTCACAGATCACGCTTTCCGATGGAACTCATGTATATATCGCTCGGATGAAATGATGGTTATTGAAAAAA
The DNA here is from genome assembly GCA_949710015.1 of Crataerina pallida. NCBI lineage: Eukaryota > Metazoa > Arthropoda > Insecta > Diptera > Hippoboscidae > Crataerina > Crataerina pallida. The sequence continues at coordinate 30,160,953 of OX453290.1, read as the reverse complement.
GTCTCGTTTATATATTATACCGTTTTTTAAAATTACAAATCTCACAATTTATTTTCCTCTACATATTTTTATAAATAAGGTATCTGCTATACCTCCGAATTCTTTAAAGACTTCAGAGTCGATCTAAGCCAAATTTAATTACTTTACTTGTTACTCATTATCCTTTTATTTAAGTATTGTATGAGTCTCTTTTTAAAAGTTTTTTGTTCTTTTTTGTGACCTAATTAGTTGTGGTCGCCCATTGATTAATAAAATGTCGAGTAAGACAATTGAGATATTGTCATAAGATTCTCTCTCGCAAAGCTTAATTAATTGTACTTTCATTTATTTTCATTCTCTAATTAACACAAAGTACCAGCGGAAATAAAACGTATAAAAAGGAAAGCAGAAAACTGCGTTTTCTGTAATTAAGCGAGGGACTATGTTAACAATAATTTAAAATCATTTAATTATATGCCGTGCTGTAAATACAATGATCTATATGTTTTACCAAAAAATCGATTTAATTTTTATACCCCCCAGTACAGGGGGAGGGGCGGTATACTTAGTTTATTATTCCATTTGCAACACACAGAAGGTGGCGACTCTATAAAGTATATATATCCTTGATCCGCGGCTGTAACTGAGTCGATTGAGACATGTATGTCCGAATATCCATCTGTTAGAGGCATGCCACAAAAATTGAGCTATTTGGTTGTAAATTAGTACATATAATACTTGCCATATTCATCAATGAACTAAAAGTGGGTGTGGTTGAAAACCGGACAAGCTCACAATCAATAAAAATCTATATATCTGTCACAAAAGTTCACCTATAAACTTGAAATTTGGTACGCATATCTATAGTTAACCCATCGATGTACTAAAAATGGGCATGGTCGAATAACAGATGCGCCCACAATTTACAAAAAAACATACTCTACGTAATACTCGACTGGCAAGTTGATACGTAATACAAATACTATTAGAGAGCGCAATCATATACTTGCCCCGCCCATTATTGCAGATGTGAAGCATATTTAAGATTTGACTTGAGCCAAATTAAGTTTTTTTTATTTGTTTTGTATATGGTAATATTGAATTTTGAATATTAATTTAAAATTTAATTTCATCGCTCCATTGCTTAATGATTTTAGAAATTTTCAATGGTTTTACTTGTGCTACATTATTATCTAATATGAACATATTAGTTATTTATATTTTATTATGAATGCAGCTATTATATAAACATGTATACATAGAGTAATCCATAACTTTAATAATTTATAACGTTTGTTGCAATTCAATTAAAGCAAACATTTTCACCGGAAGAAAACAAAAAATTATCAATTTTTAAATATTTTAATTAAAAAAAAAAAAAAAATTGGTTCTTTCAGTTGTGGATGTTTCCTTTAATTGATATTTTTCACTTTCCATATCAACCAATTACTAATATTTTGGATATTAAATACCATGTGGACACCAACACGGACAGACGGACATAGATAAAATGTATCAGAATTGGAAAATATTTAAATATCTTGTGTGATGTCTGAGTGTTGCAAACGTTTTGACAAAATTTGCATACTTCCATCTTTAAAGTGTTGTGTAATTATTTACTTTTCAAATATTCCAAATATTTATCCACTTTACGCCTTTTACAATTTAGTGTAAGTAGTAATAATAAAATATTTCATTGAAACCACAATAATTGTATTAATAAATAAAACATGAAGGTTGAAGTAGATGAAGTAGATTTTTTAATAATTCAATCAATCTATCAATCCATTTAGTAATTAATTATACGTGTAATTAAAGCTTTCACAACACGGAACATATTGGAATATAATCATTAAGTTTTTCATTTCGCATCCATATTGATTGAGATTGTAAAGGGGCGTAATTCAACATTTTTGGGTGACTGAATTAAGTATCAAATCATTTTATTATATTTTATTAGTGAAACCATTTAACTTGATACCCATCCGGGCAAGCACCATATTGAATACATAATGGTTTTGAGTTTACTAGATCATATGAAAGCTTTTTGCAAAATTTAAACTTGATTGAGATCGATATTCCGAGAGCGGCCATTAGTCATTTCGTTCAAGTTTGCATGCTGGCCTTAACCATTACATAAAATCCTCATATTGAACATATTGTTAAGAGTAATAAAATAATATATTCGGTTAGCTGCCATATTGAATTTAGTATGATCCCGTAAGTAAGTATTTATTACGGATAGTGAAAGTGTTTTATTTGATATCTGACCTTCTTGGGGTAACCGCCAACGTGAAGTTGGTATGATGGCTGGATGCCTATAATATTCTACTCATTAACTCCTTTCATTTGACACCCATATCCCATTGTAGGCAAATGGTAGATCCGCCTTTTTATGGCCACCGCCATTTTGAATTCTTTACAATTTGAAGTATACTACACTGCTTTTTTTTATCGAGACAAAATGTATGCAAAATTTTACCGTAATAATATATAAGCGGAAATGTTGGAACAATCGTTGATATAAAGAATTGTACAAAATCGTCCAAACGGCGTGCCCATAACGTGTAAATAAAATTTGGCCTTTAAATGCAATGATTTTATAAAATTAAATCATCTAGATTATATTGTTCAGATGTGTGTTAAATAAAGCTGAAAAATCTTTTTCTTCAACCACTTGATTTCAGCGTGTTCCACTAAAATGCACAAAATGCACGCGCGCATATAACATGCCTCACTAGGTTTCCAGCATATGAATGCACGCAATGGTGCACAGTACTACTCCTTTTCGATTTCTTCACATTTCCTTGTAGTTTAAGGTTTTTATAGGAAACCGTTTATGGGTATTGTTTTTCTTTTGTAGTAGAAATAGGACTTTTTCTCTCTCTCTCTCTCTCTCTGTTTACCTCTCAGTTTATTCGTTTCCTTTAAATGCATAAAGCATACTATTTGGAATAGTACAATACACTAACGTTTATCCATTGCATTCAATTACAAATTGTAATGCATATAATATAGCAGCGCATACGAACCACTTAGAATCTTAAAACAATAAGCATTAGAGTTCAAGCAGAGTTAACCGCATTCTTGTGCTAGTTTTCTACATCAATTTTTGTTATTGTTGTTGCTGTTGGTTGATTGTTACATAATCAATGAAATTGTTGTTGTTGTAGCTATATATGCTACTAATGTGCTGCATTGTTTTACTGTTGATGGTAAACGCCTTTAACACAAAAACCACACAAAACAGAAGAAGAAAAAAAATCCAAACAAACAAACTTGAAACATATAAAGTCAATAGAGCGTTTAAGCCCTTTTATGTACCACTCTACAAAAAACAAAACATACACATATACACAAACAAATATCCGGTCCTACATACCAATATTTATACACACACATATATATATATATTGTATGTGTATTAAATCCATACAATAACATCTCATTGCTAGCCCACATAGAACGCCAAGTAATAATGTGAGAGATTGTATTTTTATGTATTAAAGTTTAATGATGTTTAAAACAATAACAACAATAACAATAACAACAACAACTAACAGCAGCAGTAGTAATAGCAACACAACTATCACTATAATAGAAAATCAGAAATAAAGTTTTTCTGGTATATTAAACAAAGGAAAGTACAGACCGTGGTAGAGTGGTAGATAGGACAGCGGCAACAATGGCAGAGAGGGAGAGAAAAACGATAGCGGAAAAATTGAAAGCAATTATTTTATAGAGCAGGTAAAGCAACTTTTTCAAGCGGAGAAATTGTAAGAAAAAAAAAAAAAAACAAACAAAAAAACAAAAACTGCAAAAGGAGCGAAATGAGTGAAATTTTATATACACATATAAAATTCCGAACTCTAAAAGCAATAAAGAGGAATTACTTACAACCAAAAATTTATTGCAAAAATATAGAAAATAATAAAAAGAAAACTTTTTGTTTGTTATTATTTTAAAACTTATTGAGATATTAAGGAAGTGGAAGATTGTATAATAATTTTAGAAAAAGAAAAGAAAAAAGAAAAACACAAACACACAAAAGGATATAAAAGAAGGAAATTATTAAATTTTGTAAAAGCAAAAACTCAGGCGTTAATGTTTGTTTCTATATATGTTGGAAAGTTTAAGAAATATGAACCGATCAGATTGTGGCAACAGTACATGCATTGTGTAAACTTTTAAACAATAGTTTAGGTACTTAAAATAATTAAAATCTTTAAAGAAAAAAAAGAAACGAATGTAAAATATTGCATAACAATTATGAATTATGCTATAAAAAGCCTTAACAGGAAATCAATCTTTACGGTCGAGTCTTTACGAGACACTGTTTCATAAGCCATATGTTCAGCAGGTATGGCGCTCCATATAATGATTTCTGTAGGAGCTGCAGAGATGAAAAAGAGATTGAAAGTGTGGAGCATCTGCTGAGTGAATGCCCAGCCCTACAGGGAAAACAACACAAAACACATGAAGTTCCCGTAGAGTCTAGGGTCACAAGCAGATGTGAAGATTTTCAATCTCAAACGGTTTATAACTTATTTTGGAAGTTTTTACGGGCAACACAATAAGCCAAAGTGAGTCGCCTTTACGCATAAGACCGATCAATCTAACCTAACATATGTATTATAATATTTTTTCCTTTATGCTTAGCAAAACTATAACTGTTTTAAAGTTTGTTTAATATTCTTTATTAGCTTTGTTTCAAATCTTGAAAATCGTCCATGCTTATAAGAAACCAACTTAAAGGCTGTCTCAATTTTGCATTTTATTTGTAAAACACATTTTTAAAGTGGATAAAAAAGGAGCATAGAGTTGCGAACATAGTGTTGCGAACACATGCCGTGCCCACATTTTTCAAATTATTTTAAATTATCCTCTATAACCCACTTATTTTTTTTGTATGTATATAATAAAATAAGTTTATCCAACATTGAATATAATTCAAGCAATATCAAATAAATTTAAGTTTTAAACAATCTTTTTACTACGCTTGAGACTTAATGAAAACAAATAAATATATCAAATGATTGGTAACTATATTAAATATGTATGTATGTAAATGTCAGACAGGCACTTGAAAATGTCACATTTCATCAATAACCTGTTTACTGTACTTGTCTCCTCACAAAAGTAATCACATTCGTAATCTAAATATGAGTTATTAGCAAATTAAAAAAGGTATGCATACATGTCTGCTTGGAGGAAGCTATATACAAAAATCATTTTGAATATTGATTTAATAACGTTCGTTACAGCAATGGCACTCAAATACTAGTTATTGGATTTATGAAATGCTCTGGAAAGTATTTGTGTGATATGGCCAAACAGATGGAAATAAAATCCTTACATTTGGCATGCTTGCACAGTTGTTGTGATTGCTTTGCGTTATGATTGGAAAATGAAAAGGAATTTTACTTTAAGGGAATTATATGTATGCAGCAGGGATGATAAACTTTAATCTTTCAACGCTTAAGATCACCAATAACAACTCTAAATATTGTACAGTCTTTACAAGTAATGCTGTCGAAATGTAGATTTGAATTATCTTCATATAAACAATATATACATCGCTACAATATATGATAATGATAAACTACTTATTAAGCATTTATTTGTATCCTTGTGGAATTTTAAATATTAAATAAATTTATTCAACATTCAACACTTGCATTAAATATGTGTTGACATGTACTTAAATATTACAAAACTACAACTTTATGCCATAACATAACATCTAATCAAACTTTGTCATCAAAATGTTTGAACATGCTGGTAATCGAAATTTCATTCCTTAAATACTTGTGTAGGGGGGTATTTAATACTTGAGGATAAGTAAGGACAAGTAAACTGAAATTTCTCTTGTAATTATAATATAAAATTCCCCGACATTAATATAAAATATTTGTACGACTTTGGCAATTATCGATTAGTAAATAAAATTTTTTTTAAATGGTATCAATTACTAATAGAGTCTGCCTATCCTTGATCATGATTTTTATAGCAAATATCATATGAAACATGTTTCAATTAAGATCTCAAAAAAAGTGTGTTTTATGTTATATGAAATGTGAATAAAATTATAAACGCTGTGCTATGCTTTGCTATGTTTCGCTATGTTATGTTATAATGTACTAGGATCAATATATACTACGAACGGACATGTAGACCCAAATAAATAAGTTTATGTTTCACCTGTGGAGAGGACAATAAGGGCTGCAGGTAATGTGTAAAAAATGCATGCATATATGAACACAAGTATAAAATACAAAAAAAAAAAAAAAAAAATGAAGAGTATAACCGCAGTTTATATGCGAATAATAACCATGATGATAATGTCAATGGGGAAGATGGTGATGAGGTAGCCAGAAATTGGTTGAAAGCCCAAATTGAAACAGGAAGCTTTCAACCAGAAGTAGTAACAACTGCACCGATATACAACAACACTAACAGCAAATATTGTATAAAAGAACTCTGAGTGAACACATTCATACATACAAAACAAATACAAAAAAAATGTAAAGTAAAACCGCATCCGCAATCACTAAAAATTAATTTTATTATTATTGCTTTAACTGTATTCAGTAATGTACCTTAAGGCCGGTCATGACTGCAAAACAATAATAAATAAAAACCAGATAAAAAATACGATGGACACCATTTAGGGCGGTTTTCGTTTCTTTTTCTTTCCATTATATACAGAATGCGAAAATGTGTTTCATGCAGGGAAAGCCTAAAGTTATAAGTGTGTATTCTACTGTGTATCTTTTTTCCTTTTTTTTTTTTTTTGGAGGGAATTGCACTGCATCCTATACAATACGCACACGCGTGAATGCTTGCATACAATAACTCTCTAAATTATTGCTAGAATCCATCACCAACAAACACAATTCAGGATAGTTTATGGTAGAAGGTCTTCCTCTTTTTTGTATTTAGGCAAGTTCTACCAGAAAAATGGTCGAGTTAAAAAACTTCGGGCACAACCACATACAACAGAAACCTCAAAGCCCGTTAGTACCTCTACTCAATTTAGTAGAATAATTCTAAAGGAAAATAAATATAGTATAAAAAGAGATTAAAACTGTTTGTGAGCTATAGACCACACACATAAACAGGCACAAATATAGTATACGAGTACATGCATAAATGTATTGTATTGTATATGAACAAACAAGGGAACATGACGAATACATCAAAACTGCTCACATAGTAAAATACTCTATTCTCATAATTTATTAAACATTCTCAGAGTATGTATGTTCTTGTCATATACAAAACAGAAACGATCGGTATAAGTGAAGATGGGTGCGACATTTGTCGTTTAGGAGTTACAAACATCCGTACAAACTTAACATATTCTTTGCTACAAGTGGTGCAGAGTATAATGATGCTTTCCAATGGTTCAAGCTTTTTAAAAAAATATTAGGAATTTTCATTTGAATTTCATGTTAAAAAAAAAAAACTAAATATCTTTCAAATTGACTTCATTTTTGCTTTAACCCTTATTCATACATAATATAAAAAAGCAGCTACAATGTTATAAGATTCTATATAGCTCAAATCAAACAAGTAAAAAAAAAAACATAATCGCGACTGGTAAGCATTAGCGGACACCAAATTTCAACTTCATAGAAGATTTTTGTGGTTACAGATACAATTTTAACAATTATAGGCGCGTCTCGCGACCGATTTTGTACAAATTTCAAATTCAGCGGAATAAAAAAGTGAAAAAGTTTTTTTGGCGGCCATTTGAACTTATAATATTATCATGAAAGTCAACGTTGATTTATCAAACGAATGATCATCTAAGCTTGTAAAACGTTATATATTCTTATTGACATCTTCTCGAGTCCTTTTTATATGATGCCACACAGCAATTATGTGCAATTCATCCACTTGAACAATTAGAATTGTTTTACATATGTTAGCATTGTTGTTGTTTACGCATATAATTTAAACAATTTTATTATTTATTTATCTTTTTAGATATTAAATTTTCACCTCTTATGGGATCATCGCTTGCTGAATCAACAAAGTATCAAATTTTATAAAGGTAAGTTGATTAAGTGGATTATTTTTTAAAACACAACATAATGTAACAAAAATAATCTAATCTAATAGTAGGCGTAGGCCAAATGTAGGAGGACCACCTTCATTACCCATTATGTCATATATTTATGTTAAGCTAAATCGAGTCAGCTGTTAATCAAGAAAATATATATTTTTAAAAGTGTATTTCGCCCTCTTCTGGTATTAACAAAAGTTTGAACAAAACCATTATACTCCCTTATCAATCTATGTATATGTATTATAATTATTAAATGAATCTCATATAACGCTATCTCTGAATAATTATAAATGAAATATATTCCCATAAAGTACCTAATAATAAACAAGTAAAAAGTTTAGTTTAAATCAAATCTTAAATACTCTGCATGTGCAGATGGCACATACAAAAAGGGGGCATGGCAAATATATTCTAATAGTTTTTGTATTACGAATCAACTTGCAAGTCGAGTTTTACGTGAATTGTGGGCGTACTTGTTGACTGATCACGTTAAATTTTGGCATACTGGTGTATGGAATAATTATAGAGAGGTGCACCAAATTTCAAGTTCATAAGTTAATTTTTTGTGGCAGAACAATAGATTTTTTTTCGATTGTGAGCGTATCTGTTGTCTGACCATCCCAATTTTAGGCGTATCGATGGATGGGATAAATATATGTATACATTCAAAATTTCAATTTCTTAGATCATTATTTGTGGTTGATTGTGGGTGTGGCTCTTGACCAAACTTTACCATTTTCTGCGTGCAGAAACTAAAATATCTCAATATTTACAGATGTGAGAGTGCCAACAACATACGGATATATCTGTACAGATCGACTGAATATTTCTAAGGCCTCTTTCCAAATGTTGCAAACAGAATAAAAACTTAGTATACTCACCATTTTATGTGCAGCGTATAAAAATGATTGATTGATACTTGATGCAATTGGCTCCTCGATTTAATAAAACTGTTGCTCTTGAACTTTTCACCCTTGCCCACCTCCGATATTTATGTAAATACCGTTTTTATTTATACAGAACATATGCATTTGTGCTGAAATATTAAATTAACCATTAGAAACATTTCATATGCAAATACGGTCACGTGTACAGTGAGACACAAATTAGATGAATTAATTATTCGCTATGTACGATGTTCAGTATATATGCCAAAAATTTAATGTAAATAATGTAAATGAAAAAAAAAAAAAATTGTGAAAATATTTTTCAAAAGTTATTATTTGCATAAATATGTATACGATGTGTTACGGTGTTTTATTGCGATTCTAATTATGCTGAGATTGCTAAATATTTTTAGTTATTATTGTACATATAAACAATTTTGTTTATTTTATATACATATGTTTATATATACATATATATATATATAAGTACATAATTAGTCAAAATGTGTTTTTAACTTAAATGTGATTAACATTTTTTTAATTCGAAAACGGAACGGAAAGGATTTTAAATTTATTTTTAATATATTTAAAAATATTTAAAAAATAAATTGAGTAGAATCCGTTAACAGCCCCGTTTTCAATTTATAAAAAAACGGTATCCCCTGATGTTGTTTTTACCATTTTTTCTGAATATTGCTTTTAAAAATCTGCCTTATTATATATTTAGACGACTTGTTGTTTGTGTTCGTCTTCTGTATTTAAATGCTTTTTTTTTTTTTTTTTATTTATTTATTATGTTTTTAAATATTTAATTAGCTTCACATCCATAAGTGTGGGCTGTTTTGTTACTATTTTGTTATTGTTTATTTGGTTCTTCCAACCTGTCAGCAGATAAAAATATTGTGTTTTTTTGTTGATTTATATATTTATACGGTTCAGTTTCACTGCACATTTATTTTGAGTAAAAAAAAAAAAAAATAAGCGAGACAATTAAGTTAGGTTAGAATGAATATTTTGTATACTATGTGACCAGTGAGTTGTAATATAAAAATATTCAGAAATATTCATTTTTTAACATTTTATCATCCTGATAAAATTTCTTTTATATAACTGTAGTTGTTGTGTTTCAGTAAGTCTAATACCACAAAAATTTCCCCAATAATTTCTACTACTTACTTACTTACTTACCACGCATTAATTTTATATACATTTAATAATAGATTTAGATTTAGATGGTGCATAGAATGGAGGGACTTGTTGTTATAATTAATCGAAAGCATTTCGGTTTTTTTTTTTGGTGGTTTAGATGTGTGAAACAAACATGCTTTGTTTTCGCAACAATGTGACCCACTTCATCATATAAAACAGTAGTGTTCCACAGAGCAATATATTCTCTTTAGCAAACAAAAAGACGTGGTGGGTGGCGGCTAAAAACCGATAAAATAAATTGCAATCTATATATACAATATGTATGTATGTTTGTATGTGTGCATGGACCAGTGCCCCAATTTAATGAAATGCATGGCAATCATGCTTTGTGTACATTTCCACATGTTTGCGTAGTGTGTTCATAATGTTCAAATATTTAAAAGATAGCTAAACTAAGAGAGGGGATCGTTATACGTTTACACAAACAGTATAAATACATATAGACATATCTATATGTACTTGTTTGTGGAATGTGTTGGGCGTGTAGTAAATACTTCCTCATGCAATATGGTCCGTTTCTGTAGTTCGCCTATCAACGATAAATCAGCAGGACATGTTGCTGCCTTGATATCCAATACGCTGCACACATATATACATAGATAATGCCGAACAGTCAGTCATGAATTGAATGGAATTGACATTGAATGTTGATGGTTAGTTCATTTGAAATGGTAATGCAACGTATAATGCCCTTCCATCTACAAATTGAAACAGAAATTGCTAATAAATGTTATCTAGGACACATAGAAAAGTTATCAATAAAAGAAAACTTATTTAAGAAATATGTCAGTAAGTAAAGAATAAGTTGTTGATTATTTTATATGGTTCAGGATTAGTTCAAAATTTAAAATATCTTGGACTATATTATATTATAGTTTTACATACATCTTCATTTGTCCCTGAGGTGCTATAATGAAGGAAGTAAATAAGTAAGTAAGTACTGTAATTTATTGCTTACCTTAGATTATCATTTAAATTTCTTTTCTTCCTACGAAAACTATTTATTATTATACCCTCTACATAAGATGTAAATATATAAAGTTTGTCATTTCATTTGCAGCACTCAGAAAGAAGCGTCAGAGAATTATATATATGTATATAAATTCTTAATCAGCATCAAGAACTGAGTCGATTTAGACATGTACGTCCGCGTGTCCGTCTGTTGTTGACATTCTCACGGTCGTAAATTTTGAGATATTGAGAAACTTTTAGTTTTTTCACGTAGATTTCTGTTTAAAATGGAAAAAAATCGGTCCTGAGCCATGCCCACAATCAAAAAATATCATTTTATTTGCCACAAAATCTCAGATAGTGTATATTTATAATTATAACATTCATAGATGTGTTAAAAGTGGGCGTGGTTGAGTAACCAAAGGACTTTAAAAGCATGTGTGAAAATGCAGTATTTTTGTTTTGTTTTTTCGTTTGTGATTAATATAAAAACGGACAGTCAGAGAGACAGGCAATGACTGAAGTTCAATGCTGCTCAGGAATGTATTATATATACTTTGAAGGTGATCTACAGTTGATGATATTTTATATAATTTTATTTATAAAAATTTAATTGAGAGACAAATTGGGTAGAATTTACAATTTAGAGCCATATGTTTTCTATCCATTTTTTATGACATTACATATCTTTAGGCACAAATATTGATATACATGTAAATTTTGTAGTAATAATGTTATCGTTCTATTATTTACAATGTTTGATAATATTTCCTCTTTTTTTCTACAATTATTTTCTTTCTATAAAACGATTTAAAGAAATTAAATTAAAACCTTTATTTTAACAATAATTACAACAAAACAGAAAAAACAGAGAAAAAAAAAAAAACAAATATCTCCTCAGTTAGCACTAACAAGCAATTAACAAATATTTCATTGGATTAGAGAAGAAACGGAAAATGTTGAAAGAAAAAATATTTTTCTGATATTCATTTCCCTTCCAGCATCTCTGTTGAACATTTATTAGGTTACATGATTTATGGAAAATCTTTTATTTGTTTGAATACTATTTGCTCTCTACTACTAGATTATGTGTGCATATGTGCGTGAGTGTGTGTGTGTGTGTGTGTGTGGAACGAGAGTTTGAATATATTTCATTTTGTGTTTGCTTAGTTTCCTTCCAACTGTCTTGTTATAATTATTATTTTAAGCAAATTGCATAAAACTTGAACTTGTAAAAATATTTTTCATATAAACTCGATATAATTTTAAATGGTTTTCATTTGTTCAACTATTAAATTAATGGTCAAATTTTGTTTAAATTTATACAGAAATAAATAAAAACCGAAATTCGGCTTAAAAGGAATCTTAAATACCCTACACCTCTATACAAAATAAGGGTGTGGCAGGTACATGATTACAACCTTCATTGCATTCTCTAAACAAGTTGACGCCGCCCATACTTGGTAAATCAAGGAAAGTTCTAATTATAAATAAATCTAGAAGAACCTGGAAGGGCCTGAGGAAAACTTCAGATCAACATTTTAAAATGTTAGAATATGAGAGTGTCAACAATAGACGGACATATGCTCATATTAATTTAAGATTCAAAACAAGAATATATATACCTTATAGAATATACAAGGTTTGCTTTTTGTGCGTTACTAACTAACATATATGTACATATATAACAAGCTTAGGTGGAGGGTGTAAAAGATTTACTTTTGGTATGTTTTTTGGTTTTGTATAAAGTTTTGTTTAAAAGTTTATAATTTAATAATCTTAATGTTTTTTGTTATTGAGTTATAAAGATATTATATAAAAAGAGTTCTTGCACATATAAAAATGTGGTGTTAGATTTGTTTATTCTGTTATCAACAAAAATAAATAAATAAAATTAATTAATTAAATGAAATTTTCAAAATATTGTATTTTCTCAAAAAACATGCAAATGTTGCAACTTTACTTAACTTTCTTTTTAAAAAAAAACTCTTAAAATCACTGTCTAATAACAGAGATGGTGGTTAGTTATCATTATCATCCCAGTTTATTGTTATAATTCTCTTGATATAAAAGTGTTTAAAAATTAACTGTTTAAAAATCTACATAACTAAAACTATATAATCCATGCCTGCCACTTCTTATTCCTTTAAAGAAAATTTACTGCTACTTATTAAATAAGTGAAAAGGAAAGGAATGAAATTACTTTCAGCTACGCTTGAGAGCTTCACTGACTGTGCATACAATTCTATATAAAACAAAAGCAAAAATAAGAGAAGTTTACAGTGTTGACATATTAGTGTAGAGAATAATCTTATAAAAAAAAAAAAAAAAAATAATTATAAGAAAAAAAGTTTTATTAAAATGTTAACTTGTACAGAACGGCAATATGAACAAGTATTAGTACGTTGATGATACTGATGATAAAATCTACTTTCATATTCGGTTGGTGGTTACGGTTATGTAAATATATTTTTCAAATGGCTGCATTCATACATATATGTATACCAGACATATGTGTTTATAAAATTTATGATGACAGTCTTGTCGGGAACCATCATGACATACCCACTACATACTTATGTTACTTCAATTACACATTTAACAATGTTATGCCATAAGAAGGAGGAAAATGAAAACAACAACAACAACAACAACAACAACAACAACGACGACAAGTAAAAAAAGTTATTATTGGCTTTAGACAAATTTTGGATACGCTTCATATTCGCTCTACATTTTACATTTTAGCGTAACAAAATTGAAATGTAAGGTTTTGAATTTTTTTGTCAATTGTGGGCGTGGCTGTCAATCGATTTTGCCCTATTTTAAATAGACAACAGATACAACTAAACTAATTGTAGCATAATTTAAGGAACTTAGTGATGTGAGGTATAAAATGGTCGGTCTGGACATATCATAATAATCATTATTTTTTTTTTTTTATAAAAATTTATATACTAGGTAAGGTTTTTGATTGTCCCATTGGCTGTTGCAAACCTCATCAATCAATTTAATACATCCTCCACTTTATGTGTAGGGTATATAATAAACAAAATACATAAATTTTTATGTATAAATGCATATGGGTTCTTTATAGTTACATGTGACACATACGTATGGATGGTGTTCATATATTACGATGCCACATAATGAAATATTTTCCAACAAGAATAACTCATTCTTTTATGTGTGAAAGTGTTTGGTTGTTTGCATTATCATCATAATATTTCTCATATTTTTAAAGGCTTGTTGTTATTGTTTTTATTGCTCCTCCTCCATTATTATTATTTCATATTTTTTTTCCATTTGATTTATGTTTTGTTTTGTTTTACTTTAAGTCTCTCCTAAGAAATGTCATAAATTTTACTCGCACTTGTGCACAATAATAGTTACTAGAAGAAGAAGAAGAAGAAGAAGAAGAAGAAGAAGAAGAAGAAGAAGAAGAAGAAGACGACAACGACAAGAATTTGCCCATCAAATATGTTTACTATCGAGTATAAATTGTTTTAATAGTATATCGCACAAAATGGTGTTGTTTTGGTTGCTTTGTTGTTGTTATTGTTAATTTTTAAATTGTTATACATGAACAGGAAGAAGAAGGAAAAGTGAAAGTATAAGATGTGCAGTAAGTGTCCATCCACTCCATGCTTATAAATAAGCTCGTAAATCATATGTAAGTAAAGTTTGGTCTATTTTCATATCCGTTTACTATGAAATTGGGAAACCTTGTCTCATATATGGCATTACTAACCATATGTACATAACCACACTTTTAAGTAAACACTACTACACGCTGGCCTTACTGCGCAGAGAAACAAGTATTTACTTACTAAGCCGCAGAATTATTTGTGCACGCGGATGTTTAGTTTTCTATGAATTGCTTTTAACTTGTTTGGTGCATTCATTGATAGCAGTGATGGTGACGCTGGCCACTGTTATTGTTGTTTTCTTTGTCTTTCATTGCTTTGGTGAGGTACATACCTTGTAAATGCAAGGAAGCATCCTAACAACCGTTATCGAGGCCACCTTTCTTTATTGCGTCCATTAGTTTCCCTACATTTTAGAAAGGATTAGTTTAGATCCTTTTATTACGTTTCTTTTCGGCTCTTTCTCTAATTCTTCACTATTAATTACGTCTAGTTATAAACACGAGCAAGCGAAACGCAAAAATAGTCTTTGTGTATTTGTTGTCTAATTCTAATCGCAAGCACTAAGTCTCCTATTCTTGGACTAGTCTTAGCTTTGGTATTATCATAGTCTAGTCCTAGTCTAGTTCTAGTCTATTGAAGGCCTAGTATAGTTCTGCTTTTACTCTGTTCTAGTATTGTAGTTCTGTAGTTCTGTCGTGGTCTAGACTAAGTCTATTCCTAACATAACCCTAGTTTAATTCTAGTCCTAGTCTATTCCGAGTCCTAGTTTATGCCTAGTCTGGTCCTAGTCTACACCTAGTACTCTTTTAATCCTAGTCTCATTTATTTCTAATCCTAATCTATTTCCTAATCTAGTCGTAGTCTGTTAATGCTTTTGATACATAATCTAACAATGAAATTTAATCAATAGAATTCAACAAACAATGCAGTTTATGAAGGTGTATACATAGATCAGAATCTGCTTTCAGTAAATTTCTTAATGTCGATAATACACAAAAATTCATATTGATACATTTATCCATTTAAATGCGAAGCAATCGCTCACGTACGTTCACTGTATCAACTTAAGCAGTTGATAACTTAACGGAATGTAGGTGTTCGTTTGGGCTACGGGGTACCAATGCGTGCAAGTATAAAAGTGAACAATAATTGATGTCGAAGGCAGTACTTTGATTTTATTTTGAAACACATGAATTCCTCCACGGAAAAAAGATAAACTGATTTTGGTTTGTAGAGAGACCTTTTGCGTGGGTACATATATTTTTTGGACTTGATGTAGTGGTACCAATATCACATTTGCATGAATAGCAAAAATTCGTCAATTTTTACACAACTGAGTATGCAAATGAGTGGAAAGCACTTCACTTCACAAACTGAGATTTCACCCAATAATGGCTAACTAGGCGCTCTCTCCTCCACGCTACACTCTGGCACATTGCCTTAGGCGGCATATGCATATTATGACACATTCATGCACCATACATTTGCCCATTAACTGCACACAAGCACATAAATGTACAATTTTTTTATGCACCCTTCTACAGAGAATTTAGTTTATATTTTTTGCTCATACCATCAACACTAATGGGCTTTTAGATTTGCATACAAGTACATATGTACCTAGCTGCGTACAACGTATTCACAATTCATAAATCAGTTATTTTCTCTGTTGCCATGTATTTCTTTCGTGTGCAACCATGGTTGTTTTGCATACCCAATCTCTGTATGTGTTTGCATATTTATTTTTCTATGATTTACAGACAATCCGAACCCAGAGCATCAATAACGTATTGTAATGCTTTCAATTTTACTTGTTAACACGTTTCGTTTGCCAGGATAATTGATCAATTGTTAAAACTGTACATCGTACTATTTACATAGAACTTGCTTTATAATATTAGCGACATTTTTTTCTTTTTTTGAATAACAGCCAATAGTTAAAATATTAGATTAGTGTGATAAATTATGTACAATTGTAGGCGTGGCCAATTAAATCGGAATTTATGTATAACAAGAAAAAAAAAACTGTACTTAGTTTAAGTTAAATCTTAGATACCCTACGCATATATATTTAAAATATGGGCGTGGCAAGTACATGATTACATCACTTAATAGTGCATACATTACGTAGGAATGTCCACGACGGTATAAAGATGTTTATAAATCTTACGTCAACCTGCTTTATTTTGGTGAACTTTCCTCTTGTATTTACTGCAAATACTCATTCATGCTCTTTTTGCCATTAATATATAAAAATTCACTTAATTGGAAAATTCATCGATATTTTAAAACACGTGCCCAACTACGCAACAGATGTTAAGAAAAGACGAAGAAGAAGAGAATGACTGCCTTATTGCACATTCTATATGCATAAGTTTTTGAAGTACACACTTTGAGTATCAAGCTAAAACAAAGTTAAGCCAACAAACAAGATTCGTTGAGAAGAAAAAAAAATGCTTTAAATGTCAATTGAACAAAAAAAGGAAATCTTTTCTCTACTGCAATGCCTAAGTAAGTACATATTGGCAAACTTTGTACATGCACATGCTATCTATATAGTTGTACATACACATACAATAAATAAAATATATGTGAACATGAATATGCAGCAATGCAGAGAAATGTTTCAACATGAAAATTCTTTCGAAAATATTTTGATTGTATTTGTTATGCTCAATGTGAACAGCAGTTGTATCAATATTTTGAAGATTATTATGCCCAACTAAACACCCAATCTTCATAAACTAAACAACACAACAATTGCCACTAACATGTGTTGCTGCTGTACAATGAAATATATTCCTTCTCGGTTATAAGCTATAAACCATTGACAGCGCATAAGCTTACTCGTTCTCTCCTTTGCATAACTTAATACAATCTAAAGCCGTCCTTATGTATGAATATTCTTATTTTTATTAAAGTTTTTGTATCAATTCAAGAAAATATTTGAAGACTTGAAAGATTATTTGAAGAAAAAATAGTCTATTTTGTTGCATTATTTCTAACAATGAATAAAAATATCAAACATTGAAAGGAGAGAAAATCTATTAAAAGAAAGAAGTTGACTACAAGGACCCTACAACGTATGTATGTGTGAATAAATATTTCAGTTTAGATACAACAAGTACCATAAATGTTTTTAACAATTTCCATTTGTCCGTTTGTTTTGCTTTGCTTACTTGTCTGCGTTGAGATGCTCCAGATCGAGAATGTTTCATATATTAAAATGGGATGTCGCTGGATACAAAAAGAGTAATGCAAAATTTATTCTATGTGATGACAATAAGCGGACCGAATAACAGACACGCTCATAATTTACAAAACCATCTCTTTGGAGTAGATTTTTTTATGAATAAAAATGTAAAACTTACTTCAAAAAATTGGCTAAAAAAGTATATGTCACGCCCTCTAAAATAACGTGTAAATATAAAGTGTATCAAAGATTTCGCAAAAACTTACAACAAGTAAAAAAAATCAAAATTTACTCTAGGCTTAACGACCCACAACATCTATATACAAACAGTGGGCGTGGCAGACATCTGATTTTATCTTTTTATAGTTTATACACTACATATCAAATAAGACGTTTTATTAAAAGTCAAATATCGTTTAATTTTTTATACATTATGGACGCGTCTGTTTTTTAATACGGCTCATTTTTGGCACATCGGGCTAATTATTTTTGAGTATGTGTCCTAAATTTCAATTTTATCACTTAAAATTGTGACCATAAAAGAAATCCATTAGAGATTTTTATTGAGTGGAGGCGGGACTTGTAATAGGTTTTGCCACATTGTCATAAAGAAATATGCACGCAGCAACTAAGAATGTTTAGGACACAAGGTCAGCCTAATATTTTACGGAGATATACCGACGGGCATGACTAGGTTTATATACATTTTGATGCGTAAACGTATCTTTAATACATAAGTAATTTAGGGTGTAATGAATAATTTTGCATATGATGAACCATCGGCAATCCTTTATAAAGATTTTAAAACCTTTTTGGAAACTTTTCACTATTTTTGTTTCACAAACACAAACACACGCACACACACAAAGCAAATAGCAATCTAGCAATAATTTCTATTTACAAAGTTGTATTATGAATGTGTTTGTAATGGAATTATTAACATGAATTTAAACTTGTTAAACTTGCTCTTCAATAACAACAACAACTAAAAGGAAATGTTAATACTTTTCTAAATATCAGCTTAAGCGTAAAGAGTGTACAAGCTCTTCTCATATACAGCTACTCATGGATGACATAATTAAAAAACATGCAATATATATGTGTGTGTGTGTTGCTGCATGTACTCACTCACCTTTACGTATCTAAACAAAAAGCAAAAACAAAAGGTAAACTTTTGTAAACTTTGTGTGAAGTAAAATTTATTTTAGTTTTTGTTGTTGTTGTTGTAGAACAGTACAGTACAGCAACCTTTACACACTTATCAAAGAGCGAGAGCAAGAGTCAAAGCTGTACCGGTGACAAGGGATTAAATGGAGGTGGAGTAGGCACCGCATAAAGGAAAAAAACTGAAGAATAATTTTATATGCATATAATTTATGCACGTGATTTTTTGTTTATATAGAAATGTTTTCTTTTTTTTTTTATACCCATCATCATAATAATGAGCGGGTATATTGTTTTTGTTCAGACGTTTGTAGGTATCAGAAGCAGGCGAGCAACACACCCAAAAATATGTCTATATGTATTCTTGAATCAGCATCAATAAAAAAGTTGATTAAGCCAATCTCTCTCACAATCGTAAAAATTGAGCGAAATTCGGTAAAGGCTACGCTCAGATACGCTGTCAGCACTCTCACAGTCTCAAATTTT
This sequence comes from Crataerina pallida, assembly GCA_949710015.1. Taxonomy (NCBI): domain Eukaryota; kingdom Metazoa; phylum Arthropoda; class Insecta; order Diptera; family Hippoboscidae; genus Crataerina; species Crataerina pallida. The sequence continues at coordinate 30,141,360 of OX453290.1, read as the reverse complement.
GAGATATCGAAACGAAATTTGGTACACATTTTTTAAACCAACTTTAAAAGCAACCTATTGCAAATGGGCAAAATTGACCAACTGATTGGCCCACACAATGAAATAGAAAATTTAAAAAAATCAACTTACAAAACATAACTACCACGGGAATCGAACCAAGAATATACCGTCTTTAAATTCGTTACTCTACAATTGGGCCTCACAATATTTTTTAAATTAATTGTTTTATTTATCATCGTATAATATATAAAATTTACAATAAGAAATTGAGACATTATTTGTCAACTATTTGGATCATCATGATACCCATCGTAATAATGGGTATCCTAGATTTGGTATACGCCTAATATAGCCCCGTTTTACTTCTTTTTTAATTTTATTCCATTTTACCTTTGTTTGTATCCTAAACATATACACATAAGTGTACAAATTGGAAAAAGCTAACTATTCAAAATGAGGTAGAAAATGTTGTACATGTGACGGAGGCAAAGTTTATTTAATTATACTTTGATAGGGGGCGTGGAATTGCAAGAATTTTGCATCAAAAATAAAGTGGTCTGTAAATTGTGGGCGTGCCCCGCCCACTTCTTTTTCAATGACTATACAGACAGAATCTAATAGCAGAGAAATTTAAGGTAAATGGCTCAATTTTAACGACCATAAGCGTTCTAAAATTAAACACACATACACACCAACTGGCTGATAGAGCTGGATCGACTCAGCTTTTAATGATGATCAAGAATATACGTGTACTTTGTGGAGTCGCAGGAGATTCCTTATCTTAGTGCGTATAGAACGACGAGTTTAGTATACCGCCTATTATAAAATTAAGATAAATAAAAACTGTACGTGTGTACACAAAGAAAATGAGATAAAGTTTAATAGTCAGTTGAATAAATATAATAAACACCTATTAACATCTTTCTGCTGCCATATCTGTGTTTGAATGGGTGTGAGTGTGTGTGTTGGTGCATTTGTGTGGTAATGAGATATTATAAGGTGAACTTTGTACTGAAAGAGTTTTTAATTTATTTAAAATAAGTTAAAATTGCACTTGAATTGCACAAACAACACAAAGTTCAAATAGAAAATCATTTAACATGAAGCGTATGCAGCAGCACAACCTGTTCTCTTTGTCCTTTAGTGGTTAGTGACCGTAGCCAGGAACAGAACAATTTCTGTTGAAAATTTTTCATTTTGTACAATTTATGCAAAAAGTTAAAGTTATCAGAAAAAGTTTTTGGTTTTTTATTTTTATTTTGCATAACTGGTTAATAGAAAATGCAGTTGCCTTGCTCTCTAATGTACTGAGGTTTGCCGAAAATATTCTGTTCATCAATATTATATAAAATATTTGGTAGGTGTGTGGCCTGTAAGCTCAATGAACAAGCATTTCGTTTTGTAACTTAATTGGCGAAATGGCTTCAGTAAATTCCAAGATCATAAAAAACACATTTAATGATCAACTTGAACTTGTAACTTATCTACAAATCAATTTCACGATATTATCTCTAAGATAAACGTGACACATATTTAAAAACCTTTATCTGTACCTCCAATTGTTGTTTTTATCCCATAATTAATCATTAATTAATTATTTGTCATTTGTTAGCAAATAAAAGATGTGAATCTATGGCAAGCTTCCCACCAACAAGTCGTAAAACTAAGTAGTTTTCGTGTAAAACACTTTGGTCTAGCGACTAATTTTATATTGCTTTTGGGGAATAAACTGTTGACATTTTTATATCTTCCACATAAGATGGGCAGTATACTAAGTTTATCATTTCAATTACAATATTTCTGAAGGAGCGCTTAATCTTAGACGATCTTGGCTATGTATGTCTGCATATCCGTGTGACTGTTTGTTGTTGGCACTCTCTCGGTCGCAAATTTTGATATACTGTGCTGAAATTTCGTACGTAGTTACTACAACTGGATAAATCACGATAATCTATTTATCCCTCAAAATTGAGCTGGGAAGTTAAAAATATGTAGAATTAACACTTTAAAATATGTGCCGCGTCTATAACAGACATGCTTCCAATTTACAAAAAAGTTTTTTTTGGACAGAATCCGACGTGTACATATTACCACCAATATTAAAAAGCACAATATTGTTTTTGCCGCGCCCACATTATATCCATAAAATCTGTGAAGCGTATTTAAGATTTAACCTTAATTAAATATAGTTTTTTCTCGTTTTCAGTTCATTTTGTTTGCTCAAATAACAAAACTAAAGTGTTGAAGAAACTTTTCACCGCACATTTGTGCCGAAAATTATTAAACAAAATATAGAGGAATACAACAAAATAGTACATCTATACGTTTAGGAAGAGTTGAAGTCGATTATAAAAAACCTTAATTTAAGTATAACGTTGAATAAAGATAAAATGTGGTGGTCACGATATCTGGGATCACTTGAACGTTATGATCAATATAACTTCAAGGAAGTTTGAGAATTCTTCCACCCGGAATATTATATAATTGCTGCCTTTTTCAATGACAAAGTTTAAACTCTACAAAAACCTCGTCATCACAAAGGACAATAAAATAATTCTGTATATATTCGAGACATTTGTTTTTTCTTTTGTTCCGGCATTAAAAGAATCTTAAGGTGTTTGAGCAGTAAGCTGCAATCATAATCCATTGCATTAAAATTAAATGTTTTGTTAGCTATATAAGTCGACAGATGAAGTTTTTTTTTTTTTTTTTAACAGAGGTCCTTGCTTGGATCCAAAATCAACCTTGTGCTATCTTTTTTTAATAAATATCAAAAATTGTTATCTGTAGTATGATTTATAAAAGTTGGTGTATTGATCGACGGGCTGATTCTCAATTGATAGATATATAAAACTGGAACTGCCTTCCAGAAGTTACAATTATTACAGACTAATGCAAGTGATGGAACTTTGTGGTGTAGGGTATAAAAATAGATGTTTTTCGATTTAGAGTCCATTGTGCAATCAAAAATAAATATAAACTGTACTCCTCTGGATGGTATGCAAGAAAAGAACATCAAAACGAATAAAGTTTGTGCAACATTTGCACCACAAAACAGCTCAACAGAACTAATTTGTTTTTCTTTTTCGCACAATATATATATATATATGTATAATATCACATGTACGGTGTATGTTATCTAGTTTGTTTTGTTTCTCTGCATACGTAACAGAATCCCCAAAAGGCTCGAATAGCACAGCTACTAAATTGTAAATTATTTATCATTTGAGACACAAATAGTTAAAAAACTGCAACAATAACAACAACCGAAAAAGAAAAAGAATCGGGAGATTAACAAATCTCCAAATATAAGTATAAGAAGGACATATTTTTATGTGCCTTAAATCAAATCTAAGATACCCTTCACTTTTTTCCTTTTTTCTTAAACTTTGTGGGTGTGGTACACAATTTAAGTGTGCTTAGCTTTTGTAAATTGTGTCAAAGGTCAAATTCAGCATCACATGTGTTTTTTTTTTGATAATTTGGGGGAGTGTCTTTTTTCCATACCGCATCCTTTTAGTATTTCGATTTTTTACAATCGTAAGCGCAGCTAACAATAATTTTTTCTTAGTTTAATAAAAAAACATAGTTGATGCATTTGCAGTGACAAAACTAGTACACTTTTATATAATTTCAATTCGGTGAGCAGTGGTGGAACCTAATATATAAAAAAAAAATAAACTTTTAAATTAACTTGGCGAATATTTTACAGTCACACGTACACATTTGCTTCATATTTTGAAATGCTGATAAGCTTTATGTAAACATAACAATTCATCACAACTGCGAAGAATAGTTAATTAGCTACATATTTGGATGTGAAAAATTTGCACCTTTTTTCAGAACCCCATCCTATATAATTATATTTCACGAAGAAACTTATACGATAACACCTCGCATTTACTAACACAACTAAACTAATTATAGCATAATTCAAAGGGCTAAGTGATGTAGGGTATTACCGTGCGTGACCGATTTCCACTTGTTTTTATATATTTTATAATATTCTTCCCTTTTTCTCTCTCGTTCTTTTTATGTTTTATTCCATACCTTCGTGTATACCGTACAAGTGTGTCTACTAAGTCAACAATGCAGTATATAGTAAACATCCATTTACAAGTTTGTCAGAGACATATAACACAATACCCAACCACAAAAAAGCTAACATGCTCATACATGCACATACAAAATTATGTTCAGAGTTGCTGGTGTTATGTGTCAAGTGCAATATAAAAAGCTATACATCTTAATGTTGTTGTATTTTGTTGTTGGTTTTTATGGCACACCCTATAATTTTAAATTTCTATTTGTACAGATGTTTTGTAACTTCTAAACATGTCCATCTGTCTGTCTTTCTTGTAATCAACTAGTAGAAGGCAGCATTTTTTGATGGCATTTGGCGCAGGAATGTCTTTAAAGTTAAATATATGATAAAGTACCCGATCGGTCTATTAAATTTATTATAATAAGTGATTAAGTTATTTAAAATTCATTTTTAAATCATTTGAAGTTGATGCACACAGCCATTAATAAACTAACCTTTAAAAATTGCTTAAGGAAAGACAAAATATAACATAACAACAAGACTAATATGTAATATCAATGTTTAACAAAATTATACATCTGAGAAAAATACACTTTATTCAATTTAAATATTTGGAAACTTGCTTTTATTCAATCGCAACATCTTACCACCTCTTACTTACATATTTTTATCGGAGGCGTACCTTGTTAAAACGTGCATCTGATCTAGAAGGATAAATTTTAAAGTAATTGTTTGCCATGCTTCCTTGTCCGTCGGTCCGTCTGCATGTTCTTGGTAGAAATACATGTATTGCCTGTAAATGGATGTAAGGCATAATCTACTATATGAATATAGATAATCCTTTACTTTCTTTGGAATAATAATTTTAGTCGATTTGTTTATTTTTCTATTAAACGTCATCGCTGCATCGCTTAAATTTAATCCAATTCTGATTCTTCACATTTGTTGTTTATCGGTGTATGTATGGATGCCATTGTACAGCTTTTAATACGTAATTAATATTAATTAAAACCTTAAACTGGATCATATGATCTTCCGTAGAAACAGGCAATTAAATCGCAATGACAATGACATAACTTTGTTGTCAAACCCATTTAACACCTTGTCAATATTATATTGTTTTTGTTGTCGCTGATTAAAAAATACCATTATAAAGCCTAATGGCAATAATAAACCGAATTGTATGCGAAATTATAACGAATGGTTGAAGAGTTAACTGGTAAACTTTATTAATGTTGCGGTTTACTTTGAGGATCATGTACGTGGTATGTATGTGGTCTTAAAAGCTATTTACACGTAACAACACCTGCCAATCATAAGCACAACACCTCACTCTACCACCTCTAAAGATTAATATAATGTTTGCTTGGTTGATTTGGGTTGAAGTTGGCGATAAGAAAATTCTATAATTATAGTTAAATTATATAAAGAATTTAAAATAATTTAATTTTCATGGTTTTATTATTACTATGTTAGATTTTTGTTTTTTTAAGTAATTATTTTTTAAAAATTTATTTGATTTAATGTACAGATTGAAAAAGAAAAAACTAAAAATTTATATCACTTTATATTATAAAGCTGTCATTTTCTCTTCCACAATATATCGCTGGCATCCAGCGGTAGGTACGCATTATATTTTCCACTTATTTTTAACGTGAGAGTTACATTTGCCTTCGTTGTGACATTTACAAATGATTTATATGGTGTTATGATGAAGTTTACAGTTAATCTAGATAACGGGTGCTGGTTATAAATAATACTTTATCCGGTTTTCGGGTTATCGATAATATTTTTTAAACTCTCCACATATGCTAAGTTTGCTATTCCATTTACAATACCAAAAACGACAACCCTACAGAGAATATATATCCGTTCGTGTGTTTTATGTCATGGTCATAAATTTTAAGATATTAACCTAAATTTTTTCTATTATTTCTGTCAGCAGATCGTTTTTTATAATGGTTAAAAGCAATTGAAAGCCACGTCCACAATCGACAAAACTCTATTTTTCCATAACAAAAATGGAACCAAGAAGTTGGTTAATCTCAATGTTCCAAAAATAGGCGCGTTAGCATAACAGACACGCCCACAATTTACATAAGATTCATATTCAGCGTAAAATTCAACTTGAAGAGTTGTTATGTAATTAGAAAACGTAATCATGTATCTGCCACGCCCACTCTTTGTATGCTGATGTGAAGGGTATTTAAGTCTCTGTCTAAGCCTTTTTTTTTGAAATTTTTCTTTTCTTTTTTATATAATTTCTACTTTGAATGCGTACGATAACATTTCCAATATGGTATAAATTTTAAATGACGTGAACATACATTTTGTATTTATTTATTAGTACATATGAGAATGTGTATAAATATGTATAATTCTATTAAAAAAATGATATATTTTCAAACTGTATTAACCTGGTTCAATTAGGTAAAATCATATTTTTCATTTTTATAGTATACTCGTATATATATCCTGCAGTACTTGGAGCAGTTCATGGAGGGTAAGCTTGATTTACAAACAAATTTTCATTTCTTTTCTTTCATTGCATATCATTTAATCTTAAGTGGTCATAATATATACAAATGAGTAAACGAGCAGATAAAAATTTTACACATTACCGCCATTAACGAAATGTTACATCATTCGTACATAAATGTGTAGTAAAATGAAAAAAAATTACTGCAATCGTAATAGTTTTACAGGTGTTAATATGTATGTTGTATGCATGTTTTATATATGTAACAATTATGTGACATGAGAGTTTTTAAAACGAATTTCAATTAATCTCAATGGATATGATAACAGCTTACTCGTATTTTGTAAATAATTTTCCAGCACAGATATCTATTTTCCCCAAATCATTACCCAATGCAAATACCAAAATACTCTATCATGTATGCATTTTGATTTTGAGTGTGCACATAAGTATCCACAATAAATTGCTACTGACTTACCGATGAGCTGTCATTGTAAATCCTGAACAACAACAACAACAACAACAACAACAACAACAACAACAAAACAAGATAGAGAAGTTCGGTTAAGACCGAAGCTTAAATACCCTGCACCTTTTATAATCCACTAAAAAATAAGTTCCTATTGCCATATTTGCCAACTTGATAGGCATAGTATTGTGCGATATATAATTTTTTTATAATACAATTTTTTCGAAGTATGTTGAGATTTTCGTTTATTCGGGGCGTGTCTCTTAAAGCGATTTTGCCCAATTTCAATACGGAACAGCGAAATTAAACTAAGAATAAGTGTGCCAAGTTTCAATTTAATATCTCAAAAAATTACGACCGTGAGAGTGCCAACAACAGACGGACACACGGACGGACGAATTCTCTTTTCATGCTGATTAAGAATATATATGGTTTGTGGGGTCTCCGAGGCTTCCTTCGATGTGTTGTAAACGGATGATTAAAATGAATACACCTTCTTCCCTAAGGTGGAGGGTATAAAAACATCATGAATACAGATACATTCACATATGTAAAAACTGATGTATAAAGAGAAAAACGGAAAGAGAAAATGATAATAATTGCACGACTTCCATCATGCTTCACTATGCAGCGGACTAATTTCATCGGATGGGTATTTGTTTGTATATATGTAAAAACATCAAACAAAATGTTGCCATCAATAGATTGACAGCCAATTTTTTTTTTTTTTTTTTGTATATGTTTCAAGTGTTGTTTCTGTTTATTATATTTTATACTAAACCCCTTCGCAAAGAGTCTATTCTAAATTTGGCATACTTTTTCGATCCAAGTGTTTGTAACAAATTAACAACAACGCTTGCAATTCGATGATTATAACGATCACCTATAAATTTAATTATTATGTCTGCTTTTTAAAGATTATAATAAAAATAAATTTTTTTTAAATTTTTAAAGCTTATGTATAACAAATAATATAAAAAAAAAAAAATATGATCAGAAAAAAATTGAAATAAAAATTTTGGAACGGAAAAAATTACATCATTTAGATATAAAATTCGTGATTAGATTTGATTTTTGAAGTTAAAAAAATCAAGAATAATGATTACAAAATCGAAATAAAAATTTCAATCAAATCTGAATATATTGATTATTTTTAGCTTTGGAAGTGTTAGCAATTGAAAATAACACTTAAATAATTGAAATAAATCTATGTGATCGAAAAAAAAATACTTTGATTGAATAAAAATTTAACCCACTTTTTAAGCATTTATCTATTTCAAATATTTGATGACCACTCCTGATACAAACATCAGATAAGATAAATCAGTTAAAGATGGTTTAAATATAATGAATTTAAATAAGATTAAACTGGTCAGTAAATGCTTAACGTTAAAAATTTAATATAAATATACAAAATTTGTATTGATAAATGTGTCGACTTCTAGCATAATTTTGTACGTATATATATAATAATAATGTACATGCTGGATTACACGTTTGCTTAATTGTTAGATAAATTGCAGTTCTTTAGGTATTTTAAGTGTCAAATGTCATAGTTCGGATTAATTGTGGTAGGGTATGAAATGATGAGGCTTGTGATCGAATATAATATTCTCACTTGTTTCAATAAAACGCATTTTTTTTATATTTTCTTTCTCTCTATGTAGTGGCATCCGAGCAACGGGTTATGAAATGTATAATTTGCACAAGTAAACAATTTTTTTTTCATTCCAAATACACACATTTGCAAGCAAAATTTTTTATAATAATTTTTTCGTTTATAGGAAGGACACATATGTACAAGTGAATTATTTATATGAATATTTTTTGCCCTTTTTCTTTTTATTATTTTATTTACAATTTATTGCAGAACTTCATGTTCGTTAAAGAAAAACTCAAAAACACTTTTATATAAAAACGTTTTTAATTAAAAATATATTAAGAATATATTCTTAATATATTGATAGGTTAAAAAGCAAATAATGAAATATATATATATTACTGTGAGATTTTGTAAATAACTTAAAGCTTAATGGACAGAGACTGATAATATAAAATTACCGCGATATAAACGACAGCAGAACTATTCAGACATTCTGTGAATGTATTTAGCACTTTAGTCCCCTTTTCAAGCAAAATTGACATTCTGCTGATTATAGATTATTACTAGAGGTAAAAATAGATGTGTTACGAAAATGAATTTAGGTCACTTTGAAAAACTGCCTTCCATTATTTCCGAGTACATATTATTTTACTATAGTTCACTCGTCTTATGTGTATAAAAAAAAAAAAAAAAAGACAGATTATAAAAAAATCTGTGCCATTATTTTAATGCCTTTGCTCGTTTTACTTCAAGATGAAATACTTGCATTTATAACGTTTTGCTTTTGTTGTTATCGTTGCAAGCGACTCATTCATTTACACGCTAAAGTCATTGCGTTGACGTTCGTTCTTAATTAGGTTAAAGTTATATGAATCATATCAAAGTGAAAACATTATGCATGTGCTTACGTGATGTACGTATACGAGCTGGCAGGAGTGTTATGTAGGGTGGGAGCTGTGCAAATTATAGTTCTTTTATAACGCCTAAATTTCAGATTCGTTTACATCAGGTGCAAAATATTCGAAGCGGCAAGGTATCCAAAAAAGTGCCATTACAAACTTTTATACGAGAATTACTACAATAATATTACTAGCACATAGCATTCGTTCACGTTGACACATAACATTGGTAATGTTGATGAAATCTTACATATTGATGTGCTTAAATACTTATAGTCTAGTTGTAATTGTAATAAGTACAATTAAATTAACGCCTTTGTTTAACTTTCTTCCATGAAGTTTCAAACTTTCACAGTGTTCAAGTCATCTGCTCTGTATTCGCGTACTCCTTAGTTCACTTAACTTAACTTTGCTTGTATGCTTGTCATAACAGTTAACGTGTATTGCATTTCCATTTACGTTACGGCTGTTGATGACAAAGGCATTATTTATATTGTAAAAACTTGAAGAAATGTGAAACAATTCCCTTAACAAACAAGTATCTCTAAATATTTTATATGAGAATGACTTGCTTGTAATACATACGTACACTATATAGTATGCGTACACATATTTGTTGCACTTAGACAATAAAAGAGCAGAAAAGTATACAAGTTGTAATAAATTATAATCTTATGTGTGGGTGTGTGTATTTAAACTCATAAAAAGCGAAAATGAAAAGAAAAGTAAAATATTGTGAAAGCATTTTTTAAAGTTGTTTTAATGCATTTTAATGCATGAAGAAACAGCACAATATGTTTAAAAGGAAATTATTTATATTTGTACTGAAATATTTTTAAGATGACAACTTTGTGTAAAATCTAATTTATAATAAACAAACAGATAGATTACTGCTGAACACTTTAATAAGTTTTACATTTATACAATATTAAATTTAGCTATTTAGCTGAATTGTTTCTGTGGAGGTTTTATGTCCGTAATACACAAAACAAGTAAGAAAACTAAATTTTGCTTACACCAAATCCTAAATAACCTCCACATCCACAACAGTGAGAGTGGCAAATATACATATGTTGCGCCCTCTAATAGTGCGTGTATTACGTATCAGCTTGCAAGTCTAGTTTTATGACGACGCTTGTCACAAAATATGTCATTGTACCAAAATTCATTGAATTATCTCAAATATTTGTAGCTTGAGCAGAAATTTAAATAAACATACAGTTGAACAGACGGACATGGTTAAATCGCTTAAGAAAGTGATTCTGAATTTGCCGGTGTAAGAAAATGGCGTACAAATATCACTAATATATTATAAATTTTTTCCCTAAAGGGAACTTATGCCACTTTCAACTTATTTTCAAATATGGCTGTTTAACGTTTTGTACGTACCCTTAATGAGCACACAACTACTTTGTCCTTTCTGTTAGCACACCACAACCTATTATACAGTATAGCCACAATAATAATAACAATAATAATAATAGCAATGGCAGCATATTGTGTGTGTAATGAATTGAAGTTTATTATGGAGCATCTAGCATTTACTAAATAATGATATATAATTATTTTGTTGAGTGTGTATACTTTGGGCAGCCTCGCGGTCAGTTGGCTGTACCATAATTTTATAAGCTAAACTAACTTAATTGTTTTTTGTTGTTGTTGTTGTTGTTTTTGAACCTTATTAACGGGCAATTGTTGCCATTTATGAAAAATTATGTGTGTGTGTGTGTGTGTGTGCTTTTTGATTCTAATTGAATTAAAATTATGAATAACTGTTAAGTAAATAGGGCAACGTACAAATGTGTAGAAGAGAGGAGCTTTGCTTGTGTGCGGTCATATACGTACTATAAGAAAAAGGATTTTTCGAATGCAACTTTGATGACTTTGATGACCGCTTGTACTGGGCGGTGTTGTATTATTATTATTATTATTATTATTAATAAAAACATATTATGTTAGTTTGCGTTTTTGTTGAATTGTTTTTATAGCAACTACATTCCAACAATTTTGTACTCCATCATAGGATGCATGTAAACTAAATTTATCATTCCATTTGCAACATAAATATATTTTTGATCAGCGTCAAAAACTGAACCAAACTAGACATATAGGTCCATGTGTCCGTGAGGCAGTCTGTTGTAGCTCTTCTAATCGGCATACATTTTGAGATTTTGAGCTAATATTTTGTGTGCTTTCTAGCGATCTGAATTATTTAAAATGGGCAAAATTGGTCAAGAGCGACGCCTACAATTGACAAAAATCTATTTATTTTGCATATAAATTAAGTTATTGCTTTGAAATATGTTAAAAATATTTACAATTATACTATTCATCGAGTTGCTATAAATAGGCGTGATCGAACAAAAAACAGTTTTACACAGAATTTACAAAATAAAACCCACTCAGTTTAAAACTCAACTTTCAGCAGATATGTAACACATACACTATACATCTACCACGCCCACCTTTTGAAAGTAAATGTAGAAGGATATTTAAAATTTGCCTTAAACCAAGTTTAGTTTTCTGACATGTTTTTATTAATTTTGTTATATTTAAGTGGTATTTATTTGTAGCTAAACTTTTTCTGCACTATGTAGGTCCTTAAATTATACACAAAAATGAACGCTTAACAATTATAAAAAACGTAAAACTTTACATTTTTTCGTTTTATTGTTTTTGCCTTCGTACAACTTTTAATTGCTTCCATTTTAAATTTCATGTTTTCCATTTCTATGGCAGATTTATTCTGTGCCTATCTCCAGGGTAATAAATATAACATTTATAACGGGTTTTTATTACTCAATTAATGCACAATACACGTTTAATGACTGCCCTGGCAATTACAAAAATTGTGCAGATTGTCACTCTAAAAATGTTTTAAAAGGCGTCAGGCGTCTGATACCTTGCATAACATATATGTATATATTCTTCATCAGCATTGCAATGTGAAACAATCTGAATACATTTTTTTATAAATGTTCTGTACGCCCACAATCAATAAAATTTATCTATTAGCTAAAAAATATTGTACATATTTATAATTAGCCCATTCATCGATATAGAAAAAAAGGGCGGGATCAGAAATTGTGGGCGTGTTTGTTACATGCCCTTCGTATACAAAATTCGATTTCTTTGTTGCCTTTGATGCCTTCTACTTGTTTAGAATTCATGGAAAATATTTCAGATTCGACCTAAGCCAAATTTATTTCTAGTATTTATTTACTAATAATATCTAAAAAAATAAAAAAGTTCGCCTACTAATGGTCTTTAATGGTATTTAGATTACCACATAACTTAAACAATTGTTGGGTATTTTAAATTTTTTATGAATTTTTCTTTTAACAACATTATGAAGTAATGCAAGAAATGAAATACGAAAGCTTTCATAGAATATATAAAGGCGCACGGGCACACAATGAACGAGCCTAAACAAAAATATTATAAATGGTAGTAAATATTTGTTGCACACCAACAGAAAAGAATTTTTCAAGTATATATTTAAGTAAGAAAAAGAAATGAAGTAGAAAAGGAATTGAAAAAATGAAAAATTACATTCTCATACAATATGAAAAAATACAATAATACAATTTCATATTGTGTGAGATTGAGAGAGATCCAAATAAAAAGAAGTTATGAAACTTAAGTACCGTGCACTTTCATAAAGAAACAGTGGGTGAAGCATGTACTTTAGTGCGCTCTCTATAATTTTTATACAACATATTAACAAATAATTGAATAACGCAGAATAAGTAAGATTTTTTGCTAGTTGTGGGCGTCTTTATTATTCATGAGCATTCCAACAACCGCCACACGGACGTACATGACTATATAGATTGCCCTAAATTTTAATGTTAATCAAGAATATATATACACTTTGTTACCCTCTGAATGTTGTTGAAATGTAATCTTAGAAATCTTCAAAAATGATTTTTTTTTCAATGTTTTTCCACCATACGGAGAGACAGACGTGACATTGTATTCCAAATATAAGGAAATGAAAATAGAAATAGAAATACAGAACAGTGACAATTTAGTATCAATGTATAATAGTAAAAAACGAAAATGGTTAATAAAAGAAATGCCACAACAACGACACCAACAACAATGGTAATAGCATTACGAATGAAAGAATATAATGGCATATGCATGTACGAGTATACATAACAGTTTGGTGTATACGAGTACATTGTGTTCCTTCAAGTGTAAACAACAACATTGCAGTTCAATGGTAAAGTTCAGCAGACACCATAAGAACGAAAATATTTAGTGGTAGCTGAAAAATACATACAAATCAATAAACAAGTAAATATATTGTTCATGAAAAAGTGGAAACTTCACCTAAAAAGTACAGCTTTAATATTCACTGTTAAGGTAAACATGCACATACTTACATATACTACACAGATATGTAAGAGATTGTAGTTAAACATCCATAAATTAATAGATATTATTTTGCACGTTCAATGCTTTTATTGTATAGTACACAAGTATATAAAGAGTGATTTCAACAACAACAACAACAAGGGGTAATAATATGTGAGAGTACAGTGTCCCGTATAGAAGCCACTCAGTACCCTGATCTCTGAAGAAGAATTAAAAAAAGCTATATCCTAACAACCCCTCATCATCCTAGTACAAAATTATGCAATTGAATGAATAAAATGGGGGGCGTGGTATGCACCCTTTAATAATTTCAAGCATTGACTTCTGTACCAAATAAGATAAATTGACATTGTGGGTGTGACTGTTATTTGAATACTCGACTGATTTCTTCCTATTTAAAATCAAACCATAACTAACTTGTTATTCAAAGTTTTGTTACTGGAAACGAGGATGAATAGAGTGTCATACGTTTTATAATAAATGCATTTGCATTTATTTACAAATGTTTATAAAACGTTTATCATTTTTATATGATTTCTTCAAAGACCGCTTATATGTTATCGCATGCTGGCACTTTAGTGTTTAGTTTAGTGTTAGCAGTGATTTGATGTTGCCAGAGTTAGTCATCTCTCTGCTGGAAATTGACTAACAAGTAGGATAGTAAATTTGTTGTTGTTGTTGTCGATTGTGCATGCAATTTTAACAAAATAACTGGATCAGACTGAATTTAAAATTGCGTTCCAGCTGAGCGCAGTTTTATGGTTATTATTAAGTCACCTTGTGGTTTCATCATAAAAAACGCAAAATATTTATAAAAAACTTTTAACAATCATGATCGCTTTTTCTTTCTTTTTTTTTTTTTTAATTAATGGGAAATCCAATTTTTTTTATAGTTTTTTAAACTTTCCTTTCCTAACGTCCCAGTAACGCCTCATTGAACGCATAACTTTTATATATGTGATGAGTAGACTCTGAATCGTTTTATATAGATATTGTGGGCATGTAAGCTTTCCTATTCCATGCCGACATCTTTTACATAAAAAAAAAGTACAAAAATTTAATGCTGTGACTAATAAAATTGTTCAATGTTATGTAAATTTCAATAAAGTCAACAATTAAACACCTACAACAACTCCATCTCCTTCTTTATATTGAGAATTAAAGAAAAACTCTACATTCGCTGCATCCCAATGTAGAGGACATAACAAAAAGAAAAACATTCAAATAAACAAAAACAAAAAAAGACATTGTTGTCTAAACAGAAAAACCCACAAAAACAATGACAAATATTTATCAGACAGTAGGGAACGATTTCGTATAGAGAATAAAAAAAAAAAATTATTTGAAAAAAAGAAAAGAAGAGGCACAGAGAGCTTGGTAAATATGTAAAGCAAACATAAGGGTATAAATGAATTTTCATTTCATTCAAGTGTTTAAGAAAAATGCTTCCAATCGTCATCATCATCGGTCATGGTCAGTTGATATGCTTCAGGGTAACTTTAAATGATTAGATAATACGGCCACCAGCACGCGGCCTTGCAACCCCAACTGCGAGCAACCTCCACACCCATTAGCTATATGACACTGACATCTATTTCGTTTAATATCAATGCATACAAAATTTATCGATTGCGGCAACATTGTATGCGAACATCTCTATTTCAATTATAAATGCTTGATCTGTGTATTGCTGCATCAAATACCAACGCCACTACACTACACTCACTAGCAGGCCAATTGATATGTGTGCATGTATGTGTGTTCAAAATGGGGTCAATGCAGTCGAATGGCTGGGCTGGCTTATCAAATATCACACACGTTTAATAAATGTATCAAATATATAAATAAAACCATGCTGATAAAACATTTTGAAGTTGAAAAATGAAAAAAATTTATATAATTTTATTAACACACAAGCCGGTTAAGCCGTAACATACAGAGCCACATATCCATCATCTTAGATTATTTAAAATACAATAATGCTTGGGCGTGGTTTGAAAGATTTTTTTTTATAAATATAAAATCTTGTTCTTCTCCGTTTCATTTTATTTAACTAAATATGAACAAATATTTAGTATTTGTTAAATATTTTTTGATGGGCTTTGCCTCCAAAAAATCATTCGAAAATCCGATAAAAAACAGACTCTTCTTGAGTTTCTTTCTTTACAAAAACCTCTTGATGCTAAAAAATAAAGCTAAGAAATAGCCTTTCCTTATCCATCGATGCGTTGTGAATGAGTAAAGCAGACGGCCCTAACATACTTTTAAAACTATCTGTTACACTTCAATATAAAAATTGAATACTATCAAAAGAATACATCAAAGATTTGTTTGCATAAGTGAATGAATCTCAGCTCTTGATTGGTGATTGATATTTTCTTTTCTCAACTCTGTAGTGGTGTCAAAATACCACGCAGTGCCAATTACTGGCAACTTTATTCCGTTTATTGTCAATGTATTCTTTATTTTGATTCATACGTTAACATTTTTGCAGTCAAACATTCTGTATCCAAATAAGGGCAAAAGCATCGCATAAATTACATACTTAAATAGACATACTGATATGACATACATACATACATTAATAGACATACTGATATGACTTGGCCTCTACATCATAAATATGCACGAATATATTTGCTGTCAAACAAATCGATACCGTTGGCATACACAATTAGTTTTATCGAAAGAAAGTTAGGCTCTGCATAAAGCACAGTTGTTGACAGTTTTAATGCATATGTGTGCATACAAAGCATCAATACTTGTACGTACATATCAGTACAAATTGTTGATTCTTCGCTTTTGTGCATTTCCTTCATGTGAGCTTTATCGGAACTTTTTGCTGTTCTATGATGGAATGCAATGGAATGAGAAATTTGTGTGTGAGTGTGTCTGTTAACTATTTTTCCAAACCTCTTTTGGAATGATTTTCTATCTTTATTGTTTTTTGGGTGCTGTGAGTACAACTTGTCGTCTATTGACTTGCAGCATACGTTTATGTCGTTTGTAATTTGAAATGAATTGTTTTGCGATGCCTTGAATTCTCATTAAATTTGTATTTCGTACAATACATGAAATGTTGTTGGCAACAATGCTATCGTTGTATTGTCTGTTCTATTCAATAAACGCCTTCCCTTGCCACCGAGTGGCAAGGGAAGGCTTTCTTTTCCTTTAGATCCTATTTTATGCATATGTTATTTAACACTTTGATTGTCATGTCACCCGAATAAAGGAGAAGATTAAAACTTTTAAAAAGACGTGTCAATCGAATTACACCGATTGGCTGGATGAAATTCTTTTAAGTAGAAACGAGATAAATAATGTAAGTTGGGGCGGCATTGGATTAATGGAAAATTTCAATCAACACTTAAAAATAATCATTAAATTAATTTAATAAAAATAAAAAGTACTTAAAGCAAATGAAAAAAATTATTTTGAAGAACCCTTCAATGGGGGTGTGTTGTTTACGTATACATTTAAAACTTTTATCTAACTATTACGGACATAATTGTAGAAGTAACTTTTAGCAACAAATTTATAGTTAATCTGGCGTCCACTTATAAGCAAAGCTGGACACAAATATTTACAGTAAACAAAAATGAAAATGTGAAATAATGGATTTTTTATGAAATTCATTTTTTACTTTTTTTTTATTTTCTATATTCTTTGCATTGCTCCTGTGTCCCTTTCCTTCCCTGTTTCTTTTAATTTGTGCAAGTGACACCCACAACTTTAGCCTTCGTTATAAATACACGCCCTAACAACACTTAAGGTACTAACGTACAATTTATAGTAAAAGCATGTTTTGCCCATTACCCAGAGTCTGCCACACTTGGTTTAACATTCTTACATAGCGATCCACACATTAAGTCGTGCACCTTTGGAATGGCACTATAACGTAATTGTTTTTAATGACTACTTTGACACACTCACATTTCACCCAGAACAGTGGACAATACACTAAACTTAAGGCTGCGACAGGTTGAAGCTGGCAATCAATTGGTAATCCGATGTTTAGCGTTTGTTGTCTTGAGTTGGATGCTGGTCGATGGAGAAGAAATTGTGAAAAATCACACACAAAAGGTCTTTGATGAGGGTTAGCTGACAATAAATTGCTGGACGTTAAAGCAAATTGCAAGAGGCATTCAGGCTTGTTGTTTCCTCTCCTTTAAACCAAAACTTCTTTGCGCAAATACGCGCAGATGTCAGATGGAAGGCAATAAAATAAAGCAGTGCCAGTATTCAGGATTTAAATAGTCGTGTGGGAGAAATTGTTAATCAACTGACTGTGACTATAGAATAAATCCTAAAGAAATTAATGATGTTTTGCCTTCTCTACATGAGATGGGAGCATATTAAGTTTATCGGGCGTCAGAGACCTAATAATTAGTGATGAATATCGATCTAGGATGTAAATTTTTATTAATAATAATATTGAATTTTTTTTCAGGGTCTTTGTGCTTCTGAACGCAGGTTGCTATTCAAAAAAAGCAAATTTGGTTGAGGGCCACACCCACAATCGAAAAAAAAAATTGACCTATTGAACCGAAATTTACGTTTAGGGCAAACAGTCACGCCTAATATTTATAAAAAACAATTCTTGTGAATAAAACGATGTTTTATATACGCGGTGAAAAAGTGTAATATTGCCCTTGCCACGCCCCTTATTTGTGTAAATTTGTGGAGAATATTTTAGATGTAATCTAAGACAAATTAAATTTTATTTTCCGTTTTAATTCAACACCAATTTACTTTTAAAACTTATAAACACTGTAACCTTTAGAAGAAAATTAATTTATGTGAAAATTTCTGATTGTGTTTGAACGATTTATTAGTTATAATTATATGATACATAATTGTAATTAGGCTTTTCTTAATCAATCAATTACCAATTATTTTCCAATCCATTATAAAGATATCATTACACACACATATGAACTTTATGCTCTTTGTACAAATGTTCATTTATATAATTGCATTTTATGTAATGCAACCAATAATTTAAACTACTTGATATATATTTTACACACTGACATTCATGAAATGTTCAATTTTTATTTTTATCACAGATTGCGTTTTTTTTTTTTTCGTATATTTGGGAAAATCCTATTTTTGATGACCGTTTTGCAATTTCTGTTTACTTACCCTGCATATATGCGTAGGTACGTAAAAAAGGTTCTGCGGAAAGTTCCTTGAACTGTTTATCTTTTTATAGTTGTAATGTAGTTGTAAAAACTCAAGGGGAAATAAATTTTGTCCAAATGTTTTTATATGAATTGAAATTGTTTTTTTTTTTTTTAGCATTTTTTGTGATATTAAACACAAAGTTTATCACAAAAACATACGAGTATAAACAATTCAATGGCGATAAAGAGGGGAGTTCAAGAAATGTTATAACATAAAGTAAATATGTTATAGTTGGACCAGCCTGACCTTGTAATACCCTACACCACTTAGCTCCTTATGTTGTGCTACATTTAGTTTGGTATCTGCATAAGCCATATAAATCACTTCGTGAAATATAATTATGTGAGGAGGGGTTTTAAAGGTAATCCGATCGGGTCCAAATTTGGCGCAGTCACATGTAAAGCTAATTAACTATACTTCATCAAGTGTTGTCAAAGAATTATTATATTTGACACATAAAGACTTCCATTACAATAGGACCTTATATGGGGAGGGGTTCTAAAAGTGGTCCGATCCGGTCCATTTTTAATAGGATTCCTTTCACAGCCAAAATATGTTTGAGTACCAAACTTGATTAAAATACCCCAAAAAGGGCGATCTGTAGCTTGCGAATTATTTATATGCACAAACAGACATACAGACAGAGAAGGTTAAATGCCACAAGTACGGGGTATATTAGGTATATTTGCCTAAAACTAAATTTGAAGCGCACTTTGCATATATATAAAATAGATAGTGCGCATGGAAGGTAGGAAGAAATGGGCTTTTTAGTGGTTTTTGTATAAGAAGTCAAGCAACAGGAGGGATTCTACGCCGAATATAATATTTTGTAAATTGTGGGCTTACGTATACCCTATACTTAGTATACCGCTCCTTTTATGTGTAACTATGCCATGTTACGGTTCGTTCTACAACAAGTAGTGAAACTGTAGCAAAGATGTCGTAATAAAACTATACAAAAAATATTTACTAGTTATCAAAATAAAGTGCAGAACTAACAAAAAACGTTAACGAGCTACAAAGCAAGGCGTGTGCACACATAACTGGCATTTTTATTCTATTAACGCAGCCATGTAGAAACCATTTTAAACAGTTTAATAACAAATTGTCTTTATGTTTGTATGTGGGTTTGATGTTATATATATATATATATACGCAGGGATATGTACTTTGTTATGAGTTAAGAAAAGTATGACAGGAGACTTGCGTGTCAGCTGGCATTTCTTATAGTTTAAGTGGTTAAGCTTTTGATTTAAATTTTATTAATTTTTTTTTTTTTTTGTATCAACATTCATTCGAATTGTCTGTCCATGAAAAGTTTTTTAGATATTTCCATATTATTTAGTCCAACAACGTGATGAGGACTAAGCGGCTGAGCAACTACTTGAACAGGTTGTATTTAACAAAGGACTCGCATGTATAACATTTTCACTTGCTTTCGTTCATGAATACCTGTACAGTTGAAACATTGTGTCAGTCATTCTGTTACTGTTAATAATTCAATCGTTTCAAGTAAGTTTTACGTTGTTTTTCATTTTAGAGGCATAAACAAAAATCGACGATATGTGTAAATAAAATCAAACACATCTCTACTCCTATCTATAATAAACGAATAATATAAAAATGAATATTAACTACATACCTGTACTGGAATATGTGAGCAGGCGTGTACTTAGGTGGTGTGCTAGCATAGAATCTGTGTGCGTTTCAATTGAATGGATAGTTTTGTGGTTTATATTGCCAGCAGTTTGATACGATTCAACAAACATTTTACTATACTTTATCATATATACAAGAGTGTGGGTGTGTATGTGTTCGTTGGCATTTCTCTTTTGTATAAATCCTCTGCTATTGTTACATTATGTTTTGTTTGTGGTTAAAGAGTCTGAAAATGAATGAAAATAAAGAAAAAAATACGACTAGCAAAGGTTTTTAATCGGTTCAATTTGACCATTGATTGCCCCTACACCACTTTGTTACTATTGTACAAGGAACAAAATTTATTTCCTAATACTTCACCAATATTTGTCATAGACTCTCTGACTTATTTCAGGGAGACTTTTTTCAAAACAAAAACATTTTAAAGGGTTCTAAACAAGTTACGTTGCCGTCTATTTTCAAGAATGATTAGTTCTTCTTTCAAATTTCATCTGTTGAAAATCGAGTAACATCCGCCAATCATTAAATGTTCTTCTTCTTTATTCCTCGCACGAGATGGGCAATTGATCAAAAACGGCAAACATAATCGACAAAAATCGATCTATCAGTCAAAGAAAATAACCTTTGAAAATAGACATCGATACAAATATTAAAATATTTATCAAAAATGGGCGGGGCCATATAACAGATACACCCACAATAAAGTAAAAACCTTTTCGACGAGTAAGTTAATACGTTTTGAAAAGTGCAACCAAGTACCTGCCACTATGTCATGCCCATAATATGTTTATAGAAGTGGGCGGGTATATAAAATCTGATTTAAGCGGAATTTATTTTTTTTATACTTCATTCCATTGTGCTTATGTATACATGCGTGTGTGTGTGTGTATGTGTATGAATACTTGCAAAATCATCGGAAAATATGCATTGCAACAACAAAGCATACAACATTGACGCAGCACCAACGGATTGCTTTACAAAAGCGCTGACGACCTTAACTATTTGTTTCCATGTTAAAACCCTTGTGTATGGTTGGCAACAAATTATTGTTAGAGATTCCCTTTTTTTTTTTTTTTTCTATAAATTGTTACAATTATTCTTTATTTTGTGTTCTGTCATAGACGCTCATTTATATTTTATTTGAAAGCATTTTTTAGTCAACTTGAACATTCATGGTTGAATACGTGTTTGACAATTTGGTGTAGAGAATATAAACAGAGACATCTCTTTGACAATCATTTTACATATGAAAAATATTTATAAATGTTACTCAAAGTCTTTTATCTTCTTATCATTACGTTAATGTGGAAAAGGGAAGAAGATGGTTTTTGTGTTATTGTTAGAAATCCTTTTATTTTAAGTTTTCAAATTTATTTAATTTAATCAGAAGATAGGATTAATAAATTAAAATTATTTTTTTAAAATATGATATAAACACGGATTGGATTGAAACGAAAACAATTATTTGATCGAAATAATAATATCGATCACACCTACAAATATGTCTTGAATTTATTCTGAATAAACATTTATCGATCATCAAAAAAATTATATCGATCGAAAGTAAATTTATAGATATGTCTTTACGTCCTTTCAAATTTTTCAATGATCGATAAATTTGTAACGATCAAGTCTTAATATTCTTAATATTGCCCGAATGAAAATTTCATCAATACACGCCCCTTGACCTTGATTTACCTTGATTTGACCTTGATTTGACCTTGATTTGACCTCGACCTTTACCAAATTTTCTATCGATCGGATTATTATTTTGGCTCTCTCTCTCATGATGAAGTCCATTTTTTTTAAATCATAGATATACCGTAGGTACCTGCACACGTTGTAGTAAATTTTAAACTAAGCCATAACATATATTTTGCAAATGCTACATTATCTTGAATTGCTTCAATGTATAGAGAATGTGTTTTTTACCAGTATATCAGAAAAAATTAAAAAATCTTTATTATTTTAAAGTCATTAAAAAACCTTAAAAATCAGTATCGTTGGCAAAAGCTTTTAGTTAATCTAAAAAGCAGAAAACACTAAAAATCACAAGTTACTAAAGAACAAAACATACATATATCATGAAATCATATCAAAGTATAAGCAATGGTGGCGGTGGCTGACGGACGGGTACAGAATGAAATGCTATTGACGCTGACGAAAAAAGGGACAACAATCTTCGTTTATATTAAATATTTTACTAAACTGAAGAGTACCATACTCGACTAAATCTAACTAAACTGAAATGAACATACAACCAAATGACTGTCTAAAGTGAATGAATGACTGATGTTTATGTGCATAGGGACAAAAACAACAACGTATAGATTGTTAAACATTCTTCTTGATTGTTTGGTTACCATAAATATATATACTCGTATATATGGTACGTGGAGGAAACAAGTGAAAAGTTCATACTATACGATATAATACCTTACACTACAAAGAATAGTAAGATTATATATTATAAGCAAGGCGTACATATGAGAAGACGTCGAAAATTTTATTTTTTTTTATTTTTAAAAATCGGTGCTCTGGAGAAACTTGTATAAGTGCAGGCATTGTGCTGATCTTTGTCCCTATCACGAGAAAATTTAATTTAAAACATCCAGGCTTCTGCTGCTCTACGGGAATCGAATTTTAAAGACTTCAGAGTTATGCTAATTTGGTTCTATTTAGTATGTATTTGTAGCCTTTACTATAACTATCCTAATCGATTGCAATCTATTTGGGGTCTCCTTTTGGCTTATCTTAGGCACTTTCGTGTACATGATATAAGGATCGAAGTTGGGGTCACCCATTTATTCAAAGTTCCTCTTTTTATCTTTCGATTACCACCCTAACTGCAACACTTCTTATCACAAATTACAAAGCAACCTGCATGGAAAAATTTATGGCCATGAACGTTAAAATAACAGACGGGCGAATATATACAAGCTTAGTATACCCTACGTATCTTAGGCTACAATTAAATTTAATTTTTGAAACAAAATTAGTTTCAAGAGTTTGAATTCACAATTTGAAGATTAATATTGTTAGAGCTCTTCTTTTGTATATCAGAAGGTGTAGGGTATACACAGTGTCTATGTTTTGCACATTACTGTGTACAGAGAAGTACATTATAGGCATTGATGTTTGTTAAGTTGATGGATGAAAAATACAATAACAAAAAAAAAAAACAAAAAACAAAAAACTGTATAAAATAAAATAACAATCTAACAAACTGATACAAAGATAGACAGTTCAGTGGTTTTGAATATACGGTTTATGTATGAGTACATGTATCTGTAAAAGTGCATATGTGTGTGTGAATGCATTTCCCCATCTATCCTAGCTTGCTATTCAGTGAAAAAAGAGCTGTGCTCTGTAAAAAAAAGTATTTCAGTGTAGCAGTGATTGCGATTGATAAAAGTCAGTTTAATTATGTTTTAGCTTGAAAAACATCATGTTTTCAAAATAAGTTTTTTTTTTAATATTTATTTTGAAATCAGTCAACAACTTGATTCATTTTTGTTTATTTGTATATATTTTCCTGGGTCTTCTTCTGAATGGAAATCAGATAAATCACACATGACGTTGTCGGCAACAGAAATGATTTCACAAAAAGTCTGGTTATTGAAATTTATTCTTACTTAAAGCTTAAAAAAAAAAAAAAAGATGTTTTTACCAACTAATTTTGTTGAGTGTTATTTTGTAAATATCATACATTTTACTTAGTCGGCTTAGTTTTTTACATTTGCTTTTTCTAATTCCTATTCTACTCTGTACGCCACTCTGGATGATGCTGCTGCAGATGAATTCAAATGTTTCTGTTAATGTTGTTTAATCTGCAGTTATTTAGTTAACAGATTCCCCGACTGACTGATTGAAGGACTGACTGACTGATTGAAATGTTTGTGTGCATATCTCCCTCTTCTGCTTCATGTTATTATTTTGTATGTTTTGTATAACAGCAATAATGATTTTCATTTCATATATTGCCACATACTCGTGACATAACTTTGCTTGTTGTTTGTTTTGTATTTATTACAAATTGTTGTTGTTCTTGTTTTTTATTCTATATATATATATATATATATATCATAAATTTATTTCACAATAAATGTTCGTGCATATTAATAGTAATGTGCTATCCTGTCATATTATTATCATTCAGCGTCATTTCGTTTTTCTCTGCGCTTATGAAAAATTGCTTTTAACATAATTGCAACAATTCCTGTGTGGCCATTAACATTTTTTTCGCTTCCTTTTTATTTCTTTGTTACTTTGTACATTTTTTTATTGTTGCATAATTTGTTCCATTTTCTATTCATGTCTAAAATATAAGGTGATGCTTGAATGGGGTGGATTTAAAGAACAAGCTGATTTCAGTCACAACTTCATAGATTTATAGGCACTTAAGCTGTGGCCATAATTTTGATTTAGTATTCAGAGTGTAAACCTCCAGAAACTCGCAATATATTTGAAATAATCATTCCTGAAACCGCTGTAAGATGAAATAAAACTAAAAAAAAAAAACAAATAAAAATGTTATAGCCGGTCAAGCTCGATCATTTTATACCCCCACACTACTAAGTTCCTCGAATTATGTCATTTTGCCTTTTTTCAATATAAATCTTCACTTCTGAAAAGTTTGTAATCAAAAACTTCATTTTTGCGACCAAGAGACGAAGAGAGCGTGCAACCAGTATACCAGCGATTAAATGTTAGGACCAGCGAATAAACAGACATTTAACTTGGGTCAAACTTTAAAAACCCTACACATCTACATACATACAAACAATAGGCATGGCGGGTATGAAATTACAACCGGACGTGTAAATCGATACATATTCTAATGCCATTCAAGAACATAATCTGTAAGGTTTCCGAAGCTTTGTTTCGAGATTTAAAACTTCAAGTTATTGAGTACATTTAATATGAGGGATACAAGAATATTTTCCTCCTTTTGTAACTTCTCCATTGCACCAACAGTTTGTCATTACTGTAGATGATGACTTTGGTATATTTTAGGACTCAGGCATATATTTTTTAAGCAAATGCTCTGATCAGGATGGTCTTAAAACATTCCAAAGACTTAAATAGATTGTAATACGTTAGTAATGACGATCATCATGATGTCCAGCATAAAATCTGATATATTGAGCTGAAATTTCGTTAAGATCAGTCACAAAAATAAAGCTACGCAGTTGAAATTTGCTGCACATGTTCATAAGTAGCGCAAAGGAGGCGGTATCAGATACAACACACGTCCACAATTATCGTTCATTAAGTCGAAATGTAACACGTGATTT
The DNA here is from genome assembly GCA_949710015.1 of Crataerina pallida. Taxonomy (NCBI): domain Eukaryota; kingdom Metazoa; phylum Arthropoda; class Insecta; order Diptera; family Hippoboscidae; genus Crataerina; species Crataerina pallida. The sequence goes on along the minus strand of OX453290.1, from coordinate 30,115,339 downwards.
ATTAGTCGTTCAAATATTTAAGCAAATTAATGGTTACATAATTATTTACTTTGTAGTTTTTGTATTATTTTCACATCGTTTACATACATTTAGGCATTGGTGTATTTTTACATATTTTTAAACTTTACATTATAAAATAAATTATTTCACAATTAGTGTTAATTGTTTTGCTTTTAGTTCATTTTATTATTTTTGAAATAAATTTTTGCATTTTTATAAACTTGCAAACCGGACTTTATAGTCCGTGCATTTAGCTTAAGTTCATTTTTTTACATGGGATTGAAATTGATATACAACATAGTTGATGAATTATAAAAACTTTGTGAGTTCCGTGTAAATACAGTAGGGTATCAACACGGTAGAAAAATAATTCCTAAAAAATGAAAAAAAATATATGAAAATTTTTGCGCGATGGTGTCATTTTCTCACCAATGTGGAGATTTAATATTATCTAAGCACACACAAACTCGCACATTCAAGTTTATATGTATAATGTTAATTTTCTATCACACCAATTAATTTTGAGCCCCCTTAACAGATTTTGAACTTTACTCACAATCATCTTGACTCACATTTGTAGTTTAGCCCCGCATGATGACATGTGTTAAACTCTCACCGTTAGTTGCTAGCAGGCATTTCGGTGCTATATTAACGTAGTAAAACAGCATGGTTATCCAAGTATCTACATAACATGAAAATAAGCTGCTGCGTTTATGGTAAAACCCTTTTTTTTTTTGTACTTTGTTTCAACTTTCTGATGCCCTCCACTTCGTTTTTATGTTATTAGTCCTGGGAATTGTTTAAATCATTGTGTGCTTTTTTTATACCCTCCACATAAGGTGGGTAGGCGATATACTAAGTTTGTCATTCCAGTTACAAGAAACAGGCTTCAGAGACACTAAAAAAGTATATATATTATAGATCAGTGTCTAAAACTGAATCACAGTCGAATTTTGAGATATTTAGCTGACATTTTGTACAAACACTTTTAGTTTCTGCCTACAGATCTTTATTTAAAGTAGACCAAATTGGTTAAGTGCCACGACCCCAATTGATAAAACCATGCTGTGCTGTGGATGTGCTAAGAATAGACGTGGTCAAATAACAGATAAGTCTACAATTTGTAAAAAACTATACTCAGCATACAACTCGATTTGCACGTAATACAAAACACTATTAGAGGACGCCATCATATACCAGCCACGCCCATCGTTTATATGTAAATGTGAAGGGTATTTCAAATTTGGCCTAAACCGAATTCAGTCTCTTACTTGCTCCTCTTTAATATACGTATATAGTGAATACTTATATACACACAAGACACACAGATAGAGATTGTTTAGGAAAAAATGGAAAAATGTATGTAATACTCATTAGAACAGTTTCCACGAGGGTTTTGCCTTATCCCTCCTTTTTTGTTAAGTTTGCTTTGGACACATAGAACGGCTTGGTGTTTGATATAAATAAACATGAAACATGTAAAAATATATAATGCCTTTATAAGCATATGTGCTCGCGTAAATCAGAGAGGATTTCTGGAGTAATTAATTATATTTAATTCCCTTTTTTTTTGATTAGGTCTTGATGTGTTTTTAATTTAATAAGTATTTTAATTACTATTATACAACAATTGCTTTTCGAGGCCAGAAAAAAGTCTTTGAGTCTTTAACAAGTGCTCTTCAGCTGATTTATTCCACACAACTTTTATAGTAGACTGTATAGATTATTTATGCCTTTTAAGTTGATTGTAAATTATTTTTCCAAGAGTTTCATTTCAAATGCAAAGGGGAGTTTTAAAAACTTTACAAAATAAATGTATACGTTCTGAAACATCAAACAAATCGACGTAATGGTATAAACTACTATTACTACTACGTAAAGGATAAACAACTGGTTTGTTGTGTGGCGGCGGTTTGCATCATACATTAACAATTATCCGGTAATTTTGCAAATGATTTATGATTGGCATTGTTGCTTATTATACTTCATTCTTTACAAGAACATTAACTATAACATTAGCACACAATAATTAAGGTCGATGATCATCATATATAGTAAATGATCATAAATTTCTTTGATTGATTACATAATAATCACATCAAAGTCCATCTAAGCTGTCGTTGTTGTTTTTTTTTTTTTTTTTTTTTCAACTCATACTAAAGCATTGTAATGCTGTAGAAATGCTCTTGTATATTTATATAAGTAGTTAATATATTGAATGCTACATAACTTATCGAGATTTTGTTAACTTGTTATAATGTGAGGCGGAGCGATGTTCGGAAGATGCAATTGACATAAGTATTACTAGGAAACAATGTTTGTTGGTATAGTAGTCTCATTCTTTATCTAAAATATATACATACACACACATAGAAGTCTTCTATAAACATATTTTTAATAGCTTTACTTACCAATACCTTGCTTGTGAAGTGTATTTGTAGCGAATCCATTTCAATTTTCCTTGAATTGCTTGCTACCTACAACAAGAGGAATATGTTAAGTCAATATCCATCATATAGTGAAAGGCAACAAATAGACAAGTTGTTGTTGCCACGGATGTTACTGGTTGGCATAATGTTTACATAAACAGATGGATTTACATTTGTGTAATAGTCAGTAGTATGGCAGGTTCATGATATTGTGTGGTATACATCATATACAACCAAACATGTATACAAACTTGTGCAAATATTACGGAAAGCTAATTAAAGAAAAAATGATCATAAATGGGGATATTGTGCAGTAAAGGAATGGCTGTACGATTGGAATGACTTCTTGTGAGTTTTATGTTTGTGTAATGGTTTTTATATAGGTTATTTACATACATATGCAGCAGTCTAAGGGAATATATTTCATAAATTTGTTAACATAGTCAAATGCATTACATTTCCGTATTCCAAGAGGACCGACAGAGCGATACTTGTACGTATTTTTACACTCTTTATAATCGTATAATTGGTTATACATTAATTTTCTATGAATTTACATTTACATGTCATTGTTTTTATTGTTGTTTGTCATTGTTGTTATTATTTATGTGCCGTCTTTTAAAATCCAATTGTTGAATTTTATTAAGGGAAAAAGATGTCTGTGCACCGTGCACATATGAAACGTACTCTGTTTATCTCTCCATCCAATTGTCACACTTATCACTGTCAAATGTATATTGGCTTTTGCCTTTTCTAAAATGCTGACACAGAAAGAAAATGAAATGAAGAAAACATTCAACATTGAATGTTGGCAGCAGTTTTCTGTATTCTGAGGGTAGACAATATGCAACAACCATGCATCCTACTTTCACTAGAACACGATAAAGAAGAATTCGAAATTACATTTGCAGAGATTATCTCAAGATTCTGGTTATTGTTAAGTTACAAATACAATAAAAAAAAGTCTAACCTTTTTAAAATATCATCAAATGAGAAATTTGTAAGCATTCAACGACAACAACGATACTCTCCACATTGCAAAAAAATACATAAAAAAAACATTAACACAGCAAACAGTAAACAAAATTTAAATGTATGACCAATCTTACATGTGTGTGTGTGTGACATCCACAGACGAAGAAGTAACATAGCGTAGCAAAGATGGTTGACAGTTGCAAGAAATTGAAATTAGTTTTTATATCCTGAAGTGAGAGAAGATTTACAAAAAGTTGGAAGAGAAGCGAAACCTTTTCAAGGACAGACATTATAAAATGAAAAATGTCCGATATTTTATATATACTGTCGTCATGTGGGAAGGGGTGCTAAAGGGACGTATCTGGTTTATTTTTAAAAGTGGACGTCCTTGGCTTTAACAGCATCCCCGTGCCGAATTTCATTAATAAATATCAAAAATTTGAGAAATACTTGGATGGACTGCCAGACATGTTTAAAATGATTCAATTTCTGATTTTAAACTCAACAGCATAATTAAAAATATGTCAACCCTTTACTGTTTGCGAATTATAAATATTCGCACAAATGCCTACACTTTGTGGTGTAGGCAACAATAAGCGTTTTATAGCAGGAGAACTTTGTCACCGACAGTGTTGTCTTGTGTTGTACAATATGTCCGAATGATTGCACAAATATTTCCGAAGGGAATGCTTTAATTGTTAATCGAACCATAGCATAAATAAATCCTTTATACTCGACACAAGTCCTTCCACGTAGCATATGTGTGCCAAAATAGACACAATCACTTTGTGAGTATTATTGTATTACACAACTAACACATGATATGTGCATCAAGTGTTGATAAAATTGATGACAGAATAAAAAAATTTAGAAACATTCTACAGCAGTAAAGATGGTTTGGGAAAAATTCACAAATAACTGAAAATTATATGGTGCGGATCTAGTTTTAAGAGAGTTTGGACAGTATCCGTACAACTGCCTAAAAGAATTGTCAACAGCTAGATTTTTTGTCTTAAAATATTTGTAGCAAAGCAAACAAAATGGAGAAATGAAAGAAAGTGTAATAAGATGACCAAGATTAGGGAAAGCATTACATACATATATCAGCCGATAAATTTAAGTTTAAACGTGGAACAGAGCCGCCTATTAAAATTTAAAGCCATGGAAACACAAAACTGTTTTCTTTATGTTTCATAACTATATTCAAACACCTCTAACCTTGATGTTGTTTATACAACCAAATATCATTTAATTGCTGTCAAGTGCGCTGCTTTAATTATAGGCCGCAAATGTTTGTTTGTGCTTAGTTGTCAACGAAACTGTGTGCGAATACGTATTTGTGAATGTGAAATGAATATTAATCGCACTGTGTACGTTATATACTTTACGAAATTCCATTTGTCTAGAGTCTAGACTGTAGACTTAAACATACATTCTTTGGTGTTAACTATGGAAAATTATTTAATATAAAGGGAAGCTTATAACATAGTTTGTGTAGAGATGGTGAAGGAAATTTCCTTTATAAGCAAAGGGTTTATTACACGCAGAAGGTAACAGCAGAATACCTAAAATATAAAATTTGATTGAATGCCATTACGGTTCATAATGTTCACACAGTTAAAATGAGGAAAAATCAATACTTTTAAAAATGAACGTGGCCGATAATTGACACGTCCACTACTTACAATTGACTTTGATTATCACCTTAGCTCTAATTGTAATATTATATAAATTGTATTAGATGGCGTAAAATGCGTAAATTAAAAAGTGAAGAGAATTTTAGAATCGGTTTTAGAAAATGTTACTTCTTCAATCCCTTTCAATATGAACGTTATATGGAAGCTGTAAGCCGCAATATTTTTTATGAAATTTTCTACAAAGCTATATCTTGAGCCAAAAAGCAAATGGGAGTACTGAGAAGACAGTAACAATTAGGAGAAGATACCAGAGACTCTACAAAGTATATTTTATATATTTGATCAGCACTAAAATCGATGTAGATAAGTTCGTCCGTATGTCCGTCTATTGTTGGAACGTTAAAGATCATACATTTTGACAAATTTTGCTGAAATTTTGTACATATATACATATGTATTTTTCGTAAATTGGATAAAATCGGTAGAAAGCCACGCCCACAGTTTAGAAAAGTTTATATATCTGCCACAAAAATTGAGATATGAAGTAGAAATTCTTTTTATTTACATTGAACCTCTTCATCGATGTGCGTGATAGGTTCTCAGATACGCGCACAATTTATAAAAGAATTTATTTGACGTATATTCTGACACTCAACGCAAACATTATTATATTGTATTCAAGTATCTGCTACGCCCACATTTTATGTGTAGTTGTGCAGAATATTTAAGATTTTTCGTGAACCAAGTTTACTTTTTTTTTACTTGTTTTTAATTGCTTTTTATACATACATATGTGTACTTTGTTTTCTTTATGTTGCCACGTTCAACTAGACTTGGTGTTACCGTCAGTTAACTCTTTTGAAATTTATAGTTTGTTTTTTTTTCCATTTTTTTTTTCGGGCGAATATGTTTTCGCACAAACGCGGTCACACATTTACACTTAAATTCTTCCATCGTACTTTACCTTTTACTCTTTACCTTGTGGATATTGTTACCGAATGTGCTAAATTTTTTGATGGTGTCGTTTTTCACCCTTTTATAATCCATACACTCTTCCACATACTCTTCATTGCATACTCCTGTGTGCACTGCACTTCATTTGGTGTAAAGTCAACGTTGCGAAAAAGAAATCATGAAATATCTTAATAAATTGCTTTGGGATTTCGTGCATGTTCTCTATAAATACTCAAGCGTATTCATTTTATCTACTACACAGGATGGGGGGGGGGGGGGGGGGGGGTGTGATGAGTTTGCAACAATCAAAAGAAGATCGAAGATACCCTACAAAATACATATATTCATATAATTACCATTAAGTTATAGGTCGATCCAAAGAGACGTCTGTTTTTTCTGTGTATTGGAAGATTCGTTTATCGTTAAAAAAGAACGCACTTGTATACTTGTCATCCCTACACATGAGTTTTTACTTGTTTTGTATTTATTTTCCTTTTGTGTTTATTTTTATCTTTGAAACAATGTCTATTTTAATTTTATACCAGGTTTTTTATACGCACCTCATGGGGGACTTTGTAGGAATTACAAGGAAAATTAAAAGTGGCGCTTCTCTAAGTACATAAAATGGGACAGCCTGAGCATATAATTTGGAATTCTTTTAGCTGTCTATCCGTTCGTCTATTTGTCGATTTTTTACTTAATAAAAGTCTCGGTAGCCTGGTTGATATTATAATTAGAAAAAAATCGATAACGGCAGTGTTTATGAAAAACTGAAAAAGCGTTATTTGTAGAAAGGGTTTTACAGGTTTTTTACTTAAAAAATTCATTAAGTCTTCATTCCCGTTACGAAATGCTTCAAAATTGTGCCCATCCTTAACCTAATCTAACCCAACTTCTTACTTGTTTTAAGTTTGGTAATCTAATAAATTTTCTGTCTTCCCTGAAATGCTTGCATAATAGAATAATTCCAAGAAACTTTCTTGAACCTCTTGAAGCATTAGCGAGTTCTTATAAATTTTAAATGAACAACAACAATAACAACAACGACCGTAATCAATATCGATTTATATTTTTTTGTTGGATGTAATTGCCTTGTTGTAGGTATTGTAGAAGTTGAACATCAAAGTGCTCTCCTGCAACGTTTACGGCTAAAAGTACTTTTTACGTTTACAATATAATGACAAATGAATGAACAACTGAACAAGTGACATTTTTAATTAAGAATTTTTTCCTAAAGTTAATAGTGCTTATTGCATTTGTTGTTTTTGTTGTTTTCGCTGTTATATTGTTGTCGCGAGACATTTTCTTTACTCGTTCCTCAAATATTTGCTGCCCCACCACAATCATTATCGAAATACAATGATGTCAACATGCTCGGTGAATAACACGGAACCTGTTTCATCAATTTAATTAAACAATTACCAGAGCATTGTAAATAAGAAGAAGAAGAACAATGTAATGTAACGTTTAAATTTACGGTTACGTTGGCGCAGATAAGAACGACATACAGAAATGTTATCAATTTGCCGACTTTTCTTTTTAATCTCCTTCACTATCTTAATTTTCTTATTACGTACACTTAATCTTTCATTTTGTTTATGGCTTTTCTCTCATTTTTCCATTTGCTAACCGGCAACTGTATATTGGTTTGGTTTTAATGGTGAACGCAGTAAATGCCTTTTTAACTTTAAGCTACATTAAACACATACACACACGCGCGCATTTTTTCCTGTTCTTTCGTCCTTATGTTTCCTGTTAAATGAACCTATAAAGTAAGGAGAGATGCAGATGTGTGTGTTAAAAACATTTTTTCTACTTAAATGAGTGCAATTTTTTTAACAATTAACAGTTGCCATCACTTAAACTAATGACAATGCTTCCACACACCATCTTGTACGTAAAATCCTGGAACTTGATGTCTCTTTGAAAGTTAAAGTTATGTGACAACAAACGTATTAATATCAATTAATATACAAAGCATAGCATCGGAAAGAAACACCCTTTAGACGGGCTATGAATTGTTCAAGTATATGTGGAATGAAAATAATATATGAGTTTAGGGTAACTTAGGTAAACATTTTTAATATGAAGGCTCAATAAATTTGAACTTTTTTCTAACTTTTTCTTCTACTTCGCTTATCTTAAGGAATTCAAGTATTTCTTAAATTTGGATTTAGATTATTTTGCTATTGGATGTCGTACGCTTCCTTTTCATTTAAACAATTATATCATAAATTGTTAATTCAATCAAAGCCTAAATCAAACCAAATCTTAAATACTCTATATATCTTGGGCGTGGATTTAAACAAATTCTGCAAAATTTACTCAATCACATCTTTGAAGTTTTTAATCAAAGTCTCAATATCTAATTTTTTTTGCAATTTTAATCATATCAACAATAGACAGATACCCGGACGGACATATTTAGATGTTAAGCATAAAATTATGTTGCAAAGTCTTTGAAGTTACTCTCTAAGCGTTGCTTAGTATACACCCTACATTTAGGTAGAGGGTATTACAAAAAAGTTTCTGTAAATGTCATAATAAATTACGAGTGATTTTATATGTGCATGCAAGCAATACAAAATGAATTTAAATTATTATCAACTAATGCTTCATAAATGGGTTTTAAACAATAGCAAAATTATTATGAATAAGGTTCTAATAGTTGTTGCATTTTGGTGAAATGCTTTTATAATGTGGAATACAACAATAATAAAAAAAAATTAAAAAAAATGCCAAAACAACAAACACAGAGAAGCTAGTGCATGTTGGCAACAATGGCGACAACAGCGATATGATACACGCGAGTAAAGCACACATTCATATATATATACACATGCACACAAACATATACGCGCGCTCGCATATATGTAGTTATTGCAAATACCATTATTACAACATGCACATCCGTACATATCTAGCAATGTTTGAATGAAAAATCAACCGCACGACGACATCAGTTATGCATAAAATTTCGGGATACAATAACATTTTATTTTACATGCATACTGTTTGTGTGTGCATGTATGCAAGGGCTTATACATTATATACACATTCATAAAAATTCATCCATCCATATATACAATCTATGATACATTGAGTGGTTGTAGCTATTTTGACATTTGTGCATGTAGGCATGTTCGCATGTGGTAGTTGTTAGGCGATGGCTTGAAAAATTTATTTTGAAATTTGATTTATTTTTAATTATCATGCTCGTGCCGCAAAATAATAAATAAACACTCGAACAAAGAACAACAGCCCTCAACAACAACAACAAAAATCAAAAACAATCAACCATATAACATATACGGTATGCATTGGATGATACACATAAACCGCACAACACAAATGTGTTTACATTGTACTCTATCACTCAAATCATTATTAGTATGAAGGCAAGCCGGAGGTATTTGTACACACAAGTGTATTACAAAATTTATCAAAAAGCAAGCAAAAAGCAAGCAAAAAGCAAAAAGTAGCAAAAAGTGTTTAAAACAACTGTCAATCTGAAATGAAACGAGATCATTCATAATTTATTTGCAATAACATTTATAAACATCGATTTAAGGTTAACGAAGGGTTCTCTATTTAATTTTTACTAATTTGGCGAATTTGCGGTATGACATGCTGCAGAATATTTTTATATAATAATTTTTGGCCAAAGGCGCTTACTGTAGAAAATAACTCTGATGGGTCTTCATTATAAAATATTATATTAAAGAATACTTTTTTATATGACTTAAGTCGTCTAGAAGCGATTATAGAGAAAAGTTGCCTATTTCTATAACATTAACATCATGCGATACTTTTCTCTAATAGATTAACTTTAATAGATATTTTGATAAAATCAAGAGCTGATGATAGTTTGTATACAGACCTGAAAGAAAGGCTTAAACCTGTCTCCTCTTGGATCACTAATGCTAATTATGAGTAAATGTTTGCATTACGTATCAACCTGCGAAACGAATTATATAATGAATAAAGCTTTTTACAATCGGATTAATTTTTTTCATAGATTATATAAACATAAGTTTCTACATCAATTTTCAACTTTAGGGCTCACTTGTGATTTTTTTTTTCCCATCAAAACATCCTTTATAATAGAACTTCATATAAGGAGGGGTTCTAAAAATGGTCCATAGGGATCCTTTTTGGATCACTACATGTCCTTCTGTCCAATTTTATTGATATATTTCAAAAATTAAGGTCTGCACCTTGCTCACAAATTTTCATTCATGGATAGACAGATGGACACTAGATTACAAACAATTTACAAACAACCGCACAAACTTAATACAACTGGTGCAGGGCACAGAAATTTACAGACACATATAAATACTGACTGCTCACAAATTTTTATTTAAAATTATTAAAATTCTTACTCTATACCCTGCTAGTATACTCTATAAATTTTTCATTTCATAAGTTTTTCAAATTTTTTTGTTTCTGAGGTTGCGTATACTGGGATTAAGGTGAATATTACAACATGGAAATGAAAAAAAGAGATGGCGGAAGAAACCGTTATAAAACCGATATGCAAAAATTTCTACTTGGCGCACATAGTTTTTGGTTTGAATACATACATGCGGTAATATATTGTATATAGCGAGTTTAGCTGTTGTGCTTCATGTGGTTTGTTTTCCATGTATTGGAAGATGCGTCTTTATTAGATGAGAGTGTTTATAATACACTTTCTCTGCATACTTACATAGTATGTAGTTTATACGTGGTTTGTATGTATAGGAAAAGATGAAAAAATATATAAAAAATTGTGTTGGTAGTTACATCTAAACATGTGCGTCTATGCATCTAGAAAAGTATTGTTGGGAAGTGTTAAGCGTTATTGATGAATGATCCTATGATACTTTATAGATAGAATTGCATCTTCTATATATTGTACAATAGACATCTTCAGTTTAATTGTTGCCATCTTTCAAGTTGGACACATTCCCTGTGTTACGAAATTTATTGATGTAAATAATAAAATGGAATCTTATAAAGTTAAGACCTAACTAACACACATATATACCCACATAACGTATGTATATATCAACTTCTGCTTACTTACATTTTGCATTTTTTTTTTCTTTTTGAAAATGTTATATAAGAGAAAAAGTTCTACCAAGTACTACTACTTGCACACTTTTCTTATCGCACCAAATGTGACAATTTATGATATTGGATTGGCATTCGCATTTACGGAATGTTATGTAGAATGTGGAATGTAAAATTTTAGGAATATATGAGATATTCTCATATGTATATAAAGATTTATTTGGAACGTGCCAAGAATTTTAATTGTTAACGAGATTGAATGACTGAAAATTTATATGTTTGTAATAGACCATATACGTGTTTGTGTTCAAGAATACTCGTAATATACTTATATTTTTCTATAGAATATGCATTTGGAATATTCTTATTATCTAACAACATGTGTGTACTTGGAAGAATAATATCTTGCCACAGTTGACAACAATCTCCTTAAAGGACACAAATTGAAGAATTAAAATTTCATATTGATATTTATAATTAGAGCATCAATCGAAATGTTTAAAATGGGCGTGTTGGGATAACAAATACGCCCAAAATTTGTAGAAAATTGTACTTCCTTCAGATTACAACATGTAAGAAAATACGTACCCTATTAGGGGGCGTATTCTAGTGAATGCCTTTCCGTAAGGGATGATTTTTAAAGCAATTAGGATTATTATTGAAAATTTAAACAGAGTGTTTATATGACGAAAATTCCCACAAAATATGGTAAAAAATAGTTAATTAGCTTGATAATTAAGTACAAGAAATTTAGACCTGATGCGACCATATGTAGAAACCCTTTCTATATAATGATATTTCCCTTGAAGTGACTTATATGGCACTGCCTCCCGTTTACTAATACAACTGAACCAACTATAGCATAATTAGTTAAACTAACTAGAGTAGGGTGTTAAATGGTCGGGCTAGTTCGCACATAACATTTTTACTTGTTATATTTATATTTTTCGAATAAAAAAAAAAAAAAATAACCATTGATTCAGTTCGAGGTTATCACACGCAATATTTTATATACAAATCTGTAGTTGTTGTTGTATCGATATTTATGATAATAATAATAAATCATTTTTATTCTATTGTGTATATATTTTTAATTTCTCTATTAGCAAAAACAAAAAACACACGAATTGCATAAAGAGAAATTAATTCACATAATTTATTCATAATTTATACTAATGCGAGGGGGAAATATTGCATTTTTAATTATATCCTAGAGTATTATATTCCCACATAAACATAATTTAGTTTACATATACCTACAAACATACCCGCTCATGACATTGTATGCGCTTAAATTAATCAGAATAAGCATTTATTAATTACACATGATTACTGTAAAAAAAGACATACTCGTGCACAATAAAAAATCTCTGTTGAGAATTGTTGTATCACTAAATAAGGGATTAAAGTTTCGCCCATTTGTTGTTGTTATTATTGTTAATGAATTATGTTTAAATTGATAAATTTTAAACAAAATTAAGTTAATTTTTAATACATAGTCTCGCTTAAAGCATTTTTAATTATATGAAAGCGTATTTCAAAATAAGGCTGTAGGAAAAGAAAAAACTTAAAAAAATGATTTAAGTTCTAATATGCTTGGCTTTGTACGAAATTTCATTGAAATAAATTGAAAATGTCCTTACGTCCGCTTTTTGTTTGCTTCATAATTTAGTTCAAGATACAGAAGAGATGTTTTTCTTTATTACACATATGCCGCCTACGTAATTATGTACATATAAAAGCGCTGTTATTGTATTATATACTTGTTTGGTCTATACATTGTATTCGCGTTTCACAATTGGCTAATTACTGACAAAGTTGCCGAATTGTTGCTTGACCAGAAAATTTAATTGAATTTGTGTGCAATGTCAAACGTGTATAGTTACACAGAGCTCATGCATATACATATATGCATGCATACACATATTCATTCATATTTCACTAAAGTATGTTTGTGTGCGGTTACTGTAAAAACAGCAAATTTCAATCAAAACGTTCTTTTGTTCAACAAGCTCACACCCGACAATTTGTTCTTTCTTTCTTTCCTTCTTTGTGTCATTCTCTGTCTCACTTTCACCACTGTCGTTGATACGGGAGTGATGGAGAAGAGGAAATTATTTATAAAAACCGGAATAGAGAGATGATGATCCATAGCAAAGAGTTTTAATTTCATTTACACAAACTAACGTAATATATAAACATATGTATGTGTGTTTATCTGCACCAAACATACGCGTACATTCATGTACATGTTATGTAGAGAATATTGTTGAAATAGTGAGTTGCTTAAGAGAACTATTGTCGTAGCTGTGTGTTGTAGCGCACATCAGCAGCAACTGTATTATATGTAGAGTAGTTGGTATTGTTGTTACAGTTGCCACATGTCTCGCAAGTGTCTAATTTCGTTTAGCTTAAAAACCGCTACTACTGTTATAGCTGTACACATTAAAAATTCACATTATCACACATTTTTACAAGTGGTGTAATTCTCTACCAATCAATGTTGATTCTTTTGTTGGGTTTCAATGAAGTTCTTTTTTTTCATTGATGATAATAATATTGATTATTACAGCAATATGTATACTTTACTTTATATTCTTTTCTTCTATTTTCATATGATTTATATACAGTTTTAATATTATAGATGGGTTTTGGTTCCTATCCATGTAATTACATTTAAAACACTTTTTTTTGTGAAATCACAGTAAAGTGAAAAGCTCCATTATTGAGGTTTTATTTGATTTTAATCTTTATCCCTTTACATGCAATTCGTACGTGTGTATTGTTTCCTTTTTTTGTTATAAATCAATTATGCTTTGAAGGACATCCCGCAAATTTATTGAGCTTAAGAATTTCGCTTAAATTTCTTTACCTTATTGAATATGAACAAAGTTTCTTTTATGCGGTTTCCAACCGCAAACATATGTAATGTCACTTCTGTTGATTTATTCATTGCGTATGTTTCTTTGTCATTGTTGTGGTTTTTGGTCAAACACAAATTATGTTTATAATTGAGCGCTTTACTGATTAAATTTTATATGAAAATAAAAAATTTTTTTTAAACAATTTTACCTTTCTGGCAAATATTTGTCCCTCCCAGGTACTGCCTTCAACATATTGAAGAATAAAGATATTAAAAATGAAACCCTAAAAGAGAATATTTCAATGTTCGATATAATGTTTTTGTAATCTTGTTTGTTGTGTATATACGAATGGTGCCTGAAGTTTTATGGAAATGGGAAACTGTCAGAAGAAGATGAGATTCCTTTTCTATAATACATGTACCTAAAACCTACTGTATCATGTAAGGTTATGATAATAGCAAACATTCACAAACATTTACAAAATACAAAAATTCAATATATGTATTGTGCATGTAAATTTCATCATGAATTGAACAAATAAGGATTGCAAGAAACATGCAGAGACAGACGTGTCTATCTGTTTTAAACTTAATATTCACTTATTTAAAAAATAAAATTTAATATTTTTCTTTGCTCTTTCCCTTTTTATAATACACATGTCACGTTGTTTTCTATGTTAGCAATGTCATGAAAGCCCTCTTCTGCTGTGGCTTTGCCGTTGTATTGGCATTCATTTGCGTAAAAGTTATTAACCTTAGTGTGCTATCAATATGTGTTAGAAAATAATGTAAATGTACCTTTAAAGAGTATAAATTTATGCAAATTTAATGTGCAATATGGAAAAAAGAAGAAGATAAAGAAAAAAAGTTAATTTCACTTTGTATGCAAAACTTTCAATAGCTTGACTGTAGAAAGCAATTCGCCTTAGCAAACGTATGCAAAATAGATGAAAAAAAGATGCGTCTGCCATTTTAGTTTAAGGTTTGCCTTATTTGGCATTTTCACTTGTTCTTGAGAAGAAATTACTTTCACACTGTCAATCACTTGGTTTAGATTTTCTTCTTCTAGTCACTTATTGAGAAGAATTAGCCAAACGATTGGTTGGTTTTAAAGTTTTTATATCCTACAGATAAAATGGAAGTATACTAAGTTTGTTAATATGTTTGCAAAACATAAAAGACATGTTTGTCCGTATGTCCGTCTATTGTTGGAACGTTCGTGATTGGAAACTTTAAGGAATTTTTGCTGATATTTTGTACAAACACTTCTATTGTACTTTTTTTACTTAGGATTATTGATGTTCTAAAAATAGGCGTGGTTGAATAAAAATACTTCCAATATTTACAAATACTTTTATGTGGGGCAGAATACGACTTCTATGTTGACATCTAATGCGTACACAGTGTAATTAGGTATCTGCCACGCCCTCTTCTGTACATGCATTTATAGATGTAAAATTATATTTAAGATTTAGCCTTAACGTAATATATTATATTTATAATTGTTAGAGATAGAATTAATTTCTACTTTCAAGATTAATTCGGCAAGCACCTCATTCGAAAAGACTTTTTTTTCAAAATTATTATTATTTTTAATGAAGACTTTGTATCTCTAACTTTAACTATAACCAAACTTTTGGTGTAGAGATTATTCCAAAGTCTTCACAAAAGGAAATTTTACCTTTTTTCTAACGTAACATTTTATGAAACCCGCTCTCTCTTTTTTTTAAGGTTTATTAAGGTTATTTGCTTCTACTCCTATAAGCTTCATTTTTTATTTAGTTATTTTTATTTTGCTGTCTAATACCTGACACACAACTTAATGTTTTTTATAAAAATGCAAATACCGGAAATAGACAACATTCGCTGTAAAATAAAGCATGGATCCTTATGTACATTTGTATGGATGGATGTAAACGTGTAGCGTTTGTATATTGCAAAACATGCTTTTAGAAATGTACATACATTCAAGCAAGGTTTACCAACAACGATTTACAACACGGCAATGTAGTAGTGGTGCATGCATTATGTAGAGATAAGCGAAATAAAAAAGAAACAGAGAGAAAAGATGGCAAATAGTTGGGAAACACTTTTTCGAATTTGCATACAAATGTAAGTAAATCGGCAAAACGATAGCATTCAAATAAGTTGAAGACGAATTTGATCGTAGCTAACTGTAAATTGTTAAAAATATTAAAAACAATTAAACATTTTTTTTTTTTTTATTGAAAACAGATAAAAAGACATGTGTAAGCATGCCAATAATGTAACCATATCGATTATTTTAAAGTATTATCAAATTTGTCCGGATGTACGTCCAAAGCACTTCTTGCTTCTTTTTTTTTTTCTTTTTTTGTAATCATTGCAAGCAAGTGATTGAATGCCATGCTAAGGCAAACCTTTACACATATTTAAGCGCATGTATTACACATACATCCCTTTTATATATTGCACTTACATAATATAAATGACTTTTTTTGTAAGCATGTTGTTGCTTAGTATTCTATTTAGAGTTTAGTTAAGTTGGTTGTTTTTAACTACAAACTGAACGTGCTTTCTATTTATTGCACATACATAATATATATACGCACACATACACACACACACACACACACATACCAAATATTTCAAAAATGTTCTCAAGTGCTTTTGGAGTACACTTGCCTTTTGTATTTTTTTGTTAAGTTGCATATAAATGAAGCAATTTGTGGCAACACTTGCCATTTTTCTAGGTTTTGTTTTTTCTTTTCTATGTTTATCGGGGTTAATATAAGCAAAAACGAAAAATAAAACCAAGAATTAATTTTAGGCAAAATAAAATAAAAACACTTTAAATGTTATTTGTAGCAAATATTGGAGATTTTTTTTACCTTGGCGTTGGTGTGAGAGATGAGAATTTTTTATAAGAATGTTTTTTTTTCACTAAATAGTGGGCGTGTGATTGTAACAATACAATAACTGTAAAGGTATAAACTCCAACAGATGTACATGCGTTCGAAGAATGACAAAATATCTTTTCATCTAGGGCGGATGTGAATAGAAGCAATTTTTAGAAGCATTGTTGAATCTTTGACAAATCACATGTCATAAAATACCCAAACATGAGCACACAAGCGAATGTCTACATAATGGAAAAAGGGTGTAAGTTTGGGTTTTTTATGTTTTATTCGAAATTTTCTTTTGGGGTATTTTTTACAATAATAAATTTGAACTTGCAATCACGTCTTAAGATAAATAAACACTATAAGTGTATACTTTAAGCAATTCCAAACGTTTCCAGCCGAACATGTACAGGGGATGGACAAAATAATATGAACATCTAACATAAGTTTCAGCCCTTCTATCAATGTTAGTTATGTACCATTATTTAACCGGATACAGTGTTACCAACATGCAACAATATGTATTATATTACACGGTATTCATATTATTTTGTTCATCCCCTATAAATGTATTTTTAGTGTAAAATTCGACCAAGATTTAGCCAAAACTGCTTTTACAATCATTTCGATAATCGTACCTTGGTGGAGAGAGTACCAAAAGAAAGTTAACCGCAGCAATGAATGAGGGTTGCAATCGTGATATCTAATAAAAATTGGACATCAGTCATTTACTATTCTTTAATCGTTGTGTATGCATACGCACGAATACGCACAAATGTTGAGTTGAAGTGTATTTTGTGTTTTGGTGATTGGAAGGTGATCTTAATTTTATTTAAAACTATTTTCATTCATATTATGAAACAAAGAAAAGTTCAAGAATCGTTTTTATACTTTTCACATAAGATGGATGGTATACTAAGTTTGTCTTTCCGTTCGTCTTTATATGACAATGCCTAGCATTTACGGATTGCAACTAAGTGTGTAGCATTTTCATGAACAAATATTTTATCTTACGTTGGGTTCTTCAAATATTGTTCAGTGGTGTGGTGATGCACAAACCGGTTCCAATAAACCGTCATATTTAAAAATTTATGATTTGTTTGGCTTTGACCATCCATCCAATATTGGTAATGTCTTGTTTGTATATATGTGTATGTTGACGAACGCTAGCGGTTGATTTATTGCAATTTTTTTAATTAAAAGTTTTTTCTCTTCCGCCATATGAATACATATTTCATTTAAAAGTGGTTGAGATATGTAAAAATTGTTTGAAGTTGAAACTAGAAAAGAGCAAATAACTGTTTTTTATGAATATATATATGTGTATAACTTTGCCAACTAGCTGTTAGCAAATTGAATTGAAGTAAAGCCTGATGATGCTTTATGAATATTGATTGATGCGTGTGTGTCTGTGTGTATGATTTCATATATAATTTCATTTATACTCGTATATATTTCCTTGTTTACGTATGCTTTATGAAACAGGGTGATAAGGAAACTACTAGGTACGTAATGACATAATATAAATGTTGTCGGATTGTACAGAGTAAGATGAAAATCGAGATCACCTTAAAGTGACAAACATTTTTGTACATAAAGTTTGGCGTTATCAACTTTTTTTTATCACACCATATGGAAAAGTTTTTTGCCTCAATAGTTAGTAAAATTCATATTAAAAATCTTCTCTCTCCCTCTATGTCTTATATTGCAGTTCGCGCACCATATAATGTGTCACAATCTCATTAGAAAGACAGAAGAATAAAAAAACAAGTTAATTTCAAAACAAAACTTAAGCACCAAAGGACGAAAAAATAGAAACAAAAACAAAACAACAAAAATAAAAATACTTCATTTTCATAAATATAATTATGCAAAATGAATTGCATAACAGATTATGAGAAGCAAACAGACTGTAAAAACACAATCAAACACAGACGTACGGCAACAACAACAACAACAACAACAACAACAACAAAGTGAATTATAAACAGAAAAAAAATTAATAAAAATATAAATAAAAAAAGTGGAAGAAGAGCGGATTGTAAAGAAAATAACTAGAATAAACTTTTGCAAAATCTGAAAAGTGTGGAAAAACAAAAACAACAAAGTCGCAACGAAAAGAAAATCGTCTGATGCGCGAACGGCACACACCAGACGTGAATGAATAGGAAAGCAAACGTTTTTACAATGCAATAATTAATTCAAACTACTTAAAGAAAGAAATATACAATAAGACAGAGAAAAAAGATATCATTTTACGGTTAGTCAGTCTCACTCTTTCTCTCTTTCTTACCTTCACCATGACTAAAAAGTAAACTTTGAAAAAACATCAGAAAACCATTTAGAATAAAAACTGCGGCAAACTATACATATATACAGTACACAACCAAATGCTTTATAACACGCCATAAAAAGTTGTTTGGCAGCGTTTACCATCAACAGCAGCAACAACAATAACTGCATTAACAAAAACTGGCAGAAAAATATATAAAAAGTAAAAATTAATTAAAACAAAAGCAAGAGAGAACCCAGCCAAAGATTTACCAAAGCATTTAATTATTTAATATTTTTAAACACCAACAGCAACAACAATAACAACAATAACCAACAACGGTCACATTATGATAATGAAAAGAATGATAATGACAGCTGACAAACCAAAAAAAAATTCTATAAAAAAAATACAAAAGAAAATGTCTAAGGAATGCAACAACAGCAACAACAGCAACAACAATTTAACTGATAAAGAACTTCAGGCATGTAACGAGAAAGACATCTCCTTACATTATGGTATTGAAACACAAGTCAACGATAATGTTGATAAGTATAACCAAACAACGGCTGCTGTTGCTGCTACGGCTACCGTTCTAACACGAAATATTCCAACTTCAACTAAACAATTAAATGAAATGCAAAAGTCAGAAGATAATGAACGAAACAATTTTGACACTTTAGCAGCAATGGTAGCAGACAATAGACTGACAACAATAGCTACAGCAACAGCAACAACAATACCAAGTCTAACACCAATTGTATCCAAATTTGCAATAAAATCCTCTCGTTATGAGTTAAACACTGAACCAACAATAACTGCAACTGCAGAATTAGCATCAGATGCAACAATTACAAAAACAATCACAACACCAACAGCAGCAGCAACAACACCTACAACAATCAACGTGCCATTGACAGGAGAAGGCAAAGGTGGTGGTGGTGGTGGTGGTGGTGGTGATGGAGGTAGAGGTAGAGATAGATTTTTAGAATTTCAGAAATTTTTCAACAAAAACAAAAATTTAATAAACAACACAACTCACAGTGCCAGTAGCGTTAGCATTAGCAATTCAAAGCAAAAATTTACAAAACTTCCGCATAAACATACAAAACAACAACAACAAAAATCTACCAAATGTTGTAGCCATAATTACAACTACAATATTAGCAAAAATAATGTTCAGTCACATATAGTGAAAGAGACACACCAAAGCAAGCCCGGCAACAGCAACAGCAACAGCAGCAGGCTTAACGACAACAACCACTGCTTAAAGTCGCAAAAGTCACCAATAAAATTCGACATGAAAGGATTATCCTGTCGAGTGTTACGTATAAAGTCTAACCTACAACAAGTGGAGTGCATGCTGCGTCTCATCATCACGTACAGTCTGTTATTTGCGATGCCCATGCTACTGCACCCTGGTAAGTGAAGTGAATTATTGAATTTCCCGGGTCATAGATTATTACTACCTTTAAAAAACTTTTATTAGTTGGTTAAATGTTCAAAAAAGAAGAAACTTTAATTGAATTAATCAAGTACACGGGTTACGATGTAAAAGCTTTCTTTAAAGCCAGAAACTAACAAAAAATCGTTTTGCATGCATGACCCACTTACACTTACGTGTGTAAAGTAAGGAAATAAAATTTAGCTTACAACAAATCTTCAATTCCCTCCACATATATAATCAAATAGTAGGCGTGGCAGGTACACAATAAAGTGTGAAGTACGTGTTTGTTATCCAACCACGCCTACTTTTGGTACATCAATATATGAATATTTATAAATATTTGTCTCAAATTCAAACTTTAATAGATAGATAAATTTATGCTCATTGAGGGCGTGCTTTTTAACCGATTTTGCCCAACTTAAATAGCGTACAGGAAAGAGAAATAAATTGCAAAAAATTTCAACTTCATCCCCCAACATTTACGACCATAAAAATCTTGAGAACAGACGGACATACGAACGGAAACGTCTATTAAGATTAAGTCAGATTTTGAATCTATTGTATTCAGGAATACAAATACTTTGTAAAGATTCCATTTGGTTATTTCAAAAGGAATGATAAACTTAGTATACCTTTATATGTTATTTGGATACGTATGAACACGTCCACGATTTCGTTATACAAAAACAAAATAATGAAAAAAGCTTCTTTTTATGTTTTGTTATTCAGTAAGAACATAATTCACCGAAAGATTGTGTCAATTATAAAAATAATTTTTCATTTGGAATGAAATTTATTTTTGCAATTATTTGAAAAAACAGCCGCAACGATAAAACAATTGCATATAGAAATATGTATACCCACTCTGTGTGTGTGTGTGTGTGAGTAAAAAGTATATTTTGTTCAGCAAATATCAGTTGTAATAAAAGAAAACGGTTTTCGGACCTTTCATTCCGGTACTGCATGGTTTACAGCTCTGATAGTCAAACACGAAAAAGCCGTAAATTGTGGTTGTGCGGTTAAAAGAAATTGAAAAACGCAAATGTTTGTTAGAAGTGGTGAGAATGGATTATACAGACACTTGCACAAATGCAGCAATGTTGCAAATCGCAGAAAGGGCGTAACAGACAGGAGTGCGGAACAACTACGTTCGTATACAACAATAATAACAACAGTGATTAATAATTATAACATGAACAGCACGCATACCCCCATACCTACACACCAAAGAAATATATTTTTACAATGAAAACTTCAGGGCAACGCCACTGCATGTAAATCAAAGTCGACTCAACAATGTCTGTATATCCGTATTTGGGTGCGTGCATAAAGGACTCTTAACTTTTTTCTCATATTAATATTAAGTACTTAAATTTTTTAATACATTTTGCAATTAGTTTATAATGCTTTGGTATGAATTTTTCATGTTTAAAAATATGTTTCAGCTATCTGAGGAATAATCTATGATTGTTGGTGTTTAAAAATGAATTGTAATCACTAAACTATACCTTAAAAAATTTATTAAATTTATTAAATTAAATGAAAATGAGTAAAGAAACTTTTTCATTTAAAATGAATTACAGAGGATACCAAGACGAGGGGGCAGGGCCAGCAAGGTTTCGTCTCAACTAACATAGGTTAACAATGTTTTTTGAAAAGTGCAAAGTCATAATTCAATGAAAGGCAACAGTTGCTACAAATTGCTCGTTAAAATACGCGTAGCCTAGAATACAATAAAACTAAAGTCTATTAAAAATATAACAACGATTACCATGTCTACTGAACACACAATGTATTGTGTTGGAAATAATAAATGATGGTAAAGTGCCTGTTGGTTGGTTGGATAATAGCATCTAATGTACAATGAAAAACATTTAGATAAAAAGTTTATCCCCTCCTAAACGTAATCTATATTGTTTTGTGGTCTTCCAAGTCATATCCAACGAGAGGATCATTTAAAAATGCTAGTGGTTTAATATGTAATTGCAGTCAATTACGACTTTCACAATCATAATTCTATGCTAATTTGGTTTTTGCGTTTGCAAGATTTACAAAAGTTCTACAAAGTATAAATATTGTTGGTCAGTGTCAAAGTTTGAGTCGATCTTGACATTTCCGCTCTTATGTCTGTACGTCTGCTCTTGCTCCGAAAGCTTGATATATTGAGTTGAATTTTGTACAGAAAAGAAATTTAATTGGTTGCTATTAAAAGTTGGCGAAATCGGTTGACAGGCCCATCCACAATACAACTATCTAGTTGTCACATAAAATAAGCTATTTTAGTTTAGAGATTTATGATTATCCTGTGCACCAATTTAACCAAAATGGGCATGGTCGAATTACAAATACGTCTACAATATATTGAACGTAGCTATGGAAGCTGTTACCTATTACGTCCATATTTTTTATATAGGTGTGAAGGATATTATAATAATGTGTAATCCAAATTTCTTTTTTAATAATTTTCACCTTGCTTACGTACATATATTGGTAATAAGGCTTTAAGGCTGTTTAACTGTCATTCAGCAAGTCGTTCGATCGATCTTGCCCACTTTCAATATCAACTTGCTAATATTTGTGTGGGATTGATTGTGACCGGTATAAAATTTACAGGAACTGGACATACAGAGGGACACATGGACGTAACTATTTCCATTCAAAATTGAATGCCAATATTTTGTAAAATTTCCAAAGCCTTCATTGTGGTTTTGCAAACTTTTTACCTCAAGCTAGTGAGTATAAAAAATTAATTTATAAAATTTAGAAAAAATAAAGTTAAAAATTGACGATCTATGCGCTCTTGCACGGTATCTTAAAAATCTGAGTTGAATTTGTTGACTAGAAATAAACTTTAAATAAGCTTAGTTGCTTAGCGTTTATAAAAACAAAACAAAAAAATACTACTCTGGCGTATTTATAAAATGCTTTCATTTCTATTTTCATATTTTATCAGATTAAATGAAAATAAAAACATTTTCTCTTCGCCATTCTTACCTTGCTATTTTGTATTTTTTCATTTTCATCTCTGCTTTGCTTCCTCGCCTATTCCCTTATATAGAATTTTTGTGTATATTTCTGTGGAACAATATCCTTGGGGGAATTACTTCACAGTCAATTTATTTAACATTTTGGTTTTTGCATTTAAAAACAGTATTTGCTTTGGTCTAATGGCTGGCGCTACCAGATTTTTAAACTGTGTTAGTATTTGAAAGATGTGTTTGCGTGTGTGTGAGTGTGTTTTTTAAATCATTTTTTCTGCTTTTTTTTTTTTTTTTGGTTTTCTTCTCGCTGTCGTTTGATGTCATTTCTCATGAATGGAAATTCATTTTTAATAGCAGCCTGTCAGTAATTATTTTTGTTTTTTTGTGTTTATTGTGTTTATTGTTGTTGCAGCAGTGTGCTAACGGATATGAATACTAATCAGTAATAAATATAAAGTCAAAAGCAAATATTAATGAGTGTTATTAAAGTTGACGACAAAGTAAAAGCACCAAAAAAATCGAGAAAAAGTTATTCAAAGAAATTGAAACAAAAACTGAGACCTTTTTTTAACTTACATAAATATTTAGCCAATAAAAAGCCAACACTTTGAAAAATATTGTAACAAAAAAGAAGAAGAACTAACATCTAATTGAATAATATTAAAGAATTGTAGTTAGAAAAATAGTTTCCAAAATCTGATACGATTTAGACGTATACGTCCGTACGTCCGTACGTCCGCAAGTCCGTCTGTTGTTGGCACTATCACCGTACATACTACATACTCTTTAGAAGTGGTAAAAATTCAATTGTTGATCAACCAAAGAAGTTGATTTTCAAAATTGATAAATCGCGAAACCCTTTATTTCAGGTTTTCATAATATTTTGTTCATCTCTTGTATATATATAAAAATCATCTACAATATAATTAATAGAAATTTTATTACGCTTAATGCCATTTAAATGCCTGTCATAAGTAGGATATAATCACTAGAGCAGAAAGAGTGCAAAGAATGCTTCTACACACACATTGAACTTCTTCTTATACAAAAAATGAAGAAAAAAAAAAAAAAGAATTTAACCACAAAATTTTAATCTATATAATGCATTATACATAAATTATCAAAAGCGTTCCATTTTCGCTTTCTTGTGTCAAACTCAATTAACTGATACACTCCCTGGCACTGAACGAGATTTTTTGTTTGCTGCTCAACTAATGAATCGCTTATAATAGAGATTCCATGTGTGTAATAGAGAATTTATAATTAAAACCAATAATTCCGCACTTATCTATTGTTGTATTAATAATTTATAGAACCTGTTGTCAGTGGGATTAATCACAAAGTTATTATTATGCAATGCGCCATCACCCATTTATTACTTTACATATATAATGCTTATCTTATCTTCTGACAGAATATTTAATACAAAATTCATGCATTATGTGTACATAGGTATTAATGAATGGATGTAACTAACCATTCACTGATAAAGCAAGTAATTAATGATATGCTGGCTTGGTGGACAGCTAATCGGTAAAGAGATTAACGAAACCTTGGCCATAAGAGAGCGAACGTTAAATGATTTCATTGTATTAACTGATTGCTTATCTTGGCAAAAAAGATATTCATAACAATATTAGTTGTGCCTACACATACACATATATCCTCACTAATGAAGACATTAAATAAACATTAATATAATTGAAAATTTCATTTTTTTCTGTTTCTTGTTTTTTCAATGCAACAAAAAAGTTCAACAATAAATTTCAATAATTGTTATTTTTGCTCTCCTCCACTAGATTTTTCTTTTTTATTGCTTTTTTCATTTCTATATTTATAATGACGTAAAAAACATGTCACCAAGTAATGAGAAGAAAACATAAGAAGATGAAAAAACAATAGAAGTAGAATGAACAGCGGGGTGGAAAAACCATTTATATGCAAAACATCACAAATTCGTGACATCATTACTTCACATTCTGTACTATATGTAATGGTGGTGGTTGTGAAAGAAAGAATGAGACAATAAACGTGAAAAAACGCATGGCAATGACTGTAACTGTACGTATTTTAATTAAATGGAAAACGAATGTTTTCTTTTTATTATATTTGCCACGAATGCTATGCTGCTTTTATAAAAAGAAGAAAAATTATAAGAATAAGAAAAAACAACAATTGTTTTGTAATTATATTTGGGTTAAGAAGTTCCACGAAGTATGCCTTACAGTTGCATTTTAATAAAGCAACTGAAAGTATGTTAATGAATTTTTTTTTTTTTTATAAACTTTTTTTCTTCTTTAAGTATTTTTCTCATACTTAATATATAAAATATTTAACATTCTTTACAATTAAAATTCATTAATATCAGGAAAGCAATATACTCGTATACCATGTTAATATATTTCAAACGGAATTTATAAGAGGGTTGTGTTGCTCATATACTTTTTTATGCCTTCCTTATAAAATAAAAGCCCAAGCCCAAGCCTAAGTTGTCATTCTGCTTGCAGAACCCGTCAGGAGACATTCTTGATAAATAACAATAACTGAATCGATTGAGACATGTTCGTCCGTGTGTCCGCCTATGGGTGCAATGTTTAGAGCCGTACATTATAAAAAGTTGAAATTAAATTTTCATACATGTGAAGCATTTTTATTTTCCGAACGCAGGTTGACATATAAATTGGGCAACCATGCCCACAATTGACAAATATATAATTATCTGCTAAAGTTTAAATTTGATTTATAATTAGAGCATCTAAAATGGGCGTCCTAGTTCGCCCACACCCCCTTTTAATTTACAAAAAACTATTCTTGGAGCAGAAAAATGTTCGTAAGTTTAAAGGATCCTCTTAGGTATACAATCCTGTAACTGCCACGCCCATAATTTCGAAAAAAAAACCTTCTTAAGACATAAAAGTACTTATAAGTTGACGCATATAATACAGACGCTATAAAAAGACGTAATCAGTTATTTGCCACGCCCACATATTGTATATAATAGTGGAAAGTGTAATATATTTGCCTCCAGCCAGTATACGTATACGCACACAAGTATGGTATGTGAATAATTTTATATACAATATACTTTTTAAATAAGTTTATCCGCTTAAAATTGAATATAAATTATATGAAGAACGAGTTTCAATAACACCATAATCTTCAATCAATCGATCGATAACAATTTTTTTTTTTTTTTGTCAACCTCAATTAAACAAAACTGTATTAAACTTCCGGTAAATGTTTCATTTTAGCGTATAAAATATCATCGTTTATTTTGTTGTTGTATTTGGCGGTGTTGGAAGGTATTGCAATTAAAAAATATTATGTTGTGTAGTTTTATGTTTAAAAAAATTCTTTTTAAATCGATTCTTATCAATACCCTACACCACTTGGTTCAACAATTTATGCCATAATTAGTTCAATGTAATGAATAAACGCTAGTCATTGTTGTGTTAAACGTCACTTAGTTAAAAGCATTATATAGATATGGACTTCAATCGGGTCTAAATTTTCTTTAATAAATTTTATTAAAGAATTTTAAATATTTGAAAGTTTTCATCATATGAAGACTTAATTTAAAATAATATGTTATGTGAGAACGAGTATTTAAAATAGACCGATCATTAAAAGGACTGACAAGTATAGGGGCAGGCAAACAAATATAGTTAAATCATTTTAGATTTTTATTCTTCTCCGATAGGCATTATTCCAATATACCCTTATACCACTTATTATACGCAGTATATAAAAATGTTCTTAAAGAGAATATAAAGATGAAGGACTTGAACAAATCAAAAAAACATTAAAGTCTTATACTTCCTAAGATCATTGTACTGCTAGTTGAAGTTTTCAACATCAAATTTGTTGATTAATTTCTTCACACCAATTCACATGATTGCTTTGTAACCTTCATCTGAAAATTGCCACCAATTTATATATAATATTATAAAATGTTTACATTGTGTGTTGATGATAGTGTAGCAGTATATAGTGGCAGGAAAGTGGTAATCACGTGTACACGGTTTGTCATAGAGTATAAGAATAACATTTGTGAAACTGTTGTTCACATCTGTTACCCATTTTCATAACGATAAAGTGAATGCCAACGGGAAAAAACTAAAAGTTGATAAATGTCATTTAGTTGTTGAGTGTGGCGCTAATACGTGTATATGCACGGCACTGCACATGTGTTTTATTTAGCTGGAAGGAGTTAACACAAGTTTTACGTTCAAATTGAAGTATACGTACCTGTCAGTTCCACTTCCTTTAATGGTGTCAATACATTGCCGTTGCCTTAATATTTACTTATGTATATAACATGCATATGGAGGTTGATGTTTTTGTGGTAATATAAGCGAAGCCGCCAACTGTAGAGCGATGGCATAATAACAGTGATTTGCGTTGTCTTACGGTAAATTATTTGTGCATGTAAACACAACTCTTTATGACTGAAGTTGCAATATACTTTTTTCATTTAATTTGTTTGTTTGTAATCTTATGTGCGTACATCATGCATGCTTATCTTTCAGCAATTTGTCTTTAATTTTAAAATATTTTAGCAATTTTGCTTCTCTTTATTATTTCTTACATTTTGCATTAAGTGTCAACTTAATGTTTGGCTGAAAGCATTTGTGAGCGCACGCATTCATATCGGTGGCATTGCAACTGCTTCTAACTGCTGCTAGCTCCAGAGGTTTCCTCTATTTTACAGTATACGTACGTGCTTCTATTTTTGCGATTATGTCCTTAAACGAATTATGATATCCTGTGCACGTAAATATGTCAAGTCACGTTTATTACTTGAAAAATAAAAACAAAACAAAAGCACATAAAACATAAAAAATAAATATAAAAAAGAAATTTATACCACCGACTAAAACATTTAACCATTTTAACTCTTCTTCAAACCTGCCCTGCTCAAACATTGCGAGATTAGAACCAACACAACGCAACACTAACTTACCATTTTAGAGTGTCTATACAAATATATATATTACACATTGTATTATGTTTATACATATATTTATGTTAGTATATAAGGTTACAAAGAAAAGTGCACAAAAAATCTTAGCAGACTTAAAACGACTCATGGACGCTGTTTTTACTTGGGTAAAAATTATTTACATTCTATGAATGCTACACATTCTACTAACTAATGTAAAAATTGAGCTATGAAATTGGATTACAGAATACATATTTATAAAAATGTGTTTTAAAAAATAGGCCTGGTTATATACCAGTACGCCCACATTTTTCAAAAATATTTAGCGTAGCAACTGACTTCATGCTTAATATTTAAAATTTGTCTTTAGTCACATTTGTCTATTTTGTCAGCAAAGGAATGATAAATTTATTATATTTTCTCCCAGTTAGCTGAGAGATATAAATTTCACGTAGCATATACCGTAGCACGAGTTATGTACTTTATGTCGACTCTACATAAGACTTGAAATTATCTTTTTAAGGCAGGTAATTTGTGTTTGTGTGTATGCCCTATTAAATGTTTCAGTTTTCTCGCTTTTCATGCTTTATTTCCTTCACTTTGATGTTTTAAGTCCTTCAGCTTACTTAGCAGCTTGTACTAAGAATTCGCATAAAACATATCTCTGTTGAAAATATATAAATGCGAATGTTGTCTTTTTTTACATATAATTGTACATGCTATGTATAAATGTTTATTGCATGGTATATGTGATGCAAACGAAAGCATGTCTTGCTCAACAACTCTGGCACTCTTTCCTATAAATACTTAAGTGCATAAAGGTTGTACAAGTAAATGTGATAAAACATTAATAAGAACTCTTCATATACTATTTAATATAATACAAACGAGCTTACGTTGGTACATAAGCACATAAATACTACTCTTATCATACTTCAGTTAAATTGAGTAGAAGTTCTAATAAATTATCGCATTTAAGGGAAAAACAAAACACAAACAAAAACAAACTTAAACTAATCCAGCACACAAACGTACAAACATACATTTCTTCCATAAAGTTGTACACATTCATGAATGTTGTTAATTAGTTAAATTAAAGGAATTTTGGTGTGACACATACTCAAGAGTGCTACGTTGAGGAGCCAAGCCAACCTTCCTCTGCATTTACATACTATTCGAACTGAAGTTATATTTTAAGCCATAAACATACAACATATTATTTATAGTACATCTACCCCTACATACACACAAAACATATCTTTATATGCAAATGTACGATTTACATTATATGCTTATGTGTGCGTTAGCGTGTTGTAGAAAACTTTCATTAATTAGTTGCCATTAGAAACCTGTGACAAGTTTTGTTGGGTTTTAAAAGTTCACAACTCAAGTGATTTACAAACGTGTGAGAGTGCAATGTTTTTATCTAATTAACTTTATAATTGTAAAATTTTTGGATTGATGTTCATAAAGTTTTACTAAGTATTGTACAATAAATTTATGTAAAGTGATTTCTTAACACATACACACGGTGAATAAATTGTTAATGAGTAGATGTGTAAAGAACCTAAATTTAGATGAGGCCAAATTTAAAATACCCTTCGCTTACATATATACAAAAAGAAGGCGTGGCAGGTCCCCGATGAAGTCATTTAATTAAGTAAGTAAAATATTCCATCTCAGATTGTGTTGTTGTTAAAGAGGCTTTTCTAAAAATTGTAGGAACATTTGTTATTGGACCACGCCTGCCAATGAAAAAGCTTAATAATAATTTGAATATTAAATTTTAATTACACAGCTTAAATTTTGTGCCTGATAGGTAGATTATTGTCCATTGTGGACGTGGCTTTTAAGCGATTTTGATCCTTAACATTTATAAAGAAAAGAGATTTTGTGTTTTAATAGACGTACGACATATATTGGTTTAAAAAGAACTCAATGCCACGCCCACCAATTTAATTATAGGAAGGGTATCTAACATTTCGTCTAACCCAAGTATACAATTTTTCTTTGTTAATTTTTAAATTATTGTTTTTTGTACTTAACTGTTTTAAAGAAGAACATTTTTCTTCTTTATCCGGAAAATCCAAAAATTATTAATTTATGCTTTTTTGAAAATTGATTTACGAAACTTTTTCTCCCCACTTTTCCATGTTCATGTACGTTGTATCCGTCGTTGCCCGATTAAAGATAACAAAGTATAAAAAATCTGATAGCTTCGAATGTGCGAAGAAGTTAAACTGAACGTTGAAACGCTTAAAGTGGATTCGTATTAAGAAATGTCTACTTTGTTTATGTGTACGCCCAACACTAACTTCGCCATTCACCCCTACCTTCTACTTTAACAAATGTATGTAAAATCAAGTGAACACTAGGTAATGCAAAGTGTCGAGCCGACACCTTAACTCACACTTTAGTGATTACCTCCCGTATTTTAGCTGTTCACCTTTTTCTTATATTTTCATTTTCAAATAACTTGACGTTGCTTAGTTGACAGAGGCAGAAAGTGAAGACGATGGAAAAAGGTTACAGTAAACAGAGCATCTCTTACAATCTGTACAGTCTAATAAATTTTAAGGTTTTTCTTTTTTGAAATACCACATCAATCGATATTGAATGAAAATTTCAACAATGTGAAAATGAGGGTTTTTTTTTCCTTTATTTTTTTATTGGAAACCCATACACTTCACATACAACAGACTCTTAGAAGCAAACTTTGTATTTACTTTTGTTGACGTTTGCACAGGAAGGAGGTGAAATTGAGAATAATGTAAAGAGGGGAGGTGGCAGAAAAAGTTAAACTCATCTTTTATCTAGAAACTGAAATTTCCATTAACAGTTTAGCATATAGCTTTTTCTTCTTCTTTTCTGATTTTTTGTTTTACTTCTTCAATATGAAATTGTTTAAAAGAATTTTTCCAAAAAACAAACTAGGGCAACGTCTTTGTACTATAATGAAACAATCTTTTTTCTTTTACATATTAACTTCCTCGTACAGAACAACAACTGTACAGAATGTTTTCTTTATAATGCCAAATTGAAGATTAACCAAAAAAATTATTGTGATACGACTTTTAACAACAACTACGGTGAACGATTAATAAGCTTTTGACATTCAACCAACTTTTTTTATATTTCCATCTAATCCTCCACAGATTTGGAGCCAAATTGAACAAATATAGATTTGTCGTGTGCTTACCATGCCCTATGCTTACACATAAATGTGTGAGGTGTTCAAGATTAGACCTTTCGCTTGTTTTCTAACATTTTTGAAGCATGTTTCAGTTACAAATCGTTTCCCCTTTTTTTGTTTGCTGTTTTATTTTTTCAAATGCCATGAAAAACACATTCCTGACACTTTTTAAATTTATTTGTATATATATATAAAATAGTATTTAATAGAAAAAATATCCTTATATGCCATCACTTTTATCTTATGTGAATGTGTGCGCTAAAAGCGCCTAACCCACTAACCATGAAGTTGATTTATTCACATAACTGCCAGCTATTAGCCGACAACTGTTTGCCCTTGCCACGGGTTGGTCCATGGTGAAAAGATGTCGATTTCATAAAACAAACGAATGCACACAAAAATAAATTATATTGGAAGCAAAGAAGGACGAACAATAAAGGAGAAGGAAAAAACTTTGCATATAACCATAGATAGGAAAAGTTTAATCAAAAGATGTGGTGGTGTTCATAAGATTCCTGTTCTTCTTTCCGCAAATTTCTTCTTCCAACTTTAATAGCAAAAATAATTTGTTGTATATAAGCATAAAATACTCCAGCGTTAATATAATGGCCGTCAGGTATTTCTAGAAAATAAAGTGTATGCGTGTGTGCTAATAAAAGCTCTCCGGGCTAAAAATGTGATAAGTGTGATAACAACGTTGAAAACATTCTACGACAGCCTTTATTGCCGTAGATGAGAGAAAAACTTTTTCTAAATATTCTATAAATCTTGAGAAAACGGTACTATGTGCTAGAGTGCCTTTTACTTTATGCCGTTATATAAACGTACGTCTATAAGAAATCGGACAAGCTTTGCATAAATTTCTTTTGAAATGAGAAATGAGAAGAAATTGAGTGCTTCCAGTATAAACGTAGATGAAATTAAGTGGTGAAAAGTTTTCCTTTACAAAGTTTATATAATTTTTTACTTAAGAAAATAATTTGAAAATAAATCTAAAATGTCAAAACGATTATTGATTATACATTATATAGAAGTTTTCAATTTTTATTCTCTTCCCAATAAATTAATAGAACACTAAGTTTCTTATTCCATTTATGGCATCTGGAATAAAGCTTCATAGACTCTATGCAGTAAATGTATTCTTGAACAGTATCAAAATCTCAATAGATCTAGACATGTCCGTATAAACGTCTGTTTATGGAACGGTAACGCTCGTAAATTATGAGATATTGACCTGAAACCTTGTGCGAATAACTTTTGTTTACGGACACAAGTAACAATAATTTTAAGTTACGTCTACAATTGACAAAAATCTATCTATCAGTCACAAAAAACAAATTCCTTTTATTGATATTCACATATTCTAAAATATGTGTGTTCGAGAGTATAGACGCCCCATAATTTACAAAAATTTTTTTGTCGCAAACTTCAGTGCTGAAATTTATGCGGCATTAGTACCTACTTGCTATGCCCTCAATTTGTATATCGATGTAGAAGATATTTAAGATAAAGTCTAAGCCAAATATTTTTTATTTTTTCTTAAAAAAATATTGTATGCTACTTTTTTTTTTTTTTTTTTTGAAACACAAACTTTAAAACATTGTCTGAGCAGTGATGATTGTTCTTCCAATCTGGTTACAAAAAGGTGGACAAGAAGCATTTTTCAACCATGAAATGATTAAAAAGAAAAAATCCTAAAAAATATGAATGGAAAAGAACGTAAACTCATAAACCAACAGATGGAGAGAAAGAGAGAAAGAGAGAAAGAGAGAAAGTTAATACCTTTCTTGTCCAGAACGAAGACAATATAAAGAGAAGAAATGGTAATAAGTTATGTTATACTGACAAATATAGATGGGCCGGTATGCAGATATATACATATGCAAATGTGTACAACCGCAGTCCATTCACATAAAGTGAAAGACATGTACTGTACAAATACAAGTTAAGCTGAGCCAAGCTGTAAAGGAAGCTGGCAAAAGTGGTTTTCCTGAAAATTTCTTAATGTAATGCGGCAATAAAATTCTTTTTCTTTTTTCAAAGATATTTAAAGAATATGTTTTGTACGTACATCTTTCACACACTTTATGAAAAGCTTTTTAAAAAATAAACATTTGCATTTAAAACCAAAAAAAAGGAAAATGATTTTCTTTTATTTTAATATTTCATAAACGAAAAAGTAAAGTTTTAAGACATTAGAATAATTGCTTTATATGTTTGTTTAAGAAATGTATATATTTACTCATATACATACACATTGGTTTTATTTATTATTTAATTAAATAAAAATATTTTTGGACTTACTGACAATTTATTATATAATATATAAAATTAAGAAGTTTTTTTAACCGTAATATATATGTATATGTGTGTGTAAATGTTGGAGTAATCTTTTAAATAACTTTACACGTAGTTTAATATAATTTAGAAAATTTGTGGTGAAAACCATTTCATACAATATGAAAAACCAAAGAGATTTGGGATATAAAACAACAAGTAAAAAAGTAAATTTAGTAAATTTTCTCAAAATAAAAATAAAATATATTTGTCTAACTAATTGATATAAACGGTGGCTCCTTCATGATGATATTGACTGATCATAAAATTTTTCCATATTTCTAAATTGTTTAGATTCTTCTGTCAGACTAGCGTTTTGCTTCTTTTTGGTTGATTCTTCCTTTTTTAAATAAATGGTTTGAACACGGTGTTGTTATGTAAAACGCGTCAAATTGTGGTCGGTACGATATAATAATTTTCTTTACCTGGATACATAACTGCCACTTAATGCTTATTTGCACGCAACATACAATATAATAATTAAACATCCAACATGAGCTGCTGTCGCAAATCAATAAAATGAATTGAGTGTTTATGACTGTGACGTACAAAACAACTTATATGATATTAGATGCAAACATGCCAAGGACCTAATTCAGGGGTTTATTGTGCAAGTAATTGTATTCACATGTGCAAAGGTGGTAAATAATAATACTTTGCGAATGCTTATAAGCATGTTAAGCATGAATGGAGAATGAAAGTAGCACAATATGTGGCTTCTAAATAAAGCAACTGCAGCTGGGGTTGATTTTTGGGTTTATCATCAAGTGTTAAAATGATTACAGTTGTCGCGTGTGATGCGGTGCCACTGAACATAGATACGAGTATTTATTACAAATACACTTTCATATGTTAAAGGCTTTGACAAAAACGAACCAAATTATATAAAGCTGACAATTAACGACAACGGCAACCACAACTGCGTTAATGCAAAAGGTTTATATTTGCTTTTCCACTCATTTGAAAGCGTATCACAAAAGTGCCACATGTATGCTCAAGTCTCTTGTACACCCATACCCATGTAATAAAGTATTTATTTAATTAAGCAATTTGTCACAGAGCATAAGTACGAATACGAGACATGAGGAGTGGAGATGCAGATAAACAAAAGCACCCCAATAAAACAAAGAGACTTTACTACTATAGACAACAAGTTTATGGATTTGTAATTGTTCATTATACAATAATGTGCAATCCTACACACACACTTATTGTACATCTATAATGTATAAGGGTTGCTTCCATGTTTTGTTTACTTTACAATTTTTATTATACGAGTATATGTAAAATGCTTGTATAGAAAGGAAAATAACAATTTTGTGTGCTCTAGAATGTAGCCTGCACCTGCTCAACAATCAAAATGTACGTGCAGAGTTCGATATATTGAAAAGATTATCTTTACTGCACCCAAGCTTGTCAAGCCTTATACAAAGTAATTGCTTTCTGTTATAATAGAATATCATTGATAGGGTATTATACAACACATCAAAGATTACATACGAGTATATATGGATGGATAATAATTTAATTAACATTTACAAACTTACTATCTGAACAACATTGGACTTAAGGTTTTTTAGTTGCCAACCCAATATTTTGCTAAAACTCTTATGGCATTAAAATATTAAAAATAAAAAAACACCACCTTGGGTTTGAATTGTAAGCTTAACGGTTATGTTGCTTCATTTTGGAATTCATTAATTTGTAATCTGTAATTGAAATATCTAATTTGTTATGCTTCACGCGACAGTAATGTCACCTGAGATGGGGTCTATACTAAAACTGTCATTTCAGAAGAAATGTGAAACAGAAACCCATAAAAATGGTGAAATAAAAGACCGCATAAGGATGAAAAATGTATTAAGTAGGGTGTTGATATAATCCTGGTAGGTTTATATGCGAATCTCCCTTTATTTGTATTTTTTCCACGAATAAGGGATAACACGTACAAAACAAATAAAAATTACTTACAGCTGACAGTTATTAAACTATGTTTGGATTTGAAATGATTGTTAGGTTGGTGAACATACCTTGGTTTACAAAATGTTAAAATATGATGCGATGACAAAGTGTTGACATTGATTTAGTGTAGCAGTAAAGACCTCACTTTCCACCCTTATTGTCCGCTCTGCACTAGTGACCCCTTTTAAGCTACACAATAGCTGTAAAGTTTTATTATATTTTAATATGATGATAATAGAGAATAAAGATTATCAATCAAAGTTTTTTCTTCTGCCCATCATTTTACAAAGTCATTACATTTCTTTTAATTGCTTGAGAAAAAACGTGAGAAAGAGAACAAAGTTTAATTTTTAATTAAGAATTTTTACAATGAAAATCTGTCTTGTTTCTCAGGTTAATAGAATTATGACACACATCACCAAAATGAATAAAATGTAAATTTTTTTATGTGAACGTGTTTGCTGAATAGTCTGCATATGCAGGAGTTGTAGTAAAAGTTGTTTGTTTGATGAGCATGTTGAAGGCTGTGCATAAATCCTGAAGATAACCATACAAATTATTGTTATATATTAATTAATTTTTTCACTTTCTTTGTTCTACTTCTCCCATTCAATCTTTGTAATTCTTCTTTTACGTATTCTTGCTTATATATTGATTTAAAATTACTGCATGAACTCCAACATGCCAATATCATGATTACGTATGCGGTATACTTATACTCGTATGTATACCATCTATATGTAGAGAGAGTACGACATTGTTAAGTTCACTAAAATTGACTTGGAGTAAAGCGTCGTGCACGTGACAAAATGCACGTTCTTTATCAACGTGATGTACAATAATTTCATGAAACTTTTTAATACAAAATATACCCAACAAAACTTTACTGTACGCCTTACAGTTATGTCTGAGCCCTTCGGTGAAAGGTTAGCCAAGCAATGAAGACTGTGACAGCACTTGTTTAACATTGCTGCACATATATTTTCTCAACTTATATAAAGATGTTTTTTATTGTAAACTTTAACGTTCTTCTTCTGTGCATGTTCGTATAACATTTTTTTTTATATAACAACGGTTTAAATTGATATATCAAAGTGAAGCCAATAGTTTTGCTACCGCCCTGCAACCTAGAAACATCTCTTGTGCGAGCCTAAGCTCTTAGCCCAGGATTTTGAGACTGCGAACACCAACTTGTTTGGTTCTTATCAAAATCTGTATACGTCAATATATGAAATACGTATGCCTAGAAGTCTGTAATTAACCTGAGGTAGGCGACCATTGATTATAAGATTTGATAAATGTTTTTGCCCGCCGCTGTCCTATATTATTGTTCCCAGAGTTAGCGGATTTTCTGTGCCCAAAGTGGTAACCTGTAGAATGGCTCAAGACCGATCATTTTTTAAGGGCTGGTAGCAGGTATATGATTACGACCTCTGATTGGGCACATTACATATTAGCTTCAAATCAAGTTTTATGCTGAGTGGGTTTATTTTATTAATTTTAGGCGTGTCTATCAAAAGTCCACTTCCATGTAATTATAAATTTTAACTTTACAGCTAAATTTTTATGGCAGATGACTAGATATTCATCATTCTTGATCGGCTCTGTCCAATTTAAATAGAGCTCTGCGTACAGAAACTAGAAGTGCTTTCAAAATTCAGCGCTTGCAGTAACTTTAACTTAGTTACGACGCTGAATATGAATTTTATTTTTGTGATACTTTATACTTTTCAACATAATACAATTTTATTATCATTTATTTTCTCGCTCTCTTTCTGCAAAGAACAAGTTGCAGTATTTTGCGGATGCAAATTTTACAAAATTATGAACTCATTTAAATTGTTATACAATGGAAAAGGTGTTGATGAATAAATAAAGCAGCCCTTTATAGTGATTATGTAGGGAGGGGGATGAGCAGGGGGTATACCCATACTCCGAAAACCTACACACAAATTCATTTATTTAAGACAACTTTGAGTTTTATGAGAATCCATTCTTTGGTGCGGTTTGGTGGCGTGCCGGCGTGCATTATTCACACATTTGTAGCACTGATGATGAAAACAATTTGTTATTATTGTGGGTGGAAAAAAAATTAAATAAAATTCTTGAAAGATGATGAAGGCGATGTCTAGTACTTGTCGTATTATGGTTTTGCAAAGTAATTTATTTTTAATAATATTTTTCTTGGTATTCGTATTAGTGCAATTATTGCTTTGCATTATTGTTAGAGTTGCTCATGGTAGTGAAAAGTAACTTTTAATTATACACGGGAAGAAATTTTATCTTTATCTCTCTTGAAAAAGAAGAAAATGTAGCTTCAGTGAGCTATTCAATCTGTTGAAATTTTAATTAGTAATTATACAAGAAATGATTAAGCACTCAGAGTATCTAGAGTGTTGTTTGTTACTGTGTCAAGTTGGCACAATCAGGCCAACTAAAAACACATTTTACATCACATATATATAGAGGATAAAAGGATGTTGATTTATACATCCTTTATAAAAGAAAGTGCTTTCTATTTATGTAGTACTTGTGTTGTTGGTGTTGAACTATATACAAAAAGTTAATAAAATTTATTTAACCGTACAAGCTATATATACATATATATATGTATATAGTTGATTCGCATCAAGTGATTTTCAAATTGAACAAAATAAGTTACAAACAACTTACTCAGCATAAAACTCG
Organism: Crataerina pallida; assembly: GCA_949710015.1. Lineage (NCBI taxonomy): Eukaryota > Metazoa > Arthropoda > Insecta > Diptera > Hippoboscidae > Crataerina > Crataerina pallida. The sequence goes on along the minus strand of OX453290.1, from coordinate 30,076,719 downwards.
ACTTTCAAGATGGTGCGTAACACATGCACTAATAGAAGGCGTAATCATGCATCTGCCACACCCACCCTTTGTACGTAAAACTAGAGAGTATTTAAAATTTCGCCTAAATCAAAATTTAGTATTTTGTCTTGTTTTGTACATGATTGGAACTGTTAAATATCTTTAAAGTGGTCGGTCAGTCGAATTCGCTCATTTGAATTAAGAACCTCGCAACAGAAACCAATTTCAGCTTAATATCTCCACTTTTGACCCCGTGAACTATTCATCACAAACACATACACACACCCTTTAAGTTAACAAAATGAATATACATTCATTCTTCGTATAAAAAGTGTAAAACAAATTAAATTTTTTATTTAAATCTTCTTTTAAGGCAGCCGTCTGTCAGCTGTATAAATAAACAATTTGCTACAGAAAAAAGTCCAGATGAGTTTCTAAGCGTTTGTCCAGCTGTTTCAATTTATATGCTTAAACAACTTCATCCAACAAACAAACAAAAAACACAAATTTCTTGTAATAGCGGCCTCAAATTAGTACCCCAGGGAAGCTCTTGTATTTGGTGTTTGTAAGCAACAAAAAAATAATAAGCTGAAAACATTAAAGTAGCAGTGAAGAAATTATTGTAGATTTGTAAAAAATATGACCAAATCTTAAACATTTTAACTTACATGCGCAAACCATTGCAAGTATGGGGTTACGTCTTCAAATAGTGCATGCGTTGGAAAAGTGGCATTTTTCACCACAAATTTTTTATTGTAAGTTTCAATTTTAATGTGCTAAAAATGGGCGACGTCGCATTATAAACATATCCCCCTGCCACCCCATGTAGAGGATAATTAAAAGCGACGAAACCACCTTGGCTAGACTGACCGATGTGATTACTTTTATTTTTGATAAATATAAATCGCATTATAACATATTTCGCCTAAGAAAAACTTAATGGTCGTATTTCACTAAGTAAATTTCTTATACTGCATATCATATTCGGATTTCGGCAACGAGAATCGTAAGCCCCCGGATATATAGAACATATCATCTGATGTAAATCCGCATAGCTCTATTAAACAAAAGCATGTTTGAGGTTAATTGAAAATCTCATTTAAAATATTAAATTTATAATAAAAACTTACACTGATGTTGCGCCAAGTGGGTTTGTACCTCAGTTTAATTTTATTTAAATTTAATGAGCACGGTTCAGTGATTTCCACAAAAGAAGCTTCCTCGGGTGTTATGTGGGCGTATATCTTATTTTCAATGCCTTCATTACTTTGTCGAAACTCCAAAACAATGTCACGCCTCTTAGCCAAGCGATTCCATCGACTATGAGTAAATTTGATTTCAGTACAGTGCACCGCCATAGAACAATAAGTATGCATTTCTGTCGCCACATGTTTCTCACAGAAGTATCCTACAAAAAGCAATTAGGAATCTTAAAACTTTCAGATAATTTTAATAGGCGATAAGTACTGTCTTTTTCAATATAGAAGCGGGCGTCTTGTTCAGCAAAAATGTTCATATTATTTTGTTGAAAGTATTTTTTCAAGTCCGTTAGATTTGCGACGGGTTCGTCGATGGTTAAATATTTTTTAATTTTTTTCGTATAAATCTGATACGGTTCGCTAACATAACCCGAAATACCGGTTCCGGTTATATTTAAGACACATTTCACATGTTGAGTATCCAAAATGAATTTTACACTATTTTTAGGGCTATGCGGTGGTATATAAGGGAGTTTTATTTATTTATAATAATTTGAATATCAAATGGACTCACTCAGATTCGTTGGGTTGCAATTCCCAATACTTAAATGGAAAATGTTCGTAGCGTTTGAAAGCAAATGCTAAATAACCTGCAGATGATTAGAAAATGGAGAATTTTTCCAATGGTTTAAAAATCAAGTAACCACCCACCCAGCCTATCTGTTTCAATCAATATCTGCTGTGACGCTTTATTAAAAGTTGTTCGTCGAATGTACTTTGTGGTCCAATGTGACCTTTTTAGTTTCTGTTTTTTTGGTTTGTTATCTATATCTTCACCTACAATTGGTGTAGAATCTTCTTCAAGCTTAATATCCTCCGGTTGAACTTCCATGGAGCGTTTAGATTCCTTTAGCGATTGTCGTGATTTTATCGATACTTTGGTGGGGCGTGGGGTGTTCGAGCTTTTTCTGTCTTTGGAAGGTGATCCCTGTCGAGATGAGCTGCGACGACTTGTTCTTTTTCTTACATAACTTTTTATTTTCTTCTTTGATTCCCCTCCATGGTGAATTTTTCTCTCTTTCACTTTAATCTTACTCACCTCGAAATTGATAGGTGACTTGAAAGATGGCAAGTCCAAAATTTCTCTTATATTAAATTGGAATAGTCTCTTAATCAGGGTTAAGGTTTTGACCAATTGGTAGAAGGTGACGGGTTCATACGGTAGACCACCCTTAAAACCCTCCAAATGGTTGGCAATAAAAACGGGTTCAGTTTTTGGGAATATGGCAAACAAACATTCCGGATAATTTTGACCCTTGTCGTATGAGAAAATAGGTTTCGCATTAAGTAACAAATTTTCTTCTTCTCGGTGTTTGTCCTTTTGCAGCAGAATTCCTCCTTTACCTTTAGATTTGGCTTGCAATTGGTGCAATTCTTCTTCTTTATACTCTCTCGGAAATTTAAATGACGTTAAAAGATTGGGTACACAATAACGTTCTATAGCATGCACCTGGGCTTCATTTATTAGTTTATTTAGGTAGAAATCTTCTACATGAAATACTCCATCTGTACAATGTAAGCTAGAAATTCGTTGTTGTTGAGAACGGCTTGGCCCTCCGAAAATACGCAGTTTAGATAAAGATGCTTGAAAAAAATTCATTGCCGAGGGTCGAAAAGACTTGCGACGTGCCTTCATCAAGTGGAAGCCCAATTTCTCTTGATTTTCGAGATCAAAATCACCATCGATTATAAATTTTCGTTGGCTTGCGTTCTGCAGTAAGCGGCTAACGCGATTTTCAAGTGTTTCACCTTTAACCTCTTCTATAATATCGTCAAACTCTTCGTAATGACAGGCCATCGGTGTGCCCCACAGACAAAGATTTTCTGGCAGCTGAAAAGTTAAAACAAACCACGGACACTCTGGGTCTACTCTATTTTCCAAGATCTGCGGTGGCAATGATATTTCAGTTGGGCGCCATTTAGAGTCTGCACTAGGCATTTTATTTAACTTTATATGCAAGTCTTTTTCCACAATGAGTTCTTTTTCCCGTGTATGCCATGTCATATTAAAGTTGTTGAAATCCGTGTGGTGCGGTTTCTTTACATAGAATAATTGATAAATACCACCTAATATGTAAAACTCTTTTAAATTTATCTACAAAAGAAAAGAAAGTTATTTGCATTATATTCTATTGAGTGAATAAAGCAAACCTCGTGCTGTTCTAGCTGCAGTGTAGCAGGACCGTAGGCCATCTCCACAAAATTCTTAAAGAGTTCTTCTTCCTTTTGCACAAACTCGTCATATATTTCAGGGTATTGATCTTCTTCAATAGGTTGTGGCGGTTTAACTTTACTTTTAATTTTTGGGGGAGCTTGTTTTTGTGGCGATTTCTTTCTTTTCGCCGGTTTATACATATCACGCTTTTTAGCCTCTAAAAGCTGGTTTTCTTCAAACTCGACACACTTTCGTTTTAAAGTGTCACGCACATCCATCTGTAAGTTTATTTGCATCATCCATTCATTATATAAACAATCGGGTAAATCTTGTTTGGATCAAAAAAGAATATGAACACTTTGTTTATGGGGCAGTTGTGCGGCAGAAACTAACCTTTCATCCCAGCACTAAAGTTCATCACTGGTACCAGAAGGTCTCGTTTGAAACTTTTAGCGTGTTCGGTGAATATGTCAAAGTTCAGGTGTACAGCCTGAATGACCATTTCCTGTTGCAGCATGGAGTAGGGTATATGAAGTATTATTTTCAAACTGTGAAAGTTAACTAACATGCGCGGCTCCCTGCAAAACAAAGATAAGCATTCAAATCGTCACGACAAACTACTCAAAAGAACTGAATATCAAACTCTTTCACTTTTCTTCTTGGCTGAGATTAATGGAAAAATCAAATTCTTTGCAACGGTATTCTCCTAATTTTGCACTTACTCTATATGTGTAAATCGTATTGGAACCGACTTCAAAGCCCAAATATGAATTTGAAAATGTTCACACGTGTAGTGATATTCTGAGGAAATGGCATCAAGGGAACTGTAAACGTAATATGAGTCAAAGGCAAGTTTTTTTATATATAAGAAATTTTCATTATGCCCTTGTCACCTCATGTGCGCCTCCCCTGAACATATAATGCTGTAGGTATAGCAATTAAATAAATTCTTTATTTCATTTTGAAGAGTATCCTTCATATCCTCCATATCTACTAGTGTGCTTTGTGTTATTTTTGCAACTTCCTTGTCATTATTCATAAAATTTTCCAGCCTGTCTAACATCGTCAAATAATTACCAATAACTTTTTTCATGTTAGCGCCAAATTCCGGTTTAATGGTTTTTGAAAGATTGTCACGTGTCATGTCCACCACATTTTGCGTAAGCACACTGCGCTCGTCAATTCTCAACGTCCAATCTATCAACTTTTGCCTGAAATTAGTGTCTTCGATTCTCTGCTGCATCATATAAAGATGAATATCTGATGGTTTGTTGGGTTCCGGTAAAGGATCACAATCCACAAATATTTGCCACTTTCGTAATTTCAATTCATTAGCTAGCATTTTTGCTACTTTATCCACAGCATCTGTTCTTAGCCAAACAACCCAAGTTTAAATACCAACGAATCGTTCGATATTATTGCCAAATGCTTACCGTCTATAATGTTTAGGCAATATTTTAATTCTAATAAACGATTTGCATACTTTTGTTCTCGGGCTTTCACCTCATCCCTTGTAATGAGACGATAGTCTTTAAATTTTACAATTAATTTCTTTTTTTCCAAAACCATAATTATTTAACCGCATTTGAATAATTTTTGTTTGCGAAAGATTATTTTATAAAAATTAGTATAAAAAAACTATATAAAACGTTTTATAAAAAGTATAAAAAATGCTTTATAAAAAATACAAAACAACGTTTTGCTTTAAAAAATAAAAATAAAAGAAAAATATATGTATGACAATTATTTTCTTGCATAATAACGACTACGACAATAGAGGGTGATTACGAGTAACTTTTATACCCTCCACAAAGGAAGGAAGGGTATGCTAAGTTTGTTCTTCCGTTTGCAATACCCCAAAGGAGGCGTTAGAGACCCTACAAAGTTTATATATTATTAATTAACATGAAAGACTGAATCGATTTAGACTTGTACGTCCCTGTGTCCGTCTATTGTTGGCATTTTCGCTGGCGTATATTTTGAGATATTAATACCTTTAGTTTTTTCTTGTAGATTATTATTTAAATTGGGCAAAATTCCAATAGTCACGCCCACAATCCACAAAAATATACATATCTGTAACAAAAAAGGGCCTATGAACTTAAAATTTGGTTTGCGCATCTATAGTTATTCCATTCATTATGGTAATGGGCGTGGTTGGTTAACAGACGCGTCCGCAATTGTCAAAAACCAATACGTGCCATACATTAATTTAGCACCTTCAGTAAAGGCGCGATATTACATGGGAAAGGGTTGTAAAATAGTGCAATCGGGTCCAAATTTGGCACACATAGAGTTGTCGAAAAATTTGAAGAGTTAAGAATTTTAGCTATATAAAGAGACACCTTATCTGAGGTAGGGTTTAGATTTTGATTTTGAATAATATTTGAATTTCGACTGTAAATGCTTTGTAAATGATGTATCTGCTCTCGCACTGTATAAAAAAAGGTTAACAAACCCCAGAATTTTCATTTGCATTTTTTACGTTTAAAAATCCGGCTTTACAAAATAAAAAAATATTAAAGGACTCTTTTATTAACATATAAATTTCTTTTATATGTATTCTTAATTACACGATACCGCGATTTTTATATTTTTCCATACAACAATCCAAAGAATCATCGCATTTGCTGGTTTTTTTATTGCTATGATTGAAATTTATTTTTGCCGGATGGAGTAAGAAAATTTTTATGAAAAACTAAGCGGTCGTATTTCTTGGAGCAGATCTCTCAGAGAGCATAATAATTTTGAGTTTTTGCAACGCACCTCAGTGGCAGCAGGATACATAGAACATATTAAATGATGCAAGTCACAGTAGGGCTAAAAATTAAATGAATTTCATAAATAATAAATTATTAAATTCGTGAACATCAGGTGCCATTTACCACAACATTACGCCAAGTAGGCGTGACATTCAATGTGATAACATTCAAATCGTTAGAACATAACTCAGAAATTTCGACAAATTTGGCTTCTTCAGGCGTTATATACGCGGTAACTTTACTCCAAGTATTGTCTTCGAATTGAATAAAATCTAAGATGATTTCACGCCGTTGCGCCAAACGATTCCATTGACTGGAGCTAAATTTCATTTCAGTACAGTGCACCGCCATACAGCAATATGTATGCATTTCGGTAGCCAAGTGTTTCTCACTAAAGTACCCTGCACACCAATAATTAGTGATGGTGGAAGAGTGTGATTTATGTCCATCCTTTCTTACCGTTCTTTATATAATAGCAGGCATCGTGTGCAGCAAAAATATTTATATTTTTCTCTTTGAAGCGTCTCTTCACTTCGGTGTAGTCCTGAAGTGGTTCTTCAATAACCAAATACATTTTCGGCTCACGCACATATCGCTTTGTGGCTTCGGTAACATAACCGCTAATACCAGATGAGCTGACATTTAAAACGCATCTCACGTGTTGTGTGTCCAAAGTGAAAGTCACTGTATTCTGCGGACTGTGAGAATTAATTGATTAGATAGTTATTGAATGCAGACTACCTTATCCATCTTACTCTGTTTCACTCGGTTGCAATTCCCAGCGTTTAAATGGGAAATGTTCGTAAATCTCAAAGGCAAAACCTATACAACCTGCGGTGAGACGAGCATTTATTTGTTTGTAGAGTTTACAATATTTTTATTAGATAAACTTACCCAACCTATCAGTTTCAATGGTGAGTTTTCTCTTTTCTCTCTCAAAATGTGTGCTCTTAATGTGTCTTGTTGTCCAGTGATAATATTCAATTGTTCTCGTATTTGGACGCATTATTTTCAGCGAACTCCCACTTTTGAAGCTATCAATTTTAGTAAGTGGCTGATGTGAATCAAGTGCCATTGCAGATACCATGCGACTCCTTTTCTTTGACAGCGGTGCTCCTACAAAGTGATTTTTGGGTTCTTGTATTGTAAGATTTGCATGATGCTTTGATTTGGATTTAATTTTTCGCCTCTTCGTAGTAACATCAATTTTCGAAACGAATGGGTCCAATGCTAGAATGTGTTGCAGGTTTTCGCGTAGGCATTTTTTTATATACAGTAGAGTGCTCACCAGTTGATAAAATGTTTTCGGTTGACTGGGTAGGGCTTTTTCAAAGTTTTCCAGTTGACCCTGAATTCGTACAATCTCCGTTTTTGAATAGTGTGGAAATATACATTCCGGTTTATTTTGATTTTCGTTAAAAGTGAACATATCGTGGCCCTCCGGTGCAAAAATTTTACTCCTAGGACGCTTTAATATTCCATACTTGCTACGTCTTTTCTTTTTCTCCATTTCTGCAGCTTCTTCCTCGATCTCTTTGGAAAATTTGTAGGATGGTAAAATTTCTTCCACACAATGCCGTTCTATTGTATGCACATTTGGGGTAGTCAAGTCATTTAAATAAAAATCCTTAACATCCACAACATTATTGTCGTTTATGAAAGTAGAACGAGAATCTACGGTGACGCGCGACGTGAATATGGAAGCTGAAAAGAAGTTGGACTTCGACTTCCGAAAGAATGAATTGCGCTTCGATAAGAGCACGTCATTCAATTTATCCAATTTATTATCCAACACATTTAATTCACTTTTGGTAATGGCTTTCTTCACTTTCAGCCGAGAGTGGAATGTTTTGATTGATCTATGTCCTTTAAGTAAATCACTAGTACTCTGAGTATTACGAGGTACACATACTTCGATTTCCTCCTCGAACAACTCGTAATGACAGGGAATCGGTCTACCCCACAAGCACAAATGTTCAGGTAGCTCAAAAATAAGCACAAACCAAGGACAGTCTTCGGAAACGCTCTCTTTTAAAGCGTGAATTTCGGGATGCAAACTATTGAATTTGGATGCATTGCGTAAATCCTCCGCTAGCACAGTCACCCGGCTGATGTTTGAACGTATGGCATGAAGCCTTTCTACTCTTACGCTTTCATCAACAATTAATTGTTTTTCGAACGAATGCCAAGTCATGTTCAGCTTGCCCAAGTCCACGTGCTCGGGTTTATCGACATAAAATAATTGGTAAATGCCGCCCAAAATGGAATATTTCTTCAAATTAATCTACAACAAATTGCAGAATAAATATAAAGAGGCTTAACCAACCATTCAGTTTAGTTACTAAATGTGATGGTTTTTAAAGTATAGATGACCGAAAATCTTACAAAACATTATTTGAGTCTGACTAAAGCAAATATGCAGATTTTGATAATTTATCTGTTGACTGAATAAATATTTCACGAAGAAAAATTTATTTATTTTTTTATAAATTGTGTATTTGAAGGAAACAAAGATGGACCTTTCCAAACAAATCGGATGCCCTCTAAATTTAAAGGTTTGTTTAAAGAAACTCTATAGACCCTTTACCACAAGTGGTGCAGGGTATAAAAAAATTACCTGATGTGAATGCAAATTGAAATTGTTCGGACTATAAACCGTTTCCATAAAATGTTTATATTGTTTCACATCCTCTTCGAGAAACTCCTCGTAAACGTCTGGATACTCGTCTATTGCCAAAGTTGGTGGTTCCACCGGTGGAGGTTTCGGTTTTTGTTTTCTTTTCTCTTTGTTGCCTTCTTCTGCCCTTTCCTGCTCCAATCTCTTTAAATACTCTTTATAATCGCGCATTTTCTCTTCGTAATCTTCATAATTTTGTACTATTTCTAAACGTATCATTTTTTGTATTTTTGTCTGCATCACCCACTCGTTTACCACACTCTCAGGTAGATCTTTTCATGAAGACAGACCAATAACAATAAAGCCAATGTAATTAAAAAAAAAATTAAAAAGGGGAGAAAGAAAGCAATTTACCTTGAATGCCAGCATTCAAGTGGGCTGTGGGCACGGTGATATTTTGCGAATAAGTTTTCGCGTATTCGCTAAGATGGTCGAAATTCATATGTATCGCTTGAATAGTTAATTCATTTTGCAGCATTGAGTATGGTATGTGCAGGTATAAATTGATATTATGGAAATTGACTATCATTCGATTTTCACTATAATTCAATATAATTTTACAAAAATAGAATATTCTTGGTTACACGCCACACGTACTTGTTAATTTTTAGAGAGAACCTTATTTGTTTTTATCATAAATTACATACATTACCTACTTTTCAAACATATTTATCTATGGCCCTAAAATATAGGTAAATACGTACGTTAAATGGGAGAGACGTAACGGTACCCGCTTTAAAGACCATATATGAATTTTAAAGTAATCGCATGAGTAGTAGTAGTCTTCGCTAATAGCATCCAAAGACCTACAAACAAAATTAATTATAAATTAATGCTTTTCGAATGCATTTATAAGCACATAGGTATACGTCATGTAGGCCTCTTCGCAACACAAAATCCTATACGTGTAACGATTGAAACAACTTTTAATTTCCTTCTGTAAGATCACTTTGAAGGCAGCCACATCTTCCAATACGCTGGTACTAGCATTAGCTACCTCTGTATCATTTGCCATATAATAATTTATGCGCTTCAATATTTCTAAACAATTGCCAACCATTTCTTCATATTGGCGTCCAAGTTCTGGTTTTATTGTTTGCGCTAACGTTCTGCGAGTATTGTCTTGGCGATTTAAGTTTTGCGACAAAATACTGAGTTCATCAACCGCTAAAGTCCAGTCATGAGTCTGTCGCACGTTTGCATTTTCGCCATATTGCATTTTAGTAAGAAATGTATGTATTTTTGGTGGTTGATAGGGTTTAGGCAACGGATCACAATTGACGTAAGCACTCCATTTATCATTAGCCAGACGATTTTCATCTATAGCCGCCACATTCTCAATAGCCTCTATAACCAAAAGTATATTATTTTAAATCAATTTCAAACTGTTTTTTCAAACTGTTGCTGTCTTTTCTTTTTTCCCACACATTTACCATCAACATATTGCAGACAATATTTCAATTCCATCAGGCGTGTGTAATATTTTTGTTCACGTGCTTTCACTTCTTCAAATGTCAGAGTTTTATATACTTTAGTTAATTTCTCGACTTTCTTACGCTTTCTTCTTCCCGAGCTAGTATGACTTGTCATTCCAAAGGATTCATTATCACCTTTAACCATGTTTATTTAACGTCCAATAAAACGCGATTTTTTTCAAAATTTTATCCAAATTCAATGCCTATATACAATAAGGTTATAACGTTTGTAAATACTCAATACGGCAATAATTATTTATTGCAAAAAAAAAAAATATACAACGAAGAACAAAAAATATGCTTCAAAAATTGAAAAATTAAATAAACGTAGCACAGAGTTGCTTAAAAGACAAAAAAAATTTAAATGCACATCACATAGACCAGTCGTATTGTATAGGGTGTCTCATACCTATTTAGAATATGTACATAATAAATATCGATACTGCAGTCTTGTATCCGAAACTTCCGAAACAAATGTTAATTTTCCTTTTTTTATATATTAATGATGGTGAAATGCTCAAACAAATGGAACAGCATAATAATAACTGTATATATCTTTCCTTTGTAAAGTTGAACATTCTTCCGTCTGTCTTTCTCTCTTTCTTTCTCTTTTAGTAACAAAGCATCAAATTTGTGCCAGAAAATGTTTACGTAATTTATAAAAACAGCAATTGATAGAATAGAAAAAAAAAAAAAAACTTGCAAGCACGAGTCCAAAGCACCCTTTAGCATGAAAGCACTTAATGAAAAAACTGTGCAAATAAACTTAACTTAAAATATCTAGCAAAGTGTATCATCTTGATTAGCATCAGGTTCACAGATTCAATAAAGATTTTATACATCTACATATACATGAAAAACGGTGTAAATGTATTTATAAAAATTTTAAATTTCGAATTTTCTTTCAAAGTGATACAAAACGTTTTTTTCTTTTTGTAGTTTTTCCCTTTAAATCAAAACCAATAGAGAACATTATCAACTGTAGTGTATTAGTATAGACGCCGTATTTATTAACCAAGTAAATATGTTGCGTATACGCATTTTCCAAAACTAGAACACCGAAAATTCCGAAAATTCAAATGTCGAGTTTATGTCTGCAGCTGATGCCATATACACAAGCGCTTTCGTCCTTTTTTTTTTTTTTTGGCTTTTTTGTGCAAGTGTAAAAAATGTTTGCGCATCCACCTTAAGGCTGTTTGAACAGTTTTCCGTTTTTCGAGGAGGAAACTTATGGCAATTATCTCAAAAAAAAGGGAAAATATTTCTCTTTCCCTCTCTAAATATGTTTTTTTTTTTTTTTTACTTTTAGTGAAACTGTTTTCACTACTAAGTAGGAATGCAGGGGGACGGTATACTGAGTTTGTTTTTCCGCCTTTAATACTCAGCGGGAGATCTCAGAAACGATTCGTAATCAGCATCAAAATCTGAGTCCATCTATACATGTAGTAAAACAAATTCGATCATCACAAAATCTTATACATATAATCTGAAAGTTAAATGGCATTCATTAACCGATCTAATTTAAAATGTTTAATGGGAACAGAAACAAAATCTCAACCGATTTAAGCTACTAACTATAGCGTGTTTCCTTGTATTACTTGTTAGTTTTAATTAGTGGGCATAAAAAATAGTAAGCACTGATTAAGTTTGATTTTATTTATAAATGGATTATTTTGGTCTTTGCTTTCTTTACATATGAGCCTTATTTTCTTTTAGTTTTAAGTTTAATAATAAAATAGTAAAAATGATTAAAAAGTAATTTGTGCATCTCAAGTGTAACTTTGGCGTCTCACGTTCGTAATTGTTAATTTATATATAATCTAAAATGTTAAAACATTCATTAAAACAATAAACGCATACGTTGTACATAGACACAGCATAGCAGGGCACAGCATAAAAAGTGTAATTATTAAGCACGTTTGAGCTGAACAAAATAACACGTTTAGAAGAAAACACATGTTGAACACACACATATACATATATACATCACATATATATCGCATACTTAAGCATTAGGTGTAACGTTAACCAACCATACGTTAATTGCTAAATGAACGTTTTTATGACTCAACAGGAGAAGGCGAACACACAAAAACACAAACCACAAACAGAACAATAACGATTTTCGTAGTGAGCACGGCCAGCATGTGAAGACATATGTATACATGTTATGAAAATTAGATTATATTATATCATACACACACATACATAGTTGTGTATGCAAACAAATGCTTGCACAAGTGCGAGATGTTTTAATAAAAGATTAAACTCTGACGTCGTACAATAATTGTAAATGCTTGGCTGTAATCCTCAATATTAATTTGCAAGACGCATTTGGAATCACAAAAAGACGTTCTCTTAACATTTTGCAAAAAAATAAATAAATATATTGTATAACGCAGTGTTGTGTAATAAACAACATTTAGCCCAATGTTGAGTTTAAGGTCATTGCCCATCCACGGTTAGAGACTTTCTTCTAAGATTTTGATTAATTACAATATTTTGTTCTTGTTGTTGTTATTGTTATGTAGAGGTGTTTGATAATGCTTTAATGTAATTTTTTTTACTATATTTTCTAATTGAGGGCATGGTTTTGAGATAATTCAACCAAAAGTTGGCTAATGGGTGACGTTTAACCATGTGTTACAAACATCTGCACAAATACAATATATTGTTTTAATACCTTGTGGTGTAGGGTATAGAAACTAAAAACGACTTTGACCAAATCTTTAATACTCTATACAGCTTTACAGAAATAGCGGGACTGACGACAGGTACCCGATTACTCCGTTTGTGGCTTCTGAACAATATATTAAATAACAAGTTGGATTCTGCTTTAAATGAGATGCATTATGGGCGTGTCTGATAGGCGACCTTGCTCTTTCCCATAAAGTCTTCATATAGTTTATTATGTGTCCGCCAAATTTCAAAATTTTAAATCAATTCTGGTAAATTGTGGACGTGGTTTTCAACTGATTTTACCCAATAAAATAGAAACCTTTGTATAGGAAAAATATCACAATTTGGGACCATGAGCGTTTCAACAATTCAAAATTTTGATATTGATTAAGAATGTTGTCTCCGATGCGTCTTTTTGTGTCTATCCGTTGCAACTGCCTGTCTGCCTCTGATGTTGCAAACGAATTGCCAAATTTAGTATACCCTCCTCTCATGTGAAGGGTGTAAAAGCACTCTTGATTTTACGATCTAATACAAGAAGAAAAGATTGTAAAAATCGTTTCATTACTGACTTTACATTTTTGCTACACGGAGACATACTATTCAGATTAAGCTTTGTATGGAAAAAAATTTTAAAATAGTTAGTATAACCCATGCCAACCCACTGTAATCAATTAATTACTAAATAAATAAAAAAAAAAAGATCCCTTAAGAAGATAGCGTTTATCATTTACATCAATAACAATCTCACTTGGATTCAACATGTTTAAGTTTAAACATTTTTCTTTAAGAAAACGAAGCCAAGTATCTGCGTTTACGAAAAGGAGTAAGACAAAGAGATTTTCTTTAATAATTTGTTCACACATGCACAACTTGACATGCTTAAGAAGAAGAAGAAGAAGAAAATAAAAAAAACAGATATTACGAAATCACCCCAGGTGCTGTACAAATTAAACGTGCATTAACGCGTGACTTCGTGTCTTTTCATACAGAAGAGTATAGAAGACTACTGTCGAAATGCTTGCAATCCACTCGCACACACACACTAGCACACTCACTCACATCCCAGTTATGTTGCGTGGAAAAGGGAAAGAAGTATAAATAATATGTTTATTTGCACATAAATGCCTTGTCACCTACACGTTGAAATTTTACATCCTACTGGTGAAGCGTAGTAATTTTTAAATACAAGATGTGAAGGGGTGGATGACGAAAATGTAGAAAATGTTTTGTTGTTGTTGTTGTTTTTTTTTTTTTTATTGTTTGTTTCTTTTTGTTTTTGGTATGGTGTCCTTGTCATTATTGTTTAAGTAGTAGTTCCTTTTTTTTCTGTTTTAAAGATTCTTACTTATTACTCAGAGACACATCCAGACTTTGTTTGTGCGTGTGTGTGTGTGCAATGACAAGAAAAAGGTTCGTATTATAAAACTCTGTAAAGAAGACAACTTTTGTTTGTTCCCATTTTCAGTTTCGTCACATGCCAACAACAAGTGTTTTATCACATCTTCTCACATAAACACTTAAACACTAAGCCCCACTAACTCATAACAGCGTATGTTTCTTCTTATTATGATGCAACAAAAAAAGACACACAAACACTCACAACAATAGATCGAGAACAGTTTTGATACACAACTCCTCACCGTTGTACAATTACTTCTACGTGGATTGTATTGCATTGCTTTCTTATTCGAGTGTTTGGTGTAAGTGATATGTTATTTTCTTCTTCTTCTTCTTCTTCTTCTTCTTCTTCTTTGCTATTATATAACATATTTTACAGAAGATTCATGTGACGAAAGGCACACAGGCACTTTTTTTTATATACCCACAATTTTATAAAAATATATATAAAATATTTTTTCTATAAATGGTGTACACGTGTGTAGAAGGATTTTTCGCTTTTAATGATAAAGTTAAAAAAAAAATATCATTACAAGTAAAAAACAAATTTGCTAAGGGGATAACCAACTTGTTACAAATATATGTACAATGTAATTGTACCTTAAAAAAAAGATCCTGTTAATAAAAAAATCATTCCACGAATTGTTACTTTTTTATGATGATTTTTTTTTTTAGTCTCTACTTACTTGAGAGACTTACATTTTTTATAACGTTTTAATATAAACTGAATTTAATCGGGAAATTATTAAATAAACCATTAAAATCCAAGTAGATTCGTTCATATATCTTCTCAGCATGAATAATTTTATTTCACTTCTTTATAAACAATTTAGTAGAAAACTCAATGAAATCTTTGAAAATTAAAAAAAAAAATTAAATTATTTAAAACTTTATCAATAATTATATATTTTTTTTTGCATGTTAAGATAATTTCAATATGTACAATGCTGGATGTTGAAATATACTAATGAATAAACTTTGTGCACATACACATATCTGAACTGTCTGTACATCCTTACATACTTTTTTGTTTTTATGTTATAATGATAGGGTTGAGCGGGTAGTAGCAAGTTGGTAACGTTTTAATGAAAATATGAAATACATCAACAGCAACAGCAATAACAATAATAACAACAAAAAATATTTGCAACATGATTCTGTAAGAAACGCACACAGCGAACGCGTAAAGAAGCCAACAAAAAATGTATATGAAAGTCTGAAAATTATATTTTCGTGCATAACTACTTGAGCTTACATACAGCTATTGTACAACAAAAACAACAACAACAACAACAACAACAACAACAACAACAACAACAACAACAATAACAAAAAACTATAAAAGTATGAAGAGGTGTTGCAGAGTATAAAAGATCGCTAAAACTTTAAAGAAAAGGACCATTAAATATTTAATATCCTCTACATTACAAGGGAGCTATAATAAGTTTGTCATTCTGGTTTTATTTACCAGAAGAAGTCCTAAGATATCTTCTAAATTAAAAAATTGATAAGTATGAAAATCTCACTCGATTTAACCGTAACCGTTCGGGCATCGGTTTCTGAAACTTTAACAATCACAAAAAATGTGATATTGAGCTCCTGGCAGTTTTTTCTGTTTTACCATTCATAAAATTATTATTAAGCCATGCCCATAATTAATAGAAATTGTAGATTTAACTTTTATTTTTACTATCGATTAATCTATTTTGTTGGAAATAAACGAAATCGAATAACAGACACGCCCTTATTCTACAAAAAGCTTCTCTTTGCTACAAAATTCTATTGTTGAGCTAAAATTCAATTAGTCTGTAAAGAGATTGAAATTGTAAACAAGCCACGCCCACTGTTTTTTTACTCAAATACATCATGTTTTCCTATGTTTCATATGATTTTAATCTTTGAGAGCCTTAGTTGAACAATACCCACAGTCAGTGTACTTGAATATAATTACACAACAATTTCATTTATATTTTTTTACTTTATGAATATAAAAAACTTTTCTCCGAAAGTGCGGAAAATGTAAATGGATCACGTATTGAACGCCGCGTATTTCTTTGAGCATTTTAAGTATTAAGTATCAAGTGGGTACTGCTACCATACATAGAACTTAAGCTTGCCAAGTTTTACATAATTATATAAAATATTTAGAGTTGGGTTAATTTTAATAAGCCCAACCACCCAACCCTTAATAAAACGATTACTTTTCTTAAGCTTAGTACTTGCTTAACAAGCAACGGAAAATTTTATAAACAATTCCTATTCTAAAGTTCAGCCATCCACGCACACTCACAAATTAAATTTCCATAAAATTTGATCTTAAATTAATACCAACATGCGCACTTTTCAAAACATTGTAAAATATAACAAACGTACGCAATGTCGAAAGTGCATTCAGACAAACGTTACCAAATTAACAATTACAGTTACATTTCAATCCCATTCAATTCGATGAACAATATCATGAATACGAAATGAAAGAATAAAAGAAAATTTACCGAAAAGCAAACAATACGGCGAATATACCTGCTGCCTGCATATCGTTGGGACAGTTAATGAAAACCATATTTAAAACAACAACAAATGACAAACAAATATAAATTAAATAAAAAATAAAAAACCAAAAACAAAACAGCACAAGGCAGCATAACAACAACAATTAATACTTTAAGGCTTGCGTTCTGTTGGGCTGCCTCGTATTGTGCTGTGTGCTGAACGCATTTGACGTCAGAGCAATGGTGGCTAGTGGTCATCATGCCATGGTACAAGTGTTGTGGCAATAGCAAGCGATTGCAGCAATCTGTTGGTAACATATGAATATACCACTTGACCTATTTTCTGTCACAATAAACTGTACAAAGCGCACACACTCTTGCACACTTTATAGCAAAAATGTTTCATTGAAAAGATGGAATAAAGAGAAAAATGTTTACCAAACTCTAGTATGAAATAAAAACATTGAAAAAATATTAACTTGAACTATACCTTATGCATAAATAAATTATGAGCGTGACAAATACCTTATTATATATTCCATCTTTAAGTTGTCCTTAAGTCCTTACTTCATTTAAAAGAGAGAAATTTCAAAAAAATCAATTTAACCATGTGCGTCCATGGCCGTCTATGTGTTTTTAAAAATCAACGTACAAATCCTCATTTTTTATATTAATTAATAAAAGTTTACATCGGCATTCCCGTTCTTAGCTTAAGAATGATGTCTTTAGAAAATAAACGTAATCGATCGGTCAAATCGGTAGAATCCCTCCTCATAATGATGATAAGTAAGAAATCCGTTTCCACATCAAACTATTTCACGCTATGTATCTTATATGACAGTTACTTGATACAACTAAAGGATAAAATGTGTTGTAGGGTTTTAAGTGGCCGGGTAGAACCAAGTATAACACTTTCACTTGTAATTTGTCACATCCTTTGTAGCACCATATAAAGTTATTTTTTCTGAATCAGCATCAAACACTGAGTCGATCTAGATCTGTATGTGCAATGGTCTGTCTGTTCTCAAGCAAGTGTTTAAATTTAATAACTTGGCTGTACTTAGCATTATATAAACATTCTTGCAGTTTAGTAAATTTCTTCCTTAAATTATAATGTTGCTACCCAAGCTGATTATTATTGAAAATTATTAATAAGTATACACTTGAAACTACATTAAAAGAACATCATTTCTTATGATTTTTAAGTACTTAATTTAATCTAATAATCAAGAAGAAGATATTCATTTAAATATTAATTTGAAGCACTTGAATACTAAGAAAAGTGTCACTATTGCTGCAAACTTTAGTATGTAATATTAAAAGTCACTAGTGCAGTAATGAACAGGATTAGTATCCAAAGATTTTACTCAAGTAGAAATTATTATTATTATTCAAAGATGTACATATATACACAGAGACTTTGTTTAGTATCGTTCCTTGCTTGCTTATTAATATTAAAATATTCTATATTTTATATAAGCTTGGTAATGAAGTACGTACGTCCGTAACTTAAGTTATATAAAAAACTCTAATGCAACCGCAAATTGTGTTTAAACTTTCAAGGTTATATCTGTCAACGTTGCTTCAGTTTTGACCTTTGTAAGAACAGGGTATGTGTTTTATGTTGTAATGAACAAAAAACGTGAAGGTGTAGAGGGCAAACTTTATAACACTGTTATCGCGGAACGCGCAATGCGAGGGTCCAGCAGAAGTGCTTGGTGTTTATGAGACACGCTCGTATATGAGTTTTAGTCTGGTTTATTTAATAAAATTCAACTTCTTATATACTAAAATTATTACAATAGATTTACAACAAATTACAAATATTTCAATAAAAAGAACTTGGTTATTTTAATTGCTAACTTAACATAAATTTTATTTTTTGCATGCATGTGCAAAAGTCTAAAATTAACTAAAAATAAAAATAATACTAAAGTGACCTATATCTAGGTTTAACTACAGTAAGCAAAATTAAATTAATACAATGAATGAGTGAATGTGTTCACTTAACTGTGAACACACTACAATGTATTTAAAGAACATCATTAATGTGTTAAGGAAACTAAAATTTCACATAAATGTCGGTGGGTGATGAATTCAAAATATATTCATTAACGTTGCCACCTTAACCGAAGGCTGACACATGCGACTACATACAACAGCCTCCTATGCCACAAATGTGCTAAAACAAATAGCTTTTAACTATGATCGTAAATGCAATTTATTTTATGGCCTTATGTGCAATAAAACATCTGAAGCATAACCTCAACGAAATATGACATTTTTACACACATCATTATCGTTATTGTGATGCTAATAAATAAAACTAAGAAACTGTAAACTAATATATTGTTGTTGCTGTGTTTGTTCAGTGCAGTAGCACTGCTTTGTATGCACGATTATTATTTTCATTGGTTTTATTTCTAATTACACTTAGGGTTGCCTAAGGTTATAAGAAGAGTATACTTGTATATGTATACGTGTTTAGGTAGTTATTACTGTTTGTGATTTGTATTCGCATGTGGTATGCTAAGTTCATTAACATTTACAATACTCAGGCTTCAGGTTCAGGGGTACAAAATTTCAATATATGAAGTTTTTATAGACATATCCATGTATTTGTTGTTGGAAAGCTTATGGTCATACATTTTAAGATATTATGCTTAAATTGACAGCTATTTATAGTTATTAAACAAAAAAAAATTATTTAAATTTGATAAAATCGATGCGGTTCTACGCCCACAATCGACAAAACAATTGTCTATACGCCACATAAATTTCATATTAACCTTGCTTATGTCCGTTTGAACGCCTCATATTTAAATGTTTGCGATCGCAAACTTTTAGCTGATAAATATAAATGTAAAAGATATTCCTGTTGTGTAAAAATACTTACAGATGCACCCATAATCTACAAAAAACTTTTGCGACTACAAAAATGGAAAAAAAAGTGAAAAATTACTAGAAGAAGAAAAAGTAATTTACGAAAGAGATCTTATTTAATGTAAACTCTAAACTTTAGAAATGAATTGCAACCTTCAGTAGAGTGCCACTCTTTTTAAGTAACATTTATTAACTTTTTGTTTTTGTTTTGTTTTGTATCGAAGTACTAGTACTCAATTTAAATAAGTTCGAATCAATTTCCTTTAATTCACACACTCTCTCTCTAACTTTATCTTTATTGCTGATATACATTAAATACATTTCCATCTCATCATTGTGTCTGAAAACAGAAAACTTTATAAACAATAGTGTAGTATCCAAGAAAGAAGAAGAATAATAAGAAGAAATAAAATTGGCAATAGAAGAAGAATAGGAAGTTTTCTAATTAAAAACTGTACAAAATGGTTAAAGTATTTAAAGAAGAAACTTTTCTCTAAATATTTTCAATGTGATATCTTGTCTACTAAATTGACTTGCGGTTGACTTATACATACCCACAGCGCGCATTCATACACGTACACATATAAATACAAAAAGAAATTTCCTACAAGTAAAGCGACTGGCATACCAACGTTTTTAAGTACACCCAAGGAAAAGTTTGGCATTAAAAACAATTTTGAAGGGATCGCATAGAAATACCACAAGCAGGTGTCTGATTAAGGTTAAAATATTTTCCATTATGTATCGTTTTCTTCTATTTCTGTATATATCATATATATGTGTTATGTTATGAAAAATAGTGAACAGTGAAAAAAGTGAAGGGAAGTAAAAAATAATGATTATTTATTATTTTTTTTTTTTTCTTTTTCGTTACCATCACCACCATTTTCTACAATAAGAAAAGTTATTAAAAAGTTAATGAGTTGTATGCAAAGGAGAGAAATACGTCAGGAGAACGAATAAGTTTCAAATACTTATTTAGAATGTGTAGGAAAATTAAAGAAGTAAAAATAAGCGGAATGTAGCTTAAGTCGCATTTTAAATATCCACCACATCTATATACGATAAATTAAAGTGTATGTATGTACTCCCGTAAGAATGCCAACAACAGACGGACACATGCCCGGATCGTCTCAGTTTTTGATGCTGATCAAGAATATTTCCTTTGTAGGGTTTCTGAAGCCTTCTTCTGGGTTTTGCAAATGGAACAGCAACCTTAGTCTATCCCTCTTCTTATGTGGTGAATACAAAAAAAAAAGCCAATATAGAAGAAAACAAAAGCGAGCTTTTGCTATATCAGGAAGTCTTTTTGCTTTCTCTATACATTGTGGCAAGAGTTAATTTGTTTTCCTTTTTCATAAAGACTAAAGAAAAGTTTTATAAATTAAGTCAAGAAACAGTTGCAGATGCAATTCTTAAAAAGGACAAAGTAAAAGTTTAATTCCAGATAATCAACAACAACGCTGATTGAAATATAATATTAACAAAACGAACCAACAAACAAATTATAATAAAACAAATACATTGGTCATGGTTTTTCACTATATCATGATTAATTATAAAAAAAAAAAAGAAAAATTCACAAATTGCCAAATGGAAAATGTAAATCCAACTGGTTGGTTGGTCTACTTGTACAAAAATTGTAAATAAAATTACATGATAAACGTTTAGTGGTGTTTGGGGAATCTTTAAAAATAAACACTTTATACAAGGGTAGCCCTAAAACTTTTCCATGTAACAAAGAAATAATGAATAATCTGCTTCTTCTTTTGTTTGCAAACTCTTTACGAAAAATGAAAAATCTTGAAAATCTCAGCGTCTTTTCAATAATTATTTTCAGTTATAGTTTAGAGTTCAGTTCACCAAAAAGTTTCCTTTTCGTCTCCTTCGCAACCTAACACACACACACCCACTAACGAACAAACCAAATTACACATCACATTATAAATCATCATCATGGCTTTGAATAATTCATTCATTACGTAGTGGTGAATTTTTATTTGCGAATGAGACAGAGAATGATTTGTGAGTTAGCTCATCTGCTGGCATAATTACAATAATAGTTTAGCATATACGTGACGATTATATTTTCAGTGTAAAGCTTTTAGTGCAAATATGTGAGTGGTTGACAGATATGTATACGAATTTAATATTCATTGCCACATAAACTTTGCTGGTATAAAAAAGTATTAAGTATTTAAAATGTATGTACATGTGCGTGTGTGTAAATGTGATATTTACATTTGTAGATGAGATTATTGAACAATTTTTTATTGAATTTTTTGTGACATAGACTTTTTCATACAAATACACACATGCATGTGTAATACTTTGTATAAATCGTATAATAACGAATATGAAAAAAACTGTTATCTCACTCTTGCAAATTTATATCATTATACCCACACTAATAGGTCACATAAAGTATTTATAAACAAACTAAATAGCTCAGCTAGAGATTTGAGATAAAGAGAAATATATTTTATTCATTGGTTATGCGTGATTGGTCACCTAATAAACGCATACACGTTCAGTTTAAAACAAGTAAAAATATAACATTTCGCTTACGCAAATCTTAAATGCTTTCCCCATCTACGTACATCTAATTATTTCAATCAATTTGCAGCACGACTATTAAGCTTTATAAGAATTTATTTCAACGTTCATGTCGGAATCTGCCCATATTTGTTGTGTGGCGTGTCTGTTATACGATCTTACCATTTTCTAGTACACTGATTGATTTTTTAAAATTTTTTAAACAATTTTTGTAGATGATAGATGGCTTTTGTTAATAGTGGGCGTGCCTTCTGATTTATTTTTCATATAAAACTGCATTTTATAATGAAAACTAGAAGGATCTGTAAAAACTACTTACTCTCATCGTAAACGAACGTAAATATGCCAACAATAATAACAAGAACAAAATAAGACAAATTTAGAGAGGGTTAGTTTTCAATGTTGTCATTTGAAAAGTTTCAGTCTAACTGGTATTAAGAATGAATTCGTTAACCGCAAAACTTTGTGTGGCGCGAGAAGATAGATGCTGCCTTATATCTACGACACATCAAGATATATATTCATATTATTATCATATACATTGCATAGGGTTAAACGTAGGTAAAGTACATCAATTATTCATATTTGTACTGAAGTATGTAAATGTGCTACAAAACGATTACACAAATGACAGCAACTATATATTTCAGTACGTTTCGAACAATTGTTTTTAAATTTTTTTTTAATTTATATTTTATTTTACCTTACACAAGTTTTAAAACGGACAACATTCCTGCAGTGATTTCTATACAAACACGGACATCTCATGCATTTATGGGATACATGGAAACATACCAACTCACCACAAGTGGTCATTGTGCTATTGTTCTTTCCACTGGTTTTTTTTTTTTTTTATTATTCTGTCAGGTACATAAATGTGTGCGTGTATATATCTACATAACGGATATGTTGGTAGTATTAGCGGTTAGCATATTTACATGTATAAAATGATATAAAATTATTTCGTAATGGTGGGGATGAGTTATGTGGAGACCACATGTGCACACCGCAGAGAGTAAAATATCTGCTGATGGTGTTTCAGTTCTATTGTATTCTTATTCTTTGCCATTTTACAGGTACTTTACTCTTATACGCATTTATTATAAAAGTACATAATATATACAGGGTGGCCAACAAAGGAAGGACTTAATTATATAAAAAGCACATAAAACTTATAAAATGAAACAAATAGGAAAAGTAAATTTGTCTTAGGCCGAATCTTAAAAACATTCCCCATCTACAATAGTGGGCGTAGCAGGCACATGATCACTGTCTCTAATAGTGTATGTTGTATGTATCCGCTGGAAAGTGAAGTTTTACCCCAAAAAACAGACAAACTCACGACCATACATGTCTATGTCGGCTCAGTTTTAAATGTTGATCAAGAATATATATACTTTGTCGGGTCCCTGACTCTTTCTTGTGGATGTTGACAAACTTAATACACCTTCCATTTAATGTAGAGGGCATAACGACAATTATGAGGAAATAAATAACAAAAAACAGTGCATTCACTTTAATTATCTACCTAATACACTCTCTTGATTAATAACAGTATAATCCACTGACTAAGGAACTAATTACAACAACAACTGGCATTAGCACTATTTCGTTGTAAATTGTAGTTCATGTTCATGACTAAACAGTTTCTCAAATACCACACATGTGCTGAAAGGCAGTTATGGTAAAAAAAAAAAAACGTTTGCAAAATATTTTTAATTGACGTTAACAAACTGAACAAATTAACACAACAATTCTCTGTAAAAATAGATAATTTGAAAAACAAAGACCACAAACAATTCGATTCAACAACACTCGAGCGTTTAATACCCTACACTGGCGAGCTACACAAATTATGCTCCAATTAATTGAGTTGCAATTAATTGAATTGCGAATAGTAAAATTCAGTCTGCTTACGAAATATCAATGAGATTATAAAAATGGTCTGATCGAGTCCAAATTGACAAATTGGTAAATATGGATAAATTGATTCAGACTTTAAGCTAATCGGCTCAATTGTATACTCTCATCATATGTACTGCATAGTATAATAACACAATTTGGTTGTGGTTAGACTTCTTCTTTTATATAAAAAGGGGGCGTATTAGATAGCTAATGATGACTTTCATAAGCGTATGTATGTATGTGTATATGATGGCAACCTACAAGTCGAACAAATTGTTAAAATTTTATATATAAATATGTTAAAAGACCACGCCCATATCTGGCACATTTCGTATTCCAATTTTACTTATGCGTACCAATTTTCAAATTCATATTTCAATTTTTGTAATTAATAATATTATTAATAATATTTTTTGATTGTGGGTATGGTTCTTAAGCAATTTTTTCAAATTTTTTAAATTTAAAATGTCGGTAGAAAATAATTTGATATCTCTAAAGTTATAATTGTTAGAACACCAACAATTATAGACAGACGGATGGACATGAATAGATTAAGAATATAAACGCTTTAAAAGCGGAATGAAAAGCTCTTATATAGATTTGACTAATTAAAATGTGCTTCAAGTAAGCACCCCGTTTGGCATATGCTAGAACTTGTAATCAACACAGTGAAAATCCATTTGCATTTACAAGAGAGCACAGTGCTTATCAATGCATTGCTTTTACCTAAAAGCAGTGCTTTACATAATAATTTCAACTCATAATTTTCTCTTTGTTCGTGTGCTTATCAACAATACCAATAACAATAAAAACAAACTTTGTACTCTAATACACACACAATGCAGTTAAATTTCAACGAAACATAAACTAATTGTGAAAATTCTTTTGGCACAAAACAAAATAATTTTTCTATGCATCACTTAACACGAAAAACACATAAGCAAATTTAGTTACAGAACAAATGGACAGACACAAAGGCATTTGGACAGACAGACTGACAGTTAAGTAGACGTACAGACAATTCAAAACAATTGCATGCGTACCATACATAGAATAGCTATTGTACGCGCTGTTGTAACAGTTGCTAAACAAACACGAGCATTGCATTGGTATTGTAATGCATTGCATTGCTTTTCCGTTTCCGTTTGACTTTTATATCATTTTCTGTTTAACTGTTTTTCTGTTTTTGTTTGTTATTGTACACATTACAACTAATCCGATTTGTTCCACAAGTTTGCCTTTTTATAATATGCACTCTTTCATATTGGACTTCATCGAGTCCAAGGAGGGGGCTTTTATAAACGATTATAAACTCGTACGAGCTATTTGTATCAGATTATAAATAAACATTATGAAATTGTACAATATTAATTATATTCTATACAATATATTCAAAGGATGTCATTACATATAAACGAAATGTTGGCTTATGAATAAATATTTAATTATTTGTTATTTATATTGAAATTAAAAAAAAAAAAACTTTATGCAGAAATAAAACATAAAAGATCTAAGGACACGCCCACAAATAAGAAAAACTTAAAAAATATTCCTTTTTTTAAATTTTTCTAACCGATTTTTCACTAAAAAGATTTTTGTGATACAGGTAACGATTATTTGAAATTTGTAAAGAATCAAAGTATGAAATTTACTATATGAGCTAAAGTTTTGGTACAAACAATTTTCCTTTAATATGCATAATCGGTTAAGTGCCACGCCCACAATCTACAAACATCTACATTAAGTTGAAATTTATATAGTATATCAATGAGCCAAAAATGGGCCTAGTCGAATAACAGACGCGCCCGCAATCGACACAAAAGCATACTTCACGTAATACTCGACTTGCAAGCTTATACATTATTAGAGGGCGTAATAACATGTCTGCCACTCCCACTATTGCATATGTTGAGGGTATTTAAGTATTGTTTTCTTTTATGCACTTTAAATTCATTTGGTTCTTTTATTCCACAATAATTAATACAACCCAAACTAACTTATGTCAACAACATTATTAATTAAGCATTCTTGATGCATCTTTGTTCACTTACTAAGCATTAATTGGTATGAATATGCACTTATCAAACATTTATTATTTATAATCAATTACTCGCTCCCTCTCACTGTAGTATACAATAAAATTATTATCATTAATGTCACTTATACAAGAATCCTAACAACAGTTGTAAACTACGACATGAAATATAAATTTAATGACAGGTATACTTATGGAAGTGGAAACAAAATATACACAATAATAACAAAAATACTTTAAGAAGGAAATGTGTGATAATAAACACAAGTTAAATCAAATAGATAAAATTATGTAAAAAGAAATATTTTTCATTAATACAAAATGAGGAATATTAATGAGATAGAAATGGCTAACACATGTATACAGTGAAAATCATTTATAATGGTATTAGCAACAAAGCAATATACATGTATTGACTTTATGGGATGGATTTTTACTACAGATAGTTATGTATTTGTATACAAGGTAAGAAAACAGAAATAAGACTGAGGCCGACTCTTAAACAACTTTTACCTTAATATACTACGTGTGGGTGTGTCGGGTACCTAATTACATCTTCAATACTTTTTAAAATTATATGCATTTTGTATTAAATTTCAAGTCGCATTATACGGTAAATGAATTTATTTGTAAATTTCGGTCGTGTTTCTTATCCCACTACGCCTACATGTGGCACATTGATGGACTAGCTAGTTACAAATACGTGTAGCAAATTTCAATTTCATGGGTTAAAATTTGTGAAAAATCTATAGATTTTTGTCGTTTTCAGGCGTGTCTGTGATCCCATCCCGCCCACTTTTGGCACTTTCAGGGATGACTGAAATTTTAATATGTAAATCAAATGTTAACTTTATAGGTTAATTTTTGTGACAGATAAATAGATTTTTGTTTTATGATGGGCATGGCTCTTGCACAATTTTGTTCAATTTACATAGTAAACTGTCTACAATAAATAGCAATGATTGTATAAAATTTAAGCACAATATATTAAAGTTTATGATCTGTGGACATCTATGGAACGACTCAATTTTTGGGTCAGATCAGGCTCTACGCTGTAGAGCCTTCGAAGTTTCTTTCGAGATGTTTCAAACGGTATATCAAATTAGTATACCCTCATCAGGGTATAACAATTGGAAGTTTTACAAGTAATAATAATAAATCTATATAAATGCTTATGTGGTGCATATATATCGACCTATATTCTGCATCTATTGTACATATAATACATTTATTATTTTATTTGGAAACAAACCTTCGTTGGCATCATTTATTGTAAAATTAAACTTAATGATTTATGTTAAAATACTATCAAATATTTGTATTACACCTCAAGCAACAGCCAACCAACCTATCAAATAAACAAATAATCAAACCATATAACAAACACAGGATGGTTATTGCACTTGTTATTGTTGTCAGAGGTGGTTAGGTGGGTTGCATAAGGAAAGCAACAATGATTAGTAATTTACATACTTGTATAAATATAAACATAAGATATAATTTGGGGTATGCGTGTGTGTGTGTGTGTGTGTGTGTATTACAAGTGAATTATAGAAATTTCACAATTCATTGTACGTTTGATGGTATTGTAATAACATACACATCTAAGCTGCAAGAGACAATAATTGGTATTTACTGCAACTTTCCAAATGAATTTTATGCAATATATGTAATCCTCCCGTTCTGTTATATTTCTTCAAACGCATATCTATATCTCTCACAGCACAAAACTTAATAGAAACAATGAATGAACTGAACACTTGAAAATGTTAAAGTTGATTTATTTTGTAATTTGTGATAAATTATATTATTCCTCTCTCTCTCTCTCTTAGAAATATCCATTATATGGAATAGGACTTGACCCATGTGTAATAGACATTACATACTACCATTTAAAATGCGTGTGCGTGTGTGTTCATGTGGTTAATTGTGGAATTTTGTTTGCATATGAATGAAATTCTATTGAACTTGTATCTACTGCATTATTGAGGTACTTTTCCCAAACATGTTGTATTATACCCAACAAATATGGTTAAAAAGTTCTTGTACGCACTTGCAATTTATTTTATTTATACCTTATAAACATTTTATAAATATCATTAAGCATTGCGAGTTTAATGAATTTCCTTTCATACCACAAAGAAAGTGGTATTGGTATATGGTAAATCTATGTGGCAAACGCCAGAGCCGTGTTTAATTATATCAAAATCAGAATCGTCTTAGTCATTTGTCTGTCCATGTGTTTCTAAATGTTAACCTACGGATGGCCATTTTTTTAAACTGAAACAAAAAACTTAGAATGTCTCTTAAGCCAAAGA
This sequence comes from Crataerina pallida, assembly GCA_949710015.1. Classification (NCBI taxonomy): domain Eukaryota; kingdom Metazoa; phylum Arthropoda; class Insecta; order Diptera; family Hippoboscidae; genus Crataerina; species Crataerina pallida. The sequence continues at coordinate 30,048,122 of OX453290.1, read as the reverse complement.
CAGTTTTGAAAATTCATCAAATAATGCAATATTTTAAAATTCGTTTTTTATATGATAAAAATTTCTTAGTAAAATTTTGATGAAAATATAAAACAATTTTGATGCAATCGGAACATTTTTAGAACCTTTTTCATACAACACGTTCTCACTAAGTGACTTTTTTATGACAATGATTCATGTTTACTGATCCAATTCAACCCATTATAGCAAAAGGTGGTGTAGGCTACTTACCTACTTTATCTAAACGTTTGTAACATGTAAAAAGAAAATTCAGTTTCTAAAAAGTTGAAGGAGTCTTGGAGCGCTTTAGATGGTAAACATTTTCCTGATCGAAAAAATAAACACGTATGACAGAAGTGTGAGTTTTTGTCATAAGAATGTTGATATTGAAATTGAGCAAAAACAATCGAAGAAGAACGCCCACAATTAAATAAAACCGGAAAGGTTAATTTTTTAATTAGCTTTACAGTAGTTTCTTCAAAATTTTCACGTTTTCTTATTGAAATTGGACAAAATCGAATAAGTGACAAGAATTATTCAGGTGGTGACTAATTGAATGACAAACTTAGTATACCCTCCCTATTATGTGAAGGGTATGCAAATAGAAATTTAAAAACATAAATGGAAACCAATTATATAATTTAAAGAATTGTTACAAACCTCAAAGTTTTTCCATTTTATTAACATGTAAACTATTTTGTTTACAATTGCTGTTTTCCTTTATGCAATAAAATTTATACTATACGCCAAGTATTAGGATATGCATACACATGATTACGTGTGTGTAGGCGTGTATGGTTTGCATAGCAAATGTATGATTGTTCGTTTTGCAACAACATGCAAATAACCACATAAACAATTGTTGCCATTTATTATGCGTAAAATATACACAAATAATATAATAAAATATTTCCTCTTTTGCTCCACATCCACACAAACATACATACTGATCTCCGTTTCCATATTGCCCAACGCTCTGAACATCATTTGTAATCATATTCATATAAGTAAATGTTATTTCACCCCCCCACACAAAATGAGCGGTATACTATGTTTGTCATTCTATTTGCAACACTTAGAAGAAGGCATCAGAAAACGTACAAAATATACATATTCTTGATCAACATTGAAAACTGAGTCGATTCAAACATGTCCGTCCGTACGTCTTTATTCACATTCGTTACTTTTGAGTTATTGAGCTAAAAAAATTTTGTACAGGCAAAGTACCGTACTTAGTATAAAACTTCACTTGCAAACTTTTGCATAATACATATTTTTTTTACAATTTATTATAAATATTTATTTAATAAACAAACCAAAAAACAAACAAATTTCATATAAATCTGAAACTGAATATTTCTAAAGCCAATTTTCTGCATACGAGGCTTACAAACATATTTACCTAAGCACTATATTTGTACTTGTCTTGTTATGTTTATAGAAACAATGATAAATAAGATTTTATAGGTGCATATATGTAGAAGGAAAGAAGGTCGTAGATGGTTGGTACCAATGATAATAAAAAAAATTTTTTTTTTTTTTTTTTTTTGTAATACAAAATTCATTCTGTTCTTATTATGCCAACAAGACAGATTCCTAAGAGATATTGCTAAAGTCATTTGAAGTATTATTTCAATATTTATTCAATTAGTTTTAATTGAAAATTTCAGAAAATTTCTACTTTACAAAAATATTTACATAAATTTATGAAAAAGTTTCTATTTAAGGAAATTCTTGTTTATGAAAAAAAAAATTCTTTAAATGTAACATATTTTGTATATGCACCATAATAAAGTTTAATTTTAATCAAATTTTAATATAATTAATTATTCAGTTGAAAGTGTTATTCTTACAACTGTTGTTGTTGTTTGTTAATTTACAGTTACCGCTTCGGCTAGTGTACTGACCAAACATGAGCCCATGTTCATTTCACGTTCGGAAACATTCAAATTTGTGGCTGGCGATACCATAATCCTACCATGCGAAGTGGCCAACACCGGTATGTATATCAATTAATTTTTCTTTTAATATAATAAATTTTTAATATGTTTTCCATGAATACAAATTGAATTAAATTTTTCAATAAAAATACACTTGAACCATGTATATATGAAAGGCTATAATTAATAACTTAATTAATTTGTGAAGAAGGAATTTATTGATCAAGTGTGAGAGTCAAACTCTCTCATCTCTTTCTATTTTTATTTCAATTCAATATGAAAATAAAATTTTTTATACGTATCTATACCTATTCATAGTTTGTAATGATGATAATGCTGTTTAGGTGGTGGTTATGTAAATGAATTTTTCATATTTTTGAAACCATATAAAAAAAATCTGTATCCATCCGTATGCCTTTATCTATATATATAGTTTACTAGTACATATATTTTACGATAATTTAATAAAATCTAATCATTGCAAATATGCATTAAGTTTGTAAGGATATTTGTAACAGCTAAATGATAAATGCGACCTGTCGTCAATTATACCGAACGATTCAGATGGACATAGGTTGTGTTTATTGGTGACCGGAATACGCGGTTCGACCCAGGAACCTATTGCCCCAGGAACTTGTTCCTGCTAGCATTATGGGAAGGCCCCCAAAGTGGGAGCATCGTGGTGGTTGTGGTTTTCCCTTAACGGGGTGACAGTACGTTGTTCTCTCTCCACTGAGGAGTGGAACAATATGGCTCCTAGCTTCGGTACCTAACGGGGCGTTGGGAAGCGCATATCTTTCCCCTCCATCTGAGCTCTGGCTTGAGATGCCGTGTGATTAAGCCTCCACGGCAGGAACACACGTTAAACACTTGACTTCATGTTCGGTTGTGTGCCCTTGCAAATTTGTATTCAAGCTACAGGCAACATTTTTTGAGATATTTTGGTACGACACAGATACAGAGGAACCCAGTAAAAAATGAACAAAATTAGACCACATTAGACCACAATTAGGCTTTCATTGGACAAAAAATCTATCTATCTACAACATGTTGTGGATAATAGGTAGTCGACTTAATAATTGCCTGTGTTGAATTTGGAGCCGGTCGCACCATTTTTAGAATTCCTTTCCAAATAACGATATTTCACAATGTGAGTTTTATGACAAGACCTTCTTCACTTATATAGGGTATTAAATAATAAAAAACAAAGAAAAAAGTAAACTAGATTAATATACTTCATACGTATCAACTTAAGATTTGCATTCTACGAGTATAACAATAAATTTGTTTTATGAATTGTGGGCGTACTTCTTACTAAATATTCGCCGACAACCATTGATAGGATCATTATAAATATGCACATATAACAAATTTCAACTTTATAGATCAATTTTTTAAACTAATAGATAGTGGGTGTGGCACTTGACCGCTTTCACTAATTTCGATTAAGTCAAGTGAGTTAAACTTTAAACGTAAAATGTAGAATTAAATTAAATGGATTATAAAAGTTTTTAGTAAACATGTGTTATTGTTGTTAGTTATGCAAACTTTGCTTCATGCCGAATATTTTATTTTTTACTTGTTACGTGTGTTTTTTTTTTATTTTTTTTTTTTTATAGAATTTCCCCATAAATTACCGGAAATTGTTTGATATGTAATTTATATTTCAATGCAATGTTTTGTACATACTTGTATAACTTCAACACTTTGTGTGTGTGTGTGTGTATGTGGGTGGGTGGATTTTTATGTGTGCAAACAATATATGATTAAACAAACCAATACATTATTCTCTTAAGTGGAGAAGGGTTGTTTTATTCTTATTTAAATGAAAAGTAAAAGAACGCCTCAATTTCCGATCTAAATATATAAAAAGCGGTTTCCCTGCACTTTACCATCATTACAACATAGTCTACCGTCTTTATAAAGCATAAGAAACAACCACAAAAAAAAAAAAAAAATTAACCAAAAAACAAACAAGAAATGAATGTAAATGTTCAAGTTGGTCAAGTTCAATCAATAAACACCTTACGCCATTTAGCATTGTTCCCAAAGTGCAGCAAGCAAAGGTAAACTCTTTGTCATAACACAAATCTCACGAGTCTCCGCAGAAGAGACCTTAAGCTGATCAATCCGATTGGGATGCATTTCAAGAGCAATGATTCGTAAGCTTAAGTATTTTGTATGGATGGACAGACATTATTTTATATAAACTCCAACAAACATTTCTCGAATTCTCTTCTACTCCAGAGCTCCAGGATTGATAGGGTGTAATGGTATACAGAATCATGAGCATTTGTCTGTTCCATTTTATAAAACATTTACAATCACGCGTTGGTTTTTACGCAAACACGGAAATGAGCAAAAAAATATTTATGTCTTGCAATGTGAACAACAATAAAAAGCATGAAAGTGTAGTAACATTATACTTGTTCTTCTTCTTCTTCTTCGTATTCCTCTTGGCCTGTCTACCACTTTATAAGGAGGAAGAAACAAATATTCTATTCTAAGTGAAATAAAAAGGCAGACTAAGTATACCTAACGCTCCTTTTCAATTTCAACTGGAAACACAGACACCTACTCACAGTATCTCACTTGTATGAAATGTATGGGAAACATTTCTATACACTTGGCCGAAATATACTCAAACTCAACTACACTTAATTGTTGTTCACTCATCTAAATAACTTCTGCCCATATAACCAAAATGTTTCGCTCTGTCATGGCATTCATACATAGTTTATGCAATATACGAGTATTAAAGGAAATACTAAATAACATTCCCAGTCATTGCCATTATTGTACAGAACAGAACAGCTAGACCTTCGGTTTGCCACATAAAGCAATTTGTGGGCCTTCAATTGATAAATTACAATACGCCATAAGACCTGTATTATACAAAAGTAAAGTAATAGCTCAAGTGTATGCATATTTTAGTATAGAGAGAAAACCAACCCCAAACACTTTTAAACATAAGAACATTTGCAACAAATTTTGCATTTAGTTGAAAAAAACTTTTGCGCTGCACTTAAAATAACCTTCATGTAACCTTCACTCTACTCCACAATTTGCATAAACTGATACTTAAGTAGAAGGTTTGTGGAATTAACAAGTTCAGTTTATTAAATTTAATAAAGTAAATCTGATTCAAATTCAAAGCATATAAATTTAAAATTCAATTAAATCAATTAAAATCTGAGTAGATTTAGAAATGTCCGTCCGTACATCCTTAAGTTGTTGGCCCTCTCACAGTTGTAATATTAAATTGATTTTGATTTTGACGCATATGAAAATGAAAATTTTTGGTACAGAAGACTAATTTTAAATTAAGCAAAATTGGTCAAGTGCCACACCCACAATCTGCAAAATCCTTTCTATCTGTTGAACATTATTGAATTAAACTATGAAAATGAAATTTGTAACATATACGTATAATTACTATTTACATTCAACGATGTGTCAAAACCCACAATTTATAAAAAAAAAAATATTGTTTTTTTCAGAATCCATTTATGGTATGCGTTGTAAATCAACTCAAACTTATATTATGCTGGCATAACGCAACGTTAATTAGAAAATGTCCCTCTTCATGATGACGTACAAGTACCACTTATAGTCCATGTTATGTACAAATGATTTAAATTGTTCTCCACGTTGTTGGTAGAGTGCAAATGATTGCGTTGATATGATTTTAATCAGTATAAAGGCGATAAAGCAGTACTTGTATTCAATCAAAATTTGTCAAGTACGTTTATGTCTGTATATATACTCGTATATATGAAGTTGTATTGAGAGTCGATTGCGGCGAGTTTAGGGATAAAACTCTTAAACATTTGGTTTCCCAAAATGTATAAGTATGTACGGTTTTTCTATCGAATACAACGTGTACTATAACGTATATGTATATCATTAGATACGTAAATGAATGCGTATGGTTGTCATCACTTGGCTTTATGGCATACTTTTCATCTCCACCACATCAACAACACAATACTTAAACGGACGTATGACATTTATTGAAATTTACATTGAAACAATACCAATACCAATACCACCAATGTGAATACAAGTTCATATACATCAAATTATTTTTTCTCACTTCCATTTAGACAACGCCATTGATAATTATTTATATACAAAAATAGTCATGTGGATGTACCGACAGACATAATGTGCATGTAATGTATGTATTATTATAACAAATTGACGAGGCTTTCTCATTAAGAATCATCAGCAATAATACAACAAATACTTTCGTTTTGATTACTATATTCATCCAAGTGCAACGGGGCTATTTTAGCGGCATGCCATCATTAACATGTACATTTACATCATTTTGTAATGAGTGAAGGATTTGTCATAATGATAAAAAAATATATTAAATTAATATTTTGCTACATATATATAAATCTAGAACTTAATGAACGGATTCATGTTTATTGAAAAACTTGTCAACAAAATAAAACAAAAATAAAAATATTATATTCAACAAGTGATTTATATCAATTATAGTGGATTCTACCCAAGCTTTTAATACTCTACACTACACTACACTACGCTACTAAGTTCAGTAATTTTTACTAAAATTAATTTAGTTGTATCAGTCAGTCAAAGAAATTTTAAAAATGGTAGCATCAAATACACATTTGGCGCAGCCAATTATTAAGTCTACTAACTGTTCTTTAAAAAATTTTATCAAAGAATTTAAGAATTGCGATTTTATGCCATATAAAAACCTTCCTTTTTAATAGGTGCTTATATGGTAGGGGTCTAATGTGGGCCATTTTCAATTGCAACCTGATCGACATGGCTAAAAAGATTTTGAAAGTGTATAGATTGATATAATTTGAAGGTGGGTGTGATAGTTGGGTGTGAAAGGTTTAAAGATTAAAAATTGCGACCTATGGTAATAAGTTGTTTAAATGAAATATGTGGACGAACAGACGTACATGATTAAATTATTTCAGATTTTGATTCTGAGCCGATCGGTGTAATTAAAGCTGAATGTGGCATTTGCCATTTAGAAGTTATAAACATTCGCACAAATACTGTTCAGTAGGGTTTATAATGATAGTAAAATAACAGTAAAGAAGAAAACTTCAAAATTAATTGTTATTATGATGCAGCCTTTGATTATGTGACGCGCAACAGTGTTTGATTAAAATGTTATTCATGGAATTATATGTGAGTTGAGGATTTTGATTTGATTGTTTAAGCTAATGTACATATTTCTCATAAATTGATTATTTATTCAACTACATGCCTCTCTTTCTCCCTCAACCAAACATACACACATTTACATGCAGATCCATATGTGGTTGCCTGGAAACGCGGCATTGCCATTTTAACAGCCGGCTCTGTTAAGGTTACACCCGATCCACGAGTTCGTTTGGTCAATGGTTTTAATTTACAAATACGTGATGCTGTGCCACAGGATGCTGGCGATTATATTTGTCAAATAGCAACAATGGAACCACGTGAAATTACTCATACCGTAGAAATATTAGGTAAGTACAATAAATTGTTATTTGTTAGCATCTGTATGTAACTGCCCAACATGGCCAATATACAACACATTGAGTAATAAGGTAATATTGAGCTTTATGAAAATGTGACCCGGACAAAGTAATGTTCACCATTATAAAATTCAAATTCAAAATTTCAAAAAAAAAAAAAAAATCTACGACCCAATAAATCATTTAACTTTTATGAGCTCTTAACCTCTCTCTCGCTCTCTCGCTCTCTCGCTCTTCAAATAACCTAAACTAAAATTGATGATTGATCATGAAATTGTCCTTTGGGCAAACAGTTCCCTGATTTTATTTAAAAACATATTCTATGCGTATAACATGTACATACATGAATAAGCCAATAAAATTTATTACAGTCGTTAGGACATTTTCTGTGTGCATTAGTCTTTGAAATAATAATCTTCAAAGGCCTCAGAGACAGTTTCTTATTACTTTCTATTTACTCGGGAACAAGAAAAACACAAGTTCATAAATTGAATGATATTACAACTTACAGTTCGCAACATATTGTATACCTACGTTGTACACACTGAGTCCTAAAATGCTTTGATAATATTGTAAATATGTTATTGCGTACAAGTATGAATAATAAAAAGCCATTGTCCATTATTCTTTTTTTAATGCATTCTTTTACTGCAATTTGTTAAACAATTTTTCTGATATACACACATATGTATATAAATAGGAATAAACAATAAATTGCTGTTGCTTTCATATTTGGGAAAAACGTCAAACTATTCAAGATAAGAAAGTAAAGCAAGGAAAGAAAGAAATCTTATGTATACACAGAGTCTTTTACATTTTCAGATATTCTTGAAACTTATTTTACCGTTAGTGAAACTTTTATCAAACATACAATATATAACATTATGTAACGGTGAATTGGCGTCTTCATTGTTCTGAATTAAATCCACTAAATTTAGTATTTAAAGTAAATATTTTGAAAAAAAAAAAAAAATTATACTCTTTGTACGGCAAGGATTTAAATCATTCGCATAAAATATAATATGTATGTCTTTGTGGCGTTACCCCAGACATAAATATTGACATATTGAGCTGAAATTTTGTACAAACACTTTTAGTTTTTGATCACAGATCGCTATTTAAAATGAAAAAATCGGTCAAATCAAACTGATACATAAAACATACACTATTAGAAGACCTAACACGCCCACTATTTTACATGTAGAGGGTATGTAAGATATTTAGTTTTTTACTAGTTTTACACTAAATTGAATTTTTATAGAAAACAATGGGCGATTATGAACCATATCATCGTATATACTTTTAGATTTTGTATTTTTTATGTTTTTAGCCCAAAATTTTACATGCATGAAATTTGACATGAGCTAATAATAACCTCAATTTTTTATGACGAAAGTAAGTTCAGAGAGAGACAGCGACAAATACGAAAGAATTATTATTTGAATTTTAAATTTTGACCTTAAGAGTTTAACAAACTATCTTGTAAGCTTAAATTATTATGCGTTGAATAATCATGGAAGCAACAATTACATAGTAAAACTATTTCCATTACAATATGTAGCACACATGTAAGAGAGGGACAGAGAGAAAATAACTCTTAGCAATAGATGACATATTTATGATAATTAATGGTCTTAAATTCTTTCGTCATCATCAAAACATTAAAAGTTTTTAAGCAACAATTTTGTTGTTGTTGTTATTATTGTTGTTTTCCATTTTTCTATTGCAAAGTTTAATGTAAGACCATTATCGCTTCAACAGCACATTATAGGATGATCATAATTTTAAGATAATTTTTATTTTGTTCATACCACTAAGTAGGGAAAAAAAACTTTTTATTTATTACACCATCACATATAATAAAAAATAATGCTATAAAGTTGTTGTTATTTGTTATTGTTGTTACCTACAATATATATTTTATATCAGTTGGTTGAAGCTGTAAATATTTTTTTACTTAAATGTAAAAACAAAATAATAAACAATTCAATGCATTGTTTGAAGCTGTGCTTGGCTTGGCCCAAATCTTAAGCACCCTATTCTACATGAAAAAACATGCAAATGGCCATCTGAGTCACTCTAATTATGGATGCCTATACTTACAAGTTGGATTCTGTAACAATTTGAAAATTTTTGGAAATGGTGGGCGTGTCGGTTATTCAAGAACTCACATTTTTGTTAAATCTGTGGGCGGCCTCTTAACTGCAGCAAATTTTAAATTGTTTAGCAAACGCAACAGCAAACTTAATATAGCTTAGTGCAGAAGCATATAAAAGATAGAGAAGGACATAAGATTATGAAAAGTTACAAAGATCAATACAAACTTAATACACATTCGTTGTGAAGTGTGGAAAAGTTTTCGTCAGCTTTTGTTGTATTTGATACGTATTGTATTACATTATTTTTACATCAACATTGATATGTTCGGCAACACCACCGCCACCATCTCATCATTATCATCGTAATCATCGCAAGCATCAGCAACATTCTATTTATTATTGTGATCGGCATCAGTATTATCTGTATTTACAATATAAGTTTTTCCGTTTTTTTCTTTCTCATTTTTTCAATTTTTTTTTTTGTTGTTGTTGTTATTGTTGTTGTTATTGCTGTTATTTCTTCTTCATGAAGTAGCACCAACAACAGCATTGTTAACAAATACTTTTAAACAAACGTAATACGTTCAAGCATGTTTTTATGCGTATGAGAAAAATACTTTCTTTTTCACGCTCTATAAAATAAAGATGGTGGAAAGAGAAAGAGAGACAAAAAGCAAAGTTTATGAAATCTATGTTGCTTAAATAAATGAACAAGCATGTGTATACATCTCACATACATAACAAACACTTGCGTAAAAAAATATCAAAGTTATTTACGGCCTGTGTAAATATATGATTGGGATTGTTACTTTTTGTTGTGTTTGTTTTTGTACATTTGATGGTAAAAAAAAGGCAACACAATTATTTCAAATATGTATAAAAAAAACTTTTCATTCGTTTGGTGCTTTTAGTATTTTTCATTTGTTTGTGTTTTTTTCTTTTTGTTCAGGGGTCTTTGTGGGAAAGCTGTTGAAATGTTATATAAACATGCAAAAGTATATTTAAATTACTCAAATACCAATTCTCATAAACATGTATATATATTATAGAATGTAAGTAATTTTAACATTTCATAACAGCCACGGGCGAAGTTGTGCGTTTACAACGCCGCAAAGAATGCTTCTAAAGTTTATCGCATACATTGAAATAGCTTCAGAATGGAGTGTCCTTTATCTATTTTGACTCTCCAGTTAATTTTTGACTCATAGAATTTTAATAAACTTCTTTATATTACTAATTATTTACATTTATGTATCGAGTATTGAAAAATCCGTTATTTTTTTATTACGCTAAAAAAATGTGTTTTTGTTTTTATTAATATAATAGCTTTCATTTATATAAAAATTAAGCAGATAGACATATAATGCTTCTTATATCAGAATACTTTTCTTAAGTATATTTTAACGATTACACGCAACCTGTAATAAATTACAATATTAAAAATGCAGACGGAATGGCTGAATGAACTCAGCTGTTAATACTGATTAAAACTTTATATACGTTTTGGGGTGTGACACGTCTCCTTCTGGATGCTACAAACAGTTGCATAAAAACAATTCCAACAAAATGGCCTCATATCATTATGGGAGGCGGATATTAAAATATGTATGCATTAAATTTAAGAACAATAAAAATAATAATAATAAACCATTAGTGGTTCATACAAATTAACCTCAACGCATTAAAAGTCATACGGACCATGTAGCGAAAGCGTGTGGTCAACAACTGTTTTATTTTTGTTCACATATTTTTCGCCTCAATCAATATTTATAGTTGTTGTACTGCAGTTTTTTAAATTGTACAATAATTTTTCAATATATATAATTTATATAAATGTAAACATACACACAAACACATACACGACCCCTTCACCATTAATAAAGGAATGCGAACTGAAATGTGTTTTCAAATAAAAAATAATTTTAATTTTAATTTTAATTTTAATTAATAAACGAAGCCATCGTGGGTTTCTTTGTGAAATTTTCTACCGTACAGATTATTTGATTATAAATTTTGTAAAGGCATGCACTTGTAGGAAAGTCATTAAGAATCTAAAAAGAAAATTATTCATTTCTTTACGTTTGTCAAATAAACAAAATTGATTTAATGTTATTGAAGTAGCAAACAATAGGGAAGATTGTCAATTATCTAAAAGTTTGTAAAAGTAATACTAGCATGCATGTATTGTGTTTTTTTATATAATGTGATATACGGTAGAAGGAAAACTAATTTATGGTTTATATCGATTGTCACAGCCAATGCAAAAATACTTCCCCAAAAAACTCTATTTTAGGTAAATAAACCAATGAAACCGCAATTCATTAAACTATTTATCCACAACAATTAAGGCCGCATTACCACACGTACACCATAGATAATGTAAACATATCTACTGCACTGAATAAAATTCCTTTACCGAATAATCCACAAACTTAGAAACTTTGATGCTAGTGTATGATGTTGAAAATTGAGTTGCGTGGGTGCGTGTGTGTGTGTGTATTATTAGTATAACAATCGAAAACAATAAACAAATAATATGGTTTTACAGATGTGTATGTATACAACCTGGATATACGTTCATACATATTATTTGCACTTAACGTGATTAATTTGATTCCAATCAAATTTAGAGCATTTAAAATTTGAAGTCAATTAAATAATATCCACCCATTTTCTTTGTAAACTGAGAATAATTTTCGAATATACATTTATGTGTTTTTGAAAAAAAAAAAAAAATTCTCATAAATAAATTCCAAAATAAAATTAAAATCACAATTTAAATTGTCAAATGTTCAATCAATTATATTGGATTGGCAACTAAGTGATTGCGGACTTTTAATAAGAATGAAAATTCAAAATTTTTGTTTAGTATATAAAACTTTATTCAATTAGGTCGAAGATCTTTTTGCCATCGTTCAGATAGTATCATAATTCCACGTTCATAAAATTTCTGAATTTTGCCATCAAAAAACCGATTATCAATATAACTTTGTTTGGATCTCCCGTAAGTCCCAACAACAGACGGACACAGGGAAAGATATGTCTACATTGACCCAGATTTTGATGCATATTGTATAAGTTCCCGCGGCTTCCTTTTAGATGTCGCACAGTCTAGTCAATTCAAGTTTTGTAAAAATTTCATGAAATTATAAAAAATTTTGCAAAAAATATGAACAAATTAGTTCTCAACTACCATGCACACCCTGTATATATATATATACATAAATAGTGTCTCAGTTGGTAAAAACGATTTATCAAAATCACAATTGTGTATATTATTATATTTTTGAGCACATAAGTTATTCAATCCAAAAAAAAAAGACAAAAAAAGAATTTTATTCCAATTAAGAACATTTGCAGTAACACTTAAAATTTACTTTTTATCTATTATATAATAAACGCCTCAAATATTGTGCACAGCTTTAATTGAAATGTTGTTTATTAAGACAATTATTATAAATATATGAAAGGTTTCCTTCAATAACAGGAAGTAGACTCAATTAAATGTTGATTCATTATATTCTTACATATGTTTCTATTTAGCAAAGTATTTTGCTTTTGATTCATTTAATCAATAATTTTTTTCTTTATACAATTCCAGTACCGCCTCGCATTCATCATATTAGTACTAGTGGCCATTTGCAAGTAAAGAAAGGTTCCTCTGTACGCATTGAATGCTCTGCTTCCGGCAATCCTACACCAAATGTAACATGGAGCCGCAAAAACAATATTCTACCTAATGGTATGACAACCAACCACTTGATTTATATAAAAGTTGAAAAAAAAAAAAAAATTTTATAAAAATTATAATTCAAATAAATTGATTTTATTGATAAATTTACAGGTGAAGAAAAATTGCATTCTCATATATTGTCCATAGAAAATGTGGATCGGCATAAGGGTGGTGTATATATATGTACCGCCAACAATGGTGTAGGTCAGGCAGCCTCCAGTCAAGTTGTGTTGCACGTTTTATGTAAATATTTTATTAAAAAAAAAAATAATTAATAATAAAATATCATCAAATAAAAAAAAAATTAAATTTATTTATAAAAAATTCCTAATTTAACATAAATACCTTTCATCTTGTTTTAGATCCTCCCGAAATTACTGTGGAACGGCCTATTGTGTTTTCTGGTGAGGGCCACGAGGCTATGTTGGTGTGCATAGTACATGGAGAAACCCAACCAGAGGTATACACAAAACCAATACCATACTGTATTATATACAATTATATAATAATGAATTTGATTATAAAAATTAATTTTATTGTATTTCATTGTCAAGAGTATGATTATGGGTAAACAAAGTTTGTCATTTCGTTTATAACATCCATAACTGTTAAATATCTTTCATAAATCATACAAAACCATTCTATATATAGTCAAGTACGTCAACGCTAACGGTTAAAATTAATAAAAATTTGACACTCTTAGTCCACTTGGTTCGTTCTAAAATAGACAAAATCAGTTATTAACTACGCCCACAACAAACAAAAGTATTCATTCGTTAAAAAGATAAAAAAACAATATTTTGAATTTAGTATTTAACATAGATTTTAAGAAAAAAGTGGGCGGAATAAGAAAAAAAACGAACCGACAAATAACAAAAAAGTGTTTTAGGCTGCAATAAATGTTTTAACAATTGTTTAAAGTATAAGTTCATTTATATACTTGTTGCGCCTACAAGTTACGTGTAAATGTCAAGGGTATCCACGAGTTGAACTTAGTTTAACTGTCATAAATTTTTGAAAATTTTGCACCATTTTGTTTATTTTTAATAGAAAGTTGTCTGCTGCCAGTTGACAGTGGTATCTGTATATTTGGACATTGACAATATATAAGTCAGTGCGTTCTTCTCAAATTTTATAAACGTAATGACAAACTTAATATACTTACTATCTTATGAAGAGATTATAAAAAGCTTTAATGTTTCATTTTTGTTTTGTTTGGTTTTGGAGTGTTTCTGCTCATTTGCAAATTATATAACTTACTGCCAATATGCTCGTAGATTAGATGCGGAGTTAAAAACTGGGAATAATTGATTAAAGTGAGAATGAGACAAAGCATATATCAGATTTCACAATTAATACGTAAACATAGGCATGTAATCTATATAATTATTGTGACACTTAAATGGCAGTAGAATCAATTAAACTGTCAGCACTCTGCCTGACACTAATTACATTCCTACACATTTTTCAATACAAACTTATTTAAATATTGCAAAAGCATACAACTATAGATTATCATATAATATGTATGTATGTGTTCGGCTCGTGGTTTCAATAATATTATTACATATGTTGGTATTTTTAATTAAACTTAAAGCAAATTCAATCATCAGTCGGTTTTTATCCCAAAATAAATGAAATAATTCATAAAAATAAAATGTATTTTCAATATTTTTTAAATCTAAAGGTTAAATCTTTTAAATGGAAACTTTTTCTATCATAAACTTATTCGAACATAGATACGAAATGAAAAGTACAGAGAGTACATTCCTTGAAACTTTTTAGAACTGTTAAAAGAGTTAACACAGGATCCGAGTATAAATTTATTTTACTTAAGTATCATACAAATTTTTTAAATCCTTTCCCATATAAAACATTGATAGGATCAATATGAGGTTTTTTATTATTTATTATTTACATGACATTTCTCAAAGTTAATTTTACAACCAAATATTTAAGGATTAAGTCAGACCCACACCGACTCTAACATTTTTATTTGATTAAACATATATGAATATATTTAATACAAATGAAATTCATTAATACCAATTAAAAATTTTAGGTTACACGCTTAAATTGTATTTTAATAAGATTCTGTCCAATTATTATTCATATCATGAAATATGTACAAAATAATGTATTGTATTAAGTAAAAGGGATGTGTACGTTAATTTGTGCAAAAAAGAGAAAGACGAGTTGTCAAGTGTACTTGATTTTATTTTGACGATGAGTAACGATTTGTATGTAAATTACACATCATTCAATACCTTACGAGGACGTTGACATATGCACTAAGGTGTGAATTGTTAAGCGTCAAAATTTCTTTTTTTTTTTTTTTATTTATACGTTATACTCTGAGACGTAATTGTAAAGTGTAACTTTGCAACTGACAATCATTCAAACAGGCGGATTGAGTAAATTCTTAATATCAAAATTAATTAAATAAATTGCAATAGAGCAATAAACTGCACAAAATACTTGATTGAGTAAACCACAAGATTCAGTCTCTATTGTTAGACAAAAGAAGGGAGACAGGAAGAAGAGAAAGGCTTCCGTGGCATTTAGTATGTAACGCAGTGTAGAGTAGAATAGTTGTGTGATAATAAGAACTTTTAAAAGAGATTTTTGCATTTACGTTTATCAAGTTCTCTAAACTACTTATTGGCATATTTGTGCATAATTTTTGTGTACTCAGTTCGAATGTATTCAAAATTAGATTTTTTAAATTTTGCGCTTTGTTGTGGCAAAAGGTATATTAGGTTTGTGTAGATGTTTGTAACTCCTAAATGTCAAATGCTTCACCCACCTTCACAATCAAAATCTGATTCCATTTAACCAAGTCTATCCGTTTATCTGTCCTTGTTTATATATGTGCGCTAGGTACAAGTCGCGCTTTTTGAAATATTTCAAAGATATTTGGCACTAGAACATGTATTGGCCCAAAGAAGAACCCTATTGAAAATAGACCGGATCGGACCATTCCTCTAGCCATTTGCAGACGGCGTTGAATTGGAAATGTTGCCAAAAATGGTTCCATTCAAACTACAATATTTCTTTCATGTTAAGACTTGGTTCACGAGTTGTATGCGCAGATTAAATAGGAAATATTTTTATTAAGGTTTTCCATTAAAATAGTCGAATAACAACAAACATGCCCTCCATTTACAATAAAACTTCCTTCCATAGAATCCAACGTATAAGTTGACACAGCGTAATCAGTTATTATGCCACGCTCACATTTTTTACATATGAGTAGAGTGTACTAAAGATTTTTTCTAAGCAAAATTTAGTTTTTTTACTTGTTTTAATTATATACCCAAAACAAGTAGGATATGATAGATACGATTTCAAATAATGCACACACAAGCATCTATTAATGTATATACATAAATAAACGTGTTCGTTTCTTAAACTCTTAACATTTTATCCATGCAATAGACAGGGATTGTGTGTATGTATGTAATTGAGTCTACACATATATACATATTTATGATTACTTACAAGCACTCTTGGTTCTTTGATGATATTTGATTTGCAATGATTCGAACTTAATGATAGTTAGGTTCTTGTATACAATTTATGACTGCTGTGCATTAATACAAGCAATAACGGAAAATATTGATGTGTACTCGAAGAAATTTCCAAAATGAAATTCATTAGAGATTCATAAACATATTTATATATATATTTATATATTTATAAAATGAATGGATGAATGTGATGTATTCTTCCCTTTATATACAGATGCTTAGATGTAATACAATCTAACCTTACATTCTTGTAAAATACATTTTATCAATGAAGATGAATTTGTGTAGGAAACAAAGTGATTTAATAAAGAGTTGTTCAGTATAATATAATATATATAACGACTTTTTCAATGTAAACTTAACAATTTTTTACTTTTCTTCAAATTATCGCCAAGTTCGGTAGCTATCATTAAATGTAATATGTATACTATATATGGAAGAAACTTTAGCCCAATTTATTATTTATTCTGGGTTTAATTTAAATACAATCTTGTTATGTCCTTATTGAAAAATAGCAACGTAGTGCTGGTGTACTATTTTTCGTTCCCTTTTCATACACTGAACCACTTGTAGAAAAAGGAATATTAAGATTGTGCCTTCAAATTTTATTTAACCATGTCCATCTGTCCATATGTCCGAGCGTCCGTCTGTCTGTCCATAAATATTGTGCGCATTTTTGAGATATTTCAATGAAATTTGGTAGAAAGACCGGATAGAACCATTTTTAAAACTCCTCCCTCTATGACAAAAATTGGAATATTTGGACCAAATATTCATTTAGCTTAATTGTTGAATGTGACATATTTGGACCCAATCGGACCATATTTAAAACACCTTCCTAACTAGCATAATTTGTGGTAATGTAGGGTATTAAATGGTTTGATTTGACCAACTATAATATTTTCACAAATTTTTTCTTTCAAAACATTTTTCAGTTCATTACGAGACTCGTTCAAATAGCTATTAAAAATACCATTATATAATTTTTATAAAATGTGTGAATTAAAAAAAAATTTCTTTCGCGTAATTATAAAAAAAAAAAAAAACGATATCACTCAATTATGCGTTATTAAGATGAATGTGTTTGGTTGTCACTGTCAGTGTTAATGATGATGAATATTATTAATTCCTTCTTCATTCTACTCTGTACTATAGCGCAGTTGTGTGTTTGCACACAATTGCATATTTTAATAAACCGAACCAATACCAATAATTCGATTCATTCACTTACTGTACTGTACTGTGTACGTTTCAATTATCAATTATGGATAAATTATTCATGGAAAATATAAAAATCAAATAAATAGCTATTGAATGACTAATAATTAAATTGACTTGAAATCAAATATAAGCAAAAATGTATTCACGTGAATTATTGTAATGAATTTTCATTATCACACACGCTAATTTGTAAATAAGTATGTTTGGAACAGGTTTGTTAACAATGGCAGATGTTGTGTTAGGACCGATTCCACTTAGATCAAGCACATGAATTGTGCATTCCTTTATTTATTTACTTAATCCTTAAACAACTTTGTTGAATTTTTTACATTAAAACTATAGTCGTGGCGGTTTAATAAACTTTAAAACTTTAATTATAATATTTGAAATAATAAGTAAAAAAGGTGTATTTATCTTAAACCAAATCTTAGATACCCTTTACATATGTATGTATAAAAAATGTGGGCGTGGCATAAATACAATTGTATTTTGTTTAAGCACATATTTTTGAGGTTAATAAAACGTGTGAGTAAATTTTTAAGATCCTAATAGATTTTTCCCATTGGTGAAATAGAACTAGAAACGTTTGTACAAAATTTTACCCTAATATCTTAAATTTTTGAAACTTTGAGAGTAACAGCAATACACAGATGGACGGACTATACTTTGTATCCAAAGTTTAATTTTTTTACTATTTATGGGTGTGTTCATTTTTCCCGCCAATTTTTGTCAAATCTTTTAATACATATACGTAACTATACTCGTATATACATTCAACTGTTTTGTAACTATAAGAAAGATTTGGTTATGTATGCAATTGTAAGCTTTCGTAATTAGCAGCTTTATTACCAGACAGACCAAAAGCAAAAGCAAAAGCAAAAGAGAAAGTGAGCAGTGAATCCGTTTTTAATTAGTGTCGAAATCGTTGACAAAATAACAGTCAGCATACCAAACGACAGCTTAAAATGCATATACAAAGATTCATTTATACATTGTCCATTCAAAATAAAACGAAAAAGAAAAAACGACCCTGTAGTTGGTAAGGATTTTGTTCGGTGAAAATTTCTTTTAATCACAACCAAAGTTTTGCAACGATGCACCTGCACCCACCACCATATCATTTATATTCACAGGATTTGTTTTTGTTGTTCTTATTGTTGTTGTCCTTGTTGCTAAGGTGAGAATTGATAACCCATGCAATTGTAAACAGTCCATGAGATTTTTGTTCATCCATACGTGTCGATTTGCATAATCCGTTGTTTTTGTTATTATTGTTACGTCAAAACTGCTCTAACATGTAAAATGCAAATCACAAAAATATAAAAAAAAAAGAAGGAAATAAACTATATGTACACTTGCATTTACATTTACAACCAATGAACAATAACAAAAAGTTTACAAAATTTTGCCAACGTGTAATAAATGGGATAAATACTAATGGAACTGGAATTCATCGTGACGTAACGTGGTTATGCATATAGTTTCAACTGATATTTTATATAAAATTTGCAAATGTCAAACTTTCTATTATTAATTCTTCACTAATCAGAGACAGGTTGGAGTAACAATTTACATGCAAGTAAATTAAGTACCATGTGAAAAGGAAAACCATTTTTACACAATTTCCAATAACTTTGTCTTTGACATTATAGTGAGGGAGAATGCTAAATTTGTCACTTCAATTGCAATAACTAGAAACGACTTAAAATGCTAACAAAGTATAATTTCTTGATCAGCATGAAGACTTGGCAAGATTTAGTATCTGAAAGCCAAATATTCCTCAAAAACTACCATGCCCACTATATTGTTATAAAAAATTTAACAATTATTATGTACGTGCCATAAAATTAACAAATATTTCTTTTTTGCGATTTTATTTCTTTTCATATTCACTTGGCTGCTGCACCTCTTAATGGCTGACTTGTCTGATTCCTTATCATTAACAACAATTAATAAACCTTAATAAACAATCAACTGTATGGCATAAATGGAATGACTGTAAAACCTTGTGCACATAAAAATAAACCGTGAATTTATTGTAATTTTAATAATATTAACACTTTTATGCCATGTCACCAATGCGTACGCTTTGTTGCGCATTATTCACCATCACACAACAATAAAAACAATAACAACAATAACATAATATCCCAAATAACTGGAATATAATAAATTTTACCAAACCTGTCGTGTAATGGTGATGCTGGTGCTGGTATACATTTGCCTGGTTACAATTTATACATCGGTCACAATTATAAACATGTGTGTATGTGTGTGGGTGTCTATTTTATTGCAAACATTGAAAAAAATGGCATAAAACAATAAACGTGCGCTACCATAAAATAATATTCTTGATATATTATCATTACACACACTCACACACATTCATTTGTAAAAAAAAAATCGTTTTTGGTAATAACAATTTAATCCCTCTCACTCTCTCTCTCTCTCTCTCTCTCCATCTATGTTTGTTCTTGTATCATATATACACACACGAACGAAATATTATTTTTTGGACATGTGATGATTTGATGATTTTGTTGTTACTTGAAAACGTCACGTGTATATTATGTAAATAAATATATAACAAAAACTCAAACATGTAAACGTGGACACCTGTGCTCACATGTGACCGATAACAATATACATAAAACGAAAAAAAAAAACCTTGGGTTGTTATACAATGTATCACTAAAATGCGCGCTTTGGTTATGCTTTTGGCAACCACGTCAAAACAATTTAACAAAAACTACATAACGTCAACCTAACAACATTGTTAATAACAATGAACAAAAATCAACCACGTATAACGTGCCATACACCCGCTCCGCGATGGGTTATGCTTACGACCATGGATGCCTGCCTACCTACCGGTCTGTTTGTACACCATTCTCCCTGGGGCCATTTACAATGATGATGATGCTGATGCTGATGCTGATATGACATGTTACGCTACATACGCGTTAACATGTGATGGTTGACTACACAAACTTTTCAAATACAACAAATTGAAAATATACATAAAAACATTACAATACATATATAAACGCAATGCATGTGTATTGCGTCACATTGTGGTCACAACTCAACGTTGTTATCATTGGTTTCCACTTGGGCCTTTCTCTTGCTCTTTAATTTTAATGTTTATCTAAAAAAATGAAAACAACCGCGCCTCATCACATACTGATCACTTTTCTCTGCGGTTTCCTTACTTTTTTTATTCTCATGGTTACGTTAAAACCACAAAAAAAAATTATAATAAATTAAAACATAATTTGACAAAATATGAAACATGATTTTTAAAATCATATAAAAAAAATTTATCAAATATGTAAAAATAATAAATTATTTTTTATTTAAAACAATTTTTTAATTCCGAATATATATTTATTATTTTATTTTAATTAAATTTTTAATATTTTTTAAATAACAAATAACACTACATGTTTTTAATTACTTTATATAATGTTTTTAATTTAAAAAATTAATTACTATTTAATAAAATCAATTATATTTATATTTTTTAATTATACTTATTAAAATATCCCAAAAAATATTTTTTGTTTTTAAATTTTTAATTTTTTTAAAATTTATTTATCAAAAAATAATATAAATTACTAATTTTTTTATATATTTACATTTTTGCAACGTAAAAAAATTATGTATTATACAATTTGTTGATTAATTTTATGTTTAATTTTCATTTTTAAAAAATTGAAATTTTTTTACTATATAAAATGATCTTAAATTTTTATTGAAAAAAATGTAATTTATTGTACAATACATTTTATACTTTTGAAATTCTATTTTTTTTTTAATTTAATTTTAATTTTACATTATACAAAATATTTCAACAATTTAACAACATTTAAAAACGATTGTCATCATCACTTTTGCAAAACTAAAATATATACTTTTATGTACTATTTTAAACTAAACCAAATTCTATTCTATTAATTTTTTTTTTAACAAAATATTGCATTTTCACCCTTTTTTTTTAATTTTACCACCTTTGGGGCAAAACATAACAACAATAATATTTCGAATAACGTAACTAACACCTATGTACATGTGTTGGTTCTCTACGTGTTTATATAAACACACGGAACACTGATATTGATGTTTGTGTATGTGAATTTATGTATATGTGTGTGATCAACTTAATTCATATTCTGTACACCTCTCTACGTGTTTTCATACTTCCTTTTGTCTCACATCCATCCACACGTGCTGCTGTTTTCATTTTCCTTCCAAACGCACGTATACAACTTTGTATTAATTGGGTGCTGCACACACACACCTATACATACATATACATGCCACATATATAAACCATTAAAATTTTTTGAAAATTTTTAATTGCAATTTATTTCTATTCTTCAATCAACGTGAATACGGTTCTGTATGCGTGTATATTTGGGTGCTTTTTTACACACACACACGCGCATATTCTTGTATTTTGTTTTGACTTTTTATTCTATGTCATCACCGTCATCGTCATCAACATCATCCTCTGGGTATGAATTCAGGTTATTTGGTTTAAGGACACCATGCAATTGGATACCACGGAGCGTCACATTATGGAGAATCGTGGTTCGCGTCACACTTTAATTATACGCAAAGTGCATCCACAAGATTTTGGCAATTATTCGTGTGTGGCAGAGAATCAACTGGGCAAGTCACGCAAAACTTTACAGCTGAGCGGCAAACCAAACGTCGCCGTATTCAACTCACCGCCAATCAGTCAGTATAAAGATCGGTGAGTATATATATATATATATATACATACTCAACTACCAATATAAAATCTATCACATCTAAGAGTTTTACTAAATTCCTTGATAAGCTACAACACACAACCAGCTCCCCCCATACAGTGTATGAATGTATGTATGTTATCGTACCTATGATGGTAATAGTTTGCTTTATTCTCTATCTACATATATAACACCTACGTATATAAACAATATTAAAACTTACTTGTGTGCTTGTACAAGGACAACAACAACAACAACAATAAGCACACGTAAATATGTATGAAGGATTTTATGTGGGGTTTTTTAATGAGAACATTGCACGTAAATAGAGTTCATTTATTTTGTATTTATTGTGTTCCTGCTCATTTCTATTTATTATGTGTTAATGAATACGGTATGCAGCCAGTTTCCATTCCAGCAATTATGGAAGGTTGCAGTTGGTAAATTTATGATAGCAATTATGAATAAAGTAAATTCTACAGAATATGGGAGATCATCTATATATAGAAAATAATCGTTTAGGTTTAAAATTATATCGCAAAACTACTAAGATATAAATAACGATGAAATGTCAAAATCATGGATAAAAATTATTTGTGATTTTTAAATCAAGAATAATGAATAGAGATATAACAAAACAAGTGAGGGAACTAAATTTTGTTTAGACCAAATCTTAAATACCCTCCATATCTACATACAAGGTGGGTGTGGCAAATACAATATTACGCCCTCCGTAATACAAGTCGAGATTTTCGCAAAATATGGCTTTATGTCGATTGTGGGGGTGGGCGTTTTTATGTAAATCAACTCAATTTAAAAATTTTATTTATATTTTTATATCATTACATTTTTATGTCCATGGTAAAACACGTAGTATATGAATTAGTTTTATTACTGTACAATATGAACTATTTGTCTTAATATTCTAATATTTTTATTTCCTTAAAATTAAACCAAACTCACTCAAGCCGAACTTTTCTTGTAATACAAATGATTATTTGTCCACGCTACCATGCCGGTAGCAATAAGCTGTTAAAATAGAATGTATAAAATTTTAGGTATATAATGCCAGCTGCCACATGCCGTATGCGAGCGTTTGTTCGTTTTATTTATTTTAGAAACTTTTGTGAAAAATAAGTAAATTTTTTATCCTTCTTGTAAGCAACCAAGTCACCAACCATATAAAATGCATTCAAATGCTGCCAACGACATAATAAATCGCGCTTGAAAAGAATTTAAACACAAAGAAAAAATGTACATTAATCTTGAGTGAGAGTTTAAAATAAATACTTTCGCTCAGCTTTCGTTCTCTTCCTCTTTGTCACTTTTCTGGTAATATATATTAATAATAACAGCTCCTTCTACAATTTAAAAAAATATTCGAAGAATTCAATGTTTTTCTATATAAATGTGAGTAGAAAATGTTTATGCGTGTATGACAGAGTCTTTATGTTGTTCAAGTAAAATGTTTTGATTGGTTTTTACAAATATTATTTATTAAAATAAAATAAAATCAATAGAATAATAATAATGAACGCACACACACACACACATACATACATTTAATATTTTTCATTCTTGTTCTCATTGACTGGCTGCTGCTTTCCGTTTGCACTGTTCGAACATATTTAAATTGGGTTTTGTTTTCAAAGTAACAGCACTCCGTCTCTCTCTCTCTCTCTCTCTCTTTCTCTCTCTCTCTCTCTCGTACTAACTTTCACTCTTTTATTCCTTTCACCATCTCTATCTGTCGCCATCATTATTATTTCAATTTTCTTATGGTTGCCGTTGGCTGTAATGAATTTCGTTAGCGTTTCATTTTACATACGTACGCAATTGTGTAAAAGGTATAGAAAGCATTTAAATATGTACAAATGTTGATGGGAGACGGTATTTCTGTTGCATTTGTTTTCTTCCATGCTGCTTTCGTATCCCTTGGGTAAGATTTACCAATAAACCGATTCTCTGTAGCTTTTATCTCTGGGTGTTATATGTTTATAAT
This sequence comes from Crataerina pallida, assembly GCA_949710015.1. Taxonomy (NCBI): domain Eukaryota; kingdom Metazoa; phylum Arthropoda; class Insecta; order Diptera; family Hippoboscidae; genus Crataerina; species Crataerina pallida. Next base: position 30,023,327 of record OX453290.1, on the reverse strand, counting down.
TGCTTTTGCCATACAGAAAAACAAGAACATTTAACAAGGAACCAAATATAACTTGAAATAGTTCCATGCAATCACATAAAAGTTCAATATTTACTTAATATTAGGATCATAAAAAATATATATAAAATTCATAGATATGAAGAAGGTCGATTATTGTTATATTGTAAAACATCTCAAAAAATTTGTATTAGCCGAAAAATTGAAATTGAGATTGAAATTTTGTACTCATATTTATAATGATTTATAATAAAAAATGGGCGAGTTTGTCTAACAAAGACATTTTTACAAATTGAAAAAAAAACTACTGGGTGCAGAATACGACTTATAAGTTGATACATAAACTATCAAAAAACATAATGCGCTACCTGCCTCGCCCACTTTTTGTATAGAAAAGTAGAGCTTATATAAGATTTTTTCCAAAGTATTTTCCATTTGTCTTCATTTCAATGCTAACTATTGCTATTCTTTTAGAAAAGATTTTGTTGAGATGTCATAGCTAAAACGAGTTAGAATAAGTTTTCAATTTTTTATACACTGAGTACCCAAAATTCCATTCAACTGTTTTGCAATATTTTAGAGAATTTCAGTAGCAAAATAATTACACTACCTAGCAATAAAAACGTTGCTTTCATTATCTAAGAAAATTTCCATTAACACACCGACAAAGATAGGCTTTGTGCAATGATTGAAATGTTTATTCAGTGTCATTAAAGAATTAACAAATATATACGATGATTGTGTGCTTAGATATCTTAAGGAATACACAAAGAAAAACTCTTCTATTCACGGTGTTACTCTTCAATTTCGTTCACAAAACCGTTCGTGTGTAACATAGAATCGGTAAAGCCTGCATTGCATTTAATTTAATTAACTTCTTAAGCGGTTGGGGATTCATCATGTCTCACTAAATAACTTGCACCCGTGCACCCTTTGCCACATCACTAATTGCAACTGCTGGAAACTCTTACAATAAAAATAAAAATAAATAAAAATCACCCAAAAAAAAAAAATTCAATAAACCCTAAATCTCTAAAGCAACTTAAAGCCGCTTGCTCTAAGACTGTAATAGAAAACACAACCAGCAGCAGCCTAAGCAGTCTAAATTGTAAAGAATAAGTAAAAAGTTAAATAAATTTTTGTGACATATGAACGTATACCACCCACACACATAGCCAGCAAATGAAACTTTAAATTGCATTAGCTTTCAGAAACTGTACTCAAATAAATACACAAACACACACGCACGCACGCACGCACGCACAGGCATTTTCATATATTATACTTATATAATGCTTTCAATTGTGCTCTGTAGCTCAAACACACATACACAGAGAGAGAAAAGAATTGCTGGAATAACAAGAAAAAAACTGCAGCCATAAAGACAGAGAGAGAGAGAGAGCGAAAATCAGAACAGATTCCAAGGAAACTCGTTGTAAACTCTTAAAAAGATCTTGAACTTTCTTATTTATTATTGTACCACTTACACAAGAATGGCGACACAAATATGGATGCGGGTGGTGGTAGAAGGATTACGAGCAAATATACAAAACAACATGAAAACTTATAATCAGGAATTAAAAGAAAACTTGCTAAAGTGCAAAGTATAATTGATGTCAAAATGACACACACTCGCAAGCACACATACCACATACGTATGAACACATTTACACAATTGCAGACAACAATAGGACTGACGTACACATAAGTAAAACAAACGAATAAAAAAACAAAAAATCTTAGATGCACCCTCCACATGTGGGTCAATCTTCTGTCTGTTCATGGACATGGCAGATCCATGATTACGCATTCTAATAGTTACGCATTCTAAATGTGTAGGTATTTACAAAACTAGTTTTACGCTTTAAAAGATTTTTTTTTTCAATTTTAAAATTAACTTTTTGTGGCAGATAAATAGGTTTTTACAGATTGTGGGCCGATTTAACCGATTTTGCTCCATTTAAATAGTGCTCTGTATAGTGAAACTAATAGCGTAAAATTTCAGGTCAATGCTAGAGTGCTAAAAAAACACAGAGGCATTCAGAGAAACGGACGGACATGTCTGCACCGATTTCAGATTTCAATGTTGATTTAAAATATATATACTTTGTATGGTCTCTGATGCTTCCATCTGATTTTTTTTTTTGGTTCAAACGAAATGATAGACTACTACCCTCCGCTTTATGTCGATCATAGAGACAGATTCAGTTTAGTTGCAAGCTATTAAAAATTGTTGCTTTGTACTTAATGGCAATTACACAAACACCTACACCTTTACATACATATATAGATAAGTAAGTAAATATAATATTTTTTATCCCCGGTTTTCATTTAATATTAGTTTGATTGACTAACACAAGTAGTTGGATGCTATGCTGTGTGCGCGCGCCCGTATGTTGTATTATACTCCTCAAAACACAGCACAATATTTCGCTTGTATATTGTGTCATATAATTGGCGTCAAATTTCTGAGAGTTTCTTTTACAAGAAACGTCTATTCGTCGTTCAAGTATTTTTGTTTGAAAAGTTTTCCTTTTTCCTATTCTTTCATGTTATTTATTCGACCCTCACACAATCAGCAAATTAATGCGCCATACAAAAGTTGATATTGCAACTTTATTTTATTTTGTTTTTGCTATCTGCTTCAACTAAATCAAAGAACTTTGCTTTTTTCCGTTGTTTTTGTTTGTTAGCATCTGCTTATCTAATAATTTAGTTAATGTATACTTTTCGAAAAAGATCGCAATTAAAGTAAATAGAACACAATCAAAGGGAAATGTCCTTGCGCGATAATTTACAAGTTGATAAAAATTGTTGAACATTTTTTACTTTACTTTATTTGATTTGGTACAAAAGGATATAAATGGATATATAAAAAGTTTTCATAAAGAAGGATGTTAAAGGGATTTTCAAAAGTCACACCAATAGGTGTGTTTTCTGTTATACCCTCCACACAAGAAGGGGGATATACTATGTTTGTCACTCCATTTGCAACACCCAGAAGAATGCTTACAAAGTATATATATTCTCGATTAGCATCAAAAGTCGGTTTAGATATGTCTGCGTGTGTCTATATCATGACGGTCGTAAATGTTGAGACGTTGATCTGCACAGACCTTTCTAGTTTCTGTACTCATGTCACTATTTAAATTGGGCATAATCTTCCAAGTGCCACGCCCACAATTGACAAAAATCTATCTGCAAAAAAACTAAGCTATGAAGTTGAAACATAAATTTTTTGATACAGCTAATGTAAGCGTGGCTGTATAGAAGACACACCCACAAAAAATCGCCTTCAACTTAAATTCCGAATCTCAAGATGATAATTTTTAAATTTTAAAAATCAAACAAATTCTAAAATTGTTATATGTTGTTTTTTTTTATTATTACTTTAAAACACCTGTAATAGCTTTTCCAAATTTGTGCGTCCGTCTGTCTTTAATACTCCATTTAAATTGAAAATTTCAAAGATATTGACCAAATTAAATGCCACTACAGTTGAATTACGTATTTAAGTAGCATTTTTATTATTATTTATTTGCTGTAATTAATAAATCGACTAAAAGCAAGCTGCACCAAACTATCTAATTAAAAATGTTATAATTTCATAATTTCAACTTCATCAACTCGAAACTTTATTACTTTTCATGACACTTTATCTTGACTGCTTTACTGCTATTACTATCCCCTCCACCCTAACACCAACTAAATTTTGCTACAACAAGACAATACAACAAGTCCATTAAAAGGGCGTTTATTTCATTCTTGACTTTCATAATGTTTGAGGAGAAGTCCTCTCCAAGACCATCAATTAAATGAATAATTTGTAAATATTTATAAGTTAAGTAAAAATATACATTAACTGTATTCTCGGAGATTTCCTTTACTATGCTATTGTATATAAAATATTCTAAATAAATTTTTCAACCCTCACTGCTGCACTAATCCAAATATTTGTCATATACTTAGTCATCGTGGCAGGGATGGCGCTGAGATGGGAGACTGGGTGCTTGTGCAAAAACTAGCAATATTCATTTAATCCATATTTGCTGTGCTGCAGCAACATCTTTTTAACTAACCCAAACACACATATCATCACAAGCATCCTGGCTCCATTGTACAAACGTACATAGGATACGTAGGGTACAAGAATACGTATAAACATTTCATAAGGTTGCTATATAGTTTTATTATTAATAGTATGATGTGCTCTTGACTCGAGTGTAGCAAGGTTTTATCTAGATGAGTGTGTGTGCATACAACTACTTGACTACGTTGAGTGTTTTGCTGTTGTGTGTGTGTATGTGTGTTTTTCTTTTTCTTGTCGCAATAATAAGTTCGCAAGTGTATAGTGAATGTGTATGTTTATTTGTATCTTGTTTTATGCGATTTTTTTACATTCCAGTTACAACATTTCTTGGACGGTTGAATCGCACACACCCATTGAAGAGTACAAATTATCGTTTCGAAGGTTACAACAAGGACAAGAGGTCGATAACTCCATTGATTCGCACTCGTCGTCTATGTTGCAAATGTATGGCGGTGGCAGCATTAGCAGCAGTAATGGCAATTATCGTTTAACCAGTGGCATGAGCAGTTTGGGTGGTTTTGCTGGTTATGGTGTTGGCAGTGTGGTGCATTGGGGCCGAAATGATTGGCGTGATGTAGTGCTGCCCGCAATGCCATTGTCACATCACTACACGCAGGGCATGAGCTACATGATACGCGGTCTAGATCCAGATCAGCATTACGAGGCCACCGTACAAGCGCGGTTAGTAAACACACTGTATGAATGTTATATATTATGATTTATTTGTAATGCCCATGGTATGACACGAATTGGGTTTTTCTTTTAATTACGAATTATGGTATATTTACTGTGTCCAAAGATATATCGATTTTAAAAAAATATTTAAATTTTTCAAATTTCAATGCCCTAGAAGTTAAAATGGATGCCATTCATACCCTAAAGAGAATTGTTTTTCCATTAAATAATTTAATTTATTGTACAGTAGATTGGAGGCGTAAACAGTTTATTTTACCTTTCCAGCAACTGGAATTTTCATTACACTTTTATAAACTTAACTCTCTGCCTCTCATTGCCTCTCACATGTACATAAAATTGATGCCATTTCATTAATAATTATATTCTATACAATAAACTTAACAATTTGATGCTTGGTATTTCAGAAATCGTTATGGCTGGAGCGATTACGGTCAAAGTTTTGTATTTTCAACGTCATCGAATGGTAAGTATAATAATTATTCGGAAACCTTCCACGTATTATTTCATTAGTTCTTTGTACTGCCTTGTCACCTTATCTTCATAATTAATACGTTCGTGAAACACACACACGCGCGCACACACATTTATAATTTTATGTCATTATTAATTTTATTCCGTTTTTTTTTTTGTTCATGATGATTAAGCGGGCATGTCACGATAAAAACGAATAAAAAAAAAGAAGAAACAGAAACAGAAACCGCAAACGGTTGATGTGAAAGGAAACCGAACTTGGCCAATGCAACCGCAATAATGTCAATATCAATAAATAAATAAATAAAACACACAAAAACAGGATACAAGGGAGAAAAGAAGACGAAAGAAATGTGAAAACAAATGGTTTCCTTATTGCATGAATAATGAATATAAAAACCATGCAACAAGATAGAGCGAAGAGCGAATAGCGCGAATATATCAAGTTGTAGTCCAGTCAGAAGTTATTGTTGTTTTATACCTACATATACATATATATATTTATATGATATATGTATTTGAGTAAGTTAACTTAACATATGGTTGTTGTTGTTTTTTCTTGTAAAGAACATAAATATCATAAAATAAAAATTTAAATGCAACTTAAACGGCAAGAACAATTATAAAGTATTATCATTTTTTAATGTCACCGCACAGAACAGAACACGCAAGCATAGCAAAGCATCACGAGAGACCGAAGAGATAATCGTATGTTAATATAAGATAATAGCCCGGTCACTTTATTTAAATAATGGAAATGGGAAAAAAAACGAATTACAACCAAATATATATTATCCTACATAAAAAATAAAGATTTAATAAAGAGAGAGAGATTCATTATTGTAAATTTGAGTCAATTTTGACAGTGTCTGGTTATCTATGTGCCCATTTATCTGCATTGCAAAACAGCTGATGGTGACAAAAATCAATCTATCTAACAGCCACAAAAACTGCGATATAACTACCTTTGTGAAATATCATTATATAGTAATGGATTGTAAAAATAGTCCGACCTGATCCATTTTCCATAGAATTCCTCTTTGGGCAAATTTACAAAAAGAAAACTATACTTGGCACAGATACCCTACCAGAATGTTTAATCATGTGGCAGGCACATCTACTGGTTGCATATGCATGTGTAGGGTATTTAAGGGTATTTGGTCTAAGCTAAATTTAAATTTTCACTTGCTTGATATCATTTTGGCTTAGGGTAGCTGAGCTTCTCTTTAAACAGTTAATTTAGTTAACCTTGGTTTGGACTTTGTGCTCCATTTTCCATTCTTCACAGCAAAATTCCATTTTCACAATTAACAATTTTCAACACGTTTTTAACTAAAAAGCAATTTCTGTTAACAACAGGAAGAAACTATTGCACATACAATCATACATTCATACATTCGTACATGTACGAGTACATGCTTAATATATGCAAATATTTGTAATGACAACATGTAACGCAGAGTGCAGCCTTTCTCACCCTTTGCTAATGACTTTACTGTTTGTAATTAGCGTTGTGCCGTTGCTCCCTAGCATTGTGAAATGCGTCAATTTCTTTTTACTGCGTTTTTATTGTGGTTGTCATTGTTGCTGCTATAACAGTTATTGTTCTTGTTGTTGTCGTTAGCCTTTTACAAAAGTTATAACAAACGATTGCTCGTTAGTTTTAAATGTATTCAAAGCAAAACTAGTTTTTGTTATTTTTTCTTTTTTTTTTTTTGTATATTCATACTTTTTCTCTTTCTACTACCCCGAGAAAATTTATGTTGTTGCCATTTACAGCCGAACTGTCCCCCTTCTGCGCAAGCCTTTTTCGCTATATGTATACGCTTTGCTAAAGAATATTGTGTGAATGTTGTGGTGTACGTACAAATATCGAATAAATTATTTGCTTTGAACATTGTGAAGCGCACGTTTTTATATAAAACAAGTAAGAAAACTCAAGTTGGGTTGATTCAAATTTTAAATACCCACCACATATAGTGCAAACGGTAGGCGTGACAAGTGTATGATTGGGACTTATATAGGAAAATTGAAACTGGTGTACAACCACGACCTTGATGGATGGCATAACCTTGGATGTGCGTACCGAATTTTAGTTCCATGTGATTTTTGTTCATTGTGGGCATGGATCTTGACCGATTTTGCCCATTTCATTGTAAATAGCAATCTGCAGAAATTAAAAGTGTTTGTACAAAACTTCAGTTCAATATCTCAAAATTTACGACTGTGAGAATGCCAACCACAGACGAACACAGATATCTATTGTAGATCGTATCAATTTTAGACTCTGTTCAAGAACATATATCTACTTTGGATCTTTGAGGCTTCTTTCTGAGTGTTTCAAACGAAATGACGAACTTAGTATACCCTCTTCTTATGCGGGGGGTATAAAAAAAATTAAATGAAAATCCAAATTGTACAAGATTTGAAATGAATTTAAAGCTTTTCACTTAGAGGGAAGGTCCATCTTCTGCCCAAGTTACGATTATAGCATCATAGAGTGAGAAAGAGAGAGAGAGAGAGAGAAATTGAATATATTAGGTTATGGTGGTATGTTTATGTAAAAACTCTACATATAGAGAAGAGTATTTTATAATTATTATTTCGTTTGCAATGCTTGAAATATAGACCTAATCCATCTGTATGTCTTTCTCTTTGTGATTTTATTTAAGTATCCCGCCCATAATTGATCGAGCCACAAAAATTCCATAAATAAATTTATATATGTAGTTTAATTAGGAAAAGGGTTGGATTGTTGATCAGTCACGCCCACAAATTATAAAAAATATGTTTTTATACAAAACCCAACGTGAAAGTTATTATTAAAGGGGCATAATCAGATACCTGCCACGCCTACATTTTCCATATAAATGTGGAAGATATTTAAGATTTCGTTCAAGAAAAATGTAGTCTTTTTATTTGTTTTATAATCAGATCATTAGACACGCCCACAATTAACACAAATGTCTATTTAGTTTAGCATTCGATTGTTTAGGGAAAAAATTTAAAATTCTTTTATTGGTTTTAAAAAGAAAATATTGAATTTCATACAAGCCACGCCCATTTTTCTATATAAATGTAGAGGATATCCCAGATTTGAATTAAGACTAATGTACGCTTTGTATTTAAATCGCAATTTTGGAAAACCCTTCTTTTGAACTATTTAATGAAATTTGGAATTTATTTTTTTATTCTATTACAATAATATCGAACAGCAAAGCAAAATATCCATCCAGTACTCTCAGCATCAACAAAAATCTATTTAAATGCAAATATTGTAAAAATTATTGTGGTAAAAGCAGCTTTTCTCTTTTTGCATACGTAGAAAAATTTTAACAACAAAACGAAAAAAAAAAGAAAAAGAAATAAAAAAATAAAATAAAATAAAATAAAACATCAACACAAACACATATCTAACAAAATGGCAAATAATCCTTGGGACTTAAACGATTTGTTATGTAAATAGCAAAATTATTGTTATTGTTGTGTCGATATTGTTTTCCTTTATCTATGTGTCTCTCTCCTTATTTGTTTTGTCAAAAAAATTTAAAAGAAAACCAAAAAAACACAACAAAACAAAATTATATGCAAATATTGTACATGATAAAATTTTTCTCTCTCTCTCTCTCTCTCACTCATTCTCACCGTATGAAAAATGCTAACAAATAAACGCACAAAGCAAATTGAAAGCACAAAAAAGAATTAAATATATGGTAGATAGAGAATAACAATAAAAAAATTACTAAATAAATATCAAATAAACAAATTTATAAACACATGTTGATATCTAGGAGAAAAAGAACTTTTCGGGACGTACGGACATTTGTAATGACGTTCATATATACGTACAAATATTTCATATATAATATAACACTTCATTTTAATATAATTTCTCTCTCATTCACTTCACATCACTACACACCCCCTATCGTTTCTTCAACTCAATCTCTTTACATCAATACTTTTCCTAAAATCCATTGCAATTAAAATGATTGACACAACACTTGGAGTAAGAATGACTAAGTAAGAAGTAGCGCCAGAGAAAACATTTACAAAGCTATATAATATATATTGTATGTATTAGAGGACAAAGAAATCCAATATAAACATAAATATTTTTTAGCTATTTTTTTTTTGCTGTTGTGGAGAGAAAAACAGTAAAAAACATAAATTTGTTGAAGATTTGCGTATAGTTGAAGAATTTTTTTAAAAATTTTCTTTATAAAAATTGAAAAATAAATCTTAAATATAGATTCTACGCAATTACTAAACGCTTGGAAAAAAAGGGGCATGATTAATGGTGTGTAGACGGCAATGACTTCTTCTTAAAAAAAGCAGCAAAACTTGAATAGGATTGAATTTAATATTCTTCACAACTTTTACTCTGTCCAGGTGTACAGCATTTGCTTCTCAGAAATCTGAAAAGAATCGTTATATTGAGGCAAAATTCTAGGTAGTTTTAATTTGAGCAAAATTAGTTAAAAAATTGGACAAAAATGTTTCTATCAGTTATAAAAAAATTGAAAAATTATCATGTCTTTAGTCTGTATTATCAACGTGTTAAAAATGGGATGCTTTGTAGGCAATCACACCCACAATTTATATAAAAGGTGAATTAGTAATGTTTCGATTCATATAAAATAAACTCAAAAAGATACATAATGCGCCTATTTAACTAAAACTTGACCTAAGCCAAAGTTATTCGTTGGTCTGTGTATATATTTCTTGTAATCTGCTTACGATTGGCATTTTATAGGGTGTATATATATCTGCCACGACCACCATTGTAGATGTGAAGAGTTTTTAAGATTTGGTCTAAAATTAGATTTTTGTTTTTATTTTGGACTATCTTTAGAACCCCCTTGCATTAACACTCTTAGGACTGACTTTTACATGATAATGACTGGCATTTAATAATCTAACGTAACTAATTATTAAAAAAATTGTGAAACAAAAGTCGACTACATTATTATCTTTTTTCAATGAGACACCAACTGGGTCATTTTGGTTATAAAATTCAACAATTTAAATCATTAAATTACTGACATAGACCCATTCAATAAAAAGGAAACACTTTCCATAGTGAAAGCAAAAGTGAATTCATATCTGCTGCGTTTTATTTCTTTTTTTCTTTCTCTGTTAAGAATCATTATAGAGAAAAGGGATGTCAATATCCCCAGAGCATAATATCTTTACAAAAGACTCTTGTGCTGACTTTTTATCAACGTTGAGAGATCAAAATGGTACAGCCCCTAATGGCTAAACAATCTGCAAATACTCAATTGCCGCAAAGTACACTGAAAATGCAAATAATAAAACAAAAACGAAACCAAAACCCAAACAAATTTCGCACAACTTTCAACAAAAGAAAGTTAATAAGTGTAAAACGTTTAAGCATTGAATGAAATATTTGTTTAGTTTATAAGTATATTACAGAAATAATAAATTCTTTTATATAAATATATTTTTCTCATATAACCTACTGTGGTACTGCCTCAGTCATATTTCATTGATTTTATAAAAAAAAATATGAAAAATTTCCCATTACTGCACATTATTAGAAATGTCAGCAACGTTGCTCGGCAAAATTGTTAACTATTGCACAAAATTATTACAAATACAATATTTCACCAAATTGTTGCTTTGTTCTGTTGTATAAATCACGTTTCTCTCTCACACTGACTATCAACTATATTTCAGATGGTCTAACTGATCTATCAGCCTATTTAAATCACGATCACTTGTCAGGTTAGTTTACACGTGCTGTTTTCCGTGTAGCTCTCTTTTTTCCGACGAGCACACCCACTTTTATTCCTACTTTTACTATCAATCCGTTCATAACGATTTTTATTGTATATATTATATATCTTTCTTTACTTTACTCTCTTTCTCTTTCTCTGTTTTTCTATGTGGTACTTACCTTTCCTTTTGTTACTTTTATACCCTCCACATATATAGGTCATCGAGATTATATAAGTTGTAGAAGGAACCGACAGACATCTTACAAAGTATATATTCTTAAATAATATCAAAATCTGAATTCTAGTGCGTGCGTATGCGTACATCAGTCCAAATGTCTCTCCGTTCTAGGAACGCTCATGGTTACACATTTGAAGATATTGAGCTAAATTTCTTTTACTTCTCTAAATTTTGTCTATAAATTTAGCAGAATCGTCTAATAGTCACGCCCACAATTGTTAGCCATAAAAAGTGAACTAAAAGGTTGAAATTTCATACACATATCTATACTGGCCATAATGGGCGTGGTCAGATAACAAAAACGTTTAGATTGAAAAAAAATATTAGACACAAAAATGACTTACAAGTTGCTTCGTAATACATAAATAAATATCTGCCACGCCCAAGTTTTCTATACAGATGTAGAGGGTATAAAAAATTTAACTTTTCTTCACTTGATTCTTTTTTCAAATTATTTGATATAAATAACAATGGATGGTTGTGAGATCCTTCTGTCAGATTAAAAAAAAAAATATATATATATTCCATTAAAGTACACCTATCGCAATCGTAAGCATGAGGCTGAAAATTATTGAATTAATACATGTCTGTTTCTGTTTAAAAATAATACAGTCTTGTTATCATTCATAGCTTTAGCGGTTTTAAAGGTTTTGAAACTATGAATGATAACACTCCTCCCCTAAGAGGGTATCTATTGTTTGTAGTTCCGTTTACTTTACCCGGAAGAAGGCAAAGTATTTATATATTTTTGATTAACATGAAAGTCCAAGTCTATCTGCTTGTATTGGTGCGTGCGTCCAAATATTGTTCGAACCCTCACGGTTGTAAACTTCGAGATATTTTACAAAAACTTTGTACAAACCATACAAACAAACTGTTTAGTTTTTGCACGAGAAGAGCTATTTTAAATAGGCGAAATCGGTCGAGAGTCACGCCTACAATTGATAAATAACTATCTAAAGGACACAAGTTATATGATCTGTGAAGTTGAACATTTATGTAAAGTTACCACAAATGTCTTTCTTCTAAAAATGGCAGTGGTCAAATATTACAATAAAACCTATTTGGCGTAATATCTGATTTGCACAAAACTGCCCTGTCCCTGTCAGGCTTGGTTGAAGCCAATTGTTTATATTTTTATTAGAGACCTGAAATTGCAAACATATGCAGTAAATTAGAAAAAGTCTTCAATTTTCTCATGTTTACGATTACAAGCCTAGTTTTTAAGAAAATAGATGAAATCGTTTTGAAATTGTTATCATTGTTATCTAAGTATTGCATGTTTTTTTATTATAAAATATTTATTTGTATGCATGATTTTTTATTTAACTCTGATTATTATGCCTTCCACATAAGATGGAGAGTTTACTAAGTTTGTCATTTTGTTTGTAACATCCAGAAGGAAGCCTCATAGACCCAGACAGTCAAAAACTGAGTCGATTTAGACATGTCTGTCTGTCTGTCTATAGTTTGCATTAATAAATATTGAGCTATTTATCTGAACTTTTGTAAAATTACTTCTGGTTTCTGAATGTCCACAATTTAGAAAAGAACTGAAACTCGATTTGCAAGCTGACACATAATACATGCCACGCCCACCATTGACATTGTGGAGAGCATATAAGGCTTGGCCTTAGCCAAATTTACTTTTCTTACTTGTTTCATTATAAAATAAGTAAACTTTTAAGGTGTCCAGGAGAAGCCTGTTATAATGTTCGCCCCCATTAAGGTTTTTCTATATTAAGAATATTATTAACATTAATATGAATTTCTAATTATTGTATGTATGTATGTCTGTAACGATTAACAGTATGTTCAGTTTGGAAAAAGTAATATTCGCTGTTTTATTATTGTTTTAACATTTAATCAAAAAGTATTTCCTTTAAAAAAATATTTGAAAAATTTTATTAGAATAAATTTTCACAAAAAATTTCAATTTTGTTCTATTCAACTTTTTTCCTCATTTAATTGCAGACAACGAAATGCGTGATTTAAGTGTAACGTTCTATGGTAGTCAAGCCTCGCTGCGATGCTGTATGCAGACTCTCAACTATTTGAGTTTAAGTCTTTTCCTTTTATTACGTCATAGTATTTTAATGTAAGGTAAATAAAATGAATGTATTGTAGCTTAAAATGAATAGAAAAGGGTGTAATTGAAAAAACAGCAACAGAAACCAAACGAAAGTGGCAAAAAACATTTCACATTGAAGGAAACAATCATACACGTGATGAAACCCTATAATGAAAAGCTGTCAATAAAGTAAAAATAATAAAATAATAAAACCAAAAAAAAAAAACCTAAAATAAACAGAAACAACAAAAAGCTTACATATATTATAAAACTAGATTCAGATTTAGCACAAATTTATACAAAAAGAGAATTTTTATGTCTCCACATGTGGGACGTTTTGTATTCCTCTTGCAACACCCCCACAACAAAGTGTTACAGTCTATACAAAGTACATTTCTTTTGGTTTAATATTAAAATCTGAATGATTTTAATAGATAACTATCCGTACATCCGCTGAAGACCTTAATGATTCTAAATTCTTTGTATAGAATTTTTTAGTTTTCTATTTAAATTGAGGAAAACTCTTTAAGAGACACGCCCAAAATCCAGAAAACTTCCTTCATGGCTACAAGAATACAATCTGTCAGACTCATTAACATATTCTTTATCCAGCAACATAATGCGAGAGCTAAGTATCACACAACATTACAAAACTTCCCTTTGCTGCAGATTTTGTACGTTTAGATGAAATATGTATAAAACAATATTAGCCAAGCCGACTAGTGTAGAGTGTATCCAAAATTTGGCTCAAGTCAAGTACAGTTTTTTTTATTCAATTTTTCATATAATTCCCAGATATTTAGGAAAAGGAAAATTTTTAAAATATAAAATTGAAAAATATTTTGCTCGAATTAGCAAAAGAAACAAAAGTGGTGCTGCTCGTAAGACCAAACACAACCAAAGCAACTGGAAGCTAAATTGTCTCTCGTTTCGGGTATCGATCAGCACCTCATTTCTCATTTTCCTTTTTATAATATAATAAGTTTTACCATGTACATGTTTTGTTTGTGTTCCGGCTGTAAGAAAAAACAAGAGAAATGGACATGAAGACAAGATTTGTTTAAATTCAGAAAGTAAGTCTAATTTGTACTTGAAAAGATATGATTTGTTGATGCGTATTAAACGTTGACACGGTATTTGGTCGTTAGCCGTAGAAAACTTTTCATCATTCATTTTCATTTCTCTTAGTGAAGGCACATTTTTATACAAATGCGTACACAGTCTAAATCTTATATGATTTACCAATGACCGTCTATTCATCCATATATATCTAAAATCCGATAGCAATTTTTCATATTTATTAATGAAATATGTAGGTATTGAGTCAAGAATTATCATAATTGAAATTGAGCCTGATTGGTCCATTTTTAGAAGCTGTCTCCGTATGCGGTCATAAAATTGCTAAAAAATTTTTACTTGGCTTAACTATGCTAAATTTTGATGCAATTGAACCATTTTTAGAACCCCTTTTCATATAACGATTTCTTAATGACTCGTGTTTACTGATCCAACTTAAGTAATTACAGTATTACATGGTGTGGGGTATGATATAGTCGAATAGAATTCAGGTTGTGTGGCTTTAAATTATACATGTAAGGTGTCATCATACCTTTCTGTCTGTTTGTTTTATAAATATATGCGAATTTGGAATTTCAATTTATTTTTATGGAGTAATATCACCATAGAGAGCGTATAAATAGTACGAACAATAGGATAGTTGAACTTACTGCAAACAGAAAATGTAAATAAATATTAATTTTTTTATATTCTTTTTTTATATATTTTTTTTTTTTTTTTGGAATTATGAACCACAAGTAACACATTTTTAACGTGAATTTTTATGAAACCACCAAACAATTGTACATTAATTATAACGGTAAAATTCATAGAAAGGAAAAGCATTTATATTAATAGTGAAAACATAAGTAAAAACACGAAAAAAATTATTTTTGACATATTTCCAAATAATTTATTCAAATAAATTAAATGAATTAATTATAAAAAAAAAACTCTTAGAAAACAATTAAAAACAATTTTTAATGCACAATATTTATATTAAAAAAAAAAAAAAAATCACTGCACTCCCCAAACTATAACAAACACCTTTCTTAACAACGCACTGTAAATAAACTCTTATGAAAAAAGCATTATTCATAATAAAATCAAATAAAAATTTAGTAGAAAAACACACAAAACACACAAAAACATTGCCAACATTTAAAAAGTAATGAAAATAATATTAGGAATAAAAACCAATAGAACAATAAAACCAAAAAAAAAAAATAAAATAAAATAAAATAAAATATATAATTAACTCTGAAAATGGTAGAAAACATGAAAACAAAATACTTTTGATGTTCTTTCAAAATACCCAGAAAAAGAAAAATAACAAAAATGTACTCTTGAAAAAATTAAGGAAAAAACGCTTTTCAAATGTATTTAAAAAAAAATTATAAGAATAACAAATCAATACTAAAACAAAACTACAATACAATCTGTTTTCTCAATCCCCCTCTTTACCTCAGCTGATAACTATAAAAACAATTCTTAACAAAATTTATGAAAAAAAAAAAAATAAAAAAAAAAGAATTAAATAAAAGAAGAAAAGAAATACAGCATGACAACTAATCTTCTCTTTTTAACTAAATGTGCAGTTATGTATGTATTGTGTGACAAGTGTATTGTATATCAATGTGTTAGTGTTCAATTAATGCAATTCTTTAAACCTGTTTTTCATTCCTTTTTCATATCATAGGTTACGCTTAACTTAAGTTAACTTTGTCTTTGGCGAACTTATATAGAAAAGTAAAAACATTCGTATACATATAAAAAAAAAATCATTACCTTAGAACGTATTGAAAATGTTGTATTGTCCATTTAAACATTAATAACATCTTGTATTTTTTAATATCATATAATTTTCATTAATTTCATAATCATAATAAATCCTTAACATTCTCGATGCACAGCCAGAAGAATATATTAACAAAGAACACACATAAAAATTACTTTACTTTGTTTTCTTGATTTTGTAAAATTTTTAAGTAAAACAATAAAAACGTATGTAAGACAAAAGCTGAATATATATAAAAATGAAAGAAAAAGCAACAAACATAAAAGTAAATAAATGTATTCATATATAAAAACAAAGGCTATTAGTTTACTTGACATTATTCAGGCAGCCAAAGAAACTTTAATACACTTCTTGGCCTGAATGGTTTAAACCTAAAGCCTTCTCGCTTGTTATGCTAAAGACTTTTAACAAGATAAGGTAGGTACTTACATATCTTGCATTTACAATTAGTCAAAATTATGATGAAGGAGAAGCAGCAAACACTTAGAACACTTTCGAAAATATTCGATTTAGCTAAAGATATACCTTTGAGCTGCTCTCGAAATTAAAAGATGTGAAAAATTATAAAAAAAACTAAATTTGGTTTATGCAAAAACTTAAAAACCCTCCATATCTGCAATGGTGGGCGTGCCAGGTATATAATTACGTCTTTTATTAGGGCTTGTATTACGTGTCAGTTTACAAGTCCATTTATACGCGGAGAATGTGTTTTTTGTAAATTGCGGGCATACCTGTTATCCGATCGCACCCATTTTTATGACATCAATGGATAGGATAATTATAGATAATTACACCAAAATTCAAGTTCGGGGGTAAATTTTTGTGGCTGATAAATAGATTTTCGTAGATTGTGGGCGTGGCTTTTGAACAATTTTGTCCATTTTCCAAATTCAATATCTGTCTGTTGAAATTAAAAGTATCTGTATAAAATTTCAGCTCAATATCTTCAAATTTACTACGGACTTACGGACGTACATATTTAGATCGGCTCAGTTTTTTGATGCTGTGACCCCAATTTTTATTTAAAGAGTAAAAAAAAACAAAGAATTATAAAAATGATAAATTTAAAAAATTTATTCTGCTTTCATAAAATTTGTTGTAAATATTATTCCATTCGTCAGGCCATTTTCTTTAGCATTCATATTATATATATAAATATAGTGCAGAAAGCTATAATCTGCCATTTTATTATTCCAAAATTTAGTTGTATTGTATACTTGAATAACTATCAATTGCTACACATACCATATCACCAACAAAGATGTTCATACTCAAGTGCCTTTATGCAGTTGCTATGATAAATGAATGAAATGAATATAATAAAATTTAAGTAGCTAAAGTATAACTTTTTATATATTCTACTCGTCCAGATGTTTCATTTGATATCAATATTGATGTAAATTATAAAAATTTGTATTTTAACATTTTTGAGCAGTTGCTTTAATGAATTTAGTGATATCTTAATTAATTTTTAGCATTCAACTCGTCAACTCCTCCCATTTGACATATTGTACATATTGATTAGATTACGAAAATTAGTTACAAAACATTGTCGCATGGCCACCATATTGAATTTAGTATAATGCCTTTTTGCTTATGACATTTTACTCGTCAACTCTTTTCATTTCATATCCATATTGAATGGATTGTGGAGAATTTTAATTTGATAATGTCGCCTAGCAGCCATGTTGAATTTAGTATAATGTAACTATGCTTGCCGCATTCTACTTCTTAGGCCCATTCATTTGACATCCATATTGCATAGATTTTAATGAAATCGATAAACCGTCATTTTGTGACGGTCTCATATTGAATATGTTGCCAAAATATTTGAATCTTATGCACTATTTGAATATTGAGATAAAATATGATTTAAACTCTAAAAGCGAGAACAATTTTCAACAAGCCACGCCCACAATTTATGTATATAATATGTATGTTTATGTTTTTGGTTGGTGGCGATATGGCGTTGTCTCGTTTGTAAAAAGCAGCACATGCTAAACTAGGCACTGGCGCTTAAGAACTTCATATCACAATTGATTTTATTTCTTAGTTAGTGTAGTTATTACTACAACAAGGTCAACCAATTTAATATCCTTAAGTTGTCTAGCTAAATGACACATATTTGCTTATTTGCTTAATTGATCTATCCCCATCCATCATGTACTGTTTGTGCAACATTTTACTCAATTTGATGTATAAACCATTGACTTAGTGGTTGGTTTATAAACCCTTAAGATGATAATGTTAGGTGTTAAACACACTCATATGCAACATACAATGCATATACTAGTGAAGCGATAAATTGCTGTTAAGAGTGTGTACACATATCGGTTACATTCACAATCCACTTTGATGATAAACTTATTATCAACAACAACAATTGGTACTTTACAATACATAAACAAATACGCTAAAATATGATACCGCAATAACAACAACTACAACAATATCAATCAAATGTTTACGAGAGTATGTTAAGAATTGCGGCGTCTTCATGGTTTTAACAAGATGACACTATTATGACAGCCTCAGCTAGGTGGTAAGTGTGTGTATTCATATACAGTGATACAATATAATTCTGCGGTTGGCGCTTGCATACGAGTGTGTGTATGTGTGTGTATTTATATACATCTGGCAATGGCAATATGCTTTATAATATGTGGCCAACGCCTATTACCATCAACATCATCTTCATGGCTGGGCGTCATATCGTGGCGTCGCCACAATGTCAAGATAAATATGAGTATGATACGCTTAATATGCCAACATATGCATTTAAAATGATATATGAGAGGAAACCATATATGAGAATAATATACTAGACAAATGCTTACATACACAAACTTAACTATACTTGTGTGCCCTTCTGTAAATATAATGTAACAGAGAAACAATTTTTCCAAGAGCCTACAACTAATGCTATTTAAAAGTTATAAAATATAACAACATCATTCTCATTATCAACAACATTGTCGTTACTATCCCAGTACTTATTATTATCTTAACGCCATTCTCATTTTTAATAATGTTGTAAGTAGAACCAGGCTTAAGTAATATCCGGTATGCCTAATACATTTAATGCATTTTAATGTTAAGTATAGGCGTGGCATTACGCCCACTTTTACTATCTATTGAAATGTATGTTAATGGTTGAATAGTATGCAACAAATGGGCATGATTACCAATTTCACATATTATATACTCAAGTGATAAAATGAAGTTTGATTTAGAACAAAAATTGGTTACCCTTTATCATATGCAAACAGTGGGCGTGGCTAATATCTGATTACGCTTCATTATAGTATATATAATAACTATTAACGTACAATTTAAATTCTACGCCAAATCCTTTTTTTTTTTCTGACAAATTGTGGATGTATCGGACCCCGCCTCCATTTTAATGTATTAGCTAATTGTGAATATGAAATTTCAACCTGTTAGCTTAGTTCCTTTTTTTAATTTATTATTAGATATTTTTCAATTGTGGGCATGGCTCTTGACCCATTTTTCCCGATTAACTGAAATGTTTAAACAAAATTCCAATCAATTTTTAGAAAATCTACAATCGTAAGATTTTCAACAACAAACGTACACAAGGACAGATGTATCTTTTCCAATTTTGTAGCAAATCTATATTTCCAATTGTTGCAAATGCAATAACAAACTCTTTATATTCCATATGTAGGATATAAAAAAGTGACATAAAGAAAAGTGTATTATGTGTTAGCTGCTATCACAAAATGTTATTAAAACCATTTATTATTATTGTTGTTATTGCTGCCATTGTAAAAAAAGACACCTAAAGAAAAATTATCTTGATTTTGTTGCCTAAGGACAACGTGTCGTCCTTGCCATTTATACTTCGAGTGTAGTAAATATGACCGTTAATGGTGGCTTAAAGGATATTTATGATGTAACTTGTGCTACTCAACACATTTCATTATGCTTCCATCTCATGTACAAGTATTATGGTTAACAATG
This sequence comes from Crataerina pallida, assembly GCA_949710015.1. Lineage (NCBI taxonomy): Eukaryota > Metazoa > Arthropoda > Insecta > Diptera > Hippoboscidae > Crataerina > Crataerina pallida. The sequence continues at coordinate 30,003,185 of OX453290.1, read as the reverse complement.
CAGCGCCATCACTGTATCAGCCTATAAAACGGAATCAAATGGAAATTGTTTTGATTTAATAGTTTTTATAACAGTTTATTTTAAGTAATGCGGTAAAAAGTTTACTTTCTACATTTATAAGAAGTAAATGTTGGAACATTTACATTGAAATGCACAAATGCATTAACACAGAATAAATAATTATCGTTCAAGTTTGGTATCATGTCACTCCATCTAGGTTGTTGTATAGTGCAGTGTCTTGTGTTAACAAAAAACATTCTCACGTTATTACCATTAAAATGTATTCTAGCTTATAAATGAAAGTTAATTAAATAATTCCATTATATGAAAACTTTTTTTGTCACACTCTTCCATTGAACAATGATTGTCGTCAAAAATTATATAGAGCATGGCACCTTATTTACAGTAAAATATTAGATAGATATCCTATACATTTTATTATTACAAGAAGGCATCAGGAACTCCACAATATTTTCGTTTTCTTGAACAAGATCAAAATCTTGGTGTTGTTGAAATATTCACGATAGAATTCAACACATTCTTACTCCTTATAAATAGATTCTTAATTAAAAATTTGTTAAAATAGAAAACAGCCGCGTCCGCAACGACGTTTTGTGATTATTTTTCTTCTAAACATTTCACATAACGTCGTTAATGTCATAATAAATTAAACAACTTTTTTTCTTTACAAATATGAATCACCAAAATAGATATTTGCTATGGAATTTTATGCCAATATGTAAAATTATTGGGTTGGTACATAAGATACGCAATCCTATTTTAAATAAGAATGAAAATTGAAAGTGTCAAATCCATCTGTTGACAAAATCCGCAATCACATAGTTGCCAAGCCAATATTTTGTACGCACGTCCGTCAATTAAATACATTACATATAAAAAAAAAATTCAGTAATATTTCATGCACACCTTTTCCTTTACAATATGACTCATCAAATTTGATGAAATTGTCATATAAAAAAAATACGTTCTTTTTTAATTATTTGGTAACATGCAACTTGTAGTCACAGTAAATTTAGTATTCATTACATGCTTTTAAAAGTAAATGTTATATAATACGTTTTTAATCTAGAAAATGTGTCATCAGCACTTTTCTATTATATATATATGTTTTTATATATAATTCATATTCCTTCTGTTCCCATTCAAATACCAGCGTGGTGATACTTAAAAGCTTCACCTAAATGATAAGGATGACTGAACACGATAATGATACGATTTTAGGTTTTAAATACATTACTTAACATGTATAAACATACTTACTTACATACACACACAAATGCACATGCATACACATACAAATATTTGGAATGGCAAAGATAAAGCAGTGAGTTAACTTTATTCATTATGTGCACACATCATCCTTATTATGGCAAGCAACATATATTCATATAAATTCTATATTATTTGAACTTTTGGGTATTGGAGTGTGTGTGTACATCATAACCATATAACCGCATTATGCTGTTAGTTTAGCAATCATTTATAATTGAGAATAATGTCTGTGTACTACTGCACTGCGGAGGCATACGTAAATACATATGTACGTACTTGTGAGTGAAAATTCAATTTTTTTAATTTTTACACCAAACATCACTTTGCAAAGTTTGTTACATTTATGCATGTGCTTGTGACTGTGTGAAAGAGATTCATAACATTTTGGCTTAAGTTTTAATGCAAAGACAATTTTACAAAAAAAAAATAGTCTAATTTTTTTTTGGAATCCTGCACAGGATATCTAAAATTTTTAAACTAAATTAACCAAATTTGATATTTCTATGCACCATATAAAGTCAAAAATTAGAAAACGCTTTATAACAGCCTTATAACGGATAACAGACACGCCTAGAATATCATAGATAAAAATCGATATATGGCCCAAAATCCGTCCTGTCAGATGATCCATGATACATATACTACTAGAAAACGTTATCAGGTACCTGCCACGCCTACAGTCTATTTATGTATATAAATAGAGAGTATTCAAGATTTGACCTAAACATTTAAATGTAATTTTTTTACATATTAAATATTAACTGTAATTGCATCACTCTTCATTTTCGCACAATAATAAAAATTTAAGTAGTTATTCTTTTGTTGTTGTTGTTGTTGTTGTTGTTGTTGTTGTTGTTGTTTTTCTTTAAAACTTTTTCTACTTCATCATAACATGATTGATTTATTTAAAAACCTTATCAGACAGAGAGCTAAAGCAACAGTGATGGAGAGAGAAGACGGTGAAATTGTTATTCAAAAAAGTTCTCCATTGATTTGTAACACATGGCAATGAAGATATCGTTCAGATATTATAAATTATATTGGGTATTAATATTCTTGACGTTAAGATCGTTATCGAGCCAATAGGAAAGGTAAGTATACAGAAACATGCCGTAAAACTATTAAGAGAGAGAGAGAGAGAGATGGGTATGCATGGAAGATTGATATTGTTACAGGAACTGACACTTGTTACCTGGGAAATGATTTCTACTTAGACAAACAACTGCGAAATTTACCATTTCCGAGCATCAAAATCCAATTTTATGCTTAATGCATGCACATGGGTGTATGTATATATGTGCACATTGTGTACAAGTATGCAGATAGTTAGATACCGATTGTGATTACAATACTATCTGGAAGGTGGGTGGATTCAACTTTTTTCTTTTCTATCAAACTATATGAATAAATCTGTCTATTAATAAATCTGTTATAAATGTTTGTGGCTTTTCATATGTGCAGTTGTTGTTGTCGTTGTTGTTGTTATTATTGTTATTTTTGCTACTGGTAAAAAAATAAAAGAACGAGTATTTCGAGAAAATCCATTTCAAATGAAAAGATTTATCCAACACGAAACTTTTTTTTTTTTTTGTAATATGTGTGGAGCATACACGCACATATATGCAAACAACGTTAAATCAAAAACTAACGCTTAGAGCATAAAAGATGAAAAAGAAACTGCACTGCACGGAATAATACCGAACTAAACACCAAATACTGAAAAAATTATGGCAGAAAAAAGATCAAATAGAAAGAGAAAGGTAGAGAGAGAGAGAGTATAACAATAAGATTAGTATGTAATTGTACAAAACTTACATTTTTAACTCTCCACATAAGACGGGAGTGCACTAAGTTTGTCAGTGCTTTTGCAGCATCCAGACGGAAGCATCAAAGATTCAACAAAATATGTATATTTTTGATCAATCAAAATGTGAGTCGACATAAGCATATATGTTCGAGTGTCCGTATGTCTGTCTGTCTAGAAAATAAAACTCGACTTGCAAGTCGATACGCTATGCATACATTATTAGAAGACGTAATCATGTATCCACATAAGACGGGAGTGCACTAAGTTTGTCAGTGCTTTTGCAGCATCCAGACGGAAGCATCAAAGATTCAACAAATATGTATATTTTTGATCAATCAAAATGTGAGTCGACATAAGCATATATGTTCTAGTGTCCGTATGTCTGTCTGTCTAGAAAATAAAACTCGACTTGCAAGTCGATACGCTATGCATACATTATTAGAAGACGTAATCACATACCTGCCATGGCCACCGTTTGATAAACAAATGTATGGCATTAAAGCTTAAAGCTTTGGCTTAAACCAAATTTACTTTGTTCAGTACCGTCTTTCTCGTTACACGTCCATCTACAAAACCTTAATCGTATTTGGCGTAGAATCCGTTTTACGAGTTGTTATATAATGCATTCATTATTAGAGGGCCACGCCTACTTTTTAAATATAAATATGGAGAAGATTTAAGATGTAGCCTAAGCCAAATTTATTTTTTATTTACTTGGAATGATTAATTTTATAATAAAAAATTTTTTAAATAATTTTAATAATTTTCTTAATTTATATTAAAGTTATGAAAATATTTTATTTAACATTTAGAAATTTTTCATATAAATTTTTTGTTCTTTGTTCATTTTACACTGAAATCATCAGTAAATCGTTTATAAATTCTAAAAACATCATGGTTTCAGATTTTGTAACACAAAAACAACAAATAACAATAACAAAATGATCACCATCTTAATATAAACCATTTAATAAATTCAATTTGCCTTAAGAAAACAAACGAAGAAAAGAGACAAAAGGAGAATACTAGGTAACGGAATACTAATATGGAAGCCATTAAACTGCGGCCACTGCCAATTGAATAACGCACACAAAGCAAATAAAGAAAGAGAAAGAGAGTAATATCAGTAATATGTCATGTTCATATCAGTCATTGTGAATGAAAGTGATGCAACTCTATCAATAAAACTATTTCAATCATTATATATCCTCAATATAATTTTTTTATTTTGATATTTTTGGATATTTAACAAATTTTTATTTTATTTATAAATAAATTTACAATGAATGAATATATTGTATTGAATATATTGTAGTCAGTCTTTGTACAATTCTCATCATTTAAATAATGCATATTTTGGTATAAAAAAAGGAGTTTATTTAGTAGTTAATAAATATAAAATTTCTCTTCCACTCTCTCTTAAGCATAATTTTCCAATTCTCTTGGAATTCTAGCATAAAAATTTATATAAACTTGTGATTTTCATTTGTTTAAACTTTTATTGTATTCTTGAGATCATAACTAATACTATAACAAACTCAATATATTCTTCAAACGTATGTAGGTTGGTTATCCCCCTCAGGCCTACAAAACTGTTGGAGCTTAAGATGACAAAGAAGATACAATGAAAAACAAATAGTAAGAAGATAGCTATCCGGACAAAACTACTCATAATACAAGTATAAAAAGAATCTCATATGCTAAAGTAAAGGCCAGCCTTGGGATGAACAAACTAAAAAATAAAAGAAACTTTGGAACTGTTGATGAATCAACAACGAATTTTAATTACCTCAATAGCAAGTTTTTCAACTTGAACTTAAATTTTATACAAATATTTAATCCCAGTTGCTGGTTCATTCTTAAAGGGAATGAATTTAATAAAAAAAATAAGTAAAGCTGTTGTATATCCAATAGGTAGACGCAATGGCAAGTTTTTCAACTTGAATGAGCTGGAATAGATCAAGAAGAAAATAGCGCGATAAATTAAATTAGATTTTGAGCAAAATGCAGCACCCTACGTATTCTACGATAAGTCTATCTGAAAAAAAAATTTTTATTTTAAGAATTTTTGATACATAAACGTCTATATATATAATGATTTAACCAAAGCCTCCTACTTTTCAAATTATTTTACATTCAAAAGTAAAAAAAAAAAAAAAATGATCGCAATTGTTACCAACGTTTCAAGTAAAAAGGAAAATTCCTTTTTTGTAGATGCGTGAGTAGAAAAGCCCGTGTCCTCCGAACTGTGTGCATTATAGCTTTTAGGTTGAGGACTTTTACAAAGTAAAACAACTAAAACCGGACAACTTCCTTTAGCCAAACACAAACACAGAGCATATACTTAAATAACGAAATCACATGTGCATACATAGTTATATCATTGTATTCAACCGGGCAATGGTTATGAAATCTAAATGCAAACAGAGTAGAAAGCGCGAGATGGGGGAAGAGAGATAGAGTAAGAAGTTGTATGTGGAAGCATTTGCATGTTATTCAACTGGTTTGATTTTGTACATGAGGACATATGTCTGGTCTAGAAGTATATGTGTGTGTGTAGGTATATACATATCTTAGGGCCCGAGCATATGTGTGCTGTATTGTGTGTACTGTGTTATTGCACCATTGTAGGATATAACATTTGCTCTGGCATGTGGATTTATGCGCTTTGTTAAGCAGGCCAAAGCAACAAACACAATAACACAATATAACAAAGAATAACTTTACTAGCGATAGTTGTATATCTGCCCGTGCTCAGTAGCCATGACCAGCAGCAAAAACGACAGCAGCAGCAGCAGCAGCAGCAGCAGTTGATTTGTGTCTTTTCATTCTCTCTTGCACTGTTGGCATTATTGTAATTGTCCTTGCCGTTTTGTATTTCTTTCCTTTCCTTCCCTTTCTTTTTTTTTTTTTTTGTTTTTGTTAACTCTTCAGTTGCAAAAGTCATATATGTAGAATGGGCAAAAAAGCAAAAAAGCGGCACAACAATAAATGAATAAATTGACTTCAGCAGAAAGAAGACGAATGGTGGAAAAAAAAATTTAAAAATGAAGGAAGAAAGAAAAACCCAACAAATGCTTAACAACGACAACTGAAATATGATCTGAATGCCAGATGAGAAATGGTAATCGTTCGGAAAGCAGAAACAGAAAACAAGAGCGAGAGAGAGGGAGAGAGAGACGAATGGGCAATGGCTAAGGTTTTATAGCGAGATATAAGTTTTTCTTTACGTGCATTACTGAGTCGCAGTCTTGACATAATTCTACAAACTGCAGCAGCAATAATAGTAACAACAATAAATAATATTACCACTACAATAATTTCAACTTTTCAAAGATTAAATCGCTTCAACTGAGCACTCGTGCTGGCATTGAAGGTGGGCGAGTATGCAAATGAGTAAACGGCGAAAAGAGAGGATATGTACCTGTTGTACGCTGGCATGCTGCGGTAGCGATTCTCTGCATTCCATGTGTGTTTGCTTTATTTTACAGCATTTATTCCTGGACAAATAGTGAAAACAAATTCAATTCGTGGTATAATCTCTGAATATATTGCATCATGAATTAAAAGGATATTAATATATTTTAAGGCGAATGAAAAACACTTTTCTTTACATAAGTTATGTATTACAAGTGTCGGCTTAATTTTTACATTACTTAAGTAAACACATGAGAATATTGCCAAAACCGTAACCGGCAATGTTCGATTACTTGGAGTTTAATGTTAAAAAAGGTTAAAGAATATGTTGGAAAATATTATTAGTGGTTCTATCTGCCAGTTAATACCTTACACCATACAGTTAGTTACAATTTATGCTATAATATGAAAAACCTTAAGTAGTAAAAGTTTCGATTGGTACCATCTAGACACAGTTAATTATTAAGTTAATTTCATTAAAAAATTTAACAATTTAGAAATTTTTCTCATATAAAAATTTAGGGTAAAATATGGCGTTATATAAGGTTGTAAAATTGAATGGACGTACAGACGGACCTTAATAAATTAATTCATACTGTGGTTTACGTCGATGTTTTACATTAAAGGTCTCACTTTACAATTTACACTCATGCTACTTTGTGGTGCAGGGTATAAAAAAAAAAAAAAAGTTAGAAAAAATGAAACAACAACGTTTATATAAAATAAATATATATCTGGGGATTTCATTTTAAACAGTCAGTCTCTCCTAGGATGTGTGTAGATCTTAAAAATCGCTATGATGCCTACAATGTATGTGAATACTCCCAAACTGGTTGGGCTTGTTTGCTTAGAGTAGTCATGACCAATCACTAGAGAATTTTCTTTACACATTCTCAAGCTCAATTCGGCATTTCGTTTTGTTTATACTATTTTTATAATATTTTGAATGAAGAAACATTTTTTTAAAGCATAATAAAACTTTCTTTTATATGTGCAACACATAATTTAATCGTACAATTTACACACATACATACCACGCCCTTAATCTGAAGGGCTTTCAAAAATTTAGCTTAAGCCATGAAAAACTTTTTTATTTTTATATTTTTTATGATTTTTTGTTTAGTAAAAACAAAATATATGCTTTATTTATTTAGCGTTACCATTTGAAATGAAATAATAATAATAACAACAACAACAGAAAATGATTGTTACATCAATAACATGATTATCATACCAGCATTATCATTATCACCATTGGCACGAGTATTAAGAAAGAAAAAAATACTTAATCAGGAAATCACACAGAATACTCAATGCTCTATACACACACTGTACAAGTCGATGTGTGTCTAGAGTGTAGAGATTTTACAACTGCCAGTTATACGCTTAACATGTTGAGAGCATTTGTATACATACTTATACATCTATATGTGCATCTATATGGGAACAATCATTCTCTATTCTAACAAGTTGTAAGTTTCCACTTTATTTTTAATGCATACAAGCATAAATAAAATGTAAATGTGTGCATGGGTATGTGATGGGTTAACAGTTTAACAGATAGTTCATTCTCTTTTTGTTCAATACCGCATATATGCGTGTGCAGAATTTATATATTGCAATTTTACTATTTGCCTCTCTCTCTCTACCTTAAGAACAATAAAAAATAAAATAAAAAAAAAAAAACCTTCTCCTAGTATCGCATATTTACTACTTGATAACAATGAATTGTACACTTTTAAAGCAAACCATTATTCTAACCACAATTATTTATATACAAACCACACACATACCAACACACAACACACAACATCTCTATAAAGTATGCACGTGCATAAGAATTGTTGATTATATTGCAGGTACTTTTCAAATGTTCTCTTTAATATGTGATAAGGTTTTGTCTTATGGTCCCACTGCCACAATTTAACCATTTACTCTACAGATATGTACATTTATACAGCAATCTTTTAAATGTTGCCAATGGCATAATAAGCAATTGGCGTAAAGCATATTTACACGTATACATATATATATATATGTAAATAAACTCTGCACTGAATCTTCAAACGTTTTAAGTATGTTTATATATTTAAATGGGAAAACTATTTATTGTAAAATTTATTCAGAGTGGAAGGTGCCATACTTATGTGCGCTAATAAAAATACTTGCATAAAAAAGGCTCTTAAATAATTTTAAATAACTACAATGTAGATCTTGGGCTTATGAGAGAAGATTTATTTTTTAATTTTTTTAAGTTTTTACTTAGCTGCCTGCTGCTAACAAATGGCGGTATCAAATGGAGCGGTTGAATGAGTCAAAAATGTTATAAGATAATAGTTTCATATATAAATTCAAAACGACAGCAGCCGATATATTGTGAAATACCAATTTCTTTCATAACATTGTCATATTCTTTATAACTTTATAGAAAATTTAAATGGATAATTTACAAAAAAGTCCTTTCGGTGCAGAATTGAACTCTTGAAGTGTGGTATACACATTAACAATAATTCTAAAACATTTAGAAACTGTACATATAAACATTTGATTAGATTGCATGAATTTATTTTATGTAAATTCTAGTAAACACTTTTATTGTTAAAAAGCAAATATTTTAATTAAATTTAACAAGTTTATTGCATTCTTTGATATTTTTAAGATACTTAAGTACTTATGATAATAAAGTATTGCCCGACTAAGGCTTCCAGCAAACACCTATTCTAGAATATATACAAATGCTGTATGCATTATTATTATTATTGTTGTTGTCGTTCATTCTGTATTTATATGGTTTAGTTTCTGTTCATTTATAAATTTTCTTTGAATATAAAAATTTTATAAAAATATTATCAAATAAAATGTTTGTTTCTTAGCAAATATTTGTGCATATAGAGCAGCAGTAGCATTCAAAAGTAAAAAGACAACAATACCAATAACAATAACAACATTTTATCAACAATAATAATAATTTGTCCAGCATATTGACAGTATGTTTCCTTGCATGCGAACGAACGTGCGTAACTGTTTTTCTCTGCTTTTTTATTTTATTTTTCAAAACTTTTTTACAACTCAGCATAAAACGGAACATTTACTATCTTTCAACCACCACCACCACCACCACCGCCGCCGCCGTTGCTAGCCATTATTCCTGAATTGCGTTGTTATCAACACAACAAAGGACTATGGCATGTAGTATGGAATATTGGTGTGGAGAGCACTTGAATGTAGGTTGGGTAGCCACCCTAAACTGTGTTGACTGCTCTGCTCTGTTTGACTGAACTCTGCACCACGGTTGTGGCCGTCTTCCGTTCCGTTTACAGATAGCACGTTGTTTTATGATTTTTTTTTTTTTTTAACAGAGGTCGCTTGCAATTTTTTTTTATATTTTCTTCATACATACAAAATTTTCGATATGTTTATTTTATTGAAATTTTTAACATTTATTTTTAGATTTTATAAATTTATGTTTTTTTTTTTTACTTTTCATATTTTAATACCTTCCACATAAGTCGATCAAGCCATGTGTGTACGTATGTCCGTCTAATGTTGGCATTCTCATGGGCGTAAATTTTGTACAGACAGTTTTAAAGGGCGTAAGTACATACCTGCCGCGCCCATTATTGTAGATGTGGAGGATATTTAAGATTTGACCTAAGCCAAATTTAGTTTTCTTACTTGTTTTATATGAATGCTATTGTTGTTGTTTTATTTTATCTTATTCATACAAAAATTATTTCATTTAAAAGCTGAACTTTTAGAAGCAATTCCAAAATGGATTAAATATCACTTTACACAAGATATTTTATTATCTAAAATATATACATAAAAAATGTTCAAAAAGTTCGACCTTTGACTTTTATTTTCTATAAAAATTTTATCAGTTAATTTTTTTACATTGTATTTCAAAACGACACAAGCTGGACCAAAGCATAAATTTTCCACTTAAGCAACAATCAGTCTGTTGTTGTTATTGTTGTTGTTCTTGTTGTTTTTTGGTGCAGTAAATTTCAATTGTATTGAGGGATGTGGTGGTGGTAAAGGTGGTTGTGGCGCTACCCAGCTTATATGGAAACAAAAACATCGGTGGCAGAATGAAAATTTGGTGGCAAACAATTCTGCTTCAAGTGGCAGTGGCAACAATGATAGTGTGTGGTCTCATGGTTATACAGGAAGAATTCGGTTTATATGCTGCCTCCTCTTCTGTTCTGTTCTGTTTTTATTCATTTACGTTAATTCGTTGTTTTATGATGCACAGTGGCATACAACTATCTGTAGTAGGAAAAGTGCAATTTCTCGTTTTTCATTATTTTGATTTCCTTGAATTAACCAAAAAAAAAAAAAAAAATAAATAAAGAAATGTTTTCCTTGTATTAACTGTTGGTGGGGTAGAGTAGAAAACACAAATGGCACAAAATCTCAGTGGCTTCATTATTTAAGTAATATTTTACGTTGTCATAATTTTTATTTATTTTTTTGTTGTTTATACCTAACATTTTATTGGCTTTTCTTTTATATTGTACCCTACACATAAGATGAAGGAAACCTCACTATATTTTCATTAGCATCGAAACCGCTTCAATGATGTACGTCGGTACGTCCTCACACTGGACATATGAACACAATTAATATATCGAATGGAAATTTAAGACAAATATTCGCATTTACATAATTTTCTTTCTAAAATGTGAAAAATCAAACAGTCACGCCCATAATCTCCCGAAATCTACTGATTAAGCACAAAAATTTAACTGCAAAGTTGTTATTTGACTGAACTTGTTAAAAAATTATCTGAAAAATTTGTGGGCGGGAATGAATAACAACCACGTCCCCAATTTGTAAAAGTCTTGCTATTATATAAATCATGCATTATATAAAAGTGTAATTAATTATCTGACACGATCACGCTCAAGCCACATTTACTTTCTTTATTTCTTTGTTGTTTGTGGTTGCGGCCATGAAAAATATTTCATTTTTTTGTGTAAATAGATATTAAGGTCATTTAATTGTAAATAGTTAGCTTTTGCCTCGAATTCCATCAACTTTTCTTTATTTGAATTAGTCACCAGTTGTGCAAATTGGTTTGCAAATTTTATTAAATTACAACATAATGTAAAACTGTAAAGAAACGCTTTGTTAACGATTTGATACTTAACTGTAAAAAAAACTTCATTTCAGTTTAATAATTAAATTTTCTTAATACAAATAAAATATACGAACATACGGACATGCGTAAATCAACAAACACAGTAATAAAAAACATTTGATCCCATTTTGAACATTTGATGAAAGAGTGTAGGGAAATATTTTTATTCCAATTTGTCATAATGGATCATGTCAACTGGTACTTGTACCACTTCTCTATCATACATAAATGTCACATTTTCTACTACTACTACTTCTTCTTCTTCTTGTTCTTTGTTTTCTTTTTTGTTTTTAGTTTGCTGCCATTTTGTAATAATTCATTTCTCATCTCATCTCACCACCTTGAGGATAACCGCCGTATATTCTTTTCTTTTTGTAAAAATGTTTGTAAAAATGTACAGACTAGCTTGACCGAAATCTATTCTAAAATATAATTTATATGTATATTCAAAGTGTGGGCGTGGCATATATCCAATTATGCCTTCTATACAAATATCTAGGGTATGGACAAAATAATATGAACATCTGACATGTACACAATAATTATTTATTTATAAGGTGGGGGGGTTTCTGCTGTCATTTTTGCAGAGTTAGTTTATGTTGTCTGTCCACAATACTTTTTAATGTTTGTCAGTTTCTTGTCAATGAGTTTCGCCCACTATCCCTCTTCATCGCTGATGTTTCGCCATGTCTTGTTTATGCTGTCAATGCCGTGGATACTGTCGTTTATGAAATGTTAAACAATTCAGCTGCTTTCGTCATAGACGCTCCTGTTAACCGAGCACCAACGAAGTCTGAGAGATCACAAATTTCACCAATCTCTTATTTTAACCATCTCGCATGGAGTTTATATTATTTTGTCCATTCTTTATAGCTTAATAAAACAGCTACAAATTCTCTTAATTAATTTAAACATTTACATTAAATTATACTTACATACCTAACCGCACTTGGTTTGTAAAATTCTTCAACAATATTGACTGACTTGTTCTCTTCTCATATGCCAGCCATTTTATTGTGCTAACATACTATACGTTTTAATAAAAGTATTGTTCTGTACGTGATGTTGTTTATGAAACTGATTTTATATATATATATGTATATGTATATATATATATGTGTGTGTGTATGGAATTATTCCTAATAAATTGTCATTGTTATAAGACAACACTGCGTTGGGAATATTCGAATCTGTGTTTATTCTTATTATAGTGGTCTTCTTGCATTTTGCTCTTTTGTCATTTTGATGAATGTTGAGGAATTTTTTCATAAATATTTTTTATACATAAAATGCTTACTTTTGTCTACTCACATATACTTAAACGTTTAGCTTATTTCTATAGATAACAATACATATATATAAAAAAAAATATTGTAAAAAAATTTTTAATTTTTATTTTTGTTTATCCGCCTCTTTTGGTTGTTCATATACCGTTTCAGTATGTTTCTATTGTCATGTTTGACTACTTGTTTCGTGTTGGATGGTAGTCGTTGTTGGATTTCACACACATGCAGTGTTTTCTTTTTTTTTTTTTTTTGTGATTGTACTTGTGGCATTGCACTCTATTGACTACATGTCAATTGTACTCATGTCCTAAATTCAACCAACAAGTTGGTCGGTTGACAAGTTGCTGGTTATTTTATTATTTTCTGCTTTCCATTTTTGGCTTCTCTGGCCAGTCTTTTGTTATATGCTTACTATGATGAACATTTCATATATTCGTACTTATTACATCTTACGTAGTCTTTTGTTAACAAAGTATACACAAACATACGCAGTTCAGTTCAGTGACTTTCAAAGAAAGTTCATTTTATTCTATTGCTGCATACATTTGCACGCATATATGTAGATGTGTGTGTGTGTGTTATAGTTATAATTTTGGCGACAATTGTCTCTTTTCATTTCTATAGAATTGTGTTAGGCAAACGTGTTTTGTATATCTTGAGGAGTTTGAACCATAATACTCGATGTCGTCTAAAATGTTTCAAAACACATTTCAATCAAGTTTTACGAAAACCAAAGAAATTTAAATTTAAATTTAATTTATTAAAGCTTTGTCACTTTTTCAATCAAACTTATACCCAACATCCGCAGTGTGGTATTGATAAAGTTGCAACGGTGCAAAAAGATGAAAGAGAGAAATAATTTTTTTTTAAATTTTCTTCCATACATTCCCTGCCCGACTATGTTTGTGTGACACTCGGGGTTGGAAAAATTTATAAAATTTAGATAAAATTTGCCAAATCAAATTAGATCGTTTTACAACCACGCCCATAATTGACAAAAAACTCGTAAACATATAGCAACGAATTTGAATTTTGGGTACAGAAACACACCCACATATATATATATATATATATATTTATTGGGCGGGTCACGCCTTTAATATATAAGACCTTGTTTCAAGATAAAATGTGGTACATACATTTCATAAGGCACTCCTACATACATGCATGCCACGCCTATAGTTTACATTTAGTATAAACACCCCATAAATGTTTACTGGTTATATGCAACACCGGTTATTGTGGTGTCCATTGCAACATTATAAATATAAATACATTGTATACTACATATATAACTTTACAATTATGCTTTTATTACACGTAGCACTTGAGTACTAATTGCCAGTACTGTAGTATCGTACTTATCTACTAGATAATTAGTAAACAAAGGCAGCATAAAAGTAAAAAATTGGCTTAAGTCGAATTTTAAATGCCCTCCAATTAAACAAGCAGTGGGCGTGGCAGATACATAATAACTCCTTATGTGTTACGTATCAGCCTGCCAGCCTACAGTTTTGTACGGTTTTTTTTTTTCGAAATTGTAGCCGTGTCTATAATGCGACCACTCCCATTTTTGACAAATAAAGGGATGAGATGTTTGCAAATGTTAAATTTCAACATCATAACACAATATTTTTAGCAGATGAATAAATTTTGAACGATTGTGAGCGTGGCTCTTGACCAATTTAACACATTTGATATATTGAAAATATCCCCCCTAATTAAATGTAGAGTGTACCTGATCGATTTCGTAAAAGTTTCAAAGACTCAAATGTTCTCTAAAGTATAAAATGTTTACAAAGCCCCTGGGGTAGCATGATCAAATGTTTCCTTCACCCAATTATAATTTGTTGTTTTGCTACAGTCTCTTCAAAATTATACAAGATAATGATTGTACATTTGTGCATGCATATTTTGCCAACACAGTATAGGTGCTGTATTGCAATTTTTTCAGTGCCTTTCAACGCTTGGTATGTTGTTGAGACAGCCATGATTTGTTATCTAACTTGTCTCCAGAGTCATTTCATGTTTCAAGTTTTCCATTTTATCTGTGTACACGTCTTTCTATATTTGCTGCATCCAAAAAAAAAAAAGAAAAAGAAGAAGAAGAAGAAGAAAGAATCACTTTTGTTGTTGGGGTTTTGTATATGTTACGATTTATCATTCTTATTGCCTTCGGAGTATAGTGTGTGTGTGTGCTGTATTCTCATTCGTGTTGTGTGTAGCTTATGGCATTAGCAACAATTGCCCAACACTTGCCATTGTTGATTGGATAAGTGAAAGAAAGTAAGAAATAAATACAAGTGAAATGAAGAACTGCAGAGTGAGAGAACGAAATAGTTTTCATAGTTTAAGAATTCTGTTTTATTTTATTTTATATATATATATATTTTTTTTAATTTCATTTTCAAGTAAATGACTATTCAAGAATTTGTGCAATATGTTTAAAAAAAAAAAGAGAAACTTTTGAACAAGATTGGGTAAAGTGGGCACGCTTGGGTACTTCAATTCAATACATTTTCAATGCACGCTGTAAGGGCCCTAACAAAGTACGTACGTATAAGGGTACGAGTACAATGAATAATATTTATAAAGCTCCGAAAAAATCTTTCCTTGATAGAGTTTTTGGCAATTGTTTTGTTTTTGTTATTAGTTAGACTCAACGTCGTGTTATCTTCAATATATGAGTGTAAACGATCTTCAGAGAGATTTAGCTATGAAGTTATATTTGATAATGAGTACAACTATTAATATGCCAAAAATCGGCATGGTCGTTACGGCCACAATTTACACAAATCTTTTGACAAAATTTAACCTATACAGTGACTTTATGGTTGTGACAAAAGTGGGCGTGAATATGAAACAGTTTCGCCCACAACTTAAAATCTTTAATTTTTTACATTAATACACGATAGATAAATTGATATGGAATATATAAAATCAGGTATCTGCTACGCCCATTTGTTCTACGTAGAATTGCAGGGTATTTAAGATTTGGCCTAAACCTTAGTTCGCGTTTTTACTTGCTGCATATACAACAATTGAAAATGATTTGGCTTATTTGTGGAAATATATGTAAATAAGCGCAAACTTTAAAGAATTATTTAAGTTGATGTGTGCTGTGGAGAATGTTACAAAAGATTGTTCATAAAATAAAATATATGTGTATATATAAGGAAATAAAATTAACAACACAACAAGCAAACGGAAACTTTTCAAATAATACCAACGATACACGTACGTAGTGAAAATGTGTGTGGGTGGGCGGGTGTAATGTAGCGTTGAGATTGCAGATTGCAAATTCATGGAACTCCTTTAGCAATTCAAACTTTTCAATATTCACAATATATACACACTCTACCATAAGCATTTTGCCATATACACTTATATTGTTATTTCATATTTCATATGGTGTGTAGGCGTAAGTTTGTGTGCTGATGTGTGTTTCCCTATAAAACTTTTAAGCACTGCATGTGCGTAATATTGTTCGCATTGGTGTAGCTGCTGCTGATAAATCTGATTTTACATGTTTTTTCAAATGAACATGAAATAATTTTTTGTTGTTCAGTGTGTTATATGCATATTTGTTTGTGTGTTAGCACAAATAAAACTTTATTCTCTCTCTCTCTCTTTACTCATTTTTCCATTGCTTGTTGGTTTATGTTCATATAAGTAGTTGATTTCTTTCCCAAAAGCTTAGATCTCCCAAACATGCTCGTAAATAATGAATATGCATAACGCACACACATACACATTTGTCATGTATATAAACATGGAGTAAGAAATGAGCAAAATTCATGTAAACCCCACAAAACATTAATATACATGCGTGCCTGTATTTGAAAATTACACAGTTTCGCTCTCCCTCTCTCTCTCTCTCTCACAGAGTTTTTCTTTCATTGTATGTACACCAAACTACCAAGAGCTCTAACTCTGTTTAGTAGTAAGTACGCAATGCTTATAAAATTTATATTTACACGTGTGCAAACACTATCTATGGCATGGCTGCCACCCAACCACCCAACCACCCACCCACTCCCCTACTAGACAGTGTGTTTCCTATGTGACAAAGAACTTTTTTTTTACTTCTAAGCGTACTTCAAGTTTGTTTGTCGATGTGTTATGCACACTTCTAATTTTATTCCCTCACATGTTGTGCACTTTTTTTTTTTTTGGTTATAAAAACCGTGTGCGTGAGTGCAAAATGTAAACTAAAATTGTATAAAGTCAACTACCTACTAGACATCTAAATAAGCGTAGCGTTATATTACATTATATTTCCCACACAAACATATATATTTATATGCCTTTGTGCAGAACGTGGCGTTAAAATCATAATACAACAATAATAAAGTATTGCATTAGATTGCTTGTATACATTTAAGTTGTTTTAAAAAAATGCTTCCTGTGCTTGCATTAAGTTAAAAAAAGTAAATAGTTTTTTTATACTCTCTACATAAGATGGGGAGGTTCACTAAGTTTGTCTTTCCGTTTGCATCTCCTAGAAAGGCGTACTCGACTTGCATATAAATATTTATTTTAGTTGATTGGGGGCATGGCTCATGACTGTTTGCTAAAAAGTCAAATTCTTCATTTTATTAAAATTTTACGATGGGCGTGCCTCATATGAAACTCTGCCTAGTGTGCTTCCTTGAATTTTATTCCATAAAACCCCTTCTCTTACAAAACACTTTGATGTTACAGCGTTATAACTACAATTGTTATTTACAGTGACTTCATGTTAGCGCCAGTACATAAGGTTAAATAAGAGTTTTCCCACACGCACACACACCTCTACCTAGCCAACAATAGCTCATACCATGCTAAACGCATTAGCAAGCGTAGGTACACATTAAATATGCAAACATAAGAAAATTTTCCCTTAAACACATTTGCATTTGTTTTGTATTTGTTTGTATCCGTACATAGGGCTAGATCCAGAAAAGCACCTACATAACAACACAGGTCCCGCATGTGTACACACTTTACTTAGTTCTCTACTTACATATGGATAACGTATGTGTGTGTGTGCAGGTCGATTAATGCTTAACAACTGACACTGGTTTAACTAACTGTAAAATTTTTCTGTATTGTATAAATTCCGTTTGAAAACTTTGCACGAACATATAACATGTATATACATACAAATAAACATAGAAACACTCCAATGCCCGTACACTCGGAACGAAAAAAAAAAATAAGTAAGAAAACTAAATTTGACTCAGACCGGATTTTTATTACTCTCCTCCTTGGTATACTAATTTGAGGCGTGGCACCTACCTTACACCTTATAATAGGCAAATTTTTCGTATTAACTATTTAGTCAAATGAAGTTCTTTGTAAATTGTGGGTGTTCCTCTTATACGACCGCGCCTATTTTTGATACATTAATAGATTTATATATTGTGCATATAATAAATTTCAATTTCATGGGTAAATTTTTGTAGAACATTTATAGATTTTTGTAGATTGTAGGCGTGTCTGTTACCCCACCCCGCCCATTATTGGTATAATTATGTAAAATGTAAACTAAATTTCAACTTTATATATAAATTACATGTAAAGTTTTGTAGAGTTTTAATCGATTTTTGTCGATTGGGGGCGTGATTCTCAACCCATTTATATAGTGACCTTCTTATACTAAATAGCAGCATGAGTACAAAACTTCAGCTTAACATAATATTGCAAGATTTAGGATTGTGAGAATGGAAAAAAGCAGATGGATACTGTTTAGATCGTCTCAGATTTTAATGCTGATCAAGAATATATAGTAAATAGTCTATGTATCAAACAAAATAATAAACATAGTATACCACCTATCTTATATAGAAATAATGAAAATAAAGTAACAGTTGTTTCAGATGAAATTGTCTTGAAAAATATTGCATACACATATTTCTTCAAGTACAACAGCGAAAACAAGTTGAGATCAAATGACTAGCACTACCTACAATCAACCCATCATACGTACATACATACACTCACACACTTGCATGTACAATAAAAACAATAAGATGGTAAATTGCTTCAGTCAAAGATGAGTACACTGTATAGTGAGTGCATGTGAATGTAGAGAAGGGAGGTAACTTTTGTGTACGTACAAATGAGTCCATGAAGAGTAACAAAGCGTGCAAGATAAAATACCTTCAATTTACAACACACACACAGTGAGAGATAGTGAAGCTGCAACCGCATTAGCCTTAGTTAGCATTGTAATACTCTGCACACGCACACACATATACACATACTGACTGAAGTATGAACGAACGGATGGATGGGATGTACAGACACATCGACATATGTATGTAAGCTATAACTAAGCTTCTGACATTTAACCATAGCCAAAGCATTGAATTGTTAAAATAACGAGTAATTCGTTTCTTTTTTTTTTATAATTCTTTTCTGCAGACAACAAAATCCTTTACTTTTTTTTTTTTTTTGTTCTCCATTCTATTCCTTCAACACTTTGGTATTATTCTTACTCATCTGACGATGAACTTACTGGGCGTGTTGCTGCTTGTGCTCTAATTTCTTTTCATTTTATTAAAATAATATTACATTGCTGTACAATAAAACGGAACAATAACTAGTTAGAAGACTTGCATTCAAATTGCCAAATTTTTATATCACTCTCTGTCTCTCTCTCTTTCTCTTTCTCTGTAATTGCTGTTTCACAAGATCATAAATTCAAATTGTAATTAATCTATGTAGCAGGATTGTAAAATTTTTGATCATCTATATATTTTTATACTATTTCTCTCTATATACATACTCTCCCTAGTAAAATTTCTACATAATCCGAATAACTCTCATCATTGCAATTATTTTGAAAGCAATGAAAACTGTTTTCAGCAATAATTTTACATGTAAGCCAAAAACTTATTGTATTATACACTGTAACTGTATAATATATTTCACCCATGAAGTAATTTTTCACCATAATCGCCAGTCGCCATAGTGTTAAGATATTGGGTTGGGAACAAAACTTATCACATTGTCCACGGTCAAAATCAATAAAAATTATTCACAGTCCCACAAAAACAAAAACTACAAAATTAAAATTATATATTTATAATTACTTTTTCCAATAATGATAAAAAATGGGCGGGGTGGTTTAACAAACACGCCTACAATTTGCCAAAAAACGTTCTTTAGCAGAGAATTCAACCATTATAATGATTAATAAAAATAGGCATTCATCTCCACGTATGTATTTATGTGTGTGTTTGTGCTTTTTGTTGGCATTCTTGTAAATTTTGACAAATTTAGCATCAAATTTTCCTGTCTTCACATTATTTAAACTAATTAGTTGGGCCTATCAAAGTTAATAAATAAGAACAAACTATTAGTGTGCATGAACATTCATAGCAATGAAGCGGTGAAAACCAATTCTACTCAAAAACAAAACAACAACAAGTTTACCGAAGTATGCCAAAATTACAATTAACTGTACAAATATATTTTATAACTACTTAAAGATCATCCGCAAATCAATTAAATTGTACTTATCAATAACAATCAAAATTATAATGACTTATTAAAACACAAATAAAAAGGGAAACCTTAACACCAATACCACCAACAACAATTACATCATTATTATTTATCGAAATCGAAATGTATTGATTATCTCAGTAAGTGTTGTAAACAAAATAATAATAATGAGACTTTGTAACTATCGCATCTTAAGATAATCAATGAAGCGAATTATAAGACTTTATGTACCTTGCGGAAAGAGATTCGGTACAACTTTGTAAATTAAATAGAAACAAATGCTTAATGAGCTGAGACTTGCAAATCAAATGAAAAAAATTGTAAATAATAAGGACAAACACGAAATTTAAATGAGGTTGAATCCTAAATAACCTCCATCTCCATATATAAACAATAGGCGTGGCAGGTACCTCATGATGTCCTTCAACACCGGAGAGACAGTATGTTTCGATTTTGGCCTAAAAATGGTTTTTTGTAAATTATGGGCGTGTCTGCTATTAGACCAGGCCCATTTTTAATATATCGATAAAAGCGATCATTATAAATATGCATATTAAATTTCAAAGTCGTAGCTCTATTTTTTATGGTTCATACATAGATTGTAGGCGTGGCTCTGAAGAGTCTAAATAAAATTTCACTTCATTATCTTAAAATTTCGGACCGTGACAGTGCCAAAAACAGACACATTAATAGGCAGACAGACATATCTAGATCGAGACAGATTTTGTTGCTGATCAAGAATCCTTAGAGGATCTGTTCCATTTTTTTTTTGAGGGTTTCAAATAATACATCAAATTTAGCATACCACCTACAACATATGAACGCGATATAATTACAAAAATTCTTTGTTGATATTTATATTTTTATTATTATATTATTATTATAAAATGACTTCCGAAATTTTCTCCTTAAGGGGGATACTTTTAGGAAAAGGCGCCCTTTCCCTCTTTATTACAAAATATAATTCTGTTCTTCTCTTATCAATTCCATTAAATTATCAAGTTTGATTTGTATGGAGTTGTACCCTTTTAAATGAAATCTTACATCTCAATCACGAGAACATTTCCCTGTATCGACTTTTATAAATTTGTGATCATCTCTATAGACATGCTGCTCTTCTATGATATTAAAAAGGGGAGTGCTCTTTAAAGAATAGATGGGAGTAAAGAATATATAAAAAAATTATATAAAATTGCTAAAGTCAAATAAAGTACTTCATCATGTAAATTTCACACCAACTAATATACATGCAACAGCAGCAGCACAGATTCACGATAAAAGACAAAAGTGAAGACGAGTCTTATCCATTTCCGTATTTCTAGTTGAATATGAAAAAAAAATAATAATAATAATAAAAATTTAATATATTATAAAATATGAAGGATTATACGCAAGTGGAAGGTAAACAGTTGCAGAAGATGTATGTCAAGCTTTCCTTTCTACTTCCTTCAATTTTGTATAATCTTTATGCTAGGAGGCAAGACCCATTGCAAAGACACTGTACAGAGGTTGTCAAGCAACATCATATATTATGAACGCTATTCATTATGTCAACATTTGTTGATGTATTTTTGTTCTTGTACGTTTATACATACTATACTTATATATGCAATATATTATATGTAGCATAAAGAAAATATTACAAAATGTTTAAAATTACGCTCCACTTATTGTTTATTAGATAGATTTCTATATGTTGGATTGTTTCTGTGATTGACTTTGAAAAACTATAATAAAGTCTTTATTACAAAGTACTTGATGAATATATTTACTAAAATATTGTATTAAAAAAGAAAGGACTGTCAACAAGTAACTGAGGGACTAGACTATAATGTAAAGCGTGGAAAAACAAATTCATATATGACCGTTAAAGTCGACTTTATAGTAGTCTATATTGGCACAGTTTTTTCCTTTCTTTTTTTTTCGTTCTTTTTTAATAAATGGTAAAAGAAAGAAATTTTCGAAATAGAAATGCGATTAAAGTAAACGCTAGTGTGGTGTTTGTTTGCAAAGTGGAAAAAAGAATATTTAAAAAATGTGCCATCATAGGCTATATTTTCGTTTAATTAGTAATATTTAGGTAGTTAACTACGATATTAATTTACTTGATTATAAAACCGAATGTAAAACGAAAATCGGTGAGAACCAAAGACAACTTACAGGCTTAATATCACGCTAAGCACTATGCCCTCTTAAAAAGGTTGGTATCTCTGACATTGACATTAAAATTTGCAGATTATGTGCATCAATATTAGAGACGCTAGAGCATATTCTTGGCAAATACTCTGCTGCTTAACATAGACAACATATTTAATAATTATGCGATGACACCAGAGGGACATGGTCTCACACAATAAATCTATTGATTGCGATGCAAGTCTGAAATATTATTTAAAGAAGGCTATATTACCATACCTTTCAAATGACTTTATATGCCATTTATTTTGATTGTTCCCTAATAGTAAAAATAAACTATAAATAACAAAGTTTGGCTGACAGTGGAATTTCATTTTATACGGTCACTAGTTTATGTAAAGAAGACGACGCAGTAATTCTTTTCAATTTCTTCATAGATTAATTTTATTTCTGCTTTATTTTCCGTTTCCTTTTAATGCATAACTCTGCATACCTTATATATTTGCAAAGGTAAATGTTAACTCAACATGACGGTTGGTTTTCTTCATCAGTTATACATGCTATTGTATATTTTGTGTAGGTATTTTTGTACCGTGAATGTGTCCTTTCTTATTAAACTTTTATAAACTTTTAAGGATTTTTTTTCTTTTCGGCTAAATGTTAGAAAAGTATAAGATTTTCTGTAGGAATAAATAAAAAAAAGATAATAAAAAAAAATTAAAAAAGAGAGAAAAGATATATAAATATAATGAAACGTCGTGAAATGCTTGAGTACCTACCACTTAACAGGTTTTAATTGAAAATAATAAATTATATATAATACTTTTATAAATGTATAACTATATACATTATGTCACTAAATAAGGAAATCACAAACCATTCCTTTAAAGCCAACTGGCCGTAGCGAATATCTTTAATTTCTTGGCCCATCTTGCATAAATTTCTCTGCTGTCCTTTTTCAATTAAAACTTTCCTTTCTTCCGTTGACTATTGCATTTATTGAATATTTGCATAAGTCGTTTGTTCTTTCCATTTTCTTCACATAGTACCCGTACATATTTATCATGTTTAACTTGCAGTTTCTGTAATTAATTCTTTCATCAATGCATTTATTGGAAAAAAAGTAAAGTTTCTGCTTTTTATTGTTTTCATTTTATTTTTAGCGTGTTAGTACGTGCCTTTGGTCTCTTCCCTGTACTCTCTATTTGAAGTGAATTTAACAAAAAAAAATTAAATTGTTTTAGTTTTGTTTTTAACACAAAATTGTTTGTAATCGTTCTTGTTTGAACGTCATCTGAATCAGTATTTCACAAAATTTCAAATTATGAAGCATTAATCATGATGTGCCGACTATGCACGAAAAACATTAAAGGAGTAGTGTAAGGATAGAAAGAATAGAAAAATTCTTTTGCTTGCAGCAACTGCCAACAGATTGATTGGAACAGATTGATATGAATCTCAATAAGCGGATGAGTGGTTACCTACTAATTATATTCAGTCATGTCATGCCGTTTAGAAGAAAACCTTCAGAAAAAGTCTATATATTCTTAAAAATATCAAAGTCTGAAACGATTTGGTCATGTCCATCCGCATCTCCATTATGTTCACAAAAAATTAGATTTTCAGTTGAAAACGACTAAAATATTTTTACTTGTTAATTAATACTTAATTACAAGCACTATTCTTGCTATGGTGGGTTATCTGAGATAACTTATTTAAAATCTTCCTCAACTATTTACTTTTCAATTACGCTGTAATGAGAAAAAAAAAATAAACATAATTAACCATTTTGCCGCATTTGCAATTGAGCAACATACAATAAATAAGTATAACGATTAAAGGAAATAATTCATCGCAAAGCCAGACATCAATATATTTAAGTAAACAAACAAACAAACAAACGAGCAGAAGCTCTATGGAGTTTTAAAATGAAAATAAAAATAAAAATATATTAAAAAAATGCTTCGAAAGGTAATATAAAGGAAAAAGGAATATACGAGTATAACACACCATAATAATAATAAAAAATTATGAGTAACCTAGAGCGTTAAGTAAGTTTTAAATGCGGCGAATATACACATTGTGGCGGTATGTGGGGCCTGATTAAACATTCACTAAATCACATTTAAAATGAAAGGCGAATATTCATCATCCTCATCATCCACATCATTATCATGGCCGTCGTAATTATCGGTAGTGGTTTTCAAAAGTAATACAAAAAGTGCAACGGTCTGTTAGCGAAGCCAACGTGCAACATTTTTCATGACAATTTCATTTTCGCAATTTACGAATACATACATTACAGTCACTGCAGTTTTTGGGCGCAATCCCCTAGGTACTCTTCTCATTATTCACTTGCACATGTGATTGGCAAACATGGTTGCATTCATTTTTATGGTAATATATATAGATCGGCGGCATAATTACAAGTACTCTGATTATTTGCACAACCTTACATCACATGTACGTTCAGGACTCTCAAGAGTTTACTTCGCACCATCCACACAATACACATACAATATAAACGCATAAATGAAATACACATTGGGCCAATAAACAAATAGGCCATCAATTCAATAATTTGGTATACATTTATTCTTGCACCGACTGATGAATGACATGCTTTATACATATATAAATATAATGATGACTTATAATGTGCACTTCGATGGAATTCATACACATACATACACATATGTATGTGAAATATTGTCTACAATTTCAGTCTTGAACTGGTCATCTTCAAGAAGATGGAAAGCCATCGAGAACCTGACAGGCTAAATTTTATTGAGAAAACTTCACATACAAAAGCTGTAGGATTAAAAGAGAGAGAAAAAAAACATCTTTTAACCCAACAACAACAACTCTTTTATTTAAAGTTTTTCCTTTTTCCTTACACTACATGTAATACAATAAACATTTACATATAAGTGAGTTGGGACATATGTTTATTGTTGTTGGCATTGAAATTAATGTTTCGGATTCATTTCATCTCCTATTATCCGTAGATATTTGTAATAAATAGCAATAAAAATGGATGGTTGGTTGGTTAGTTGGTTGTTTGGTCTGTTGGTTGCAGGTGTGATAATAAATTTAAATTTAACAATTTATTCTATTTGTCAAGCTGCATACCATACGTTACGTGATTTACTTTTATTCTGATTTATTGTTAAATGTTAAATATAAATAAATTCCTCTATTAGGCAATTAGGTGATAGACAGTAGTGGATGATTGCAAATTGCGGCATTTTATTGAAAAAATTTACAAAATTTACATTAAAAATTTTTATTTTATAAATTTATTATAAGAAAAATTCTCAATAAATCAGTCTATCATCTGAACAGCACTTCACTTAAACTGCACGAAAAGAAAAATTATCAAAGAGAACGCTAATGGAAATAAAGGTAAGGCAAAAATAATTCTTGCCTTAGCATCACACTTACATATGTACATATATAAGTCAGTGGTTGTGCTTGTATTTCAAGTTCTGGAATTTTTGCTTTCACATATTTTAGAAAACTTTATGTTTTGTCCTCCTCAGCAGAAGGTATTTTAAAAATCGTTATTCTAGACAAACACTTAAAAGCATCGAAAATTCACAACACGTGAATCCACTTACACTGATAGGAAACTCATCTGTGGCCACCACCATATAAAACGTCCTAACGAAGGTACAAACAAAAAACAACCAAAAAAAAAAAAGCGAAATGTAATTTTTGAGGTTTAACGTTTCTTTGGCTTTTAAATGTAGAAAGTAGAAGGGTCATATAGCAGCACTTGCGGTTGTTTAAGGATGAAACCAATTTGTAAGTATAGATGCTTGCTCTCCCCCCTTCTCTCCATCACATTAGTGTTG
Organism: Crataerina pallida; assembly: GCA_949710015.1. Taxonomy (NCBI): domain Eukaryota; kingdom Metazoa; phylum Arthropoda; class Insecta; order Diptera; family Hippoboscidae; genus Crataerina; species Crataerina pallida. The sequence goes on along the minus strand of OX453290.1, from coordinate 29,976,752 downwards.
GTTTTGTTTGCCCTCCCGCAAGTAGTACACACGTTAGTGAGAGGAAAAAAAACGTCCTAATTGAAATTGTATAAAATTTTCGGTTTTGTTAATATTTTTTACAACAACGACAACGTCATTATAATAAAACTAGTAAATTTATGGAGGCTTTTTCCAAAGTAAATGCTATCAATATAAATTGTGTCCAATTCGTTTCCAATTTTGTTCTCTTTTAAATATTATAATTGACACATATGTGTGTGCACAAACTGAGACATATATATTATACTTAGTTGAAACGTGCTTTGTATTTAAAACAGTTTTACAAAAATTTTACTTAGGCTGTTGCCCTCTATATATACGCTTAGGCACACATTTAGATTTGCCAGATGGACAAATGTATTGCACAAGTAATTAAAATTTATAACTCACACATGTATACATTGAGTATTCTCTGTGTGTACCAGCAAAATTGGATATACAAATACCATCATATGATTTGTAACATGTAAAATAAAAATTTAAAAGTCTTTATGAGGATTACGATTTTTCTTCCTTAGCATCTCAGACAATTTTGCTTTTGTTTAATTAAGAATTTATATAAAATCCATTTACTCTGAAATTAGGCTACATTTACTTTGAGTTTTCTTAATACATGGTTAAAGTACTTGCAATTACGTTAACTACCACTCCGAAATTTCGGAAATTAAACCGAATTTTTTTAAGAATTAAATAAGCAAAAATGTCTGCCTAATAAAAGTTATTTCGAATATACTCCGAAATTACTTTAATTACTTCCAATTAACTGAAGCTTTACTACAAATTTAGTCTAAAGTCTCAATTAATTCCGAACTTCAGACACTTGACAACAATTTTATCATATTTATCTACACTGAAAATATTTTAAATCTACCTACCTGCTCCGAAATTTTTCAAATACTTCTAATAGACAAAAATTTATTATGAATTTAGTCCAAAACTATTCCAAAATAATCGCAAAGACCTACCTGACAACGATTATTCCGAATCTACTTTTAAGAACTCAGGTGTTGAATGCATTTTAAAGTTTCACCCAAAAGGAAGGGCTGCCAAATTTTGTTTTCATCTAAGTAAAATTAATCTTTTTCAATATTTTATTTATACATAGTGTATGTACATTTTAATTACTGTTCCACTAATCACATCTAAACGCCAAGTATTACGTGCTTTGTGATTTAAATAAACACTGCCGCTATGCATGAATGGCTTTATATACTGTAGGCGCGTATGCGTGTAATGTGAAAAAAAGATAAGTATGTTACATACTCATAAACAAAACGAAATGTATTTAGCGTTCACACCCAACCCACTTCATATTTGCCATATGCACAATACCGTTATTGCGGTCATGCACGCACTTGTTTATATGACATGAAAATTAAAAATCAAACTAACAACAAGTGTTGCCAATGCGGTATGAAATTATTGCATTGCCACAGGAAGACACATAAAATTGTTCACAAATGATGCTAAAGAACGAATACATCATTCATGACTCACTCCCCTCTTACAAGGCACTGCTTCTTACCTTTTGTGTGGTAGAATTTGCACCTTTTTTCCGACAAGCAAGATAAATTGCAATTCTATAAACAAACCAAAGGAAAAAATGAACCCTAAGGATATATTTTGACTCTTTTTTTTTAGGATTTTGTTCAGGGGAAGTCAACACAGCCCCTAAAAGCATTACGTTCAATTTTCGTATAATAAAAAAAAAAAAAAAGACCAAAAGAAATGTCGGCAAAAACAGAAAAAAACAGTTTCAAGGCATAGTTGCAAATTGAAAGGTGGAAAAAACTGGAAATTCAATTTTAGTGATGTTTGAGAAAACCACAAAAAAGTGGAAAACAAGTAAAAAAGTTATAATTGGTTTAGACCAAATCTTGGATACCCCCCATTAAAAGACATTTTGTGATATGAATGTTTGAAAATGATATCTCAGTGCTTACACTAGTGATTAGAAAGCTTAAGTATAAATGTTTGTATATAATCTTTGGATAATATTTAAATTTTTGCTATAGGAAAAGTTTTAAAAATTGATGGACAGACCTGTCTAGATGACGTCGGAATTGAAAGTGCTAATCAAGGACTTATAAACTGTGTAAGATCTCTGATGCACCTTTCCGAGTATCACATACATACCTCAACCTCAAGGCTGTAGGTATGTATATGAAAAAAAACAGAAGCAGAAAAAGTATAAACTATGGAGGAAGGAAAAAACAAAATATAAACAAATAAAAAAAAAGAATTAAAAAAAACTGTCTTAAGCCAAATCTCTATCACTACATCCAAATTGTATCCGGCCGGCTCTCATCTGATTTAATAGTCACGTCGATCAATGGAAAAATGAAATTTCAACTTCATAGTCTGATTATTTTGTCGATTGTGGGCGTGACTCTTGATCGATTTTCCGCAATTTAGATAACAATCTAGAAATATCTACAGGAAATTTTATGTTAAAATATATTTTATCTTCATATTTAGTATGGTAAACATTCAATCAACAGATTTTGAATCTGATCAGGGAAACTATACCTTTTGTAAGATATCTGATGCCCACTTTTTTAATATTGCAAACCGATCAATAAACTTAGTATACCTTCCATTTTATGTGGCATTTATATAAACCAAACAACAGTGAAATCCCAGCAGAAGCAGAGTAACTACAAACAATTTTGTACAATGATGTAAAAAAAAAGAACAAAAACGAAATCAATAGCTTCTAATACCTGGTTATATACTCGGTTGCCTAAGTGTCTGGCCTATCTACCTGCCAGCCTAGAAGAGCATTTTCTTTTAAATGTTGCATAAGTGCTTGGAATTGCTAACAAGTTTTCAAACATTCAACCAGCCGTTGCGCGATCATAGCCGCAACGCCATTAAACGGAAAAACTACTATTACCAATTTTCATGCAAGTAAACGAAAACTTTTAAGTCGAATAAAAAATACCCTCATATTTTTGACATATGTACTTACTATGGCCACTAAGGTGATCAATCATACGTCTACACTTTAGAAATTAAAATCACACTTTATCAAATAATTGTCTGACTGCCTGTCTATTTTCAATATCAAACAGATATTAAATGCAATGTAGACCTAATTCAAAAAGACTTGTACTCACAATCCCACTAATGCACACATTTGTATGAATTCAAGGTAATACGAAAATGCTGCTTTTACACATCATATCCCTGTACTTGTTGCAATTTATGTAAGTATGTGCGTATGTGTAGAGCGTACATAATTTAACATTTTAGTAAGATTGCTTTTTTTCAGGTCGGTTACCAAAACATTCTTTTAAATATGCAAGCTCATACCCTATCTGTTACGGCCCATAGAACAACATGTCTTTGTGGTTGTTTGTGTGCATACAAAACAGTTACGGTTAGAAGGACACCTGGACAGACATAGCTCCATACACACACTATACACTAACAGTAAATGTGGTAATGAAATTACAATTTTTATCGGTTTACCGTTGGAGAGAATATATATTGAAGAGCTCGTAAATATTATATTCAACCCAACACATTAACAGGCGAGTTGAAAAATGCCCCTAAAAGTATACAAACGTTAGGTATGGTGTACGTAAACAATCTGTTTTTACAGCCGGAAAAATTATGGTTATAAAAATAAAATGTTGTTGTTAAGGTAAAAATAAAAATCGACAAATTTTAGAAGAACATTTTATTTCAAAATACTGTGATTTGACTTGTTGGCGTACTGTAGTAGGAGGTTCTAACCAATTGAAAAGAAAACTATGTGAAGCATTGAATTTCTCTGTTCATGTATGCTTGTCGCTCGTCTTTGAAATTAATTTACATTTAAGAAAATAGAGACAACACATAAATGAATTATTTTTTTTATGATTTTATAAAATATGAAGCAAAAAAATAAGCAAAATTTCTGTTTGTCATTGCCAAGGAGAAGAACTCAACATATACAATGAAGTATAAACGCGTTTTGTAATTGTATACATACTATCTATGTGTGTGTATATATATGTACAAAAGTCTTTTAATGCTTTTATCTTAACAACAGATATATTTCTATTTAAGTTAGTTCACTGAACAAATTATTACAATTGCTTTCATTTATATTTAAATGATATGTTTGAGAAGCTAGGATTTTACCATAAAAATGGTTGTTTAACATTTGTTTGATTTTAAACAATTTTCACTGTAAACATTTACAAACAATACCTTTTATGTAATTATAGACACAACACATATTATAAATAATTGTCTCACAATTTCATCCGCCTGTGGGTGTGTATGGGACAATTCATTTCATTAATATCTACTTTAATCTCCCATGGCTATGTTGCTTTAATTGAAGTAATTATACTTATACGTATTATATACAATTTTTATACTCTCAATTCAATTTTTGAAAACCCTCAGCGTTAGCATATCGTAGGTGCGGCTATTGTCCAATAGCAGTTTTCGTAGACAAATTTCTGCATAACTTAAGAATGTCTATACAAAATTTTACTTTTTATTACATTTTGCTTATCATTGAATTAAGGAATGCAAGAGTTCGAGTAAGCCACTGTGATGTTTTATTATCATACAATGTTTGGCCCAGAACTGTGCTTATATTTTTGGAATGATGCATACAATGCATGACACATGCATTTAAGTTTATTACACATTTTCTCTTTCTTCTCCTTCTCCTTCTCCTTCTCCTCCTCCTTTAATTCATCATTATGTTGAAAAATTTTACACTTGATAGCATTTAATACGATTTTCGTTTTGTAATAATGAGTCTTAAAGAATTCATATCATGCAGCATTAATATCAATTGGATTAGAAGTCAGTGTTGTGTGTTGGAAATTATCACATGCTTAAGCACAAGGTTTGAGTTTTCCCAAAAGAAAACCACTCATGCATTAAAGAGTATAACCGGCAAAATTTTTGATTTGCAAATTATCTAAAATGAAATATTAAAATTGGTTCCCAAAGGAATGCATTGCTCCAAAAAAAAAAAAAAAATATATAAATTTGTTAAATTGAAATATTTTGTGCTCACTTGTGAGTGTTTGATTGCAAGCGTATATGTAAATATCTCCTTTATTATCTTCTTCTTGTACATGCTTCCTTCTTTCTTTCTTACTTGTTGTACGTTGTACCTTTTCCTTTTATTGATGGAAAATAATATTGTTATAGAATGCTTTTGCTTCAACGTTTTCTTGATTTGATTGCTTTTCCTGTACCTTCTCTTCTACAAAGTACAATTCAATCAGTTGGGTTGCTCTCATTAATATGTTGCTCTTTACAAATGCAGACGTATAGACATCAAGCACTTGAAAATATAAACATTTACATACTGCAGACTACATACACACACACACACACACACACACACACACACACACACACACACATACACTCTTTGACATTTCAATAAAGGTACGTGTGGACTTTATACTTGTGCATTCAAAGTGTCGCGTTCCATTTCTATTGTTACAGATACATCATGAATGAATTAAAGACATGGGTACCACTGATGTCTGTCAAAATAGGAAGGATATCATCTACATACATTTTACTTTACTTTTAATAAAAGTCTGTAGAAATATATTTTCTTTAAGGAAATTTCTTCCCTTTTTTCATGTTTACAAAATACCTTGTAAATGCCTCTTAGTTGTCTTACTCCATTTGATTATGTATGAATGTTTGTATTGTAAAGAATATATAAAGAGATATCACATTATCGATATAATAACTAGACAAATATAATCATTTACCCGGAAGGTTTGGTATAATTTTTTTTAAGCATAATTTACGAAATTGTGTGATATGTGAAGAGACTCTTACAGTCTGAGTTCGAGCTCCAACTGATATATTATTATATTCATTGTTTTTATAACCTCCACATAACATGGAAAGTTAACTAAGTTTGTAATTCCTTTTGCAACATGCAGAAGGAGGCGTCAGAGAGAAAACAAACTATATATATTCTTGATTAGCATCAAAAACTGAGTTGATGTCCGTACGTCCATCTCTTGCTGGCACTCTCGCACAGATATTTAGTTGAAATTTTCATTTTTAGTTTTTTCACGCAGAAAATGGGCCAAATTGGTCAAGAGCCATGCCCACTCACCCCACATGCTCTCCATCATTTACTGATACAATTCAACTAAAATTTAGTATAATTTGTAGAAATAAGTGATGTATGGTTAAGCTTCACCTATTGACACATGTTTTTACATGTCCTACAACATACGGAGGTACTGTTATATAAAAAAGGTAACTTTCACAAAAGATCATTTTTATATATTCAAACTTAATGGGGTCTCTGACACCTTTTTCCTTCTATTGCATGCTTCCATTTTATGTGGAGGGTATAAGAAATGAAATAAATATTTTTAATGCATTTTCAGCAACACAAAATTATTAATACTTGATGTTAAATTTGCAAAAAAAAAAAATCTTTTAAATCTTCGTTTATATAAAAAGCTTGAAAACTTTTACGCAAAGCACTTTGATCACTTCAACATAATATTTATAAACACAAGCTTAAGTGAGGCTTTTTCATTATGATCTCAAATCATTAACAAAAGTTTAGGTTATTAGAAAAAAGCTGCTGCACACTCACACAAGTTGTTTTGATCTTTACTTAAAAGTTTAATTTTTTTATTGAAAAGTTTCTTAACCATGAAACCGGTTTATATGACAAACGAAACCAATGGATAGACTGACTGAAGGAAAGCTTTCCTCGCTGTTGCGAATGTAATGGTATGGTTAAGATGTTGTTTGCCATTCCATAGGGTTAGAAATATGATCTGCGAAATCTCAACAAACACAATTGAGCGAAAATACTAAGCGAACGGTTAGGTGTCGCAAACGAAACGGTACAATTTTCGTTTGATTAATAAATGGCAATGTAGTGATTAAGTGTAAATTATTTATTTATTTATTTATTCTAGTAATATATAAACAAAAAACGAAGAAGAAGAAGAAGAGAAATAATAATTTTAGAAAAAAATATCACAAAATAACCAAAAATGAATTATTAAAAATAAACTTAATAATAATAATAATAATAATAACAACAACAACAACAAAACTGTAATAAATTCCATAACAAGAAACAAAGAAATTGAAAGCATTCAAAACAACAACTGAAGGCCGTTTCACAGCACAACACAAAACACAAAACAACACAACACAAAGACAACAAGAGAAGCAACAGAAAAAAAGAGAAATTATCAAAATAATACAAATCGCTTGTGCTATGTGATCAGTTTGCAAAAACGTTCATCTCCATTAAAAAGCATTACCAAGCAAAATAAAAAAAAACATATATATATATATATATAAATAAAAATGATGAAGTAATAGTTTTGAACAACATCTACATACATAACATACCAGTAATTACAACAATTATATAAAAAATAAATAAAAAATCCGATTATAAACAAAAATTGAATGTGAATGTGAATGTGAATGTGAATGCAATCAAATATTATTACATATTATATGGAAGCAATTGAACAGAAATTATAAATAAATTGCAAGTGTGTTGAGAAAATATATGCCAGCCAGCCTGCCAGACATAACCAATTTTCTTTTCATTTCATGTTCAAATAAAAAAGAACTCGAACTCGAACTCGATATTAGATGAAAGGTGTGTGAGTAGAAACGGCAGTCTATTGCTTTAAATCGAAAAGTATTGTATATATTGTTGTTGTTGTGGCAGTCATAACACGCTTTTTATATATATACGAAATTAACAAAAAAGTAAAACCATATCAGCAACAAACGTCCTTGGTGTGACCACCACGCCACAGAGTAGAATAGCAAACAAATAGACAGACGTAAAGACTAGATTCAGCTAGATACAGCAACGCAGGCGTCTTGTCATGCAAATGGAATGCTGGCCGCGCACTTCTTTCCTTCAACGTCAATAATGAATTTAATGATAATAATGATGATGATCATTTAGATATGCTAATACTAGGAAACTCAGATAAAAATATCAACAACAACAACAACAACAACTACTACTACTACTACTACTATCACTACTATAAGCTTTATACCAAGTTAACGAAAGCTGGCGAATGCTTAGCAGATTTCTCGTATATGATCTCATAGGCAAATATTTATAAATCAGCCTCAGTAGCAGCAGCAGCAACATTAATAATAATAACAACAACGACAACAACAGTAACAATCATAATAATGATGAATATATTGATTGTTGTTGTTATTATTCTATACTACACAGTACTTGTCTTCAAATTGTCTTCTAAGAATAACGGCTCGAGCCAGTCCATATAACATATTAGATGTAAAAAAGAAAAACGAAGAAAGCGCAAAACACCAGCAAAAAAAATCTAGTTTTCATATGCCATACAAAAAGTAAAAAGAAAAAATAAAAGAAAAAAAGAAATAATTGCTTTTCCAACGAACACACAACATTGTTACACCATTCACAGCAGCCAACCCAACCCAACTAAACACTCCCCCACCTCTAGCACATCACCCAAGACATAACATTAATATAAAAAAAAATACTACAACCAACTTCTAACACACACACACACACACACATACAAAAAGAAGCAACAAAGAAAAAAAAACGAAAGGAAAATATTTGAACAAAAGAAAGAAAAAAAGAAGTATTACAATAACTATTAAAAGTACTCGTAGATGTAGAAAATAAAATCTGAAATATCTAGTGCAAACTGTTTCTTTGTTTAATGTGGACATCACCTATAGCAACAACAACAGCAATAATAATAACAATATCTTAGAATTACTTTTCATGTATAAATGACGTGTGCAGATAACTCTCACAGGAAGACTTTTGTGAAAATGTTCTCTCTCGATACGTCTACTACAAAGGTAAGTAAAGAAATTGTATTTTTCCAACTAACATCATCATTATCATTATTATCATCATCATCATTAGTATGATTGTTTTCATGTTACCATTACAAAGCTGAGAAATTGTGTTAGAAGAGCTACTCTTTGGTTTATATTAATAATTGTTGAACATTCTCAATGGTTTTTATGATGATCACCTTTTTTTATGTCGTACTTAGACAGTAGTTCAGTTCAATTCGTTTCACCATTTCATTAGAAAAATACTTTTTTATATGGTCACACGCGCACACTCTTCGTACACTCTACGTACATAGGCATTTACAAAGTTGGCTTTTATTCTAAATCTAGTTGATGCCTATTATTCAAACACTTATATATGATGATTAGATGTATGCTTATAAATGTGTGCAACTTTTGCGTTAAATATTTAATCTAATTATGCATCTTCGTAAGATAGCTTACAAGGTACAAACTTTTCAATCTTTTGTACACGAGACAATTCATATTTTTTTTTTTAATGAAAACATTGTATTGACGTGGGGCTTAACTTTTCTAAGTGGTATCAAGTTTATAATTAGTGTGTATACCAATAACCCAAAGCGAACCGTTTTCTGCATTGGTTTAGGAATAATCACCTGTTTTTTTTTTTTTGTAACAAAACAAACAAAACAAACAAACATTAAGAAATACTAAATTTGGCCGAATTAGACCGAATTTTATATACCCTCCACCTCTACAACTAAACAATGGTCGTGGCAAATAACTGATTACGCCCCCTTTTAAGGAATGCATTATATATTAATTTGCACCAAAAAAAAAAAAAACTAGATCGATTTAGACTTTGCTGCTAATCAAACATATTTTTACTTTTGTAATTTGAACTTGGACGCCTCTTATAAAGTGTTATAAATCAAACCAAATAATAAACTAAATATATCACCTACTGCTCTTTAGAGACCATAAATGCTATGACCGTTATGATTATGTAAGAGAGAGTCATACGAAAGTAAAAAGAAAAGAAAAAAATTGAACGAAAGCAAAATTAATTTTATTTTATACAGTTTAATTTTAACATTTAATATTAAAGCAATGCTGTGTTTAAAAGCGATCTGTGTTGGGGCACAACAAAGTTACACAAACAAAACAACTGAACAATTAAATAGTACACTATCGAAATAAACCTGTTTCCTTAACATTTAACTTTTTCTTAATTCGCTTTTATTTGTTTTTGTTTTTTGCATACCGTGGAATTGTAAAATAAAGTTTTATTTGAAATAAAAAATTCCGAACGTAATAATGAAATTAATTAACGTTTTGTATATGATTCATTTTGATTAAAACAATAATAAAGGAAAAACCAGAAATTAATTTTTTATTTTTCAATTTATTAGCATTTTAAATTGAAACACTTTTAAAAAATGGCTGCCTACGACTTAAGCCAAATCTTGGTTACTATCTAACTAATCTATTTCCTAGTGTTTCCTCTTGTGTTACATCAAAGGTAAATATTGGGCGTGTCTGTTATTCTAGGGTTTTGTGTTTACATTTTCGTTTGTGGGTGAGAGATGAATGGGCGTGGCTTTTGATTTTTTTCATTTGAAATAGAAAACTTTCCTTTTGGCCAAAGATGATAACTGTTGAATATAAACCTGATTGCTTCATTCTTAGAAATCCTTCCCACGTAACATATGAAACGAAAATTTCCATTTTTTACACCCTTTTTGTGCCACACGCACTACTAATTATATCGATCCGGCCGTCCCTCCATTTAAATTTAAATTTCTTTTAATCAACCTAAAGGTTACAATTGATATATTGGGCTAAGGGCCATCGGACAAACAATGGTGAAGGCACATTAAACACCATCAAAACCACCAAAGGCATTCTTCCTATTCTTTTTGTTATACATATTAAATGTAAAAAAGAATTTAATTAAATGGTGCTGTAATAATAAATAAATTAAAATTAAATAAAAGTAAATAATGTATGATGATGATGCGAAAATAGCGCTATTTATAAATTCTATTTTATTATGCATGTATGAGTGTGTTTGTTCTTGTTAACAGTGAAACAATATAAAGTCGCATTCTCTGTCACTTTTAAGTAGGTTTAAGTCGTATTGTTGCCGCTCTTTTTGTTTGTCTTGCTTGCTGAGCGAATACATTCTGCATCTAAATACCAATTGAAGCATTTTAGAGAGTAATAGAATTAAAAGAATGCTAGTGATGGACGTCAGCATTGTCATCATCAACATTTCATTGTTTATATTTATAGTGCAAACACATGTATATGCATGTGTTTGTATAATGATTGGAAGAAAGAAAAAAAAAAAAACAACAACACAACAACAAACGTTTAACAGCAAAGAAGTGAAAATGTCATTTCTTGTGAATTTCTTAATTGTTCAGAATCGCAGCATAACTGTTTTTCTTCTTTTCTCACATGTTCCACATAAATACATACAGATACGAATGTGACTAGAAGCATAAAAAAAATCAACATTCTATTAACTGGCATTTAAACGATTGAAAGTTGACTGTAATTAAAAATAGCTTTTCCATGTTATTGCTGTCAATAAATTATTTTGTAGTTATTGTCGCTTTTTTTTTCTTCTTCTTCTTCTTCTTCTTCAGCTTCTTTTTGTTTTTATTCACCTTTACTAGAATTTACCGATATCCTCATTCATTCGCATTCATGTTTTAATAAACAACGCAACCAACTTGTATGTTAAACTAAAATTATCTTTAATGCCAGTCCTTAATCCATATTTTATTACCAATTTTAATGATTTCCAATCATATTCATTTGTAATAGATTCGCTTTAACACACACACATACTTCAAACATATCATATTACTGTTGAATGTATAAACTAAACATATGCACACGTACCGACAATGCCACATATTCAGCATAAACTATCGAAATGGATTAGTAATATGTCGTAACGGTCATTTATTTGGGTTTTGCCACTAAAGCCCCCTTTAACAACAATAACACATTTGTGTGGTATTGTGCTACTTAATTGAGATCAAGAACTGAATTTACATATTCGTTGCCATTCCGTATGCATTTATATGGATTATAAATTATGAGAGATAGGTATTTATATGTAAATTGTTTATATACACGTGATGTAGTGGAAGGGTATACAAAATGTATCATTTCGTTTGTAACAATTGAATGAATGAATCATTTTGATTAACATTGAAAATCGAAATCAAATCTAAGTCTGCTCTCTGCTGTTGCAGCAACATATTATTTAAAATGAGCAAAAATTGTTTAGAGACCACGCCCACCTTTCGCATAAATTACAATCACAAATAGCTACAAATTTCAAATTGAATACTTTCATTTACATACACTTATACAATGTTTACTGGAAATAGGCGATTAGGGGATGATCATATGACAACAAAGCAACTCTTTTTGCAGAAGTCAACGTTGAAGTTAAATAGAAAAGTTTTAGGTTGTTAATAAAATTGTAAAAGTATACAGAATATTGTAAATTTTAAAATTTTTAAATGTGTTTTCTAAAAAGTTTAAGTCTCATTTTTGTAGACTACGCATGGTATGATGTCATTTTCACCACTCGATAATACTTGTAAAGTAATACAGATCAAATCAACGAATTATAAATTCAGTTTGGTTTTTGGTCGAATATTTATAGATTTTCTCATAGTAAATTAAGCGTTTAGAATAAAAATAATAACGACACTCTGTTACCATAAGAACGGAATTAAAAAATGACTGCACAATTTCTTTTTCTATATTTTCAAAAATCGCGTAAAAGTCAAAAACATGTAAAAAAAAATTGACACAGCCGGAGAAATTTAGGTATAAACTTCAAAATTTAGTACACCTACATATTTATTGAAACCGAATAGGGGTTGGACTCGCCCACAATTTTCAAAAAACTTAATTTATTGTAAAATTCGATATCTTCTTCTTGATCATAATATTAGAGAATGTAACCAGGTACCTGCCACGTCCTAGGTATCTACATAGATGTGAAAAGGTTTTTAAAATTTGAAAATTTGTTTCATTTCTCAACATTCCTAAGCGAATATAGGATTGATTTAGCTTATAATTTATATGTTGTAAGTTTAAATGGGACTGTAGCATTTTCAGAACCTCTTCTCTTTATAAAGATTTAAATTTTTTACGACAATGACTCGCATTTCTTGTATAAAAATATTTTGCCCATTTCCTCAAAGCAGACGTGGCTAGAATTTAACAGCTCAATAAATTGTTGTGTTCCTAAAGCCATTAGAGCCATACATTGTGTCCGAAGTGATTGTAACCTTATACCAAAAATGAATAATTTTCTTTTATGCTAAGTCATCTCGTGTGTGATTTATCTAAATTGAAATGAAAAGAAAACGCGAATTTCATTGAAGTTGCAACATAGTTACATTTTAAACTTAATGTTGATGTATTGCGCTATGTCTGTGCTTGGAAAACAGTACACGCACACGCATACACACACACCTGCATCAGCTTACAACGCAAAGCTATAAATTGTACAATCATATGAAGCTATTTATATGTTATTTTTATTGACCTGACCGACATTTTCTGCGTGCTTAATACGCGTCTGTGTGTGTGTGTGTGTGTATGCGTAAGTGTATAGTATCATACCATTAAAAGACATGTCTTCAATAATAATGAAAACAACCGCAATCACTTTAGAACTTTCATCTCAATTCCATCACATTCATAGACATTCAATAATTTTTGTTTTGTTTTGTTTTGTTTTGTTTTGTTTGTTTTTTTTTTTTTTTCCCATTGAAAAAGATGTGTTGTATGTTGTGTTGGGGCTGTGTTGTCGCTATCTAATCAACAACTGCAACAACTTTAACAACATATTGATTTGCTGATATTTGATATCATTACCACTTGTCAAGACTAGTTAGCAGCATACTTCACCCAATAGCTATAAAGCTTTAGATAAAAATACACATGCTTACCAGTTGAATGTTTAACTTGACCATCACAACAACACAAAGTGACAAAAACTATTTATGTCACTCATTTCATTTCCTCCACTGTTGCAAATTATGTGCGTAATTGTTTGGTAGTATTTATTTTATTATGACCATATGGACGGCAATCCCATAAAATATGTTCTTTCAACTGGTTGAAAGTTTTGTATAAATTAACATTTCAATTTATGGAATATTGGGATAATATAACGGATCACCTGGGGTATGTACAAAGTCTTCACTTTAACTTCACAATTTACAAAAGCCTCTCTATCAGTCAAAAAAGTTAAACTAAGAAATTAAGTTATAATGAGCTCTTGCATGATCTGATAATAAAGCTCACGCCCTTAATTTACAAAAAAAAAAAAACCTTTTTATACAGAATGCGTAAAGTAATTTCCTAACGGCAGTCGCACTAAAGGATGCTAGACGCTGAGTGGGTGTGTTTACGCAGGTTCCGCCTAGTACATGAGTCATGCATGCCAATATTGCGACTGTCTGTTGGTATCCATAAGATTTCACACTAACCGATCTATCACTATTATGTAAACTATTAAAGGGTGTAATCAGCCTTCATTTTGAATATAGATTTTAGATCAGCTTCAGGCTAAATTTAGTCAATATTTTTTTTTATAAATCACAAAGTGTGCGTGTAATGATTTATTTTAAACCTTCAATTCTTCAAGGACGGACCAAAGATATGTAGATGTGCTTAAAAGTAAATTTCTAAATTGCTGGCTCTCCCTTTAATCATTTTGATTTTTCCAAACATCCGCACACACTTAATATATAAAGTATCACTACTTGCAACAAACTATAATTATGTGCAAATGTATGTTGTATCGTGTAAAAATGCATATTTTTTATCTGCATCACAAAAACGTGGATAACGCGATAACCTTATAAGGTTAACTATAATAAATCTCTTTAAAGCAGGATTCTTATTAAAAGTCAACAAGACAACATAAACTAACAACAACATTAGAATATTGCTATGGATCATAGCAGCAGCAACATTAACTATAACTCAAGGTTATATAAATAATCTAAAGTCTTTGTTTCTAATTCGTTGGATAAAAAACTTATACAGTGTACGTGTGTACGGTATACGTGTCAATATTACATTAAACGACAATTAATTGCTGTGTCAGGGTAAAAAATTCGATTACAGCTGCAAGGTTGGGCTTTAAAATGGTTAATAATTGAAAAATAACCTAACGAACAGCACCACTAAACGCTTTGCTATTTGATCGTAATGTGCATAAAAATCAAAATATTGTTAAAACAAAAATAATCCTCAAACGAAATTCTTTTTCTTCTTCTTCTTCTTCTTCTTCTTCTTATTGTTTACATAAAAACTTTAAACAAATTTAAAATAGTTAGCAAAATAAACAAAAAACACAATATGCTAAAACACCTTTTTTAGATCATTGGGAGAATAGAGTGCATGGAGTTGTTGGTTTTTTATTTTTTTTATTATTTTTACAATATTTTTGCACTCCCACCTGGTTAACCTTGAAACTAGATGCGGTTGTTGCATTAACGCGCAAATAATCATAAGCAATGATATGCACTTTAATTATAACAGCAGCAACAACATTTGGAACAACATTTTACAAACTCACTGTTTGAACATATCATTTAATAGCATTTACACTAGTTTATAAGAAATAACAAAGACACCGTGATAATAAAAACAACAATTACAACAACTACAATAACAATAACAATAACAATAACAATATATTTATTACATGAAATCTAGTTTTTATATTTATAAATATAGATATAAAATAACACCGAAAATGAAAAGGATGTTAAGCTTGTTATTACATTTGCAACATTTATAAAAAAGCTTCAGAAATTTTACAAAAAATATTGTTGTTTAGCAACAAAATCTGGCACCGGTGTATGTTGTTGGACACCCTCACAGTTGCAAACATTGCAATTTTAATTTAAAACTTTTATATAAAATTTTATGCCAAATCGGTTAAGTGCCACGCCTTTAGTTGAGCAAAATTTCTCACAATTGGAAAAATATTCTTAAAAAGTTTCAACGTTATGTTTCTTTGCAATTTTAACCAAATTACCACGCCCTCAATCGACAAATATCTATACAAAATTTATCTATGAAATTAATATTTAGTAGATATATGTATAGTTTATATATCGATATTGAAAAAATGGCTAACTTAGGATAATAGACACGTCTTAACTTAACTTTACTTAACTTAGAAAATAAGCTTATAGATCCGTCCTTTTACTTGAAATGCAATACATGAACCAGAAATTTTACCATGTCCATCTGTCCATGTATTTTGTACGCAAGCCAAGGAGATATTTTGGTGAAGTTTTATACAAAGATATATTTTATTTAAACTCAACAGAAAATAGACTAATTTCAAGTATTTTTAGAACTCCTTCCCATATCGCGAACTATTAAAAAAAAAGTCTTTTTATTACGAAAGTTAACAAAATTCGGTGAAGAACAGTTGGACGCATTCGGACCATTTTTAGAATCTCTTGCCAATTGTACACAAATTAATTGTAATTTCAGGAAGCTACGTATTGTGGGATAATAAATGGTCGTACTTGACCGACTAAAACATTTTTACTTGACTTTAAAATAGTATTTATTTAAAAAAAAAAAAATCTTACATATACATACATATAGTATACAAGTGCAAAAGTTCGCGACAAGGCCGTGAGAACAAAATACTATAGGGTTAGACACTCACAGATACTTTTATATAACAAAACATAAACTTTGCAGGTGTTTAGATGGCTTTTTTTAAAAACATGGTACTAATTAGTTATAAAATGTACAAAAATTCAGATAATCTATATTCGATCAAACACTTATGAGTCAATATTCAAAAGTTTTTTGCACTTTGTTGACAAAACTCAAAGTGATTGAAACAAAATCAAGAATTATATAAAACAACAGTTTGAAATATTGTCCTTGTTAAAAAAGAGAACTTGCCCAGAGATGGGTTGTACAATTAGTTGCAATTTGTCTAGAACTTTTTTACATAATTTGATTGTTGATTGCGCAACAGAAAAAAAAAAAAAAAACGGTACACTCCACCACCACTTATAATATACAATATTAATAAATTAAATTATCAACTCTGTAACTAATCAGGCAAAAAAGATCTGTGACTATCTTTTCATAACTGCAGCTATGTTTTCCCCCCATTCCCTTCCTTTTCATTACACTACTCTTTGTATACGCTTTGGCAAAATCATTTATACATACATAGTTTTGCATATGTATGTTCCCATATTGAATATTTATGTACAATAATTAATGTATATTAACTTTATGAAGTCGTGACATGTTTTTTTAAAACATGTCGACTTAAAAATTAATCATGTTCTTTGCATAATGAATGTTGTCTTTTTTATAAAATTAAGTTATGGAGCATTTTGGTTTTTGTTTATTATTACCCTAATGGTTCTTTAATTAATTCTTTTTTCATTCAACTCATTAATTAAATCTATTGACTCATATGAATTGTTTAACAACTCTTTTTATATCATTAATGATTTTAATTTGAAAAATTGTTTTGATTTTTTTCTATTTTTTACATTCAAGGAATTTAAAATCTTCAAATTTGATTCAATGTATTAAAAAGACACTTATGTGCTGGAATCTAAAAGTTACAATTCATTGAATTTCTGTCGGTGAATGAAATAAAATGGCTTAACTTTCAAAATAGAAGAAAAAAGTACAAACACTAACTTTTTTTAAAAATAATTTCCACCATTTTCTTTACAGTAGGCGTGGCATGTATCTGATTACAATGTGCAATGTTATATATATATATATTATACTTTAACATAAGAGTAGAATTTTGCGACAAATATCAATTTTGTTTAATTGTGGGCATGACCAATGACTCTCAACGCAATACTACCATCACGTTGATAACATTTTCTATTATAATTATTCTGTGCTATACACGCTTCCATAGTTATGCTTTGACTGACCACAACATAAATTTTTTATTATACTGAGTATACGTACGTTGATGAGTGAGTTTTAAACCCTCTACAACATTGTAATGCTAAACTTATCGTTTTAATATTAGCCGAGGGACTTCATCATCATTCTAAAATGATTTAGGTAGCCTTGCCCACAGGTCTGTTTGTGGAAACGTTGGTCTCTCCCTCTCTCTCTCTCTTTCTCACATTCTTATTACACACAAACCATTGTACTTTGAATTTATTTTCTATTTTTCTTATTCTTGAAGTTGTTGTATAATATTATATGTCGCTATACTTTATCAATAATAAATAAAATAAATAAAATAAAACCGCACCTTCTTGTTCAATACATTCATTTGTTGGTTTATTACTTTACAAGAATTTTAATAACAACCAAGATAAGTTTTTCATTACCTCGATGAGTTATGTAACACAAAACAATTATGGTCGTTATATGACACACGGTCACACGGACATACATGTTTAGGTCGACTCAGTTTTAATGCTAATCAAAAGTTTATATACTTTGTAGGGCCTATGACGCACTGTTCTGGGTGTTGCAAACGGAATGAAGCACTTAGTATATCCCCTATCTTATGTGGAGTGTGTAAAATGTTTGTGTCACCCTGCTTTATATTAACCCTATACTTAACATTGTGCATTTAGAATTTGAAAAGACCTTCAAGTTAAGGATTGTTTTAACATGTATATAGGATACTAACAGCAGCAACAACAACAACAACGGCAACATTAACAAACTAATAAATTATGCAAAACTCCAAAGCAAAGAATCTCAATATAACAATAAACTATAAGCACGTCATTTACAATAATAACAACAACAACAATATTATAAATTATTTGATTACTGGGCTTGTCCTGACACTAAGGCCAAAGCTCTTTAAAAACACTGCAACTTACTACCTTGTTAAATTATGTATAACAGAAAATATTCTTTGTTTTTGTATGCTTTTTATCGAATTCCTCCTCACATTACATACAATACTACACAATACAATGGCTTGTACAAGAGTCCAGCGCATAGTTTTACTATAGTGTATGTGATAAGCACATAAATTACAGGCTGTAACAGTTTGACTTGGTTGAAGTTAAAGAAAAGGTGTGTGTACCGTTTTTTTTGTTTTTTCTTTTTCGTTAAATTTGACGCATAAACGTCTTTAATAAATGGGTGTGGTAGACCAAAAATTAGACAAATCAATATGATGGATCTCTCCGTGTTATTTAAAAACAAGTAAAGATTTATGTGATAAATTAGCTACAGAGCATTTTACTTGAAACTATAATTTACATATAGAGTGTAAAACTTGACATTGGAATATACGTAATATAAACACTACCAGAGAGTGCAACCATGTACCTGCAACGTCCACTTTGCATTTGGAAAGTAGTTAAGATTTGTCCTAAGTTAAATTTATTTCTATTTTGCTCTAAGGCTTCTTTCTGTATGTTGCCAACTTTATAACAAATTTAATATATCCACCATTATAATATAAAAATTATAAAAATAGAAATCATAAAATGTGATTTTTTTTTATGTAGACATAAAATATATATATATATATATTTATACATACATGAGACGTCAAAGGTTGATCATATAAAACTTTTATATCTTATAAATTAGATCACTACGGAAAAACCGTTTAGAAAAAGTTTCCTGTTGAGTTAATATCTCAATACAGAATATTTTACGCGTGCTTATATTATACACTCACACACCTACACACTCTTGACAGATATTGAATTTAATTATTAAGTGTGACAGGTCGTGTTTTCATATAGCAGCGTAAAGCCAATGATTTGTTTACAAGCTAACACTTACCACCTGGCTTTACAATCATTTGTAATATGAACCGTGACATATAAATTTAACTTTATGGATAGACACAAACATACATAAATAGTAGTATAATTGAAAAAATCAATTAAGCTTTAAATAAAAGGAATTTGATTTGGTTTTTTTTTTTCATAGTAGGGTATATGAAGTTTGTGCGAATGTTTGTAACTCCTAAGCGGTAAATGCCGCAATCACTTTTAATTATAACAATCGATTCATAATCAAAATCTAAATCTAATAAACCAGTAAATTTGTGGGCAAGTTACAAGTCGCATTCTTGGATACATTTCAATGAAATTGAATAAAAGGACGCAAAGAGAAACCTTATTGAAAATGGATCGGATAGGACTATTATTAGAACCCCTTCGCATATAATTATATATCACGAAGAACCTTATAAGGCAGTGGTGTGAGGTATTAAATGTCCTTCTATAACATTTTCACTTTTGTCTTGTGACATTGTTAACCAGAATTAATTACAGCAAAACCTTTTTCGGATTTGTTAGACAGCATTGTTAAGTTTATAGAGATAATTGTAAATTTTGATAAAGTTGCCACACCACTAACATACAACACAGTATCTAGTATAATATATGTGATACATTATGATTAGCATTTAAAATATTAAAAAAAAAAAACAAACAAACAAAGAAAATAACGGTATTATTAGCGATCTGATCAATTAAAACATGTCAAAGATACTGTGCTCTCAAATTATTGCAAACACTTCATTCAAATTCAATATTCTTTGCATACGTAATGTATCGTATTGTAGCTATAAAATGAGCCATAAAGAATTCATCTAAAATTCCACAAAACTTCATTTACATAAAATCGTGATTCATATTAATATTAATTAAATTGTATTATATTGTATTGCTGGCATTTTATTTATAACATAGACATGTTCTAACTTGTGGCGAAAACGACCTTACAAAAAATTTCAATCACCACTTAGTGAATATCATCGTACAACTACAACTATTACTCTGATATGTAATTAAAATTTATTATTTATTAATAACTTGTTTTGCTATATATTGATTGTGCACACTCGCCTGCTCGCTTGCTCATCTGGTTGGTGCATATGTACGTACACGAAACATGATTTAAATGAAAATTATCCTGTAACTTGCAATATTTATTAAATTGCGAATCGCAAAAAATCGATCGTTTTAGTACAGACTCATTGTCTAGAAACAACAATGAAATACTTAATAATATTTTTATATTTAGCTAATTTTTAATATATTTCGAAAGCAGAACTGATGACATGAAACCTTCTTTATAGTCAAATTTTTCTTTTCGGATAATTACTTTATATCAAATTCACGAACGACGAAATAGAAAATTATTATGGAAATGTACAATAAATTATCACACATACACGCATTTCCATTTTTTTGCAATTCAAAATTTAATAAATATTGTAGGAATATTTGAAAAATCACTGTAAACAATCTAATCGCTAAGCACAGATACATTTAAGAGAATAAATCTTGACAATGTAGTATTAACAGTACTTAGCAGTTGCACTGCCTATGGGGCTTTTTCAATTATTTATACAATTCACTCTGACTCTCTCTGCCTCTCTCATCATATATGAACGTTATGAAAGAGTATTAATAAAATGTAGATAGATTGTGTATTATGTAGAAATCAATAATCGATGAAATGGTTGTAACTACTACGACATATATCGATAACTTGTACATTTCATATCGTCATCAATTGATGATTAGTTGGTTTTTTTTTTCTTTTTTTATCTGTAAAAGTTGAAATGACTTCATAACTTAGGGTTTTTATTGTTTATATTTTCCCCTTTGGATTTGTAATCAAGATGAAATGCCTCAACTAGAAGCTTAATCGCCTCAAATGAAAGCTTGATAAAGTGTTGGCTGTTTATATGAATTCGGTTTAGTTTACATTTTGCCGGCTACGCGTTTAATAGTGAATTGAGTTGATTCAAAAGTAACAAAATTTTTATTCGAATGTTGCCTTAAAGGTTGTCTACCATAAATGCTTTTTGTTGTTATATTATTTTGTTGATTAGTATATTTAAAAAAAACCTTAAATGGACATTTTATTAATATAACTGTAATTGTCTTGGTATGTGTTTCATTCAAAAGTATAATTTGTTGCTGGCTCTATTTATCTCAAGTGTCTTTGAGATGATAATTGTAAAGATGCAATCACTGTGTGCATGTTTATTGATTCTTCGTCATCCATTAAAATTAAGTAATTATGTTTTGGTTCAACAAACTGCTCTTTGTTATTATTGTTTAATTAATAAAACACAATGGACACGAGACTTATTCAAGAAAATTTAATTTTCTTTAAATTGAGCTCCAAAATTTAAAAATTCATACTGGAGCTAAATCTTAAATACTTTTTATATTTATAAGAAAAATGTGTGTGAAAAAAAATAACTACTTTTGGTCCAAGTATAAAAAAAAATTTCAAAAAAAAAAATTTATTGTAGATTTTTTCTAATTAGGTTCGCGATTGCTTAAACATTATTTCAGTTTAAAGTGTAAATTTAAAAAAAAAAGTATTTTGATTTAAAATCTATTACTGAGTCTATCTGCCTCTCTCTAAGACTGTGTTTGTAAATCAATATTAAAAAAATATATATTGATTTAAAACTTTTCTGTTGGGTGTTTACGCGTAGCGTTGGTTGAAGTTTCCTAAAATATGGCCCCAACGGTACAAAGTATACAAAATGTTTATATTCCCATAAAATGTAGAGATAAGAAAAAAAAATGACACAAATTGACATTAAAAAATCGGAGGCACGTGGTGGAAGGGTAATCAAAATTTGGTGTAAACCGTAATTTAATCATTTTTTATTTATTTTTTTTTACTAAACCGGTTTGACGATAACAGGAAATATTTTTTAAAAAATTATAATAACAAGCTAACAAACAATGTGCAAATTAATGTATATCTAAGCTATTACTAAAACCGTTATTTTTTAATTTAATTAATTCATATTTCACATTCTTTTTGAACAGATGCCACCACACGGCTCTTTAGCGTTGTCTATCCCACCACCACTAACATTACCCTCAGCAACCTCAACTACTACAACAAGTGTCTTAAAATACGATTATCAAGAGCAACAACAATTACTCAGCAATTCCAACGATCCTTTTAACAACTACACGAATACTTTTGATCTATCTTTACTACCTCAGGATCATCAGACCGTCGACTTTAATCAAACGTTTCCCTCTAATCATACTACTCCTGCAACTATATTACCAGCTGTACAAAATAATTTTACATATATATTGGAACCGATTACTCCAGTCACTCCACCTGAAATCAAAATTGAACAACAGTGGCCGGCATTTATTTCAACCAATGATATAAAACAAGAGCACAGTAATCAGAGTTATTACGGTGAGGGGGAAAATAATAAAAATCAATTACAAGTGCCACTATTTTCTAACGGCATCTATCCATCGCCACAATCCAGTCCCGCCCAAACAGAATATCAACTGAAGCCGCCTACAACCAGTTCAACGGGCTCTCCATTAAATGCTGCCACTGTTACCGTTAAAGAAGAACAATTTCATATACTACCGCCGTCACCACCCGAATCGAGTTATAGTGAAACACCTTCACCAATACCCTCATCCACCAACGGTGCCCCTTTTTCCAACGACATTAAGTCGGAACCTTTCGAGGCAGATGTTGATAAGTTAAATGATTTGAGTTTTTTAAAAATCAGAGAACCCAACAACACCAACACGAACACGAACACTGCAAGTCAACAAAGTGTTGTGTCGTCTGGCCGTAATCAGTCGCAACAAGACTATCAGGTATTGCGTGAATTTTTAGAGGATACGACCTTCCAGAAAAAGCACAATCTGAAACCATTGGCTCTGGATTCAATAATAGGTGGTATTGAAGAGGTGCCCGCCGACATAGAGCCGGTCATTTTTCTAGCCTTACAACATGTTAAACGTGAAGCCGAAGCCACCTGTTCGCGACTACAAATATCACATGGTATGAACAATTTTCTAATAATTTTATTAAAACCAAATCATTATCGTATACATTGTATCACAGATCCAACTCTATGGTCATCAAAGCAAGCACAAGCGTGGTTGGAGGCTACCACACAACAATTTAAATTACCGCTAATCAACAATTTACATATAAAATTCCCTGAAACTGGTGCCGCTTTATTACAACTAAGTGAAGAGGAATTTAACAGACGTGTACCCGAGGTAAAGATTTAAAAAAAGACACAATTTTAATTTTTTTTTTTTTTTAATTTATTTATTTGATAAACAAAAACAACAACACTTCATAATTGAACGAAATTAACTGAATAAGTTACGAAATCACACTTGACGTCATATACCGGTTAACATTTGAGAGAGCGATAGTGATAGACAAAGAAATTTTTCCATTAACAAAAATATTTTGAAATGCCAAAAGTCGTAAAGAAGAAATATTTTCCTACAAATTTAAAGAGAGAAAGCAAGAGACACAAGAAAGCTCCTCTTTAGAAGTCTCATATAAAAAAGTATGCTGAGTACGCAGCTTAAGCTTAACTTAACTTAATCTCTTTGTTATATGAGAAATAAAAGATTTAAGCAACAAACTAGCTACTGTGAAATTGAGAGCATAGATTATGAAAAAACGTACGGCTCTTAATAGTAACTGTGGTCAGGGCTATATGACTGAAGAAGATGAAAGAAAGTAAATAAAAAAATATTGTGTAAAGGTTGTTTATTTAGAGTGAAACGCTTGCTGCACATGTACATATGTTTCGGCGACGGCAATTTATTCAAATATACTTTTATCTATACCATAAATAATATATAATTGATACCAGAAATAGTTGCCATTTCATTTGGTGAAGAGATGAAGTTGAATTTACAGTTAGAAATATGTGTGTAGGTATGTATTGTATTATATATATAAACTAAGGCAACGACCAGCAACGACATTGCAAGGTGAAAGTGAGTCGCCATCAGTAGCAGCAGCAGCTGTAGTCTCATCATCACCAACAACACTCCAACTCACCTTCGTATTTTCAATAATAACATTATCATGATGATGATGATAATGATTTTCTTTTTGTTTTCCACCCTACATACTAAGTTTGTTATTCCGTTGGCAATACTAAAATGGAAGCCTCAGAAACTTTACAAAGTATTAAACATTTATAATTTTTGCATACAGATTCCAACGGCCACGCCCATAATCTGCACAGATCTATCTATAATCCATAAAGATAAAAATATATATATAATGATTCATACACATCAATGTGCTAAAGTGATCTGCTTCGAAAAACAGACACACCCACAACGCACTAAACTTTGACTATGACGTATACTCACGTCATAAGTTGACTCATAATACGCAAACTACC
The DNA here is from genome assembly GCA_949710015.1 of Crataerina pallida. Taxonomy (NCBI): domain Eukaryota; kingdom Metazoa; phylum Arthropoda; class Insecta; order Diptera; family Hippoboscidae; genus Crataerina; species Crataerina pallida. The sequence goes on along the minus strand of OX453290.1, from coordinate 29,951,665 downwards.
ATGAGGCGCAATTAGATATCTGCCGCACTTTCAGTTTGTTTCTAAATGTGTAGAGTATTGCAAATTTAGCCTTAGCCAAATAATGTTTTTTTACTCCTCTTTCAATTAGTTTTTTATGCTAAAAATAACTTTAAAAGATACAAAGACCGCCTTCTCTACTAACTCATATTTTATATTATTGCCCCCACATGTGGGTGTGTGTGTGTTTGTGTGATTGTTTTTTTTTTTCTTTGCTTTTTCGAAGACTGACAGATTATTCGTTTTGTGTTTAGTCATAATAGTGTGTTATACTTACATAAATTATTTATGCATGCACCGCACACCATAAATATATAAAATTTAAAAATTGAATTGAATACAAATTGAAGCATTCGAGAAACGAAAGATAATTTATCTATTATCTATAAGATAAAAAGTTACTATAACCTTGTTAAATTTACATTTAACCTCTTAAAAGCAAATGACTAATCTCGCCAACGTAAATTTTTTATGCAAAACTCAACTTTAACCGGCAACGACCCTCCCATAGTTACGTAAAAAGAGAATGTTTAAACCAATATAATATACATATTATGTAGAGTAGCATATCATAATATATTCACATCTATGTGCTATGTATATATATGTTATGATTATTATTGTTGTAGAGAAAATGCATAATTAATAAATAATATTTTTGTGTTGTTATATTAATGCTAGTGTGGAAGCACTCTACATGCGCAATTGGAATTATGGAAGTTGGCTTATTCTGATGATTATAATAAACAACAACAACAACAACAACAATTACAATTACAACAAAAACAACATAACACATATATGGCCACCACCAAAATTAATACAACTATAACAACCACAATGATAACAACAAGGGCCAACCAAATGGAAATAACTGTACAAGAACATCAATCCCAAGACATTTGGAACAATACAGAATTAACACGAGCAAACCAGCAAATGGAAGTGCAAGATGAAAGTGAAGGTACGTATATATGTACTCGTATATAATAAAAATAAAAAATTTAAATAAAATTTAATTTAATTAATAAAATAAAAATTTAAAAAAAATTGAAATTATAATAAAACTTCATATAAAACAAATATATTTTCGAAATCATAAACTAATTACAGATGAAGAATGTCTTCTAACAAATATTGCACCTAATGCAAATACATGCATAAGTACAACAACGCCAACCGATTCCTCAAATAATACTAACGAATCATCATTAACAACAACAACAACAACAACAATATCAACATCAACATCGACAACAGCCACACCTACAGTGAAACGTGCTGGCACACGTAGCGGTGGTTCTCATATACATTTATGGCAATTTTTAAAAGAACTTTTGGCCACACCCCAAATAAACGGTTCGGTAATACGTTGGTTGGATCGTCAAAAGGGTATTTTCAAAATCGAAGATTCTGTACGTGTAGCCAAATTGTGGGGTAAACGTAAAAATCGTCCAGCTATGAATTATGATAAATTATCGCGTTCGATACGTCAGTACTATAAAAAAGGTATTATGAAGAAAACGGAAAGGTCACAAAGATTGGTGTATCAATTTTGTCAACCCTATCATAAATAAAACACCAAAAAAAAAAAATAAAAATAAAATAAAAATCAAATACGAAAAAACGTGCCGCCATATGCAATAATAAAAAACAAATAATTAATAATTAATTTTTATTTATTTATTTATTTATTATAGATTTATTTATTTATTTATTTATTTAATGAATTTTTATGCTCAAAAATAGGTATTTATTGTATTTATTATATTACATTTATGTGAGATTTTTAAAGTTTTGCTTATCGTAACATAGATATGCTCAAAAAGAAGACAAACAAAAATGCAAAAACATCGAATATTAATAATACGTAAAAATTATAGTAATATTTTTTCCATAATTTTATATCCTCACCACAATATAGAGGGTATACTAAGGTTATCATTACTTTTGCAACACCTAGGAAGGGGTCTCAGAGACTCTACAAAGTATATATGCATAACACAAAATATCGAGTATCCAAAAGATCTATAAATGAGCCAAATTTTATTATAATATTTAAGCAATAATTTAATTTATATATTTATTAAATAGTTTAGTATATAGTATATTTATTTATTTATTCGTATGTATGTATATATTTTAGTAAATAAAGTGATAAAATTCTAAACAAAAATTTTACACTCAAATAAATATTTACCGTCCACAATGAATAAAATATTAATAGAATAAGAAAAATGTAGAATTAACTAAAACACACAGAAAATAATATTTTTTAACTGGAAAGCATTTCCGAAAAGGACAGGCACGTAGCTGAGTAATAGTTTGGGAGGAAAAACTTTGAAGTTGAAAATTTTATATATTTGAAAGTGTCCCCTCCCTTCCCATATTTCTCTTTCAGCAGCATGCCTGAATATTAAGAATGATTATAAAAACTACATATGGCTTGAGCCAAATCATAAATATCCTCTACATCAATATCTACATAATGTGGGCATGGCAAGTACCTAATTACGTTATCCATAAGTACATATATTATGTATAAGCTAATTTACAAATTTAGATTCTACTCCAAATAAAATTTTTTAGTTTCCGTTATCCCATCACGCCCATTTTTGGTTAATCAATGAATATCCTAGTGACTTGTCAAACTAATTTAATTTTGTTGCATCTAACAGATCGATTTTTCATAATTGTGGGTGTGGCACATGAATGATTTTATTTTGTTTAACCTTCTATGTGCAGAAACTAAAAGTATGTGTACACATTTTTAACTCAGTAACTCAAAAGAAAATTTAAGAAAGCCAAATATATACAATTACACGGACAGACATGTCTAGATCAATTAAGATTTTGATGTTGATCAAGAAACTTTGTAGAGTGTTGCAAAAGATATGACAAAGTTAATATACTTCCCAACTTATATAGAGGGTATAATCAATAATCAAACCCAATTATTTAATTCAAAATGTATACATAGTTGAAAAATGATTACAAGGTCAATTATTTAATACTCTATAGCTTTTAATTATAATAATTTATTTATATGTAACAGAATAAAATTTATCTCATAATTGGTTAAGGCAGACGGAAGGATGGACAAATAAATTGATTTGAGGGTTAAAGCGATACTGAATGAATGTATATGCACATACTTAGAATAATAAAAAGTTATTTCAGTATTAATTTAACCATAACCGTCCATCCGTATCCCTGTCTGTTCTTTAGCCATTTAGATATTTGAAGCATACGCTCAAACCATCCTCTACCTATTATGAGGGGCCTCACTTAAACAAACCTTTTATGTAGTAAAGAAAGCGTCGACCGAGTAACTTTCAATTTTTGCAAAAAAGACCAAACTTCTGTACACGAGTATCATTATCAAATAATCGCAAGAATATGTATTTTTGAATTTTAAAAACTACAATTTCATGTTAATGTAAACTTAATGTAAACACAAATTTAACTTAATTTATGTTTTGTCAACTGCAACATTTACTGCTGTATAAAGTTATTGGAACAAAGCAAAATACTGATTAATTTCATAATTTATGACTTTTAATACAATAATTATATTTATACTGTTCATATAATATTAGGATATATGTTTTTTGGGTGTTGGTTATTTATTAAAGTTGTTTATTTTGTTTATTTTTTTTTTTTTTGGGTCTAAAATAATTGCAAGCAATATTTTTCTGCGCTACACATAGAGGCGCATTTATTTGTTACTTGTGTGTTGTAATACATTTTTAAATAATGTTTTATTATAGTAGATAACACATGAACTGCACGGCCTTGGACTTTTATGTGTTTGAATTGGTTTTGTAATGTAATGATTAATGAGATTAAGGCATATATGCAAATTATCATTAATAATAATAATTTTAACGCAAAAAAAAAAAGTGATTTATTTCATATTGACAAAAAAGTGGCGTCTCTTAATTCTAACGTTCTTGTTAAAATACATTCCACTCTAGCAGGATATTATTATAAATGAATATCATGATATTTTCAAACACGGCCGTTTATTGTCCATTTTTAACTTAAAACATTTAGAATTAAGATAATACCAATTTTTAATTGATAAACAAATATTTTTGACAATTTTTGTCAATAATAAGTAAGAAAACTAAATTTGGCTTGGGTCAAATCTTAAGTACCCCTACATCTAGCCACAATAGTGGGCGTGACAGATATGTGATTACTTTCTCTAATAGAGTATGTATTATATCTCAGCTTGCAAGTCGGTATTTACTCTGAATACCACATTCAGAGCAAATCTTTGTATATTGTGAGTGTTTATAAAATTTTTAATTTAATTTTTCATTTACATAATAAGACATTTTAAGCAGTACCCACGATACCACATATAACATATATGAGTCAAGGTCACACTTTAATAAGTGGCCCTAAGAACACGGATTGTCGAATCACAAAATATTTTCTATATAAGTTGGACATCTATTTACAATTACCAGTCATAATACCAATACATATTACAATGAAAAAGTATTTTTTCTAACAATAAAGATGTCGAGTTCTGTGCTAAATAATCAACATTTGATATATGATCTGCTACCCTGCGTCGCTACATTTATCAGACATTAATCCTTCCCATTATCACTAGTTACTGTTCTTACGGCATGATTTTTGTCCCAAGGAAGCATCGTTTTATTATCACGGTATTAATTTATTGTTAGAAAGATGGCGAAAATAAGTGACAATACATTGAATTAAGTTCTTCTTAAAATTTTCTTGAAATTTTAGACCCTTCACGGCTACGTTTTACTTAAAAGTCTAAAGTCTAAATAGTTTTTTTTATAACATTAGTGCGTAAACAATGATAAAAAATTTCATTAGTATAGTGTTGTACAAGAGTGCTTTGCTAGTATTTTTTAATTATAATTATATTTTTTTCAATATCTGAGAATTGGTGCTAAAGTGGAATGTATCGTAAATAATATAATTCATTTTCATATATATATTTTTTTATATAAGGAATATTCTAATTTAATTTTTAAGACAATAATTATTAAGTGTTTTTTAAATAAAAATTTATTTATTAAATATTATATTATTTAAGTAATTTATTTATTTATTTATTAAAATATTTATAAATAATTTTTTAATACATACTTAACAATTGATCAATTTTGTACTTTTGAAATACTCCCTCTATGTCCCTTTTATTTATTTTAAAATTATTTTTAAAACATTTAAAAATATGAATAATCTTTTAATAATTTATTTATTTATATGTAATGTTTTATACCATAAAATTTCTCAATAAAAATATTTGTTAATGCATTGAATTAAAAATTGTATTATTAAACCATCCACCTACAGGGGATGAACCAAATAATAGTACTGGTAAAGGCGGACCATTTAATATTCTACACTGTCATATAAGTAACTTTGGGAAATATCATTATATGGGATGGGGTTGTAAAAATCATTCGAATCGAATTTATCGAAATATCTCAAAAAATGTCACCTATTGTTTGTGAATAAATTTACATGGACAGACAGACAAACGGACATAGTTATATCAGATATATTCGTATATATATTCCTTGATCAGCATTTAAAACTGAGTCGATCTAAACATGTACGTCCGTCTGTCCTATTGTAATATTTGAGATATTGAAAAATTTTGTACACAAACTTTTTATTTCCGCACGCCGATCGCTAGGAGGCCATAAATTTATAAAGTTTTTTTTAAACTAGTTAAAGAAACTTTAAAATTTCATATAGATTTAATCAGTTTAATGGAAATAAGTTAAATCTTAAACTTAAACATGAAACGCTGAAGCTTCAAGCTCTTGTAACTGCTGCATAAATAAGCATGCCGCATGTATAAGACATCACTAGCTAGAGAAAATGTTTCTTATTATTTTTATATTTTTTATTTCATACCAACTAATCTTCTAAACACATAAATTCAATCAACTCTTTGAATGACATGACGCATATACTGCAACATTCCAATCACTTTGACAATGACGAAGACAAAAACGTTGCGGTACGTGTTTGTACGTATGTGACATGTGTTCAGTATTCCATGCCAGTATACAGTATACTCGTTCAAATGGCTTCTATTGAATATTTATTTACAAAAGAAGATAAACGACAGCAACAGCAACAGCAACCACAGCAACATTTGATATTGTTTGTTTATGCATTTGCTAGTTTTCTTTCAACTTATTTATTTACAGATTTTAGCAATTGATGTAATAATAACAACATAATAATCGTATTGTACATATTAACTATAAAAACGTTCACGTAGAAACGTTTTGATTTTAAATAAATAAATAAATGAAAATTTTATAAGAAAAATATTTATGAATAAAAGAGCAGATAGAGAATTTTCAATTTGAGAGCAGAGCAAATTGAATTTTATTTTATAATATTTTATAAGTCCCATCCTACTGCCTTACCAAACCTTTTGAAGTGTCAGTGAAGTACCATCCACCTTCTTGTCTTGCTTTCTTAATAACTTTACCTCAGCCAGTTGCACGTAACAAAGTATCAGTAGTAGTTTATTATGCTGTTAACCACAAAGAATTTATTGCTATGTGGAGGAGGAAACAAAAAAAAAAAAAAAGAAAAGAAACAAATTCAATAATTTATGCCCCAAACTCAAGGGGACAGATATTTTTTTCCTTATTTACGCCATTGATGAAATGTCTTTTGAGGTGGGAATGTATTAAAGAAAAGTTATCTGTAGTCTGCTTGTCATAATATCTCCATTTTTTCTACAGATTTTTGTCGCTTTTCAAATACATTGTATTTGACTTGGGAATTTTTTATCAATTGAAATGTTATTTTGCTATTTTCCTATTTATACATAAATTTACAATTTTCATTTCAATTTCAATAGCGTAACGCTTTTGTACTTAACAATCAACGGTACTATGAATTGATATAACATTAATGTACAGTTTTCTTGTGACAAGTCATCTATAATTATAAAGCGTGACAAGTCGAGAGCACTTCTTCAAAGTTTTTTTGTCGGAATCACTGAAAACGTCCACGCAATGATATCAATCCAATCTGCTCATCATCATCATCATAACAATTTATGGTGCAAAATAAAAGAAGAAAAGAAGCGAAGCATGGAATATTTGTATACAAAAGTCTATAATTTTATAAATCAAAAATCAGTTCAAAAGTATACGTGAGTATACTCGTATAAATTCGACCAAATTTTAAATACTCTCCACAAATTGTGGGTGTGTCATATATCTTTATCTTAAAAAAAATATATTTTTTTGAAAAATAGTGGACGTGTCCATTATTCGATCGATTATTCGATTTTATTATTATTAAGTGGGATGATCAAAATTAGGCACAGCCTAATATTTTTTACCAAATTTTGCTAAAAAATATTAAAAATTGTGATTTTTTTGCATATAAAGTCTTCCATTATATTAAAATTTTATATGAATATGGGTTCTAAAAATTGTCCGATTTGGTTTTCAAAAGAACTTCTTTATGGGCTAATATAGGCCTTTTTTATAAAATTTCATCGAAATATCTCAAAAAATGCGAGCTTGCATTCAAATTTATATGAACAGTAAGCCGGACATGATCTGAGTTGAGTCAGATTTTAATGATTTTCAAGAATATATATAAGTAGACTTATTTTTAGTGTTACAACAACAAAGTTTTTTGAACAGAGTATAAATAAGCACATAAACATCTCATAAATGATATGAAGAAAATCTTTAAAGTATCTTTGCCAAATCAAAGGTGTTACTAAGAGGTGTACAACTCTTTCTGCTTAAAACACTTTTTTTCTATATGCCTTCTTGTCTTCCTTAATACACAGGCATTACTTTTATTGTTTTTATTGTTAAAACTCCAACGCAACAAACTTAAAAAAAAGACATCCACTGATATGATACTCTTGACATTTACTTATGTAATATTATATAAACTCTAATCGTTGATGTAGCAAAGCAACAATTTGTTATAGTGTTTTTGGTTTTTTATGGCAAAGGGAACAGCAACAGTAACAGCACCATCAGTTTTAATAACAGTAACAAGCAGAAGAGTAACCGTTGTGACCGATAAATAATTGACATGAAAAATCCATTTGATCCATTGACAATAGCTTTTGCATTTCCGGTACATGGTATGTTCACGTTCACATATCCATACATCTCTTAACTAGTTAATAGGAGACTTCGTTACACTTACAAGCGGAACTTGAAAAGCTATTTACCGGAAATTCAATTGCATTCGTTCTAACGCCTTATACCTTCAACACAATTCAGAACTATGCACACGCACGCTCAGGCACACAAATGTATATATATTGGATTCACATCAGTAAATCGATTAAACGTTATGTGTGTTCAGAGAACACTGGAACACACACACACTCACACACACACTTTAAAATCAATCTATTGCTTTGACGAATGAGTTCGTTTTCAGATATTTTTCTCTCCCTGTTGTGGCTTCATTGCGTAATAGAGGTTTGCTTCTGCAATATTTGCATCCTGATTGCCTTAAAATGATAGTTGCTCATTCATATCAACATGCTATACACAATTGTACAACAACAATAACAAATCACCATTTTATGTATGCAATTTATTGTTGTTGTACTTGTAATAGGTAAACGTAGAAGTCTTGTCTAGTGTGCAATTTGCATCATATATAGGTAGAGATTTTTCATTTTTCTTTTCTAAGAACGAACAATAACAGGCAGACACACGGACGGACATATTTATATCGACTCGGATTTTGATGTTTATCGAGAATATTTATACATTGCAGAGCTTTGAAAAACACCTGAACACTTAGATGGACATGCCTAGATTGAATTGTATTTTAATGGTTAATCAAGTGTATATGTTCTTTATGAGGTATCTAATGATTCGTTGTGGTTGTTGTGAGTGACATGACAAAATTAGTTTACTCCGTGTTTATATGTCGGGTATAGAAAACTTGTGTTTTCCTTAGAATTTCTATTTAATCAAGTTGCCCTTTTGTTATATTGTAATATTGACATGTACTACGCTTATGCAAAAACTCTCGACAACTCTCCCCTTGAATATCTCTCATCATATTCCTTATTCTTCCATAAAATTTAGATTGTCTCATTGTGCACTTTCTTCTTTTTCTTTCCAACATTCGCCTTGTTTCAGCTCTCAATTAAGTGCAATGCACTTTTGTCTTTGACGCAAGGTCTTTTACTCCATAATACGAACTCGTATATATTCTGCAAAAAACAAAAAAACCACGCACACAAAAAATTCTATCTCTCTCAATTTAACAAAAATTTATTATTTTTATACCATAATTTTTCTTTCTTTATTTACAATAGGATTTTTCGGGGTGGGAATAACCGAAGAAGAAGTAGAATAAATATGAAAATCTTATGTACTTGGATATTTATAATATAATAGATACGAAGGTTGCTTTATGCTTTTCTTATTAGCTAACTAACGAAGATATGTAGAACGCCATAAAATATTTATATGTGCATATATGAGCATTATCTTATACGTTTGAACTTAAACTAGCAAAAAAGTTACTTTCATGTAACAGAGTTAGTTGGTAGAATGTAAAGTTATAAAGTATGTGTATGTATACATATGTATATGTGCAGAAAAGTTCTTTAATATGTTTATTATGCGCTTCATTCACACACGGCCATTATAAACAACTTTAAATCTTTACATCAATACTACCGTCTGTTCTATTGTAAAATCTTATTGAGAGTAAATTAAATGGTTTGTCTCTCAACAACCAACTTTTTCAATATCATAATATCATTTGTAGGTATGTGTGTAGGCATATGTGTGAATATGTGTATGTGTCTGTTTGTTATTTTTATTTTACGGTAATGCAGTGTTGAGTACTGTTGTTGATGACAGGTAATTAACATGTATAAACTTTCTTTGCCATTATGTACATATGTACAACGTCCTGGTTAAGGAATGTGTAACAACCACAATTCGACAACAAAATCAACAGCAGCAACAGCAACAACAATAATGAAAACTTTTAAAAAGAGAATCAGCAAAAGTTGCCATTTTGCACTACTAACTACTCTTTTTTTACGTTTACCTTTTCAAAACGGAAGTACTTGTTTCTGTTTACGTAGCCAAGGGATGTAATGACAGGAAACATAACTTGACATAAGTGTTTCGAAAAAAAAAAAACATATCCATATTCCCGTTGTTATTGTTATTGTTGTTGAACAACAATGTAAAAGACAACACAACAAGTGTAAAGGTAAAAACATTTCATTTTAATTCGTTAATATTCTTAAATTTTTATAAAATTAATAAACGCTTGTGATGGTAGAGAGAGCTTTTTAAAGAAAAATTAAATAATTTTTCAAGTATTTTTTGATTACTCTAAAATCACTTATAATGACTGTTACACTGTTACAATTATAATTATAGTCACACGTAGATGAAGAGGTAAACAAAGTGGACACTTTCCGCAAATATTTAAATATAAGAAATTTTCTAATTTTTTTTAAATAAATAAAATTTTTTCAAAATATTTAAACAGCTTTGGTCAGAATTTGAAAATGAATGAAAAATCAAATCCCTTTCCCTTGTAAAAAAGAGATTTTTTTCATCCAAAAACTGTATTATTTACGCTTATAGTGAAAGAACGACTTCTTCATAGCATTAGGTAACCTTTACCTGATTTTGCTCTATAGCGTATAGATAGGGTATATTAAGTGTGTGCGATTATTTATATCTACTAAACAGTTAATTATACTGATGCATTTAGAATCAATATTTGAATCGATTAAACTATGTCAATCTGTCCTTCTGTCCGTCTGACTCTCTATGGAAATTTCTACGCAACCTACAGATTGCATTTTTTGAATTATTTCGATGAAATTTGGTACAAGGACATATATTAGTCCATAAAGGAACCTTATTGAAAAAAAAAACATACCAGACTATTTGTAGGTTCTAAAGTCCTATAATAATAGTAATCTTTATCTTTTATCATATATGGCAAAAAATCCCAATTCTTAATATTTTTTGACAAAATTTGCTGAAGAATAGTTATTTAGCTTCATGTGGATCTGATCAGATAATTTTTAGAACCCCTTCCCATATAATGATATTACACAAATCAATACCTCGCGTTTACTGACATAACTAAACTAATTACAGCATAATGTAAGGAGCTATATCATTTTTATTTGTTTTTATGTTCAATATATATTTGAAATCTTTATATATTTATAATTGAAAGAATATGTACCAAAGACGGATTTGGTTAAATTCAATAATTCAGAATTTAAGGCTGATTAAGAATATACGGGATCACGAAAGCCTTTTTATAGATATTGTAAATGTTTCGACAGTATTTAGATATATTTTCATCTTCGAAAAGAGGCAACTCTTATGACAAAATTTAGAGTTCTGCTATTTCATAATCAGTTGATGTTTAATTGTATTGTACAAATAGGATATTAAATAACTAAACCAAATTGACTGCAATGTTTTGTTGCATGTTTTGGCTTTTCCTTTGTGCAAAGGGAAGGGGAAGGAAAAGCATTCGCGTGTTTTTCTACAACAGGCAAATAATAAATGGTCAGCAGTAAAGTCAAATCAAGTTGAGTGAATAACAAGGAAAAGCATTTCGTTAGGTCTTAAACTACAATAACAACAACAGTAACAACCATCACGCCGCCATTCATTTATGTTGTAAAGTTTTGAATTAGAGTAATTGCTATAATTTAACAACGCAACTAATGAATTTCTATTGATTTCAACAAATTGCCATGCGAGAATTAAAAACTTTTGGTATGTAGTACTTAGCTAAAGTTAAATGAATTGTTTTTCATATATATAAAACAAGAGTAATTTGAGAAAAGTAACTGATACATTAACAAAAACTAAAAAAAACCAAAAAGCAATTAAATTTTTCTGCGTTAGTTGCTAAGGGTATATTTTCATATATTTTAGCAGCACCAACTAAAAAAAAAACACACATTCAAGCCGCTTATAAAATAAACACAACCTTACAGGAAATTACTCCCATTTTCTACAACAATGAATGCCTCTAAATAATAAATAACTATAACAGGGCGTTCTCTGTTCAATAACAATAAATCTAAACAAACAACTTTTCTATTACAACAGATTGATGAGCTTAGGAATAATTGTACGAGACTGTTGTAAATCTTTTAGTTAAAACAAGCGAAACCTTTTGCTGACTTGTTGCTGAGTAATTATTTAAACAATATCTTCTCTACTTACTAATAGTAGACTAAGAGGGTAATAACAACAATCGATTTAACATAATGGCAGAAGCTTAAAAAGAAAATTATTAAATGAAAGGAGAATTGGTACAAAAAAGAAAAAGAAAGAGGGAATCATAATTATTGTTCATAAGACGTAAATGAAAAAATATATATACACAATTACTTGCACATTATTAAGAAAAATGCTGTTAATTAACAAAGAGTGAGTAAAGAGATAAATAGAGACTCAGTTATAAGGGTCAAATATGTCCAATACACATTGACAAAGAATGAGAACAATGGTGAAGATAAAAGCCATTATCGGACAATGCTGTAAATACTTAAATACAGTACCAACGCTTAAAATATAACGCAATGTAGAGAACAATGGCCAAAAAACTATGAGTTTAAAACATATAGAAAAGAACCAATTTCGTTATAATTTTTGTATGACTCTTTTCAGTTTGACTAAAACTATTGTCAACAAGTAAAAAAAAATTATCTTAAATACCCTCCTACATAGTGGGCATGACATATACCTGATTATGTTTTTGAATGGTGTATACTCGTATATTAAATGTTATCTAACAAGTATGATTTTTCAGCAAATATGTTTTTTATAAATTGTGGGCGTGACAACTTTTCGATAACGCCAATTTTTTTATTTATTTAGGCATTAATTTTAATACGTGTAATTTTGTACCTAATAGATCAATTTTAATCGAATGTGGGCGTGGCACTGAAGGGATTTTGGATTTGGATTTCTGCGTGTAGACACTAGAACCAAAAATACTTAAAACAAACAACAGATGGACCCACGGACAAAAATATCTAGATTCTGATGTTGATCAAGACTATGCATATATATTTTGTATTATCTCTGAAACCCCTACTTATGCAATCTTAGTGTAGAAACAAGTAAGAAACTAAATTTTGCCAAAACTTAATCTTAAATACCCTCCACATCTATCCCGGTCAGGCGTGCAGTACGATTTAATGTAAATTGAAAACTGAAAATCATTCTGGGACCGAAAACAAACCTCTAAATTTATCTAGAGGAAGTTTTTACACATACACAAAGTATTGGCAGGGGTTTATGAGCCCTTTTAAATATAATAATAATATTCTTTTTAAACCCATTTTTAACTAATTCTAAATTGTGTCCACTAAGTTTTACTTTTCTCGCTTTATTATCAATAATAAAATAATGTTTTGGATGTTGATTGTGGCACTTTGAAGTACAATATAAACCTAGTATAGGGGAACAATTCTACCTTAACTACGACCCAAAGTCAAATAATGCCACAAAAACTTCAATAAAAAAATTATTTTCCCTTATAATTCATGTGTTAATTTTTTAAAAAAAAGACAAAAATGTAATATTCTTTGTCTCTAGAGCATAGAAAAAGATAAAAATAAGCACACACTCTATATTAAAGGTATATATAATTAAGTTTTAAGGTAATATGTATCAAGGTAGTTCCAATTCTCCAAAAATATATGACAAACGATGATTTAATTAAAAAACAAAAATAAGAAACAGGAAGTAAAAATCTAAATTTAAACTTAAATAAAAAATTAATTATGTATAAGGAGGCGTGATATGCGCCTTCTTTTACCAACTATTCAATTTTGTATAACGTAACTCCTAAATGATTAAATTTTGTTGTCGGACTTCGGATCTTTTTTTGGGCGTAATTATATTTATATACCTATGAAGATTCAACTTCTGAGCTTCATTTATCTGGCTGTGGTAGAGTTTTGTTGATTGATTTGATAAAGTTTCTGATATCTCCTTCCTTTACTTCTTCTTTGAAACACTCTAATGTGTTTGTAGATTAGTATGTATTCACAATCTAGTATGCTACCTAATCGCGCCATAATTTTCGTTTTGTCTCTTCTCTCTGGTTGTGCTTTATTGTTGCTATGCCCTTTGGAACTTCAATGGTGGCGAGTGTACCAAATTTAACATTTCATTTGCAACTCTTAAACGAAACTATACAGCGTTAAATAGTGAGACACTTTAGCCATGTCTGTACGTCCATCCATATTAGATTAGCAGTGGCGAACAAACAACAGTGTTTTACTTTTATTATATTTTTAATGTTTAACTTGAAATTATATTTAAAGGATAACGAAATTATAAACCACCTCTTTTAATTAATTCAATGCAGTTCCAGAAATTAAATAGAAAGTGTCTAGGATAGCATGTACACCTAAACCGAACAATACTTGTTTGTCATACAACTTTGTTGTTGTTGTCCCTTATATTGCCTTGAAATTGTTGAGTTTGTTGTTTTTTGTCTTTTTTTCTTCTATATCTAGTCTCCTGCCTTTTTAATATTGTCAGGTGGTAGCGACGATTATTTTCTGTCATTATAATTCATTGTTGGATATTGTCCTTTTGAGTTAAAGCCCCTTTTTGATCCTTTTAGAGTCATATTTGTCTACAGCAAAACTTCAAATGAAATTGCTTTTCTCTTCTCCTGACAACATACAAACAACACAACAACACTACAAAGCCAACGACATTTCATATTGTTAAGTGTTTTCCATAATCTAACCAAGGATTTGAAAGAAAATTTTTATAAAGTTTTTTATACATTTTATGTGGTTGTGGAATAGTATGAACGAATAACCGAGTTTTGGCATATAAAAGGACATTCATCATTATTATTTTGATGATTAAATGTTGAAGAAAATCAACAGCAAGACAGAAATCTCAACTTGACTTTTTACACTTGCTTCTTTTCATTCATTATTGGTGTGTGATCGTTCCATATAAGATAAGATAACGGTGTACCAAGTGTATTGTTCCGTTTGTAGCACTTAAAAAGAGGCGTTAGAGAACCTATAAATCAGAAACGGAGTCAATTTTGTGCACACATTTCCAGTTTCTATATGCAGAACGCTACTTAAATTGGGATCTGAATCAATTTAGCTATGTTCGTATGTCCATCTTAGTAATAAGTTTTAATTATTTTTGAATCCTTTTCAAATTTCCAACCATTACACCCCAAATTAGCGGTTATTCATCATATTTTATTTTAATAAAAAGAAAAAAAATCAACAAGGAAAGGTTTTTTCTTTGAAGGTTGCCTGTTTCATAATATTTTATGTTAATGGCTATTTTACACAGCAACTGTTTGCTTTTTTCTTTGCTTGTTGATTTCCTTTCTTTTCTTTGCGAGGCAATCTTTCAGCCCTTTTATATTGGATTTTAGATGATTAAGGTTTTCCTTCTGAAGAGCGAGAGTGAAGCCATTATTGTCGTGGTCACTTCATTTAAATTCTTCTATGGTGGGTGATTAATGTCATCATTAACTTTTTCGTTGTGGCTTCTTTAACTCACTTCTCCGTTTCTGGTTGGGTTGTTTTTGACTTTTTCCTTTTGTACGTTTCGTCTTTCGGCTGATGGAACACAATTTTGACAATCGCAAAATGGACTTAATCATTTTGTTACTCCAACTAATTAAAACAGTTTTTTCTTGTTCTTTCCTTTTTCATTTCAGTTAAAGACTTAATTAAGTTGGCTGCAATACATTCAACGCTTGTTGATTTTAAATTTAAGTTAATATCAATTGGGATTTATTTCACACAGAATCAATATTTTTAGTGGGGAAAGAAGAAATATGGAAAAGTTTTTCTTTTTCTTTTAACGCTTTTATGAAATTAAATGCAATGAAATTAAACTCTGGCTCTCTCTCCTCCTCTCTCGCTCTCCCTCTATTGAACCTATGGCCTCCTTATTGCACCTTTTAATTAAAAATCGAAATTTATACAGTTTTCCATAGAAACACACATTGTGCATGCATGCATGTGTGCATACGCGTCCCATGTACACAAGTAAATTGTTCATACGCACCGTTGTCCATCACAATCCAAACAAAAAGATATACAAACATATACGTTTTGGTGAGAGTCTCTCTATGTGAAATGAAAATGAAAGCAGCCGTGCATGCTTTTACTGTTGAGGCTGCATATAAGAACAATACATTTAAAAACAAAAAAATCATCAACACTAAAATAAAATAAAAACACTATAAAAATATTTTTAATCAGCCTGAGTGACAATGGACCGCTTAATTCAGCAACATATGGACACACAAAGTGCATACCGTGAACGGGGCATTTAAATACATTCACAAATTATACACACTGGGCATATGTCGATACATTGCATTTTATTTATACAATTTGCACAGCAACGACTCAAATAGCAGATGAAGAAAAGTTCAAAGACAATGACCATCAAATAATTTTCCATTGTAACTAACAGTTAGTTGCCATATATGGGGAGTGTTTGTGTAAAAGGATGCATACGGATAAACAACATTCCCTCAAAAGCATTTTTAAACTGTCCACAGAGTATATTAAGTTTATTATTACGTGTGCAACATTCAGGTGAAAGCGGCACAGACGAAACAAAAAGTGATCAATTCTGGAACAGTGTAACAATTTGAATTGATCTAGTCATAAATGTCCGTATGTCCGTCTGTTATAGTTGAATTCGCGGACATTCAACTAAAACTTTGTATTTAGATTTGAGATTAGTTAAGGATAATTGACGTAAAACTCTCTATAAGCCACAAAAATGGGCCTGGTATATATATTTATAATTAGGGGACTTATTGATGTGCCATTTCATGGAATACCAGATACGCCTACAATCTATAAAAAAGCTACAGGTTGCATTTTTTTAAATATCTTGATTTAATTTGCTACAAGGACACGCATGGGCTTAAAGAGGGTCCCTTTTAAAAATGAACCGGATCGGACTATTTTCAGAACCCCTACCCATGTAATTACATTTCGCGAAATAACTTAAATGGCAATGTATACAGATGCAATTCAACTGATTGTAGCATAATTTAAGGAGCTTAAGTGGTGAAGGGTATTAAATGGTCTTGACCAACTATAAGATTTTGACTTATTTTTTACTAAAAGATCGGTACTCGGTACTCGCTAGATTGATTCAAATATTCAAGAGGACATTATGGAATCTCTTATGTATTCTTTTAATGTGTTCTTCCCTTCATCTTATGTGCAGAGTATCACATTTGTTCAAATCGTTAAAAGCTTAAATCAAATTTAAATTTTTCAGTTGTTTTCATTTATTTGAAATTAGAACAGTGTACTTTTTATAAACGAGCAACTCCCATAAATCTACCTTAGTGTTTTTAGTTGAATAAATTTTTTAGTCAGTAAATAAAAAAAGCCATATTTTTATAAAGGCTTTTAACAAAAACAAAAAAAAAACTTATTTTGGTAAGAAAACTCTATTTATATGCAATCATGTTGAGCGTTGCAGTAAAAAATATATTTGAAATATAACTATAAGCAAATACCGCAAATGTTGTTTTTCACTTCAATCGTTTCTGTGAAACTCATTTGCAACAGCAAAGTTATGCTTATGGTCGAAAGTGCGAAAATATTTGCCTGCATGTGTATATAGAACATGAATCCATAATGAGCGCCCCTAGGGGTCTTGATGTAGCTGGGTATATACGTATATCTGTTCTTCCTATCGTTTATTATTTTAGTTTCCTCTTTTCTAAAAAAGTTCACTACTTTTTACTTTGGTTTCTGCCTCTTCCCCTATACACCATTTCATTCCCCGGCATATTACGTCTCCTGCATCAGACATATACGCATTCACTTAGATGCACACATAAGCGTATACACAATATATAAGTATTGTATATTTTACATAAATAACAACGAGACAATATTACTGGATGGCGCACTGGGGATACAGTATACATTAGTAAAAAAGTAAGACAACACAAATATAATTCAGGAGACAGAACAGAACAACAAAAACAAAATAATAAAAATACTCAAAGTATTAAATAAAATGCATTTCTCTACACAAACCACATAACAACGAAACTAATGTGGAAAGTGAGATGGGAGCCATGGCAGCAAAATATAAACGACACAGCAAGATAACAACGCTGGCTGGCACGACCAGCGCTAACAATTGAAGCATATAATGGCACACTGATACAATAACTCTATCTCTTTCACTTTTCTCTCCCTCTCTCTATCTGTCTCTGTCTCTGTCTCTTGTAACTTTAACCGCAACAACTTCGTTAAAAGTGTTGTTAAATGGAAATTACATTGAAACACGACACCATCACAACCACCATTTATAACAACACCAACAAATGCTATGCATCAAATATAAGTGCGCTCTGTGGTTATACTGTCACATTAAAGCGACAAACACTTTTTTAGACTTTACCTTAAGTTCTTACTTAGTATTTGCTGAGTTTATCAAAACGACACCTTAGACAATGTGTTTGAAACTTTCCCTGCATTACGCACTTCCGCGTTATTTTCAGTAATAAAATGTTTCATTATAACTAATAATTGACATTTCCTTTATCTGCTTTGACCTTATCATAACCTTTTCTGAAACCACATTATTTATTAATTATAATTAAGACTTTTTCTACAATGTATACATAAAATTTATTTCGTATAAGATCATTACACTCTGCTTTTATATATATTTTTTTTTATGAAAATTACCTAAAAAAGGACAACTTTTATGATAAATTTCTGTCTTGTTAATGGAGGTAAATGTTAAGCGCACATAACAAATTTCAAGTTAATGCTTTAAACTTTCACTGCTCTGCATTACTTGTATGCGTCTAAAGGTGTGCTCTTATGTTAACAATAGTGCAAGTGTTTTGTTAAAAAAAAGTCAAAGAAGCAAAAAACAGAATTTGAATTAAGCCAAACTTTGAATATCCTTCTTATTCATATTGAAATTGTAGGCGTAGCAAATCCCTGAACGTGCTCTCCAGTAGGGTATGTACTAAATGTCAACTTTCAAGTAGGATTCTGCTTCAAAAATTGATTTTGATAAAGTGCAAAAGTTGTTGTTATCTAACCACGCCCATTTTTATCACATCTACGGAAGCGATGATTATAAATATATAAAAGAAAAGGTAATTCCATTTTTAAAAGTCCATTTTTATTTCAGATACATACAGTTTTGTCGATTGTGGGCGTGGCACTTGACCAATTTTAACCCATATAAATAGAAACCTGCGTAAATATATTAATGTAAAAATTTTAGCTGAATATTTCGTTTGGGAAAGTTCCAAGAATATGTCAAGATGGACTCAGAAGTTTGATACTAATCAAAATTATATATTTTTTATAAAGTTTTGAATGACTTCTTCTTCTCATTGTAAAAGTAATAACAAATTTTGTAATGTTTCCGTAGATTCGGCTAAATCTGGAATCTAAATCTGGCTCTATTTTAATGTTTATTATCATTTACCATCAAAGTCAAATTCTTTACTAAAAAGATTTTTTTATAAAATATGGGCATGTCTGGTTTTCAATTTCGCCTTTTATTAAAAACAGCACATTTGTGTATTAAATATAAATTAGAATACTTAATTTCCAATTCAACTTTTATATACCAAACACAATTTAGCGGGCATAGCTTTTATCCAATTTTACCTATTTTAAGTAAAAAATTTCATTGTAACGGAGACGTGTAAGGGCATGACTAGATGGTAGTTGCAAAAAGAATGATGAACTTAGTCTACCACTAACTAAAATAGGTAAATACATTTTTAACGTACTTTACACACACAAAGCCAGTTGTAAAAACAAACATTAATAGCGTTGTAGGTTTTTAGGGCATACATACGTACCTACATTTGCTTCGTTAGTGAAAATTACCTCAATATATATATATATACATGCTTATGTAACATATAAAAAAGGTTAATTGTACAGGAGCATGTTTGTGTGCGTGCGTTTAGGCGTAAGAGGCCATGAAAGTTTCCAGGGCCTAAATAATTTCATTTTATAGAGTCATAAAAGAAAGGAGGAATATAATATAAATAAATGCCAAGACGTTGAAAGTTGAACAGTAAAAGTTAGAACTACAAATGATGATATACGAGAGAGAGAGAGACTTACTTACACTCTTAAAAGCAATGAAAACATTTTAGTACTTCATAGTGTTATAGTGAAATATTTTAACAACATATTTCCTATATATTCTATATTCTGCATATATATATTTGGGTATATTTTATTTGTATTTGAGAAAGTTGCCAAAAGTTATAGTTAAAGTAAATCAACACACTAGCACTCATTTTTCCAAAAACAAAGTTTCTTTTAGCACCAGCAACCGTAACGGGCTAAACGGGCTATATATGTATATGTATGAGTATATATAAAAACTATTTTCCATACACACAAACACACACACACACACACATTTTAATTACAATCATACATATTCATGGCAATAATTTTCCAAAAAGTTTAAACTCTTTCAACGAATTACCGCCAGAAACAAATTTCACCATCAGTTCACACTTTATTATTAGTCGACAATTTGCAATTCAATTTGAAATTTTGTAACTTTATGTGTTTTGTTTGTTTACACGTTTACATTGGTTTAGGTGTTTTCACTATGTAATGGATTCTATAATTAAACAAGTAAGAAAACTAAATTTGGCTTGGGCCAAATCTTAAATGCCTTTCACAAATTTTGGGCGTGGCAGGTATATGATTACGCCTTTTAATAGTATATGTGTTATATATTAGCTTGCAAGTCCAGTTTTACGTTGAGTATAATTTTTCGTACATTGTGGCATCGTTTATTATTCCAACCACGCCAATTTTTGGCACATCGATATATGGAGATGGATGGATAATTATAGATATGCATAAAAAATTTCAAGTTCATACTTTATTTTTTGTGACAATTTTGTCGATTATGGGCGCGTCTGTTCGACCATGTATCCGACCATGCCCACTTTTTGGCACAGCGATATATAGTATATAGATATGTTTACCGAATTTCTCAATTATTGTTGCAGATGAATAAACTTTTGTCTATTGTGGGCATGCCTCTTGACCGATTTTGCAAACTCTAAAAAATTTTAGCTCAATATCTAAAAATGTATGCCCATGAGAATGCCAACAACAGACAGACACACGGACAAACAGACATGTCTAGATTGACTCAGTTTTTGATGCTGCTCAAGAATACGTATACGTTAGGACGTCTCTGACACCTCCTTCTCACCCTCATCACTGACGTAAAACTTATAAAAATCATGTCAAAATCAAAATCTATCCATGTCCATCCGTCTATTTTTGTTGTTCTTATGATCAATTTACTAGTCGCAATTTTTAATATATTTTATTATTGGCATTGACACGTCTTTTGAATTAAAGATGGACTTGATCTGTGCATTTTTAGGACTCCTTCCCACACAAAGCCACATTTAAAAACAAGTGTTTGTGTGATAAAAATTTCTATTTTTTTTTTTTTCATTTTTTTATAAAATTTGTTGAAGTTTAGTTACTTAACGTAGTAATTGATTGTATAACTCTTATCATGAAGCAGTGTGGTTATAATAATGATTCATTGCTCACTGTTAAAAGAATTATGTGCTGTAGCATCTAATTCATCACGCTTTTTGTCGTGTATAAGTCGTAAACTTCTATGTAATTTAATAATATTTACGCACATTTAAGGTAAAGAAGAAAAGTATGTAACATTCTTATTTCTTTAGTGCATTTATTTTATACAAAAAACTTAATTAAATATGTGTTCTATTAAGTGTGCTGCTGGTAGAGAAAAATTGACCCACTTTTGTATAAATTTTTTTAAAATTTCTTTTCTTAATCTATAGTCTCAACTTATGTCTATACTTGTACTCTCTAAAAAAATAAATGAAAGTCTTTCTTTATAATTAAAGTTATCTAAGTATGTTTATGACATGATTATAAAACTGCTTAGATTTCATATCCCCCATATTATACATACACATTTATATTTAAAATGCGACCAGCATTGCCTATATATAGTTAGGTATAGTTGGTTGTTGTTATTGCTGTTGTTGCTGTTGTTGCTGTTTGTATTTTATTCCATAGAATAAGTGGGATCCTTAAAGCTTACATACATATAGTACAAACCAACTGAACAAGAAAATGCACTAATTATGAGTTTTTTTTCATTGCAAGAATAAAAGCAATACAACAACATAACATTACACATAACAAACACTTAACACAGGTGCCGTAGTAATCTTCATAGATTCGAAGCTCGTTTATAGTGTTCATCGGCTTATATATATTATGGTTTATACACCAGTTCTATACTCTAATGGATAATGTAAACACACTTTATGCTGCATTCGTAACAATCTCAAAATGGAGTAGTATGCTAATTTTGTTGTTTCGCTATCGGATATATTCGGAAATGAAATGAATAAGAAATTATTAGAGGGTACAAGAGAGATTTTGATTTTGTAGAACCTCGGATGTAGGGTTAAATTATTTCATACTTAATGTATACTTTATTACTAAATTAATGAGGGTCTACCAAACCACTTATATCCTTCCATTATAAAATTCCTCTCTAAAACATAATTCACCCCATAGAATTTTACTATAAACCAAATTTTTTTTAATACGTAAGAATGTCCGCCCATTTTGAGAACAAAGTCAGTAGACATTGTTAAGGTTCATCCGTATTTTATAAAGTTTTTTATTCTTTTTTTATTACATACGATGTAACACACTTAGCATGTTTTCTGCAATGATGTAAAGGATATTATAAAAACAAACCAAATCGAAAGCAGTGCCATAACTACAAATCACTTGAACATGTGTTAGTAAGTATAGCTTAAAGTTAATGCTGGTTCTTACTCTTATCCGTGTACACATATTCGGGAGGTATAAATGGTGTATATTTATAAATGTACGTGCGTTTACGAAAATTTTCTGAAATGTTATGAGTTTTATAGAGTTTTGTGGTATTAAATACATACACTGTTGGTAATGGTTGTTGGTGTTTGTTGGTTAGAAAAGATACTTATTGTTGTTTTTGTTGTTTTTACTGTTAATAATACAATTCTCATAACGGATGTCAAATACTGTAAAGAAAATAAATGTATGTCGTGTATATGGTAGTTAGTTTGTTAAAAGAAAAAGAAGAAGAAGAAGAAGAAGAGCAAAAAGCAGGATTTAAAAAACCAACGCCACCACCACCACCGTACAACCCCCCTCAATGTTATAATATAAATAGTATGTTATGCGGTGCGCGTGTCTGTGTATATATGCGTGTGTATATAATTCATTGAAAACTTTTTCTTTTTCTAGAGAGGTTGAGGGCGTATTGTTATATATACTTGTTTCTTTTGTAACTAACTCTTCCCGGTACATGCGTGTCTGCCTGCCCGTTAGCTCATTTGCAAAACTTTTTGGTGTTAGCATTGTGAGTGTTATTTAGTGGTATAACTACTTATATAACATAAGTAGTATTTGTGTGTATTGTGCTGATGATAGTGTATACTTAATAAACTCTACACACACACACATCCATAATATTATCACGAATTTAGTTTAACATACTCGTACTTGAAGTTTATAAAATGAAATCCTCTAAAGATTTTTCATGATGGATGCTATAGAATTTTGCTATACTTCTTGTACCTCTCTATCTTCGTCAATGTGCACTATACTTATGTTAAATAGAATAAGAAAAATATAGAGCATACCCTAAGGCGTGCTAAATAACTTGTTATATTGTCTAATTATAGGGTTGAAGTACAAACATATACATATTTGAACATTATATTGTACAAGTACAAGCGTCAAAATGCATTTACCATGTTAACGAAGCAAATTTGCCATCTTCCATCTTAATGAAATGAAATGAAACACTTTTCATGAACTTTGTTTTTTTCGTATTTCAAATAAATGTTCAAACTGTGCACATCTACAATATGTGAGTATGGTAACAAATTATAAATATTAAAAGCAAACGTTGATTTATTATTACAATATATTGTAACAACAGGGAGCAAAACATACATTTTACTTAATATTATTATATTAAACTTTAATTAATATGTATATGTTGTTGAGTGGAAGGGATTAAATAAATAATACGTTTTTCTAATAATATAAGTGAATCGAATTAATCAGATTAAAGCATAATAATATTATTATTATTGTTAATC
This sequence comes from Crataerina pallida, assembly GCA_949710015.1. NCBI lineage: Eukaryota > Metazoa > Arthropoda > Insecta > Diptera > Hippoboscidae > Crataerina > Crataerina pallida. Next base: position 29,927,392 of record OX453290.1, on the reverse strand, counting down.
CTGATAAATTACAATAAATTATAAGCACTATTTGATTTGCTGTGGCTTTAAAGAACACTTCATTTAAAAATATGTACTTTTTGGATTGACTGAAGGTGAAAAAAAATTAATATTATTTTATGACTGTTTAAAAATCATTTATACGTGCTTACATATTATATAATACGAGGACAGAACCAAAATTAATCAGCTTAAAGGAGAATATTTTTCGTTTTTCAATAAAATTTCCTTTCAACTCGTTTCATTTTTACCACCAATAATAAATAACTTTATTAACGATCTTATATTCACCTTAATTTGCACAAATAAATAAAAATATTATATAGGAAAAGTGTTCAAAAGTCATCCGATTCGGTCCAAAATTGGTTCTTTAAAAAAAATATATAAAAATATTAAAATTTGTGAGTTTTCATAAAGGCTTCTTTCACATAAGAGCGTTATAAGGAGATGGGTCCTAAAAAATATTAATTTAAACCATTATCAAAAAAAACATGTCTTATCAAAGACAAGCCTTTGTATAAAAATTTCATAGAAATATCTTTAAGATATTGGTATTTAGCTGAATGATGTATAAACAAACACTATATATCCTTCGCCACAAGTAATGCAAGGTACAATTATAATGAACAATTTCCTTCTACCATGTGTACTGCGTGTAAGAATTTAAAAATTTATTTTAGTAAGAATTGTACATAAAAACATTTGTTAAGGACATTTAGGTTATGTAAAAGAAAAACTTTCTAAAATAAAAATATTGTACTCCACAAAGAACGAGAAGTTGCTTATTTTAAAACCAACCAGGTGGTAAAAAACTTGTTCTTTCTATCTTCTCCGTACATTTTTTCATTACATTGTTCACTTTTTTTTACTTAAGAAATATATTTAAATAAATTGCCATTGATTTCTGCTTTTTACGATAACAGACTATTCAACAATGCCTTTACATACATTCATTTATATATGTATACATGAAAGAAAAAAAAAAGATTCCAAAAATAAATTTCATTTAATAATAATTGATAATGCAATGAAAACGACAGAGCAACTCCGATTAAAATCATCATAGAAAATTAATATAACTGAGTGTGAAAGAGAGATGCGCACCCAAAGCTTACGTCAGAGAAAGAAAGAGAGGCCAAAAGAAAGGAATGTATTTTATTATGTGAAACTAAAAACTGCCAAATGCAATTTATTTAATAGGATCTACGGAAGTGCAACAGTGCGAAAAATATGATTATTGCCATGAAATGAAGTTAAAAATACGATTTACTAGCTCTAATTCCATTAAGTTATAAAAATAAAAAATTGAAAAGTTTAGCATTCCAATTTAAGTTGGCAATGATACCTAAAGATACCATTGCCTACACTTAGGTATTAGGTATTAATGTAATAATTGTATGATTTGAGGCTTAAAAAGTAATTCCTTCATATCTTCATTAATACGTACAATGATTTTCAATTTTATACTTTTCCACTTATTGTTATCTTATCGGTTTAGCATTACATTACAATTGACAAAGCAATTAAGTATGTGGTGGTGTAATAATTAAGGAGTCATTATTTATCTCTTCCATCACATCATCATCTTCTCCTACAATATGAGGTGGCATATAATGCTTGCTCATTCTAATTGATGTAATAATGTGTTCGTTCAATTAAATGACATGAAATCAAATCTTTTTGGAGACTTTTTACTTTCCCACTGCGTCTCTCGGTCTCTGTTACTCCTTCTTGTTCTATTCTATAAATGTTGGTTGGTGTAAAACTATCACATTTATCATGTCATTAGAGTCAAATCATGATAATGCACATGCAACCCACCAACTACCTAACTCTGTGGGTAATGTGCTTAAATTGGAAAGAAATGTTCGCTTTTTTTTTTTTATATAAAATACAAACCTCGGAACATGTATAGAGCAGAAATTGTAAAATCATTTAGGGGAAAAAAATTAATGGCTTTTGATGTTATACAAAGAGAAAAAACGACTTGCAGAAACTTTTGCCTATTCCTTCCAGCTTTTCAAACAATCATCTCTCTTCGTCCCACCATAGATTACATAAAAAGAACCCACAAAGGAAAAAAAATGTTTTCTTCAAAATTCCGAAGAAACTTCTCTCTTCCATTATATTTTTTGTTTTTTTTCTTCATATTTTTATTTTTTTAATACTATTTCTTCCACTGTTTGCACTTAAGTAAACCAACAAAATCAATTGTTGGCCTTAACTGAAAAATTGTTCAATAAGTATATTGGAATTTAAGAGTATAAAAATGTGAAATGGAAAAAAGGAACCAACCCGACAACTCATCCATTCATTCATTCGATGAATTCGTACTGAGAAGGGTGGGAAAGGCAAAAGAAATTACTACAAAATACCTTAAGAAACCAAAAGATTATCTCTAAGAGGATAGTAAGTATTTTGGAATTGCTTGCAGTTTCAATTTTTTTTTTTGTTCATTCTAGATTTTTTTTTTTCGATCTGAACGACATCACAAAACCACGTCAATAAATGTAAAGTGAACGTTTGCGGATTCTGCGTGTACACACAGAGTGACTAGATGAAGAGTTAACTTGTATTAATTCATTACTCTACATGGATAAAGAAAGTTTTGTAAATTCATATTGTTGTTGAACATAAGGTGTCAAAATTTGCAAAATTTTTTAACATTTTGGAATATTGCTATTGCACCTTATGGCACTTTGTAGATAATGAAACGCGTATGTATTGCACAGTTTACATGCCAAGTCTTGAATGTTACATATTAGTTATAAGCTTTGTTCTGCGACAGTTTAAACAACCGTCGCAGTGAAATATGTGATCTCTCAGACTTTGAAAAAGGGCAAAAAAAGCAAAACCAAACACCTATCACTCCCTCATTACATAAACATTATCCAGATAAGATCTAAATCAAAAGTTTCAAACAATTATTATCATAATCTCTCTGCGTTATCTCCTTCTTTACCGTGTACACAAGGTATACTCATGCCCCTAATGTAAAACACTAAAAACCTCGCCACAGCTCAAGTACAAAGAAATCTGCTTCAAGAATAATGTACTCGTAGAAACAAGTGAAAAACAGCATGAATAAATCGATGAACCATGTATATCAACATGTATGAATGACTTACGGCTTACATTGTAAAAGCCGTTTTCTTATTTTTTTTTTTTTTTTTGGCAATTCCATTCGCTTACTTCAACTGCGAGTTACACATTTCGCCTACTAGTATAGACTCGATAAGTATGTACACTTGGTACTTTAAACTTCATGTGTGTAGGTGTATGCAAATAAGATAAAACTTGAGTTGAATGAGTTGGGAAAATTTATATTTGAATTATTCTATAATAATCAAATTACGTCTTTATAAAATAATAAAAGAAAAAAAGGGATTCAAGTTCACCAGATTACCAATCAACGAAACGGGATTTACAAACAATATGTGTTTGTAACACACAAAAAAAGTATGTGATACAATACCTTTAACGACATCACTTTGAGGACACAATTGAGCGTAAAAAGCACTCTTCACCTACCTGCACACGAGCACACATACGTATGTACGATTTCCTGATTGTTGTCAAATATTTCAATTGATTTTTATGATAAAATAAAAGTCAAATAAAAAACGTTGCCAAGTAAAACAGTTCATAAATATATAAGACAAGCATACATTCGCACATGTCTGCCATGGAAAACCTGCATGAGAGTTTGGGTATTCCGAAAAAAAAAAAATAGTAAAGAGAATATGTAAAGAATCAGGTCAACCGGAATCAAAGTACCAAAAAAACAAGTCAAATCTTAAATACCCTCCACATTTACAAAGAAGCGGTGGGTGTGGTAGGTATATGATTACGTCCGCTTATAGTTTATGTGTTACGAATTAGCTTGCAACTCAAGTTTTACGTGGCGTACGGTTTTTTTGTAAATTGCATACGCATCTATTATCCCTTCGCGCCCACTTTTGGCATTTCAATGGATAGGGTAACTATAGATATGCGTATCAAATTACAAATTTATGAGTTAATTTTGTACCAGATATATACATTTTTATCGATTGTGGGCGTGTCTCTTATCAAAAAACACCCATTTTTGGCGGTAACTTTACATATGAGCACAAAATTTCAGATTCATGGACCATTTTTTGTGACAAATATATTGACTTTTCTCTATTATAGGCGTTACCCTTGACCGATTTTTCCCATTTCGAATAGCGTTGCGCGTGTGTATTTCTGTACAAAATTTCAGTTCAATATCGCAAATTTACAGCTTTGAGAATGTCAACAATAAGCAGTCACACGGATACCCGCACATACGTATCTAGATCGACCCCATCTTATGAGGAGGGTATAAAAAATTCAATTTAATTTAGGCCGTATTTTAAATGCCCTATCCATGGGAGCGGCAATTGCCTTATAACGCCCTCTCATAGTGCATAGCAACTTATAGTCACACTCTAAGATATATAGAAAAAGTTTCTATAAATTATGGGCGTGGCTGCTAATTATATATACATTTACTAAATACGTTCGTTTATTTTTTCAATGGGACAAATTTTGGTCAATTTAAATTAAAAACCTTCCCGCAAAAACTTTAAATGATTGAACCAAATTCATATACCCGAAAATTTTGCAACTATAAAAAAAGCCAACAATGGACAGACATAAAGTTATATAGACGGGCACGGCTAAACCGTCTAAGATTCAACTATTACAATATATGTTGCACTTTATCTTGAAGGTTAAATTCTGCAAATAAACTATTATTTTGTAAAATGTAAGCGTAACTATTATCCAAACCCAAAAATCTAAAAAATCGTTGGATACAATATATGCATAAATGTATGTTGCAATAAATTTCAACGTTTTATGACATTGTGAGATATTTAACAAATGTAGGTGTGGCTATTAACAGATCTGGCTTATTCTATTTGCATAATTTAATAATGCTAATGTGAAATTTTAGTTCAATTTCTCAATTTTTATGGGAGCAAACATATCTATATCGTTTCAAAATTTTATTCCAATGAAAAATATATATTCCTTATGAAGTCCCTACAGTGGTTGCAAAAAAATATAACAAAGTGAATATGCTTCTCATTTTGTGTGGCAGCTTATAAAAAATATATGTACAAGGTAATCGTTTTCCCAACACTATGGTTAGTTTTCATAAATAAGTCAAGTTTAAGTGAGCAAATCGTTGCTCATATAAAAATATGAATTAAATTTTATATATGTATACATGTAAGCGCTTTTATGTGTTATGTATGTATTATATGAAAAGTGTCCTTCATTTGTTTATTCCATTAACTCTGAGATGTATTTTTACAGCAACGATACCTTGTAAATAAGTAATGTATGAAGACAAAAGGACATTTTCATATGATTTCTATTTTATCAATATTTTTTTTTTTTTAAATACATATATACTCTATATGTTAATATGTATTTGGATATTTTTTTGTTATATTTTTTTTTTCTCATTTCTTTTCTTGTTTTCTGTTGCAACTTCCGTTTGCTTTGATTCGATTGCCAACAATATGTGTCGCCATAGTATACAATTTGATTTGATTTGTATGGTAATTCATGTTTGACATTGTTGTTGTTTTTGTTGTAAATGTATTATACATATAACAGAGAAGCTTGCGAGATTTCTAATCGAATAAATATGATTATTGTTCGTCCACTAAATGAACTGGAAAGACAACATAATCTAAATTGGTTTTTACTTCTTAAATGTAGTGTTTTTCTTTTTGTTAAACTTATATTCTTTAGTTGCTTTTTTTTTTTATTATTGTTTTAATTTTTATTATTTGGTTAGTTATATATATCATGTGTGTGCGTTAATTATTCAGTTGAAGTTATCTTTAATTCATTTCATTTTTTTGAGAAAAAAAATGCTTCCCTATAAAAACTTATTTTATATTCATTGTATATAACATATTAATAATTTTTATTTTATACATATGAATGTAGATATACAGGATGTGCGGAAAAAATGTTAAAATGTTTTTATCAATTGTGGGCGTGGATTTTGACCAATTTTACCCAATTTAAATAACAATTTCCATGCACAATCGAAAAGTTATTTTTTTTCATCTTAAAATATATCAGAAAAGTATGATTAACAGCTGGACACATTACCGTACATATCTATATCGTCTCCGTTTTTGAAGCTGATCAAGATTATTCTTAACAATACACATTTTGTAGAATCTCAAACACCTCTCTCTGGATATTGCACATATCCTACATTTCATGTGGAGTGTATGAAAATCATAAATTACAGTCTGCGTAGAATGCCTTTGCAAATGACTCCCATTTTTCCATTCGTTTTTTATACACCCTGTATATGCTATTTAACCTACACCTGTTATCATCTTTAATTTATTTTATTTTATTTTATTTAATTTTTTTTATATGAACACATCTTCCTATCGTTAGTAACAATATTCACTTTAGGTCCCGTGTATAGATTTATTAAATTTTTAAATAAATGAAAAAAGCATAATACAATAAAATATAAATAATGCCATAAAAAATTATATTCCAAGTTGCAGAGTATCCTCTACACACATTTGAGTAAAACCCTACATGTACTCCTTGTTTATTTTCATCCCCTTTATTATTGTTATTATTCAACGGTCTGTGTAATTGTTATGTAATTGTAAGGTATTAAGTTAAAATGCTATCGTTAAAATATAATTAATTGTAATTTATGGTGTTGTTGGTATTTACGTTTACGCCTTAGCAGAGGTCTAGCATTGGCTAAGCTATATGTTAACTATAGAAGATGTTGAAACGATTTACGATATTGTCATTAACATTTAGAAACACCTTCTGAAGTTTGATAATACACTGAATTATAATGTACAAGACTTGGCACGTAAACAGTGCAATACATACGCGTCGCATTCTTTACACTGAATCAGTATTGCCAACATACAACCAGATGTACTATATTGCATAGTATTCATATTATTTTGTCCATTCCCTGTATAGAAATATTATGTATATAAATATAAAGTGGAAAAATAAATTCAACCAACTGAAACAATTCTAAATAAATATTATTTATTTTTTTTTCCTATTCTGGTTGGTAGGTGTTAAACCATTTTATAGGTGCAAGTGTAAACATGTATTTTATTCATTTTGCATTTACCTTTTCTGGGTTAAAATGCCACATTATGCGGTCCCTCACCTAAACATATATATATTTTCTTCTCTTCCAAATCTCTCCTTATTGTACCCAGTAGTTGTTAATGATGGCGGTTGCAAATGTGAGAATTACAACTTTAACTTTCCCTTAACTTTAAATTTGCATTATAAATTTATATATATAGTATAAATACAGTATATATAAATGTTTTGGTGCTTGCCTTCATTATATATGTAAATACAAATGCACACAATGCATTACTTTTATACTTATCATTATATACGGGTGAATGAAAAGTAAAGTTTTATGGTAAGAGAGAGAGAGAGAGAAGTTCTAAAAGTTACTATATAGACCTGGTCCAAGTTTGGTATAATTAATTATTAAACGAATTAACTATTAATTAAACAAATTTTATCAATATATTTAAAAAATTGGACATTTCTGTTATAAAAATTTTGACGTATTTTAAAGTATAAGGGAATGGATCCTAAAGATGAACCAATTATGTCTATTATCAAAAGTGATGATTCTTAATCCAAAAGACATCCGTTTCATTAATATATGACAAAAATTGCCAATTGTAAGTGGTTGATAACAAGAAATCAATAGATGGACAGACGGACATCGTTAAACAGATTCAATTTAATAAAAGTATATTTGTTAATCAAGTTACTACCAATTCTAAAAATACTATTTTTAAATTACAATTGTTTGGATTGATCACCTTTATACCACATTATGTATGGCATCGCATATATGTAGCGTGGTGTATGTGTCTTCCATTTGCAATTGTATTCATATTTATATTTATATTTGTATTTGTATTACAAACACATACAATACAAGCAACAAAAAGCTGAAGCTACAGCCGAAGCCACATCGAATTTAATGTTGTGTTAAAATTAATGTGTTTATACTTTACGAAAATGACCGAATAAACTTTGAGTGCGTTTTCATACCCATTTTCTTCAATCCTATACATATTTTTATATATAAATGTACATATACACACACCTACATATTATTATTGTTGTTGCTGTTTGTTAATATTAATGTTGGGGTACTTAAGAACTCATTTTTCCAAATGCGAAAATTTCTGTTTAATGAAATTTCTCACAACAACACGTATTTATATAAAGTATGTATATAAACAGTAATTAAAGGAATGTGGCATCGAATTGTTGCCACAATGAAAAAAAAAAAAAAAAAGACGCATATTAAATTTTAAAGTTTATTCAGCACTTATACTATAAACACCTTACGTTGAAAATTTCATTATACATTATATTATTAGCAGATAATTTTTTGAGTTCATTCGTTAATTATTTTATTCTACGTAACACTGTACGGCTGAAGTTTGAAAATTTCATCTCTATGACCTTTGACATTTAACCTTTGATTTTTACTTTTAACACATGTGCTTGGATGATCTAATCGGTTGCTATTTAAATTGAGCAAAATATGTTGACAGCCACTCCCACTACACCAAAATCAATTTAAGCGACCAAAACATTGAAATAACTAATTGAAATTCGATGCTCATATATAAATGTAACCCTTGCATCGGGGTACCAAAAATGGGCGGCATCAGATAACAAAGATGACAAGGATTTTTACAAAAATCATTTTAAAGCAGAATCCGACATAAAAGTTAATAAGTGTTATGTAACTAATAAAAGTCGTCAGATCAGATAGATGTGTAGGGTATTTAAGATATGGCCGCAGCCAAATATAACTTTTTGTTTATTTTTTTTTTGCCATTATTAAAACCTTTGCCAGTAGCAATGGGTAAATAATAATAAAATATTAAATTTATGCGAATGTTTGCAATTTCTAAAAGGTAAAGGCAACACCAACCTTTTATCGAATTAACAATGTTCATCTGTCTGTCTATTTAGATTTGTACGCAAATTCTAGATAACATTTCTTTAAGATATTTCGATGAAATTTGGTACAAGAACATGTAGAGGGACCTTTTTGAAAATGAACCAAATTGGACCATTTAACAAAATTTCCCATAGTATTTTATATGACAATCCCTCGCATTTATTGATACAACTGTTGTGAGCATAATTTGTGGAACCAAGCGGTGTAGAGTGTTAAGTGGTTGTGTATAACCAACTAAAATATTATATTTTTTAATGGTGCAAATTAAATTTAAAGGAAACTATCTGCAACAGAAATAAGGAGAAACGGAATGACGGAGAGAGCAATATTTATTAAGACAACACAAAAAATTGCTTTTATTGTGTATGTATATAATACTTTTTCATAGAGTATATTTCCCTCTCAGTAGGAGTATATTATACTTAGTGGTGAACAGCTTATGGCATTTCAACAACAGGTGGCTCCACTTATTTTTAAAGAAAATTTACAATGAATATGCGTTGTTTGCTTTGCCTGCGTCTTTTTGTCAACTTTTAAGCAAACTTGGATTGTGTACCCAATAAATTTTACACATTTATAGGGGCAAAGATTCTAACTTATTATACATACATACAAACACACTTGTATGGTAATTGTATTTTGGTGTCATATTTATATATCCACAGATATTTATTTCAAAGTGAAGCCTTTGAAGCAAGCAACGGATTCATTGTAAATTGTCCTTTATTGTTTATATAATTTAATCTCTACGTGTGTATGTTTACAGTAAAGAGGAAAGTTGAAGCGTGAAAGAGACGGAGAGAGATAAAATATCATTTTAATCAGATTGCGGATACTTTATATTTCAATTATTTGCTTTCACGGTTTTCTTGTAACAGAGTACACACCAACACATACATACTACAACCATCTCTTACACAAACCGTAAGCCACACACAAACATAAACAATAAAAGATCAAGAACACACCATCAACATAGTGCTACCTTACTATTATTGTTGTTGTTATTGTTGTTTATATTAATACAGCACCATCCTATTAGGCTCGTTTCAGCACAATTACTGTTGTATTACAAGATATTTCTCATTTGTTTATATACCCCACATATGAAATGGTGGTTATACTAAGTTTATAGATTGGCTTGCAACATCCCGAAGAAGGTGAAGGTGAAAAACTTTATAAATTATAAATATTCTTAAATATAGCAACAAAGTCTACACCAAACTAACCATTTCCGTCCGTACGTCTGTCTTTTGTTAAAACGCTTAACCTCCTAATTTTTCAAATGTTGAGCTAAAATTTTTTAAATTTTGTTTTTAAATTCAATTGGTCAGAAAAGGTTTAAAAGCCACGCCCACAATCGGTAAAAAGCTTATCTATTATTAAACATAACAATAGTGTTAGCATTTTTATAACACATTTTTGTAATGTTAAAAAAATGGACGGGTTAAGATAAGAAACACGCCCACAATTTATACAAATAATTTTATAAAACGTTTAATAAGATTTATACGTTAGTGGCATTATTAAATAGCTTAATTCGGTACTTGCCACGCCCACATTGATATGAAGGGTACATAAGATATGTTCCAAACTAACCTTTTTTTTTTGTTATTGTTGCTACTCTAAGTCTTAGCCTTGATGTAGCAAACCCAGCCAGACATTGGCATCGTTGATGTTTATTTCATATATTAACAGAGTGCTTGGCAAAGTTTCGTTGGGATTCCAATTAAGCGTAATTATATTCTATACAATATTATTATTTTTAGGCGACTTTATGCTGCCAATGATGATGATGCTGATATTAAATATGTCTGTCTAATAAAAAGTGGGCGGGATTGCCTAAAACACAATAAAAAGCAAAATGCCGCGTCCACAACTATAAACATTGGACCCTCTAAAGATGTGCCAAAAAAGTGGGCAAAATTTACAGAATTTAAGTGATACACTACCACGAATTAATATAAGCTTTTAAATCAGCTATTTAAGTAATTTTCCTTCCATCTTTACCTACTCCTTTTATGTTGAAATATAAACAACTAAACATTCATTCTTACGACCTTAAAGTATTAAAGCAATTAGTAAAACTTTGACATATTTAATATTTATAAGAATTAGTGAGAGGTTTTATTAATTTTTTTTTCTCTGCCTCGATTTGTTGTTTCCCTTTTTCTACAAAATACACAATGCACTGCATTGAGGTCATAAAAAATGATTAATGCAAATAAACAAATAGCTTAACTTATTTTATTGCGTAAATAGAATTTTACAAGCTGTATGCAGACCTCGGCATCCTCAGCACTGTTGTGTCCAGATTCTGCAAAAAAATAAATAAATAAGCAAAACATTTTCATTAAACGAAACAAAACAAACAAAAACCCACCATTTTCTTGAATAATACGTTTCAAGTTTTCTATACATAAAGTTTTTAAGGCTCGCTTCTTGGGTGGACCCATTTTATGAGGAAATAGTACAGAAGTGTCCACCACAACACTATGAATCAATTTTAAAGCTTTCAAATCACTCTCCAGACTATGACCCACCAAAATGGTTTTCGAATGAAACATGGACATCAAAATGGCCTGTACATCGCGTAAGGTGCGCGTCTCTTTGGCCAACATTTGCTCGGTTATACCAGAATAACTGTCATTGTACAAATGATTTAAAAAACAGTGATATTTATCAATAATTCATGACACTACTTACACAGTATTATAATCAACAATTTTATTATCGGGTTTAACTAAAGCATCGTATACTATGCGAGCATTGATGTCCACAACAGTAACGCGTGTCAATTCTATACCCTGAGTGGTGTAACACATTTCACAATCCAAAGCGTAGATATCCTTCTTGGTGGGTATATACTCTGGCCCATTAGCTTCAATCGTTTTTTCAATGGTTGTCATGTAGCCGGTTAAATTATCAGCATCAACATAATCGGTAACATGATAATTGCCGTATGTACAGCCAGGTGTACCAGCGGGTTGTTGACAGCAGCGATGATGATTATCCGCAGAGCCTACAAAACGGACACACACGGTTCATTTTCGTGTATATAAGTTAACAGATTGGTAAGTGAGCAGGTCATTACCTCTTTTATAGCCAGTACTCTTGGGATGATAATTGCACTCATCCACACATACCCCATCGTACATTGACAAATTGAAAATTTTACCACAGCGGCTGCAGTAGCGTTCCGTATCATTAGGTCTACGCATCGGCTTTATATTGTGCATTATGGCTGTGCCTGGCTTTCTGCCTGGTCGTGGGAAACCATTTGCCAGCAACTGCTCCTCTGTTAAATGCAACTCGTATATCGTCTCGTACGCTTTATGGGCTGGCAATTTATCAAACGGCTCACCACCACCTACACTGGCATCATTTTTCCTATATTGATTTATTAGACAAATTAATATTTGATTCATTAGCTGCTCGTTTCTCGTCATAGTTCTGGTTTGTTGTAGTTGTGGCAAATTTTTTTCCTTATTTATTTTTAGCAAAAAATTTTGATTTGAAATTTTTTCTTTATATGTCTCTTTAAAAACTGTCTGCTGAGGATAGCAATAAGCGTAGAAGAGATGGAGAGTATTTTCAAAAATTATATGACAAATAAATTGTTGCGATTTTTTTTAGTAGTTTTCTTGATTTATATATAAATCGTGCAAAAATCATGAAATAATCACTCAAAATATATATTATAAATTAATTTCACCCAAAAGAAGAAGAAATCTCAATTAAATGACAACCGAATTTTCAATGATGGAAGAGCAACGTGTCAAAACTAGAGTTTGAAATTTTCTTAATTTTTTTCTATTTTTTTTTTTTTTTTCTATATGCATACTACATAGTGATGGAAGGTATACTAAGTTTGTTGTTGGGTGTATATTTACTTGCACGAAGGCGTCGGAAATTGTCCGTATGTCCATCTGCTGTTGAAACGTTTATTGTCATAACTTTTCAGATATTGAGATGAAATTTTGCTCAAACATTACTAGTTCTGTTTCTATTCAAAATGAGTGAAACAGACACGCCCACAATTTAGAAAAAACCTAGCTCAGTGCAAAATCTGCTTAAGAGAGCATTATCGTGCCGTTCTTATAGTCGGCCAAACCCGACCTTTCGCTCCACAAATTAGGCTACAATTAATTTAGTTGGGTTAGTAAACGCAAGGTATTGCCACATAAGTCTCTTTGTGAGAAATTATTATTTGGGAAGGGGTTCCTTAAATGACCCAATCGAGTCCAAATTGGACACAGCTATTAATACAGTTAATTGAAAAATTTTTCACTAAATTTTTTCCAAAAAATTATAAGAATTGCAATTTTTTGCCATATAAAGATTTCTATTGTAATAGAACCTTATAAGTTAAGGGGTTCTAAAAATGGTCCGATTCGATTCATTTTCAATAGAGTAGGAGTCAGAGTCAAGACATGTCGTTGTACTAAAATTCTTCAAAGTATCTCATATCATAGACCAGTAGTTTGCGTACAAAATTTACATGGACAATTATACGGACGGGCGGACATGTCTAAATCAATTCAGATTTTAATTAGGAATCGATCAATATAATTGATGATGGGTGTGGCATTTGACAAACATTCCCTTTGCCACAAGTGGTGCAGGGTAGAAGAAAGACAGTCTGTTACCAGAGGCATCTGAAACTAGATATTTATGCAAACAAAAAAAATATGTTTACACCAAACTACTATTAAATTTCTATATAGAAGCATTACAATTTCAATGATTACAAAGCAATCTATCCAAATAAGGTCTTGAGCTGTTTTCAAAACAATTCATTTAATGTTTGTTATTTAGGCATTTGTTAGTAGTAGAGTAACAAGACTTACATTTTCTTTTGGACACTCCACGATGTACTATTGGCCAATTTGCCGGCCAATATCACTTCATGGGATATTATTTTATTGCCATGTAATGGCTTATTGCCTGAATCTTTAAAGTAAACAAAAAATCGATCCTAAAGTATGACAACTTTTTAAAAATGTTTCAATAAAATCACCTGCTGCCTCTTTACGTAATTTATTAATAGTGAGCATAGCACTACTTTTATAAATAACTGGAGTATTGCATTTTTTTAAAACAGCTAATTCTTCCGTTTGAGCCTTAGAAACAAAACAAAAAACAAAAAAAAAAAGAACAACTTTTTAAACGAATTTAACATATGACCTCTTTAGATACCCTTTCCCATGCATCCGCCGCCTCCGGATACATAGCAAGACAATGTTTCACCATCATTTCATAATACTGCATTCGTATATTGAATGAGATTTTTGTAGAATTAGCTTCTAATACAGGGGGTTTTGGTTGCTGCACTTCCTTTGAAAACAGTACAAAAACAATAACAAGGATGAACAAAAGAAACAAATGCTTGCACTTGATGCACTAAATGCTTACAGGTTCTATGGTTAAAGTTTTAATAGTAGCCTTGTGAGCTACCCTTTGGCCGGCTCTGCTTGTTTGGGCTGGCGTGAATGCTGATTTCCTTTCAGCCTTCAATTCTTCCACTTTCTTTTTGGCTCTTTCTAAGGCTATAATATTAGCTACCGGAGCTATGGACCGTACTTTAGGGTATATATAAAAAAAGTCATGAAATTCTAATTTATGATGAAAATAATTATATGTCGTACTTGGCTTATTTGGTGGGGTTAGAAAACTTTTTGGTATTAAAGGTGTTAAAGCCTTTTCACGGGCTTTACGCAAAGCTTCATTAGCTTCTCTGACTTTTTCCTCAGCGTCTCGTATAGCAGTTGCTGTTTGAGCCGCCTCCTCTTCCTGTTTCTGTCGTATAAGATTCTGCCGATTGAAGATGGCCTAAAAGAAAACCAAACCGTTCGCAATCTGTTTCATTGCATTAGCATTTGGATGGCTTGGACAACTCACTTGCATTGCATTTCGGCGATGATCAGGTTTGTGGGTGGCTGTGGGATTCACTTGTTTCCTGTGATGATTTGCATTCTCATAGGCTACGCGTTTTTTCTGCGGAGCTGCATATTCTTGCTTATCTTCGGACATCTCATGGTTGCCAGATACTTTATTAGCATTTGTGTTGTTTTGTTCTTCGTCAGCAATGTGGTTTTGCTGCAAACTAGCAAACTCTTGCTCTAACTGATCGTAAATCATTTCACACTCTTTCATTATGTCTTCTTCACTGGTGGCGAACAATGTCGTTGCATCTGAATCTACATTTAATTCCATTTCTCTGGACGTTGAACTGGTTGAACTTTTTATATCGTTAAAAATTTTAGCTGACGCTGGTGTCTTCTCAGTATGTTTATGCCGTTTTCGTGAAACTGAGGAATGATCGTGTGTTTTGGTGTCCGTCGCTGAACGTTTGCTTTTAGCACAATTGGATTCTTTGGTAACACATTCACTGCCAGCTTTATGATCCGATTTGTGTGAACTCGAGGATGAGAAAGCTTTTCGTGCAGAAGAGGATGATGTGGAAGATTTATGCTCTTTTTTTTCATTTGTTCCTTTACTGTCTCTGCTTTTACTATGTTTACAATTTTCCTTTGATTTTGATCTTTCATCAACTTTTGAGTTTCTTGAACCATTATTGACTTCTTTGGGCTTGGAAGGAGATTTATGATGTTTGTGATGTTTCCTAGAGTGTGTTGAAGAGTCCCGCTTTTTGTCCTTATCTTTATGTTTATTTGAAATTGAAGGCTTCAGTTCGCCCTCAACATCTTTACTTGTCGACTTTTCGCCAATTTCTTTTGTTTCTGTTTCGTTTTTACTATTGCTCAAATCATTTAAATCTTTATTCAATTTATTAGATAGATGTTGTTGATTGGTTTTCTCAGTAGTAGTATCATCAATAATAACACTTAATTCATCCAATTCTTCAACACAATCTGAAAAGTCCAACTCACTTTGGTGACTATCCTCTTCTGCCAATGTTCTCACTTTGGCTGATTTGGTGGGAGCCGGTATATAAATCGGAGCATTATCTAAAGATTTACGTTTCCTTGAAGGTGTGGCATCCATTTCTGGCTTCTCCGGTTCATACTCTAGTCGAGCTTTGTTCTTTTTCACTACAGGAGGTATGCTCAGTTCTGGCAATGTTAACAGTTTAGGAGTAGGCTTATATTCAGGAACTGTATTGACTGCACGAATTTCTGTTGACATGTTAGTTGCTGTAGTGGTTATGGCCATTTCATCCACTTCTTCTGAAATATATACTTCATCATATTTCTATATAAACTTTCACAATTTGTAAATTATTACGATTTTTTACCTTTTCTAACATGTTTAAAGTGACAGTAGGGCCGATGGCATGTCGTCACTCCTATCTCATCATTCCCGGAAACACCGCCTCCTTCAAAGTAGGGACAAACATAACTTTTAAATAATCCCGTGGAAGGTAACATTACTGTAAATTAATTCTTTTCGTTTCTGTAAATATTGCAAACTTTATTTATTCTATCTTTAGAATAAATATCACTAATATATATATAAAAAATATATCCTCAAAATCAAAAGTATTTTAAACAAAAAAAAATTAAACATCAGATGATGCTTGTGAATAATTCTGCACAAATTCACGAATGCTTTTAATAGTACTAATTGATACTATTTTAAGCCGGTAATTGAGTAAGCTTACTAAAATCTGGCATTTTTAGGCTACTATTTATGCCTAAGTTGCTTTAGTGTAATATTGCTGCAGTAAACCATATAATTTCTTGTAAATTTCTTTTATTTATTCAATTTATTTGCTTGTTGTATTCATGCATCAATTAAACTAAATTTATACAATATTGCATGCAAATCTTATATTTTTATGGACGCATCTATATTCCTTGTGCACTATTCTAAATTAAATTTTTATATAACTCTAATTCACAATTCTTAATATTTCTTAACAAAATTTTCTGAGGAATAAATTTGTACTCCATTGAACCATTTTTAAAACTTTTTTCTACATAACGAAATTTCAAAAAGTAACTTTTATGACAAAGCCTGGTACTTACTGAAAACTTATTACATAATTTGTTGAATTAGCTGATGTAGGGTATTAAATATTAAAATAATTTCTCTTGTTGAATTAATGAAAATATGGAAAAAATCTCTCCAGCAAAAATTTTAAAGAAGTTAATTACTTTTTTTTTCTCTGTCACAACTCTTTGTCCCATAAATTCATTAATCAGTTGTCAAAGGAACTTTTCAAAATTTGAACTTGTACAGTTTATCTTTGCGTGATTACATGAAGTCCGTAAATATGTTTACCCACCGTTGCAAAATTAGGGCACAAGTAGATGTTACTTGCAAATACTAATGTAATATTGTAAGAAGTGTTACATTTATTAAGGAAACACATTTATTAAAAAAATATTAAATAGTAAATATTTGTGTTAATTGTTACATGTATATAATGAATGTTGAGTACAAAGTCTGAAAAAAGACTACAGCTTGTCATTAGCATTAAAAGAAATAGAGATTTAAGTTTGAATCTCAACTCATTCGACCATTGGGTGAGTCAAACATTAAACAATTAAAAACAATATCATAACAAATAAACATATGTGCCGACAAAATAGAATTTAATAAATTATATACATGACAAATAAGCACTTGTTTTATGAGGAAATGTTGGCTTCAGGGTATTTAATGTCTCAAGAGAGAAGAGTGTGGCGGACTTTTGTCAAACATTTTTCAAAAGAACATATTTAGATGCATTAAATATTCAATTTTCAAGTGAAGTTTCACCTTAACGAAACAATCCTCAATTTCATCAGACAAAGACTGGAACGTGGTTTTAAGAATTTTTAAGCTCAGGCTGGGTCTGTAATGTATTCAAATATTTCAATAAAATCCACTAAAATTATAATTAATTTATGCAGCCTACTTACTTTTCATTGCATTAATACTCATTAAAAACAATTCGATCAAATACTCAGAATAGTAACAGACCTTCTACACTTTGATTAGGACGGTATAAAATTTGCAAAACTTTTTAAATTCACACACGAGCATTATTAATATTTTATCATTATTTTTTTTAGTTTATTTTAAAGCAAACTTGTAAACGCTTATAATTTGAAAATAGTATGGATCGTGCTAGTGTTTTTTTTCTACAAGATAACAAACAAAAAACATTTGAATTTGACGACTCGTTGCCGCCTCTACCCCTGCCCGAATTACATGAAACATTACAGCGCTATTATGACTCATTAATACCTTTCGGCACCGAACACGAATTATCCAATACCCGGCGTATAATTGAAAATTTTGAATATGGCATTGGTCGGAGTTTGCAAGCGAAACTAAAGGAAAGATCGTTGACTATGAAAAATTGGCTTGGCGACTGGTGGGATATGTACGCCTATCACACTCAAAGGACACCTTTATATCCCTACACAATAATGCTTATGTCTTTTAAATTGGAATTCATCAATATACCAGAAACACCTGAATATGCTTTAAAGGTAAAAAAAAAATAATATTCGAAAACAATTCATCTCAGTAATTGAACAACATTTTTCAAAAAGAATTTAGCACGTATTTTATATCATAATCTAGAATTATGGGATACAATACGTAAGGAGAAGCTTAAGCCTTTGTCCACGGGGGGCGGTAAAGTGAAGTATTGTTCCAATTTATATAAAAATTTCTTCTCAACATCAAGAATAGCGGGCGAGGAAATTGATTCTATTGAACGACATTTCAAGACAAGTAAGTTTTTACAACAACAACAATAATAATAAATTCATTCACGCCCTTTAGTAAAAGAGGGCAAAACTCCGACACATATCATAATTAGTGGCAAGGGGCGCCTTTTCATGTTTAATGCCTTAACAACGGATGATCGTATCATAACACCGCAACAGTTGTTGGTATTGTTACAAAGAATACGCAGCATTTTAGATTATGAACCGGATGGTGATAATGTACCAATTTTAACACACGATGAAAGGACCGCATGGGCTAAAGTAAGTCAAAATTTTTATGTTGAAAAAAAAAACCAACATTTTCCCATTTTGTTTAGAATCGTCAATACTTGAAGGAGTTATCTACTCACAACCAGCACACATTGCAGCTGGTGGAGAGTTCACTCATTGTTATAGTGTTTGATGAAAATGAACCCAAAGATTATCAGGAGGCTTCTCAATTAGGCATTGGCGGCGATTATCATTCGTTATGGGCAGATCACAGCACTGTATATATAGCTTTTAAAAATGGAAAATTCACCTGCATTGGCGAGGTATATAAAAAATGTTGTTTTTTTTCCTTTAAATATGAACTCAAAACAATTTATGAACTCTTAGCACTCCAGTTATGATGGCACAATCAGTACTAGTGTTGCGATATTTGTGCAAATGAGTCTCTATGAAACACCCGAACCGGACTGGAGTGAAATTGAAGAACAATGCATTGTTGGGGGTTTGCAAGAATTGAAATTTGAATTGGACGATTATCTAAAGAAGGAAATTGCCAGAGTGCGAGAAGACTGCAATGAAAGAGTAAGATTTTAATAACATATATTAACGGTACTCTTGAATAATAATGCGTACATATTAGCGGCTTGATGTTTTAGTAACATATGATGTTTTCGAAGAATATGGCAGAGAATATATGAAAAGCTGCCAATTGCATCCCGATTCGTTCGTTCAAGTCATCATACAATGGGCCTATGCTGAAATGCATAAAGAGTATGTCACTGAATGCCAGCATTTTGTAAGAAGTAAAAAAAAACACTTTTATTCTCCTTTTTATGAAGAATCGCCGCTACTTATGAAACAGCTTTAATGCGTCAATATTATAAGGGTCGCACAGAAACTCTACGTTCTTGTACCACTAAAGTAGCGAAATTTCTTGAAACTGCTCGTCAACCTCAAGCCTCTACAGCTCAGGTAATTCAAGCCTTTCGCAAAGCTGTTAAACATCACAATTTTATGATGAATGAGGCTCGCAATGGTCGTGGTGTGGATCGTCATCTATTTGGTTTGTGGTGTGTAGCCCACATAAATCAAATGGAAACACTGGAATTATTTATGGATCCTTTGTATACAAAGTCTGGAGGTGGTGGCAATTTCACCTTATCAACTAGTACAATAGGGAATAGTATTAATGTAGGTTTTGTGGCTCCTATGGTCTTGGACGGTTATGGTATCTTCTATACTTTTGCCAATAAAAGGTACAAATTATTACATTTTATTTATTTTTGAACTTCATCCTATTCTATGTATTTTTTTTAGTGTATTTATGCAAGTAACAGCCTTTCGTGGTAGTATGAAAACCAGTGCTCACAAGTTTCATCAACATATTTTTAATACTTTTCGTAAAATAAAGCAATTATTGGATGAGTATCCCGAATATAGTAAGTTATGAAACGTACTGAGCTTTTTAATGCGATTTACAAAGTTTAGTTTTTATGGATTGTAATTAAAATGGGACCTAAAGAAATATACGTAAACTCAAATATATACAAAAAATTAGTATTTTTTTATGTAAATTAGGTAGGAAAACGATATAAAACTTAAGCAAAAAAAAATATTTACTTTGCTTGAGGAAATTTTATTATCATTATTCATTTTTATTTTTGAAGGTGATACCTTAATGACATGGCGTAGGAATATATATTGCCAGGGTAACGATATTCATTTACAAACAAGCTGGATTACAATATAACGGAAATATTTAAATGAGTTGAAATTGAAGAACGCAAAAATATAAACTAGTTCCCATCTTCCTATTAATTTAGCTAATTAGAACAATTGAACTAGTTCGTACACAAGCTACACATGTTTAGAAAACACCTAATTTTTCATCGAATGTGTGAAAAAAGCAAATTTTCACCGAATAAGAATTAGGGGAAATTTTTTTAAGTACAGAACGATTTTTTTTTGCTTATTTCAAACAATTGTATATTATACATATCCTTGGAGTTTGCGAGGTAATCACATTATGTAACATTGGATTAAAAATAATTCAAATAATTTATTATTTTATTGCACTTCGCATTCAAAGGACAAAGCCAAAAAGCAAAGAAAGAAAAAAATAGTTCAACATATAATATATAAAGGTCGACAGAAGCAGCACAGCATATATATACTAGATAGAAAAATTTTGTAATTTTAAGACGAGCGCTCATAATGGCCGATGTTGAAAAAGTATTGGTGACACAAACAGCATTAAGTGCGGTACCTAAGGCGGCCGACATGCCATTATCTGGTGATGACGGTGATGTTGTCAAACATGTTAACATTGTTTCTGGCAGTGGTGTGAACAGCGGCGATGGTGGTGGGGACGGAGATAGCGGACAACCTACAAATACTGAAATGGGTACTTCCCCCATACAGGGGGAAAAGTCTTGCAATTCACATCCGCATGACTCCGAGTATGATACGGCTAGTGATTTGGAAGGTGCCGAAGATTATGACGACGAAGACATTGACGAAAGTCTAAGCGAAGATGATGACAACGATGACGACAGCGATACAGATGTAGATGATAGCGGCGCTGTTGGCCTCGATGATATGCGATTGCAGGACAAAAACGATTTGTCCTTGGAGGCTCAAAAAAAAGTGGATGAAGATAGAAGCAATCCACAATATATACCTAAAAGAGGTACTTTCTACGAACACGACGATCGTACAGCAGAGGGCGAAGGTGATGCACTCAAAACGGATAGCCAACTAAATGCTGAAATTGCCCCTTCAGGTGTCTTAATAATTAGTGGCGCTAACAGTGGCGGTCCCAATGCAAAGTCTACTCCAAGTCCTACAATATCGAATGCATCGAAACCCATAAAAAATTGGCAGTCATCCTCCACTGTGGACCGTTGGACACATGATCGTTTCGATGCCAGAGAGCAAGCACCGAAAAGTCGCGCCGAACTGGTGTCAGCCTACGGTTACGATATACGCACTGAGGATGCTCCACCCAAAGCGCGCAGAAGACGGCGCTATGGCCGAGGACCCAACAAATATTCACGTAATTGGGAAGACGAGAGTGCTTACCTTAAGGCCAACAGCAACAAAGAACGTCGTCCGCCCAAGCTGTCTGATTTTCCGGCACTCAATGATAAGTCCGCCAAATTGGGTAGATCGCGTAGAATCCGTGAGAATAAAGAATACCAATCCGAGGGGCGTTCACGAGAAGTGAAAATTGAGAAAAACGATAAAACTCCAATGGGCAACCAACGCATTAACCACCCGGACGAGTATAGGGAACGCAGTGGTGACATTAACAACCGTTTGAACAGTTTCAAAAATCAAGGAGGCCGTCAGGTTCGCATGGAATTCAAACAAAAACAAAGACGACCTCAAGACGCCATTGGTAACAGTGTCAACAATGCCATGCCTGTGGTGACGGCAACTGTTAGTAATATAAGCAGTCGTTTGGACATAGCAGCCCAGCGTGATTCCGGCATCACGGGCAACAACATATTAATGCAGCAACAGCAACAGCCTCACAATATGGCGAAGCAGGCACAATTAATTACGAAACAGCAGCCGTCCCAGCAACAGCAGCAAAATAATGACATTTATAATAATAATAACAACAACAATAACAACTACAATAAAAAGTTGCCCAATCATAGTTACCAGTCTCAGCAGACATCGCAACAACAGCCGCTCCAGCAGACTGTATTGAATCAATTGGCTCCTCGTCAAAATATCCAAATGCCACCCAAAACACATCCCGTAACTTCCAACTTGTCACAACGTTTACAACAAGTACAAAATCGTAACGATCCCAGTCATGTAGGCAGTGTTCAAATGCATGCATTGGCAACACAAAATCAGCACCAACAACAACAACAACAATCGCCACCACCACCATCACATCCTATACTAGGACAACAGCAGCAATCGTCCAATATAATAATGGCGGCTGCCCCACCGCAGCAGCAGCAGGCTCAACAGCCGAATCAACTGATCAGTCAGCAAGGGCCGGAGCAGCGTGTCGGCCCGAAACGTTATTCCAGCTTACGTCGTTCCCAGCACGAAGCACAACATATGTCTGAACAACAACAATTGCAACAAATGCAACACATGCAAACTCAGCAGCAGCAGCAGCAGCAACAACAGCAACAACAAACTCAAATGATGATGCCCGACCAACACATGATACAAGCGAACCTCATGCAATTGTACCATCAAGAGAACCTACAAGCCCAGATGCAAGCTCTCCAAGTTAGTCAAGGAAATGCAACTGTCAAGCCACCACCCAACTATCCGGCTGTACCCCAGGCAGCCCCACCACCCCAATCACAAACCGCGGGTGGTTATTCCAATACCGCTGCCGGTGCATCGGCTTATTATGTAAACGCAACGGACGCTTATGCGGCAGCCACATCCAATACACAAACACCCCAGGCTGGCATGGGAGGAGGAGCGTACCCTTCTCAGCCACCAACCAACAACTATTTAACTCAATCCCAAGCGGCAGCGGCAGCTGCTGCTACTTTATCTTATACGGGTGGTCCGGCCGGAGGTGGAAATGCCAATCAATCGGCAACTGCACCATATGGTCCATCGGCTGGTGTGGGAGTAGTACAACAACAGCAACAACCTAACACCAATTCTGGACCATCTGCCAACTATCAGAACTATAACACAGTGGGTGGGACGACATATTTTGTGCCACCACCACCACAACAAGCGACGCGCTCGGTGATATTACCACAGCGACGCCCCACCAATGCTATACCTATACTGCCACCCACAGACAAAAGCAAACCACAGACGGCCACGCAACAGCCACGTGCAGGCGACACAAAGGAAGAGGAAAAGAACCCAGCCCCTGGAGGTGTTGCCAATAATCAAAATGCAGCACCGCCCATCGACTGTGCTGAAAATATCGATCATATCATTGATAACATGTTCATGCAGAGGCCGGCTTTCCAACCGCCAACACCTGTCTCAACGCCCTCATCCGGGCCGTCACAAACGAAAACACCCAGCAACGAGTCCTTACCCACCACTGACAACAGCACCAACGCAAGCAACTCTAATTCGGAGTCAAATTCACAAAACAGCGAAAAGCTGAGTAATAATGCGTCGGGTGATAATGGAAGCAATACAAACAATTCCGTACAGTCCGAGAACAGTAGTAGCAACAATAATGGTATGAATGGACAGGAATGAGGACGGGAGATCCACACATCCTCATCGTTATATCATTGTCGTACCGGCCATCATCAATCCCAACACAATTTAAGCACCTTACTTAACAACAAAAGAAAATACCTTTAAGAAGCAGCAGCAACAGCCTACACAGGCAACAGCAATTATAAAAAGTAACTTGTGTAGCGTGAAACGTAATTAGCTTAAACCATTTAGACTACTACTCTGCTACGCGTTTTCTCAGTGATACATTTTTTGTTTGAATTGTTTGATTGAAGAGAAGATTTATTCCCCATGAACAGCATACACATTCAAAGTCTTCTTCTTATTCTCTTATTTAATACTAGTAAGTTGTCCTTGCCTTTGAATATTTCTTGATGAATTTTTATAATTATTAATTTAATCTTTTTTTTTTTTTCTTTTTTAAAATTTATTTAACATATTTTTACAACATGAACTATTTGATCTGAATTTATCTGAATTAAAATACATAATTTAATTTAATACACGCATGCAAATACGCTTTCATACTTAAAAACGGAGCGAATATATGATACGTACTAGATAATATATGATGAACCAGAATAGTTATTAGAATTATTTGCGCTTAATTCGCATAAACAAATATTCAACGTGTTTAACGAATATTAATATTAATCATGATTATAGATGAATAAATATTTAAATAAATTGATGAATTTTAACAAAAGTACGGTGGTTGTCTGCCCTATGCAACATAAACTAGTGTTAATTTTCGATTACGTTCAAGTTATAATTAAAGTCGCTGTGAACTACTGCATCTACTGCTAGGGAATCTTCAATACTTATCACCATGTAAAATAAATTTTTAATGCTTTTTATGGCTTTAAATGCATTTTATAAAGTTACACACTCTTGACTTAATAACTGCTAGACTTACGATATTTTGTGTGGAGTTTCGGAGAGAGATTTTTAACTTATAATTACACCCTCACCCATTAAACGTGTTTGCCTTTAACAAATTATTTTCATACGAATGCACTACTTTCGAATTCGTGTACAGGAAGGGCTTGCTTTTTTTTATTATAGAAGTCATTTATTTAAAAAGGTTTTTGAATACATTTTCATTTTAAATAAAAAGGTATTTCTAATAAGCGGCAAATTCGTTTAACAAAATTAGTGGCATTTTGTGAAATTCCATTCGTTACAATACAATAATTCTGTTAGAGCCTATCTTGTTCTGTTCTTTTGTGATTTATGGTCTATATAAAAATCTAATATTTTTTATTTATTTAAAAAATAGTTTAGTTTTTGGGCAATTGAATTAAAAAATAACAAAAAACTATTTCAAAATACAAAAAATGTCCACAAAACATAAAATAAAGAAAGAACAAAACAAAGCAAAACAAGTGAAGCAAAAATTGAATGAAAAACAGGAAAATGGTGACTTTCCTACAAATTGGGATCTAGATAAATACCGGCGGGAGTATGAAAGCGAGAAACACTGGCAATTGAGAAGATATTTCATGGAAAAGCACAAAAAAATGTTCCCCGAGGATAGATTAGTGAGTCTGGCTCAAGTGTTTACCAACATAGAATTCATGGGCTGTAAATATCCCCCTGAAACAATGCGTTTGGTGGCTGAATTGTCAAAAGATGTAGTCAAAGAATTTCGAGCAGGTCGCGTTAATCGTCTGAAAAGAAAATTTGTTACCGCCTCAGATGCTGCCGAGGTGCGTGCAAAAGGTAGACGCTTAAATTAAAAAAAAGAAAATACTTTAAAATTCCAATAATTTTTAATTCAAATATGTGAGTAATAGCAATATATGAGAACAGATGACTTATTAAAATTTTAATTTTGTGTTTTTTGTGTTTGTAATAGGACGACGAATAACTCAGGTTAATGATGACAATAGACGGACAGGCATCTCATATAACAATAATCAGGAACTTCAAAAGAAACATTTTTTTAAAAAAGGGAGTCCTGAAGAAGCTATTTTACCCAATAGCGGTATACCAATGAAAAGGAAAAAAACTATTAATATCTTTGAAGGTTTAAAATATGGAGAATTTATCGTTATTTTGAATGGTGGTCGCAACTGTATACGGCAATCTTGTCTGCGATGCAATGTGGAGTACCTCGAGAAAGAGGTAGAGGAATCCAATGGGCGAAAGTAAATTTCACGTACAATTTATCACCCATGCACTAACCTCTCTAATTGCATTTCAGAAAGGTAGAAATTTATATCAACAGCCAACTGGTGGCTGATGCTTGTGAGGATAATCTAAAAACGTCCAAAGCGGAGGCATTTATACGTGCTTTGACCACCTTGCAAGAACACTGTTACAGCATTAAGGTAGCGTTGCTGATTATAAAATAAAACAATTTTATTTGTTGCAATATGTACAATTTTTTGTTTTTGTTTTTTTAGCAAAATCCTTTACGCGACACGATTAAAATAGAAAAAACCAATAACAAAATAGTATGTGGTGTCATAAAAACCCCAGTTGATTGTGGCGATGATAAAAAATTAGATTCAACCAACAAGGGTTATAAAATGATGAAATCGATGGGTTGGTCCGGTGGGGGCTTGGGTTTGCAAAAACAAGGCCGCGAGGATCCGGTCAGGTGGAACATCCGACTTAGTTGTTTTAATATTATATTCTATTAATATTTATCACGTGTTCTTGTTTAGTTTTTTATTGAAAAACAATCGGGCTGGTTTGGGCAATCAGGCCGGACACTTGAATAATCAATATTTTACACAAATATTGAAGAATTATGTAAAATCTGATGATGTACGCGAACTACAATTTGAGCCTACATTTACCAAAGACGAAAGAGCCATGTTACACTTGTAAGCTAATCCTGACAGCGATGCTTTCCTATGACATTAAAGCTGTAATTTTATGATTTCTTGAATTCTAGAATCGCCCAAAAATTCAATCTAAAGTCGTGTAGTGTTGGACAAGATCAACAGCGCCGACTGGTTATAAGCAAAAAAACCATAACCGAACGAAAGATTTTAGAGCAAATTTTGTTGGAAAAAAACTCTCAATATTTAAATCGTTACTTTGTGCAAGTTCCCATCTCGAAGAGTTCACTGTTCCCCGAACATACTGCCAAACTGTCCTTGAATCAATGAAACTGTAGCATTTAAAAAATCATTAACTGTGTTGTTCAAATGTTGTAAATGAATTAAACTTTATTCAGACGAATGCTTTTTATTCGGTATTTTAAAGATGCTCTCACGATAAAAGCACTTTTGACATAGTTTTTACAAAGCACTTAACCTTAAAGTTGTGTTTTACACTTTTGCAAAAGAAATGCTATTTTTTTATGGCCCCCAAACGACTGGGATCCTGACTGGGATAGTGCAAGTGACCGGAAGTTGCGCTATCTGGAGGTGGTGGTATAGAATGCATAGCCGTGTTGGCTGCTGCTGCCGCCGATGTAGAGGCTATCGGCATGGAGTAAGGTGCCGCATAGGCTTGCGAATACATCTGGTATGAGGAGGCAGGTATTAGGCTGGGAGGTATCTGATGCAATTTCATACCCGGCGGCAGCACCGTCACTTGTTCCTGTTGCAAGTTGAAGAAATCATTTGGATTGCTGGCCGCTATGGACGGCGGCAAAGCGGTCACATCGAAACGCCGATCTGTTTTGGCCACGCCCTGCTTGGCTTGTGAGTGTGCCCACTTAATTGTAATCTTATGACCAGCGATTACCAATTTGTTGAAAGTTTTCTCGGCGGCCAATTCGGCAGCAGCCCGTTTTGTATATTGAACAAAGGCGCACTGTTGTCGCGGCACCAAGGCTATGGAACGTATTTCACCGTATTGATAAAAGTTGTCACGTATCAAGGGCTCGATTATATCTTCTGGCAGATTACCAACATACAAGGTGGTAATGTTGCGATCCTCTGGTGGTTCCAATGTTGGCAACGAAGCGGCACGCTTTAAAATCTTCTCTGCCACTGGATCATTACGTCCATAGTAACGATCTTTAATATTCTGTTCACTTAGAGGATCGTCCGGTTCATTGGGTTTGTCATGTCGATACGGACACTCTTCACCACGTTTACATTCGCCTCTTACCCAAAAGGAGCAAATGTGTGGACGATTACGCTTATAATAGGGTGCTGTTCGCGCCAATTTGGCCAACATGTCGCTGGCGGCCAAAGCTTTTCCCACACTACCGGCCGCCTCCGTACCATCGCCATCTCGTAATTCTCTTTCCACATTTTGTATGTAATATTCCTTGTTAACATCACTTTGCGGCAGACTGTCTACAATTTTCAAAGCAGCATCACGCACCTGTATAGGTAAACCATACTCCAAGTCTAGCAGACATGTTTGGCAAACATTTTTTAAGCGCGCACATGTTTGACAAATTTCAGTCTTTTTGAAACGCATCCGAGCACCCGGACACCAACGGAATATGGTAAAGGGGCGTGTACATATTTTACACTCCTTACCATACCGTTCCTTGATCATACGTACATATGGGTTGTCACCTAAACAGGTCTGACACAATATTGGAAATTCGGCATCCTCCCAATTTTGACGATTATACGTATTAGTTGTCTTGGACATGGACATTTTTAATAACTGAAATTATCACTTATTCGTTAGATACAAGTAAATATAAAAATGATAACCTTTTTAAAGTTCGTACGCACAATTTTAAGAATAAATTTTCAGTTTTAAAATTAGTTTTATAACACACATCTACCTAATTATACATTAGCCTATAGGCTAATTAGTTAAACGGGCATAAGCACAGCACAGTAACTCTCATTTAAATTTAACATGAAGGAATATTATGACAAAATTCCAAAAAGTACAAAAAGCAGAAATAATAATAAATAAAATTACACGATTGAAAACTGTTTCAAATTATTTAGTTTGTATAATTACAAAAAATTATAATTGAAATTTTTCATAATGAGACTGAACAGAAAAATTTTCATAAATAAATCAATTGTTATCAAATAAATTGAATGTAAAATTAAAAAAAAAGAATGGACTTTTAATAAAAACCCTAAATGCAATTCTAGAAATAATTCCTTCTAATACATTTCAAGTGTTGCCATATTCAACTAATAAATAAATAAATTGCGGCATTTATACACATGTACTGTGTTCGAGGCTTTGCTAGAATAAAGTTAACAGTGGCGGATTATTTTTCAAGTTCCTTTTTTTCTTGAGATTTTTTAATTTTTTTACCCTTACTAATAAAGAAACCTTAAAGTTATGCCAAGAGTGGCTAAAACCAAAGCGGCTCCAGCTGTAGGGCCCAAAAAGAAAACCAAATTGTACAATAAGCCGGAAAAAATTAAAGAAGGCACCATACTTAGGGATCTGACAAAGATTGAATGGAAAATTGGACCTTCGATTGGAACCGGTGGCTTCGGGGACATTTACACAGCCTGTAAAATAGGTCAGAAGAACTATGATTATATAGTGAAATGCGTAAGTAAGCCAAGGAAGAGAAGTAAAATCAATTATTGAACAAACTAATATTCTGTGTGTTCTCTGTGTTCTTTTCTACCACTTGGGTAGGAACCACATGACAATGGACCGTTATTTGTGGAAATGCATTTCTACATGCGAAATGCGAAACTGGAGGATATTGTGGCGTACAAGAATAATAATGGTGTACGCAGTTTGGGAATACCTCACATGTTGGGCAATGGTTCCACAGAAATCAATGGTGTACGACATCGCTTTTTAATATTGCCACGCTTTGCCACCGACATTAATAAGTTTTACTTGGCTAATGGTAAGCGGTTACCCGAGGGCACAGTCTACCGTATAGCTCTACAAATGATCGAGGCCTACAAGTTTGTACATGGTTGCGGTTATGTGCATGCTGATTTAAAAGCTGCCAATATTTTGTTGGGCACTGGCACCGGCGGAGCCTCTCAAGTATATCTCGTAGACTTTGGTTTAGCAGCGCATTACACTACAAAGGCATTTAAACCGGATCCGAAGAAAATGCATAATGGCACCGTGGAGTATACGTCAAGAGATGCTCATATGGGTGTGGCAACTATGCGTGGTGATATGGAAATATTGGGCTATAATATAATTGATTGGCTGGGTGCCGAATTGCCGTGGATCAAAGGTAATGTGCTGGCTAACGTAGCAAATGTGCAAAAACTGAAAGACGACTTTATGGAAAACGTTGAAAAGCATTTGGCGGTATTATTTCCACGAGGCGTACCCACACCGGTGTTAGAGTATATGAAATATGTGGCCAAAATGGAGTACAACGATACGCCGGACTATGTCAAATGTCGCAAAATATTCAGCAATGCATTGAAGGTACTGAAAGTTCCCAACACCGGTGAGCTGGTGTTTAAATTAACCAACGATGAAAAGCCTAGCACTAGCAAGGCAGCGAAAAGCTCTGGCCGTTCAAAAATAAAACAAGACGAAGCGAATGGCGATGATGACGTGGTGGTTATTAATGCCAGTGATGATGATGATGGTGATGTGATATTTGAAAAGAAGAACAAGAAAATTTTAAACCATAAAACCCGCGGCGTAACTAACAGGAGTCCTGCCCGGGATGCCAATCGTTCAACTACAACAAAGCGTAAGAGTTCACCAAAACTCAATCCGGTCGTCTCTCCCAAGAAGAGCAAAATAGGTGTTGCCAGAACACCGTCCACACCGACTGGAACAATTTCCAAAAAACATCTCACCCCGGTCAGTGCCAAAGCCAATATACGTATAAGTCCAGCTGTTAAAGTGAGTGCCTCTCGACTGCGTGGCGGCAACACCATCATTAATGACAATATCACGCCGAACGTTAAAGCGGGTAAAACTTATGAATTTAATTTTGAACTTGATGTTAGTGTAGATGCTAATGTTATAGTGAATGTGAAGCGTAAGAAGAAGGCATTACCAAAGGATCCGCCAAAGCAGAGCGCTCTGTCTCTGTCCAACTCCATCTCCAATACGCCGGTGACGCGAGTCAATGTACGTAAAGTGGGTTGTGACACAAGTGATAATGATAGTCCCCGCACTCCAGCAGTAACGGTGCGAAAGTCTAAGCGCTTAATACAATCACCTCTTTGAAATTACTTCCCCTCTCCCCCAAAAAGCATTTAATTATAAATTTTTATTCCAAGATTTTTTCACTTTCTGCACCACTTGCAAAAATAATTATTGCCTTAAATAGGTAAAAAAAAGAATTAATGGAATTATAAAATCGTAATGGCTGCGTTTCAAGCAGTCAACCAAATATTTACAACACGGTATCGCGTGTATGTTTGAAATGAGGGTCCGTCCACTCAAGCTTACATTGCAATGAGGCGTGCATTTGAGCATCAGCTTGATCCAATTAGAAGCTTATTATCGATAAAAATAAATTAGGATTCAGTTTCATTTGGATTGTTCCACCATTTAGGTTAGATCAAGTGGTGTAGGGTATTATTAAATGGTCGGGCTTCATCGATCATAAATGTTTCCTTGATTATATCATTATTACTTTTAATTCTTGCGCTGTGACCACATAGCGCAAACTTTTTAAATAAATTATCATGAATTTTTGTTAAAACCTAATGAGAAATGAAATATTTAATTGAAGCTAAATGTTAAGCAACAACAGTTGAACTAAGCAACCTTGAGTTCATAAAATTTATTATTGAAAGAAAACGGTTTTTATTTCTGCGTTATTTTGTCGTTTTTTTCTTATTGTCCTGATGTCTAGATGTTGATTTCGATTTACTGGATGACGATGACGAATGAGAGTGGGACGAAGGTTTTTTCGAAGATGACGACGATGAATGACTTGCAGGTGAGGCAATGTTATGATGGGGATTAGCATTAATTGGTATTGCTGCATATTTATCATCTCGGCTTTTTGCGGCTCCACCACTTTTAGACGTATGCCCACCATGATCACCTTTGTAAATAGACGACGACGAATTTGTTGATGATGACCTTGACGATGTGGCTGACGATTTTGATTTCGTAATTGCTGGTATTGTAGGATTGGTTACTAGAGGCATAGGTTCATCTGTTATCACCACTATACCAGCCGCCTTTGTGGTGGTCGGTTTATTTAAGCAATTGTCGCATTGCCAGTTGTGTGCTTGTTCATCGGAAATCTCTTCGTCGGTGATGGCTGGTTTGTGGCACTCCTGATGATAGAGAGCACCACACTTGAAACATTCAATTAAACGATTGGTGGCGGTAAACATCATTTCACCGCATACGCAACAATTTAAGTCACCAAATTCTTTAAGATTTGTTTCATCTTCGACTGTAGCATTAGCCAGCATCCCGGTTTCTGTCACTTGGCCACTAATTGCATCATCGGAATCGATTATTGTATCTGGTGAATCGGATATAGTTTTGGCTGGTGAATTGATAAGATTGATAATCTCTTCGGGTGGTTTTGGTGGTGGTGTAACTGCACGTCCCGGAAAATTCGCTTCAGCATCCATTTGCTTTTTATTTAAAGTGGATGAAAGCATTTTTTCTGGACCATAACGTTTACGTATCTCCTCATCTAGCATTAGACGTAATTCTTGTGCTGAATTGGCTTCCGAAGAATGCAGTAAAGTTATGGCTTTTTTCAACAACACTTCTAATTCGGTTGTGGTTGACATTAATAATACTTTATTAATTTATAATTATTTTACATTAAATCTGTTTAATTATTATAGTAGAAACAGCTTGTGCAAGACGTGTAAGCATTTATAATAATAGGTTGAAGAATTCCCATAGAAAGAAAAAAACCTGTACTATAGTTATCTCTTTTTTTTTTTTTTTTTGGAGTATTAATGTTGGTATGGACTAAGACGAGTATAGTTATCTCCTTTTACAATATCTGTGTATGAAGTTTTTTAATAAATATGCCTTCTTCTTCCTTAAAATGCTTGTACAAGAAGAAAAGTGCCACCTATAACACTATTATCACAACAACAATCTTCTCAGATGATTTCACATGTAAACAGCTGTTTATTAATTGCATAAACAGACTATAAGAAATGTAAGCAGTTTTCATTATAATGTCTAATTGCGTGCTGTATTTTTATTGCAATAAGTTATATATTTAATAATATAAAATATATTATTGTGCAATAATTTTTTCTAATTAAAATCGTAGCTATTACTTATAACGATAACATTATCTTATAATTGAAATAATGTATTGATAAAAAAATATAAAAAAAGTGTTGTTTAAAGGTGACCACAATAAAATCATGATAACGTATTTAAAAAATTACATATTTTGATTATATATAATATAGAATTATTTATTATTGGCTCTTTTTGTTATTGTCGTCGTCAACTACCCTCTGATTGCTACAATATATATTTTATGAAGTCACCAGTGTGTGTTTATTGTTGTCATAAATCGTTTGTACAAGATCTCCTACAATAAAACTTTAGAATGTGGTTTTTATTGTGGTATATTATCGGTGTCTTCTTTAATAAGATGTCTATTATCAGTGCTAATAATAATAATCCTATGGTATGTATTAAGTTTAAAATTGTTTTAGAATTTTAGAATTTCATAATTTCATAAGTTTTTAAAAATAAGCATACAAGTAGCAGTAATATGTAGTAGAGTAAAGTGAAAGAGAGAGCTCTTCTTCTTTACTTACATAAGTGAAGTTAACAAACTAAACGTTTAGATGGCTAGAGAGCTATTACATATTATTCATTTTTTTATATAACTGATGTTATAATAATAATTAATAAATTACATTAAATTTATAAAAATTTTACCACAATTTAAAGATAAATATATGTTATATAATAAGTTTTTTAAATAAATTTTTTGCCAAAAATTAGAAATAGTACCTAGTAATAGTAGTTTAAAAAGTTTTGTCGGCTTCAAAAATAAAATGTCGACCTTTACTAAATTTGCAATTTCTTTCTCACTAAATTAAATGATATGAATATCAAATGGAAGGGCTTGAGGGGTATAATAAAATAAGATATATGTTGATGTTTTAAATTAACTATGGCGGTAGCTATTTGTAAACAATAATTTCCTTTCGATCAACAGGTTTTTACTAGCAATAATTGTACTCTTAATGAACCACTATATGGCCATCAGTTTGATTTTAGCAAATTACGCTCGGACTTTGCCCATTTAACCTTTGGCAGTTCAGGTGATGTATTTAAATTTAATCTCTGTGGAAATTTAACAGGCACCTGTCGTGGAATTAGTAATACGGCGGCCTGTTTAAAACGAGAAAATGGCAAAGAATACATTTTAGGTTTGTATTTAATAACATTTTTTCTAAATTGACTCCTTTTGATTATATTAAGAAATGTAACAGGTGTCAAACAAGAATTGAATTATCGCAAAGGTAAAATGTATTTTCGTTTTACCAATGGTGATATATGTCTGATGGGTAAGAACGATGAAACCTATCAACTGTTCGTTTTCTTAAGCTGTGATTATACGTTAGATCGAAAAATGTTTACAGTGTCTTCTAATGTAAGTTTGAACGAAAAGTAGAAGAAAAAATTAAGCACTTTTTTTATTTTTGTATGCAGTCCCCTAATGCTTGTGCATTTTATATAACGTTTGAGACACCGGCCGCCTGTTTGCATGAACCAAAAGATAAGGTAAACGAAGAAAACAATTGTAGCATAAAAGATCCGCAAAATGGGCACATCTATGATTTGCGGCCGTTAAGTGATAATAATTACAGGTGAGCAATTGCTCTCTTCCATATTATTTTTATATACATTTATACCTTTCACATAAGATGGGAGGTATATTACGAGTTTTGGAAGAGAGAGAGAGAGAGATCCTATATAGGAAATATATATGCCAACCTTAAATGTGAACATGTCCATCCGTCCGTTGTTGGCATGGTCGTAAACTTTGATATATTGAATGGACATTTTATATAAACATTTCTATAACTATTTAAAGCCTGTGGGAGCCATTGATGTGTTAAAAATGAGCGATATCGGATAACCAATATGTTCATAATTTATCAAAAACTTTGGCGCAAATTTCGACTTAATAATTGACACATGCTCCACTCAGGTACCTGCCATACCCACATTTTATACATAAATGTAAAGAACATTTAAGATTTGGCCCAAGAAACATTTACATTTTTCGTCTTATTTATTAAATTTTAAACATTTTGCAAAAAAAAAAAAAAAATTTAAAACCTTTATGTACGTACATAATTATCATGTATTTATTAAGTATCTTAATAATTGCAGAACATCGGATCGTCGTGGCAATGCTTTTGTTATAAATATTTGTAAGCCGGTGTTGTACGGTGAGAATGCCATGTGTCCCCCGGGTAGCAGCGTTTGTTTTATTAGTTTAAAATCGAATGATTACAAAGCCAAGTACGTTTAACTTTTAACAATAACAACAACAAATTGTATTGTGGTGGATAAACGATGTAATAAATTGTGTATTTCGTTTTTAAAGATTTTACGATTATGGTCGCAGCAGTGGACAGCTGGTTATCGACACGGGACGACTGATGTTGCGTCACACATCACTGACGCCTTGTAATGCTAGTACAAATTATTCGTCCACCATATATTTTTACTGTGACAAAGATGCTAAGGTGTGTATGAGTGTGTGTGTATATTTATAGCCTAGCACAGTATGGAGTAGAGGCCACTAGGCACTGTCACTGATGCTATTATTGATTGCTAGCATTCATGTAAATTTAACCAATTTTAACGGAATATATTTCTCTCTCACACCTTTTCTACCACTTTTATGCAACCGC
Organism: Crataerina pallida; assembly: GCA_949710015.1. NCBI lineage: Eukaryota > Metazoa > Arthropoda > Insecta > Diptera > Hippoboscidae > Crataerina > Crataerina pallida. The sequence continues at coordinate 29,891,534 of OX453290.1, read as the reverse complement.
TGTTATCTTAACGTTGAATATGGATGCTGTTATTGTCGTTGTTGTTATTGTTGATGTTGATATTGTTCAGAATGTCCATCCGGAATTGATGGGATTTCATGGCTGTCTGTATGAATTTTCATTTGCTACTCCTTTGGCTTGCAATGATTTGGCGCCTTGTACCGCCATCACCCATGACAATGCAATGTAAGTTTACTCTTTCCTCATTTCAGCTGCATACCATACATAACTGTCGTATTTAATTATTAACACACATAAACACTCTTTGTGTTTCGTAGCAAAAACATTTATTTTATGCAAATATTGTATAAACGTACATATGTGTTGTATTTATACGCTTGACTGCGTTCACTCTCTATTTACTTCACAACAAATATGTTTATTAATATGTTTTTTTCATGTAATATTTTTTCGTTCGTTCTATGTTTGTGTGAATTGTTAAAGACTTGATTTGAGCTCATTAAAGGATAAAACATTTACGCTGCAACAAGACAAACAAAATTATAAAGTTTCGGTATGCGCACGTACTGGTGAACCATGCCTGGAGTCAGATGGTAAGTAAGCTCTTATTATCATTTTTTTTGTTGGTATATTGACAACAATTGCTTCAAAGAGAATAATAACTTATTATTATCGATGAATTTTTCATGATAATTATTAATTTTATCGGTTTCTTTTTTGCGAAAAACAAATTTTCCTTTTCATGATTAAATTGTACTCAGCTATCTGTTACTATATATAAATATAGCTTAAGGTTAAATTTGTATATTTTTCATATATCTATAGAAATGATGGGCGGGGCAGGTGCCTATTTAAGTACTTTATACATCTTAAGTATCAACTCACAAGTCAAAGATAAGGTTTTTTGTTAATTGTGGGCGGTATTAAACCCCACGCGCGCCCATTTAGAACACATCGTTGGATGGGCTAATTACAAATATTTAGACAAAATTTAAACTTTAAAGTGGGAGTGGTTAATCATCGATTTCACCTTTTTTTCGTCTTTAAGCATTTATGAGCTCAAGTCATATGCAAACGGACACGTTTAGATTGCCTCAGATTTTCATGCTGCTCAAGAATATAAATACTTTGCTGGGTGTCGGGCTCTTCCTTATAGGTATTCCCCTTACCCTGAGTATATAAACCAAATTTCACATGAAAGCAAACTGTTAAAGATTTAATGAAATATTGACAAATTCTTTATAAATTTCTGGCAACATTAATAACATTTGTACACCCCTGTAAATAAACACATCTTCATATACGTACTTGCATAATAAAAATAAAGTAAAAGTGAGCATGAATAATTTGCATTAAAGAAAAAAAAAAACTTGTTAGCAATCAACAGCATATACAAGTAAATGACGCGATGATGCCGTTCAGGTAGCAAGCAATACAAGTATTAACAAGCAGCGTTGTAAAAATGTTATAAAATTGCGTGTGTGTGCGAGAGTGTATAATATTATGTGCGAGTAACTCGTAGTTTACGGAAAATTGCCAATCGATAATAAATGATAAATAAAACACATATTTGTACGAAATATATTATTAAACGAATACATGAGAAATTGCTGCTTACATACAAGCACACATACAAGAGTAATCTATGCATGTGCAAATATAAATATATGTGCGAAATAGATTTTCCCGTAAATATATAGAGTATAGAAAAAAACACTCAGTTACACGAGGGTTGAAATAGTAAAAAATAATTTTTCACCTGAATACCAACAACAATATAAAACTATTCACTGTGTATACATTACATGCTTGTCTCAACACTTGTTTCTAAAATATTATTGTTCACTTATACACTCACATACATCATCTTAAAAATATTGATTTATTGATATATTAAAATCACAGTCATTGCAGCGAAAATCATGATTTTGTCCGTTGCTGTAATATTCAAATGGTTTTCGTATGAGGGATTTAAGTAAAATTTAGATAAAAATAAGTAAAGAAACTGAATTTGGAATAAATACTCTCCACATCCACAAAGGTGGGCGTGGTAAATATATATATAGTCTAGTTTAATGGTGAGTATCGTTTTTTTGTAAATTGTGGTCGTGTACGAGTATGTTATCCGACCATGCCCATTTTTGGCACATCGATGGATGGGATAACCATACATATAAGCACCAAATTTAAAGTTCATAGATCAACTTTTTTGAGAGATATATACATTTTTGTCGATTGTGGGAGGGTCTGCTATTAAACCACGCCCATTTCTTTCACATTAATGGAACGGGGATAATTATTTCAAACAAATATAAGTAGATTTTTGTCTATTGTGGGCGATTTCGATTTTTCCCATTTAAAATAACGATCTGCCAAATTTTCAGCTTAATATTTGAAAATTTACGCCGGTGAGAATGCCAACAACAGACAGACATACGGACACAAGAATATTGATGTCTCGATCGACTCAATATTTGATGCTAATTAAGGATTTATATATTTTGTGGGGTCTCTGGCGCCTAATTCTAGATGTTGCAAACTAAATGAGAAAAATGGGGGACATACATTTTATGTAGAGTGTTTATTAAAAATATTTCTAGAAACATGTGAAAAATTTGTATAAAAATATTTAATTTCTAATGAAATATAAGCCAAATAAATTGAGAGCCATGCCCACAATGGATAAAAATCTATCTCTCTGCCATAAAAAATCAGCTCTAACAGTTAAAAATGGGCTTGGTGGTGGAACAAGCATTAATTTACAAAAAAATTGTATTTGATTTATAAGTTAATATATTACACATAATAATATAAGGTACCTGCCACGCCTACATTTTATCTATATACATATAAAGGGAGGGTATTTAAGATTTAGCTTAAACCAAAAATCATTTTTTTTCTTGTGTGATTTCTTGTTATTACATTTTTCGTATTAGTTTTTCATCATCGCATAGTTTTTGTATGAAACCTTATCTGGATCATATCCCAATTCACAAATGTTGTTGTTGTAGTTGTTGTTTTTCTACATTTAAAACCAGTTGTTTTCAACAACCCTTCTACTCGTACATATCAGACAAATACATTGTTGGGTGGTTAATATTTGCTGTGAACCCATGCCTACGACCATTTCATCCGGTTTGCTTTAAATATTTACCGGTTTCACTAGTTGAGTGCTATCTAAATGAATGTGTACAAATGGATGGGATGAAATGAAATGGTTTGGATGGTGTACAATATCATGGAGTTTTCATTGTATTTTTATTTTCAATTTTCCAAAAAGTTCTGTTGTTTTTTAATCTACCGCCCTAAGATGGGGAGAATATATGAATTTGTTGAAGGCCTTCAAAAATACTCAGGCGAAGATTTTGCAGACAAAATGTAAATATTAAGAATTAATAGCAGCTTAGAGTACAAAGAGTCCGTTTAGCAGGATGAAGGTGGGTGTGGCATTTGCCGTTTAAGAGTTACAAACATACGCACAAACTTAATACACCCTTTGGCACAAGTGATGTAGGATAAAAAAAAAACTTTTTTCCCTGTTTTTCTGCATAGTAAAGGTACACATGTACTGACCACATATTTATATAAATTGTGTAAAAATCTATTGGGAGGCATAGCTATTAGTTTGATGTTTGATGACATCAATGACATCGTTTTGAAACAATTCGAAAGCTGACCATTTTGCACTCTTTCTATTTTTTAACCAAAGGAACAAAGAAAAAGAAACAACAAAAACAAAATCGCATCGATTTACACTATAGCGTAACACATAGCAATCATGTCATTGATGATTTCAGATGTATGTGTATAACAAAAAAGAAATCCATATTGAAACGTATGCTAAAAGGTCAGTTTTTAAGTGCGTCTGTGATAGTACACATGCATGAAATATTGTACAACGTATACGTAAATATTTGAAATCATTTCTAATTTGAAAATTTTTTCTGTGCCATAATTTACGATGCAACTGCTTGTACATTCTGTTTGGATTGTTAATGCTGTTTACAGCTCTCATTGCATAGTCTACTGATAAAGTTGTCCTCACTGCAGCTGCGACTTTGTTTTATTAGACACGTTTTGGCCATTTACTTTCATATGGAAAAGTTTATAAATTTTAATTTAAACATACTTAAGTAAGCATGTATGTCACAAACATATATTATTACTGGTGCTGATGATGCTTTAAATTGAAATATATGCCATGGACATAAAGTACATTTGTTTTACATTTATTGTGTTGTTGTTTCCCTTCAATGTTGTTTACTCCGCTTCTATTTTCTATTTCATTCAACATTCATTTAAACAAAATAATGTCAATGTTTAACATTTTATTGTTGCTTCTCATACTCATGTAGGGAGAAATTTATGATTATTGTTATTGCAGCCGCTGACAATGCAAAAATTACAATATTATTTCTATAATATTGGTTAGGAGTACATTTACGATCGGATCCATCTTATTAATAATCTACTAGTTAAGTGTTTAAAAATATGTTACAATTACAAAAATAAAGCTACAGAGTGAAAACAAATATTTTGCAAATAGTTCATCATAAGTTTTTAGGCAATAAAGTTAAAATAGGATAAAACTTGTTAAAGATTGTAATGAGATACCTGCCATGCTCAACGTTTGTGTATGTGTAGGTGTAAAGAGAATTTAAGATTGGCTCGTTAATACATGTTGTATACACCTATCCCTCGTTTTACACGCTACTCGGTTTGCACGTTTTCAATCTTACACGAAATTAATCAATCAAATCAAAATTAAAAAGAAATAACTAATTTTGACTGGACGCGAATTTATTTTTACTTAATTATAAATCTGGTAAAACTTCAGATGTATACATGCTTTATTTCAGACTTTTTCCCAAAAAGTTGAGACACTTAAAAAACTTTAAACAGACGTCCAATTAAACTATTACGATAAACACTAACTTTATGTTACCAACACGCACAGTATGTTAGATGATCACATGGATAAACTTTGTGAAAGACTTACAGATATGCTTATATAAACTTAGAATGGCATCAAGAAAATAAATCTTCCCCCCAGAGTATGTTCTTGAAGGGATATAACTGTTAAATGTGGATTTAAGGAAATTTACACTCTAAACTGAATTTTTAAGTAATGGCCAATAAAAATTCTTTACTTACTTACTTTTCCATATGAATAGTTTCACATTTCTCCAAAAATATTTTAATATCGATTGCGCTTCACTAAACAAAAAGTGCTGTTATAACGAAAGTTTTCTTTTATCCACCGTCAATGCTCATTTACCCATAAAAGCTATTCGGTTAATAATTTTTCTTTTTTTCATTTGATTAAATACAAGTAGCAACCAAATCGGAAACTGGAAAATGTTTATCAAAGACTAAGAAGCAGTAAGAAAACAGGATAAATTTAATAAAATAGAAAAAAAAAAATAGAGGAAAAATATTTTCAAATTGATGGCAATTATGTTTGATTCTTCGCTAAACTTTATTAGGAATATAAACCACAAAGGCTAGGAGAAGATAAGGGGAAAAAATGTTCAAAGCTGCATTTTGTTATTTTTTTCTTTGAAACAATTTCATTTTTTACAAAATGATTTAACTTTTTAGTTGGTGCCATCCTTAACCTATACTTTACTCCTTAGCCTTAATGTAGAAGGTCTCTCAATTGTACCATAAGTGCATATGCGTACAACTAAAAATTGCATTAAATTTTAATTGTGATATAATTTGTTTTTTTTTTCATAGGTGCTTGCCTTATAGCTGATGGTCAATCGACCAGCATGGGTATGGTGAGCGATCATTTGCGTATTAATCAAACCGGCACACCGTACTTGTTATATGAGAATGGAGCCAACTGCCAAACGTCATCAAATGAAACGACTAAATGGTCGACAAAAATTGAATTTATTTGTGCCAATGGTAGCATAAGCGGCGACAGCAGCAGCAGTAGTAATAGCAATAGTAATAACAATGGCAAAGATAAGGGTCAGGTTGCTTTAGGACCGAAAGTAATTGAAAACTCCAATTGTCGTCTATTGATACACTATCAAACTGAATTGGTCTGTCAAGGGCAAATATCGTGCAAAACGAAAGCCTATGTTGATCATTCAGAAGATGGTACCGGCATGGAGATAATCGATTTGACACCATTGATTAGCACAACGGAAAACTATGAAGCAGATATTGATGCAAACATTTTCAATAAAGAAAAGAATATTACACAATTCACAAAGGTAATTTTAAAAGGACTAGATGTGGCATAAGGCAAATCTTAAACACCCTCTACATCTACAGTTAATTTTTTCTATAATTCTAAATGTGAGCGTGCCTGTTATCTTATTTCATCCTTCATTTTTCAAACGTCCGTGGATAAAGTATTCATTTTTATATAAAATATATTTCAACTTTGCAGTTGAGAGATCTGTAACAATTGTAGGCGTGGCACTTGACTGATGTTGTCTGTTTGAAATAAGCGGTACAAAATTTCAGCTCAATATCTTAAAATGTACGAACATAAAAGTTTTAAGAACAAATGGACGTACGGACGGACCTAATCTTATGTGGAGGGTATAAAAAAACGTTACAAAATTTTTAATTACTTTCACTTCTCTAAACATTTTGTGTGTGTTCCTTTGTGTGTGTTGCAGTTTTTTCTAAACGTATGTCGACCATTAGTACCAAAATATGGTTTAGGTTGTCCAGGTGGTTCGGCAGCTTGTATGGCAACTATGGATACGATGACTGGTAAACCGGAAGAAGAACAGGTATATGAACTCTTAACACATATCTACATATATAAACAAAATATTAAACAAAGAAAAAGAAAAGGTCTTTAAACCTTTTAATCTTCAAAGTGGTTGAATTGATTGGGTTTTGTGAGGGCCGTAAGCATTATATACAATATGTTTATGTGGGTTGTGAGATTTGCTGGGAGGCTTCTGTTATGTTTTTCGGTTCTCCTTTATTCTCTGGCCTATATGAAAAGTGTCACATGTAAACTCATACTTGGCATGTAAGTTTCCTTAATTTATCTATGTCTCTCGGATTGTCTGTGCTTTAGATCAACTTATACCAATTATTTCAGGGCTTTTCTTTGTTGTGTCAGCCATATTTCCTTCCCCCATATAGAGGATATGTATGTGTGGGGATCATTTATACAGTTTCCTGCCATTAAGTTTGCATCAGTTTAACCATGTGTGTAATCCTTATATGTCTGTGGTGGTTGTATCGAGAAGTCTCATTTGTCTCGTTAATTTTTAAAGATTTCTTATTTTTGGTGTAAAACTTTAAGAAAATCCTTTTTTTCATTTTTGTAAGGTTTTCTAATATCTATAATTTCTCTTTGAATGATTTGTTGAGTTTATTATTAAATTTTACCTAAATTTTAAATGTATTTTTTTTTTAAATCATTTATTGCAAATTTTCTAGATTATACCACAAGTGGTAAAGGGTATATTAAGTTTGTGTGAATGTTTGTAACTCCTGAACGGTAAATGCCGCAACCACTTTTAATTATAACAATCCATTCACAATCAAAATATAAATCGATTAAACCATGTCCGTCTGTCTGTCCACGTAAATTTGTGCGCCAGCTAGAAGTCGCATTTTTTAAACATTTCAACGATATTTGATACAAGGACATTTATTGACTCAAAGAAAAACCTTATTAAAAATGAACCAGATCGGACCATTTTTAGGTCCCCTCCCCATAAGAGGTTCTATTAAAATAAAAGTCTTTATATGTTAAAAAATCGTTTTTCCTAATATTTTTAGACAAATTTCAGTGAAGAATTTTAAATTGGTTTTTTATTTGGCTATGCTAAATTTGTACCTGTTTGGACTATTTTTATTACCCTTTGCCATATATTTATATATCACGAATTAACTTATATATAAAAACAACTAAATTAATTATAGCAAAGTGTAGGGCATTAAACTGTTTTACACATTTTTAAAACATATTGTATAATGTAAAAGAAACAATAGGAGCAGTTGTCTGAGAGATGTCAACTCAGCACTTAACTTGTCACAAGAATTTTTTAGCAAAAATAGCAAATTTTCTAAACTATTTTCGTGTGGAGTGAGATAGAGAGAGAAAGAGAAGAAAAACAATACTTTTACTTACAAAAAATCCTGGTTAGGGATAAAAAATTGTACCCTTCCCCTAAGACGCTTATACGTTTGTAGCATTATCTATATGAAACTGTATATAGTTGTATATAAATTATGTTGAAACATATTTAATCATGATACTCCAGTGACTCCTGCAGCTATTGCTACTGTTGCTAATGTTGTTGTTGTTGTTGCTCTTGCTGCTTCAGGCGTAATAACAACAACATAACATATCACTAAAAAACACATGACAAGCAAGGGATATAAAAAACAAACCAACGAACAATAATAATAATAAAAACAACAACAACAACAACAACACATACATCACACAATTTTTCTGTTCTTTATTATATTGTGAAAGGATAAAAAAGAAATAGACAGACAAAACAAGCGCATACACACCCTAGAGTCAGTCACTTGACCAAAATGAAAAAATTCTGTTAAATGCTTAAAAGTATATATGTACAGTATGTGTATGTGTATGTAAATTTATACCCATTAATTTGAGGTATGTACTGTACTATGCAGCATGTTTCCAACATTCAAATCAGTAAAAAAGGTTATTTTTAACCTAGAACAATTTTACAATATCCTCCACTTTGTGGGTATTGTATATAATTGCACTCAACTTTTCTAAAATGCTAAAAAAAAAAAACTTAAATTGTGGGCGTGTCATATTATATTGTTCAGAAAAAGTGTACCAAACTGGTAGTTATGTTGTTGTATTTGTAAAATATTTCAGTTAAAAATGGGCGTGGCTATTAATTCATTTAGCTAACTTAATATAAATTAATGTAGTAAGATGGGATAAGAATTTTTATACAAATTTTAGTTCAATTTACGCTCAGCATACGCCCACAACAAAATGTAGAACAAACCTTAATTCATGAAAATTATGGCTTCTGTATTGTAGGCGGGGCTTTAATGCAATTTTTGAACTTCTTTAGTATGTGGGCATGTCCTTTGATCTATTTCTGTGAGACCAACCAATATTCCTGCTATGCTTAGAACTGATATCGGAGCTTTTGCGATTATTTAACACATTCGGACGTACAGACGGATAAACAAACGGGGCTAAATCGATTTAGAATTTCAGGCTGATATCTTCTTCTTTCTAGATATAACAAACAAATATTCACTCGGGTGATGGGTACAAAATTTTTGTAAAAGCATCATTGACACTAAAAAAATTTATTTCAATGTCCTTAGGCGCTGTGTAACTAAGTTTTTGCCCTAGCCAAACGGTTTTATTTTGCTTACTTGTTATTTGACGCCTTCCCTTTGTTAGTCATAGGCATTCATGTTAAATGAAGTTTCCTTTGTCTTATGTTTCTGCATAGTAAAGATAAGCAGCCAGAATATTTAGACATAAGAGACATAAAAAACGAAAAAAAAAAAAAATATATGAAAAATTATATAAAACACAGTAAAGCGGAAATTCACTTATGAACACTTGTTATTTATTTGAACACAAGATTGCTTGAATTTGTAATACACAGACAATGGCATTGTTACACTTGATGAAAATATACGATTATTATGTAAGAGATCTGCTACTGGGCAGGCTGAAATCTACATTATAGGGATATAATCTGATATCCTCCACAAACTAATCGAGGATATATTTCTTATATATATTTCGGAGAAAAACTACGCCTACAAATCACAAAAATCTTTAATAGCGTTCAGACAAATGTTTGTTATGTTCCATTAATGTGCCGCGGTTTTCTTATTTTTATTAGTCTTGATTATTCCATTTTCCCTTAAAGTAATTTCACTACAGCTTTCATATAAACAGCATGGTGATTTATTAAGGCAAAACTTTCAATGTCATTTAAGAATACTTGAAGAATATTGGCTAAAAAGAATGCTTAATGCTGATGTTGATAACTTTGAGATCACAACCTTCAATTTTCTGGTGGCATCGCTATTGAACAAATAATAAATTGCCATTGTTGAACTTACTTACACTTACAATGGCATGAAAATGAATATCTAACCTCATTATCACAAAATTTGATGCTCTCTTGTGGGTGTTAACGCACGTACTTTCAATTCCGTAATATTTGCTTTTCTATTTTTTTTTTTTGTTTTTTGTTCCTCAACCGGCAAGTTTGTCTCCAACGAAGACAGACAAAATAATCCACAGCTATGCAAAAAGTAACATTTGTAGCGTATGTATATAAAGTATTCCAAAGACTTTTCCTTGTACAAACGAGTATGTCTAAAAGACATATTCATTTTTGATGTGGCTCTTTCTGCTATCCATGCACATTTCGCCCCGGGGCACATGGTGTTTTTGCAAAGCATACGCATATAACAAGTTGAAGTAAGAAGAAAACCACACACTCTCGCACATTTAACTTAAGAAGCTTTCATGTTTTAAGAATTCAAAATTATTTGGAAATGTATTGAAGAGGAATTGGAAACATAGTGTGTATGTAACACATTTGCATTGTAGTGCATATATTGGAAAATTTTGTCAATTCTAAAATATATATAGTGTTAGTTGAACATGAATGTACTTACAGCTTGTTATTGAAATGCTGAATTGTTAGGCAAATGAAGGTGCGCTACCATATGTGCTACATATCTCCCCCGGGTTAGGTATAAATGTGGAGAGTATTTAATATATCATTTAAGCCCCCATTTCATGGAGAGAGAAAGGGGAACCTCTTTTGGACCGAATCGGTCCATTTTTAGAACTCCTCTTCATATAATTATATATCACGAAAAAACTTATATGGCAGTCCATGCCAAACTAATTGTAATATAATTTAAAGAGTTAAGTGGTGTGGGGTATTATATGGTCGAGCTTGACCGATCACAACATTTTTACTTGTTTTGATGCCTAATTTGAAAGGAAAATATTAATACATAATCTAAGAGTTCTTAAAATAGGGCGTGCTTGCATATATGCCATGCCCCCACGTTATTTATAAATGTTTTTCTTAACCCCCAGAATTAATCGTATAAAATATTTCAATATCCATGTGTTCTTCAGTCGGTCTGTTGCTGGAATGCTTACAGCCTTGACTTTAAAAATACTGAATTTGTACAATATTTCCAGTATGTGTATACATGTACATATATAGATTCCAATTAAAATTGATTACAATCGGTCAAATGCCACGCCCACATTGGACAAAAATCTTTCACAGTCCAAAAATTTAAAGTATATATATACATATAAGTTTCTTTTTATACGATACAAACGTTCTCAAAAAATTTGTGCAAAATAAATTCTTGTAAAAAAAGATATTGGCTAAATGGAGGCATAGTAGATTGGTTCGACCTAAAAAAAAATTAAAAATCGTTTTTTTTTTTCGTTTTTTTTTTTTATGCACCATCTGACTTGTACGTATTACACATCCAGTTAAAGGGTGTAACCACATAACTACCAAGCCCGAATTTTGTATATCGATGCGGAAATATTTAAGATTTCGCTCCTCTATCTTTCCCTTGTTTATATTGTAGTTTAGTACTAATCTTTAATATTATAACAAGAATTTTGCTTTTAACCACTTTTCAAAGGCATTCCTGTACATGATTCTGCTAAACCCTTTCATTTAGGTTGTGGTGAACGTTAAATGTTTATGCGTGCCTGCAATATGTATAAAATAAACATTATTATTTATTATATATTTAGATATAAAGTTATTACATATGTTTATATGGGTGTATATGTGTCATGTACACATAATTGTATTGACAGAAACTCTAAAAGTGACACAATTCTACAAATATATACATTTTCTTCCTTATTTGGTTTGGCCTCTGCTTGTGTTTGTTCTTCTTCTTCTTTTTATTATAAATATATATAATGTCAATGCAGTTCGTAAATATTGATCAAAAGGAAACAAAAGTGCAGTTACGGTTAGGAAGTGTGTGTTTAAGAAATATTTGGTATATCTAAACATATGCATATATATATATACGTTTATGTATTCATACATGTGTACGTACTTCCGTACATTTGCTTTACACTTTGGCAATTTAAAGATGCGGCAAATTGCCCTTGTGCACAGTCGAAAATTGTCAATAATAACATACGCACGCATACACATTTGTGTTATTGTATATGTATGAATGTCGGAATTTTATAGTTTTAACTTCGAAATACAACTGTCAACGGAAATGTTTGCTTGTTTGTGTATGTTTATGTTTTAGCTTATCATTTACGTATTTACGTATATATTTGTGGACTCTGTGTTCATATTTGAGATTTATGCATTTCCCACTGTTCCGTTGTTAGTTTCCGCTATATGGAATTTAAGCTTTTCACAGCAGAAATCTCTGATGTCGGTTTATTTCTCGTTCACTGTTTCTTATCGCCTTTAATATGCGAGTTTTACGATGTCTGTCTTTCCACTTTTACAGGCAACTACTTGAACATTTTACGATGACTACACTGATGGTACAGGATTTCCCTCAAATTTGTACAGTTTAAATGTTTTTTTTTTCTCTCCTACCAACTCACTGACATTCAGCCATAATAAAAACACTTGAAATATCATTTTTCTTCTCTATAAAGTGCAAAGTGATGACAGCACCAGGGGTGAAACTGTTATGAATTTACTAATAGAGTTTTTATTAAAAGGAAAAGAAATTATGAAGACTTCCACTCAAAATACGTTTAAAACTCATATAAAGGTTTCCTCTTATTTCATGTCAAGTGTTTAATATTTGATTGCACTGGTAAGGTGTGAAGAGAAGACTTTGATAAATACAAGGGATTAAAAGTGAATTTATATTTCGACTTTTAAAAGTTTTTGCTTACAATTTTTTGTTTGTAATACCTTGAAGAAGGTGTCAGAATCTCTACAATGATTTCATATTTTGAATTAGTATCAAAAACAGAATTAAACTCGCCTGGTACGACATTGCGTCTTGGTATTTCTCTGCCTGAGGAACGCTCATGGTCTTCAACTTTGATATATTTAGATAATATTTTATAGAAAAGAAATTAATATATAATTTCTCTACTTTAGTAATTAAATTGAACGAAATCGATTTAGGGTCATGTTTACAATCGACAAGATGTGGTTACATAACAGGTACACAAAACTTTTCTTCTTTTTCTTTACCGATGAAGAATTTAATTTGAAAATTGACACATATACTAGTAGGACCGCGACTGTAATGGCGGACATTTTTAATACTTGTTATTAGGAGGCGTCCGCACCAATATAAAAGTATTGTCAATCATATATATAAATTCGGAGAAGTCTCTGAAATTAATTAGATTCTCAGAATTTATTCCATGTTTCTATTTTGGACTAAATTTTAAATATATTGTGTTTTTTTTTTTTTTAAAGATCGGCACTAAGGAGAAATGCTCTATAAATGTAACCACAGCCTATAAATTACCTCTAAATTAAGATGGGTTGTCAGGCTTACACAAGCTTCATAGTAAAATCGAAATGGTCTGGGTATATTAATTGAATGACCTGAACTAATTTTTGAGTAGTTATGTAATAATTGTCCGCCTGAGGGATTGCGGGTCGACTTTACAGTAAATGAAAATTTACTCTCATCATGCTATTGCTTTCATAATCGAATGAGTTTAACTATATTAACGTTTATATGAAATCCTAGTTCATTACGCTTATGATACGCTTGTAAAGAAAACCCGAATAATGGAATATTTGTGATAATTGGATTTGGAATGCCTACTCAATTATATTTGCATGTATAAAAAAAACGACACAATGATCGAAAAAGCCATATTAAAGCACAAAAAAAAAAAAAAGACAAAAAACTTCCAATAAAAAAAAAAAAACAAAACTCATTATTATGCCAAGGACTAAACAACAATTAATGCATGGCACTTTGAAGTGTGAGCTTTTCGAGTACGAAACAGCATTCAATCAAGCAAGAAACTTTTTGCCCATTAACGAGAACATCGAATCGCACGAATATTGAACATAATCGAAACGTTGGTTATGGTAGTTGTGTGGTGGCATTGTCAGAATGATCACAATGATGGCGATGACGTTTGGTTGTTCGATGTTGGTTGCTGATGTTTTGATTGGTGTTGACAGTCAAATGCTTACAAGGAATTGTACGTGTGTATGTGTGTCACTGATTTGCATTTGCATTGCATACACATATACACCTATGTGTGTGTGACACTCGATATTGTATAGCAATTAGTTTTTTTCTACTTATTTCTGCTCTATCGCATTTTCCTTGTGTTAGATCATGTTGAGTTTTAATTCTGTTTGATTTAATTACCGCGATTATTTATGCGGTACGCATAAGTAAGGAGAAGTTTTTTTATCATTGCACAATATATTCGATTTAGATGTTAATTCATGCTTGTGCAGCTTTGTATTAATTGTTAGCGACTGATTTTAAGATTTCGAATTAATGTTCTGAAATCTTCAATATTATATAAATTTTTGGTTATTATTAAGGTTGAAAAAATTAATTTTATATGGGTCTATACTGGGTTTGTTATTCCGTTTTATGAATATTAAATTTATTGACAAATTGTGTAATAGCCTTAATGTTTATTATTCAATCGAAAACATTCCTCTAGCGAAGTATATTTTATAGGAAAGAAAATCGTAATAAATTAGTTTCGTGTAATATAAATCATTAGTTGTTAAAATTTTCTTATCAATCATATGAAAACAAATCACAGATTATGACAATCTGTTATTTATACACTGTTGTCACGCCATCTTCCAAAATACCACAACTTGTGCCAAATTTTTATTCTCGAAAATCATAATATATAATATCTCTGTTGTCTTCTTTAAACATCTTACGATATAAAAAAATATTCAGTAAAATTGTAGCAAGAGTATTTAAAGTGCCCCCCCTTTTGCAATCCTATCTGGTTGTGTAAGATATTTTATTGTACGAAGAAATATATTGTACTTGTGGTCAATTGATATCATCATTTAAAATATTGATTGCACTTGTGTGGTTCATGTGGAAGCTGGGAACTTGATTAATAAAACGTAAAGAATTGTGTAACTTATATGAATATGAAATATGAAATTAATGCTGATTTAAATTTAAATTTTTGATTTTTTTGATTTTCAGTAGCATCCAAAGTTCTTAAAAAACAATATATGTACGAGTATATTAATATACATTTTTGATAAAATCAAATTCTGGCATTTGTCAAAGTTAGTTAGTTTGTCCGTCTGTCTTTACTTTTACGATTAAGAGTTTCCTTACCGTTTCAGTCGACATTATGGTCATATATTCAAAGTACTTCTGGAATAAATCGTTGTCTCTGATCTTTGTTTTCTATTTTTGTAAAATTGTTATTGTTCTCATACGTTACTTGTGACTATTGTGAAATCTGTTGCTCTTCCAAGGATTAAAATAGTTCTAGTTTTCTAGTTTTATTTGTGTCTGCGATTGCAAGTGTTCAATTTTTGCTGCTGCTGTTGTTCTTGATGTTACATGAAGTTCTATGTGTCCTTTCTTTTATGTGTAAAAATTCACAATCACACAAATACACGTTGTTTAAATGTTAAACTTCATGTACAAAGAGTACATTACTAGCATTAAATATCAGTTTAAAAAACATTTCTATTCTTATAATGACTATCTTAGATATGAAGATATGATGAGTTGAGCAGAGTCAAGATAGTGTTAACAAATATTTTAGACAAGCATTCAAATTTAAAAACTAAAATAAAATCTAAAGTGGATTAAAATCACTAATGCTGCATCACTAAGTTATATAACATATTTATCGGTTTTAAATTTATTGTAATGTGGAGTGTATCCAATATTTGAAACAAGTCAAATGCGCCTTTTTTTCGTTCTTTTTCCTTATTGTTCACTTGGTCCCCTATTTGCACCCTCCAGTGTGTATGTGTATATGCAGTGCTATGCCACTCTTTGTGTGCTCCTTACAAGCCATGATTCACTCTTTAACTGCTCCGTGGTAAGCTTCAGGAGTTGGCATTAAAAAAAAAAGAAAAGAAAAATAGTTTGAAATTTATATTTAACCATCAACTCTTCTGCAGGTTAGATTAACCGGTTTGTTACTGTTGTTGTTGTTGTTTTAAATGGCATGTAGAAGTTTTTATCCGATTATAACTCTCTTCTCTTTCTTCGTCTTAGTTATGTTTACATTGATTTATATATCAACTGACCAAGATTTATTGTAGTACGTTCATATTGCTTATTGCAAAAAAAAAAAGAAGAAAAATATTATTAATGAATAAGTGTACACAATATTCGTCTAAGCATACATCTATACAATATCAATATTTACTATATCTACATCTAGATAAATTGATGAAAAACAAGTAAAATGTTAAAATCGGTCAAGATCGACTATTTAAGACCCTACACCACTTAGCTTATTAAATTATGCTACAATTAGTTTTATCTGTATATGCCATATAAATCACTTCGGGAAATGTCATTATATTGGAAGGAGTTGTGTTTCTATTCTATTAATTGAATGCACAACAGCACGTAAGCTACAGGAAAACTTTGCACTTTCAGGAAAAATTTTATTAAATAAAAGCATAAAATTGCGGCTTAAGCTGAAAAATCCTTTTTATTTTATGAAACTGAAAGTTCAACAGAAAAAACAAAAACCAAAAAAAAACACAATATTATAAGCACGATAACTTTATTCCAATATAAAAACAGTTAAATGGATTGTATAAATATTTAATTTATTTTTTTATTTTATTTTATATTTTTTTATTTATTTTTTTGTTATTTTAGAGTCTTGGTTTTCCGTTGGTCTCTTTGGTGGCTGTTAATCGCACTTCGGCTGAACTGAGTTATTTGTTGGGTGGTATTTGCCCCAAGGATCACAATGAACATTTATCCTCTGCGATTGCTTTTAGTTGCGATAGGAAAGTTGGTCGGGTAAGTAAAATATTTTTAAATGTCTATGTAAACGTTAGTGTTAATGTAGTGGTGGTGCAATCAGTAACACTTGAATGGAATTAAATTAAATTGAAGTGTTTATTTTAAGCATTCGTCTACCAAGTTTTTTTTATAATCATCATCTTAATAATGTGCGGGTTCTTGTTTAGGCGTTTATAAGTATCAGAAGCGGCCGAGCTACATCCTCAAATGCGAACATATATTTTATTGATCAGCATCAATAGAAAAGTTAATTAAGACAATCTGTTCGTCCGTTTTCATGTGAGTAATGCACAATTTTGTTTTTTCTGAAATATTGATAAAAATCAACTTTACAAAACATCAAGAATCGCATCAAGAATATACCGTTTTCAAATCCCTCACACCTCACACCTCACATTTTTTTTTTATTTTTAATTTTTCAAATCAATTGCTTAGTACTTATTTATGAATATAAATATAAATATAAAATTTACATTAAAACTCAACTAGAGGTTAATGATAATGGTTACCCTAGATTTGGTGCACGCCTAGCCTCGTTTTACTTGTTTTTTTGTCGCTGTGGTTATTGGTGCACGTATTGAATTATAAACAGATATATATAATTCATTTATAATTGCTCTAGTCGCCAGTTGTCGTTGTATTTGCAACTTTTGAATTATGTGAATATGTATTGCATCATCCATTAGTTTAAGCCATTATAAGCTTTCTATCATTCGTTTCACACCAGTGTCCAATGCAGGATCCTGACTGGCAGTATTATGCTTTATAACATTGTACTGCGCCCCTCATAAACAATACATTTTATGTTGTTGACATATTATCTACAACCATACATATGTGCATAAACAGCACATGTATGATGTTTTTATTGTTGGTTGACTGTCATAAACGTAAATTCACTTTATATTATACTCTACACATCATATGTAAGATGTACTGGTTTTGTCATTCTCTATGCAAAACTTAGAAGAAAACTATTACAAAATATATGTATAAAGGAATCTAAATCGATATGTTCATGTTTTTAATGTGTACACTATTAGTGAGCATCATTAAGTATCTGCCACGCCTTAACTTTGTATATATACAAAAAGGGTCAAGTTGCTTACGTTACCTATTATTTTTTACTTATTACCTTATTATCTTATAATCCTTATAATCCTTATAATCTAATGTTTCGTTTATTTTTTTAGGGTAAACCGAAATTACAGCAAATAACTGATTGTCATTATCAGTTCTTTTGGTCAACCAATGTTATATGCCCGCCACATTTATGTATCTTTAATATAGACACTTGTGAAATAGTCAATGAAGAGATAAGTGTCAGTTATAGTCTGAAAAAAGCACCCTTTACCCAGAGTGGAAACATAATGGTGAGTACTGAAACATTTCAAACACTTATTTAAAAAATTCTTAAAAATATACGGGGAGATTTAAAACTGAGCATCACGGAAACGTTTATAATTAGTTTAAGAATCTTAAAAAATCTGCCATTAATTATAGGAGTTTGAAATCATTATTGACTGTTAGTGATCATGGCTAAAACAGATTTATATTAACTATGAACCCAGCTGTCTCTCTATAAGTAGCATTTTATGGCAATTTTTCTTATTCACTTTATTTCTCCATTTTTTCTTCTTTTTTTTTTTTTATATTACGTGTCTGATGCGTGTGCTACAGGTTACCCAAGAGAAATACAACTTCACACTTAACGTGTGCGATTCTCATCACAAGGCAGTGACGGATTATAGTCAGAATTTGGTAAATCTCTTTTTCGTTTCGAAAGGTCCGTGTGATGGCATTCATGATGGTAAGTCAAAAAGCAAATGTGTAAGAGTAGAAAGCCAACATTTTTCATTTTTTTTTTTATTTGATGGAACGGTTCAAATGCGTCATATTTTTTTGTTCATTTTTGCACTTAATATTTTTAAATCTCGTGTGTTTGCCAATTTTTTAAAGCAAATTTTTTTTAAGGCACAGTTATGAATTTTACTGAAAATATTCTCTATGTGTTTTAGGAGCTTTTCTATTTTACTTAATACATATTCCTGTACAGGTGAATGGCTAAGATGGACGATTTTTTTATACCCCCATTGAAACTTGAAGCGAATAGTAAGTTTCCAATTCCGTTAACAAAATCATAATCTGATTGAACTAAGAGAATGTCCGTTCATGTACCCCTATCTGGGCATAGACGTGAATGAGGGCCAAACAAAGTGTTTGGTATCAACATGCACGAATTCACAGTGCCATCAATCCTTGCATGCTGTGATCTATATAACTTCGAGGCAGTACGAGACTTCGTCTATCTAAGTGCAACCATTAATATCTTTAATAATGTTAGGTTGAAGATAATGCTGAGAATTATGATTGGTGCTGACAGTGAGCTAAATGAGGAAAGTCTTCTCTCGATCGATCTTATACCCTTTAAACCCCCATCATTGTTGTGATTCTGAAGTAGAGACACTAACGGATAATGTTCTCTACCTTTGCTATGGGTTTCGGCTCAAAAAGGATCATCAGTTTTATAAGTTTTACCCGTTATTGGTATAGTCCGTCATATAAACGTATTCAATGTTTGCTTTCGTTGGATTATATTGGTCGTATGGATAGAAAAGGTCCAATCGAATTGGTGTTTGAGCTGAAATCAGATGCACATCGCGCAAGAGGCAGGTCAAAAATCCGGTAGATAGATCAAGTATTTGATAAGCACAAAACAAAACTTTAAAAAACGCATAGAAGACCGATGCATGTCTCGTTCTCTTTCGCAAGCAGCACTTTAAAAGGTTGTAAAGATGTAAACAGGTTGTAACTGGTCGGTAATGCGTTTCAATTGATTTATACAAAAATGAAAATTTTTGTCTTATAGTAAAAAGTGGCGAGTATTCAATAAGCGGCCTACAGCATTTTTTTTTGTTTGTAATGGTAAAAAGAAAAACAAAAGGGAGAGAAGTTGTTAGTTGCTGATTTCTATTTTTTCAATTTAATTTCCGCATCCGCTTCTTTTCTTTTTGTGCTCTTTTGTAAGTATATCCGCTAATTCTTTCTTGCTCGGCTTTTTTTCTATCCGCAGTCGGAACATTTCGATTTATAGTGTGCACACACTTCTGGTGGTACGTGTATATAGATATACATACATATGTATTTTACTACATCTATACAGCGAACTGTGTTGTTTTTAGCTACTTGTGAATTTTAATCTCGAAATAGCATTTGAATTGGCAATCATCCCAATTGGCTTATATTGCACTGTTTGTATTGTTGTGTGTATTTTGTTTTTGTCTTTCTATTGTTTTTGTTTTCGTTTGGGTTTTCTTTTATTTCCTATACTGCCGCCATGAATGTTTTTTATCTGTTTACTTGTTATCAATAGCATTTTACTCATTCTCTCTAACATATATGTTCATACGTGCATTGCCCCTTAAATAAACGCATGTAAACAAACACTCAATATATGTATGTATGTGCTCTTGGAATTTTCATCCGATCATAGTTTTTAGTACATCAGTATTATACTGCAATACAATCGAGAATGTTTTTGTTTAACTTTATTGTGTATGTACAGTAAATTTCTAATTGAACTACTGTTTGCCTCTGTTGCGGATACTTGACTTTTCTTAATTCAGTTTTTTAATAAAATTAAAATACGTATAGACGCAGTTTTCGATACTTCTTACATGTTAGGTAGGTGTGTGTGTGTGTGTGTATGCGTAATGAAATAATAAAGTTCTTGTACTAATATATTGAGTATAAATATAAATTTTTACTTAAACTTAGTTCAAAAAATTTGATTTTCTTTATCAAGTTGTTTAAGTTTCTCCCACTGCATAAATGAGTATAATCATAAGAACTAAGAAACAAAGTAAGGAAATATTGATTGTTTTGAATGGAAGAGGAAAATAATTAAAAATCACTGTGGAAGTATGGTTGATAATAACTTATAATTTTTGAAAAATAAACTAAAAGTTTATGTACCGTCCTATTCAGAATGAAAGTCTGAATCAATTTAATCATGTCCGTCTGTGTGTCCATGTAGATTTGTAAGTAAGCTACAAGTCGCATTTTTTGAGATATTTTAATGAAATTTGGTTTAAAAATGTATTTTGATCCAAAGAGGAAATCTATTGAAAATAGACTGAATTGGACCATTTTTCAAACCCCTTCCCATATAATGACATTTGCCAAAGTGAATTATATGGCAGTGCCTCGCCTACACAAATACAGCTGAATTAATTGTAGCTAATTTGTATTATTGATATGTTTTATTTAATTCAATTAGCAAAGTCTTTATCATAAATCATTTTAAAATTTATTTTACTTTAAAAAATCTTGAAACCCAACTGTACTAACAGTTAAGCGTTTATTTTTCATAGCATTAACACATTACTTGCTTGACAAGACCACTAAGTACCACTCGATAAGATAATGCAAAAAACTTTTCACATATATTATATATCTGTTGTCTATGAATATTCAATATATTACATAATACATTAGTATGGCGTCATTTGCCAAGCTGTGTTCTGTATGTGTATGTGTGGGTGTTTCTGTGAGGGGAGGGAGAAGGAGTTTCTTGCTGTAAGTACACAGATTATGGTCTTCTCAACATGGTGTCAACAATCTCTACACATCATCTCCATTCCATTTTCCATATAAACATGTTTACATTTAACCCCTCTTCAAAACACGATGCTTTAAAACTTTATTCACATTTCTCTTTTATAATATTTCAATCATTAAATGAATATAGAAGGAATATATACATAAATAGTATATTTGAATTTAGTTCAGGTCTATAACATTACAATGTTAATTTTTTTTTCAACATTTTCTTTCTTTGGACTCATTTGCCATCGCTGCCGTTTGTATCAATCATTACCATAATCATGGCCAATTTCCGATTTGAGTTGAATGGAGGGAAACTTAAAATAACCGTAAATCTTTGGCTATAATAGTGAAACTCGCTTATAACAGTAAACAACCATATTTTTGCTTGAAACCTTGTAAATGATTTTCATTTTATGTAAAATGGGAAAACTTGTACGTTCTATGTCATTTTTAATCATATTGCAATAATTGTCACATTACAAGAAAAAACTATAAATTTAGCTTAAGTCAAATTTGAAATACCCCCCACATCCACATCTGTGGAGAAAATGTAAGCGTCTCCAGGTGTCTGATTACAATCTTTAATATGTATCAACTTCTATGTTGGTGTTTTGTTATGTACGAAAAGGTACTTTTTGGAAACTAGGGGCGTGCCTGTTATCCTTACTCACCCGTTCTGGGCACATAGGTGAATGAGCTAAATATAAAAATGTATAAACAGTTAGCAGCTTTCTTTCTGTGTCTGATGAATTTTTTTATTGTGGGCGTGGCTTTTAACTAATTCCACCCAATTTACAGACCAATCTAGATATGTACAGAAATGAAACAATTTTCAATAAAATTTCATGAAAATAACTTCAAAATAGGCGGACATTCGGACGGACACTGCTAGATAAATTTAAATTTTTATTCAAATCTCTGCGGTTGTAGATGTGATGCAAACGGAATAAAAAATTTAGTATATTTGGCCTAGGACAGAATTTAAAATATGCTTTAATTCTATAAATATCCATCTCGCGTTATGGCGAAATAACGTAATATAATATAGGTGAGTTTTATACTTTTTTAAAGTATCGCTGGTGACTCAAGTGTTTTTAGGGAACCCCGGAGTGAGAGGCAAAGTTCTCCATTATCTAATAATCTGTAAAATGTTGCAAGCGTCATTGATCGTGAAGCTCTAACATGTGGAAATAAAATAAATCGTTCTTCTGCTCCGTTGTTCATTATCTGAATATTTAAAGTGAATAAAAAATAAAAATCAAATAAATAAGATACGATTAAAGAACAGTAAGAGAGGAGGGTGAAGAAATTTATAATTGCACGGTGAAGCTGTACAACGTCTGTTGTTATTTTTCATGTTTGTTTTCAATCAGATTCTTATTCGATTAACTTTTGCAACGCCGTTGCCTACTTAAGTAGATTAAAAGTGTAAAACCATTCCCTGTGACCTATCAATATAAGGAGAAAATGAGGAAGAAAGATAGACAGAAAAGATAAAGAAACTTCACTGTTGGAATTTTCATTATTTCA
The DNA here is from genome assembly GCA_949710015.1 of Crataerina pallida. Lineage (NCBI taxonomy): Eukaryota > Metazoa > Arthropoda > Insecta > Diptera > Hippoboscidae > Crataerina > Crataerina pallida. Next base: position 29,868,464 of record OX453290.1, on the reverse strand, counting down.
TGTTTTTTTTTCGGAAGTTTTCTCATAAACAGTTTATAGCGTAAATTTTTACATGATAAAGTGTGCAATGTCGTTGTTTTAATATCTTCCGTCTTAGTGATGAAGGTAAACTAGATTTGTAGATCCGTTTGCAATAAGGGCGCTTAGAGCATCTTAATCAGCGTCAAAAACTGAGTCCGTAGACATGACCGTACGTCCATCAATTGCTATTTAAAAATTATTTATTAAGTTAAAATTTTTGTACAAATATTTCTATTTACTGTGTACGGAGAACCACCTCACCTTCTCTCTCTCTCTCTCGCACCCATGAAATTGAAAATCAGTAAACATATTTATAATTAATAAAAAGTGAAAATGTCAAGCACGACCATTTAATTCTCCACACCACTTGGCTTCTTAAATTATGCTACAATTAGTTTAGTTGTAACTGTATTTACTGCTACATGAATTACTTCCTGGCAAGTGGAAAGGCAAGTCTGAAAATGATCCGATCAGGTTTAAAAATGGGCGTGGTGGGATATTTAACACGTATTACTTACATTGTTACAGAACTTAATCAACTACTTGCCATGCGCACTGTTTGCACATGGATGTGGAGGGTATTTAATGTTTTGTTTAAGTCAAATTTACTGTACACGGTTATGTTGCTACGATTTTCTTCATCGTTGTCAACATTTTTGTCGTGCCGCATCTACCGCAAGGTAAACGAGTTGGTCAGTTATTGTGACCTTTTTTTTTCAAATTCTTTTCAAACAAATTCATTTTAAAGGCTTTATTTTCCATCAATGGTTGGGTTTAACTGTTTGAGGCTAAAAGTTAAATGGATGGTAAAATAGAAAAAAGGAAATGTTGTTGTACCAGGATTTGAAAACATTTTAGCGTACACGTTTGCTAGGATGTAATACTGGTATCACATTATTGTGTTATTCCTTACGTGCACCTTTAATTAATTTGTTTTTTTTTTAAATTTTCATACTTTCATATTCTCATGTGGCATAATCCTTGTGTACGTCTAAACACAACAATTAAGTTAAATGAAAATTTTCTCATTATAAAAATTTCCCATTTTTATATTAACAGCGTAATTGTATGTTTTTGTTATTCCACCATAAGTTTCATTATTACTTTGCTTCTTGTTCTTAACTCTCTTATAGGTGTTATCAACGTCCAAATGCGTTTAATATGCCATGGCGTTAATGAACCTTCTACCACTTTTAGTGAGGTAAGTACTATGTACAAGTAAATGGTTGTAAAAGTGTTTTCAAAATGTCTCTTTGTAAGCACATGTATACGGTACGACGCCAAATACGTTTTGGACGAGTATAAAAGTGTTTAAGTAAAAACGTTGTTGTTGTTGTTACTTTATTTTCTATAGTCAGATGGTTGCCTTGTTTTCTACTATGGAGTCTTGTTACCCCTTAGTCTTTTAGTACGATAGACTCCGCCTAATGGAATTGAATGTATTTGTACAATCTCGTTATACCACATCTCACATAGGATGAGTGGTATACTAAGATTGTTGTGGCGTTTGCAATATCCAAAAAGAAGTTTCGGAGTGTAATTTTTTAATTAAAATCTGAATCGATCTAGACATGTTCGTTAGTGTGTCCGTATGTTTGTGGGTTGTTGGAACGCTTACGGTGGTAAATTTAAGGATATTAAGGTAAAACTTTGTATCAATATCTGTGCGCAGATTTCAATTGGATTTTTTACGTCAAGTGCCGCGCCCACAATCGTCTAAAAATCTATCTACCAGTTACAAAAATCTATGAAGTTGAAACTTGATACATATATTTATAGTCACAAGATCGTTTTATGTGCATAAAATGGGCGAGATCCATAACCGACACGCCCTTAATATACAAAAAACCTATTTCTATGCTTGGTTTGACCTTTAAGTTGATGCGTATTATATATTTTGGCAGATATTATCAGCTACCAGTCATACCCACATTGTGTTTAGAGGTGTGGAGGGTATTTCTGATTTTTGACTTAAGCCACTTATTAATTTCTTTTTACTCATATAAATTCTAAGACATATTGCTACACGTTCTCTCATCATTCACGCGTATAAAGTATTAAACAACAACACTAACGTGTTGTACATACATACATATGTAGCTATGTGTGTACGAATGCTGTTTTACATTGCGTTAGAAATGGTTAAATACAGTTAACAGACTCTATATGCCTGTGTAGTTGTTAATTGTAAACCGTTTAAGGGTTTAATATATTTCTATATAAATAGTTTTTATATTTGTGTATATTTTTATTTAAAAATATACTAATTTTTATAAAAAGTACAGTTTTGAATAAACTTTTCCTAAAGTAAAAGTTCACCCAAAAATAACAACATTTAATTTTTATTTAACAAACTTTAAAAAAGCAATTTCTATTCTACTATGTCCGTCCTATTTATTTAGCAGGTATTGATGTTAGTAACAAAGTTGCATTCACAAATGAAAGTCAATATAAAATATTCGTATTTTGTGTATGAAGGTTTTATATAATATTTAAAATATTGTAAATTCGTTATATGTAATCCGAAGGATTAAAAAAGTACATATTTCTAAATTCATATGAATCGCACCACAAAAAAAAAAAAAAAAGAAACAAAAAAAAATAATTATAAAATTGAAATGCTGACTAAGGATGAGCTAGCTACCAGTTATTCAACTAAAACGAAAGAATGCAATGGAGATCAAATAGAAAACAACTTTATTTAATCAATTTCTAATTTGTGTTGTGTACACTAATGGATATTTGAAAATTGCATTTCTTTCAAGTGTAGAGGGATAAACAAATAGAGAGAGAGAGAGAGAGAGAGAGAGAGATGGCAACAGGGTAATTGTTTACTTTGATTTGGTTTTACTTTGAGTACATTTTTATCTTTTACAATTTTTTAGTTGTAAGCCTACAGCTAAGCTTTATGAAAAGTACAAAAATTGTCAAGAAAAGGTTGTTTTCAGGCATCAATGATAAGCATAATAACATGTAAATAAAGCAACGTACCGTTATGAACAAGAAAAAAAAACCAACTAAATTTGGCTTAGACCTTAAATCTTAATTCGTGGGGCAGGTACATGATTGTGCCGTCCTCTAATAGTGTATTGTATGTATAAAGTATCAGTTTGCAAGAACGCTGAGAACTGTTTTTGTAAATTAAGGGCGTGGTTGTCATCCGATGAAGTTCATTTTTGGGCGCCTCGTTGGATGAAGTTTTTATAAGTATTTTTACCAAATGTCAACTTTAGTAAATTTTTGTAGCAGAAAAATATATTGTTGTGGGTGTGTGTATCTTGACCGCTTTAACTCCATTTAAATAGCGGTATCTAAGAAAGTGAGAGTGCCAAGAACAGACAGGCATACGGACATACGGAAATATATGTATGATCAAAAATATATATACTTTATAGGGTCTTTGATGCTTTCTTCTGGAAGTTTGCACAAATGGAATAACAAATTTAATGTTATGTGGAGGGCATGAATAGGGTACGAAAAGAAGAACATGCATTCAATTATCATTGTGCTGGTGTATTGTACAACAGGAACCCAAAAGCGTAAAATGGTGGAAATGACAAAGGCGTTCATACAATATTTATAATAACAAACTGTCATCACCTACATTTCTTCTTCTTCTTCTTCTTTGTCTTCTTTTTACTTACTATACAATACTGCCGCCCTAGGCAGTACGAAATGGCTTTGTTGTTGGCTTATTATGTGGCTTGTTAGCATTTTCAGGTGGTACAATAAATAAAGGAAAACAAACATAACAAACATTCATATTAAATAATTTGTTTTTTTTCTTATATCCCCTTTCTCATGCTTAGGTGGCTTTTGTTAATATGAAATGGTTTGAAAATTAATGAAAACAAGTAAAAACATACTTCGTATTTATAGTATACATTATATCCCAGGCCAAAGTTTTTTTTTTTTTTTTTGTAAAATGTGTGTCTTACACACGCCCCTCGAAGGATGGCTTGAATCTATTAAATTTCAACTTCATGGCGTTGTTTGTGTAGAAAATAGACAAATTTTTGTCGATGGAGGGCGTGGCATGTTACCAATGTTATCCAAATTAATAAGTTTGTGTACAGAAATGAGAAATCTTTGTACAAAATGTGAGTCTAATGTATATTTCACAATTTGCGACCACAAGAATGCAAAAAAAAAAGGGCCACATGGACGGACATATCCAGATTAACTTACATTTTAATGCTGATCAAGAATATAAATATTTTATAGAGTCTCTAGCGCCTTCTTCGGGTTATTGAAAACGAAAGAACAAACTTAGTATAGACGAAATTATTAAAAGCAACGCCCACAATTAAAAAAATATCAGTTAAAAAAATTACTCATAGCGTTTGGTACTCATATATATAAGTAGAACATTCAAAACATTTAATTAAAATAGGCGCTATTGAATATAGGCACGCCCATAATTTACAAAAAATCTTATATGGCCCAAAATTCGACTTAATAGTTGATAATACGTAATTAATAAAGGACATAATAAAGTAAATGCCACGCCCATTAATGTGGGGGTAGGTTTTGTCCAAGCTAAATTAAGTTTATTATTTTAATCTAAAGTGTTCTCCAATACCGCCCAATTTAACTGTTCAAGTTGATTGCTTAGCTCATGACAGAAATTTTTTCCGATTACGGTCGTGGTTGCCACTCAACTGATGAACTAAGAATATATATACAAAAAAAGGCTAATTTATACGGTACAAGAGAGAGATAGAGTGATGGAATAAACAAACATTCATTACCAACTAATACAGGCGATCATCGATTTACAAGCTAGTGTGCCCGAATATACCGTAAAATAAAAAAAATCATATAAAGAGTAGCTTACAACTCACATTGAAAATAACTATATTTTGGCCTGATTGTATCAATCGACATCGTATAAATTGAAGGTCGTTTATAGGGAGAGTTGTCGTTATTATTAAATTACACTAAGCGTCTAAATTGCTTTGTTTTGAAGTCAACAAGATATGTCCAGAAAAGAGATTAAAAATTTAGTTAGGAAACATTGTTGTTAAGGGCAAAGTTAAACGCAAACACAATGAGACAAGTATAGGTAGAGCAATTATGTATGACATGGTAGAGGACATGTGTTTAACATAAAAAAAAACACCCACACACACATAAACTTATATACCTTAATTTATCTCTATCTTTATTGTACGGCTGAAGAGAGGAACTTGAACAACGAGAACAAAAACCCCTCAAACGATTTGTCATGTCGTTTAAATTTAGGTCAATTGTTTGGGATATTTCAATGGTCTACATATTGTACATATGCGTATGTATGTATATTCAGCAAAGCAGGAATTTGCATGCTTCGGCAAGAGGCCTATACATCACATCTCATTGTATAAAGTTAAGGGTACACCTGAGGGAGAGGAAGAAGAAACAAATAAACAAGTAAACAGATTTACGTTTGGTACTTAAAGCACAACTTTAAAGATAAAATAAATTATCTTGAATAACTGGGTATTTATTATCTGTTTACTCTGGAACTTAAGTACATCAGATCGTTTCTCGTACAGGTACATAGTCTTTTTCCCTTAATCAAATAAATTCCTAAATTCTTTTCACATGCCAAGACTTCTTTACTTACTACACTACACTACTTATGTATTGAAATAGGGCTTCTATAATATCTTCTTGACTTAGTTTTTGCGAGTGACTCGTAACAAATCTGTTGCTAAACATAGGAAAACAAGCGCAGTCATTGTATGTGCACTAGAGATTCTTAATTATAACTTCAGCACACATGCATACATGGCTTCAAAGAATCAGTCAAACATGTAATTATAGCAACACTTACCTCTAATGGTACGCTCTCTTTCTATATTGGTCTCTTGCTCTTTTATATGGTCTCTGTGAATAACTGTGCTTCAACAAAATTATTTCACAGGCTTTATCATTGACGACACATAGACAATGGAATGGAAATTTTAATTAGTTCAGCAGCTTCCGCAATTTTCTAGAGATAAGTAGTGGAATGTAGATGTGTGTGTGCGTGTATAATTGTGTGAGTGCTTTGTAATGGAAATCAATCATATTCGTAAAAGTGATTACAGTTTTGTGTCTAAGTAGATACCTAAGCCTTAATACTGAAATTGTATGCATAGTGTCGTGGTACACATAAACACTTGTATAATAAACATAAACACATACATATATACTCTGTTTATACAATAATTTATTACAGATAATCCTGTAAAGAGAAAACATTAATGTATTGCTGCGCCTAAAGTGCTTGTCATAATTTTCGTTGAGATTTTGCTAGGATTTGAATGTAAGCTCCCTATGGCGTATGAGTGATAATACGGCAATTTCATTAAGATTATTAAAAATTGTCAAAGCGTTAATAATAGCTTAAGCGAAAGTTTCATGTTAATTCGAACATGTAAAGTTTATTATTTTCCTCTACATAAGAGGGGGGTAAACCAAGTTTGTTATGCCGTTTGCAACACCTAGAAGAAAGCTTCAAAGACTTTTTAGGGTAAATATATTCTTGATCAGTATCAAAAATCTAATCAATCTCGATATATATCTCGTGTCCGTGTGTCTTTCTATTTCTATTGTTGGCACTTTTAGTTTCTGCATGCAAATCGCTATTTAAATCGGCATAATCGGCCTTTTGTCCCGGGGGACTACAAATGTCTCCGGATTTTCTGATTTCCATAATATATATATTACAGCAAAGTTTTATATCAAAATTTTCCAGCAATTTCTCAGTAAAGAACTTTCAAAGTTCTGCGATTTTGAACAAACGTACATTTGCACAAAAATGTGGATATGGATGGTTTACCCTTAGGTATATACGCCCATACACTTTTACTTTGCAATTTGAGCAATTGGACAATCTGTGTGCGATAGGTTTAATTATGAAATTTAATTATTCTGATTGTAATATCATTGTGATAATAGACCATCTACCCAAGCACGTGTATTTACAGTTCATTAAATAATAAGCTAGATGGCTGCACTGTGCACAACGTAATTTTATACTTCTGATTACACTGCATACCTCAATGATGTGCACAATTAGTAATAGGATCTTCAAAATTTTCAAAATATCAATACAGGGTTATAAAGGCCGCTCTCACTAAGTAAACATAAGTGCTCGTATATTTGTGCATGTACTACGAACATTCATTAATAATCAATAATGGAGTGTTCACTCCAACAACAAAAAATATTCTTTATTTTTATATTAAAGGCAAACGTTTTTAACTGATTCCACCAACAGCTACATCATTAGGGAAAAAGAGTTTTTAATTCATAAATTAATTAAGAAAATTGCACGACCATCGTACGCCTGGCCAAAGCACACATTTAACTATAATTATAAAGATATATATAAACATGTATATATATAATGTAGGAGAATAATATCAATTTACTGCCAGAGACAGTCATGCTTTTAGTTTACTTCGGTGCATTAAAATACTTCTAAAACTATTTTTATCACTGTTCTCTTTCTATCGTCTGTTGTGTGCATTATGTTTTTTAATTTTCTTTTTTTTTTTTTGTTAAAAACAAGTAAGAAAACTAAGTTTGGTTCAAATCTTAAATACCCTTTACATATACATATAAACAGTAGGTGTGACAGGTAAATGATAACGTCCTTAAATAATGTTTGCAAATCGAGTTTCACGTGAAGTGTTTTTTTTGTAAATTGTGGACGCGTCTGTTATTCGCCAACGTCTATTTTAGGTATATCGATGGATGCGCATACCAATTTTCAAGTTCATAGGTCAATTTTTGGAGCACATATATAAAATTTTGTCGATTGTAGGCGTGCCTATTCTTCAACTACGTCCATTTTCGGCACATGTTCTAAATTTCAACTTATTACCTTAATTTTTCTGGCAGATAAGTCATGTCTAGATCGACTCAGTTTTTTGATGCTGATCAAGAATATATATATTTTGTAGGGTCTATGACTCCTCCTTCTGGGTGTTGCAAACAGAATGACAAATTTAATATACCTCCCATATTATGTGGAGGGTATAAAAAAAGCAGCCCACAACGCACAACGCGACCATCATGGGCAACAAGCCTGCCTGCATAGTCTTTCTTTACACTAACTAATTATGTCATACATTTTCAGTCTGATGATAAACATAGGATATCACCAGCAATTTCCTTTGCGGAAATTGTGGTCTTTTTGTTTTTCTTTTTATACCCTACACAAAATATGGCGGATGCATTACATTTGTCATTACGTATGCAACACTGAGAAGAAGACTTCATAAAATGTAAATAACGTTGATTAAAATCTGAGTCGATTTAAAATATATATAATATATGTCCGTTTGTGTGTATGTGTTGAGGTACTGGAGTAAAATTTTGTACAGACTTACTTGCTGAGTCATAGCATACACACGATCGGTGTCTATCGGTAAAAGAAGGCGCCTGCCGGTAAAAATTTGCCACATCTACATATTACGTGTAAATATGAAGGATATTTAAGATTTGCCACTTTTTTCTTATTTTTGCTTCCTTTCGTGGTAGTAGTGCTACTGATGGTAGCGTTGGTGATAGTGTTTCTAGAGTCATGTGGTATGTGGTACGTGATAAAATTCTTCTACATTCTTGCCTTTTTTTATATTTTTTCATATTCTTCAAATGACACAGAAGGTGTACTAAATTAATTATTCCGTTTAAAACGTACAAGAGAAGGTGTGAAAGATTCTTGATGGTCATCTAAATCTGAATCGATGTAGACTTAGTGGTATCGGTTTCAAGCAACAGAAATCAATCTATTTGGAATATGTTTTTATATTATATCAAAAATGGATGAGGTTGTACACTTTGCGTCCATGATATATTAATTTTTTTTTTTGATGTTTCATAGTAGATAGATAATCCGTATGTCCGACAATTACAAATAGAGGTAGGAGTCAAAATATTGATTCGGTAATTTTACGTAATTGTTTATTGATTAATGCTTACCTTGGGTCATCGTAAAAGACTCGCCCACAATTGGAAAATAGTTGCAAGTTTGCAAGATTCTCTACTGATATCGCACTGAAACACCAAAATTTGGTGTATTTTATACATGTAGAGTATATTGTACATATAAATACGGATATGTACGATGTACATTCTTTGTACAGTACTCTCTAGTTGCGATGTTGCTGGTGTCAAGCATTCGCCTTTTTCAAATTTCTGTTTTTCCATTCAAGACTTGAAAACGAGACGTTCAAGTATATGGTCTCTCACGTCGTATAAAAATTTGTTGATTATTAAAAGAAAAAATTTTCTTCACGTTTCTGTGGTAAATGTTCATAATTAGTTGAGTATACTGTTCGTTAAGCATCTCACGCTCTTCTGGTTCTATGGTGTTAGTTTTCGTTCAATTCCAGGTACTCGGGCATTCAGCTGAGGTCAGTTTAGTTTAGAAATGTGAAAGTGACGAAAATATGATGGTTATAAAATATGAAATATTGTGTGAATGTTGCGTTCACCTATAAAATTGTGTGCGTGCTTAACGTGTACTAACTTCTCCCTTTTATTGTTTTAGAAAAGTTCAGTGCTTGCAATTAATTGTTACTGTTACACCAAATTGTGTTACCGCCTTATTACGAGTGTAATAAAATGAAGTAATGAAAATATTGATTAGCAGTTATAAAACTATAAGGGAAAAACGTGTATCCATTATGTTTTAAATTTGAAAAAAAAAAAAAAAACAAAAAGAAGAACGCTTTGAAGATCTCTGTAGGAGTGTAATAAAAAAATCAACATCATTTCATTTCAAGTATTCGCACAAATAACTTGAAACAGTTTTTCAATCGCAACATCAATGGCATGAAATGTCCTTGTACAGTAAAAAGTACAGCACTCTATAGATGGCAATGATAAATGACTGAAACATAATGACCAGCATGAAAAATTGTTCTCATATAAACCAAATGCACATAGCACACACACACACACATACATATAAACATAATAAAATAAATAAGAGATGGTAAAACCAAAAATCCGTAGTCTAGTGGCTTGTCTTGTTCCATTTGTGGATTCCTTGTTGTTTTCCTTTTTCTTCTTTTTTCCACATTTACAAAGTAATTCAATTTGTTTAATTACAAAATCTCATACAAGGAAATTAATTTTATATGCTCAACCAACTTTCCAAATCCTCTAGAAGAATAATACGTACATATGTGTATACATTTGTAAGGCACTGTATTGCATATGTGTGTGAATGCTTTTGCGAAAAATGTACTTAAAATGAATAAATTGATCTCGTTAAGTACTCTTACATGCCATGCCACGCCACGACTTGAAGTTCTGAATAAAAGCGAGTAAAAACAATAGTATCAACGGCTGTGACGCATACTTATACGAATAACGCAGAGATTAAAAGAATTATTTATTAATTTTCATTTCATTTCATTTAAATGTCAAAGTATGTCACTTCACTATGAAATAACAAAATCCTGAATAAAAAAAAAAACTTAAAACAATTAAAAAACACAATATTCATGAAAAAACTGAGACATGTGTGTCCGTATGTCTGTCTACGTCTGTCTACGTCTGTCTACAATCTGTTGGCGTAAATTTTGAGATATTAAGCTGAAATTTTATACATACAGATCGCTATTTAAAATGGGCAAAATCGGCCTCAGCCACGCCCACAATTGACAAAAATACATATATTTTCTAGAAAAATTAAGCTATTAAATTGAAATTTGGTATGCGTGTCTACCATCCATCGATGTGCTTGGTCGGATAACAGATACTCTCATAATTTACAAAAAATCATATTCAGCGTAAAAATCGACTTCTCTGCTGGTACGTAATATAAATAGTATTAGAGGGCGTATTCATATACCTGCCACGCCCACCTTTTACATGTACATGTAAAGAGTATTTAAGAGTTGTCCTAAGCCAAATTTAGTTTTTTTTTTCCCTATTGATATTAAATTTACAATTAAAGAAAAAAAATGACAAACGAATAGATCTTAGTAAATACATATTGTACATATATTTATTTAATCTGTGTATGTAAATAATTGGTATGAATACGCACAGAAGAGCATACAAAAGATTGAAAGAACTCATCAAAAGCATACTTTCTGAAGTCATGTTCATGAAATAGTTTCAATTCCACAGCAACAACATGAACCGCTTACAACCATTTTTAAACAAGTACATTCCAGCTTCCCAAACATGCAATTGGCAAGAAAAACTCATGCCATTGTACAAAGAAGAAAAAGGAATGTAAAAATAAAAGTCAAAACCAAACAATAAACTCAGCTAACGATAACTGAGAAGCACTCTTCGTTGCTTATGCATGTTGAGATGTTTAGATGTGTAATTTTGCACAATATTAAATTGTATAAATTTTGCATCTGATTACGATTGCGACGAAGATATATGATTGTTGATTGGGTGCTTTTCGATAATTTTCATTTATTGTAATTGTAAACGAAATGACCAACTTGGTATGCCTCTGGCAGTAACGAACACAAAGTAATCTGGAAAGACCGACACAGAGTGGGGCGTAAAAGCGAAATCTATAGCAAAGCACATGTTGAGAATTCAGAAAAGTTTGCTCTTAATTAATTATACCTTTTTTTTTTATTATTCACGTATATTGGTTAAGTTGGTAATTTAATTTTATGACCACACCATGAACGAGAGAATGTGGTTTCCCACATATGTTAATGTTTTTTAATTAGGGTTTTAGAAATTTTAATTTTCGTATAATGCATATAAAGCAAAGAAAGTTGATAGAAAAAATTGGATAACTTGTATTTGGAGGATGTGAAATACAGAACTTCAATTAAAACAGCAGAATAAAATTATCTTTGATTGAACGGGGAGTTAACAGTTAATAAAGTTAGGTTTAATAATTCTTTTAGACATCACTCGTACAATTATAATAGAAATTTGGAACAAATTCAATTGAAAATTAAAAGAATTCAATTAGAAATAGACAGAACTCTAAAATGTTTTAAAGGAAACATTAACATAACCATTTTAAACATTATTTGAAAATAAAAGAAACTCAACTCTATTCAAAATGGAAAAAACTCAGTTGGACATAAAAAGAACTGAAATTGAATTGAAAGAATTTAATACGAAATATAGAAGATTTCATAGATTGTAGTTCAAATGGGAAATTTAATATTTCAATTTAGAACTCTAATGAGAAAGTTAACAACAGATGGACACTCGGAAATAGTTGCATCCTCTCTAGTCATGATGTTCATATAACGTATTAATAAAGGCCTGCAGTCACATTGTTTAAATTAATACAATCTATGCTAAGCACTTAATGTCAACCGAGTCAGCTGCTTAGATTTTCCTTTACATAAAATAATTTTTTTCTCATTTTTTTTTTTTTTTTGGAAAATTCTAAATCATAATTTCATTTATTATGGATTTATCAGTACAGAATAATTATAAAATGAACTTAAATTCATATTTTCATCTCTACGCATATGAAGTGTATAAGCGATACATACATAAGTACTGGTAATGACGAGCTTAAAAATAGTATGTAAGTCTGTAAGCATTAACTCTTGAATGTGCGAGTTAACGTGTGAATATAATTACGCATCGTTACCTTAATTACGCCGATTGAAAATGTTATTTCCCCCCCATTTTTTGCAGTGAGATTTATATTTTTTCTGTTAGTGTTCCATACAACAGCATTGTTGTATTTTCTACACGGTGAAACATTTTATTCTGCACAACATTTTCAGACCTGTATGTTAGAACAACTTATGGTTTGGCTTATTTTATTTTTTCTACTACACAACATGTTAACGTTGGTAACGTGATTACTGCAATACATCTACTTCACACAAATTTACATATATGTATATATATATATATACTCCATTCAGGTAGGATGTAGTACATAGATGTTAAAAATTGACACAACAGCTGCAATGGTGGCTGGATATATGCAAATCATGAAAAGGTTATAAGTTTAGAGGAATTTTTTAGTACTTACAATTGGAATGATTTTTAGTACTTCCCCCCCCCCCCTAAAATGTTATAAATTTTATGTTTGAAGAAATGCTTTCAATTTGTATAAATGTGTATAAATGACCTTTTTTGGAGTATGATTTAAATGGAACCTAAAATGTGTTAAATAAACCTTTAACATTATCAGCCGACAAAGTCATTCTGAACCCACATACGAAATAATTCTTCTTGATTGTATTAAGTTATCATTTAAAATTCCACATGTGTTCGTTCACATACATATACCGCGCAGCTGCAGGTGTTAATGAATATTTAAAAATGTTAGCGCTGTGTTGGTGTAGTCTTTACTACCTGCTAACCACATTTTATATATGTCATGCTGTTTTTGATTTTCCACCAAGCTTAGCAACTAATTAGATTAGGTAAAAACAAGTAAGAAAACTAAATTTGGCTTAGGCTTAATCTTAAATACTCTCCACATCTACAATAGTGGGCGTGACTGGTACACGATTATGCCCACTGATAGTGTATGTATTACGTAACAGCTTGCAAGTCCAGTTTTACATGGAGTATGGTTTTTTGTGGGCGCGCTATATGGGATAACTGTACATATGCATACCGATTTATAGCTTAATTTTTGTGGCAGATATATAGATTTTTGTCGATTGTGGAGGTGTCTGTTATCTGACCACGCCCATTTTTGGCACATTGATGAATGGGATAATTATAAATATATGTACCAAATTTTAATTCAATAGTTCAATTTTTGTGGCAGATAAGTAGATTTTTGGTCATTGTGGGCGGGGCTCTAAAGAAATTTTTCCCAATTTCAATAGCGATATGGGTGCCAAAACTAAGATCGACTCAGTTTTTGATACTGATCATGAATTTATATACTCTGTAGGGTCTCTGGCGCCTCCTTCTGGGCGTTGCAAACGGGATGACAAACTTAGCATACCACCAAAAAAAAGTATAAAAACGTGTATTAAACTAATTTTAACTGAAATGAACAGAGTTTTTTTCATGAATTCCATTTAACAAAATTAATAATTATCAAAGTCGCTTGAGTGAGAGAGCAATCCAATATATTTTTAGTATGCTATATAATTGTTTTATGTTCCTTATTAAAAGCTACCAAGAACTTAAAAATCTTTTGTATACACAAAATGGAATTATACAATTGTCTACTTTACTTCACTATAAATGAAAACAAAGTACAATTCTTGGGAAGTGTTTTCGCCAATATTTTATTTCCCGATTGTCTGAAAAGTGTGTATGCATGCGTGTGGAAGAGGGAAACTTATTTATGTTGTTTGTATCCATAGTTGCACTTTAAAATATTTTGCAAGATATCAATTTATTTATATTCAGCATCTAAAATCATAATAGATTGTGTATGCGCCAACTTTTACATCAGCTAAATGTGATCAATACTTTGTAAACTGTAATATATGTGACGCGAACTGGGCGATTAAGAATGGTACTGTTTTAAAACAATCTTACGGTATATGTCTTCTTCTTAGAGACCCTTATAGGTAATTAATTAAATTAATCTTTAAATTCCTCTTTATTTTGTGGGCGTGGCATACAACCCTTTATGTAATAATCATTAAAATATATGTTAAGCTTCTTTTAAATGGTCAAAGTTTACACTAAATAGTTTTATTTGTAAATTATGGGCGAGTTTCAATTAATAAAAAAACACTATTTGGCTTAAACTACGTCTTCTATAACCTCCGCCTTTATACGTAAACAGTGATCATGGCATCCTCTTACGCTATGTAGATAAAAGTTTTTAATTAAATAGTTTAATTCAAATTCTAAATTAGTTTATTACGTGTTCGACGTCGTTGACATATGATGCTGCCCATTAGAACATTATTTAAAATAAAAATCAAGTTTGTTTTTTTAACAATTTTTTTTTAACCATAAAATATTGTAAGCCGGTCATTGAACTGAATCTATGTAAATTGAATTTTAGCTTAACATCACAATTTCTTAAAGTTTCAAAAATAAACATAGAGACACTTGGACTTACGAGTATATAGATAGATTCGGTTGTGATCATAAATGTATATACTTAAGGACTCTTTTTTGCAGTTGCAAAATGCAAGAGAAACCAAGTATAACTTCATCTTACGTAAAGGGTATAAAATAGAATGGCAAAGTGAAAACAAAAAACTTTAAGAAGTTTAACATAAGTTTCTTTTTTGCGTTGTTGTTCATGTGCGTGCCATGTAGCGTTGCTGATTTACTTTGTTCGGCTTGCGAGCACAACTGACAACAGACGGTTTGTGTATTTTGGACAAAAGTTTTCAAAATTTACCTTCTTGTACTTTACGTTTCTCATGTTCTCTTTTTTTTTTGGCTTTTTTGGCTTAATCACCATTGGCTCCTCCAAGGGGGTTGGGCTGGGGATCACGATTCCGCATTTCCTCCCAAAACATTTTTATAACATAATTTCTCTTTTAAAGTTGCTATTGCAGTTTTTGGAGTGTTTCACGAAATAAAAAAAAATTATATATATATTTATTTGTATTATTGTTTTGGCATTTGTTTGTTTGGTTGTTGTTATTGTCGTTACATATTTCGTACGTGTGCTGAGTTAGGTTATTCACTAAGCAGTGTTAAAGTGTTATGGGAGAAAAAAATTTGCAAAATAATTTTTATTGTATTTTTATACTTTGTCGAAAAATCTCTTTCATTATCATGAGTGGATTATAGTTTCAGTTTAAAAGTTTTCTGTTAAAGTGAATTGTTCAGCGTGTTGTTGAACACGAAAAACATCTTTGTACTGAGATAATGCGTTTTGTTGTGTCGTCTTTGCATTCAGTAAATTTTAAAATCTATGTAGAGTGATAATATTTTTTTGGAGTATTCTTTTAATATTGTTAATAAACAGGTTTCAGACTCCATGTAAAGAATATACATTTATGATCATAGTATTATGGTCTCAAATTTAATAAAAAAATGTTAACGCTAAACCTAACGACACTTCCTGTAACCTCTTTTTAAAATGTTATTACTTTGTATAGTGAATTTGGAACAATAAAAAATACATTGTTCATACTTTTTTAATAAATGTAGTAAAGGGAAATGGCTTTGGTGATAATTTTATTTACAAGAAATTTTGACAAAAAGTTTAAAATGGGTCAGTTAACCCGCCGCGTTAGGTTTAGTGTTAATAATCCTTATGCACAAGTGCAGAAATAAGAAAGTTCAGCCACGCCCACAACAAAATAGGGACTAAGCATGATTCACACATTCACGTCATATGTTAAAAACATGCCCACAATATACTTAAGCATTATAGCATAAAGTTTATTTTCTTAATATATGAAGTGTTTGGTTATTTATCATTCCCTCAGGGTATTGCAAATGGAATGACAATCTTAGTATACCCTTCATTTTGTGGGGAGGGTATAATAAATATATGCAGATACATGTAGACCTTAGTAGTTGGGAGCGAAAAGTTTTCCATTTTTTGTTCATAATTGCTGCAATAAAAAAAAGTTCATGTTTTATAGAAGAATGTCAAATATTTGTGCTCCTCTTAAATTTTATCCAAAATCAACGAATGCAAAAGTATAGAAGAGCGTTAAAAAATGTATGTGCATATATGATGTAGTGTGTGAACCACTCAAACTTTTCCACTTAACCCAATACCCTTTTTGGTTGTTTTTTCTTGTTTCGATAAATAGTTTTTTCTATTTTTTTATTTAAGTTTTATAGTATTTTTTCACATGATTTTTTTTTTTTCATTTGCAAGTCTTTAGAATTTCTGTTTGTGGTGTCATATCAAGAAAAGTTTTTTTTTATAAAAATATTTCATTGATGTCAACTGTTTGCCGTTTGGGTGGATATTGTTAGTTTGTTAAAAAAATGAACAGATACCCTAACCACTGATATTATAAAAACTGTGAATGATTTTGTTGTCTTGTATGTGAGAAGGGTTCTTGATTAGTACAAACATCTTAGTTGATTTAAACATGTCCGTCTGTATGTCCGTGCACTTGTCCGTTGTTGGCATTCCCCTAGGCGTATGTTTTGAGACATTGAGCTGATATTTTGTTCAGGCATTTCTACTTTCTAAATGAAGATTAGGCAAAATCGTCAGGGCGCACACAAATTATGCAATAAGTGGGTTAGTATGTAAGTAAACAAATTATTTCGTTAAAATGTATTGAATCAGAAAAGGCTCTAAAAATGGTACGATCGGGTCCAAATTTGGCGTAGTCAATTATTAAGCTAATTAACTATTTTCCAACCAAAGGAATTGCAAATTTTTGCATTAACTTACTTTTCTTCTCTGTACAGCAGTTATTCTAAGTAAATAAACAATGCTGACTTTTTTTATATATATTTATATTTCTATGTATATTTTTTGCTTATATTTTATTGTGTGTATATTTATTATAATCTTATTACAAGTTTTGTCTTAGCTTGGTATTAAACGGTACATTACACTGAATTAAATTTTCTTGTTTTTACAACAAAATTCTGCCTTCACAATTATACATTATACATTGTTAATGCATCTCCTATCATTAAATGTAATATTGGGCTGTTTATTATTATTATATGTACAGTATGTATGTATGATAACTAGAAGAAAAAACTTTAGCGTATCGGAGAGTTATGATGATTAAATAATTACACAATCGAACATTTCAAAAGTGTTTCAAACTCTAAAATAAATCATCGCTAAATTTCTGAATTGGTTAACTAAAAATAAAACCACATGAAGTGCAAGAATTCATTAAGTTTCTTACGTTAAAAATTAATTAAATTTAATTAAAATAATTTTTTGTTTCGAGCTTGTGGTTGGTCTGCTATCTTGTTAAGAAAGCCAATGATTTTCAAACATCTATAAAAACAGATTTAACTTAAATTTGGCAATAATTTATGTTTAATGAAATGTTATGTTATGGTGCGTATTCCTATAATCAATATATGAAAATGGTTTCCTTCGATTGTACATTTAAGTATATTTTTACATATATATGGTACGTCTATACATTAAATTAATTTATTACACATAGAAGGCAATTTCTTATATCTCCTTAATCTAAAAATATTTATGGTTTACGTTGAGTTGAGATTTTGTTCATTTTTTTCACATATTACAATTTATTGAATGAATTGTTTTTACAATTTTCTTTTAAGTTTTCATATTAGATTAATTGTCTACGGTGTGAGATTCGAAAAATTATTTAAAATGAAACGTAAAACTATACTTTGTCTGTTTATTGGAACTAAATTAAATCCTTAGAAATATTTTAAGCGAGTTTTGTTGCTTGACTTTCGCAATATTACGAAATGTTTTATTTTATACATATTTCTGCATAAGTATATATAAAGAGTATAAAAAATATTTTTATTGAGACATATTTTTACATTCCCTAAAGAAAAAGTTTTGATAAACAAGAAAGAAAGGAAGAAAGAAAAGTATATTCGAATTGGACCGAATCATAAATACCCATTAACACCAAGAATTTTTTAATTATTCTAGGACGTTAACTTCAATAAATAAAATTGTAATTTGCTTAATTTTAATTTGAGTAATTAAGTATTAAAATTAGTAGTCCAACTCAATATTGAAAACTTTCCATTATAAAAGGAACGATGTGCGTACATTATTTGTGTCATGCAACATTTTATATTTCTATAAAAAGCTTTTTAAAATTTTCTAAAAAAAAAAGAGAAAACTTAAAATATATGAGCTTAATATTTAGCCAGCTATGTAAATGCCTCAGTCCATTTGTGTGGTGTGGTTGTTACTGTTAGTGTTAGTAGGTATTAGAGGGGCTTTAATGTTTCATCGAAAAATCAATTCTTCGTCAAATTGAAACATTCCCGCCTTCTCCCAATTCTATACATCACTCTGTTTGGCATTCGTGTTAATGATGAAGGCGCCATTTATATGACCATTAACGGTTTTTCCATTTGTGTAATATGTGGGAGTTTTTCCATTTGTAAATACTACCGCTGTCTGGGCTGTATTACCATTAAGATGTGCTACTAAAGGATTTTTTGTAGTTTCTGCTGGCGGTGTTGTTAAGGGCGGTGTCACCGGCGACGGTTTTATTAATTCCAATTTATCGTCGGTACTGCCGCTTAAAGGATTCTTCATTAAACCCTTATTTAGATTAGGGGGATGTGGCATAGCATAGCGCAATTTACTCCAGAACCAGGGATCTCCCCATTTCAAATAAGTGTTCATTTTCAGATAAGCCTTTAATTCGATGTCCAAGTTGTCAATGTCTCCTACATCGCCGTAAATTATAACAATTACTCGTGCTCGTCCCTCATTGAGAGCTGCTTGATGCGCGGCCCGGAATTCTAGACGTGCCCATACAGATTCAATGAAATTTTGCGACAACACTACTATAGTACGACGAGAATCTTCCACAGACTGAACAATCTGTTCTGGTATGCAACCACCTACTATAAAATCGCGCACATGAACACATAATTTAAAAGGATTGGGTCCTCCCTCTAACTGAGGTACTAGATAATCGGCTATGAATTTCTCATCTTTATGTGAGTAGGAGATGAACGCATCGTATTTCTTGTCCTTATCCAGTTCCTCTTCGGTCACAAACCACAAGCACATATTGTGTGCATATAACCAAACCTTGATTTCCTGCTGATATTTGTAATATAAAGCAGCTAAAAGTCCAGCTAAACAGCCTATCAAAGAAATAATGGTGGCTACTGCAATCATTAACTTATTATCCGCTGGACATAAATCCGTTATAGTCAGATAATTAAAGTATACCACCTCTTCAGTATTAGCACAAGTTATGTTGGCAAGATCGGCAACCAAGCGATAATTGCTTTGAACCAGTTGCAGTAAAGGCTTAGCATCACAGTCACACTGCCAGGGGTTGTTCGACAGATATACTGTTTTTAGGAAAAGGCTCTCATTCATGCGAGTTAAGGTGCTAATATTTAGATAATTTAAATGATTGTATCTTACATCCAGATAGTTTAATTTTCTGGGAAAATGATGGCTCTCAATTTTTGTCAAATTATTACCCGCTAGAAAGAGTTTCGTAACATCGGCATAGCCCGGAGTTTGGCTACTGGGCAATTTCATAATGTCATTGTTTTCCAAAAACAATTCCGTGCCGCGCAATTGTAACTGTTCTAATCTTGGTAGAGCGGGGACTTTCGTAAGATTACCACCGGTACAGTTGACCATTAAAATCAAATCGAAAGAACGCACCCAACAATCACAACCTCGCGGACAGCGTTTCGGTTTGGAATCTTTATGATCAAAAGGACACAATAGTGCTCTAGGATCTACATCTTTTACCAGGGTGTCTTTTAAAAATTCAGGTCCGGCACATTTCAATCTATCCGCATCCAATTTAATTTGCTCAGCTATATCATAAGCTAATTCACCCCTAAGAAATTGCACAAAACTTATGAGCACACAATCGCAGTGCATGGGATTATGATTTAAATCCATATAAATGGGTCTGTCTTTGGAAACATCCAATAAGCCAATATTGTGAAAGTTCACCGTTCTCACTTGATTATAAGTCAAATTGATGAATACGTCGCGTTGGCGCACGAATTGAAAGTCACTAAAATCCAAGATTGTAATGTTGTTGTAGCTCAAGTCAATTTGTACTAGATTAGTTAAAACAAATTTCCAATCGCGGAAGATAAACATGATGGAATTATTGCGCAAGTTCAATGTCTCCAAAGCGGTTAAGTATTGGAAGGGCGAACCAAATTCTTCAGCACGATTCTCTATCAAGTGTCGGTACGGTTCACTTAAATTTAGTTGATTGTTCTCTAGATTGAGGTGTTTCAATGCACGCATATTAGTGAAGGCACTAAGACTTATAGTTGCCAAACGATTATTACTTAAATCCAAATATTGTAATTTCTCCAAAGTTGCAAAAATATCACTACAAAAAGACAAAAAACAAATGTTAGCATTGTTTAAACTCTTGTGTCATTTTTAAAATGAACAAAAAACTTAAAAAGCACCAAAAATACTTACCTTGTAATTTCTTGTAAATAGTTGTTCGATAGAACTAAGGTTTGCAAACTTAGGGTGTTCTTAAACAAACCATCTGGCAACACTGTTACATAATTGTCCTTCAAATCTAAATCCACAAGATTATATTGATGTTCTAATAACTCGACTGGCAACGTTGTCAATTTATTATCATATATGCTCAGGTTAGTGATAGCCGTTGAGTTGCTAAATAAATCTCCCGGGACATATTCTAGGTAACAATTTAGACGTACAACCTTCAAGTGCGGCAAATTAGCCAACAAACCCTCGGGCAAGGTTCGCAGAGGAACGCGATTGAAGATTAATACAAATTCAGTTAAATTTTTATTATGCTGAAATAAGCCAGCGGGTAGATTTGTAAAATTATTGGCATTCAAGTTGATGTGGCTGAGATTGGTTAACAGTTCAAATACATCGGGGCGAAAAGTTTCGATGCCGTTATTATTCAAATCCAATGACGTTAAAGATGGTATTCCTTCAAACACTTCTTTAGTTAGATTACGCAATTGATTACTCCATAAATTCAGATCAACCAGTTTGTGCTGTTGACGGAATATACCCAAGGGTAGTGTTTTCAAGTTGTTATGGCCCAATTCAATATAGTTGAGATTTTCTAAATTTGAAAATATATTAACCGGCAATTCTACGTTGTTGGAGCGTAAATCCAACCAAGTAAGATTACGTAAAGCAACATCCTCAAATAAGTCATTTGGCATATGTCGCAAAGGTATAGAACTGAAGCGTAAACGCCCTAATCCCGTTAAACCGCTAAAATGTTGACGTGTTATATTCGCACCCAATTCTTTACTATCAAAGAGTAGGGTATTAACCTTCTTTATACCCAAATGATTCAGTATGCTAGCTATTGGCAAATGGCCGGGCAATGGGCAGTTCTGTATTTGCACCGTAGGATTACTGCCTATAGTCATATTGGGTAGTAACTGATAATCTTTGGCATTTTCACATTTTATTTGTACATAACCACCGGGACGTATGCGTATAAATATTTTCGGATTTATCGCTGGACAATCAATTTCATAATCTGATAATACCGGCGAACATTGACATTTCGATTTCGCCATTAACTCCATACAGTCTTCACGTAACTTCATGGAAAATGTACCGCGCGTGCTTGGCGTAAATAGTGAAAGTATTAGTAACGGCAGCAAAATGTAGGCAGTCTCGGTTAAAGAATGTAAAATGATTGAAAAGTTTTTGCATTTTGATGTTGGTCTGAGATTCATGATTGTAACAGTTTTGCTGGAAAAAAGGAAGAAAATGAATAAACAAGTCAAATATATATGAATTATAATAAAATACGGGAAATATTTTAAGGAATGTATTCCGTATGCGGTTTTTAAATAAAATCTCATCTAAATGTAGGCAATATTTACACAAATATTTGGAATTTTTTAAATTATATTTTTCAAAATTGCATCGGAAAGAATTCTGGAATTGAATTATTTTCGAAAGAACTAATATTGAGAGGAAATATGTGGTTTGGGCACGGTACAAACAATATAAATTTATGATATGTTTCCGCTAAAAAAATATGCCAAAATTCTCATTAAAGTTCTGCCTTTGAATGCTTTGTGTATTAAAAAGTTATATCTTATTTATTTTCTGTTTGTGTGCGTTGTCATACGAACAGGAAGAAAACTAACTCACCATTGCCTTAAAGTTTATAAAACCAGTAAGGCAGGTTGTTTGTATGTTTGTAACGTTTTAGTAGAGAAAAGTTTTAAATATTCCGGGCACTAGAACAAATTGTAATCTTATCCGACAACATAAAAAAAAAAAAACAATTTTCTTAGATTAAATTGTTTGCAATATCCTGGTGGACAAATGCATTAACAAAAATTTATCTAATAAGTTGAAATTTGTTTTATATATTTATACATCCATCGATGTCCCATAAATAGGCTTAGTTGCATAAAAGAAGACATGCCTTCAATTTACAAGAAACCGTTTAACAAAACTTGCAAGCTGACACGTAATAGATACACTATTGGAGACATATATCTGCCACGCCCACTGTTGCAGAGGGTATTCAATATTTGATCTAAGCCATATTTAGTTTTCTGACTTGTTTCTGAATGAAACCGGAAAACTTTCTATATTTAATAGAATAAAATGTTCAAACAAATTATTTAAAAGTTCTTTTCGTTTTCTTTCTTTTCTTCAGTTTTTCATTACTTTCAAGGTTTAAATTTAACCTTAACTCTAAAGGTTTTTTTTTTGGTTAAGATGAAATATATTTAATATAATTGCCTATATTAAGGCTTAATATAAAAGATAAATATGTGTAGATGCTACAAGGCATTTATTTATTTTGATTAAAAACTTTGCAACGAATTCATGCATTGTCTTTATTTATACTTTTCAAGACTATTTAATTTTTATACTTTTATCATAGAGTAGAATTGCTTTGTTTTGCGTCCTTCATCAATTTTTTCCATATTTTTGTATAATTCAATGTATTTTGAATACAAATCTTATTGCTAACTGGCTTGTCATGAATATAATAACAACTATTATGTTGGATTCAAACAAAGTTTTCTCATTTAGCCAATATACCAACAACAAACATACGTTTCACATTGTACAGAAATAATATCTACACTATCAAGTTATGTTATTGTACTTTAATGTAATAAGAATTGTTAGCAACTTTTTATTTAGCCTTCACAGCAACATGTCTCATACTGTTACTTGTAGGCTTATAGGCTTGGTATCATATTGGAAAGTTGAACATTTTCACATGCACTGTTTACAACAATATTTGCAATTTTATTGTGTTCAATTTTATTCATTATGTATTATGCCATAAACAATAGTTTTGCATATGTGTGCATTGTATGTTAATACAATTGTGAACAAAGAAGGAAACATTTTCACATGAACAGTGGAGCAGTTAAGATGATGGTGATTCGAAATGAGGTGAAAGTAAAATTGCAAATTTGTTACACATTTAATTATCACGTACAGCAGATTTGAATTCAGTTTTATGGTATTAGTATATGTATTATAAATATGGCAAATTGCTTTAGCAGGTGAAGGTTTTCATATTATTTCACAAAATTATTACATTTTATATGCACTCTATGTATATATGATGTGGTTAAGATTTTATTGATTTGGAGGAATGTAAACTTAACTATATTAGAAAGGCATTTCATGGATTTTAAATTTTCTGAAATATAAAATAGTTTAATCGATTGAAATTGATATTTTTAATAAATATTTTTAAAAATTATTAATCAAGTTTGGTCCATATAACGGTATGTATTTTTAATATGTTCAATTGGTTTAAATTTTTAACTTTGATATTAAATTTTTTTATATTTAAAAACTTACTTAACTCTTGTAACGTTTTTAAACTTATTATGGAAACTACATACAATCCTTACAACCGAGACAAAGAGAGAGAGAGATTAATTTTTTCACCATGTCTGCTCTATGCTACTACTCTACACACTCTAATGAATAAAAAAAAAAAGGTGTGTTGTTGTTTTCGCTATTATAGTATACTACTATTACCATCATCATTATGGTTCATTTGTTGAATGGTCAAGCCACACATATATTATACATACACACATAAGCCGTTAACCATACATATACAAACGTACATCCATAAAAATACCCCAGCATCATACATACACAAACACATTAAATATTCAATGCAATGCAACAGAGTATGTGCAGTAAATGCGCTTGTACAGCATTTGTACAATATTTGCAATAAATACTAATACATATACAATACGTGTACAATGCTAAGTTTAACAACAGATGATGACAGTTTTGTGTGTATTAAACATTTAATTTTGAATTACATTGAACGTGAAAGATATTTTCATGTGCAAAAACAAAAAAAAAACTCCATTTTATTAATTTCCCGATAAAATTTCAAACAATTTAAGAAATATATTTTTTTCATTTTAAGAATTTTTTTAAATATTGCTTTTCTTAAGGTTAGTCTTCTTAATAAGAGAAGTAAAAATTTCTATATTTTAAAATTTTTAGTTGTAATGTTTTATACATAATAAAGATTAGTTCTAAACTCTTTCATATCTGAACAATAAGATCTGTGAATTACTTATACGCATGCAAGTACTAAAATTTAAAATTCGTTCCTTAAAAATGTTGCAAAAATTTTAATCGAAAAGCAAATATTTGGCTTGAACTTCAAGTATAAGTAATTTTTTTTTTTCTGTTCACTCATTCAAGTGTTGCACACATTTTGCCAAAACCCTTTCAAAGCTGTGTACTCTATTGTACACTCTCTACTTGATGGTGTTAAAAGTACAACAAGTGCTGCTGTGTATGTATATGAAAATATGGATAGATGGGTGAAGTAAAAGCTGCCCTTTCCAAGTAACAGCAATACCATCATCTTTACTATATAGTGAAGTGTGGTTGTAGAGAATGCATGTGTGTATGTGCGTTGTGTTAATTTCTTTCCGTTTCCCTTATATTTTTATACCACATCATTCTTTGTGTTTGTGTGTACGTTTTTTTTTTTTTTTTGTAGTCGTGCCGGCTAAGTTTCTGGCTCGCTTGCTTACTTAAAGTGTGCATTAGCAACAACAAAAGCAATCCTTGTCTGGATATATGTGTATGTATGCAGGTATTAAAAGCAAGCAAAGTTTTTCATTGTAGTTTAATGTATTTTTATATGTTTGGTAGGTACATATGTGTGTATACATATAATATATAATTTTTATTTTATTTTGTGTTGTGGAGGCTGTTAGTATGTTTTCTTAGATTTGAGGATTTTTGGCATTACAGCGAAAAAATATAAAAACATACACACGCACACAGAGAAATTTCAACATTGTAATCGGGTTGTGGGTTGATTTGTGTTAAAACACAAGAACAGCAAAAAGTATTATTTTTCCCTTTTAGTTTTTCATTCTCTGTTTATCTATCTGTCTCTCGCTCTCTCTCTCTCTCCCTCTTAGCAAACAAGACCAACCATTATTAATGGCAGCATCAGGTAAAACAACGCCATCCATTCAAGAAAAAAAAAAAAATAAACCATAAGCTTACATAGTATGTGTGTGTGTGTGTCTGGTGTGTACGTGTGCGTGTACAGGCTAAAATAATAACGCATAACTTGGCATTCCAACAATGGACGCGTTGAATACGTGCAGTGCATAATATGTCACACAAATGGTGCGTGTATGATGTGTTCGGGTTAGGTCTGAGTTTGTGCAGACATACTCGTTTATGGTCTATGTGGGCCTTTTATGATTATTATTATTATTCTCTTATATAAGACATCCCGACAATCTGTGCAAAAATTTTACCGTGTTTGTGGTGCAATTATGGTCAGGAAACCTACATCGACACAACACATAAACGCTGATGCATTTTACATTCGTTCGTTAACATACATTTGTGTTGTGTATACATTTCACTCTACAAGTTTAACATGAAACTTGCTTATCATACTCATTAAACTTTTTCTACCACCCCACGTGGTCTACGTATGGTATTAAAACAAATATGTTTACGTAGCATATTCTTTTTTTTTTTTATGCGACAATAGAAATGTAAACTGAAGCGGTGGGGGTGTTTATCATTTTGCCTCGCCTGTGACATAAAGGAGTCTCATAAATGATGAATGTTTTAGTTAAATGGCAAAAGCTTTAGCATCTGTTGTCTATTATATAGAATGTGTGTTTGGGTTTGTGTTTGCATTAGTTGGAGCATATTAAATGGATTTTCCGCTAGTTTTACTGATATAAACTTAAATACCTTTTCTTTTCACATGTAGGCATACATTTTTAGATTGATTCTTGAATTGAACGGCTACATATTTAAATAGCGTATGAAAGTGTAGAAATATTTTTTCATTTTTCCAATTTTCCATAAATTCTGCAACATATCATTTTTTCACATATTTATAAAAATTTTTTGATAATACCGAGCATTATATTATTTATAAGAAAAAAAAAAAAATTATAAACAAAGTTCTATTATTTAATATTGTGAAAATTTCGAAATGTAATTAAAACTTCATGTTATCTAAAAATGTTCAAAGAAAGGCACAACCATATTCTATTGTTGTTCTAATAAAAATCTACAAAGCCTTTCAGGTCATGTTATACACATACTTGCATACAATATACAATAAAGTAAATTTTATGGAATTATATCAGATAAAGTCTTCTGTGGGTTGCTCTTCTGTTTTGCTTTAGAATTTTTGATTTTCCTATAGTTTAGTAGAAGAGTAAAAGAGATTTTAGAAGATGTTCTTTTCATTATAATGTTAAAATGACATCTACTAACTACAACTACAACTCAATATCTAGAACAAAACTTTTCATGTGAATTTGTTCAATATGAAAACATTTCAAAGAAACCTTGTTGACAATGACATTTTGTGCCAGCAATTATGAATTTTCTAAGGTAAAACTCTAGAACAATATTCTATAGAACTTTTATTTAAAAATACCCATGAGGAATTGAGAGTGTAACAATTCTCTGGATTTTTATACCCGTGTCCTACAGCGAACAGAGTTTATTAAGACAAAGCCTTAAGTTCACCCAGTTACTGAAAGTATCTAATACATAGTTTGTTAAATCTTGAAACCTTTAACCACTTCACACCTACTTTAATTTCCTAATTAAACGTAAGGATTACTAATTTCCCTATAATTGAATTTATTGTTTATTTATTTATAATTGTCTTTGATATTGAAATTATAAGCAATTAATTATTGATAACAATGCATTCAACCATAGATAATTGGAATCACCATTCATTCTAATTATGTATGGTTGTATGCATTGCAATTCACATCATTTATTCATTAAATATGTGAAATTTTTAGGCAAACAACAATAACCAATAATGAGAGAGAGAATTTATGCAAACAGTTGAGAAGCTGTCATAGAAAAATGCATATATTTTGTAATATTTTAATAGTGAATGTTGACCGTTAGTTAAACTATATTACATAGTAGTAATAATATAATGAATAAAACCAATAAATAAGAAAATATATAAAAAAAATTAAAAAATAAAAAATGTAACAATTTAGTCGCTTTTGTTGTATCGATAAAACAAAAGCAATAAAATATGCATTTTATTTAAACAATAGAATTCCTTTTTTTGTTCAGTGAAAATTTACAATTGATGCAAAACACAATATTTCTGCATAAATCTTATTTGAAGTATTTTGTGTATATATTGTTCATTCTTCTGTATTACAATTCAATTTCAGTTAATAAAAAACAAAACTACTAGATGGGTTATAAACTGTCCATCCTTTCGATTAAAATGATGGAATTTACGTTTGTATTTGAACCACCCTCGTAAAGTTGAAATTACTCAGACGCTAGGCATTTATTTATTTATAATTTATTCTTAAATACATTTTCAATTTCTGATTATGTAAATTAAGGAAAATCGGTTGATAGTCACGCCCACAAGTGATAAAAAACTATTTATGAAATATAAAAATTTAGCTTCTAAGTTGAACGTTTGGTACATAGAATTTTCTTCATATAATTAGGCGCGGTAATGTTTGTGTACCAGCTTATTCTAACGATTGGTCACTGCATTTATCACTATCACAAATAGTCTTCAAAAACTCTCATTTTCCAGTGAATAAATTCCAATTTCTGCTTCATATAATAATCGATTTATATTTCATCATTACAACTTTCTCTCTCTCTCTCTCTCTATCAATCGCAATGTGCTTCAAGTGTAAAACAATTACTGCAATATATTCACATATATTTAATGTTACAGTTGTTGTTGTATTGTGGCATTGAAATCTTCTTGAAATAATGATCTTGTTATGCATCAATAATCATATGGTATTAACACAGTAAGCCGTAGGTTATAAATTGTGTGTACAATGTAAATCATGTTATATAACCTAAAAATATTATTTAACTTTAATGAATTTACATAATTATTGTTTGAATTATGCATTAAATACAAGTTAACCAAATGTGTTTGGTCACAAAAGTAATTTTCCCAACTGCAAAGTTTCATATCAAATGTGCTTCACCAACAGCTGCACGTACATACAAATAATGTGCATATAAATTGAGGACAATAATTAAATATTTTGTTAATACGTAGGACATCATTTATGTAGATAATTGAATTTCAAGCAATGCATGCTCATGAAACATATTATTGTTGATTGATTGAAATAACTAAAAAAATGTGGCCTAAACTTGGGCTACCGGGCTTTCAAATGATTTTCTAAAGACTATCTTTAAGGCATTCAAGTAAATTTGATAAGAGGTGCCATTTGAAATGAATTTCTTAAAATATTTTCGTTAATTTAATGTTAAAGTAATATAAAAAGGGAAAAGAATTATTTTAAAAGAAGATAATAAAGAAATCAATTATAATGTAGCCTAAAGGTACTTTATTTCGCATGCTATGATTTTTTTTTATTTTCTTATTAATTATGCAGAGGTAAGAGCAAACATTACTTTCATTTACCGTATGTATGGTATAAATTTATAAATTGAACCCTTAGGCTTGGTTTTATTTTAATTGGCGCTCCAAACCCGTACCGTATCAAGTCTTATATAATTTTTTTTGTTAACCTTCATTGAAAACATGACTGTAAGAGTTTCTATTCTTACGTACTATTATTTTTAGGGTAGAAAATTCTCTTTTCTCTTTTATTCGTTTTTGTTAACTTGCTTTTAATGACTTGTGCGGGCTGCCGGCAAAAAGTGTGCGGGTGTAATTAAAAACGTGAAGCTGTTTAAAGTATTCAGACGGAATATTTTTTTTATTTTTTTCTTGCATACGTGAATATGCCGCTTTACAGTATTTTGAAAATAATAGAATAAACTTAACATGCAGACAGTTAACGTTTCAATGAAGATTCCTTCTTGATCTAGAATGTCTGTAGTTTGTTCTTAATTGTTTTTTTTTAAGATTTTTAAAATATTTCACAAAAATATTTGCCTTAATTATTATTATTTAATTAATTATTATTATTTTGTAGTAGAGGATGAGGTAGGCAGTAAAATGTAATCATTTCAACCCAACCTGTTACCACATGTGTAATAACACAAAATTTTCATTGCAAACATACGGAAAATTTGAAAATTTCATTGCCTACATTTAGCCTAAAGTAAGAACCCATTATTTATTGCCTACATACGTGCTGTAAGATATTAAAAAGGAGGCTTTAAAAGTACGTAATGGTAATAATAATCAAAATTAGTTTAAAATGAAACAATATGATTATTACTACAATAAAATGTTTTTACCTTAGGAATCATGAATTTTTATCATCTTTACTTTGCAGTGCAATTTACTTTATATACAAAAAACTCCAGATATTTGCAAATTTTTGGGTTTATCTGTACCGGAATCCAGTAAAGAAGTGAACACTGTTACTAGTAGAACAACTGAAAAGGTTAAGGAACAGCCACCCACCGAAAAGGTTAAAGAAGAAGGGCCATCCACTACCACACATAATAATATGCGTAATGATCATGAAAATGAAGCTAAGACTTCTAAAGGCAGTAAGTACTTCAATGTTTATACTCTAGAGTGTGGAAGTTTTTTTTTAGGATTACAACACTTTTTAGCTATACTGGCTGTTATATTATCTATAACAAGTGTGGCGGTTTGTATAAGCATGGTGGCTTTTTCACCACAACGTCGTAATACCTTAAGACATTTGTTGCTACGCACTACCTCAGCTGTACGCTATGTAAGAGTAAGTTTGAGTTTAATTCATTGGATATTATATTTAAAAAAAAAAATGCACCAAAGAAAATCCTTTTTGCTTATTCCTCATCCTTTATGTTTTCTTGTTTTTGTTTATAATGCTGCTGTTGCTGCCGCCGCCAAATTTTCACTTTGAAGGTTAACAATGATGAAAGCAATTTACTGCTGGGGCACAATAATGCTTTTACCGAATCGGATGATGATGATATGATTTTGTAAAAATCACCTTAATGAAGATCTCTCGCTTTATTTTATGATTGTGTAGAAAAAATTGAATTGAAGGAAATATAGAATGTACACATATATATAAAATATAATATTATCCTTAAGCTATAATATGTATAAGCTAATGAACTGATCTGTACATCTATTTATATATAAACATAAATATAAAGTGTTTATATTATGTAAATGGCGTAATAAGTTTAGAGCTAGCAAACACCAAAGATTATACAACTTGGTCAACAATACAACCATACAACAATAGATGAGGAGGAAGAGGAGTATCCTTGAATAACAAC
The DNA here is from genome assembly GCA_949710015.1 of Crataerina pallida. NCBI lineage: Eukaryota > Metazoa > Arthropoda > Insecta > Diptera > Hippoboscidae > Crataerina > Crataerina pallida. The sequence continues at coordinate 29,837,206 of OX453290.1, read as the reverse complement.
CAATTAAACTAAAGTCAGAGTGAGAGTGTATGGTTTGTAAATTTCTAAAGAGACTGTGTTTGACTTATTATAAAACAGTTGATATAAATTCTTCCTCAATTCTTATTACAGTATTTCGTAAAGTGAATTATTTTTCTTTTTTTTATTGTAACACTTCAAAAATCTTCTGTTTGGAGGTTTGTTTTAGCTTTTACACGCTTTAAATTTACTTAATGACTTTCTTTACATCAATATTATATTTAAATAAACAATTAACTGTGAAATCATTACAACCTGTGTTTTTTCTATAACAAATACGAGGTATAAGGATATGTGAGATTTCACCTTTAGTATCTGAAAATTGTTTAATACGCTTCAAAGTTAAAATATTTACTATTTCAGCTAAACAAACGATATCTACCAGTTTTTATAAAAAACTTTCTATATATTGTATCAGGTGTCTTGCAGAAATGGATTCTAAGAAACACCACATTCGGCACACACATCTATATTATAAACTATTGTTAAAAAAAATTTCATAATTGCGATTTTTCGTCATATCCTTATTTCAAAATAAAACTTTATATTGAATGTTAAGTACATGTTACGACCACTATTTGCATATTAAGGGGAAGGGTATTAAAAATTTGGATTAAATCAAATTTAGTTTTTCTGTTTGTTTTATTGCCATGTTTCATTTATGTATAGACAACTGTGATAACTGTTCTTATTATATAACCTTGCTTTATATTTACACTTTATCACATTATAATGTTAACAGAATGAAAGAACAGCTGCATAGCTCTCTCCTGCTATATTTTTACATTCTAAACAAAAACTCAGAACATCATGAACAAGAGTAATTTTCTCTAAGTAAATTTTAATGTCAGTTTTGTGCTTTACATAATATTTTCTATCAAAGAGGAGCTGTAAAGCTACATAAAAATCTATTTCAACTTAGAAAAGTATATAATATTAATGAATACTTTTAATTTGTTCACAATATTCGATGAGAATATAACCTAAATGCTACAGATGGCCAAGTACCATTCTCTACCTTGTGATGCTTTCCCTTCTAAGTATTCACTGCAAACTTCTGCTTCCCCTCCATTTCAATAATGTTTCGGCCATTCATTCTTATTAACGTATACTTTTAGGCCTTATAGTTTTTACATTTTAATAATTACTTCGGTGTGAAAATTTTTCACTTTAGTTTAGTGAACATTAAGGATTTTGTTTAAGAAAAAATAACTTCATCTACCATTTCAATGAAGAAAGTTAAAAGACATTATCTCAAGCCGTAAAGTTTTCGTACAAAAACACACACACACATGTATATATAAATATGTTTTTTTTTAACTTAAAGATTAAATCGTCTGTCTTTTCTGCTAGCACAATACTTTAACATGTAAATGTAGGCAATACATATTCCAATTAGAATGTTCTGGCAAAATGTAGGCAATGGAAATTTATTTCTAAAGTTGTGGAAAATGTTTAACATTCTTTAATGAAATATCATAAATTTATTTAATATTTTAACTAAAATAAACTTAGCACAAAAGAACTACGCTTCATTTCTAATGAGTAATTATTAAAGTATTAGAGTAAGGAACCCTGCTGCATATTGGAGACAAAAACCTCTTCATCTGCCACAAAAATTGAGCTAGTACCAGTTGAACTTTGTTACATATAGTATTTATAAATACTCTATTTATTAATATGCTAAAAGTGGGCACGGTCGGATAACAGATACGCTCAAAATTTACCAAAAAAAAAAACCATACCCCATGTAAGCTCGACTTGCAAGCTGATACATACACTATTAGAAGACCACTTGCCACGCCCATCATTGTAGATATGGAAGGTAGTTTTCTAGTTTACTTTTTTTTTTCTTTACATTTAGCCATTATTCTTTCTGTATGAGAAGAGAAGAAGAAGAGAAGAATATATGTAACTTCATAAATGTATAAGTGTTAAAATTACTTAAGTAATTTTCCTGACAAAAGCAAAAGTGAAAAAAAAAATTAAAATAAAACATTCTTACAGAAGGAAACAATTGTAATTCCTATGTTTATACGGTATAAACTTTCTATGAAATGTGTCTCAAGAGCTTCAACACTTTACTTAAGTAAATAATGAAGAGATCTCAGCACAGCATACCTACATATTACATATAGTAATTATACATATATAAACATTTAAATTTTACATATATACACACATATATTGTATGGAGGGAGACACGCTTGCAAACAAATGGCATTCGGGTATAATTTTCCACTTGTAATATGTTTTCTAAATGTTTTTAATATAATTTTATTGTATTTGCTGCAAATTCATTCAGCAAGTGTTGTTAACGCTGTAAAAAGAGGAAGAAGACAAGTGGTAAAAAACAAGTTTAACAACATTAAGGAAACTAATTACGATGAGATACTTCAAAGCTCTTGTATGAACTCCAAAAAAAAAAAAAAAAAAAAAGTGGGAAGAGACGGCAGACAACAGATAAAAACATATAGAAATAAAGTAAAAGATAAAGCAATTGAAGTAGCAAAAAACTTTATCTATTAACAATATTTTAGTTAATATATTAATTTTTTAATTTTTTTATTAAAATATTTTTTATATATTAAAATGCAAAATTTAACTTTATCTATTTTTATTTTGTAATTTATTAATACAATAAATTTAAATTTAATTTTATAATTTAAAAAAATCAAAATATATTTTTTTGTTTAAAGAAAAAATATTTATAAAATTTAACTTTAACTAATTTTCAATTTTGTATATCTTTTTTTTTATTAATTTAAAATCTTAAAAAAAATTGAAAGAAAAAATAAAAAATATAATGTAAAATTAATAAAAAAATATTTAAAGAATTCAAAAATTAACTGTAAAAAAGTTTGCCAACCGCTGTTTTAACTGACGATGTATTTTATTCCACCGTTTTATCAGTCCACTCAGGCAATTGTTTGTGCTAAGCTAAGCTAACTTATTTAATTAGTAACGTTTAAACGTTTATTATGCTCAAGTGCTAATAGATCAAAAAAAAAAAAAAAATTAGAATAAAACGAAAATTCTTTACATAAAAAAAGTAAATTGAGGGAGGTTAACTGAATGAAGCTATTATGCAACGTATTTTCATCTTTATGAATGCATTTTTTTTTTGTAGTGCCACCAACTCCTTGCAAATACACGGCATTTTATACTTAAAACCTAATGTAATAGAAAAGGCGTTCCATTGCAAGAAAGTTAACCGAGAGTAACGCCTTTAAGATGTTATTATTTTGTATGTACTCTGTTCTGCTTTGGCGCCTCACTTAATAATATAACACAAAAGCAGCGTGTATAACATAACAAACATACAAAAACACAAAAAACAACACACAAACACACATACTTATGTTTGAGAGTGCGTTTTTGTTGTTTACACGCATTTTGTAAAAAAAAAAAAAAAAAAAATTTAATGAACTCTGAGCATATACTGCTTGTAAGTATATTCACCTGAATGTGTGTGTGTGTGTATGCATACACCCCTACACAATTTACAGTTGCAAAATATACAGTTGGAATGTTCATTGTAGCAAAAAATATCTTTATTTAAATAAGTATTCGTTTAATTACTTTTTCTCTGTAGTGATGTAAGATATCATACACATACACATCCTATGCATAAATTTACATATGCTATTTACATATGTTACCTATAAAAATGAATAATTCATGCTTAGTTTTGAAGTGTTTACGTATACATATAAATATTATACCATTTAACACACATTGTCTTCATGGCAGAATTTTAGAAAACATACCATTTAGTCGATACATCATATAATTGGTTTATTCTTTCTCTTTGCTTGCTTGTAAACTAAATATATTTTTGAAGAATGTAAGAATGTATGCAGTAAATAGCAATTCAGAGATTACATAACTTTATTTAATATTTACATGTGATTGATCAAAAGTGTTTGATTCTGTTTATTTTCTCTTCTCGGATGGATTTAAGGTAAATTACTTTTTATTCTCCATTCATTGAATGTTATAAGAGTCTTGTAATATTTTCTAGGCAGAGAGTGTGTACTCTGAGTGAAGGATTCTTAAAAAGATTGATATAATATTTACAACAAAACATCTTTTTGAAGATTTTAAAAATTTCATATATTTTTCATATACAACTTGTACTTGTAAAACCATATAAATATATTATGGTCGGTTCTATTAGACCCTACACCAATTAGTTGCCCATTTTTAGCTTTAGTTATATATAGTTCAGTTGGATCAGGAAACGCGACTTTTAGTCATTCAAAAGGCAGTACTAAATGAGAATAATAATAAATAAGAATTTGCAGCTGATTGTGTGATGTTCGATTTTGCATTAAATAGCAAATAGACGGACATAATTAAATCGATTCAAATTTTGTTTCTGATCCAATAAGTAGGGAAAATACTAGAAGGTAATTGCTGATTATGTAGCATTAACTAAAACGGCACCAACTTTGATTTCGCTTTTAATGGAAACTAACTACAACTTCTACACTAATCAGTAACGACTTGGAATCCTAGAGCTCTTCTATTTGAGCCAGTATTGCATATACAGTGTACGCGTATAAAAAAATCTCTATATTCCGCTGATAGTCTTTCACAGAATTGTTTTATAAAGACGCTACAAAACACAACCTGGCGGGGCACTGTTTGTGCTAACTTGATGCAGTTTGTTAATATTCAAGTTTTGAAGTTTGTAAGTAGGTAGGTACAAATGTGTGTATACGTGTATGTCTGTATACTGACACCACCATAAAGATGTTTTAAAAAGGCAGCAAAAGACGCTTCTGTTACACCAAACAATCATGACTTTATATCCATATATGTCTACGATACAAATGAAAATCTTTTGGACACATGTTTAGCGGTCACTAAAAACGCTTAAAACGTTGAAACATTTTTCATTAAATATAAAAATTTATTCCTGACAAAATTGCATGTTTAGACACAAACACACAATTTATATATTTTTTTCAATGTAACGGTAAATTAAGAATAACTTCTCGGGTATAATCTGATCCGGTATAAAACTACTTCTTTTTTTTACATTATTTTCTTTTTTTTCTTGTGAAAGCATCTATTGATAGTTTGCGTGGAGTATATACGAGTACGTAAGTATTTATAACAATATTGTTGTAGTTATCAGAAACTTCTTTAAAACGTGTCTTGTTGATAAAGAAAATAAACAAACAACCATAGAAATAAACGTACATGCGTGCGTACATACATGGAGCAAAGAAAGTTTAAATGTTGCGGTTTGCTTGTTTGTTTGTTGGTTGGCTGGCAAAGTTTTGTTTAGTTTGGGTTCTTAAGTTTTTTGTAAATGTGTATGTTAATGCTTGGAGCAAATGTGACACACTCAACAAACAAACAAACAAACAATAAGCATACTTAAGCATAGTGTTTGCACACACACCCAATCACTATACAAACAGATCAACATACAATATATTGAAATAATTGACAAAGCTTGTAACCCGCACAAGTGCTGCATTGTAACAGCCAACAGTTATTAACAAAGCCAACGCATGAGAAAAAGTAAACTATTGTTCGAACTATGTATTCGGATTGTTATGATTTGAATAACATTTTGACAATATTGCAACGTTTTTTACTCTTAGTTTGTGACACTGGAAAGTAGGCGTCAGAGACTTTACAAAGTATTTAGATTTTTGATCAACTTTAAAATCTAAATCAATCTGGACAAGTTTGTTCGAGTGTTCGTGTTTTTGTTGTTTGACACAATCACGGCCCTATTATTTTATAATATTAAGTTCACTTTTTTATTGGATTTTTTTGGAGGCTACTTTAGTTTGGCGAAATTCATCAGGTTACACGCTCACATTCAGCATAAATCAATCTATGGTCCAAAAAATTTATCTATAAAAATTTAAAAAAAGTGATTAATGAAGTATTATTGAGCTAAAAATAGCTGATATTAGATAATGAACACGCCCACAATTTACAAAAAAGTATATATGGACCAAAGTTCCTATTTGTGAGTTGATAGATAATACTCTATAATTAAAAGGCATAACATGATATATGCCACGCCTACAATTTTTATACACTTGTACAAATTTAAGGTTTTGCTTTAAAGTCTTTTACAATATACTTCTATGCGGCTGCCTAAACTTGAAATGTGTATGTCGCGCTAGTGCGAGGGTCACCCCTTGAACTTAATCTACTTTGTATTTCTTTCCAGAGTTGGGAGCTGGACTTTTTCTTTCCTAAATTAGATTCATTATATTAAATATTTGTAAGCAGATGAGTAAAAATTAAGACAATGTTACAGTAAGTAAATGTACGTTGGGATAAAACTTTTAGAATTGAAATGAGGTACCAGCTCAATGATGAAAAATCGAAGACTTTTTAATTTATCAATTCTACCACTGTCGAGTTATTTACCTTTTGTTTTTAGCTGATTCTCAAACATGGAACTAAAATTCAATTTATTTTTGGGTTAAGCTGGGAACAAAAATGAAAAAATATTATAAAATATGTAAGAAAACTAAATTTCGTTTAAGTGAAATGTTAAATACCCTATACATTAACATACAAGCGATGGGCGTGGCAGGTATATGATTACGCCTTCTAATATTTTTATTACGTATCAGCTTGCAAGTCAAGTTATACGCTGAGTATAGTTTTTTGTAAATTGTGGCGTTGTCTATTATACGACCACGCCTATTTTTGGTACATCGATGGATGGGACAACGATAAATATATGCAACAAATTTTTAAGTTTATAGGTCAACTTTTGTGGCAAATATAATATGTTTTGTCGATTGTGGGCGTGTCTGTTATGCGACCACGTACATTTTTAGCGATCAATCAAACAGACTTACGGACGTACATGTCTAGATCGATTCCGTTTTTGATGCTCATATAAAATTGTATATACTTTGTAGGGCGTCTACGGCCTCCTTCTGGGTAGTGCAAACGAAGTGACAAACTTAGTATACCCCCATCTTATGTGGATGGTATAAAAATTCTTTTAAAACCAGTATAAACTATTAGTTAAGATAGATGAAATTACTGGAACTTTTCTTGTACTAACTTAGATGTATTGTCGTGATAAGATTTAAAAAGAATTCCAATAAAAATATGTACTTACAATCTATATATATATGTGAGAATATGTTAAGAGTTATTTTGGCAACAAGATTTTATTGAAGTTTAAAAAGATTTGCAAATTGAGTAATTTAGAATATAAAACATAAAGAATTTAACAATTTAGTGGAAATGATATTAAATTATTAAAGAAAATGAAAGCGGATTTAAATTAAAATATATTATTAGATAATGGACGGAGGGATGGACATGATTAAATTAAAATGATCCAAAGGGGTACTATTTTAAAACAAGAGATTCAACTATACAATAGTACTAGACTAATATCAAAAGGAACAACATCTAAGGAATTGTTAACTTTTGTAGCATTATGTGCATAAACAATGCGCGTGAGGATTTAAGATTGTTAAAGATTTGCGTGCAAGCTAACAGCTTTTTACATTAATACAAGCAGTCAGTCAAGTTAGTTAGGTTTAACAAATGTTGCCAACCATGCTATTGTATTATATTTATGGTGCATGTATGTTGTTGCCTGTATGATTTATGTTGCTCAGGCAGAAAAGTTATGACACTAAAACTTTTCTTGTCTGCTTCACTCCTTCTGCAGCTTATGTTTGTGCGCAATTGTTTTGAAATATATATAAGTACCCGCTTGTGTATGTTATATGAAAGTTAACGTGTAATGTCGGCACTTTCATCTCTCAGGACAAAACAATGTCTTAAAGAATTTCAAATACCGTATAATAATAATGCATGTAGAATGTCTTTATTATTAATGGAACAACTTTTACCACAAACGAATAAACTGGGTGGAATGTACCTAACACACATACACGCTCATGTATGAATAATCGATTGTCTTTTATGCTTATGTGGGAATAAGAAGGCGAGAGAGAGGAATATCAAGAATGACTCATTACACTCGAACACTTTAGTGTTTTATAATGCAACACAAAATTGATGAAGTGGGATCTTAATTATCATTGTCTTCTAAGAAATGCTAGCGCAGAGGCATGCAAAGACTTAACAAATGAAATGCATGCTGCTTAAGATGGATGAGTATGAATACAATAAGATTCGCTTGTCTACCACCCAGCATGAATGTATGCCGTTGTTGTGGTCTTTGGGAAGCCAAAGAAAAGAGAAGAATATAAATATATATATTTTTTATTTATACCACAATATTAAAGATCTTTTATATGTATAAAATAATGATGGGCGTGGCAAGTATTAGATTGCACTTTATAATAAAGCATGTGTTATGAATAGTATCTTAAAATTTTATATTATAAGCGTCCATCTGGGACACATGGCCGTACGGACACATTTGTTATATATAATAAATGCAGACTCTAAAGGTGATAGAAAAAATCGCCTACTTCTATTTGCATATGGATTGATAAATGGAGTATACCACCCACTATAGTATAAATATTATTTATGTATAATTTCTTCTTGCTTAAAGAAAGCCATCGGAACACCACAGAGTCTCATATATCTGCATGTGCAAGCACAAATTTATGTGACTGCCTCCACCCTGGAATTAAGTGCCAAATGAATTGTATTATTGTATTGTGCTGGTATACAAAATAAGTAAAAAAAGAAAGAAAAAAAATATTTTCTGCAATGACAATAAACATGATGGAACGAACATAAGCTGTTGCCGTTTGCCAACTCTTTCACATAACTGTGGTGGGTGATGACAACAGAGACGATGTCGACGACGACGATGACGATGACGCCCGGTTGCCAATAACAGCCTCTATTGTGCCCATCATCATGTGTAGTGTATCTACATTTGATGTTGTTGTTGATGTTGCCATTGTTTCATGTTGCAATCATCTCTATCAGTTAGCGTGGTGAAATCTACACTTCACTCTGCATGCACACATCATTGGTTGCAGTCGTATGTAGTCATCATTGTCATTATAGTTTTTACAAAGCTCTTGGCGTCGACTTTTCTCCCTCTTCACTCTTCACTCACCATCATCATTGCCAGCAGTAAAGTGAGGAAAAATGAATGAAAAAAAAAAAAAAGGAAAAACAAATAGCAAGCGAATAAAACAACTTGAGCAGCAGCATGACCAAGTCTAGTATTTCAAATGGTTGCCTTGTATCGCAATGTAAGTAAGAACGTGAATATTCTTCTGACACTTAATCCATTTGATTTTTCAGTTATTTTATATTTTTATTGTAATTTCTATGTTTTCCTTCTCCTCCTACACAATAGTGAAAAACAAGGAATTTCGCAATTCATTCGCTTGCACCCATACCTAGAGCGTGTTAATGTTAATTCAGCATAATTTAGTAAGGTTTTGTTTGAGCGTACACTGAGGGCAATCGGTGAGTATAGTAAATGATAAACTAAACCTAGTGTGGGATGATGTTTTTATTCATTTCTTCTTCAATTCGTATCGTAACCATTTAAAGTAATGAATGATTTTTTTTTTTTCTTATTCGTTCAGATATCTGAACGATTTATGTATTTCAGAGGAAATCAACGCCTCCAGCTTTATTTATTATTTATATTATGATATGTTAGCACACTACGTACACACAAACAATTTGCTATCGTGATGTTTCAATTGTTTTCCCCTGCAGCTATTCACCAAAAGGGAACAAGTTGTTATCTTCTTAACCATTTAAATTAAATTGCAATAGATATACAAGAACATGAATGAGTGGTGCAGCAACTGATGATGTTGATAAATAGTTCATGTTAAGTATAAAAGTATTAGACTGATTGTGTTAGGCTAAGCTGAACACAAAGAAGGCGAGAATAGTTAATAAATTGATGGTTGAAAGTATGATTCAAATATAACCACGAGCTTAAGCGTCTCCTGAGGTTATCCGAAAATGGAAAAAAGAACACAATCTTTAGTTAAATCTGAGAAACTCTTTCCACTGGACATTGGAATATTGCAGCCTTTTTCAACCACCATTAAACTAAAAATCACATTTCATTTAGAAGTTTGATTAGTACATAAAAGTCAAAGTTTTTTTATATTCCCGCTCACACACACATATATAGATACTCTGCTAAATCTGATCAGTACCACTTGTGTCAGAGGGTTAATTAAGTTTGTGCGTATGTTTGTAACTCCTAAATATCAAATGGTCACATTTTCCTTCAATCATACCGATCTATTCAGAATAAAAATCGATTATTCGAATCGATTTAATCATGTCCATCTGTCTGTCCATATAAATTTGTTCACCAGCAATAGGCCGCATTATTTAAAATATTTCAAGGAAATTTGCTACAAAGACATGTATGGGTTTAAAAAGGAATCCTAATCAAAATGGACTGAATCGAACCATTTTTAGAATCAGTCCCCGTATAAGGTCTATTTAAAATGGAAAACTTTATGTGTCCAAAAATCATAATTCTTTATATTTTTGGTCAAAGTTTGGTAAAGAATAGTTAATTAGTTTAACAATTAACTGTACCAAATTTGGACCTGATCGAACCATTTTTAGAATCCCTTGTTTTATAATGATATTTGACGCAACGCCTTGTAGGGCAATGCCTCGCTTTTACTGATAAAATTAAATCAAATGAAGCATAATTTAAGGAGTTAAGTGGTATAATGGTCGGGCTGTAACATTTTCACTTTTGGAACTATGGGACGCAGCCTCGTCACAACGCATATGTTTAGAATGGGAGTAAATTTTCTTCACAACCCACACACACACACATTCAAATGATTTTCACTTTGGGCTATTTTGTTTTCTTAAATGTTTGCTCTGAGTATGCAATAAAAATCTAGCAAATGATTTTAATTGAAAGTCACGTTTAATACGATGGTTATGCTTTCGAAATAAGTTTCGTATTATTGTTGTATAAACAACAAAAACAACTGCAACAATATTATATATATGTATATATATAGTTAAAAGGCAATCATGCTCTGCATTGATATCAAAGAAAAGGAATTTGTTTTTTTTTTTTTTTTATATGAAAAGAAACGAAAAGGAATTTTCTTGTTATTGCTCTGTTTCTTTGATTACTTGTTAAAGATAGACGGAATACTAAGAAAACAACAAGTGTGTGCCATTGAGTACAATCATGCTACAAAAAGCTATTTAGCACATACTTTGATATGCATTTCTACACAATTTATCAACATTTTGTCGGATATGATCATATCTTCATTACAGCAACCTGGCACCACAATGCTTTTCATATAACTCAAGAATTACATGTTAGTTGGAAATGTGTTAGCAGTTGAACATGTTTCCTGCTCGGCTCATTCCGCAATTGTATTTCCATAAACGATTTCAATACTTTCTTTCATGTGACTTTTCATTTCGGTGTGGTGGGCATTCATGACTTTTACTACACATTTCCTATTCGTGTGTTTATGTGTGTCTGTTGTAGGTTACTCTACATAACAAAGCCACACAATCATTTGTTGTTTTAAGTGTGATTTTCTTGGTTTGGTGACATCAGAGGGTTTTCTCTCTTTTATTAGGAAATGTCCATGAATTCGAGTTGAATGAATTTTGATTTATTTTATGTACACCCAACATGCTGAGGTTGGAGGTTAATTAATTTTACTAAAATAATTCTAAAACATATTCAGAAAAATGCATCAATGCGTTAAAATCTTGATCAACCTGTGTAATTGTGAGTCATATGTGTCCGTACGTCCAATGTGTTTCAAGTGAACTTTCTTCTGATTGAAAAAATTTAAATCTACAGATACACTGTGGACGTGGCAGTTACCTTTTTACACTCTTTCATGGTGTGATACATGATACTTTTTTATATCCTTTCACCCACCTTACAGATGTTGGAGGGAAGTAAGAGTTGGCTTAAGTGAAATTTAGTTATTTTCCTTAATTTTACTTTACTTCAGGTTTAGGTCCTTATAGCACATTATTTAATTCTTGTAAAAGATAGAAAGTACGATGAGGATTATAATGTGTCAAATTTTCCAATTGAATAATTGTATGACAAAGCTAACTATAACCATCACCAGATATGATTGATACTGTGAAAAATTCTTTCTATCTGCCTCACTGCCTCACTCTACAGTCATTCAAATTATTTTATCTTCTGTTGCTTCCACTACATAGAAGATAAAAGTACAAAAATAAAAGCAATCAAAGATGGAATTCTTTTTCTTTCCATTTTTGGTAGCTGTTCGGTAATTGCAACTTTGCCATATATGCCCGAACGACTCTAGATCAAGTTATTTGCCTCATGGTATTCTTTGCATTCTGTAACTGGTATATATGGTCAATGATCTTAAAAGACTGGATTTTTTACCAAAATGAAAACCAAAAAATGAAAACGCACACAAACATATTATTTATGTGGCATTTGATTTCAGCCAGATTAGGTAGAGAGGTGTGCTTTTTTGGCTCATAGTTAATGTCCATTGCAAAGCATTGCTAAGTGCTGAGACAGTATACATAGTCACAAACTCAAAAGTGTTCAACTTCCGGTAAACAAGCTACACTATAGTAAAACCTTCCAATCAGTTTGATTTTGAACAATATTTGATATGTTGCGATCAATTTATTCTTTTTTGTATTTGCGTTCATTTATAACAAAATTCGTTAGATTTATATTCCTTTTGTCTTTCCCCTTTCCACTCTTTCCATTACAAACGAGAGTAATCAATGTATTCAATGTATTAATGTATTCATATTCAGCCATTCATGGTTGGTCTCTTCAACGAACCGACGTTTAATTAAATTTTCTTCCACTAGCATACAACCCATGTATGTATGTATGTATGTATGTATGTATGCTGTGTATAATATGAATCATATATTGATTTAGAAAAGCGCTAAACGCTTTATACATACATATAATCATTATGGTGCTTTTTGATCAAATCCAATTGTAGCAATCAACTGTATAAGGCAGAGCTGTACAGTTTGGTGTTGATGGCTCTGACTCTATTTCCTGCATACATATGGAAAAGAGTATATTAGGTTTGTGAGGAAAATTGTAATTTATGAACAGCAATTATTATAATTGTGTCGATCGATTCAGAATCAAAATCTGCATCGATTTAATCATGTCCGTCTGTACGTCTGTCTGTTTGTGTGCAAGCTATAGGTCGCATTTTTTTAAATATTTTGATAAAATTGGGTACAATAATATGAATCTCTCTTCATCATATAAAGGTCTATAATAATGAAAGATTTCATATATAAAAAAAAAAAATCTCAGTTCTTTTAATTTTTTGACCAAATTTTGATGAATAATATTTGTTGGTCCCGATCAGATAATTTTTAAAACCTTTTCTCTTATAACTATATATCACGAAGAAACGTATATGGCAGTGCCTCGCGTATGCGTAAGTAAACTAATCATTTAACAAGCTAAGTGGTGTGGGGTTTAAATTGTCGGGTTTGACCGACCATAACATTTTCACTTGTTTAATAATATATATGAATAAAGTGGTGGCTGGATAGAATAATTTAGTTTAATGACTTTGACTAGAAAATGGGCCTCTCCCCCTTCTGACGAAAGCCTTATTTTGTAATATAATAGATTTGATGGTCTGTATAGGTGGTTTTTGGCTTTGGTCTATGCATTTATACGTATTTACGTACATTTATTATTATTTTTAATTGTGCGGTTTTTGGCTTTGTGTTCAGTTTGGTTTATTAGTTTAGCTTTTGTACTCGCATATAGTAAAAAGTATAACAAATTGTTTTCGCGTTGGCGCTTTTCATGTATGTTGCGGTTACACCTCTTTAACATCAACAACATCACATACACGATCATTAGAACTGGTTCTTTCCGTAACTTAAAAACAATTTCATATAACAGTGAATGCAAATGTTACTGAAATGTAACATTTTTTTGTTTGTTTTACTCACTAAAATGTTGGTTGACCACAAATTTGTTCTCCAGATTCTCATATAATGTGCAACATATGCAATAAGTGGTATTTACTATTTGATACATGTACATGTAAAGCTGAAATGCACAGGCACACAAATCTCTCTCTCCCTCTAGCTCTCGCCCTCTCTTCTCTTTGTCACTCTTTCAGGTTCCTACAAGCCTTTATTTAATTAATATTTGTTTCCATTGCTAGTTTCGTGGCTCGTATCTAGTTTGAATTGTTTTAAACAATTTTATAAAATTGTATTTAAATAGTTTTTATGAGCGCCATCTTGGTCATGAAGGCGTACAGAGTTCGTCATACTTCAGATCAGAAACAAAATCCGATTCAATACAGACATGTTTGCCCGTATGTCCGTGTGCTTATCAATTCTTTGACCATATACGGTCACAAGTTTTTATGATATTGAACTGAAATTTTGTATAAATATATCTAAAAATACGCCAATTTAATTAAGCCACGCCCATAATTAAAAAAAAAACATTTATTAACCACAAAAATTTAGCTCTAAAGTTCGAATTTCTTCAATATAACAAAATTGGGCCGAATTTTATACCAAGCACGCCCACAATTAAAAAAGTCTTTCTTGTCTAAAATCTGACATTATAGTGGATACATTTTACGTACTCGTTAAAATAGGTATTTGCTGTACATTTATGTAAATTTTATATAAAACGAAATATATAAATAAATACACATTAAATATATTAACACCCAACAATATCCCATTGTATTAAATAAAAAAATTAAAAAAAAAAAATAATAGTAAATGTTTGGCTATAATATTGTGCTATAACATATAAAATTTTTTTATATATTTATATTTATATTTATATATATTTTATATATTTTTTTATATATATATATACCCTGTATCAATTCCTACTTAGGGGGTGTGGCAGGTATTTGGTTAAGCCATCTAATAAATAATAAAACATATCAATTTTCAAGGCGAGTTATACTAAAAAGTGGGCGTATATGTTATCCGACTACGCCCAATTTTGACCATGTATTATTTGACTTGCAAGTTAATACGTAATGCATACAATATTTGTTTATTAGAAGGTGTAATCAAACACTTGCCACGTGTCTCGTTTGTATTATATGTGGTCGGTATTTAAGTGTGGGCGTTTTTCAATTCCTCCCATTTTCAGCATAAGTTAGATTTTGTGAATTCATTTCTGTAATTGTGAGAGATTTTTGTCAATTGTTAGCCCCACCATGTATATAAGAAAGAATCTATGTTTAAAAAAATTGTTTCAATTTGAATGCGTGCTTATGAATTTCTATTAAAGAAAATAAAAAAATTTAAATTTTATAATAATACCTTTTGTTTTTGTTGTGAACGGATGCAATTCATTTTGCTTATGTATATAAATTCTAGTAGAATGCATCACAATCATGAATATTTCATTTATAATTAACACTAATTTCATAACATTTTTTTTGTTTTTTGTTTTTTTTTTTGTACGCACTTACCTTTCTGTTGATTGGTCAATTGGTTTGTGTGGCTGTTGGCTTTGGGAGTAGTACTTGATATTTTACTGTTATTCTATATTGAAAATTGTTTACTGCCAGTATAGGTTTTTGTTGTTATCGTAATCTACGTTGGTTATGAAAATTTTATATATTTTATTTTTATGTTCGTGTTTGTATCTGCTTTTTTTGCTATTGTTGTAATGATTATTGAATTTCACATTCACTACACCAAATCATTTAAAACACTATGAAGAGAGAGAGAGAGAGAGAGAGAGAAGGGAAAAAAATTTATTTATTGTTTTATATTGATATGAAAATTGTTGAGGTTTTTTGTTTTAGTTTTTGTTAAATTATTGAATTTTTTTCTATTAAAAATAATAAAATAAAATTAATTGATCTGCAATAAAGGCTTTGGATGAACAGATGAACAATAGCACGTTTACCGAATACACTTGCATAGCAGGTGAATAATTAGTTATGTATTGTTCTCTGCTTGTAAGAAAAGAGTTTTGCTAAAAATTTTTTTCATTTCATAAAATTTTTTTCGTTTTTAGCATGAAAATCGAAAGTCGATTTAGTCGGAAAAATCGTTTAAAAAATGAGACATTGAGGTAAAATTGTAGAGAAAGTGGGGACGACTTGTAGCTTGTAACCAATTTCATCCCACACTAGAAATATTTGTACTGAATTTCGGGTTAACATCTTAAAATTTACGACTGTGAGTATTTTCACGGCAGATATAACCAAATCTGTTCAAATGTTGATGCTGAAAATACTACTCTGATTTAGTTTTCTTAGAATAGTACTAACCTCTGTGTAGGTATGAAGATGAAGAACACAGAATGATGGCCAATTACTTTTCATTGGTTAGGATGCTTTGATGATACACATTTATTATGTTTTACTGGTGTACTGCAGGCTATGCTGAAGAGTTACTTAAAATGTTCTGTACTGTCATAGAATGGCCAAACAAAGTCATTGTACTCTGTGTATACTTTATATGTAATTATGAAAAATATCTTAATTTATAATTTCAAAGAGTTTCATACAATATTTCCATCATACATATTTAACAATGTCGTCTTAACTCAAATGAAATTACTTTCAGCTATTTTGTTTTATTGTATGCTATGGAAACTAGTTTAAGAGGAAAACTTCTTACATTTGCACAAGGAAGCGTAGAGTTTTGTTGCCAACTACTCATATGAAATTCAAAACAAATTCTATTAAGTCACTTGTCAAAAATGTTAAAGAAAATATTCTGTAAAATGTCCTGCCAGCCTGTCCTTCGAGCGAAGTAATACAGTCCCCTCTTTAGAGGGGGAGGATTTCATGTAATCTTACCACATAACAGAGGAATAAGTTTTAACGAAAATTTCTAGAGCACTACCACCATCACCAGTTATTGGTGTTGAATGCTTAACATCAACATCCGCTTTCAAATATTAACAAAAAGAAAATACAACACTTGTTATAACTTGACAATGCCATAGTAGTTGTAATGTTTCTTAATACACACTTTTAAAATTCAATTTGTTGGAAAATCTTCAGCACAGTACCATTCGGTAAAGTGGAAATAAGACAAATCTCTGTTGAAAAAGTTCAACTGACTTTTGTCGTTTCTGTTCAATCTATTAGTGCTTTCCATAATCTTTATCTATGAATAGAATTACAATTCGATTAATTATTAGGAATGAATTATTCTTGGATATACAGATAAAATCAAATTCTGGATAATTTTGAATCAAAATGTTTTTTGTTTTGTTTTGGAAATTGACATTTTCTTGCGTGGTTTCAACGTGAGAGGTTTCACTGTATTTGCAGGTATTTATAAAAACAAGAAAAGTGTCAACTTTGGTGACAATATTATTAGTTTGACTTCCTTGACGACGACGACGACGACGACGACTACGACTGCTGCAGCTGTTGAGTTTTTTGTTCCTTTATGTTCTTGTAACTTTTTTGCCATCTTACTATGCCACTACAATGTAAATGAAAATTGAAAACTTTCCCCTTAACATTTCTATTTTAGCTTGTTTTCGCAACAGTTATACAAGATGTACCCTCATAGAAAAGGTTGATGGAAGGAAATATGTTCCAACTAGGTCAACTTGGGTAATTATTCATTTTTTTAATCAGGCATAACGTTTCTGATATGCTTAGGATATCACTGCGGTAAAACTCTTATTCAAAATGTTAAAAGAAACTTTAACCATAGGTTAAGAATTAACCTTGGAAAATAATCATGTTTTGAAAATGATTTTTTTTCAAAGAAGAGAAGTTTTAAAGAAAAATTAGGATTAACCCTATATAAGGTGATCATTTTAAAGTGGGTTGAATTCGGTTTTTATTATTATTATATATTACAATTTGAAAATGAATAAAGAAATATTATTAAATCGATGTAGAACCCACATGGTTAAGATTTTATATGAAAATTTCAACTCCAACTACCTATACGCGGTTGCTTTCGATTGCCTCCAACGAATGGCGAAACTTATTGCTAAGTTTGTGTATGTTAACATTCTTAAGGCAACTGTAAACTGTGGTTAGCATAAAGTTGTAGATATTTGTACTATAACAACAAAGGAGAGAACTTTTCTTTTGCCTTTCTTTATATGTCTTGGTTGTTTGTTTGACTTATAAGTACCAAAGGAACATTTTCAAGTTAAATTTTTCATATTGAATAGAAAGTTTTCTTTTCCATATGCTTGTTCTTCTTCTACTTTTTTTCTTTTGTTATTTTATTATGCCCTGCACCAATGTGGGCATAAGATATATTAGGTTTGTACGGATGTTTGTAATTCCTAAACAGCAAATGCCACGCACACCTTCAATTTTATCGATCAATTCAAAATTACATTTTTAAATTATATTAATCAAGGCCGTCTAGGTCCGGGACCGAGACGGATCATTTTTAGAATCTCTTCCCATATAACTTGAACTCATTATAGAATAAATTGTAACACTAAGTCGTATAGAGTATTAAATGATAGCGCTTGACCGACTGTAAGATTTTTTCCTTATATTTATTTGTGTATAAGTAACAACAATAACAATACGCCCTCTACATTTCACTACAAAACGAAAGAAAGAAATCTGTAGCGAAGGTTATTATAAAAAGTTTATGAATTGTTGATATGTTATTAATATCAAGGTTGCGTAGGGAAACCATTTCTAAAGATTTTTACAAAAAAGGTTCCTTTTTTGTGAAAAAAAATATATATATATATATGTATATTCCAAATAAGATGTTGGAAAGAAATTCAGACAAATAACGAATGGAATAAATAGAAAAATGTTATATGTGTATGTTGATTAAATAGAAATTTTGGTTATTTATCCGCTAAAGGTATACAAGTAAGTAAAATAATTTCTTGCAAAAAATTTGTAATTTTCACAGATTATGTTCGACTTTGCTAAAGCAATAACACAATAAAAATAATTTATAAATGTAGATGTGTATGTATATTGTATATATTAGTAATCATAAAAGAGAATTTTTTCGTTATAAATAATTTCAACTTAAATATGGGACAACAGACAGAATATATCTCAATTAGTTTTTTGTACTTGTATAAAAAAAACCAGAATTTATATATTAATATACTTTTATATACACACTTATATTCTTCCATCTTTCTGCACTTTTATGCATTCACAAAAAATTATTTACAATGGTTAAGCTGCATAGCTGCAGAGTAGGAAACATAATACATTGAATGCGGTTTTTAATTATACAAGTACAATACACGTTCTAAGCGAATGCGCACATTATGCTAATTTATTCATTTACATATTTGGACTTGGGTTTCATTTTAACTGCACTACCGGCACTATTCTCTATGCCACCATTTGTGTATATGCATCATAAGTATATGTTCCTTTCTGGGGTGTGCATGTGTATTGTTCGTGCAGTTGTGTGTTCATGCGTTCTATTCTATTTCGTATTTAGTCCACCAGAGATGTTATCTTACATGTGTATGCTGCTCTTGGTGCTGCTGCCTGACTATAGGCTTTACTTTTGTTGCTACTCGTATCTACAATTAGTTTGTATTCTCTAAAGTGTTGAGTATGCAACAACACACTTTTCAGTTCAACTCTCTCTCACTCTCTCACTCTCTCTCTCAATGTCTTTTTTCCCTCCATTATTTTGTTTATTGCTTGCTTTATACTCTTTTCCGGTTTTGGTTTCAACTCACTTTGTCCTATTGTTTATATTAATTATTTATAAACTGAAAAATATAAACAGCTGAGACAAAATCTTATATATATCGCCACCTCTAAGTGTAAATCATACAAAATAGAGTTTTATTAAAGTTGAACAAATTGTATGGATTGTACGGTTTGTAGGCCTGGGTTTAAACAATTGACTAGTAAAAAAAAAAAACTATATTTGCTGTAGGCCTTTAACCGATTTTGACCAATTGAAATACTGCATATAAAAAGTACAACATTTTAGTTCAATAAATCAAATATCTGAGTGTCAACAATAGACGGATATACGGACGTGCAGTAAGATTTTGCTGCTGATCAAGAATGTACATAATTTGTAAAGTCTTCAGAGCCTTCCTTTTCCTTTATATATCCGCTATCTTATGTGAAATGTATAAAATAAATAATATTTTCATGCTTTAAGCCGCGTTTGCTCACAATGGTGTTTTGCATTATGAGAATATTTAAATCGAGAGTTATAAACATGGGCGCTTAATTTTGCACTTAACACGAAGACATTAACTCATCAGACTGCAGTCAACAGCTATTTTGAAGAACTTGATTATTCTATCTATATAAACAGGGCATCCAAACCTATTAAAAATCGCTACATAATTTGAAACCAGTTGAAAAGGAGATAGGAGTTGAAGATATTTTTTCCCAAATTTTTTGTATTTTCTCTGATCGGTCGGGTTCTTCTGGGACTATCTCGGCATACTGCATTCTTTCCACATATTAAGTGTTCAGTAGTATTTTTCTGGCCATACTTTCAATTCAATCAATCCTCTTTAGATAATTTTTTATCTCTCTTTATCTCTTTACTTCCAAGGCTTCCAAATGAATTTATTCATTGTATAAAAAATTCACTTTACAGTAAATTGTTAAATCGTATGATTTCGCATTTATTATTGTTGTCTCACTTATCTTCTTATTGCCTTTTATTTATACACTATATATGGTATGTAACATTTTTCTTTTTTCTTCCTCTTTTTGTCGAATGTATTCAGTAAATTTATGTTACATTCACTTCATTATTGTTTTGCTTACTGTAGCATAAAATTAAAACTAACCACCAACAAACCAAAAACAGACAGTTAGGAGAGAAGAGAAGAGCTGGAGAAGTGGCTGAAGAACTGATGGAAATATATAGTAAGATATACGATATTATTTATTATTTATATATATAAGAGATATATATTAGCCTCTTAAAGGCCAAGAAGATTATTTATTTTTGAAGTGAAACATCAGTTCAATGTTTTCAACTATAAAAAGACTCAATTTATTGAATTTTAAATCTTGGATTTTAACTTCAGGAAATGGCTCTCAATCGATTATGTCGATTATTTAAATAATAACTTGGGTACAGATAATAGCAATATATGGACAAAAATTCAACTCAAATTCTCAACATTTACGATGATGAGACTGCCAACAACAAACAGGCACATGGACAGAGGCATGGTCATGCCTAAGTTAACTTAGTTTTTAATGCTCATCAAAACTATATATACTGTGTAAGGTCTGCAAGGTTTCCCTCTGGATGTTTCAAATGGAATAGCTTAGAGCATCTTCATCACCAAGGTGGTGGTTATAAAAAGAGTTAAAACTTAAATTTATTAAATGTTTAAAAAATGACTTGAATGAATCGCTTTAAATTCTGAAATATAAACGGACTTGAATGTATCATTACACCGGATTTATTAGAAAAGTTAAAAGAAACTTTTTTATAGACTTTGGGTAGAGCGTAGGGACAGAAAGTGTATATAAAGTGATAAATGATTGCATTACATGTTACAAATTTATATATTACTTTATACAACGTGCGTGTACGATTCTTAAAATGTAATAATAAGTTAAAAAGGTAAATATGGGAAATTGTACATTTTTTGTTTTCATGTTACCCGTTTATGTATGTACAGCTAGTTATAAACTATCATGTAATATGTGTGCAGTGCGCCAAATGATATACATATTTAAGTTTATTAAGTAAACGCATGCTTATCAAGTGCAGCATAGTTGCTTCAATCAGAGACATGTTCATTTAATTAAATCGTTCATTTAGATGTTTTCTTAGCAATTAATTATAAATATTGTTTTGAGTGAGAGAGAGAGAGAGAAGAGAATAAATTAAGTAAATAATAATAAATTAATATAATTAAATGCGGAAACTTGATTTGTGGTTACATGTACATACACGTACTTAAGCAGAATTTATGATACAAACACAAACACTTCTTTATAACGTCAATATAAAATGGGAGATATTCTAAATTTGTCATTTAGTTTACAACACCCAGAAGAAGGCGTCCGAGACAATACATAGTATATATATTCTAGATCAGCATCAAAAACTGAGCCAATCTAAACATATATGTCCGTAGGTCCGTGAGTTTGTTCTTTTTTGATATTCTCACAGGCGTAAATTTTGAGATTCTAATTTCTGCATCCAGAATGCTTTTTAAATTAAGCAGAATCGTTTAAGAGCCATGCCCACAATCGATAAAAATCTATAAGAGTTTAGCTATAAAGTTGAAAATTGGTATGGATATTAACAATTGTAACCGATCCATTGATAAGCCAAAAAATGGGCGTGGTGCGATAACGCTAACGCCCACAAGAAACAAAAATTTATATATCTGTCTTAAAAATTGGCCAATAAACTTAAAATTTGGTACACATATTTATAGTTATCCCATCCATCAATGGGCCAAAAATGGGCATGATTGAATAACAAAGACAGGCACAATTTGCATAAAACCATACCTAACGTCGCACTTGACTTGCAAGCTGATACGTAATAAAAACACTAAGAGATGGTGTAATCATATACATGCCGCGCCCACCGTTTGTGGAGGCACTTGTGGAGGGTATTTAAGATTTGGCCTAAACCAAATTAAGTTTTTTTACTTGTTATGGCTGCGGTTAACCGTTTATAGTACATGGATTAAATATTAAAAATTTTATATAAAAGAAAACTTGTAAATTTTCTTAAATATTAGATAATAATTAAGTGTCAAAGTTTTCTAAAACGATTTGTCTCTCTGTCCGTCTACATTACTTTTATCATAATTTAATTTGTAAACGCCTTTGTAATATATTTTGTTTTTTTTTCAACTCATTTGACCAAATAATTAAGTTAAGTAACAGTTGAAAGTAATCAAAATTTATGTTGTGACTAAAGGAAGTTGTTTTTAAAGTTATTATTCCACCCACATAAAAATCATTCGATCCATAGTTTATGTATAAAAATAAGGAAAAACCTTTACTGTGAAGTTCTAGTGTTAACATAAATGTTGAACTGACAGAGATGAATAACTGCAAATGACAGTTTTTATATATACAACAACAACAACAACAAAAAAAAAAGAACTAACTTTGTGCGAAAATTTCATAAAAAAAAAAATTGCAAATCGTCAAAGACAACGCAACCAAAAGTTATGGTTACATATAATACACATACGAGTACACAGACATTTACCAATATGTAAGCATATATGTATACACACTTATAAACACATATATTGGTGTTTGTTGATATAAAAGGCTCAAGTTAAAAGTCAAAGCGACGTTGACATTAGCTGTGACAGAGAGTTTTATGCAAAAAAAAAAAAATATATATATATATATATAAAATTAAGAAAAATAAGAAAAAAAAAAAAAAGGAAATAAGAGAAATTGTATAATCTGCATGAAAATGACAAATGGCCAACCATCACATGACATGCTGTGCGTTCCAAAAAAATGGAAAATAGATGGCAAACCGGAAAGTTTTATAGGCTGGAAAAAAATTCACACAATACAAACATTTTTTTAACCATAACCATGACTAGGGTTTAGTTAAGGAAATTATTGTACTACCCTGCACAGAACATGTGGGGGTATACTAAGTTTATCATTGCATCCATTGAAATACCCAGAAGGAGGCTTTAGAGTCCCTGGATGGATCCAGAGATCTGTGGCTGTGTGTCGGTGCTTCCATACGCCTGTGTGTAGATGTGAAGCGTATTTAAGATTTCGCTTGAGCCAAATTTTGTATCTTTGCTTCTTTGTTCTTTGTTCTTTGTTGTAATAGTATCATTGAATTCCTGTTTATGACACTTAAAAAACGGCAATACTCTCTATGCGAAGGCATGTCATAAAAATTTTGATAAAAGGAAATTCAAACTAAACTTTATTAATCAGCGAGAAAGTTAAAAGGATGTTTATAGAACTTTTATTTTATGTTATGATGATAAAAAAAAAGTTCAGCTTATTAGAGTATTTTCCATTTTTATAATGGATCACTTTACGCCTTAAGGCAAATGGAAAAGTTTTTCTTCGGATCGCTTAGTCTTTTTAAATTTCTGCTTTATGGGAAATTTTCGATATAATATTATTTAAAGAATCCCGTTAACCCTTTTTAAAGTGTTATTACTTGGTTTTTAAAATTTGGATCAAACTAAATACAGTTTTGTTACCTGTTTTAGTTAAATTTTCATGTAAGACTTATTCCAGGTGCCAATAAAATTTTAATTTTTTTTATAAATTTTAACAAATCTTTAAATAATTCCTGTATACATATATGTGTGATAAAATATAATTAAATAGATAAAAAACAATTGATGCTAAAAAACATTGCCCGTGAATCAGACCTAAATTAAGTTTTTTTAAGACAAATTATATATAAACCGTGATTAATGTCTTAATTTAAAGTAAAAATTTTACACGAAATTCTGAAAGTATGTATAGCTCGTATAAGCAAATGAGTTTTGTTGCTCTCTCCCTCCAATAATTTAGAAATTTCTTTATAAAATAAACAAATAATTTATAGCATGCGACTGACTCCCTTTGCACTGTAATAACAACAACTAAAACTTAACTGTAGCATACGAGCGACCGCTACAACTATTAGAATGAATGTCGTGTCAGGCAATTACCAAACGCACACACATATATATGCAATATATGTTTATTCATAACGGAACATATTTTTTTATTAACCTACTTCCCTTTCGTTTTTGTAGATGATATAATTATAATGCTTTTATATTGTAAATAAGTTCTTGCAGTCGTAAGTTGAGTGGGTAATGGCCGGGGTGTAAATACAATAACAAGCTTACATACGTTTGGTTGTGTATGTTTTCAAGCAAATATTTACCCTGTTGATGATACATTCATTATATGAATTATATGCATAGAAAGTTACTTTTTCATATAAATATTATATAAGTGCATGATTGCAACATTTTGATTGACACAATAATTTACTTACAAAAAAATAAACATTAAAAGTTTTTTCGCTTGTATACCGAGCGTAGTACAGTGCAATTAATGGCTGTTAATTTTTCAAAAGTATTATACATGATAAGAATGCATAATATGACTAAATTAGTACAAAACAAATGCAAAAGTTATATTCGGTTGTATTAGACCATTTAACACCTTAATTCAGTTAGTTTCATATATAAGTTAATTTACAGAAACTTGACACAGTTGATTATTAGTCCAATTAACTATCCTTTTTTCAAAATTTTATAAAAATATATTATGAAGTGGGAATTTTCACCATATACAGAATACATTATATAGGAAGAAGTTTTAAAAATTGTACAATGGGGTCTATTTTCTGTATTTTTTGGTATATCTTTCTGGTCAAAGCTGATCGGTTCATTAAGTTTATTAGGATATCTCCCTATAATGCCATATTCTGAAATTCAGTTTTCATATGAGAAAATGTTTAAATATTTTTAAAATTTCTTAATAAAATTAGTTGAAGGAAAGGTAATTAGTAATTAAGTTAACCGATGTAATCTACACAGACTTTAGCAAGGCGTTCGATACTGTGAACCATGTAATTCTGTTTAATAAACTAAAACATATCGGCTTTTACGAAGGCAATCTTAAATGGATTTACTCGCATCTTACTGGACGTACCCAACGTATCTTATTCAATAATGTACTCTCCAAAGAAATTGAAGTTCACTTTGGTGTGCCGCAGGGTAGCCATCTTGGTCCCCTTCTATTTTTACTGTTTATAAACGATCTGCCTAGTGTTATTCTACATTGTCGTGTACTAATGTATGCTGACGATGTTAAACTTATCTATAGTTACAAGTCTGTGCGGGGTCAAGTTTTTATGCAGGATGACATTAACCGGTTCGTTAAGTCCCTTAATGTCCCTGAATGTCAAAAAGTGTAAGCATATGACCTTCTGTCGTAGGGAGGTGGTAAATACAAACTACATCATTATTAATTATCCCAATTGAAAGGGTATCATCCATTAATGATCTCGGCGTGCTACTGGACAGTAAACTAACTTTTAATGCTCATATTAATACAACATGTAATAAGGCCAACAAAACTTTAGGCTTTATTAAGAGATGGTCGAAGGAGTTTCAGGACCCCTATACAACCAAACTTCTTTTTGCCTCTTTAGTAAGGCCTATTTTAGAATACTGCTCTGTAATTTGGGATCCGCAATATGAAGTGTATACCAACCAGATTGAATCTATACAAAAACAGTTTTTACTTTTTTTGTCTTCGTGGTCTGCCACGGAGACCTAACCTGAGGCTGTCCTCATACACAAGTCGTCTTGCTTTGATAAAACTTCCTATCCTCAAAAGCAGAAGGACAATGTTGAACGTGTGTTTTATGCACAATTTGCTTAATAACTGTATTGATTCGGCGTTTTTATTGTCTAGCATTAATATCAATGTACCTCGACGCGCTTCTAGATATTTTCGGTTTCTTTGCATAAATTATTACAAAAATAACTATAGCAATAATAACCCGTTACGACGGTTATGCAAGACCTATAATGACAACTATCATTTAATCGATCTGTGTGAAAATGCTGATATAATTAAAATTAAATTAATAAAATATTTAAACTATGTCTAACTTGTACTTTCATCAGCTGAACCATGATTGTGTAGCTGATTAATCATTTCGGTTGCGATGTCGGTGTCGCGATCTGCAATCTATCGCAGATCTATCCAATCCCGTTTATAGGATTGGATAGTCGTTCGTTCGATCCGGAATGGCGATGATGATACTGACACAAAAAACATTAACACACAATTTACTTAACCGATCTGAGCCATATATAAAGTTAATAATGAATAGTTTAAGTGTTAATTTTAGAACCGTATTTCATTAAACGCTTTTTCACAAAGAATAACTTTTACGACCAGAACTTTGCTTTACCGATCAAACTGAGCTAATTGTAGCATAAATTGTGGAACCAAGTGGTGTAAGGTATTAAAAATTATTATTTATGGTATTTTTTTTTTTTTTTTTTTTGGTTTAAGAGTCCCACGGACACTTGCCACTGGCTTCAACCTAAAGCAAGTATTTCTAATAAATTTCTGTACCTTTCATTTTTATGCGTTTCCCTTTTTTCATTGATATTCTGTTTTCTTGCTGCAAAGCGGGACGGCAATTAATAATAATTTTCTTTAAGCAAACACATTAATGTTTATTATGCTAAATGTTATGAAGATTAGATATTAATTATAACGGTATAATATAAATTTATCAAGCGATGTTTTCCTTTAATAACAGTTGATTAAATTAATTGCATATTTTTTTTTTTCCAGTTAAACTGCAAAGAAGTGAAACAATTTCTTATATTTTTTTAAATACGATATAAACGTAAAATTTACTTCATAAGACTGTTTAATGATGCCAAAGTTGCTGTTTTTTAGTTTGTTTTGTGTGTGTGGCTTTTCTAGTAACTGGCACGCAAACAATGAACGGGTAAGCAGCGAATGGCCAATCATCAAAGCATATGCAGTTCAGTACAAGAATTGCTGCGCCAAAACTTGTATCAACAAAAACATTATTGTTTACTACATACAGGAACAACAATCGCACACAATGCTAAAAGCTTAAATACTCCCTACATACGTATATATACACTTGGCACAACCCCTCATATTTCCACTAATTTCTCAATCAATGACTAAACTGTAACATATAGTCCACTACGTGCAAAATGTCTGTGTGTGCAACAAACAAATTTGAAAAACCCAAACTGAGCGTATAACATATAAGAGAGAGAAGAGTGAACAAGTGTGAGTTTTGAATATTACCAGGAAGTGAGCTTTTGAACATTTCACATTTTGTATGCGTGTTAAGCATGTTGATTATGTAAATGTGCAACACTATTTCCCCCCTTTTTTTTTTTTACATTTAACCCACCCTTCTTTTTACTTCTCTTTGATCCTTTCTATTCTTTGGGGCCATCGTTCCATTAGAAATTTACATTCAAAATTAAATTATTAAGTTTAATCATCTTTAAGCATTTTAATAAAGAGAAAAAAATATACCTTTTTTTTATGCTTAAATGTTTAAAGTGTTTGTTGTATTGTGAATTTGTAAATGCCATAAATTACGTAAACGTTTAAAAGCAAAGATTGCATGTTGCCTATCTTAAGGATGAATAATGATTTTCTGATATTTTAGCCTATATTTAGCTGCTTAAAAAATCAAGTCCTTGTTTCCAAACTATATACATCTACTTATTGGTTGGTACATTACCACAGCATTGTTGCTTTATAACAATGTTTCTAAATTTTGCTTTTTTTCATAAATCATTGTAAATGGTGTGAACAGAACAACAACTTCAACTTTAACGATACAGATCTCTATTGCACTGCATTTGCATATTTGTTTTTGCTACAATATATGCTGTAATGTTATATGTTCTACTAAACTATTTTATTGTTCAACTGTTATACCCTTATAATAGAGCATAAAGTGCACTTTTGTTTAACATATACTCGTATACTGGTTTCATGTTGAAAAGTGAGAAAAAGTTTTAAGAGTTTATGAACTAGTTTAGTTAAATGTTATAAACTTGTATTTAAATATATCATAAATTGACTTGTTGTTTTTGTTATTTTGACTGACCATGAAACGCAATCATTTTATGGAAAATTGATATTTTGAATATTCAATGGTCTACAATCTATATTCATTTTCCGTTTCAAATAAAAACATTCCAATTTTAGATGGAATAAATATTGAAATTTTTTCAATTTCACTTCGGTAAGGGGGATAATCATAGATAGGTATAAAAATTTCAAAATTGTACTTAAGTACATTCTATGAAAAATATTTGTTACTAGAAAAACACAGAGCGTCCCCACAAATTTAGTCTCCTGAGTAAATAAATGTTGTTATTATAAAAACCGCTTAATAATTAGTTGTTCCAAAGGTGTACCCAAAGTTATCCTCCCAAAAATGGGCTTTGCTATAAAACGTGGCCTTAATTTACAAAAAAAAAAAAAAAACCTTGTAAAAAACAAAAAAAACTTGTAAGTTTATTCATTCTGTACAAAAAGTACAGAAGGTGTACCTGTCACATTCATTGAGATATTGAAGAAGTCCAATTTTTTTTAAGGTTCCTGTAGGACTCTATAGAATAGTGTTTGGATATTAAAATTAGTTTTAGTTGAAAATACATTTTTTCTTTGCCTTTTATGTTAAATTTTTGACTGTAAAATTTTGTGTCCTTTGAACAAGTTCATGTTTTTTTTTTTTTTGTATATAAAAAATATGAATATATGTATTGCAACCCCTTCGTGTTGCTTTATGTTACATTGTGTTTCAACTATTTAGCACTTGACTGTGTGTGCTTGGAGTGTAAATGTTTTTCACAAAATTTTTACCCCATCATCATACCTATGTAATAGTAGATGGTAGTTGTTTATTATTTTCACTTTTAACTTTTTTATACCTTCTGTGCTACAGTGTCAAGGTACATTAAGTTTGTCATATCCTTTGTAAATACCAGAAAGAAGATTGAGGGAATTTATAAAGTCGTTTTAGCTTTAAGTTTTTGCTATTTAAAATGGACAAATCTGGTTAAAAGGAACGCCCACAATTGTCAAAAATATTTTTAACTGCCTATGTCACAAAAATTTACCTATGAACGGATGCATAATTCTAGTTATTTCATCCATCGATATGCCAAAAATGGGCGTGGTCGAATTATCACAATTTACAAAACAACCGAACTTAACTTAAAACTGAACTTTCAAATTCATACGTAATACATATATCTGCCACGCCCACCGTTGCGTATTTAAGATTTTACCTAAGCCAAATATAGTTTTTTTACTTGTTCTATTTAGTTTCTAATTAAAAAAAAAAAAGAAAGAAAATCGCTTTACAGCCATGCCCACAATTGAACAAATTAATAATAATATGTTGAAAATGGGTGGGTATTAAATAAAAGGCACGCCGATAATTTATGAAACATTCTCTTTAAAGCAAACGTTCCACCTTGGAATGAATAAATTACTTATACTTTAAGAAAGAAGTAATTGTGTACGCCACGCCCACAAATTACTTTTACATGTGGGGGGTAGCCTACTTTTAATCTAAGCCAAGCATTTCTATTTCTTTATTGTTCACTTATTGTTCAAAGAACTTTTTCGTGTCTGCCACCGTATACTCGTACTTGAATTGTGCTTTTGTTTTTCTTTTGTTTTTTTTTTTGACGTTTGCATGCTTCAGACTTTTTACCAGGAATCTAATATCGAGGCATTTAGTAATATTTGCTAAACTTCCAAGTTATTTTGTACTGATTACAGAGCATACTTTATTATATATTCACATACATAATGTGTGGTTAGCAAAGTTATTATGAAGTAGAAAGAAAATAAAGCTCGCAAGACCTAATTACTACGTTCAAAACTTGAGCCTTTTTATACTCCATGTATAAGAAAAGTTTGGTTGATTATTAAACTTAAAGCTAGCAATGCATACCATTGAATTAAAAATGGAATATTTCTGGGAGAACAACGCTCACTTAAAATCTTTACACTTTTGGCGATTAATTTTAGAAATCTCCTAAGAGTTATATAAAATAAAATTTTATTATAAAAATTGTTTTTCAATTGAATCGAGTTTATAAAATTCATTGAGTATGAGGGCAATGTACTTATACCTTCCCCTATCTCTTTAATATCTCATCAGTTTATAGCTGCTCTTAAATGTAAACTTAATTGAATGGTTGGTGTTGGTGTTGGTGTTGGTGTTGTTATGTGAGTGAGCAGAGCTGTTTAAACTTAAAATAGGTTAATAATACTTGGCGTTTTATCTCTTTATATACTACTCTCTGCCAATATGTACGCCGACATAATAAAGCGGAAATGGAATACTGTATAGTAATAATAAGCTTCTATGGTATGGATTCCATATGTTGCCGAAGCATGTCTATAAGTATTCATAGGCAACATCTTTAATAATAGTGCAATGCCAACAACAACACCAACAATAGTAGCCAACTCTTCCTGAGTTTTGATTAAATATTAAATAACACAAGATGGCAAACTACTTAGACATTGTATCAACAACCAACCATCAGCAGCCATCAAGTGAGCAGTCTCAGGTGTCTCTACCTGTACGTTATGTGTAATTGCATGAATACCGAAGGCTTACATATTCTATATATTATGTATTATGTTTAATAATAACTTATATGCTCTATATATACAAGGCACACACAGTATAAAGTGTATTTATTATATATATACACACATATTTATATTACATATATGTTTTCCTCATGCTTTATGCCAGAATTAAGTATTTAATAAACTTTACTCTTCTTCACATAATTTTCTAAATATATGACTTTTCTGAAAGCACTTTCTTTACATTATATATATAATATATTACATATATATTATTTAATATTATGTAAAAAATTTGTACAAAATTTTTGCAAGTCTTGCGTGCATTTATAAGTTGATACAAGTGCCAAAGGAAACATTCATTTTAATAATATGATTACAATGTATTTTTATACCTTCCACATAAAATGCTGTGGTATGTTAAATTGTTTACTTAACACCCAGAAGGAGGCGTCACTGACCCTACATATATGTATATATGTATATATTTTTGATCAGCGCTTAAAACTGATCCGATCTAGGTCTGTTGTTGATATTCTCACGGACGTACATTTTGAGATATTGAGCTTTTTCATTTTTATGCGCAGATTGTTAGATAAATGAAGAAAATCGGTGAAGATTATTGTATTATATTAATTAAGGGCTGCCATGATCCCTGTTTTTATAAAGATGTGAAGTGTATTTAAGACTTTTCCAAATCGAATTGTCCACAAAATTATAAAATATTCAATTTAATTAATAAAATATATTAAGAATATACTCTGATAGTTTTCCATTGTACGCGAAATGACATTGAGTTGCTGCTGTTGTTGCTGATAGCTTAGTCATCTGAGTCACTCATATAATTATACCTTCCACTACTTGTAGTAAATGTTATATATAATTTGTGCGGATGATTGTAACTTCTAAATGGCAAATGCCACACCTATCTTCAGTTATAATTACAATTTAATGTCTTTCTGTACGTCTGTCTGTTCATTTAAATTTGAGCGTTAGCTATATGTTACATTTTTTGAGATATTTTAATAAAATTTTGTACCAACATATTGTGTTGGCTCAGAGAGGACCGAGTCGGTACATTATTAGAATTATTAGCTCTCTCCATATAAGATTCTATTATAATGGAAGTCTTTATATGGCAAAAAAATTGCACTTCTTAAGATCATTTAACAAAAATGTGTAAAGAATAGTTATTTGATTTAATATTAGGCTGCGCCAAATTTTTTCATCCGATCGGACTGTTTTTTGAACGCCCTTATAACGATATTTCACGAAGTCATTTACATGGCAGTGCCTCGAGAATTGTTGTATATTTTAAAAAGCTAACTATTCTAGGGTATTAAGTGATCGACAATAAAATTTTCACTTGTTTTATCTTTTATATTATTCACCATAAGAATTGCATTATTAATAATTTGTCTTTAGCAAAAATAACGGCAATGAACGAGAAATAAACTGTTATTCGCATAATCTTTTGTAAATCTATCTACCACAGCAAATAATAGATTTATCTGATTTGACAATTTTTCAATTATATGTGGTATGGTTGATTGTCTGGCGTTTTTGTGTACTTTTAATTTTCACAAATTACTGGGGAAAAAAAAAAAAAAAAAATCAGTTTCTTTGCTTCTTCTTATTTTCGTTCCGTTTTGCTTTATTCATTTGTATTGCAATTGTTATTGTTATTTTTACTGTCATGGCTCCCTTGGCTGTAGTGTGTACTACACAATACCATACCACACCACACCGCACCACGTACCCTCAGCACAATGAATATTTCCGTTTTTTTTAATGTTTTTTTTTTTTTTTTTTGTTTGCATTGCCATCATTACGGATATTATTGCCATTGTTGTCGTTCATGTTGTTGTTGTTGGTGTTGTTATTATTATTGTATTGCATTACGTTACATTAGTAGCCACTAGTGTACATATACATAATTATTTGTTGGTATTGCAAACAAATGGTTAGGTTGGTGTTGTTGCTGATGTTGTTGGTGGTGGTATATTCCCTTTACTTTATAACAATGCATCAGTTTTAGCAGCACTGCACTAACACCGACAATAATAACAGTAACAGTTATTTCTATATAATCTTGATTAGAGAGCGGTATGTTGTAGCAGAAGGAGAGGTCAGTATTTGTTCTTCTCTACGCTCCTTAGTATCCAATAATGGCTTGTCAAACTTTTACTCTTGCACAAAGGCACTCAAATCATTGTACTGTTATTAAACGAGCTCGGTACAAATTCCTAAAGGGATTATTAAAAACATTTACACTTCAATTTAATTTCTGCTTACACAAGACGTGGCATCTTCTTCTGCTTCTTTTTGGGAAAAACTCTTTTCAGATATTTTACCAAAAGTTAAATTGGAAAAAATTCCGAAGTGAAATACTTAAGCAATAATAGGAATAAAAACTTGGACTAAAAATTTATAGTTTTATACTAGCACCTAAAAGTATGAAAAATCATCACAATCTAAAAACGAGCAGAAAAGTAAATTTGGCTTAAGTGAAGTCTAAAATACTCTCTAATAGTATATGTATGCCAATGTGGGCGTGGCTTTCAATTTAGAGAAAATACAAAAGAGAAATAATTGAAATAGAAATGTCGGTACGGAAGCAAATGTCTAAGTTTGATGCCTCCTTCTACGAAACAACAAATTTAATATAATTTTTAATTTTTTTTTTTATTTTCGTGTCAAGATTTTTCAGTGTTTCATTAAAAACGTTGTGTACACCAACTAATTTATGTGGTGATGGTGGCTGCTCAATGTATGTATTTGCATTAAAGCCTGCACGTTTCATATAGAATTGCATTTATAATCTAACGGTTTCATTTGTAGGTTTCTCTCTATATTTCCATTCATTCCATCACAGACATCGTGTAATGTATTATTCGCGTTGCAAAATATATGTTTGTATGTATGTATGCATACATTCAGATATAATATGTACTTATGTACTTGTAATTATACTCTTGACTATATGAATATGTTTACAGAATATAATTACGTTATGTAAATATACGATTTGTTAAGGATTTTCATTTGGCTATAACTACCGCCACTACAGCCATGAATACCAATTGGTCATTGCATGAAAATGGTAAACGTATATTTAACCGAATGAATATAAAATGAATTTTTATACCCTTCACTCAGGTGCCAGAGACCTTACCAAATATACATATTCTTGATGAGCAACAAAAATTGGGTCGATCTAGATATGTGCGTCCCTTATTAAACAATGTAAGCATAAACCTGCCACGCCCACCGTTTTAATGTAGATGTGGAGAGTACTTAAGCCAATTTGTCTGTTGTATTTGTTTTTTTTAACTTGTTAATATAATATTAAAAATTTTTGGATAATTTAATGGAATTGTGAAACTTTAAATCTATTCAATGAAATGCGCAACAGCTGCCTGGCAGAGTATAAGCATCAGAGTTAATAAGAATTGAAGCCGAGACATCAATTATAGACAGTATTCACTGTTCAGTTGTCTCACTATTCAGGCGTCTATCGAAGTATTGCCAAGAACGAAGACTAAAAGATCTTTTGATTCTACACAAAACGTTCTTCATATCTGCAGTCATAGGAATCCTTGCGGAGCTGTGCCTCGTAGACCAAATGCTGTCCCTGCAGAATCTACTGAGATGAAGAAATAGATAAAATCGATCAAATTTTAAAAAGGCAGATATTGAACTTGCGAAAAAACCACTTATTCTAAATTTATTTAAATTAGATAACCTGATTACTAACTGAATCATTGTTGACTTAAAAACATTTATTGCGTCTACAGGCAGGCCAACGAATTAGGCGACGGGGGAATTCCGATTGGTTCTAGCAGCATTCGAGTAACTTCTTAAACGAAACTACCCTGAATCCGAATCTATGCTAATCGAACTTATCAACTAATCTTGCTTGGACTAGACCAGTCTAACCTAATTTCTAATTATTTTCTCCGCTTATTCAATTAGTCAGCATACGCAGTTACTTTTTTTTTTTTTTTTTAAGTAGAAATTTGTTAGTCTTGTATGTCAAGCCTGGGCGTGGTGTCTCAATTCTTGTGACCGCAAGACTTTGAGCAACAGCCGGCTACCATATAGAGCCTGTAAAATACTACTAGGCAGAGTCCATTTCAATTTCTTATAATTATGAAAGATAAGTAAAATATCTGCATAAAGTGAGCATACAAAGGGGGAAAATACCAACAATAACATGAATGGGGTCAATTGCGCACATGCGCCCTCGCATGTACGTATATAAATTCTGACATATGCTGTGTAGGGGTAAATATTATATGAAGGTTATGGAAAAAATTGGTCTTTGGTCAAACGGTCAAACACGCTTACATGGCATTGTTGTCTACATTCAGGTGTAGCTAACAATAGTAGTATGAAAATGTGTAATGAGGTTGATAAAAATGTTACGAATTCAACCACTTAAAAATGCATACACACCCGGCGTGTTTAAGTTATTTGTACATACTTTAGGTTAGTTAAGTTGGTTATATGAATACCGGATATTCCACATACAACGATACATACTTATCGATGTGTATCGATATGTACACATAATACAATATGTTGTATCCCATAGGTTTATAAAATGCACATAATGTAACAAAAAGATTATGAGTAAAGAATGCATTAACCTTTTATTCATTATGTTAAATAATAAGCTGCCGCCTAACCGAAACGCCTTTTGTCTCGCTCTTAAGCCAATTCATATAACTCACACATCGTAATAACAGTAGCTTTAAAATATTGATGATGATCAAAATTGAAAATGAGCTTTAGTAAATTTATGTAAAGCCAAGTCTGTACTGTAAGTCCTGAGTACTCATATAGGCTGGTGGGTCAATGAAAGGCAAACAGGACAGCAATAATGTTGAAAGAGGAATTGCTGGCCTAACATGTGCTCCCATTTCTGATGACATGTGGGAAATCCAACACAAATTCAGCAAAAGCACAAGAAAGTATAGTAGGGGGAAAAAAATTGTATAATACAGACAACTGGTGACGTACTCTTCTTTGCATTGCTCTGTTGATGACAGCAATTGTATGATATTGTAATTTAACTTTTCATAACAGACCAACTACCAACTACTGCCCGTTGTTAGAGAAATGATAAACGGAAGACAATTCAGCAATGACGGTATTACGTAAAAAAACGTTTGCATTAGCAACTCAAGTTTAGAATGATTTTCAGAATCGATGTTTCAGTCGATTAAGTATAACCTTACACCGCTTACCTTCTTAAATTATGCTACAATTAGTTGCGTTGTGTCTGTATATAAGTGATCTCGTGAAATGTAATTCTATGGAGAGGGACACTAAAGTCCATCAAACAATACGAACTGTAGCTTGTACAAAATTTCACAAGGACAGACAGACGGACAATTCAGATTTTGTTTCGAAATTGATTGAAATAATAAAAGGTGACAAATGAAATTTGACATGAAATTTGACATTCGCACAAACATGATCTGATCTATCTTTTGCCACAAGTGGTGCAAGATATAAAAACTACATGTAGCTTAGGAGACAACTTAAGTACCTTTTACATACATAGATAAACTGTGGGCGTGGCAAGTATGTGTTTTACCCTAATGGAATTCTATGTTAAATTGGATTTTTGTAAATTGTGGGCGTGCCTAATAGTAGAATGTATCCATTTTTAGCACATCTATGGATTTACTACTTAAACTCAAATCTTATTTTCATTGATGAGTTTTCGTTTTGCTAATCAATACATTGTGGGCGTGGTGCTGAAGTGATTTAGTTCAATTTAAAAAGCACTTTAAAATATCTGTCAGGATGGAATGTGTACAATTTCGCCTTCTTTTAAACATCATCAAGACTTATCTTAATTTCAAGATCCTGTCCCAGATATGGTTTGTTTTGCAAATTGTGAACATTTTTGTTATTTAAACTCTCTTTTTTTATTTAATTAATATTCACTGACTTTAGTTTAGTTAAAGAATCCATAAATGTGTCTGTTAATATTTAAATTTTTGCGACCATCATAGTACCAGAAATAGATGAACATATAGACACACTTGCATTGTTAGTTAAGAATACATTTGATTTAAAATCGATTTCGGATGATTTTGGAAAACTCCCAAAAACAAAG
Organism: Crataerina pallida; assembly: GCA_949710015.1. Taxonomy (NCBI): domain Eukaryota; kingdom Metazoa; phylum Arthropoda; class Insecta; order Diptera; family Hippoboscidae; genus Crataerina; species Crataerina pallida. Next base: position 29,800,009 of record OX453290.1, on the reverse strand, counting down.
AAAAAACTCAATTATCAAAAAAAATCTTCTTCTATTGTTTGACACTAATAAGAGCCAAGAGACAATTGTTTTCTCTACCTTAGCATTAAATTAAATTATGCACAAATTTTGTTAAAGTAAAGATTTGCTTATTTATGGCAGAATGTACATATGAAGTGCTTGTCAAAGCTGTTGACATCTGTCAACATACATGATAGTTTTGTTAAGTGTTGACCGATCAAGTTTTTGTTTAGTCTAATCACATAAGTTATTAACATCATGTGTATAAATGAAGTATTGTTGACAGAGTTGGCGCTTCTAATAAGCGAAAGCTTTTAAAGCTATTAAAATATTTTAGGAGATTTTTTTTAAAGATTTACCATTTATATGTATTGTTGTAAATATTGAAACAGTTGCTCATATAGCAAAATTCTAATAACTATAATTTTTATGTAAACTTAAGATTATTGCTGGATGGAGCTGGATAAACAGTTTCTAGCACATGCAACTGCTTAGTATACCACTTTTGTCTCTACTTGACAAAAACTTGTACAATATTTGAAAAGCTACTTCAAGTGAAAGAAAAATTGTTTCGAGAATAGTTTTCCTTTTTCATATTCACAACAACAATAACAACAATTGTTGTCAAAGGATTTTATACTCGACTCTAAATGCACATATGCGAACATTATACGTATGTACATACATCCCATGCTATGTAGTAATAGAAGGATTACATATATGTACATATGTCTAAAGCAAACGTACAATATAAAAGAATATCCATAACTCAATGTCCAATGGGTATATATTTGCCGGCAGTTTGTGTGTGCTTTTGACATTGAGCTCTCAAATAAAATGCTATATATTTCTTCTTCTATTTAAAAGGGAGTTCATGTGTAAAAGAATGGTTTTTTATGTACTTTAATCACCATCAAGCTTAAGTGCTTGTAGAGGTTAAGAGTTCAGAACGCAAGTTCATTTCAACATCTGTATACGGTTTAACCGTGTAATGCATTCGTATTCATATACATAAAATATTATATTCCGGTCCATGATGTTGTAAATGTCATCAGGATTCTGTTATTATGTTTGTTTGCCCAATTGTCTCTATTTAATACACACTCTACATAAGATGATGGGTATACCAAGTTTGTTATTCTGTACACTCTACAAAGTAAATATGTTCCTAACTAGCAACAAAATCAACAAACAAAACAAACAAAACAAAAAAAGCAACAAAAAGAAGATCCAGTCATGACAAAACACTTCAGAAACGATCACAAAATTGATTTATTATCTAGAAAAATCCAGCTATAAAGTTGAAACATTTTCTAATTTCGCCATTTTGTGCCCAAAATGGACACGATCAGATAAGACGATTGATAAGTTAATAATCGAAATTTGGTACTCACATATAAATTGCATAAAATTGATTGAAAGCCACACCCGCAATCACCAAAAATATATCTACTACACAAATTGGGGTAAAAAGTTTAAATTTATAATGTCATCTCCCATCGATTATGATAAAAATGGGCGGGGTCGTATATGAAAAATGTTTAAAATTTACAAAAAATCGTATTTAGTGGGGTATCAGCGTCTCTTAAGCTAGAGTGCTCAATCACATAACTGCCACGCCCACTGTTTGTATATAGATAATCAGGGTACAAAATATGCGACAAAGTTTCATTAATTTATGCTATAACTGTAAGTTTCTATTTAAAATTGACAAAGAAAGTCAACAACCACGCCCACAAATAACAAAAAATTATATTTCTTATAAAATTCGACCTTATATAAGACATATTGTAGACGGACTATTATATACTTGCCCCGTAAAAATGCGATGAGTATCAAAAAAAAAATTGGTCAAACTTAAATTTAATTATTTTAATTCTTTTTTATCGTCTGCAGCTTATCCTGTAACGCACACAGTTTATAGGTTATTAATGTTTAAGTCACCCGAGGCATTATATAAAAATTTACTTTTAATTGAACCGGCTATCAATCACTGAGTGTTGCACATACATATACTGATTGCCTCATATAATATTGTAATATATTACGTGGAAAGTAGTTGCTAATGGTTGTGTATATAGTGTACGTAATATCTGCCCAGTTATCTGCGATAGTTATGTGAATGATAAAATTTATTATGTGTGTAAAAAACGATTTCATGTATTTGTTGACGTATTTACCATAATAAATTAGCCCAAAATAATGCTCTTCTATTTAAATCACTCAACCAGGGAATCTTTTAATTAAAATTATTAAAATTATTAAAATAAAATACAGATCGTTTATCTATAAATAATGTAAAAGGTAGGTGGAAAATTTGCCAAAATGTATTTAAATTGAAATTTTTTACTTTTGATCTTTTTTTTTTTTTTTTTTTGAGCTTCTGGGACTTGCCTTTTTTCATTGTCCTCCTTCAAAGTTAACATTCACACAAATGATATCAATATTTTTTTAAAAGTCATAAGTTTGTTCCCGTTATATGACTTAGCTTATAACATTCTCGTCAGTCCACGTCAGGCCCGTTTATTTGTCATCTCATATCGATAACGAGGGTAGTAACGAGTCTTTAATAGCAAGGGTAGTAATCAAATTGTTTTTGTTGTTACGTAAAATTTTTCTTCTTGTTATAAAGTAACACATTATTGATGAATTTGCTGTTGTTGTTGTTTCTGCATCACAACATTGTCCCAATAGAATAATGACACATGTCACAGCAATCTTATTAGGACAAGTTAATTGCTATTATAGTTAGCTAGGGAAAGGCGTAAAACTCAACTTGGAAGCTCATACGTAAAAAAAAAAAACACTATTAAAGGGTGTAATCATATAGCTGCCACACCCACCGTTTATGCTTATGTATATGTGGAGGGTATTTAATTTAGTTTTCTTACTCATTTTTTCATCAACATGTTACTTAGTACAGAATATAATGGTGTCTGTAAAAAATACTTATTATACATTTCATTATTACACCCGTCTATATGGGGTGGCTCATATTTAAAGTTTGAAGAAATTGCTGCGATGTTGATTTATATATCTTCTCTATGATTTGGTAAATAAGATAATATTCTAGTTAAGTGTTGATTTTCATTTATGTGTATGAAGAAGAAGAAAACCATTTTGTGGAAACATGCCGCAAAGAGACTTAGATTATATTTACATTTGGCTCTAGAGCACTTCAATAGCATTCACGTGTATGTTACATACTCAATACTAAAGACATTGTTTAACATTTGAAAGCATATAAGAGAGAGCAGAGATGTAGATTGTAGGAAGAAAAGATTTTTGTCACCATCAGTTAGTGTGCGTATGTGTTAGCGATGACTAAACATATATATGTTTTTATACATGCATCCAACAGATTATTTGTTTTTTGTTTTGTTTTTTGTTTTTTTTATATTTTTTATTTATTTAATGATTGCTTTGCTTAAATTTTATGCTGTTTCATTTTCATAATATGAAATCATTTTCATACCCTGAGTAAACATCATTCTCTAACATGAATATGTATGTGTGTGTTTGTGCTTTATCTGAGATCAAAAGGTGACTTAAAAACATCATTATGGCGGCATTATTATTTACCATTATATTTGATTGTTTAAATAGTTGCATAGAAAATGACTGGTGGCTATAAGCGTATAGCGCATATATATATATACTGAATGTAAATGAGAGATTGCCGAGTATTTAATAAAAAGTGATAGAAAGGAATAGAAGAAGTAGAACATTTATGAATAAATAGACGGAAAATACTTCACTACTACAAATATTCAGGGTATACATTTTTCCTCGCGGTAATGTTAAATATATTGTACACTCGTTGTCAGTAAAATAATCGCCATATTTAAAAACAAAATAGTAGATACCTGATTATAACTTTTATTGTTTATAGCACAACTAAAAATTCTCATTGTGCTCCACAGAAGATTTCTTTGGAATATGTGGTTGGGTTTGTTATGTAACCCCGCCCATGTTTAGAACATCCGCGCAAGATATCTTTATGAATATGTTTACTAAATTTGAACTTCATACCCCAATTTATGTTGTAGATAAATTTTTTTCGGTTGTAGGCGTGACTCTTAATTGATTTTAGTCATATTATATAGAAATCTGCGTACAAAAATTATACAAGTCTGTACAAAATTTCATTTCAATATGTGAATTTTTGCTATTTCAGAAAGGACGGACATATTTTCATCGACTCAGATTTTGATGATGATCAAGAATATGAAAACTGTGTGGGGATTTTTGATTGTAGTAGGATTTATTGAAATTGATTGATTGTAGAATTTGAAAATATTCAAACTAAGTCTTTATTATCTTTGTCCTCTATATGGTATAAATAATAAGTGTATAAGCTACTTATTGATTGCTTGTTATTCGGTTTTTATTGTCTCTTCACCTTGAATGGATATATATTTAGCCATTTATGTAAATCAAAACTAAACCAACCAAGTGTGTAGATCACTGGTTCCAAACTAATGCTCCGCGAGTTTGTGAAAGCCGGAATAGTAAAATAGTGCATGTAATTGTGTTAAACAAATGACAGACTTTTAAAACCTTTATTCTTGCTGTAGTGATCATACAAAATATCACAAAATGGAAAAAAATACTTTAAAAATGATGGTAATGCTATGCAAATATTGTGTTTGTTTCGAAGAGTAACTAAAATGGGCAAAATTTTCATTTAGATTAACGTGTTTCGGGTCTTTAAAAAGGTTAAGAAGAAGCACTGGTGTAGAGAATGGTTATATCTGTACAAATGTTTACACATTTATTTAAGGCAGAGAGGGAGACCCACAGAGCAGATTATCTGCAATGTTGAAGAATTCGAAAGAAAGCTGGAACTCTTTGTTTTTCTTCTTCTTCTTATTGTTCTTCTACGATTTATAATAGTATTGTTGTTGTTGTTGTTGGCATTACTCATATTAAAATGGTGTCACCAATTCATTTATAGGCGGTTTGATTGCACGGTGGTTTGTACTCAAATTTATGGTGAAAAAGAAAAGAGAAAGAATGGTTGTGCCAGAGGGAGGGGTGAGCATAACTTAAACCAAAAAAAAAAAAAAATAAATAAAAAAAAAATATGGCATGCGTAAATGTGTGATTTTTATGTTGCTATATAAAAAAAATAGACCAAGAGGAAGAACAAGAACAAGAACGAAAAAAGTAATAAACACAAGCCATAAACTAACATAAATTGAGGTTAGTAGATGAGTGAGTGAGTGAGTGGTAACCAAACAGTAGTGATGATGTGATTTATGCATAAAACTTAATCTAAAAATAAGTTTCTGTTTAATGACACGAAATGTCATAAAAATCCGTACATTACTTATGAGAATTTTCAGGTCAATGAATGATAAGAGAAAGAAATGTTTGCGTTATTGTGTTTGTTGTTATTTTTTCCTATTAATTTTTTTTATTTTTATTTTTAGTGGCAAATAAAGTTCATAAAATATGGGCGTTTGTTTAACAACACAACAATATTTTATGATAGCATTTTATGCCATTTAAATATTTTTATGGTTTTGTATTCATAAAGTTTACAGTAAGTGCTACCCCTCTTTTTCTCTCTCTCTCTCACTATATGTCTCTCTGCCTTTATAGTTGACGGTGCTAATAGTTGCTTGTGCCTTTTTCAAAATGTCTATCAATTGGTTTTCCTTTTCTGTTCGTTGTAACCTTTTATTGTTTCCTTGAGTATACATTATCAATAGAATGCAGGTGTTGTATTGTTATTGTGGCTGCACATAATTACCGCAGACGCACTTAGAAATCCATTCTGTTTAAATACGATATAATGCGTCTACAGAAACAAATACATTTACATACACAACTATACATGTATAATCTATGTAGATAATGACTTTCTATTTATATATGTAGTTTGTATAAGAAGATTATTGGGGGCGTTTATATGCAAGTTTTTCCATGGATTGCATGCAACTTTATTTAAACATGCAAGTATTTTTATTTCACTTTTGAATTTTTGTTGCATACACATACATATCCAACTCTATGTATTCATTTTATTTAATTTTGTAATTTTGCTTTAATTGAAATTATTTTAACGAATGTTATATATAAGTTAATTGTGGGCTCTATTTTACATCTTTTAAAGTATGTGCTACGCTTCAGTCGAATTTAGAACAAAAGAAAGGACAAACCCCACCTTCAATTACCGAACGATTCAGAATAAAATCGATTTAAACATGCCCATCTGTCCATTTGTATGTCCTATTTGTATTTATATTTGTGCTTAAGATATAGAACGCATTTTTTAAGATATTCTGATGATTTTTACTACAAGGACATGTTTTGGCCCAAAATTGCAACCTCTCTCCGAGGTCATTATATGGCGCAAATTCCAATATTTTGCGTTTTTTAACAAAATTGAATAGTGAAGAATAGTTGGTTGCGCTAACCCGATCGAACATTATTTAGAGTGCTTCACAAAGTGCCTCATGCTTACTGATTCATATAAACTTATTATAGTATAGCTGGTGTTTTGTTTATTAAAGTTGGACTCACCTTTTTAATTGATGCCTTTCAATATATTTTTGCAGGTAATCCAAAATGCATCAAAAAACATAACTAACATGAATAATTCACACAATGGCTGAAAGATAAATTTACAAAAAAAAAAAAACTTTAAAATATTTACATATATAGCATTGTTAAGTACATCATAAAAAGAGAGAGAGAGAGAGAGACGGAGTTACAAAATTTGTATTTTAAATTAACGAATAACAGTTAAAAGCAAGAGAGCTGCTGCATACATGTATCTTTGCTCAAGGTTTCTAAATGCACATAAAAACATAAAAAAGTGAAATGGTGAGTCTATGAAGCATAAGGTGCACCACACTCAGAGATGACTCATTTTCAAAGCGCAATATGCAACGCCATAAAGCACGACAACAAAACGCAGAAATATTAAGTATTGAACGTATAAAATATTTAATCATATATGTGTGTATGTGCAACCATCGCTAAGCTACCTCATAAAAGTGATGTCTGTGCAGGTGTATATGTGCGGTTAAGACCATTAAAAAAAAACGTTTTATTATACTCTTTTAATTCGATTAAAACAATTCACCACGACTTGAATAAAATATAATCTGAAAAAATTTACTCCAGCGTGGAATGATGCGTTTGATTAAAAGATATAAAAAATGTTGTAGGGTTTCATCTGAACTTTATCTATGTTATCATATAGCGGCTATGTATTGTGCCTTCGTATTATTTTAACAGATTTTCACCGATGCCAATGCATTCCATACGTGTGCCACGTTTTTGTTTCGATATTTTATGTACACGTCTTTTTTTTTTTGAAGCCGAATGTAACCGCGTGTAAAATTTACTTTTGTCATTGAGAGATTTTAGTTTGAAAAATTTTATAGTTATCGTATTTTTTTTCAATTTACATATTTTGTTCAACCTGTAGATTTGTTTGTCTTGCAAAACTCTCTTGTATGTGTGAATGGAGTTGGGACAGGACTAATACCGCATGAACTTCCTGTGTTGTTTATTTCGTATTTTTATGTCTTTTGTTGTTGTTGAAAAAGAAGAGTTTTCATTAAAAAAAAATTGAATAAAATTTATATCACATATATTTAAGCCTTGGACTCATGACCTTAATATCTTAAAGCGTACACAGCCGAAGAGATTTATGGAGTTAAAATAAATAGAAAAGCTTTAAAAATGACACCACAAAAAAAAAACAACAAGTAAAAATCCTAAAGTTAGCTTAAGCCAAATCATAAAAGCTCTCCACTATCTGGTTACGTCCAATAATATTTTATATATAAATTGTAAAATTTTGCGCCCATTCTTTGTAGAATCAACCGTGTGCGTCTGTCTGTATGTCTCTGTGTATTTCTTGCAATAAATGAACCGATTGAAATTATTAATGAAATTTGGTATAATCACTATTGGAAATGGACCTAATTGATACATTTTAAGAATCCCCCTCCATATACACTTTTTCAGTGACTTTTGTTGTTACATTGATTATTATATAAAATATATCAAAATTCTTCCCTTTTGTGATTAACAAACTTCTGACCAAACTTAATATACTGCGCAATGGAAATATATTTGTATGACAAATATAGAATTCTTATCACAATTTGTAAAACCACAAGTTGGTTGGATGGATGTTGTTTTTTGTAGTATAAAATAAAACAAAAATAAATAAAAAAAAAAAATTATTCAATCTCTGTTTTACAATCACAAACAAGAGAAGTTGTACAACATGGAAATGTTACGCGTCTCCAAATCTCTCTTACTCTTTCTCTCTCACTAGAGTTACATTAGTTTTAATAAAGAGCAACAAGCTTTTTTCTTGGAATTCAAAACGAATGAACGAAATTCAATAAATTAAATAAATTTTTGAATAAGAAGTAATCGATGTTGGCAATCAACAAAAATAAAAAAAAAAAGGAAAAACCGTAAAATATAGTACGCAAAATTGAAATAAAAAACCCAGAAGAAAGCGTCAGAGACCCTGCGAAGCGTTCTTGTTTATGATCAGCTTCTAAAATTGAGTCCACCTAGATATATATGTCCCTGTGTCTTTCCTCTTAACCCACATTAAACATATTGAAATATTCTATAGAAAAAAGAATATATTGTCAGTACCATCAAACCGCATCATTAGTTAATTAATTATTCCAAAGTGGTTTTTAATAATCGTGAGATATGAAAATTTATTCGATAATCAGTTAAATGATTATCACTACTTGGAACTAAGTTTAATAAATATCTTGTTGATTAAAATGATTTCTTCTTAACTAAAAATCAGTAAAAATACTATAATTGGGATAAAATTAGGCAGCCTAACAGCCTACATTGGATGGACTAGTTACAAATCGTATGATAATCGAAATTTTTGACAATATTTGTTTAGTAATGTTTAGTAAATTGTTTATTATTATGGAAAATCTTATTAAATTAATTGAAGGTAGAAACAATTATACGAGAGGTTATGAATTTCTAAAATCTTATTTTTGGTTTTTATAAAATTTGTTATGAATAATTTATAAATGATTTCCTCCTGATTTTGAATGATTATCAATTTTCATATTACACTTTTTTGTTATATTTGAGAAAACAACAACAGTGTAGCTTCACTGGAATAATAAAATAAATAAATTTTTTGCGGGTAGTTATAAATCCAATACATCCAGGTTTTTTATAGTGCATCGTAAAACGATTTTTTTTTTCAAAAAAGAAGAAAAACAAAAAAAAAACATAAATCACAAGTGAAAGTAAATGTAATAATACAAAATGTACGCTCGTACATACATTCATACACCCTTTCCAGTAAAGAATAGTTACAGAGAAATAACAATGTTTCACAGTATAACCGGTTTTCTTTAAACAACTCATTGAGAATATGTAATAACCGCAAGGCAATGCAATGTTTGTATAGTATGTGACGTCAAAAAAGTTGTGTACAAGTTTACAACGATTGCTTCATTATCTACAAACTACACATATTCGTCTTTTTATATATATATGTATTTTTATTCTATTTACAAGGAGGGGTCAGAGAGCTCACAAAACAAATACATTTCTAAATCAACTTTACAACATATTTAGGAATCTAGCTATATCCATCCGTCCGTCTGTTTTTGCAATTCTCACTTTTATTGGTTTCAATTTAAATGCGGTTAAAAACCATGCCCATTAATGTCAAATAGCTACTTAGCGATTATAAGTAAGCCATGAAGTTGAAATATGATGAACAGTTCAATTTTTTAAGATAAATATTCTTTGTTTCTTCAATTTCTTAAAATAAATATCTATCCGTCTGTCTTAAATTTAGCAATTCTTAACATAACTTTCGCACAATAAACGCATGTTTTAAAATTCTTTTGCAGTAAACTTTACATAAACATAAATGAAAAATTTAATATATTAATTATTTTCACCTAACGAGTAATCGTTACTAGAATTTTAAGAAAATTATTTTAAAAAAGTGACATTTAATGTAGGCTTTTTATGTACAGGTACAGGTGCATTTCAAAATAATATAAAATAATAATAAAAATATAATTACGAATTTTTCATTATCTCTGATTTAAGGAATAAAGCGGACGTGCAAACACCCACTAATACAGAAAAGGTTACATTTTTCTATTAATTAAATCCTTGTTGTTGCGTTTTTAAGACTCTATAAAGTTTTCAAAAACATAAATTTTTTATACCATCAATGGTATGAAAGAAATCCCGCCAAATGTCAGACCTCTTATATAAAATATTTTATGGAAAAAAAAGCTCCGAAGAGTATAAAAAATTGCAGTAAAAAGCTAAACTTAGTGACAACACCATTAAGGGTTATAATTACTGAAAATAAAGCGAAAATATAGATAGACTGAAAAATGGAAGCATTCAAACGTAATAACCGTCTACTACCGTAAATTAATAAGCAATAAAAACACGTAAATAATTACCGTTTATTTATTGATATATATTGAAAGAGAGAGAGAGAGAGAAGCACGACAACTTACAATCATTTAAAATGATAGAGGGAACTCTTTAGACACAATATAATTATAAACAATACTCTGTGCAATCAATTATTTAAAAGATTAGAAACTTTCCACAAATTTCGTTTATTATGCGTGTATAAGTATTATTTGTTAATTTTTTAAATAGGATTTATTCAAATTTTCCATTTCACTTCTATTGCCACAGACACCAAATTTTTTCAATTTTAAAAAAATTTTTTTAAAATTTTTTATTGAACAATTGCAGACATTACTCACGACGTTTACATTAGTATTAATACTTTTTTAAGCTTTTATGCTGAACATTTTATTCTCTTTTAAAATTTCATTATTGTTTGTTAACGTTGTTGCTGTTGTTTAACCATGATTTTTGTACTTTGTTGCATTTGTTGTTTTATATGCAATTGATTACTGATTGAGAAAAAAGCAAAAACTTTAATCCAAGTTGTAGATTATTATTTGACTGAATTCAATTTGATTTGATTTGATTACGCGCTACTAGTAGCGACCGTTATAACGTCTCACCGATAACTGAGTCTATGACACAGGCTGGCCTGTGTAATGTTGGCGAGTAACACTTGTTTTAAGGAGTATATACAAATATATAACAACCGCACATAACTCTAATAAAAAATACGCGTGTATGTGTGTGTGTAGGAGAGACTGTGTATAGTTATAACAAAACAAAATATATATGAAGGAAATAACAGCACAAAACGGAATAAAAACAACAGTTGGTGCTGTTTTAAACCACCAAATACTCAAGCGTGTGTATGCTAACAAGATATTTTCTCTCTCTCTCTTTCTCTCTCTGCTTTATATTATGTATGTCATGCACAATACAATACAATAGAGATTTAGTGGAGAGCTAGTAGGTGTTTAGCAGAGAGCTAAGCAAAGCATAATTTTTAATTGTGTCTCTCTTGTAAAAATAAGCATGGGTGCAATTAAATGTTATAACAGCACACACAATAAAAGTCACCAACCCTTGTGAAAATATGCGCCGGGTTAAGTTTCCTGAGAGTTCAGTTTCGCTTTCAACTCTTTTCAACATATCGGCTGCATTTTATGTTTATCTCTATAGTTAAATTTAAATATATATATATAGCGAGAGAGACTTTGTGTTTTGAGCACGCGCTTACCATACCGTGCCGGCATTTACTTTTCCATAGCATGCGATATATTTTTTTTCTTCACTTGCTTTTGTTTGTTTTATACACACCTTGTGGTGTTCCAAGAGACTTTTGCCTAGTTTTTTGTTGTTAGTTTTTAGAGTTATTGATACCTTTATATTTATTTGCCTGTATGTATATATGTAGTTATATAATATGTATGTTGTTTTGTTAATAATCGTACACTATTAGCTCAAGGCACGTGCATATTGACAGAATTCTTCTTTTATATTCAAAGAACGAGAAGGAGAGAGACAGACAGGGAAAGATAATATGTATATAGAGAGAATGGAAAGGTCATTGCCTGCTTTTAAAGGAAACTGGTATTATTCTATATTTAGACTCAGCGTTATATTCAATGGCTATGTTTGTGAAAGAGTTAAAATTGCATCTTGGCTGCAGCAATTTATTGATGCTACTCTCCCCTTGAAGATGGAAAACAATACAGGTTTTTCACTATTATTGGAGAGAACAAACAAATTCTGCATTCAAAATTCAACATTTAACGATTTTATTTTTAATATCTCAACTATTGTTTTTTTTATATCAATTGTTTACATGTTCGTTGAATATCTCAGCCTTGTAAAATGTCTCATATTTCAAGAAATTCGAAAATATAATTTAATGCCAATTGGACGACACAACATTTAATTAAATAGAAAATAATGCGCAGGTACTGAAAGCAACATGTGAACAGAAGGTTCTAAACTACCTCAAAAAACAACAGGAAATCAATATAAAAGAAGGAATCACATGCAACAACATACAGCGAAGATAAAATGTACAATAGTTAACCCAAGAACAACTAAATCAGTTGTAGTAAAATCAAAGCAAAGCAAATAATGTAAAAGCATAGTAGGTATTAAATTACCGACAACTATTCCAAGAAACGAGCAGCAACTTAAAACAATGTTGAGGCTTAAACGAATTTTAAGTGTAACGAACTTTGGTGGATTTTAGCAATTTTATACATTTTCAGAGCTGCATTAATTTTCATATTTATAGTGTGGGCGTGGCATATGCCTGTCATTGTTCAAAAAAAAAGTTCCAACACAAAAACATTCTCTTAACCGATTTCGCTCAATTTACATATATAGCATGCTTTTTACAGGATGACAGAGTCAACACTAGATAGATGTACGGACGGACATTGCCAAATTTTATGCTAATCAAAAATATATATAAACTGTATAGAGTACCTAAAATTCGATTCCAATGTTGTAAATATTTTGACATGAAATGATAACCTTCAAGTCATCCAGGATGGATAAAATTCTAAAGCACTTAAATGTTTGCAAATGCGGGTGGTTACCAGCACAACATTATAAAAATGATGAACAACTATGTTGACATGATAGTCATGCAGAAAATTGCTCTATAAATTCGATGTGTATGTGTATGTGTGTGTGTGTATATGGGTTCCTAATGTATGCGAAAATATAATTGTAATGTAATCCCTTTTTGCCAGTTACTAAATAAAGAAACCAGAAAAAGAACAGAGAGAGAGAGAGAGAGAGATTGAGACGTCGCATAATATGTATAAACAAAATATTTTCATAAGAATTTCCATTATCTACCTGTTGTTGTGATGGTTGCGTTAAGTGTTTCTTTAGTTAAAAATTGCTTAGACATTGTTGGTTTATATAGCTGCCTATTGAAAATGGGCAATATCGGTTGAGAGTCAATTGGTAAAAAAAAAAAAAAAAAAGTGGAAAATTTATTACCTAAAAATGGACGTAATTTTATGGTAACCACGCTCACAATTTACAAAAAACTCTACATCAAGTATTAGTGAGGTGTGAGGTGATATGTTCTTACATTCCACAACAGCTTTTTAAGAGAGAGTGCTACAATATATATATGCCACGCCCATATATAGTCTAAAATTCCATAGCGTATCCCACATTTACTCTAAACCAAATATAAATGAATTTTTATTTGTTTTACTTTATTATGCTATGCAGGCACCAAAGCAAGTATACTCGTATACGCTCAGTGTTGTTTTTAGGAGAGAAGGTACAATGTTCTTAAGTATTGAAGTAAATGCTGAAAACCTGCTGACCTTTTCATTTTTCTTAAGTTTTATATATATGCACGTGTAAATATTTAAATTTCTGTATATAACTGAACGCATATGTATGCACTTACTACTACCCAAACATTACCGGGTAAATTGGTCTCGTTCGGCTTAAGGTCTTAGTTGTGAGATTTTCGTTTTTCTATTTTTTAGTTTAGTGTATGTACAAAGTTTTAGAGATCTACCAAGCTAAAACGTCCATATATATACACACACAAGCAAACAGTCACTCTACCAAAGCCGGTAGGTTTCGTGCTTGAATAATATGAAATAGAAGAACAAGCTGAACCATAGTTCACATCATTTGTGCAAAGACCAAATCGAATTTTTCATAAATTGTGGGCGTGTCTATCACTGTAGTTGGTCCATTGATTGATTGGGGATGCATATCTATAATCAAATTATCTATGAATGCAGGCGATTTCTGCTAAAGACTATAAAGCATATTTAAAAGGGTGGAGGGTATCCAAAATTTGACCTAAACCAAATATAATTTTTCTCTTCTTATATACACTTGTAAAGAACAACAGGTAAGCAGAAACAGAATAATTTGAATACGTTTGGGATCAACTAGCAGATAAAATTGAAGTTCTGGGAAATTAGAATAAGAATTTTCTGGTTTGTTTGTTTTAAAAATTTTGTTATTGTTGTTTGAGAATTGCTTAAACGGAACACACACACACACACACACACATAATACTTACTTTACAGTCCATTAAATGAAGCATTGAGATGGACTTAAGGTTTTAAAAGTTTTTGTTACCACAGACAGAATCAATAGATTTTCACTTTTATTTTTCCCCCTTTTTTTTTACACATTTACGTACTTGTTGCTGTTGATTAACACATTTTACGTGACAATAAGTTGTTAAAGGAATTATATTTTATGTTATACACGCTTCATGGCTTCAGGCTATAACGTATAGTCGATTATAATGAAACATTTATTGTTTAAACACATCTTTTAATTACAATAGTGTGTGAGAAGCGTTTGTGTTGTTACATCATTAAAATTTTTAACACGTAAACAGACACTTTCTCTTTTAATTTGTTTAAATTGTAAATGTGTCAACGGTGTAAAAACAAAATTTTAAATAACTGCGAGTGTAAATAAATTCTTACTTTTTTTTGTTAACAAAGGTAGAAATATTTTCTTGGGGTAGCAGCACGTTTCATTTATGTGCTAACTATAGACCCTTTTTTTTAATCCATTTAGTCTATTAAGCCTAAGCTTGGAAATTTATAAATATTTTAGTTTTAGATCATGGAAACTACAGAGAGACAATTTTTGTGTCTGCGATAAAAAAATTTTTGATTTGCTAACTTACCTGGGTGTGGCAGGTACCATGATTACGTCTTTTATACTTATTTCTTTGGAAAAACTTCAATTTTTAATAGCATACATTGTCGAGTTAGAAGAGGAAAGATCAAGATAAATTTTTGTATTTGAATTTGTTCCGAAAAAAATTTCATCCTATTATATAATACGAGAGATTTCAGTTCTTTTCTCATGCTATAGATAATAAACTGAGATTCTAGACATTTCTAAATGTTAACGGTATCTTTGCTCTCTTTCTCTCTCTCTCTCTCTCTCTCTCTCATTTTTAGTTGATTTAAGCAATAATTTCATATTATTTTAATAAGGTGCAATTGCATACACACTCATACTTATGAATATGACTGAAATCACAGTAATTAACATAATGAAAATATTTAATTTTAATTTTTCAAGCAAGCAAAAAATAAAGATTTACATATGTATATTTATATATTGCCACATATACATATACCGCTTTCTATTTACATACATATATACATGAACGAGTGTATAAATTTAAATAAAATTTTTCTATACAGATGCATTTGAATACGTGCATTGGGGAGCATTATAGAGACAGTGCTTCTCTTTTGTTTTTTCTTTTTTCATAATTAACTCTTTCCATAAGTAACAACTCATACGAAAAATTATATAGGTACAGCATATACAAATATATGCATATAAGAAATGTATGTTTGGTATGAGCAAGAGTTATAACTGAGATCGACTCTTCAATACCTTTCATTTTTATACACATGGTTGTAGCAAAGAGCTGATGATGCCCTATGAAGACTGTGTAAATCAAACAATGACCCCATCATAACCTTACTTATAGACTTATATTATATCTAAATACTATATGACTGAATTTGTTAAATACAATCAGTTTAAATCCCTATACAGCTGTTGTGATGTGGTTGTGGCCGTGGGTTCTGTGGTCGTCATAAAGTATGAGATAAGTACACTAAATGTTTGATGCCCTGCAAACACTTGGTGTACAAAGCTGGAGAAGGCGCGCCCAAAATCAAAGCTTTGTAACTTGCCAAAGGCCTAGATAGGTTGTAATCGGCCAGTAATGATGAATGACAAAGTGTACAAAGTTTTGTCGTTTTGCTTGCAATACCCAGAGAACCCACATAGTATATATGTATATTCTTAAGTAGCAAAAAAATCTGAATTAAGCTAGAGCATTGTACGCACATGCGCCTTGTTTTTGCGGCGATCGTTAATTTTGAAATATTTAGCTGAAATTTTGTACAGATATCTGTAGTTTGTGTTCGTAGCATGCAGCACGCTAACTAAATTGGATAAAATCGTTTAAGAGCCACGCCCACAAGATTGAGCAAAAAATGGGCGCGTTCAAATAGTATTTACGCCCACAATTTAGAAAAAACTCTTTTTACACAAAATGTCGGAAAAGTTGTTGACTCTTGATTACAAGAAAAAACTATGTACCTGCCACACCTACATGTTGTACTTAAGACTTATTTTTATAATTTCCCAATTTCTTTCACTTAAATGCTAATAAGAATAAATGCTGACAAATGTGTTAAGATGAGATTCGTTAGAGGTGGGCTCGTCTAGCTTAAGTTGAATACATTAACATGTATTTTCATCATCCTAGATGTGCTCATAAAACCGTTACCTACAACATGGCGTCTCGTGGTTATCTCATTGCATATATACGAGTCCACGTACGTATTTGATTCAACTTGTAACGTATGCATGCCTGCACTCTCTCAATGTCTTTCTATGTATGAAGAAATGTTCTCTTGTTTTATAATACACTCTAAAAATATCATTAACTGAAAATATATATTTCACATGTACAAAAATAAATACTGTTTGGCTCAAGCAAGTCAAAAGGGTTCTCTTGCTCATAATTATATATAAACTGTTAAGAGGTTTCTCTCAGTGTAATAGATGCCTAGCTATAATAAAGTGGAAGGAACGATTTTGCATATTCATTTTGATCTTTTTTTTTTTATTCTCTTCATATTAATGATATGAAATGTAAATAAATATAATTTCCTGTAGGAGTTGTTACATAGACAGATATGTTCAACTCATTTTAGGCAAGGGCCCACTATAGTAAAATAAAATCAGACCACAAGAAAAGAAGTATTATACATTGTCTCCATAACTTATACCTTTCAAATGAAAATTATTTTAACAATTTACCAAGGTATTTGTGTATTTCTAACCAAGTTTCCATGCTAAAGAGTTTTTGGTTCATACCGTATTAAGAAATGAAAATTGGCCATGTCTGCTGTTTATGAAATGACACTCGCAAGCCAACCAACCAAATAAATAGCATATGTGTTGTTTGTTTTGAGTCATTTTTTATCATTATACTTTTGCTCCACCATTATTAAATTCATTTTAATTCAGTTATAAAATGCCGCACTCATACACTCCATCCACATACCATGTGTGCAGAGCTTTATAAGGCTTAGAGTGCGGTGGTTTACAAGTTGACCATATTATGCACGTAAAATCGCCCTGTCAAGAGGCACACTACTCATCAACGTCATATGCAACAGCTATAAAACTGAAGAGTTGGATGACGTTGAATTTTTCAAACACAAGAATTTCATTTCATTTCGTTATGGCTGTCATTGTCGTTACTTATGTTGAGCTCCATGAAAGTAGCGGCGACGCTATTTAAACATTAAACTTCACGATTATTCAAATCTGATATCGATTTAAGTAATAATGATTAAATGGTTCCAAAATGAATTTCGTGATCGAAAAAATTATACCGATCACGTTTATTTTTAATGCACCAATAGAAAAATTTATTTAAATTTTCTCACACGCATTATTTTCTACATTTGATTATGTTATAGTAATTTTGTCTGTACGTCCATGAAGTAAAAAGATTATTTTAGAAACCAAAATATGGATCTAATCGAAAAAATTATATCGATCATGTGTAAATTTTTTACATACAATAATTTCACATTTAAAGTACTCTTGATTTTGTATATTAGCAGGTGTTACAGTTATTTTGTCTGTACGTCCATCTAATGAAAAAAAATTGATTTAAAAGTTAAAATGTGGATCCGATCGAACAAATAATATTCATCATATTTAAATTTTTTATTTGGGTAAGGTTATATTAGGTAAGCTCAATAGATTCTCTCAACTTTCTTGATCAAACCAAAAAGAGCATTTCTTTACCGTAATGAATTCAGTCTAATTGATTTAAGTGAAGAAAATTAAAATGTCATCAAGAGAAAAGAGAGAAGAAACAATAAAAAATAAACAAAAATTTAATTCAAATTTTCATTATGGTACGATTGAAATAAACAATTCTTAAAAAAAAAAAATTTAAAAGGAAGTAAAAATCTATGAATTGTAGATAAATAAAGATTTATTGAATGAACATGTAGTTGTACTCAACGATTTCTAAATTGAACTTTTATAGTTAATAAAATGGAAATGATTGAAATCTTTTGAAAAGAAGTTAAGGTCATTTAATGTCAACAAAATGTGAGATTAACTTAATTAAACTTATTTTGAGAAACATAAAAATATACTAAACACTCATTCGAAATATAAATAAATAAATTTGACTGTAAAGTTTCCATGTAGAGGGAATGAACATAATATTAAGAACGCCTAATATATACACTATACGTATTTATTACAGCCCTTTTTGTGGATCTCTTGCCGAATTGTTTTTATCGAAACATTCACATGAGTTTTGAGTTTGGTTGCTGTTGTCACTTTTGCCGCGGTAGTTTTATGTTGTCTGGGCATTATTTTCATATCAAAAAACCTCAACTTTCGTACAACAATCTTTTAATGTTGGGGAAGTTAAAATAAACACTCTCAGACAGTACTATTGACTCACAGTATTCGAATCAACATACATTTAGGTGAACAAAAATAGAACATACAAAAAAAAAAAAAAAAACGTTAAATTTAATCAACATCACCAAAAATGTGGAAGAAAATAGGACCTTAATATTTAGTCAAATAAGAAATCAATAATAAATTCATGCCTGCCTTTTCAAAAACATAATTTATTCATTAATTGGTTTTCTTGGGGGGATTAAAATTAGAAATTTTTATTTTTAGAGTGAGAGAGTGTTTATCGTTTACCTGAAGTACAAAAAGAAGCTTTATCTTTCCATTGAAATTACAAATTTCTACATTTCTACCCTCTTAAATGACTTATTTGATTTAAAATCTTATTGGAATCCCATTTCCTCTCGTTAATGGTTTTTCCTATTCAACAACATTTCTATTCAACAAAGAAATGGTATAAAAATCAATTGAGATAAACTCACTGCCATATATGTATTAAAAAAATATCACCCCTTCCATCACCCAACACAACCACCACTTAGCTAGCACTAAGTGCAGCATCTTATTTAATAATTATTTGAGTACACGCTTGTGATAATCGTTCTATCGTTGCGCTGAAAACAATTCAAATTTCACGTTGCTTCAAAGCGAAAAAGTTTTTCAAGTCATTTGTTAAATAGAATATGAAAGGGGGAAACAAAGTTATAAAAGGAGAAGGGAATGTGGTGTACTTATGCAAATGGGTTGTGCGTGTGCTACAAAATGCTATGTAACATGTTGTGTTCTCCATAACATTTAGAAAGCTTTTAAATTTATATAAAATTTTTAATATCTTTACGAACTAGAAGCCACACCATACCACACCATGTGGCATTATCTCCCTATTATAACGCATTAGTTAAAAGATTATTTGGTAATTAAGAACATTTTTGGTTTTTTTTTTAAAGATAATTATATGAAATGTTAGGCAGAGTTTTAGAATACATAACTTGGGGGGGTATACAAAGTTTTTTATATCGTTCGCAACATCTAGGGACAAATATAGATATTCTTCATCAGCATCAAAACCCGAGTCGACCCTAGACATGTGCGTCGTGGTGTATGTCCATTCTTTTCATTTTTCACGTCCGTTCCTTTCATTTCGTTGTAGATTTTTAATATTTTTAAGCTGGAGTTTTTTACCAAAATCAGTTGAGAGCCACGCCCACAAATGAACAAAAAATCTTTTTTAGCGCAGAATCCGATTTATTAGTTGTTAAGCCTTACAGAAATTGTGGAGGCCATAATCAGGTACCATGCCATGCCCACTTTTTGCACCTACCTTGCCCACTCGTTGTATAGGGTGTATTTAGTTTTTTTTTTTATCCCTTTTTAAATTTACTTTATTTAGCAACAATTCATTGAGTTTATTATACAAAACAAGAAAAACAAAAACACAAATAAATCCCTTCAAGCTTCAAATCACTGAATGTCTTGCGAGTGAAAAATAAAAAAAAAAAAAAGTAAACGGTATGTAAAAATTAAATGGTGTAAAAATTTGTACACGACTGCTATAAAAAGTTTTCGTACAAAAATCAATCAAATGGTTACGTGAGTTTGATTGACAGTTAACAGCGCTGCAGGAGCAACTACAACAGAGCAGAGCAGAGTCGAGCAGAGCAGAGTGAGCGTATGATGGTATTACAACAACAACTCAGCACATGACGTGCAGCAACGTAGCAATTACCGTTAAAGTCGTGTGAAATTGTGTTTCAATAGGCAAGCAACTCAATGCACAGAGTGCATGGTGGCACAAAATATCTCTCACTTCTCGAATGTAAAGGAAAATAGAAAAATATGTATATATTATATAATATATATATGACACATATATAAATATTGTATAAAATCGATAAAACCACGTGTCGGCATAATTTTCATTTTCAAACTACATTTTATGTAATTACCATAAAAGTATAACATTAATAAATGTGTAGGTATGTGCATAATATTCTACAATTGAATTTTTACAATTTAAATACAATTCACCGCCTATTATAAATGATTTTTCCGCTACAATTTCCCGAAAATGAAATGACAAGTAAAAAAGAAAAAAGAAAAAAAAAAAAAAAAGAAAATGTCAGAAAAATTTCAGTACATGCCAACGTCACCATCATCGCCACCGCTACAATATTCAGTAGGCTGGAAAATGACATTTAAATCAAAGTTTCTGTTTTTCAATATTATACCGCATAAATTACATGAAGCATAATTAACTGAAGCAGAGCAAAAGAAAGAAAATATAAAAAAATGTAACATGACATAATAAACATAATATTTAGAACAGTAGGTGTTACGGCGCCAGTTGCAGGGAAAACAAGTAAAATAATTAAACTTGGTTTTGCTCAAATCTTAATTACACTCCGTAACTACATATATAAATTGGGAGCGTGGAATATAACTGTGTATTTGCTTTAATTATGTATAGATAGATCGATGGATTAATTACAGGTTAAATTTCCTACTAAATAAGATTTTTTGTAAATTGTGGGCGTGTCTGTTATGTTATCAATGCTCAAGAAAGCTAATTTTATATATATGTACGAAATTCGACCTTCAAGTATAGCCCAATAGAGAGATTTTTGTCTAATGTGGGCGTGGATCCTGACAGATATATAGTAACTGGATATGTACCAAACCTGACCACTTAATACTAAATTTATAAACGTGAGAGGTACGACCACTACTTTATTATGTGTTACATTGTAATTTAAAAAAGTACACCAATGCTATGCGTTAATGTAGTGCAACATCATTTCATACGAAGATCATTAAAATACACCCATCCCTCGTTTTACACGGTAGATACGTTCCTGACAAAACCGTGTATTTCGAAAAAATAATTTTTATATGGAAAAACCGTGTAAAATGAAAACGTCTATAAATAAAATATAAATAATAGTATATTGAAAAAATGATAACTGTAAATAAGACTTATCTTCCTAATTTAATTTTAACTTAATTGCTCTCACTTTCAACGATGAGTCTTCTTTTACGAAATTGTCTAATATCAGATTCATCACTAGATAACATAATCTCATTAGATTCTGCTTCTACAGTTGTTGTATGGATTTTAGTTGTAGTTTGTTGAGACTTTTTAGGAAAAAGTCTAAAATAAAGTGTGTATCAGTCTGAAGTGTTTCCAGGTTTATAATTGGGTAGAAATAATTCCGCGTGCAGTCAAAATTAGTTATTTTCAACATCATTTTTTTTTTCATTTCTGGTTTTAAAAAACCGTGTAAGATCGAAAACGTTCAAAACGAGTACCGTGTAAAACGAGGGATGGGTGTACTATAATCGAATGTATATAATGATGTTTGTTAATGTTGTTGTTTTTGTTATTTTTTGTTATTTCTGTAACTAAACGAATATGTTTGTTTATAATCATAGATAAGAGTGTAAGCATACAATGTTACAAAAAAACTGCAAAACATTTCTGTAAAAGAAAAATAATAAATAAATACAACACTACAAATATTTGATTTATACATTCTTATGATGATTGTTGCAGCACTTGTACATCAGATTACCAGGCATTTATATTGAAGATGTATGCAAATCCACTTGATTGAAATGTTTATGTTATTTACAGATAATACAAAAACTACGCAGTCTTTATATCCAATATGGTTGATTATATTTTCTTGGAATTTGCGCAGAAAATTTCCAACATTTTCATCAATGATTGATTCTCATGTAAGTTTGTTTTGCCATTAGTTCATAAAAGGTGTTTCTAACAAATCTCCATAGCTAGAAATTACATAAAAATAATAGAGAGAGAGTTTGAAAGAGTGTTCATATATATGCTTTCTTATGATGATTCCGAAAAAAAGGAAAACACTTGAGAACACATGTCGTTTATAAATAAACCACAAACCAATAAATTATACAAAATTAATTATTATTAAAAGAGCAATTGTTTATGTTATGCAATATGTGTGAGCAAGTAGCAATAGTGAGAAGTAACATGCAATTCCGGTTGTTAAATAATTTTCCTCTAAATTCTGCTTAAGTATCAAATTTCATTTACAGTAACAAGTCATGTGAAAAAACAAACCCAGCGGGAATTCAGCTACAACATGTTAACAGTGAATATTTATTAAAAGAAATGAAATGAAAGTAAGTAGGAAGTGAAATGAAAAGAATGTTTTAATCCATCGTCAGGAAGCTAAAGATCGCTAAAGATTGGAGTGGTTTAGTTTGTTTGTTGTTTATATTCAACGTACAGCAGTAGCAGAATTATTATTCGTTATAATTAACTGTAACTGATAATAAGAAGAAAATTTGAAATAATGAAATACAATCTATATATACAAGACAAGTACACATTTCCAATCTGCCCTTTGCCACTCCCTATATTAAGCAACAACTCAAGTGGTTTCGTCGAGATAACTGAAACAAACAATGTAAACATAAAATAAATTGATTTTTCTTCTCAAAAAAAAAAAGGGGGGGGGGGGGGGGGAGAACCACATAAATATTTACATACATGTACATACAAGCAAATTATTAATATTTAGAAATATTTTGTAACGGATGTAATTTCCGTGGTAGTTGCAGATAAATATAAATGAGATTTGTGCGCAAACACAAAATTTGTTGTTCATATTATGAAACGTTTATATATTGTAATATAAAACAAATAGATTTGATGCCATATGTGTGTGTGAATGTAAAATGTTTAAACAAAATATTTTACGAACCGAAAAGACTACAAATCATTTAAAAAGAGATAACACTTGCACACAAAAGAGACATACATATAAGCATTATAAAAGTTTGTGCTGAGAGTTGACTTGTCTTGGGTTATCGTACATCGCTCGGTGTTTGTACATATATATGTTAGTTTGGTTGTTCAAAATAATATATGTTGCGAAGAAAGTGCTTAATAACTATATGTAGATTTAGAGCAGCAGCAGCAAAAGCTACTCTTGGTGCTGTATAGAATAACAGACAGACAGATAGACAAACTTGATAAACAATAACTTATATGCCAGCATAATTCCACCTCGCATTATATACAGATATAAAATACATACATTCAAGGCATATATGTATGTGTGAATTGTGAAATTATGTGTGTGCACACGTACAATATGTGTGCGGTTGCAAACACTGCTCCAAGTTTTATAAATACGTACATATAATTAAAACACTTAAATGAAAATTGCTACCATTTCAGCCTTTAGCATATACGAACGTAAAATGTATATAAAAATGAATTTTTTTTAAAAATGACCCAAGACCAGTTTTCCAACAACTCGATTTAGTTGTTTCAATTACATAACCTATATAAGTTTTCTTGCAAGCTTTACTCGTCGTTCGTCTATCAAATCAACCTCGATTTCTTTATGATAATAGTTTTTCAACTATCAGACTAAACAGCTCATGAGTTTAAATTCAATCTGAACATTTTTACCTTTGATGCCCAGTTCGATTTAAACTCTCGTCTTACACTCTGCAGACAAAGACCAAGCTTTAGCCAACTCGGTTCAAATTTTAATGATTGTTAGAAAATTGGATTTAGATCACTTTTCAAATAATTCACTCTTATGTTTAATTGTCTAGATTATGAGAGAGATGCTTTCTTTAAACAATGGCTGTTATTACATAAATGAAAACTTTAAATAAAATACAAGTAAAACCAGTAAAAAGATAAATTATAGTAGATTCTGTTCGACCTCTTACTACTATTTAACACTACACTGCTTACCTGTTAAAATTATGTTATAATTATTTGAGACGTTTAAGGAAATCTGCAGAATTTTCATATAAAAGTCATAGGTTCTCAGGTCAGTCAGGTTCTAAAAATAGTCCATTCGAGGCAAAATTTAGAACAATTAATTAATTAAACTAATTCTTCACTAAAAATTTCAACACAAATGGGGAATCTCTCTCATATAATCAGGAACAGTTTTTTTTTTTTTTTTAAAGATGGCCCTGTATGGAGAACAGTCCTAAAAATAGATCGACCAGATCCCTTTTCACTAGTAACTGTTCATACCTCAAAAGATTAGTCTTAAAAAAATATCAAAAATTGCGACTTGTATGTTGAGCACAAGAAATACATGAACCAATAGACGGACCGGGCATGGATTTAGTACATAAAGATAGGTGGTCTATAAATCATGATTCTAATTTTATTTGTGAGACAATGTGCAAATTAAAGGCGTGGCTATTTCATCCTACTATAAATACATTTAGCTTTTTATATGAACTAAAAATATTGAGCATTTTTGCGAAAAACATATGGACATAATAAATCGATCATAAATCGATTCAAAATTCCTTGTTGAACAAGATTGTATATACAATATAAAGTATGTAAAGCCTACTTTTAGGTGTCGTAAATGTTTCCACAAACTGAGTATACTTTTCACCTCAAAATGGTGGTTATACAAACAAAAGATATACGGATGCGAACATGTACGAACGTAACTGATAAGATGATTTTGTGTGCAAAATTTTCACCCAAATGCAATAAATGTTTGCCACAAGAATAAACAGGAGAATAATTCAATTAGAGGGGGAGTAACTACTTTAATCCCTTTGACCCCGGAGACAATACCGTTGTGTGTGATATTATGTGCAACGCTACAAATCCATTTGTGAGGATAATAGTTACTATTGTTGTTTATTAAATATCTTCGCACATACCAAGCATATTGTGTGCGTGTGTGTGGTGTCGTAGGTTCATATGATTTGACTTCCTTTCTAATTTGATAAATGTTTTACAGCACCGTACAAGTAAATGGTGTACATTTTGCTGTTGGCAACCGACCCAATTAATAGCTGGAAATAAAAAAACGCACAATACACAAGACAACAAGTGAAGGAAACTTTACGTTAAGGATAAAACGACTTGGTAGAAGATTAAGTAATCAAACGCGCAAAAAGAAGAACAAGATTGATGAAATTGAATGGTTTAAATAACTGAAGTATTTAACAGCAGTAAAAGGAGTTGGAGAGGTGCAAGTGAAATTAAATGTAAAATGTTGGTAAAGTCAAGGGCTCTAAAGATTCATTTCCCACAGCCTGTACGAACATCCATGGAATTGCATTTAACCATTTAATATTAACCTAATTACATAGTTTGCCAAATTAAGATAATTAATCTAAAACCATAGCTGTCAGGTGAGGCAATAAAGTGAAGTGTCTCTCCTGCCCAACTATAATTCTTCCCTCTCCCCTACATATCCACCTTGGTAGTATCAAAGTTGTTATCTCGTTATCTCACTAATAACACGAGTTATCGTTAGCATTCACATTTTCCAGCCTGCATGGGTATGGTTGGTGGTTTAGGTAAATGATGGATTTTCAGACCCAACGCAACAATCTTGCTGTAAAGCGTGGCTTACATCGTATACCACACGCACATGACATATGAAGGGAATATAAATGATTAAAAGTGTTGCCATTCCATGCAACACACAACTCTACCATTTCTATGTGCAAGTGCATGTGTCAACATGTGCCCTTATATGGTAGACATTTTGTTTTGTTTAGGGTCTTGGCTAAGTGTAGATGTAATAACAAGTGTTAATTCGATGTACTCGATGTGTGAGTGTTTTATGTATTTGTACAGGCTGATAAAGTGTTGCAAGCTTCAGGGCAAACACAGCTAAATATGAATGCTTTTGTGAGGAAATGTATTAGAAGTATACTAATTTATACTATACAATATGTGTGTGTGTGTGTTTAGGTCCCACCGTATCATAAATTAGTAGATGAATTGTAATAAATTACAAGCAAACATTTCTGCTTAGTTTGCATTATATTGCATTGATTCTAGACACGATAAGAAGCTAAATTTATATTTATAAGATTTGCAGAAATTCGACCATTAAACGTATATATGAATAGTCGGATAGTACATCACATTTTCTAAATGTTTTAATTAAGAGATAAGAGACTTAAGTCTGACCGCACCACTTAGCTCTTTAAGTTTATGTTACAATTAGTTTAGTTGAATCTGTATGCGCGCTGCCATTTGTAATTTGCTTCGTATAATATAATTATATGGAAAAGTGTTTTCAATTGGGTCCAAATTTGGCACAGCCAAATATTAAGCTAATTAACTATTCTTTGCGAAATTTTCTAAAAAAATGTTGCAATAAAAGAATTGGGACTTTTTCCCCACAAAGACTTCCATTATAATAGAACTTTATATGGGAAGGGATTTAAAAAATTTCCAAATTCAATTCCCCATTTGACGAATTTATGCCCTTGTATCAAATTTTATTTAAAACATATCAAGAAATGTGATTTGTAGCTATATTTATGCAGACAGACGGACGGACAGATAGACAGGAATAAATCGATACTTTATGTTACTTTTACTACCCCAGAAAAAGGAATAAAGAATCAAATGTAGTCGTTTTATAAAGTAGAGGAGTGTCTAATAAACGATCCAACTAAGAACGAATTTCGCACCAAACCGCAATTATATTAAAAAGAGAACTTTGCAGGGTTGTCTTAAATTCATTTACTAAAGTGCACCCTCGCGTTTGTTGGTCTAAACTTTATATTCTTGATAAACATATTTTTTCATATCATGTATCATGATTTTTTTTTTGAAATGTTAAAATTACGGTATAGTTTTTTTTGTTTTTTTAAATTTTTTTTCCATGTAATTTTAATGTCACAGTCACGTGCGTGCCTGATAATCCAATATGTAAGTTGACAGGAAATATTTAATTACAATTTACATGTATAAACAGCAACCAACATATATTGTAATAAAAAATAATTAAAAATTAATCCTTTTTTTTTTATTTTAATTTTTTATTTTTGTAAATACGCTAAAAATTAAAAGATTACCGAGGTTAAGTCTCATTAACATAATAATTGAATGTGTTGCAATAATAATAACAAAATAAAATAGCGTCCAGCAAGAGAGAACGAACAATATGGTTAAAATGAATGAAAAACTTGTACTCAGTTTAGATCAAATTATAAAAACCGTTAGCAATTTGTACACCAGGTACGGGCGTGGCATATATACAGTTGTCCCTTTCACTGAACTACTTAACAACGTAAATATTGAATGTAATAAAATAAAATGATTGAAATTATGTGTTTGAACGGTCATGTAGATCATGTACTTCGTTACACAATTATTGTCCAAGTGATATTGCCATGATGTGTGTGTACGAAAACCGTCGCTGTAAATGTTTTATTATACATTATTTATCTATGACGCCATTACGTATTAAATATCTAATTTAGACAAAAAAAAAAAAAAATTCTTAAAAAAAACAAACAAAATATGTATTATTTCATAACACATTAACACTTTCATGCATGTTGATGTCATTTTTAATATACTATGATGGTTTATTCAACTGCGCCATTTTCCATAACACCATAACATAATTCACATATATGCACGCACCTTTATTTATAATAATAATAATATAATATTAAAAAAATATTATAGTACATATTACGTATATGCGTAAAGATTTATATATGTAGATTAAAAAGTATATTTATGGCACTATAATGGAATAACAATCGACATATGACCTATCCTACGATTTATCTCAATTAATTTTATTCTCTCGTTATTCATGTTACCGTAAAAGCCATTAAATTTTGTCTAAATTTTGTTTAGATCAATTTGAAAATAACCTCTACACATACACATATACATAATTATAAAACATATATATATATATAAAGGCGTGGCAAATATTTGATTACCTTTTAATAGTGTCCCTAAAATGTACTAACATCCCAGATGGATTTTGCAAAACTTTCAAAAAACCGAAGTGCTCTTAATACAAAAATGAATTGATTTTAAAGATTTGCTTAATGGATAATATATTATAAGTAAAATTATATAATTATTGTTTATGTAAACATATTATCTATTCTCTGCACAAGTTTGTCATTCATTCAACCCAGGAAAGAAGCTTCAGAGACTCTACGAAATTCATATAATATTGTCCATACCCTGGGTGAGGGCATTTAGGATTTGTCTTAAACCAACTTTAATTTTTAGATAATTTAGTTATTTTATACTTACATACATATGAAGTCATGTAGAAAAAATATTTAACTACATAAACGCCTACTGCACGGAATGTTAAATAAAATTTCATGGAAAATTAGTTTAAAGTGTCGTTTAATATGCATATAATATAAATATATTATATATATATAGTAAATTTGAATTTAAATAAATATGATATTCGTATGTGTGTTGTTATTTTCACTAGTTTCGCTAAAGGAAAATATTAAAATTATTAAATAATGTTTTTAACGCATCAATTATATTTAAAAATGAAATTTGTGTTTTAAATTTTATGAAAAAAAAAAAAAAAAACTTTTATGTTTTAGTTTAAATTTAAATCTAGTGACAGTAATGAGGATGATCAACAATTTATAAGCAAATTATGCAATTTTCTATTGAATCATTTTAGCCACTGATGGACATTTTATGGCTACGTTCAGCTAAGTTAAACGATTTTTTTTTTTAGACACTTTAATAAGAATAGACGCTTCAACGATCCATGTTCTACACAAAATTATTTTTATTGTTGTTATAAACTTTCAACACATTAATTAGTGAAATAACTTTAAATGAATTTACAAAGTTAAATTTTTATGTCTGCCAGACAACGTATTTCATTGGGGACGTGGCTCTTCACCATTTTTGTTTGATAAATAGAAATCTTTCTGAAGGAACTTCATATAAAATTTGATCAAAATACCTGAATTTGTACATCCTTGAGAAAACCAACAACATGCGACGGTCTACAAACATTATTAGATGGCCTCGGACATTGTTGCCGATTATGATTTTTTATACTTTTTACGGTCTTTGATGCTCCGTTCTGTGTACCTCTGCATTTACTTTAAGGTTTAATAATATTTTAAAACCCATACTAAAATTCAATATGTTCGCTATTTTCAGAAAATCGCGCCAAATACAGTTGAATTTTTTTATCTTTCAATTTCATTTATCTCAATTGATTGCATTGAATACAATTTAGTTTTTAACGAGTACGAAAACTTTAGCTTAGGCCAAATTTTAAATACTTTCTACATCTACATACCAATGGTGGGCGTGTCAAGTACTTTTGTCAATTGAGGGCGTGAATCTTGACCGATTTTAAGTAGCGGTCTGCGTGCCAAAACTACAAGTTACATATTTTGCAAAATTTTAACTCAATATCTAAACCTTTACGCCCATAAAAGTACCAACAATAGAATGACACACGGCTATATGTGACCAGATCGTTCCACTTTTGATGTTTATCAAAAATATATATATTTTGTAGTGTCTCTGACGTCCCCTTCTTGGAGATTACAAACTTAGTGTACCCTCCATATTATGTAGAGGATGTATTGTAAAAAGGAAATTAAATATGTTGATATATTAATTTTAGTATGATTTACAGTCAACTCTCGATTTACATAAATAATTACTAAAAACTATCGCGTATAAGTTTATATAGTAAAGCCATGACATTGACATTCTGTTAAAAACATAAATTTTAAATCATGTAATTTTAGATTCATGTTAAAATGTTGTAAATAACCAACGATTGATTATTAATTAATATTGTGGTTAGAATTTTTTATGGTAGTTATTTAATGATTATGAAATATAAGCGGAGTAACGCGGCGTATGAGTTATACAAAATTAAAAAATAATAAATTTAATTAAAACTTATGCATATTGAAATCTATGAATTACTTTTATTAATAAAACTATTTTATATATATTAATATTTTCTATTAAAAAAAACACCTTATCTTTCGTTTCGACAATTACCCGGATTCTTATGATTGATTTAATCATAATAAAGCTAATAAATAAATTGCGCTACTTTGTTTAAATAGCTGCATATATATTGTGCTAAAAAAACAACAACTACAAAAAAATAAAAAATAAAAATCTTTAATTAAAAACTGATTGAAAATTTATTCAATCATATGTAAACAGTTTTTTTGTACACGGAAGTAGTACAGTTATTCAGATTTTGATTCTGATTCGATTGGTAGTATTAAAGGTGAGAGTGGCGATATATTAAATCGGTGTTATACAATATGTTTTAGTACAACGTTGTGAAGTAGTGTATGATGAGGGAGTTAATTGTTTTGTAGCTTGTTAAGCAACTATACTTATGTTAAGTGAACTCAACAGCTTTGTTGGTTATTAGTAACTTTTGAATAAACCTATTGTATGTATGTATGTACATGAGGAAACCTTTGTTCATTTGCCTTAGTAACATAGTTTAAGGACTTAGTGTAACACACTTTTGTATATCACAGCAAATACAAATTACTTACTACAGCTTCATAGCATACAATTATACAATTTTCAGTTGTGTTGAATAAAAAATGAACTGTAATACATGCATAAACTTTAAAACAATTAAAGAAGGAGAAGTGGCTCATTAAAGCTTAAACAGAATAATCTCTGAAGCAGAACAATGAATGTGTGTGCTTATTAGAAAACACAAGACAAAGAAAGCCAACTCATAAAGGTATAAATTAGAGAAAGTACATGTGCACTTAAGTATTTATGCGTACAAAAATGTGTACATTTGTTATGTGTAAGCACAACGTGGCAGAGGTTCTGGTTTGATATTGTTTGTGTGGTTCTTTTGAGATAAAGGTATGTATTTCTTTTTTTTTTTTTTTATACCCTTTACATAATATGGGAAGTATACTAAGTTTGTCATTTCATTTGCAATACCCAGAAGGTAGCATTAGAGACTCTAGAAAGTATATATATTATGGATCAGCATCAGAATCTGAGTCGATCTCGATATGTATTTCTGTTTGTTGTTGGCATAGATATATTGAGCTGAAATTTTATTTACATATTGAAAACTCTTCATATAGATTTGTATTTAAAGTAAGGAAAATTGGTCATCATATACTTGCCACGCCCACCGCTTGTATCTAAATGTGGAGGGTATTTCAGATTTGGTCTAAACCAAATTTAGTTTTCCCACTTGTTTTTTTTTTTTACCAGAAGCCAGAAGATATCCTAATTGCATTATATCATGATAAGCCAGACCAGCCAGTTTTGTCTACTTTTTTTTATAAAATCGTTCATTTGAGTTCTGCAAAGTAAACAATTTTATACTATAGATAATGTAGATTTAAAATCTTGCCATTTAACTCTTGTTAACACCCTCGTTAAGGCATACATCGATAAATGCTCTTATGAGTGAAATGGTGCATTTTGCCATTCCCAACCTTAAATCCTGTTTAAAAGTAAACGAATCATCCAATAGTTAACTTAGGCCAAGTGTGGCCTTCTTTATTTGTTTCCCAGCTTTAGTCTGCTTCGTTACTTTATATTATTACCTTTTTCCTTTATTTAATAATGGCTGTTATTCTGTTATTATCGTTTATTAATCCTTTTGTTTTATTGTTTGACCAACACATGCATGCATATGTATGTGTGTCAGTTCGACACTCTTTAGCTATGAGTTTGCAGGAGTTTTCCAATAAATTAGTTATAGACCATTAAACGTAACCTTTTTCTATGATTATAGTTACACTTTGTTATATTGTTATTGTTGTTGTTGTTATTATTATTGTTATACAATTGCGTGTTCTATATCATTGGCAGCTTAATGGCTCTGATAATATTATTTCTCCCTATATAATTGATCACTGCTTATATATGTGTACCTACGTACATATATATATGTGTGTTTACAAGTTTATGAACATTCATGTGTGTGTGTGTAAGCGTATAAGGCAGGTGTTGGTGCATGCTGCATGTTGTTAGGGCACATTGAATTACTAATGCAATTAAATTGCAGGAAGGTGAAAAGGAATAAATCATTCAACAGAATGCTATAATTTTTTATAAAGCTTTGCCTAATTATAGTGTTTCCAGTTAAATGCTGCTAATATGTTTTTATTAAATACAAATCCTTCCCTTGGAAATATTCAAGATAAACCGTAAGTGTTGTTATTGAATGAAAGAAAACTGCAACATTTATGACCATAAAAATCCTTTATTTGGTTTATAAGAAATTTAAAGTATTCTTCGCAAAAGTAAGCTGTGGATGGGGCAACACATACCACACATTCTTTTCATGACTTCTACATTATATCTCAACGGTTATTATCATTAAAAAATGAAGAGTTTTTTGTCAATTGTGAGCATACCCTGCCCACATTGATGTACAAAATTTAAAAATGTGTATCTTAGAAAGAGCTTTAAATTTCGATTGTAACGATTTTAATCCATGTGGGTCTAACCAGCTAATAATGCATGTAACAAATTGCTACGTAAGTAATAGTTGATTAGTCTCCTTTGTTGTTGTTATATATATACTTTATCTTCCTTCTTATATACATATAAATTTTCTTATTTTATAACCAAACTAGCAACACTGTAATTATGGGTCGTTTGTATGGAAATAGATACATCCGCACAAAATTCTATTCACTAGAACATATAATCTTTTTTTTATATATAATTTTATATAATTATCTTTCTACACTATGGTGCAAAACTGTTTTACAACAAAGAAAAATAAATTTATACGAAAGTATAAAAATAGTCGAACATGCTATGTAGGAAAAATGTGTTTTTTTTAAATTTAGAAACACATTGAAAACTCTTCAGCTTGGTAATATTTTATAGTCTAGAATGATCATGACCAGACTGTACTGAAAGATGTAAGAAACAACCACATAAACTAAATAATATATGAACAGATATTGCATTTAGGAATATTAGAAAATTAAGTATATGTATGTGTTTGTGAGTGCATATATAATGTGCATATATTAGTCAGAAGATAAGCCTAAAAAAATCACAAATAAGTGAAATAATATGAGACCCCAAAACTCTATTTATGTACTCAAATATGTGCTGGTGTTTCAACTAAGATTACTTCGAGAAATCCTTTGAAAATATGTCATAAACTGCACCCGCACATCTTCTATAGACCTTGCTAAATATGGGTCATGAAAAAACGAAAAAATGAGTCACGAAACAAATGCCATTCTCTTCGGTCTGATATAAATTGACGAATGCCTCCTTTTCTAATAAAATAATGACTCAAAGCATAATTCCAAGTTATACAGAGATTGTAAAGCAGAAAGAGAAGCTGAAGGTGAGGCCTTCTCAGAGCTCCCATCTTAAACCAATTTCAATTTTACAGAGAAAGCTTGTCAGAAAAACGTTTCGAAAAAAACAAATGAAATGAAATATATTTACAGACATTATTATTATTTTATTATCAATGAAACTTTTTACATTTGACATCAAAACTT
The DNA here is from genome assembly GCA_949710015.1 of Crataerina pallida. Lineage (NCBI taxonomy): Eukaryota > Metazoa > Arthropoda > Insecta > Diptera > Hippoboscidae > Crataerina > Crataerina pallida. The sequence goes on along the minus strand of OX453290.1, from coordinate 29,765,809 downwards.
TGCAGTTCCAAAGTTTTTAAAGTTCAGAAACAAACTCCCCTAATTGCTAGCATTTCGCAACATCCGCCATTTGCAAAGAATTCTGATAAAGATTAATCAGTGGTTATGCCTACAAAGTCTTTCCATAAGACTACAACTAATTATAAGTGACAAAAAATAATTGAAAATTATTCATGTGTCTGAATAATATTTAAAATATCATTTATTACTTATTCTCTCTTTTTCTCGTACTCTAATTAAAGTTCAGACGGATATGTGTGTGAAACATATTAAGCCAATAATTTCATAAAATTTTTTATTACCGTTATTATTTGATATGTTCAATAAATAATACTCTTCCGTTATACAACGCTTCAACAAATCAATTATAAGTGATAAAAAAAAAGCAGATGAAAAAACTAAATGTGGCATCAACCAAATCTTAAATACCTTCTTAGCCATGTAGAAGCAGTGGCTGTGGCAGGGACTTGACTACAATCTCTAAGAGTATACGTAGTTTATGGGCCACTTTTTGTGGCAAAAATATAGATTTTTGTCGATGGTGGGCGTGACCTTTGACTGATTTTGCCTAATTTAAATAGCGATCTGAATGTAAAAACTAAAAGTGGGAAATTTGAGTTCAATGAACTCTCAAAATATTCGACATACGGACAAACATGTCTTGATCGATCCTGACTGGCTGCTTTTGAGTGTTTCAAACAGAATAGTCAACTCAATATATCCTTCACATTATGTGGAGAATATAAAAAACGAATAATAAAAGTACAGAAGGAACGAAAACATCATTCATTGATGAAAGTTTTTTAATTTTATCGATTATTATCATCATCTATTCATATACAGTTACAGTTACTTCAGAAAACTTTTTCAAGCACACACACACACACAGTTTCTGAAGATGTGCCAAAATTGGCCAAAGGCAACTGAAGCTCTTTAATTAAAAAATCCAATATTATTGGAATAATTACCTGGGCCCAATATGTACTTTTTTCTAATATTTTCTCAATATTTCAATTTAATTAAAATCAAATTCTTGACATGAAATTTTCTGTTTTTGGTGTTAAAATGTGAATACACACACATTTATCTTACACTATGAACACGAACGCTTTAGAGTGCATCTATGTCAGGCACGTATAATCTAAAATGTGAAGATAGAATTCTAATCTGATGTTGTCTCATGTATGTTTATGTGTGTTTAACATAAAATCCCATGTGCTGTCATATTATAAAATTTCAATATTTCGTATTCTTGTCAATGCTTGAATGTACGTTTCAAAACATAGTATGTTTATATATATAAGGGATTATAAGTAAGTTACAAGAAACACAATATGTTTATGATTTTAACAATTTATGCTGCTGCTCTCTTTTTAGAATGCCAATGCACCAAAGCTCTCTAAGGAGTATATGTGTCAATTGTTGTTATATTTATGTATTATGAGGTAACGTACAAGTCGGATCTTAGGCTAAATGGGATGTTTTTACAATGTGAGGGCGTGTCGGCAAACCGATGCATACTCCAATTATATATTTTATATAGATTTTTATTGATTACTTTGTCCAATCTAATTAGTAACCAGCATGTACAAAAAAATTAAAATTTTGAAACAAAAAACTTCACCACAAACTTTACTACCACATTTAATTATATCATATATATATGTATACATATACATACATGCTGTTTATTAGTTGTGGTAAATGTACGACTAATGGACATCAACTGAACCATAAATGAAAATGTGTCAAAACAGAAAGCAATCAAGTTAAATAAAACAGAATAAATATTGTAATAAATGAAAATGAAATTTGCCACAACATTCATGCAGAAGAACAAAAAAAAGAGAAAAATGTAAAAATATAAAATAAAATCTAACAACAAACTGATTAATCTATTTAGTATGAAACATTTATTCAATTAATTTCATGACCACAGCTCAACGATATGTATGGAATAATATTTAATACCGCATTGAATATACGTGCGTAGATTTTGTGGACATTTTGCTGATATCAGAAAAATACAAAAACAATTGTTCTACCTTTTGTGGTAAGTTTGCGGCATTTGATTTTCATATAAAGTCAGTGACACTTATTGCGTTGATACCCTCAGTTGCTTTTAATTTATTAATATTAATATTTTTATCTTCAAGTGGAATATCAATCATTAGAAACTAATTATTGTAGATTTATGACATTTTGCTTACAATTAAACTCTCTGGCCTATAATTTAGATTCTTATTTAGATCAATTCATCACAGACTCAGCTGCTTTTCGTAAAAAATTATTTTCTTATATTCTCATTATACATACTTCACAAATAACATTTATTTAATTTGTGTGTGTGTGTGTATATGTGTGTCTGAGGATTTTGCTCAAAATCTCATAAATATTTTTGACATTTAAAGATTTAAGTAAAAACCAAAAAAAGGAATGTTTTCCGGATACAAATACAAGGAGACACGAGTATGATTATAATATGAAATCATAGCAAGACAATAAATCGTAAAATAAACACAAAGTAAGGGAGAGAGCGAAAGAACGAGAGAGAGAGAGAAAGGGAAAAGAATTATATTTATTAGATGAAACATTTACAGAAATGTAACTGTAAATAATCTTTAGAAAATAATTAATTTCCAATTGCATCTTTGCATAATATATAAACAACAACAACAACAATAACAATAACAACTCCTACTATCACTGTTTCCACAGCTCGAACTAAAAGAACAATTACAAATATAATTGCAAAGATAACAACAACAAAATATTTGCAACAAAAAGAACAAAAAAATATAGCACAATTATAACAACAATATCAAAAATAACAACAACAATATCAGACACATTTATTATTATTATCATCATAATCATCATCAAAATCAAAAGCAAAACAGATATCCAAGTACTTCTATAACAATTTAGAGAAACAACTCATCAACTTACAATAATACAACAAAACAACGAAGTTAATTATCGTACAAAACATAACAACAACACTTTTCATTGAGTGCAAATATTGCTAAAAAAAAGATTAGTTGGCAAAATCATTGTGATTTCGATGCGTAAAGTGTATAAAAAGTAAAAAAAAAAAAAAGGGAGTTGTAAGTAGAACGGGAAACGGAGTAAGACACTATCAAACAATTCGTAACAATGGATTAACTCAACTCTTCTAAAATGGGCTGCCACAGTCTATGCCAACAACAATTTATATCAACCGCACTGATTCTCTGTATTTAAGTTTTGTTTTGTTAGTGGTGTTTGTCTGTCATTTGTCATGAGGATTATATTTGGCGAAAGCAGTAAATATTTGTAACATTGAACATGGATTCAAAACTAAATTATCATTCGGAATTGCTTTCACTGGGATTGGAAGAAGGCAAGAATTTAATTTTTTTATTTATTTACGTTATAGAGAAAAGCTTAAGTAATAAATTGAAATAAGAAAAAAATGTAGAACAACAACAAAAGGGGAAGTAAAAAACAAAACTAATATATAAAAAAAAAAAATCATCACTAAGGTGGAGGGTATAAGAATATAATTATTGAGACCCCAGTCATGGGAATTTCAATGGCTCAGCAATGGCACTAACATTGTGTTCCTATATTTAAATTGGCAAAGGAACTGTTTAAATTATCTGCCCACCCACATATACACACTGATTTGAACAAATTTAAGTCGACACGAAAACTGTGCGATTTCTTTTCCTTACACCACCGCGAGTGCATATATGGGGAACATGACCTGTATGACTGGTTATAGAAAATAAAATAATTCAATTATTCTGCAATAACTTTTATATAAAAGGAAATTAATTGAATAAAAGACAAGCAATAAAACGGTTAATTTGCATTTGCAAAAAATGGAAATTACGAAAATTAAGAATATTTTAGTAAAAGAAATAATAAATTAATTAAAGCATTGAAAAAAAAGGGGCTTAATTCGGAATATATTCATTAACATAATAAAAATAAAAATGTCAAATAAGAAAGTGAGAGAGAAAGAGGGAGAGAGTAAGCTGCGGTTGCGTATTATTATAAGAAATTTACATAATTATATTTAATTTGAAGGAAAAAGAAAGAAATTTTCATATCAAAATTGATAAAATAACCTTGGACTATATGCACATTAAAAATGCAGATTTATTTAAAGAATATTATACTTATGAATTTATAACATAACATAATTATGAAAATGAAGATGACTGACAGAGATGTACTCTGACACGGAGTGAGTTTTCATTTCTTTCTATCTCTTACGTTTATGTGGTTTTTTATATCTTTCACATAAGATAAGGTATACTAAGTTTGTCATTGCGTTTGTAATACTAAGATGGAGGCTCCAGAAACCTGGCCAAGTATATTTATTTTGTATTAGAATCGATAATTCAGGCGATTTGGTCGCCAACGCTCTCAAACTAGGCAAAAATGTTGGTAGTTTTTATACGCATAATAAAATGAAACAAAATGACTTTAGTGCCACATCCACTAAGTAGCAAATAATTCCTTACTTTTTATAAAGGGAGAAGATATGTTTACACATGTACTCCTTGGGAAGCTAAAGGGTATCCAAGAGTAGGTCTCAACTAAATATAGTTTTTTTTCTTACTTTATGTAAAATTTCATATTTTCATGATGTTCATCCGTAACAGAAGAAGCATTTTACTGTCATATGCATATACTTACTCATGTATGGATGTGTGCATATATGTGTGTGAAGTTTTTCCCCTTTTTTTTTTATATCATTAAATGAAGATTCAAATTCAGTTTTCTATTTGAAACAACCACAACTGAGCAACACATAAAAATCGTATAGATGATGCTAATATCTCTGCTCTGTACGTGTGTGTGTGTGTGTGTGTTTCTTTTTTTTCCTGTCTTACAAAGGCAGTTGTAACACTATCAACATAATCATGGCAATTATTTTAAAATAATAATTCTGTCATAGAAAAAAGCAGCATTTGTTGAGGATTTGGTAGAGGATTTACTTGAGACGTTTTTGTGTAAATTGATTGCCACATATTTTGAATAAAATAATTTCACTTTTATAAAAGACGTACAAAACGTACACACTATACATATGAGTCATTATGAATTTATATTTAAGAAAAAATTACATTAGTTTTAGGCCAAATTTTAAATATGATTTTCATTTAAAATATACAAAAAGTGGGCGTGGCAAGTTTCTGAAAACGCTTTCTAATAGAATATGTATTGCGTAACGATTTAAAAATCAATTTACCATTACGTCAAAGACATAATTTTTCGTTAATTATGGGCGTGTCTAAATAGTATGATGAACATTTATGGTTACTTAGATGCATGGACTACATATCAGTACATATGACAACTTTTACAAATTCAATAAAAATTGTTGTTTGTCAATTGTGGGCGTGGCGTAAATTAAAGATATCTGTACAACACTTCAACATAATAGTTTAAAATTTATAATTGTTAACATTTTAACAAACGATGGATTTAAGTACGAAAGGGATTAAATTGATTCATATATTGAAAGTGTGTTTATCAAGAATATATATATTTTTTTGTAAAGTATTTTCTTCTGGGTTGTTGTAAATGAAAAAATAAATTAATTTTGTAAATATTAGGAGTTTTTGTTCACTCTTCTAGTAAACATGCCTCAGTTGAGGGAAAGCTTCATAAAACGCATTAGAAATTGTCTCGGTGGTCTGATTAAGCCCAAATTCAATGATGCAAAACGTATAAAATCATATATAGTTTATTTTACTTATTTATTTAAAGTATATATTATATTTACAGGGGATGGACAAAATAATATGAACAGATATGTGATATGAAATAATCTATATAATAACTTTCATATGTTTTCGTATTTTTTCTTTTTACCTTATAAAATTATAAAAACTGTCCAACCAACTTTCAAGGAAAAAATATTAAAGAATCTGACTTACTTTGAACTTGAGTTCTTTACATATAAAAAAAATATTGATAATTATCAATTATCAGCATTATTTCAATTATATTGATGTGTGGGTCTTATACCACTTTCACTTAGAACGGTTCATTTTTATTTAATTGATTGCAAATGAAAGGTTTAATAAATTTATTATTTGTGTGTGTGTGTGTGTGTGTGTGTGTATAAGATACAGCAATATGATCTAATTAAATTTATAATAATGAAAACAAAACAAAAAAATAGTAATAATAATATAATTAAATAGAAAACTTATCAATAGCCTTTAATTGTTAATTAAATAGAATTTTCCAAAATTTGAATGATCATCAAAAATACAAAATTCATGATTATTTGCAAAGTTTTTCAATTGGCAATTGATTACACAATCATTGTACAATGTTGCATGTATTTGTGGTTGGTTAGGAATTAATATTTTTACAAAATTGTTTCTACAATAGTTGATGAAATGAAAATGAAAAATGAAAAACCAGTAAAATGGTATAGTCGGTCAAGCTCAACCATTTACCACTTTACACTATTTAGCTCTTTATGCTACAATTAGTTTAGTTGTGTCAGTAAAGGTGAGTCCGATCGAACCAATTTTAGGGCCTTTTTCCATATAAAAATATTTCTGGTACAACTAAACCAATTATGAGTATAATGTATTATTTTCTTAATTTTCACTTGTTTGTAATTTAGGCATGAACTTGAAGGCCTTTAAGGCATATATGGTTACTACAGTTTATCAACAATTTTTGTGTTGATGCTTAATTTCTTTAAAAAATACGTATTGTAATAATATTTTAGTTTCCAATATTGTAAAGTGTATAAACATATACTACATGGGCACCAATACGTAAAATCCGAGATGCATACTAAACAGCTAAAAATGTATATGCATGGTATGTAAGTTGGTGTTATATAAATAAAGTGTACATGTTTGTGTTGGTTGTACATTGTATTGTACATAAAATGATTGCATATAGTATAAAATTGTAGTTTAAACTTTTATCTAATACTCGGTTACTCACAATGATTATGAAGGCCGGAGGGGATAACAAAATAAAGAGTTTAAAAATATCTTTTTGGCTCCTGACTAATCTCAACAAACTTCTGAGTTGAAAGCCTTAAAATTGTGATTACATCCCTATAGTCCAACCAGGTGCCTGGTTTTACTGTATGCGGAAGCATACTTCAAAGTTGATTAAGATGTTAACAAAATAAGAGAAAACAAATTTTCTTTAAACTAACTTTTGATTGAATATTCTTTTTATACATTCTCTGCCCTAAAACTTTATAACAAACTAGAGGAGAAATAAAGAAAGTTTTTTATTAAGAATTTTAAAAATTCTAGCACGTAACATAATATTAGTGAAAGCTATTTTTACACATATACTCGTATGTACATTGGCATCAACTATAAAAATTTAATGCAATTTTCCAACAGTAAATATTTTGATAAAAACACATATAAACAATATATATGATATATATATATAGAAGAAGAAGAAAGAGTACAAATTTACAGTACATTTCATATATTTATTTAAATTAATTTAATCTCATAGTAAAACAATTACACGAAGAGAAAAGCTAACCTGCCAAATTTAAAACTAAAATATAATAACATATCTTAATAAATACATTACAGGAAAAAAAAAAAAAAACCCATGATGACAAAGGTGGGAACTATTCTAGTGGTTCTCTCATGGGATACAATTTTTCAAAAGAACGTGATATACAAAAATTGTAAAAAACCTTGATGTTTTTCCTCATGCTCGTATTAGATAATTGATCATGCATAAAAACTATTTTGTATAGTTGGTAAGCTGCGAATCATAATACAAATCCAGCCTTCAGATCCTTAAATATTTTTGTCCATATATAAATAAATGTATTAGAGCATTGTCGCTATAAATACTGTACATACTTTATTTATACATGCAAGAGTGCTTAAAGCATATTAAAAATGCTGTCCATATATCGGAGTAAAGAAACGTGATAAATATTGTAAAATAAATTCACAATAAACTAAGCATGTTTCATTACAATTAAAAAAGTATTGCAACTTGTTATTATGTAAGTATATATACCGTACAACTATACGTTTTGTGTATTTTATAAATAACTAAAAATGGAAAATGGAAATGGAATGTAATACAATATTAACCAATAAAGGTCCATACAGATGTAAAACTAATTAAAGTAAACAACAGAGACAACAGTACAGAATATAAGAGAAATCATGATACAAGGCCATAAACAAAAAATTTTTAATTGGTTAAAATCTTAAACTTTTAAAGGAAGAGTTGTTTGAATTGATCTTTTTCATATACACCATTTTTCAGAACCCTTACAGATCACACAAAGTCTTGATTAGCATGAAATTCTGAATTGATTTAATTATGTCTGTCTGGGTAAACATTCTCAGGGTCGAAAAATTGTGATATCTACTTAAAATATGGCTGAAATATTGTTTGAGCAAAATCAATAGCATGACACGCTTTCAGTTAAAGAAAAACTAAAAAAATGTTTAAAGGATTTTAATCGGCTTGATTTTTCACTCAACGGCAAGAATCAATACCATCGACAAAGAATGGCAAACTGACAGACAAATATGCAAATAATAAACATACAAATAAATACTCAATACATAAAACCGATACATTCTATACATACGAGTATATAAACTCACCGTTGCCTCCTCCTCGGCATTATAAACATATCAACAAAGTGATATAAAGTGTGTAAAAAGCGCTAACAAAACAATCTTGAATTGTTAACGAGATATACTTAATGGCACAAAACATGTCATCCAAAGTTTGAAATGAATTCCACATTTTAACCTTCATGCAACCGGTATTCTAAGCATACAAAATGGTTAAAAGGCACTCGAATAACGTGTACATTAGCATAATAATGATACAGGTAAGTATCATTAGCCATTTAATAAATCTTCTCGCACAAGTCTTTTGTGCCGTCCGATACAAAAGATTTTTGTGTAAACTGGAGGCAACCAGACACAATCAGCATAAAACGGGAAAATTTATAACATTTTTTTTTTGCCGATAAAGCGTTACATGTTTAACTTACCTATAGACCGTATAATGGCATTATGCAATATATAATCAGAACAGCCAGGAACTGAAATATGCCAACATTCACATAAATTTGTATAAAAAAGAAGCAAAATGGCGTTTCGTGTATAAATGAATGTATAAATCGTAGGTAGGAGTAATGTATACACACAAGAGCACTTTGGCTACCATCATCATGTTGACGCATTGTGAAGAAAAGAAGGAAGAACGGAAGGTAGGTGTAACATTTTAAAACATGACAAGCAATTTGGTTCATATTTAACTAAAGCTAGGCCGCAAAAATTAAAACATATAACTTACTCACTAAACTATATAACTTTACAATTTAGTTATCTACACGTAACTATCAATGTACATGAATTCAAAGTTATACGATTTAGACAATTATTTATATGAATACTTTCCACTTAAGATAGAGTTTAAACTAAATTTGTTTTTCCCTTTTTGCAATTACTAGAGTAAAGCTTTCAACATTGCATAAAATATAGTCATGATTAGCTTTAAGATGTGTTGACATCCACTTAGATGATTCCATAAATGAACCCCTGCGCATAGTTTTCTATTCAAATTACATGAATTCGAGTAAAACCCATGCGCATTATCAAGAAAAACGTCTTTCAGCTGCAAAAACTTTGCTTAATAAATGGCATTTAGTTTTCTATCTTTATTCAGGTCCATTTATTCATAGATTGACAAAAAAGAGGGCGTAGTAAGATAACAAAAACGCCCACAATTTCGAAAAGAAAAAATTATTCTTTAGTGTAGAGTCTATCAATGATGTAATTTTCCATTTAACTAGGAGAAATCGAAAAAAGCCACGCCCACAATCGAAAGTAGCCTCCCATGACTGCAAAAATTTAATTACAACAAAAACATTTAGTACGCATATTTGTATTTAACCTATCTATTAATGTACAAAAAGGGGGCGTAGCCATTCTGAAAGTACAAATAAATATTTCGTACAGTGCATATTTTATTTATTTTTATAAAACGTTTAAAATTTTTATATATGTCACGTCCCTTATTTTAAATCTTCGTCCTTTTTTTACAAATTTCTTAGTAACCGAGTAACCGTGTAAATGTAGAGTTAAGTGTTTATATGATATAAAGTGTTCGTTTGGTTTTGATTACGGTTTTGTTTTCATGTCGCTTCAACTTATCTCTTATCTTGCTTTGCTTACAAGACCAACTATTGCTAAAGTTGTTGTGTTTTCGGTACTGTATGTGTGTGTGTGTGTGTCATCCGGTTTGCAAATCTCATTCCGGAGTGTTTTTAGTGTTTGGTTACTTTCACTCTCTTTTCCCTTGTTGAATATTTAGCCATTGACTAACCAAAACATTTTGTTAAGTAGCGTTAATATGGTAGACGATGGCGGCCACAGGCTGGGAAAAACAATTCTTGATTATTTTGTATTTTGTATGTTACACAGAATAACTTGTTAATGAAAATGGCAGGAGCTGTGCTTACATATTTCATAACAAAAGAGTTTCCTTTTCCTTTCAAGTTAAGTTAAGGTTGGTTCACTATTAGCTTAGTTCCAAATGCCGGAAATTGTTGCAAGTAAAGAAGAGATTAAATTGTTTATATAGCTTGAATTATAACTTCTTTGGTAACTTTACTCCAGGCATACTTTTCTTACCTTCTTCTCAGATCTTTAGATTAAAATTTTAAATAAAATTGCGGCTAAGTTGTCTTCAAATCAAACACCCACCCACTCATAGCTTCTTTGCTTTAGTTGGCAAAGTTGTGTTGGTGCAATTGTGCAATTGTTATATGGGATCATACACTTACATTTACCACATTGTTTGCCCAAATTAATGTTGAGAATTAATTATTGTTGTTGATACAGCTTATTTTAGGGTCTAATGGTTGGCATTACAAGCAAGCTCGACCTTGCTATCACTTATGCCAAACATACAGTATATAGTGCACTCACCTTGTGGTCTCTCCCTCTCATTGTTACACTAAACTCCAAGCTTTGTTGTCTTGATATTTATGTTAAAATGTTAAAAAGTAGAAAACATGTTGATAATTTATATATAAAGAGAAAGAAAAAGAGAGAGAGAAAGAAAAAAAAAGAGAGAGAGAGAGAGAGAGAGAGAGAGAGATAGCTAGTTTGCATTAAAATTGTTAGGTACGGTTTTGGCAAAACCTTACTGCTGGACAGTAAGACACCTTTCAACTCAGGTTCTTCTCTTGGTTAACAGTTGGCAGTTCATAGTGTGCTTGTAGTTGGCGTGGTTTGTTTATGAATGTTATTTATTTTATGCAATAGCACTTAAAAGCTTAACAGCAATAATTAGTGTTTTTACATAGTAGTCTAGCATACTAGAGGCAAAAATATTTAAAATACCTAAAATCCTTTCACATTATATCTGCGTAGGAATCGTGGGCGTGTCATGTACTTAATTACGCTTACTGATACTGCACAAATTACCCATAAATTTGAAATGGAATCTACCCAAATGTATACGTTTCTGTTGCCTGTAGTGGCAGTTTTTAGCCTAAAATGTTGAGATGGAGTGGATGTAAATATTTGTTATAACTAAACATGAATAGTGGGCGTGGCACATAATAGAAAACATTTTACATATCAACTTACTAGACGATGTTTATGCATATTTTTTTTTTGAAAATAGTAGGCGGGTCTGTTCTCTGACTCCGCTTTTATTTTAACACATTGAAGAATGTTATAATTATTATTCGTTTTAATATTAAGTGATATTTCAATAAAATTTCTATAAAATATCCTTGCATACCCTTAAATCTTTGATCTAAATATATAGCCCACTGGATTCCAAATAGGTTCTAGTTTTAACTAGTAACTCATTTATTAAATTTTTTTGGTAAAAAAAAAAATGCTTAAATGCCATTTTCCTTATTTAGCTGGACTCCCTTTTAAGTGGCAACTACCATACATATACACACCCACGCACATATATATTTAAGTTGATCTGTAACAATAAGTGTCCAATTATAGCAATGATATAAACTATATAACAAAGTTGGTGAAGTAACCTTAACCAAATCAACATAAGTTTGAATGATAAACTTACAAGTTACTCTTGCTGCAGCATGTAAGCATGTAAGCATGTTGTAAGAATACCACATGATTTCGTTTGAGGTGGCTGAACAAGTGTGATTAGCCCAGTTGTTTATATACAAACGCATCAGTCAGTGGGGGTGTTGTTGTAACTGTTGTACATAAGTATTTTTGTGTAAGTGATCCCTCGTTATTTCTTCCGAAATGAGTTAAAACTGGAAATTGCGTTATTTGGCTTCTTTTGTTTGCTTGTTTGTTTGTTTGTTGGTGTTTTTTTTTTACTGTTTTAATTCTTTTGTAGCACACACTTCTACTTATTACCGTTGTTGGAAAGTTTTCCTCCACAGAAAATAAATTTATTGTCCCTCCCTCCAAAATGAGCTAACTTGTTCTCTGGCAGACACACACACACACACACGCACACAAACGCATAAGCACATTCTCAAGTTAAAGTATACATACACGTACTTATAATACGCTCTTGCACGCTTGCCGGCATGCTGCATTGTTTGGTACCTACGTTCGTTGTGAGTCACACGACAGCCATTTAGAACGTATGCATGCATATTTTTCAACTCCATTTACGTTTGCTCTCTTTGGTCACTTAGGTATTCTGTTGCTCTGAATATGGATTTTTGCAAACACAACCGCACACATATACACAATCACAATCACAACCACATGTTACATTGATTAAGTTTCTGTATTTGTATTGCTTGATTTTTGCGTATGACATAAAAGAAGTAAACAAGACTCATTTATACACCCACACACACATACATTTATTTATACTTACATTTATTTATACTTATTTGCTTACAGTAGTATTTTCGTTACTGTTTGGGACAAGTAATTTTCTTGGTCTTTAATTTGTTGACTGTATTATAAATTATGGCTGCAATCTATGGAACAGCAAGGGTCCGGCATGCGTTTTTGTATATATGTGGCAGTTGTTTTTCATTGCTTGTGTTGTAATTTTTGCTTAGTGTGCAAAAGTTTATATGAATGGTTGTTAAAGACAAAAAAAATGTTCTCCTCCCATGTGTGTAAACTGTAAAATGTTACATACATGTCCACATATAATTACATATACAGAATGGACACACCCATGTGGTTACAACTTACTTCAACCGTTTTTTATACTAATAGTAACATTAGTATAAAAGATGTTTACAAGAGAGTAGCGTACGCTTTACCTTGAATGACACAAAGTTTTTCATATATACTCGCATGCTATTAATGCTTAATAAAGCATTGATTGGAAAAGAGATATTTTAAGGAAATTAAAAAGTAGGCATATACCGTATCTAGGATACACACACACATACTTCAGTCCATTTTAGAATTGAAATGGAATTGTGGAACGAGCAACTGTTCAATGCAGACTTGTGTTCATTTTTATATCCATTTCTCTTTTTTACCGTTTATCTAGGATGTACATTCCTATCATTGACCTTTAAGCATCGCTTGTTACACACAGGCACACACGCACATGTACTTTTTTTTATATCCCATAGAAAAGGATGAACAAGAAAACAAGTTGTTGACGAGTGACCTGACTTTTGCTTTATTTTCTTTCTTTCTTTTTAAGTAGCAGTTAGCTGCCGTTGCGTCAAGTGTCAACTGGCTTGTATTCGTAATTATGCATTTAATTAGCATTTAAAATGTATGAGAGTGTTTCTTTTCCTTCACCTCTCATTTAATTACATGCTCTAACTGATGCAATTTATGAATATTTGAGAGGTTGCCTTAATAATCTAATTCACAAAGGGTATTAATTTATTGCCGTACGTGTACGTAGTTAAGGGAATTTATTTAAAATATCATTTATTTATGAATTTTGCAAATATGTTATATAACAAGGGTCAATACAATATCTGACAAAGTATTCTGTTGCTAGTTGAATAGTTGAAATGGCGAACAATGTCCTCCGAACATATCCAATGCTATAATTTTTAGTTATTTTGTTGTGTTAGAAGCTTTCTCTGTGATATTCAAAGAAAACTGCTTCCAAATGTATATTAAAAAGCAAGTGCACATGAAATATAACGTGATTTATGACACTATCACCAGCATTACTCTACACTTTACTGTGCTTGTTAGTTCGCCACACAAAACACTCTATTGTATGTTTGCGAGCAATTATGCAAAAACGACTCACAAACAACATAAAAATTTACATAATAATGTTATTTTGTTGTGCTACACAGCTAGCATGTAGCAAATATATACGAAATTGCATCAGACCTGTAAGGAAAGCCAAAAGCGCGAAAGTCAAAAGGAAACGGGGAAAAACATGACAATGGCGTTCGCACAGCCATACGCTGCTTATGATGCTGCTGTATAAATATTCCAACTATGGCGGTGTTAATATTTATGTTGATTATCTTCACGGTTGAACGAGTAGCAACCGTAAACCAATGTACAGATACAGATGGAGGCATACTTTGGCTGATGCAAAATAACAATATCAATGACAACGACAACGACAATGACAAGAAGAACGAGTACAAGAAGCACAATAACAACAACAACAATAAATAAATATATATATAATAATAGGACAGGCATGCATGAATATAAAATAAAGCAATAATAACAAAGCAGAAAAAGTAAATTCAACTGAAACTAAATCTTAAATATCCGCAGAGTCTTTACTCTAGCAGATATCTCTTCAACTATTATGTTGAATTGAACCCGTTATAAAGTTCTCTTTATAAATTATAGACATGTCGGGCAGCTGCGTCCACTCATTTTTAGTACCTCTGTGGATAATTTAATTATAAATACTTTTATATAACTTCATAATTCTATTTTTGTGGGTTTTTGATTATCAACTTTGGAGATTATTTCACCAAAATTCAAATAATAGTGACTCTAAGAAAACTTTAGTTAACATGCGCATGTTTTTAAAAACATTTAAAAAATGTGAAAAATCACCAAAAAAAAAAAAAATTTCAAGTTTATAGAAATAAAATTGCTGCTGAATTTTAACATACATTGATGAGTAAAAGTTAAGCGATGCCAGGCCAGGGACATGCTCATTATTTAACAAAGACTCATTAAGACTTTTATCATTATTAAGAGCAAATCCGTACTGCGACCTAATAATAAGATCTCTTACGATTGCTCTAGTTTTCAAGCTAGATTTTAAGGGATTTTCAAAAATTCCATTACACTAGTGGGACCAGAACAAAATACTCTCAATATGTTAAAACTAATATTTTTTTGTGTTCTTTTTTGTGCAAAAAATTATATTAAAGTGAAAAATTTTATTCAAAATTAAAAAAATTACAATGTTACTTGAAAAATTTTTCATTTAATTTAAAAAATAGTACACGATAGCACAAGTAACAACTAAAAGTAGAATCTAGCAAGTAGAGACAACTTTGAGTTTCTTTAAAATAATTATTTTCATCCTTACAATGATGCATGAATAACAATGGTGTCTTTTAGTATTGGTAAGTTTGAACAACACAAACCTATTAAAATAAATGTTTATAGAGGAGAACTCTTTCCAACCAACAGCACTAATATTTAGACGCGAAACTTTGTTTAGGTAATAAAACTTCCAAGTAATAAATAACAAGCTAACTACTCACACTTGCTCTGCTTACATTGATTGATTGATTGATTCATAATATTAAAAAGATACTGAAAATTTCTTATATAACAAAGTCTGCAATTGCAATGCATACCTCTGCGTACCCATGTATACGATTTTATTAACGTAATAAGAAAATCTGTCAAAACTTTTACAGCAGACCAGAGAAAGTTTTAGTAATAAAATATAAGTCAATCTGCCTCTCTGTTAAGTTTCGTTCCGTTCAGTTCAATGATTCTATTCAATGGACAATGTAGTGAAAGTATACAATCATATAAAACTTGGGCGGTTACCTTATCTTACATAACATATAACATTGTTGCGAGTGAGGAGCTGTCATTAATAGATTTTTATGATAACATTACAAGAGAACTTTTGTAGTTAATAGCTGAACTAGTATTCTTAGTTTGAACTTATTACACATTCCTAATGGAAATGCATTAGAAATTTTTTAAATTAACATGAAATTATGTAAGTAGCCCTAAAATGTTCTACTTGATGACAATCGCCGGCTGTATTAAAGAGCCCTTTAACACCGTAAATCATAATATGATTAATATAAACCGCATGAAAACTTTTTATCCCACAGTGTAAGGAAATGTAGAAAAAATAAAGTTTTTTTAATCGTAATAGGAAATGAAAATCTTCCCCAACATATTATCATATTAATTTTATCAAATAACATTATTCGTTGGGACCTCATGTTATGTGCGGTGAACAATTTTTCTCAATTAGCACAGAAACCAACAGCTTTTACCGTGTGCCCCGAATATAAGGATTTGTTGAAGGCTCGTTTTGGCACCTGACTCTGTGTACAACCAATATATGGCATACCTAGACACACACACACACATACCCTTAAACCTAATATTAAAAATATTTTTACTTTACTGCTGCTGCCAATTGCAGCTGAAGGCGTTATGCAAGTTGCAGTTGCTCGTAAATAAAATTTAGTCAGATTCTCTCGCCTCGGGGTCCCTCAATGCAATAGGGCAGTAACCGGCATCACCAACACATGTTACGTATAATATGGCCAGCATCTGTTCTCAATGTTCGGTTGTACCGGCTTTCGGTCATATTGTTGCTCTGATGAGGAATTCCGTACGCCTCAGGGAATACTGCAATTATTACGTGCATGTAACCGTACATAAAATTTCCCACATTTCACATTTACATAAATGTGTATGTGTGTGAGTGTACGGTATGTCGCCTGAAATTCATTCATATCATATATTGGCATGGCCGTCATCTCTCTTGTCTATTTGGTTTGTGCTGGACGTGGTAGATGTTGTTATTGCTACTGCTGCTGCTCTACTATGTGCGCTCAAAATACGGGGATGTCTTTTGCTTACGTTTGCCCCTTTGTTATACCGAGTTTTGTCGATTTTGATGTTGAATGTGTTTTTTGTTTTTGTTTTACGCTGTCATGCTTTTTCATTTTTGCAAGCAGTTAAACAATACGTTGCCCAGCATTCCAGAAGTTAACGTACAGAAAACAGAGACACTGGGAAATCATATATTTGCTGTTATCGTTTGTGTGGCATGTTGAAAATCTTGTCATGATTTTTAATGCAACACATTCAGGTCACTGTTTCAATGTGGTTTACGTAACTGAATTTTGAAATTTTTTCCTTTTTTTTTTTAGTTCAATTTCATTTTACTTGTACTTATAATCATGATGCTAAGGATTATAATAAAAAAACATATCATGTACTGGTACTAATGGAGATGAGGTGACAAACTGTCTAACGACTTACCAACAATTTCAAGTTGAAGGATTAATACTCTACATTACCTAGATCCACAATATACTTATAATGCAATTCGTTCACTTGTATCAGTACAAGTGAGTCATTGCTATCTAAAAGTAACTTTGTAAAAAGTGTCATAGAGAAAGAAGTTTTAAGAATTGTCTGATCCTTACAAGTTTGGCCCAGGCTACCTTTTTTCTTATGTGTATTCTTCATTCTTATTCCAATCTATGCATTTCTACTTGATCTAATTCACAAACTTCAGAAATATTTCTTTTAGATGAACATACAATGATTGTGTAGAAAAATAATTAATACCAACTCGAAGAACCACTAACAACAGTTACTACGTAGTATTAAGGGCATTTACTTGTGTCGATCCTTTATTGACACTTCATTAGAAAGATAACAATATTATGTAGCTATTACATCCTTCACATCATATATCAGGTCAAATAAAGATGTGTGTATGTGTGGATGATGTTATTATCAAATCACTTAAACAATTGCCAATATTGAATGTTGCACTTACCATTTTCCTATACTTAATTTGTAAGGATATATATATATATATATATATATATATATAAATATATGTGCACACTACCGGCCACAGATTCAATTTAAGCACCACAGTTGTACAATTGTTTACAACGAGAGAGATAGTGCTTTCAGATCACTAACATTTCATTAATTGCTACAACATTGTATGTGCATGTATCCGTAACACTTTATAAGTCACTGCATTGTTTTCTTCATTTTGCTAAAGGTTAAGCGAGAGGGGAGAGAGAGAAGTTTGTGGTAAATTATGTGTTCAAGAGTCTAGTGGCAGCAGTCTAGCAAACAAATGCTTACTACAGGAAGATATTCTGTAGGAATACTTGAACCAATTTTATCGATTACTTTAATGGTTTTTATACAAAATTATTCATGCAAACAAACACACACACACACACACACACACAGTTTTGCACAACTGGAATAAAAGTCAAGTACACCAAGTGCACTTGTGCTTTTGTGCACTCTGTGAATATTATTAAAGAGAAACGGAAATATAATTACCAAGAGAGCGCTGAGTAAGAAGTGTTGTTATTTGAATTATTCCGTTAATTATTGTATTACTGAAAATGGTGAACAACTGGACTAATTCTAAAAAAATTGTAACTTTGTACTCAAGACTCTTTATTGATACATAAATTAGCGTAATTTAACTTTGTCGTCAGAGTAGTGAAAATATTTAAGTTAATCTTTTTAAAAGGTTTTACCTTCTTACCTTGGTTGAAAAAATTATCGAAATATTTTAATAAATAAGAATTTTTAGGCTATTGCAACATTGTGACAATTAAATGGCTATAGAATCCTTTCATACTATTTACAAATTCTCTTTTTTTTTCAACAATATTTTGCATTCATTACTGAAGAGTTGATGGTGAAAGCATCATAGAAATCATTTATCACATTTTCATGATTTGTTTCCATTTAATGGGCTCTAGTAGTAGCGTTTTTACTGTTTTTTTTTTTTTTTTATTACTAAATAACTTGTTAATTAGTTAAGTGAGAAATAAATGAAAATCAGGTGAATGGTAAATACAGAAAAAGTTTATTCATTGTTGTTGGAACAAAGATAGATCGACTAATCCATTACCAGATTAAATTAGAAAAGAATTTTTGTTTTAAATTTTATTTCATTTTGTATCCTCCACATAAAAGAAGCGATACATTAAGTTTTCAATCCGTTTGCCAGAGATTCTACAAGTTATATATATGCTTGATCGCCATAAGTTTTGAGCTATTGAACTGAAATTTTGAACATATATTGCATTTCTGTATTGTGTAAGCAGTGTGGAGAAAAAATTGACCAAATCGGTTGAATAACACGCCTACAATAGACAAAAATTTATTTAGCAGTCACTAAAAGCAATGTACTAAAAATGGGCGGAATCGAATAATAAACACACCCACAATTTTTCCAAAAAAACTGTTTTATACAGAATCCGAAGTGAAAGTGTATAAATATTACGTAGGTTTCTAAATATTGTAATCAGATACTTGACACGCCCACATTTTGTGAGGATATTTAAGACTTAACCTAAGACAAATTTATTATTTTTACTTGTGATCTAGTTCCTATATGAAAGTATTTAATTAAATTATGAAAATGTATCAAAATGGGCGGGGTCACATTCTTACATATGATTCAGAGACTCTGGATGGATTTAATGGTATCTGTTATGTTATATTTCATTAGATTCTCTGATTCTAAAATCATGTACAAAGTTGTTATGGGTTTGAACAGTTCAATGATGCAATTACTTAAGTTACAGTAGACCTCTTTTTAACACGATAGATGCATACCATGTTATATGAATTCTTGTTCTAATTGTCCAATAGGTAACTGTTTATAACCCAAAGTGATTAAAATAACGTTCTTTAAAAATCAAGCCTGAGACATGGGAACAATTTTTATTATCCTTGAATGATAAATGTTTTTCTCTCATTCTATTACCGGGTTTTTAAAATACGATCACACTTCCTCCACCATATTATAATATTCGTATTAAAGAGGTTTCTACTGTATTTTGTCGTTTTACAGTAATCTATTGTAAATTGTCAAGTTTTGAAAAACTTTCATTCAAAATAATTTCGCATTTTCTTCTTTTGTTAAATTGTGCCATAAAATTGTAAATTTATATATACATACTCGTATATAGCACAACATGTAGTGTGTAATACACTATTACGAATTCTTATCATATCTCAACGCCACTTTTACATAGTTGGTGTTAACAATGGAACTTGGGTTCCATGTAGAAAAATCAGTTGATGCTCCATTGTTGGTGTTGGCGTTAAATTGAAAATTGTTAAATGTTGTCACAGTAAATCAATCACAAATCATTGCAATCGATCGTTTTTGAACTATTTGAACTATTTGTATATTTTTCTATAGGTTGTAGGGTGTAAAGATGGTCATAAAAATTCTAAGATAATCTAAAATTTAAATATTTTCAATACTTTTAATCAATTTAAATGAGATTAAAACAAAATTTTAAATTCTGTGATATTAACTATTAGTTAATCTGAATTAGCTGAATATATATAAAAAAAATAACGATAAAAAGTAAATGAAAAAGGGTCAACAACAATTAAGAAAATTACTGCGATAATAAAACCTTTAGTTAAACGTTGTGTAATTTAAGCCACTGTGGCGTATAAGTGATATTGAATTAAGTCTATTATTCAATATATTAATAACCTGTAAGATCACATTTTTGTTTTACGCCATAGGTGCATTTTAAGATAATTTTAAACTGCCATGAAAACTGTCTTCTGAAAGTGTAGTAAACACACCAAATATTCTGTAATAATGCACAATTTTTTACAGTTTCTATCCATTAATAAAACTGTACAAGTTTTTCACTTTTTTGGGGACTGAACTAGAAAAGTATTATTATGTATAAGTCAATTATTCTATTATATGATTATGATATGTATTAATGCGTTCATTGTAGAAACAAAATTGTCCATAAAATGTCTCTGAAGCTTACTGTTAAGTGTTGTAAACTGAACGACACTAATTAGTTTATACACTGGCAACTAAAACTTTTGTATATTGTGAAGTTTTTCACTCAAAATTGTTACAGATTAGTTGTCTTATACGTATATATGTATATATATCAAACATTTCCCAATTATTTTATATAAAACCACAAAAATGTTTCACTGTTCTAATTATTTTTCCCATTACACCTGTCAACTGTTTTGAAATTTTTGAGCTCATCTTTTTAGCCAACTCAGTGTCATACGAATGCCACATTTAATCCATATTGTACGCGATCAGAGGAAATTTCAACATACAATTCGTGATACTTGATGATTAGAGGTGGAGTGTGGCATGATGGCGATGAGTAATTTGAAATTTCTACTTTGCTTTGCTACTGTTGTCGTCATTGTTTTTGTGGTAAGTAAATTATTCAAGTTGACGTTTTGGTAAGCATTCAACGAGAGAAAACCATTAGCATACGTATTGTTTGCGTTGGCAAAATATTAATTAGAAAACTTTTGCAGATAATACCGACTCCCCGTCTCTCCCTCTGTCTCTGTTCGTCTTACTGTCCCTGTAGTTCTCTCCATCTTTTGTCCTGTGCATTTGTATGATTTCATACAATATGAGGAATTTTCAAATTTCCCATAAAGTTCCGTGGGTTTTGGCAAGTAACCGGTTATGATCTCTAACTCTCTACATTGTAGGAAACAATAGTAAGGCTTTCACAATAAATTACAAAAACATATTTTTGTATTTTTGTAAACCTTATTGGAACACTGAAAATGAGTCTATACTGCTAAACCGTGCCTTATATTCGTTATATTCATAACGAAGTTGAATTCAGCTTCCAGTTGCATTGATTGTGTTTGAGCTGAATGATCGAGAAAATTAAAAAAAAAAACAATGTTTTACTTCAAGAAATATTTTTAATAATTTACCTAAAAGTATTTAAATTGTCGCTCCCTCTCTCTCCCTCTCATCTCTCTATTTCCTTTATTTACAATTTTATATATTGAGACATCCAACTTGCAAGTTTATGAATGCCATTTTTAAGAGCGTAATCAGGTACCAATCACGCTCACAGTTTGCTTATATATCTATGTATAGGGCACTTAAGTTGCGGTCTAAGCTTTTTCCTCTCATTTGTTATAATTTAAAAAAAATTCTGCTCAATCAATTTGGACCATATTTAAATATTCGTCATGTATTTAAGGCAGCATATATAACGATCACCAAAAAATTAAAAAAAAAGTCGAGTAATAACTTGAGGGCACTTCTTTATATAAACGAAAAAGACAGAGAAAAAATTTATATAAAGTGTTTCATGTTTTAACAGACTATACAACACACTGCACTACATTGTAGAACAGCCAGAGTACAAATCGTAACTGATGCACCGTTATATGGAACCACAGCAATGAGAAAAGTACTTTAATAATAGTAATAGTTTTTTCATAAAAAGTAAAAAAAAAAAAAAGTATGCACGCCAAGTATAACACTTCACCACATATGCTCTCGACCATCCTTTTATAAACAATGTACTAAACTAAATCATCTAAATCATCTATCTTGCATTGAGCGACGCACGAACGTATGCACGGTATGTTTATGTTTATGGTCTGGAAAATTATATAATAAATTGAAATTGAAAATGGCGTATTATCATAAATTATCCAGACATGGGTGGTGGCTAAACCAGAAAATGTGTTTTAAACAGATTGCGTGCAAAGTTTAAGAAGCATAGAAAGTATTACTAAGTAGAGCCGTTCACCACCTTACTTAACTTGAAACCTTACAGCTGATGATTATATGATTAGTGGCGGTACTGTTCTATATTGGAGGAATTCTCTTTTTATTCTTATATCATGCTTAACCGAGCTGTCATTAAACTGCCATGAAAGTGGAAAATAATATATGAACGGGATGCAATATATGCAGCACACACATAGCAACGCAATGCACCACGCAAACCAAATAACGCAGCCAGACAAACAGACAAATTCATAATATTAGAAAAATATTTTTTTTAGCTGAACGTGCTTGTGCAATGCAGTAGAAATTGTATGTAAATAAAATATTGGGTTTTTTGGCGTTCGTAGCAAAAAGGGCCAACAAATTTTATACAAAATGCTTTAAGGCTTTTTGTACGCCATACCTTATATGATCGGTGGTATATACATTGTGTCAAAATGTTTGCAATACTCACAAAAAAGTTTTAGAAATCCTTCTACAAGTAAGTAAGTAAGTACTTAATCATCCTTTAATCAAAGATCATAAAAATTCAAGTATGCGCCTGAACCCTCACAGGTATTAACGCCGTAAAGTAAATAAAACGACATTTTTAATGCTTTTTTAGTATCATTGAAATATTTTACTTTAAATTGTTATTAAAAACGTCAACACAAACCATCTCACTCTTCTTCAATATAAGTCTTTATCGATCATCAATGTAATGACATTCAAACATGGTGAAGGGTGTCACAGATTTGCTTTAATTGAACTTTAGCTGCTTTTGCTGCATTTTAGCTTTAGTGCAGAGCTTATATTTTATATATGGATGGAATGAAAATTAAAAAACAAATGCAATAACTGATAAATATTTGGCAGGTCTGTGCTAATATTCATATCTGCTGATATTTGTTGAATCACGAAAGCATTGTTAAGAGAATTGATGACATACAAACAATCTGAATAAATTTTCATTTTTGCAAAAGTTCTTTTCCCGTTTAATAATATTACGTACATCAGTGCAGTAGGAGGTTTTCAGAAATTGCACCATAATAATGGTTTTAAATTTCCATTTGCCACCATCAAAAGGAGGCTTTCGGTAGCTCTCTTAAATTTATTCATGCAAAGGATATACAAAATAATATGAACATGAGACATCTTGTTACATGTGGGTGACACTGTTGAATAATGCCACCTGTCTCGCCCACCATTGTAAATGTGGAGGGTATGCAATATTTGGTCTAAGCCAACTTGTTTTTATGTATTTTTTGATAAAACATATTTTGCAGAGATATATGTAACACAAGTCCTTTTATATGATTTCTGTGTTTTGTAGAACTTTTATGAGCTTGTTGTATGATTGTCATGTAGTTAATATATGCGAAAGGTTACAAAAAATGAAAATGAAACAGAAAACATGAACTATTCATATGTCCCATTTTTATAATGATGAAGAGTCCATAATATGTAACAAGTGAAGAATAAGGCTTTTATAGAAAAGCACAAGGTAGCTTGTTATGGAGAATATTTGAATTTGTTTGAATTTCTTAAATGTTTACGAAAAGCAAATACACAAGAACACAATAGGTAAAGTCTAGAGAGAGTAATTTTACTGACTCTTTGTTTGTACTTCTTCAACGATATTAAACTTTGCTCATTGTCATTGTCTAAGAGTAGAAGGGCGATATAAAAAAAAATGTAATACGACCATCTGACCGACCGATCACTTGCTTTGTTTTTCACAAAAACAATTTAATACAATATTTGTTTTCATGTTTTTCATATTTGTTTACTCTGTTTTGCAGAAATAAATAAATTGTGAAATAATGGTTAAGCGTGTAATGCAAACTGCATTTGTCTTAAGGCCAACCAACACCGCACACCAGTCACCTTAAGGCGATTTTAAACAAACTTGAACCTTTTGGCTTTTCTTTAAAGCTAATCAGATATTTTATAAACTATGTGTCACATCTCTCTCTTTCTGTGTTACATTATTACCGTTATTCTGAATCTATCTTCTTAGATTTACAAATGTAATGACATAACGAAATATATTCGCGTCACCTAAGTAAGTAAATAATATGATTTAAACTCCAGAGTATTGTGTTGGAAAAAAAAAAAAAACACCGCATCGTGCAATTTAGTATTCATAATCCAACTATGGCTGTGGCGTTGCTAATGTCCTTGGATCACAGGATGTTTACGATGTCTGTTGGGTACTATTGCTTTCCGCTGCTTTTATCTCTCTTTTTTTCTTTTTTTTTTTTTAACTACTTTTTGTGCAAAATGTACAATATATGTTCATATGTATTGTGTGCTTGCGGTTTATTCTATTAACTTCATAAAAAGGATATTATTTGTGCATAACGTTTTGTCATCGAATTTGTTGTGTTTTCATATACTACTACTCTACGTTTAATGTTTCATTTTTATTCCCTTTTTTTTCTCTCTCTCTCTCTCTCTCTCTTTTATACCTAAAACTATTTTTGTTTGTGTGGAATCTTTAAAGTCATAAAGTTAGATAAAATATTTCGTTTCAGTTAATAGCTTAAAATTAATGTTTGTGACACTCATACTTTTGCAAAAAGATTTCATGGATCTTATAAACCAATGTCGTGTAATAGGTGGGTAGATTTTTTGTAAATTGTGGGCGCGTCTTTTATCTAAACATTTTTGGATGTTTATAAGTCAATCTTTGTGGCAGAGTTAGTTTTCTTTTGTTTGTAGGCGTTTCTGTTATTCGAACACGTCATTGACGCCCTTAAGAATGAAAACAATACACGGACGCACATGTCCAGATTGACTTAGTTATAGAGAAGCTGCAAACATTTACACAAACTTAATATACTTACCGTTTGCAACAAGTGGTGCCGGTTATAAAACATCTAGGTTTTACCTAAAACGCAATTTAGCGATTTTCAATTGAATGCATACCAACCCACTCTCTGATACAAAAATCGTAAGCATGATTTCAATTTATGTTTAATAAAGGTAAAAGCCTTTAGGCTTCTGTATGAAATATCCTTTCAATAAATAAGTAAATATGTTTATAGTAAGTTCAACCAAAAAAAAAACAACATCCTTGCAATACAAATGAACCAAACAACAATTCACATAGAGTCCAACATAAAAGTAATAAAATAAGCAAAGAAATTCAATTTGACTTTGAACAAATCTTAAATACCCTATAAATCTCTATACAAAAAGTGGGCGTGTTAGGTTCCTGAATATGCTTTCTCATAGTACATATATTATGTTTCAGTCAAAGAGCAAATTCTGGCGTAAATGAGGTTTTTGTAAAATGTACGAATGCCTCCCATTTTAACCCAATAATGAAAGCACTACTTATATATATTACTTATGTATATATATATTCATAGCTCAAACTTTATGACTGATAGGTTAATTGCTGTAGATTGTGGGCGGTGGCACTTAAAAAATTTCTTCAATGAAATGTCGAAAATTTCAATTCAAAATTTCAAAATTTACAATCGTTTGAATGCCCATAAGACAGATGGATAAGGATTTAATCTATTCTCAGATTTTGTTAGTGATGAATTCTATATATACTTATAGTCTCTGAATCGACATTTCATTAAAATGTACCGATAAGTTTAACACATTTTAAAAGACGATTTATTATAATAGAATAGTGGTTCATAATAAAAACTAAAATATTCAATTTACCTTAGATTTAAATCTATGTACAAATATACAAATAGTGGGCATGGCAGATACGTGATATTAATGGTTTTTTATACCTACTTTTTGAGCATCGAAGGTCTAATTATAAATATAATTATATATAAACTATAATTTGTACATGATCGATACTTTTTAATAGTGGGCGGGGCTAACAACAGACATATACACACAGGCTTACAGATTAGCTCAAATCATACTTTAATTGTTGATTTTTTTGAGTACTTTTACATATATTTGTGATTTGGTAAGTATCATCTAAAGAATGGATCCTCAATTCATTACCGTAGTATTTCATTTTATACAATGTGCACTATTTACGTTGACTTTAAATATACAATAGTTAGTAGTTGTATAACATAGTTATTAAAGCATTATTTGCCTTTAGCTTCCGCTCTATTTCGTTACAAACCATTCGGTTACTGAGCAATGCTCATAGATTGTTACCTATGGCAATATTGATTTATTTATACAGTAATACAATATATTATATGGTATGATATAAAAAACAAATAAAGCATTGATGATAATATAGAAAATAGAAAATTTCAATTTAAAAACCTAACATTTCAATGAAAACATTAGAGTTTGTTTTTTTAAAAGATTTCCGAATTAAATATTTCATAGAATAATACGAAAGGAAAACTCAGAGTAAAATATGGTTTTTTTTTTTACTATCTAGTTACTTGGAAACCTTTTTATATATTCTTTTCTTTTTCTTTTAAATTACTTTTCACTGACACAGCGTACCATTTATATCAACACATTATGCTTCAATTTCTACTAAACTGCTGCTATTAAGAAGTTTTCTCATTACAAGTTCACTAAAAAACCAAAAAAAAGAAAAAAGAAGCAATTAATGCCAACAAAAGTTCACTCAGATTACTATGCAAGAATATATTAATATTTTTTTTTTTTTCAAGTAAAATAAGTCAAGTAAAAAAGCTATCTTTGTGAAGCTTAGGCTAAGTCTTTAGTACCAAACCCCAAATCACTAAACACTTCCACTAATGTGGGAAAAATTATACTTGTTTAATGTTTTTGCACAGTGGGAGCGTTGCTTCACCGATTTTATATAATCTTAATTTAAATTGAACAAAAAAAAAAAAAAAAACTTTAAACGCGTCTTCCAAGTTTAGATATCAATTTTTTGGCTATGAATAGAACGACTTCCTGACATATATAGCTAAACCGATTCAGTACTCAATACTGAATCTTTGAAGGGTGTTTTTTATTTCCGTCTGATCGTTGCAAATCGTTTTGACAAAGGGATCATGATGATGGCTGAATAATAAAAATATCACACATTTCTCTTTCTTACTATGTCTTGATCTAGAAGTTGTGTATAAATTAATAAAAGTCAAGCCAAATGGATGTCACTTTTTTCCGTATTTAATTAGAAAACTTGTTGCATTAGTTATAAGAAATTAACTATATAATAATTGCGTAAAAAGTAAAAATTTTTTTTACTTAAAAGCAAAGTTTTAATCAGGTAATGTTCTTATCAAATGAAGCAGAGCTTTGTGAGTGGATTTAATTTAAAACAAGTCACCCTCTAAGACGGAAAAGCCTCTCCAGAGGTTGATCTTAAGGTATCCCTTAACGTTCCGCTTCAACCAAATATGATCATTACGGGGTGGAGACGTTTATCATACCAGACGAAAATTTAAATTCAAATAAATAAATTTTTATCAAACATATGAAAACTTTTCCAATTCTTGAGTCTGATTTGTATATAAACTAAAACTAAAAAACTATTTATTTTTATATTTTTTAACTAGAATTGTTACTTTCATTTTTATTTCAATATTTATTTTTATTCTCTTAAGTACTCTTTCAGCCATTAATTATTCTTTGGCCATTTTGTGTTTTCTATTATTTTTAAGTTTCCTTTATTATTAAAGTTGAGCAATGGAACTAATTTTATGACAATAAGTAGCGAAGTGTGATTTTTTTTCTTCTCTTTTGTTGTTGTTATAGTTGGTTTTGCATCACTTCCATTCATATAATTTTCTCTCCTTTTTGTTTTCTTCTTGTTATATTATGTAATAAATTTCTAGTTATGTCTGTCGTATTATGGTGTACAAGTTGAGTTGGAGAACAACATAAAAAAAAAAAAAAAATAGTGAAAAGTATAATTTATAATAAATTACATAGTGGTGACAGTGGTTTTGATGGTGCATAATATGGAGATGGAGTGGTGGTAGTTGGTAATATTGTTCGTGACGGCATTGTGGCTAGAATGCAATACAAGCACAATACACTGATGTATGATTTGTATGAATAATGACAGAGCGGAAATGACTTTTATTAAATCATAACAAAAATACGTATAAATGTTTGTGCAATGCAACTTATTATAAAATAATTACTTATTTCAACTCGTTCTGATGTTGTGCCATAAAAATGGGTTGACAGGCAATGGTTTTTAATTTAAACTAATTGCAATCAATACGATTTGCGTGTGACATTGGATTATATGCATGATGGAATACAAAATGATGGAAACTTATATTTCCATTTATACACAATTGGTGCATATGGATTTTACACAATACATGAAAAAAAAAAAAACACAAAATTGGGCGACTTTCTAATATTGATTCGAAATTCTATTTAAACATGTTGATCATATAACATTTCATTTGCCGGTCGCTGGTGTTGTGTTCTTAAATGCAACCAATGTTTTGTATTACAGAAGCATAATACACTGATCAACTTTGAAAAATGTCTGTACATCCATATCTCTTTTTTTTTAGAATTTTTTTTTTTGATTTGGCTAAGAACAGTTGTAAAACATTCTTTACATTTTTTAATTTTAATAATATTTCTGTTCAATTTGGATACAATATCTCAATTTTTGCCATCGTGGAAATATGTAACACGGACGGACCGACAGATATACAAAATTTAATGCTGATTAAAAATAATATGAATGTATGTATTATTAAGACTTTGATTCTATTCTATGAATGTTGCATACACCTAGAATATAATAATCATCTTTCGGTACAGAATTCAACGTTTGACGTGTGATGACGTTTCTGTTCTACTAATAAGCGCGTTTGTTTATTAGTAGAACAGAGGCGTAAAAGAGTATACCTACCAAGCTTACTGTTTACACATAAATATGAAGTTAATCTCTGTCCAAAAGTACATTTTTTTGTGATGAAATCCTGTTACTGCATTTTATAAAGATATTTACGAATTTGGGTTCTCAGTGAATATGTACACTAATGCTTGAACATTTATCCATTTCTATGATGATGTTCGTGTAACCTGAACACACATATATTGTACTATTCACTAATAATTAGTATTTTGCATTATTTAACATCAATTCACTCTCTATGTATGTAACGCAGTAATTATTAGTCCTCCCCTCTAACTGTGTTTATTGAACAACAATATGAACAATTTGTTTTCATATGCATACATACAAGCATGAGGAACTAATAAAGACACACAAACACAGACGCACACGCACATACGCACATACTTACATACACAAAGTAAAAAAAGCAGACTTTTTATGCATGTATTGTATAATAATGTCCTATTAATTACCATTGAGCATAAACGAATGCAGTAATATTTTATGGAATTTTAAATTATATAAATTGAACACATAATATCTATCCATTTAACGGGAGGGAATAACAAACACGAACAACAACAGAAACACCATCAAGCCCACTCTCATTTACAGTGAAATGTTTCATAAAATATTTAATACCCTTTCAATCCACTGAACATGCAATGATGAAAGGCATCATCATATTATTGCTATTGCCAATACATTGTGTATAGGTATGTGTGTGTGTGTGTGTGTGTGTGTGTGTGTATGCGTTTATGATTATGAATTGCTATTTAGAATATTTCAGTTCTACATACATTATGTCTTCCGCACTAATTGAATTATAATATAATTTATTTACAACATTCAAATTTCAATTTATTTTGTATGATTAGTGCAGGTTGCTCAACTATACACACACACACACACACCCATGGATATGCTTAATAATACATATGCACAGAATACAATTTCTTGTTTGGATATAATTTATGCATGCGCAAGTGCCTTTAATTCAATCATATGTGTATAGTGTTAATTGATTGAGTTCTTGCATTAACTAATATTTATAAGAGGTAAACCAATGAAACTGGTAAAATTATTTAACATCTTTGTTGATGAAACGTTTTCTTTTACTTCTTCTTCTTCTTCTTGTTATTGTTGTTATATTTTATATATAAACAAGTTAAAAAAGGAAAATTGTGGTTTAGGTTAAATCTTAAACACTTTTCATCTCTATATACAAATAGTGGGTGTGGCACGTAAATGATTATTTTCTCAATTGTTTGTTTTTTTATGTATAAACTATAAAAAGTTGAATTCTGCGTGAAATAAGGTTTTTTGAAAATTGTGGGCCACGATCACTTTGGATCCTAAATATAACTTTATTAAATTAGGGACCATCCGTTTGTGTCGATAACCATTTGCCATAATAATAATTTTTATATGCTGCAGCACTTTGGCTTTTAGTTTAAAATATCCTTGACAAAAAGGATATACTCCTAATTAAACTTAGCATATAAGCTTCAAATGTATTATTGTATTAAATTAGTTCATAATTACATTTGTATTGTATATTGGATTATGTTATATTTGTAACTAATTATTTTTTGTAAATACACTGATCGATTAAGAGTCGCTTTCTGAAGCAATGTCCATTTGTCCGTCAAGTCTGTGGAAATTTTAAAACCTCTTATAAAGCAATGATATTTAACAAAGTGAATTATATGATAAACGCATTTACTAATTATATGATACACCTCAACGTAGGGTATGAAATGGCCGATTAAAACCAAAACTAATATTTTCACTTGTTTATAAAAAAACATATTTTGTTTCATGAAATATATTAAAAAGGGAAAATCTTAAATTAAGCTGAGGTTAGCTGATGTACATACAAACGCAAAAGATATTAGAAAATATATCTAACATATATTATCATATAGTTTTAATTGTTTTTCTAGAGTCACGTAATCTAAATATAAAATTTAATGTATTTGTATTTGGTTGCATCCAAATTTATATAGTTTTTTGCAATGCAAATATATCATTGTTCATAATCGTACATTGGAAATGTTGTGTCCGGGAGAGCATAACATTTCGTATAGAAAATTTAATTGAAATTCAAACTAAATTTAGCTTAAGGCAAATTTTATATAACCTCTCCACTGGATATGATTTTTTGTAAATATAGGCGTGTCTATTATTCGACCATGCCAATTTTTTAACATCGATAGATGGGATAACCGTATCAAATTTCAAGTTTATACGTAAATTTTTTGTTAACAGATATATAAATTTTTGTTGTTGTTGTGAACGTGTCTGTTTTATGATCATGTCTATTTTTGGTACATTGATGAAGGGCTTAATTATAAATAAATATACTAAATTTCAATTCAATAGCTTAGTTTTTGTGGTAGATAAATAGATTTCATTCATGTTCATGTTCGTCATGTTCATTATAGGCGTGGCTTTTGATCGATTTTGCCAATTTCAATCAAAGCAATCTGAGTGCAAAACCTAAAATATTCTGAACAAAATATTTCACCTCAATATATCAAAATTTAAGCCCATGAGAATGCCAACAACACACGGATACCCGGCCACATGTCTAGATCGATTTAGTTTTTGATGTAGGGTCTCTGACGTCTCCTTGTTGCAAACAGAATTATGAAATTTGCATACCCTCAACTTATGTGGAGGATATAATGTATTCATTTGTATATATGTGTATTTACCTTTGCAATAAAATATATTTGAAATATTATTGTTATGTACTTTTTCCTTTCATAACTTTTGTTCAATGCAAATTTCTGAAAATTTTCTATGAAATATATGTTTGTGTATGTATGCAATCAATAGACATAAAATGTGTATGTGTGTATATTTATAAAATATTATGAATTCATAATATGTGTACAGGGTGCCCGGCGAGAAGGTATCGTAATATATTTTGCCGCCATTTTGATAAATATTAGTTTTGACTCTTCATATTTAGTAGTCGTAGAGTAAAGATATAGAAAATTTATAATGGAAAATTGACATAACAACAAAACTCTTTACGTACAGGGTAGTGAATGATTTTGAAGAAAGAGGGTTTTGTCCCAATAGGATCAAGTAAGGACTGCAAGAATCATCTACTGAGAACATTCAAGAAAGTGTTCAACATACCTTCAAAAAATCTTTCAACATTGTGCTCAGGCATTTATTTTACGAAGAACAATTTTGTCCACAATTGCTCACAAGGATTTGTATATGTTTCATATATATAAGATTCATTTAAGACAACAGCTTCTTTTTGATTATTTACGTATATATTTCAATAGGACGTTACAACACGCCTATGATTACACGAGTTTTCAATGGAAACTCACAATATTCTGACAGTGTGGGGTGCAATTTGGTCAGGAGGAATCATTGGACCATACTTCTTTGAAAATGCAATCGACTTAAGTGTAACTGTAAACGATTATATAATTAAAAAGTTTAAAAAGTTTAATTAACATGTATAGTTGTTCCAACCTGACGTATATTGGCCGAAATACAAGTAATTGTATACCTTCTTGACGAACAGCCTGTATATTTTACATACAATTACATTCGAATTATAACGCATTTAGCCAAGTTCTCAATGAAAATCGTAATTGTATGCTATTAAAAAATATATAGCCATTTTAAAACAAAGTGCAAGCACTTCAAAGAGACTGACCGGAGCCCTGATAAATGATAAAATGAAGATAAAGTTAACTTTCCAAAACACTTAAAAATTTAATGGCAGGATGTATTTTGATCTACAATAATTTCATTAAAGACTTTAACGTTTTATAATAAAAAAAACAAATCTCATCAAGAATATATTTTTTTTTTATATGGTCGCTGAGATTTCGGTTACGGTTAATGAAATGACAATTTTAGTTTTCTTCACTCAATTATAAAGAGATACTATCTACATATACATTTATAAATTTCTTTGCGTAAATTTCAATACGATTCGTTAAGGAATAGTACGAGAAGTTGAGGGAAAACTTCTTACTCACAAGAGTATCAATTAATTTTCAATTTTGTATTCATATATAGATTGTAGATTAAAACAAAATATTTATATTTCATTTTTTTTTTTATATTCTTCTAAGTTGTAATCGTTCGAATAGCCCTTATGTGTATATAGACGGACTATACATGTACAAATTATTAATACCTCCTTAAGCAATACAAACGGACACATGTCCACATAGTTTAGTATTTTTTTTACCTCTTCATGTTTCATTTTTAAAATTAATAAAACCAATAAGAAAACTAAATTTAGTTTAGGATAAATCTTGAACATCCTCCACATCTACATACGAACGGTGGGTGTGGCAGGTATATGATAACTCCCTCTAATGGTGTATTTATTACGTATGAACTTGCAAATCGAGATTTACACTGTGTGCGGTTTATTGTAAATTGTGGGCGTGTACAATTTTTGTCGCAAACAAAGCTATGTTTGTAGGCGTGGCTTTTGACTTATTTTGTTTAGTTTAAATTGAAATCTGCATACATAAAGTTAAAGTAAATATCGCAAAATTTACGTCTGGAAGAATTTTAAAATCAATCGGACTGACGGACATAAATGTCTAGATCGAATAAGTTTTTGATTTGAGACTATATATACGTTGTAGAGAGTTGTCTGATGCTTCCTTCTAGATGTTGCAAATGGAATGATAAACTTAGCATACCTTTCACATTATGTGGAAGGTGTACAAAGGAAAATATATTTTTAAAAATTCAGGCACGTACCGTACATTACATATACATTGCATACAATGTTGTATAATGTATCAAAATTCAGTACAATTTTTCCCAGTAAACATTTTCATACTTAACCAGAAATACTGTATAAGGTTATACGTACTTGTACAATATTATAAACATGTACATAACAAATGATTATAATGTTTGTTTTAACATAAATGGCAAAGAAGAGAAACAGGATCAATGAATTATTCGTAATATTACATAAACATTTTCATCCACTTGGATTGTTTATAAACTTTAACAAAAATACTTGTGCGATATTCTATGAGAATGCAGAAATCCTCTTTAAGTATTTCTTGAATATAAAATAATAGCAATAATTATATCTTATATCATTTTCTGAATAGATTTAAGCTTGTCCATCTATCCGTCTGTCTGTTGACCACAGTAAGATATTTAAGATATTTTGAAGAAATTTGGTATATTTGGCTATAAAAGGAACCATCTCCTAAATTATTACGCAGTAACTTGAAAAGGGTCTTTATATGATGAAAATTCGCAATTCTTATTAATTTTTGACAAAACTTGGTGAAGAACAGTTAACGATTTGTGTTTACTGGTATACTGTACTAATTAGAGCATCATTTGTACAAATAAGTGGTGGTTTTTTAATTAAGATGCACAAATTAAAATACAGATTAAAACTTTTATTACATTTTTTCAAGTAATTGAGTACATGTACTATCCGTTGCAATATTTTGTACAACAAATTAATACCTCCTTAAGCAATACAAACGCATAGGTATGTTTTATTATTATTTTTAACTCTTTATTCTATCGAAAGAGCAGCAACAAAATGTTCAAAAAATTAATAAAAATGGAAAAAAAATATGCATAATATTGTAATTGCACCAATAACATTAACAGCATTTGTAAATATAACAAATATATACACAAATACAATTTATATGCACTTCGGGCTACCATTGTACAGTGAAGAATAATTTGCAATATTACACGATTCGTTAAAATTGTTCTGATAATTAAATAAATAAGTAAAAAAACTAAATTTCATTTAGGCTACATCTAAAATACCCTCCGAATGTACAAATTTACAAACGATGGACGTGACAGGTTCATGATTACTTTTTGTATTAGTATAAGTATTACGCATCAGCTTACATGTCAAGGTTTACGCTGAGTACAGTTTATTGTAAAATATACTATAATTTGATAATCATAGCTCAATTTTTGTAGCAGATATATAAATGTTTATTGATTGTGGGCGTGGCTTTAACCGTTTTTTTTTTTTTATCCCAATTGAAATAGCGATCTGCGTGGAAAATTAAAAAGTCTCTGTACAAACTTTCTCTTGAATATCTCAAACTATACGTTTGTGAGGTTGGCAACAATAGCTGACCATACATATCCATACCAACTGAATTTTTGATATTGAGTATGTATACTTTGTAGAGTCTCTGACGAATCTTTCTGCAAATAGAATGCCAAACTCAATATAGGTTCCATTTTATGTGAAGAGTGCATAAAAAAATATATATATAAAACACAACAAAAAGAGAATTTATATATTAACAATACACACATACACACACATGCACATGGAATTTTCTCACATGACTTGTGTTGCACTTGTTCTAATTTATTGATATTAATACTATTGGTAGGCAACCGAGTTGTTTTTATTGTATGAGTATCAACTATAAATAGTAGCATGTTGTTTTTGTTTTTTTTTTTTGGGCTGGAAGGGGAATCAATTAAGCGTTAGAAGCCGAAATATAAGACATAGAGTGTACGTTTGGTTAGGAAGGGTATACTAAGTTTATTAGTTCTTGCATCAGAAAGAGACCAAAAATGTCAATCAGTATAATATTATCTCTCCATGTGTACTTGGGTCCATTTGTCTTGTTTTTTTTTTTTTTCTTTGTTACCACTCTAAAGGTGGTTGACATATGACGTGTCGGATATTTCTTATTTGAATTGATAAAATCGGTCAACGCCACGCCCATAATTATAAAAATTTAACGTTTTGTATACATATTTATACATCGATATATTGAATAGGACAGACACGCCCACAATTTGTAAAAAAACTGTCTTTGGTCGATCCTCCTTCTTCAACCTTGGGTGTAACAAATACTTGAAAAGCCGTTAAAAGATGGCGTAATTATATATCAAGCCTTGACATATCTACGTATTGTACAAGAAATAAAACATTAGCCTGTTATTCGTCAACTTTAACAAAACAAAATATAGAAAAAAGCAAATTTTCAAAACAATATAATCACAATATTAATACCGCATGACAAATGACAGATAAACGACTAACAAACCGAAAGATTGGAATGAATGAGTTCAGATAAAGAAAAATGCGGATGACAATGACGGTGACAGTTCATTTTCACTGAGTAAATCTATTGTTATGAATTGTTTCAGACTACAGTTATGTGTAGGGCTCTCCCCATACATTGTAGTTTTGTTCTATTTTTTGTGTGCACACTCTTCAAACCACACTAGAGTACTTTTAATATCTCTCTGTGTGTGCTTCCATCATCAGCTAACTAAATATGTATTCTCTCTAGCCACCCATTGTAACACTGTGTACACACACAATACACATTTCTGTACAAGTAACTGAAATCACTTGACAGAGTATATTAAAATTGCTAAGTTTAAAAACTTTACTTTATTTGCTATATTTTACGATGTTTGTTGTTATTGAATCATACAAAAGATTTATGTTGCTGGAAATTAATTGTTTTTAGTTTCATTGTTGTTGTAGTTTGTTTCAAGCAAATTAGAAATTATTATCTTTTCAAGAGATAAACGTATATACGTTTATAAACGTACACAAATACATTCACATACATATATACGTACATACGTACGTACATATATAAAAATTTATGAACAGGAGAAAATTTAAAAATCATTTATTGGAAATTTTTTAAAACTACCATCTTACACGCCTTCTTAATACCCTACATCATTTAATTCCAAAATTTATGGCTTAACCGAGTTGAGTTGGATCAGTAAACCAGAGGCTAAGTCATGTAAAAATCTCTTCGTGATATATCGTTATATAAAAAAGAAGATTTTATAAATAGTCCGATCAGGACCAAATTTTTAAGTTATTCATCACCAAGTTTTGTTAAACTAGATTAAGACCTACGAAGGCTTACAAATCAAAGCTTGTATGTACACAAATTTATATAGACAGACGGACGGACATGGTTAAAAAGTTATTTTAAATTATTATAGTCTCTCTTCAAACTTTTAGAGGTTACAAACCTATGCACAAACTCAATAAACCCTATTCTACCCATACGATTGTAGGGTATAATTAGATTCAAAGCCAAGCTGTAAAACAAATTAAGCAATTTTACTTTCATAGGCGGCATAAAACAGAATTTACCATCACAAAAACTTAAACAATAATCAGAATTCTTCAAGGCTTACATTGACTTATACTCTAAAACTTTGATTAGAATTCACATCAACACTTTTCCAAGAAATTTAATTCCTCACACTAATACTGGTTTATTAACAAAACATAAACATACCCTCTGATGGAAAAGAACAAAAACAAAATATATCATCAACGTTATCACTTTAAATTGACCACAAATCCCAACAGCTTTTCCAACTTGTCTATGTGTATCGTTTACCCTGCAGCTGCAGATACACATGCAGATGATGTTGGTGGTAGTGTTGGTGTTCTTGTTACTTGATAATAAGAGAAAATCCAAGTACTTCAACAGGCCCGATACCATTTCAATGAGAAAGAAAACATTTCAATAGTATTTGAACACATTTGTTTCTACACGTACAAGCATCACCATGCTTAGTTGGTATGTGTTTTGTTTCCTAATGTATTTGCTGTATGTATTTGTTGCTGTTGTCCTAGTTGTCTTAATAATCAATTTATCCAAATAGAATGCAAGAGAATTTAAATAAAAATGTTGCTGTTGCTAATACTGCATGTAGGTGCCACTGAGTCAATAACAAATAAATTTATTTTCAATTTGCACTTAACAAGTGTAGCTACGAAAAGTGTTTTAAAGTAAATTTTACAAAGACCTGCAACTTTAGTTGAGAAATTTATTGAATGTATTTGAAAATTATTGAAACATTTGCATAACAAAGTATTCGTAACTAGGAGTTATAATGGAAATTGCGGTGAGTTTGGATATATACCTACTTTACACTTCAAAACGACACACAAAAGCATTGATAAATCAACCCATCTAAAATGCATTCACAGAAGTCTTTAATCTATACGTTCGTCGATCCATGAATATCCTTGTTTCACCTCTCAGCTGAATAAATTGTTACAGTTATTTTTTGCGATTTATGCCTGAGCATGAAAGGCGCTCAACATATTCAAAAATCTAAAAATCGAACAACTAATATGCTAACCTTCAAATCTATCAAAACGCACAATCTAACCAAAATGTACAATAAATGCGTTATCTTTACACAATACACTGCATTGCTTTGAAAAATCACGTGTCAACTAATACACATAGATCCGAAAACGGTGTTTTTTTTTTTTTTTTTTTTTTTTTATAACAATTTAAAATTCATATCGCGTTTTTTATGCCCTGAGCAACAACAAACTATGATGTAGCACGCAACTGTACAAGTCCTGATACCTGATATTTTCTCAGTTTTTTATTAATAAAATGAAATTGAATTGAATTCTTTTTTATCTCCAATGCACGATATTTAGTACTTTAAACTCAACAAATACAATTTCGTAAAATACCAAGCTTATTGATTTCTACTTCCAACCACTTTTTATTGATTTTTTATGCATTTTTAGTTCAAATGTCATATTTTCCATATAAAGTATATATAATACTTACTTAAATATTACATTTACTGATAAGTATGATTCGTGAAATCTTGTCACGATATTATTCAATTGTTCCTTCATTTTGATATGCTGTCGTCATGCTATGTAAGTCTTGTCACTTTAGTTTCGTTTGAGAATGATTTCAAGATAAAATCATTTATCAACTTTCATTTATTATGCAGACAATAGCAATATATACGATATAGAATAACCTTATTTAACAACTAAAGAAAGTAAATTTGGTTTAAAACAAATCTTAAATACCCTCCATATTTACTCACACCTGTGACCATAACATCTATTTAATAATGCTTTATATAGTTTTTATTATATACAACAACTGATACGTTAAATTCAATAGGAAGATGTTTTTTTTTTAATAGTGGACATATTGGCTACCCGATCACGCCCATTTTAGATACATCCATACTTGTAGTACTAAATTTCAACTTCATAAGTTAATTTTTGTGTACTATGTATCGATTTTTATCAATTGTGGGCAAGGTTCTCGGCCGATTTTGTAAGTAAATAGCATTTAGCATATAGAAAGCAAAATTTTATGTACAAAATTTCAAAAAATCAATATCTCAAAATTTACGTCTGTGAAAGAGGCCAACAATAAATAGACATATGGACGTACGGACATACATGTTCAGATCGACTGAGTTTTTGATGTTGATCAATTTCGGACACCTCCTTATACTTAAATAATGACAAACTTAGCCATCATTTTATGTGAAGAATATAAACTTGTATTAACTTTATAAGAAATGGAGTTTTTTTCTATTCTTTGGGCATCCGTCTGCTTTTCTCAAGTTTATTAAATTTAAGATATTGAGCTGAAATTTTGTAGATAAGTAAATAGTTTTTTTAAATAAATTGAAATTAATTGAGTGCCACGCTCACAATCAAGAAAAACCTATCCTTTAGCCATCACATTGAAATTTGTTATACATAGATATAACTAACTCATTCAAAAAAGGGCGTGGCACACTTACAATATACAAACAGAACAGAATCCAAGTTGATAAGTGATGCATAAATTATAAAAGAAGTTATTTTGCTACGCCCACTAATTATATGTAGATGTAGAGATGGCTTCAACTTTATTTATTTCACTTATGTAAATATTAAGTGTGCTTGCGTTCCCAATTCAATGTAATGAACTGTAAGTAATTATTAAAAGGATGCATTAATAGAATGATTTATTGAAAGTATGATTTATAAACTGCAAAAGCGAATGTATTTCATGATGGTAATGATAGCTTAATTAAGAGCTGTGCATAATTTTCAATGGAATTGATAAAAAAAAAATTAAATTAAATGTCACAATTATTTAAAAAAAAAAAATCGCATGACACAAATGTTGAATTGATTTATCTCCCCCAACATAAGCTTAAATCATTTAACCATAAGAAGTGTATAAATACTTATTAGATTATACTCGTATATATAAGTTATTAGCCTTAAAGTGTTTAAAAAAATACAACAACAAATTTTCAAAATTTCGATATGTTTTTTATCACCAACATTACCATGGTAACTAAAGAGAAAAGACCAAAAAAGAAAAAAAAAAAGAATTTATTATATTAAATTATAACAGTTAATCAGAGCAATCATTCGCCCATAATAAACCATCTGAGCCACCATAAATACATGCATCATGTACCGCATATACGGACACCTTCTGTAATAGTTGTGATCTATTAATTCGTGAAAAGGGAAAAGTAAATGTCATCAGTAAATAATAAGAGCGCCTGATGTGTATGGCATGTACATTGTGCAATATTGTTGCCAAGGGAATATTTTATTAGTTGTTTTATTTTTTTATTTTTACAAAGTGTAAAATATATGAGCGTTAGCTGGCTTATTTATTACAAACACTTTTATATAATATATGTACGTTTGTATATAAAACCTATCGTACAATGAAAACTGATTAAAACTGTATACAGAAGAGAGACGGATTACAATTTTATATCATCATCAACATGATGGTCCTTCACCTTTAATAATTTTGATTTTCATTCACAATTTGTTGAATGTGGTGAAAAAAATGCCATTAAAGGGGAGAGAAGGGGAGACCCAGTGATATTTTTATTCGTCATATAAATAAATTTATATATCATATTGATTTACTTGTTTTTTTGACATTTTGAATTAGTGATTGCAGTTTGTAGAAATACAACCAAACATTAATCTTCATCAGCACAAGCTGAATTATGGTCTAAAATTATATTTTATTTAAATAAATAAGAAAAAATTCAAGTTGACTTAGTGGGCGTGACAGACACTCTTTTAGTAGTTTAGGTATAATATTATGTATCAAATGTATAGGATTATACTTCAAATAAAAAAAATTATATATATAAAGTCCTGTCTATTATACGACCACACCCTTTTTTTACCCCTAGATGGATGTACTAATAATAAATGTGTACATGGACTATCAAGTTAATAGTTCAATTTATATAACTGATAGATAGATATTTGTAGATTGTGGGCGTGGAACCTCATTAATTTCGTACAATTTATATAGAATTCAATGTACAGAAATTGAAAATGATTGTACAAAATTTCGCTTAAAATTAAAATTGAGAAAAATCGTTTGATAGCCACGCCCACAATCGACAAAATTCTATCTAGCAGACACAAAAATTGAGCCATTAAGTTAAGATTCAACACACATATTGACATTTTTCAAGCATATGGAAAAATTGGACGGTTTTGAATAGCAGACACGCCCACAATATACAAAATCCTTATTTGACAAAGCAAACAATATATTAGTTATTGAGTAATACGTAAAATGCAGAGAGTAATGAAGTATTAACCACGCCCACATTTTAAATACATATGAAGAGGGTAGTTTAGATTTGTTAAAAGACAAATTCAGTTATTTTACTTCTTTAATTCTGTGTATTTAAATGGTTACAAATGTTTCATTCTGCACAATTATTGTCTTCTTAGTTGTAAGGGTTTTTTTTTAAATGTTGTTAATTGCCAACAATAAATTGTTCTAAACAAATGACTGCTTC
Source organism: Crataerina pallida (assembly GCA_949710015.1). Taxonomy (NCBI): domain Eukaryota; kingdom Metazoa; phylum Arthropoda; class Insecta; order Diptera; family Hippoboscidae; genus Crataerina; species Crataerina pallida. The sequence goes on along the minus strand of OX453290.1, from coordinate 29,723,670 downwards.
ACTGCTTGATCTAGCTTCAGTAGTAATTTGTAACAACTAAGTACACCAAACCATACCAACCAACCAACAATATGTATTAGATCTTTAACTGTTAGAAAAACGCCAACAAATGAAACAGAACATAAGTCAGTGCCCTATTATTGACTTGTTCAGCTTAATGAGAATGAATATATTTTATTTTATTAAGAACTCAATTATATTATAAACCCACACACATTGAACTACAATTTTATTATCATTAGGTGAGAGAGATAATTCATTAAGAATGACTAAGCTTTACAATATTCGACTAAAAACTGTAAAGAGAATAAACTGAAACAACATTCTGATCAACTTTAATTGAAGAAATAATCAAACCTTTTTTTGTGTATTTTCAAAAATGGCAACACTACCTGGGAGTAATTTAGTTAGTCGAAAAAGAAAGATAAAAGAGCAACCGTGAGACCCTAAAAAGTTGTTAAGCACGCACATACATTTTATTTATTTGCTTGATTGCTCGCTCTCTTTACTTATTTTCCCATTTAACATCTACAACTAAACTGATGAAAGTAAAAAATGAAAAACCACGCCGGCAGAATATAATGTAAATGTTTCAAGTAAGAAATTTACATTGAACTTTGACGTTGCAGAGGCAGGGGAATGTTGTTTTTTACGTTGTTGTTGTGGTTTAAATTTCCCCTTTTTTCCTATCAGATTGTTATACAAAACAACTTAAACACACACAAGCGAGCGCAAATGAAATTTTGTTAGAATGTTAGAGAACATCATTGCAGGCGCTCACTCACTATCATATACATAACAAGTGCTCCGGTAATGATTTTTGAAATGTGTTTGTAAGCTGTATGGTTGCGTATGAGTATTTAATCTGCTTTCATGGAAGAATTATATTGGATGGTGTTGTAGGAAGGAACCGTTAGAGCATAAAATAATGCGCAACGCGATTTTTAAATGTTAATTTAAAATTCCAACTTAATTATACAAACCAATAGAGATATGCTTGAGAGCTCATATACACATACACATACATGTGTGCAAATATTTACATGTAACGTACGTTTTTGCCTGAATGTTACAACAAAATTTCCGCCTAGTTAGTTGAACATGTACAATCGGCATTTTTGGTGGTATTGATTGTCCTTTTTTGTATGCATGGGAGACGCAAAGCGGAAGACATTTATTTTGCATTATCTATGAAACTGAAACGGGAATCGGGAATGCTAACTCAAAATAGTGAGCACGCATTCGATATGTTTTTTTAACATTTATTTATTAATCAATATATAACTTTGTAAAATTTTTGCTCGTTTTTCACATAATAACATAAAACAAAAAATTACACATAATCTATAAACATGTAGCAGGCCATTATATAAAACTTTAATTGTACGTGTACAAAAAGTAATAAATGTATCGCATTATTATTACCTACCTTTGGCTGTTGCGTACACAAATAATAATACACACAAATTAGCAGCAAATTATGAAATGTTTAGAATTTTCTCATGCATGAACAGGAACATATCAAGAATTATTTATTAAACATTTATAATATATGAGCCCCTTAATGTACAGTAAATTAATTAATAAAAGTGGGTTTGCTTGGTTGCGCTTACACAAGACTACCAGTAAGATTACTGCTACCATGTTCTTAAACTAAATATCTTTTCTTTTTAAATATTTTCTATTCTATTGTAAAATTTCTAATTATCCGACACAAAAACGGATTTTTCTTACTAATATGAACACACACACAAACTTTTAATTTACTTCTATATATAAATTCATTATTATTAATATCATGCATGATATTTTCCAAAAACTAATAATAGTATAAACTTTACTAAAATGCATTTCAACTTTACCAAGCTGTTCTATTAGAAAGTTTTCAATATATATTTAAAAGTGTTTCTTATTTGAAATTTATGAGAATATAACAAGGATGCTAAAAAATCATTAAAAATATTGTGTTCTCACCCCTTTTATGCTGGAAATTCATATTTTTGATGTTTTCTTTTTAAGCAAAACTCAAAAACAACTTATTTACAATAATAGAATACAAGGTATAACAATAACTTCCACATAAGATGATTAAATATATTAAGTTTGTCATTCCGTTTGCAACACACAAAACAGGCCTCACGAAGTATTTGTATTTTTAATCATCATCAAATTTCGAATCGATGTAGCCATGCCCTTTTATGCGAATATCATAAAATGACTTATTGAAGCATCTCAGGTACTACTACTGTTATCACTTAAAGAATAATGGGATAAATTGTACATGTGTTAGTAAGTAATGTGGGACACTAAAGAGAAGACTTTACTTGTGAAATATATCATTCTGGTTAAGATTCAAATATCCAAGTGACTTTAACACTAATTCAGTTTTTCTTCTAATTTATTGCCATTACTCTCTTATGCAGATGCATTTGCCTATAGCTTACAACATGTTATCAGGTTGTATGTTATACGTGGTATTAAGAATTGACACAACTTTCTTACTCTTCTACAACCTTAAAGGAAATATCTTCTACACTGCAGAGAATGGAAATGCTTTTAATCACAAGAATTGCTTTCATATATCATCAGATAGTATATATTGTGAAGCGTACCCTTAAATAAGATTTCGTTAAACTTAAATGCAGTTCACTTATCAGCACTTGAAACCAGGACAAAGTAAAATGGACATGTGTACACAATAATTGCTGATGACCAGATAATTGAAAGGGTAATATAAGAGGTGTAAACAGTTGCGTATCGATACAAATCTATTTACAGCGCTGGGTACAGAAGTTTCAATTTAACTGAATTTATATTCATAAATATTACCTTGAGGAAAAATACTTTTCTTACTTATACTTATTCTTTATGGCTGGTCTATGCTTGAGTGTCTAATTAACTGTCTACCTCTGCTGCCTTAAGCGTTAAATATAATTTCATTCCTTGCTAGCCTTTTTGCTATCTACAATGTCAACGTTACATCAACCATTCACATAATAGAATCAATTGTTCGTTTTAGAGAGTTTTTTCAGACACCATAGAGACAAATTTTTTTTTAAATATTTATCTATTTAACCTAGTCAAAGTTGAGAAATGAGACAATTTTCCTTTCTATGTATGTATGTATATCAGTTAAGATTGCTTTGTAATAACTACATATTCCATATATAGCATGCTAGAAAAAATAATTGTTTCTCTATGCGCAAGACTATAAAAGAACTCTCATTGATTGATTCATACATCTCCGAGAAATAAAAGAAAAACATAGCTCAAGGGATTCTTCTATAAGAGAACTCTTATATATATTCTTTAACACTATTGAGATTTGAAATATTGTAGATATGGAGGAACAGAAAGTACTTCTCATATAACTATTATGTGCGCATATCATTGAAAAGAAATTCCTGTACAAATAATTCTAGAAAGCAAGTTAGTGTATAAGTGTCAGAGTTATTGGTAAAACGTTAACTGTTGTGCGCGAAAAAGGTATATATTAGGAAATAAATAAATTTGCGTAGAGTTTTTTTGTAAAAATTTCATTTTTAATATTATTTATTAAAATATAATTGTGTTGAGTCTTTAAAAACGAGCGTAAGGGATTCAAAATATATTAAACCTACAAAAAAAAAATATATAAAGAGTTATATGAAATATTGCCTATTTTAAGGATGGGTTGTATACTTAAAATATAGCCTACTTTTAAATGCTAATCATCTCATATAAAGGTAAAATATTTGTATAAAACTGTAATGTTTCTAATACGTTGGGATAGTGATATCGCCTTCTTGAAACTTCTTTAATACCCTACAAATATATATATAAACATATTCGAAGCTGTCATCACAGCATGTCTGTATGAATGAATCATTTTTCTGGCTGCAAAATTTACAACAAGTTTTGATAGACTTTCTACTGTAGTAAAATGATTGTAAAACTTTCCATATATAGTAAAATGAAGGAGCATTATTCCGTTGCTAACATGCGGAAAAATTCAGCATTAAAATCTGAATTGAACTCGAAATGTTCGTCCGCGTATTACACTCACGGTAGTAAATGTTTATATATTGAGCTGAAATTTCGTACATAAGTTCCACCTACCAGGTACCAAAATGTAATTATTAACTAAAACTTTGTGTTTATTTATTGTGACCATCTATGTCCATGAGTCAAAAATTCTGCTCTTTAAGTAGATACGCCCACAATTAACAAAACCCCTTATTAGAAGCTTTGTTAGTGTATTCATAAACTATTAAAGACGTGGACAGGTACCTGCCACACCCACAATTTGTTCATAGATACCCAGGGTATTTACAATTTGATCTAATCCAAGTTGTGACTTATGGAAATTTCTTTGAATTTTCACCAAAAAGGTGTTTCATTTATCTTTCACCCTTTCTACTATTCTCGTTTTACTACTACTACGTTGAACTGGTATAAATGAAATACAATACATTTCACAATGCAACCTTGTTGTTGTACAACTCTCTTTACTACTATTGTACAATGCTTTTTTCCACAATGTTGTACAAATATGTTTCCGCAGTATTTTTCCGCAACTACAATAATATCTAGAAAAAAAAAAGTGTTTTTTTATGTAATCTGAGTATTTTGTATGTGTTTTGCATTAAAGGAAGGTAGTGGCAGAGCTGGTGGTCAAGTCTTGCTTTATATCGTATTTTATAATAAAACCCTCCACCAAACTTTTCACATATACTTGGCATGTTTAGAATCTCTTCACTGGAGTCTATTATTAAAACATTTATCATTATTTATAAATCTTCCAAGTGTTTCCATATAATTGCAGGTTGTACGGTGTTTGTATTTTATGTTGGCAACATATGCAAACGACTTGTTAGTTATGTTACAAACAATTACATGTAAGCAGTCTATGGTCAGTACAGCGCAATTTATATAAACTTGCTGGCAACAGTAGTTTAGATAATCAGAATTTTCATTGAATATTTCCACCGAATGCTATTTGATACGTACGGACAATTTTGTATTTCGTAAAATGCATTCTGAATGAAATGCTAAGTAACTATCCCTATCATTACAATCTAAAGCTAATCTAATCATACATTCACACATTTTCTCTTCGAGTTATTTAGACTTTGATAGCAAGTAGTTCACGTGCAATTTGTTCAATTTTTTTCATTAATTTTACACCGAACCGAATTCTCAAAACTTGAATTTCTTTTGCCACATTTCACTTATGAAGTAGTGGTGGTAGTGAGAATAACTACTTTAGTTGACATTTTGCATACAAAACATTTCCAAATGTAAGTTTATACAATATGTAGCAGTATTCACGGGTAGGATAAGTTTTCTTAACCACATCAATTCCATCAAGAGAAACCCATAACAGACATTTCCATTCCAGTAATAAACAACAACAACAACAATACTCATTGAATAAAATGAAAGAAGTTTTCATGATGAAACATTTCGCAGCACGCACCAGCAGACATCTACAGTTATTGGTGTTGAACGCTTAACATCATCACCCGCTTACACTATTAACAATGAATAAAGAATAATATACCGCACTTGTTATGCGTATATGCACATACTTTAACAAAGCTACTGCCTGTTAGTATACAGTATTAAAATGCAATTTGTTGAAAAGTAGCAAACGGTGAAACAACTTCTTTTGTAAAGGATGTATCAGAAAAGTGAGGAAAGGTAAGAGTAATAAGATTTTCTATATATAAAAAAGGGAAAAAACTAAATATCGCTAAGGTCACATCTTATGTACCCTTTACATTAACAAACAAACGGTGGGCGTGGCAGGTATATGATTACGATCTCTAATAGTGTTTGAATTATGTATCAGCTGGAAAGTCGAGTAAAACGCTAGGTATGGTTTTTTTTGTAAGTTTTAAGCGTATCTGCTATCCATTCACTTCCATTTTTGGCCTATCGATGGTTAGAATAATTATAAATATATGTACTAAATTTAAGCTTAATGTTTCAAAATTTACGACCGTAAGAATGCCATTGACAGGCGGACATACGGACACATGTCTAAATCGATTCAGTGATGCTGATGAAATTTATATATGCATTTCTGACGTTTCCTTTTAGGTGTTTCAAACCGAATAACAAACTTAATACACCTCCAAAGTGCAACGGATGCTTAGCTTTTTCAAACATATTTACAGACGTAATGCTATTCAAGTCATGTAATTTATATCATTCGTGATATCAACATAGACGAGTCATTTTTTTAAAAAAACTTTACACGAAGGGAGGTTCTAAAAGTATTAGTTCGATGTGATCAAAAAATAAAGCATATAATGTTTAAGCTATTTAAATATTTGTTATAATAGAACTTTATATGGAGAATTTGGGCCATTTTCAATACAGTTCGGCTACAAGGCAAAACATATTCTTGCATTAAATTTCATTGAAAAATCTTGAAAAATGCGGTTACATGATCACACATTAGATCAGACGTACGGAAAGACATATTCATTCATAATATTTCATTATTTTTACCAAATGAGTCTAAAAATGGTTCAAAGTAGAAACGTTTCATTAAGAAACGTCTTTGAATCAACAATTGACAAAAAAATTTGGTCGAAACATCGCAAACGAAGCGATCTTTGACGCACTGACAGGCACTTCAATCAATTGAGAAACTTAATATATATTCTAGTACAAAGGATGCACCGTAGAGAATAAAAATTAAAATGTTTTATATTAACGCAAATAAAATACTGAATATATTAAACCTTTTTCTTTCCTACTCTCTCTCTCTCTCTCTCTCTCTCCTCCCTCTCACTTTAGAGTATTTTGCAATCATGTGGCAGCGATGGCAATGAATATATATCAAATTTCCATAATTACCGAACAACATAACATGACAACGATATTCAACAATTTACATCATAATAAAATTAAAATATCAACTCCTATTGCGGCTGTGAAAGTGGAGCAACAATCGGACCGCCAGACATGGTGCATTGGCCAATTGTGTAAATAAAAAAAGTCATCCCATCAGAATTTATGAAAAATGAAATATTCATGATGATGCGCTGAAGCCGTTTTAATTTACACACAAATTAAATTGTACACGTTCAGTACAATAATAAGCTTTATAAAATTCATAAATAAATTTGTAGCCCCAGATCCCTATAACAGATATATGCAAATTAAAAAAAGATATAACTAGAAGCATAATAAATAAAATATGATGTAAAAACGAGTCTTTATACTTGTACGTATGTGCACTAAGTAAAGCTAATGGAGATACTTTAATAAATGGAAATTATTAATAAAAATTGGAGTGCATTGTATTCTCTGCTAAAAACACACAAGCTTTTATTTTACTTATTTGGTTGCCTGTTAGTATGTCTTGTCTTGTCTTGTCTTGTCTTGTCTTGTTTTTTACTTTACTGTAAAGGTTTTTTCGACCACTTTCGTCTATCATTCATAAATTTTGAAGGCATCCTCTGTTTCAATGACAATACAAGGTATTGTAATATATGTAAGACAGTAATACAATATATTAAAAATGTCAGCTGCCACAAAATGTCGAAATTCCAACTTCACTAAAAGCTACATAAAATATAAAATAAAAGGCCTTCTAGTAGAATAATATAAAATAAAAAATGTTGCTTAATACTAAATCTAATATAACCGCCGCTAAAGATTTCGAAATATTTACCAATTTTTACATACACATTTCAAACACTTCCTCATATTTGATGGTATTGAAATTTTATAGAAAGCATTAATTTCAGTAACAATAGAATTCAGTTTATCCAAAATTACTGTAAATTGAACATGACGAGCTTTCCCAGATTGTCTGTTGTGACATAGGTATAGAACTTAAATGAAAAACACAAACTACTTAAATTAATGTCAAACTAAAACAAAAGTCAATGAAATGGGTTGGGTTGGCAATCATAGTGCCTTTGGGAAAAACTTTTAAAACAACGAATTTGTAAAACAAAAAAAAATTCAATTAAAGTATAAAATTTAATTAAATATCCTCTCAAACCAACTTAAATAGACGATCAAGGTCGACCATTCAATACCTCACACCACTTAGCCGCTTTAATTATGCTGCAATTAAATTATTTGTGTCTGTCTATAAATTATTTCGTGAAATGTAATTATGTGGAAAGGATTCTAAAAATGGTCCGATGGTCCCAAATATAAAGCTAATTAACTATTATTCAATAAATTTTGTCAAAAAAATATTAAAAATTGCAAGTTTTTGCCATATAAAGGGGTTCTAAAAATGGTCCGAATAATCAATCCATTTTAAATAAGTTTTTTCATTCTACCAAACTTCAACGAAATATCTCACAAAGTGCCACCTGTAGTTTGCGTACAAAATACATGAATAGATCGATGGACATGTTTAATTTGATTCAGATTTTGATGCTAATCGAGAGTGTATATACTTGGTAAAGACTTTAAAATTTTCTTCCAAGTGTTGCAAATGGAAGAGCAAAACCTCATCACTAAGGAGACTTGATAGCATTTTCACATAAAATAAACACAGAATAAGCATGTGCTAAGTATGTACTTATGTTTTCATTATTAAAGTTTGTTTTTTTCATAAAATATTCTTTTATTGATATTGTTAATAACTAAGAAACAGAGATACCCTCTATATAGTATTTAAAAATTACGTGAAAGCCTAAAGGTGCTTTCTCATCGTACTCTTTCTAAGTTTAGTGATGGTCAGTGATGATGTCTTTCATTTTAACTAGCAATTAATGCCGTCTATCATCATTATAGTCTCCAGAAAGCAATTAAAATATTAAGAAACGTTGTCATGATAAAAATGTCATGTTCACCTTGAAAAGATGTAAACTTAATTGGTTACATTATTACATTGATAATAATGTAACCAATTAGACTCATGTCTTGAAATACTTGGATTCCTACAATGTCCTTTTTTAAGTAGCTGTTTCTATGAAAACTTTCAAAATAAATTTTCTTAGCCAACGTAACTTACAACCTACTTTTACAACACGTTGGCCTTACGAAGACAATTTAATCTTTATCCTTAAAAAAGTTATTGCTAGTGAAATGTATAGGAAAACTTTTACAATTATTCTTTTTTACATTTTGTAACTGGTTGGCTGGCTGGCTGGCTGGCTGGCTGGCTAATATGTATAAGAAGAAAAACTTTGCATTTACTTAAGAAAAGCTTTTTCTCAATCTATCTCTTAAGTCTTGCAGGTGGCCTTAAAGTATGTAGAAGAAAAGTTTTCTTAAATATAGTATTTTGTGCCTTCCTGTACTCGTATAAAAGGCCTTCAAGCATACTAAAAATAATACTCACCCTAATCACACCAAAATAATGGTAGAAGTAATTGTCCAAATCTGGCATAACATTAACGTTTAGATAAAAGAGCAAAGGAGGACAAATTGAAGGTAAGAAACTGTTGCTTACCCAAGGATTATCTCTTTGTTGTTGACAATATAACAACATCTAACATTAAAGATTATTTTAGGGAAAAAGGTAAGAACAGCGTGACAGAAGAAGAGAGAGTCTTTTATTTATAACATCTTCTTATAAGAAGGATATTAAAATTTTGCCATTCTGCTAATGCAACTGAACGACTAAATGAAGGCTTTTAGAGTATTTTGTTAATTTATAAAATGGCGCCATTAGTATACGCTGGATAGCTATAGTTAATCGCTGTGACTTTATATTTGACACTTTGAACAAACATTAAAAGTCACTTAAGAAAATTGTTGTTGTTGTGTTGTTTCTTAAAAAAAAAAACATTCAACTCAGTGTAAGTTATAAAACAAGTTCCCTTTTTCGGGGGTGCATAGTAAATAAGAAATTAATTTAGTTTGGGACAAATCTGAAATACTTTCCACATCTATATACAAGTAGGCGTGGCAGGTACATGATTAGGTATACATTTCATATGAACTAAGAAGCTTGCATGTTATCCGACCACGCCCCTTTTTGCCTCATCGGTGAATGGGATAATTATAAAGAAGCATATTGAAATTTCCATTTCAAAGATCACTTTTTGTGACACCTAAAAAAAATGTTGTCCGATTATGGGCGTGACTTCCCAACGATTTTGTCAACCTACATAGGAAAAATAGAAATATATAACCAATAAGTCAGTTCAATATCTCAAAAGTTAGAACCGTAAGAGTGTCAACAATAGATGAACATACGTACAGACATGTTTAAATCGGTCTAAATTTTGAAGCTTTTATGTACATTATAAAGACCCCGGTTGTAATAAATATAATAATTATTTATCCATCATCCCTATAATTATCTCTTACATAGAATATCTTAATATTATTGTTAACATTGTTTTTAAAAAAGCTTCTTTATATTCAATAAACGTTAAATTGTTTTGCACAATTAAATTTTACCTGAATTGTTTCCAGCAATCGTTTTTTTTATACATCATGAAACAAAAAACACAATATTCACATACATAAAAAAGAAATAATAATAAAAGAAGAAAAAATCTATTTAAAAAGATTCACGTTTTTAATTACACCCGCATACTATGTAGCCTGTAGCTCATGCAAATCATTAAGAACAATGAATTCTTTATCTTCAAAAACTACAGAACAAAAGCATTAAAAAAATAAAAATCGAAAAACTTTTTGAAATCATGTTCCACAACAACAAATGAAAATCTTACGCGTGACATAATACTATAGTGTTTTGAGCTTTAATTTAAGTGAGACCTTACCTAGAAGTTTAATTTGGGGTTGTGTTTTGTACATCTAGAATAAAAGAAAAAGTCACTGTTACATTTAATCCAGAGAAATGATAAATGTTTTATTCTATGAATCATTGAAATACAAGTGATATGTGGTCACTCTTTACGTTTGAAGGAATACAGGACAACAGTTAAATTTATTGTTAAAATGTATATGAAAATGTTAAAATAGGTCAAACTCGACCATTTAGTACCCTACACTATCCACATCATCTCCTTAAGAATTGCGATTTTTTCCCACATAAAGATTTCCATTATAAAAGGAGTACAAATACCAAATATATGGACGGACAGACGGACATGGTATACAGATTTTGATTTGTTAATAAAAAACACAAATAGTTAAGTGGGTATAATTGAAGATGGTTGTAATATTTGTCGCTGAGGAGTTAGAAACATCCGCACAAACGCAATATACTTTTTGCCACAATTAGTGTAGCGTATAAGTATAGAACGAACAGTTTTTGAGATTGATTTTTTGTTAAAGTTATCTAAGATGTGAACTTGAATTGACATTCACTATATTTTCATCCCAAATTGTGGTAAATAAAAGCAAAAAAAAATAAAAATTCATTTGTGTTAAGTGTTAAGTGCTTTGTGAAGAATTAAAGCGTGACATTGCGAAATGTGTGAGCGTGACATTGTGCAAATTATTGGAATCTACAAAACAATGCTTCAGAAAATCAGAGTATGAAACATTCAAGAAACCAATACTTTCAGAAGGAAGCTAAAAATGGGCTAAGAAAAATTTCCTTATCCAAGGCGTTGAAACTTACACAAAATTGGACTTTCGCACACATCCCATATTTCCCAATTTAACATTGCAACTAAAGCGACCAACCCTACTCACTCCACAGAAATCATCAGAACTCAAAAGTTCGGTAGGAAAATCTTTGAAAGACACGTTATATATGATTCATGACGATTTCCAGAGATTTGTCATAATAAATGTCAAAACAATGAACACAGTGTGCCAGCTCGATATTATTTCCTATCTAAAAATTTTAATAATTCTTAAATTCTAATCTCTCACAGGTTTATGTCATTTTAGTCGATAATATGCGATTTTAAAGAATTTTCAAAATAATTGTTTCATTTATGCCTGCCTCAGGCATATGGTAACTATAATGTATGTTAATATGTGATGATTGAAGTTAAACAAGAATGTTACAAGGATAAACAAGTCTGTGTTAACTGTCGTAATGTTTCATAAATTGGAAGATAATTATGATATATAGCTTTAGAATTAATGATAATCATTTTTGCAGAGATTTTACAAGAAATTTATTGTTTATTTACAAGAATACGGTTATACGTTACGGATTACATAAGCATCACATATGCAAGACTAATAGCATACTGTTAGGATAACAATTATTTGTAGCATACTAGCATAGTCTTAGGCATTAACAATTGTTCCAAATTCAGTACTCGATTGGACAGTATATCTTAAGGGTTTTGAACATTGTGAATTTTTTTAATGATTGTTGGTCCATGAGGTCCATTTGGTATTTAAACCAAGATGTCAACTCAATATTTTGATTATCCATAAAAGGTTCAAAAGTGTCTAGATTTCTTTCATCATCTGCACTCAACGGTATAATAATTGTTATAAATTACTGAAATTTGCATTATAATTTAATCTATCCATAATAAATTAATTATTTATGTCTACAGAAGTATAACTGCTTGTCATCTTTTTGTAGAATGAAAAACAATTATAAGAAACTTTAATTGAATATAATTCCATCGCAAAAACTTAGCTACAGAAAATGCATAATTGCTAACCCAAATACTGTTGTCAGCAGTAAAAAGTAAATTTGGCTAAGGGCAACTCTTAAATACCCTGCGCATCTAAATATAAATCGTGAGCGTAACAGGTATCTGATTATAAGCCTAGTAAGTATCAGCTGAAAAGTCAATTTCTGCATCAAGGTTTCTTAAGAATAGTGGTGGCGCCTATTATACGACCACGCTTATCAGATATAAGACGCGATAAATGTTCTGGTTAAAAGATGGACACCATATTTTCTTTTTTTTTTTATAAGTAACGTTGTATAATTTATACATAAAGTTTTGTCTATTGTGGGCGTGACAATTCATTAATTTTGCTCAATTTAAACAGTCTCCCATACAAAAAAAAAGTTGATGTTAATCAAGAATATTCTTTATAAAAAGAAAAGCTTACATCTCAGTATTGCAAACCAAATAAAAAACTTGATATACACCTATCTTAAGGGAAGGGTATAACTATAATATGAATACAGAGTATATATTTAAAAGTAGTTATTAGTAGAAGTATTTTAACATTGTAACAAAGCAAAAGAAATTCATTTCATTCTATCTCTTGCTCTTTTCTATTCTTTACAAAAATCAAAATTATGTAGACGTGACAGACAGGCTTTATACAATTTAATGCCACAAAATTCATTATACATTTATAATTTGTTGGCTTTAAATAAAAAAAAAGAAGAAGAATAGATTATGATTGTAAATCTGTATGTTCTTGGTAGGATTGGTTGATTGTTTTTGACGGTATAGAGAAGTCTAACAAATTGTTTTCAACATTTAGACGGAGGCTTTGAAGTCCCAACAAATACCATTAATATATATTCTAAATACTTAGTAAAACTGCAAATACTTCCATCTATTTGTTTAGTACTTTTAAGTTTGAAAAATCATTCTTCTGGTTGCATAAATTGAATAACATGAATTTCCAAATTATCAGAAGCATTCATATTTTGTATACTTTTCAGATAGTTATTAATAAATGGGTCAAACGCTATGCTTTTAGATTAAAAAAATCTGGCAAAAAACCAATTTAATTATAAGGTATAAAAGATGAAAAGTTCCAAGTAACCGCTTGCATTCCTTAGATGGCTTGAAAACAACAATTGTGAGTACACAGAATAATCAAAATTTAGCCTTGTCTGGTCTTGTATATCCTTTACTCGTACGTATATTGTTACATTAAACTAACCAAACTTAAACTACTCTTACTATAAATTTATATAAAAAGTATTGCAACACAAGTATTGAAATATATGTATGTTGGAAATAGATATATTAGCTTGAAAATTTATTCAAAAATTTACATTGTAGTTAGATGTATCTACACGCATACATATAAACTTATTCTATTATAAGTTTTAGGAATTATGCAAATTCTAAATTTCTAAAGTAAGAAGAGAGAAACCCTGTCATAGACTAAACAAATGTATATTTCAATGTACAGATTCAGCTTATTTTCTAAGTACAATAAATATATAATTAAGTACATTTACATTTCCTGACTATAATTATACCACAAAATTGGTAAGATTTTTATAGGGTGCATGTTTTTTTTATAATAATAACAAGAGCCGGAGAGACAATTCAATTCGATTCGTCATGTTTAAAAGATGAGTAATGAAAACAGGTGTAAACAGGTAAGAAAACTATATATGGCTAAGCATACCAAATTACAAATTCATGGGTCCATTTTAATGGCAGATATAAAGGTTTTTACCGATAGTATCTGATCATGCCCATTTAAGGCTCATTGATAAATGGGATAATTAAAAATATTTATACTAGATTTCAACTTAATATCTAAACTTTTGCGGCAGATAAATTTAATAAATATTTTTGTTGATTATGGGCGTTGCCCTAGATCGATTTTATCCATTTTGAACAACAGTCGCTAATCAAGAATGTATATACTTTGTAGCATCTCTGACGCCTTTTTCTGGGTGTTTCAAATGGAATACAAATTTAGTATACCTACCTCCTCTTATGTGGAGGATACAACAACTTTTGTTTAACAGCGGACAATAGATTTTATAAAAATGTAAGTAAAGAGTAGCTAGTTTATGTAATCTTAGTAAACTTACAAATAATACCATATTGTATAAAGACTGTACTTTTGTTGGTATATTTTTTACAAATAAAAATGAAAATTAATTAAATATTTATTTTATACAATAGAAATATTGCAAAATTTAATCTCAAATAAATCTCTACCCATTGCCTACGGTTTACCTTATAAAAGTAAGACGATTACTTATTGTTGATAGATGAACTTTCTAATAAATAAAGAAAATATTTTTAGAAGATTTTAAAACAATTCCGTTTTATTTCCACAACGAGTGCATGATTAGTTACAGGTGTGTAAACATAATCTTTCTTATTAGATCAATTAAAGATATACACAAACGTATCCAATTATTTATCTATTTTATTTACATGTCTTTTTCATGTAAAGAATTTTAAATTAAATATTTTATTTTTCTTAAATGTAAACAATTTTTAATTAATTGTATTGTAGAGTCTCAATCAATATTTACAATAAACAAATCACTTTCTATAAATAAGAAATCACATTACCATTTACTCACAATGTTTACAGCACTTGTCCAGAAATTTTACACATTTTCCTTTTTTCTTTCTATTTATATACTTACTCCCCTCTAAGACTTTGTCAAAATGTTTCAAAATACCCATACAGATGCATACAAATGTATATATTATTGATCTGCATGAAATTTTGGACCTGATTTAGGTATGTCCGTCTGTCCCTCTATGTGTCCATTTATTGTTAACCTTTTTCCAGTCTCAAAAACAAAGATATCAAACGATTGTACTTGTATATTCAAATTGGAATTGAAATTGATCAAATTCAGTCAAGGGACAAATGATTAGAAATTGTCATATATCGACAAATTCAAACCAGAAAACTTTGGGGTCACAGAACAGTATCAAAATAACACCTTTTTAGCATAAAAGGATAAATAAGTCGGCTTGTTAAGTTTAAGTTGATATTGCTGTCACTGAACATTTTGGGCAAACATAAAATATTGCATCATATAATGATTCTTAGCCACTCAGGTGTTGAAAATAAAAAATAGAGATTCTGTGGAATACCCAAAAGTCATATGAAGGGTTTAATTAGAGAAATCACGACAGGAGCCAGAGGTAAGCAAAAAGATTTATCGCGTTTTTCCGCTAAGCGATAATTCATCCGCAAAGAATCGAACTTAAAGTGAACACTGATTTCTGCACGGGAAATAATTCCCTTAAATATACTTTATACCTCACAAACGTGGTATTTCTAATACAGTTCTATGCAGATTCTATAAAGTAAAGGCCGGAATATCCAATCAGGTATCAAGCGACTCCACATATAATTCAATACAAACAAACATTTTCTTGTAAAACAAAATTCTTTTCATTTAAAAAATCGTTTTGATGAGAGAGAAATATTCAATAATTTATTTATAAATTTTTCATTTCTTTCTGTTCGTGACCTCACACAGAGTTGACATAAATGTAACTTTTTTGTCTTTTTTTTATTTACATAACACTACACCACTCAAATGAGAAGCAAGAAAAAAACAACTACTAAACTTATGAAAAAAAAAAAAAATTAAAATAAAATAAAAACTGTTTGATGCAAAAAAAAAAAACAAAAAAAAAAACGAAGGAAATGGCAAAAGTTCAAGTGGCTTGACAATCATATGTATGGTGTAAGTGATTGTGCTGCCATGATGCACTCTAAAATTCGTTCTCTACCAATACATACATAAACAAAGTTGTACGTTTTTGTATTCATACTATTATATATTTTCGTTCCTCTCTATTTGCATTCGTTCAACCAAAAGAAAAATAAATATTTGGTGTTTTTCTATAAAAGTTTATTTGGTTGCTGCAATTATGAAAAAGGAAAAAGTTTTTGTTATTCTTTTGTTTTGTTTTTGGCCACCTGTTCAACAAAGCGTTTGTTTACGTGTACTTCAAATATTCATTTTTAAGCAATTAGAAAATGAAGCATTTTAATATCGGTTTGTGTACATCTCTTAAAATATTGAGGCATAAAAACCTTGCATTATTACCCAAACTATTGCATAATAATGATGTTTATTAACTTTAGCGTGTATACATTATTTTTAAAAATGTATAAAAATCAAAAAACTGAGATCAATCTTTCAATCATTTTTGAGTATTTTTGCACCAACATTTCACTTAAATTATGCTAACAGTAGCTTCCTACTCGACGAACAATTCAATTTACTTCATATCTGCTTAATCATTATATGTGAAAAACAATTGAATATGAGCCTACTTCCTTTGATATCCTTAAGTCATTATGCAATTTTATACGTATATGTACGCACTTACAATCTTGCTTCAACATTTCAAGTGTTAAGGAGTGCATTAAAGTCCATCTCCAGTTGAATATGCTTCAATGGCTTCGCGTTTGAGGGAAAAACACAAAAGTTAAAGTCATCACTGATTAATATGTTAAGGTATTAATTTGTAACAAAAGAAACGCACATACATATGCACATAAGATTTAATACCCTACACTGCTTGGCTTTTTAAAATATGCTACAATTAGTTTAGTTATGTCAGTAAAGGTAAGCATAAGAAAGGCGAGGTATGGCCCTATAAGTAACATCATGATATACAGTTATATGGGAAAAGGTTTCTAATCTTGGTCCGTTAGGAATTAAATTTGACACGCCCAATTATTTAAGTGAAAAACTTCCATTATAAAAGGATAATTTACGATAATTTATCATCATAACTAATGAAGAGGGTAAAAAAACTGTGATTACAATGAATTTCTTTGCAATAATGAGTAAATGGGAATATTTTATTATTATTTTTTAATTATATATTTGCAACACATATTTATATATTATTTGAGTGAATAGAAATAATTGTTTATATCTATAACACAAAAACAAAATGTTACAGGACCTTTTAAAAGCATTCTTTGGAAAGCTTTTGGAAACATTGTTTCCATATCATGCAACAGTAACAAATATATTATACGTACTACATAAATGCAAATATTTGGTCATGATTTTTTGTACATATTATGATAAAGGTCGGCGGTATACAACTGTTAAAGAGAACTGACAACAAACTGCTGCAAAATCCATATAAATATATTTCGGAAAAACAAATTCCAAAAACAAATTAAAAAACACATAAAATTGTGGTAAAATAAAAGGTATTGTGAGAGTTGTTGGTCGGTTTTTAATTAAATAAATATTTTTTATTTATGTTTATTGGTTAAGTGGGTAATTTAATTCCTTAACCCAAACGCACACAATAAAAACTTTTCCACAAATGTTGCTACAAAAAAAAAATAAAATGAAATAAAATAAAAAATTAAATAAAAGTATAAAACTTTTCTATTTAATTTTTAAAGATATTCTATATACTGACTTACACATAAACTTCTTGTATGTATGTTTTAATACTTTGGGGAACGAATTGAATCCGTGCAAATACACTCAAGCCTACTCAAAAATAAATTTTTAATGAGATCTGCCCTAACCAAGTCATGAGTTAATCAGTAAACATTTAATTGCTGTAACTTGAAATGTAGTCAAGCTAGTAGTTTTAGTTATACGCTGCGTCACTTCTGGCAAAGGATATATTAAGTTTGTGTGAATGTTTGTAACTCCTAAACGCCTCATTCACCGTTTAGTTCGATCAATATACAATATATAAAATTGCTATATGAATCAATTTAACTCTGTCCATCTGTCAGTCCATGTAAATTGGTGTTTAAACCACAGGTCGTATTTTATGCGATATTTTGTTGAAATTTGGTACAAGGTTAATTATTGGTCTAAAAAGGAACTCTATTAACTCTCTCTGTATGACAAAAAGTCGCAATTTTTAATATTTATTGGCAAAATTTGGTGATAGTTAATTAACTTTATATTTGGCTGAAACAAATTTGAACCCGATTAGAATTTTAGAACCTTTTCCCATACAATACTTTTTAACAAAGTAATTTGTTAATAATAATAACTAGAGCTTATTTACATACTAACCTACTTAAAGCATAATTTATAGAATAAGGTATTGTAAAGTTTAAAATGGTCGAACTTGACCGACTGTAACATTTTTACTTGTTTTTTATTTATTTTTTTTATTATCCATCTATCTGCATGTATCTCTCTCCCTCTCTATGTAGTTGTGTCTTTAATCATTATCAAGTTATCAGTAATGGCCAATTTGTTTGATAAGAACCATAAGGACAGGAGTTCAATCTGTGTGTGTGTGTGTGTGTGTGCTTATACTAGATATTGCCAAAGAGAAGTTAATCACTGGTTGTGTTCGTTTTCTTTCCTTTCTCAACCGTCTCTTTCTTTGACAATTTAAAGGTGTTTTCCGTAATTGGAAAGATAAGAATTTCAATTTATCTGTTCGCTCGTTAGTTTTTCACATCTGTTTTCTTAAACCACAAAAAAACGATGGGCATAATAATGTAGAAAATAGTTAAAAGTATAAAAAAGGACAAATGTAAAATTTGTGTAAAAAGCATTAAAATTGATTTTGAACGTATGGGCGTGGCTGTTCATCAATTTTTAATCATTTTAAAGCTATATTTAGCTTAATTCACATGTTGGATATTTTGCACAATTTTACCCCAAGTGCGTGTGCCATGTACAAAATTACGCCGTGTTGGTGGAAAGATGCAAATCCAACGTATTTTTTGTCGTGCCGAGGAAAAACCGTCGGCACCAGGGTTTACTGAGATTTTTAAGAAAAAAAAAAATAACTTTCCTTTTTTTCACTTTTAAAAATTAAATTTTATTTATTTCGTTACAAAATAATTTTTTTTTTTTTAAAGAAAATTTATAAATTCACAATTTTACAAAATTATTATCTCTTTAAATGCTTGAACACTTCGATAACTTTTCTCTAGTATGCTTTGACTCTGAATCTCCTCCAACTCTGTTCGTGCTCGCTTTTTATGCACGGAAATCGCTCATACGCTCTCTCGAATGTTCGATTCTCGTACATCTCGCACGTTCTTTTTCTCGTACGGACGTTTTCACCTCAGATAGGGTCATTTGTTGAAGTTGGCGGCCCTGACTCGGCAGGGTTGGCAAAATCATTGTTGTGGTGAAAAACAAGCGATTGTACACGCACTCACTTCCGTGTATTGATTCCTTAAAAAACTATGTAAAAAATTGTACAAATCGTTTCCCTTTAAAGTTTCATCTAAATATGCACCGAACTGTAACCAATACTGATTTCATGAAGGATACACTCTAAATATTTATGATATTCGTGTTAGGCTTTGCAGCCTATGCATGCAATGAAATCAATAAAAGGGGCAAATATTTTAAAGCTGGATGGTGTTGTGTTGTTGTTGTATTTTTCACTATTCAATATTGTTTCCCCGTTCATATGGTATGATTGTTGATTGCATGTTTTTTCCACTTTTCGAGAAGAAACAATAATGAAACACGTTCATTTGTTAAGTAAATAGCAACAATAAGGAAAGCTCCGGCTTGCACAATTTTGCACACTCCAACTTTTTCAGCTGTTTATATATGTATATTGTGTGTACGTGTATGTGCGGACACGTAAGTTTATTTACTTTACTGTTATTGCATTTACTTAATGTTCTGTGCCGCCATTTCTAAAACGTAAAAAAAAAAAATATTGCCCTTGGCTACTTTTATGCCATTTGTTGTTGCTACTATTGTGATCGTTATTGTAATCGTTTCACCAAAAGGCGTTGAAGCGATTTTTCGCATCGATGATTATTGATGCTCTTGGAAGCAACATGAACTGAACATATAAACATTGAGACCTGAAGTCAGTGCAATTTGGCACACCTTGTATTTTTTATGTGACAGCCTTACAATCGTTAATTGGAAACATTTCTAAATCTTTACTTAAAGTTAAATTGAAAATTTCGTTGTCTTCCACCAAGTTTTAAGCAAGTGGCAACATTTTAGCTAAGTTATGGATTTATTTTCAAAATATTGCAAAATATTCATGTGTGTGTGTAATCGAATCGGTATATAAAACCATATAACTTGATTCTTACTCCATTTTATCCATTCCATTTACTTGAAATGGGCGATATATTAAGCTTGTCGTTTTGTTTGCAACAGCCAGAAGAAGGTGTGGAAAAACCTTCTTGATATTTTTGTGTGTCCATGTATACCTTTTAGTTTCTGTACTCAGGTTGCTTTTGAAAATGAACAAAATTGGCACAAAGCCACGCCCACAATAAAGAAAATTCTATTTATCAGTTAAAGATTTACTACAGTGTAAATAATATAACCATTCATGTGCTGAAAGTGGTCGCCTAACAAAAATGGAAAACTAGAGAGATCGTAAGTAGGTACCGACCACACCCACTAAATATATATATAGCCATGAAACAAATTTAGTTTCTATTTGTCTTGTTTACTGCCATTTCTATTTCAAACGCTTGTTGTGGTCATTTTTCGAATAGTTTTCAGTTTGGTTTATGCCAGAGATATGTTTTTTGAAGTTTGTTCATCTGTAACGTAATAAAATTAGTTTCTGCCAGAACCAACTTTTCCCTTTTCCCATTTATACACTCCATAAAATTATACGATAATAGTTTTTATATAGTGCAATGAAAAAAAATTAAATACACAAAGTACAAACTTTCAGAAAAACACTCTTTTCTTAACTTAAATGGCTATAATAAATTAAAAATTTAACTGATATATATGAACCGTGAAGATTGAAAAACTTTGTGTAAAACGTATTAAGTTGGATAAAGTATTTTTGTGAATTATTATTATAATCCGTGTGCTTCAGTGCCCTCGTCCAATGAAATATTTATTCGTTATATAAATAAGCATAATTTGGATTATGAATTTGGCTACTTTTTACACATATTAATGACAACAAGTAAACATGTTAGGGTCGGTGAAGGCCGACCATTTAACACTCCACAATACTTAACTTCATAAATTATGCTACAATTGAATCATTGCCATATAAGTTACTTGGCGAAATTTAAATTTTTTAAAATTTATTTTTTGTAAAATAGTCTCATCGAGCCCAAATTTGGAACTAATTAACAATTTTTTGTTAAAATTTATTCATAAATATTATGAATTGAGATTTTTTGCTATACAAAGAATTTCATTATAATGGGACCTCATATAGGGAGGTGTTCTAAACATGATCCAATTCGGTTCATTTTCAATAGGGTTGCTCTTTGGAATCATATATGTTCTTGTACTAAATTGTAACAATATGTTTTCAAAAAATGTAGCTTGCTCACAAATTTATATGGACAGCCAGACGAATATGAATAAATCGATTTAGCTTTTAATTCTAAATGGATCGGTATTATTAAAGGTGACTGTGGCCATTTGCCGTTTAGAAATTACAAACATCTGCACAAACTTAATACACTCTTTGCAGGATATAAAAAACTTACGTTTTCCTATTTTTCAAAGCTTCAAATTGTAAGAGCATCAATATGAAATTAGGTGTAGCGTATATAATACATCGTTTTCATTTATTCTTAAAAATTTTCGTCATTAAAAATGATACAAATTGAAGCGAAACATTACGAAATCCTTAAATTGGCTTTTCACATACACACGCAAGCACATATTCCTTAGTTTATGAGTTGACGGAATTTTTATTTATATGCGAATGCGTACTAACGGAAGCGGAAAAATTATGTATACATGCACACAACAACCATACGTTACGTCTACTTAGACTTTAAGTGTTCCGTTTATGTACTTTTTTAAAAAGTTTTGTAACATATTTGACACTTTTTCTACGTTTTTTTACTTAGTTACTTTTATTCATCATCTTTAAAAGCACACTCGAGTAATATTGTACAAGGAAAATGAATTATTTGATATTTAAGTTTCAATTGATCTTTAGATGACAAGAAATGCTTAATATGATTATTAACGTAGCTCTTCAAATTATTAAATTATCTGACTAAAGAACGTTAATGGGTGTTTGTAAGAGAAAAGCTTAACAGTAAATATATATCATTTAATGTGCGTTACTACTACTAATCTAAAAATTAAGTGTACATGAAAGAAAAGCGTGCAACAAGGAATTATAAAAAAATATTTCTATTTTTTAGTTTTATTTTAATAGTGGCATCTGTCACGTTTAATATAAAATGAAATTGCATTGCTTAAAGCACTTTACTCATCATGTCTTTTCATTTGATACCCATATTATGTAGATAATAAAAAATTTATAAACAATCTATTTCGTGCGGGCACCGGTACATTATTGTGACCCAAAGCATAGCTATTTATAAAAATTTAAGTTAATTACATAAATGTAAGGGATCAAGATTTCAAATAAATGGGATTTCATCGAGATCTTTGTATGTAATTCTATTCACTGGAAGGGCCACCATTATGAATTTCGTACAATTCTGTATTCATTTTTATAGTCTACTCGTAAATCGTTTGCCATACGAAATATTGATGGAGAAGTTCATAATTTTATCTATTGAGACGGCCTGTCATGGTGCTAATTTGCTTCTATTCTTCTTCTATTGCATTGCAGACCTTTAATAGTTTATTCCTTAAGGTATTATGTCCTTTCTTGTTCATATAATGCTGAATATTTGAAAACACTGAGACTTGACAAATTGTCCGTTTAATGGAAGAGGTCATGCGACTAACGGTACAACTATTGTAAAAAATTATTAACACATGTCATGTATATGTGTCTTACTTTGTAGTTTCAGGTCCAAATCGGTGGTGTCAACGGAAATGTTTGCTAGTATTTGAAGCTCTACACACCAGCTTTATATCTTCTCTATAATTTGGTGCTGCATTTGTGTTTATATATTAGGCTTTTGCGTTTATAATGTTTCCGTTTTTTTCTTTTCCTTTTTCTATAAACATTTCACTGCAAAATCTGTGCTGCTGTCGGTTCCCCTTTCTTTATTTTTTTATCATTTTTTTATATGCAAGTTTTACGATGTCTTGCTTATTTTACTAGTTTATACAAAATTTGCTTTTGAACATTTTACAGGAACTTTTGTAGTAATGGTGGCAAAGGATTTCCTCTAAATTTGTACAGTTTAGAATTCTATTATAACTGACATTTAACCATAAAAAAAGGACTTGTAATGTCATGGTTTTCCTTTGATAGTAAAATGTATCCACTTTACTACTCACTCAGGAAGTGTAGTATATTAGTATAGTAAAATAAATATTTGACCAAAACACAATAAAAGAAGAGCAACATCAAAGATTGAGAGATTCTGCCCTACTCTATCACTCTTAACTAATGAAATGATATAAAGCTAATCTTTAAAGTCTTATTACAAATAATTTTTTAATCAACTAAGATAACTAAATGTGGCTTGAGCCAAATTTTCAATACCCTTCACATCTACATACCAATGGTGGGCGTGTCAGGTATATGATTTCGCTCTCTAATAGTGTACGCAATATTTTTAGCCTTCAAGTTATATACTGAGTATGTTTTTTTGTAAGTTGTAGGCGAGTTATCCCACCACGTCCATTCTTGGCACATCGATTGATTGGATAGCCATAAATATGCGTACCAAATTTCAAGTTCATAGATCAATTTTTGAGGTAGATAAAAAGATTTATCGATTGTGGGCGTGGCTCTTTACTAATTGTGCCTATTTTAAATAACAATGAGCCTACAAAATTTCAGCTCAAAATCTCAACATTCACGCCCGTGGGAATGCCACAATAGACGAACGCACGGACACAAACGTGTAGATAGATTCTATTGTTGATGCTGATCAAAAATACATATACTTTGTGGGGTCTCGGACACCTCCTTTTGAATATTGCAAACGGAATGACAAACATAGTATACGCCTCCAACTTATATAAAGTCTACAATGAGAAAAAATAGTAAAGATATGTATGTTTATGCCGTCCGCCCAAAAGAGTCATTTAGGGCGACAGGATGATAAAAATTCATTATTACTTTGTGAATATTTTACGAAGTTCACAATTGCTGTATTATGGCGCTTAATTATATTGATATTTATAAAAAAAATTACGTGTACTTTAAACAAGTCATCGAAGCGACTGTGGAAAGAAGGGAAAATCATTATTATCTCAAGCGCGCTAAACCTTAATTAATGCACCGCAATTTGTAGTGTAAACATTAGGAATACCATTCAACATTTTAATTACGCACACACATAAACAAACAAAATCCCTTAATGAAGGCTAACAGAGAGAAGAGAGCACGTTGGCAATGGCCACAAATACTGTTGGTTGCTGTTGACAATCAAATCATTACACATCCTTATGCATCCTAATAGTATGTTCGCTACTGGCATTCAACGAATACAAGAATATGTATGTATGCATGTTGACGTGTTGGGAGTGTGTAGAAATAAGAATTTTTGCTCTTCTTTGTTCAGCCCTAATTCTGTTTGGCTTTAACACCACAATTATTTATAGAGTATGCATAGGAGATAATACTCTTCCCGTTTAAAAGGATGAGCTCTTGTTTGTAATGAATTTTAATATAATTAGTTTGGATTTATCCTTTCAAAGGAGTTTATTTATTATATAATATTGATGGAATGAACGTTTATCATTCGGTTTTCAAAAAATCGGAAACAATATAAACGTGATCGGAATTAAAAACTAATATTTTGAACTGAAGTTTTACGTTTAAAAAAAGTTCGTGGGATTACATAGTAGAAACCACACAACTTACGAAAAATTCTATTTTTAATGCAGAATGCGATGAGTAAAGTATTGCGTATAAATTTATAGATTATCCGAAATTTGGCCTCAATCAACTCTTAACATTTTTTATTTGTTAACAAGCAATTTAAATGTCAATCATAACTTATTATTTTTAGGTATTGTAGCGTAAAATTTTCATTAATTTTTTTATCAATTTTATATTCTCCATTTAAAAAAGGGGTACGTTAAGTTTATCACTCCGTTTGCAACTTTTAGAAGGAGACATCATATCTCAGTCAACTTGGGCCCCTCAGTATTCTAATGTTAGTTGAAAAGCTCTTAATCGCAAAGATAATTACTAGAGATAGTTTTCTAGTTAATATCTAATAACAGCCACGCCCACAATGGGACAAAATTTATCCATTAAACATAAAAACTGTGCTAAAAAGTTGAAATTTGAAGCAATTTTATAAATAATTGCTTCAAATTTCATTTTTTACGCATATGACACGCCCACAGATGCAAAAGAACCTATTTTAATACTTTATGTAAAAGCGTAATCACCCTATTAGAAATGGAGGGTATTATAAATTTAGTTTAATCCTAAATTAGCGTTTGTTCTTGTTTTTATGAGCAATTCAAATAAATTTGTGCTGCAGAGTTTTTGCTTTTTCATTCAAAAAACGCTCAATTTAATCAAATTTCTCTGCCAAACATATTGTTTTTTATTGTTCTATTTCAATCTTCTTTCTCTCTTTTATTACTCACCAACTTAAACTTGAACGTTTATATATAAGAGACACTACAAAATACACTTGATCAACAAAAAAATTCGGACTCATTTTATACGTGTCCGTCTGTCCTTATCTGAGTCTTCCTGTGTGCCTAGGAAAGCTAATATTTAAGATGTCAACCGTATACATTATAGAAGTATTGAGAGTTCTTGTAAAGAGATTGAAATTTGGTAAAATCGGTTACTAGACAAGAGCAGAGTTAAACCAAAAAGTGAAGAAATTGTGAGCAAAAGCTGTCCCAAAGTTGTAAAAGCTCATGTTAAGGTCTTTTTGTACATTTTTTTAAAAGTGAATAAAGTCAGCCACGCCCATCATAATTTATGAAATAAAAGTTTTTAAGATTTTTTTTTTTTTCAATTTATTTTTAATGCTTCATGATGATGGTTATCCACGATGCGACTTAAGCCATAAATAACTTTTTCACTCATTTTTCTGTTGTTTACTAAAATTGAAATTAAATAATTAAAAAAAATAAACCGTATGCTGCTCAAAATCCGACAGTAATTAGTTTTAAATTAATTCTGGTTCTTAACTTGACAAATATTTATATGTAAGCAACCGTACAACCATACAATGACATTCATTTTTTACAAGAAATTATTTTTCATAAAAAGAAAAGTTGTGAGTTGCAATAAATCTCAGTCAGTTAAGGAATAAATCAATATGGAATTTAATGAAAAGAAGAAGAAGAAGAGGCAAATACATCAACTAAGGCAACTGAACGTACAACTCTAACCAGATAAAAGCAAATGGACAACAAGCCGGTTAACCTAAACAGTACATGCGATGATTACAAAACGAAACTTACATGACCAGAAACAGAACCAGAATCAGGACCTGAAGCTTATGCTATAGAACGAAATGTGTATGCGTTGAGATTTGAAGGTTAGCACAGAAAACTGTTGTCAGTTGTAAGGTTAGGTGGACAGGACAGGGGTCCAAAAGGGAGAAGAATAGTTAAAAAAAAAAAGAAATGCTGCACAAATGAGTATTTAATGTGAGAATCGTGCTTAGGGCCCATCCACTACAAACATACACATTCAATCAACATTTATATGCGGTTGTGCGGCTGCGGTCAATTGTTTGAGTTTTCCTTCATACATATAAATATCTATAGCATACACCACCAGCATGGATAGATAAAAAGTCAGAACAACATAAAAATAAAGAGAAAGAGAAAAATAAAGAAAAACTATTGACCGATAGAAAGGATTCTTGCTATAGCAGCCGGTTACGGGAAACGAGAATGAAATATAAAACTGTTTAATCCTAAGGAAAGCAACAGATTCAACTAAATAACCATTGAAAGCAATGATGCTTTCAAAGTGTTCAAATAGAAATAAAGAGGTAGAGCACATCATCATAAACACCGACAACAACAAACCACCTAAAACTATAGGAATATTAAATATCTACAAAAGTGTTTCAAAGGCAACTTATGCTCGTGCACCCCAACTAACTTTAACTGTGGCTAACTTAACCGCATGCTATAAAATTATAAGATTTTATTGTCATAAATACTCCCAGGGATATATTTTTATACTCCTCACTCTTATATATTATTAAAAAACCTTGTACATATTAACTTGTAAACATGAAGGCAACAACAATATTTTCTATATCAATAAACATCGATGACAGACGTTTTAGCAAGCGCGGACGGTAGAATAAAATATTTATTTAACCTTATCTAGTAATTGCTTTAGATGATAGTTATGCTAGCACAATACTCTTCAACTTAAAGACAAAAGATTTATAATCAAATTAATTCAATATCATATAATTAAAATTTTATTAATAATCTCTATAATTACTTTATTTAAAATTCAATAAAGAGTTTTATTACCACCTACCACAGTTTACAAGTATACTTACTTTATATTTTTGTGAGCAGATTTCTAAAACGCTTTAATCATACACGTATGTATATGTGCTTAAATGTTAGTGAATAGAGTTTTTACTACATAAACAATAAAAGCTGAAAAAAATGCTTATAAATGAATAAACCTGTGTTTTTGTCCATGCGTCCTTCAATTGAAAAAATTGAAAGAGAACCAACATGTAAGAAAACTAAATTAAGCTTCAGCCAAATCTTAAATACTCTCCATATTTACAATATTGGGCGCGGCAGGTATATGCTTACGCCCTCTTAGTGTACTTGTATTACCTCTCAGCATACAAGACGAAACCGTGAGAATGCCAACATATGACAGACACCCCTACATATGGACACACGGACGTCTATGACTAGGACAATTTAGATTTGAATACTGACTAAGTAAATATATACTTTGTAGGGTCTCTGAAACATCCTTCTAAGTGTCTTCGGGCTTTGGTCTTCGCGGGGAGTATGTGAAGCTTATAAGAAAATTGTTTAATTTCTTACTTAAAATCTCTAAACGTAATCTTTAAACATATTTCCATCAATATCAATTCAATATCCCTTGGAATGTTAACTGCTTTAATCATATAACTCACGTTCAAGACTCACCTTTTTAAGCCGCGTATTTTTTCACACCCGCCACTTATCTGATTTCATTCTATCAACCGCTACCTGGAGAAAGTCAATTTTACACGAAGCCATGTAATGGCATCATCATTTAGTAGTGACAGATTAGAGAGAAGATAAATTCCTTGTTCACTTCGAGATGAAGGCTAAGTTGTTGGCAGCTTAAGAACACGCTGTAAAATCTCACTAGAAAGCAATGATTTTTTTCTTTTTTTAATACTTCTCCTTTAATTTCGCGCATGTTTGCCAATTTTTCTTCTTCTTTTCAGGGACGCTGCGGTGCTTACACATTTCTTAAATTATTTAGTATGTATTGCTGAGAATTGTTTCTTTTTCTTATTGTTATTGTTGCTGTTCTTTCCTTTTTCCTTTACTGCACATAAACAAAGGTGAAATGTAAGAAAGAAAGAGAGGGAGAGAGAGAGAGAGAGAGAGAGAGAGATGAAAAATTTTCAATTTTTTTCTTCAATTTAATTTCCGTTTCCGTTTTCCCTTTTTTTTTTTTACGTTCTCCATGTACTCACAAGCATTTCCGACAATTTTTTGTTGTTTTATTTTCTAATTTTTTCCTGTTCACGTTTTTTAAGGAAAATTTTCCATTGTAGATATAAGAGTGAGTGTGCAATTTTACGTACTGCGTTGTTTCACTTTTTATTACCTTGTAAATCTTAATCTTAAAATCACATTCGAATTGGCAATCTGACCGATACGCTTTGTATTGCTTTGTTTGGTTCTTTTTCTTAATAAGCCGCTGCCACGAATAGTGTTTTTTATCGATTGTTGTTGTTGTTGCGTCTTTATATGAGTGAAGGTTACCGCCCACTTTATATAAACGCCTTTTTAGAATCTTTCAAAGTATATTTAACAAATTTTCTTTTATTTAAAAAAAAAACTAATCCCACCCACCTACCCAATCGATTGAATGGTATTTTAACTAGTAACCCAAACTGCAACTCCACAATGAAATGTTGGTTGTTTGGTTGCCATTAAGCCAATTGGCGTTACTTTGGTAAAATATCAAATTAAAACATTTACAAAATGAAGACATTATTGCTTGAAATACATACCACACACGTAATGGCATGTTTTTAACACATCAATCACTTTAACAGACCATTTGTACTGCATATGCGTTGCACAGTTCTTTTTATGGTTTTCTTTATTATTGCGCAAAAAGGGCTAAACAATGTAACAAAAACAATAACAACGACAACATAAAATAAAGTAGCTGTGCTTAAATAGTCAATGATACAACATCACGCAAGCCAAAGTTAATTTTATGTAATTTAATTTTCTCTATATTTTCTTTTCTTTTGCAAAAGTCCAGAGAATTACGCAAAAGAAAATGGATTTTATACTCTTCCCATTAAATATAAGTATACTAAGTTTATCATTTCCTTTACAAAATCCCGAAATATTTATATTATTGATCAAAAACTGAATTGTTTAAGATATTTATGTCCGTCTGTCCGTTTGCTGTTGGCACTCTCACGTTAAACACGACTTGCAAGTTTATGCGTAACACATTTATACGTAATATATATATATTATTTGAAAGTGTAATTAGGTACCTGCCACACTCAATGTTTGGCCGGGGCCAAGCGTAATTTCTTTACTTGTTTTTAGCATCATATGTATAGCTTTCACACCTTATAGAACTTGTCTACTATGTAGCAACTCAACCAACAATTGCTAATGTTGAGTCATCAGCAACTCTTTATAACTAAAGTTGTAATTTATTCAGACTTTTTCCAAAAATTATTTTTAATAACTAATGATATTATGTAAATGACTATAAAGCCATCATTTTCAATTTTCTCTTTTTTTTTTTTTTTCATTTCTTATTTCCCTAACATTCCAAACCAATTACAATATCAACAATTACGTATACGATTATTTTCTACTGCTTTTATAGTTTTATTCTGTATAATGAGTAGGTACAGTAGGTAAAAAAAAAAAAAAGTAAAAAACAAATTTGGCTAAAGTCTAATTCTTACACTACCATCGTCAGTGCATCAAATAGGTAAAAATTTACATAAAAAATTGCATTACAAGCGTGTCGCTTAACCATCTGTATGCGACGCTTATTCATGGTAATCTTTAGTAAGTCTCCAAAATCTTTATCTAAAATAAGTTATAAACCCCCGAAATATCATTTCTGAAGAAAGTCTGAATAAATTGTTTTTTCATTTTTATAACCTTGAAAGATTTTCATCCATTATGGACATGATTGTCAAATGATTTTACCTGCTTTTTAAAGCAATCTTCTATGTATATATTTTGTAGGATTTTGGAAAGGATTTCTATTGAAAAGTTAAAAATCTATTTTGTAGAAACAAGACTTTTCCGATCCAAAATATAAAAATTATTTATGTTTATCACGGTATAAAAAATGCAAACAAAATCGGTTGAAAAGTCGTTTTAAGAGATTTGCTCCAAAAAATGTTTACATGCACATATGTATGTTAGTATAACAATAAAGAATTTAACGGTCTATACGAATGATGCAATTGTAGAAATTGCACAAATGATATTGTTGTTGTTGTCGTATGGCATATTCTAAAGCAAATGACATTGTAAAATTGACTTTTATTACAGTGCACAATGCACAACGACAAGGTTATAAAATAATTAGATAATGGAGCATACAGTTGCATTTCTATTTGTATAAATGTTCGCGATATGTGCACTGCCAACCGAATCTTTTATAGCCGCATACAATTTTATAGATCCCTGAATCAATTAAAACTGATTACAAACCAGCGCAATCTGTGGTTTATGTATTATATTAAAAAAATAATAAAAACACACACAAATATGACACAAAAGGAAATAAACAATATTTCGTCGTGTTAATGACTTTTATTTCCAAAATATCGTAACGTATGGAAACGATGCGTCATGATACCATCATAAAAGATTAATATACTACCACATGTAGGTTTCTACATATGGCAGCTTTCTAATTATTTGCATTAGAATTCACATATATTGTCACAGCATATAATTTTCACTCAATGTTAGGGTTTTTACATTACTTACCATTAATTCGCTGCATAATTACATAAACAATGAAAAGATTTCCGCTGCTAATAATGTTGTTGCAAAATTTTTAAATAAACAGCGATTTTTTTTTTTTTTACTAGCAAAGTTCAAAAGTTTTATAATATCATTTAATCGTGCTACGGCTATTAAAAAAAATGAAGAATATATATAAAAAATTTATTTATTATACCCTGGATTACTTATTATTCAGTTTGTGTGGATGTTTGTAACTCCTAAACGGTCGATTAATTCAGAATCAAAATCTGAATACATAGATAATGAGTGCACTTAGATATCTGCCCCGGCCACATTTTGTATACAATAATGTATAATAAGATGTAATCTGAGCCAATTGAGGTTTTTTTTTAAATCTATTCACAATTAATTCATTAAAAAGTAAGTGAAATTTATATTATTATAAAAAAAAAAAATCAAAACAATAAATTCAACTTGAATGTAAGCCTGATTTGAAATGTTTCCAGCAAAAGTTAAGTCGTACGGGCTTTCCTGTATACAATGTAAAATCCTTGCAATAAATAAATTAACATGCTCACCCCACCGTATATACGAATGAAATACAAAAATAATAAACAAACACATGTACAACTAAAGGAACAACTTTTATTGCATACGTAAAAAATGACAATAACAATGAAAATATAAAAAAAAAAAAATTAACAAATATATAAAACACCTGAAGATGAGACTGAGGTAACTAAAGGAAAAACAAATAAACAAACAAACTTATTGCTCGTATACCATCTGCTCAACTGCCAAAAGCAAATACCACACATACACACGCACACACACACTGCTCTAAAGATACCGGTACAGGTGAATTTATGTGAAATGAGGAAGAGAAAGATAACAGGCGATTGAGTCAATGCAGTGCACAATCAACAAGATAAATAAATAGATAAAAGTTGTGTATGCATTTGTGTGTGTGTTTGTGTCTGTTTATACAGAAATAAGAATGCATACTCATAAAAACACATACACACCAGGAATGGGGATTTAGAGCAAATCATAATGCTCAACATTTTATAAAATGCACACGACACTTCCGCTCTTTGTTGGTTTCCGTTGGATTATTGTTATTTTTTTAAATTAACAAACACACACGAACACTCGTGAGTGTTGTTCTGTTATATTTCTGTATTTTTATATTGAGGCAATGGCAACTTTATGAAAGGTGTTTTTTTTTTTTTTAAATTTTGTTTGCAAAAAAAAAAGAGGAAAACTTCGATATGAATTTAAATAGAAAAACTTTCAATTTTATTTTTGTAATCTTTAAAAAACAAACCAATAGTTGCGGTTTAGTACTAACTACGTAATTAATATCAGCAAAACGTAAAAAAGAACTCTATTCAAACATTTTATATATCATATTTTTGGTTTTAATAATTTTTGATTTAATCACTTTGATTGAATCAGTAAACGTGAGTCATTGTCATAAAAGAATCTCTATCAAAAGATTCCAAAAATGATGTAATTTGAGAAAGAAATTATTGTGAAAAAATTTTTGAAAAAAAATATTAGAATTTTCCTCATATAAAGAATTATTTTATAGAATGTAATTATATGACGAGGGATGCTATTTATTGTCATGTACTCAATGTACTCAATGGGATGAGTATATAACATGGACGTACAGACAGACATGGTTTAATTGATTCACATTTTGATTTTGAGTTACTTAGTAAAAGGTGGTTATGGCATTTGCTTGTTACAAACAACCGCACAAGCATAATATACTCTTGCACCACTCTATGGCGTTGATTAAATTTTAAATTTTTGCAAATTTTTATTACTCCATCTTCAAACTCAAGCTATGCATCACAATATTGCCACATATATAATAAATAAATATAATTCTGGCATCAATTAAATATCTCTCTCTCCCTCTCTCTCTCTCTCAATTTAGTTTAATTTTCTAATTTTTCTATGTTATCTTCTCATTCACTATTAAAAATGTTAGACACCTAGAAAGCAAATGCATATGAGTTGTGATGTTGATGAGTGTGCCTAAGTTATGATGTATTTTGCGTCTCGGTAAATTTTCATTTGTTTTATTATGGCTGAGCAGGTGTTTTTCGTTTATAACAACATTTGCATATATATGCTTTTTAAACACACACATATATACATACATACATATACAGATAAGTGTAAATATGTTGAATTATTCATGTCATTTAATGCATTCCATGTGCATATATGTAGAAATGCGTATTAGTTGTAGGGGTGTGGTAAGATGATATAACAACATATACGAGTATATCATGTATGTGTTGTTTGCATGCTTGTATGTGTTATATTCAAATATATTTTGTCCTAGCACAAATGCCATAAACTCTGTTTTATACAAATTTTATATGTTCGAGTATGTGTTCTGTCGATGTTTGTTTTTTAATTCAATTATAGTTACTTTAGTTTTATGCACAACTGTGCACAAAACTGTGTCCGAGTGAAGGATGTGTGCTGATAATATCAGAGCAATTCACAATACATATACAGTCATTGTATTGTATATATGTATGTGTATGTTATAAAATATATGCAATAATAAAATGGAACTTTTTGTTGTGTGTTTTTTATTACATTTCATTTTCATACAATTTTAAGTTCGATAAACATTATACGTGAACGAACAATATTCAGGTTTTTTATTTTTCTTTTTTTAACTTTTATCTGGATGATATACAGGCGGATTAACGCGATTAGTTGGTTTAAGTCAAATATAATGTATGTTTGGGGGCGTGGCATATACTTAATAAATCTGTTAAATAAATTTTAATTTTGCATCAAATAAATATATTTGAAATAAAATGTCAGCAAAATATCTTAAATTTTTATGACCAAGAGAAAGCTAACAAAAAATGGACATATTTTAAATGCAATTGTTTAAGAATTTTTTTATATCAAAATTGTTAATACCTGAATATCTGAATAACATGGTTATGGCGAAGAGGAATAGTGGGAGAAACTCAAAGTCAGAGACCGACGGCCAGACAACATAAAACTACTGCGACAGCTGAACTATTCAAAAACTTTACAAATCTATTCCGCGAAGAATTTCCAGCTGTTTCAAAAGCAAATTGTGGCCCAACACCTAATCAATAAATAAATAATTATTGTGTATATGGCAGATATTCATATTATTTTGTCCATTTCCTGTATATACAATTCGTCATCTGTATGAATAATTGTAACATTCCTTGTGGACCCCAACAAACGGTTTAAAAGAAGAAAAAAGAAAAACTTTCAAACTTCCGTTTTCAATTCTCGGAAATAAACCGGAAACTTAAACACATCCGTTTATTTTACTCTTTAAAATCTCTTACTTACTTTAAAAATCATATTAATCTCATTGTCCCTGAAGTGCAACAATTGCGAAATTTAATTTTGTTTATTAACAGAAAAATCGATGCATCTTTTTTTTTTTTTTTTTTGTAAATCTTTACATTAGATCCTTGTACGCATTTAAGCTGTTGCAGCTGCGAACACACAACAACGTAGAACAGAAATAATTGTAAAAGCACTACGGAAGGTACTGAAGGGTTAGTTGTCGCATGCATGTCGAAGTGTGCAGAGAAATGAAAATTCTGACAAAGTTTCTACTCTTACCACCTGAGGCCAGGCTTAGCCACCAAACAAGAATGAATTCATAACGGCAAACGTGCAGTGTTGCATATTATGTTAGACTTTCCATACATACATGTCGTTAAATATGTCGAGGGTATGTAACAGCACGTAATATACATAATATATCATGCCTACCACTTGTTGTTCATATAATGATCTAATATCTATGCACATACATGTGTAGATGAAGGTAACAAGTACTAAATTTGGCTTGAGCCAAATCTTAAATACCCTTTACATCCGTACACGTCTAATAACAAACTTTATATAATACGTGGATTGCCACGTTGGATACTACAAAGAGAGATTTTTTTTTTTTTCAAAACTGTAGGCGGGTCTGTTATCTGATCCCGCCGATTTTTGCCATATCAATGAAAAGACTCCATAGATATGAGGGCACCAAAATTCCACCAAAATTCGTAAGCCAATTTTTTTAATTATACAAAATAATTCTATGGATTGTAGGCGTGGCTTTTTACCAATTTTGCCCATTTTAAGTAGCAACCTGCCTACACAATATATATAATATTAAGAAATTTTCACTTTATGACTTTGAGAAAGGCTAACAACAGATGAACACACGGACAGACAAGGTTTTTAATGTGGTCCAGGCCGCCTTCTACTCATTTTTGCAAAGGAAACAACAAGTTCATTTGCCATCACAAGCGAAGGGTGCAAAAATGTATGCTTGTCTATTCTCTTCTCTGATATCGTACATAACAAACTTTCCAAATACTCATCCTTATGTAAATCTATGCATTGTGTGTTTGTATATATTATGTGCAGACTTCGTGCCTTTTTACATAATTACTATTTTGCCACTTGGGTGTACTCTTGTCGTCTATTTCTGTAAATATCTCTTCAGCTTATTTTCTTCCACATTATTATTATTATTGTTGTTGTTGTTGTTGTTGTTGTTGTTGTATATGGTATATTTCATCTTGTTGTGCGTTGTGTGTTTGGTATAGTATTGTTATTACCTCTCACCTTTTTTCTTTGTTTTTATTTTCAGGCACACTTTGTATGCTTAACGCAGTCCTTATAGCACTAATGTAAACTCTATGCTAATTAATTTGCATACAGTGCAATAGTCACATAGACAATGTCACCGAACGTTGAGTGTATAAAATGCACGAACGATGACTTTCTTTGTTATAATTATGTGAATATTGTAGGTGTATCTGCATAAGAAACGTGACATTAATTTTGTACATTTTGTTTGTTGTTGTCATCTTTCTTTGTTCAAACCTTATGACAATTCTTCGTTTGTTGTGCCTGCCAATGATGCTTGGCTTCATGGTATTGCAGTTGGTTTGTAATATATATTAAGACTCGAGAGAGAGGACACGTTTTAATGCATACAATATCATTTATAATATTATATGTAGGGACGTATACTCACACGTTTTAAGAGCTTTAAGTTCTTCGCTTAATCAAACAAAATAAAGCAATTGTTGTCAACTTCATAAATCCATACATATGTAAAATGTGCTTAATATAATTGCGAAGTAAATAACTTGAGAAGAAGAAAAAGAAGAAGAAGAAGAAAAAGTTCAATTTCATATAAGTGGGTATAGTGACGTTAATTATTCAAAAGGCTGTCTGCGGTATTTCCACGGACAAATCTGAAAGATTATTCAAATTTACTTACCCCCCACATAAGATGGGTGATATACTAAGTTTGATATTCTGTTGGCAATACTCAGATGAAGGCATTATAAGCAAATTCTATACATTCTTAATCAGCATCAAAAACTGAGTCAATCTACACATACGTGTCCGTGTGTCCGTCTGTTGTTAGCATTCTCAAGGTCGTATAGTTGGAGATACTCATGAAGTGCACATAAATCATCAAATAATTATAAAACTATTATTCCACAAGTCGCATTATTGAACTTTCTTCAAATACCAAATATCACATCATCCATCCATTTGAGAGTACCAACAATATGTAGATTGAATTAGTTTTTGATTCTAATCAAGAATGTATAAATTTTAGTTATTAAAGTCTTTGATACCTCCTTCTGGGTAATGCCAACAGAATGACAAACATAGTATGCAGCGAAACATTATTTAATGACAACAATAAAGCAGGAAATAGGTGAACAATATTTATTTTTTATGGGTCAAATATATGTGTGAGAGAGAGGAAAATCCAACATGTACAGCCAACCAAACGATAAATCATAATGTATACACAACAAACAGAATGAAAGCAATAAAACGCACAACAATACATGTTAATATATATTAAAGGGAACAAGTGCGTTTGTATGCGTTTACTACGTATACTCTTAAATACATATATAAATCGAAAGACAAACTATAATAATTTATTGTACGCTGTTAA
Source organism: Crataerina pallida (assembly GCA_949710015.1). Lineage (NCBI taxonomy): Eukaryota > Metazoa > Arthropoda > Insecta > Diptera > Hippoboscidae > Crataerina > Crataerina pallida. The sequence continues at coordinate 29,686,132 of OX453290.1, read as the reverse complement.
ATGGGAGTTGGCCCTAGATGTCTCCCCTCGCTTGTATACGATCTGGTATATAATCAATTGATATCGAAAATTGTATGTTGTCATAAATTATTTACTTTTGTCGTGGTCACATAAATTTAAAGAAAAATAGCGGCCAAACAATAAAACAATTCTTACAACTGATGATTACTTAAGACACAAGAAGTAAGAAATAAGTCAACAGAAATTGTGGGAGTGGCAGGTATTTAATGACGAAAGAAACGAAAGAATTGATTAATTATAACTACGCATGCTAAAGATTAATACGATACCTTTATTTTAATGGCTTAAGCGTGGCTGTTAAGTTTAAATAGGAATCTGTGTACAAAAATTGCAACTTAAGACAGACAGACAGACAAGCACGCATGACCAATAGATTGAGCTTCTCGGCTTAAAAGGATAGTATAAAAAATTCAAAATTATACGTAAATACTTTATCACTTAGAGGGTTTTACTGCTCAAAAGTAATGAGACTTGAGTGCGTCCGCTACAAACAGTGGAACTCGTATACAAAACTTAAAAACCAACAATTTATTTAGCTTGTGATTTAAATTACAAGCGGTGCTTGTAAACAATAAAAATTATTTCTTAAAAAAATAAGCAATGAACACACAAAACAAACCCTCTAAAGCTTTGATATTGATTCTTTTCTAAGTAAATATATGTTAAATGAAAAGCACAACAAACGACTTTCATTATTTACAATATTCAGCAATTTCATCACATTTACGTTTATACTATAAAATTCACGAAACATAACATATGCATGTAGACAACAATCATAAATTTTAAGGTAAACGATGTTTAGTTTTCAGCTTATATGTATAAAACATTAAAATTTCCATCTTCGAAAATTGCTTCACCAAAGAAGATTCTACACAAAGAAAAAAAAATGTAAATGGTTTAAAAGCTGAATGGAGCCGAGATTCAAAGATATTCATAAATAGGAAATTGTTAAATTTTTTAAGAGATTTACATAAAATTAACTTCAAGTTTGTTATTCCAATTACCATTTAAAATAAAATATATTGCATAACATAGAATAATTCACAAGTTCACAACTGAGTTAAAACTTTTACAAAATACAACATTGTTATGTAAGGATGGTAAAAAAATCATAAAGTAACTTCAACTGTATCTAATAAAAAAAGATTAATGTTAATTTAGCGAAAGCTACACAAAAGAAGAGAAATAGAAGTTGATGACAGCACGTTTTTTTCCTACTTTATGCAGAAACGATATCACTTTTTATGCAGTTAATAAACTGTAATATATATTTATAAATATGTGCTTACCAATCTACCAAGAGATACTATGCAAAGTAGAACTAAACGGAAAATAAACCACAACAATGCCGTGACCTCTTCACTCCCTACCAATACTTGGATTATGAATTATCCGATGTACTGCAGAGTAGTGATGGTGGTATGGGTGTGTGCTTAAAAAACATTGTCACAAACGTACATTTTTTGAACATTATTGCACACAACTTATGTAAAAATATAAAATGAAAAAAAAGTTAGAAAGGAAACAAAAATGTTGGTATATTACTGTATTATGAATACGAAAATAAGCGCTCGTCGAATAGTTGTGCTGGTTATTGTCGGATTTTTGTTATTCTTTAATATTACACTACTATCAACACTTGAACTATTGGGTAAAGTTTATTTTGAAAATATTAGCGGAAGAGCAAAAATAAAGTTAGCAGTGGTAGTAACTGCAGTTATTTGTTTACGCTTTTGACTTTCCATCTTCTACTTGTACTATGTACTCACTCTTTAGTCAATTTATCTTTAAACTCTTGTTAAGCGTTCAAGTAGTTGTAATAAAATCAGTTATTATTCACCTGCTCGTTTGTGTAGAGATTTCCTCCGGCAGCAAAATATATACAATTATTATAAATATATATGCAATACACGATTGTATGCATGATTTTTACGCATTTAACTTCAATGTATTATCCATATAGAATGAGTCGTATACTAAGTTTATTATTTCGTTTGCAACAGAAAGAAAATTAACGTCACAGAACATACAAAGTATATAGATGTATATATTTTTGATCAGCATTACTATATTGAGGAAAATCGGTCAAGAGCCACGCCCATAATCAACAAAAATCTATTTATTTGTCACCAAAATTTATCGATGTGCCAAAAATAAATAACAGACAATGCTCACAATCGACAAAAATCGATTCAGCATGAAATTCAGCAAGTTCATATTATTAGAAGCTGTAATCATGTACCAAGCCGCGCCTACTTTTTATATGTAGATGTAGTGGATACTGAAGTTTTTTCCTATTTTCAATAATTCTGCTTGAAGCTGAAGTTGATGAAGGCAAAATAAAGTCATTGCTTAATGCAAACCGTCCAATAACAACTCTTAACATCCCTTACAGTTGCAATTTAACCACTTCAACCGTTCATGCTTTAATATGGAGAATCGATATATGGATCTAAAGGAAAAAACTTTTATCCGTCCCATTGGCAATCAGAAATCCTTATCGAAAGTTCATTTTGGAAACAGATCGATAATTGCACAGAATGAATTAACAAAGTTAATGATATTTATCACTATTGTCCCATGCGATATTAAATATTGTGTTTTACGTCTATACCCGTCGTGAAGACCCAAATAGATGGTTTTAAAGGAATTAAGCGTCCCTGCGCCGAAGGAGGTCCCAACTTTAGAACTTACATAATAGGCTATGTAGAGTTCAACCCTTGGTGACAGGGTTTTTTGCCATGCCCTACCAGAGATATTACAGCCCCCGCGAAGCTCCCACAAGGGGGCCTACCCAAGAGTACATACTGGCAAGAATTTTAGTTCTTGGGGCTCCAGTACCACGCGGTACCACACTTAGTCTTTGGTAGGGCTGTCGATCACTTGATCTCCCAACTTCGGACAGCCTATGGGTTGATATCCCATTTATGTTATGTTTGCTAAAAGGTAGCTATTGATCCCTTATTATTATTATTATCCAGGGGATCTTTATATAAATTGCTTTTTGCATATTATGTTGGCCCTGTGATCCTTGGACGGTACTCCGTTTCAGGGCGGGGCCCATGTCCCATGCGACTTATAAGAAATTGATACAATCAAAAAAATAATTCAAATTTCTTAGTATGTATATGCAACAGTTAGTAGCGCACTTCTTTCACCAAACAAACTCTTACATCTTTTCTAGATGAAATGCACAAAACAATGGTAAATCAAAAATGTAAATTAGTTAAATTTATTTTCATGCACATACAAGTAATGGAAGTTAATTTTCTATAATAATAAATATTGACATTTTAGTGCCGCACTGTTGTCTGTCCGTTACATTGTATTGCAAAAACATATTGCAAATTGTACGCCGATTATTGTTTTTACATATTTATGTAAATTAATGTCATGTATAAGCAGTGACATGGGCAACAGCAAATTGTAATAAATTATAAATAAAATTAACAGCAATTGCTGGTAATTGTCATAAACATAATAGAAAGCTTAATAATCCACTATACCATGTTTACGCATACGGTACGTACAACGTTTTATGCAAATGATCTGTTTTCGATGGAAACATGCCGCCCGTTTATGTTTAGTCCAATACCAACAGATATAAATACTTTTTAAAAATACTAAATATGTTAATAATGAAGCGAAATAAACTCGCATGTAGACCGTGCATATAATAGACTGTGGATGGGTGGCAAATATGCCGAACAATTGCAACTTGTATGCAATATATGATTTGATTACACAATTTTAATTTATGAATCTCAAGTGAAAATATTTTGTCCAAGCACCACATAAAGTCCCAAATTATGCTGAAATTGGATTACTTGTTGGACTAGTAAGTCACTTCGGCAAATGAAAAGGACTTCTAAGATAAGTCAAATTGATTCCAAATTTGACACAGCCAATTATTAACCCACTTTACTCTTCTTTACCAAATTTTTTCAAAAAATATTAAGAATTGCAAATTTTCACCCTACAAATACTGGTTTTATAATAGAATGTATAGAGAAGAAGCACTAAAAATGTTCATTTTTAACAACAAAGTTTCTTTTTTGAGCTAAAACATATTTCTGCATCTACTTTCATTAAAAGATTCACAAAAATGCAAGCTATAGCTTGCCAACAAATATATATGGACAGACAGACGGACATGGTTAAAACATTGCAGAACGTGATTCGAAATTGAAAATTAGTATTTAAAACTTATAAAATGTATATAATTAATATATATTTTGTCACAAGTGGTGCCATATATAAAAACTAAATTCAATTATTTAGATCAAACTCTCCGTTGATAACGTCGATTAAGCAAAATAGTCCTAAAAGTTGGTCTAAAAGGAATTTTTTTTTTTTTTTTTTTTGTGAATTGTAAGCATGTTTTTTATTTTACAGCTTCAATAATTCAGTTTGCCAAGGCTAAACTCTTTTTCAGCTCAGTATCTTATTTTGTGAAAGTTTGTCCATGCGTCCGCCTTAAATTTGTGAATTTTTAATTTTTTTATTTAATAAGCAAATACGTTTAAAATTCTTCCCTTTTGATATATATGCAAAACATTAAATACTTTTTAGCTTAGTATCTTATTTTATTAAATTTGGTCCATCCATCTAGCTTATATTTTTTGAATTTTTAACTTAATTTTCACATTTAATAAGTAAATATTTTGAAATTCTTTGCTGTGGATATAACATATGCTACACACACCTTTATGGAAAGTTTCATAGTTAAACTCTTTACATGGTAAAGGAAATAAATTCCTAAACTTTCTCAAAACAAAAAAAGGTCACCCTTGATATAAGCATCTTATCTACATCGGAATAAATATTTTTTTGTAATTTATGTATAATATTTAATTAAAATGCTCTTTTATAAATATAATAAAATAGTGATGGACATTCTATAACTTCTTATAAATTTTTTTTTTATGGATTAAGAAATAAAGAAAAATGGACGTACGGACATTGTGCTCACCATGGCTACCATGCCAGGCCAAATGCATATCTTACCTAATGTTTATGTTTGGTTTTGATTGATTTTTTTTCTAGTACTCACAAATTTGCCAAAAATACTATAAAATCTTTTACCGCAGTTTTTTTAGCCTCTTTTTTCATAATTTATTATTACAAACGTTTCCGTACTTTTGTTGTTCAAAATAATTGAATTTCCTCTTTAACAAATTACAAAATAAAGAAAAAAGGAATCAAATAAATTAATGTAAAGTTAACAAAAACGCTTTTTGAAGTTATTATTGTGGTTAAGGAAAAGTTACCCTATTGTAGTGTGTGTGTGTATATACTTTACTTTCTCTCACATATAAATGTATGCAAATGGTGTGGAAATGGAGAAAAATTCTATCTATAAAAACTTTACAGACAACTTACCAGCGAACTGTTCATGTTTGAAGGCGTTAAAAAAATAGTATTTAAGGTGCACGGAATTGTTCTTTTATTCCTCCATTCAAAGTGTTCGTTATGCAAATGCAATAGTACAAAACATTCCAAGTTGGGCAACATGGACTTTTAAGACAAGTTGAAAAGTAGAAATTTAAAGTTTACCTGTGATCGTTATTTATTGAATGAAAGTTGAACCAGAAATGAATACCAAAACCCGATGAAACTTCAAATTGGAAAATGAGTAGTAATGCATTGACTTTGTATTTGTTTTTGGATTAAGCTTACACCGTTTCTTCTAAAAGCAAATATATTGTGATGCCGTTTACCTTAAATTCACATGAATTCATTTCCAACTGTCATAACAATAAAATGTTGCTCTGAAATATTTTCATTTACAATACGTATGATACGTGTTACGGTATCAATTTACCGTGTTTTCGCATATATTTTTATTATAAATGTTCGCATATGTTTTTTTTTTTTTTTGTATTAAAAAATATTTACATTTTGTAGTCTGCAGGGCTGCTCAAATAATGAGTAATATTTTGTTCCCATTTAAGCGTACACGATATATAAATAAACATGTATATGTGATGGAAAAATACCAACAAAATGTACATATATATATATATACAAACATATTCACAAAAATATATATATAGGGGGGAGAGTTAAAACTTTTGCTTGCATTACATTACACTTTTTTACATTTACTACGTGATCATGATGAACGCGGCAGTTTTTATATCCTCCAACTCCAATGATACGGTTATACTAACTTTGCTTTACTGTTTGAGACAGCTGAGAGAAGAGTTCAGGTTCTTAGTCATCATTAAAATATGAGATAATTTAATCATGTCCGTGTCTTCTGTCCGTAAGTCATTTGTGAAAATATAGAGCTGCTATTTTGTAAAAATATTTCTGGCAACTGTACGTAGGTTCCTACTTAAGTTGAGTATAATCCGACCAGTTCCACGCCCACAATCGACAAAAATATCTCATAGCCCTAAAAATGTAGCTACGAAGTAAATATTTTATACACATTTTCAATGCTAGAGCATCTATCGATAATAAACATGCCATTAATTTCCATAAAAAAAAAAACCCATATTGCATAGAATCTGACGTCTAAGGTGATCATTAAGTTTGTGTTTTACGTCTATACCCGTCGTAGAGACTCTATTAGACGTTTGTAGAAAATTAAGCGTCCCTGCGCCCCCGCCCCCGAAGGAGGTCCCAACTTTAGAACTTACATAATAGGCTATGTAGAGTTCAACCCTTGGTGAAAGGGTTTTTTGCCATGCCCCCGCGAAGCTCCCACAAGGAGGCCTACCCAAGAGTACTTACTGGCAAGAACCTTAGTTCTTGGGGCTCCAGTACCACGCGGTACCACACTTAGTCCTTGGTAGGACTTGGACGATCACTTGATCTCTTGATCAACTTCGGACAGCCTATTGTCCATGGGTTGGTATCCCATTTATGTTATGTTTGCTAAAAGGTATTTATTGATCCCTGGAATTATCCAGGGGATCTTTATATAAATTGCTTTTTGCATATTGTTTTGGCCCCGTGATCCTTGGACGAAGCACCTATGCCGGTACTCCGTTTCAGGGCGGGGCCCATCTAAGTTGATTAGTAGAACTTACTGCGTCTCGCAGCATAGTCAAATACCTGCCATGTCCACTGTTTAGATAGACATATAAAGGGTAAAGATATTCTAGCCCAAACCAAATTGTCGGTTCTTACTTGTTTTTTTATTTCAAACATTACAAAACACAATATCTGTATAGCTTCGCCCAAATGTTGGTATTAACAATTATAATAATTTTTAGGAAATTCAAGGTTAAATCTTCTTTTGAGATAAATGTTTTAGAAATTCATTTAATATCACGGACACAGAAGCTCTTAAGGTAGATGCTTTTATGAAAATCAATCAATTTCTTGCAATTTCTGCAATATATTGTGTACGCAGTTGCATAGAGAAAGGGCCTATCAGGGTTTTTTTTATTGTTGTTGTTATATTTTATCAAGTATATCATTGTTTTTTTTTTTTCTTTATTTGTTGATTTAAACTGACTTGTATACGAGTATAAATGGTAAATGAATGGTGTTGGATTTCAATGCATTAACCACGTATACAAATGCGTACCATATATGGTACATATAACATGAACCATGAATTTGTTGAACAGGCGGCGGGTGAATGTTTGCTGTGCTGCTCTCTTAAATCCTTTCGTATGGCATGTTTATGTTTTTAAAGTTTTACATTTATTTATTTATTTATTTTTATTTTTTTTCTTCATCATCCTACTTATGTACATATTTTTTAAGCTTTTAGATTATGCTGCCATCCAATCGTGTTAAGTTTTATGGAAAAAATATACATTTTTTTTTTCGTATTCACTATTAAATATCTTTATGTGTCATATTGTTTGATGTATGGTGTCGTAATTTATACATATATAAATATAATAAAGACAAACAGAGAGAGAAGAGCGAATGTGTCAGTTAGTGAAGTGTGTCATTATATTCATTTTGTCACATGTTCTCCGTTACCATTTGGAATGCCAAGCCAGCTTATGTGAATTTTTTATTTTATAACATTTTAAAAAACATACATAACACGTAAATATTTTATATGTTTAATATGTGAATATTGTATATAAGAACATTTTACAAAAATGAAAACCATTAAAACTATAGTGACGAAACCAAGTGTTTAATGCCCTCAAAATCACTTGCTGTACGAAATTTGAAGGGAAAGCGCTTCAGACCTTCTTCTTCAATAGCTGATTATATTGGAAATTATATATAACCTCTCGTAATACATTCAGGGATGTTTGAATTCATCAAAAATTATGAAGTTCTTCTTTTTTTTTTATCTACGATTCATGAGTCGGGACAGAAAATATCGTAACTTCCAACACCCACATAATATTATAAAAGTAATGATAACGAAAATGTATAAATAAGTGAACAGGATAGAAGAAGAAAGCGAGGAAATGGTATGAAAATGGAAAAGGAAAAATAAGCATAACACGCAATAGTTTCGTTAAACATAAATTACCCGGAAATTACGTGACTTCGATCTGAAATACAAAAGGTCACGTACTTTTTCCTCTTTGCCTTTTTTTTTTTTTTTTTATCTTGCTGATGTTGAATATTTTTTATTTATAATTTTTTCCCCTTTTTTTTTTCGGCAACAGTAACAGACACGCCCTGCACTTCACAAACGAATGATGGTTGGGATCGCACTAGTGCCAATGCTTGTACCCATTAAACAAATGCTGGTACAAATGAGTTTTCACATAAAAAAAAAATATTTATAAAATATATTAAATGTAAGAGTTACATATAAAAAAGGAATAAAAAGAGCCGTATTATCTATAACAAGTACTGCTTAGGCCAAATCTAACTTGTGGGCAGGACACGTACCCAATTATGTACTTGAATGCAGCACATGTTTAGTTTAACTTATTCGTTTATACGCTCACGTAAAAAGTAGGAGCCATCAAAGACCCTACAAAGTTTATATATATATTCTTTATCAGCATCAAAAACTGAGTCGATCTGGACACATATGTTTATATGTCCGTCGTTCTCACGGTCGCAAATTTTAAGATATTAGCACCTTTAGTTTCTGCATCTGCATGCAAAAGGTAAAATCTATCAAAAGCCACGCTTACAATCGATAAAAATTTATTTAAAAACAAACTCAAAATAAAACTCGATTTGCAAACACTATCAGAAAGCATTATCTTATACCTGGTACGCCCTCCTAAGCCAAATTTAGTTTTCTTAATTGTTTTTATTAATTTTTCAATTCATTCATTACAGAGCTTTTTATTTTGAATTTTACTCGTAGCCCTTGACAGTTGTTGACCAATTAAAATACCAACTAACTACTTCTTTTAACTTTCAATAAATTTTGAGTAATTTAATTTCATTCAACGATTTCATTGCTCATTTAAACAGCAAAATCAAGGTATTTATAATTAAATAATCAGTAGTGACTACATTGCAATCTACCTACTTTACCTCCATATTTCAAAGGGAATAATTGTATAACTGATATCAGGCAACTCACGAAAGTAAACATATACAAATGATTTGGTGATTTTCTATCTCTATTTCTGCATATAATTGAAAACCATACCACAGTCTCCGTAGAGATGAAAGATGAGCAAGTACAAAGGTAAACAAGATAACAGTAAACTTGCCCCATTTAAAGGAAAAGGAAATCACTCTAAGATTGGTTGTATGTTGTAATTGTAATTACATATAAGAAAGTCAATTAGGTTTAAGAATAAGTTACATACGCTGTCATGTACCTTTTAACGGAATTTTATTCAACGGTTTCACTTATAAATTATAACCAGAAGCTTAATGTGTTTGGGTGTTGTTACGTTGCTTGCTTATCTTAACACCACAGTCTTGTTCTAAGGAATGGAAAGAATGAAAGATAAGAGTATGTTCACTTTGTTTGATTAATGAAATGTGTGAGGAGACAAAATATGTCTTCCTAATAAAAGCATGATTGTTCCATCAGCCGTATGATTTACAGCTGCGTTAAGGATTTCTTGTATGAAACTAAGATGGAGCAGCAGATTGCAATAAAATCCAATTATGTGGGTGTTGAAGATAACTCATGTTACATCGCATACAGCAATAAACAGTAAAGTCCTAAGATTTATTATTGAATGGATTTTAGAAAAATCAAGTTTCGACATATTTCGTGCTTTTTTTTGATTAAAACTCAAAAGATAGCAAATTCATGCACTTTTGTTTATGCAGAATTTATATTTTGAAAAGTGCTTAACACCAATTAAAAGGGGGTTACAGTTTGGAGTATCACTTATTATTGAAGCACCATTTTACCAGTGTTTTCCTTGTTATCGAAAGTTTGTATAAAGCTTCCAAGCTTTTTATTTATTATTAAAATAATGACATGGCGTATGGCGTCATCAAGTATTGGTAGGAAGAGTATTTTAAATTTTACCCAATCCAATGTTTTTACTTTTTCAATTCTATTAATCTTGTACTTGATCATGTAACAAGATAATAAATCTTTACAAAAATTTATTTTTATCATTGTGTTTTATTTGATTGTGTGGTCCAGTTCCACAAAAGCACTAAACTTATGGATCCATAAGCAATTATGTATAGAGGAGAAGGACTATATTCAAAAAAGAAGCATATGATAGATGTAGATACGTAAACATACTAAACTTGAAACATTATTCGCAGGTGCCAGGTGACATAAGTGTTTTGGGTTTATTGGGATATTGTTGCTACCATATAATCTAAAGTTATGGTTTTGAAGTATCAACCGTATGTTTCATAAGTGAACAATAGTATTTCAAAAATATTACAACCACACAAATGTACGTGACTAGGGTAGACAAACCGATGCCGAGGCAAACATTGCTCCTGCAACAGCTTATCTTCTTCTCATCTACTTCTATTTTAACACTTTTAATACAATCATTGTTTTCATATTTTATTACAGGTTGAATTGTACTACTCTGAAGTGTTGTCTCTTATACAGCTGTCACATATTTCTTATGCTTGAACTTGTAGTGTTTGCTTCCTGTTAAGGATGATTGGTTTTTTATTTTATTTTTTTTTTTTTTTCTATATGAAGTGTGAAGCTCTAGACTCTAGAGCTTAGATGACCACATACAACAATATCACATCTGTCGATTATTACTTTTTCTTTTTCTATTCTATGAGTACTTTATAAGCCTCTACCATCAATGTAAGATGTATTGTTAAAATGCCCATTTTAAACACCAATCTGCGTGCAAAAACAGACGGGAACATACATGTCTAAATCGACATAGATTTTAATGCTGATCAAGAATATATATACTTTGTAGGGACTCTGACGCCTCCTTATCGGTGTTGCAAACGGAAGAACAAACTTAGTATATCCTCATCACTAAGGTGGAGGGCATAAAAATGTAGCTTTAGAATTGTAAAAACTTCTAATCTCCCAACGGAAAATTAAATAATATTTAAATATGAAGTTTTTCATATAATTTTATCAAATTATTTTCTCAAAATTACACGAAAAAAACACATTTAACAAAAAAAAAAAATATTTACATAGAAAATAATTTAGCATAACATTCAGCTACAGGCTTCAGGGAGATCCCTTTAATTTTATGCACAATTTTCGGCAACAAAATGCTGCACACACTCTAATATGAAATAACATAGATGTTCTTCAGTGATTTATGAGCGCAATGCCATAATTATTCTCTAAATATACGCATTACAAGTGACAAAAAGACAGGCACGCCGTACAACAGACAATAGTTTATGTAAATGAGAATATTATGGGACACAGAACTGTGTAAAGAGGTAAATTGATGCATGTGTGTGTAAACATTCTCTTTTCTCAACGACAATAAATGATCTGCAAAACACTCACAAATTTTAACGTAATAGTATTCATTTCAGCAAATAGCGACCAACACAAATGCGAGTAGGTGTGTTGGTGCATGGATCTATATATAGTATATATGGATATTTGAATATTTAAATGCAAGCGTGTGCGTAGGTGTGCGTTTTATTATCTTTTTAGAGCACAGCGTTAGAGTATAATAATTTATATATAAGCAGTCTCGGGACCATTAAAGTGAGATTTAAGAGAACACACACACACATAAGCAACAACCATCAACATATTTATGGAAATCACTGCGTATGCATACGTGTTCATATGAGCACAAGGATTATGGCCCAAAAACAGCAGAGCACTTGTGTGCTAATAGAAGGCTATTTGCATATAATGATGCAGTATAATGCAAGTGTTACATATTCACCCGAAAGCAATGTGTAATAGGAGTCATTACTGGGATTTATTTTTTGTATAAACACATTTCACCACACCGCCCCATCATCATAAAACACGTATATAAAGAACAATTCTAATCTTATATTAGGCTAATTACATTTTTCACCTCCCACATAAAAATTTAAGAATAGCTGTGACAATAAGTACATAATGACGTTGCATTGATTCAAATCATGTTCATAAAAACTGTGTCGATCCATTCGTCTTTTTCTGTGATTTTTCCAATGGGACGTTTTATATTTTCTTTCAGTTATGTACCTAATAATTATATTTCCGAGAGATTCTCTTGTTTGTCTTAATAAATTGCATAAATTAGTTTGTTTAACTAGGTGAGAGGGGCGCATAAAAAATAGAATGGGTTAATTTTATGTATAATGACAAAAGGAAGCTGTTACTTAACAATATAGAGAAAAACAAGTAAAGCGTGCAAAAAGAAAACTAAATTTGGCTTAGACCAAATCTTAAGTAGCTTTTATATCTGCATACAAATAATGGTCGTGGCATGAGACATATGATAACAGCCTCTAATAGAGCATATCTGTTAGCTTACAAGTCCAGTTTTTCGCTGGGTATGGTTTTTTGTAAATTGTGGGCGTGTCGATTATGACCATTTTTGGCACATCGATGTAGAGAGTAACAAAATATACCATAATTTGATAATTATGCCAGATATAAAATTTTTTGTCGATTATGGGCCCATTTTAAATAGCGTTTTGGATATAGAAACGTGAAGCTTATGTGCAAAATTTCAACTCAACAGCTCAAAATCTGCGACCTGATGATGCCAACAACAAGCATATGTGCTGTTGCACAGACGGACATATCTAAACCGATTCATAATTTAAAGATTATCAAACTCTGATGTCTTCTTCTGGATGTTGCAAATGGAGAAAGCATACCTAGTACACTCTCATTACTATAGGTGGAGGACATAAAAGACTTGATTTACAATACATTCGTTTCGCTTCCACTTGGTGTGGAATATATAATTAACACATACGTACGAGTATGTAAAAGTTTAGGTGGTCAGTTAAGAGAACAAAACATAAAAAAAAAAGAAAAAACGAAAGTGAAAAAATTAACAAAAAGAAGAAGGAGAAGATGATGAAGAAGGGACTTGCAAAAGAGGTTAACAACTTTTTTTTGTAAAATATCGTCATCCTTTTACGGAACAGTGCCTCTCTACACACACGAGTGCACTAACAAACAAAGAAAACACTGTATAGAATAAGGTGGTGATGGTGACACGAAGGTTATATATATATATATATATATATATACATATATGTGTGTGTATATATAATTCATTTAGTAAGTATGCTTTTATTCATATACATACATATATAAACATAAGTGTTGCTGCAAAACCTTTCAGTAGGTTAAACCTTAGACACTCTTTAGCTGGCATGAAACTTGTATTGTTTCAATTTTTATAAAGTTTATGCGAAATTATTAATCATTTATTAATTTATTAATTCTCAAAATCAACATAGTTTTAATACTCTAGATTAAAGCAAGTTTTATGCGCTCCATATAAGATACCTACAGGGAAGAGTAAGATATCCTACAATGTACATATATTCTTGGTCAGCATTAAAAACTGTGTCGATCTAGACATAATTGTCTGTGGTTGGTTCTCACCGTCTTATATTTTAAGATATTGAGCTGAAATTTTGTATTTTTGTATGTAAGTTTTTCATTCATTCATTCATTCATTCATATTCACAAAAATCATTGCTAAACATAACCACTAATGGAAGTATAATAAAAGTGATAAGAATATCTTATAATTAACGCAGGAGCAGCAACAACAGCAACAACAACAACATCTGCAGCAACTCTGGATCTGGTTCATTAGTTCTGAATCTAGTTCACTAGTTTTTAAAGACTATACAATTTAGGGACAGTATGTTAATAAACAGTATTATGAAGTGTAAAAATAAATTACATAGTACCAGGCATACAATAGTAGAATTTGCAAGCTATAACATACTAGAGTTAAGAGTACAGATAAATAAATAAAAATGTTAAACATTACAAAAGCTTAAGTTTATTACTAATTAAGGAACTTAAATTAGAGAGGTGGATGAATAGTTTGGCAACTACCTATTTAATATAATTCTTTTAATGCAATCGATTGGATCAACCGCGAGATCGAACGAGTTTGAGTATTCATTAAATAGTCCACATAGGACCCGAAACGAACTAAACAGCGGCATTGAGGTAGCCATAATGGCACAAAATGCCTTGAGACCCTGGTTGGTATATTCAGTGTGACCAGGCCCAGTAGAGGAGGGGAGGACACTTCACCTAGCAGAACTTTTACTATGAAGGAAACCCCCAACATTTGTCTTCTCCTCTCAAGTGTAGGGAGAGCAATTATATTGAGGCCATTTTCATATGAGGGCAAGGGAAGTGAAGGATCCCAAGCTAGACCACGCAGTGCAAATCGTAAGAAGTTACGTTGAAACGATTCAATAAGGTCAACGTAAAATCTATAGCTCGGTATCCAGACGACGACTGCATATTTGGAAATAGGGGTCATTAAACTCTTTGGACCAGCGTTTAATGAAACCCAACAAGGATCTAGCTTTGTTGACAAATGATACGATATGATTGTTAAACTTCAATTTCGGATTAAAGACGACACCCAAGTCATTATAACAAGACACATTTTCAAGGACATGATTATTAACAGAATAAGATGAGTACTGATAGTTTATCCACCCAAATGACATCTTTTTGCACTTATTTAAGTTCAAGTGCATACCATTTAAGTCAAACCATGATACCAAGTTACACGCAGATCGCTATTTAAAATGGGCAAAATCACTCAAAAGCCACGCCCAAAATCAATAAATATCTATTTATGTGCCACAAAAATTAAGCTATAAAGTTTAAATTTACTAAAATAATTTATAATTAAAACTTCTATCGATGTGTTAAAAATTTGAGTGATAAAATAACACACACGCCCACGATTTACAATAATATATATTCAACGTAAAACTCGACTTGCAGGCTGAGATGTAATATACGTACACTATTAGAAGGCATAATTATGCACCTACCATGCCCTCTGTCTCTGTATAAATGTTGGTCTAAGCTAAATTTAGTTTTCTTACATGTTTTTTCATTTGCTTCCATGTACCATTGCTCAGTTTCTTTATGATCCATGAATGGTAAGCACCTGCATACTTATGTAAAAGTATAAAAGAAAGCTAAATTAAGGGTGTGGCACATGTACATATAAACAATTGCTGTCTCTTTTTAACCCAATCATAAAATTATTTATCTCAACGAAAAAAATTCCACTTTTTTTTTCTAAATTGTGTCTTTACTTATAGCAACTCGATAAATGGATATAAAAACAATTCACCCTTCCACCTATACATTTTATATATGTCAAGGAGATATTTTTATCAAAAAAGAGCGTGGCGGCTAATCGGCTAATGTTCAGTAAGAATTAAAGAAATTATATTGAACTTAATGTAAGTCTTGTATATTTTCGGTATTAATTTGTAAAAAGTGGGCGTGGCACTTATAAGCTGCTGTATCATCTTTTAATGACTAATAAAGTTAAAAAAAATTTTTAACTTTAAATGTTCAAGTTTGCACGAAATAATTTTTCATAAAAATTAAAGGCGTGTCTGCAATTCAATTGCATCTAAAATATTTAGTAATCAATGCTAAACCTACATACAATTCCTCATATTTATAAACAGAAGAGATTTAGATTGTATATATGTAGGCGTGGCTGTTGAGCGGTTTTTTTATTGAAAATTATATCCAAAAATTTAAAATGTCTTCATCAGGTACACATAAATGGACATGGAATCATAAGCTGAGTATATCGCTCAGAGTATAAAAACAAAACAATTAAATTATATAATTAGTGTAAAACAGTTTGTATGCATAAGTTTTCTGTAACAGTCACATGTTAAGTTTCATTTTGTGAAGTACAGCATTTTAACCAACAATAATACGAACTGTTGCCCAACAATAATAGAATGCAAGCAATTAAAATCAACTGCTAAACATACCAACCGTGTACAGCAACCTTTAAAAATATTGCAAATACAGTAAACAAATGTAAAATACCTTTACCAAGTAAATAAATTGCATTCTCTTATTTGTTCTTTATTAAGATAATGTCTATGTGTGTGTGTTTGTGTGGCATACATTTGCCAGCATTTATCACTTTTTTAGGGAATAAAACTTACGAATTAAAGGAATATGGATGTGCATAAATCTGCATTCAGGTGGCAAATGAATAATACTCAAGTGACCAGCAAAGGTAAGTGAAGCTAACAAATGTTAACGTTGTACACGTGCTTACAAAAAAGGACATTATGTACAATATATCACAAAACTTAAATGAGCTTACGTATGCAGATGAACATGAAAGGGTTACCGGACATTTGCGAGACGACGGATGATAAACAAAAGTTGTAAAGTTGATATTTTCAGTACGATGCTCGTACTGTAATAAAAGTATTAAAACCAAACAAAACAAAAAACATCTGTTACAATACACAATTTTCCGTTTTAACTTATTTGGGGGTAAAATTTAAGTTTAAAACCAACATCAGGGTAGCATCCATAACGGCTATATAAACAATGAAGCAAACACAATATTACTGATAAGTGTAAAAAAGAGACAAACAGGTAATTGTAGAATGCGTGCTTTTTTAAACTTTAAACTTTAATCTTACGCTACAGTACTTCGTACATTGAACAGAAATGAGAAAATCTTGTAAATCTTTTAAATCATAGATTCACATGCTAAGAAAATTACACTAATTTAAGAACACTTTTCGGAATGATAGATATTATAAGAATTCCAATTTAAAATAGATGTCCGTACGTCCGTTTTGTTTCTTTATTTCCTATATAATAAAAATAAGTAAAAAAACTAATTCACAAATCGTAAATACCTTCCACATTTATATACAAGAAGTATATACACGGTCTATACCTAATTTCTCTTTCTATAGTTTATCTACCACGTATTAACTTACAAGTCATATTCTATGCCAAATGAAATGTTTTGTAAATTCCTAGCAAGTCAAGAAAAATATTTATCGATTGTGGGTTAGATTGTCGATTATATTCTATTCTATAGGATCATTTAATACCCCACCATCATTTAGTTGCATAAATTATGCTACAATTAGTTTAGTTGTGTTTGTATATAAACCTCGTTGTTACATATCGTTATATAGAAAGGGGTTCTAAAAATGATTCGATCGATTCCAAATTTTATTACAGCCAAATATAAAATCAATTATTTATCTTTTATCAAGTTTTCTTTTCCACATAAAATGTTTCATTATAAGAGGAGGGGTTCTAAAAATCATCTGATTCGGTCAATTTTTAATATGGTTCTTCTTCTTCATGTTCTCGTACCGAATTTCATCGATATACCTCAAAAAAAATCAAGCACTCGCTTGCGCATATACATGGACAGACAAACGGACATAGTTATAACAATTCAAATTATGATTCTGAATCGATAGATCTGCTGAAAGATATCAATGTGGCAAATTTCATCGATAAATATAAAAAATATAAAATTCATCATTACAAAAAATGTATGGATGGACATACAGACAGAGATACAAGCATCTGTAATATATTTCTAAACTATCAAGTAGTTTAGTTTATAAATGATACCATACCAGATTGCATAACCTTCAAGTGCATAAGGTTGTGCACCAGTTTATACATAACACAAATATTTATTATTTACCGTTCAAGTTTCATTCATTTACGAGGATGGTATTGTTGTAAAAATGTATGTGTTTAATATACTGTAATATGCTGAACAGTAGTTATGTTTTACATATGTATGTGTATCTAAACCAAACTGTTTGAAAAGAGTCTTTATAATCATATTTACGCATTCATAAACAGCAATAACAACTACATTGCTATGAGAATGAGCGAATAATGTTACAGTAATAATATTTCTCTCTCTCTCTTTCTCTCTCTCTGTATCTCTTTGTGTATTTCTATGCATCATATGGATGCTATCATGCAATATCTGAAGACACGTTGTTGTATTGTCTTTACGTTTATAACTTTTCAGTTTTTAAACGAGGCAAACATTTTTTTCCTATTACTACTCGTACGCACACGTTTGTTTATTTAAGTGTGTGAAACGTGGGTTTTATAGTTGCACATACTTATACGAGTAGTTTTAGTTCGTTAAGCATCGCTTACATGCTTTTCCACTTAAAAGTACCATTGTAGCAGTAGTAGAGATATTATTTACGTACGATTCTTTAGTTGTTGTTAAAGATGAAATTTAATGTTTTATAAACATATTATTTATTCATATAATTAACAAAAATTAAACAATTTTGTGTATTAATAACATGAATATTTGCAAGTATGATTAAACAAGCTTTGTTAAGTTATTTCAAATTTTTTTTTATTCATATTGTAAACAAGTAAACAAGTAAAGGACACCACCACCAACGCAATCTTATGTAAATTTACAATTAATTAATATATATACGCCATGTTGTCTGGCATTTGGTATAAGTTTCGTTAATGTTTTACACTATTTTTATTCTCTCCACATAAGATAAACAACATACTTAGTTTATTATTCTATTTATAAGGAGATGTCACAGGTTCCAAAAAATGTGTTTAGCATAAAAATCTCAGTTTTACTCTTGACTTGTCCAAGTAATTGTTTGTTATTTAACTCCCACATAAGATGTATAGTATATGTATCCCAATTCCCAATATTTGTTCCTTTTGTGATTCTTTAATTAAAAATTACAACCACTTTAGTATCATAGTGTACTGAAGTTAATTTATGAACCAAAGTGTCACTTGCCAGTCTTTTAATAAAAATAACGCTCAAAATACTTGACAAATGGTCTTAATAGTTTTTTTCTTTCTCTGCATACTTTCTGTAATGTTTCCATCCATTATCAAATATCTAAAAATTTGTGTAGTGTTATGTTCAAATCACTTAAACAGCTGCCAATTGAATGTTTGCTAATAGTTGCTATAATCTTTTCTTTTCCTTTTTTAAGCAAAAACACACAAATTGTGACTTTGTTTTCCGAGGTTTGGCCATCTTGATACTTTAGATATCTAAATAATTCATTAATTGCTACAATAACGTTGCACAAACACATTATAAGTGTTATTTTAAGTGAATATTCATCGTCTTCACTTTACTATATGAATATGTTTGTGTTGTATATAAAGATAATCGTGCTGTGCTGACAGAGAACTGCTTACTAAAGGAAGACACTCTTCTGTAGAGTATCGACTTTAATATATTTTATGGATATAAAAACATCTAAAGCAAGTACTATTGTCAAAAGCTATTGTGAAGTGAAAAGAATCGAACGGAGACATATTGAGTGTTAATACAGCCATCGAAGTTTTAAGTGAATTATTATATTAATTATTATAAAAAATATAAACTTGAAATTAATTTTTATTCCAAACCTTCGCTAATTTAAATATATTTTTACTTGTTAAGATTGAAGTAAGGATTACTTGTAATCTGTGAAAACTTAGCAGCATAAAATTTGGCACGTAGGTTTATGCGATAAATACAATTTTTGCTTATGAAAGATTTTTCTCAATTGTGGGCGTGGCACTTGGCCAATTTTACCCAATTTTAACATGAACCTATGTTCTACGTAGATACTAGAAATATACAAAATTTATAACTGTTATTATTCTAAAAAGAAATACACGGACGGACATATTAAGATCGATTAAAATTTTAATTTAATCAAGAATATATTATATATACGTTTTAGAGTCTCGTAAGCTGTCTTCTGGCTGCTGCAAACCTTACAGCAAACTTATTTTATCTTCATAACTATGGTGGAGGATATAAAAATATCTCATGACAAAGAATGCTATTTCAATTTAGACAACAACAACAACAACAACAACATATTTTTGTAATAATTCGAAACTTCTGCAAACTATTTGTATAACATATGTGTATATGTGCGTGTTTAATATGTGGCTATAGACAAATTTCTGGAAATGAACGAAATTGCTAAAACGTGTATAAAATATTAAATGAAGCACAAAAAAAGGAATAAGCCGCCCTATGGACACGTACGTATCAAATGGATAATGCCCGTCTCGGCTAAATGTTAAATGACATGTTGTACAATACCGTACAACTGAATAACAGTATGCAGTGCATACAGTGCACCAACAATAAAGAAATCCGATAAGCAAGAAAAAACACCCACAATTTTAACATGATAGCACTATGTAAAAACATTGCATTTAAGTAAAGGGGCTTACCTACTGGTAAATAATCGAAACGGTCTGTTAAATACCCTATAAATCGAAACCTTTCAATAATATAACCAATCAGTATAATACTCTATCAGTAAAAAGCGGAAGTTACGAATATTTTTACTAAAAACTAAAACTATTAAGAGAGTTAGATTGCCACCGACATTCACAAATGTATAGATTTGAAAAAGTTTTCTAATATCAACAATCAAGTTTATTAATTGAAAACAGATATTTAAACAAAATTTAATCCGCCGCATATTATAATTTGTACAGAGTCAAAGTTTCAAACAACACCAACAACAACAACACTCTAATTCAATCTAAAACGTATGATAAATGATATTGTAAATAATATGAAATGAAATATGAATATATATATAATGTGTACTTAATACACTCAAGATACTTATAAACTTAAATATGTCATGTAAATACCCTCTGAAGCATACCCTTTGACCATTGATCAGTGGCAAAATAGTTTGTATTTATGTTGGATAATAACCACTCCATACTACACTTGTATCAAATATCAATGATGATGATGACGGTTTGTTGTTAAAGGCAAATTGTTGTAATAATTGTGATAACATAACTGATAACATTCAAGGATAATGGGGTTTGTGTACTGACATTTTTGCCACTCACTTAACGTTGGATCAAATTGTATTGTTAGCGAATGATAAAAACAATAACTTTATATGTATATTTGCAACTTTTTATATAATGGCACGCTAAACTTAATACACAATATTTCTTTTGCATTTACTTAAAAAATTTTGCATTAATTTTCAATTCGAAATGGAGTTTTTCATTATCAATTGAAACTTTTTTAATTGAAAATAGATTGTTGTAACTTTTAATAGAGATGTTTACAATTTCAAATGAATTTCTTTTTTTTTTAATTCAAATGAAAATTTTTCAATTTAAAATTGAATTTTCATTTTCAGTTGAAATTTTTTCATTTGAAATGGATTTTATAATTTTACAATTAAATGTTATTATAAATTGAAATTTTTTTAATTTCAAATAAAGTTTCTCAATTTCAATTATATATATATATATGGAATAAGCTGCAATTCTAGTACACTATGGCGTATGAGTAATAAACGTATGTTTAGATAATCTCTATGAAACCAATTCCGTATGAATTTTTAAATGTGGAGTAATAAGTTTAAAGTCTATGCCTATAGACGAGACCGATATAAAACTAGGCGATACGATTTAAAACTCTACACTAATAAGAAAATTTTATATTGTATATAGTTATAATATAAGCGAAATTCACACAAAGCGTTTCATATTAAAAAAAAAAAATTCCGACATCTTAAATTAAAATAAATTTATAGGTATTATATATGAACACGTAACATCTACTGCTATCAGCTAATGTTCATTTACAGTAATTGCTACAACAACGAAAAATTTTTATGGCCACTCTTGTAATAAATATATTGCAATGATAATAAAAGGTTTTCTCTCTTTAAAGAAATTGTATAATTGTTATATTCCTTACCACCACCATTGCTAAAGGATTAATTTATATTTTTATAGCATAACATTAAAATATGAAAAAAATTTAATAAAACTGAACATGCAATGCCGTACAATGCAATACTTAAGCACATTTAACACAATCACTTAAATGGTTGGCATTAAGTATAACAGTAAATTGCAGCACATTCTCTCATTTAACTAACATGTGCATTAACAACAACGAACAATGCGAATGTGTTAATCGAGAAATATATTCATTTTGAAAACTTTGATTTTCCACCATTACACCATTACATACATACAAGAAAGGAATTACTTGGAAGAAGAAACATAGACGAAGGGAAGTTCAATTAAGTTCAGATATTGTATGAAAAATTCACATCGATATAATTATTAAAAAGTAATTATATCCGTCACTATAGAGAATAAAATATACTAAGTTTGTCATTCCGATTATAACACTTAGGAGGAAGTCTCGGAGAACCTACAAAGTATATTTTTGATCAGCTTCGAAAACAGTTTCGACCTAGACATCTACAGAGAATTGACTAAATATTTTGAACACCATGCAATTTAATATGTATATATCTTGTTGCATGTTGGCAACACTGTAAATATTGCTACACGTATATATTGCACAGTTTACGTATCAGGCTTTGTTTTGCGACGATCGGAGAAATGTGCGATCTCTCAGACTTTGAAAGACGACAAATTGTTGGTGCTCAGTTAGCGGGAGCGTCTGTGGCGAAAACAGCTGAGTTGTTTAACGTTTCACAAGCGTTAATGTTTCATGATAGCATACACAAAACATGGTAAAACATCAACGACGAAAAGGAATAATGGACGAAACTCAAAGTGAATTGACAGGGACCGACAATAATTAAAAAGAATATGGACAGGCAACATAAAACTGTCGAGACAGAACTATTCAGTACAAAGGTTAATACGAAATTCATAAACTATTAAAATTAATAATCGTAATCAATTATGTGGCACGCCTACAAGTATATTGAAATGGAAGGTATTTAAGTCGATTACAATTTTCTGTATATGTTGAATCCTAAACCTAAAATTTATATATTGCTTAAACCGTCTCTAAACCCGAATCATATTTTATCAAGATTTTAATATTTACTTAATTGATTATAAGTTATAAAATTTACCATATTAAAGGAGTAAATATTTAGTAAGAAATTAAACAAAAAAAAAGGCACATTTTATCTTTACTTATAGATTTCACTCATTTATGCCGTTAATATTCACGCTGGCCCTCTTCGTATGAAATTTAATTGAATGCAAATTTATTCTATTGAATGAAATTATATACATATTATAATAAAATACTTATATATAAATGGAAGGAGTGTGCAAGTAACAGGGGAAAAAATTTCCACTTTATACTAAATTTTAATGTTATTAAAAACGTGCCCGTAAATCATTTACTATAAAATACTTCCGCCGATGGTAGCCAATGGAAAATGGAAAAAGTAATAAAGTCAGAGTAAAAATAGAGTTTGATGGAATAAAAAGTGAATATTAAAAAGAATTAAAATATTATTCAATTGCATGAATAGCTCACTCGCACAAAGAGTTATATAGAATGTTGTTAAGATAATATGGAATATATATATGATCACGTTTTGCTATAGATTTTCATTTCAAAATGGGAAAAAATGCAAAAATCATTCCGCCTAGTTTTACTTAGATGAATATTTAGTCAAGATTTGAATTAGAATCTGATACGATTTAAGCAAGTATATAAGTTATCATCACTACTCAGCACATTACAATCTATGTAAAAAACTTTCCTTTTGAACAGAGTCTTATAGAGTTATAGTTTGTTACTCGAGAAAGGGCTTTGATGTCAAATAACAGAAATGCCTACAATTCACAAAAAATCATACCCAGCGTACAACTTGAATTGCAAACTGATACGTAATACCATTAATATATTGTTTTTGTTATAGAAAGTATTCATTACAAATGCAAACTGTTAGAAATAATGCAATTTGAATGATATTTAAATATGACAGTGAATACCCTTGCTCTTGAAAAAACTAATCCACTTTACTTTCTTTAGTTCTTTATTTCCAAACATATTGTACAATACTTTGTAACTTTCATTTAACAACTAACCTAGCGGCTAATAAACGTTAATTTTGATTAATCACAACGCTTTTTTGTCCTCTGCAGGAAAATCATCAAAATGTAATAAAAGGTTTTCATCTTTGGTTTTCAATTTTGATGCAGCTCTTGATGCAGTGAATGTCCTCTAAATGGAAATAATGAAAATTTTTTGTACATTTAGGCGTTGAATGTGGTTTTAATTAAAACTTGTTGTTATGAACTGGTCGTACATATTGCAAGTACTTCATGTAGGCTTTTATCAGCAGCAATCTTATCTAATAAAATGTATATTTTCAGGGAGGAACAGACTATAAGCAAAATTCAAATGAGAAACATTTTTGTAGAGTATGGGAAAAGTTGGAAAAAGTTTCATAAAAATTAGTGTATATGTAACAGTAAGTAGTTTATGAGATAAAAATGTGCAATTTTTAAGACAGTACATAACACGTTCCACGTGTCCCTCCTCATTTATTAAACAACGAATCTAAGTGGTGTTAGGCTAACTTGTTTATTACAGTTAATAAATTATATTTTAAGTAATAATAAAATACATACTTCCACTATGAAAAACTAAAAACTAAAAATATTAACTTAATTAATTTATGTATAATTGTTCATTTTTAGCGTAAATTTATTTAACATTAGTAATTGTATGTAATAAAAAACTTTCTCAACCTTACGGCAACACTCTCTTTATGCATGAATACTATACAGGTAGATACACACATATAAGATTTTACTATATAGAAAGTTTATCATGTTTACATGCGGTTTAAATTGTTCGAGTGCAGAAGTATGTGTATGCATGTTGTATTGTTTTGAATTTTTCATTGCATTGTTGCAAAACAAAACAATAGTTTTGTTGTGCGTGTGCAAAAAAAAAACCTTTTTTTTTTTTTTATTTGTATATTTTGTAAACATGCAAGTAAACACACACATTTACACTTTTTTATATCACAGCAATGAACAAGATAGAATGTGAATGAAAGAATGAAAGTATAATTGCTTAAATGTGTTATACTTTGCTTCACTCTCCACATAGAGTAAGGGGTATGTCAAGTTTGTCATTCCGTTTGCAACACCCAGAAAAAGGCGTCAAAGGCTCTACCACGTATAAATATTCTTGGTCAGCATCAAACACTCAGTCGATCTAGCCATGTTCGTCCGTGCGTCCACGTTCCTGCCTGCTACATGTTAACATTCTCGCTATCTAAGGTATTGAGCTCGTCTAGTTTAGGCACGCAGATCGATATTTAAAATGGACAAAATCGGTCCAGAGCCCACAATCGACAAAAATGTATACAACTGTCACAAAAAATGAACAATCAAGTTGAAATTCAATGTGCTTATTAAAAATTAACTTATCCACTCGACTTACTGAACTATTAGAGGGCGTAATCATATATCTGCCACGCCCACTATTGCAAATGTATAGGATATTTAAGATTTAGTCTAAACTAAATTTAGTTTTCTTACTTGTTTTCACCGACATTTTGCTAATTATTACATTTTCCCCCACAAATATTGTACATAGGTACGCAACGTTTGAACGTAACATTTTTATTTGAAGCTAAACTTTTTTATTGCACTAGCACTAGCAAGTTCTAAATGCTTGTTTGAGTTTCAATTGCTTCATATTTAATACAATTTATTATCATAATTAAAGTTAATCAAACACCTGAAAAAAGATAAAATATTCAGATTAGTTTTATATATTTGTGCCTGCAGTCATTTCACTTTTTTAGTTATAAGCCTTAGTAATACATACATTTTAATAATTATTGTTAAAAACCTTTTTTTCTCTGTTAGCCATTAAGGCTTCTCCTCCTTTTCAAGTTATATAATGTGAAACGTTAAGAGAAATTATTTTAAATAGTTGCAAAGTTTTCCGTTTTGTGTATGTTTATGTGTAACATAGAAAAGAAAGAAAAAAATTGTCGAATTTTTTCCTCTGAATATAGATTAAAAACTTTTTAACACAAGAATTGGTTTAAAAAACTTTCTCGTAAAAGTAGGCAATGTAATTTGTTTGCTATATAGAGCCAAGAAGTAGGCAAAAAGGACATTTATCTATAAAACTTTTAAAGAGAAAATAGTCTAAGTTTTATACTAAAGAGAAAGTTTAAACACACATTTAAAGTAATTTTATTGAGGGTAAAAAAAAAACAATTTTAATTGACAATAATGTAAACGCTTAAAGTCACATATTGACCATCGTATCATATCATTATCATGGATTATAATTTCAATTGGCTGTTTATCAAAAAATATTCCAAGTTTTAAGTAAAAAAATTGGAAAGAAATTATTACTAATTATAAAGTGACTAACTAAACACCTTTTGCTCTCAGCTATTTTTACCATACACTCCACTCCTATTGCTTGTTTAACATTAATCCATAGAAAAGTGTCCCATTAAAGGATTAAAACATCGTACATGGAATTTATTTAATACTTTTATATTGAGTTTCCTTCTTTACATTTCATACAATAATTTTTGCAACATTTTTATATGACAATATTCGTAGATCCAATGGTAAAACATATCAACTTATAGGACAGAAGTTAAGTAATGTTTTTGTATATTGTGGGTGTATCTGTGACGACCCCACACCTTTTTTAGCATATAAGCACATACGCACAAATTGTAATTTCATAGCTCTCTTCTTGTGGCCCTTAGATAGATTGTGAGCGTCCCTCTTATCCAATTTAACCCAATTGAAAATTTCATTTCAATGTCAATATTGGCTTTTTTCGATATTTCCAAAGCTTTGACAAACTTAAATAACCCCCTTATCTTGTATGGAGGATATAAAACTTTTAGCAACCCGACAACACATTATAAAAATACTTAAACTGCATAAAAAAGATTTATATACACGTGTACCTAATTTATGAAGTAAAGTTGATTTCTAGCATTTCCTGTTACATATAAATATGAAATGCTTATGCATCTAATTTACTAAAAAGTGAGTTATATGCGGTACCGGTGCAGTGTGTGTGTACGACATTTCTTTTTAAAAGTATTTTAAGCACTACATGGGTAAATGGTATTTTCCTAATAGTAAAATATAATCATATTAAGTAAATCCATACCAACATCAATAAGAATTATGCTTATAATGGCATCGTAATGTTTATGTATACACAATACATATACAAATTTATACATACATGAATATTACATTTTTGGTGCTACATACACATTCCACGTATGTTTTGGTAAATTTTTGCTTACGTGTCAGAGACAGGATTTAAGGACTAAACAAGTCAGAAAACTAAATTTGGTTTACGCCAAATGTTATATAATCTCCACATGTATATACCAATTGAGGGCATGGCAGTTGTATGATTATGCCGTCTAATAGTGTTTGTATTGTATTGTATTGTATGCGAGTCGAGTTGTAAGCTGGATATGTTCTTTTATAAATTGTGTTCATATCTTTTATTCGACTGCGCCCATTTTTTTTCACATCGATGGATGGACTAATTATAATTATATGTACATATAGCAAATTTTAATTTCAAATGACAATTTTTTATAAATTTTTTTCGATGTGGGCGTGATTCTTGACCGATTTTGTCCATTTTGAACAAAACGATCTAAGTGCAGAAACCTAAAATTTCAACTCAACATCTCTAAATTTATTTAAGGATCCTATAAGTTATATCAACAAAATTTTAATTGAATCGACTTTTTCTGATTAACCACGCCCATATACAATTAGGCTGAATTTGATATTTTCCCAAATAAAAATTAATAAATAGATGTCCATAAAATTTAAAAAACTATACATATAAATATGTATCAATGTACATATATGCTTTGTAAGGAAGATAACTTTAAAATTTATTAATTTATTAAAGCTATAAACATTAATATGTATTTGTAAAGAAAGATGGAAGTTTCTTAAATAGATGGACGGACAGACACATGAGAAAGATGAATCTGTTGAAGTCAATTATCATTATTTGTCCTTGTAATGCTTATGACAAGAATTTTACATCAACAGTTTCATGTTCCTGTAATAGTGGCATAGAAAGTTTATTATCTATATGCGCACGCAAAGTTTGTTCTTCCCATAAGGTAGAGATTATACTAAATTTGTAATTCCATTTGCAACATTCAGAAGAATATATATATTCTTTTTAAGCCAATCAATCTATACATAGTCAACCATTTGTCAAGGTGTCCATGTATAGTGAGACACTACGGTCGCAAAAATTGATATTTTTTTTACATATATTATTGACAAGTTCTTATTTAAATAATATAATAATATTAAATATTGATTGAAAGCCACGCCCACAATTAGGAAAATGATTTTTTAACCTACAAAAATTTAGCTAAATTTATACTTTACGAAACCCATAAAAAAAGGGCGAGGTCGACTAACAAAAACGTACACAATTTATATAAAATATTTTTGTACAGAATTCAAAGTGTCAATTGGCACGCCCACATTTCATACATAAATTCGAAAGATATTGAAAATTCATGACTGAGCCTCAAAGTTTATGTTTTTACTTGTTAATGTACTAACAAGTTTTATAGGACATAAGCACATTTTATACTAATTTATTCATACATAAACATACATATAGATCTGTGTACACATCTTGGCTTACTTTTAGCATTACCCGCATAATAATAGAATATGTTACAGTTACTCCATACCAGCATTTAAACCTTTGCGTTATGTACTGTTTTCCATTTAGTCTAAATCTTGTAGAACATATAAAACACATTTTTCTCTTTGATGTTCTCTACTCATAACTCTTTGCTGTGTTTCATTCTTTTTGTTTAAATATTTATAAATTGCAAAAAAAAAGGACAATTATTACTACAATGCTCTTAGATGGCAGGCAGTACCAATGATTGTAGATTTTGCTGAGGGAGTGTTGATTTGATACCAGCATAAAAATACATGTGCGTACGTATGTGTGTGTATGTGTGAAAGAGTGTTTATCAGTTTAGTTAAACCTGGTTTTCCAATTATTCATACAGAATGATGTTCATTTGAGATTATACAATAAAGTATTTTGAATCCAATCCACTTTTTCTACTTGTCAAGTGAGTCAGCTAGAGTCAACGTTCCGGTTTAAAGGGAAAAAAATAAATATTTGAGTAATCATTCAACCAAAAATTCACTTAAATCCATTAGGTTGGCAACTATGTGATTGCGGAATTTGTCGACAGATGAATTTTACACCTTGTTTTAATTCGTTAACGTGTTCAAAGTACTGCTTTCCACCATGATAATACAAAGTCTTGCACATCTTTGGTCACTCTCCAAAAATTATTGGAGAGTGATCATTATGA
This sequence comes from Crataerina pallida, assembly GCA_949710015.1. Taxonomy (NCBI): domain Eukaryota; kingdom Metazoa; phylum Arthropoda; class Insecta; order Diptera; family Hippoboscidae; genus Crataerina; species Crataerina pallida. The sequence continues at coordinate 29,656,612 of OX453290.1, read as the reverse complement.
TTTCAAATTTTCATTCTTATTTAAAATCCACAATCACTTAATTTCCAACCCAATACAGGTTCATTATATTCTCTTTCTTCTTCTCTTTCTTTTTCTTCCTTACCACATATGTCCTTTAGAAGTAATTCCTTGTTGAATTTTTTATCTTATTTGTTCCTTATAAAACGTGGCCATATACTCTTCACTTCACTTCAATGCATATGAGTGCGTATGTGTGTGCTTATTTACAAAGTACTCAATGGCTTTCTGACCAAATGAAGAAGGCAGGTAATCCGCTTTTAGATGGTTTTCTTATTCTTATTATATGCTGTATTGTATGCGGTCAAGTGTACTTCATTTATGAAATTCACTCTGCTCCACATTGTAAATATTTATGCATTGGCATTTATTCTCTTCCTTACCTTTTTTTCTTTTTGTTTTGTATACTATATAGTATATGAGTATATATTTATATAAATATATACACATTTTATATAATTTTTTTTTTTTGTCTGGTAAGAATTCAGTAAATTTATGCTGCATTCAGTTTATTATTGCTTTGCTTACTGTTGTATAAAATTAAAAACTAACGAAGAGGGAGGTGGCGACCAAAAAAACAATCGGAATTATATAAAAGAAAAGAATAAAAAGAAAAGAAAGAAAGAAAAGTTGCCCTAGGCCATCTCACAGATGGGCGTATTTTACACTTTATAGAATTTTTTAGTAGTAATATAAATTATTATGTTATTCGACCACACCCACTTTTCACCTGTCCCTGGATGATATAATTATAAAAATGTCTGAAATTTTCAACTTTATAAGTAAATTTTTGTGTTAGATAAATAAGCTTATATTAATATTGGGCGTGGCTCTTGACCGATATTACATTTTAACTAGCCATCTGCACGTAGAAACTAGAAGGATCTATACAAAATTTCAGCTCAATTTCTCAAAATTTTCGACCGGTCAACAAAAGACAGACATATGGACATATCTTCATCAAATAAGATTTTAATGCTGGTCAAGATCTATCGTTTCCTTCTGAAAACATACCAACAAACTTAATATATCCGCCACCTTATGGGAAAGCTACAAAAATTGTCTGATTTCATTTTTATGAAGAAAATTATTTACTACTATTAAACTTTAAACTACATAAAAAAAAAATTATATTTGAAAATAATATTCATTTTTATGTATGTACATACTATACGTACAAAAGAAAGCAAATAAGTTGACTTGGCCCAATTTTTAAATACCCTTCTCATCTGAATATATAAAAATTAAGGCGTGGCAAGTATATGATTATGCTTTTCAATAATGCATGTATTACTTATTAACTTGCACATAATTTGCATACCAAAAAAAAAAAAACTTTTCTACAAATTATGGGCGTGTCTGCTATTCAAAAATGGATAATTTTTGGATCCTTGACGCAAGGGTTAATTATTAACATGACAGTTAAGAAGAAAAGAGGATTTTTGTTGATTTTGAGCGTGGCTTTGGGCCAATTTGGAGCTGGAGCTACCACATTAGAGCTCTATAGTACACCTCATATAATTTGCCTTGTATAGTTTTAACGTGTTGGATTCTGCGTTAAAAAAAGTTTCTTATAAAATGTGGGCGTCAACAGAAACATGCGTTCATAAACCAAAAATGTCTGAAAAAAGACTTCAGCTTATGTTAATAAGCTTTTCATAGATAATCGAATTAAAAATTAAAATTAACAACATAGCTAATGTCATAGAAATACTCATGAAAGTCTTACATACTCGTATAATTTCAATAAATGGTCATCATCATTATAAAAAAGTAAAACACTTTAAAAAGCTTATATACTGTATGTGCCATTTATTAATAGAATGACTTGACTTGACTTGACTTGACTTGACTTGACTTGACTTGACTTGACTTGACTTGACTTGTCTTTACTTGACTTGATGCCATTTCATCACTATTAATAAACTTTGACTCTAAGAAAAACTAAAAGGACGTACTTCAGCTAAAAGATCTCTTAAATAACAAATCAATTTTGCATCTTTGCAGCGATAATCAGTAGCCTCCGGATACATGGAAACAATCATTTGATGTAAATCGCAATAACTCTGAAAGATGACGATTTTACAAAACTTTTGCATTTTTTTTTCTTAAGCATACTTACAGCAATATTTCGCCACGTGTGTTTATAGTCCAATTTTATAGTACCTATATCGGCTGAGCAGATTTCCGTGATCTCAACAAAACTTGCCTGTTCTGGGGTAATATGCGCCAGCACCTTATTATTTATATTGTCCGTACTACCCATAAACTCCAAAACAATATCACGCCTTTGAGCCAAACGATTCCATATACTTTGATTAAATTTGATTTGGTTACAGTGTAAGGCCATACAATTGTAGGTGTGCATTTCGGCAGCCAAATGTTTTTGAGAAAAATAACCTAAAGCAGAACAAAAAGAGTATTACAATAAAAATTCTTATTACGACAAGAAACTTAATAAAGACCGTTCTCTATATAAAAATTGGCATCTCTGTCGGCAAATATATTAATATTCTTTTCTTTGAAGCATTTCTTAAATTCCGCGTAGTCTCGAATCGGTTTATCTATGACTAAATACATTTTGGGATTGCGTACATACTTCTTGGTAGATTCAGTTACATAACCATTAATGCCTTTGCTGGTTACTTTCAAAACACATTTTACATACTGAGTTTCCAATGTGAATATAACTTCATGTTCTGGACTACATAGAAAGGGTAAAAATTGATAAAATTTAAAAAAAAGTTGGACCTACGCTTTCTTGAAACTTACTCAGTTTCGCTAGGTTGAAGTTCCCAATGTTTGAATGGAAAGTGTTCGTAACGTTTAAAAGCAAAACCTATACAACCTGCCATAGATTCCAATGAAAATAAAATTGTTCTGAAACTTTATTTTTCACTTTTTACCTAAACGATCCGTTTCGAACATATATTTACGTTCGGCTCTGTTGAAACTAAACCTCTTAATGTGTTGAGTGGTCCAACGAGTGTGTTTGATAGTTTTCTTTGGTGGACCTTCCTCATCCTCCATTGAATCCATTTCAACCTCTTCTAAAATTGTTATACTTTCTACTTTTGACTTAGAGCTAAATCGACTATCAGTGGAACGTAAAGATTTTCTGCGTACCGTGCGCTGCCTAGATGATTTACGTGGATGTTTTGGAATAATCTGTAGGGATTCTCTGTCTGGCACTATAATAGGCTGCTTTTTTTTCGATTTATCTTTTATTTTACGTCGCAAAGCTGCAATATCCATACTCGATTTAAAAACGGGCAAATCTAAAATATTTTTTAATCGAGATTGAAAGTAACGTTTGATTAAAATTAGAGTTTTTATCAATTGATAAAATGTCTCGGGTTTGTGGGGTAATTCCTCATTGAATGGTATTATACGATTATGAACATAAACTGAATCAGTTACGGGATACTCTGCAAACATTCGTTCTGGATTATTTTGGTTATCATCATAAGAGAATAAAGCATTCGATTTGGAAAAGGCATAATCGTCATGTGCCTTATTCAAAAGAGTACCCGTTTTCCCTTTGGGGTCCGCGTTTTCAGTTGCCAAACTTTCTTCGTTAATTTCTCGGGGAAATTTATATGAGGAAATAATGTGCGGTAGACAATGATGTTGTATTTGACAAACTTGAAGCTTATCGTATGTACGATGCAGAGGAAAATCATCAAGATGGCAAATTTTAGTATTGTCACCCAAACTTTTATCTATATCGCGGTAAGTAATTCGGGAGGTAAAAGATCTCGTTGTAGCCTTATTCAAAACATCCACAGCTAACTCTTGAGTTTTATTCTCATCAGAGTCGGAATTAATCATAATTATCTTTGGTGTTATATGCTTTTTTGAATATAATTCCTTTGGCTTAATTATTAAATGAAGGTCTAGATTAGAAGGCTCATCAACTACTTCCCGTTCCACTGTTTCATAATGGCAAGCAATAGGTTCACCCCAAAGACATAGATATTCGGGTAAATAAAATGTCACTACGAACCATGGATTTTCTGCATCAACTTCATCTTTTAGAGGTTCTTTTGGCGTAGGTTCAATTTCAATGGTGGACATGATTGTATCGCGGATACTACTTAATTGCAAGGTAGTTAGCGGTTCAGGTATTAGTAAATTTTTTTCAACAATTAGTTTTTGCTCCGGACAGTGTGTGGTCATATTAAAACGATTAAAGTTGAAATTATAATGTTTCGGCTTCTGAACGTAATACAATTGGTAGACACCACCTAATATAAAGTATTTCTTCAGATTTATCTACAAAGATAGGGGGATAAACCTTGAGATGTATTTTGTTTAAATCAAATTACCTCATCGCTTTCCAGATTTAAGTTATTAGGGTTGTAAACATTATTCAAAAAATTTACAAATTGTTTGTTTTCTTCAATCAGAAAATCATGATAAACATTTGGATATTCCTCAGCACCCACAGTTGGAGGTTCCAATAGCTTTGGACGTTTAATCGGAGGCGACTTATTTTTTTCCCCTTCTAGTTTAAGTTCTTTCGCTGCTTTTTCTTCGGCTTCTTTAATTAATCGAACTTTCTCTTCATAATTCAAACGTGCTTCAATCATTTTGTCACGCACTCTCTCTTGAATTCCTCTCATCATAATCCATTCATTTAGCAAACTTTGGCTTAAATCTTAAAAAGAAAGCAAAGGTTTTAAGCGCACGTTTCTAATTTCTTAGAGTTCCTTCAACCTTGCGTATCTAAATTTAAATTTCTCTCTGAAGCCTCTAAATCTTGCTTAAAACTTATCGCATATTCACTAAAAAGATCAAAATGCATGTGTATGGCTTGTATGGTCAATTGCGGGCGCAACATGGAATATGGTATATGAAGTACCAGGTTGATATTATGAAGATCGGCAATCATTTGCGGTTTTCTACAAGAAATCAATAACATTAGATATGAACACGAGAAGAAAGTTGTATACGCACTGCATATGTGTAAACCGTATGGGGACACTTTTCAACGACCATATGTGAATATCAAAATTTTTGCAGGAAAAACAATACTCCCCGGTAATGGCATTAATAGAACTGTAAGTTGATCAAAAAATGAGGAAAAGTAAAAGTCTGTTTCACAACAGAATAAGCGAAACGCCGAGAGAGAGAAATCATACTGTACTCCCGTAGTACCGAATTAATATAATAATCTCTCTCGCCATCACGCTTCCATTTACGCACTTCATAAAATCATCCTCATTGAATAAAATACGATACGTATAGCGATCGAAAGCACTTTTAATTTCGTCTTGCACCAATGGCCTTATGATTTTGATATCTTCCAGCAGACGCTCCGAAGCCTTGGCCGTTTCTCTCCGATTGTCCAAAAAGTATTCGATTCCCTTGAGAAGGTTTAAAGCATTATCAACAAATTCATCATACTCTTTACCAATTTCCGGTTTTAAGAATTTTGACAATGTTGCCCGTGTACAATCCTTGCGGGATAAATTTTGTGAAAGAATGCTCCGTTCATCGACCGATAATAACCAATCAATATTTTTATTAACCGAGATATCCTCAAAGTATTGCTTTTTAACCATAAACGTGCGTATGTCGGGCGGTATGTAGGGTTCGGGTACTTGGTCACAATTCACATAAGCATCCCATTTGTCCAATTCCCGTTGTTCATCATCAATTTTATTAGTTTGCCTTAAGGCATCTTCAATTATTGGATATTATGTAAGAGGCAAATGTAGAAAATCGTTTTTATGTTAATTTACCGGAATAAAAATTTAAACTGTTTGCTAGAATTTCATTTATCCGATTATTATTTCTCTGCTCCATTGCGTTCACTTCATCTAATGTCAGCATTTCGTACAACATTACTTGACTCACTGAGGGGTTTTTGCCTTTCTTCTTTTTATCCATTCTTTACAATTGTTGCAATTAAAATATTTCGCGTATATGTATGAATTTGACTTTTTCAATTATATTACGTGTTGAGAGCTTACTTTGTTTAGTAAAACGCGCTATAAAATAAATTCGTTTTTTATTAATATAATATTTGAATCGTTTTCAATATGTGACAATTGGTTCATAAATAGGGTGTTACAAAAATATCATTATATTAATTCCGTACTACGTGAAACGTAAAAAAATTATTTAAAAAAAAGAAATTTTATAATTAAATTTACTCAATTATTTTTATAAAGTTTTCATACAATAATCAATCACATGATAACGCTAACACGTACATAAAAACCTGCAGGTAATCTACTTAACTGGTACCATGTGATAATATGACATTTTTTTTACAATTTCCTTTTAAATTTAATAGAATCGAAAGTAGAATTATTTTCACAATAATGAAAAAATTTATATTATTTTCGTAATGTATAAAAAAAAAAAACAAGTAAAAAACAGGGCTCGACTTAGATGAAATCTTAAATATTTTTTACATGTTTATACAAAAAGTAGGCGTGGCGAATACATGATTACGCCCTCTAAAAATGATCTCGTTAAGGATCAACTGTCAAATCAAGTTTTGAACTTTATAATATTTTTTTTTTAATTGTTAGCGTATATGTTATCCAACCACACCCATTTTTGGCACATCACAATCATAAAAAGATACACCAAATTCCAATTTCAAAGATCAATTTTTGTTTGAGATATATATATATATTTCCTTCCGAAAATGTCCATATTTGGATAACTCTAAATGGATGATTCAAATATCAACCAAATTTTTTTCAATTTTTCTATTTTTGTGGGAGATAAATAGATTTTTGTAGAAAAGGGGCATGGCTCTTGACCAACATTACTCCTCTTAAATAACGTTCTGCTGACATAAGTCTATGTTCAAAATTTCAGCTGAATATGTAAAAAATTATATTCGTAATAGTGACAACAGACAGACACCCGGACAGATCTATGTATATCAAAAAAAGTTTTAATATTAATTAACTGTTTGTAGAGTCTCTAATGTCTTCTTCTGGATTTTGCAAACGTAATCACGAAATTTTATGTAGAGAGTAGAAAAACAAATTTAATGCATATATGAATCAGATAAAAAAAAAAAAATGGATGTGAAGGAGTGTTGTTGTTATTATTGTTGTTATTATCATCATCATAATTACTTTTGTTGTCATTGTTTTTGTTGTTGTTGATGGTAATGTTTTCGAATTTGTTGTTGGTATTGTTATTTTTATTGTTGTTTTATTGTTGTTGTTATTTCTATTACTGCTATTGTATGTATACTCACAATATAATTATCGTAATTAATTAATACTTCCTATTGTATACGAACAAACACTCATATTTACACACATATTTATATAAACTAAGGTGTTAGTGCATAACGTTGACTTACACCAAGTTATTAATTTAATGAAATCGCCCCGGAAAATACGCAGCTTTGCATTATTCCCATCATATTAATGACAGAGATTGACACAATGCTTATAAAATATAAAGAGAAGGGAAGTTTTCAGTAACTTTACTATAAAGATTAATATAAGGTATCGACAAAAAGTTTTCTTTACACAAATGTCACGATTTAAATCAATATAAATGAAATATAATAAGAAGGCATTTATTTATCGCTCACGGATATATATGCTGTTTAAAAATGCAACTAAAAAAATTATTTCGAAATTCATTTTGGCGAAGAGAAAAGGAATCCTATGCATAAATTGAAAGCCGTGCTTTTCAATTGATTTTGTTTACCGACTATTAAAAAATACATGCATAGTCGAGGACATTTTTTATGTAGATGTGCAAAGTATTTAAGATGTGGCCCAACTTAAATTAAGGGTTTTTTACGTAAAACTATTGTTGTTGTTTTCTCTTTCTAAATCTAAAATATATATATATTGTTGTTTTTTATTCTATACATCTTCAAATGAAATCATTACTAAAGCATCTACACAAAAAACCTGCATTGACAGTGTATTATAGGCATTTTATACAACAAATCTATGACTTTCCCAAAACCATTCAAGAGACAATTTTACTTTTTCATATTTACAAACTTATCATATTGTTGTTGTTGTTGTTGTTGTTGTTGTTGTTGTTGTTGATGTAAGTTTTGACTTTTCACTTCATAATACTTTGAATTATAACTCACGTACATATCAATTTCTGAGTAGCTAGGGTTAGCAATCAAAATCATATAAAATCACAATGCAATACATAATGATGTATTTGTGTTTGTAGAAGTGTTTGTTTACAAAAGGGAAACAGAGCAAAAGTATTGCTTGTATAAATCTTAATGGAAATGTTGAACTATTTTCCATTATATACAATAATAAAATACGAATAAACAAGTGTATGAACGTGTATATGTAAAGTATTTGATATGTGGTAGAGTAACGAGGGAATCATTGCAAAAATTGAACATTTAATAAAATACTGGCAACACGTTCTCTCTATATTGCATATATACAAAAAAATCAAATTGAAATTCTCTCTACAGACTTGCCGTTATACGTGCCTTGCACACACACACATTTAGAATATTTCAAAACTTATCACTTTCGCATGTATGACTATGTTTGTCACACATTTAATTTGAGAAAGAGAGAATACATTTTATTGCTTTTTTTGGTAGTGGTAGAGCAACCCCTTATCTTTAAAGTATATGATCCTGATCAAGACATGAAAACTTCTTCTGTCGTATGGGAATCTTTAATTATTTAAAATTTAAACAATATTCTGCACAAATCAAAACCTATATAAAAAACCTCAAATTAATTTTTTCACGTTTCTTTTTTTATAATTACATTAATGAATATACAAAAATGCAACAAGAGAATAACTTGAATAATACAAATTGTCGCTACGCGAAATATATTTGATAACACGTGACTCTTAACCATAGAGTGACAGGTGTGAGGTGTGATACAATAAAATATATATTTCACGATTTTTCCATACATATATATTTTGTGGTTGGCGTGGTAAGCGTATAATTTTACATTTTTTTTTTTTTACAACATTCGATTACCGCAAGCAACGAATGCTATTAATTGTTTTATGTATTGCATGTAAACAATAACCCGAATTCACAGTTATAATATAATTATTGCTACATGTAGAAATAGTTAGAAAACGCACAAAATGTTGTTGTTGTTGTTGTTGCAACAACCGCTAAACAAATGAAATTTTCACAATTTCCACCGAACGCACACACACATATATATATTACCATCAGGATTACAGTTAAAATTACATTTAATATAGATTTGTGAACATTTATTATGATTCCATGGATGGAATCACTACAACCTTGACAACATTCAGTACAGTTTTAGTTATAAAGAATTATTTTAGAAAAAATCTAACATATCCCACGCATCAGCTAACTAGTTGTAGACGTGGCAATTACCTAATTACGTGTCTTTAAAAGTGAACGTAATACGTATAAATTACCGAAGTTCTACACGAAAAAACTCTTCTCATAAATTATGGGCGTCTCTGTTAACCGACCCCGCCCATATTTAAAAAAAAACTTTTTAGATACTTTTTTGGCAACCGATTTTACAAAATTTAAGTAGCGGTCTTTGCATGTACAATAGGATTCTATTCTAATGTAAAAAAAATTTTGTTAAGAATAAAGTAAATGGCACGCCCATTATTAACATATACATATAAAATAAATAAATAAAATATTTCTAAGCCTTAACTTAACAATACTCGCGTTTCTAATGCAGTAAATTACAGGTTTAAGTACTCTAGAGGTCCAGGCTGTGTCTGTACATCCGTCATATTCACAAGCACAGCCGGATCATTTTAGATTATAATGCTGATAAAGAAAATTGTAAATTGTGTAAATTTAGTGAATTCCAGCAATAGAAAAGTTTTTCTTTAATCTATTTCCAATTGATATATTGTAATAAAATACTGATATCTTGCAATTTTCTTTATGTTTCCATTAAATAATAGAGATTGTTAAAACAATTGAATTTAGAAAAACTAAAGGCACTTTTTTTTTTAAATTAAAATGCTATTCTATATGTAAACATATGCTGGCATCTGTTGTACAAGTTGAACTACAGCCAGCACCAGTTGAGTAATACACAAGCTGTGAATGAGTTGAAAGGTTTTGTGGTCAATATAAGTTGATGGCATGTTCTTGGTGTCTTTAGGCATTAAATATTCCATCAGCATCAATGAGAAAGAACGTTCAATGTTACCTAAAGCAAAAGAGACAATTTCAAGACACAGAAGGAACTTGAAGCGATACTTTTAAAATAACAATGATTATATAAATAAATAAATTTAAGAGAAATTTTTTCATTTTCATACAAAGTAAAAAAATAATACATAAGACCCTACTACTATCTATTTTTACTTCCCTTTTATTTTCATAAAAATTATTTCCATTCTACTTTCAACAACAATTATTTGATTACCAAACACCACACAACATTTGGCAAGTATAAACAAACCAAAGTAATGGACAGAGACGATTATAAAATATCAAGTTATCTCCTTCAACAACGAGAATTTTTAATTTAGTTCAGAACAAGAGAAAAAGAGCAAGAAGAATTCATTTACACTACGAAACTATCTAATATGAACAATCAACAGCAGCATCTAGCAATAGCAAAAAAATAAAGCGATAAACTAAATATTTTTAAGACCAAAAATTTCGCATATACACACACACACATACATATATAATTTGTCTGCGGATTAGAGTTTCTGTAGATAAATATACTAATGTAGGATAAGGGCAAAGCAGGAGAGAGAGAGAGAGAGAAAGACCAACTATGATTTGTTGTGAATCACAGCGCTGATAAAAAGAAAGAAGAATCTCTTTAATTGTACTCTAGCTCTAATATTCTCAGAAAGATAAATATATATACAAACGAGGCATGCGGAAAATAAGTCTCCAACAGTAGCAGCAACAGCAGCTGCATTAACATAACAATTGATTCATTGAGTGAAAATGAGCCACCATCAACATTTTACATGCACACATACTTAGTATGACTGCAATGCACTGAACATTTGTCTTGCTTTTATGTTAATTATCCAGATTTGTTTGGAGTTGTCAAGTTTTTTTTTGTTGGTTGGTTGGGTAGATTTTATCAAGAATTACGTTTTCTACGTACTGAGTGATGGGTACAATTTTTTTTTTTTCATTAAATAAGAACAAAGAAAAAGATTAATTACTTATTTTGAAAAAGTTGAACAACTCAACCATAGAAAATGAAGAGATCATAACATTTACTCATATCTCACTCCTTACCTGATTGAATAATTATTTTATTTCATTTTATTGGTCAACTTTGACTGCATAACTCTCCGACTCACTGCAAATAATTGATAAATAACAATTTTTAAAAAAACTAAATTTGGCTTGAGCCAAATCTTAAATAAAATCACTAAAAATTGTTTTAATTGGTCCATTTTTAATATGCCTTCCCATATAAGGCCTTTGAAAATAAGTTTTTTTGTAATTTTCAAAATATTTTTAAGAAAATTTAGTAAGAAGCTGTGAAAAAGTTAGACCCAATCGGGCCATTAGAAGCTTTTTTTTTTTTAGGCATCTTACCCACCCCTGCTAGAAAGAATTTAATTTAAAACATTTATTTGATTTTATATGGGGCGCCAACGTTTGCACCATTGCACCCTATTTTAAAGGTTACAATTTCTTATTCGAATTTCAATAGAAGGCCTAATATTGTGTATAGTAAAGTTTTTAGCAAATTATGGGCGATATCCATAATTTTCACACATCCCTGGCTTAACTTAAAACTTCAAAATTGAAGCTGGAAAAATTTTGTAAGAATGAGGATTTTTATTTTATTTTTTTTTTGGTGTGGCTGCTAACCAATTTTAAGTAGAAGTAAGAAATTCTAAATTAATTAATACAAAATTTTACCACCGTAACAGCTTCTAGATCGACTTGAATTTTTGATAATGGTTATAACCATCTACCATCTACACTTTTGTCATCCCTGCAGCCTTTTTCTAAACCTATTCAATACTTTCACTAGATTGCGTAGAGTATAGAAATATAATTGATTTTAATTATAATAATGATGATGATAATATCTCGAGAGTGGGACATAATAATACAATAAATTAAGTTTATTATAAACTCTTGCTTTTTTAATAATTAAATATTCAATTTGTGGATAACCAAGTGGATAGATAGAAATCTGTACATAAGCAATTCTAAAAAAACTATGCAGATGTAATGTATTACGATGAACAATTAAGTGGAAATGGAAATTAAAATTTGTAATAGACAATTAGTCAAATTACATTTCACATGTTTACATTAATTGTTCACATAATGCTCTTTCACCACATATTCCTTTATATATCTTTTCTCTTATATCTTTATGCTTTATAAACAATTACCACTTTGTGTAATTACCACTTTACCACATCAACCTGTTTCCCTTGAATGTAATTTTTTTATATATCGCATAGTATGCATTTCACATAATCATTCGTTTCTTTGTAATGCTATTAGATATTTTTTATTCATGATAAAAAGCTCATCTCTCACCGTTTTTAGCGAAACGATGGCAAATATTCATTATGCAGCCTTTTAAACCCTCTTGAGAACTGTTTGCTAATTAATTTCTACATGCAGTCAGTCATAGACTCTTATAGTATATTAGAAAGAACGTAAATGATTCATTTTTTTTTTGTATTATAATCATGGCTGGTTCTTATAAGCTGCAAAACTAAATGCACTGGCTTGACACTCAACAAAATTTGTATAAAGCTGAAAAAAAAAACAGGCACGCCCACAATTACCGAAAGAACAGAAAAAGTGAGAAAAATACATTTGGCTTAGGCGAGATCTTAAATACACTCCACATCTGCAAAAGTGGGCATGGAAGCTTTTTGATTACGCCCTCTACGAGTGTATGTATTACGTACCAGCTTGCAAGTCTTGTTTTACTTGAAGTATGGCTTTTTGTAAATTGTGGGCGCGTCTATTATCTGACCACGCCCATTTTTTGCACATAAATGGTATAATTCTAATAATATTAATAAATTTCAACTTAATCGCTCAATTTTTGTGACAGATAAATCGATTTTTATCGATTGTGGGCGTGTACCTTGACCGATGTTGTCCATGTTTTAAATAGCAATCTGCGCCTAGAAACTAAAAGTGTCTGTACAAAATTTCAACTAACCTATCTTAAAATTTGTGTCCGTGAAAATGTTAACAATCGACTCAGTTTTTGATCCTGATCGAGAATTTATATACATTGTAAGGTTTCTCACATCTCCGTCTGGGTATTGCAAACGGAATGACAAGTATACCCTCTATATATGGAGAGTGTAAAAACAAAATTTGATTCACACCAAATTTTGAATACCCTCGACATATAAATATACAATATGGGCTTAGCACATAAATTAGTATCAGTGAAGTGTCCACGTCCATTGTCTATTATACTGATACTGATTATATTATTTCGAAATATCCACATATATGTCATACTAATGATGTTACCATCAATTATATTTTACAACATATTTGAAAATGCTAAAGGCATCTCTCCATGATGCTGCTGTTACTGCTGAAGTGAATTTGTATGTATATGTGAATACGTTCTACTGTTTTAATATCTTCATTTCAGATTCACTCTCACTCTTCAACAGTATCAAACATTTTGTTAATGAAATGTACACACGAAATGCACACCGTCATATATTGTACAAAATTATATATAAAATATATGTTTATATATGTGTGTGAATGGGTAAAGATGAAATAAGATTGTTAAACATATAGCATCCTAATTAAATGTATATTTGAGTACTTTAACTGGTGGTGTTAGTAGCTATTGTAAAGCTGGTCTTATTAATTACCTGTAGCATGTGCACGTGTATGTATTCGTGTGTATTTAAACCAATTACATATTCTAGAGTAATTGTGAAATTAAATTTTCTTTCATACATAACTTTTAATATTGCATGATATATGCTCATTAACACTTAAATAGGTACCTACGAGGATTGAAAGTTTATAAAATTTTAGTTGATAAAAAAATGTTGATCATTTGATCCTTGATCATTAACTTTATTAAATATTTTAACAGTTGTATTAAATTTATGGCTGAGAGAATAATTTGAATTTTTTTCTATTTTTCCACTCTATTTTATTTTCATTTATATTGAAAATTTTTAGCACATGGTCAATAAAATTTGCATATGTTTATATATATATATTAAGACCAGATCATATTCATAAATGTTTTATGGATTCTGTAAAAATTTTATAAACTTAGGAGACATTATGAAGTATATAAATGTGTATAGACAGAAACTGTTAAAATTGTTTAAGTTTTAGCAATTCAAAAAAGTCAAGTGCCACGCCCACAAAATTGACAGCTACTTTGAAAACATTATAGAACATTGAGAGATTTTACAAAAAAAAGGGACGGAATCGGACACGCCGTTGTATGTTCTATTATACGGGACAGAATCGTATTTGTGTGATTGATACATACTCAAGTAAAATACATAATCAGCTACCTTCCACGCCTCCAATTTGTTTATAAAAGTGAAGGGTATTTAGGATTTGATCTAAACTAAATAATATTTCTTTTTCGATTAACAACATTATTATTGTTATTATGTTTTGTGTGTGCAATAGTAATCTTGTTAAATATATTCATATAAACATTTTTTTGTACACCTTTTATTATAAAATATACATCATATGTTAAACATGTATATACATACATATGTGAAATGCTGCACAATACAAGAAAAATTCAAATAAAATTTTTGCCATCTAGGAATAAACTCTTCTCCTATAATATCTCCCCCCTTATATATATACTCGTTCTTCTGTGCATACTATGATGAATATACTACGATGAATATATGAATACAATAGGTTTTGTATGTAATCGTACATACTCGTATATTGTTTGTATATAGAGAAAGATTTATGCGATTTTGTTTTTTATTGTAGAAGGTGTGTTTAAATTAAATTTTATATGCCAAATTATATGGCACAAAATTTTACGAAAACAAATAAAAATATTTTAAGCAGTTCTGTTCGACCATCTAACACCCAACAAAATAGAACACCACACCACTTGGTTCCACATTTTATGCTTTATGTCATATAACACACAGTTAGGCAGATAGGCAGAGAGATAGAGAGAGAGAGAGAGAGAGAGAATTACTTAAGTTTTTCGTACGTACCTGCTGTGAAGAGCCTTATCGCAGGGCCAACTCATGTATTTGAACATTCGCACAAACTTGTAGGATTATGGGTAGCCTCCTGTACTCTATTTTTTGTGAATAGAATGCCAAAGTGAAAGGTACGAATGAAAATGTGTTAGTATGTGTTATGAAAATGTTTGCAATAATTCTCTTATCTTTTTTTTTTTTGTTTTGAGAAAGATAATAAAATAGAAAGAATTCTTGTGAGTAAATTGTTTTATGTTTTTTCTATTTCTGCCTCTTTTGTTAAATAATTCAACTCAGACATGAGAGTGGAATGTGACAATAAAATGTGTGTTTTTTTTTTTTTTTAAACAACCAACCAACTGAACTTTTGTGTGTGTGTGTGTGATTTATAAAACCTGTAGAATTTTAGACTTACACAACATTTCAGTCAGCATCAACAACATAAACCGTAAACTATAAAATATATATTTATGTGCAGCATCAACATTTGAGTTAATTCATCTATCGTCTATCGTTGCCACTCGAACGGTTGTAAATTTCGAGATATTTGACTTCAATATAGTACAAGATCAAGTGTCATGCCCCTTAATAGAAAAAAACTACTTTTTTAGCCACAAAAATTTACCTTTCAAGTTGAAATTTTATTCATATACTTTTATACATATACTAAGGTTACCTGTTAACTTTATACATATATGTTGCTATCTTTTTATTTCTTTTGTCTTTTTAGTTTTTATACCCTGCAGCACGTGTTATGAAAAGTATGTACGGATGTTTGTAACTGCTAAATAGCAAAAGAGAGATGCACCAAACGATTCATAATCAATTTAACTAGGTCCGTCTGTCCCTCTGTCTGCTCATATAAATTTGTATGCAAGTCTCAGGTTGCATCCTTCGAGATATTTCAATGCTTTTTAGTTCAAGAACATTGTATTAGCCCCAAAAAAGACTGAATCGGACCATTTTTAAAATCCCTCCTTATATGAGGTCCTCTCATAATGAAAGCCTTTAAATGGAAAAAAAATTGCAAATCTTAATATATTTTGTCAAAATTTGGTGACAAATATCGAAATATTGTTAAAACCTCTTCCCATATAATGATATTTCACTACTTGTGGTATAAGTCCTAACCTTATAACCTTAACATATTCCCTTATTTTTTTTTGTTTTTGCAAATATGCCAAGCCTTTTCGTATATAATTTCAAAGACAATCGTTTTGTAGAAGACAAAAACGAATTTAAAATAACAATGAATGCAGTCAACATAAATTGTAGGCATTTATTATGTCTCCTGTAGCAATTTTTGTTGTATGGTTGCTGCAAAGGTAGTCATCATATATGATTTCACAAGTATATGTGTGGGTCTCAATGTGTCTCTTACATGACTCACTTATATGGTTTTATATATATGTAATGTATAAAACGGCATAAAAAGAACTCATACTCAAACATCCAGATTATAGGAAACATCCTTTAGTCATATAACAAACCACACACCAAAATGTAATACATAGACTAATTACAACAATACAAAAACTAACAATACAGACACACACACACACACACATTTAGACAGTAATACTGTACAGTCTTATTGCTCAAATGTGTGTAAATGTGTCGGTTCAGGTACATGCATGTAAAACAAGAATATATATGTAAAGTGTGATTATCTGATATGTATTTGTACACAAACGTGCACACATGGGAGAAAGTTTTATTTAGTAAAAGTTTTTGTGTAAGCCGTAAGAGATAAAGAGATATCACCAACAGAGTATAGAGCTTAAAGCAATCTGTAACCACAAAGTGTAAACTGAATGTTTTATGCTTGTAGGCATAAAAGTCAAAACTTTACTCTACTTATAATACCTTTTATGGCATGAAATTATCTGTTGATGGTAGAATGCTGCAGCAAACTTGTTAAAGGATAGTTAAAATATTTAATAAACAACAGGTAAACAAAAAATGGGAAAAAACAATTCGTTTTACAAATTTGCTCCTAAAATAAAATAAAAGAAAATAAAAAAGCTACATTCATAATGGATAATTTTAACAATAACAAATATTTCAAATAGAATCTAATTGAGATTTATACGCTCTTCTCTTGTTTTTGCTATCCCACGTGTAACCCTTAGGGAGATGAGTTAGAAAATTTTTAAAAAATAAGGAAAAAAAATTTAAACAGCATGCAATATATAATAAATAATATTATAATGAAATATACTTTATGTTCATTCAAAATTTGAATTGAAATTAAAACGGCGACCATCACAAAATGGTGAATGTTCAATATTCGTATAATCTGTACAATGTGAATATCAAATAAAATAGCGTGATAAGCAAAATGTTTTGAACAAAGCGCCATTTTGCTAAATCAAATATGGCGGCCTCCACAAACCAATTCTCCATTCGTGGCTTGAATACGAAGATAAAGGTGAAATTCTGAAACTGTTATAACAGAAATTAAAAATGTCTGTACAAAAATGTCAGCTCAATAACTAAAAAAAAAAAAAAAAAAAAAACGTTACATCTGTAAACATTTGGGCAGTCATTCTAAATTGATACTATTTTACACTCAATTATAAGCTTCATAAAATTATATGAATTTCACTTTAATTACTTATATTTTAGACAAATATTTTTTTCCGAGTATGCATATAAGTATTAATTTTAATTATATTTAATGAACAAAAATTGTTCGATGAAGTGGTTTTTTTGTTTTTTTTTTTTGTCTTTTTTGTAAAGAGAAAAATTATTACAAACCACAAACTTTATATTTGTATAACAATTATTATAAATAGCTGATTAATTTACTCTCAAAATCAATTGTACAATTACACATATATGGGTGTGTGTGTATATGGTAAAGTGTTTATTGTCATGACTATTCAATTCAATTGCTTAATAATTATATTCAACATTTCATTAACGATTATTTATACATTTTAAATTTAATTACTGAGTTGTTTTATTTTATTTTATTTATTTTTTTTTTAATGATTATTTTAATTTGTATTTATTTGGAAGTTTTTTTTATTTTATTTATTTTTGTTTATTTTCATTTTTCATTTCATTTATTTATTTACTTAAAGCTTAAATTTAGTTGGGATTGAAAATTACAATTACGTTGAAAAGATCTAACAAAATAATACTAATAATATAAAAAAAAAAAAAAAAAGAAAGAAAGCGAAAAAAATTACATATAGTACTTACATAAATCCTTCCTAAACCGATTAGCATCGGTCATGTGTTGAAGGGCGCACAGCATTTATAAAGAATTGTCTTTCAGACATTAGAGTGTCGTGTTGGAATGGTGTAATCTGTCTGTATCTAAGAGACCTTGAAAAAGATATTTTGACTCCTTTATGGTAATAATTGTATGGAGCAAGATTAAAGTTCTAAATTTCAGCAAAATATCAAAAGAAAGGCCACAGAGAGGGTTTTTGTGAGCAGCTAAACTGTCACGTCTTTTTATATTAAAAACATACCTAATTATGAGGTTGTATATCTTATTCAGTCTGCACGAGGATACATAATCACAGTTAGAGAAAATTTCGCAATGTTTTAGCTATAAGGAATCGTATGTTTAATGGAATATAGAACTGAGTGGGCCGTAAGGCTTACAGCATACCATGCACTGTACTCACACATGAATTTATATGATTGGTCCACGTTAGCTTGGTATTAAATATTAATCCAAGATTTTTTACCGTATCCACTACTTCAATCCAATTCATTATTCATAATAATATTAAAATCAAAATCAAAATAAATCGTTCTGGTTCGTTTATATAACACAATGCATTTGCTTTTAAACGGTTTTAGACAGAGTCCATTCTCTTTTGCCCAATTTGACACATTAATTAAGATTATTAACGCAATTAGACATTAAGTTGAGCATCATTTATTGAAAAATTGATCAAATAATGATATATAAAAAAAACCTTATCATTGGTTTAACGAATTATGCTACAATTCGTTTATTTAAATCAATAAACGCGGGCCATTGTCATTAAAGTCACTCCGTCAAAAAAAAAAATATATATATATGGAAAGTGATTTTAAAAATAATCAGATCGGTTCTAAATTTGGCACAGACAAAAAAGCTAATTTACTATTCTTCACCAAATTTTGTCAAGAAATATTAAGAATTTCCATTTTTCCCAAATAAAGACATCCATTACAATAGGACCTTATATAAGTAGGGGGGGATCTAAAAATAGCCCGATCTGGTCCATTTTGAATAAGGACCAATACATGTTATTGTACCAAATTTCAACTAAAGAAATACAAAAAAATGCGACCTGTAGCTTGCGCACAAACTTATATGGAGGTACAGACAGACATGATTAAATCGATTCCGATTTGGAATTCTGAATCGATTGATATAATTAAAGATGGGTGTGGCATATTTTGATTAAAAGTTACAAACATCCACACAAACTTATTATTCCTTCTTACCACATATGATGCAGAGTATAAAAAGTACGAATAATATATATATGTAAAAAAAATAAAAAGAAAAGTTTCTATTAAAAATCATCTCCATTTAAACGTTTTAGCATTTGAGTTAAAAATTAAATGGCAAAATATATAAAACAAAGACAATTTTCATTTCTCTACAGCGAAGGGAGAACGACACAGAGCAGAGACTTGCTGTAAAAAGAAACTCCATTATAAACTTGTTAAGTAAAGTATTTCTTAAAAGGAATACGACATTAAGCATTTGTGTTTCATAATTTGTAATCAAGAATATTTTACAATTTGTTCAAACACTTGTAATGGGGGAGAACAAACATTTTCAACTCAACTGCACTCATACGCGTAAATGGATGAAAGCTCGTTCACTCATTTTCCATGCTTAAGCAATTATCGTAAAGTTGTAATGCACATAATACTAATAACAATAACAACAACACCAAAGAGAAAAAAAAGAAGAGAAATACGAGAGTTTAGAGTAGAGCAGATTTAACTGTATTAATGGCCAACTAACATTATAAGGATGATCTACCAAAGTTCAATGTCTTCGTTCAGGTTTATATTGCAATTGTAAAGATGAAAATTTTTTTCACAAGAAATGCTTACTGTTACATACACAGTTAATAATATATATACTCATGCATTCATATAAGATATTTGTGTATACATGAAAATTCACTTAAGAAAATTATCAAGTAATGCCTTCAAACATAACATGAAGCAATGAAATTAAAAAATGTGTGTTGTACTTCAAATTCTAAACAGCAGCGGTAGCGGTTGTAAAAATATATTAATATTTAGAAAGTACATTTAACCAAAACTAAATATTAAACACTCGTAAAATGCATAAGTGGCATGATGTGGCTTTTTTGACATATCCAAGAAGATGGCGTGTATGCAAAGTTTATTATTCCGTTTGTAACGTTAGACTTTCAAGGCCCTACAAAGTAGATCAGCATCAAATGTTAGCTCAATTGTATACATCTGTACATCTGTCTGTTCTTGAAAGGCTTGCGACCGTAAATTTTTTAATATTAAACTTTCTTCTCTATACGAACATTTATTACCCTACAACAGTTGCACAATTTATGCTATAATTAGTTTAGTTGAATCACTAAAGGTCTCTCTTAACAAAGTAAACTTAACGTCATCTTTGATGTGAATGGTTGCAGTGAATGAACACTTTTTTTTCTTATATTTTATATAATTTTTCATAATTTTTTTACTAAAAGTTTTCGAATCAAATGCAGGAAAAAAAAAGAAAAAGGACTAACGTCGACTTTAATGTTAACATGTTCTGCGTGGTAGTTGGCATTAGTTGAGTTTCTTTTGTCAGTAAGTGTTTTATCATATTTTTTCCTCTTACTAAAGTTTCATGATAAAAGAACTCTTGGTAAGAGTTAGTTAAGTTGAAATTAAAGAATAATATGTAAATAAAGCAAAACTACAGAAAAAAAAAATCATATAATGAGTAAAAAAGTAAAAAAAAACTAACTCCATACATTTTCATGTTTATTTAAAATTAATTTTTAATTGAGCTACACAAAACTTTTCAATAGAATACAGGAATAGAATGTACATCTCTTTCGTTTTTATACCCATTATATAAGGTGGAGGGTTTACAACATTTGTCATTCCATTTCCAACACCCATATAAAGAAGACAGAGACATTACAACGTAAATATATTGTTGATCAGCATTAAAAACTGGTATGTCCGTAAATCCGACTGTTGTAGGCATTCTTATGGGAATAAATTTTAAGATATGAGGCTGAACTTTTGTATAGAAACTTTTAGAATCGAGAATCGGTCAAGAGCCGCACCCACAATTTATAATATATGTTTATATGCCACAAAAATTGACCTATGAACTTGAAATTTGCTACGCATATAATTAGTTATCTTATTCATTAATGTACTAAAAATGGGCATGGTCAAATAACAAATGCGCTTACAATTTATAAGGAAACGAATAGCTTGTACAACTGGACTTGCATACACTAATACAAGGCGTAATCATATACCTGCACCCCTCACTTTAATAGATGTGGAGGGTATTTATAATTTGGCCTAAGCCTAATTTTAGTTTTCTTATCTGTTTCATTTTGAATACCTTTGAATTTGTAATGTAATCCAAGTTTATCTTCCTGATGAAACCATTAAATATCAATAATATATACGTTTCCCTTTTCCCTCTCCCAAAGGAAGACAGTTTCGATTATTTATCATTATTGTTGTTGTTTTCATGTTTTGCTTCTTTTATTTTTATTTTTTGTTGTTGTTGTTGTTTTTAGAGAAAATATTTGCTTTTTATCGTTTGTGTGCATTTCTGTATACGTTGCTTTATATTTCTTTTCATATAAATCAATGTTGCTATAGGTAACAATCTATGTGCCTTCCCATTAACCAAAATAGTTATAATGGAATAGAGCGAATGCAGAAACATAAAACAAACTAAAACAATGCCATAACGATAGAGCAGCAACCATTGTTTATGAGAATTCTATACTTATCAAATTTGTTGAGCTGCATATTTTCATATCCGCCCAGCTATGACTAAAAGAATGATTTGTTTAATAGTTATTGGAGCTTTAATTAGAGTAGAAGTAAAAAAATTCAATTTATCTTAATTGTGAGTGTATCTGTTATGTGACTATGTCGGATGGATGGGCTAACAGCAAATACATATTTTTATTTAATTTGAACTTATATTCATAGCTCTTCTATTGTGGCTGATTTTTTTTGGATTCTTGACGATTGTGGGCATGGCTATTAATCAATAAACCCTTTCAACCCTTTCTGAATCATCTTCTTCGAACTCTTTCCGCCATTTTCCCTTCCCTTTCAATCTCTATTAATTATAATCAAATATTATAGAGAGCCGTTTCAAACACCACAGTCGATTCTAATTGTTAAATTGTCCAAGACCAAACGATTTTTTAAAAGTTATTGTAGTAAAAATATATTTCCATAGATGAGTATTTTTCAAAGTCTGGACCACTTCCTATAAAGACTTTCTCAGAAAATCTAGATATATGAACCAATGAATTGCATTCAAATATATTGCAATAATTTCATCTAAAAATTTGCGATATTTTTAGACTATCCAGTGATTTTCAACCAATACCCTTTAGGCAGTAATTATTTAAACTCTCTATAAATCGAATTTAACTTAACTGCAATTGAAAAATTCGAACCTTATACCTACCTAGCTAATCTACAAATTGTTGTAACTATCAGAAGGGCGTTAAGAAACTCATCTCAATCAACTTAATTTACTTGTTTTCTATACATATACATATAAATATATTTTAATGAATATAATTGATGTACGGAAATAGTTTTAATGATTTATTCGAATCCATATATTTTCTTTTTGTTTAAATTTTGCTTTTGAAATACTATGTATTTTATAGGAAACCATAAATTGTGTGTTAGGTTTTATAAACCTGATGATTTGAAATGCCACTAACTAAACAACAATTTAATCATTCAGGCTTTTTTTCATTTGTACAGAGGATAACAATTTTATAAATAATCAACCATATATGTAAAATAGACATACATAAAAAATCAATTAAAGTAGCATTGAACTACAGGTGATTGCTATATTTTAGCAGTTATGAGAAGGATTTGTAAATTATAGGCGCGATTTCTAACCGATTACTTAAGGGTATAACAATAAACAAGTCAGAAAACTGAACTTGGCTTGGGCCAAATCTTAAATACCCTCCACATCGACAACGGAGGGCGTGGCATATATATATATATATTACGCCCTCTAAGCTTGCTAGTAGAGTTTAACGCTGTTTATGATTTCTTGTAAATTTTGTGCGTTTCTGTCATCCGATCACGCCCACTTTCGTCATTTCGGTGGATGGTATAACTATGGATATGCATGTCAAATTGTATATTCATAGGTAAATTTTTGTGGCAGATAAATAGGTTTTGGTCGATTATGGGCGTGGCTTTTAACAGATTTCACTTATTCTAAAAAGCGATCTGCATTCAGAACGAATTTTTGCTCATTTTGAATAAGAATTTATTGCTATAAACAAAGAAATTTCATCTTAATATGGCAATTATTTGTGGTTTAGAGCGTTTCAACAACAGACGCACAGACAAAACAGATTTAAAGCTTATTTCTGCTAATTACAAACTTTAAGATAAACTTAAAATACTCACTCACTATAATATATAGGGTATAAAAATGAAATAACCACAGGTAACTACAACAACAACAACAACAATAACATATGGAAATGCAAAGGTGACTAACTATATAACTCTACCACCTTTATCTGCACTTAAGCAGATAAATAAAATAAATAAACTGTGTGAAATGCGTTGAGTTGGTGAAATTGTTTATGGAACGGGTGGAAAGAGTGCACAATCAGAAGATAAATAAATAAAAGGAATATGTTGTAGAGTGTGTGGAAAAATTCACACTAAGTTACACACAACAAATCATAACTAGGATATTTTTTTTTTATATGAAAAATGCACATGACATTTCCTGTTGTTTGTTGGTTTCCCTTGGATTATTGTTTCTCTAATAACACACACACCCGCACACGTGTACAGACCCTTACAAACACATGGTTTTTTAAGCATTGAAGTGGTGAGAGGGGAGTACCTGTTTAACTTTTTCCAAATGGTTTCACATAAATCCAGCTAACCCATCTAAAAAGAAAAAAAAAAAAATAGGAAAACTTTTGTATATATATTGAGAAAAGTGCGGTTTTTTCATATGAATATTGAAAAAAAGTGATTGATATGAAAATTGAAAAAAAGTGATTGATATCAATCAGGAAGGTAACGTAACCGTGTATGATAAAAGAAGACTTGTACACTCTATAGTTCAGAATCACTTTCTGAACCATTTTATTCATGTCCGTCTGAGCAAAGGGTACGCAAAGGAACCACACCAAAAAAAAAACACAATTTTCACAATTTTTTCATTAAAGATTTTCTCTTAAATAATTCAATAATTTACTCCCACAATCTCAGTAATAAATTTGTAATAATTGTCTTCATACAATATTGACTTAACATATATATATATATATGTATATAAAAAAATATTTATAACTAAATTTTACAACAAATTTTACGATTAATTAAATGGTATTATTAAATATTGGCTTAATTTAAACAAATTAAATTATTGAATTGTATTTATTGACGTGTATATAGGGTATATGGATAATATTTATTATATTTTGCATACAAATTATGTAACACACAAGCCAGCAACATTTTATTCATTAACTTTTCTGTTGGGACACATTTATAATATATATACGAGTATATGATAAAAATGATGTTGTCTTGTTCTCTCTACAATTTGCCTTACAATTTAATTTTATTCATATATAATATTTACGACAAAACACACACATACTTACATCCATTTAATTTGATAAAAACTACTATAAATATCAAAAAATTCAATATAAATTATATAATTATGACAATATTGTAATAATGGGACTGGTAATTGCTGTTAGTGCTGCTGCTGTAATCAGTTTATAATGTTTTTTTAATTCGTTTGCAACAAGACACGTATAGTGTAGAGAGCAGTAAATGTTAACCAATAGTTCGGTTTGTTTTCAATTCTTCTTAACTGATGGCAGCCATTTTTAATTCAATAATCTTTAAAATCAAAACGTTTTTGGAAAAATTAAGCCAAAAAAAATTATTTTTTCAGTACAATTGCTCGATACAAAAAGTCCAGTGATTTTCTAACTTTCCTTCATTTATATGAGTCTTTCAAAAGAGTCTCAAAATATGCCTCAGTTAAAGCAATCAAATGTTTGTTAAGATAAAAATATTTTCTTTTGAGGTTTGGGAACAGATGCGAGCCAAATTGGGTGAATACAGTGGGTGGGAATTTTTCCTTTACTAAGAATATAATACATAACTGTACAGTCAATTTTAATTTGTATATCTACACATAAAATATATTCTTAATTAGGTTCATAATCTGACTATATTGCAGCATGTCTGTCCATATTTTGTCTGTTGTTGACCCTGTCTTGTCATGATCAGAAGTTTTTTTTTTTTAATATCAAGAAAAAAGACAGACATTTCTAGTTTTAGGACACAAATCGTTATATATGTATACGTTGAGTATAATCGGTTGCCCACTATGGACAACAAGCTATTCACAAAAATTGAGCTACAAATATGAGAATCGTTATATATTATATATACTATATAAACAATGAGTATAGAAAAGTGAGATGAGTGCCGACATATTTGTTGAACGTTTTCAGCACTGTATTGCCCCAGAAGGAGAGAGAATAAACAAAAATAATAGACGCTTTGTATTTTTTTTTTAGACCAGTCTCATTGGATCCAGAAGAGACGTTGTATTTCTATTAAACTTTTACGTAGATGTGACAAAAATGGGCGTAATTCCATAACAGGTACGCATGCAATAAACATAACAAAAAAAAAACTTTTCGTTCACAATCCGACATAAATTTGATACATTTTATTATTGACGGACACAATCATTGTATGTGCCACGCTCACATCTTGTATATATATACTCGTATATATGTATGTGAAGAGTATTTTTAGATTTGGTCTATTTACTGTTATGTTCTTATTATTATTGGTTTTATTATTCACGTTTATGTTATAATAATGAAAATGTGTGAGTGAAATAACTATATCGTTAACTAACTAACATATCTGTCCTCTCTCTGAGCGGGGTTTATTATTTTACAATATGTTCATATGTAGTATGGGATCCGTTTACATAAAATATTGTACAATACATATGTAATACATATATATTTATGAACAGTTATACAGATACAGTTTACTCTATGTGTGTTTGTGTTTGCGTTTGTGTTTCTGTTTGCCTACGACAATTACCAACAATTGGTGTTAATTTTATTTATAATTTATGACAGTTTTCTGCTTTCTATGTTTACGCATTTAAGCAAAAACACACAAGTATAAGCCTACACATACATATATATACGTACATACATTCATGTATGCTTATATGAAAACACGACACTGTGTGCCAGTCTGTATCAATATTTATTGTATTTTTGTATGAAATCTTTTTTCTCTCTATACATCGTACAGACGATATATCTCTGGGTGAGATGTGGAAATTCATTGTGCAAAATGTATTGTAGAGGGTGTATATATTGACTAATTGTTATTTTATTTATTTATTTATTTATTTAATTAAGATACATTATAAATAAATTTACAATGTATGAGTAAAGGGCTTGGTAGCTTGACCATATTGCGCTGCAATGAAGGATTATATATTAGGGATATTATACAAATAAACGATGAAATCTTTGTTTGTTATATTAAACACATTAGCCAGGGAGTTGTTGATGCGTGTTTTAGGACACTCCAATACATAATGACAAACTAAGGGAAATACGTTATATAAATCACACATCGTCGGTTCACATCCTTTAAATAAGTGTTGGCAGCTAAATAGAGTTCTACCAGTTCTTAGTCTGATAAGCACTATGCATTCACTTCTGGTAAAGGAAGGGCAATGTTATTTTATATTCACTGATATTAATAGACAGTAATAACTGTTTTGTACAATACTCGTCTATGTGCATTTCATACACATAAATTTTGTATCTCTGATTAAATTCAGTGCAGATATATACAATTTAAGCAATATTGTTAGTTTATATGTATAATGTAACTCGGTTACAATATTTATATGACAAGATAAATAAAAATTTATGCTAACTAGAGAGTGTAAGACAATTGGGATAATTAAAATAAATTGATTGTTCACTTATATACTTTAGAGATTATTTTAAAACTCTTGCGAATGTTATAAAACTTTTGAAGAAAATATTTATATATAGAATGAAAAACAATACTGGATTATATCCTACACCACTTAATTCCATAATTTATGTTGAGTTGAATCTATAAATATAAGTCATTGTTATATAAAAGTCACTTCATAGAAGAGCGTTATATGGAAAGGGGATCTAAAAATGATTTGATCTTATCAAAATTTGGCCCTATCAATTATTAAGCTAATTAACTTCTCTTCATCAATTTTTGCCCAAAAATATTGAGAATTGCAAAATTTTACCATAGAAAGACTTTTTTAATTATTTGTCACGCCCCCATATTACTTATTTATGTGAAGGATATTGGATATATTTGGCTTAAACTAAATATAGAGTTTTAAATTGGACGAAATCGGTTGAGAGCCACACCTACTACTACAACATAAGGTACCCAACCATAAAAATTGAGCTACAAAGTTCAAATTCCATAAACATACTTATTTAAAATAATTTTCGTCTTAACATTATATTACACTTCAACGTTTAGTTTTCTCTAATGGGTAATATTTTCATTTTATTTTATGTATCGCTATTAAAAAGTTGTAGTACTCATAATAACGAAAATCGTTATAACAATATTCGTTACACTGACAGTCTACTGTATTGTTATTTAAACATGAATTTAGAGAGAGAGAGAGAGAGAAAAAGAGAGATACAGAGCGCTGAATACATTTCTTAATTTCAATTTTGAGGTCTCTGCCAAGATTTATTTATAGGAAAAATGCTTACTTGCACCTGCGCTATGGAATGACATTATAGAGAGTTTCTCTTAATAACAAACAACGTATACAAGCATTTGTTACATATAATTTTTACAGCTCTAATCTTAATATTTGCTTTAACACTATTCGTTAGGCACAAGGGCACAACAAAATAGCTAAAATTTATATATGAAGAAAAGCATACAATGTTTGTTTATATATTATATGGTATATAATACACATAGTATATAAATGTTATATATAAAGAAAATGTGCGCCATATAAACAACAAGTAAATCGGCTTGGTCTGATTAAGATTTTGTGGCCAAAATAAAATTCGTTTTTCTACTTTTTTTCTTTTTTTTTTTTGGGAAAATTTACGACACAAACTATAACAAACTCATTACGATAAAATATAGTAGAATAATAAATCATAAGCATAATTAATTTCACAGATTTGTTCTGTTTGAGAATGGACGCTGGTAAGTAATTGTAAACGAACGTTTCATTAATAATTAATATCGATGTTCAAATAAATACTGTATTACTTCTTAATGTAAAAATAAATTCCTTTTACATTACATACACTTGATATGTTATGGCAGATGGATAAGAAATATGCTGTGAAATCAAAAAGGGGAAAAACGGCAAGTCAACACACAATGGTTTTGTTAACGTAAATTATCCGGAAATCACGTGACTTTGGTTTAAAACACATCAAGTCACGTACTGGAAATGTTTTTTTTTTCTTTTTACTGATTTTGTTATCTCCAACATTTTTGTTTTTTCTGTATTTCCGGGTTTTTTTTTTTTTTTTTTTTTTTAACAAGGTTTCAGACATGTTTTATATTTTCCCATGCAACCTCTTGAGAGTGTATGTTTATGTGCGTTTAAGTATACATGCACAAGTGTTGATTTACATGCAACTATTAAACATTCGTTAGCAGAAAGACATTTGTTTATATCCCTTTCACATATACGGGTAGCAACTAACAAGGATACTTCAATGATAGCTCTTCTAAATGGCAAAAGAAATTTAATTAAAACTCCAACTACGAGTATATGACAAGTGTATTTAAACGAAATGTGTAAACAAGAGATATCTTTTCAATTTCGTACGTAATGTTTTTGGTTTTTGCAAATAACAACAAATCTATGAAAAACTAATAAGAAAACTGAATAGAAAGGAATACTAAATTCATAAGAGAATGCACGTTCAATAGCTAAAAAATATACAATTTTTTTGTCATATTTGAATAATGAAACATTTTTGAGTAATAGCAAAAACTGAATCGATCTAAACAAGTATGTCTGTGTGTCTGTCTGCTGTTGGCATTCATCTGTCACAAAAATTGAAACATGAACTATTTATATAATCCTTTCATCAATGTCCTACAAATAGGCGCGGTCAAATAACATACACGCCTACACTTTACAAAAAATCACACTGAGCATACAACTCGACTTTCAAGCTGATACGTGATACATACACTATTAGAAGGCGCATCATTTATATGTAAATGTGGAGGGTATTTAAGATTTGGCCCAAGCCCAAGTTAGTATTCTTACTTGTTACTTGTTACTTATTGAAGAAATTTCAGAAGTTACTTTTTATATAAAAGAAAAAGTATTACTCTACTCATATGTAATCAAGAAAATAGTGATCCCTAGATAGATTTTGATTTCAGTATTATGTGTAGTAAATTTTGAACAGATTGCATACATACTTTGACTTCTACATACATTTTTTCAATTGTCGGACATATGGACAAAATAAACTGTGTTAAACATTTACGCATACTACAGTAATTTTTAACTTTTTAATTTTTCTCATTCTTATACTTAATAAGTGGAGGAGAAGAAGAAGACGTATAATAACAACAACAACAAAAGAGAATAAATTATCTATTCATTTAAAAAATAAATTTAACAATTATTTAATCTCGTTCAAATGGTATAAATTTGTTCTTCAATAAGAAGAGAAAACTTGAAGAGACTTGAATTTAAAATAAAAGTTTATCATGAACAATACTTTTGCCAAAGAACGATAACGCACGTTTTCACGCAATCACTTGATTGGTTGTTAGTCAGTTTGAGTAAATGTGAAGTATGTTCTCGTTTAACCAGCAGGGCTGATAAGAGAGCTGTACTGTATAAAAACGTGTTAAGTTGTACGTTAAGTGAAAGGAAATATGTTCAGTTCAAGTGAAACGGCGCTATATTAGGCGTACCCCAAATCTAGGTTGCACATCATTCTTTCCCAATAGTTGGGAAATAATATCTTAGCTTTTTATATCTTTTATATTTATATAAATAGAAATAAATACGAAGCATTTGATTTGAAAAATATTGTGTGGTGCCGTTGCGGAGTGAGGAATTTGTTTAACGGTTCATTCGATTCTTGTCGCGACTTTTTTATGTTTTATTTACAGTTTTCAATCAATTGTGGGTGTGGCTTGTTGACCAAAAAACGGTCTCTGAGATTACCAATACGAATGACATGTCAGTCATTAGATAATCACAGATTTTCATGTTGATCAAGAAAGTATATACTTTATAAGGTCTCTGACGTCATCATCTCTATTTTATATATTACAATATTTACAAATTTAATTTTATTTAAATTTCAATATAATTTTTTCAGTTTTTTTTTTTTTTTTGTAATATTTTACAAACTTTTTTTTCACCCAAAAGGATTGAATAGAAAATTCAAAAATATTTATAAAACCCTTTCAACAATATTTTTAAGCTACAAAAACTTAAACTTACTTAAAACCTCGTACATATATACACACACACTCGCACATGCACACAAAATATGAAAAATCAATTTCAACATATATACATACAAACAAGCATTTGGATAGAAATGTGTCAAACGTTGCTTCTAGTTGAGTGGTTTCAATGATTTATAAAAATAAAAAAAGTTAGGTGGTAGTTTGGTTTAGGTGAAAAGGTTAATACCCTCCAATAACTATATATGAAAACTAAGGCGGTGGTATGTAATTGACACACGAATTAATTAAAAATTAAAAAAAAATTGCACTATACATTACACTTCATAAAAATAAAAGAATTTATATATTGTGGGCGTTACCTTATGCCGCTTACTTTAACTATATCGATGCATATGAATCAAATCTGAACTTTACGGATCAATCGTGATTACCAACCAATTTTGCCCAATTTATATAACAAGCTGCACACGAAAAGAAGATAATATTGAAATTATATAATAAATTCGTATTTTTTTAAGATCATTTCATTGTCTGGCTTATTGTGGGCGTAACCAATAACCGATTTTAACCATTTTTTGTAGTAAAAACCTACATTTCCTTTCAAATTTCAACAGAAACATGCACACATGGAATCCTCATTAAATCCAACTTTAAATGCTAATCAAAGGTACTTATATGTAGTTACAAACGAATTGTTAAACGCAGTAATGCATAACTAAAAGGGTATAAAAATCCTTTATACACATTATTTAAAAGCTAAACTTTGCGTAAAATTGTATATATGTACGTGTGAATGATTTTAAAATAATTTCCGATATTGCTGTTATACTGAAAAATGGTGAAATTTTAACCATTTTCATGCGGAGAGGTATTTATATAATATAACTTTATTATAATATAATATCACTCATACGTCCCAATATCCCAAATCAGCCAATTTATATCGTTAAAAAAATTTCTTATTAAATTTTTTTTTAATTTTAATTTTAATAAGTAATATATTTATAACAAAATTTAAAATAATCATAAATTATAGTTAAACAATATATTGAATTAATTATTATCTTAATAAATACTTAATAAATAACCATTATTCATATTTATTGCTCGTTTAATCATGCTCAAGTATACCATTTTCTTCATACTTAATACACTGCAGCACTTATAGCAGAAGGTATATTAAGTTTCTGCATATGTTTGTGACTACTAAACGATAAATTCTACATTCACCTTCGGAATAATATTTTAAATCGATTTAACCATGTCCGTTTGTCCGTCTATCTGTCCATGTAAACATTAGCAATAGGGATGGAATGCATATTTTAAGATATTTTAATCAAATTTAGTACTAAAACAAATTAAGTTAAAGAGGAACTCTATTGTAAATAGTCTTACTTGAATCATTTTTAGAAACTCTCTTCATTACTAAGGAAGTATTTTACAATTCTTAAAATTTTTTAGTAAAATCCATTGGAAAATTTAATAATTTGCTATAGCAAATTTGGACTCGACTGAGCTACTTTTAAAACAACTCTCCCAAGCGATTTTTATGCCTCGCAAGGCTTCGCTTTTACTGATGCTTCTAAATTAAATTATAGCATAATTTGTAGATTTGAGCGATGTAGAGTATTAAATGGTTGAATATATAAAATTCTTTTCGGTTCAATTGAATTTTAATTGAATGCAAATTTATGCGATTGAAGGAAATTATATAAAAAGGTCCTTGTAAAAAGCAAAAAAGAAAAGAAGAAGAAGAAGAAGAAAAATAAAGATTAAAAAGAAGGACAACATTCCGTTATTCATTAATTTTAACGTTATTACAACAACGCACATCAATAATTTATTAATAAAATGCTTTTGCTCCCGAACATTGTGAGAATTGAAAATAAAACAAGTACGAAAACTAAATTTGGTTAAAGTCACATCTTAAATACTCTCCACATCAACAACAGTGTTTAAATATTATGCTCTCTAATAGTCCATGCATTACGTAACAGCTTGTAAGTCAAGTTTTACGCTGAGAATGGTTTCTTGTGAATTGTGAGCGCGTTTATTATTCGATCACACCCATTTATGGGATAATCATTAATATATGTACCTAATGGCTTAATTTTTATGATAGATAAATAGATTTTTGTTGATTATGGGCGTGGCCTTTCATCAATTTTGCTCAATATTTCAAAATGTACACCCGAGACAATGCCAAAAACAGATGGATTTACGGACATACAAGTCTAGATGGACTCAGTTTTTAATGTGGACAAGAATGAGTCTTATGTGTAATATCGAAAATTTATGAATTACAGAAAAACATGACGGAATAGTTGAAATGAGAATCAAACTGTTAAAAAAAATATTTATTATTCAATTTTTTATTTTTTATATAAACTTGAAAAAGGTAGGTCTTTAAATTTATTGCATAATTTTTTACATTCCATTGATTTAATATTGATCGTTTCTCCTTTAAGCTCTTTCTTTTATACTTATACGTATTCTCATGTGTGTAAGAGTTGTGTTTCCTTTAACAAATTTTACATTATTTTCTTATTTTTGAAGGTACAACGCAAGTACTGCATACATAAGAGTTTAAATTTTTATATTTTTTCCAACAACAACATCATCATAAATATGTTTCTTTACGTATATTATTCTCTTTGATATTTTGACTTTACACAATGTTATACACAAGTTCGTTGTTTATTATTGTTGTGGGATTTTAAGATTTCAGTTTACTTATATTTTCCCTTTAAAAATGTCATTTTACAACAGTTGGGGATTTTCTTTTCTTTCCTTTTCTTTTCTTTTTTTTTTTACCCGTTTTCAGGCGAAATAGAAAATGTACAAAAAATTATAGAAATAATAAAGTTTGGAGGCACGTAACTCTAAGCATAGAACAGGAACTTCTAATACCCTCAAATTTTCAATTTATACAATATTTTTTATTGATATAAGATTTTTTTTTTTCTTTTTTTTTAATATTTCATCAAATTATCAATTATGATTGAATAAGTTTCAGTCTCATTTCTAAAATTTAAGGCCCCTCCACGTAGAAGAGAAGCTTTTCTCACTAAAATTTATTATATATGCTTATAGCGGGATTAATTAATGGTTAATTATTTGCTTTTATATTGTTGTAGTTGTGGTTTTATGGTTTTATGGTTTTATGATTTCCGCATAACATGAACCATAACATAACATACTTAATTCGCTAATCCGCTAGCAGCAGTTGAGAGACGTTAAAGAGCTTAGCTTGACACTCTCACATTTAGTTTATCCTCTCAGATTACTATTTACATTGAGAAAAATCAGTCAAAGGCCACGCCCACAATCGACAAACATGTATTTATTTACCACAAAATTAGCTATGAAGTTGGAATTTCTCATAAATATACCTTCCCGACCGACACGCCCAAATATGGGCGCAGTCGAATAATAATAATAATGAACCATAATATACTCTTGTCTGTACGTCCATCAAATGAAATATAGAGCATCTAGCTAAGAAATGCGAATAAGAGCAGTAAATATAATTAATTTAAGGTCACACATATGGCATGAAACATATAATTAAAAATACGATCAAACATATGAGTAATGAAGCAAGAGCGTCATCGTTGCTTTAAGAACACACATCAGAAATAAACATTTGAAATAAATTTAAGATTTTATCGATATATAATATTTTGTTAGCGTATAGATGGCAGACTATATATATAACTATAAAAACTCTTTAGGCTGATGAAGAATATATTACATTACTTTTTGAAGCAAACACACATCCACCTATTTACAAGTGTTTATTGCGGAAAAAGCTATTTGTGTTACATTTTTGTTTTTATGTTCCAACAGTGCACTCTACGCAATTACATAACATCTCTACATGTGTACGCATACATATAGAAATATATTAACTGTTCTTTACCATATTGTGTCGTGTATTATGAGCACATACATATGTATGCTGCAAAGAAAAAGTAATACTGCGACGTTTGTGTTGACTGTTGGCATACAACACACACAAAATAAATCCCTACGGGTGGTCAATATGCTCGCCATTCAACATTTCTCTAAAATTAATTTTACCACAAAACATGAAAACAATGACTATGTTTTTTTGTTTTTAGAAAATACTATAGGTACGCTTGTATGTGTACTATGTGTGTATGATTGTACAAATATGTGCTTAGATTTAGATTTGTATCTTTGCTTCGTATGTTGTGTATTTTATTCTTTTACGTAACGGAGCACCAAAATTTATTGTGTATAAAGGTGTGTGTGTATGTGGTGCGAGTTTTTTTATTTCTCTTCTTTTTTTTTTTTAACAAAACTATGTCTCACAGGCTTACCATTGTATCGTGTATTTCAATTTATGTTGGTGGGACTTTTGCTGCAACTACAAAATAACATTTATTACGAAATGTCACTATTTCGACAGATCTAAATTAAGTTTCTTCTCTATGGATTTATTGGATTTTGTTGGATTCTATTATTAAGTGAAGTAAAACAAAAAAAAAAAAAACAAAGCTGATGCCAAATATTATCCACTGGGTGTGCAACTTAATTTTTACGCTTATTTTGATAAGCGTTATATTATCATGAAATATTGAAATAT
The DNA here is from genome assembly GCA_949710015.1 of Crataerina pallida. Lineage (NCBI taxonomy): Eukaryota > Metazoa > Arthropoda > Insecta > Diptera > Hippoboscidae > Crataerina > Crataerina pallida. Next base: position 29,621,052 of record OX453290.1, on the reverse strand, counting down.
TTTTATCCCAAAAAGGGATAGTTTCACTTCTCGTTTAGGCTGCCCTGCATCTGTGCACAAAATGTGGGCATGGTTCATGATTATATCCTCTAATAGTATCTATATTGTGTATCAACTCACTCAATCGGATTATATTCAAAGTAATGTTTTTTGTAAATTGAGGGCGCATTACTTTTATGACCATGCCCACTTTTAACACATCGATGTATAACGTAATTTTAAATGTACGTGCCAAATTTCAACTTTATAACTTCATTTTTGTAGCTTGTAGATATATTTATGACGATTGTGGGCGTGGCAAATTTCAACTTAAAAACTTAATTTATTAACTGATGGATAATCGATTCGATTTCATTTATTTTATATAGCAATAATATGTCAATAACCTTAAAATTTATTATCATGAGAATGTCAAGAACCGACTCATTCATAGACTCATATTTTGTTCATATTATTATACAGAATCTCTGATACCTGCTTCTAAATGTTTCGATATACTCCATTTATTGAAATTTATATTAATTATCGATATACAATGCATTAATATAATCGATTATTTTGTTTAAGTTCAGTCGGCAGCCTTTATCACGCACATGCACTACCCCTTTATACAATATTAATAACGTTACTAACCCACATACACACTAGATTGGCATATTCTCTTACTGAAGGAAACATTTCATTCTCAATATTATTGACATGTACATACCTACATACAGAGCAATTAATGGATTGTAAGCTAAATGAAGATACTATCGCAAAATTATTGAACAATTGTACGAATTCATTGTTAGAATCTGTAGTCGACAGTTCCTGATGCTTCACAATGAATTGTGGAATCCATGCTGAATTGAAAATAACTATTATGCACGCAAAGATCAATTGGCAGCTAATTGAAGTGTTTCAAAGAATACTCTCTATCATATACAGACACATTTACTTAACCAACCCAACATTTAAACATGAATAAGAATAATTATACATGTATATATATACTGTACTTGAACTCAGTGAACAGTCAAGAAATGTATTGGCAATGATATGAACATAAAACTATTTAAGTGCTTTACATTAGTATTGTAACGCAATTTATCAATGATCATTTTCATTTATTCGTATATAATATGAAGGCATTTTTAAAAGGGTGTAGATAGGAGATTGCAGAGTAATGAATTTTTGAACTTGGGGTTATAAAAAACTTAATAAGAATGAATTGATTCAAGTGATAATACTTGTTAAAATAAAAACAGGAATTAAATGGACTATCGAGAACATTCTCATATTACTGGTTCTCTCGTTCTAAAAAAAAAACGGGTCTCCCCAATGATTTAAAACAATGTGTCATGTTTTGCTCAATGACAATTTTTAATACATAAGCTCAACTGTACGCTGTGAATTGCATGCTCCTTACCAACTTACTAATGTATGCACTTGCCAAAAACATTTCACATCTTCATTATCATCTTAAAACTTCACTGAACCCTCAAAAGTATTGTATAAACATTGTTTTGCAACCATTTAAGTTCCTGCAAACATATTCCAGTTATTGATTATTTAAATATCATAAATTAATAGTCAATTGATATTAAATAAAAGGCATACCAGTAAAGTAGGCAAAGCTTTGCATTCATATAAAGACTCAACACTTGCATAAATCATGCTATTCTCATGGCCTTTGAGTGTTCTATACATAACTATACCGCCAGGCTTGAAGTCTTTCGGCAGAGCAATCATATGAAGTGTGCTTAGTTCGCCTCACATTATTTATTGATTATTATGTTACAGACAGATTTTGCTTTCTACAATATAAAGTTTTTATGCCAAGGAGGGAATTTTCACATATGTACCTACCCGAGTGTACATTTAAACAAACATTTAACATATTTCATAACCGCTCTCTCTCTCTCTCTCTCTCTCTTGCGACCCCTCCTTTCCGCCTTATAACATCTGTTGCAATGCACTTCGTCTCTTTTTTCTACAAGACTTGCATTTTTTTGAAATATGATTTATGGCACGTATTCACGCTGGTGTCAGTAGCAGCACAGATTTTTTTTTTTCTGTATTCTTTTTATGGGTAGAGTACCATAAGGTGTAGGGGTATACTAAGTTTATTATACCAATTGGAAAACCCTGATGGAATGTTCAGACGTGCTAAAAAGTATACAATTAATTTTAAAATCTGAATCAATTTACTTGCGGTCACCTGGGTTGCTATTTAAATTGTGCAAAATCGGTTAAAAGCCACGCCTTTAATCATCAAAAATTTGTCTATTAGCTACAAAAAGTTTGGCATTTATTTTTTCCAAATAACTCAAACAACGAAGATGCCAAAAATGGCCACAGTCTGATAACAGACACGCCTACTATTTGCCAAAAACCTTGTTTTGTATAGAATGCAAGTTATAAGACAACTCATAACCATACTATTCAAGGGTGTAATCAGCAATAGTGTAGAATCCTTAAAATTTTACCAAAACCAAATATACAGTTTTTTTTTTTTTTTTCTTGTTTCTCTTTTATTCTATATAAATTTCAACGCCCACCCTATGCTTTTCTTTAGATAATTTTCTGTTTTCTTTGCAATATGAGAGCAGGAAAGAGAGAAAAGGAAAATAACGAGTAAGGAGAATCGTTGAATGAGTTATGTGAATTATGAACATATGGGTATTGAGGTAGGTTGGTGTTTAGGTGTAATAGCAAAAGGTATCAGTATTGGTGTCTGTGTGTAATAGCGTCAACTGAAGTACTCTAACCGCAGATAATGTGTTTTATTTATAGCTATAATCAAACCAGTGTTACTGTGTATCATTATTTTACTAAAAACCGTTATTCTTTTATTTTTTTCTCTTTCGTTGTGTGCAAAAAAATATATATATATATGCTGAATCACAATTTTTACATACTGAGTAATTGTTGGTTGTTGTTGTTGTTTTTTTTTTTTCTCTTAACAAGAAAAAACATTGTATTGTATAATTTTCACATATGTACCACCCACCTACAAAAGCTAATAAACGGCCGCTAATAAATATGTACGTGTGTACATTTAAACAATTTGTAATGTGTTATGTAACTCTACACTCGTATACAGAAGCATTATAAACCACGTTGTGTTAAACGATCCAACATTTATTACATGTACAATTTGTGAGCTGACAAACAATACATCAGGTCGCTTTAGTGATGCACATGTGTATAAAATATATCAATTTGATATTCACACACACACACACTAACACACATACACTGTCCAATGAATAAAATCCTCGTGACTTCTTTTTTTTTCTTTCTTTTTTTTTTTTGGATATTTGTTTTTATTTTTATTACAATTGATGTTGTGATGCTGTATCGAATTGAAAACCATTAACCCATATTTGATTATAAGAGTACAACAGATACCTTTGCATTCATTGGCGTTTATAACATGTAACTTACATAAGAATTATGGTGTGTAAAACAAAAATATTATCAAGGCAAAAGGTGATAATGAAAAATGAAATGAAACTTGCAGGATTAGAGAATGATGAAAAAGGAAACTCTATATATATATAAAATGTATATGCATTATATTATTTTGAAAATGGTGAAAGAAAGCTTCATGGAATCAGTCGATCATGTTTGTAGATACGACTTTTTAAGTTGGTATAGTATGCTATAATTATTATTATTATGCTATAATTATTTTGGTTATACGTGTACATGCGTAACACTGCCATATAAATTACTTTGTGATATATGGAAAGGGATTCTAAAAATGATTTGATCGGATGCAAATTTGGCATAAGCAGTTGTGAAGCTATTCTTTATCAAATTTTGTCAAAAAATATTAAAAATTGCTATTATTTTCTATACAAAGACTTTCCAATATAATAGTAGTTTATATGGGAAGGGGTTCTAAAAATGGCCCAATCTGATCCTTTTTCAATTAGGTTTCTCTTTGGGTCAATACTTGTCCTTTTACCTAATTTCATCGAAATATCTAAAAAAAATACAACTTGTAGCTTGCGTACAAATTTACATTGATAGACAGACGGACAGACATACGGAAGATATTTAAGCCAAATTTAGTTTTTTTACTTGTTTTACTATAATAAACTTTATTATATGAAATGTTAAGTATATTTACCGTAATTAAGTTTATAAATAATTTTTACAAGTACATCGATTAACTGGTTGGTAACCACTCCACAATCTATTTGCTTATAAAAAACATCTACTAACACTCTGTAATTGGCAATTTATTTCAAGAAAAATACATTTTCTTAAACACGTATGTGTTCATTGCCACATGTATGCATAAGTGTGAATTTACTTTACCTGTTGACAAAAACGATTAATAAAAACTTTTATGTGACATCAATTTCAAATTGATTTAAACAGTAAAAGTTTTCTTTTTACCAACACACACACACACACACACACATTTACATATGCATGCCTGCCTATATACTCCAATGCATTCCTACCATATATACACACGATGCATAGATAAAAGTAAGTTGTGCAATAAAATACGAAATTGTTTTACTCTCGTAGTTGGCTGTATATTGGTATTCATTTAACGTTCCGATAACTTTGATTGATTGATTATATTAAAGTGCAAGATGCTAAAATTTATCGTTGTTATTGGGTCCATAAATTTTCAACGTTATCAAGCGAAAAAGAAAATGTAACAGAAAGTTCTTAAAGTAAATTTGTAAATATAATGGGAAAGTTGTTGTTGTTGTTGTTGTTGTTGTTGTTGCTGCAAATGTATAGAGAAGAAATTTAATTTAATGGAAGATACGCTAAAACTTAAACAATACGTGCATTTACGTTAGTTTAGAAGCGGTTGTAAAATAAAATCTAACACGTGTAAGTTCCTGTCGTGACCTGAGAATGTTTGAAAAAAAATTATTATTACAGCATTTATAACTTATGTAAACTTTCCTGTAAGCTTTTCTTTGCTTACATAATGTTCCATATAAGAGTCAGATACCCCCAAAATATATTTCTGATTAGCATCAAAGTTTGAGTCAATTTAACAATTTCCGCCCATATTTGTAGCTTTTGTTGAAACTCTCAAAGCCTTCAAAATTGAAAGCTGAAAATTTGTTAGGATAGTACGATATTAAAGACAACTAAATTTGGCTTAAGCTAAATCTTCTTCTATACCTAATATGTATGATGGGCGTGGCATTAGGTATCAGCTTGCAAGTCTACGTAGTTTAATGTTGAATATGTTTTTTTGTAAATTGTAGATGTGTCTGTTATCCAGCCGCGCCCATATTTGAAACATCAATAGATGGCATAATAATGTACCATTTTTTAGCTCATTCGTAGCTTATAGTTGGAGGGTATAAAAGTAAGTTAAAAGCTACGCCCCTAATATACCAAAACATTTGTTCAACAGCTCCTAAACATGAGCAATAAAGTTGAAATTTAATCAATATATCGATGTTTTAAAAATGGGCGAAATCCCACGCCCACAATTTACAAAAAAAAATATTATATGATGCATATTCTACTTAATACATAATATCAGCTAAGTAGCTACCATGCCCCCTGTTTTTTTACATTGGTATGTAGGGTGTTTAAGATTTGGCTAAAACCACATTTAGTTCTTTTTTTACTTGCATTACGTGTAAAAGAATTGCACACTTTTCACCACAAATATGGCGTAAAATGCAAAAAACCAGAAAAAAAAAAAAAACAGGAAAACTTTAACCAACTCTTTATTATTGTAGGGTTGAAAGTGCATTTGTTTTGTTTGTGAAAGCTTGCCTACCTAGAGTTTGTTTTTTTTTTTTTTTGTTTTTCTTATTTTCTTTATTATTATGCATGGTATGGCTTGGGTATTGTGCTGTAATTGGCAGTATTGTCAAGTGCTACTTTTTTATAGTCGTTCACTGGCCGAGTTTATAGACGACTTAAGCCTTACAATGGCGCTGAATCACTTTACATAGCCGCAAAGTATTCAAACTGAGACTGGCATGCAAAAGGCAACAGTTTGGCGCAGCAATGCCTTCAGCTGTTATGCTAGCATGTTGACGAGTATGCGGTACGTTCGGTTAAAGGGATAATTACTTTCGAATAAACGTTGGTATGCGGATATGTTTACAAATTTTACTTTATTCCTTACAGCATAGGATAAAATGGAAAAAAAAAATTTTTTTAAAAAGTTTTAGGGTTAAAATGCCACAAGTTAGAGTGTGCTGGTAAATTGTTGGGAATAAACTTGTTGTTGTTGGTTTGTATGTTTTTTTTTTTTCAATACAACTTGGATTTTTTCTTGTTTACAAACTAAATGTGTACAAACACACACACACACACACACACACAATTTATATATATGTATATATGTAACGGTAGCTCAGCTAGTAGCACTTGTTTTTACACTTCTCTTCACATTTAGTAAGCATGACAGCAGGTACACCGGAGAATATTTGAATGTTAAATGCTTCACTTCACACAAAATTCATAAAACGTTTTTTATAATGTGTTGTTTATTACAGTTGGCGATTTTTATTATATTGTTATTTTATAAATTCTGAGCATGGTGAGAGAAACACTTTTTAAGTTTTGCAAAAAGTAAACAACTAAAAAAGCTTTCCTTTACATAATATATCGTAAACGTTGGACACATATAAACGTAAAGAATAATGAGCTGCATGTATATTAAAAGAGGGCACCAGTGTGCAACTGCACCTTTTGTAACGTATATGTTGTATTAATACTCAAAACCGGAATTCTACATTCTTCAAAGCAGGGGTTTTTATCAAATGTGGGCGTGTCCTATACTCATCCATATTTTAATTCTTAATTAACTAATTATAGATATAATTACAACGTTCAATGTTATAGTTTGTGTTGTAAAATATATTTTCTCAATTGTAGGCGTGTCTCTTAACCGATTATATAGGATAAAGATAGGATAGGGAGTGTAAGTAAAAGAATTATTCATTTCAATTTAATATCATAATTTTTATGCCCGTTAGAGTGCCAACAAAAAAAGTGTCACTTGGACGGACTATTATAATAATCTAGAATTTATAAATCTCTTATATCCTATACACTCTCTTTGCAACATCCCGAAAAAAGTATCAGAGATTTTTCAAAGTAAATATATTCTAGAAAATATGATCTAAATATATCCGTTCTTATGCCTGTTGATTAATGATACCATTACTGTCATACATTTTTGGATATTGAACTGTAATTCTGTACAAACACAGGTGTCAAAATTCGTCAAATGTCACGCCCATAATTGACAAAAATCTATTTATTAGCCACAAAAATTCACCTATGAAGTTGAAATACTTACAATTACTTTATCCATCAATGTGTCGAAAATAAATGCATTGAATATTAGACACGCCCATATTTACAAATAACTCGCCTATATACAGAATCCTTAGTGTAAATTATTACATATAACATAAACTGTTAAAGGGCATAATAAGATAACTTTAACGAATAATTGCCAGATAAATGAGAAATTTGGTTTTTTTTTTTTATTATTGGATACATATTGTAAAACTGGATACATATTGTAAATTGAGCCATAACGACTTCTAAGTTATATACTGGGCTCGAGTGGGTATCGACTTAATAATGTCTGTCTGTCTGTTCATGTAAATATATGAGCCTGCTACATATTACATTTTTTGAGATTTTTCCCTGAAATTTACTTTAAGCACCTGAATTGGCTCATAGAGAAATTCTAATGAAAATGAACCGGATTAAACTATTTTTAGAGCCACTCTGGCAGAAAATCTCAATTCTTAATATTTGTTTATAAAAATTTAGTGAAGAATAGTTAATTAGCTTCATAGTTGACTGTATCTAATTTTGGCATTATATAAGGAGCTAAGTAGCGTAGTGTATTAAATAGTCGTGCTTGAACATTTTTACTTGTTTATCATATTTTGATTATTTTCTCACTTGTTTTTATTACGCTTCACTCAACTGCATGAGTATGTGCGCATAAATTTATATACACTATATACCTAAGAAGGGTTGCTGTTGTTGTTATTATTATTATTATTGCTATGGCAAATCAAACAATAACAATATTACAATACAGCCGCACATTTACCCATACAATCTACAGCAAAATTTGTACCATCAATGATATCTAATGTATACAAATGAAGCGAACGGTGCCATTGTGATTGTTATTGTGTTGTTTGCCAAATGATTTATTCAATACAATTTACCTGAACTTTGCATTCTATTCTTTGAATTGTTTTCTCATTCGTATCCACAATTGTTCTCATTATGGTTCTTTTGTTATTGTTGTTGAATATTGTTATTTCATATGGTGAAAGTTTTAAGTATGCTTATTATTTACAACAAAACATCAACATACAACATACAATAATAACAACAACAATATTATCGCATAATATCATTTAATATAAAATGTTTCTTCATATAATTTCTTTATGTTTTTGTTTTCAATGTGTTTTTAAAAATTTTCCTCATCTGGTCATTTATTTGGTGGATGATAACTCTGTGACATAACAAAATAATAATATTATGTAAATTTTTCATTTTTGTATGCATTTTAGCATTCTACACCATTTTGTTTTTGACTTTTCATAACAAAACATACATCAAGGATACGATGATTTTATGATGTATGGCAGGTCGAGAAAATAACTGAAAAACAATGTCATAAATCATGTTGTTTTTCATACATGTTTGCATGATAACATTCCTAGAACTGTTTCAAAGGAATATTTTTTAAATGGAAGAACAGTTAGTTGTTATTTTCAAAACAGAATGCAGAGAATTGTTGATATACCTTACACATAAAATGGGGGGTATATTAAGTTTGTCATTTCGTTTGCAACACCCACCAGACGAAAGTTTGATTAGCATCAACAGACAAGTGTGTGTATTGCTAAATAATAAGCTGCAACAAATTTGAACTCAATAATATACTTTCTCCCATATTTCAGGAAGAAATTTATATTGCGCTTACTAATCCAACTAAATTAATTGTAGCATAATTTAGGGATGTAAGTGATGTAGGTTATTAAATGATCGGACTTTTCCGACTATAACATTTTCACCTGTTCTTATATAAATTGTTAAGCAAAAGTACATTTTCGTTGTTACAAGCATTTCACACATACAACATACTGTGGTACTACTTTGTGGTGTAGGTGATGCTCCCTACCACGCGCCACTTCTTGATATTGCACAAGATGTGAAAGAGTTTGCTACACTTTTACCTGAATCACATTTCACAGAATATACGTTTCGTATAATTTGCATCTTTACTATGAATCATATAAATCGTCTGTCACATGTTTTGTGGTGTCTCTTGGTTAGGTAACCAAAGTAATATGTAACAAGGTTGGGTTCTTGAAAACCACAAATTTGGCATAAATAATATTAACATAGAAAAAGCACTTATTAAACAAATACTCGTTTGTGTGATAATGTGCGTAACATATCTGTCAACTGGTAACCAACCGAGACAGAAGAGCCTGATTTGTGTAGTACTGCCATGTACACCATACACTGGCCAAACAAAATTTTTGCCAAACATTTACCTTCCAGCTTTAGCAGAAATACTTGTTTATGTATATTCATGAATGTTTATGTTGCATTATGCGATGCCAGTATTTATCTTTTTGTAAGCTATATAAGCTTACTATGTGTACAATTTCCCCCATTCTCCGTTCGTTACATATTTGTGTATATATGGAAAATATTTTGCATAAATTTAAAGTCTAAGAACAAAACGCATTCAAACCGGAAGAGAAGGAGTTTAGCATGTAGTGCAACTAAGCTTGATTGTTTGCCAACCACAGGACCGTAAAATAAGTTTCTACAACAGTCCTAATTAATTCTAAATATTGTCTTTTTTCTTTTTCTTTTTCTTGTTTTTTTTTTGGTAAAGGACTTTGTTTTGTGTTTTCCTGTTGTTTCTAAACATTGCTTGTGTGCCATTATGCTACTACTTAATGGGGATTAGAAGAGGGGTTAACCAGTGAAACATATATGTTGCCGTGCAACGAATCTGGGATACCTTTCGCATGTCAGCTCCCTTTTAATGACCATTACAGTACAGGCTGAAGGATTAATCCTTGCTAAACTAATTAATTTCAAAGTTGATAAATAAATGAAATAAACGAATGATAAAATAAAACATAAATAAAATATGACTGGTAAGCCTACAAAGTATATATATTAATGACTAGCCTATCGATCTAGTGATGTACATATATCCGCGTGTCCGTATGTCTGTCTGTTATTCGCATGCGGTCGTAATTTTTGAGGTAATGAGCTGAAATTTTGTACAAACATTTTTACTTTCTACACGCAGATTTTTGTTTAAAATGTGAAAAATCGATCCATAGCCACGCCCACAAAGAACAAATATTGTCCTATGATCTTGAAATTTCGTATACTCGTACGTATCTATAATTATCGTATTCATCGGTATGCTAAAAATGGGTAAAGTCGAATCATTCAGAATCAATCACTCAGCATAAAACTTGACTTGCAAGCTGATACGCAATACATAGTATACATATGTATATAAATGAGAAGGGTATTTAAGATTTCGGCCTAAACTAAATATCATTTTCTTACTTGTTTTTCATCTTGCAGAGAAGGCAGCCGCCTGTATAATAGTTGAGAAAGCTGGTGTTGTAGAACAGGTTACTCAGACAGCGAGTAAGTACACACACTTTGATCTCTTCCTCAATTTGGGGCAATTTGTTGCATTTGTAAGTCAGTGGCCCGAATAAAATTTGTAACATGCCACCAGGGAGTTGGATGGACTTTTACATACTGGCATTTCATCAGCAAACACTTAATACCCCAGACACACACATATACATGTATGCATGTATGTATGTATGTATGTATGTATGTATGAACCATTAAATACATTGATACTCGCTTGTAATATCTATGAAGTCCTTTCTATCTAAACCATATTAACCCCATTTAACTGAATTTTGGTTGACATTTTGATCAGAAATCAACAGCCACAACAACGACAACAAGGGAATAATGGTTTGATGGGTGGGTAATAAAACGTATAACATTACAATAACAATAGGCGACAAGACATGGTATCAAGAGAACCCCGAGGAGATACACACTAAAACCAAAACCAAAGGTGCAAAAGCATGACAAATACACACACATATATATATATATATATATATACACACTTATATAGGTACAACATTACGCGTGCAAAAGGATTTAACCACCAGCTCAACATGTATGTGCGTGCGGTTGTCTGTATAAGCATTTCAAACTTGCAAACTATGTTAAAGTAAAGGTGAACTTATCTCACACACACAATTAAATACGTACATACGGATGTGTGTATTCATCTCTTAATGTTTGTTGGCATTTCCTACGGTAATGCTTTAGTTAAATATTAACCAAATTGCTTGTCATGACTAAGGCTGCTGTACAATTTTTCTACTCTCTTCCTCTCGCTTTTTACTCGATTTTTACATGTCACCATACAAAGAGGGTTGGGATGAAGACGGAGTTGCCCTGCTACCAGCATGCATTAAGAATTATTATTATTTGTCAGATTTGCTCTTTTATATAAAGTATGAAGGTGTGGCCATATTTCATTTCTATCCAACCTTACCGTTACACACAATGCCATTGTATGTGTATAAATGTGTTTGCATTTATTAAGGGGAAGACGTAAATTTGTGTCTAATTTACAAAAGAAATCTTTATTATATTACGCTATAAAAGGAGGCATCATCATCGTTATTATTATTAGGAAAGTTTATGGTTCTTGAAAGCAAAATGTTTTTATTTTGAATATAATCCAGTCCTTAAATGGAAGACTTTTAATTATATAATCTAAAGACTCACTTAGTAAGCTTAGTAAGAAACTTTTCAATTTAAACAAATATAAATGTTATTTAGAGTCTATCAAATCCGACCATTTAATACTTTATACCATCGATTATCATACTTTTTTAACTGTTGAGCCCTTCAAAGGCGGTACCCGGAATGGTTTAGTAATGACTGCCGAGTGGTTTAGTAATGACTCCCAATTAATGATGTTTAATAGATGTAAAAGCTCGCGAAGCTCTGCTAAGCACACTTTGAGAAACGCTGCCCCACTTAGTTCCTTAAATTATGCTACAATTAGTTTCATTGTACCTGATATATGGAAAGAGGTTCTAGAAATAGTCTGATAACATCTAAAATTTTAATTTTATTTTTAAATTTTAAGTTCAATGCCGACCATTATCCTTAAGGGTCCACTTTGGGCCAATACATGTCCTTGTACCAAATTTCATCGAAATATCTCAAAAAATAATAAAGACGGGTTTTAAAAAAAGTCCAATTCGGTTCATTTTCAATATAGTTTAGCATAAACAACCTTATGCTTAATAAAAAAATTAATTTTTGACGTCTTTCGATCATTCCATATATTTCCTCTTTGGAAAACTTTCCATTTCCAAATAATAAAAATAGAATACAATAATGACAACGTAATATAATCACACTGGGGAACAATAAATTTCAACAACAATTTCATTTATAAATGTTTTATTCATTTTATAATAAAATCAAAGCTTTTCATTAATAAGTGATCTTGTACAATTATTGAAATACATCACATCATCGAAATTCTTTTCTTTTTTTTGCCCAAAATCTTATGTCCCAGAACGTAGTATAGCCAAAAAAGGTGGGAGGCCGGAAAAAACTAAACCCATATTGAATTTCTGCTCACAAAAATTATTTAGAAAAATTTGTTTTTATGTCTTTTTCTGAAGCTCAGTGTAATTAGTGAATCATTATTACCCACGTAAACAAACGGACAGATGTGTGTGCGAACTAATTCATGCCCCATCTTTAATTCTGTCATCAGTGCATTACGTTCGTAACATTATACGCTATCTCCTACCAAATGTCTTATCGATTGAATCATTAAAATAAATATTATTACAATTACGAATTGTTTAACGCATAAGTATAAAAATAAAAAGCATTTATAATTATATATTTATACATATTATTATAATCATAAACGAAACTGATAACGCTTTTTAAACTTTAGTTCAGGCAATCTATAAATTCAGTTTATGCCTAGAATTCTTACTATGTACTACGATTTAATATGAAGTTGTTAACGTTCAGTTTTCTAGCTGTTTTATTGTGCGGCCTAGTACACGGCTATCCACCTTATCTTGGACAACCTGGCTGTAAAACGGATGAAGAGTTAAATGTAAAATATTATCGTTTTCTTAATAATAAAACAAAGTACTGGAAGTGTGTAGAGAAGGACAAGCCAGCCATTGTGGAACGTTGTCCCAACGGTATGGGCTATTTGGATCCTGAGAAGCAATGTGTTCATTTTAGCCGATGGTATTATACACCACCGTTTGGACCACCACCTAGCTCTCCAATTGGATCCTATTCTGGACCTTCCGGACCGTATGAACCCTACGCCCATTATAAAGGACCATATGGACCTTATGGTCCCTATGCTGCTTACCCTTATAAAAATTAATGTGTAAAAATGAAATTATAATTGTTAATAAAAGCACTAAAAATTTTATCCAAAGATTTATTAAAATATTATTGTTTTTAATATAAATGATACCTATTTACTATGACAAGGAGGTACAGAAGTTACTAGAAATCATTTTTTTAACGTGATGCTTCTAATTTGTTCAATTACTCATTTTCATTTCATGCAACCTGAACTATATTTATATTCTAGTTAAGCATTCACTGACATATGAGGTTAAAAATTAATAAAACACATGATTTAACTTCTTTAATAAAAAAAAGGATCTAATAATTTAATCTTTCAAAACTGCATACCGTAAACGCGTTAAAAATATTTGTATCACAACGCATAAGAAAAATATAATCATCTGAAAAATGTGATTCAAAACCAAACTAAATTCATGATAATGGTATTGCCATATGTAAGAATAATATTTTCTATTTTACAGTTGGCACCGGCAATTGAAACGCACTGGCAACGCTTTTCAGAATGTAAACGAAGTAAAAAGAAAAAATTAGAATGAAAGTAAAAACGTAAAACGCATGATAAAAAAGAAAAAATTTTATGGAAAACGGAAAATTTCGATGTTAAAAAATCACATTAAACACACAATAAATGAAACACTTTTGAATAAATTAATGTGAATTCTATGTGACGCATAAAACAAATAAATATAAATAGAAAGAAGAACGCCCATAAAATCACAACAATTTGAGATAGAATTGTGTATAGTTATGGATGTGTGTCAAATGGGAAAGTACAATAAAATAATAAAAGAAATTATTAATGAAAAATAGCTAAAAAAAAGTGCAAAATTTTACAAATGCATATAATTGAGTTTTTCCATTTAATATAATTTAGTGACGCGCGGTATTCATATAGGCGGCGGAATATATGCTATACGTATATATGATGTCCTAATAACCGTGACAAACCCTTTTCTCTTTTTACCCACACCCACTTGGTAAATGATTTCTTGTGAAATGTTAATAGGAAAAATTTTGTTGAAAGATGTGTGCTTGTACAATTGCAAAAATATCTTCAATGTGGGCGTGTTGTACGTGTCTATTCGAGAAGAAATAAATGTTTAATCTCAAAAAATATAAATATCTGATGATAAGATCAAATTTCATTATTATTGAAAACGTTAAACAAAAAAAACATATGCGTAGAGGTGTACAATATGAGAAACGTTGAAAATTGGTAAAGTGAAAATTCCCTTATCATAGAAGAACGCCGCGTCAAGAAAACTAACAACAATAAAACTAGCCAGCTGTAAGATACAACAATAACAAACAAATAGTGTCGACAGTGTTTCGCTATATACAGAGTGACACTTGCCGTAATGGCAACGCAACTGGATTCCAATGTCAAGGATGACCTTAAAACACAATTTGTAACACGTGAAGGCACGTACCGCTTGCTCACGTTACCAGAATATTCGCGACCCAATCGTGTCGGCTACACTAATAATCAAAGCTCCCCCCAAGTACGTGTCTCCATTGTGACGCTGCCAACATCAAGCACCATCAACGCATCAAATGGCAACAGCCATAACAATAATTCCCAAAGGCTTATTGGTAATGGGACAGCAAATGGTGCCGGAGATGGTTACGATATTAATGCGACCAACACTTTAAATGGCCCACAATCAGCATTTGTTGTACCCTCGTCTATGGACGCTCGCCTTGGTGCCGGCATGTCCATGCACACCATTATAAATAGTTCTGGGAACGGTACTGAAACAAATGGCTTAAGCACGAACCAAGTATATGGTGGTGATCGTATATGTTTCAATTTTGGTCGAGAATTGTACGTTTATGCATTTCGGGGAATGAAAAAGGTAAAAATACATTTGGCGAGATAGTGCATAGAAAAAACTTGTACACAATAGCAATTTAATTCAAGTAGCCAACCATCACGTGTTTGTAAGATATATATGAATGGAAAAGCCCAGCTGTGTAGAACAAAACATTAAAAATGAGTATATCGTGGAAAATATTGGATACCCTTTACATCGTAATATTTTTAAAATTCATTAAATACAATAAATAAATAATTTAGTATTTTAGGACATTGAATGAATGAACGATTAAGAATGAGAACTTGATGAAATTAATATAACCCTCTCTGAGGTAGGGGGTACCAAACAACTTTCATTGATAATTGTTTACACACGTTTAATTGAGGTGTACATGGCTTGTTATCTACAACAACCATGCCGGCAAACGTTTCCATGTTTATCACGATGAAATAACATAACAGTTAAAAGAATAATATGATTCACTCAAGATCACAAAGTTATGATTTGTCGCAATTTTTCCCATTCAAATAAAATGAGTTGTATTCACTGTGAGGCATAAATGGAAACAAGCAATAAATGCGTGTGTTTCTGTAAATTTGTTATTCACATAATAGACCGACAATGCACCTCATATATTAGGTCATGTTGTAGTTTGTTATTTTTATTATGATCTTATACAATGTGTATGTACTTCAAAAAAAAAAAATAATTTATTGCACACACATATACCTATCCAAAGTGATAAAGCAGTAATCCTAACATACCGAGTTGTTACATGTCTGTCAACACCATATAAACATATGAATAAATATTTATATTTTTATTCGTTAACTCTCCACTGGTTGCCTTGTGGTCCATTTCGGTAATTAAACGTCTGGCCGAATATCTATACAATCGCTTATCTGTATACAATACAAACAAAGGTGGCCTGAGTGCATTTTGAGTGTAACGAAATGTGTTAGAATGAATTTGTTCGAGTTTCATTTTCTTTTCTTTTCTTTCTTTAGCTTTTTGCATAGTTGCCAACCTGCCCAGCACATGATACTATTTATGTGTACCTCTGAATGAATGTTTGCACAAACAATATATTATTCTTTAGGAATTGATATTGAGATAAGATATGTACATACGTATGTACGTATGTACGTATGTACATTCCTCACAATTTGCATTTTAGTTGTGTTGCATAATTTATTATCATTTAATTGTTATTGCATTACGTTTCGTTACAGTTAAAAAAAAACCAATTGTGCATGAAACTATGGAAGCTTGGGCGGGTGTTTATTAATACATTTATTACATTGTGGTCGCAAATTTTTAAATATTGAGCTGACATTTTATATAGACATTTTTAGTTTTGTTTGCATATCGCTATTTAAAAAGAACAAAATCGATCAAGAGCCATGCCTACAAACGACAAAAATCTATTTATCTGCCACAAAAAAATTCACACAAGAATCTGAAATTTAGTATACATACATATCCTTAGTTATTCCATCCACCGATATGCCACAAATGGGTATGGTCAGTTTACAGACACGCCCACAATTTACAATAAACCATATTCACCATATTCATACACTATTAGAGTACGTTTATTTGGAGGGTATTTTTAGATTTGACCTAAGCCAAATTTAGTTTTCTTGTCATAATCAACACAATTCTTTGTACACTGTACTCTACACTGTACTTTTAGCTATAAGCAAACAAACGTGATTATGACAGTTACTTATTTATTTCATTTTCTTAATTAATTGATTTTAGGGTGCGGAGTTGAGTAAACCTATTGATAAAAAATTCTACAAAGGCACGAATCCTAGTTGTCATGACTTTAACGCTACCACCGCCACAGCAACGGGAGCTCCGTTACTGGTCGGCTTTACCACCGGTCAAATTCAGTTGGTGTCCCCACAAGTGGGACCTCGAGAGTTGCGGAAACTGTATAACGAAGAGGTAAAAGAAAAGAAAATGACTTTTTTTTTTATATATTCCCATACAATCATTGTAAATCATTTGCAGCGTCTGATTGATAAAACTAAAGTGACCTGCTTGAAATGGCTGCCCAATTCACCCAACTTGTTTTTGGCCGCACACGCCTCTGGTCATTTATATCTATATAATGAGGATTTGCCCTGTACAACAGCGGCACCCAATTATCAACCCTTCAAGGTGGGTGACGGTTATTCGATACTGACGTGCAAATCGAAATCCAGCCGGAATCCCTTGTACAAATGGGTATTTACAACCGAAAATTGTTGCATCAATGAATTTAGCTTCTCACCCTGTGGCTCTCATTTGGCAGTAGTGTCACAAGACGGCTTCCTGCGCGTTTTTCATTACGACAGTATGGAATTGTTGGGTATAGCACGTTCCTATTTTGGTGGCTTTTTATGCGTGTGCTGGTCACCGGACGGCAAATATATTGTGGTGGGCGGAGAAGATGATTTGGTGACTGTGTGGTCATTTCATGAACGACGTGTGGTGGCACGTGGTCAAGGGCATCGTTCGTGGGTTTCGGTGGTGGCCTTTGATCCGTACACCACTTCGTATACGTCTTGGGATGGCGGAGACTTTTCAGATGATGAAAATCAAATGAATGATTTTGGCAGATTTGCAGCGGGCGACTCAGCGGGACCTGTGGCCGGCAATAGTTTTGATGTGTGCGGGCCATTCATAGGTAATGATAAAAATTCGGCACCCTTGGAGACGAGGCGACGCCATTCTACGTCCTTTCGCTCTGACGGCAGTTCCTTAACTAATGACAAATTCGGCATCAGTTATCGTTTGGGTTCGGTTAGCCAAGACACTCAGATCTGTTTATGGGATATAACCGAGGATGTGTTACGGCATCCGTTGCCGTTAAGGCAGCGAGTGAATAGTTCCAATTTTAACGATACCAGTTTTATGAACGGCAGCATAGACAAGGACGGTATAAAATTGATACGACCGGTAGCTATGAGTAGTACAACGAACAGCTTTCCCGCCCCCCAACACGGCAGCAGTCCCACCAGTACAATTACCGCCAATGCCATAAACAACACCAAAGATGTCGCACCCGCTGCCGAACACAACAGTAATAGTAGCTCAAGTAAATTTTCTACCGCAAATTGTACAGCATCCTCCCAGTCATCGAATGCCAATACCCCACCCGATGAGGCTAACAACGTCCAGGCGTCCACACCCAACAGCGGCAAAACGCATAAAAGTCTGACCGGCAATACAATCAAGTTTCCCAATTGCATTAGTGCCACCAAGTCCGATTCCATAGATGGTAGTTTAGTTAACAATCATGTAAAAAATCATTACTCAAGCAGTACTTCTTCCACGTCAGGTTATTATAGTAAAACATCTAACAATGGATCAAGTAAAAATTCTGATAACAGCAACAGCGGTTCATCGGCTTTTAATACTTTAACGCAAAAATTTAGCAATTTCAATTTTCTAAACAGCTCGGACAAGAAGAGCAATTCGTTACATTTGGGCAAAAGTAATGATGTGGCGACGCAAACGCGCCATAATCGAAAAGGCTTAAATTTACTCAAATCGTACAATCAACAGCAACAACAAAGTGGCAGCAATAGTAGTAATAATCGGCAAAGCTTCACCAGTTCAACACAAATGGAAAATAATGCCAGCACGCATACCTTTGGTTCGTTGAAATTGGGTAAAAGTTCGGGACAATATTCAGCATTAAAAATGGCATCAACAACAACAACGTCACCATTATCTGCGGCAGCGTTAACAACTCCTCCAGGTGTCGTTGTTACCACGTACGATCCCTTGAAGTTAATCGGAACGCCAGCGTGCCCAAGATTTGATGAGTGCCCCATATTGGAGCCATTGGTGTGTAAGAAAATCGCTCATGAACGGTTAAGTGCTTTAATATTTCGTGAGGATTGTTTTCTAACCGCCTGTCAGGATGGTTTCATCTATACTTGGGCGCGGCCCGGCTATGCGACGGTAAATATTTAAAAAAAAGAAAATGAATTTAATGGCAATGGATGGAGTGGTCTTCGTGCAACTTTTAAACGCAATATTCGTGTTTTTTCGCCCCTCTCAGGAGGAGTACAATTTTAAACTTTTAAAATTTCATCGTTTCTCAGTTTCACCTGCAGTGTGGGTGTGTCTTAAAACCGATGTAGCCTCTTTATTTTCAATTAACATTTTGAGTTTTGTCTAATTTGTAAGTGATACGACTACCTGGCCTGGACATACGGACACCATTAAAATGATACTAATCAAAAAATTTTTATGTACACTTTTTGTTTAGTCTTTAAAACTTACGCCAGCATGTTACAAATGCTTTTATCACAGTGAGTTGGCCTCCGACCTCAAGGTGATGGTTATTAAAATACAATTTGTGCCATGTTTCACAACCATTTTATTAATAAATCAATAAAAAATAAATATTTGATTTTGATTAATTTTAGAATATAACGCAGCATTTATCACCCAGTCAAATGGCGCCTCCCGCTGGTACGATAACATAGTTCGATAAAATTAATATAAAAAATTATGAAGAAAATCAGAAGAAATTAGAAAATGCCATCACTTCCACCTCCTCAGCGAATACAACACCAGCCACAACGCCTCTATTGCCGTCACCATACTGTGATTTCTATACTGCTACCACTACTACTACAGCTACTGCTACATGCTGCGCAACTTCCACAGGTGAGCCTTCACCCTGCACTTACACCAGTTTTTTTTAATCAATAGCAATATTATCAGATCAAAATACGAAAACTCAAACATGTTTACAGTGAATGTCTAAAAGCTATGTGTTTGTATCAAAGATTTTATAAAGTTTGTGAATTGTTTTTATTATTTTCAACTCTGACCCTTATTTGCTGTGATGATCGTTTCAAAATGTGTCTTACATATAAGTTAAACTGCTCTCGATTGTAATGTGTTATGATATAGATTCATTTTCTTTATTCAATGTACGGTATAATTAAAGTGTAAAGTGTAATATCTTTTCTTTTTTTTTTTCGTTTCCTTTTCCTTAAAGGAGAATTTTTCAACGAGAAAAAGCCCATAATGTAATTCTCCCAATACTCGAAATCATTCCAAATATTTTGTTGCGATCTTTCTTCTTATTCATCCAGCATTTTCATTTCAAAAATTTGTATATTTTTTAATTCTCCTTTGATGAAATATTTATGGGTATAAATTACTTTTCGAAATGACTAATATAACCACTACATGTTAAAGGGGTTGGGCTTCAAAGAAAATTTGTATCTCATAAATTTTTTTTTTTTTTAGTCTTTTTTCAATATGAAAAAAACTCTTATTATTGTAATAATCGGTTCATACATACTGAATAGAATAATCATTAGCTGGTGCTTCCGGGAATAATTAATGCTTCGCAATAACATTTGTGGACGATTTCTGACCTTTCACAACAACATTCAACCGTGGACTCTTTCTTATTCGATTTGAATGTAATGTAATGTTCTACTTCTTTGTACTGATAGCAAAAGTTTTTTTAAGCGCATTTTGTGCAAATTTCCTAGACTGGATCAGCACATGTTTTAGTTTGTCCGACCCTCCCGAATAATAAACATTCGTTGTAAGTGTCTTACTACTTTCAGATATAGAAGAAAGGACATATGTTTTATCCAAATAACATGAAAAAGTGTCATTTAAACGGAAATGCTTTTTATGTGGTTCATTATCTTATATTGTTATCGCCTTCCGGTTTTGATGTTTCTAAGACTAGCTTTGAACGGGTCATCGACTAAATGATTCTTACGTTTTTCCAATTTTTCCTTTTGAATTTTTATTAGTACTGATTGCAACTCAATTTTATGGCCGCTTATAAGGGATTCGTCTAAATTGCATAATTGAGTGTATTGTGGCACAACTTCAATATGTATCACAAGTATAACAATATTTTTTGAAAACTTTACGTATAACATCATATAAATGTTCAGGAATGAATATAAAATTCATAAATTTTTTCGCAAATCCCAATTTTCACAAAATTAATAAAACGAAACATCACAGACAAATGATGCTCAGCGCAAAATTTACAAAGCAAGAAACTTAGCCCAACCACAATTGAAAATGTTCTTGTTGAAAATGCCAAAGATTATTATTTCTTGAAATATGAAACATGAAATATATTATTTAATAAGTAAAAAATAATGTAAACAAAAACAGTAAAGAATATATATTAAAAAAACTGAAAAAACTTTGTTAACATAAAATGTCCTTTATAATAACTCCGCCAAACTTCCTAAATTCATTTTTGCCTTGTATGTATATCAAATATAGTGAAACGAACTCGTACCATAATTATATTAAATAGCACTTGCATGTTATACACACACACACACACATACATACATAACCTATAACATTTCAAACAAAAGCAATACAAAAATCATTAAAAGCCAACAACAACACATATAAACTACCATGTTATGGAACTAATCAAATTACAAACACATAACAACATATATTCTAAATGAAAGTGTAAACTAACACATGCACACCTACTACAAACTAAAAGCCCTACATATATATATATAAGATATGTACACATACACATTTTATTTATCTGTCTATATTTTAATATTAAATCATTTTTCAATGTTTATTTAATTGTCACACTATTACCGCTACTACAACAACTACTACGTTACGATAAATCTCATAAAGTCCATATTATCATAGAAATTTTACGATGAAAAAGAAAAGAAAATATTAGAGTGAAAATAAGCAAAGAGTTTATATTATATAAATAGAAATACAAAAATTGTTAAACTAAGCGTTTGCATGTAAATGAAAAAATTCATGTTAATGGTTATTCATCATTATTATTATTATTATTATTGTTTTCATTGTTTATTCAGTAGTTGAAATTGTTTCTTCTGTTTTCTTAAAAAAAAAAAAAAAATATGTAAATAATGTGAAAGTATTTGTGTGTTTTTAGTCACAAAAGAAACAAGTAAGAAAACTAAATTTGGCTTAGGCCAAATCTTAAATATCCTCCAAACATATATATACAAACAATGGGCGTGGCAGATATAATGTTGTATATATTAGGTATTAGCTTGCAAGTCCAGTTTTACCTTGAGTAGGATTTTTTGTAAACTGTGGGCGTGCCTATTATCCGACTATGAATAGTTTTGGCTCATCGATGGATTAAATGACTATAACTATGTATACCAAATTTCAAGTTCATAGGTCAATTTTTGTGGCAGATATAAAGTTTTTTGTTGATTGTGGGCGTGTCTGTTATCCTATCACGCCCATTTTTGGCACATCGATGAAGAAAATTTCTATAGATATGCGTCCCAGGCTACGTGGCTTCAATTCAATATTTCAAATTACGGCCGTGAGAATTCCAACAACAGACAGACACACGGACACACGTGTCTAAATCAACTCAGTTTTTGATACATATTAAGAATATACATACTTTGTAGGGTCTCTGGTGCCCCATATTATATGGAGGGTATAAAAAAACAATCGCTGATAATGTTTTTTTTGTTTCTTGTTTTATTTATACATATGTATATTGCATAAATATCTAATAAATAAATAAAAAATAATTTAAATATAAAAAAAACATAACTTTTTCCAATCGAATCATTAACTAATTTTACACATTTATACTAAAGTAGAAGAAATATGAAATTTAATGTAATTTTGTGGAAATTACAGAACAACAGTAGAAAACCGATCTACGATCAACATACAATACATACATATTTTAGTAAATGGTAGTGATTTTAGAGAAATGCATATAATAAATAAGTACATAAAAAATAATTCAAAATAGAACATAAATAGAAAATGTCTCTTACAAAATAAAAACGCCAACCAATACCCAACCATTCATTCTTCATTAATACAATAGCATGCAGAATGTAAAACAATATGTGTAGCTCGGGTTAATGTTGATAAAGAGCACAGATATCGTTAAAGTATCAAATTGCAAAACAAAATATGTAATTGTTGTTTTTATATAACTGATCAAATAGCAGCTTAACTGAACTGAACTGAACTGAACCACAATGGTCACAGTTTATATACAAAACTGAACTAAACTTAATTAACAAACAAAAATAAACAAAAAACATTACGCTATATATGTATTTGTATAACATACATTTAATGACTTTTTAAAAAAACACTTGGGAAAAAAAAATACAACATTTCATATAATATAAAATGAGACGCCTGTAAATATAACATAAACTGCTATGTTTAACAGTTTAAAGCGATTATTACAAAAATACAATAAAAAAATCATGCAAAACAACAATAACATCAACAACAAGATAAACGGGAATACAATTATTCTATAGCCACACAATGTTGCATATATTGTGTAATATTAACAGAAGAGACTAAAATATAAAATTAAATATTAAAAATATATATAAAAATAAATGAATGAAGAAAAAACCCAAATATAGAAATAAAATAAATAAATCAAAAATGTTTATGCGTTGTTTTACTTGGAAATTAACCGTTATTTACAGAAAAGGAAATCCCCTACTTATCACTTCGAATGCTAAATTATCACTTTATTTTCTTAATATAAAGGTTATCATAAAAAAGGAGCGGCACTTACAATTAAGGAACATATGCTAAGATGTAATTGTTACCATATGTGAGTTATTATTACCAACACTTATATTTACATCAACATTTCTAGTTGGGGGAACTTCATGAGCAATGCCACCCCACTGCAATTTGTAGGTACGCGTCCGCCATCGTATTTCAGGATTCCACAGAGCATGTAGGAATAAGTAAGGCCCGCTTAACTCGCGAAACAGCCAACCAATGACAAATTCAACTTTATGAAATGGCAATGAACCATTCTGAACTATGCACAGCATCAGCCAGTCGGACAAAAACCAAATGAGTATATGTATTAAATAAAATACCATAGGATCCCACTTGAAAATGAGTGAGGCGGACCATGATGACAAAGCACCCAACACCATGCACTCAGATAATGGCTCCAGCAGTATAGTGGTGGGCACCATAGCCACACGCAATTTGGTCCAGCGTACAAGACGTGCTTGGAAATTGGTAATATCACAGATTCCGCTATTCTGTATAGCTGGCTGATTGCTGATGCGCATTTTCCAACCTTGTTCTGTCACTGCTTTGGCTATAAAAAAGTCTTCAGCCAAATAGCATCCGAACGCCTTTAATCCACCCAACTCATCCAAGACTGATTTTCTCAAAAGACATGACATACCGGTATGACAATTTATACCAAGCAAATCGGCCGATAAGTATATCCGTGATTGCAGTGTACCGAAAAAAATCTTTTCAACTGTGGCCGCAAAACCCTGACGATCACTGGTAAAGGGCATTTGATGTATAAGAGCATACTTATCACCCATGTTATGCACCATATCCATTAAAGTATCATTTTTCATTCTGATGCCACTGTCAGATATCATTACAAATTCATATTTAGCAGCTTCATAGCCAGGATTCATGTTGTTAATTTTTGGATTAACTCCCACGTCAGATCCCCCAAGGAATATATTTGTTTCTACAAAAGGATATTTAGCAATAAGATTCTCCACCAATTTAACCGCTGGATCGGTTTTA
Source organism: Crataerina pallida (assembly GCA_949710015.1). Classification (NCBI taxonomy): domain Eukaryota; kingdom Metazoa; phylum Arthropoda; class Insecta; order Diptera; family Hippoboscidae; genus Crataerina; species Crataerina pallida. The sequence goes on along the minus strand of OX453290.1, from coordinate 29,596,156 downwards.
TCTTCTATACAAAACAGTAACTCATAAACGGGATAGTCCATGTTGAAAAACGTTTCAAGATTATGCTCTAAATTTAGATCGATCCCCATTAATGGTTTTAGTATGGACACACCTGGTAGTGGCGTTTCACTTGGTAATTTGTTACACTTCTTATGTAATTTAAATTTACCATAACACAGTGCCAAAAGATGTATACACCAGATGCCACACCAAAATATTATAATAAACAATGCAAGTCCATAGAGCGGCATTGGAGAATAGGACATGACGGCACCACGTTAAGTTGAGTATTTTTAAGATATATCTCATCAACATAACATAACAACAATATAAATAAATTAAACTAAATACACGATTTATTTATTATATATTTTCTCCATGCATGCACTTGTTAATTATTGCTTAAGTAAATAAAAAATTAATACAGAACTAATGCGTTGTACGCTAAGTTAGCAACAAAGGTTTGCCACAAATTTATCTTTAAATCAACTAAGAGTTGCCATATCTTTATAATAATTTTTTTTTACGGTTTATGTGAACATATTTTGAATCAAGCGAAATTTAAAAAAAAAATTGCACTAATCTATCGCTTTACATATATATAATTATTTTAATGTGCAATTTTATAAATTATTCGGCCAGAACACAACTGTCGCATTAGGAACCAAACTTATAATTCGATTATATGAACAGCATTTTTTTGTAGGGTACTAGTACATGCTTTAAAATAAAGAAAAGTCATTAAAGCATATGCCTCTTTATAGAGGTTAAGCGAAAGTATGCTTAGAAAAATACCTTGAACACCCAACGCCTCCAATAAAATTTACGATTTCAATTAATTTCCCAAGAAAAACGAAGAATCATTCACAAACGGACATTTTTTTCCCATTAATATTAAGCTTACTCGAATGATGCATGCTTTTTATCTGTACTCAGCTTGAGTGTATTAACCATTTACGCATTTATTAAAAGCGTGCATTTTATGCACTTAGACCTTAAGAGTTCATTTATATCTTGCTAATAGCACAAAAGGAGGTAAAGTATGTTGTTGTTATATCAAGCGAACATAGTTTAAATATTTCAAAATACAGAAAGAGTACTCCTTCCATCATCACCTGCTCATAGCATCTTCATTAAATTAACAAAATTCACTGAAATTTTGGTTACTTAATATATAAATTACGGAAAAGAAACATTAATTGAATTCACAAAAGCGTAAGTTTTTCATATAAAACTGGAAAGTGTATTTTTAGTAAAAAATCAATAAGTATTATGAAGACATACTTATATACGTACGTACGCATGCATATATCCAAAAATTTGGTGGTTTTTTTGTTTTTCGATCTCCGAGCAAACTTAATAACACATTGAAGTCATTGGCATTCGCACACGAAAATAACATAAGCATAAGCATAGGTATGGATTTGTAAAAATTTGGTATTAATTTTAGAATTCTTATATACAAAAATGGGCATTACATCAAATTGTGGTAATTATGCGTTCGCTTGATGAATACAACAATAATTCATTTCATATTAACTAATAATCATGATGGCAGACGTGTTGCAATCATAAGTACATAAATAATTGCGTAAATAATTATTGGTGTTTTTTTTTTATATTGAGGGTAGTGTAACGAGCAGTTTATATCGTTTGAAACTTTGGAAGCGTTTTGTTTAATAGAAATCGCTTAAATAATCTAGACATGTAATTAAAACTTGCGAAAAAAGCAATCAAATCTGGATAATACCAATTAAAATGGTGCAAGATGATTGTGTGATTTCTCATGGGAAAGGAAAAATTACTTTACTGGTGGTATCGTAATCTAATAAAATGATTTGCATATGCTTACACACATACTTGAAGCATAACATGTTTAAATTTTTGTTTATGTGTTAAAAGTACGAAAAAGTTGTGAAAATTTGAAATACAAACTGGGAAACCTATTTAATAGAGAAAGTTGTAGTGTTTTTTTTTTTTGAGGTGGCTTTGTCAGTGCGGTTGTTTTTCAGTTTTCATTTTGTTTGTACTACACCAATTACTAAAGTGCCATTATAGCAATAATTCGTGCACTGGCTTAACATTAATTTTTTACTTACAGTTTCATATTAACATTGCTGTAAAAATGACATCCACCGAATTGAAAGTTGGTCTTTGTTTAAATGGTCGCACATCTAGCCGGGTTTTGAAACCGCCAGGCGGTGGTCATTCTAATATCTTTGCTGAGGCTGAAGTGAGCGTGAATGCACCGCGACCCAAATATAATCAACAAAATTCCACCAATTTAAATGCTTGCTTAGGCTCTACGGATGCCAATGCAGCTGTGGAAAAATTACGGGAGGAAATCGCTCAAACGAAACAAACTGACAATGGCACTGGTCATGATATACTTACCAAAAATGGCAAACAAGCAGCCGATGAGAATGCTGGTAATGAGACTATTGCAAAAAGTCGCATCCCACCAGGTGGCTATTCTTCGGGTGGTTTTTGGTAAACTGTACCTTTCCATCCATAAGCATTTCTTAACAACCTCATCACATATTGTATGAGTGTATTAAATATTTCTGTTTTATTAAGTTTATTTTTTTTCTATTAATTATACACAGATAATTATAAATGAAGGTTTTTAAGTATTTTTCCTGCCCTACTTGAATTTATATACAAATAAATATTGTAAAAGAGTTTCCTATATAAACAAATATTTAATTTGTTCATTACTTTTAATTACACATTAAGCATACATTTTATTGTTTGTTGTTGTAAGTTTCAAATTTCCTAAACCTACTCGCTCCATTCAATTAGATTTTGACATTTGTTTATGAATTATCCATTATTATAAAGCGTATAACAAGTATTACGAAATAAATCAACAGAATATTTTTATGTTTAGATGCTTTTAAACTTTATAAACGGAATATAAATTGGGTGGCATCGCATATAATTTTCAGCTAAATCCTTAAATTTGCCATTTGTCTACTTAATGTATTTACCTATTAAAAATCTTGAAATGAAATATTAAAAATTTGGTGAATCTTTTCTTTATTGAACTTGTAAGCATGCGTTCTGTTCTCTATTTGTACCGTTTTCTGTTTATACTTTCTCGTTATTTGATCATAAAAGCACTAAAATCTAAAATGGAGATCACATGGACTCAAATTTAAATTCATTTTTATAACGGTTACATCATGTTACAATTGAACACAATATTTCTATACCTTCTTGTTAAATTCAACTCTGTTTTTCCTAAATTGAAATAAAAAAGCTTTAATTTAAGAAAGTGTTTGCATTTAAAATTGTGCTATATTATAAATTTATAAAATTTTATATACATACATATATATATAACATTCATTTATCAAATATTTGTGCTTTATCAAAACTATATAAATAAACGTCTTTTAGTTCATCCGATAAAACAATCGGAAACTGGAATTAAAAAGTGAAAATATAAAATATTTAATAATTCTACATAAACACTCACATATTTAAATATTTACATGTTGTCGGTCAGTTTCCAGTTTGAAGTTTCAATTTTTGTTCCTTTTGATAATTGTAAGCTCTGAATAGTTGAACAAATTGAACACCACCTACAAACATATTCACAGAAAAAAGGCCCCAATTTTTTGGTATAATTACCAAAGAGTAACGTGACCATATAACCCCTGTAGCTGCTAAAGAGGCGCATTGTGGTATTGAGAGAGTTTCAGCCGGACGCGCCAAGTCTCCAAGACCGGCTAAAACTAGACCCTGTACAAAATAAAACATTCTCATGTGTTTAGTTATCTAATCATGTTATTTATTAAGCATATGTTAATTTCCATTATCTTGAATAGGAAAACATCTGTTATGCAAGTTACTGTAAATAGGAAGATACGATATAGATTTAAAAATAAAATGTTATAAAACACAAGGTAAATAGTAAAACTTTGTGCAATAGCTGTATAAAACATAATTCAATAGATTGATTCTAAGAACTTCGCTATTAATTTGTGATTGGAATCCAGGACTTTGAAAATTCATTACACGAATTGGAAAAAGTGCTAAATTGTTAAAATGGTAAAAAAATATTTATATATGAAAATTTGTTTTATAAAACTATGGTTCATTTGTCAATTTATGAAAACAATACAAGAAATTGTTCTGTAGAATGGACTCTATAGTTTGGTTTACGCTTTTTTTAGGTGTAGGGTATTAAAATGAAAACCACTACATAATAATGATAATCTTACTATTTATTAAGCAATCAAATAATTATTTTCATAAATCTTTATAATACATATAAACAAACCTATGCAGTCAAACTTACCCATTTAAAAAATGGAGCCCAAAAAAATACTGTTTTAGGACCTAAAACAACAAAAATTATTTATTTTTAATCTCGCATCATTTCATACGATTACTTTATAAAAGCATAACTTACCGGCTGAATGATTCCATAAAGGTCTTAATTTATCAGGTACAAATTTATCAGTAACTCCCACTAATTTGTTATAAAATTTTGAAGGTAAACCTACCTTGGTAGGTGTAGAACCTACCTGCGTGGGTTGTTTGGGTAATGTGGATTCCATATAAGGGATAATTAAAGGAACTACAAAATATATCAAACATGTTATAAAAATAACTGTTTGCGTCAAGTTTATAACGAGAATATGAAAAGTTTGAAAAAGAAACGCTAATGCATCGGGGAATACAAACAAACGAGAGCATTTACAACATTCCAAATGTGCCAACACATTGAAACTTTTCAACTGACAAATATTAGTATTTAGAATACATTGCAGTCAATGTGTGGGCTCACATAAGGAACATTATTGAAAGTTGTTCAAATTTCGATTTTTGTGAAACTTTTCACACTTAGAAACAAGCAAACAAAGCACTAGCTAAGCAAGAAAAACATATTTATATGTTTGCATTACTTTCTCATTAAGTTCTCCTCTCACATTGTGCTCTCATACATTTAGTTGCCTTGACCGTGACACTGGCTGATTAGAATAAACATTCACTGATTTGGAATCAAGATGTGCCTTCTTAAAATTACAATTAAACTCAGTGAAAATGTATGCATTAAAGGTTTTCATATATCTTTAAAAAACCTTGAACATATTCCTTAATTTTTACGTATATATATAGGCTTCTGATGAAACCACAAACAAGTAATATGAATAAACAAGGAAACTAATGCAATATCTCTGTACCTCTGTATTAACTTAAACAGTGAAAATGAAAAACTAAAGTAAAGTGGAAAGTTTTCGGTACATATGACTTAATAAAATCGTAAGCACGATCCCAGACAAGAGAGTGCTTAAAGTTTAACTAGAACACTTTAATTAAACCAGTTAGAGTTGCCAAGTTGCAGAATTATGCGTTCAAAGCTATACATTGTAGATAAAACTTCATTTTAAGTTAACAATTGAAAGTGCTATAATTGATCACGTTCGGTTATTAAACACCCTACACCAATTAGTTGTAATTAAACAGCAGTCTAAGTAACATAATTTGTCCCATATATCCTCTTCTTTAGTAGCAAGTTATTGTCATATAAGAATCAAATATTTGGCAAGTGAGAATGATTGTTCAAGTACAGAGTACTAAAATTTTTAAGCTAAATCAAAGTTTTCTAAGGCATTTAATTAAGATATGTTCAGCATTGCAGCTTTTTGGAGTTTAAGGATTTATTTTCGAAAGAGTAAAAATAAAAATTGTCAAGGTCAAATCAAGGAAAGCGTGTCCGAAATGCGACCACGCCCTTTTTTGGCTTATCTATTAATGGGGTAATAATTTCAACTTGATAACTTAATTTTTGTGGCAGACTGATAGATTTTTGTTAATCGTGGGCATGGCTTATGGCCGCATTTGTCCAATTTAATCAGTATTCAAAATCCGTTCAGTTCAATAGCTCAAAATATTTGTTATATCGCACAACACATTATCGAATTATGAAAACAACCAGAGATGTTTTATCGCCAATCCAAGTGTCCACCAGTTTAGATCTAATGTTCACAAACACTACTCTTCCCTCTAATCCTTTCTAACCGCCACCGTGCATGCACGTATAGGAGTCATCTCGAATGGAGGCATTAAAAAAAAAAATACGACTAAGAGAGTGCCAACAATAGACAGACACACGGATGAACATGATTAGGTCGACTTAAATTTTGATGCTGATCAAAATTTTATACACATCGAAGGGTCTCTGACGCCACCTTCTGAGTGTTGCAAACGAAATAACAAACTTAGTAGACCCACATCCTATAGGGAGAGTATAAAATAGAGCTGTAAAGGTATCCCATCAAAAATATCAAGAATGTTCACCCTCTAAAAACGTCCTTTTTAATGATACCATATATGGGAAAGAGTTCCAAAAACAGTACAGTGATCTATTTTCAATGGAGATGTATTGAAATATCTTAAACACATGTTTACATAAGCAGAGGAACGGATATGATCAAAACCATTCAACAATTCATTGAATAAAGAGGTGGGTCTGTCTCTATTTATTAAGTAAGAGGAGTTACAAACTCATTTATTACATAAATGGTGTGTGGAAGACATATAAATTAAGAGTTTGTAAAAAATTTCATTCTGATGGAATATTTTAAATAAAAAAAGGCAGCGTTTTATTTAAGTTTATTCATGTAAGAGACATAACTCACATAATGTATATAAAAGCCTTTTCAGTTCTCTGTTTCCTCCTCCACCACAACTTTAACTTAATATAATACAACCCAAATAATTGAAACAAAATGTTAAACGCAATTTTTTCCAATATTCTGTGATTTGAAATGAACATTTCTTAGGCATATAATTACCACAATGGGAAGAGAGACAGAATTTAACGATGAAGATTTTGCTAATTGCTAATTTGAAATGGGTGTGTCTGCGGAAGGTCTATAAAATGTAGACTTTATTCTGTTTTTGTACTTTTAATCGCTTTACTTGTATTCCGTTATACATGCTCTCTCCCTCTTTCTGCTAAATGAGTATCATAAATATAAATGAATAATAATTGTTTTTCTTCCTGGTTTGTCCTAAAGTGCGATTTAGAGACGGTAGGTAAAGAAAAGGTTTGTTAGGAATGTCTCGATTTCTTAGCATATTTTAATTTATTTAAATTAAATAATTCCAAATGTTCTATAAGTTGCGATACAGAGTTTAGGAGTGGAAACGACATTTTGTTATTATTGTTGTTTTCATTACAAAACTGAATGAACTGATGAGTTTTTAATTTCACTTTATATATATAATATATATATGTATATATATATATATATTTTAATTAACATTGTGATGCTATTAATTACAATATTCAGATTATCATGGATACGCAGAAGATTGTTTTTTGGTTGCATTCCCTGGCCAAGACACCATACAATATAACATAAACGAAAGATGGATTTCACTTTTGTTTATCATTTTCTTTTGTAAGACAACATTTATATGAATTATGCGACACAATCGATGGCTGCCGTAGCTGCCAGGCAGACAAGGACAGAAGGGCAGAGGGAGCATCCAAATGCGTTGATATTGGGAAAGTTGATGCCGTTTATTACTTTACGTCCGCTGTTTATGTCTCCCTTAAAATACTAAAAAAAGCCAGAGCCAACATAATGCACGTGCGATAATTTTGTTAAAAATTAAAAGAATTCATGGTTAATTTATCGTTACTGGGATCGAATTGATATTGAGTTCCATCAGAAGCAGGCGCCATATTAGTTTGTTCGGACTGTAAATTACAGAAGAAAAAGAAGAAGAAAATAAACAAAACGATTCAAATTTTAGTTAAATAAGTGAATGGGATGGGATATCATTTGTTTCGTATGTTCATCACGTTAATAAATAATTATTACTTATGTATAAATGTGTGTAACAGGTGTGAAAACCCCTTAAAAATCGGTAGGCAATTACCAAAAACGCATTTTAAAGGGTGGCTTATATTATAAGAGAGATTTTTCTGTGACAAATTTTTCTGTCTGTCTGTCTTTCCGGTATGTGTGTTCTGTGCTACTGGTGCTACACTCTAGCGGTCGCAAAAATGAGATATTGATTCCAAACTTAGCAGAAGTGTTGGCTAGTTTAGTAACTTCCTTTTGTCTATAAATTTACAATTGTATGGTTTTACAATTCGAAAGCTACCGAAGGCAAGAATTTAAGAATTGTGGGTGTGTTTGATCGATGTACAAATTACAGTTATTCTGAATTTACAAACAGAGACATTGTTGGCATTGTAAATTACAAACACAGGGACGTACGGATGGAAGGAAGTGTCTATTGTGATCAATTTATTACATTCCTCACTTTATTGGAAAGCACAAGAATGTAAGAAATTCAAATATTGTCCAAGAGCGCTTTTTACATCCACTTAAGCACCTTCCACTTTTATCCCAATATTTTTAAAAATGCATACAGTCTTCGCGAGACCAAGGATATGTGAAATATTAAATACCTCATCGGAGAAGTGCTGCTCAATTATTTCATACGCCAACTTGTAAATGTCAACATTTTCATGAGTTTGTAGTCTTTCAATCTTCTCCAAACCTTCGCACTCTTCAATCAAATTAGCCACTTCCTGGCCATGACTCTCTGCCAATTTGAGCATATTATTCAAACCATCTAAAACCACCTGAAATTCCCAAAAACCAAAAAAAATCAGACAGATCGTTTAAATCAGGGTTTTTTGTGGATTTAGCTTAAAAACGGCAACTTACGTTAATGACTTGCGTGTCTTGGCAAGATAATAGATCGCAAAAAGGTGGTATGACACCCTCCTTAATCAGCGTAAACACTTGATCTCGATTACCGCTGATCGTCAAGTTGCTGATAGCCCAAGCTGCTTCTTTCTGCGTCTGAAACTCGCCGTTGCGTAGATTTTCAATTATTTTCGGCAATAGGCCGCAATCGATGACCGCCTGTACTTGTGACTGATTGCCGGCCGTAATATTGGATAAGAACCAAACCGCTTCCTTGCGGATTTTCTCTTTTTGGTGGGAGAGCAAAGCCGGGAAATAGTTTAAGGCATCAAAATTGAGCACCACTTGCGTTTGCTCATCTGAGCCGGTCACTATGTTGCCGACTGCCCGTAATGCTGCCGTTTGCACCTTAACTTCAGTATGACCCAGTAGCGGAATCAGTTTCGGCACCACCCCACTCTCAATCACCATTTGTATCTGATCGTTACCACCATCCGTCAAATAACTAATGGCCCACACCGTATCCACCAAAATGTTGGTGTCATTGTGATGTATCAATACATTTAATGCCGGCAGAATTTCGTGTATTGTGTCAGCTGGTGGTGGTGGATCCTTGTTGCGACACAAATTCACAATCACCCATGTGACATTCCGCAAGAACGATATCGGAATCTCTGGTTTGATGAAGCTTAACAATGGCTGAACGACGCCATGTTTTATGACATAGTCGCGCAGATGGGGTCCATCGCCGATTATGTTGCCCAATGCCCAAACGGCCTGTTCGCACACATTGGGAGCGGGTGAGCGTAACAAATGAAGGAAAAGCGGCACAGCACCAGCCGCCACCACCTGATTTGTTTGTTCAGAGGTGCCCGATGCAATGTTGGTTAATGCCCAGGCAGCCTCAAATTGTAGCATAGTTTGATCGTGCTGTTTCAAGCATTCCACCAATATGGGCAGTATGTCACTTTTAATCAAATCATTAATTGGTGGATTCTTGTCGGACGACAACAGTTTGCGTGCAGCTTGAACAGCTGCCAATTGTTGTTCGGGCTTAGATGCATCAGCAGCGGCTTCGGCGAGTTTCTTCAAATTAATAGCATTCGGTAACTGATCATCTTCATCTGTGTTTGAGTCAATAGTGGGTACATTACGACGCTTCAGAATCGTCTCTTCCCGTTTATTTTTCCGCAATTCAACTGTAACTTCATTGCGTCTTCTGCGCATTTCCTACAAAACAAATGCAATGACAAACATAAGAGAACTGTTCCATGGAGCTATTAAACTCCAGTCTGAATCCCTAAAAGAAATCCCAATGCACGATTTTCTAACTTAATACCTTAACGTTGATACTTAAAAAATTTACTTAAGAAAATCAAGATGGCATAATTGCCTTGGAATAAGGGACATGTGTACACTTAGGTGGGTTATGTAAACTTTATTTATGTATTTTTCTTTTACGGAATAGTAACTACAACACGACATCTTAGTAGGCAACAACCAACAAAAATAACAAAATTAAGGAAACATACGAATACGAAATTTCCATTTCTTACTTCTTTCTTTCATATATTCTGCATTCCGTTCTTTGTGAAGGTGCAAATGCTACAACACATGTACCGTATGTGATTTCACATAACGGTTAATCAATACATATACTTCATAGAAAGCACTATAGTAACTGAAATTTCATAGCGCTACATAATGGATATAAGGAGGGATAACGCATCTTTATTGGAAACTCACATATGACACATTATTATAAGTAGTATCCAGTAAGATGGTAAACGTGAACAGTCAATAATATAGGGCGTGGTTGCAGGTGGTTACTTTTTATACTTACATCTTGATCTTTGCCTTTGTTTTTGAAATTCTGCAAACGATTCATATTTGGCTCGAGAGAAGTCATATTGTGTGTTTTGTGTATTATGTTGATATTTAATATTTTCGTTTCAAGTTTTGAATTTCGTTCACGTCACTTTTCCTTACGTATTTTAAATAAGACAAGAAATTTTCTTAACTCTTTTCTAATTTGTATATATTTCTGCCAATGAAAAAAAAAAAAAAGACACATTAATACATGGGATCAAAAAAAAAATATTACGTTAGCAATGAAGAATAATGATTAAAGGCCCCAACACAATGAGTCAGTTATAGCATTAGTGTTTAGAACAAAGACAACACATTTCATACATTTACTTCTGCTCGTATTGCCTTATGTTTAAATGTACACGAGGCGTAAATATAACGAAAATCCATATATATACATACATAAATATAAATATTTCGCAAAACCGTGGCGTTGCTGTCTACATATATTTGTGTGTAAATATATATATTTATGGCCGTACATATGAGAGCACCAACGAATTAAAATTTTAAGACGAATAAATTTAAATTCACTTCGGAAACGTATTTACAAATGATTTTACTACTAATTTTGTTCCCCTTTAATTTTTTCTATAATACTTTACGTTTTTGAGATGTCAGTAACAAAATCTTTCCAAGTTTTTCTCGAATTTATCAATGCACTTCGTCTGACAAACTAAAAAAAAAACTGAGGAAATGGTCGTGTCTTTTGATTGTTTTTCCTTTAGAATTGAAATTTTGTGTTAGTAAAAAATCAATTCTTTTATCCACCAAATAATTAACTGTATTTATTAAAAATAATTCTATTATTAACCGAGTAGAATCACGTTTCTTGTACTCGTATTTTATTACTTTTTTTTGCCTTTAATATTGTACTAAAACTGTACAGAAGAATATCCATTGAAAGCAGAATTCTTGAAAGAAAATAAATACTCACATGAATAATGGCTTAGACAGAATGGGTGCATATGCATCTTACTTTCATGCAATATGTCGAAATCACATAAATTTTAAATTATGTGAACATTATAATTAGGAACCTCTACGTTAATATAAAAAGCAGGTATTTTACAATTTTTCTATAATAAAAATAAATTTATAAATTTATATCTTGTCTATGTCCAACTTCCGTGATTACTTTTTTGTTTTTGTAGGAAATGTTCATTCTTATTCATTGTTTATGAAATAAGAAAATAAACTAATTTGAAAAATTCTTATATGACTTAAAAATGTTATTCCCGTTTTAATGTACTGTACGTATAAACATATCTTAATTAAAATTACTCAGCTGAGGAATTATTGACTAACGCCATCTATCAGATATCACAAAAATTATATGATTAAAGAACTTGGCAACAACAATACAAACACATTCAAGTAATTACGAACGATAACTCGTCTCCTGCGTTTGTATTCGTGCTGTGAGCAAAATAAAATTTTTTTGCGAAAGGTTTCTTTGCGTCAAATATCAGCTAAGTTCAGCTAAATAAATAATACATTTAATACATTTAGGAAAAATATCAGACTAGATTTTCCAAAAAGGAAATCTATTTTGCACAAAAGGCGGAATGCCAATGTGATCGTGAGAAAAACTATGTTTAATTTTTTTTTGTCTTGTATGCGCTCGGGTGAAATTTCATTGAACTGAGAAAACAAAGGTAGAAGACGTTCGAACATTGAGATGAAATACAACTTCAACAACGAAGACACTAAAAAGAATAAGCACAAAACGGTTTTGTTATGTAGAATCTCATTATGAAAAGTGCAAAAAATTGTGCATAATTGTACAAAAAAATACTGTCAAAAAAATATATATTGTCCAGGACATGCAACAAACCTAATTCTACATAGAAATATCACGACACCAAACTGAATTGGCAGTAGTTGTGTTTATGGGAAAGTGTATTTGTGCTTGTGTGTGGTGAGTGTGTTCTAAAGGCAAGAAAAAAAAAAAAAAGCAAGTGCGTTGTTTTTGCAATTGGACAAGCAATACCAATCAGACGCAACTGAATTAGGACCAATTAATTTTTGATTATAACAAGTGATAAATAATCACCGTAAAACAATAAATATCTGGAATTGGTTTTAATTTGAAGAGCGAAGGAAAAGAAAGGATTTTCAAGAAACATACATTTCTGTTAAATTTAAAGACGGCGTTGTTGTGCCATTTTTGCGCCTGCCCATTAATAACGTCAATAGAAAAAAGTACATAAAAACACAGATATATTCGGACAAAGCTCAACGTCAATATTGTTGTAAGTGCGAACGATTGTTTAACTACCATCGATTAATACCATTGGCATTGGAAATACTGTCTGCTAATATCATTAGCAAAAGCAGTTGCTTGCTACATTTACACCTTCCAACCTGCTGTTTTGGAATGTTAAATGCATTGAGTTCTGTTTATGGTGAAAGCAGTAGAAGCAACAGCAATAGTTTTCGTATTTGTACTCGTTTAAAGGAGCCCTCGGAACAAGGACTAAAACTAAAACTGCATTGTGGTAAGATTAATCAACAATTTGCAAAGTTTATTATCATTCTTCATAAACTCATACCGTGTCTAGTCGCCGTTATACAGGCAGATGCTGTTATTAAAGGTTAAAAAAAAGAAATACATTAACAATCAAATGTTAGTATGAAAGAGTACACTGAGGGAATCTTTATAGAAACGCTCCAACCGTTATTATTCCTTGGCTGTTAAACAACACGTGATTGTATTTATTGTCGGAATATTATCTACAAAGCTTTACATAAACTTTGTATTTGGTTTGTTTTGAAAATGCTCTTCATATATACAGAGATGTGTAAATAATTGCGACATTTTCGTACTTACACATAAGAATAAAACACAACATATGAGCCGTTTGTTTTGAAAGTGGCGCACGATTATAAGTTTATCAATTTCATTTATCTTTCCTAGCATATCTGTGATCGATTTAAAATTTTTGCTAAATTTACTTACAACGGAGTAATCGATGTGTTGACATTTACGAAAATCCCAATACGGGCATAATTCAATCTTTGAGATGATATGAGGATATATCTGATCCCGTAATTATTTGGGCTAAAGGCCGTTACATTGTACTTTTTCTTATTTGCCACTCGCTTCGTTTAGTACCGTTATGCTGTTTCTCTATGATATAAAACCATGTGCATAATTATAAGCGATAGCCTTTAGGTAAATTTTAAATAAACACGGATTCTGCGAACGCGATAATGGATACATTTAAATTTTTTTTTTTTTATTCAATCTGACGAAATGTCATTATAGATAACTCCGATTGCGTTAAATGCATTTCTCATTTTCTTTCTCTCTCTTTCTCTTTTAGAATTGTTACACATTAATACCGTTTTTTTTTTTTTTCTATAAAGGCCTTATGATGATCCCTGCACATACACATATATGTATAATTTTTATCAATTTGAAGGAAAATTTTTATTAAAGGAAAAATAAAAAAATTTACCCAAACTGTGAAAATTTGTGCATTACTGTGATAGGTTTCAATTAGTTTTCACCGAACTTATATTCTTCGCCTTTTTAAATGACTTCTATACTTCCCCAGGTCTATATTGAGCAAACATCAAAGTTTTAATTTTTTTTTTTTTTTACTGCTATAAATGGAGTTTGCTGCCTCTTTTTCTAACACTTCACTGAATACACGAAACGGAATGGGTGGTCGTATGTACCTATACTTTATCAGTTCTAGGGAAAATTCCTTAAAAAAAATTTTTTTTTTTATTCAATTTTTGCTGAGCGCAGCGTTTTGCCGATTTTGCTCAATTTCAATAACAATTAGAGTGCAGAGACTACCAATACTTCTTTAAAGTTTGTAATCGTTATCTTTATTTTTGTGACAAAAACACACACGGACAGACAGATCTGTACCTGGCTCAGTATTCGGTGTTGATTTTGTGCATATTTACTTTGTTTTCACACAATGGTTTTTGCCCCCAACTTTGAGGTGTTGGGTATAAAATTAACTTTACTGCACTGCATTGATATTAGTTTATTATTGTTGTTATTGTTGTGTTATTTCCATTTAACAGATTATGGCGAATTTAAATTTTCAACAACCCCCAAGAAGCATAGCAAGTGCGTCTCTAACGGGCAGAACTACAGGCGGTTTTGGTGGTAGTTCATTGTCCGGCCATGTAACGCCCACGTCTAGCATGTTTCCAAGCGGTAAATATCCCACATGTAAATAAAATCTCAACCATTTCGTGTTAGAATGCATCTTAATATGATCCTTATGAACAGGGGGTACAAGTTACGGGCAAACGCAACAACCTCAATTATCACCAAACCGCAATGCCCAGCTATCGGTAGGTGGTCCCGCATTATCAAGTGGTGGTCGCAGTGGAGTTTTCAATCAAAGGCCATATGTGGAGAGACGCATGCAGGGCTTGGGAGCGGGTCCTATGGTAAGCTGTTCAATTTCATGAAAAAAATTCAAATTAATTGAATGATTATTATTTCTTCACACAAAAAAAAAAATACTCAGTCAAATATGGGAAATTTTATGCAAGCAAATCGTGGTGGTTATGGGACGGGAAGCGGTGGTAGCACTGGTGGCCCACTAAATAATTTTCATAATGTGTTTGGTGGCAGTGGTGATACAACGACGCCGGCCCTGCTTGATCCCTCGGAGTTTCCCTCGTTAACGAATGCGCGCGGACAAAACGATCAATCACTGCCTCAGACGAATCCCCTCCAGCCACCAGGCAGCAAACCTTATGGTAATTTCTTTACCTCTTGTGAGTTATTGAACAAATTATAATTATCTTCTATCTCTCTCGATTATATATTAATTGTACGTTGTTGCACATGTGTTTGATTTGACGTTGACTTTTGCTTGAACGGTTTGTTATGTCCACCTATATGTATGTGGCCACCATATCCGGAAAGTTCATTCAATTGGTTGCAAAATGAAACCTGAAATCTGATCGTCTCCCAATGAATTGCAATTGGGTAGTGACGGGGGGTCTACTTAAAGTGTTAATATATGGCGCGTTGGGGGGTTTATTATTACACCTAATTCTCTTTTTACACGATAGATATGTTCCCAAAAAATTCGTGTAAAAAAAAGATTGGAGAGATTGGAGATTTTTACCTTGAGCTGAAAAATTATATAAAAAAAGGTAAAAAAAATATTGGTTAAATGGAAGAATAAAAGATTGGTTTCAGACCTAAAAAAGCAACAGAAGAGTACAATAAAGAATCGTGTAAAAACCAAACGATTTGTGTAAAAAGAGAATTTTTCTTTTTTGTTTTAACTCGTGCGAAATTAAATTCGTGCAAAAAGAGAATTAGGTGTATTTTGTTCCGTTTGCAAAACTTAGAAAGTGATTTTGAACCATTGGGTATAATATGATACAAAGAACCAGGTGCTGTGGGGTAAATTATAATTACTTGAGCTATCCTACTGACCTTTAAGGACGCAGTAGCAAATTCTCGCCATTTGCCCCGAGTCAAATACAGCTTTTTTAAACTATTCTTCCTCTTCGTCACCACTAACACTTCTCCGGGTGCTGGCTTCTTTTCTACTCTTACCTTATTTTGTGTTGCGTAATGCATAAATTTTTGTATCTTACCGGATAATCTGAAATTAAAAAAAAAAATCAAAAATAATTTATTTTAGCGCTAACTTTGGAGTTTTCCTTTTATGTTCTCATTTCATTAAATGTGGCGGTTATGTTAACATGTGATTAGTCGGCATGGTTAAGCAGCCAACTTCGGAACAGTCGGAATTTACGATGTCGAGTGAAGATTTTCCTGCGTTACCGGGTACTCAAAATTCCGATGGCACAACGAATCCGGGAGGTTTAACAGACTCTAATAATTTGGACGGTACGGAAAAGGCAATGAATTCAATTGTGGCTAACAGTGGATTGGGAGCTGTGGGTAGTGGTGTTGGAGGTTCCACAGCTGGTAATGCTGGTGGGGGTAGTGGCGGCAGTGGTAATGGTAGCGCCGGAATGAGTATTGTTGGCAGTGGAGGACTGGGCAATAGTGGCATTATTGGCAGCGGCATGATTTCCGGCGGTATGGGTATTAGTAGTGGCAGCGGTAGCAGTACAACAATCGGTGGTAATAACTTAGAACAACATCAGCAGCAACAGCAACAGCATTCGAATGATAATTCCAGCAATGATAAACTTGTAAAGAGTGGCGTGCAAACATCACCAGACGGTAAATATTGTCCACTGTAAACAGCAATCATATAAAACTAATCGCTGATGTATGTTTAACTATGCAGGCAAAGTTACAAATATCCCAGCGAGTATGGTGAACAACCAATTTGGTATGGTCGGCCTGTTAACGTTCATCCGAGCAGCGGAATCAGATCCCAATTTGGTAACGTTAGCCTTGGGGACTGATTTGACGGGTTTAGGTTTAAATCTGAATTCTCAAGAAAGCTTACATCCATCCTTCGCTGGACCATTTGCGGAACATCCCTGCAGGTAAATAAATACGTTTGACCGCGTAATAAAATTTTTGCCAAGTGATGATTTTTCTGTCCTTTACATATATCCAGAGCACAAGATGTTGAATACAATGTGCCACCTGAATATTTGATCAATTTTGCGATCAGAGATAAGCTATCCACACCTGTATTAAAGAAACTTCAAGAGGATCTTTTGTTTTTCTTATTCTATACGAATATTGGCGATATAATGCAACTTATGGCTGCCGCTGAACTGTAAGCTAACTAAAACAAATTGTTTCTTTCAAATCCTCTTAAAAGTATAACTCTTTTGTAGGCATAATCGAGAATGGCGATATCACATAGAGGAGAAAATCTGGATAACTCGAATTCCTGGCGCAAATACATACGAAAAAAATGGTACAAAAGAGCGTGGCACCTTCTATTATTTCGATGCCCAGAGTTGGAAACGTTTATCTAAAGTTTTCCAAATCGATCCCGAGAAATTAGATAAATGCCCCAATATAAATACGTTTATGAACATAAATGGACAGTCTGTATAATATTAATAAAAAGAAAAATTCTTACAAAAAATGAAGAAAAACGTCTTTGAGAGAAATTATTTCATTTTCACAGACTCCTTGAGTGGTTGTAATTGTCCATTTAGCCGCGCTGAAGCGTTTATTTTGGGAAAAATTACAATTAATCAAAAATTCTTTCAATCAGTCTATCAATCGCTATGTTCCAACTTCTAAAATTCGGGTTATTTATCAAAAATGCTTCTAAAAACTATTAAATTCCACTGTGCAGTAACTATGTTATAAGTGTGAAATTCTTGATTGACCAAAACCATATACTTTTCCTACAATCCTCGTATTTAGAATTGAACTTTTCGCCTTGTCTGCTTTTTTCGCTGGATTTATAATGATTCAAACATAATGTGTGCATTGCGGCAATGTATCAAATATCATTTAGTGCACAATAATATTTGTGTGTATCTTAGTTCAAATTAATAAAAAGAAGCAAAATAATTAAATTTATCAATATGAAAAATAAAACTTTGTTTTGTTATAAATAATCAAGAAATTCAGAGAAGTTGAAAATCATTTACCTAACAAAAATAACGGTTCAGATCATTATAAGAGAAGAGTAAGAAAATTTAGAAACGCGACGCAACGAATGAAATCTGATTAGTGCTAAATGGAGTAAACAACGTTTACAATGTAGTTGTAAATTTATAAGCAAATAAAATTGTGCACATACGTTTTTGTGTGTGCGTAAATTCGCCAAAAATTTGAAATTTTTAAATAAAAATGCACAAATGCACATTTTGATTATTAATTAAAATAATTAAATTAATAAAAATGAATACTCCTGGTATAAGTATTTTCCAAGGGGGTGAAAGTTTGCAAGTAAATAAAAGTTATGACAGAGCGGCCGAAGAGGAAGATCTTGAAGATCAAAGAAGGCGCCATGAAGAGGTAAATCTTTGTATATTAAAAAAAATATAATTAGGTAATCATAGATTTTCTACTATACACTAACTCCTAGTTGGGAAATCTGTTACAAAATGCATTTGATGATTTGGAGGAGGATGAGACCACCATTGATTCCATTAATAATTTTCAAAGTGAAGTTTTAAGAGATGAACAACCACTTGAGCATAGAATTCATGGTAGGCCAAACTCTAATGATGAACATTCCAATTGTGAGATAGAATTACATCGTTTGAAAATGTTGGTTGAGTCTCGCACTCGAGAACTGGACCACGCCAAGCAACTATTAAATGAGGAGTACAAAAAACGTGACGAAATGCAAAAGCGTTTATCGATAACTGAGGCCGAATTGGATAGAGCGTTGGCTTCGAAAAAGAATAATCACGAACTCCTCGTAGAGAGTAAGGAAAAGTGTTCTAACTTGGAAAATACTATTAATAAGTTGAGATCAGAACGTAAGACCTTGGAAAGTGAGAATAATGCATTGTTGGGTAAATTGGAAACGGCACAAACTTTGCTGTCCGATGTTCAGTGTAAATACGACATGGTTGAGAGAGATCTCAATAAGAACAGTGAACGGAATTTAACGCTGAAATGCAAACAAATGGAAGATCGGCATCGGGCAGAGTTGGATATATTGCAGCAACGTATAGAACAATTGGCTGATAAATTGGACAAGAAAACGTCTGATTTGGACCAGATGAACACACGATACGAAGCTTTGCAACGTAGTCACGAGTCAATGCTATGTGACAAAGCTAGCAAAATAAACGATCTGAGTCATGCGCTGAATGAAGCACAAAAAAGGTGCGAAGACTTACTGTCTAGGCCTGACTATAAGCAGGAAAGTATGCGACTTCAAAAACTGGTTGCCAGCTTACAGGAACAAATAGCAGGCATGGAAAAAACGATTAACACGCTGAAATCTAGCTTAGACCAGACTACCGCAGAATTGGATGTAATGGATAGTGTCCTGCATCAACATAACATGGAGCATAGTCCTCACAAATTCAGTCAATCTCAAGGTCGTGTTGTGGGCAGTAGTCCACTGAGTACCACAGATCGCTTAGGCCATCTCAAAGATGAATTGTACAGAGCTTTGGCAAACGTTAAAAATAAACGTGAGGACATACGTAAACTACAGCGTTCACTGGACGACAAGCAAAGTGAAATAAATAGCTTGCGCGAAGAGGAAAATAAACAATTGGTGCAAATTACAACATTACGAGATGAAAACATACGTCTGGAGAATCGCATAAAAATTCTGCAAGAGGAGTACAACGCGTCAGAAAAAACTTATCCGGAGACGAACAATGAAGCGGAGAATCTGAAAAGAGAAAAAGAATTGGAAGACCTGCGCGATCAACATACTCACCTGCAAGCTGAAAAACAACAGCTGGAACAGGAGCGAACTCAATATGAAACGGAAACTAAACGATTAGAAAATCAATTGAAAAATATGGAAATTGATTTGGAGGAGTTACGTCAAGAGCATGACAGTCTGAAATTAAATTACGAGCAAGTAGTTAAGGAGAACGCATCTCTTCAACCAAGACAGACCGCCGACAAATTACTTTTGGAACTGGAGAAGCACAAGTTTTTGTTAAAGGATTCTCAAGCGGAATGTGACCGATTGAAGAAGCTCTACGTGGACGTATCCAATGCCAAGGAGGCTTTGCATTTTGAAATGCAAAAACTTCTAAAATCCGACCAAGTAAAAGAACTGCAGGCGGAAAAGGAAAAGGTCGCTAACCTTCAAAGAGCTCTGAATCTAACGGAAGTGAAAGCGTCCGAGTTGTCCAAGATATTGGAAACTGAAAAACTCTACCATGAACGTGAGGTGGCCACTTTAAAGGAGAGATTTGAGAAGCAGCGAGTGGTGGAGAACGCCAAAGCATACAAGGATACTGCAAACGAGTGCTCTAAATGCTTGGACTACGTGTCCGAGCTGACCAAGTTTGAAATACAAATCCTTAAGTTGAATAATATCAATGCCACCTCAAAGCAGGAGATCGATGACCTTACCGAGGAGCTGAAAACATCAAAATCCCACATAGCCGAACTGAATGCTCAATTGAAAGTTAGCGAACAGCAGGAGAAACTAATTAAAGAACTGAAAACCAAAGCTGCCAAATTTGAGGAATATATTAAAAGTCACAGCAGTTCCTCAGAATTATCCTCCTCTCCAACTAAAAAAGCCACCTCCCCTCCAGTGCATCAGTTAAGTAACAAGAGTGTTAGCACCTCGCCAGAATTGGAGAAACGTGAAATACGAAAAGCCGAAGCTCGGGTGCGTGATGAAATGGCAAAAATTTTCGCTGCTGAATTGAAAATATTTCAAATGAAACTGCAAGAGAGTCAAGAGAAAAATCGTCTGATGCAACGGGAATATCACATAGTAACGGCTGAATTGCAACAGCGGCAAAAAGAAGTGGAATTACTGAAGGAGGCCATATTGGCGGAACGGGAGAAAATGGAGGAAATTCTCTCAAATAAAGATGATCGTTGCAAGGAAGTGATTGACAAACAAAACGTAATCTTGCAAAAGCTGCGCGAAGAACTTGAAACGAAAAAGCAAAATATTAAAAGTATGCGTAAAGAATTGGAAGAGAGACAAACACAAATTGAAGCTGAACGCAAATCTATGAAGGCGGTGATGGTGCAATGGGAAGAACAACGTAAAAATGTTGATGATGTAGAAAATGAATGGAAAGAGAAATTTAACCAATTGCAAAAAGGTCATACGGTTGTGTTGCAAGACTGGAAAAACAGATACTTATCAGCCAAACAAACTGCATTAAACTACAAGGTAAACTATTGTATAAAAAAGTGTTATAATTATGGGCGTGACTTTGGTAAAATTTAGATAAAAATGAAACATCAAAAGGATAACTTTTGAATGAAATGTATATTAGAAAAAAATTCGCACCATTCCAAAGCATATTTTGGCTTTCAATTGACAGACGTACGGACAAAAAAAGTACATCATTGTACATAAGCATATGTTTTTATATATATTTACATATTTATCTTGTAAAGTTTACTTTTTCCGTACTCATGATACACCAAAAATACTATTGGAACCACTTCAGTGAATTATTTTGAAAGTGTTTCAAGTCCTTTGTGTTTCACTTGAAACTTGAGTGTGTGATAATATCTTTTTTTACATGAATTTTTTGATAACGTATCTATCGTGTAAAAATAGAATTAGTTGTAATATGATATTTCATTTAAATACTTTTCCTTACAAAATTGTTTTTATATAATTTTTTAATTCCCTACAGCGTTATTCTGATGACAAGGAAGCGCATATGCTGAAAGAATATGATCGCCTTAAATACGAATATAATTTAAAATTAACAAAAATTCTATCCAAGGAAAACCGCCAGGTAAAAAAAAAAAAAAAACTGCGTCTCAAAGTTAAGAATTTTAATAATAATAATTCTTTTTTCATTCTCAGACTCATAAATCTTCTGTTGATTCTTTGGTTGTAGATAAGCAGCGGATTTTAATGTCCAATAATGATCAAAATAATAACAAAGAAAATGATTCAGAAAAGTAATATTTAGTATCTAAATAATAATTTTCGCAACATTCCCGTTATGACGTGTATGAATTCTTTGGCATGTATCATATTTGTTTTAGTGATAACAACCTGCTTTCTGATTATTATTATAACACACTCTTCAATCCATTTATACTGAGCATTACATTATAAGTCATTTTATAATTATTTGTAACTTGTGTAGCCGCTTAATAATATATATAAATTTACTTATTTTTAATCCTTCTGTTCTTCAAATACGGTGGTGGTCTATACAGTGACCACGTGGCATACAATAATGCAATGCAGTAACTCATTGAAGAAGGAGACAGACAGACTAGATTGAAAGTGCTGATATACAATATACCTTGGGGGGTGTGAGACGCCTTCTTTGAGGCGTTGAAAATGCTTTGACAATGTCATATATACGCTCACATATGAATTTTTCAATTTTAATAAAAAAAAAAAAAAAAGTACTCTTGAGCTGAAATAAAACAATATATTAAAACACTTTCATTCATTCATTTGAGAAGTAGATCGATTTGATTATATTACATTCTATTTTCCAAGTTAGTTGCATTCCATCTATCAGTTGCAGTATTTATTTAGATATTTTATGATTTCATTTTTATCTTATTTTATATGCATACACAAATATGTTTATGTGTATGTGTGTGTTATATTTACATAATGAATGTACATAAATTTGAAAACATTTATAATGTTTAATAATAATACCATTTATTTATATATAAAGAATGCATGTTCGTGTATGTATGCATACAGTATGTATTCTTATGAACGAATTACTTTAATAAAGTTTTTGACATATATATGTGTGTACATGTGCATATAATAAAAATTCCTCTAATTAGATATAATCACCTGCACATACATTAGACTTTTCACCTTTCAGTTACAAATAATATTTATGATTATGAATGTAGTTTTATTGTTGTTGTTGTTTATAGCTAGAAATCTAACTATTTATGTGTAAATTATTTGAAATAGAAATAATAGGAAATTATATAATAAATGTTTTTATAACTACCGCCCCTAATCCAAATGTTCATAATATCCTGAATGATGTTCGCAGA
Organism: Crataerina pallida; assembly: GCA_949710015.1. Lineage (NCBI taxonomy): Eukaryota > Metazoa > Arthropoda > Insecta > Diptera > Hippoboscidae > Crataerina > Crataerina pallida. Next base: position 29,573,038 of record OX453290.1, on the reverse strand, counting down.
CGTAAAACAAAATATGAACATTCCGCGTTGATTTAGCTATATGTCTGACAGTCCGTTGGAGATGATATATTGAACCGCCAGCTAACACGCTAAAAAACATCACATTTTTTAAGGTAATGGTGCATATACCCGTATAGCATAATTTGGCTTAAACCAATTATAACATTTTTTTTTTTTTTTGTAAATTTTTAATCAATAAAATATATACTCAATATATTTTGAAAGGAATGGATGTAAATTTCAAAATATATAAACGACTAGCGATATATATTTTTTAACAATAAATGTTTCCTCTAACAATGTCTATGTTCACGTGTCATACGCAACACTATAAATTATATTGCGAAGCTCATTTTTTTAATATTTATTATACAATAAATTAGCAAAATAATTAGATGACGTGCCATACATAATTTATAAAAAAACAAAAAAAAAAAAAAACAAAAATTATATAACTATTTACCGATACACAGAAAGGAAAAAGTTTTAATGGAAATAGCATAACCGCAACTTATTACACACACATATAAACATTCTCTTTAGATGGCAACAAACACGCGTTGGTATTATATTTAGAATAAGGATATGAGTGATAAATAGTTGTGGAGTTGTTGTTAGCACCAAGAGAAGAATGGACTCTTATTTTGGAAGCGTTGCGTAAATGAAAAGAAGCCACGATGACCAGCCCGAGATCTAAATTGAAATTGAAATATATAAATATTTATATAGATTATATCACTAATGCTTTATAAATAAACAAGAGAGTATTATTTACCTTTCCACAACCACTGCTGGCATTTGTACTAACTGTACAGGTGATTTACCATCTTTGAGGGCCTGCGTCAAATTTAATATTTGACCTCGCATTACACTCATTTGTCGTTCAAACAGCCGTTTATCGAAGCCTTTATCCTGTTGAAACAATACAAACAAATCGTTGCATATTTCTTCCACATAATTCATGTCCGACAATTGCGGCAATATAAGATCTCTGATTTCATCACTAAACGGCACCTTGGCCTGAGGCAACCAAGCCCAATGATAAGGATAAGCTCGCCACGAGTCCGGATGTTTGAAAGGAAACGCCAATCCATTATCAATAGCGGCAATTTTTATATCCCATTCATTGCCATCAGCTTGTCCCGTATTATAAGAACCACTAGCCACAGCCCCAGTGCGGTTACGACTATTTCCCGGAACTTCTCGGTCCTGTTCAATTGGTAAATTGACAAACTCTGTCAGATCATTTATCTCTATCATATCGTTTTGTGTTGTCATTCTAGGTGATGGAGTATTTAATGTTTGCCCGCCACCACTGCCGCTACCATGAATTTGGTACAGACTGACACTCTGTTTGGGCTTTGTATAACGTATCAGCCAGTTGTCATTGCCACGATCGGTGTTGCGTATAATATAGTCCAGAACCACCAGCCGTTCAAATTGCAATTGAAATGCTTTGCTTATATCTGCGGGTAAGTTTTCCTGTTCGAAACGTCTCAGCCAATAATCCGCATCTTTATAACCTTCCACGAACAATTGAAAAGAGCCAGTCTGGAAATAAATAAATATAAGTGGCAAGCTTAAAAAAGCCCACCCCCTCCTTCCCTACTTTACCTTTAAAGGTAAACTCATGCGATTAAATTTTGCTGAAGGATAATGATGTTTAATGCGTTTCTTTAGTTTCGCTTTTTGACGATCAATTCGAGCATAGTAAAATGTTTCCGCCACCAATTTTACAACTCGCGTCTTTGGCACGACGTTTAAATTTAATTTTCTATCTACCAAACTGGCGCCAGCCTCCGACAGATAACTACAATTTTAAGCAATTTATTAGGTTACGTATGAACAGTTTTAATCATATGTGTAAACGTACCCTTGGTTAGGTATTAGACAGGCGCGACCAAAACAACAAGGACAACATAATTTATGCATCCATTTCATCCATTTGGGATTCAAACGTCCATACGGCTCTTCATCTTTGGGTTTAAAAACGGCCAGCATTTTCTATTAACAAAATTTTTAAAAAGTGTATAAATAAAAAAAAAAAGGTAGAAAAGAAAACAGTTCACTACTATAAAGCTTTGTGCGACTTACAACCAAAAATTGAACAAATCATACTTAATTGTTCAATTTCCCCAATGTTGTCGCTTTATATGATTTTAGCTTTGATTTGTTTAATAAAATTTTACATTTGAAAAATTTTGCCAAATTTTATGAAATAAAAGCTGCTTTGAACAAGTGAAAGTGTTATAGTTGACTATACTCGATCCCATCTAATTATCTGCATGACTAACTTCTACAAATTATGTTCTAATAACTGAAAACATTGTCATAAAAGTTAATTTGGTGATATGTTGTTGCATGAAGAGGGGTTCTAAAAATGCTTCAATTCGATTTATTTTCAAAACAGTTTCAGCAGCGGCGTGTACTTTGCATTGAAATTTACTTGGACAGACAGACGGACATATGTACATGATTAAATCGATTCAGAAAATGATTAATTAAAGGTGGGTGTGGCATTTTCACAAACTTAATATGTCTGTAAATGATCCAAGAACATTTTTCGACAAAACAATAAAATTTGAATTCAGCAAGGAAGTATATCCTTATATAGCGATTTGGTGGGAAAATGGACTTTTGGCCTTATGGTACTTTCCACAACTGTTCTTCATACGTAACCTTAAAATTTGTTGGACAACTTACCCCGGTATAATTTTTAACAAAATAAGAACCACTGCTACCCTGATAGATACGTTCGGGCAAAACACCATGCTCGACAGCATACTCAGCCTGAGCCACTATATCCGAAAATATGGGATCATCTAAAACGAAAAATTTAAAAACAAAAATATAAGTAAAAACGGTATTTCACTTGGTCTGACTATTCCTTAATTTACATATTGTTTATGGTCTTTGGGTTGTTTTCTTCATATGAACATTTTTCTACAAGAACATTAATAATATTATTGCAAAGACCACATAACGTTTTCAAAGTAGTCTGTACTTTTTTCAATTGGATTATCATTAAATATAAATCATACGCGAAAAGCTCTTGGTTTGCAATATAAAAATTCGGTTACCAAACAATTCGGTTTACTCGAATATTTACCAATGTCTAGGCTAACATTTCCCATTTGTACATATGAGCCGTTATTAATATTGTCGTCAGTGGTTTCAATCATTATTTGCTGATAATTTTTTTTTTACACTTATTATTAAATTCACGCTTATTTTGATTTTATCTGCTCTTCAAACGTGTGCATTTTTGCGTTCTATTATTTTTCTTTTGCAACATTATCAACCGTTTGCGTATGAGTGACCTTGTTTTTGCTATTGCTTTACCTCGTTCTATGACAAAACAATATTAGTATATCAGGGGCGGCATTTAAAGCACGCCCCAAGACTTTTTTTATTTACCAACAGCTGTTTTCTCTTACGATACTCTACACCACTCGTTTTTTTTTTTTTTTGGAAAATTGTTAGAGTTTTTTCACATCTTCCAAAACGGGAAGTACTTGGAAAAAGAAATAAAGTCACAAAAACACAAGCGCAATGAAGCGGTAGCTGTAAGAGGATGCATCCATAAGTAGTTAATGTAATCTACACTTCATTTTTCACATTTGCATTTGCACCATTCAATTTATGTTGGAATAGAATATAAATAATTATCAAGTTATCCGCGTGTGGCGGAGAAACTTACAATTATTTTTTAAAGGACAATTTATACAGTAACAGTGTGTCGTAGCTATATCCAATAAAATTGTACTGGTGATCGAATATAGTGATGGGGGATCTTTCCCCCTTATTCCGCTAATGTCATCATCATCGGAAGAATATTTTTTATCCTTTTCCGGAGCACATTTACTTTCTTTACAACAACAAGCTTTTTCATTATTAAAAAAACCGGTTTCAGACATCAAAGTTAGTTTTGCGAAAACGTCAACAGTTCTACCGAAAATTTAACACAAACATTACAATATAATTTTTAAGCAAAACACACACAAAGCGATAATTTGGAATACACAATGATGACAATAACAAAAAAATCAAATGATTAACAGAACGGAATTGTAAAACGAAAATAAAGTAAAAAATATAAATATTTTTCTAGTGTTGCTAAAGGGTATGAATAAATAGAATATGAAAATGTGTTTTCATATCTGCTACTACAAAGCAATGAAAAACATAAAAAAATTAATTCATTTCATGTTTAACGTACTTTGAATTCTTAAAGGGAACCCCTACAATTAAGTCTCACTTGATAAGCTTTCTTCTATATTTAAATATTTATGTCACGATTACTCATACCTAAGATTCGACAAACAAGTAAAAACAGTTACCACATCATGAATACCCTCTACAACCTGACGTTTATTTTAAAATCTAATCTAAGAAAACTTTCTACATTTTTATATAAAATTTTCATTTTATATATTTTAACATTTATTTTAATCATCAACAAATGTTAAATACAAATTAAATTAAATGAAACTCGTTAGTGTAAGAAAGAAATGCACAAAAATGAATGAAAAAACTGCTATATACTACATATAAAAAAAAAAACAGTTATACGGCTTCACAAATACATCCAGTTATACACCTAAAATATTTCTTTTTACTTACCCGGAAACATATTGACGGCAGTTTCATATTGTTCACGACTAGAGGGACCGCCTAATAACGGTTGACATTCACGATTGTCCTGGGAACAATTCATACTGTTAGCACATTCGAAATCTACTTCGGGCACAACACCAATCTCATCTTCATTTTCTAAGCGTATATTAATAATTTCAGAATGCAAATGTGTGGTTATTTTTGGATTGTCATTTATAATAAGCGCATTGTTGGCGTGATAGAGATATGCCGCCCCCAATGAATCTGATTTAGTGTTGACAAAGCGTGGAGAACAACTGTTGCGATTGCTGTATGTTATTTTGCGGCAATCCATCTCATTACTCTCAGGATCTCCCGTTTCGCTTTTCTCATTACTCAATGAGGGAGATGTATTTGAAGAGAATGACATGCTGCTATCGCCTCCATTATGATTATTTGTGTGAGAGTCAATGTTTATTAATTTCACAACATGGCCACTGTGTTTTGGTAGATTTATTGTTGTTTTGTCTACAAGATCATTTAATTCTTCAGCATCGTCGTCTGTTGCAGTAGATAAATCAGCAGCATCGCTATCGCTAATACCGTTGTTACTGGTGTTGCTTAAAGATAAGAGAATGTGTTCATTCCTATTCGTGTTTTTCTTTTGTCGTTTTTTGCGCTTCTTATTATTGCTAAGCCCAATAGTGTTAATCTATACAAAAATTATATATTACGTTCGTACGTACTGAGTGAAAAATTATTTGCGATGTATTACCTCAACTCGGGTAGTTAATTGCTGTAATGGCTGTGTACTGATAGCAGACTTTGGTATAGAATCCTCATCACCATATGTTTGAATTAAGTCTACATCATCTAATTGCACTAACGGTGGTTCTGGAGTAGACATCTGTTTACATTTATTTAAACAGAGTTTTCCAATTCAATCCGAGCCCTTCTTTAAAATGTGGATTTAGCACTTAATATCAATAAATTCTATATAGCTTTGTTACCTCCGCCTTTGTTCTTGTTTGTGAATTTCTTGTACGTTTTATATTATTGATTTTGTTTTCGTTTTATTAAAAATTTTTGCTTAAATTTTCATCGGGTTACTTATCGCACACTGTGGTTTTAAGAATGGATACTTTTATTATAAGGATATTTTTATTTTAATTAAACTAATAACAATAAATAGCACTTGACAAAACATTCAAAAATATACAAATATTATCGTGGTTAAGTGAGTTGTGTGAAAACAACGAAACGAAATGAAATTAAATGACAATTTTATTATTATTATAGGTATTAAGAATATAATGTCACAGAACATCAAGCCTCTCAGATAAACACAGGGTGACACGATAAATTTAGCTTTTTTTTATATTAGTATATAGAGTGTTTGATACAAATTTGGTGGGAGGTATTAAAATAAAATATAATAATTTCATAAGAAAAATGTTTCGTGATCACAGCGTTTTTTACCGTATGCTTTAAAGCAAAACCTCACTATTATTAACAGGACAAGCTGTTTGTGAAATAGAAAAAGCAGAGAAAATAAGAAACAACTAGAATAAAAAGAAGGATATTATTTAAAGATCAATATATTTATAAGTCAAATATGAATGATCCGAGTAAAGTAATAAATGTTAACTTATCTTCTCTATTAAGTTTGAAAGCGGAACTACTTCGTAAGCAAGCCGAGGTAAATAAGGAAAAGGCTAAACAAAATTCTTTCCAAGAATATGCTGCACATAAGACTCAAAAATCAGAGTGCTCCGCTGAAGAGGTCTGCTCTACAAGGGCCGATAAATTCAAGAAAAATGAACATTTAAAGAAATTGGATAAGACGGAAAACAGCACCGTTTACGAACATGAAGATAGATTTTTACTAGAAAAATCCCAACGTACTCTAATAGCTAAGAGTAAATTTTATGATCGCATGAGTAAATCTGGTGGAAAATTAAATTCAGATGATAATTGTTTGGTCATGTTTAATAAAAAACGCCAAGAAAGCAGTCCCTCCAAAGATATGTTTCATAAACCACTTGAAAATATGGATAGTTCTTATCATGAAGAGAATGATGATGATGATGACGATGATGACGATGATGAGGTTATTGATTCTGATGACGAATGGGTAGAATATACCGATTGCTTGGGTAGAACGCGTAAATGTTTGCAGAAAGATTTAGCAGAGAACAAGAAGCGTGATGCTGAGTTAGCTGCCAGTATGCCAGAGCGTTTAGATCAAACAAAAGCTAATTGGATGCTGGATACATTAAAAACGAAACAAAAGGTCAAAACTTCGATTGATGGAAATGATGGTACTACCACAACCGCCGATGTGCCCTCATCAGTTTTTGGGGATGACTTGTCGATGATGTCAAAACATGAAGAACAAAAAGCAAATTGGGAACGTAAAGAACTAGAGAATCTAGAAAAAACCGACATTCACTACCAAGATGTATTCTTTGATGAAGCACGTGAACATGGTGTTGGCTACTATGCATTCTCTACGGATGAAGAGGAACGGAAACGTCAACAGCGTGAATTTGAGAAAGCTCGCCAAAAAACGTTAGAGCAGCAAGAAAAACAGGCCGCTTTGCGTAAACAAAGAGAAAACATTATAGCTGAACGTGTATGGGCAGCAAAAAATCGTCAACGAGCACGTCTAGGCTTACCACCCTTGGATAAAGATGAAATAATAAAGCAGTCAAAGTCACCGGAATCTCCAGAGGAAACCAAAAAGGAGCGCAAAGCTCGTCTTAAGGCTGAAAAATTGGTGAAAAAACGTGAAGAGGAGGAGAAAGAACGAGAAAAGGAACGCCAACAACATGTACGACCTTGGGATTATCAGAAAGATGGGGCACGTCGTAAACCTCTCAACAACAACGAGGACGATAATCCAGATGATTGGGTTTATAAGCCGGAATATGAGCCCATGACCCAAGAACAATGGAATGAACATAAAAGAGCTGAAAGAATAGAAGAGTTTGCTCCGCCGCTTACTGAAATGCCCAAACGAACAAATTTCACATCAATGCCACCACCCCCCAAAGGCTACCACAACCCTACAACACAAACGAACCAACACAGTACGAAAGAATCAATGAAAACATTTAAAAGGCGCCCCCACGATGGAGAACATCAAGATAAAGAATTTTCTACCATCAGAGGTGCAGCGATACCACCACCTGCTTGTCTGGCTAATGACTACAACAAATCTTTCCAATCGAAAAAAACAAAATCTTCCCATGAACTTGAACAATCTATAGAAGCTGGCTTACGTTTTTTGCGCAACAAGTGTGATAAACAATCGCATCTGTCGAAAACTTCATGGACAGCAAATGCAGGCTATTAAAACCAAAAAGCTTTATGGAATTTATTAGCAGTTATGATAATTATTTTTAAATTTTTCTTTTATTGTCCAGTTACGAGAAGAAAAATTTTGTGTAATGTTGAACAATTTTTCGTTTGCTTTACATTTATAAATAAATGAAATAAAACGTTTTCCCATTTTAGTGCAAAATATTAAAGTAACGTCTATGTGATGTAATGGCAAACTAACGGTTTGCTTTTTGTGAAAATTACAAAAAATTCTAGACGATATTAAAAAGTCCTTGCGTAAGGAGTCAAAAGGTATATGCAACTATTTTCAAAACAAGCTGTAGCGCATTATTGCTCTTGAGTTCCCAATGTACTAAATATACCTAAAGTTGCAGTTGTGTCAAGATGATGGATGCGATATTTGTTCTGTATCACAGTCAACTGTATCACTTGTTCTTCTCTTCTTACTTTTCATACCTTAACATTTTCTTCTGTCCGCAATTTTCTCTATTTTGTCTTTACAACATACCGTTATCCACCAAATCCATAAGAATTTCAGACATCTTTTGTCGGCACAAATCATTAGGTGGGAAATTTAATTCGGGAGCACCAACTTTAGTGTCAATGGCATCATTACGTTTATTGTACATATCGGGAGCATCTTCCGAAGAACACGTACTAATAGGTATGATATCCAAAGACAAACCCAAAGCAAAGCAACCAAATTTCTGCAGTTCTTCGCTGAAACTTTTATAAAAATAGAACAAATTTATCATACATTTCTCAATTTCTATAACAATAATAATAATAACAACAACAAGAGTAATAGTAACATACAGTTGTTGAAACTTGTCCAAGGTATTGCAATATTCGGGTATATTGTGGCATAAAATTTTAAGCCACTTGTAATGTTCCGTTACATATAATTTAATAAAGTCCAATAAATATAAATCACGCAGAGATTTGCTGGTGCAGCAAAATAATAAATTGGCTACATCAAGGGCGATGGAACTGTAGCGTATTAATTGAAAATCCACCAAACACACCTGCTTGAGAGGAACTAGATAAAAATTTATATTTTTGCATTTTCTTTAAGCCATACCTCTTTAACTTGTTTGTCACCACAATTTGAATTCAATTCGTAGCGATATAAAAAATTATTGGCCCAACAATCACCATGACAAAGAGCCGTTAAAGGTGTCTCTTCACTTACCAATGCAATCATACGCGCGAAGAATGTTTTACTCTCCGCAAAATCTTTTAAAGCTTTTAAATATTTCGAGTCTGCGGGAATTACATCAGAAACCTGTAAAATATTTTTTCGTATTTTTGATCCCAATCAATATTTATTTCAGAATGTTCACCATGGTTATAGCATTTTTGGTTAATTTATCGTAATAATTTTTATACCAACTTTCATTATCCACACAAAACAGACCTTCAGCGGTAAGCGTGCGAAAATGTTCAAAAAGTTTCGGGTTTTCAAATTTGTAAGCCAGACTTAATGCATGAAAGTGGGCGACTTCTCTTAAAACCATTTGCGCCTCCTCTAGTGTAAGGCCCTGTTTGCGATCGGGCATTTGAAAACCACGCACTTTTAAATCCTCTGGAAAAAGTGAATGAAAAACACGTTTGATATTGTTTTTGAAATTAAACATTTTCCAATGATTGACTTACCCATTATTAAAAGGTCTGATCTGGCATGGTAGATAGCTGGTATGGCCTTGAAACTTTCAATGGTTTTGGTCGCTTGAAATTGGAGCAATTCTGGCATAATGGTGGTATAAAATTCAACTTCATTTCTATAAAGGAAAAACTTTTATAAATAAAAGAATTCACATTTGTTGTGCTTTGTTGAATAACCACCTAAATAATTTATCACTTTTATAGGCTTCACGCAGTTGCACATTTTCGGGCAAACGTTTGCATAAGAGATTCTTTTCCCATTTCTGTTTCTTGCCATCATTCTCAAATTTACGATGACCGGTTAAATGTATCCGATATAAGATGGCTGTGTAATTGTCACCACGCCCAGAACCCTGCTCTTCCTACAAAAGCCAATTAATGCAACAATTCTTTACAGTTGTAGGATTATCAATTTTATCACCTGGAAAGAATCAATTTGTACCAGCGGATCGAGCCGTTCAAATATTTGTCGAAATAATTCAAGTGATAATTGGGAACTTTTACAATCGCTATTAGCCATTTGTGGTGATTCGTTAATGCCCATAGTTTTTCTATTCCTGTGTATAACTCGTTAAGGTCTTTAACCTATAAATGGTGTCAAGGATAATGAGGAGTTAACTAAACTTTTGCATTCCTATTCATATTCAACTCGTAACATATTAAATCCGTTGTGTTATAAATAATTTTTATTTGATATTTTCTTTTCACTGGAGCTCTTGATTTAAATATATTTTCGAGACTGTCACACACTTTACACTTTTAAACTAATTTACACGAAATGAAATTGTCATCATCGATTTTCCTTTAAAAGGGTATATACATCATCCTCCACAATATATATTAAAATGTATTCTCCGTTCTTCATGCTTATCTTTTACATATACACGTAAATATGTTAGATTGCGTACATGTGATGCACACGAATTGCAGGTTGGTACAAAAAATAAGCCGGCTTTAGCTTTTACTGAAATAACAGTAAATTTTCTATTTACATTTTCACCAGAGACCACAAAATATAGAGACGGAGTGTCACTCTCTTTCAGAATCTCAAGATTTTTTCAAGTCAGATACAATGCATACAAGCAAATGTATACGCAAGTAAAAAATGTATACAAAAATATCAAATGTTCGTATACACAAATATGTTTCTTGTTTTGTTACGCTGACTTGTGTTATCAAATATAGCTTGTGTTAACTACTTTTATATATTTTTTAAAGAATTGTTCAATACTTTTCTACCCCATAATACAATAAAAAAACTTGGAAAAAACAACTTTACAAAACATCAAGAAAACATGTATAAATAGTCGAAAAGTGGAAAGGTCGAATGAAGAAAGATAGAAGAAAGCCTTATTTTCAAATAATAATTACAACATTTATTTATTCATTCATTATTCATAATGTATAAAATAACATACGCACAAATGCAATCAATGGTATTCCCTTTGCTTCGCTTATAAGAACAGGAAAAACAACAAGAGTACACATGCGCGTAAAAAACCACTGTCTAAAAGTCTCTAAGTCGCATGCGCCATAATGACAAACATTCCTTTGCATTGTATGTGTAATCTATGGTATTCCCTTTGCTTTGCTTGTAAGACCAAAAAAAAAACAACAACAGTAACACAAAAAACTAATTCTTCACTGTTTTCGGTACGGAAGAAATTATCAATAAATTGGAAGTTTTTATACCCCACACCACAACGTGGTAAGATTTTGGTATTTGTGCAGGTGCTGGTAAAAGGTACCCACGTTCAAATATGCCAATTAGATTAAAATTAAAATTCGAATCGATTCAAACGTGTCCGTCCATGTATGTATTTCTTGTAAATTGTTATATTTTTGAACCAGAGATGTTATGAAGGCCTAGAACAGTCGTCATTGAAAACGGATCGGTGCGTTTTTAGGGCCTCTCATCATTGTCATTTATATGACGAAAATTCGAAATTTTTAACATTTTTTAAAAATATATGATTAAATAATTCATTTTCATGTAACATATATACAAAGTGTCTTATACGACAAGCACTAACGTTTACTATAACACAGCACTAAATAAATGGCCGCATAAATTGTGCAAATAAGTAATGTAGGGTATTAAGTGAGCCGGGTAGAACCGGCTATAAGATTTTTACTTGTTAATATTAAAAAAAGAAAGTTTCGTAAAAATGTCATAATTGTTAACATTTGTGACTGGTTGAAGTTTATGTTTAAATTGTTACAAAATATACGGAATTGTAAGAAGAGGAAGGAGGAAGAAGCTACTCTCTAGTTATCTGTAATTCAGGATTTGTGTCTGACTTTGTAAAAATATTTAGAGCCAACACTTCCTTGGCAATGGGTAATGGTCTGCGGGGCCAATTGTTCGTTTGTAATAATTGATTGCCATTATTTAAATGTCGTTGCAAAGCAGCAATTGAGGGATATATATGTTGTTCAATAAATTCTGCTATGGTATACTAAAAATGAAAAATATCCTTGATAAAAAAGCTAGCACAAGTAATTAAAAAATCTGTTTCATCACCTCATCGTATATATCGAATAACAACTGATGAGCTTGCTTGCACAAAGCCACACAGTCATTCATATATGAAGCAGCTAAACGGTTATTTTCTTTTACTATCAACGTGGAACTAAAGTTGCGACGGATATTGTACGATGACATCCAAGCACTGCGATCCTGGACTTGTTGTAAATAGAGCTGAACTTCGGATAGCCTGTCAAACAAGTGTAAAGCAAATTGATAAACTAGACTGCCCAAAAATGTACAAGTGGAAAACAATTGACTGTGATGAGAGTTGGGACTCAATTCAATCCAAGGATGGCCTGATCTTCTGCACAATACGAAAATTTAAATATTATTACAAGATTCCAAGTACGTTTCGAATAATTTCATTTACCTGCTTTCCGGATGGAAATGACACTTTAATACTTTTAATATAATATTTTCCTTAACATTGCTGTTAAAGTACCCGGTAGAGATGGTGGATAGGCTGGTAATCAAACTGGGAATGCCGATTGGCAAAAGTTCACAGAGTATTGCAAAATGATCGTAGCGTTGCCAACCGGTTAAAGCTAAACCCTGAAAACCTTTAGAGAAGCGTCCGCCTTCCTCATTGAGAACGGCCAACCAACGCAGATTATTTTCCAAATGTCGCTGCAGCGGCGGTATCATTAAACTTTCACCGAAGGCACCCTTAAAGGCAGACGCTACCCACGCGGTGGGGAATATTTGTGCATACCTTTGCCATAAGTTTGGTGTGATGGCTTGATAGATATCCGTGTGATACACCCAAATCATTGGCTCCACATAATTGCCGATAAGCGAACGTTGCATCTTTGATAAAGACATGGGCCTCAGCATATCGTCCCATATTATGACACGCAATTCCGGCCAACGATGACGCACGAAATTAGCCACCGCCATCACATGATCGAGAAATATTTGATCTTTCACTATTAACCGGCACAGTGAACACTCAGCCATGCGATATACTTCATCACAACCGATATGTATGTGAGACATGTTTAAAGCACTTGGCGGCACTTTTATAAATTGCAAATGGAATTCGATAATTTGTGTTAGCAACTCTTCTATAAGAGCCATGGTTTCTTTTTGATTCGGACATATTGATTGGGGACTCTCTGGTATTTCTCTTAGGTTACTATAGTCATCCAACTTTAATACGTATTCTAAATGACCAAAAGTTTGCACCAAAGGCATAACACTCAAGTCATGTAGAGCGCAAGTTTCTAGGAAATCCTAAAAAAAAAAAAAAGGGAGTTAGTTCACTTATTCGTGCATAAACTGTGACCTGATTTTAACGATCTCTTCTTTATGATCAGAGATGGAATTCTACAGCGTTAGTCACATCTTATACACATATGATATAGTTTGGCATGGATCCATGGATCCATGGAACGCTTACTCTCTTTTTTATGTTATTTACCTTTAGTTCTTCACGTGTGTAGGCATTTTTTGCTGATATATTAGTTAAATGCTTTTCAAAAGGAAACATGTCCTCATATTCAATTAGTAGACCCGTAGCTCCCAAACTTTTCAATAGCGGCAACAATTGTTTCAAAAAACTTATCTATCATAAACAAATAAATAATAAGGTTTTTTATGTATAAGGTTTCAGATGTATATGGAATAAATGCCTTGGGTGGGGCTCCTTTCAAATCCAAATGTACTAAACGTTCCTTGGGGCCTTTAGCTTTCGGATTTTCTGGATTTAGACCCGATATAATGGGGACACCCATGCGTTGTAATTCATGTTCGTATTGAAGTTGACGTTCGTTAGAGCTCAATAGACGGTTTTCTTCTTCCAACATTTGTACATCGTCCATGGCTGAGTTGCGAGCGCGCTGTTGATTTTCTAAAATTTTTAAACGTTCCTCTTCAAACAGAAAACTTTCACCGACTACCGGTGTTTTTTTGCGCCGTGCTACTAGCGATACAGTTTTAGCAGAAGCTTCTTCAACAACTACCAGCCCACCAGATACCCTCTTCAAGGATAAATTTCTCGATGCGTTGTTAATCAATTTCGCTTTGGTGACCTTATCCAATTGTTTCGCTCTGTTGCCTTGAGCAGTTAATACCTGATTAGCTTGCGAGATCAATTTTTGTAATATATACAAATGACGATAACCGGGTACCTTCTGGTCCTCGCCCACAATATTCACAGTCTATGAAAAAGCAAACCTTTAACTTGTTAACCTATTTTAAATATCAACCAATGCAAACATTTACCGATTTGTAATGTGGAAAGATTTTTAGATTTGTCACTACATACGCCCAACACCACAGTCCAAACAAAATTGAAGTGGAGAGCAGCAGTAAAAGTGTTATTTTTCGACGCCAAGCTAATATAAAAATATTTTTTAACATCTGTAATGTAAAAGATTTCAAAGTTATTAACATAGCAAAATATAAAAATAAAAAATATATAAAAATTGAATTCTAAAGTTTGTGTATTCGATGCAAAATCCTCCTCAGATATTCATATAAAGTTGTCAAAGCTTGAGAAAACAATTCCAAAACAATTATTCTCCTTTGTTTTAATTGCTTAACAGAAAACAAAAAAAAAAAAAAAACTCAAAACTCTATGAAGCATGTCTGCCTGTACTAACTAAACACACACAAGTGTGGCACATAATAAATCCCTCTAATGCTAAATCGAAGACTTGTTTACATTATGATGATTGTGACCTGTGCATCTCAACCCCTTGGGGCATTTGTACATCTGCATATGTACAACCGAAAAAAAAGAGAGATGTTGTTGGAAACATTCTGTATCACACTCATACTGATATATTATTTTCGTATCTATGACATGATGTTTTTTATATTCTCCCCCGACAATATATATAATTATGCATAAATTGCTCTTATTGTTAAGCTTTAGTCAGAGCAAGTTATTGTAGCTAAATAATAAATAAATAATTATCATGGTATCTGTTATGTGACCCCGCCCACTTTTCGACATATCCATGGATGCAATTATTACCAATATAAACCAAAATTCAACTTTTGAATCTGTTACATAGAGTTTTCTCTAAAACGGGCGTGTTTTTTACCGAACTTTGCCCCATTTATATAAAAAACTTTCGTACACAAATTGTGAGGTGAAATTTTGTACAGTAATGTCTATCAAAATTCACATTTTGATGATCCGATTAAAAAAATATATACAGGGTGTCCGCCGGGAAAGTATACTACTCGCAGTAATTCCATTGTAATCCTGGCTGTATGTAATGTGGCACCGTCTTGTTGATACCACATGTTAATTAAGCCCAAAGTATGTAGTTGTGGATTTTAAAAAGTTTTCAATCATATCACGATATCGCTCCCCATTCACAGTTACCGTTACACCGTTTTCATTTTCAAAGAAGTAAGGTCCAATGATCCCTCCTGACCAAATTGTACACCAGACTGTCACTTTTAATGGATGCAAAGGATGCACAATAATCGATGATTGATTTTGATAAAATGTTTTAACATTTAAAACACGTTGGTTTAAGTAATATACCTTCCCGGTGGACACCCTGTACTTTGTAGAGTTTTAAACACCTCCTTCTGGGGTTTTTAAAAGAAACTGCAAACTTGGTTCCGTTCACAAGTCCAGTCTATAGTTACTTGCTTGAATTGCCTTCAGTACTATCACGTGTCATTTAAATTATAATTGAATGATTTCTGTAATTTTCATATTTTTTGCTCAAATTGAAAAGTATCAAAAAACCTATATTTAGGGGTCTTCCAGGAGTATATCCACATCACATTTGGAATCCGCTATGGATGTATTATATAGAAAATGCACCAAAGCGATGATTATAAAATCTTTTCTATGTGAGTGGATGAGATTTGAATTTCACAATTTTTTACAATTATCGGAATCGTATCGAATTGAAACCTACCTAATAGATGATTTTTGATAAAATTTTAAATTAATCGAAATCATATTTTAGATCATAACAGGATTTTGCTGTTTACTGTCGTTATCTTTGTCTCTACGCCCTTTCAAATCCCCTTTACTTTTACGCAAGAAGCGTGTAGGAGTCCAGGTCTACTTTTTATTTAACTTTTTGCTCAAACATACAAAAGGTGATTTTTATTTCAAGCATCTTTTCAATATTTTCATTTATTCAGTTTTCATAATTTACTTGCGGCTAACCTTTTTACTATCCAATCTCTGATAGTTATGCAATGAAAATCAAATAAAATCATTGTTCCGTACAAATGGTTTACATCGTGTACCAATGTATAAAGTTTATACTATAAACTATTCCCTGTTCAATACAATTGTATTTGTTTACAACTTTAAAACAGATAAAACGCAGCACATCCAGTCAACCGTTTAGTGTACATAAACATGTATATTACCACAATATGGAAATAGTATTCATACAGAAACTTTTTATAGCCATGAAGCTAAACGATGAATCTTTACAATTTACAAGTATATGTAGGAAGTGTAAGTGTTACATGTTGAAATCAGTAAATACAGTAAATAAACAAAATCGATATGTAGCAAAAGAAAAGGTTAGGTCTAATATTGAGTGCCCCCCACCAAACATCGTTGGTACTTCTCCACATTATGGGATGTATTTATATTTTATTTTATTTATTTATATATTTATATTAATATTTGTATCTCTTATATACAGAGTAGAAGTAAAATTTTTAAAAACTATCCTTCTTTCAGTTTTTAATATACTATGGGCACAAGTTCCTTCGTCAACGGAGTTATGCTATGGAAAGCGTGTTCAAATCTAGCTCTGAAGAACAAATTATTCCTCAGACAAAGTACGCCTGGTCTTAAGTCAAATCTTAAATACCTTCCACATCTATTTACAAGTAATGGGTGTGTCAGGGATCTTGTATGTATCAACTTTTTAGTCAGATTCTGCTCTATTTACCGTGTTTTTTGTAAATTGTGGGCACGCCGGAACGTATTATTTGAACACGCTTAGTTATGGGCACCTCAATATATGGGGTTATGATAAATGTGTAAATTTTAATTCCAAAGCTTCATTTTTGTGGATATAAGGATTTTTGTCCGATTTAGATCAATTTAAATAGCAACCTGTGCACCAAACCTTCTTCAAAATTTCAGCTCAATATTTCAAAACGACCGATGATATGTTTAAAATGGTATAGATTTTGTTCATAATCAAAAATATTTATACTTGGTGACCCTTTTTAACTTTTTTTTTGGGTTTTGCAAACAAAATAGTAAGTATTCAAATGTGCTTAAAGAGTACAAAGGTCTCAAGCTGGCACTTATTGAAACCACTGCACCACTTGTGACTAAAAGTATATTGAATTTTTTTAGAGATGTTTGTAATCGTTAAAGATATATCCACCTTTTATTATACCGATCGTTTCAGATTCAAAATCTAAGCGATCTAATCATGTCCATCCGTCTGTCTGTCTCTACATGTACATTTATGCGCAAGCTCAAAATTTGCTCAAATTTTGATACAAAGACATGTGTTGGCTCAGAAAAGAACCGTATTGAATATAAACCGAATCGAACCATTTTTAGAACCACTCCCCGCATGAAGTTTATATGGTAAAAATTCACAATTCTTAATATTTTTTGATAAATTTTCATAAATAATAGTTAATTAGCTAAATAATTGAATGGGCGGAATTTTGAACACGATCGAACCATTTTTAAAATCTATTTCTATATAAAAAACGTTTCATGAATGCTTGCAATTATTTGTAGCATAATTAGTGAAACTACATGGTGTCGGGTACACTAAATGGTTGAGCTTGATTTTCACTTATTTTATGTGATATTCAAGGATTTGTTAAGGAATAGCTTAAAGAAATGTACGCTGATTATACGGTAGGATTATGCGGCTCTTTGTAAGAATAAAATTGGTGCATAAGGCAGCTGAACTTTAACACATACATTCAACCTTAGTGTATACACTACTTTCTTCCCAAACAAGTGCATAAGTTATATATTATATAAATCTAATATATGTTTATATTTTACATATGTTTTCTATATGTGACCTGTTTTTACCCAAACCGAGAGAACGGTTGCATTTTTCTTTATGTATCTTTATGTTGTGTTTGCAATATTTGTATGTTGATCTGGTTAATTTTTGCATATGTAAAGAAGTCAGATATCACATTATTATTTGCTTTAACATATATAATATATATGTTATGTATAGGGTACTCCATCCATTAAACGTTTCATGTAACAAAACATAACAACATTTGGGCAATCAGCCAAACAATTTTCTTCTATTCATTTGGTTCTTTGCCACGGGAAATTGTTGTAAATTTTATATTATGTACGATAGCCGTCTTTCATTGAGTTTTTATACTCCATTCAACATTAACGTTGAATGAAAGTTTGAATGCATGTGAAAGATACGAATGTCTTTCTTTTTTAAATGAAAGACATTCGTTTTCTTTTAGAAAATGTAGAACTATGTTCAGCTTTGTGAAGTATGTTTGTATACACATATCCCCAATGCAACTATATTTGTATAGAACCCATTATTTACTAATAATTAAACAACCACAAACAATTTATTAATCGAAACGTTTAGATATGTTGCAACAGACATCTAACAATAAATATCGCAAATATTCCTTGAAAACCCTTTTTACAGTTAATGTTGGAGAGTAGAGTGCTTTAGAAGCATATTTACTCGTATTTTACTAAATCGTGAGTTTTGCTTTCTTTTGCTTGAAAATCAACATCAAAAGGAATTTAAAAAACACACACACAAGAGAGAGAGAAAAAACAAGTAAATAGAACACAATTGTATAGAATTTCTGTAACACTGTTTTGCAAGGATTTTTCATGCTTTCATTTTATACACCATCACAGAATGCATATAAATGTTGCAAAGATAAGTGTCAGTGCGAGTGTTGTGTGTGTGTATGTAATTGAGTATTTGCACTTGAACTAAAGTTTTACATGGCGTAGCATTTCGTTTTATTACTTTCCCCCCCCCCCCCCCCCCCTTTTTGTAATTTTAAATTTATAACAAATTTAACAAAGGTTGCCGCAAAATATAAGTTTGCGGTTGTAATCCTCAGAGATAAGCATTGTAAAAACCAAATACCTATAAAGTATTTCAAGTATTAAATCAGATTCAATTATTTACGGGTCAAAGAAGAGTAAAGAGAAGCTTGATAACAACTTCTAAACATTTAAAATGGCGTAAGAGTCCAACTGTTTGAATTTTCAATATAAAAAATATTTAGTCGGTCATGCTCTACTATTTAATATATTTATATACATATGTAATTATTATTTAATTAGGCATAATTTGAAAAAAGAAAATTTTCTTTTTTATTTTAATTTTCTTTTAATAGTTTCTATTTAATTATTTAATACTATTTATTATATAAAATGTTGGCCCTGTAAACATATTCATTTAACAATTAGGGAGAAGAATACATTTTTGAATAATTAAAACAAAAAATCTGTTACATTTTTGTTTTAATTATTCAAAATTTACAAGTTAGAAAGCTAACTTGGTAATGATTAAACTGTGAATAGAAAATTCCGATTATGGACATGCTTTTTTATGACTTATAGTGATAGTGACGCCAAATTTATGTAGTTCCTGCATTGGCCTGCATTTAATAATACCAATTTATTTGGAATACATTTTACAAGAAATGCAATGAAAAACTTTAAAAAAACGTAATAGAGCAAAAATAAAACATAAAATCAGTGGACTTATTGTATTGGGACCGTTGCCAAAGCTAAGAAAAACAAGTAAAAAAAAAATTGCATTTGGCTTTAACCAAATCTTAAAAACCCTCCACATCTTTAAATAATCAGTGGGCGTGGTACGGACCTAGAATTGGATTAAGTCATCTAATAGTATGTTTATTATAATGCTTCTTACAACTTGCATTCTAAGGCAAAAACGGTTTTTTGTAAGTAGTGGGAGTGGAATACGATTACGATTATTTTCAGTACATCGTAGAGGTTTCTCAGAAAATTTCATAATTTTTTGGTATATGAGAATTTTCTAAAACAGTTATGGGCGTGGCACTTGCACCCAGCAATATAATAACCCAGATACGAATTTTAGAAAAATACTGAATTTAAACTCATCATCTCAATATTTACAACGGTGAGAGTGCCAACAAAAAAAGGACACACAGACAAAAATATGGATCTTTTCAGAATTTATATAATGATGAAAGATAAGACCTTCTGTAAATACTACAAACAGAATAACAAACTTAGTATACCCTCCCAATGAATGGAGAACGTATAAAGAGAATAAAACCAAAGCCACATAATCCGGCATCGACATTGCCAATGGCTGTAACAACAATATCAATATCTCAGTATTTCCAAAAGCATCACACAGCCAACTAGTACAGCATGGCACAATTCGAAAGAGACTTTGTACCTTATACTCGTAAACTATCTCACTTGAATTTCATGATATCTACTTGAATCGGCCACCTTTTTCACCTTTGCAAACATATTTATGGACAATCGTCCTTTGTTGGTTTTTTGGAGTTTATATAGAATTTCAAGTAGAAGAATATGTAATCATAATAAATTTATCTGCTTTTTGTTGCTTTTTTTCCCTACGAGGTATTCGATTTTTTCAATTTAGACTAAAGTTCAATGAACCACACATAGTGGCAATTTTGCGAAAATATTTTAAATAAAAACCCTTAAAAAAATATTTCTACAAAATACATATTAAAAAAAAAAGACATACGGATATATCATACATATCTAAATCGATCAGTTTTTAATGCTGATCAAGAATATATAATACTTTGGAGAATCTCTGATTCCTCCTTCTGATTATTGCAAACGGAATGACAAACGTAGTATACTCTACATTTTATGTGAAGGGTATAAAACATGTTATATCGTTAGAAAATTAAAAACATCTGTTTCTAAATGGTGTATATATAATATTTTAATATAAAATCTAGTTTCATTTTCAATTAATTTCTGAAAAATGCACGAAAAAAAATTGTTTGCCAATTTTCTCAAAGTTACCAAATAACAATTTGTGGTCCATGACGGTATTTGTCTTAGGCACAGAAAAAAAGAAACTGCAAAATTGATATTACTGTGTTAACAGTGACAGCGATGGTACAACAGAAATGCCCACAATTTACAGGAAACCTTCTTTGAAGAGGATTATTTAAATGTACCACTTACTTGGCCTGCACATTTTCACACTTAACCAAGCCATACACAGCTAAGCAGATAAGTGCACTTCTCTTAAATATTGCATTTCGTAATTGTCGAATACTTTATTTAAAGATCGCAGTTAATCAACAACAACCAACTTTGACACTGTCACCAATATGAACATGAATAATATTTTAATAATGCTGACACTGATGACCACGAGAATATCTGTTGATTGAATAACAAAGTTTATATAAAAGAAAATGTTACACACTGACTACTTCAGTGAATTGTCTCTCTTTATTTAATCTATTTGTTCTCTTTTGTTAATATCATCAGCTTAATTAAAAGATTTTAATGAGAGATGATGGGTATGATGCATCAATTACTAGTAACAAGTAAAAATTTTATAATCGGTCAAGACCGACCATTTACCCCCACCCCATTTAACTCCTTAAATTATGCTACAATTAGTTTATATAGGTCTTGAAGGCACAGTTATGTCTACTATGAAACGATTCAGATTGTAAGTCTGATTAAGAATTTATTTTTATTTATAGTCTCTAGCCGCCTCTATTTAAAGGGGAAAACGGAGTAACAAGTTTAGCTTGCCTTCTATCTTGTGTGGAAGAAAAAAGTTGTTTAAACAGTATAAAGCATTATTCCTTGTCATTATCTTAACATAATTTTAGTGTTGAAAGAAACTTTTTCTAATTTTATAAGAAATTGTAACATAATGTGTGAAACTAACAGATATGCACACATGTGCATAGGTGGGTATGTGTTGGTGTGTGTATGAAGTAAATTTATAAAGAGAGTAATGGTTGCAATAGTTCATAGGTATTTATTATCCTGCGACAACGTGTGTGTGTGCGTGTGTGTGCTTTAATTAATTAAATGAATGGTTTCAGCTGATGGTTGACTGCATTAAGGAGTACTTGCTGCTGTGGTGATTTTTTTTATTTACACATTAGAAACTTTTCCGAGTCAAGTCGTTGAACAGTATTGTCGAGCCCTTAGAAGTTCGTGTATAGCTTTTATTTATCGTATAATTTAGGTTAAGTAAAAAGAAAAATCTGTGCGTGTAATGGTTTTAGAAAGGTTTACTTTCTAAAGCATTAAATAACAAACACACAGAGAGAAAGATAATTTTTTTAATCTTTCATTCTTATAAGAATCATTCTGCCTTTTATATTTTACTGTAACACAAGTAGGCTGGATTTTTCAAATTTCCTTTCTACTTCCATGCGATGTTTTAAATTTACAACCCTTAACTCTTAGTTGACTTTTCAATAACACGCACAGATGAAATAGAAAACAAGAAAGAAAAATACATTTGACTTAGACCAAATCTTGAATACCATCCACATCTACAACGTTGGGCATGGCAAATATATATATTACAGCCTCTGATAGTGTATTGTATTACGTATCAGCTTGCAAGTCTAGTTTAATGATGTATATGTTTTTTTGTAAATTGAAGGCGTGTCTTTTAACCGACAATGACCAATTTTGGCACATGGGTGGAAAGGATAATTGTAGATGTGCATACCAAATTTCAAATTGATAGCACAATCGTTGTTATAGATAAATAGATTTTTGTTGATTGTGGGCGTGGCTCTAGACCGCTTTTGCCCATTTTAAATAGCGATCTGCGTGCAAAAACTAAAAGTGCCTGTACAAAATTTCAGCTCAATATCTGAAAATTAACGCTCATGAGAATGCCAACAACAGACGGACGCACGGACACAAATGTCTAGATTGACTCAGTTGATGCTGATCAAGAATATATATACTTTGTACGGTACCTGGCGCCTCTTTCTGGGTTTTGCAAATGGAAAAAAAAACTTAGTATACGCCCCATCTAATATGGTGGGTAAAAAAACATTCCCTACTCAACCAAAAAATTCAAGTCGTACTGTCACCTTATACCAATACACAGCCAAGTAGGAAACTAAAAGGATTCTTAAATCAAATTAATCGGTTTAGAACGACATATACTATATAGAGTTGGGAAGGAAGGCAATATAAGCTCGTCACGTCTATACAATACAGTTAGTTTAGCAATATTTTTCATAACTTAGTTGTATTGGTACATGTGTCATTGTCATATAAAATTTACTGAAAGAAAAGTACTAAGTAAAACAACTAAACATACATATACAAAATGTGAGCGGAGCACATACTTGGTTGCGCTTATTAATACTGTATATAATATCTTTCAATCGATGGAAGTGCTCAATATATATATATAAAGGTTCTGAATATTCAACTTCCTAGATCAATTTTTATGACTGATGCGTAGATTTTCTTAGATTGTCGGCGTAGCACTCAGTATAATATCTAAAAATGTACAACAACAGATAAACATGCGGACGGACATGGCTAAACCGTTTCAGTTTATTCGTCTGATCAAGAATATAAATACTTTGAGGGTCTCTCCTTGATCTGATTTTAAAATAATATTATTTACTAAAAAGATATCATGTAGTCACAATATATATATATATATATATATACTCTCATTAATCTTTCCTTGCACTTGTGTATGTGTAGTTGTTTTTCTTAGACACGTTTTAAATTTGCTACTAAAGTTAATATAGGCGGTGCACTAATTTATCATTCTTTAGTATTTGTAACACCCACTATTAAAGTTTAAAAAATCTTTAAACATAACACACTACTCGTACTACATGTGCGTAAAAGAGATAGAAACGTTTGCAGTAGCTTTACAGGTATTTTATGTTATTTCATATAAGAACAGTAAAAATTTATGCATGAACTATATTTTATGTATCATACGTATGTACATGTCAGTGGCAAATATAAGCTTTATAGAAGATTATGGTATTAAGTCAATATTTATAATAGTGCTATTTCCCTCTCTATTTAAAACAAGATAGAAAAGTTCGGTTAAGACCAAAGCTTAAATATCCTCCTATTGCCATATTTATGTAAATAACTATTTCATGTACTTCCGCAAATACAGTTTTTTTTAATTATAGGCGTTTGTGTTAATAAATCACGCTCATTTTTGGCACAGTGTTAGATAACGGTACCACTTATATTTATTCCAAATTTCAACTTGAAAGGCATAGTATTGTGCGATATATAATTTTTTAAAGATACAATTTTTTCGAGGTATTTTGAGATTTTCGTTTAAGTTCAATACGGAACAGCGAAATTAAACTAAGAATTAGTGTGACGAGTTTCAATTTAATATCTCAAAAATTATGACCGTGAGAGTGCCAACAACAGACGGACATGTCTCAAACGATTTCTCTTTTCATTCTGTTTAAGAATATATATGGTTTGTGGGGTCTTCGAGGCTTCCTTCGTTGTGTTGTAAACGGATGATCAAAATGAATATATCCTCTTCCCTAAGGTGGAGGCCAAAAGTGAATTATTGTTGTAGAAAATGATAATATCTTGCGGTCCATTGTGGTGATGACAAGTAACAGAAAATAAAATCAAATTAAAGTGAATTGACTTAATGTTATACAAAGTATTTGAATCAGTAATCAATTGCAATAAATCCAAGTCTGCCAGAAAGACACTGTAGGTAGATAAATAGAAGACTTGAATGCGTGAAGACAGATACTCAGACGCTATCGTACATATACATTTGTATATATATAAGTGAATTACACTTGCAAACACAAACAATGATAATTACAATAAGATTGCGGTCGTTAAAGAGAAACGGATGTTGATTGTTTAGTTTAATTGCGCACACACATCCTCCACGTAGAATATATAAATACAATAATAAAGTTATTTCTTTAACTTAAGTGTTCTCCACGAAAAATAAATCATCAACTCATACACTTTAAAAAAAGACACTAGGACGTATGAGTGACTTTTTTATTTCAGCAATAAAAAAAAAAAAACGGCACACAGAATAATTTTGTAATATTTTACTCCCAAAAGTATGTTATGTTCAACACTTGTAGATAACTCGAATTATTTTTAATGCAGCAGATCTAAAAACTGTATAAATAATTAAATGTGTGACTTCATCTAGCTGTCATCTCTATAAAACTAATTTTCTGTACATTTTGCTTCATAATATTAAAAAAAAAAGTCATAAAATTTATATATTGCCAAGCACATGGCAAACTTAACTAATTTACCTAAAAAATGAAAACCTTTTTAAAAATGAATTTTTTCATTATTAAGTAATTAAATGAACACAATTATTGTAAATTCATTAATGTGTTTAAATGCACATGTAAAATGTGTGTTTGCTGTGTTGAACAGGCATTTGAGTTTTCACCATAAACTGAATTATGTAACACACAGGTAAATGAACATTATCTCGATTCGCTCAATGTAATCTCATTAATATCATAGTAAAAGTCCGTAAATCTATGTGCATTCTAGAATATAATATTACAACATGTCTAAAAGTAAACACTTGAAAATGGAAAAAAAATTACAGTTTTTTCTCTAAAAAAAATAAACGTTTGCATATACGAGTATATAAAAGTAGAAAAGTTTGTTATGGCACCTAATTACAATTAAAGTCCAGTTTTATGATTTTTTTTATCCTTCTTATTTTTTTACTGTAGCTTTTGTTGTCTTGACTTGGTTGGGCATGACGCCAAATTATTTGAGGAAATAGATAAAACAGCATCCACTTAAGTTTATATTACAATTATTGTGGTTTTCTCTTTACACATATAATTACCGTTAATTTATTCCGGTTATTCTTTCATATGCTTAAAGAAGTTGGTTGGTTTGTGCGCGCGCTTTTTATTATTCAATACAGAGGTAAGTGTATATAATATGAAGAAAGTTAAAGTGAAAAAAAATCACGCATATATTTATAAAGTATATATTATATTTATACAATATGTAAATACATATGTAAGTACTTTTGCTTTTGCGTATGAGTTCTTACAGTTTAGTAACAATATTACAATTAACAACACATGCACATGTGCGAGTGAAGTGATACGCAATAAAATATTAAGCGTTAAATATCAAATAGACCGAACGTACGCACAACACGAATTATACTAACCACAGGACATTCGTTTCGGCTTGGGGTTTCCGAAAGTCAATGAAATTGTTTGACTAACCATGAATAAATTGGAGGGAGATTGCAAGCACTTATATTTTTGTGTAAACACAACTCCTACATGTTCCAATCAAATGTGGGCCCTCTGGCCTATTCAATGAAAGAGGTCCTGTTTTATTATATATACATGCATGCATAAACATTTATTTATATATAAAGCTCCCGGCATCTTTTTTAGTGACCTCTTTAATCCAGCACAAACCATAATTATATATTAATTAATCGGCAGAATTCTTAGATTTTCACTTTAGTATTCTTTTTGTGTTTAAATAATGTTGTATTAAACTAAACTCACCTAAAAAACTGCATATTTTATAGATAATGCACTTATCACCACCCAACTTTACTTAAATTTATTCTTACTGTACTAAACAAACAGCGTGTAGTTAACATTTAATTGAAACGAATTGAAACGAAATATTAAACTATATACTGTTGGTGAGGTTGTTTTAAATTATTTTATTTGTTTTGTTTAAAACAAGGCCGTTTATATTACATTTGAGATGTTTAATGGTTAATTGTGGTAATTAAAAAATTAATCAAAATAATTTAGTTATATTTTTGTACTAAAGATTGGACTGAAGTCCAATTAAACTTTATTACTTGATTTTTATTTTAGTTACATTTGCATTTCTGTAAGTTCAGTTGTCAGTAAGAAACCATTACTGACAAAATGGTTTAATAGAAAAATTATTGTTTATTTTGCCCTTGTGGCATAAAAATGTGGATTTTTTTTAAAATTAACTAAAAATAAAATTTCTCAAAATATGGAGCGTACAAACCGCGATTTAGAAACAGTGATTAAATCACAAAAGGAACAACTGTCACGTTATGAAAAGCGACTAAAAGGTGAGCATGAAAACTCATATTATGAACTATTAACCAAAACTCAATTGTTTTGAATAGATATTGTCACCGCATACAAGGGCTTGCTTAAAGAAAAAGAAGCCTTGGAAACCACCTTACTAGCATTTACTTCGAACGAAGAAAAGAAAAACGCATCTAAAAGTGATTCCAACCAATCATCACCAGTAACCACAAATGTTATTGATAAAGATGATGTTAATCATAACAGTGCCGACGAAGGAGACAATCTCAAAACCCAAATACAAACACTTATGAATTCTTTGGCGACACTTTCAGCAGAGAAATCACGCATGGAAGCAAGTTTTCAAACTGACAAAAAACAACTACGCGCCCAATTGGTGCAGAAGGACGAGACAATTGCCGATTTGCAGGCCAAAATAAAGGAAACACAAGAACGTGCCAAAATCGATATAGAAGAAATTAAAGCCAACTGGATAATCGAACGTCAGGAACGGGATAAGGAAACGAACAATCAGATACTTATGGTTCGCGAACTGCAAAAGCTATATGCCGATGAAAGGCATCTAAAGGAAAACATTGAAATGCAATTAAATAACTTTAAGACCCAATTTGCCAGCAACGAGGCTGAAAATTCTCGCTTAAGAAATTTGCAAGCTCAGCTTAAGGAAGCTCATAATCAACTTAAACAGTATCAAGCTGACGCAAAACTATTGGACAAGGAACATGACCGGGATAGTGCGGCATTGTTAAGGCAGGTGCAACAGGAAATGCAACGTTTGAAAGAACAACATGCGGTTGCCATTAAAACGGAGCAACGGCGGGTTCAATTGGCTGAAGAGCAGTCACGTAAACAAGTGGCACTGCATGAGGATCGCGTGGCGAATCTCGAGGCAAGATTGGCAGAATTGAGTACAACCGTTGGTAGTTATGATCGCTTGAGGCAGCAAGATCAGGATGCCATTGTAGCGCTAAGAAAACAATTGCAAGATTTGGAACGGATTTCCCATGCCCACGACACTACCATCTCATCTGTTCAGTTAAAAGACCAGGAGAATGATCCGATAAAATTGCTAAGAAAACAAAGTGTTGACATTGAATTACCTGCAGTAGTAGATGAAATTATTCGTCTGAAAAATATACTCTTAAGAGAGAATGCTCACGCTGCCAATCCGATAGATTTGCAGAAAATTTTCCACATCAGTAATGATCACAGCCAGTGTGAATATGAACTAAAAAGAGTGTCGCAACAGTTGGAAAGTGCTCACCTCCAAATAGAAGATTTAGAAGAGAAAACAAAGCAGCAGCGCCTTCATATTGGCACTTTGCAGGACAAGGTGCAGGTGTTAAATGGCAATATAGAGGAACAAGAACAAGAAATGAAAAATTACAACAACAAATTACGGGCAACGGTCAAAGAGGAACGTGCCAAATGGAAAGAAACACACGGAGAGATGGAAAATGAATACCGTTGCAAGTTAAACGATTTGGAAGAGCAATTGCAAAAGCAACGTCAACGTTCTCTGCAGTTGTTGGAGGAAAAGGAACAAGAAATTAAAACTTTACAGACGTCCTTCGAAATATTTTATAATCCAGCGGTTGGACACTTGCCAACCATGAACAGTGAAGTCAATATAAATAATGCCTCTTCAGATGGCGACAGTAACGACGAATTGCATTCGATGGGTGCTTTGCGAAGGTTGACGGTAAAACCGAAAAAACTATCCAGCTGTCACATGCTGCATTATGCCAACGAAATAGCCCGTAAAGATATAGAAATCGCCAATCTACGAAAAGCTAAATATGTGGCAGAAACGTCCATGCGTAAAGCCGTACAGGATAAAGTGACTGCCCAAGAGGAGTTAAGCAATAAGATTGATGATTTAGAGGAGCACGTTGATAGGTAAGGAAATTTTCATTTGAACTCAAATTTGATCTCAAAAAGTGATTTTACCGGATCTTTTGGCAGATTGGAAAGGTGTAAAACTCGAGAGGGTGCTAACTTGGAATACTTGAAGAATGTCATCATTAGTTATATTGTGTCCAAAGATCCAGATGGTAGGCGTCACATGATGAATGCTATCAGCGCTGTTTTACAATTCACAACAACAGAAATGCAAGCCATTAATACAGCCCTTCATAAATAAAAAAATGAAGTCCTTGTTATTGTTGTTTTTGTAAATAAAATAAAAGTGTTTATTTAGTGAAAACCAGTAACAGGATATTTGGTTAAATGATCTTTGATGACGGCTGGGAACATGGCGAA
The DNA here is from genome assembly GCA_949710015.1 of Crataerina pallida. Taxonomy (NCBI): domain Eukaryota; kingdom Metazoa; phylum Arthropoda; class Insecta; order Diptera; family Hippoboscidae; genus Crataerina; species Crataerina pallida. Next base: position 29,543,598 of record OX453290.1, on the reverse strand, counting down.
AAATTTAAATCTGGCACCCATTTGTTCACTACTCGTTAGCATTTCATAGCCAGATTTTAATAGGGATCGGTTCTCAGGTAAAGCATTCTGCATAAGACGCTAAAAAGTGTGCCACACTTGTTAATTGAAATGTGTGACCTTTGCTGCACAAGCTATACTCACTTCTAGACGTACTGCGCCTTTCATGTTGTGCAAGAAAACACCTTGCTCAATAGGTCCGCAGCATATGACCTGATTGTGACGTTCGGCGGTATGCTTCATTTGGCGAAAGTCCACATCAGCAGTAAGATCTGCAGTGCCTGGCTTCTGCAGGGGATCATGTAACTTGTGCTGTCGAAAAGCCTACAGAAAAATAAGTGTCAGTTACTCAGTGTAAAACATTTCAATGCAACTTACCCTAAAGGTGTCAGTTTTGTCACCAAAATGACCATAATCAACAATTAAACCAATGCCGCCATCCCGATTAAAGCGCTTAGCCAGTAAATCTATTAACCGTTCTGACTCGATTGAGTATTCCAGACATTGTCTTCTTTCATTTTCAAGAGGTCGATAAAGCTTTGAGATAGGTGTTTGATCTCTGGACAAAACAAAACGAAAATCCCTTGTTGCTTCTTCTTCGGCTATATCAACTAGTACCTCCTTCCAAACGTTCTGCTCCAACTGTAATTTATGTATGGGTAGAGCATCAAAAAACTCGTGTGCCAATACAATGGAAAAATTGTGAGGAACATCTTCCAGGTGCTTGTACCAAAACACTTTTATGCCTGAAGCCGTTTCACCCATTTTATAATGAGGTGACGCATTATCGCTAACATCTGAATGATTATGGCATAAGCGTTGCGCTTGTAAGGTGCTAAGATTGGGGCTTATTTCCACCAGGTGCATAGAAAATTGTTGGCCCACCTTAAAATGGGCCAATACCTTAAGCACATCACGCGCCAAAGTACCCCTTCCAGGACCCAATTCTATCAGCTGGAACGCAGGACTACCGAGTTTGTACCATTCATTCAAAATCCAAATGGACACCAACTAAATATCATACAAATATTTATCATTAGAATTACATTAACCTGCATTAGAGTACCTCTCCAAATATTTGTGAAATTTCTGGTGAGGTTACAAAGTCACCTTCTCGTCCAAAAACATCACGATTCATATAATATCCACCTTGCGGATGTGTTAGCACTACGCGCATATATTCTGCCACAGTAATGGGACCTGTGGCCAGAATTTTTGTTTGAATTTGTTTAGTCAAATCACTTATTTGGCCATTTTCAATATTTGCCTTCGTTGCATGCTCGATTTTATTTGAAAAGTTAGGACGTTTAACCGACTTGTAGCTGAATTTTCTTGCACCTACCGATGTAATTATTTTAACAATCAATCGATTCATTTTATTGCACAACAAAATTTAAAAGTGTTGTGCTCGGTCACAGTGGCTTTGTGCAATTAAAAAGAACAAGCATAAACATATGGTTATTATTTTGCATTATTAATTATCGCTTTGTTTGTTTACAAAGAATTTTCAACAAAAAAAAAATTAGAAATTAAGAATAAAGAATGGTGCAGGAATTGTGTAGAGTGTGTGCCAAAGTTACCACTGAAACCATAGCCTCGAGGTTATTCGGACGAGGTGATAAATATCTTTTGCATAAACTAAAAATTCTTACCGGCGTAATGGTATCTACAAACTACTTAATAATTTTCCAAAGTATGGAGTTTTTGTAATATGTGAGAATCTTTCAGATCAAAAACAATGTAGGTCTTCCCAAACTAATTTGTTGCGAGTGTAAAAAAAAATTGGAGGATGCCTATGATTTCCGCAAAGGTTTTTTGCAAGCTCAGAAATATCTCAGACAGCGAGTAAAGTTAAATTTTGCCGCATTGCAAATTTTGCCAGAGAATACTTCGACTAGGATTCAAAAAGATGTGATTAAGGAGGAAATTAAATGTGCCCTTCTACAAAAGAGTGCTAGTAATGAGACTGAGGTCCAGATAGAAGTTAAAAATGAGAATGTTTTGGAAGCCGAACCAAAGACACAGAGCGCCTATGCCATGGAATTCATTAGAATAGAAACAGACGATCAAATTAAAAAAAAAAACTTAAATTCCGATAAGCGTATTAATGATGAAACTTGTAAATTAATACGTAATGATGAAGAATTTAAAACAAATACCGAAAGTGAAACATTTAGGACCTGTAAGAAGGATAGAAGCGCTATTAAGAGAGCCGAAAAATCTTATGTATGCGACCAGTGCGGGAATCACTTTAATACTCGCAACCATTTCGTAATTCATCAGCGCCGACATGCGGGAGACAAGCCATACACGTGCGAGTAAGCAAATGTTACTTTAACCAGTATCAGGGGAATTTATCCATGTTTTTGAAATATTTATTTGAAGGATTTGTTCGAAAACATTCTTTACAAACTCTGAGTTAACGCGACATATGAGAAAGCACACTGGCGAAAAGCCTTTCGCATGTAGTTTTTGTTCAAGGCGTTTTTCCGATTACAGTACGCGTCTAAAACATGAACGGTAAGAGCAGTTGATTATAGTTTTTCTTTTTTTTCAACTTTATATATTCTTTTAGAACTCATACCAATGAACGACCTTTTCTCTGTATACATTGCGGTAAATCATTCACTACTTCGTATATACTGAAAAATCATATGCTAATCCATACAGGGGAAAAATTATTCAGGTTTATATTAGTGTTTTATTCACAAAATTCAGTTTATTATTGAAATATATTTGTAGTTGTGAGTTGTGCAATAGATCTTTCAGTCGCCGCACCCATTTAGTTGTGCACAATCGCTCCATACTGCATAAGCAAGCTGAAGCAAAGTCCGGAAAAAAATTGATTAATCCAGACTAAGAAAAGTTTATATGCTGTATCTATGTAATATTTCATTATTCTTAAGTATATAAATAAATTAAAATTTGAATATTCATTTTGCCTCATTTCTTATTTAATTTTGTAATTTATTAAAAATTTTACTCATAGAAGCTGGGTTTTAAGTAACGGTTTTATAGTCTGTAATGTATTGATAATATAATAGATAGTGATGTTACTTTAATGTGAATTGTTATTTGTTTGTTTACAAAGAAGAAGCAGAAGATTGCTTATAAAATAACATTAATTAAAATATTTTAAAAACAATGTCTGCAAAAAAGTACAGTGATATAAATTTCTATGAAATACTGGGCATCAATATTGAAGCTGAAGAAGCGGAAATACGCAAAGCTTACCGTAAAAAGGCATTAGAATGCCATCCAGATAAGAATCCCGATAATCCTAAGGCGGTCGAGCTTTTTCTTGAATTGTCCAAAGCTTTAGAAATATTAACTGACATCTCTGCCAGATCCGCATATGATAATGTGTTGAAAGCCAAAAAAGCTACTGAACTCCGCAATAGACAATTGGATAGTAAGAGACAAAAACTAAAAGCCGACCTAGAGCAAAGGGAACGTGATGCCTTTAATAAAATACTTACCAAACAGGAATATTGTGCAGTATCAAAATCTGATGAAGAAATATTACAGGAACAAATTGAACGCATAAGACGGGAAGGTTCTCGCCTGTTGGAGGAAGAACAAAAATTCCTAAAGGAGCAGTTGCAACGTACCTTCTCTGAACATTTGAAAAATCCGACTACTTTTGATTCAGCACAACATCGTATTAAAATTAAATGGAAAGCTGATAAAAAAGATTCAGCTAATGGTGGTTACACACAGGAACAGTTGTTAACGTTTTTAAAGAAATATGGTGATGTAGAAGGCTTGGTTATGAGTAAAAAGAACGGCAGTGCTTTAGTGGAATTTAAAACTTTAGAAGCTGCAGAAATGGCGTTATCTTATGAAAAAGGCCTACTCAAAAATCCGTTGCAATTGGAATGGGTAACTGCACCGCCCGATAAGGTGGCAGAGCAGAATGGTAATAGAAGCGCACTAGATTATGAAGACTTGGTTATGCGAAAATTAAGACAAGCAGAAGAAAGGAAACGCTTAATAGAACAAATGGTAAAAGAGGAACAACAACAATAAACGTTTATAGAAAATTTCAATAAAACTTGTAGTTAGTATTACACTTAGATAGTTCAATGATCAATGAGCTGTTATTTTAATTACTTGTTCAGATGTTGTAATTTTTTGGAGTCTATGTTGTTGTGAGCCATTATTTCATTTAAATAATTACAACATTTCTTCGTTTCAATAAATAAATCAGAAATTTAATACGTTATGCGCTCAACCAACCAACTATGTAGTGCAATGAAAATGTATCAGAAGAAATCATTTGTATTATTTCTGACGCGGCAACTCTGTTTATAAAAAGGAAATCTTCGGAATAATATTTGCAAACCTCCCAAAAAAAGAACAAACAACCTAAAAATTTCCTATTGTTATTTTATACATTTTTATTTAATTACTTCAATTATTTGAAGTGTATTAAATCTTCGTAAGCTCTACTTAGTAAAACATTTAGAACGTGAATTAGTGTAATAGACGTGCATGAATTAAATAAAAAGGTAGAAGCTGTGCTGAGAACGAGCAAAATACTATTTCTAATAAAATTACTTTCCGGCATGAAATAATAAAGCGTTCGCTTGAAATACATACATATCTTTTGGCCATATTCCTTTTTTAAATATTAAAATGAATCATTCTTATACTTTAATATAATGTGAAAAAAAACAACGGTGGCTGAAAATTGCTACAAGAAACAAAATATTGTCTGGATGCAACAACTGTGTCATTGCATGTATGAATGTGCGATATTGTATAAGAAAAATCATGCCCTTTACAATTAATTTCAATATTAATTAAAAATAATGAATTATTCATTTCCACTATCTTGTTCTCCTTATTCATTAGCGGTATCTCTTGAACAATTTCAATAATAGTTGAAATCAGTGCCAGAATTAAAAGAACTTTATACACAAACACACACACACACAGGCAAATACGACCCACGACCCACACAAGATGTTAATAAATAAAATTCATTTAGATATTATACACATGTATACTTTATTTGAGTGAAATTTAAAGGTGATTTTTCCCCTACTTACTTCATTGCTTTGCGGCTTCATTTGCAGTGAATTCATCCATATTAACTATTATAATGACTGAGTATAAACTTGTTGTTGTTGGTGCTGGAGGTGTAGGTAAATCTGCCCTAACCATACAATTAATACAAAATCACTTTGTCGATGAGTATGATCCAACCATTGAGGATTCTTATCGTAAACAAGTTGTGATAGGTAATTATCTGAATGTTCTGAATGTTTATCTCAATTCTTCATCTTTTTATGTGTGGTGTGTATTTTAGACGGTGAAACATGTTTATTGGATATTTTGGATACGGCCGGTCAAGAGGAGTATTCGGCAATGCGCGACCAATATATGCGTACCGGTGAAGGGTTTTTATTAGTGTTTGCTGTGAACAGTGCAAAATCGTTTGAAGACATTGGCACTTATCGGGAACAAATTAAACGTGTCAAGGATGCTGAAGAGGTTCCCATGGTGCTAGTGGGCAATAAATGTGATTTGCAAGCATGGGCCGTTAACATGAATCAAGCACGCGAAGTATGCCAACCCTGCACGAAATTCATAATCATCCATCTTGTAATAATGTTTTCATTGCAACATTTTGATTTTTAGATAGCCAAACAGTACGGTATACCGTTTGTAGAGACTTCTGCTAAAACACGAATGGGCGTCGATGATGCTTTCTATACGTTGGTACGTGAAATACGTAAAGATAAAGAACAGAGAGGGCGAAGAGGTCGTAAAACGCACAAATTACAAAATCGTCGCTTCAAATGTGAACTCCTTTAAGGAAATGCCTACTGGTGGACGTTTGATAGTGCAGCAGTAGTATGAATCTGCAATTAAAATATAACAAATGCAACGAAAAGGCTCTATTTTATATAATCATAAATCGTAAATGTTGTCAGTGCTAATAATCATTTTTATTTTTATGTATCAGAGTTTATTTTTTTATTATTTAAATCTTAAGACAAAAGTTGCCCAACTGATTGCATACTCAATACATTCATATTACTTCATATATGATGTTAAATGTATTAAAAAGAAAGGCATTATTATTACAACAACATATTATTGTTTTAAATGAATTTTGTTTTCAAATTTTTAAGTAATCCATTCGCACAATGTCTTTTTAACATATAAATATATATATTTATGCATACAATAACGCCTATTTGCATGTAAAAGAATTCTGTTTATTTAGTGATAGGTGCTAATATTTTGTAATCGATTTAATTCGCTTGTCACGGAAAACCGTACTATACTATACTAGTTATCTTTTTACACGAATTGTTTTGAATGAAAACAATTTCATTAAAAATTTTTTTTTAGGTTAAACCAATCTAATATTCTTCCATTTATCCAATATCGTATCTAACGTGTAAAAAGAGAATTAGGTTTATATTGATATATTAAAAATTCAATTAAACGCTATTTTATATATTTTTAAGCAAAATATCAAAAAAATAAAGAAATAATTTCGTACTATGCCCATCATATCAACTTATAGGCACAATATTTATATATACAGATTTTCTTCTTTAACGCATTTTTCACAATATCCTCTATACTAAATTCTTTTTGGCATAAATTAAAATTTATTAAACAAAATATGCAATTGTAATAAATTCGATTTGTTAATTATAAAATTATGATTAAAATGATAAATATATGTATGTATGCATGTGTGTCTATATTTGTCGTATAAAATAAAAAGAAATTACTTTTATATATAATCGTGCAGAATAAAAGTGTATTTTCATAACCTGAGGTGGAGAATTTCATTTTAAATAATTCGGCATAGAATGTTTAAAAAAATTATCTCACTACCGGACTCTTGTTCTGTTTTTGAGAGGGATCTCAAAAAATGATAAATTTTGATGGTAAATTAAGTTGATGAATATTTGAAAAAAAAAGAAAAGTTTTTATTTACATTTTTTTTAAAATGAGAACGGAACTAGAAATGTTTACGAAAAAAGGTGAAATAAAATGTAAATTAATAATTGGTAACGCCATCTTGTGAAGGAAAATAAACTTGACGTTTTCATTGTTAGTTTATGGGTCTCTTTGAGAATGGAAAGAGTTATTGATATTTTTTTTATCTCTAATTAAAAAAAATTGTCTCTGCGTTAATTTATAAATCGGTTATGTGCCATCATTAGTTGCCATTGTGTTTAGTGTTCAAGAAAGTTTTCAGAATAATGACGCGCTGGTAGACATTAGCCAAAAAGAGTGTAAAAAAGTCATACTTTGTATAGATTTTTTGGAAAAATTATAAACCCATAAGGAATTTTCGTATGTGAAATATCATAGAAAGTAAGTTTCATTCAATTAAAGAAATGAAAAACTAGGTTGTAGTGCTTAAAATATTTAAAACATTGCCAAACAAATGTATGTATAGAGAAAAAAAAGTGCTTTAGCAAAATCAGCGCTCAAAGGATTATTTTGTAAAAAAAAAAAATTGGAAAAAAGTGCTTATAAAATTTAATAAAATCTATTGCTTGGAAGTCCAGAAAACATAATTAAACATAAAATTGTAAATTTTTAGTAGATATAAGTGGTTGTGCTTTGTGATTCCAACCTTTTAAATACATATGCATACAAAAAAATTACTAGATTGAAAGTTACATAAAAGTGTATAATAAGTTGTTAGCACGCCTTCTTGGTTGCCATTGAATTTTTTTTAGATATATTGTATTAATTATGTGTTAACAAGTAAGAGCGGTCTTCGAAACGCATGTGTTGTGTTTGTTAAGAAGTTTGCAACCAGCAGGTGGAGGCTTACAGAACCGTGCAGATTGATTATATGATGAAATTAATGAAGTAATTAAGTGTGTGTACATTGGAAATCTTCAATTTTATATGATAAAAAAAAGAAGATTTTCTTTATAGTGAATATATATTTAGTTGTTAGCCAAATGTGCCTCTAGATGTTACAAACGTTATGATTATAAATTTTACTGACTACGTAAAAACGGTGGGTATAAGTTCATCCTGGCAATACCCGCCTCATCCGACCGACTGCAATATGCAAAGTAAACATGTAACAAGGAATTAGTTTGTTTTGTGCTTTTCGCTCTGTCGACATTATTACAACTTATTTTTATTGCTTTTCATTGTTGAAGTTTTTCTCTGCTACCCCTGTTTTGTGTGATAGATCATCGCTTTATTAAAATTACATTATGAATAAGAAAAAGAGCATTAATCTTAAATAAAATATATAAAGTAAAAATAATAAAAGCTTTATGATAATAATAATGTATTACGTAAATTGATAAACAATTTCGAAATGTTTATATATAACAATGAAAACTTGCATAAAGTGCCGATTTAGTGTGAATTGTAACAAGTAATTTTTATTGTAAAAATCTTCATGAAAGAATTAGAAACGAAATGTAAATAATCAATATCATAAAATTGTGAGTAATAAGAAAGAGAATGTGCCGCTACAATGCATCAGCATACTTATGTGTGTGTCAACATATTAAAAACAAAAATAACTATCATGCACATAAACATAATAAACATAAACATAATAATCGAAGCAGGCTTTTATGCATGAGTATATACATGTAGTCGATAAGAAGTTGACTCTCTAGGGGTAAACGCCCCGATTGCTACAACATATTAAGTACAAGTATAAATATAAAAAAGTTTTGCGTGTGTGTGAAGTAGTGACTAGTTATGTTAATTCTCTACTATTTTCTCTATGTGGAATTGTATGACGTCATTAACTTGATAATAATACATGTCTGAGTTAGTTGTGTGATGAACGTTGAATCGCTTATTTATCTATTACTACTTAACTCTTAAGTTAATTGTTTATTTAATATTTGTTTCTGTGGTCTTTAAATACCTATGAGTGTACAGTATATGCATACATATATACATACATGCAAATAAATGTATTTGCAATCAAGTCAGTTGACCCTTACGTAAAAAAAAAAACACCTTAATTTATTCCAATTTAAAGAAGAATGTATGATTACCACACATACACTTACACACATAAAAGGGAAGAGCCGTTCGTTGTTGGTTATGTTATTATTAGTATTTTGTATTTGTGAGGGCAACAATACTGATTATTCGCTATAGTATTTATTAGGTCAACAGATATGTAATGCTTGGGGCACTTGATAATAGTTTATTAAATTATTTAATTCCCTTGAATTAAAACTTGAGCGAAAATTTTATACCCGCTAGGGTTGAGGTGTTTTTCCTAATATTACGTCTATGCGCTCATAGTTATGAAAATGGTCTAAGTCAAAATTGAAAAAAAAAAAAAAAAATGAAAATTTTGGAATCGGTCAGTAAACGCAACACACTGCCTTTTAAAAGTGATTTTGTGAAAAAGTATTATACGGAAAGGAATTCTAAAAATGATGCAATCAGGTTCAAAATTTGCCTCAATCAATTTTAGTAAATCAACTCTAATTCAATCTATCCATGTCCGTGTGTCCTGTGGTTGGTTTTAAATTTGGGAACAATCGGTCTAGCGACACGCTAACAGGGCAAGCAAAAACTGGAAAGGGAGAATTTTTTTAAGAAAATTGTACACCCAATTCACTTTTTACACGGTAGATATGATATGTTCTCGAAAAATTCGTGTAAAAAAAAATATTGGCTAAATGAAAGATTAGTAGATTGGTTCCAGACCTAAAAAAAATGAAAATCGTGTTAAAAGAGAATTTTTTTTTCGTTTTAACTCGTGTTAAATCAAATTCGTGTAAAAAAAATCGTGCAAAAAGAGAATTAGGTGTACTTTTAATAATTTTTTATAATGCAATCCTTATAACGAAAAAGCTCTTTCTTCACCGATCAGCTTGGCGATCTTTGACTAAACAAAACGCTGTATAAATTTTCCACATTATGACGTACAAATTAGCGTCTATTTATATGTATATGTATGTTTTCTCTGCTACTCTGCATTTATATATATATATATATGAGCAAATAGAAATGCCTGTAATAACAGAAATACGTTAAATGAATATTTAATTAGAGTATCGCTTACGTTTCTTGATTACTGATAATTAATATTATCTACACAATGAAATTGCAGTGATGTTATTTACTATATCTAATATATATATGATAAATTGAGTGATAAATGTTAGGGACTCATAAAGTGTATAGGAACCCTCATATTCCACACGACAAAGAATTTCCGTTTTTATAAAAAAGATTTTCTACTGAATTGTACCGTTGAGCTGTGAGTTGTAAAGGAACCTTTAAAATCTTCTATTAAATAGACAGACTGAGATGTAAAACCTTCTAAATTGTTTTCTTTCTCAGAGAGCTCTCTCTCTCTCTCTCTCTCTTTCCATTTAATGTTTATATATGTGTGCTATAAATTGGTTAGTTCCGGTCTCAGTGTAATCCAAGCAGATATTCCAGTTAAGCAACCATTTGCATTTATACGTTTACGCGTTGCCCTTAACATGTTTCGATATCTCGTTAAATATGTAAAGAAGCCTTTTATGGCTAAAGGTTACAAAACTAATTTAATTGGCACAATAACAACTGTTATTATTTTTGTTATTGTTGCTGTCATGGATTTATATATAACTCAATCAGTCATTCTAAGGTATCGTATAACACTAATTTTCAAGTACATCCCTTTAAAGAGTAGTTTGAAATAATTTATTATTTAATTCCGTTTTCTATAGAAAATATCCAAGAACAGGGTGCATTGATTCACTTTTTTTTCTTTTAGAAAATTTGCAACTTGAACTCTTTAATGTAGTTTATCTACTCTTTTTAAGTTCTCTTCTTATTTTCATTGACTTTACAAAAGTTTGTTTAAAGTAGAATTTAACATGTATGTATAAGGGCAGCAAATGGATTTCATACGATTTCATAAGAAATTGTAAAATTTTAAAGGAACTCATTTGAAAATAATAACATAATGATTTAAACCATTAAATCTTTAATTTGGAAACAAGCAAAAACCTATATTTGGATGAGACCAAATCTTGAATACCCACCATCGATGCATTAAAGCTTCCCAAGAGCTCTATATGTCACTACATCTCCAGTATTTTTTAAGTAATTGGTTAACTTTACTTATAAAATTGCACATTTTTTGGTGTTTGTTGCATTGTGGGCATGTCGCTTCACCGATTTTGCTAAATTTTTAAAAACAATCAACTTGTTGGAATCGATATCAAAATTGTTGCGACCAGAAGGGTGATACCACAGAACAGAAACACACGGGACAGACGGACAGACAGACATGGCTAGATCGATTCAGTACTCGAGGCTAATTTAAAATGAATTCAAAATATATGTACCTTAAAGGGTCTCTTTTTGGGCGTTGCAAATATTTTGACAAAGTTATACGCACCACCAAGATGGTGGGTATAAAAATTGAATAATTATTTCCATTCAATATAAGCAGGTAATGTGGTGGTAGTGAGAGTTTATTTATAATTGTTAAGAAACGTTTATAATTCTCTAAAACTTAGTTTATTTTAATAAATTTTTATTCAAGTAGCATTTAAAACTTATCTAAAAATTAACTAACGCTGCCATCCACATTATTTTAAAATGCTACATATGAACATAGCAGAGAATACGATAAACGGGAAACTGTGCGATTGAAATTGTTAATATAAAGAACTTTAAGCTACTGAAAGACCTCACTGCCGCCACAAACCTAAACTCAGATTCAATGCCGCTACCGAATACCGAATGAATATCCAAATAATTGTGGAAATCTTTTCATTCTCTCTTCTTTTCCAATAACATTACCTGTCAACAATATCAGGATTAGCAATAATGGATGTTGAAGTACAGAATGTAATAAATGCGTTGAACGAAAAAGCCGACATGGCTGCTCCTGCGCAACAGGAAAATAATATTGAATTCATTTCTGCTGCCAATCGTGAAGCATCTGTTCTATCTAACTGTACAGATGAGTTTCCTCTTTGCAATAAAGTACGAAATATTACAACCATTACGACAACGAGCACATCTTTAAATGAACTGAAAAATTTTCGCATTTCACGTAAACGTGAAGTGGAAGGATCCATAAAGCAACAAGTTGATGAAAAGCCGCTTATGTCTATACCTACATTACCATTAATAGTACCACCACCACCGCCATTACTACAACCACCGCCTGCAAAACAATTCCGTTTCGATAATCAAATAGCAGAGAGAAAGTCCATTATTGAGATTCACATAGCCAATGTGGAAGTGAAGAAACTCCCCTCTAACGAAATAGATAATTTTACAGACTCAAAATTGGATGATAATGAGATCATTGAAAATTCAAAGCAATTATTAGAAAATATTAAAGAAGAAATTAAAACTGAAGAGTGTGCAAATGGGTCGGAATCCAATAATGATGGAGATGGAAATGCCTTGGAAAATGGTACTGCTGTAAAAGTTCCCATAAATGAAGAAGATAAACATTTGGAGGATTCTAAAACTCAAGATATAGTAGAAATATGCAAGGATAATGTAGAGGCACCTAAAACGCCAGTTGAAGTTGTAGTTGATGAGCCCAAAATTATTGAAGACCAACAAAAATTGCAAGAAAAATTAAAAGAAGAGGCTGAGCACTTGAGTTCATTAGAAAAACTCACCCCGGAGGAGGCGATGAAGGATCAAGAATATCGCAAAGAATGTAAAGTTTTTTTGCAACATTTACCCTGTTTCAAGCTGGAATCAAATGATGATAATACAGCTTCTTTATTGCCCAACACAATAATCCCGGTAAAAATACCGAAATGCCGCGAGTGCCGGCGACGCACCCCCCAACAGGGCTCAAATGATGTATATTGTCGCTTCTATGAGTTTCGATGCTTTCAATATACCAACGAGGGTCACTTGTTAATAGCAGGCTTTCCCAATCCATATATGGATGCAACGCAAGAAGATTTGAATATATGGCAACCGGACGAAAACACTGAGCCCACTTCCGGCTATATGGACATTCAGGTCTGTCGCTATATTCTTCTGCATGTGGGCGATCAATTTTGCCATTTGTGGCGGCAGGAAGTAGAGGCTTTGAAGCTGCACGAAAATCCCAACAGTACGATTGCCTGGAAGAAAGTAGTCCAGGGCATAAGGGAGATTTGTGATGTATGCGACACCACACTTTTTAATTATCATTGGACGTGTGACAAGTGCGGTTTCGGGGTATGTCTGGATTGTTTCAAAGATTGCAAAGGCCAAGTACCCCGCCGCAAAACGTTTGCCAGCCACAAACCGAAAAAAGGCTGCGACGAATACGGTTGGTTGTTGTGCACATTCGGTTCATCCCATAATATAAAGGAATTGATTTTAACCCAGATAATTGCCGGTGATGCTCTGAATGTTCTGGGGCGTCTGCTGCATGGTATTCGTGTTCTGTGGGAAATACCGCAACTATGCGGCTGCTTGCTAAGTAAGCAAAAATTGCCAGATGGCGATTTGAAAAATTTCATCCAAGATATGATTAAGGAGTCGCAACTGAAGCAGCAAACTACAGCTTCGTCACTGGCCACGGAGGAGACCAAGCGGAAGCAAGAGCGTTTGGATAAAATTCATGCCAAAACATTGGAATTTGCCAGAAGTCGCGGCATTGACTATGTGCCGGGTCGCATATGGAATAAGCAAACACTGGGCAAAGATCCCATTACCACAGCCTTTGATAACTGTAAACATATAAATTTTTTACGCAAAGGTTTGACCGGATATCGGCGCTTTTTACCGCCACGCGCCATGACTTTAACTCATTCCACTTTATTAGCACCGGGGGTACCGCACGAGTGGCATGATGGCAAACTGTTGCGCCTCATGAATCCAAGTCATCCGGACAATCGTATATTGTTTCAAGAGGTGTGGAAATGCGGTCAACCCGTCATGATATCCGAGGTGGCGAAATCATTGAATTTGGATTTGTGGCGGCCGGAGGCTTTTCTGCGCGATTTCGGCGACAAACCCAATGACTTGATTAATTGCTTGAATGGCAATTTGGTGCCCAATCAACCCATGCGTCACTTTTGGGAGGGATTTCAGTGCATGAATAAGCGTTTATTGGATGCCAACGGGAAGCCAATGTTGTTAAAACTAAAAGATTGGCCACCGGGTGATGATTTTGCAGAGATACTGCCCACCCGTTATCAAGATCTTATGCGTGGCCTACCCATGCCTGAGTACACTTTGCGGACGGGCAATCTTAACATAGCCAGTTGCTTGCCGAAGATGTTTGTGCCGCCTGATCTGGGTCCGAAAATGTACAACGCTTATGGTTCCGCCTTTCATCCGGACAAGGGCACCACCAATCTGCACTTGGACATATCAGATGCGGTCAACATTATGGTTTATGTGGGTATACCCGACGACATTGACAGCAAAGCTCAAATCGCGGCAGCGCACAAAGCCATTGCTACGGGCGGTTGTGAGTTCTTGATGCGGGCAAGAGTGTTAAAGAAGGACGTTTTTCCTGGAGCTTTGTGGCATATATTCCCGGCACGTGATGCTGATAAAATACGCGACCTCTTAAATCGCATAACTTTGGAGAAGGGGTATCGCCTTGAACCCGATCATGATCCCATACATGATCAGAACTGGTATTTGGACGATAAATTGAGAGCGCGTCTATTCAAAGAGTACGGCGTAGAGGGTTATCCCATTGTGCAGTGTTTGGGCGATGCTGTTTTCATACCAGCTGGTGCTCCTCACCAGGTACAGAATCTACACAATTGCATTAAAGTGGCAGAGGACTTTGTTTCACCCGAAAACATAACACATTGCTTCCATTTAACTCAAGAATTTCGACTTCTCTCGCACTCGCACACCAATCACGAGGACAAATTGCAAATTAAAAATATTGTTTATCACGCCATTAAAGACTGTTGCACCATTTTGAAGAGAGCTCTGGAAAAGCGCATATGTGAAGAAACGGAATTGATTGAAGCGAAATTGGAGAAAAGTAGATTGTTGAAGCTGAATGCAACAGCTAGAGAGCAGCAATCAGGTTCCAGTGCACAGGTTTCGGGAATTCCATCAGATAAAGTTGATGCCAGCGCAAAGTCTACAGAAAATTCGACCAGCCCTTCAGCTGAGTCTGAAACAATATTTAAAAGTTCAGCAAAACCATCAACTTCAGTTGATAAAGCCTCAGAAGAGCTCTCAATAAATAATAGGCTCCCAACTGTGAGTGGTGATCAATTAGCAACTAGCGATGAAAACGTTTTTGAAATACCGAAATCCGAGAAGGAAAAGTTTACCATTATTAACACAGATACTGAAAGGAAATTGGACAGTAAAATAGCTGTAGTTTTAAGTTATCGAGACAATGACGAATCAATTTTAATTAACAAGATCCCTGAAGCAATTTCAATAAACACTGAAGACACAAATGATACAAATTTGAGTGCTAATGAAAAATCAATTTCACGTTCTGAAGTATCTGGAGGAGTATTGAACTGTGATATCCCAAATATTTCTAGTTTAAGTGCTAAAAATGAATCAATTACTGAGTTGGAATTAAGAAATGATGAACTTTCAAATGATTCGAATTTAAGCTCTAAACGAAACTCCACTTCAGTACACAAAAATCCTGAAACGGAAAGTATTGAAATAACACTTGCAACCGCTGCAAAGTAGTTGACCAAGGCCCATAAAACGTACACAAAATATCAATTAAATTATTTAAACTTATCAATGTATTAAGTGGATTTATAAAGTAAATAAAGATTAAAACACCAACAAGTATATGTGATGAAGAAGTTTTTATGTTTTTAAGCAAATCATGTAAGATCAGGTTAGAGTTACAAAGGAAAGACTGCTGAACGGATGGTAATATTTCTAATTCATCTCTCTTATTATATTCAGTTTTATATTTGCAGAGTAATATGAGCGCTGTAACAAAAAACTATTAAGTGGACAATATCTCAAAGCAATTAAATACTCTGCGACCCTTCCCCATAACACCACATAGTGTTTGCCATTAATCCATTTCATATCATTTCAACGACCTGCACTACTTTCGTAAAAATGACGGTGGACTTTAACGATTACTTCTGGGTAAATAAATTATCTATAAAATAAATATTTGAAATTATATCTAAAATTATCATTAATTTTGAAGGGTGAAAAAAACAATGGCTTCGATGTTTTATATCACAACATGAAATATGGTTTGGTGGCCAGCAAAGAGTTGTCGGAATTCTTTCGCGAAAAGTCCAACATCGAAGAACAAAATTCGAAATTAATGTCGAAACTGGCTCACAAAGCCAGTACCGGTACATTGAACAGTACTTTTGCACCCGTTTGGACCATATTGCGTACGTCTGCTGAAAAATTATCAACTCTGCACATGCAGATGGTGCAAAAACTCAGCGAACTGGTTAAGGATGTTGCCAAGTATGCGGATGAATTGCATAAAAAACATAAAACCGTTAAAGAAGAAGAATCTCAAACATTGGATTGCGTTAAAGCGATACAGGCCTCAACCACAGAAGTGCATAAAGCCAGAGATTTGTACAGTTTAAAGGTGTTGGAGTTGGAGAAATTGCGTAAAGACAATGCCTCACAGAAGGACATTGAAAAGTTGGAAACGAAATTGCGTAAATTGCAAGATGAATATAAAACGTTATTGGATAAACATAATCCCATTAAAAATGAGTTTGAAAGACGCATGAGCCAAACCTGTAAGGTGGGTATTTATTGAATTATTTAAAATCTCTTTTTTTTTTTCAAAAAAGTTGCGTTGTGATGGTCTAAATAAAAATGTAAAAAGTAAATGTTTGTTATACCCTTCACCTTAGTGATGTGATGAGGGTATATATTCTTAATCAGCATTGAAAACTGAATCGATCTAAATATGTATGTCCGTATGTCTGTCTGCTGTTGGCATTCTCATGGGCGTACATTTTGTGATATTGAGCTAAAATTTTGTACAAACACTTTGCACGCAGATCGCTACATAAAATTGGTAAAATGGATAAAAAGAGCCACGCCCACAATCAACAAAAAGCTATATATATCAGCCACAAAAGTTGACCTATGAACTTGAAATTTGGTGCACATATTTATAGTTATCCCATCCATCGATGTGTCAAAAATGGGCATGGTTGGATAACAGAAACGCCCACATATTACAAAAAACCACATACAGAGTAAAACTTGACCTTTAAGATGATACATAATGCATACTGTATTAGAGGGCGCAATATACGTATATCTATCTGCCACGCCCATCATTGTAGATGTGGAGGGTATTTAAGATTTGGCTAAAGGCAAATTTAGTTTTCTTACTTGTTTTTTATTTTTATTTCTTTTAGCATTTTCAAGAGATTGAAGAAGTTCATTTGCGTCAAATGAAAGAGTTTCTTTCCACCTATTTGGAATTGCTACAAAACAATCACGATATGGTGGGACAAGTAAGAACTTGTTTTATACCTTAACAAGGATTCTTTTATTGACTCTTCTTTTCTTTTCCTTTTTTAAATTATCATTTCAGGTACATTCCGATTTTAAGCGGCAATTTTTAGACATGACTGTTGATAAATTGTTGGAACAATTTGTTTTAAATAAGTATACGGGACTGGAAAAGCCTGGTTTGTAAATAAATTCGTGTCATAATTGACGATTTATTGTTAAATCCTTTTTTATGTTATAGAAATGCCTGAACTTGAATTCATTCCATTATCCATTAATCAACAATTAACTGCCATATCGGGCACTCGTTTAAATCAACCCAATACAGCTTCCCTATCATCAGCCACCAATTCAAATTCAGCTACAAGCATTAATCGGGCGGGCACAATATCAATGGATCAGCGT
Source organism: Crataerina pallida (assembly GCA_949710015.1). Classification (NCBI taxonomy): domain Eukaryota; kingdom Metazoa; phylum Arthropoda; class Insecta; order Diptera; family Hippoboscidae; genus Crataerina; species Crataerina pallida. The sequence goes on along the minus strand of OX453290.1, from coordinate 29,525,763 downwards.
GGAGCAGAAGCAGCTTCTTTGGGTAGTGCAGGTAGCGGTAGTTTGACAAATGCTGATGATACAATATTGTCGGGCAAGAGTACTGCATTAACATCACGTCCTAATTCTCCGGAGGTAATAAATGTGCCAGTAACAGGAGTCACCACAGGGGCAAGTAATACGGGAAGTACTACAACAACAACAACAGCAACGGTAAAAAGTAATTTTCTTAATTGGTTTTCATCAAACATTCCAAGTAAGCAGCATCAAAATCAATCACAACAGCAGCAATATACTGCCGCCATGTCCAGTTCAGCTATAACGGCAAGTGGAAATTTCGGTATGGATGGTAATGGTTTCAACAATACAACAATTTCTACTATTACTAATAGCGTATCAAATACGAACACAAACACAAACACAACCATCAATCCCATGACCTTTCCACAAACACAGGTTCAGTCATTTCAGGACAATAATGCATCAGGTTTTTTTTTTTTTAATTTTATTGGTCCTTTTTTTTTTTTTATAACCTTAGATAGATTTTTGTTTTAATTAATCGGAGATATATTAAATGTTATATGTAGAGTATGTGTGAGTATACTAACAAATTATTTGGGTTCTTTTTTAAATTACATACTAATTTAATGTTAATTTTACTCAAAACACCAAGTTGCTCTTACTAACCTTCATTTAATAACCGTTTTATTATAATAACAATCACTAACTATTCTTTTTAAACGAGCATGAAATGATGAGATTTTTGTGTTGGGCCATATATTGAAAATTCTCTTATTTTGGTTATAACGGGCAATAAATGACATGAAAGATCAAATTCAATCATATTACATATCAGCAACAATTTATTGGTGTGGCAACTATTCTATTCCCACTTATGTCAAATATGGCTCCTCCCCGATTTTAATGGTCACTTGGTACAAGTATTTAATATAATAATAATAATAATAATAATAATAATAATAAAACATGTGAAAATATTATAGTCGGCTAAGCCTGACCATCAAATACCCTACCCCACTTGTATTAATCGATTTCATTTTATTCTTTGAAAAATGAAGAATTTTATTTTTTATATTAACGTGATTTATCAAAAATTTGTCACAACAATTTTTTTTTTATTTCTTTACTTATACATAATTCTTTTTATCTAATAATTCTTCACTAAATTTTGCCAAAAAAAAAATATAAAGAATTTCGCATTTTCGTTGTTAAACGATTTCTCTTATAATAAAAACGTTATATGGGGAGGGGTTCTGAAAATGGTCTAATCCGGTCTATTTTCAGTAGGGTTCCCCTTTGGGCTACTTCATGTCTTTTTTGAAATATCTTCAAAAATGTGACCTGTAGCTTAGGCAAAAATATACATGGACAGACATACGGACATACATGGTTGAATCGATTCAGATTTTGATTCTGAATCGATCGGTATAACTGAAGGGAGGGTATTTGTTGTTAACATACGCACAAGCTTAATTATCACAAGTAGTGTAGGGTATAATAAACCAATCAAAAATTAAAATATAAACTCTTTCAAAATAACAAATCGATTGGCATACAAAAAACGTAATGGTATTTATTTGTTGTTATTGTTGTTATATAAACGAATCCAAATTATAATTGCGCATATGCAGCCATTAGAGAAATGGAACGGGATGCCTTAACAGCAGTAACCACTAATACTACTATTGATAACAACATCACCACCATCACACCAACTACTCTAACTACCATTACTAATTGCACTAATACCACAATCACTACCAAATCAAAAAAGCAACCGAATAATTCAGTTAGCGGTATCAATACTAAACAATTTACAGATGGTTGTATTATAACTCCAACTGCAAATCATCATTTCTCGTCACCACAAAATACTGCAAATGTAACAACAGCAACGGCAGCTGTAATGGGCGGCACTGGCGGGACGAGCCAAAGACGTACCACATCATTGTTGAATATATTCTCATCCAATTCCCAGGGTATGCTTTTATTGACTAAAGTTGAATCGCACCAGAAGTCTTACTGAATCTCTCTGCTTCTCTGCGCAATCCTTTCGCAATGTTATTCTTTTTTATTTAAAAAAATTCCAAAACAAAAAACTTTTTCCTTTTTCGATTGTTGGTAGCATTACTTTTACTTAAATGCGCCCTCTTCTCTGCTTACTTTGAATTACGTTCGCTTTCTTGCTATTTAAATTATTCTTATTTAGTTTCTTCTTTATACATATTTTGACTTGCGGTAGTTGGTGTTTGAGTTGTTTAGTAATTTGTAACAATTTCTGTAATTATACCAATTAATGCGAATAGAGAGAATCGTTTATAATTTATGGATGCCGTTATGTTTGTTCTGTAGTGTCGGGTATATTGCGCAGTCGTCGTGACAAAGCGAAAACAAAGAAAATCAAGAAGAAGAAGGATGGAGAAACGGGCGAAAACATTCAAGAAGAACGTACTCAAAGGTAAATTTTATTTGCTTTTAAGTATGACTGCCCTGTGTACTCAGATTTCATTAAATGCAGTGCCGATCGCGTTAACAGCACGCTAGAGTATGAGGATCATGTGAAATTGAAACCCCAAAATTCGAATAGTAGCAGTGCAGCAGTTGTGGGTAAAACTTCTGCTTCAGCTGTCAACATTACCCAGGATTATGCAACGACACATGCTGCTGTCAATTCTATTGCTGCAATTGCCACAAATGCTACTGGTAGCGCTACCAGCGAATTATGTGATATTCTGGGGAGTGGCAATGGTGTTGGATCGAATACTAATGGAGGCGCCATGAGTGCTGTTCACTCAGACACCGTTAACGTTAAGATAACCAGTTCAACACCGTTGAATAGTAATGCGCCGAATGCAGGTGGCACTTGTGGTACCAACGATGTAGATGAAGATGGCTATAGCATGCAACCGCCCAAAGAAATTGCTTGGGAGGAAAAACATGAAACTGGTAAAATTCAAATCATACCAAAAATATGTCCTCTTGTAATGTAATATGTTCCCTTTTAGTGGGTAGTTTCTACTCTGACTCCGATTCAGAGTCTGACAACGACAAACCCGAACGACGCATACACGTAAAAATCAAACCACTCAACAATGGCCAAGCACCAATGTCAGCTAGTGTGGATGAATTACGTGCTACCGTTGAAAATATATCACTCTCACCCACGGCAGTATTTTCGGTACGTATCGATGCTATAGAAAAATTGTAACCGCCTCTATACAAAATTAAATTTTTTTTTTTTTTTTTTTGTTAGCATCACAGTCAACAATTGCAACAACCATCACGATTGACGTCACGCCAACAATCACCCGAAATATCGAATGCATCAACGCCCACAGCCACGGTGCATCCGTACGCCCCACTACAAAGTCCCACCTTGTCCATGTCCAATAATGCCAGGTATTGCTTTAGCCAACATTTCATATTTTTATTTAAAAACATTGTTTTTTGTTGTTTCCGATAGGGACAGATATGCTGATTTGGGTGATATTTTCTCGGAATTGGGTGAAGTTAATGCGTCCGCTCCAGCATCGGCTAGTTTGAATAAAGCGCGACAAATACCTACACCAACGTCTGGCACCACCAGCACCATTGCCATACCACGACCACCTTCAAGACGCTCCGAAATGGTGGGCGGTGGTCGGGGGCGTAATAGCCCGGCACCCCTTAGTGTCATGAATCGGGCAGACAGTATTGGTTCTTTGGAGTTTCGCACCGCCATTGGTGGTATAGGCTCCTCGAGGGGTCCCTCACCTTTAACCATCGGCATTTCGGATACCATACCATTGGCAGTGGCATTCCATGAGATTATACACGCTTACTTTAGGTAACACTAACGAACAATTGATTAAAAATTTATCGAATTTATAGCGATGATATCATTTTGTATTCCTTTAGAGGTAGCGATGAGTCACGTTGTCAGGTGAAAATTTCCGGTGATATGATGTTGTCATTCCCTGCCGGCATAGCTGGCTTGTTGGCCAATAATCCCAACCCCAACAAATTAGGTTTTCGTATTAAGAATGTACAAAATTTGGACAATTTCATACCAAATAGTAAACTAGTGCAGGTGTAAGTGGGCATAATGTGAATTGTTAAAAAAAAAAGTAAAAAATTTCATTAATTTCCTTCATTTTTAGCGATAAAACTCAATCCAGTTCGTATAGTACAATATTGGAATTCCATATGCCTGCTTTGACAGCTCTACTAAGACGTCAGGCGGAGCATAATCCTAATGCCTCGTATTTCAACGTGGACATACTAAAATACCAAGTACGCTCCAAACCGGGTGCTAGCTCCTGTCCATTTCAATTAGTTAGCTATTGGAAATGCGAGTCCACGTTTACAGCTTTAAAGGTTGATTATAAATATAATAATCATGCCATGGCCAGTGCCTGTCCTTTACTAAATGTAACATTATCGGTGCCCGTCAACGGTTCGGTGCGTAATGTCCAATCGAAACCTCATTCCGCCTGGTGAGTAAACAATGCTTGTTGGATTCATAGGAGAGAATTGTTTTTCTTTTAAATATTACTACTAAAGGCTGGGTGAATCGAATCGTTTGGTATGGAATTTCACCGATATATCACAGAATTCATCAGATGGTGGTGTTGGCACATTGAGAGCACGATTAGAATTAACGGATGGTCCTTCAACGCCTGCCTTATTAACCACTCAGTTCAATTGCGAGGGTACCACTTTGTCGGGTATTGAGTTTGAGCTGCAAGGCAGCGGTTATCGTCTGTCTCTCGTTAAGCGTAGATTTGTTTCGGGTAAGTGAAGACATTGTCACTGGCGAATATAATGACGTTTTTTTTTTTTTTTTTTGTCTCCTCTACAGGCAAATATGTATGTGAGGGCGATGGAATACGTAGTGCAACTACACCGACACCACCATCAGTGGGTTCGTCTAGTCCATTTTCAGCGAAATCTAATTAAAGAAGACGACGCAACACATATATGCCTCAATTTATTGTTAGAATGTAAAAAAATATTTTGAAATTATTTTACATACACATATAATAGAACGTTAGTGTAAAGAGGAACACATGAATTTAGTTTCCCTTAATTGAAACATTTCGAAACGGAAGTTTCTCTAAATTTTAACTTCACCGTCTCTTACTCACTCTTTCCCTCACCTAATTAACTCGATTTTAACTTGTTAGATAGTGTTTTGAATTTGACAAAAAACAATAAAACTACGAACAAATATTATTCGATTTTTTAATTATTGATACAGCGCGTATACAATATTCGTTTTTTTCAGTGGTGATTTTTGCGTTCGTTTTATGTAAAAGTCATGCCAGGTACCCGATATAAAAATTCCCCATCATCGTCATAGTAACAATCTTCAACTCGATATGTTGCATCCTTTCGCCACAATTTTCTGGGTATACGGATACGGCTGAATAAAGAAGAAAAGCAAAAAATTTCAATTTCAGTGCATTACAAACAAACATATTTTAAAAATGGCAAAGACAGCCTACTCTTTCACGGTGGTTATTTCGAAACGTTTCTGATCCTCAGCACTAATTACGATCTCACTGCTGGTGAACTTTTCGGTATAATTAAAGATTTGAGATTTTTCCCTTTTAATAATGCCCGTAGCAGAAGGACTTGTAAAGCTTTCTAGTGATATTTGTTCCAGAGTTGTACCAGTTGTCTCTTTGTCCACTTGTTTCTCCACTGGCATGCCCGATAATTTTAATGATTTTAATTCCTTTAATCGCATACATCTACGGTCTTTGATCTTATCCAACACATATGTTTCGATATCCTCGTCTGTTTTGGTCAACTGCACTTTTTTCTGCCCCCTTACGCTTCGTAAGTATTTTTCTTTAGGCTTTTCAGCTTCTATTTCCTTATATTTTGGGCAGCTGGTTATTATGCTTTGAAATTCCCGAGTCTTTGGTTTGGGTAATTCTACTGGGGTATATGACAATGCAGGATCTGGCAAAGCCTTTAAGTCATCTAGTCGACGATCTGCAAATTTTAATAAATGTTCTTTCAATTCGGATGGTAGTTCTTTGTCCAGTTCTCCCATTTTAAAACGTTGCCAATTTTCAAAAACCTTTACATCATGTGCTCGTAATCTTTTAGCGCTGTAGGGTTTCCAGTTAGCTTTGACTATTTTTTGTACAATTTCTGGAGTTGCCGGAAAACTTTCAGCTAAGCGTTCAACGGTCCATGTGTCAGGGTCCTTATTGTGCAGGACGCGTATGTGTTCTTTTTCAGCATAGGTGAGTAGATTAGGCAGTTGAGCGGCACGAAAGTATTTATTCTTTACCATTAAATGTCGAATGCGATCTCGTTGTATTAGCATTTCCAACTCATGTTGCCGATGACTTTTATGAGCCTCTGCAAAGTCTGCTTCTAGATCACCGAAGCCCTCGGGATCAGATTCGATGGCTTCTGCTGTGTCTTCTATATAAGCTACTTGATGGCCTATACCAGGATTTCTTTTTTTAATAGGATGTCGTGATTGTAAGTTGGCACATATGAAGAAATTACGTTTTATTAAAACTTTTTTAAGCATATTTTGATATGAACGGGTAAATTTCTATTGTGTGTAGGTGGAGCTCTAATATTTAACAAATAAACAATTTATTATTAAATAAAATTTTGAAATAATTTCAATTTATAATATACTATAATATTCTTATTTGCAATTTTTAGAGTAATATAGTTAACAAACACAGAAATAGTATAATTTTCTTGCATTTAATTTATGCAAAATTATTGTGGGGATAACATGCCTGCTTTTCAAATTTTACTTTTACCTTTGATTTAAATGTGTAATTTTTAGAATTATAAATTCAATATAAATTAATAACTGATTATTTAGTTTGTATTAAATTGATTAATCATTTATTATAGTTTGTAAAACTATTTAAACATATCTAATTATTATTTTTATAAAAACATAATTCGCGCGTACAAGAAGATGTATTAATGAAATGATATTTTCACATAATCATTCTTACAAATTCTTCTTAAACGTCATTTATAAAAAAAACTTGTGAATTTTAAAATGGTTAATGGCAAAGCTTAGAATATGCAGCCAAGTTTAACAACTCTGACTTTTATAAATGATGGCTATTGTGAGTCAATTAATGTTACGTTGCCGTTAGTTGCTCTGCCAACGTCTTTGTGAATAGACGTGTTGAACGGTTAAGTGAAAAAGTGGTTTGCAAACAAGTTTTATTTCGGTGAAAAGCTCGTCGTGATTGTATGTGCACTCAAGTGTTCTAATCAAGTGTTTTTTTCCTCATCTGAAATATTTTTACTTCTTTCTTTTTATATGAGAGCATAAGAAAATCTAGAAAAGCAACATGATTAATTAATTTTTGATGCTTTTTAAAGAAATCAAATGAAATTTTAAGTAAATTGGTATAAAGTTGTTTTAAGTAAACCCCACACTCCGCCATTGAAACTTGTGCTAATAATACTGCTGCTGAGTAAATCTCTGCTAATTAAACGTGTGCCAGTTGTTTAATGTGTTTGTGTATATGTGTGTGCATGCCTATGCTCTAATATGAGTTTATGCGAGTTAACAAGTGTTATCATAATAAAATAAAAGGTAAAAACAAACCCCATAAAAGAAATTTGCCTAAAATAACAACGAAAAGAGAAGAATGAGAATTTTTAATGAAAATAAAAGCTGCCAACAAACAAATTACAACAATAACAATAACGGCCAACGTAAATGTGACGACGCGAAAACTAGCCTTCGCAGAACTGTGTCAAACGTGCAATTTATTAAATATGTGCATTATGTGTGAAAGTAATTAAAGAAATCCATCTTTTCGTAGCACTAAACAAAAATAATAAAAATAATACAATAAACCCATAATAAAAAAAATTCATCAATAAAACATCATATGCTGGAAGGAAGTGCGTTTGTAGAGGTGGCTTGAAACTGCAAAAACGAGCTAGACAGGTAAAATACATAATATTCTGTTATTACAACTAATGTTAAATATTTATTAAAGTTCAAAAGCGAACAATTGTGTCGGCAATGAACAAATCAAATGGTTAACTATACATAAGCTATGTAAACGCATAACGTAACACACATGTGCATGATGTATATACAACAAGAGCACTCAACAATAACAATAGTAAAAAAAATAAAAATAAAAAAATAAAACATGTTATCTGCTGCTTGTGTTTGCAGTTACTATATATTATGGCCTGCAGCAGACATTTGCAATTATCTGGCTATTCAAAATACAAAGAGACTCTCTTTCTGAGTAAAATACTGAAAAAGGAAGATGGGAGGAGAGCATGACACACAGACAGTTAGAGAGTGACAAGGGCAGAGGACTAAACAAAGTCTACCTTCAACAAATGTTGTTATTATTTTTGTTGCTATTAGTTGGATATTGTTAGTGTATTACAATGTATATTGGTCAGCGTGGTAAAGTTGTTGTCACATTGCATGGATAACAATAAAATTCAATAGTAAATACAAGAAAAGAGACTTAACTAAGCCTAATTTAAAATGTCGTAAGGGAGTGGCAGGTAACCTCTAACTAATGCATTATGTATAAATTTTTCGGTCTAAGATTGTGCTCTATAAATTGTAGCCTTCTTCAGCAGAACAGCTACCATAATTAGAATTTAAATCATTATAAATATTTTCCTCAGTTGTCTGTCCAAAAAAAATTTACGCCGAAATCACAGTTTTTAAGAAATTTTGACGAAATCTGCTACACGGACATGTTTTGAGCGAAATGCAAGCCATCTTGAAAATGTTTTAAATTTAAAACGAATCAACGACTTGTCCGCCCACAATCAACCAAAATCTATATATCTGCCACAAAAATTGAGCTATCAAATTGTATGCGTATTTACAATTAACTTATCTATTGATGTGCCAAAAATAGGCATGGCCGTTTAACTAACAAGCTCACAATTTATAAAAAGCCATATTCACTATAAAACTAGACTTTCAAGCTGATACGTGTTGCATACACTATTAGAGGCCGTAATCACCTACCTGTCACACCCTACTATTCTAGATGTGGAGGGTATTTAAGGTGTGGTCTAAGCCAAATTTAGTTTTCTTACTTGTTTAATTTTTGTGCCGTGTTTGTGCAGAATTGTATTATATTTCTTCAAAAAGTTAAATTTACATCAGGCGAAGAGGAACATTAAAAAAAAAAATTGAATTATGGTTGCTACATCGACTCCACGTATGACAATCACATCTTATATGTTCTGGTGTTTATAGGATGAAGTCTCTGTTATTTGTACTGAAGCCCTTCCCTCAATTTTATAGATCTCCTTACGACACTTATTTGTTCATGTATAATTATGCAATTGTATTAGACTGTGTATTGTAAAATGTATATATTTTATCTCAAGAGATAATGGGAATGTTTTGCTACTTCATGAATTTATTATCTTTACAACATATTACATACGCTGTAATATGTACCTTGTTTTACTAACAGTCGCATTTATGTGTTTCAATAGTTTTCCATTAATTTTTTATTAATGGATATATCTGTCTTTTTAATTTGATACTTCTTTCATGTCAATGTCGTTTAATTATTGTACTAATATGTGAATATGAATGAAAGCATGAACGGTTATTTTTTTTTTTTCGTTTTTTTCTGGCAATTTATAAAAAGGATATTTCCGCATTTTCATAACCTGCACCAGTTATAGTATGATAAAAAGGTATGGTAAGTTTGTGTGGATGTTTGCAACTTCAGCCATCTTAAATGATGATGATCGATACAGAATAACTTTCAATATAACATTCTCAATCCATTGAACCTTGTCCGTCTGTCTGTCCATGAAAATTAATGCTCAAGCTATAGGTAGAATTTTTTGTGATATTCCCATGAAATTTATTACCAGTATGGCCTCAATGAAGAATCCTATTGAAAATGCACCGAAATTGATTAATTTTAGGACCCCCTAGAATTTAGAGGAAAATAGTTAATTAACTTATTAAAGAGCAGGGTAAAATTTGGATCCGATGGGAATATTTTTAGAAGCCTTTTCCATATAATGATATTTTCAAGATCAAATGACTTACACATACATATATGGCAATGCCTCACCGTTACTGATTACAACAATAAACAAATTGTGGCATAATTTCGGGAAAGTTAGCGGTATAGGGTATTAACGGTCCAACCCGATCATAACATTTTCATTTGTTTTTAGTTATATTGGTTTGTTTGTGTGTGGGACAGTAGCAATAATAAACCAAATATTTCATAAATCTCACCAGTAGTAACAACAACGGCGACAGCCTGCAATGTGCGCGTGTATTTATAACACAATCATCTCTCCATACAACATACAATGGCAATTAAAATGAGTATTTGGAGAGTTTTTTTTTTCCATCACTCATACTCGCACACACCATATTGAACATGTATGTACACAATTTTTTCAAATATTCTCTATAAATTTTGGTTAAAGAACGTTTGCTTATGACAGAGAGTTACCAAAAAATATACGAATATATGTGGTTATATATGTATGTGTCAGTGTACAACTGCAGAGAAATAAAGAATTGTAAAAATTATGAGAAAAAGACGCTTCACCTAAAACATATCTATATGTTCATTTCCCAAAAAACCATTCCAACAAAAATGGACAAATTTGATTAAAAGTGTAAAAGTGGACTAATAACTGGTAATAATTAATATTTTAGAAGAGCGTCGCACCGATTTTAATCAAATTTTATATTGTACTTTATATACGTAGAGAGTTTTTGTTTGGTCGACCCTAGTTTCTACAAAGGAAAGCCTTAAAATCTCAATATAGATCTAAATACATTCAATGAAAATCTATATATTTTTTTTGAATGTATTTTAAAAAAAAAATCATATCGTTGGATATCGAAACATATTTTTAGGCCTCTTCTTTTGATATTAATATGGAATAGATTATGGCGAGGATTGATGGAAACTACTTAAGTCATTTAGTTGTGTCAGTAAACGTGTCAGTATTATATAGTAACTGGTTTTGAAAATAGTCTGATCAGGTCCAAATTTAACGCAGCCAATTATGAAGGTATTTAACAATTCTTAACCAATTTTTATCAAAATTGCTTTTAATTGCTTTATAAAAACTTCCATTATAATAAAACCTTATAGTGGGAGAGGTTCTAAAAATGTACCGATTCGGTCCATTTTCAATTGTGTGCCTTTTTGATGCAAGTCATGACCTCATAACAAATTTCACTGAAATATCTCAAAAAATGCGATTTGTAGCTTGGACACAAATATACATGAACAGATAGACGGACTGACGGACATGGTTAAATCAATTAAGATTTTGATTCTTTGATATGTATAATTGAAAGGTTTGGGAGTTATAAACAACAGCGCAAACTTAATATATCTTCTGTCACAAGTGGTGCTGCGTATATTCTATCTATTCTATCTATGGGGGCAACTGTTAATTATTAAGCTAATTGACTACTTTTCATGAAATTTTATTAAAAAATTGGACAAATACAGAAATTTTTGTCAATTGTAATAATAAGTGTTTTATAAAATATGTTGTAAAAGAAGAAGTTCTAAAAAATCTTTAATTAGGTTCATGTGTGAGAGTGCTCGTCCTTGGCTGAAAACATATCCCTACACCAAATTTCGTCAATAAATATCGAAAATATGCTTTAAATAGATCAGTTACAAGAAAAACATGAAGGATGCGATTAAATCGATTCAGATTTGGATTCTGAGCTGATCGATATAGTGTTTACCATTTGAGAATTACAAGCAATCGCAAAAAATATAATTGTTGTATAGAAGCGGCAGCATAAAAATGATTTTTATATATATTTTTTTTCTATCAAGTAAACTGAAATTGTGACGTTTGGAGGGGTTCGTAAGGTATTCGTTTAATCAATTATTATACAACAAACAGTGTTTCCGTTGCCTCTTGAATACCAAATACGAAATATTCAGCAGCCAGAAAGAATCATGTTATAAAAATGAAAAAAAAATTAAAAATAAATGAAAAGCTTTAACAAGAAATAATGAATTCTCACTGTACCATAGAAATATGAATGTACACATATAAACAAGAGTTAAACGATATACGCACTGCATGAAAGCTAGACAAAGCAATCACCGTCACTACCCGCCCCACACATGTTGTTGCGTATAAAAGAATCGCATGTGTGTACACATGCATACAAAACATGTACATATGTATGCATATGTTTTGAGAAAGATTGCCGAATTTTCTCTGAAAATTGATTTTTCGCCTCCCAATTGTTGTTTTGCTTTTGTTTTTGTTTTTGTTTTTGTTTATATTTTGAAGCACATTTCAGAATTATGCATAAAAAAATAAACAATTCGTATTACACACATAGACATAGTAGTGCTACGTATTTAGCACTTGTGCTCCAAGTAGTGAATATATATGTAGAGAGTGTAGAGAGTGTGTATAATTTAAAACTCATTGTACTACCACATCCACTACATGGCTGCATGTTTCACTTATTGTTTTTTTTTTCTTTTCTTTTTCTGCAGAATCGTTTGTTTTAATTTGCTAAACTATTATAATATATGTATAAGGACACCAGAGTGTAGATCGGGGAGTATATATTATAGTTAGAGTGCATAATAGTGAAAGCAAATATTTTCAAAAGTTTAACTTTTAGGTAAATAACATGGACAGACATGCACATATTTATAAATATTTAAGTACAATATATGTATACACACTGGACTGGTTCTTAGGCACAATGCACAGAATTAAAGTTTTTATTTGGTTTAAACTGAATCAAGACTCAGTGTGACTTATTTGAAGTGGATCCAAAGTATTACGTATGTACACCATGATAGTAAGTTTTCCATATAATATATTTTTTATAATTGGACATTATTGCACACATATTCATGTTATTAAACGTAAATATTTACAATGCATACATAGTAAAAAAGTTTAATTTCTGCCACATTGTTAATCGTACATAATGAGTGAGAGGGGTTAACTTGACTTAAATCGAACTTTGAATTTTCTTTTGACATATTCATAGGCGTATTTCATAGGCGTGGCATGTACATTGTTGTGGCTTTTTTAAACCATCAATGTATCATGTTGAATTCTGCACGAAATAAGGATTTTTGAAAATTTTGCATAGGGATCCCGCCCACTTTTACCGCCTCTATTTATAACAAGTGCAAAAAGAAGAAGAATTGCAGCTTAAGCCAATTCTTAAAGTAACATTCCTACATATAAAAGAAAAAGTGGGTGTGGCAAAGTAGCCGATAATACCCTCTGAAGTTTATGTATCATGAACCAGAACTATACAAGTTAGAATCTGTGCCAAGTATAAGTTTTCATAAAAAAAAAAAAAAAAAAGAGAGGGCGTGTCAAGTAAAAGAAGTAAATTCGGCTTAAGATAAATCTTAAATACTTCTCATATATATATAGAAAAAAAAAAGGTGCGGCAAGCACTTGATAACACCTTCTATAGTCAAAATCTATGCGAAGTTTAATTTTTTAAGAAAAAGAGGGCGTTCATACAACCCCGCCTATTATTTTTAGTACATCGATAGACGAGTTAATTATAAATGAGTATAAATTAAATTTCAAATTCAAATAAATTTGCATTTATTAGGTAGATTTTTAACGATTGTGGTGGCATAGCCCTCAATCGATTTTATCCAATTTCAATAACAAACAAGTACAGATAATATCTTACAATTTCATAGAACAACAATAACAGATGGACACACGGATGGACATGTTCAAATTGACTCATATTTTAATGCTAATCAAGAATTGTATGCATCTTTGACGCCTCCTTAATGAATTAACAAAGTTATGTAGAGTTTATGAAACTATAAATAAATATTATTGGTCTCTTGGGTGAAAATTGGTTAATTTTCTGTTGAAATACAACAAGAAAAGCAACCGTCCTCCCTCTCTCTCTTACCAGTACATCCTAATTTAAAATCAAAATGGCATTATTATAGTGCAAGTGAACGTAATAATATTTGTTTATGTTGTTGTTGTTGTTGTTGTTGTCGTTGTTGTTGTTGTTGTTTTGAAAATGCCACATGTGTCATATATTCTCATTTTTGTATTGTACAATATTGTAACAAGCATTTTAGGTCATAATGACAGTTAGAGAGATTAGCAAACAAAATCTAAATTATGCTCTAACGCAGTGATATGAAAACATATACAATAGCAACACTAACAATAAGAATAAGGCCAATGACAACCGAAATATGAACTCTGTTGACATTACCTTCAAATAAGTGCTCTCCTCCTATATCCGGGTATAGGTGTGCAAGTGTAAGTGTAGCAATGTATAGGTGTGCCTACATTAATTTTGATTTACGTAATCATTAATTGGCATCAAGATATGCTTTTTCGCCTTTGTGTAGCGTAACATTTGTAATAGTTTTGTTTTTTTTATTGTGTAAAAGCGTAATTAGTGAAAAATGTGTTTTAGCAGAAATTTGAAATTCTTGACAACTCTTGAATAAGAGCGTATGGCAATACATGTTGGCACGTTATCTTAAATGCTATCATTACATATAGACTGAAAAGGTTTAAAATTTATATTTTGTGGTTGTTAAGCAATTGCACTCAATTTTAACAAAAAACGCGTAAAAAAACTATTTTCGCTCTGGCCCAGTTTTTGGTTACCCTTCACATTTATATAAAAATTATGAGCTTGGCATATATACAGATGCTGAAAGTTTAGCATCTTACTACGACTGGCTTTTTTAAATTGTGCATCTTATCAGATCCCGCTCATTTTTGGCACTAATTAAATACATTTCTTTTTCTTCCAAAATTGTATCCTTATAGGCAATTTTTTTGGCTGGGAAATAATTATTTGCTTAGAATGTGTAATCACGTATTTGCCACGCCCACCATTTGTATGTAAATATGAGGATATTTAAGATTTAGCCTAAGCCAAATTTACTTTTCTTATTTGTTTTTTTTTTTTTTTTACTTTTTGTGGCCGTGAGAGATATTTGTCAATTAATAAAACTTCGTTAAAATCGCATCTCTTGCATAATTTCAGTTTGATTCTCTCTCCATATAGGTACAGGTACATCACCTGATAAGTCATAACGCCTATTGATCAAACGCTACCTGCCACTTAAAGTTCATATTTAAGTGATGCATCCCCAATAATAATTCGCTTCCTTTGCGGTGTTCCCCCGTGTCTATTCCGGTAAGGCAAGTTTCAATTGGTATTTTGTAAATATTTCTCTTTCTGATTTGAAAAGTCTCACTCTCTCTCTCTCTTTCTCTTTTTCTCTCAATTCAAATATACAGTAAAATATTATTTTTCTAAAATCACGTGCATAGCTGCACTTGTGTACAATTGCCAGGTATTGGGAAGCAATTTGTGAAATTTGATTTTTGTGGTAATGCAACTGTAGGTGTGAGTGAAGAAGGAAGTGTATATAAAATAACAAACAACTTTATGTATATATATATATACTCGTATATGTTTAGGTAAGGTTGAGTGAATGAAAATGAATGCAATTGCTTCATGAATAAGTTGGGAAGTTGTTGCTTAATAAAGGAACGTCACCAATAGCAAATTGGTAAGAATTCGTGTGTCAAGGCACCTTTGATTTGTTGTTGTTGTTTTTGTTGCGAAATTGTATTTTGCCTTTGGGTTGGTTACACTTAAATAGTTGATCGTTGGCGCGCTTCGCTTGTTAGTTTATCCCTCCGTTCAATTCCGTCTGTTTGCATGCCAATCTTTTACTCTATTTGTAATAAAAAGAAAAATTTTATTTGCTTTTTTCCTCTTCTTCTTCTTCTTCTTCTTCTTGGGCCACATTACATTTGGTAGTAATATTATATTGTGTGCACTCTGTTGGCTAAGTTGGAACTGTGCTCCGTTGGAACGACAAACGGCAAACGGTTTACACAGTACAACGTACGTGCCATGAATATAAATGCATTGTCAATGCAAAATATGAATTTTACTCAATAGCGCGAGCTGTTTACCTTAAATATTATAAGCATAGCATACAAACATGACCAACAACAATGGACAGGTAATATGTAATTGAGGTTATGCTAGCATTGAAAATGAAGGAAAATTCCATTACTTTTCCAATCACATCTCTCTTAAGGTATCGTTTGTTGGGGGGGGAAACGATAAAATTTGAAAATCTCAAGGTTTCATTTATGTACCGTGTAACTCGATCTCCATTGATTATTGATTTTGTTTTTTGGTTTGTGCAAGGGAGAGTGTGTGTGTGTGTTTGATATAGTTGATGTTTACAAAAGTATCTCAAAACCTTCTCTATGATAATACAGTGTTTATATTATAAATTCAAATTTGCTTTAGAAAATAGATAAAATCGGTGAGCAGCCACGCCTACAATGGACATAATGCTATCTATTAAGCATAACAAGTAAGAGTATTGAATTTTGTTTAGACCAAATCTTAAGAATCCTCTGCATAAACTTACAAATGGTGGGCGTGGCAGTTACATGATTACGCCCTCTAATAGTGTTTACATTACGTATCAGTTTAAAAGTCGAGTTTCACGTTGAATACGTTTTTTTTTGTCAATTGTGGGCGCATGTGTTATGCGACCATGCCCATTTTTGGCATATTGATGAAAGAGGTAATTACAGCAAATTCCAAATTCATAGATACATTTTTGTGGCAAATAAATAGATTTATTCGATCGATTATGGGCGTAACTCTTACCTGATCTTGTCCATTGTAAATAACGATCTACGCATAGAAATGACAAACTCAGTAGAGCGCCCATATAATAGCATTAAAAACCAAAAAATAAAAACTGATTTTTATTTTAAAACTTACGTTTGTTTTCCTTTCTGGATGGCATCATGTATTTGGGGTTTTGAAATTAAACCATTCGGACACCGTTTAAGATTACGTATACATGTACATAGAGAGATTGCTATACATATAGTACGTGGGTGCACTCATGACAAGCCACAAAAAAAAGATCTACTTTGTGTAATATGAACGGACTTGTAATTGTTGTGTGGCATGTGTATGACTACCAAGTGTATTTATCCATTTATATACACATATATATGTATATTCCAGGCATGTGGATTGTGTATGCGATTGCATTTCGTGAGTCAAGAAGAATTTTTTATACCATATTTTTCCGTACACGAAGTATTTGATGTTTGATATTTTTGTGTGGCCAGCAGGGCAACAGTTACTCACATATTTATGAAGGAGAGGAAAACGGTTTATGTCCATTTGAATCCTGAACATTGTCGAATAGACATGTGCTCTGCAAGAGATGAAAAATGAAAGATTACGCATTCGTTTTAGTTGTGTCTGGTAGTTGTGGATCGTGTTTGATCTCATGGCAAAACGAAAACAAACTCATTCTGGTTAATTCATTTTGTATTCTGATCGTTGTGCAAGTGAATCTTTTTGTTAATTGTGTATTGTATCGCTTAAATTTTATAAGTCACATGAACAGCGCCATAATCAATGTACGAATGAACCCATTCACTGATTGCGGTGCTGTCTCAATTAAGTGTGTTTATATGTATGTATATATAACAGTGCATTGAATAAATTTTTAACTTATTATGCGTCAGCAACAAATGTTGTTGTATCTCCCAATGTCGTTCATACATTTACATAAATTTGTCTTTTTTTTTTTTTGTTAAGGTCAAGGGCTTTTTTGTGTTCTTTTTTCCTTGATTACCGAAAATAGAAAAAAAAAAAAAGCTTTTTTTAAAGACCAGTAAAGCAAATTAAATATAGTTTATATACCTTTCACATCCACAACTAAACCGTGGGCGTGGCAAGTACTTGATTCTCCTCTTCCCTCTAGAAGTGTATACATTATTTATTAACTTTTTAGTTGAATTTGGAGCCAAATATATTTTGTAAATTGTGGGCGTGCAAGTTAACAACTCGTATTCTTTTCAGGTACAATAATAAAAAAAAAAGATAAGGTTCCAAACTTGTTCGATTTCATTCAAATGGGTTTTTCCTTCCACTCTTTAGTTGAGTGCTTTTCATCTTCAAATGAGTTTTTTCTATTTTCATAGTTTTTATTAAAAATTTCCTTTTGAATTATTCCATCTCTAATGTAGTTTAAAAGTTTATAAATGAAAATTATTGTTAAATGTTAACAGTTTGTATAACATTTTAATACTTTGCTCATCACGTTTATTATTTTACTTAGTTAATTGACTCATATTTAACTGATGACTCATGCTTTTTGCTCCAATGAAAGGATAAATAACAAAAAAAAAAAATAAAACAATTAAATAAATTATAAAATTATAAAATTGTATGTATTGTAGGTTGGCTGTAATTATCATCTATAAAAGTTTTACGATGTTAATATTACCGTAAAAAAAAAAAAACAACAAAGTTTTTTTTATTAGTTCTGTTCCCTTATCTTACGCAATTCTTCCATTGCCCTAATTAGATTTTACGTTATAAATCTTTTATGCTATAGTGTTGTATAAATGAGGCGTCATAAATTTTTAATAAATTTCCTTGAGGAAGGGAACTTTATAATATACATATACATCTATAAAAGTATGTGGCTGTAGGAACTTTTCAGTATTTAAAATGCAACAGAGACCGTTATACAAATTATGCATATAAATGACATAGCCAACCATGCTTTAAAATGCTAGAAATATAAAAATGAAAGAGAGAGAAAGAGTTGGATCAAAAAAGAGGCAGGGAGAGAGAAATAGGGAAAAGGTAAACTTAAAGCAAGGTGCGATAATCTTAACCCATATAATGAGTAAATGCCTGAAGCTTGTTTTATGATGCGCAACATTCTTTTTGTGCAGTATGTTGGGTTGCCAGCTGTGCTCTATGTTTTATTATATATATGTATGTACTATATATGTGCTTTTGCCATAACGCTAAACAGTCACGCTGCGATAATAGTGCTGTATGCACTGGGGTATCTTGATATGAACGTATTTGGATAAGCACGTAAACATTTAACAGTACAAACTTAAAGAGAATTCGTTATAGTGAGGAGTGAGAGTATATTTGTTGTTAAAATGTTATCTAAAATGGTTAGGTATACACCGTGCATAGTCTACGGTTAATATGTTATGAAAATTAAATCTGATGTTGCGGTCAAAGTTGGTCATGTTATCTTTCAGCTTTTACGTTAAAAGCCAAAAATGGAAATAGTACAACAAGAATAAAAATGAACAAAAAAAAAAAAAGAAAGCTATTTTATACTTGGGGTCAAATTTGAAATACTCTCCATCGGCAAGCGAACATACGGACACAAATGTTTAGATTTTAATGAATAATTATTTTATATATAATAGAAAATGCTCCATAATTCTTTATTATTTATTGTTGTGTTGTTTATTGCTGTAATTTTGTCAGGAGATTTAAAAGAAAAAACCGTTTCTCGGAAATTGTGATTTAGGATTTTTATGAAAATATGAACGAATGTGTGTGTAGAATACAATGCATAGAAGAGTGTCAGCTTCAATAGTGATTATACGTGTATGTTTAAATTTTTTTACATTTTTTATGACTTTTTTAAATTTATATAAAAACTCGCTCTTTCTTTATAACCACTTAATTTTATATTTGTTTAAATATTTTATGTTTTTTACGGCATTTTCTTCGTTTTGTCGGAATATTCACATTTATGTTTAGCATTGTTGTTGTTGTTGTTTGTAGTTATTACTTATGAACCGCCTAATGTATTATATCTTTCATATTTGTTGTTGTTTTTGTTATTATTGTTTTTAATACATTTTCATTTATTCCCTTCAGGGCTTAACATTGTGTTCCTTGTTGTGTGCACCCTACACACACTATTTGTTCTTGTATAGTGTTATTATTATACTTTCTATGACGTTTGCAATACTTAGAAGGATATTGCATCAAATCTGCATTGTCCATCTGTATGTCCATCCGGCATTTTACTCTTACTCTTAAGGTGTTAAAAATTGAGATAATGCGATTAAAATTCGATATGTTTTAAAATTTCACGGAATCAATCAAATGCCACGCCCACATATGATAATAACTTTCCCTATTCACAAAACTAAAATTGTAAATGTAAAATTTACCGATAAATGAAAGGATGTGTAAAATAAAAATAGTGCAGTTTGAATAGACACGCCCACAATTCATGAAAAAACTTATTTATTGCCACCTTCGAACTGCGAGATAAAAAAGTTTATGTAGTTTAATAAATCTTAAAATAAAACGCTATTAAACCTGCCACACGCCCTTTTTTATTAAAAAAAATATATATGTGGAGGAATATCCTAAGTTGTATTTAAACCAAATATACTTCTTTTTAGTAGTTGTTATTATTGTTAGCCTCTTACAATGCACTCACCGTAAGAATGTACGTACGTGCATTTATGTTTTGGATGAAAAAATGGGGCGCACATATACGTATAACATGTAATTTCGTATTTCAATATTCTTCTTGTGCTTGATGCACAAGTTGCTGCTTTTTTTTTTATTTCTTTCTTTCTTCTTACCTTTGTTTTCTTTCAATCACATTTAATACTTGACTCACGTTACTGTTGTTGTTTCTTCTTCTACTTTTTTCCTTCCTGTAGCTGTCATTGTACTGTAAATGCTGTTATTGTTATGATGATGATGATTATTATTATTTTTTATTGTTGTTGTTGGTTGGTATTTATAGTGTGAATGAATGTATGTTCATACATGTGGTTGCTGCTACCTCTCTCACTCTCTTTCTTTGTGGTTAAATGTATATATATAAAAATAGTTTACAAATGCATTTATGTGTGTGCGTATAGGTATGTATGCTATTGTTTACTTTTAATGTTAGCCTTGAGCATATTTTTGCGAATTCTTTTGAATATATTGAATTGAATATTCAGCCGTGCTTGATTGTGAAAACACAAACATACTTACAGGCAATATATCTGCAGTACAGTGTGGTTGTCAATACCAGGTTAAAATATATCTGCACTTGTCATTCTTATTTTGGCATTTCTCAGAATTAAGGCGAATGTCAACCAGCCTGCTAGCCTGTATAGGGATTATTCCCCGAATAACTTATTTAGGCAGGAGCAATTCTTCGCAGTAGTATGGGAAAGGTGGGAAGCAGCATTGTTTCTATCTAGATAGGGGCTTTAGTAGCCCAGACTTTGAGTCATCGTTTTTTTTTGGGATACCCTTAGAAGGAGCATACTTGCATAATTGTACGCTCCTATTAAGTTGGTGCTACACGATGCTTTATTTGTTCATATCATAGACGAACATTTACTTATGAAGACAGCTTCTTTGCTTGTTTCTTATATTAGATATTAGAAATGGAATTATCTGTTTTCTGCTTAAGGTCTGGAAAATTGTTCTTTTATCTTTCCTTATTCTTTACTCCGATAATGTTTGTTTTTACAAACTACAATTTTCTAACAGGTGTCGTGCAATTTAACATAGAATGATGGAACGGTTCTTAGTATAGAAAACACTATAGATAAGTTTATATCACTATATGTATGTATGTATAGGATGCAGTGAAAAAGCAAAATTTGGCCAAATCTTAACACAGTGGCAGGAGTGGCAGGTAAATGATTACACCCTTTAATAGGTATCAACTGTTAGGTATCAATTTTGAGTTGAGTTTTATACTTTATAAGGTTTTTTGTAAATTATGGGTGCAGCTGACCACGCCTATTTTTATCACATCAATGAAAGGCCCCTATGTGTATAAAATTTCAACCCGATTACGCCCATTTTTGGTACATAGATGAATGGATAGTAATTATAAATATGAAATTTTTAAAATTTATAGCAAAATTTTTATGGCAAATAGAGAGACGAAAAAATTAGAATTGTGTCTACAAAATATCTCAAAAAAAAATTACGATTGTGAGAGTACCAACAACAGGCAGACGCAAGGGGCACACGCAGCGACATGTCTAGATCGACTTCCTACATTAATCGATCAAGTGCCACGCCCACAAATGACAACATTTTATTTATTTACTACAAAAATTGAGCTATTAAGCATATTTATAATTATCGTAACAGACACGCCTTCAATTTACAAAAAAAAAAACATACCCAGCGTACAACTTGACATGCTAGTTTATACGTATGACATAGAAGTATTAGAGGAAATAATCATATACGTGCCACGTCCACGGCTGTACGTAAAGGTATGTAAGGTTTAAGTTTTAAGACAAATTTAGTTTTCTTCTACTACACATTTTATATCTCGGTTTTTTCATAGTTCGTTAACATTACGTACAAGAAATCATAGCTCTTTCGTTTGCGCGCGTACATGTCAATTCTATACAATCAGTACAAGTAGTATCTCGCTTCATTCTGTTATGCAAACTTATTTTATATGGAATTGAAAGCAAAGCGGATATCGCATGTTTTGTGGTTTTTGCCAATGGGCATTCACTCGCTTAACTTTAACTATTTAAATGGAAACCAAAAATAAGTATAAAAGGTATTTTTGACTGATGCGAAATTTTGAATATGCTTCGTATCTGTATTAAAATGGAATGTATGGGTGTCGCAAGGTGTGGCGTAATCATGTATTTTTGTTATTTTATGTAGTATTTTATGTAAGTTAAATTTTCGCTTAAACTTTTTATGTGAATTGTGGGCGTGTCTATTATGCGACCATGCCCAGTTTTGATACATCGATGCGGTTGTTTTAGATATGTATCTATAGCAATTTTAAACTTCATAGATAGTTTTTTTTTCTGGAAGATAAATAGATTTTTATTTATAATGGGCGTGGCTTTTTACTGATTTTACTTAACTTAAATAGCCATCTGTGTACAAAAGTGTCTCCCACGCAAAGTGGAGGGTATAAACCACAGAAATGTTTATACCTCAACTTAATATCTCCCAAAATTTATAACCGTAAGCTTAAGGGGTCTATGAAGTGTTCTCGGTGGGTGTAGAAAGCATGTTGTTAAAGTGTGTTTGACTTTAGAAAAAGACATACTGAATAAAAACATAACGTATATGGAAAATTAAACTCAAATATATGTTGTTGTGTACAGTTGATGTGCAAGATTTGCTATGATTGATGGACATATTTTGAATTGGCTGAATACTTATATTGTATATGTGTGGAATGTCTCTTTGGCAATTTTTAACGATATTGACTCAACCGTTGTGTTGTTTTTGTTGTTTTGTTAGATAAGCTTAAATACAGAAGAAACTAGTAAAAACCAAAACAAAGCATACGATAACCAATGAATGTGATACTAAACCATGAAAAATAAGGCAAGCCAGCGTTACCCCCATCATCACAGACAATATAACTACCGGGCATTTTCTCGATACACAAATACATCACCACACTACACAACAGCCTTAATGTGTGTTTGATCATGCTTTGACATTTTGGTTGGTTTGGTTTTAACCTCCGATATTGACAACCTGTTATCCAGGCTAACTGGATGCATTATATGTATGAAAAAAGGTACATGCGTGTATGTTTATATGTACAGGTATAAGATTGCTTCCATATTGACAATGAATGAATCCAACAACAAGAGTGAGAGAGTGATATTGATTTTGCTTTTTTGTGTAGCATTTATTGTGTATTCCATACCATATACCACATTATTGTCAAAAGGGTATATTAGGTTTGTGTAGATGTTGCCACATCCACCTTCAATTATACCGATCAATTAAGAATCTATATCTGAATCGATTTAATCCTGCCCGTCTGTTCGTCTGTCGATTCATGAAAATTTCCGCACAACATACTGTTTGTATTTTTTAAAATATTTCGATGAAATTTGGTACAAAGACACGTCTGAGACCAAATAGAAACCATATTGAAAATGAATCAGATCGGACAATTTTTACAACCGCACCCCTTATATAGGTCACATTACAATGAAAGTCTTTATATGGAAAAGAAAATGCAATTCTTAATATTTTTTGAAAAAATTTGCTTAAATATCATTAATTAGCTTTATATTTGGCTGCAACGAATTTGGACTCGATCGGACTATTTTTATAATTTTTTTCCCATATATGACGAAGTTTTACTGACACAACAACTAAAGTAATTGTTTATGGTGTAGGGTATTAAATGGTCGGGCTCGACCGACTATAACATTTTTATTTGTTTATCTTTTAAATCTCCAAGTATAGAGTGGAACTGTTGTTTATCTTATTTTTGTTTTGTTCCCTTTTTTTTTTTTTTTTTTCTTTGAGTGTAATGTATGATGTTTAGCATTTCATTGGCATTGCACTGTATTGCAATTCTTGCTGTCTCTGTGGTGTTGTATTCTCTCTATTCTCTGGGTTTGATGTTTAAAAGGGCTTTTCAACAGTGATGTATTCCAAGCTAATGTGTGTGTCCGTGGAGGTTTATTCCTTTTGTTTGTTTTTTTAATAGGTGTTGGTTGGTATTTGTTTGTTTGCTAGAGTGGCCTCATTAGTTGTTTGTCCGTTTCTTTTACTGCAATTTTTTACGCTGTCAATCTGAGCGGCTTAGCGGTTTATAAAATTTTTGCTAAATCTTGAAAAAGGAAAAAAAAAAATAGATGTCAAAGACCTGGAAAATTATGAAATTTTTTCTATAATGATTAAAGTGAATGAATTTAAAATTAATAAATTTATTAAGAGGGAGAGAGAAAAATCGTTTATTTGCCATCTCTACAATGCACAAACTGATAGGAGGGTATCTAAGATTCGGTTTATCAAACGGCCTTTTTTTTTTTTACAATATTTCTACAAAAAATTAAATTGACTGCACATTGTTGAGTTTGTTGCTGGTACTTATCTTTTATACTTTTATATTATAATTCTTCTAATTAATAGCACTTCAATCGTTGTAGGATAACAGACACGCCCACAATGTACAAAAAACCTTTTTCTTTGTGAAAAGAATTCAACCTATAAGTTGATACATATTACATATAGTGTTGAAGGCTATACTGTGGTAGTTGTCATGCCCACATTTCTAGAAATGGAGAGTATTTAAGGTTTGGTTTTGAAAATTCCGCTCTTTCAGATTTGGAGACGTAAAGAAAGTAACAAAGATGGAGTAGCACACAAACCGCTTAATTCATGAACGGTATTTATATGAGAGTAAACCCAACATTTACAAATGGCAACTCCTAATGATGGCTATACAAATACAAATATTATGAATATATTGAAAGTATGTGGGATCCATGCAATTTAGCAGAGTGCAGTCTGAGAGTGTGTGTTACTGTGATATTAAGTTAAAGCTTGTGATGTTTTTTTCAAGCGTCCATTGTCTTTCCCGTTGATGTTGTTTTTTTTTTTTCCGGCAAAGATTATTTTGTTGTTTTGTTTACTTTTATGCTTGCTTTAGCATGAAATTCAACTGCGTACTAAAATATTTTTTATTTAATATATTATAAGGGGCACTGGTCATAATAGACAGAGGAGTACCATACAGTGTAGTTTTATTTTGATCGCTTTTCTTTTAGAAAGAAATGTGATTTGATGATTTTTCAATAAATGCTATTTTATTTTACATTCACTGTATCTTGCAAAGAACGTTTACTATGATTCCTAATCTACTAATTAAAACAACATATTTTATAACAGTTATATTAATTATAATAGCAAAAGACTCAATTCTTTAAAAGATTCTTAATCGTTTTGTTTGTACTACGATAGTTATTGTTATTGTTTTAACGTAAGTTTTTACTTTCATTTATTCTTTGTTTGTTAGTTCTTTAGTAATTTGTACCTTGGTATATGTTGTAGTGATCATTTTTGCAATTTTAGTTTAAATAAAATTAATAATAATTTTATTAGGTCCACTTGTTGTAATGATAATAATAATAATCGTTTAATTCATAGTGTTATTATATCTACTGTACATACAGATGAACTTGCTAAACTCTCATATTCTGTTTCGTTCTCTTTCATAACGGGTAATGTAATTGCTTTTTATAGAACAGGATTAGAATAAGAGAAACAAAGCAAGTTAGAAGATTAAAATTAGCTTAGGCCAACTCTTTAATACCCTCCAAATCTATAATGGTGGGCGCTGCAGGTATATGGTTACGTCGTCTAGCAGGGTATGCATTTCGTATATGCTTGCAAGTCGAGTTTTAGGTGGAATATGGCTTTTTGTTAATTGTGGGCGTTTCTGTTTTTCGACCATGCCCATTTTTAGCACATAGCCGGATGATTTAACTATATATATGGAAACCGAATTTCAAATTCTTGTGTCCATTTTTTTGGGAGCAGATATATAGGTTTTTGTAGATAGTGGGCGTGTCTCTTTTTCGACCATGCCTACTAATTACCAAATTTCAACTTGAAAGCAAAATTTTTGTGGCAAATAGAGAGATTTTTATCGATTATGGGCGTGGCTATTGACCGATTTTGCCCATTTTTAATATTAATCTGCGTGCAAAACTAGAAGTGTACAGAAGTTTATCTTAAAATTTACGCCAACAACAAACAGATACTTGGGCACACGGACACACATGTCTAGATCGACTAGATTTTTTACGTCGTTATTATTATGCAACTCTTATAAGCATCAACAGCCTTTGAACTTAGCCACCATTTATTTGTATATACTTCATGTAAGGTGGAGGGTGTTCTAAGTGTATCATTCCATTTGCAATAACCAGAACATATGCTTGGAGATTCCAAAAAGTATATATATTCTTGATTACCATTAAAATCTGAGTCGATCTAGACATGTCCGTTCCAGTTTGTTGCTGGAACTCGCACGATTGTACATTTTTTAAATATCGTACTGAAATTTTGTAGAAATATTTCTAATATCTTCTAGCATTATTTAAAATAGGCAGAACCGGTTAAGCGACACGCCCATAATCGACAAAACTTTCCTATAAAATACTAAAGAACCTATAAAGAAAAGATATTTGATATACGAGTACATGTGTACTTATAATGAAATGTATGAAAACTGGGCGTGGTCTTATAGGCAACATGTCCACAATTTACAAGAAGATTTTTTATGAAGAATCCAACAAACAAGTTGATCCGTTATTCATTCATACAATATTAAAAAGTTTAATTCGGTAACCGTTATGCCCACTACTTGTGTATGAAGTTGGAGGATATGTAAGATTTGGCTTAAGGTAAATTTAGTGTTTTTACTCCTTATCATTATTTTCCTTTTTACGCTATTTACAAAATAATGTTTATATTTGCAATTTATACTACGCCTCCTTTTCGTTTGTTATTACACACTTTATCTCAGCTTTTATTTATTTTTCTACATTTTTTATTCTTTTTTGTATACCCTTCACATAAGATGAGGGTATGCTATGTATAAGAATAAATCTATAAAGATGGAATGTTTTATTAAAATTTGTTAAAAATGGGCGAGGTTGTATAAAGAATACGCCCACTTTTCATAAAAATCCCTTTGACAGATTTTGTCTTTTGACATTAAATGTAAATGCACACAAGAGGGCGTTGATAAGCACATATCATGCTTTTAGTTTACGTTGAAAGACTGTATTCCCGAGTTGCCCTAAGCCAAGTGTAGCTTTTTCTTTTTGTTGGTTTTAAATAAATTTTCTTTTTATTCCGAAAATGTGTGGGTCCTCTATATTTTCCTTCGTTTGTTTTTATCATCAACACGGAACCATGAGGATTATCATGGTTTGCATGTGTACGTTTATTCGTGTTGATTCTTATGATTTTAATATAAATGCAAATATATACTCAAACACATTTGCATACACTATATACGACTATGCGTATACAGACTCCTGATTGTTTATGAGCTTATATTGAAATCTGTATGTTAGAGTTTTGTTTGTATTTATTCTTTCATTCTTGTTATCGTAATAACAACAACAACAACAAAAACGTGATATTTTATCTTTTATTCTGTATTGAACGTTTTTCCTTATGGCTTTGTTTATGTGTAAGTACGACCGAATTTTTATAAAGTTCATCCACATTTTAACGGTGTTCAACCTTTAGTTGCTGCTTTAGTTTTTTTTTGTTTTTGGAATGTTACATTTTTCCATTGTATTCTTATTTCATGATTTTCTCATACACAACACACTCTCATTATGTCAGAAGAACAGAGAGGCTTCAAACACTTTTCAAGAGTGCAAATAATTTCTAAACAAAACAAAAAATATCTGAGTCGATCCAGTCACATCTGTTTTTTGTCGGCGTGTCTGACACACCACACCAGAGCAATGGAAATTAAAAAAATTCAATTTTTTTTTTTGCCAATTACTCAAAAACAAGGAGAGTAAGCAGTTGAAATTGTAGACACATACTCTTCAGTGCGTAATAATGGATTTTTATAGCCTCCATATGAAATGGAAGGTACATTAAGTTTATCATTCCGTTAGCTTCTTGTAGAAGAAGGTGTGCGTAGTGTATTATTGTTCAGCATCAAAATCTGAATCGATCTGGTCATATACGTCCAAACAGTTCTGCTTTCTGTATGAAGGTTACTCTTTAAATTTGGTGGCAACGGTTCAGTGCCACGCCGAAAAACATGATTTGATGTTAAATTTGGTTTGTTTATTAATACACTTTCAAGTACACTTAGGTACCTGGCATGCCCACCTTTTTGTATATACATGTAAAGGATATTTAACCGGAATCAGCCCAGAATTATTTTTTTCGATTTTGTAAAAAAAATTATACGGATGAATAGTTCAATTTTTAATCAGTTCTGAGATAAACCTTTGCCCTGATCATATGATCACGCTGGGCTGATTCGGGTTAAGATTTGACCTAAGCCAAAATTTGTCTTCACTCTTTAGTGAAATTGTAACTTTTTTTACTTGTCAAAGTTTATTTCGTAAAAAATTTAAAATGTCTTATAATCGTGATGGCATTCTGCTCAATGAGTGCGATGAGTTGTATGTGAACAATTTTTATTTTCATAGAATGAGACGCATATCCGTGCGTAAGAATATGTGTGTGTGTATATATTTTGTGAATTTGGTGACACCGAACAAAGTCAAAGGTTATAATATTTTAATGTTTTAGTTTTTCTCTCGCTTTATCTTAATACAAGTATGTATGCATATGTACGTATGTGTTTATAAAGAGCAGAAACACACATGGGATGCATTTATGTACATATACGTAGGATGTGTCAAATGCATTTATACATTATAAATTACATACACACGCACACACACATTCATACTCAATATAAATAAATGTAAATATTTAAGATAACACACATTCAACCATAACGGCTACTACTAATAAACATAAAAAATAAACACAAGTGAAAACATTTGTGCATGAGCATGATAGCGCAATATTTTCTGTGTAAATTGTGCATAATTTAACTGAAATGCTTACAAATGCTGATATGTTGATGCTGGCATACATAGATAATAGATAAAGCACAGTAGCAGCATATAATGAGATACTTATTATAGAGAATTTTTTAAATTTTTTTTTTTTTTTTTTATATAACATTTTATTGAAAAGTAAACAATATATTGTTATTACATACAAAGGGAATATAAATGTATATCAGAGTTTTTAAAATACTCTCTTTTTTTTTTTTAACATCTTCCCCACATCTACTTGTGTAAGCATTTAGAGATAAATGTAAAAAGAACTGAATGCAGATAAACATGTTGGTTTGTCATGCTGGTTATAACGGTTATATGAGTTGATGAGTTTATACGAGCTGTTCTCTCCCTGATGCTGTATGCTTCATTTAATGGAGTATAAAAATATAAGAAGAAGAAGAAGAAAAAGAAGAAGAAACAAAAAGAAATTATATGTGTTTAGAAAAACTTTTGTGTGCTGTTGTATACAAAAAATACAATACAAATACAATTCCTTTTTTATATAAAGTTGGTAGGTTTACTTAAATGTATTTTTATATACATATTGTATATCCGTATATGTACGGGGCTGGTATGTGAACTGGAAGCAACTTTAAAGTAGGTCAAAAAATTATGCTATAAATGATGTTTGCTGGTTGCTTTTTATGTTGACTTGTTTGTTTGTTATTATTATTGTTGTTGTTGTTGTTCTTGTTATAATTATAAAAACACGGTTACGCTTTGTGATACTTGGAAATTTTCATATATATGGTATGTACCCACACTCAGGTCTTCAGAGAACAGCTTGACTAAGAATCAACGATACGTACAACGTAGAAATTTATGTAGGCATGCAAGCACTGCGCTTATAAGCTTTAAATACTTATATATATGTGTACATACATACATATATGGGCAAACACTACTTTGCAAATTCACTTTAGAAAACTTTATTTCACCGAGTTTTAAATAATTTATATTTCACACAATTATACATATATACAGAGCAGCAATTGTTTTAGTTTTCCTTTTTTCTTTTTCTTATTTCCAAGTCACTCGTTACCTATTTAATAATAAAACTTTCTTGTTTTATTAATAAGCAGTTTTTTTTTCACTTAACGTTGTTCAACTGTAGCTACAAATGAATTGTGAAATTCTTTTTTAAATTCCATCACTTTATAGTTCCTAAATGCAAAGTTCTATAAAAATACAAAAAAAAAGTGAAATTTTTTTCAAAATATTGATTTGTACAAAAATGCATCAATTACTAGATTGTATCTGTGTATGTGCTGATATAATTAAAGCGATGTAATAAGTGATGCTTATATGGCAGGTATAATAAAAGATTTATAGACGAAACGCACACACTTAAACACAATTTTATGAAATATGATTCATGTACTAAAAACTTATTTGGCTTATAACGGGACACATTTTTATTCAACTTATTTATGATATTTTATTTGATACTAAAAAGTTTCATTTCAGTGCCATAAAAACTTTTTCTTATATCCGTCACAATATGTGAGCGAGGTTGTAATAAGTTTCTTCAGGTATTTGCCACGCCTATTATTGTTAGCTGATTAAAATTTGGCTCAAGCTAAATTAATTTTTTTTACTTAATTTTATATTGATTCTTGTTAGTATCAATATGTAGTTGGGCCAAGTTTATAATGTTGCAACTGATTGGCTACCAAACTTATAACAATTGATTTTATATTTTACGAGTACATAACAGTAACGTTATGCTGTACTACACAATATATACTTGTAGTCAACTTCATTACAATCATTACCATCAATGTTATTACACTGCAAAATTTTTCAATTTATTCGGATAAATCCTTTTTTAAAAGCTTCACTTCATGATAACACATGAATGCATGTATGTGTTGGTGTGTGTATATGTGCCTCATATAAAATTTATATATAAGTCAATAATCATAAATTATAAGATGTTTTAAACACATACTATGCACTCGTAAAAATAATACCTATGGATAAATATATTTATATATTTATTGCATATATTATATGTAGAAAGCCCTACTATGCTGAGCATGTATTAGTTTATACATCATATACTTATACGTACATGAATGTAATGAAATGTGTTTATATAAATTTTTTATAGTGAACGTTGTGTTATAAATTATAAATAATAACAACCATAACAACAACAATAATAATAGATGAACTTAAGTGAAAAAAAGTAAAAAAAAATTGTTGCCGCAATAAAATAAGTAAGAAAACAATATAAGAGAAAAGAGAGAGAGAGAGAGAGAGAGAGAGAGAGAGAGAACCTATTAATTTTAAGGACAAACATAAATACATACTTGGACACACAAATATGTACATGTCGCCTGCACACGGTAGAAATTGTGTTAATTTACTGTATAGTATATATGTATATATGTGCATACAATATATTGGATATACGTGTATAAATTCAAGTTGAAAGTTGTATTGCTGTTGTTTTAATAATTATTTTAAGGCGCCAAACAAATAGATATCAAATAGTATGGCATGGCTTAATGCAAAATCTTTAATTATACAATATATACGAATATAATCATACACATGCATAGAGGATTTGGTTTTGATTTGTAAATTTATCTTTCCTTTGCAAGTGCCTTTGTGTCATTCTCCTCTAATTATTATATTATGAATTCTATGCCATGCCTAGATGCATTCAAATTTTGTATACGTTCTGCACAATTTCAAATTATCTATAAAACTAATTCTATATAATTAACGAACTATTAGAGTTCTAGTTTAATACATACAATTACAATTATACAATAAGTTGTTATACTGTACTGTACATCAATTGTGATATAAGAAATATAATATATAATCATGATATTTACAATCAGGTATGAGTAACCTTTTTTTTTGTACGGCGGGCCAAATGAAAATTTATGATTTTTGTGCATAAATTTTTCTGTATAAATTAAACATAACAAGTAAAAAACTAAATTTAATTTAGGTCAAATTTTAAAGTGGGCATGGCTTATACTTTATTATATTCTTTAATAGTGTATATATTATATATCAACAAAGGTATAAAATTCTGGCTAAAGAATATGCCCATTTTTAGCACATATATAGATGAAATGATTATATGTAAATATTTATAGAAAATTTTATCTGTATGGTTACATTTTTGTGATAAATATATAGATTTTTTGCCTCTTGTGGGCATGGTATTTGACCAATTGAATCAATTTAATTAAGAATTTACATACAAATACTAGAAATTACAAAATTTCAGTTCAATATGTCAAAATTTACTAATGTAAGATCAAGATTTTTCAATTTGGTGACTGATTAATTTTGGGACACGCCCACGATATTTGACTTTTTGAGGTAAGTTGGTACCCATTAATAATCGTTCAAATAGTACGTCACCCTACAACATATTGTGCTATGAATTTTTTACAATTTCGAAGCTCTTAGAAACAATATTTTAGGTCTGACCTAACATAACTTTTTTACTTGATTTCACTGTATTGTGGCCATTGGCCTTACAATTCCTATTATTGTATGCGCGTATGTTTGTATGAAGTGATTAAAACTTATATTTTCGATCAATATCGGATGCCAATGAACGGGGCTGTGTTAAACCACTAGGAAACAACAAATGAATACCATTGCTGGAAGTGTGTTTCAGAGTAATCGAATTTTTTTTCTTTTATTGCAATTTATGTTTTTCACTAGAGAGGATTGGCATAAAATAAGGGAGCGGCAGCTTATAAATTGGTTTTAATTTTCATAGTTTATGTTGAAAAAAGTTTTTAGTATGAAACGTAGTTTATTACACACACGTACATACTCGTAATTAGGAATTAATTGGCAAAAAAAAAAAAAATAAATAAATAAATTATTGGAAGAACTGCATTAGAATTTAATGTTAAATGCAGAGGCTAAAATAAAAGTACAATTAATTGTAGGCGTGGCTATGAACTGATTTTGTCAAGTTTAAATAGCAACTAAACGTATATGTTGAAAATTTGAACAAATATCATCATATCTGAAATTTTATTACCGTGAACATATCAATCAGTATTACGGACGGACAATACTACGATGAATTATCATGTTGTCTTCGATAGCAGTTAAAGTTATATGTTCTTTAACATTTATTTTATAATGTTGAATAGCATCGTGAATGTGTTTGTTTAACGATTATTGCTGCAATAAAGAGTCCTCAGGGGCCAACAATGTTGTTTTGGCCAAATTTAAAATGATCATAATGTAGGTGGTAGGCTATAGCTGATGGTGGTGATGATGATGATGATGATGGTTTTGATGGTGATATCGATTTTGTCATTAAATTCATATTGATTACTATAAAACAAAAAATATTTATACATAGCGATTCCAGCTACTTTAAAATGAATTAAAAACAGGAAGAAGAAGAAGAGATCCCATAACGAAACGCTATTAATACGCTCTACAAGTCATCTGTCATTTTACTAAATTACAGATAAGAACTTGTTTAGAACTATATAACTAGAAAATATTTAGAGCTTAAGTAAATCTTTAGTGTATAAGTAATAAGTGTTATCTTTATCTTATTTTCACATTCGAAGATTTACGCGTTTTATATAATTCCTCCTTCTTCGTCACATTCCTATATACCATATATATGTATATATATATATATAGTGCTTGCTTTGTGAAAATCTTTGAGCGAATTCTTTTCATTACGAGTTTATTCTATTTTTTTTTTCGTCATTCAATTAGTGTTCTTATGTTTTATATACATAGAAAACTAAGAGAAAAACTGTTCATATATATGTATTTAGAACAGCTTGCTAATAATAGAAATAAATGTTGGGAATAAATGTTAAGCTTAGAACGGCTATACATCTCAACGGCTAGACTTAAATTTCTAGCTGGTATAATGATTTGTCCCTCCACATATTTCCATTTAAAACATCCCGAAAGAGGCATCAGAGATCCTACAAAGATCAGATCAGCGTTAAAAACTGAAAAATGTTGAGCATCTAGAATGTCCGAGTGTACGGAATATACACGTTCGTAAATTTTAAGATATTGAGCTAAAAATGTAAAAGAATTATAGATATTTGGACAGACAAATTATTATGAATGAAACGATTTAAAGTCTCATATAATAGTTCGTATAAATATATGATATCAAGAGTGTTGTAAAAATTTATAATTTTTTTTTTTGATATTCTTGTTTTTCCAAAGTGTAGACAATAGGAAAGGACAGACATTCCAAGTGTGAATCATATGATTATTTATGAAACTTAAAGAATTGTTGAACTATAAAATTAACGTTATGTTTGGTTGTTAGTTAGTCTTTGTCAGTTTACACTTCTCTCTCGTACTCTTCTTAGTTTGTTTTTTACATTCCACAAGAGTAAGTGAATGAATGCACAAATTTGTAACACTTTTTAATACTCTCAAAATGCAGCCTCCTCATAAAAAGAAAAAAAAAAAAAAACACTGCTGGTAATTAATGCATATATATGTAAGTGAGGGTATATGCATATATCAAAACTATGTAGTAGCGATATAAAAACTGTAAAATATTCTTTTTTCTTCTATTTACTCAAGCCTTGCAGAGTTGCGATAATAAAATGATTATAAGTTCAGGAACTTATTAAATTTTTGTTTTTTCTTGTAGAATTAAAATTCAAATGAGTTGGGAATAAAATGATCGGTGTTTTTTAAATATATTCTTGACCTTTTGATAGCTAAATTTATTTAATATTTTACGCAACTTGTTGCTTTCTTATTCATTATAATCTTATCATGTTATTGTATTATTCACAATCAACTGATGACTAATACGTAGTTTTTTTTATATTCTGCACTTTAATCTTAAATGAAAACAATCTAATCATTTACATTTTAAACAGTTGTGTTACCAATTGTTCGACTTTGTCTAGCAAGTTTACACTTTACACTACCATTGTCATATGCAATCAAATGAAGTTATAATAAATAATAGTTTTCATGTTCGAGATTTCCGTAATTGAAGCTTGAGCAAAACCTAAACAAACAAACAAACAAAAAAATAGTAAAAAATGTAAGAAAACTAAATTAGTGGGCGTAGCAAGTGTTTCGCTTTCTAATAGTGTATGCATTACATATGAGCTTGCAAGTCGAATTTTCATGGAGGACGGAAACACGGACATACATGTCTCGATCGATTCAATTTTCGATTGTCAAATATCGGACGCCTCCCTTAGGTGTTGCAAACGGAATGACAAACTTTTTGTACCCCCTATTTTATATGGAAGGTATAAAAAATTTTAATTAATGAATAAACTTGACTTCTTATAATATAGTTGGAAATGGATTAGTTGTCGCTTCCATTCAAACATTAACTCAAATCATAAAGATTTAAATAGTTTTGCCTCCGATTGTTTTTATGTTTTATGTAGTAAAGTAGGATGCCTTCTCGCCACAATTTCCACTTAATTAATATGGTCACGAAACTTTTATTTAATTATTAACAAATTATCGCTTTCGCAAATATTTAACAAGAAACCGTTCATCATTCTGTTATCTCAATAATTGGTATTTGAGGCCGGCATTCACTTATAAAAAATGTTTTTTTTTTTTTTTTTTTTTTCAAAAATTTTTTTCTTTAACCGAATAACGGAATACACAAATAAATATCGACATGTAAAGAATACATTGCAAAAGTTTGTATATTAATCTACAAAAACAAATAAAACACATATTACACGATTTTCACAACTCGCATATTAGCCTATACGCTCTGGGCTACTTAACACTACCATGTTAATTTATAAATCATGCTTTATTTGTAAAAATTGTGAAAAAAGAAAAAAATCAAATAAAATGGAATGAAAAACTTTTTTTTTTTAACCACATAGACCACTTCATACATGTAAATAATGCGAACAACAATAATAAATTCACTTAAACTTTATAAATATTTATACGGCAAAAACAAAAACCACATAAATTATTTATGATATGTAGCAAAAAAAAAAAAAAAATAAAAAAAAAAAATGAAAACAATAGGTGAATTTTTTAAAAATATATTTTGCTCTAAATATGTATATTATGCATGTTTTTGTATTTATGAAACTAGTTAGTGTTAAAGTATTAATTTTCATTTTAAAATATGATCCAAAAAAGAAAAGTTTTCATATTAATTGCATATCAAATATTGTTACACAATGAGAGGATGTAAACATTAATAAATATGTGTGTGTCGCCCACCGAAATGCTAATATACAGGGAATGGACAAAATAATATGAACACTATGCAATATAATACCTATAACTTGTTATAAGTTGGCAACACAGCTTCCGTGTAAATAATGCGACTCATATACAATATATTGCCCAGTTTACGTGTCAAGCTATTTCACTGCTTTGTTCTGCGACAGTTAAAAGAAGCGATCGGTGAAATGTGTGACCTGTGAGACTTCGAAAGAGGACAAATCGTTGGAGCTCGGTTAGCGGGAGGGACTGTGACAAAAACAGTTGGAATTGTTTAACGTTTCATGAGCGGCAGTCATCGCGGTAATGATTGAATTCACAAAACATAGTAAAACATCATCGGCAAAGAGGAATAGTGGATAAAATTAAAAGTTAAATGACAGACACCGACGAACATTAAAAAGAATTGTGTCCAGACAATACAAAACTGCCGCGGCTAAATTGTAAGCAGAACTGTACAATAACAGTACGGCGGGAGCTTCAAAATAGTGTCCCAATACCTAATTAATAGATCAGATGTTCATATAATTTTTGTCCATCCCCTGTAGATGTTTCCCTTGAAATTCTTTATTTATTATATCTCTCTAAATATTATTCTTTAATTCTTCTCCGTATGATGTAATTTTTTGTTTTAAATTTGCGAATTTGCGAATTGGCCGCTTCCGTCAATGTCGTAGGTCTAGTAGCTTCAACTATAACTTTTTTTCCCTTTCAATTATTTTGTTAATTCGTTATTTTTAAATTATATGCACTTTAGCGATTTATAATTCACAAATTCAGCAACAATATTAAGTAATTCATTAAAATGTTTAACATCTGTTACATTAGACATTAATTTGTTTTAAGGGTTTTTCCCCTTTTCATGCCTTTTTTTCACTCTACTCGTGTCTAAATTAATTTGAAAAAAGATGCTTAATTTGTTCTTCTAATTTATATATAATTATAAAATCCCATAAATCATTAATGGTATACAATTACATCCTTGGACTGTCTGTTAAGGGTCCATAGTATGAAATAAAAGAAATTACAAAACTAAACTAAAAATAGTTTTAATGCTTTTACACTGAAACTACTATTAGGCAAACCCTCCCAGAAATGAAATGAAAAAATACAACAAAGACAAAAAGAAAATTTCCTGGTTGTCTACACTATTTTTTTTTTTTGTTTTTTTTGTACATTCTTGGTTCATAGGAAATACAAGCAACTACAGTTATAAGTCAAACATATCCAAAAATGTTATTAAAACATGTTCTTGTCCGGAAAATGTGTGAAATTAACGTTAGTGATGATAAGATCTCAGTATGTTTTTTTTTTTTGGGTGGTAGTTTTATTATACAATCTACGTAACATTTAATCCCATTTTTGGTCATGGTATAAAGAGAAAAAACTTTTGAAAATCTACTTCTTTTTTTCATTTGTTTATATTCCTGCATTACAACCCTTAATTATTAATGGAAAAACGAACATATGGTAACACATGGTTAGATTTTCTTTAATAGTTTCTTCTCTATAAACTCCATATGAACAATGAATAAAGACTAGAGCTTTTACCCTATTTTTCAACATCTAAATTATTTTGTGATTTCGCATTATTCTCCAATTTAAGAAAATACAAAAATTCTGCTTATATAGGTCGTAGGTAGATATATAAAATGATGGGGACAACTTGATATAGTTCAATTTCAAGAAGAATCCAACATATTATCTTATATGAATAGACACAGACTGTGGAGTAAAGTTTTCTTTAAGCAGCGAAGAGCAAAGTATATTAAGAAATGACTTTCAGTTTAAGGGTTTTACTGTTACCTGTTTTAATCATAAAATAACGTTTTATTTTGGTCCGAAAAGTCTCATTTTAACGAAGAAAAACCTTGACTTTTCAATAGGGATCAAATTTCAATCAGTTATAATTGATATTTCGGCTAAACAAAGTAAAGAAAATATTGTATTCTTAAAATGATTGAAAAATTTGTATGTGTATTTGTTGAGGAGGCGTAATTATATATCTGCCACGCCCATCACATATATAAACGTGGAGGGTATTTAAGATTTGTCCTAAGCCAAATTTAGTTTTCTTACTTGCTGTGTCTAACACTGCACACCAATACCCAAGATGGAGGACATTAATATTTAATCCAAGTCTAATATAACTTTTCTTTTATTATTTGATCCTTTACCGTATTTTATGTATCCAAGGAAATAAGGGTACACGTTTTTTGTTTTTTTTTTTTTTGGTTTTCGCTTTCGTACTAGATGACAAAAATGTGTAAAAACAAAAATGGCAGCATTAATTATACTTATTTTATTCGCCTGTCAGATTTTCAAACAAATGAAACTAAATATTCTGTACACGTATTGTATATATCATATCATACTGTATTATATCGCATCCTGTTTGGTATCTAGCCGTAAGTAAACAGAGCTGTCAACCAGCTCTCTGGGGGATTTCTAAGCTATACACGTGTCCAAGAATATAAAATGATAATAAAAAGAAAAAAAAACTAAAAAGCATTTGTGTGGAGAAAGACAATTAAAGATTAAAGGTAACAAATTATAAATGTTAAAAGGAAATTTTTATAACAGCAGGGGATGTTGATAGAAAACTGGGTGTCACATTATTTAGATAACTAGAAAAAAAAAAAAAAAACTAAATTTGTCATAGGCTTAATCTTTAACATCCTTTTTATCTGTATATAAATAGTGGGCGTGGCAGGTAGGTGATTATGAACCCTATAGTTTATAGTCTCACTAAGTGAGGCTGTGCGATTGTTATCCAATCATGCCCATTTTTTGTCACATCAATAAAAACGGCTAATTATAAACAATTCATTTACTTTCACCGTTATAGATAATTTTTGCAACAACTAATTAGATATTTTTCTATTGTGGCACTTGACTGATTTTGTCTCATTTATATAGAAAGCTACAGAATGTGTACAAATTAGAAATGATTGTACAAACTTTCAGTTCATAATATCAAATTTATTTCACTATTAACTGAGCCACACCCATAATTTGCAAACAATAAACAGATAGTCTAGAACGACTAAAAGTTTGATGTTTGATCTTGACGGTCTCTCAAACCTTTTTATGTGAAGTTTTGTAGCGGAAAAGTTAGAATTAATGTTTGGGTAAATTTCTCTATGTTTGTCTGCCTCTATATCCATCATTCTCACTGTCAACAAAGTTGTAGTCGCCATTGTTTGAATATTTTCTTATTTGTTTAATAAGGATATAAATCCTAAATATTGTTGCTAAAGCACGTTTATCACTTTTTTTTTTTTTTATATTTAAATTTTTATCAAATACTTATCAAAATACATTGCAAGTAAATTTCATACTTTTTCCCTAGAAAGTCTAATGATTTCTTAAAACACTTTCGTGACGAGTGCTGCTTGACCTAGCAATACTTGAACATAAAACAGAAAACAACAACAACGCTACTTGTATTACATGTCCTTAATTTGTCATCATTGTTCTGACTAGATGTTGATGCGGTTTTAATTTTCTGTGTCTCTTTTTCTCTCTTCCTCTTTCGCTCTATCTATTTATAAAGAGTGTATTTATTAACGTGGTTTTTACGGTTATCGTTTCATTTGCTCTTGCGTCTCGTTTTTATCCTACAGCTATACAGCTATACAGCTATAGTCGTATAGCAAGTCATGCCATAAATTGTCTATTTAGACACTTTTGCACGCACACCTTTTAGTTTACTCCTACTTTCATTTTGTTTAACACTTCCAAGGAAATAAAAGGAGGGATATTTTAACTTCTACTTCTCCTGTATATACAACGTGTACACAATTATAATCCACACCGCATGGGTGCAGGGTATAGTAAGTTTTTGCAAAAGTATGTAACGACCAAACGACTTGGTCTATGCTATGTCTGTATGTCCATCGATTAGGTAGTTCATTGGTATTCCAACGCAGTTTCGACCCATTTCCATGATCCTTGATAATTTTTTTTTTTGAAAAACTTTCATCATCATATAAACATCTTTCCTTAACATTTAATTATAAAACATAATATTATATACGAGTATATAGAGTGTTTTCAGTTTCACCAAAGTTACATTACAAGCATTGTTACATACAATTTCTTGTGTGTGGTTAAAGGTTAGCAAATCAACATAACTTTTTTTTTCTTTTCTTTTTTTTTTTTAAGAATGAAAACACACATCAACCATAAAGGAGCACTTTCTCCTTTTCCAGTTCATGCTTAACGTTTAATAAATAACACCCTCTCTAGCTGTTATTTTATGTTTTTGTTTGCAGCTCCCAGTCTGGACGTTTGATTAATGATTCTCACATGTGTTTTTAAAAGAAAATTTTACAATTTCTTTGGGGTAGTTTTCAGGAAACAAAAAATAAAAATTATATGAAAAACACTTTTCATTGTACTTAAGTGTCCACTAAAGGTAGAGAAGTGTTGGTTAGCAGTTTCTTTTTTTTTTTTTTACGAGTATTTTTCCAGTCAAGTTCACCTCTCTGTCTGCTTCTAAGTACTTAAGTACATTTTTATATTAGACTCATAACTTTTTTCTTCCACTTTTTTTCTATCGTCTCCATTTTATACATTATTATTATTATTATGTTTGTGTCATATGGTGCTAGTGTTGTTGCTGGACTTTTACGCGTTTTGTTCATGCTTGTGTAAACG
This sequence comes from Crataerina pallida, assembly GCA_949710015.1. Taxonomy (NCBI): domain Eukaryota; kingdom Metazoa; phylum Arthropoda; class Insecta; order Diptera; family Hippoboscidae; genus Crataerina; species Crataerina pallida. The sequence continues at coordinate 29,484,630 of OX453290.1, read as the reverse complement.
TTTTCATTTTTATTTTTCGTCTCGCTTTCTCCTACTTGCCATTCATTTTGGCCTTTCTTGTGTGCTTCTACGCATTTCGATATTTGTCCTTTTGTACGCAACCTTTAGGCGTTTTTTATTTGTATTTTTTGCAATTGATGTTGAAATGAACTCAATTGTGGGCATCGTTGAGAAGTAAATGCTGCATAATGATGTTGGCTGGTTGACAATGTCAACATGTACTTATTAAGCTTTAAAATTAATTGGTCTTATAAAGGATTCATAAAATAATGTGCATTGTGCATTGTACTGTCTTTCTCTTATAATCATTTTCGTTTTCTATTGTAATTCGGAAAAGTGTAAAATATTTGATTCCATAGCAATGTGTTTGTTGTTATACAATAAGAAAATATTACCATTGAAAATTTGCACGAAATTTAAGTTGAAATAAGTAATAAAACTAAATTTGGCTTAGGCTTTTTGTAATAGTATATGTATTACGTATCAGTTTGCCAGTCGAGTTATACGCTGAGTAGGGTTTTTTTTTTCATATTTGGCACATCGATAAAAGGGATATACGAAAGGTATACGAGGTGTGTTCAAAAAGTAACGAGAATTTTTAAATTTCGCGGGTTTGGAGAGAGAGTTTTTTTTATTATGTTGGTACACATGCCCCTGAAGTACGATAAAATTTTCAGCAATATTCATTGTTAACTTTTTAAGTGGCAGCCGCTAACGTGAGACGTGTTTTTCGAGCTCGGCGACTTTCGTTAGTGAAAAAAAAATGGATCAAAGAACCTGCATTAAATTTTGCGTAAAAAATGAAATAAAGTGTAGTGAAGTTTGTAAAATGTTAACAAAGGCATATGGTGAGTCTGCTATGAGTAAAGCAAGGATTTACGAGTGGTATAAGCGTTTCCAAGATGGCCGCGAAAACGTTAAAGATGGCGAACGACCCGGACGCCCAAGCACATCAACAACTGATGAAAACGTGAAAAAAGTGAAAGAAATGGTTATGAACGATCGCCGAATCACAATCAGAGAAGTCGCTGATGATGTTGGCATATCAGTTGGCTCATGCCATCAAATTTTTTCGGATGTTTTGGGTATGAAACGTGTGGCAGCAAAATTCGTTCCAAAATTGTTGAATTTCGAACAAAAACGGCGGCGAATGGAAGTTGCTCAGGAGTCGGTAAATGAAGTTAATAACGATGCAGAACTACTAAAACGTATTATAACAGGTGACGAAACATGGGTTTACGGATATGATGTCGAAACTAAGGCTCAATCGTCCCAGTGGAGGCATTCTGGATCGCCAAGACCAAAAAAGGCTCGACAAGTACGGTCAAATGTAAAGGTTATGCTCACTGTGTTCTTCGATTTTAATGGCATAGTGCATCATGAATTCTTGCCACAAGGTCAAACAATCAATAAGGAGTACTACCTACAAGTTCAACGCCGTTTGCGTGAAGCAATCCGAAAGAAACGCCCAGATTTGTGGCAAAACAATTCATGGCTTTTGCACCACGATAATGCACCTGCTCACACTTCATTGCTTGTTCGTGAATTTTTGGCCAAAAACAAAACTCCATATTCGCCAGATATGGCTCCGTGTGACTTTTTTCTATTTCCAAAAATAAAGAGAACATTAAAAGGCCGTCGTTTTACAAGCATAGATGACATTAAAAGCGAATCGCTGAAAGAGCTAAAAGCTATTACAAAGATCGAGTTTCAAAAGTGTTTCGAGGATTGGAAAAAGCGTTGGCACAAGTGTATTATATCCGAGGGGGATTACTTTGAAGGGGACAAAATAGATATTGATGAATAAATAAATATTTTTTTCATAAAACAAAAATTCTCGTTATTTTTTGAACACACCTCGTACACGTTCAGACATGTCTAGATGCAGATTTTAATACTTAACAAGAATATAAATATTTTATAGAATGTCTTAAGCTAACTTCCGCAATAACTGTTTCAAACGGACCAATAAACTTAGTTCAATTCCCATCTTTTCATAAAACGTAACTTTAATCACAGTTTTCATCTGATCAGTGGTGCTGAGCTAAACAGCAGCACGCACTTTCATTAATCAACTTTTAAAGTGTAAATGTATCAATTTCAATTTGTTCGTACCGCACTACTACTTGTTTTTGGTTTTCTCCTCTCATGCTTGCCTGCCTATTTTTGTATAGAACGCGTAAAGACTTGCTGGCAATTCAACAAACAGCGCAAGAATCAATTAAATAATATACGAGTACATCCCATATACGTGTATCTGCATGACGCAGCATTGCACATTAATGAATGAACGAAAATGCAACAACAGGTTGGCGGATAGGTGGATAGGTGGATAGGTGTACATGGATACTGCGACAAGAACACTTTGCTTGTTGTTTTATGAAAATAATAGTTTTGTGCATATAGTTGTGTTGTGCATACGCAATAAATGTTTCCCCTCCTCTCTTCCCATCAATAGAAATTTGCTACAATTAAAAGTTTTTCCGTGTAGGGAATATATTAAGTGTATGCTGCATATTTATGTGGCAATAATTCTATAGCAACGTACATGCGGCCTTCATAATTATCAACATGATGGCCAGCAGCATCATGTTAGTTAATAAATGTACATGAAGAGTAATTAAAACTGTTTTCGGCGTGTGTTATTATTGAATTTTTATTGTTTTCTTTTCTGTCTGTATAATGGACGAGAATAGAATTTTTATATTGTAAATGAAAATTTGAACACGCACATAATATTAAAGAAGTGAGAAGTACATGAAAAAATACAGATCAGTTTTCAATGGGGGTGTGTTGTGTTATGTCAAAATTTACGCTTCATTTACTTTTGAAAGGCGGCTTTTTTATTTCGAAATTATAATAAAATATTCAAAATATAAAATAAAGGTGCTAAACAATTTCTCCTAATAATAATAATAATAATATCTGGCTTTTTAAGGTTAAATGCTCATTCGCCTGTCGCATCAATCTCGACTTTTATGGCAATATTCTTAACTGTCGGTGGGTTACCAATCCAATGGGACATCTGAGTTCAAATTTCAGTTGAAAAAAAAAACTCTTTCATTTTTTCTCCTCAGCTGTATTTTAATCTGTGTCCTATAGCGGTTTACAGTTTACTAAGGCAAAGCCTTAGCTGTTGAAATGCTAAAAATTTTATTTATTTATGATTAATTTTATAATGTTCGTCGTGTTCACATATATTATCGAATCTGTATTATATAAGAAAAGGTTTCAAATACAAGTCGCTCGAATAAAAAATTGCTGAATTAATTATAAACAAGTGTAAAACCTAAATTTGGTTTTAACCAAATCTTCCACCATCTCCTGCATAATGAGCGATATACTCGTTTGTTGCATTCGTTAATGCCCAAGTCATGTTTGCCGCACTTTAAGTAAATTCTAAAGAGCATGTCTGCTATCTGGCTATGCCCACTTTTGGCCCATCAGTAGGGTAACAACAAAATATCGGGTCGATACCTTCAAATTTGACGGTGAGAGTGCCAACAACACTTGGACAGACGGACACATGATTGTATCGATTTAGATCTGATCTTTTTAGGATCTCTGAGGCTTTCTTATCGCTTTTTCATACAAAATGACAAATTTGTGTATTTCTCTCACTGAGGTAGAGGTTATAAAAATAAACAAAATATTTGGATTATAAATTTAAATCATTGTTGTTTTATAAAAAAATTTAATTTTTTATCTATTTTTATATTCTGCACCATTTATAGTAGTGAATATATTATGTTTGTGCGGGTGTTGGTAACATTTATAAAGAGCTAAAGAGAGAATTACAGTTCAAATCGTTATTCGTATACAAGTTTCAAAAACACTTCTTTTAAGATATATCGATGAAATGTCTTGAAGCAAAGGTGACCCCAGTTTTTTTTGAAATGTTTTAGTGTGACGCAATTTCAAATTCATGTTAAAAACAAATTATATAAGTAGTGTAGGGTATTAATTGCTCCTAACCGATTATAACATTTTCACTGGTTTCGAAGTAAAGAAAATCCATGTATGCATATGTTTTTCATGGTTGCAGTTGTTGGCGCTGTTGCTTAATACGATTGTTATACTATAAACAAAATGAAAAGAGAGATTATAACATATTAACACATGTACACACAAGCACACACTTTTAAATGCACTAATTCTGGCACATATTCCAACATAAACAAACGAGTAGTAGTAGGTGGGGATAGTGTGAGAGATTCAAGTCAATGAAGTGGATAATAATCTGGTAAAGCTATTTAAGGGGTTAGAGAGAATTTACGAGATTAACTACAGGTGTTTTTCTTTAAAATTTTTTGTTACTTTATTTGATAAATGAATTATAGCAAAACTTTGCCAACAAATCATTCTGAAAATTGCAACCAATTGGAAATTATTTTATCACCTTCGATCATTTAATTGAGTTTAATTATTAATAACCTTCGTTTTGCTGATGATTAATGCGGTGAATAAAAAATGAAATAAAATATTTTTTAAGGTAAACACTTATATTAATTTTTTTTGCACAATTTATTTGCTGAGTGAAATGAAATGAAATTCTTTCATAATCATTCTTAATGATTTAAAATGTATTAAATCAGTTTGAAAATTCTTATATTGATATATTGTTATATTTTAAAGTCAAGAGTAATTGTTATACATTTGTATAACAGTTTCAAAATATTTTGATTAGTAGGATAACAGTTTAAGTTAAAGACAAAAAAAAAAAAAAAAAGCAAAAAGCTGAAGACCTGAATACAGTAGGTTGTAATAATAATAATGAGGAATCAATTTCAAAATTGTTTTATTGATGCAATAATTGAGTTTTTAGGTAAAGAGTAATTTTTTAAATTTGTATAACACTTTTAAAACTGTTATACAAAGTTTTCAAATTGTTATACTTTCTCATATTTAATATTTTAATTAGTAAAATATAGTAAAAAATAGTTTGGCGTTTTCTCTTGAGGAAGGCTAAAGACCTAAATGTAATCATCCAATAATGAAGAATCAATGTAAAAAGTTTTATAATGATACAATAATTATTATATGTTAATAAGGTTCAACTAATTGTCATAACGTTGTATAACAGTTTTGAAACTGTTATACTTGAAACTGTTATACTCTGTGTTATACAATACCCCGATGAGTAGGCTTGTAATGATGATGTTAAATTAAATTTAATGTCAGTATAATTATGAACTATATGAACTGTTATAAAACAATGCAACCGCAAAAAAATTTGTTATTTGAATATTTTTTATGAAAAAAAAAAAAAAAAACTAGTCATATTCAAAATATTTCCATTGAATTTAAAATCTTTTTATAGTAAACGTACAATAAAGTCTTAAATATAAACTAACCCTCAAATATTTGGCTTAGGTATTTAAACAATAACTGCGACCTAAATACGTAAAATGAACTTAAACGTAAGTCTTTAGTTATGAAAATTATAAAATTTTCATTTCTCTGCGGACGCATGCAATTCTCATGTTCAGCCTTAAGCATGACATTGTTTCATGAATGTTTAAATACATGCACATTATGGCATAAAAATGTTTGATGCACGCATATAGAAACATATACACGTATACATGTGTATGGATGTACATGCTGGAATACAATTCCGTCAGACGTACGAGTATAGTGTGCCTTAGGTGTGTGTTAGGTGTGCTGTCACTTTTGTAAAGAAATCATGTTGTTGTTGTTGCTGTTGCTGTTGCTGTTGCTTTTATTGCTCTGTTTAGCATGTATTATTAGGGCCTCAGCTTATAAAGATGCTCATTAATAAGTCGTCACATACATAAGTACAGCAATGCCAATGACAGTGGTATTAAAACGACATCAACAACGACAATGGCAACAAAAACAACAACTATAGCATATACATGCATAATAAAAACATGCCCATGATGTTAAATAGCTTAAATAGAATAAAGATAAACGGAATAAGGCTTAAGAGGGATATAGATATACACAGAAGTTCACAATGGTTTCGTGACGCATCTTAAATGTTTTCTATCGAACATAATAGCATGCCGTGTAAGCTGCCCGTAACCTTCATAGAATTTTAATTAATTTTTTTCCTATTTCGCTATGATACTATTTTTACCTTGTCTACATACCAGTTACGCGGTATATAAGGAAATAGTTTTCGAATGTGTGTTGGTTGTAAAAATGTCAATTTACTAATGTTCGATATGAGAAGGGTATAACCAAATGATGGGTGGTATACTAAGTTTGTTACTTCTCTGGGCAACACCCCAAAGAAAAAGTCAAAGATCTTACTTTGGTATTATTTCTAATCGAAACGTCCGTCCATAAATTCGTCATGAATTTTAAGATATCAAGTTGAAATTTTTGTAAAAATATTTTTTATTTAAAAAGTAGCCAAATCGAATGAAAGCTACGCCCACAAACTACAAAAATCAATCTAACAGACATAAAAGTTTCTCCATTAAGTTAACATTTTGGGCACATAAGTAAAAACCATCCAACACACAATCTTTGGATGTCGACCACACCCACATCTTATATAAAGGTATATAGGGTATTTAAAATTTGGTTAAAAATGTAACAAAAATCTAATTATAACTTGCTGCTTTATTATTTTGATAAGCTTATGTGTCTCTTTTCTCTTCTCCCTTTTCTCCATGTGTGACTTCATCATTTTGTACTGTTGTGGAATTCATCACTGGGTGCATGTCTGTAATTGGACTGTTTTTGTATATGTTGGTGCATAGGTGGGGTAGGTAGACGTTTGCGTAATATCAGTAAATTATTCGCGTGATATGTGATAGTAATGAATTCTTTGTTGAATTGTAATTTAAATGGGAAGTTTACGTTCACGTTCACATTTTTGCAAAGAAATTATTTGCTGACACCTTTGCGTGTTGCATTATTACAATTCAAGTTTAGTAAAATATCTTGTGTAATAAATTATCATAGTATATATTAAATTATACGAGTATACACTCAAACAATATGTAAACTACTTGAAATTGGGCCTTGAAAGCGTGACTATTAGTTGACTACTATTCCTCAATTAATACTTGGTTTGAAGAGTAAAGAAAATCACAGCTTAAAAAAGATTATCGTTCATATAAATGGGATCTTCTTCTATTTTGTTTACCTTGTATTACGGACAAGGTTGATGGATATTCATTTTTATTAGAAAATCATATCACATCACAATATGTCAGAGTACGTATCAGTTTTCTCTTGTACATGTTCAACAATAAATCGTTTTGAGATTGACTTCTTGTCAATCAATCAATCCATCAATCAAAGAAATTAATTAAAAATAACAATAACAAGTATTTTTGTTGTGGTTTTTAATTACATATTTACAATTCTTAAAACATAATGTGTTACCTGAATAAGAAAATATTTATCATGTAATACGTTTAAGTTTAAAGTATAATAATAAAATATTGATTGCTACGTTCTGTAGGTGGGTATAAAAATAAAGCAAAATCGGTCAAAAAACGGCCATGCCCACAGACATTAATCAGACACCTATCGGCAATAAATACATAGATGAACATAAGGACAGATGGACAGATATGCCTAAAGTAAAATTCATGCTAGTAAAGAAGTAGATTGGTTTTGTGCAAATGTTTATAACACCTAGAAGGAAGCTTGCCACACCCCAAAATGTGTATATATTCTTGATCAGTATTATTAGTCTGTACTTTTTTTTTTTGTTTTTAGGAGTCGAAAGTTTTTCTTTGTAGCTCTGTTGCAATTAATAAATTACATTAATTTATTATGTTAGTTGAATAACTAACGTAAGCTCTTTAAATGTTCAGTCTCTAAACAACAAATTTTAATAACAAATAATGTTATAATAAATATAAATATTTAGCAACTATGATGCACACTTTTATGTAATAAAACACATTTCCTTTGCATAATATTCTACAATACAAATGAACGCATGAATGAATGAATGAATGAATGAAAATTGTATAATATCCATAGAGAAATTTTTCTTTTTTTCTTCTTCTTCTCATTATCACGTCATAAACATCATTTATAACCATAAAATGCTGCCGCTAGCTATTTTCTTAACTTTTCCTCTATTTGAAGCAACATGGCACTGTATTGCAGTAAAAGTGTTGCTGTTGGCAAACCATAAATGAATGAGAAACTGACTGATATTTATATGTATGTGTGATTGTGTGTGTGTGTGTGTGTGTGTGTGTGTTTGGAGTGATGTATGTTTAAAAGTATCAGTCAGTGCCTAACCCAACTTCTGTAATGGACAGATTATAAAGAATCATTTTTGTGTAATAATTTAGTATACAGTCGGAACACAGTAGTTTATGACGGATTCGTATGGACTTTATTGCCAGTGCGGTTATAGAGATTTTGTTGTTGTTTTTGCTATCCGATATTGTTGTTGCTCTTCAATTTTAATTATACTTGCCCAAGAGTTGCAACCCTACTATAAGTCTCACTGTCTATATATATATATTCCAGCATTTATTCGTAAGTACATAAGTGTGTTTCTATGACGAAATGCATTTTAAACCCACAACTATACCAATTACTAAAAGCATCTGTTGGAACTTATCCACAATTATACACAACCGCACACACATATACATGTTATATCTGCTTTATGTTGATTGTAAATTTATATTGATGCTGATAATAATCGCATTTATACTGAAAGTATGGTTCGGAAGCGGCTTCATTCAGCAACAACCGCAGCTAAAAATCTACATTACTGTATTAACACATATTTACAACTCTTCATATGAACGAAAACAAATACAAATTCCACCAACACATATGTACACGGAATCCTTTTGTGTAGTGAAACATTTGATAAGACGAAAATATTTAATTCTGATAAACATTATTATGAATCGAAAACTCGGTTATATGACAGTTTTCTGTAGATTATGTAAAATCTACAATTTCTCAACCTACACACTATCACTCATATCCTAACCTTTCATATAAGCCTTGACGTACTTCAACTGATTTTGTTGATATTTTTTTTTTTTTTGTATGGCGTATGTATGTATGTAATTAACTAGATATTGGTAACTCTATCTAAATGCAATTTAAGACTTGTGCTTGTGTTATAACCTCTTACCTCAGTTAGTGATGAATATTTTTCATTTATTCTGCATTTGGTTGCGGTGATAATGCAAACAAAAGCACAAATGTTCAATTTTTACTATTGTAAGGGGTGCAGCAGCAGAATATTTGATTGCAATCAATATTCTTTCGTGTTGTAAACAAAACTTAATTCAGTGGCCTAGTTCATTAAGGTTACTTTTTACACTTTGCTCATAAAATGAGGGGATATACGAAGTGTGCTGTTTTGTGTTTAACCGACCGAAGGAGGTTTCAGAGTTTTTAAAAAGTAAATTTATTTTTGATCAGCATCAAAAACTGAATCGATCTGGACATGAGTGTCAGCGTAGGCGCGTTGACATTCTCACAGGCGTAAATGTTAAGATATTGGGCTAAATTTTTGTACTTTTGATTTTTGCATACAGATCGCTATTTAAAATGGATAACATTCTTGACCGATACATGTATCAATAACAATCAATTTATTTGCTCCTAAATTAACCTACATAAAGCCAAAGGGCCCGCTCATCTTATATGGAAAGAACAGAATTTTGAACAATTTTACTTTATTAATTTCTGTTGCAGAAGAAAGAATAATGATAATTATTAGACAGGTTATTGTGCTTTATAAATAACAATGACTAGTATTCGCTTTTTATACCCTGACCCTGCACTAAGTTTGTCAAAACCTAAAAGATGGAAATGTTGAAATATATATATTTTTGATTAATCTTAATATCTAACAAAATCTCCAAATGTTTTATAAGTAAACGTACTGTTTCTTATCGTTCTCTTCTTTATCATTCATTCAGCTTCGGTTAGGAAAGGTAATAAAACTTCGTTATACGCTTCATTTAATTCATTATTAAAATATTTATTCAGCTGTTTTATTGCATTCATAAGTGCTTGTTGATGGCACACTTTACTATTGAAACAGATTTTCATTTTAATTAATTTACATGTAAAAAAACAAATATTTTTGTATACAAATATTTACAAATATTTACAACAAATACATAAATGCGATATATTAATGACAACTATTGTTTACTTAGCTAATATATTTTTTATTTGATTTTTTATCTTTATAGGTATATTTATGCAAAAAGAAAACAAATAAAAACAGGTTTCGGATTAATATGCAAACACAATATTTTTGAAACGATTAGCACCGGATTTATTTGAAGCAGATTATACTGGTAGTACATGTATGTACAAGTTATATTAATTACATTTATAATTTCATTAAATAATGGTAAATAAATTAAAAACCAATCATTACCGTAATTAGACAGAAGAAATTAATCGCAAAGGAAAATACTTTTCACTTTCGCTAAGGTTGATTTGAATTTTTCAACAAAGTCCGGAAGTTGAATTTCTTGGTCGAAAACTGCATGCTTCTTAAAAAGTCTCGGACTTTTTGTTTCATGTACAATATTTACTGAATGTAGGATAATCTCGCCGGTCGGTAAATTGAGTACATTCATTTCAACACCACAATTCTCGTGCTAGCTCCTCATGACGAAAACTGTATAATCATGTAATATTTCAAGATCGCTAGTTTGACTTTCTCTCTCTTGTGTTTCATATATTTTGATGTAGAATAATTTCTCTTTTTTTGCTATTTTTTTTCGATATTTAAATGATTATTAAAGGGGGCAACCGCACTGCCATCTAAAAAGATCTGTTATACTGGCCGAGAGTCTTAGCTCTGGAATTTGATTGCTGCGCTCTCACATAAAACGTGATGAAATAAAGAGCGGCTACCTTTCAATTGTTTTCCCTCAAAAGTAAACCGTTTATGGCAGAAAAAATGCATCTATTTCAAGTGCTCTCTTAATTGTAGTTGGGTAATTTTTTAATCAATATGATGCATTAACTTTTGAAAAAACTACAGCAACAAAAAGTTTTATCTGTAGCTTGGAATATAAAAATTCTATTAGGCTTGCACCAAATCTAAAAAACTCATCATTATTAAATTTTTTCTTTCATTCATTATATAATTTGTATTGTGTTATGTTATGCTATGCCAAGCTATCCTTTGCTACGTTATGCTATACCATATTATAGTATTTTATATTATGTTATGTAAGAAAAAAATTAAATATTTGTACAAAAACCATTAATTAACACTTGATCCATTGCTTTAGTATATTGATTGAAATTTTTTTATAGAAAAGATGCACATCTTTTCTTTAATATGTTTACCGAATACCTTGTCCTATCTCCTTATTTAATATACCATTAGAATGTACAAAAAAAGAACTAATTTCGATATTTTATACAAATCAAAGTTTTTCTTTTCTGGAATTGAAATATACAGCTTAACTTAAGACGTTGGACTTTGTTAAAGGGTTGTGTAGACAAATTTAAAGATTGTGTGGGTCAAATTTATATTATATTATATATATGTAAATTTTTGCGATCGTGATTGTATCAGAGTTTGGATTTTATTTACAATATTAAACTGTAAATAAAGTCGACGATTGTTTTTGATAAATATCAACTTTTGCGGCCGTGAGAGTGCTAATACTCCCATATTATTATTATTGTATAAATGAGCAGAGAGAGAGAGCATACACATATTAATGGCTAATAAATAATAAACACCAAATGCTTTTAATCATCTTCATTAGCCAAAGACTACTTTTTATATTTTTTCACTCCAACAATAAACATTGGACGCATGGAAACACTTTAAATTGTTTGATAATTAAGCATTTAAGAGTATGTTTGACAAGCTTAATGATAAAATAATTATGACATCATTAAAGTGAAAAATATACGTGATTATGAAAACAAGTGAAAACAATGTTGACAACAGTTAGCTTTTACGTGATGAAAATTTACGTTCAATTTTTTTTTTTTATCCTCTTGTGTATTGCATATATTGCTTATCTATTCTTTCATTGAAGTTTTCATTTTTTTTTTAATCTTTCATTTCTTTCTTTCTTCCTTCCTTCCTTCCGGGATGTTAGAGAGATGAAGTTTTGCAGCAATTCGAGCCACACTGGAAGAGAGTTTACGCTTTCTTTCAATGTAATTGTATAACTTTTAGTGTATCAGTGCATTGGCAGTAACACTGGTTTTTCTCTTGTTTGTGTTCTCCCTACATAGTCTGAAGGTCTGCAGTATTAAAAAACTTTTAGTAGTATTGCCACACCATGTTTTGTTTCTTTTATAAAAGTTAAAATATTTATAAAATTTTATGCCTGATAAGTCTACATACACTTACACATATTTAAGTATGAAAATTTTTTTTTTTAATTTTCAAACATTTTAGTCAATTTTCTCAATGATCTCAATGACTGTCATCATTAGCAATTTACTTTAAAGAAAAGACATAAAGAATCTCAAGTAAAAGTGATTGACAAAAAGTCCTTCGAAGCATCCTTTAAAAATGATCCATTCTATTTGCGACATACCTATACACAAATACTAGGCAATTGAAACTAGGCTTGACCTTAAGTGTTGATTCTTTTCATTTATGCCGCTCGAATGATTGATTAACTTGGTCTATTTTTTTTTTAAATCATGTAGGTTATATATATGACTTAAAGTAATAATTTAAGTATTTTTATGAGTTTCTTTAGTCGTTAGTTTGTGTGTGAGTATGGTTGATTTTCAGCAAATCTAAGTTAAGTTTAACTTTAAAGTGATATGAAGTAAATCGAAAACACATCCTTGTTGTTGGTGTCATTTTAGTTTCGGAATGTTTTTTATAGCCATCATTATATTAAGTATGGGGGTATATGTAACTTTGTTAAAACGTTTGCATCAGAGACCCCACAAAGTATATACGTTTTGAATCAGCTTCGAATAATGAGTTGATCTAATCGTATTGCGGCCGGTAATTACTCTTCTGGCCGCCAAATTGAGATATTTCGCAGAATGTTTCATTAAACTGTACTAAACGCTGGCTGGTATTGAAATTGGGCAAAATTGGTCAAGCAAGATCGATCACAATGCAACAAAAACTGAAAAAAGAATAATTTTTAAAATAAATTTTCTGCATTTCTTATAAATTACAGAACCCCTTGGGAAACTTTCATGCATCGCTGTTGGGTATTCAAGATTTGGTGTCAGCTAAATATTGTTTTTTTTTTTCTTTGTTAATATGCCGGTTTTTTTAATGATTTCTTTTGGCTGAGATTGTTAAAGTCGTTGAAGTTGTTAGAGTTTCTTCATTTTATAAAATGAATGGTATACTAAGTTAGTTAATTAGTTGTCAGAAAAACGCTTTAAGGACCCAATGATGTTTTGATAAGCTTCTGATTCTAAATCAATCTAGCCCAAGTTCGTCAGTGTTCGACTATATCTGAAGGCCTTAATAGACATTTTTAGTATATATACTTACGTTTATCGTTAAAATAGGTGAAATCGGTTAACAGCCACGCCCACAATGGATCACAAATTTTTTTACAACCAAATTTATGTTTTATATATGTTTTGCACATCCATTTACTATAAAAGGGTGAAATTGTTTCATCGACACGCCCACAATTTACAAAAAAAAAAAGTCCCATTTGGTACTCAATTAAACCAGTTGCTTAAAAAAGAAGTAATTTAGTACATTTGACACCCATAATATAAAAATTAATGTAAAGTGTGTATTCGATATAGTTTTTACTTGTTCCTCCTACCATCGTGCTAACTCTGTATTCTTTAGGGTGACCATTGAAAAAATGAAAAATTTATTAAAGTTTTCAAATGAGTTAGAGTGTATATCATTTTGTTGGTCTCGGCTCGTTTTTACGATACTTGGCCTACATGCTTCATCACTTTTCCAAAAACTTTATTTAACTAATTTTGTTTTTATTCTTTGGTTTTTTTTTTGTTTTGTTTTTTATCAGCCCATTTACCCGAAGTAATAAATTTGAGCTAACTTTTTAGTGATTGATTACGAGTTGAAGAGACGATGAAGAGTTGAAATGAAGAAAAGATGTATAAATACCGAAAAAGTCACGAATTTTTTTTCTGCCGCGTATTCTGTATTCTTTTGCGTTCTTTTGTTTTTTAAGCAGCCATTAATTAATGGTTGTATAATTCACTGTCTTACCACGTAAACGTGAAATATTATAAAATTTAAATCTAATGAAATAAAGCAAAAGAAAAAATGTTAAACAGGATACTGCTAAATTTAATTTGCGTTTTAATCATTAATCAAATTCTGCCGTGTGTATTTATAAATAAATATTTAATATTAGACAATTATTTTGTAATCTTGTTCGTTTTATTTACATGTAAAGATTTCGAAAAAAAGTCCCATTTGACTTTCTGAAATTCTCAAAAGGATCTTTTAAAGATAGCAATGATTATTGCACGATTCACGATTCATGTATAGACCCGGTTAGGGCCACGGTGTGGTTGTCATCCGTATGAAATTAATTGAAAGCTCAGCCTACTATCAATAAAAGTCTGTCTGTCAGCTATAAAATAACTATGAAGTAAAAATTTCAGACTAAACTTGAATGTTTAAAAGTTATGGCGTAGTCGGATAACACACAATTTACAGCGCAGAATTCCCCTTCTAAGTTGATATGTGTCATATTCTTTATGAGAGACATAGTTGAATATCTGACATGCCCACAATTCATAGAATTATCCAATGTTGGACCCAAGTCATATATAAATTTTTTCTGGTGCTTGTTCATATTTTCTTTTTTTTCATTAACTTTCAAACTCTTATTACATAATTTTATAGACGTTGTTGAACTGGATGATTAAATTTATTCACAAAATGATTCAATTGAATCAATATCATTGTACACAGAGCTCATTTCAAAAACTGAATGATTGAATTTGATATTGCTCTTGTTCTTGTAAATCTATGTTACTATATAATATTTGTATACAATTCAAATGTAATACTCGGCAAACTCTACACAATGCCAACCAACTGAGCTTAGAGTATTTCGCTATTTCTGTTTTAGTTTTTCTAGTTTCTTTTTTTGCTATACGCTATTTGACTAATTGTCTAGTTTCGACTTGTCCGTATCTAGTATCCAGAGCAAACGCAAATGCATCGTTAAAATTGTTTTTCTATTTGTTTAACTAATACTCTTGAGATTTGTACATTTCCCCTTTCTTGGGATGGAGATGGAGATCAATCGATTGCAATATAAATTTCATTTCAATTTGGTACAAAGACATATATTGGCCCAAAAAATAATACGATTGTGAATGGACCAAATTGGATCATTGCGGGAACTCCTCTCTATAAAAGGTCTTATTATAATGAAAATCGTTTTATTTAATTAATTGATGTAGGGTATAGTCTTGTAAGCTCAACGTAATATATACACTATTAGAAGGCTGATGATTACATACTTTCTAAACCCATTATTGAAGATGTGGAGGGTATTTAGGATATAGCTTAAGCCAAATTTAGTTTTCTTACTTCTTGTCGGATGTTTAAAAATTATCTGTGTATTAAAAAGAGAACATTCTGTTGCAGCTAACAATGAAAACATGAAGATTTTTACCAAGGAATGTGATGTTGAAGTATTTCCATTAAGTAGATCACTCCAGGAATTCACATTGAAAACTGACTGTTAAAATTTTTCTTTAATTGCTAACAATAAATACCGGAATTATAATAAACATTAATAAAAATCATTTTTCACATTGTTTACTACACGTTGTGTTTTGCAGTTCTTTGTTTAGCTGGCTGTTAGAAGACAATGAACCACCATGAGACTGTTAACAGGAACAGACAAAAGAAAATCAATAAATTGCTTACCAAAGTGATGAAAGCAAATGATGCCATTTGCTGTATATAGAGTTGTGAACGCCTAGATTTATGTACATATTTGATGGTGAAGTTTTTTAAATGGTTTTTATTTTTGCTCTTCAATGCGCAACATGTTTATTTGTTACAATTGGAAAATTTGTTGTGTTGTTACAACAACATTTTTTTTTTGCTGCTGTTGTTGTCCTTAATGTTTTGTTTAGTTAGCTAAAATAGGTACAGTTAGGAGTACGATTTGCTATTAGGAACGAACAAAAAAAAAAAATTATATAGCATGCGACACCCTGTAATATCACATATATATACGTAATTATATGTTTTGCTTATATGTGAATTATCACTATAGTGGAGCCTGTGTACAGGTAGTTGGTATTGTTGCCATTTTAATGTATATTTGTAAGAAAATTGTCACATTGGCTGCAAGGTTTGGCGCTTCTGGTGGCGTCAATAAGTTGTTTAACCAAATGAATTATCTACATGTTTATATACATATATATGTGTATATATATATATAAATAAATTCCTGTGATGTTTTTTCATTTCAATTCTCTCACGTATAGATATAAACTGTGATGCATATCTGCGTGGTTATGCTTTTTTTTTGGTGTTCGAGATGCAATGATATTATTTTTTACACTATTTTTTTTTTCTGTTAAATTTTTTTAAAGTTTATTTGTTATTTGTAAAAGTGTTGAACATTGTGCAGGTTATACTTTTTTAAATTAATAAATTAACAAAAACCAACCAAAGTTTTTTTTTTTTGGCCGAGTTTGACAATTGACATAATTTTTTTTTTTTTTAAGTTAACTTTAAATTAACATGAATCTGAACTTTATTTTAATAATAGTTATACCATGCACCACTTATATTAAGAGTGTGTAGATGTTTGTAACTCTTAAGCGGAAAATGCTACATCGACCTTTAATAATATCAATCGATTCAAATTTTAAATTTGAACTATGTCCGTCTGTCCACGTAAATTTGTGCTCAAGTTGCGGGTTACATTTTTTGAGGTATTTCGTTGAAATTTGGTACAAGGACATATATTGGCCCAAAGAGGGACCCTATTAAAAATGGCCCAAATTGGGCTATTGTGAGAACCCCTCTTCATGTAAGGCCTATTATTTTTGTTAAATATTTTGATGAACTTTCTTACATGTTTTGGTCCGAAGAGAAATACTAAGGAAAATGGACATGATCGGACCGTTTTTAGAGCCCCTACTATACAACGTCCCATCATAGGGGAAGTCTCTTTATATGGAAAAAAATTGGCAAAATTTGGTGATAAATAATTAATTAAGTACATAATTGGTTTAACCAATTTTGAACCCGATCAGATCATTTTTAGAATCCCTTTCCATATAACTATATTTCACGAAGAGACTTTTATATGTCAACGCCTCGCATTTACTGACTAATTGTAGAATAATTTAAGCAGCTAAGTGGTGTACGTTATTATATGATCGGGCTTGACCGACATTTTCACTTGTTTTTTTTTTTATAATTGCAAACGATTTATAAATAATATTAGTTTAATAAAGTGCACGAAGCGAAGATTAACGTATATTGCTGTTTTTTTTGTTAAATGAATTTGATTTTGTATACTTTTTACTGTAGTTTGGGTTGCGTTGATGTTAAAGTAAAAAAAAAAAAAAGAAAAGAAATTTATTTGCTTTTGACACTTTTCAAATTGTTACGTGCTTGTAAAAGCACTTAAATGGGAAAACTTTGCACTATAAATACAAACAAGTTAAAAAGTTTTCATTTTTTTCCAATCAAATCTTGGATTTCCAACATCTTAAAGCATTGAAATAAAAGTTATCACTGAGCAAAGATACTTTAAGCATTGTGGGAGGGATCTAAACTCTAAAAGTTTTCTTTGTCCTTTAAACGATTTTACTTTATTTTAATGCATACAATCAATATTACTGCCAAGTTTAGTTTCCATATTTCGAATATATTAATCCGAAGAATGTTTACCACAGACGTACAGACAAAACATAACTAAATCGGTTTAAAATTTTTAACTAATTAACAAACTATAAACTTTGTAATAATTCTGCTTTTGTTAAACATTACAAATGTTTTGATAAAGTTACTCTACAGTCCATCTCATCTTATCAAGATTGTGTGTTTACGTACACATACACGTATAAATGTGTAGAACATTTCAGGTTTCTTCTAAACCAATTAGCAGCAAAATTTAACTTTACCACATGTTCATGTGTTCTTTCTTTTTTAATAAAGCAAAAAAATGTATTTTCTTCAACATATTGTTTGCGACAGCATCATCAATAAATGTTACGTTATGTTGTATATGTAATTAACTGTCAAGTAGAACAAGTGTAAGTAATGAAACATCTGTTTCTTTCGTTTTCTTCAACCTGTACATGCACACAGTAAAAAGACTGCATGAATTTGAAGTGATTTCTTAAATATATCTTACATACATATATTTGCATATATTACACACATAAGTATATATCAATCATAGTAACGTCAGCGCCATCAGTATTTTGCATAATATACTCCTGAGACGTCAATGAGACAGTGCTTAAAGTGTTCTTGTTTTTGTAATGTTGATGTACAATGTACACTTGAATGAGTTTTTAGGTTAAATGACCTTTTAGTAATGTCGCTTTTCAACGTGAACTGCACTATATAGATAAATAGAATGTTTAAAGGAAAATATATGGTAAAGATGGCTGAAGTAAAAATTGATTTAGAAAATGTGAAAAATGAATATTCGGTTGCTGGTCCTGGTTTGAAGAAACGTTTTTAAGAGCTATAAATAATAAGAATTTTATATGTTGAAGAATAGAACTCTAAACTTCGGATTCCTTATGATCTGGGGTGACTGTCAAGTTTCTTATTACAATTTACAATGCATGAAAGAAAGTACTTCTGAGTTTGGCTGATTTCCATCAGTTCTTTTTGTCCAGACCGGAGATCTTCTTGAAGCTGTATATATCTAGCTTCACTACTTGGAATCAACGTTCTCCTGGCGATATCCAAGTAGTCAATGTATCCCCCTTGTAATAGATTGAGAGATTAACCCAGTTCTGGATGCTGCCAATAACGCTTCGAGAAAATCTCCGTCCGATTGCATTGTTAGTTGTTCGCCAGTAGTCAATTGCTGGGCATCTACATGTGTTGTTATTGTAGGTACAATCGTGGATGACGTGTTGGTATCTCTATGTTGCTTCCGGCCAATTCCATAAATTTCTCTATCAATTCCTCCGGGAATATGTTTCTTATAGGCGTCATGAATTATGTTTCGTCTCGGACGATATCTTTGAAATGCAGAAATGAACACTTGTTTAATTCTATCTTGCTCTGTTTCATTTCATTTTTTTTAATATGCTCGATATTATTCCGGATTGCAGTAGTAAGCCTCTTTCATTGAAGAAGCCGAGATAGAATGCTCTCGTTCCAAACTAGTTGTCATATTGTTAGAGTTTCCACTAAGCCAGTTTTGGATTGATTGATTTCGGGTTTGTCCAATTCTACTATAACTGGACTGGTTGTCGTCGTCTGGGATTTCTCTTTCTGAAGAGATTGATTGTCTACTTATTCGACGTCGCTTTCCAATAGTTTCTAGCGAAATCCTTCCTGACATTCTTCTACGCTTTTTGAGGAAAATATGGGATCTTCCTGATTTTTCTTCATCGGTACTATATCGGTAACTGCATTCACTTTTTTGGTATTGCTTTGTCGACTCATTATTTGATAAATAGTTATAACTACAAGTTGAAGAACTGATTTGCAAACATTTTCTAAAATCTATTTGAAAAATACTCTGTATTTATATAAATTTCTTATCGCGGTAAATATTTACAATAACTGCTTCGTCATCGAATGCAATTGACATTTAGTTAATATATAATGAATTTTTTAATTGTTTAAAAAAAGTCCACAATTACATGTATAAATGCCACGCCCATAGTTTATACAAGAATACGAGTGCGTCCACTAAAATTTATACATTTGTTACAAAAATTGACCTGGAAACTTGAAATTGTGCATATTATTATAATTATGTCATTTATCGATGTGCCAAAAATGGGCGTGGTCGTTCTAAAGATATGCCTACAACTAACTTTATTCAGCATAAAATGTGACTTGCAAGCTGATGCGTTAAACATATACTATAAGAGGCCATTATTATATACCTGCCATATCCACCATTGTAGATATGAAAAGTATTTAAGTTTCGGTCTAAGCTAACGATAGAGTTGACTCAACTAATTAATGTAAGTGTGACGCATAAAAATGACGAGATAAGAATTATATTTATTTATGAAAAATTGTTACAATTTAAATTTATGTTAGCTAACGTTTCGTTTATGATGATTAAGCGAATATTCCGCAAAGTAAATAAATGAAGAAATAAAAGGGTAGCTGGAGCGAAAGCATGACATGTGTCACATGCCTTTTGTAAATAGTAAAAACATAAATTTCATTACAGCGTCGGTGACATGTTGCAAAAAAAAAAAAAAAAAACAGATCGTTAACAGATTTGTTAGTTTTGGAATAAATTTCTAGGGGAGAAATGTTGTAACATTCAGAGAGTGATTAATGAAGTGAAAATGTCGCTGACAATATGTGGGTCGAATTTTTTTTTGTTGTTGTCATAAGTAAGATTCTTTTTAGAATTTAAGAGAGTGTGAAATCTTCCCAAAATTATTATTCCAGCTATAAACAATTCTTTAAGATATATATGGATCTGCCTCCAACTCCTGGGTATCTCTTTTCTTACTAACCTGCAATATTTTATATCACTGTTAAGGCGCAAATAACGACTTTAACTCACTTTTACTTATGGAACTTAAAGACAAGATTTGATCAGTATACACACATATGAAATGTTCGTTTTGAAATAACATAAAATAACTTCGTCCACTGTTATCATATCTTCATTAATTGCCATGTGTTTCCAAAGCCCAAGCAACAACTTCCTCAACTTTACAAATGCATTTGCATTATGATATATATGTAATGTACTAAAATGTGATTTATGTGCACTTAAGCTATATTTCTATTCTATTGTATTTCCAGCGAAATATTCTTATCAGTTGTGGTTTTCATGTTATTCGGCATGCATATGAAAGGGTAAATATTAATGTGTAAGGTCTTCTGGTTTCCATTTAAATGCGTATATAATTAAGTAAACGCTAAAGGCTAACAATTATTCATAAAATGTATTGCGGATGGTGGGACGTAAGCAAATAAAGGGAGGAAGAATAGGAGGAAGTGAAATACATCTTCTATGTGCATACATACTTAAAGTACAAAACTAAATATTTGTTCCCGCATTGTGGGTAAAAAGCATTTCTAAGCGCACCGAATGTGGCCAACAAAAGCTGGATGAAATCTGTAATATCCTCTCCACATTCACTATAGGCGTATCATATTTCCAATTACTGACTTTTTTTTAAAAACTATTCAAGTATAGATCGATCACAGCCAAAAAATGATTTTTTTTTTTTTTACAGATTGTGGGCATGTCCATTTTACCATAATGCCCATTTTTAGTTAATTTTAATGTATAAGATAATATATAATATATATAAATATAATTCGGTTCAACAATAGGTGGGATAATTAATTAAGTGCATACTGTGAGTGTATGCATTATCCGACCGCGCCCATTTTTGGCATATCGATCAATGGAATAATTATAAATATGTATACGAAATTTCAATTTTCATGGCAGATATATAGAGTTTTGTCGATTGTGGGCGTGGCTCTTAACTGATTATGTCAATTTTAAATAGTGATCTGCGTGCAAAAACTAAAAATGTAGGTAAAAAAAATTCAACTCACTGATTCAAATTTACGATCTTGAGAAAACCAAAGACAGACACACGGACATAAATGTTTAGATCGACTCGGTTTTTAATACTGATCAAGTATATATTATATATACATTACATGATTTGACATTTTTTTAGTTTTTCTAAAGGAATGATACACTAAGTACATCTTTTATATTATAGGAAACAAAAACAAATAGTGTAAACTTAAGTTTATATATGTAAATATAATGAAATGCAATAATATGTATAAATAGAATTGATTTTTTTTTTTCATTGTTAACATAATTTCTTGAGATCTTTTATTTAAAACAAATGCTCCTATGTATGTGTGTATGTATGCCTAATAGATATATCTCTACAAAACAGTTAAATGCACTTAATGCGCAATTGTTTCATTATTTATATGTGTGAGCAAAAACGCATAAAATACAATAGACACCCAAGTACTTTTGAACCGTTATATATGAAAGTGGTCTAAATTCACATATATTTAACTATTTCATCAATCAAATATTTTAATAAATTTTCAAATTTTTATGTTTTTTTTGAAAAAATGGATTTGCATCCCTTTCATTTGTACAGTTGGTCACATGATTAAATTAAAGTTAAGACAATGTTTTTAAGGCAAATTTTCTCACTTTGGTGACGTAGTGTGTAAAATTTCCCATAATCTGCATTAATGCGAGTTGCAATTGAAATTCATCCATTAGCACATCTACGAGTATAACCATAAAATTTAACAACGATAATCGCTTTTTCGCTACTTATATTTTTTTTTAACGATATTGAATTAAATAACGCATTATGTTAACTATTTGGATTGCATGCAGTGTTTCTGTTGTGATAGTAGTTGTAGTAGTAGTAGAAAATTATTTGAAAAACAAATCCAATTAACCGACAATACCTAGTTCACTACTAGATGTCATTACCATAATGAATAATTTTCTCCTTATTTTTTTTTATAATTGTACAATAAAAACTGTTGAAATTTTTCTATAGAAAATGTTCCATTTTTTTTTTTTTTTTTTTTTAATAACTCTTAACCGTTAACTTTTTAAATTGCGGTTAAACTCTTGACCGATTTCGTCATTATGGTTTGCCTCGTCCTCTGCCTGGATGGGAGAGTTAATAACCAGTAATTTCTCTTTCTTTTTTTCCCTTTTTTTTTTTTTTAAGTGAAGATTATTCGCTTTGTTGGCCGCTTGCTGTGTTTGCATTATTTTGCATAAGAAAAATGATTCAATTGTCGTCCAGTTATTTAACCGCAATTTGCCGGTAATTTTAACACCAACAGAAGCGGAACAAAATTACTTTCTAATCAGAATTTTGTAGAAAAAAACTTCTCTATTTCCGTTTTTGTTCATCATTTCCTTTTCTGTAGAAACATTCTTTTTATTTATTGATAACTTCGTTAATTAGGATGCAGTTTGCTTGAAATTTTCATATACCGTTATAAAAAAAAAAGAAATCGCCCAAACAAAATATCGCACGAGTGTACTTGAAATCCTTTAAATATAAAGTAAACAATTTGTATTTGGCTCGAATCAAAACTTGGACACTTAATATCTTTGTAACTTTTAATTGTGATTCACAAAACTTTGTGACATATATTTAGTAGCAGGCGAAAAATTGAAACTATGAACACAAAACCCCTTGAAGTTAGATATCCGAAGGGTCTTGAGTCACAATCAGATGCGAAGATTTTCAATCTCTGGCTTGTCTGAGCATTACGATACGTTTTTACGGGTAACACAATATGCTTACATATTGGCCTAGGACCTCGATGTATCGCCTTCTGGCGTACACCCGATAAACCTAATCTCATTTATTTCAATATTTATAGATAAAGTGAAATGAAAAATTATAAAAAATTTAGTTGTCGCACTGCTTTGATTGATTTGACTATTTTAAATACTTCAACAAAACAATTATCAAAAATTATTTAACGATTTTTTTTTTTTAGATCGGTTTGTAATTTAGCGCCATTCAGAAGTGTACCAAGTTGAGATGATAATACTTTAAATTTTTTCTAAATGTTGAAAATATTGTTTAAAATTTAGATGTTATAAAAACATAAACGGACTTTCCATAGTTTTTCATTTATGTGTATTTCACAAAAAATAAAATAAAAAAAAATATTTGAATGCGTTGAATTGTTCAAAGATTTGGCCAAAGTCACATATAGTGTTTATGAAATTTTTGTACGTGTATGGAACATTAGATGGACTGGTTATGAAATTTGTGTATTTTTTTGGTGTTTGTTTTGCGGTTTAGTTCAGTTTGACTCGGGGTGCTGTTGTCTGGTGTGGAAATTTAATAATTTTTTTTTTTTCATTTGTTTGCACTATTTATTTTTATTCGTAAGATGATGTTGCGGTTGTGCTTTGTATATAGACAGCTAAAATATTATTGCTAAATATTTGTACGGTTTGGCTTGGTTACCTATCAGTTGAAATGTGGTTTTGATTGTTAATTTTTTTTTTTATAATTAATATAAATATTGTATTTCCAATAAAAAATTTCATTTTATTAACCATTACCTATAATCTATATATAATCGTCTATGTATGTAGGCCATCTCCCAAAGATTTGTTGGGATCATTCGAATTTTTGTGAGCATTTAAGTCGAGTTTTATGTTCAGTATGTTTTTTTTTTTGTAAATTGTGGGCGCATCTGTTATTAAGCCACGCCTACTGTTGGCACACGGATGGATAGGTTAACTAAAGATCTGCGTACCAACTTATAGGTCAATTTTTGTCGCACTTAAATAGATTTTTCTTGATTGTGGGTGTGGTTCTTGACTCTTGTGACTTTTGCCCAGTTTACGTAACGATCTGAGTGCAGAAACTAAAAATTTTCTGTACAAAATTTCAGCTCAATATGCAACAACAGACAGATAAGCAGACACAAGGGCATACATGTTTAGATTGATTCAGTATTTGATGCTGATCAATATACTTGGTAGGGTCTTTGATGCCTCCTTCTGGGTGTTGCAAGCGAAATGACAAACTTAGTTCTTATGTGAAGGATATAAAAATTATCTCCTTGCAGTTACAGTTAAATATTGCTTCTGTTGTGGTTTTCCTTTTTTTTTTTTTTTTTTTTTTATTGACTATATTTGCTTCGTCAAAGCACTCCAATCGAAAATCTCTATGTATTTAACACTCATTGTGAAGTAAAAAAGTAAAATTTTTTTAAGTAAATCACTTGCAAGGTGTTAAATAATTCTCAATTGGGAAAAGTTTGCCTTTTTATGTGTGCAGTGTGCAGTACTTTTGCAAACAACGTTAGCGCAAACAAAACCTCCAGTGTACGTGCGGGTGCGGTTAAATTAGTTCAACACTTTTAACACTTGTCATAAAAGAAAGTACCACTAAATTCTTTTCAACAGTTCAACAAAACATGCAAGATATCGTTGCGGAGCGGAACGTGCAACGTGCTTGAGGTATAGTAAGAATATATTTAGTAAAGAATGTGTCAATGATGGAAGCTGCACGAAAGTGTGATTGAATAGTTTTATATAGTGTGTTGTGCTTCAGGTTCCTTTCTGCCTTACTTAATTAGATGTTTGTCTCCTTTTGTTGATTTCTTCCCTTATATCAAGTTGAAGTAAGAGAAGAGATAGAATCGCTGACATATGGGGCACTTGTACAAGATTTGTGTCACATTTATACTTCAAAATAAGTGAAAATGTTATAGTCTGTCAAATTTGATCATTTGTAAAATATAATTATATGGGAAAAGGTTTTAAAAATAGTCCGATCGGACTTTTTCAACAAATTTGATTTTTTTCTAAATAACCATCCATTCAGGGGATGACGTGCATGGCACGATAATGCAGTGTCCACAAATCTTTCTGTATGGTGTTGCCAAGGGACAGAGGGACATGATTAAATTACTTTTAATATTAAACTAATTAAAATCAGTCATTCTTCGCTTTAATGAAAAATATATCACTCGAGTCTCTAATGCGAGAGATCACTGCATCTTTTTATAAAACGTCTGGTATAGTTTGCTTATTAATTAAATTGTTTAAAAAACCTCTTTCCTATTGTGATATGGACATGTGCTATTTGACTATTCTGACAATGTATTCACTTTGTTGTGCATGATTTAGAATCTTTTTTCATATTTGTTTAAAGAGCAACTGAACTAGTTTTTCTATCATCACGAGTATCAAATGAGACCAATTATTTATAAAAAAAAAAAAAATCACCTCCCATTAACATATATATCTATATAACTTGTACAATCTATAATTATACAATAAAGCTGTGCTCTAACAAGTACAATTTAAAATAATGAATTATACAAAAATTTTTATATTGAAACCAAAGCATTTATGACGCAATATCTTCCCTTTGCAAAGGTTTTTTTCCATTCATTTATATTCTTGTTTTTATGCCCTACAGTGCCCTACACCTAGGAAGTTTTGTAAAACAATCAATCGTTCAGAATAAATTTCTAAAGCAAATTAAACGTGATCGTCTGCTTGAAGCCTTCATGGTTTTTATGTTTAGCTGGAATTTGTACAGAAATTTTTACTAAATTACCTCGTTTGAGTCGAGGACTGTTTAAAAAGAAAAAAAAAAGAAAAAAAAAAAAACTTAAATCCGATTCCCATTTAGCGGTTGTTCTCAAAATTATAAGAATTTTTGCAGAAATCAAAAATCAGAATATTTTAAATATTCTACAAAGACATTTGGTACATAAAAGTTTTAATACATTAAAATTGTATATTATTATACAAATTTCCACTCAGCGATGGTATGTCAGACAAAAAATCGATAAATCGACATAATTTATAATAAAGACGATACAAAACAATCGAATTAAAAGCTGACATTTTGTAAAAACATTGATGTGCTTTTATAAACGTCTCATGAGTTTTTCGCGTTAAATGCAACACATTGTAAAATACATTTAAAGTGTGCTATGTGTAAATAATACACACATGACACATTTTCTTTTACAGTTTACGTTAAGTCCTGGCAAGATGGGGAGCACCAAAGACTTTAAGACAATATTTCATAAACGCACATATTTTTTTTTATTATAAACTGTTATAAAATTTTAGTAGAAATAATTAATAAGTAGTAAATAATTTAAAATATATTAATAGTGATTTTATACTTTACACTATTGGTCCCCCAAGTCTAAGAAGCTGCTTAGAAAGAAAGTTTAAGTCTGGTATGTACATTTCTATTAAGGGCATTCGTATAATTAATTCTCATTCAAGTTATTATTAATGTTTTATTTAAGGGAAATTTTAAAAAGTGTGTTAATGAAAGTATTGTCCATTGCTAGATAAAAATTTTTTTTTTCACAAACGAAAAATCAATTTTTGAAGCTAAGAATTGATTCATTTTTTAGCATCTTCTTAAAAATAGAAGTGTTGCTCAGTGAGGTCATGAGTAATTGACTGTAATAAGTAACAATGGGAAGGACCAATGTCAGGTGAATATGGCGGGTGAAGTAGGATTTCTCATTTAAACATTTCCATGTTTTTTGAGACTATCTAAAAGATGTATTAATGTTTTGGTATCTTCATACTTAAGTCAGGGCTAGGGCCTATCGATCAGAAAAAGTGATAATGGGAATGACCAATGTCTGGTTAATATGGCGATAATGATAGGACTGATTTCTCATTTAAGTATTTTTACTGTAACCAAGTGTTTGGGATTGTCAATCTATTCACTTCCATTCGAAAATATTAAATGTTTTAAATGTTATTAAACAATTATTAATAGAATTAATAATAAGTAGTAATTGGAAATGTTTTTAAATTCCATCCACAGTTCATTCAATATATTTATTGTGCATGGTTTTTTTGTATACTTGTATTATAATAATAGGACAAAGGACATAAATGTATTCAATGTAATTTATTCATTTTATTGGCAAAGTGTGTTTGTGTTGTATTATCATTGAAAATTCTAAGGACTCATCTCTCGTTGGCAGTGGCCACCACAAACATTACCATTTAGAGATTGCATTATTGTTCCTGATTTTTTTTTTTTTTTTTTTTTGCACACAAAGCTTTCTATATGCATTGTGCGTGGTGGGCACGCTATTATTTGATAATTTTGTCAATTTATTTGTGTGATTCGGCTTTTTCTATTGCAAACGATAAGCCTGCATGCTGCTGCCGCTGCAATTTTACCACAATGATTTATGCCAGACGCATAACACATGGTCAGGACAATTTTTAACATCCGCTTGCGGACTTTTTTTCAAATATATTTTTATATATATTTTTTATGTTGTTTTTGCTGCATTAACATGATGTTGTGTTGTTGTGTTGTTGTGTTCTTATTCTACTTCTACTGTCCTGATGTTGCGGCCTGCAAGTTGTATAATAAGTTATGAAAAATTATATGTTGAACTGTCTGTTGTGCTCCCTCCCTTGCAACAATATTGTGTTTGGCAAAAGGTTTTGTGGTTACTGTTGTGTACATGGGCGCAGCATACTATAAATTTTTTCCTCAACCATTCATCAGTTTTCCCCTTTTTTCCTCTTTACATATATTTTCCTTTCATTTATTTAAATTAAAAGATAATTTGTTGTTGTTGTTATATAGTAAAGGACAGCGGACTAGTTACCTACTTTTCTCATTATATTCTATTGTGCAATATTTATACCTCTTTACTCGTCCACAGGATTTAGTTATGAAATCTTTTTTATTCATTTTGGGTGTGTTTGGTTTTGTTTTTTTCATGAAAGCACCTTTAATTATAATTACAACAACACTTCAATTAAAAGGTTGCTTGCGCGTAATGCAGCCTAAGAGCTGGTTTTTTTTTTTAAATATGTTTTAAAGCATTAATTTTTCGTTGTTTTTAGATACAATAAAAAGAGAGAGAGAGAGAGAGAGAGAAACAAAACATATGGCATGCAAGACCTTTCTTCCTAAAGAAGGCTTGACCTTTGCCGCCTACATGTCTCGTTTATATATATACATACAAAACGAGATCTCGAGACCAGTAGCTTGAGGACAAATTTACAATAACAGACAGATGGACATATGGACATGGTTAGATCGAATAAGATTTTAATTCTGAAAGAGTTACAAACATTTGCACAAATTACCGTCTACCGTCTACCGTCTTGCCACATAATTAGTTAGTTGGTTAATTACAAGAAATACATAAACGGACGTACGGACATGATTACATTGCTACAAATTTTGTTACTGATACTGATTGATACAGAGAGTTGTATGGTTTTACGTGAGCACCTGCCGTTAAGTCTTAATCTCACGGCACCATACAGTGCGTAATGCATTATAAGGATGCATTACAGCGGTCAAAGATGACATCATCAAGATGTTGTTTTGATGACAAACCACAGCCACTATGATGCACCCACTAGGAAGGGGGCCTACCTCAAATTGTCGGGCCAGAATGAAATCACCCTGGGGGCTCCCGACACCCATAGTACGGAATGTTAAACCTCTCCGATGAAAGGTCGTAACTTAGATGTTATAAGCTACTACCAGTTGGTGCCGATTACTGATTGATACAATTAAATGTGGGCATGGCATTTGCCGCACAAATATAACGTAAGCGGTAAAACCACTTTGAAGTAAAGGGTGGTATAAAAAACGTCGCTTCCATGCATTAAATGCATTAAAAAAATAACTTAAAATATATTTATATAAGAAAACAATAAATGATTTTGAGAATGTGACAATGACATGAACTCATAATTCTTTCTTGCCATTTGTTTTACACGATTTCCTATCTGCACGACTTTATATACAATTGCTGATGATTGTCTGTTTCTTAACATAATGACGACTATTAACAAGCTTTAAGTTTTCATGGTTAATTTTTTGTTTGTTTGTTTGTTTTTTAAAGTAACTGGTTCAAGGCTGCAATTGCCGTGTTTTGCAATTTATAGTAAAACTCTGCAGCTTTGCTGCAACTCGACACTGAAACTTCAACCATGCAACTAAATACAAATATAAGCGTGTATGTATATGTAATAAATTTGTATGAACTGAATAAATTGTAAATTTCTTGAAACTTCAGGTTAATGAATGTTTTTTGTGTTTTTTTTTTTTTTGTTTTTTTCTTAATTTTGATTAAGTACGTAGAGTAGAAAAGAATCATTATGTTGAAGAAGAAAATGTTTACAATTAATTTTCTAAATTATTTTCATTTGATCTCTTGCAACAGTAATTTGTACTGACTTTTTTTCTCTTCTTTTCCTTGTTTTTATACTTTATATTATTACCTTAATGTTTATGCTTTGAAGCATTGCAAATGGCATTCATTGAAGTTGTTTGTGGAAAGTTTCTTACAAATATTATTCAAAGATAATGAATTAAGAAAAAAAATATTTGAATATATGATTAGATTTTCATATTATTGTTGTTGTTTTGTTCTGTCTTTATGCTTTCTTAGACAAGAAAAAGTAAAAACATGTAAAAATATTATTGATCAAGACGAACCATATGATATTTTATTTGGACTTCTTTCTTCTTCTCGCATTTCTTACATTTTTGATTGTACTTTGAACTGTAATTATAAAAATACTTGATCATAATAAGAAGTAATCACTGACAAAATGCTAAAGGACACATAAAAGACGTCCCAATATTAAAAGATGAATAAAATTGTTTGACTAAAATAAAATATCAATTAACGTTAATGGCGTTATTAAAAGTCATCAGTACTGGTCTGCAATAATTTCCTGATTTTGTCAATGCTATTAAAAGAATCGTGAATAAAGAAATTTATAAATAGAAGGTATAAACTTTTAATATATAAAAAAAAAAAAAAAACACTTCTCAGGTAGATGACTATAATAAAACGAACTTGTTTAAATATATTTTTATTTTCGAGCTCAATTATTTCAATCATTTGATTGTTAATGGAAAAGAAAAACTGGTTTTTTGCTGTGTTTCTCATTATTAATAATAATTTGAATTTTTTATTTATCCCATGACATGACTTTAATGAAATTATTTTTTATAGTTTCTATTGTTATACACGTATACACAATAGATTTTTTATTCGTATAGAATAGTTATTAAAAATTTGTTGATCAAGTGTTTTTCCAATTATTAATTTAGCTGTTTTTTTTTTTTTTTTTTTTTTTATTAAAATATAAAGCGTACGTGTGTGTTAATTATTAGTCTTGAAATAAAAATTTATAATAAACACGCTATACAGTTAGGTTTGATAATAAATGGCTATAAAACTACTGGGTAGCTGAGACCAAATGTTGCATACCCTTCATATGCATGATATATGTGAAGTGTGGGCGGGCCATCTATTTAATGACCATTAAAACATTTTATACATTTGATATAAAGTATAAATGCTGTCCTAAAGAAACTTTTACTTTTGTAAATTGTTTGATGGGTGTGGTGTTATTATCGGATCCTATATTATTTACTACAACAATAAAGCTAGGAAGTTGACATTTAGTATATGACCCTCGCCATTAACTTATTGCTTTAAAAATGGGTGGGATTGGATAACAGACACGCCCACAATTCAGCGTAAATTCAGCGATTTGGTAGTTAGTACGTTATGCATATCTTATTAGAGAGTACCTGCCACAGTCGCTCTTTGTATATAGATGTGGAAGATATTTAAGATGTGACCTAAACAAAATTAAGTTTTTTTTTTTTTTTATTAATTAATTAATTAATAGGTTACAGTTTTTCGTTTATGAATATTGGAAAAGTTTGTTTTTTCCTTGCACTAATGTTAAATGTTAAGAAAATATCAAATGGGATTAGATTTTAAGATCATAAGTTAATTTTTATTTGAACATAAACGACACAGTGGACTAGGCAGGTACTTAATTATGTAATATATATCAATTAACAAATCAAATTCAACGCCTAATAAGGTTTTTTATATATTGTTGACAGATTTTTGTCGCATGCGATAATTATATATATATTTACCAAAGTTCAATTTTACATACAACTTTTAATGGCTGATGGATAGATTGTGGGTGCGATACTTCACGAATTTAGGTCAATTTAAATCTAATTAGAGATTTCAAATCAATATCTTCAAATTTTTAACTGTAAGCGGTGAAGGGTGTACAAAATTGCTCTTCAACCGTTTGGACGTTACAAATATTTAATCAAACTTATTATGTTCTATGCTCAAAAATATCTTAGGTCATATATAATAATGTATTACATAATCTATGCAAGTATTTTGAATAAATTTCAGATATTTAGAATAAAATTTAAACAAAAATATTTAATTAAATGTGTCACCATCACGGAGATTGGTTGAACTAAAATCACAAACATACTAAACAAAGTAAAACAAAACAATAGTGTTTCCTTAAAAGAGTTAAAAAAAAAAAAAATTAAAAAAAATTGTTTACCACCAAAAACATAAATATTGCAATAATAATTTTTGTGTATACATACTGGTTTCCAATTAATTTTTTTCAATATTTCTCTACATGAGTTGTTTATAAATGAATATCAACAACAAAATATATATGTCCTTGTGTATGAATTTAATACAAAACAAGTAATAATGTTATTGTCGGTCAAGCACGACTGTTTAATACTCCACACCATCTTGCTCCACAAATTATGCTGCAATTAGTTTAGTTATATTATTAAATATATGTAAGTCTTTATGTGAAACATTATTATTTGGGAAGGGGTTCTAAAAATGGTCCAATCGGGTTTAAATTTATTAAAGCCAACTGTGCAGTTAATTAATTATTCTTTACCAAATTTTGTCAAAAAATATTAAGAACTGTGATTTTTTTTTTTGCCATACAAAGACTTATAATGGGGAGAGGTTCTAAAAATGGTCCGATCCTGTTCATTTTTAATAATGTTTCTCTTTGAGCTATTCATTGAAATATTTCACAAAATCCGTAGCATACGTACAATATTTTCATGGTTAGACAGCCGGATGGACGCATATGGTTAAATCGGTACAGATTTTAATTCTGAATCGATCGGTATAAATTTAGATGAGTGTGACATTTATTGTTTAAGAGCTACAAATATTTTTACAAACTTAATGTACTTTTTTGCCACAAATAGTGCAGAGTAAAAATATTCCATTCGCATGCTATAAATCATCTATTCTCTAACGGTTTTATGTAATATTTAGAATAAAGGGCGTAAATCAAATATTCGTTGCAGTTGTAGGAGGAATGATTTAATATTTGCAGCGCACGTATTAATTAGAAAAACTGGTAACTAATAAATAAGAAACAGAGAGAAATTTAGAAATGTTTTTTTTATTCATATTGGAGAATGACAATCGGTCATATTAACTTTTATATTTATTTGACAATATTGTACATTGTGCTAAAGTAAGTCCTTCAATCCTTTCTTTTACATTTACAAGTATTTTCTCTATTGTTTTGTATATTGTATTATTCTGAAAATGAAGTAAAGTTTTTGAATTTGCCTTTTTGTTTGTTTGTTGGAAAAACGGTCTTAGGTCACTTTTCAAATAAGAAATTCATGTAAAATACTTTATACTTTTCGTATTTGTAGCCATACTATGTATTTTTATTATATACTGCATACGAAAGAATATTGTATCGTAACCCACTGGTGCACATATTTTTTATATATCTCTACTAAGTATAACAATTTAAACAATCCATTTCAATAGTAAATAAACAATAAATCACAAATCACAAAAAGCAAAGGATAGTAAAGTACAGTCAACTGTGCGATGTGGTTGCTTTACAGAAGTTAATTTTAATGAATATGACTGGAATACAATGTTAAAAAAGCTTCTGTTGATTCCAGTAAAAAGTCATAATAATCTTCTAGTACTCTAGATATGTATTCTCACTACATAAAATAAGGGTTATTGTAAGTTTATTATTCCGTTTGCTACACTTACATCTACGAAAAGCTGCCAGAGACCTTATAAAAATGGTATATTTTTGAGCAGCATCAAAATCCAAACCTAACCATGTTCGTCTATGAGTTTATCTATTAATAAAGTACGGAAATTTTGTAGTTACATTTTTAGTTTTTTGTTATAGCTTTAAATTGGTCACAATCGGAAAAAAGTTGTATTCATTAATTAAAAAAGTTAAACTACAAAATTGAAATTTATTTCATATATCTCGGATCTGTTATTCGGGGTCGGATAACGTCCACAATGTACAAAATACCAAAATTTCGCCAACATATTATTAAAGCACATAAAGTACTTTTAAATTTGTCAAAAACCACGCCCATTTCCGATAAATATCTATGAAATTCGATATATAAAATATAATTATCGCATGTGCTTAAAAAAGGGAAGGTCGTATAGCAGACACGATTATTATTTTTAAAAAAACTATTAGACGCATAAGCCAATATCGATTTATCTACTTTACTAGAAACAATTCTTCATAAATATTAAAAATTTTGATAATCATAGAGGCATGTCTTAATTTTTGCTACACGGAAAAACTGAGAAAATCGATTTATTATATCATGCTGATTAATCTATACTCGGTACAGTATTTGAAACTTTTGTTTGTGGCCTATTATAGTCCTCAAGTTGGTTGACTATAAAGTCGGAATAAGAATCCTTATGTTGTGTTTGCTGTTACTATAATAAAGTACATATATGCTGTGTACTCTACATAGAGTGCTGCTACTTATAAGGAGGCATTCTCTTCTCATCTCTGCACTATTACAATATTTTACCATAAAGTTTCTATTGCTCTTAACCTTTTTGATTGCATTTACCTCTTTTTTTTTTTTTTTATAACCATTTACTTATGTATCAGGTTGATGTTGCTGATGATGATGATGATCATAAAACGAAAGTCACTCCTTGCAAATGCTCATTTATTATATTCCAAATTTGCATATATGTGTATATATGATAGTTTTATGTGTTTTTGTATGTTGGAGTATTTAAAAAGTGCAAGAAATCAAAAAATGAAGATCTACTAAAAGTAGAAAGTGATGTTATATGTACTCGTATATGGACGGTAGAAAAAGTAGTATCCGTCCTACTTCTCTTTTTGTTTCGTTTCTTTTTTCTCATAAATGCTGATAAAAAGATTGAGGTTGCTTTTTATAACCTCCATATTAGACGGGGGTTATGTTTAGTTTGTCATTCCGTTTGCAACACCTACGAGAAAGCGTCAGAGACCCTACAAAGCATATATATATTTTTGATGACCATCAAGAATTGAGTCGATCTAGACGTGTGTGTCCATATGTCCGTCTGAGCTGAACTTTTTCATAGACACTTTCAGTTTTTGCACGATCGCTATTTAAAATTGGGCAAAATCGATCAAGAGCCACGCCTACAATCGACAAAAATCTATCCATCGATGTGCTAAAAATGGGTCTGGTCGGAAAACAGACACGCCCCCAATTGGGCATCTATAAAACTGTCACAAAAATTGACCTATAAACATGGAGTTAATAATAATATACGCATAATTATAACATATACGGCGACAATTTACTAAAAACCGCACCCCACTTAAAATTCGACTTTCAAGCTGATACATAATACTTAGAACTAGTGGAGGGCGTAATCATATACCTGCCTTGCCCACGGTTTGTATGTAGATCAAAAGGGTATTTAAGATTTAGTCTAAGACCCCGTCTTCTGTCTCCCCGTCTCACCTCTATTCTACCCTATAAAGGACAAAAAATGTTAAGAATTTTAAGGCCTTAGTATGCAGTAAAAAGTAAGTACGTATGATACGTATGATATGAATAAACATAATAACATCTGTGGTGTGTTCTGGTATGAGGTGAGTTCTTGAAAGAAAGGTATGGTGTCGGGGTACAAATATATTCTATTTTTCTACAGATTTTCTCCGATTGTTTATTTGTTCGTTGGATGGTAAAAGAATGTGTCTATGAGTGCTTTGTGTTCGTTCGTTTGCTTGTTTGCTTGTTCAATGTAGGTCATATGAAAATTTACTTGAATTGTTAATTAATTTATATTAAAACAAATTCAGTTGTGTCCTCTTTCAAGGAACATTAAAGGATTAGAGATTTCTGTGTGTGTTTTTTAAATTGTGAGCGCGGCCATTAGCCTAAAAATTTCAGTTTTACAAGTCCGCTATGATCGGAATGAGTTTTTGTTAATTGTGGGCGTGACTGTTAACCAATTTATTTGTACTCTCTTCACCAAGTTTTGTAGCACAACAAAAAAAGGTTTTTTGTCCCGTACGCGTTGCCGATGAGTTTTGACTTAAAATGAATCTTGAGCTGCAGAGTTTTATGCCGACCAATGATTATGATGATCATGAGGATATTTCATGAAAATTTAACTCTAGCACTCTTTAGGAATTGATTAAAAATATCCTTTATGAACAAATTCAGCTAAACAAAGATTTATACAAACTTAGTATACTTTCACTATAATAAATATGGTATAAAAATGTGAAAAAGAAATGAATGACAGCCATACAAACAAACACTTTACAATTGAATTTAAGGCATTTTTTGATTGGGTTAAAAATTGTTCTTTTTTTTTTTGTCTTCTTATTGTACATATGTATGTATGTATGGGTAAGGCATTTAGACATTGCGTGTGTATATGTGCGTTTGCGAATTTTTGAGATTGACTATTCAACAATTTTAGGGTCCTGTAGAGAAGAAGTATGTTTAAGCAAGTAAAAAACTACATTGTGGCTAAAGTCATATTTTGAATGCCCACCAACGATGCATGAAAGCTTCTCCATACATATATATCAATATAGCTTTTGCTTTTAATAAGTAGTGCAGAAAATTTATTTAATAAAAAAATGGTAATTTTTTAGTTGTGGGCGTGTCGCTTGATCGATTTTGCCTAATTTCGTTTAAACACGACAAGTTTGAAAGTGAGTCTTAATGTTTTTCTTCCAGGAAAACAATCATACACCGGATACTCGGACAGACAAAGACAGGTGGCTTGATCTATCCAGTATTCGATGATGATTCAGAAATCTATGTAGACTTTTGTAAGGTACCCTAGGCCTCCTACTAAGTATACTAAGTTTGTTAATCCGTTTGTAACACTCAGAATAAAGTATCAGAGGGTCTTGATTATGAATAAATTTACTTATAATTAGAGCATCCATCGTCTTTCTAAAAATGAGCGCAACAAGACTTCAATTTAGAGGACATAAAATCCGAATTATAATTAACACATAATATCTGTCACGCCTTTTTAGATGCTTTGGTAAAGATTGTTACTCAGGAGAAAACTCCTACAAGCATGCAACAAGTTTGACGCAGATTGAATTACCGTTTTAACTTTTCTTTTAAAATACTCACCTATTATGCCTTAGTCTTAGTAGGCTTTTGCAAGGTGTTTAAGATTTGGTTTAAGCCTTTTCTTTTCTACTTGTTTTTCCATATTTGTTATTTTCTTAAAACACACACTTCCGTTAGTTATTTTTGTATTTAATTGACTTAATTATCGTTTGATTTCTTTTTTGTTGAAAATGTGGAGCAATTGATTTTGTTGGTTTACCTCTTAACCAAATGCATGCGTTTGTATTCTTTCAAGTAAAATTCTTTAATTGAAATTCATTTTGTTGTTTTATGCTTTGTTTAGTTTTGATCTTATCTTTGGCGTATAATTTGACTTTTTGCTTAAATAATATTTTGTTTCGATACCTTTATTGGAGAATAATAAAATTCTTTGGTTAAAAAAAAAATAATTTGATATCTATAGTTATGACGCAAATGTAGGATTTTATTCAATTTTAAGATACATCTGGGAAAATTCCAAATAAATGACACATTTTAGGATAGGAACGACAGACAATTGTTCGATATTGTTCGATTTATCAATTCATGTAACCAAAAACTTACTTTGCATTCTTGTACGCTTCGAACTTTCGCATCGAATCTATTGTGAAATAACGAAATAAGATCAGATAATTCTCTAACTGCTTTCAATGGCACCAAAAAATTCATCCATTTATTGTATACGTACTTGTCGTACATTGTCCTCAATATTTCAAGGACTAAAAAGCAACATTTTTATGAAAGCACAATATTGTATAAATGGAAGTCTCAAGTTATTCATACACACATACATACATACCTATATGTATGGCATGTGCATTATTCAAAATGTTGCATAACTGACTTGTTGTATATTTTGGCACATTGTCAAATGCATAAAGTTTTTGGTCGAAAAGCAACTAAAAAGTAATTTTGGAATTTATTTCATGGACAAAGAAATCACAACAAGTACAATAACAAATTCAGGACAAATCTTGTATACCCTCCACATTTACACTTAAGCTGATGGGATGCCAACTGTTGACTTTTAACGATCACATAGACACTTTTCCTCAAAGGTCGATTCCTATACAAAATAATTTTATATAATAATTTAAAAATAATTTTTTTTCAAATTCAAATTATAATATTAAAAATTTGAACCAAATCGAACCATTTTTATACCCTTCACATTAGATTGTGAAAAATACTAAGTTTGTCTTTCTATTTCTATAACATCCAGATAAAAACGTTAGACTCTATAAAGTATATATATTCTTGATCGTCATCAAAAACTGAGTAGATGTAGACATGTCTGTCTGTCTGTCTGTCTTTCTATTGTTGGCATTGTTGAAATTTTGTACAGGTATTAGTAATTTCTGGACGCAAAACACTTTTTAAATTGAGTGAAAGCCACGCCCACAATATACAAAACTATATTTAACTGCCATAAATTATAAAGTTCGAAATTTGATAATTATGTTTATAATTATCTCATCCATCGATGTGGTAAAAAATGGATATGGATGGATGACGGACACGCTTACAATTTACAAAAAAACATATTCAGTACAAAACTCTACTTGGAAGTATTTACTTTATTATTATACTTTTAAATAGTCCAATTATATACCTGGCCACTCCCACTGCCTATATGTACATAGATTAAGGTATTTAAGATGTGGCCTAAACCTAATATAATTTTCTTACTTGGGTGATTAGCATTGTTATGACTTTTATAATAAAAATTAGCATATTTAGATACGGCTGCTCTTTATAATACAATAATAATAGCAACAATAAACATTTCATTCTAGAATTAATCTTTCTTTTATGCGTACGATGAAGTAACTTTTTACTGTCGCTCCATTATTTAATACCTTCTCCTTGTTTTTGCCTAGCCGATGTTATGAAGAAGAGAACGCTCATCAAATTTAACATAATGTTGATAAAGTCAACATCCAGCTTTTCAATTCACACAACATGTATAAAGTTTTCTTTTATACACTTCAAAAAAAATTTTTTTTTTTTTTTTTTTATGACATAATCATATAAAAATGATACACAAACGTTTTTATCTTAAGCACATTATAACAGAGATTACAACAGCAGAACAAATAAAACTCTTCTCTATAACATTGAGAGCGTCTCTGGCAACTTTGTTTGGTAACTATTTTAATGGCTTCTGCAACATTGTTGTTTCTTTACTTAATTATTGAAAAATTCTACAAACGAACAGACAAATACTAACTAGTAAATGATTGAAAGATTTGGCATGCCAAACCCCTACGAAGTAACAACAAATGTTGAGATAATTGTCTGAAATATGTGAGAAGAGATTTTCAGATATTTAGAGATTTACTCTATTTTTGTTTTGTTTTGTTTTGTTTTGTGTGGTAAAAGTTTCTTTACACCCTATCACATATGTAAAGTTATCTTTAAGCACATGCAGCCGTACAAACGTAGAAACGTACACAATTCAAGTCACTTAGTGTCAGTGTTTGTTGCTTCAGATTTACTCTCGTTATACTGCAGAATACTAAACAGTTTGGTTTACGTATGTATGTGTGTGTACATGAGGTGATGAATTTGAAGCAAAGTATTTATTAGAGTTGAAGCATGCCTACACCAGGCTTTGACTTTATTATGTTTGACATTTAAACTAACCAAAGACTGAATATGGAAAACGGAAAATTCTCTCCAGGTAAGCTCCGTTCACTGCTGTTTTGATTTTTCTTGCCTATGCTCTCTAACTTATAAGGTTTTTAGACACAGTAAAGTATAACACATACATCTTATTGCTGTTGATGAATATGAGATCGGCTTTATTTTAGAGTGAAACATGGCACAAAGAACGAAACAAGAATGCTGCTCTATCTACAAAACTTGAATACTTTCGTAAGCCTCTCTGCTGATGAAATGGTAAACACACACACACACATACACGTACATAAGGAGCTTAACTTAGTTTTGGTGCATATATATATATAAAGGTTTTCTTCTTCTTCTTCTTCTTAGCTTCTACCTTAAATAATTTGCATTAATCTGAATTTAATTTTCTCTATGTTCACAATGAAGAATTCAATTTGTAACACTTAAATACATAATACTTTTATAGTACCATGTTTATAATAAGGCAAAAAAAAAAACAAAATATCAATTTCGGTTCATTACACCACTTGTGACATGAATTCATTTAAACATGTCCGTCTGTCTGTTCATATTAAACACAGTTTTTAGGACATTTCGCTAAAATTAAAAAAAAAAAAATAAAAATAAAAATAACAACAGAAACATAACATAATAAAAAGTAACGTAACTTATGCGTTATGTATGACTTTTATAAAAGATAGTGAAAGTGCTGGGTCTGCCTAGATATAACTTTTTTCCTCAAAAGAAAATAATTGTTTTTCTTTATGTTGATTTTTATTCCATTTTCGATTTTCCTCTGTTTGTATTATGTCATGCCTTAATTGATAAA
Organism: Crataerina pallida; assembly: GCA_949710015.1. Taxonomy (NCBI): domain Eukaryota; kingdom Metazoa; phylum Arthropoda; class Insecta; order Diptera; family Hippoboscidae; genus Crataerina; species Crataerina pallida. The sequence goes on along the minus strand of OX453290.1, from coordinate 29,444,285 downwards.
GATTTTTGCTTTTTTATATGTATAAACAGTACAAAGGTGGTCAGTAAACATGTATACCTGTGCGTCAGTCAGTCCAACCATTCAATGAAGCTTTAAGTACATCGAGTAGTACACCCAACATGCTTACAGACCACTGCACCATGCACCACACCAACATGTAATGCTGTTGCTGTTGCTGTTGCTTGTTCGCAGGTATTTTATTGTTGTTAATATAACCGCTTATAGTTTATTACTTTGGCTTTCGTGTAGCACTTTATTCTACTTTTCCACTTTTTCCTTTTATGAATACACCGCCCAAACGATAAAGTTGGAAAAAAATAAAAATTTTCATTTACAGAATTTTCACATTTACAATATATTCTCTGCAAGAGAGAGATTCATACACCGGCTCCGTTTTAAAAGATTATTTAATCGTAGATGAAAGACATACACAGCCATGATGTGGATATAATTACAAATGTTCATGTTGGAGAATATTTTCGTTTTATATTAATAACGGAAAATATTAATTTTACATCATCATCATCATCCTCCGCAGGATAACAACTTGACATTGATGTTGAAATGGCTGTAAATTTATGGGAAATGTCTTCTGTTGTGCAATAATGTTGCGTACGTCGTATACGTACTTAATGTATTCGGCAAAAAATTCAACTTTATATATAATAAAATAAAAAACAATATATTAACAGAAAAGAATAAATTTCTTATTAAAATCCTTTTTCAATACATTTAAATTTTCTTTCTCACACTTTCTGTTTCTGTAAAGAAAATTGTTTAAAGACGGAATTTGATGGAAAACAAAACAAGAAACGATTGCGTTAAAATCCAGTGATTCTCATAATTTATCACAATCGTACGCAAATCTCAAAAATAAACAATTTTTCAACTTCTTTAACTTGTTTAAAATTATAAAGTATTATACTAGATCGAATCAGATAAAAGTTTGTTACATAAAAATCCTTTTTATACATTCCACATAAGTTGGATAAGATATCAAGGTTTTTTTCAATAAAGACATAACAATTTTATATTTTAATGTTAAGGTACCCTCAAACATTTTTCATTAGCTATTGACGTCAAAACGTCAGTCAAGCATAACATTTTTTATCATGATTAAATTCACAAACGAGCAACGTTTACAAATCATTAAAAATTACTATATTTTGAGTCAGTGAGATCAATTTTAAAAACCTTATAATCTATCAGATTAGATGATGCGTAATACATTAACGAAAGAGAGCCCCTTTTATATTTAAATATGAAGGTGACGTTGAATAATAAACATGCCCACAATTTATAAAAAACCTTATATGGATCAAAAGCTGTTTAATTGATTAAAACAAAAACCTATAAAAAGCTTAATTTGTTACCTGCCACGCCCTCTATTTGTATATCGATTACGATTTAAGATTTCACTTGAATCAAAAATATTTTTCCTCCTTTTTTTTTTCTTATTCTTGAAAATTTATTATTTACAAATAATTGCCTGTTTGTCGGTAACGATATTATACTTTTATTGCATTTGTTGTGGCACACATAACAAGTATTAGTTAAAGTTAATTATGTGCATGATTTGATTGTGTTATATTATCGATTGATAAACGAATGCACATGATTCTGTTTAACAATCATTTTCAATATCATCTTCGCCTTACCGTCCAAAAATGTTCTTTTCCAAATTCATCTGGCACACAGTTGCTATGTTAAACAGATGTTGTTGCTGCTGTTGTTGTTCAATTACAATTCAAAATTAGAAAAATTACAATTCAAATAATAAACGTACAAAACAGAACAGAACCGAGCAGACCAGAGCCAATGGACGTGCTCAAATTGGACCGAACAGTATTTATACAAAATAGAATCAAACGCTTGTATGTATGTGGTTTATTGTAGCTAATAAAAAAGTGCAGTTTGTTTGTTTTAGGTTTAGTAAAGTGTGACAATTTTGAAGTGCTTTGTTTGCTATGTACAATATGCGAGGGTGCTTGTAAATACACCCAAAAGTGTATGCGGTTGTGTGTTTGTTTAAAAGAGGATTATAGCGTATGTGTATAACGTGTGTCCACGTCCATATTGTTATACTATTAAGGTCTTTATGACAAAATTGCTATCAACACTCACATGCAATAAAGGTTTAGCATACTTTTAGGTGTTTGTACACACCAAATATGGTGAGTGCTCCAGTGGTTGGTATTTGCGAAAACTTATCTACAATTTATTTACACTTAACATGTTGTCTAATCAATATTATTTGAATTGTATTGAATATGGTCGTAGAGGAAAAACCTTCCCTCCGGCTTAAATCGCATACATACACTTAACATGAAAGCTATTGGAAACGCACACGTATTGTATGATTACACTGTACCGAATTTTTCGCTAAATTTAATCATAACTGTAACATATTTTGATAAATAACATTTCATAAATTTTTTCGTACGCATTTAGAATATTTTTCATTATCTGTGTTGTGTGGCGTAAATTTCATTACAGCAAATGTTTAATATTTTGTTGCATTTTGGAAAAAAATAAAAACGAATGTTTCATGTGTTCTCTACCCTTCTATGTACTTCTGATATTGTTTCAGGCTTTCAGGCGTTATGTTAATATTTTATATTACCACTTATATGATATGTGTGTGTGCGTGCATTTGCCTTCTTCAAAGGGAATACTGTTGCGAGAGAGCACACTGATGGTTATTGCATTTCTATTTAAACATATATGAGACGGTATGAATAATGTTGAAATTAATTCCATTTAAATTACATCACAAGCGCTATTATTTGAAAATATTAAAATCGTATCATATTTATGGAAATAATCATATGCGCGTATGTGTTCACTTAGCATAAATAACCAAAATTATATTCTATTAAAATAAAAGCTGCTGATTTATGTTAAGCAATGAATGCATTTAATGGAATATTCTGATAATTTAAAAATGTTTGTTTCATTGCAGAACATATTGTGCGGTAATCATAGTAATTGTGCTTTACATCAGTTATTTAAATGAAATGTAAGTTTCCTCCATATAATATTACTTCCATTATATTATTATATAACTCATAAACAGATTAGCATAATTTTCTAAATCTATTTAAACATGGAAAGACCGTCCGGCTGTCCGTGTAAATTTGTGCACAAGTTTTTGACGCTGATAAAGAGCATATATATACTTTGTAGGGTCTCTGGTGCTTCCTTCTGGCCATTGCAAACGGAAAAACAAACTTTGTTCTTATGCTGAAAATTTTAAAAACAGCAATAAATCTCTAAAACTAAAGTCAGAAAATGAAATTAATTGATGTTGAAGTAAAGTGTAATAATTTGAAAAGAAAATATTTATGGATAAGAAGCAAATCTTAATTGTCTGCATTTTATTGCCCATCGTGAACACACTGTGACGTGTCATAAGTAGAAGACATAACAGTTACACCTTCTCTCTTCTTTTCCTCTTTTAAGATTTTTACAGATATTTCTGTCTTTTCGCTTAAGTCATAATATACATAATTCGTGCTATTAAAGTACGTATCAACGCATTTGTTCTGTTCGTTAACTTTCATGCCTTTTTGCCATCGTCGTCTAATATTCTTAATATTTCAAACATTCACTTCCATTCTGTTTATTTTCCATTTACTTGTTAGCTGGCTTTCTAGCTGTAACTGTAACTTTTAAAAAACATTTCAAACATTAACATAAATGAAAGACATTTTGTTAAGTAAACGTTGCGTCTATTTGAATAGAGAGAGTTAGTGAGTAAGTCGCTTGATTAGTGGAGAAATTTCATTGAAATAATAAATTTTATAGAGAGTAAACAAAGCAGAGCAAAGAGAATTATTCAAAAAAAAAAAAAAAACTTATTTCTTCTACTTATCTTTGATAAACTGAAAGTGTTTTGCAACATAACTGATAAAACGAATGGTGTGCAAATTTTTATAAAATTACTCAATCTATTATTCATAAATGGAATATTGTTTGTCTGGGCGCAGTAAAATGCCAAGTGGACAAAGTTAACTAATTAACTACTCATTGTCGCCAACTGTTCGCAGCACATTTTTGTTTTTTATAAAAATAAAATCTTTTAAATAAAACTTTTAATTAAATGTATTTCATTTTCATTAAACCCTGCACCACTTGTGCCAAAGCGTATATTAAGTTTGTGGAAATGTTTGTAATTCCTAAACGGCAAATGCCACACCCATCTTCAAAATCTGATTTTATTAGCAATATTTTGGTGAAAAAAAAAAAAGAAAAAAAATATTTTTGTGACATTTTAATCATTGTGAAATTTTTGATGATACAAGTAGTATAAAAAATTAAATTTTTCATTAAAAAAAAAAAAAAAAAAAAAAATTTTAATTGAATAATACACCAAGTGGTGTTGGGTATTTGATGGTCAGGCTTAACCGACTATAATTTTTTGATTTGTTTTATTCTGATGATTGTAGAAAGTTTTGCGAGGAATAATTTCTCTTTACAAGCCATCAGCGTTCATTGCATTTTGCATTTTTTCCTGACAAATTGCATTTTTCATTTAAGGAAGAGTGCAAAGTTTATTTTGATGATAAGTTATTAAAACATATTTCAACATTTTCCCCCGCTATGAGGGAAATTAATTAACTAGAACGAATTTCATTTCATTTAATAAAAAAATTGCCTGAAATAATAAAATAATGAAAAATTATTGACATTTTATAATAAAAAAAAAAAATATTACAAGCATGGTAGGCATTATTTATGAATTGATGATTAGTTGTTGATTAAAAACTATTAAAAAAGGCTTCTTACGACTGTTTTATAAGAAGGTCTTACGAGCTATTTAAAGATATATCTCAAAAAATGTAAACTGTAGCTTTTGCACAAATTTATATGGACAGACTGATGGACATTGTTATACTCAAAAAGAAAAAGTTTCAGAATTGTCCCACATTATAACAGGTTGACCGCCTGCCTAAAGTTTATATCATTTTTAAAAGCCTTCGCACCGAGTCAGTTCATTCTATTCTATTTTTAATGAATTGTAAACAAAATTAAAAAGGAAAAAAGAAAAAACCAACAATTTTTGATATATTCTATAAAATCCTGCTTCGTAAAGCAGCCTCTGTACTCCAAGCATCCATTTAATAAATTTCAACATTTCCCAAGGTAAACAGTTTTCATATTTATTACGGTACTTTCTGTTTAAAGGAATATAATCATAATAATAAATTTTACTTGTAAAGTAGTAAAAGAAAATAAGAAGCTGTGTTAGCACTCGGCACCTAAAAGTATGCTACAAATTTCATATAATACCTTGCAACGTAGTCTCACCCAAGTCACTGTGCTGTGTTATTAATATTGCGATGAGGACGTTTTATTTTATTGTTTGCGTAAGAAATTTTTACTTTTCTTTAAAAAGAATAACAAGAAGAAGATTTAAGTGAAATATAGAATCTTGTTTTGTTTTCTTTGGTATTGTTTGGTTGTTTTAATGGCATAACAATAAGTTATTGTTTATGTTGCAAACTAAAGTTCAATTACATTTATGTGTGTTGTCATGTTCGCATATAATCTTGTAATTATTGACATAAAATCTGTTTGTAGTCTGTCCTTACTTCGGTTCTATGCTATTAATTCATACGATTTCTCTTGTTCTACTCTTGATTTCATTACTTTTTTTTATGAAATGTGTCACTTCAGCTTGGCTTGTGTGTCATTAAGCGTACATATGATACGAGTTAAGTTTAAGTGTAATATTTTGACAACTGGATAAAAATCAAAATTTGTCAACTTTTTTGACATTTATGATTATCTTTAAATCAACAACTGTAACACAAAATGAAATGTCATTTGTTTTCTTTAGTACTGATATAATTTTTTCTCATAAAAAATTTATTTGGATCATAATATAACTTGTTTTGATTTGTTTTTGCTTTTTTTTTTTGTTAGTATCTAAAAATTGTGATTTTGATTTTTTTTTTTTAACTATTCATATATAGCTCGGGCAGTTTATTTATTGTGAATAATTTTCACAATATTTGACTTCCTTATTTGTTGTGATATCTTTGTCATATATATATATATTTTTTATTTTATAAAACACACACACACACACAGCATCCGTTGTAGTATAACCATATAGTGGTTATATAAAAAGTTTGTAGTCCGTTAATAATTCGATTGGTGCCATCACAAACTCATACGCAGATATATGTACTAACTCTTTAATTTACATACATAAAATAGTATGTACAATAAACCAGGGTTAGCGTTTCATTTCTTTTCGTATTTATTAAAGTTTATTGTTGTTGTCGTCGCATTGATTATGTGACTGACAGTGTTTTCCTTTTCCTTTTCTTTTCTATTGTGATGTAAAGAAGAGTCAATAATGTTCGCCAAGAGGGCGTGCCGGGGGAGGGGCAGTGCTGTTGTTATGTCAATAAAGAATTATTAAAAAAAATGTTTATTTGCATTTTCCCAGATATGGAGAGCAAGTGGATAATACGTTCTGGCATACGATTCAAATTTGACTTTGTTGTAGTATTTGTTTACAAATTTATAATTTCACCATAAACTTTAAAAGAAAAATGACTGCCAAGTCTTCTGCTACCGTTAAAGAGCTTACTTTACTGAGCATCGTCTCTCTCCATGCTTTTTAATAAGAGTACAAAGAATTGTTGTTGTAATGTATGCAACAGACAGTTACTTGAGCTAACTAGTATTGTTTATCAGCTGCCATCTTTAACGTCAAATGATGTTGTTTTTCGCTATATCTTAAGTGTAAGGAAACTTTCTAGCTAATATTTAAATACTAGCCTCGAAATAAACCAAACACTTTTTAATAAATTGTGTAATCAAGGTCCAATCTGGTAGTAGTCTTCAATAAAATGTCTTCCACTCTTTTATATTCATTCCATCTTAAACATAACAAGCCGATAGTTTTGATTGTGAAACTCTCCCTCACAATACGGATTTTTTAAAAAAATTATATTAAATTAAATTAAATTAAATGATATTAAAAACTTGAAAATGTTTTCAAGCGGGACTTGTCATTGTCACTTAAGGGGTTAAGTGCCACATACTGCATATATGTCAAATAATTGCACATGTGTTTGATAATTGAGTATATTGTAGTATTACACCCACTTAATTTGACAGCTTCAGTTTTTCATTGGACCACTATTTGAAATCAATGAAAAAGTTGCAAAACTAATACCAACACAGGCCACATTGAGTAAGTGGTGATAATGTAGTGAAATAGAATGTATCGAAAATAATCGTTTGCTTTTATTTTTTTAAATTGATCCATATATGTATATACGTAGTGACATATTGTATGACATTTCTCCCATTCAAATACTCACTGGTAAGCACACGAACATAATTGTTACATGGCACCCACTTTGTAGTCCTTTGTAAATTACAAATATTTTGTGTCATGTTTCACATAATAAAAGAGAAAAAGAACACACACGCCTAATACAATCAGCTTACACACACAATGCCACTCAGCCACTTGCATAGCCACAAACATAACCAAAAAAAAAATAAAATGTTTTATTTTCTGCATAACTTGTAACACGTATGTAAAGTTGTTTCACTTTTTTTTTTTTTGTGCACTATTTTCATTTACTCTCTCTCACTCCATTTGTGGCATTGATATGCTACTGTCTGGTCAACCAAAATATTTAGTTTGTTCTCTTTTGTATTTCCGGCCCATTTCTCTTTTTGCCTCTTCTAACCAATACAAATTCATTGTACATTGAGTATGTGTGTGTGTGTGTGTGTTATGTTTCCATTTACATTGCTGTCAAATAGAAACATGGCCAGCAATTGTATTGTCATGTTGGTCAGTTAGAGCAAAGTGTCAAAGAGTAACGAAAAAAATTTATGCGTATAATATTCAATAAATAACATAATAGCAATACAGGGTGCTCCTTTAATGTTAGGGCACAATAAAGTGCATTTAAGCATAATCAAATTTAACATAATTCCACAAATTACTCGAATTTCATAAATGCAAAACGAAATACTAAAATTTTGAAAAACATTGAAATGTTTTTTTCATTTAAGTTAAATTGAGTAACATGGTCGTTTGCTCTTAAAATGTATAGGAGAGAGTAGTACATGATGGCACATATTTTTTTTTTTTTTTTAATTTAAAATTATAGGGGAGAGTTGCGCATACTTTGGCACCGTTTATGGGTGGGAGTAGCATATTATGGCACAGTATTTTCTTTCATTTCAAATTTTAAGGAAAAGTGATAGGGGCTCCTTTTGTATGGAAGAGTAGTGTTTAATGGCACCTTTTATAGAAAAGAGGAGAGTAGTGCAAGATGACACAGTTTTTTTCTTTTGCTTAAATTTATAAGGAATACATTGGCATTGTTTATAGAGAAGAATAGTGCATTATGGCACAATTCTTTTTGCAAAGTTTATTAGTAACTGTAAGTAAAAGTTAGTGAAAAATTGTATCTAATGACACCGTTTATAGATAAAAGTAATGAATGATGACACAGTTTTCCATTTAAAAAGAAAACATTTTTTAAAACGACAAGCGCTGAGTCAATGTAAGGAAAACCAAACTGCCATGGTCGTGTTTAATTGCTTTAAATATTTTATAAAAATAATTTATATACTGAACCCCCCACAAAAAAAAAAAAAACCCAAAATCCCTAAAATTTTTGATAATTTATGTAAAACTATTTTTGTTGTTAAATTCGTCAAATAAATTGAAAAATTTAATTTAAATTATTTTCTATCCCCACCATCATAATGGTAAGGGGGTATATTGCTTTAGTTCAAACGTTTGTAAATACCAGAAGGGGGCGAGCCACACCCTTAAAAGTATGTACCCTCTTGATAATTAGTCGATTAACTTTTCTGTCCATCCATGTATTTTGGGTAAAATTTTACACTCTCCTTGTGCCGCTCTCACGACTCTGAAAATTGAGATATCAAGCTTAAATGCGTTTCACATCTTATGAAGGGTACACCGGGTTTTGCTCTACAACCAATTAATGCTTTATTAAAATTTAAATCCTTTCATAATAGGTTATAAATATAAGCTCTATCAAATCTCTGTCCAGTGTATTAAAGTTATAATTTAAAAAAAAATAAAGTTAACAAATAATAAAAAATTAAGTGTCGGCATAGGCCAAATCTTAAATACCCTTCACATCTAAGTACCATTTATGGTGCGTCAGGTCCTTTAGTTGTATATGTATTCAATAAGTGGCAACTTCCAAATGAAATTCTACCCCGGAAAATGTTTTTGGTAAGTTGTAGGCAACAATTAGTTGAAAACTTTGTATATCAATCTCAACCGATTTGGCCCAACTTCTAGCTAATAATAGAATTTCACCGGAGACACACTTGTCCCAATCGACCATGTACCAGATTTTCGGACGCCTCCTTCTAAGTGCTGCAAACTATGCATTCCCTTCATTTAATGTGGAGGGTATTAAAGTTTCTTTAATTTGGTATTCCATACAGTTTAATGGTTTGCTAATTGGTGTTGGTTTATTCTCTGCTCTTCCTCTTTTCGGCCACTCTTTTATCGCATACATATATATGTCCAGATTTTTCTACTTAGCAAAACATACTCTACATACCTATCAAATGTTGCGCTTTTCTCATGATATTTTTTTTTGTTTTATACCGTAAAAATAAACTAAAAACGAAAATTCTTCTTGGGTTTTGAAAGAATTTAATCAATGCTCATGAATTTGTAAATCAATTCAATTTCATAGTAAGAATAGCAAACAATTCTGCAGCAATTTTACAAAGAAGTTGATATTAAGTGCGATCTTAACGGAATTAATTGAAAAGCTTAGATGGAAAATAATTAAACATTTGTCAAAAACATCATTGGTTGATTGGCTGGTGATACAACAAAATTGCATTTTCCATGATATTGAGATTAAAAATTATTTGTTTTATGTTATGTTAATCAAAAATCAATTTTTGTATATTTGTGGTGTGTAACTATATTTGCATATAGTAGACCATCCATCACATTAATTCAACATGTTATACGCGCAAAATAGTCCATTAAAATCTGTTTAATGTAATGTTGTTTATATAGGTATACAACTCATGCAATTGATAAATGTTTTATGTCTAAAATTAACAAAATAAAAAAATCAATTTTTTTTACTCTGTAATATATTGTTTACCGCATATTCAATTATGCTGAAGTAGAATAGTGGGAATGAAATGCGAATGAAATGAATGAAATTTATAGTTAATATATATACAGGGTGCGTACGGCATTTGAGGACACTCAATTATGTGAATGTCTTTTTTGGAGTTTTCTTGTCATATTCTCAATGGAGGTCTATAGAAATGCAAGAGATCGTTGACGAAAATTCTTCAAGGAACATGATTCTATCTATACAGGGGGAGAAAATAAGATGCAAAATCTCGTATAACCTAATAAGATGAAATTTGCCGAAAATAATTACCAGGTTATAAGAGTTAATATGAAAATCAAGGTTTCTATCCTAATGCTTGAAGTTTTTTTCCAAAAATCATCTTACTCAAGAGTTGTCATCTTTTCTCTCACACTGTTAGAAACTATATTGTTTCTTTTGTATTATTTCCGGAGCAAAATCTTTACTTTTAGAGATATAACATTTTGCCGAAAAAGGCGGATGATGAATTTTTTTATACGTGGGTAGTTCTAGAAATATGCGACGTACCAAAGAAACAAATAAAAACATTTAATGTGGCTTAAGCCAAATCTTATATACTCTTAATTCAGTCTATTTACAAATAATAGGCGTGGCAGATGTATAATTACGTTCATAAGAGAGCATATATTGCATATAACAGAGCAAGTTTTTTTGGCGTTTCTGTTAATGGAAATGCTCGAAAAGTATACCAAATAAGTTTAGCTAATTTTTGTAGCTGATAGGGTATTTGTTTGTTTGAAACGATTTTGCCAAATTTAAGTAGTAGGTTTGTCAACCTCGCTAAAAACGCATGCCCAATAAAGAAGCCGACTCCCTAAGAGTAGAATATATTGATTCAGTTGAGATCTTTTACAAAAATTCAGTGTATGACATAATAATGAGCAATTTTCCCATATTAAGGAGTCTTTGATAATGCCTGAAGCTTAAAACTTCAGCTCTGTAAGATTGGTGCTTGCACTTATAGCAATTTTTTCTTTAACAATAATCGCCATTTATAAGTCGGAACAAATGCTTTTGGGACTACCCTCGTAAATACATGCCATTTACTTATATGCATGTGTGTATGTGGTTTGGTAATGTGGCGGTAAAAATAATCCATAAGTGTTGTGTAAAATAACCCAAAATGTACAATAGTTTGTTTAAAATGTTAACAACAATTAGCCAAAAATATGCTAAAGAGAGAGAGAGAGAGAGATGCTTTTGTTCAAACAATTTTATTTCATATTTTTGCTCTAATATTAAACAAACACAAAATTTTTGTAGTGCAACCACAAAAACAGTTTTTACAAATTGTTTCTTTATTGTTGTTGTTGTTGTACTTAAAACCCATTACATCTAATTGCTTTGTTTCTATTGAAAATCTGTATTTTTAATATGACTACTCTCGCTCTCTGTCTCTCTCTTCTGTGCGCGCCGCCCATATGCCCATGTATGTATTTATTGAGCTTTTTCACTTTTTCTGTTCTATCTCTCTCTCTCTCTCTCTCTCTCTCTCGTTCATCACTGCCACACGCTTAATAGTCATTGGAGTATTGATTGAAATCTCTGGATAAAATATTCAATTCACGTTAAACAACTGGAAATGGTTTATGTGCATGAGTTTTTAAAAAACGACGAAGGAATATAACAAAAGAGGAAAACTTGAGTGGAAACAGCAGCTATTGAAAGCTTCAAAACCACACGTAACTTTTTGAGGAAACGCAGTGTAAATGCTTTGCTTTTAATGCGGTTTCCAAATTAAGACATTTTTCAATAAACATTTCGATGTATGAGCAATTATAGAACAAAATGGAGGAAAAAGTAAGGCTTTAAAAATGATCTGATACGGCCCCATATTAGAACGTTCATTTTTCAGGTTTTATTTACTAATCTTAATTTTAAAAAAATATATTGAGGTAAAAAAAACCATATATGGAAAGGGGAACCAAAAATGGTTCAATGGCATCGCAATCAATTATTATCCCAATTATATATCCCTATAATAACCATAACTAAAATTTGACACTTCATTTTTAGACTAAATAATAGCTTTTGATTAACTTTTATAAAAAAATGTTTGCTAAGTTTGAAATTGTGACTTTAAAGGATACACTTAAGTACTTTGATAAGTACTTAACATTACTTTACTTAAGTACTTAAGTATTTTTTATATTAATTGTATAATAAACTTGCATTACTAAATTCTAAATTCGAAAGGGACAGTGGTGTAACATACCATAAGGTCCACCTTGAACCATTATAATATTTTTAACTTGTTAAATTTTAAATTAAGTTAAGTCGTCTTAAAAAATATGTAGAGATATGTGTAACATTTTATATGAAGTAAAAAAAGTTTTTTTTTTTTTTTAGTTGGAATCTAAAACGTAACCCAAACATAATTATACCCTGATGGGGGGTCTAGCATTCTATTTCCAACACCCAGAGAAAAAGGTGTCAGAGATCTTACAAAGTATATATATAATCTGAATCTAAATATGTCCGTTCATACAACTATCGGTTGTTGGCACTCTTACACTTGTCAATTTTCAGATATTAAACTGAAATGTTGTGCTGCTTACAGAACACTTAATAAATTTAAGAAAATTGGTCAAAAGCCACGCCCACAATTAATATGACACAAAAATTTAGCTGAAAAGGTCAATATTTAAATTTATAATTACATTGATGTGTGAAAAATGGGCATGGTCGGATAACAGACACGCCCACAATTTACAAAAAAACGTTATATTTGTTCAGAACAGAAATGTGCCGTTTCTGTAGGCAGATTTCTATTTAAACGGGGTGAAATTGCTTTGAAAGCCACGCCCACAATCTCTTAAAATAAGCTATTAAAGTGCACACAGGCCACAAATAATTTACATAGTTTTCATAATCGATATACATATTAATATTTAGTGTTCCCATTAATATGGCAAAAAATTGGCGCGATCGCCCACAATTGACAAAGACCTCTCCTTGACACAAAGATCTACTTGTATGTTAAAGTATTAATATAAACTATATTAAATTACATGATCCACTATGGAAGGGGATAGATGGAGAATATTGTTTATTTTTTTTTTAAATTTTCAATTTAGTTTTTTTTACTTGTTTTCCACTTATTTTAATAAAAAACATTCAAAACGCTCTTGTAAACACAATTTTATACAAAATATGAATGAAATGTACACTAGAGGCATTTCACATATATGACATAAATAAATATTTGATAATGTTTAAAAAGAAAAATAAACTTCTCTTCGATATGAGATTCCATTAGTTTACATTACATTTAATAATAAACATTGTACAATATCAAAGTGTGGCTGGAAGGTTTCCTTAAATTAAACATTTTCAACAATTTAATTATTATACAATATTAGAAAATTGAATTGAATTTGGTAGAGAGAGAGAGAGAACGAGCAAAAGAGCTAACTTGTAAATATTATATGAACAAGAGCGAGTTGTCAATTAAAGTAAAACCAAAATATACACACCTTGTAGAAATATGCATAAGTGTGTATATTTTGTTATAATTCCCCAGGAAATTCAATTTATAAAATTTTCCATTTTCTTGTATAAAAAATAATTATTTATTATACAATTCAACCCTGGCAGGCAATTCAAGTGAATAGAATTTCTAACAATTTTATGCTTGTTAACAATCGCTCCAACTATTACTTCTAGTTGTAATTAAACGTTGTTATTGCCTTCAACATATATTGTTTAATCTGTATATGCTTATGGCTATGAATGAATAGATGTAATAATAACACTGTTTAATACTCGCCTCGTATACGTCATTATCTGTTATGTTTATTTTAGTTTTTGCCTTTTGTCCATTGTTCATGTTTGATGTGTGTGTTCGTCTATATATTAACTACTTTTTGAATTTGTTCATAAATGTAAATATTGCTACTGTTTATAATTAACATCAATAACATCTTTATTGTCATGTTCTTAAGTTTATACTGTGCTTACAATAACAACAACAGTAAGGTTATGTTATTCATACGATAACATCATATTATGTGTATAAATCTCTTACTCACATTATAGTTGATAATATAATAAACTGGATAATTTGCAAGTGTATGGATGTGTGTCTGTGTTTGTTTATTCATATTCCTTGACTAACTAACAGTGCCATTACAGCTACATTTCACAATGTAACAATTTATTTATTTCCTTTTCATAATTATATTGTTTCAAGTGATGTACATAATAGTGCATGTGGGGGGAGTGTGAAAAAAATTAGAAACAACAACAAATTATACACAAGTTTCCTTTTTTTTTGCAATTGTTTTAAACTTTTAATCCTTTGGTGTGTTGTTATATGATATAATTTTCAACCTAGTAGAGTGATGCTGTATTATATGTAATCCGTACTTAATTATCAGTGAGAAGAGTAAGTTTTTTATACTCTACACCACATGTGGTAAAAAATACATTATATTTTTCTGTAACACTGAAATGGCAAATATCACACTCACCTGACCGATTTAGAATGACTATCTGAAATGATTTAACCATGTCCGTCTGTCTGCCCACGTAAGTTCACTGTTTGTTTACGATAAATTATAATTCTTAAACGACTAAATTTTTTATTAAACTCTTCGATTCCATATTATAATCGAAATCCCTTCCCTATGACTGTCCATGAAAATATATTTGATACAAAGGCGTGATGTGTTGACTGCTGAAAATGATTTTATTTATTTTTCAAGTGCGAAGCATTAATATTAATGAGTTAGACATTTTAACTGAATAGCTTAATTTTTATTTTAACATGTAAATATCGATTATGGGCGTGGCTCTTGACGAATTGTGTCCAATTTATATAGCGATCTATATGCAAAAACTAAACACAAAGTTTCTTTACAAAATTTTAGCTTAATAACGCAAAATTTACAATCGTGAGATTACCAAAAATAGAACAGGGAATATACGTACGCTTTGAAGAGTCTCTGACATGTTTCATATAACACTTGTTTTTCTCAAAGTGACCTTTATAAAGCAACGCTTCCTGTTTACTGATAAAATTCATTACAGTATTTATTGGGGAACTAAGTGGTATTGCATATTAAATCTTCATTTGTGAATTTTCATTTAATGAGCGTATGATACTTGTAATTAAATCTTGAGAGTTTTCAATTAATAACGTTTCACCATAATAAAAAATACCTGCCAACTACCGAGAACTTGTTAACACATTTGCATTTCAAGTGACCATTAAATAAAATTATATTCGGCTGGGGTCACTTATGAGATACTCTTCATTATGTAGAAAATAATTTATCAATTGTTATATATTTTGACAATTTTTTTCATTCATTTTCAACATGAGAGAATTCGACATATGTTGATGTGACCATTTTCTTACCACATCAAAAATCGGATCTAAATTCGATGATGCGTACATTTTTTTTACCTGAAACCATATGACGTTTGACGTGAAACACTTTGACAAACTTAATGTGTTCGCTCCGTCCAGTAGAAATTACAAAAAGAGAATTTTCAACTTCAAAGTTTTATTATCTCTTTTTTCACTTCATACAAAAATCCATCATCACAAAAGAATCGTTTTTAAAAGTGAGAATAAGTGGTTGCCATTAAAACAATAGATACAAGCCCTGACAATAAGCGCGAACTCTGTTTACTCGAAAAAATCAAATAGGCGAAAAAAAAAAAAAGGAAAAAAGAAAAAATGGCGTGAACTGATGGCATTGATTTACAATAATGGTGGTGATGATGATGTTGACTACAGAGTTGAAGCATATAAATCACGCTTCAAAGTCATCAACTTAAATATACAAAATATACATTACAACTACACCACAGATTGACTGAACGTGTTACGTAACAGTGTAGTGTAGAGTGTACCATAGAGCGCCAAAAAAATTTGCAATAATAATAAGGATAAAAAGAAAAAGGGAAAAACCATAACAAAGCAATATTGTAATAAAAATCAATCCAGAAAATCATTTAATAAAAAATTAGAGTCACCAGCAAACCAAGGTAATGTAAAGCTCCGGGTGGAGATCTGCTGTAATAAGCATAAAGTGTATAAAACGTCAGCAGAAAAGGACAAAATTTCTTCTATAATCATTATTTTGTTTCACACTTTTCTTTTCTCCTCTTGTCAAAGATTATTTCCACATTTCATTTTCGCCTCTTTTCCATTTTCTTACGCCGTCAAGGCGGCCAGCATATTGTAATTGCGACAAGTGAATTGTCCCGTGAGCAAAAGAGTAAAATACGATAAATTTGTAGGAAAATAAAATTGAATAAAAGACAAGACAACGTTTATGTAGGACGAAGGGTATACAAGGTTTGTTGTACTGTTTGCAATACTGACAAGTGACGGTTAGAGACTCTACAAAGTATGTATATTTTGATCATCATTAAAATTTGTAATGATCTAGCTATGTCCGTCCATGATTCTGTCTTTTCATACAGTCAAATTTATTTAGATATTTTGCGATTCCAGTCTCCAGTTTCTTTATTACCCACCTCTATTCAAAACAATTAGGTTTAAAGCCACGCCCACAATTTACAAAAACCTATCTATCAGCCACAAAAATTAATCTATCAAGTTGAAATTTGATATTTATATTTACAATCAGTATATCCGTTTGTTTATCAGAAATGGACGCGGTCGTATAAGAGGCACGCCCACAATTTACTAAAATCTATTTATCAAACACAAAAATTAAGCTAAAAAGTTGAAAGTTCGGTGCAAATATTTATAATTAGAGTATTTAACTGTAAAACAAAAATGGGCGTGGTTGAGCAGAAATCCTCATAGTTTGAAAAAAAAAAACAATCCAACGTGAAAGTTGAAACATATTACAGACACTTTTAAAGAGAGCAATAACGGAACTGCCATGCCCTCTCTTGGTATGTAGAGGCGAAGAGTATTTAAAATTTGGCTTAAGCCACTCACTCCTCACTGCCTAATGATTATAAAGCAACCCTCATCTTAAGAGAAAGTATTGACACGTTTTTATAGCAGAAATTTCCTTGCACATCTTAACTGTATAACTATGTATGTATGTTGAGAGCAATTGGAAACATACAAATTCAAACTGTTTACTTCTTTGCATATTTAATCACTGATCGACGTGGAATATCTTTCAAATCCCAAAAGCCCAATAAATTATTAATTAGAGAGAATTTTATACTCGCCTATTGTCTATTGAGAAATTATGCTCAGTTTGTTATATGTAATTTTTTTTTAAATATCTCACTTTACTCAACAGAGTAATCAAATGTTCAATAGTTGGAACTTGAATTTTTGACGTTCTAATGAGTTCAAGTAAATATGGCTTTATCACATACACACTAGTAAGTTATTGAACATACATTGTCATCTCACACAATATATGAAGTTATTTCTTTGTAAAGAATTGAAAATATGAGAAGAAAAATCAACAACAACAAAGAAGCAAAAGTAAGTGCTTAAGAAACTTTCTACACTTAACAGTTTACAGTTATACTTTTTTTTGTGTCTATTTCTCCCCCTTCTCTCTCTCTCTCTCTCTAACTCTTTTATTGTATATTTAAGAAAAATGTTACTGTCTGTACAATTGTTGCTGTAAACTCGAAACTATGTTATAATATTGATTGGGAGCGATAAGTTAAAAAGATATGTTTAGTGGGTGATAGATACGCAATGAAAAATAGAGAGAAAATAGAAACGTTACAATTCAAATACAATTGAAATTTTTACTGGGCTTAATAAATTGTGTAAACTCTGAAGGCTTCTTTATACGAAGTGACAAACGCATTAATTGTATTGTAGGTGAGGCTAAATTGTTTAAGCAACTTAACTAATGTAAACAATACCAACAAGCAACCACAATCATTATTCAATTTAAAACTCAAAACACTCATTGACTAGATTTGACCTACTTACGCGATGCCCAACTGTACCAACTGTAAACAAATGAATGAGTTATGACACCACAGTTCAGTTCCCTCCCGCACAACATTATTTATAAATATGTATATATGAAGAAGTATATCAGGATGGTAATGTGAAAAACTCAAAATCTATCAAATTTGTACATAATACAATTAACGCCGTCTTTACAAGGCCAACATTGCTAGCGATGGATCATGTTGCTAATGCTGGTGCTGCTATTGTTTGAAATAAGCAAAAAAAGCAAACAGAACAGTTTCAAAAAGCTTCTCTTACCTGCAAGTCGATCTTGATAAGATATTAAGTGCAATTGCATTCCAAAGCGATTGACATGAACGCAATGTCAACGAACGGACATATCAAGTCAATACAAAAGCTGCCCAGCTACCATCTCCCTACCCTCCCGCAAGCAAACACCACACAAAGTAAAGGGGAGGGTGTACGAATAATGTCGTTATTAGAAGCAACCCGCTTAAACATTTTTGGCTACATTTCAATTTTCGTTTGCATTCAATTTAAACAAATTTTGTAAATTAACAGTCAGCAGTTAACAGAGTTAACAGATGACAAAACGAAATGAATACTACATGTAGTTGTTGTTATGAGTAAACTGTTTCCAACTGCAGCAAAAATAATTACATTTTTCATATTATTTAACAATTTTGTTTTTTTTTTTTTTTTGTTTTGGACAACGGACTGTGTGAAAATGAAATAGAAGTGAACAAATATTCGGCCCTTTGTTTTTGCGTAACTAGGAGACAATGTCAATTACAGCTGCCAGAACATGTTGAGAAATGTTTGAAAACAAAAGAAAAGAACGCTGATTGATATTCGTCTAATGGTTGTACAATGTTTGAAATTGGCAAATAAAATATTACCCATGATTATGTTGCAACACAATGTGACGTGAAAGAAAAAAAGAAATAAATGAGTAAAAATAATAAATTTTCACAATTTATCTACAAATTGTGGGCATGGCAGCTAGCTGATTATCACCTTTAGCAATCTATTTAAAATGTATCAACTTACATGTCGGATTTTGCACAAAAAATGGACATTCTGGGCGTGTGTGTTATCCAATGTTGTATTTTCTGCCATCTTGTGAAATATTGAAAATTTACATCTGAACTTTTCACTGTCAGTTATGCAAGCTTTCTATCTGCAAATATACATTCCACCTCTAGCAGGTGGGCATAACATAATTTTTAAAAAGGAATTCGTTTTAAATACTTTTTAGTATAAATAATAAATTATGACATATTTTTCCATTTAGCCGTTTAATGTTTAATTCCACTTATCATAAATGCAAACAATGCAAGGTGGTAAACAATTCCACGGTGTACCGCAAAAACCGCAATAAAGGATTATGGAACAAATGAAACGTTTTCTATTTAATTAATTTTGCATTTATCATTGACTACTGTTGTAATGCATGAAAAAATATTATTTCGATTTCATGTCATAAAGTGTTAGTTGTTGTGAAATTTTTCTTAATAGTTTCGAATATAATTCGAAATCACTTTAAAAGTTGACGGTAAATTATTTAAATTTACTTTGTGTCTGGAAAGTTGATCGTTTCCTAACTTGGCGGTTTCCATGCTTTCTTTAACTTACTTAAAAAAAAAAAAAAAAAAAAAAAAAAAAAACAATAACAATAACAAGAAGAAAAAGAAAAATTCATAACACTTATCATCATCAGTTATGTGGAGTGTATGTTACCTATATAAACATTTGGTTGGGAGGGTGGTTAAGTGAAAAAGTGTGATGCTAACGAAATGGAGATGGTTTACCTTTGAGTGTTATAAACAGCTAGGGACTGTCGCGTCATCATCATCATCTCTATAAAAGTTGTGCATCTTTAATAGAAACTAAATGCTTTCCATTAGAGTGTTAGGTTTGGTATTCATGTTATTATGTTTGTTGTTGTTGATGATGTTGGTGTTGATGCTTTTGTAGTTATAATTGTTGTTGTTGTTGTTATTATTATTGTTGCTTCAATTTAAAATTCACTCTTTAGTGTAAAATTTTAAACATTCACCTGTTTGGCAACTTTTAACTAAATTCACATCCATTTACAGTCAGTGAAACATATGTACGTTTAAATAAAGAACGATATAAGGCTACATAACCCTTCAAAGAGAAATGCAAAAAGCGCACTTTTTTTTTTCAACCATCAATTAAACACGTGTTAACTTTACAAAGTAATTAAATTTCATGGCCACAACCTTTACTGCTTGTTCTCTCTCACACTCAATGCTTTTGAACCCTTTTCGTTAAATGCACTTTCTCCACATACAAGTCTTTATGCTTTTTTTATTTAAGGCTGAAAGAGCTAATTTCATTTGAAAAGAGGGTGTTCGCTCATGTGCCATGTGCCATGACTGTTAACAGATTGTTTGTTTCACTTGACTTGAGCAATAAATGTCATGATTGTGTTAATAAATTCTTTGCGTTGTATGCGCATTATAATATAACGTTTTATCTACGTTCCGTTACCCTCTTTGTTGTGTGTTTCCTTCCACTTTAATACGTTACCTTTTATCATTTAACATTTAACATATGACAACTTGTTGCCTTGAATTATTTTATATGTGTCAGAGTGTAAATTGAGGTCGTCAAGTCAAATATAGAATTTGAGTGCGAGTGAGTGAGTTTGTGTTGTTATTGTGGTTTTATAATATTCTTCCTTACACTCCATTGCTTAATGAAATGAATGAATGAATGAATGAATGAATGAATGAATAATTTTTCCACAATACATACGTACCGTATGTTGTTATTGTTAATTGGATCGCAAAGTATTCCTCAATTGATTAAATTCATTTTAATTTATATTTTTTTTGCTTTTTTTTTTTTTTTAATTAACTTAACATAATCACCTTGTGCACTATTGTATAACTGGGTGTATATATACAGGGGAATGGACAAAATAATATGAACATTATGCAATACAATACGTTTAGTTGCATGTTGGCAACCCTGACAAAAGTGACAACACAATTCAATACTCACTTGAGACAAAAACCGAATGGCGGGAGCTTCAAAATGATGGCCTTTTAACACTTTATTAAAAAATTTATGTTGTATTCATATAATTTTCTTCATCCTCTGTATTTTCAATAAATATTATGTTATAAATTAAACGTTAAATCCTTTGCTTTTAATTGCTTTGGTTTTTTAGATGAAAAATGCGATTTATAAACTATTCGGACAATGTGCAATGTAAAGGTTTAAAAGCAAAGTTATTTGTTATTAAAATTAACCGGTTATAAAGCAGTTTCCTATATAAATTCGTGGCATTAATATTGATATTAATTATTTATGTTGCATGTGTGTTTATATTTATAATTAATAAAAATAATAAAAAATTGATGCGTAATATATTAGTACGAGTATTGTATATAAAAAGTTTCTTATTCCCTTTGCAACACTTGGACAGATGTTCTTAATCACCATTCATTTATTAATCGATTTAAACAAATCTGTACGTATGTCCGTTTTTGTTTCTATTGTTAAAATGTTTACCCGTGTAAAGCGTAAATTTTTTAAGTAATAAGTTTTATTTTCTGCTTAAATTGGGAAAAATCGACCAAAAGCCACGCCCATAATCAACAAAATTTTATATATCTGGCACAAAAAATCCACTTATAAACTTAAAATTTAATACTCACATCTATAATTATCACATTCATGATTGTTTGAAAAAAATGGCCTTGGATGGATAACAGAGACGCCTACAATTAGCAAAAAACCATACTCAGAGTAAAACCTGACTTGTTGGCAGATATATAATATTTTCACATTTAAAGGGTGTCATCATATATCTGCCACGCCCACCTTATTTAAGATTTGACTTTAGTCAAACTTGGTTTTTTTATTACTTAATTTTTTTTTTGAAATCATACAAAAAATTATAATAATTATGCCGCAATTGCAATTGTGGCCACATGCGTTTCGTTCACGATACTAATTACAATTAATATTAAATAATTGATTCGAAATGTACACAGTTGCGGCTTCATATCATATTTGATGAATGACGGAGAGATTGTACAAATGTTGGTAGAAAGTTGGCTGATCGTATGGATACCATAAAAACAGTTCCCATTTAAATTGGGTAAAATCGATTTTTAGAATTCTTAAAAATGTACCATATAACAGTTCTCTGATCAACTGTTGATGTCTCTTTGAAACGACACTTTAGAGATGGCAAGAATATTTATCATAAGCATCGATTTCTAATTTTGAGGTAATCGAAAATATATGTGTGTGATAGTGTTAAGTATAGCTAAAGAATTTATGTATGTAGACGCTGTCATTGTCATTGAATTGTAAAAATTAATGCAATTATTTTAATGAAATGATCAAAAATCAAGTATAAATTGTTTGACATAATACAGTATTGTTAACAGAGCCAAAAAAGCTTTTTTTGTTCAATTTGTTACGTTACTAAGGATTAAGGTTACAAACGAAAAACCAAAGCCTCCATCCACATAGCATGAGAGCCATACACTAAATTGATTATTCCGCTTGCAACATCCATAAAAAAGTATTCGAGTTCTTGATAAGAATTAAAATCTGAATCGATATTATCTAAGTCCGTCCATACGTCTGTCTGTTGTTATCTGTCTCAAAGTTGATATATTTTTCACTCAATATTTCTACCTTTTTCACATAGATCGCTTGATAAATTGGGCAAATCCAGTCAAAAGTCACATCCACAATCGTTTTATCTGCTAAAAAAAAAATTGGAATATGAAATTGTTGAAATTTCTTTCTTTCATTGATGTTTTAAAAAGTAGATGTGGTTGGTTAATTTACACGCCCACAAAAGTCCACTTTTTAGTTAATACGCAATACGTATAATATTTGGAGGCATAATAATGTACCTGCCCCGCCCACTGTTTATATATCTGATAAGAGTATTCAAGATGTAACCAAAGCCAAATGTATGTCTTACTACCAGACACATAATGAAAAAGTTTTGTGGTTCGATTGTGTTTTGTTCAACTAACCACTTATAAACGAAATTTGTTAAATTCTTTTTTTTTTTTTGTTTTTAACTTTACAATAGAAAGTTAATAATCAATGTTTCCAATGAATTACATTCTGTTACATTGTATTGGCCTGCATATAATGGAGCAACTGGACGACAAGTAATGGCGCAGTAGATGGGAATGGAATGTTGTCCGTTATCTCTTTGCTTTACACTTAACACTTGATAGATTTCAATAAATTTTCTCGATACATATATCACGTTGCATTTATAGCATTTTGTTGAAATCCCGAAATCATTACATTATCATGGTAACTACAAGTTGTTGTAGAAGTTGGCAGCGCCAGGAAATCAAAATGCCTTCAATATTATTGATGCAATGGCCTCCAATGCAATTCAATTCCCAATGCTAGCCAACGCCTTCTTGCAACAGCTGTCGATAATGATAATGATGATGGCCATGGTAACGCTGACGATATTAGATTGAATTGTTTGCATATGCAAATGTTTTGCGTGTGAGTTTAAAATATTTGTACACGTATGTAACTGCATTTGGATGGGAACTAGTTTAGAAGGGGGTAAGGTGAATGACGCTGGGGGTTTCCCTCCCCCCGCCTGCAATATTGATAAGGATTTAATTTCCTTTCAATTGGATCATTTGACCATAAACCATGCAATACCCTGACTAGTGTGAAGGGTATTAAATTGTTATCCTAGAGAGAGATGTGGGGAGCTTTAGTGCTAATGCCATTAAAGTGTAACATGTTGTATACGAATAATCCTGGAAATTTCATTTGTGTGAGTGTGTGTCATTGTACCGCCAACCCTTAATATGTTTAATAGAAAATTCATTATTAAAATTGTTTGTAATCATATGGCAGGATGAATGTGTGTTTTTGCCTTTTCTCTCTTCCCTTATTGTACATCATTGGCATGAAATTTTCAGGTTTTACATAAAATTGAGGCGTCGACCCTTACCATTACAATATTTTTTTTATACCAATTGACTCTTGTATAATATTTACACACTTTACCACAAACAGCATATTAAATTTTTAAAGATATTGGGAAATGTCGAATCGATCAAAATTTGAAATGATTTATTCATGTCTGTCGATCTGTCTAATCATAGAAATTTGTGCTCAAGTTACAAGTCGCATTTTTTGAGATATTTCGATGAAATTTTGTTATAAAGATATGTATTGGCTCAAAAGAGAGCATTGTAGAAAATGGACCAAATCGAACCATATTTAGAACTTCTCCCTTTATAAGGTCCATGAACGTTTTTATTTGGCAAAAAATCACAATTTTTCAGATTTTCAACAATTCGTTAAGCAAAATGTATAGCTTAGATGAGACCATTTTTATAAACCCTTTCTTTATAAAGATATTTCACGAAGCGACTTATATGACTATACCTCGCATTTACTGACTCAACTAAACTAATTGTAGGATAATAATTATTGTGTGGTATCAATAGGTCGGACTTGAACGACTACAACATTTTGACTTACTTTTAATTTATTTAGTATCCTACATACGTACATTATTGTAAGCTTCCACCTTGTTGATTCTAAAGTTGTGTATTTTTCATCTCTTTTTTGATTATTGCTAAAAACTGTTTCAAAACGTTTTGTTTTTTTTTTTGTTTCTGCTTTGAAACAAAAAGTTTTTAATTAAAACATGTATGTGTGTGTGTGTGTGTGCATACGTATTGCATCGGTATCGGGTGTGGTTGTAGTGCAACATTTTAATGTGACATTAGTTGACTTTTGCTGTAACCCTTGAACGCAAATAAAAGTTGGCTTGAGTTTCGTTTTATGTTTTTTTTTTTCCCAATTTTCGAAAAGTGCTTTTTAAACTTTGCCATTGAATAGTTTTTTATATAAATTTACCTAAATATATATATATAACAATAAATGACCTAATTAAAGAAATGATTTCATTGGAAACGAATTTTCTCAAAAAAGAAAAAATTAATTTTCAGTTTGTAGAAATGTTTGCAATGCTATAAAGATCAGTTTTAAATGAAATATAAATTGAGACATTTTATCCAGATAGAATTTACATTATGAGAATATATATTTATATATATGTAACTTTTAAATAAAAAGGTTTAATACCGAGATGTAAAAATATATGTCTGTACATCCGTCTCTTTAAATCAACTTATATTAAAATGCTGACTCTGAATATAAATTTATGTACATATATGTATAAAGCTTTGAAAAGTTGTTTTCTCTCTTTCGTAGTTAGCAAATAGATATTAAGCCTAGAACCTAAAACTATGCACTACGTACACGCACTTTGTTGCGCGAAATTACGATCAATCGGTTTCTTCTAAGTATAAATTGATTACTACCTTTCGTTTTGTATATTCAATAATCAATTTATATTGAATTTTTTTTTCAAGTTTATAAGGTAAATAATAATAGAACACAAAGCAGATCATCTTCACTTTTATTGTACTAAATAGAATCAATGCAAAGAATAAAATCAGCAAGTAGAAGAAAAGTAAATTGAATTATACGCTAAGGCCATAATAGAATTATATCAAATGAATGGAATCAACAAAATGAGTTTAACTTGTCGATAGTGTACAACGGTCAATAAATAAAGAGAAGATTACCAAAAAAAAAAAAATGATGATAATTTCAAATACAATACAAAATATAAGCAAACTGTTCAAAGAGATTGAATCAAATCGAATTGAATTGAATTGAATTAATTGAATAAAATCGTAAAACATTATCAATACAGTTTTTATCTCTCATTAGTATTTATATTATCCGCCTGGGAAAGAAAAAAACGTCAGACTTTTCATACGAATTCTTATCTAACTTATCTAATTTTTTTTTTTTTTATATTTAACATATATGTTTTGCATCAAAATTTTATTAAAGAAATGAAAAAAAAAATTCTTAATAATGATTAATTTTTCCTCTATAAATGAGGCGGCATAAAATTGTATTTGTAATGTCACAGTTACTATAAAAACTTCACTTACAATATAATAATTAGACGGAATCGATTGAAAGCCACGCCCACAAAAACAATTATTGCAATAATTGAGTTATAAGATTAAAATGTTGATCTAAACAAATATTTATAATTAGCCTATCCTATCCGTTCATATATGAGACACGCCCACAATTTTACAAAAACCATTTTGACTACAACGTTTAAGTTGAAATAAATTATGTACCTGCCACGCCCACTCTTTATATGTACATGTGGAGAGTATTTAAGATTTGGCCCAAACCCAATTTTCATTTCTTACTTGTTTTATTTAATTCTTTCATTCTATGGCATCTGATACCAGTGTGAACAAATTAAATGGTATCATTGATGTTGTCGTTGTTGTTTTTTTTTTTTTTTTTTTCATTTGTTGTGAAAATATGAACTTTCCACGCACATGTGAACAGCATTCATTTGTCAATTTTCACTAATTGAAAAACGGAAAGAAAAAAAAACTATTGATGCTTTTTATGATGCTTTCTATAGCACATTAACGAACTGATGAGTATTTATGGCGATTTTTATGCATTTTTTCCGTTACATATATATATTTTTTTTTAAATATCATGTATTTGGTGCAATAAATATGTTTACAATGTTTAAAGAAAGTTTTAAATTTATGCTTGTTTGCTGCTGCTGCTGTTGCTGATTGTATGATTTATGAATAGATTTGAAGCTACGACTGACCATAATGTTCTCACATTTATTTATTTTGTTTAATGATCATTTCTGACCTATTACCATCTATACAATAACTGTGAATTATTGCTGAAGAAAACTTTTTGAAATCCTATTGAATCAATCAAACGTTCACGCCAAACCGAACATTCAGATATTTCTGTTTCAATCTGATTTATGTAAACGAATCATATGATTTCAATTGCAATTTAGAACAAGAACAAACAACAAAGAAAACAAAGAAAATCGTCTTAATTCTATTTTGTGTTTTTTCTTAACTACATACGAGTATATGATAAAATAAAAAGTTTATAAATTTTCATATTTTTCCTTCTGCAAGCCTCGGGTCTTGAAAGTAATTAAAACGAAAAAGAAGAAGAAGAAAAATGTAGTAAACTATCAGAAGACTTTGTTGAACCGTAACTTAACTGCGTAAGTTGAAAAAAAAAAAAAAATGTTGTGTTGCTTTTAAAACAAGATTGTTCTCACTCTCTATACCAAAAAAAAAAACTAAAAACTCACCAATAAAAAGTAAGAAAGAGCCAGAGGTAAGCAATGTTTTAATGAATAATGAAACCTCTACTATTTTACCACATACCCACCACTGTGCAGTTAGTTATGGAATTGGGCAACAATGCCAATTTACCATAATAATGCAATATATTGTAATTATAAACATTTTTAACATACCTTTAGGCTTAATGTTAGTAATAAAGCAAATTAAAGCATATTTGATTTCATTATTATCCAAGTTTACGTAATCATTTTGTTCGTAACAATGAAAAGTTTCTAATGAGATTTTAAATTGTTATTCAAAAATTACAATCAAAACATGATTTTGCAAACACAGCACACAACAACACATAAATTGATTAATTTAATAGGCTGCACAACAACAATTTCATAATAAATGTTATGTTATGTTATCATTTAAGCTGATTGTATTCTAGATTCACAGTAATATTAGATTACAGATTAATGATTTAAAAGAAAAAAAAAAAAAAAAACAACAATTTATTATAAAAGATTTAATTGAAATACTTTATTATTGTTGAAATTGTTAAAAATTAACCATAACGATTAACATGTAAATAAACTCTTGACTAAAAAACTTTATCAATTATTTTCTAGTACTAGGCGTGGCAGATGCTTGTTTATACTTTCTAATAGAGTGATATTTATTATAGTACCAAAGTATCAACTTTAAAAAAGGACGCTAATCCACATGAGGTTTTTTCTACTTTGCAAAGAATAGGATAATAAAAATGTATGAATGAAAACTCGATTTTTGGGACAGATAGATAGATTTTGATTTAATTTGATTGCAATTCTTAACCTATTATTATTATGCCAAAATTTTTTTTTTTTTTTTTTGTAATAAGTGTCTCTCAAGGTATTACCATGAAAGTCCAGGTTAGTTCGTTATAACTATGTAGTCTTTGATTAAAATAATTATTTTATTAAATATGAAATAATATTATAAATAAAACACTGTAAAGCAATTAATGAAAATAATTTCACTATTAATTCAAAGGTTTCATTTCATGAAAAGGGATCAATTTCTGATAAGTTCTCTGTTGCAAATGCAATCATATTTATATGGTTCCAATAAGCAACGAACCGCATCCGCATAATATAATTTAAACAAAAGGATTATAGTGTAAAGCCAAAAGTACGCTTGTAATTATTACAAATTGTGCATATTTGCAGTGGCAGAGAGTGCACACAAACAAAACTGGTTTTCATTTATAAGTTTTAACATTATTAATAATGGATTTTAAACTTGTAATGAGTTGTTGATCATTATTATCAATACAAATACTGAAATGGAAGCGTGCAGCTGTGTGTGACTGACTGTAATCTATCTGTCAGGTTTTATCAGAAATTTGGTCGTTTGATTAAAAATTGATATCAATCGATGATTATTATGTAGAATAATTTGCTTTGTTTTTGTTTTTGTTTTTGTTTTTTTTTATTATGCCCAATGAAGTTGACAAGTGAGGATAGTGAGTGTGCATTGTGTGTGTGGCCAGTGAACAATTTGAATATAATAAATTTAAACACTTTCCTCTCTCAGTAGCGTTTCATTTAAACATCAATAGTGTGTCACACATACAATAATATATGTGCGACCAAGTACAGAACATGACATACACACATATTGTGTATGGATGCAATTACGTTTATGGTTATTGCTAATATGTTGTTGGTGCGGTCAAGTGGTTGGTGTTGAGTGTCGGTTAATTTTTATCAGTTTTATCACCCACCATAAACTTTACTTGGACACAATATTTGTAGTTGGAATTATTTCCATTTCTGCTCACATGTCGGCAAATGTTTATTACACAAAGTGTCCAATTTACACTATCGCAGAGTGTAGTTGAAGCTAAACAAAGAGAAGCGAGCTTCATAAATTCCACACCCAGTCGCTAGTTCAATGTTTGTTTGTGTAAAACAGCAGACATTTGTTGTTTACTTTTTCATAATTCCCTTAATTAATGTCAACTTTATTTTTCAACTTTGTCTTTAATAACCCACATCACCCAGCCACCACCATTCAAGATTATTTCACATGATATGCAAACAACATACATGTGTGTGTTTGTGTGTTTGTGTGTTTGTATGTATATAGTACATTATTATAGGCTATATATTAAATTTATCACAATAGATATGTGCAACCGCACCAAACAGGGGCCTGAATGTTAAGTAAGCTGCACAAGATGAACATTTTCGAAATGATGTTAATTAACGTTATCGCAATAACACCTGTGTTGACAGCAGACTTCATTTACTTAATTTTACATTAACTGTTAACGCTGTGATGCTATGATTACTTTTTTAAAGTTTTCATATTCTTTTTCCACTTACAACAGACAGTTGAATATGATTTATAAAATGTAATAAAGTTGTTGTTGTAGTATATATCATACTTGACTGAAACGAATTCGCTTCGGAAAAAACTTTCGTTTAAGTGTTTGTATTGCCTAGAAGCAGGATTCAGAGATATACATTCCGAAGCAGCTTTCAATACTCAGTATTATATCACTGTCTGTCTGTCCACACATATCTACGTCTGTAATAATAATTCATCCGGTTAAGAAATCGATTTCAATTTGATTTGGTAAAAATATTGACACTTCTTGTAATGCAGGATGGTACTGAAATTGAACAAAAACAATTGAAATACAAATAAACACGAGACAAGTTTGATACTCACTGCTTTAGGACATTAAAATAAAAGTTGTGACTAACAATGATTTTTATGTATTGTTGGCGAGTCCTGAATACAATTCTCTTAAAATTCAAAACTCTTAAAAGCTATATGAGACTTAGGACAGATCTAGAGAGGGATTATTCGTTATTTATATATAACGAATGGGCATGACATACTAGTGCACTCTTTTGTAGCTGATAAAAGTTAAAGATCGATTGGTAGACAAAATCCCGCTATTCGTATATATTTAATATAAATTGAAATTTTATAGCTCAATTTTTGTACCTAATTTTTGTCGATTTTAAACATGACTATACTTTATTTTACTTTTCTTTTATTTTTTCTATTTATTTTTATTTTCTAATATTTTGGTTGTAAGCCATTAAAGAAAGGTTTTTCAAAAGTAAAAAATAAACTTTTTAACCACAATTTTTAAGCACAATACAAATTTTTGCATTAAAACTTTCGATAAAGTTTTGAAGCATTTCGTTTGTTTTTTTTTTTTTTTTTTCCTTTCTTCTACTTTTGAACACAACAACATGTGTAAACCAAGAAATAAGAAAATGAATTTTCTTCTCAAAATGTATATCTCATGCGTAACTGTAAATATATTTATGTATAAATATGAAAATAAATGGAAAAATGTTGATTTTGTTGTTGTTAGATTTTCCCTTTGCCAAAGTTAAAGTTAAAGTTAACTTTTGTTGTATTGTTTCCCTTGACTTTGATCCTTTTGGCACATGAACACATATGTAAAACTTTAAAATATCAACGTAAACACATACACATGTACAATTTCCGAGTTGCAATATAAGCATAAAATGTACATAAATCCTTGACAATTGTACAAAGGCAATATACAAAAAAGAGGAAAAAAATACAATACCAATGAATGCTTTTAGTTGAACTGCCAATAAATGAAAGACAGACTTCCAAGCATTGTTGTAAATAACCTAAACAACTAATGCAGGCTAACGCTTAACAACTGTACATTGTTTTATCGCTTATTTACAACATTTGTGCTGTTTGCAAGAATTTCAGGCGTATGCATAAAAACACATGATAAAGTATTGAAAATTGAAAAAAAAAAAAAAAAAAATATTCTATAAAATTTTTCATTGACAAATGGAAGATGCACTAAAGGAATAATCTATAATGGGTGATAATCGTTACATTGATAGAATTCACTCGCTAAAGAAAAGAAGAACTCTTCACTTATTGTTCGATGTCTGTCTACATGAAGCCAATCGACTTTGTTGGAAAACATGAAAATGAATGTAAAGGAGATATATTTGGCTTAAACCTAATCTGAGAGTACCCTTCAAATATTAACATATTTGTGGGCGTGCCATATACACAATTCAATTCAACAATTCAACTTTTTTTTACTAAATAAAGTTTTTACACAATGTAGGCATAAATATTGTTTCATCCCGTCCATTTTTAGTACATTAATGAATACGTTAATTATTTAATATTACAAACATTCCCACAAACTTAATAACTAAATCAAAAATTTTGCCATATAATAGTATTGAGAATGTAATCAATGCGAAAATGGTTTTTTAACAACGTTTTTAAAATTTGAAAGAAACTCTTGAATCATCAGCATATGCAAATAAGTTTTTTTAAAGCTAAAAAAAAGAAAAAAAGTGAGAATTTCTTGCATAAAAATAAAGATATAACGTGGCCAAGCATAAAAAACAGATAATGTCAGAGCAAGCAGATTTTTGGCTAACAGCCACCAATAATGCAGACATAATGCACATTAAGTTGGAACACTCACTCCCATGTGCATAACTGACTGCCCATAAATTACACTGCCATCTAATGATATTCAACTTTAAATGAAGATAACAATTCTTTATTTATTGTATCTAGTATATAGGCCGGCAGCAGTTTCGCCAAATTTCAATATAAATTGTTTTTCCAAAATGTATTGCAGTTCTTCATCAAGGCTTATGCCTAGCTTAAGAGTTTTATGAACTTTAATTACATATGCCACGCCCCCTTTTCAATGTTTTTTGCAAGCGAAAAAAAGTTAATTTTTAATGTAACTTTTTCGTCTATAAATAAACATTGACAAAATGTTTAAGTGGGCAAAGCCACGCCTTTAAATTTATTACAGAATTCATTGCTATATTTCAAAGAAGATACTCTGCCATTTTGAACTTAAACTATGTAATGATTTTTGCACAATCGTAATCTAAAAAGAAAAATTGGCCAGCATCCTAAAAGCCGTACACTGTGTATTCATTTGTAGGATAAGCCTGCGTATATATTACAATATTGTACATAATATCTATAAATGATATTCCGAGTATCAGTAGCCATTAGAAATTATCATAAAGATTCGTTAATGGGAAAGTAATTGGCAATCCTACAATCCATCTTTGCCATCAAACTTAATACTCACTTAATTTTATGTTTGAAAATTTTGTGAAGAAAAGTAGCATAAAAATATTTTTATGAAGTATTTCCTTTTTTGCATATATTGCATCTTCTTTCCTACCTTAACATGTTACTTCTTCATTATTACACTCATTCGCTTTCCTTTCAATTTCCATTTTTGGCAAAAAGTAAACTTAATTTCTTTCCTGCGCTAGCGAAAAGATAAGATTGAGTTAATGCAGCAGCCAGCATGATATTCCCACAATTCCCTGTGAAAAGCTGTTTTGCTATAACAAGACAAGTATTTAATATTTTATATATATTCTTACAGATTTTCACCCATTACAATCTGTTGACATTGTAATATACACGAACTTGTTAAAAAGCGA
The DNA here is from genome assembly GCA_949710015.1 of Crataerina pallida. NCBI lineage: Eukaryota > Metazoa > Arthropoda > Insecta > Diptera > Hippoboscidae > Crataerina > Crataerina pallida. The sequence goes on along the minus strand of OX453290.1, from coordinate 29,411,518 downwards.
TAAAATGTTGTACCAACAAGTACGCCTTTATAGGGGCTTAAAATTATTAACCAGGTGTTGGTATTTCTGCTAAACTTTGAGCATCATGTGTGACTCTGGTATTTAATTTTCAACGCTTTTTGGTAACACTTTACCTTAATGGTGGTACACCGACGTTGCAATTTCCACGAAACCACAAGTTATGCAAGCAATCAATTCTACCATGGGATGGCTTCAAGCAGCCTTTGAAAGATTAAAATGTTTAAAATTTTATGTTAAACTTGTGGAGATGTTTGCCATTCCTAGAACCAATCATTTTCTAAATCAATGTCAATCAGTTTTTAATTTAATTTTATTTCATTTTATTTCCACTCAAGACACGCCTTCTCTATAATATTAAAACTCACTAAAACAAGAAAATCGAGTAAAAAACTTTATTTATTTGAAAAGGAAAATCTGAAATTCATTCTACATATATATACGAAATATGGGCGTGGCAGATATTTTATTACATTAATAGTGTAAAAAAATATGTTTTTATTTATTTTTTTTTTTCGATTCTTAGAGACAAAAAAAAAAGTGGTTTTTCGTAAATTGTGGGTGTGTTTGTTAGACGATCCCGCCCACTTTTATCACATCAATGAAAACGTCAATACAAATGTATATAATTTTTTCCCTCCCACGTCAATTTTTATGCTAATAGATGAATTTTTATGGATTGTGGGCGTGGCACTTTATTCAATTTGAACAGGAAATTATGTTCGCGTCTACATTAGCATCCAAATAGCATTTATTAAAACAGGCCACTTCCACAAGACGACACTGCAAGGATTATTGTATAAAAAAATTTGTAGAGTGTTGTCCCTATGACTGTATTAAATTTTCATATAATAGGAAGCAGGGGACAAAAATTAAAAAATAAAAAATTTTTTCCTGGGTCGAGAAAGCGGTGGTGTTTACAAAGCAATTTTCTTTTATTTATTTGTCGGAACGTGTGCACAAATATAAATGATTGTGCGTGGGCGCACATAATTTTCAACAGTTGCAAATTTATTTTATTTTTTTCCTTTATTTATATAAACCTTGCACGCATTCCATTTTTTTTTTTCTACTCTTTTATGCAAAAGCATTCAATCGTGGATGTACGTACATATTATTCACTAAATTTTGTTGTAGAACAAAATTCTTTTTTAAAGATATTTAACAGTTCTACTCCTTGCCGTAGTATTGCTTGATCATTCATTTATTTCTATGAGCATCTCTTTCTCTATTAACTTGTCCTCCCATTCAGATTTCATGCAAATTTTGACTAAACTCATTCACTATAGTGCCATACCGATGAGGTACAGGTTCATGAATCAAATACACATACATCTATAGTTATGTGAATACTCATCGATAAGCAACGTTAGCCCAAGTACTTGCGTGTATTGTGTGCGTATAGTAGCAAAATTTACATATACATAGCGGGTACACACATGCATACATGGGCACTAAATCTTTCAAGTATCTTTTTGCTTCATTCTATTGAAATGTGAATGGTGGTAGAGTGAGACTGTTTAGAAGTGTGTGCTATGTGATTATATAGGGCTGGGTGCGTATGTGTAGAATGAATTTGCCGTATGCATTTGCCAACGCAACACTTATTATCATAACATGTTATACACACTTGCAGTGGTTTACTTAGGCAACTAGGTTTATAGCAGCACCAGCCACAACATAAGCCATCACTACTAGCCGCCCTGGTTGGTTCGTTAATCTACCATTACTTTGTGGGTGCAAGTTTCATGTGTAATATTTCAGAATTCTCGAAACTATTTCAAAGATGTTTATAGTTGAAATTATGCAGAGAATTTTTACTTGTTTTGTTTTTGTTTTTTTTTGCTTACTCGTAGTGATGCGGCTGTGTTACAGGATTATATAGATGTCGTGGTTTCTAAGGAAACTTTTCCAATCAAAAACATATAAAAACAAGTACAAAAAACTAAATTTGGTTTATAGCAAATTTAAATACTGCCCATGTTTATGTACGAACGGTGGGCATGCTAGGTATCCGAACATCCTCCACATATATACAAAATTTGGGCATGACAGATATTTGTTTACGCTCATTATTAGTATAAACTTTCACATCGGATTCTGCACAAAAAACCTTTTTTTTTTTTTAGTGTTACCCCGCCCATTTCTTTTACATCGAAAGAAAAGCTTAATAAAAATCACGTGTACCAAATTTCAACTTCATAGCGTCATTTTTGTAGCAAATAGAGAAACTTTTGTCAAATGTGGGCGTGGCTCTGAAGCGATTTTTTCCAATTCAAATGCTTTAATCATTTAAATTTACATATATACTAGAAAATTTTAGCTTAATATCAAAAACCGACAGGCATACGGACGGACAATACTATATCGACTCTGATTTTAAAGCTGATTGAACATATGACGCTTCATTCTAAACTACTAAATTTTAAAGGAAACAACCAACCTAAACAACCCGCCATCATATGCGGAGGGTTATAACAAGTTGAAAAAAAAAGAAGAAAATAGAAGAAAGCAAAATTAATTACATTGAATTAGGTCAATTACTCTTTCAACAGTATTTGCTATTATTATATCACCTAAAAGTATGGCTATGGCTTAAGGAAAGCATTTAACCCCAATAAAAAAAAAAAAATTCTCCTCTAATAGTGTTGGGGGGTGCACACAATTCGTGCATTACACACAACTTGTTGAAAACTTTGATATTGATTAGAAAAGCAAAATAAATATTTAAAGGATTTAATGAACGTTAAAGTTGAACCTTATGATTGTTGCCTCATATTTTACAAATGGTGTGCTTAACAACAATGCATTCCATTCCGTCCAACCATGTGGAAAATGCAACCTTATTAGATTTTATATTTATTAGCCTGATAAAAGGATAAGTGAGCATAAGATTCCAACAATTACAATCATAATTTGTACTTTGGAAACTTTTAATTGCTTTTGTATTGAATGAATGAAACAATCAGAAGAGTTTTAATTTAGAAAAAAAAAAAAAAAAAATGGGCAGTAAAAGCGTTTAAGTAAGTGTGAGCACTTCAAACATTTATAGTATTTTGGTTTGAAAAAAATATGTAAAAAACTTCTCTTCTCTCTCTCTCTCTTCGGGATTACATTTTACCGTGTAAAAGGAGACCGTTTTTACTTATTTACTAGAATCTGTGCTGTAAGTTATGTTAAAAGCGTATCACGTAGTGTTTATTTGGACCACTTAAATCTTAAATTCAATCACTTAAAAGGACTTTACGCGTTTTCGTGCTGCAGCTTATGTGTGTCAAACACTTCACACTTACAAAACAATATATTGCAGTCTGCACATGTTTTTCACACATACGAAAAGAATATGAAAAGAAAATGCATTGGATTGAGATTGGTTGAAATCGAAATCTTTCATATCCACTTAGGCATTAACGTATAGAAGAAAATCGAAAAGAGAATTTTACCAAATACAATGGCAAATTTTTTTTTTACAAGTAAAAATGTTATAATCGACCATTTAATACCCGACATCTTAAATTATGCAACAATTAGTTTAGTTTGAATTGTAGTTGTATTAGCAATTTATTTTGTGATATATCATTATATGGGAAGAAGTTCCAAAAATAGTCTGATCGAGTCTAAACTAATTAGGCCAAATATGAATCAAATTTCATCAAAAAATATTAAGAATTGCGATTTTTTTCCATATAAAGACTTCTGTTACAAATAATCCGAATATGGAGAAGGTTTCTAAAAATGGTCCATTTTCAATAGAGTTCCTAGTTGGTCCAAATCATGTCCTTTACAATTCATCGCGCCTAAGGTAGAGGGTGCATTTTTTGATATATTTCATCGACACAAATATACACAAAAACAGACGGACAGATAGACATGGTTAAATCGATGCAGATTCTAATTCTGATTCGATCGGTATTATGTTATACATGTAAGTGTTTTTTTTTTTTCCAATGTGATAATATTTTATAATATTCGCTCATTTAGTACTAAAAATAAGTGCTAAAATGGTTAAAATTACAACGGACGGATGGACAAATACGCTATTCATTTAAAAAAAATTAACAATTTTGCGAAGAAATATATTTTTCAGATGAAAAAAGTGCATCAATTAGAATTATGAGAAGAACTTGTTGTCCATTATAGGCTAATATTTTATTTCGGTTGTAAATTATTTTCTAAAAATTACTTCTTCAGAAAATTTCAAATACATCCTATGTATCAAGGAAACAAAAACAAAAAAATATTTGCCATTGTTTGCTTTTGATGTTATTATGTTATTTCACACAAAAGCATTCTTTTACATACACACACCCATACATGCCGAGTAAACACTTGACTCTTAATATATTTTTAACCCATTTCTTTTTTTCTACGTTACATGTCACCCGAACGTATATAAATAAACGCTTCTTAATTTCCGTTATATAAACACAAAGACCCTTAAAAATGTGTTGCTCTGAGTAGCTGTGATTCTGTATACTGGCTGGCGCCTTTTTTCATACAATTTTTTTTTTTTTTTTTGTTTTGTTTTTCATTTCCATTCATTTTTTGCTACTTTTTTTATGCTTTATGTATAATGTATAAAAAAATTTAATGTTTTAAGCCGTGCAGGTTAAAATTCATGCATATTCATGACATGTAGAAAAGAGAAACGTAGAATTCAGTTTAGAGGAGAGGGGGAGTACACAATTTTTTAGTATGTTAAAGGGGGAAAAAAAGAAATTTGTTTTAAACCAAATCTGAAACACCCTCCACATCTATAATAATAGGCGCGGCAGGTATATGATTACGTCCTCTAATGCATTTACGTAGCAATTTGCAAATCCAGTTTTACGCAGAGTATGGTTTCTTGTAAATTGTAGATGCGTATGTTATTCGATCGCGCCAATTTTTCGCACATCGATGGATAAGATATTTATAAATAGGTATACCAAATTTCATGTTTATAGCTTAATTTTTGTGGCAGATAAATAGGGTTTTGTCTATTGTGGGCGTGGTTCCTGACCGATCTTGCCCATTTCAAATATCGATCTGCGTGCTAAAACTAAAAGTGTCTGTACAAAATTACAGCTTAATATCTCAAAACTTATAATCGAGAGAGTCCCAACAACATACATACATACATGTTTATCTCTCGACTCTGTTTTTGATTCGTATCAAAAATATATATACTTTGCATGATCTCTGACGCCTCCTTTTGGGTGTTACAAATTATATGACAAACTTAGTGTATTCCCATCTTATGTGTAGGATATAATGAAAAGGAAATATTCATTATAAGGGTTACAACAAAAGCAAGTACATAATTTCAAGTTAATCGAAAACAACCTAAACATCAACGCTAATTATATTCCTGACTAAAGGTTGAATTCTAAATTTAAATATTTTAATATCTGTCTGCATTGTTGTTGTTGTCATTTTAACTTTTAAAGAAGTAAAGGGAGTCTACAAGAGAGGGAGAGAGAGAGAAAGAGTAAATTAATAATTGAATAATTGAATCACTATTAAAACAACATTTGTCAGAGCACACATGATACGAGAATAAATTGTTATTCGACCTCAAGCGAATTTGATTTCCTTTGTTTTTTTTTTTGGGTCATTATTCATATAATGTCCATTTAAATTAGGTTGTTTTTGTTGCTTTTTTTTATATTTGTCATATAAAAAAGTTGCCTCCTTTCAATTCACACAGATAAGCACCGAGGCATCATGTATGCTTGTCAGCAAAGAGCAGCTTAAACAATCACATCTACTTATATGTATACACACATGCCAGTAAGTACCTCACATCCCATTACATATGTTTACTGCATGCATGCTTTGCACAAACGTAAGCACACACACACACGCACACACAGCCACCATTCACGACAAAAGTCAACAACTTTCCGGACAAAATTTAACAGAATTCGGCCACAGTAAGCAAGTAAGCAAAACATTTATATGTTGACTGAGGCCGTCTATGTAAATGGCAGGATGTTAACGAAGCTGTTTGACTTTTTGGCATTTAAGGGTCAACGTCTGACCATGTATTTAAATAATAAAAGAAGAATGCAACGCTATTTTGTGGTTCTTGTTGTTGTTTTTATTATAAAATTTCTCTTCAAAGAATATACGAATGATGGTATATGTAAAACAATACAGGAAAAAGAAGAAGAATAAAATGACTACATTAAGTCAAATCTGAAATACTGAGTCATTCATAGAAAGATTTTTTAACTGAGATTTATTGAGATTAGCGGTTCGTTTTGCATCTCCTTTACATGCTACAACCATATCAATGACAATTCTATGTATATTAGGGTGGTGCGAAAGTGTAATTTTTCATTTTTTCGAATTCTAATAACATGGAAAATAATATTAATAAGAAAAAACATATATAACAATTAATTTTATTATACTTTACCCAAAATGGAGGGCATAGTCAATTTAATAAGCTTTTAGCTACAACTACAGGACATGGACAAAATAATATGAACACCTGATATACAAAACGTATATCTGAAATATAATCTACACGATTTGACGCGTAAACTGTACAATACATACGCAACGCATTATTTTCACGGAAGCAGTGTTGCCAACATGCAACAATATGTTCGTTCGGTATTATATAGTGTTCATATTATTTTGTTCATCCCCTACATGTTCCAGAACATTTTAAATTTTTTTAAAATCTTCCGCTCGCAGAACAACTCTCAAATATAACACTTTTTCGGCTTTTTCGCTCTTATATTAATAAGTAAATTAATGAGCCTTGCTGGAGAAGGTTAAGTGGTCAAGAACATTATTAATTAATTTAAGCGGATTTCACCGCACAACTTCCAACATTCATTAAATCTTGATAATGATGAAAAAATACAACACAATTGAACGGGATTGGCTTGATAGTAAAAATCGTTAAAAAAGAAATCAATAATTTTTTGTGCCATTTATTTAAGCGGTAAAATGAATCTATCGAAATAAAATGATTGCATTCATTTAATATTTAATCATTAATTAATTGATTTTATTACTATTTACAGTTTAATGGTTGTTACAACTTGCAAAACATTCCAAAGCAAAAACGTTCTCCCCAAAAATAAAATATTGTATTAATTATTCTAAGAAACTGTAAACAACCGTTAACTTGCAGAAAATTTACACTTTCTTGTGCAGTTGGAAAGGATTGTTGAAAGGCGAAAAACTATCGACAAGAAGAAGAAGAAGAAGAAAAAAAAACGAAACAAAACCAAAACAGAAACAGGAAAAAGTTCAAAATTGTTTTTGTTAACATACAATGAAAAACGACGTTGTACGGTGGTCAGCCATAGACAGCAAAGCAGCCAAATGTCATAAGTCAAAAAGGCAACAAAAATATAACAGTAAAATTTGTGAAACATTTTATGAGCAGCAGCATGATACAGCAGATACGTCAACATATTGTCTAAACTTAGCAACAAGTGCAAATGATAATAATTGTAACGGTAGCTATAATCTAAGAAATTTTCAATGTGATATTAGCAGAAACTACAACAATAACTGCAACGCACCACCCAACATATATAACAACAACAACAACAATAATAGTACTAATAATAGTAGTAATAGTGATGTTTACGTAGTGCAAACAATAACAAAAAAGTCACAGTCATCGAGGAGACATTTCAAAAGCCATCCACCACATCATCAGCATCATCTTCGATATCCCCACAAACCTCTATTCTATCCATCACTGCGACACTTGATTAAAACCGTGGGTCGGCTACGATTATGTAGCGGGCATACGAGCTATTTAATGCTTTTGTTACAATTCAGTGTTGTTGTGTTAATGTGTTCGTTAAATATCGATTTCGTGACGAGTGCTAAAATCTTAAGATTGCAACCAGAACAAAACAGCAGCAGCAGTAGCAACAATTCTTCAACAACAGCATGGTGGCAGCCTGTCGCTGTTGATAAAGTATTAGCAGCTGATTATTTCGATTTATACGATTACATCAAAACGAGTGATAGTGAAAGTAATAGTTTAACAGAGAGAGAAGGTAATCACTACACACATACCTGGGCTGTGCATATACCTGACGGCAACATCAATGACAAAGCCAATGCAGTGGCACGTGATCACGGTTTTGTCAATTACGGAAAGGTATGTATTGTGTGCAACGCTATTGTAGCATTTATGATAATTGGCTTTAAATGTTATCTCAATTTCACCCAACCCATCTCATCGCATAAGACGAACAAAGCAGAAACTTTGTTTAGTTTTGGAATTTTAAAACTTTTTTTATTGCAGATGATAAGCATCTCGAAACAACATTGTTATCATGTTTTAACTTGTGTATGCACTACGCATACACAAACACATAGTTGAAGCACTCAATATAATGCAAAACTCGCATCTCTCCCTTATACACATACGAGTATATAGGATGCATAAAGTGTGTAGCAATTTCCATTCAATAGCATTAAGTTGATTGTTCCTGTAACATTTTACCCAGTATGTAAAAAAGTTTTCATATGAAGAAACAAAAAAGGAACGAGAAAACTATTAAAAATGTAACAATAAACAATAATTCCCTTTCTAAGCTATGCAGCCAACTCCAACATGAACATTCACGTGCATCCGTTTCTTTTTCTCAGAAAGGTTTTATTAACAAGTTTTCCTCAGGAGGGAGAGACAAAAAACGCACCAAAAAGTACATTATTGCAAAAGTTTGTAAAAAAATTATAGAAAAAAAAATAATAAATCCCTCATAATTTGTCAAACGAGTAAGATTCAAGTCTTAGGGATAAAAGTGTCCTTTCTATAAAATGTTTTTTTTTTTCATTTATGATGCATGTAAATTCAATGAGTTTGAGAATTCACATGTGGTTTACGTTCACTCTCTGGCTATTGACATGAATGATATGAACGATGAAAGCAAAAGCTTTGTATCCTACATGACTTATGGTAAAGAGAGCATTGAGATTGTACGGGTGATTGAAATTTTTAAGCGAGTCCATGCTAAATAATTGTAGTGAAGGGGGGTATACTACGTTTATCATTCCATTTGCACCGCCCAAAAGGAGACGGCAAAGATTACAAACCAACCTAGCCATGTCCATATGTGGGTTAAAAATTGCGACTTTAAACATATAAACCCTTCCATTATAATAGGAGGATAGGGGTTCCAAAAATGGTCCAATTCGATCCATTTTCAATAGGGTTTCTCGTTGTGTAAGTACATGTGGTTTTTACCAAATTTCAACTAAATATCTAAAAAAAAATGCATGGACATCTTACGTACAAATATATGTGGACATACAGACGGACATAGTTAAAACGATTAAGATTTTGATTCTGAATCGATCAGTATAGCAATTTTCATAGAAATTAAACCTGCAGCGTGCACACAAATATATATGGAGAGACAGACGGACATGGTTAATGCGGTTCAGATTTTGACTCTTTTTGCTTCAGATTATGGTGCAAGATATAATAGGCGGGTCCGACTTGCAAGTAATAGTGCACGTATTATGTACGTATTTGCAGGCCTAATTATGTGGAGGGTATACAAAATTTGGTGATTTATTTGTCGCTTCCATACTCTCATAAGCATATTTATGTAAATTTTTCTCGTTCCGTTAATCAATAGACCTTAAGTGTAAAATGAAACTTACAACCAATTTAATACATTTAACATAACACATTACACACAAGGCACAATTCAAGTAAAGTTGCAATGAAGGTAGAAAATTTGCAAACACATTCACACTCACACGTCCACCATGAACAATTAATAAATTTAACCTCAATTTCCCAAATGTTGCTCACAGCACAACGCCATGTACTGATGGCTGCTGGCTGAATGGTTGGTTGGTTGGTTGGTTGTACGCCAACATAATGGAATCTGAAAAGTTCAATAGTAAGTAATTGTGTTGTGTTGTGTATGTGTGAGAAGCCGTGATGCCAATTACTTTGAAGACATTGTTGTATTGCGAAACTTACATACTCACGGAATGGTCAGCTGGGCGATAGCAAATAAGTCGGAAAGATGTCATATAATATAATGCTTGTGACAATCTTCAATTAAACCGCCAAAGCATGCCGATAATACTAATTGCAATTCAGCTCAGTTATCGCTTTCGTGCCATATTGTAACTGGATCTGATTTTTATTCGATGGCCATTACCTTTTATTTCATTAAATTGTGTTTTTATGTCAAGAAAACAAAAAACAAAACAAAAAAAACACAAAAACTTTTTATAATGAAAACGTACTCAGGACCACTCGAAATTAAGGGGAAATCATTTGCTAACGAACGAATCAATGAAAAACTTTTCTGGCCATTTTTGCTCTTTCTCTCTCTCTCTCTCTCTCTCTCTCTCTCCTGCTATCTACATGTGAGAGATCATTTTCGTTGGGTATAAAACGTTAGCTTAATTGTTTTAAATTCATCATTGTGTGTGTGTGTGTATGTGTGTTTGTGTGGAAAGATTACTTATTACCTTAGGACCTGCGGGCATACTTACGTTACATAATTATGTTAGCGTTTCAAAGAGAAAAATACGGTCAAAAGTTTGCTATGTGATAACTTTCAAAATGAACTTTTTTCCATTGTGCATTGTTATGCACACACAATCCAAAGTGGAGCATGCTTGCAATGCTTTCTCTTGAAATTTATATTTCCACGTTTCCTTTCAATCTACACTTGTACTCTATAAAACGCCACACACATGCACACATGTACATATTTTTCTGGCATATTTCTTTGCACACACAACCATCAGTATCAATTACCAAACTACAGGGCGCACAGTAAAGCTTAAACCTGCCGTACCTGGCAATTGATATAAAACTCACGGTCTTCTTGCCAGTCAGTTGGCATTGTGTCTCCAGTGCCTTTGTTAGTCTCCATGAATTGAGCGCTAGTGACAACATCTTTAGTCACACACTTCACTTTTAGCGTAAACACTTCTTTATCCACCATGGGTATGAATTGACGCCTCTATATTCCCCCATAAAATTTATTTAGTTTGATGGGATACGGTTCTTGTCTAAAGTCAAGTGGCACCTTAACCTTAATGTTGTGATATTCCATCTGTACGGGCCAAAACTTTTAACTTTTTTGTTATAATTTCATAAACACATGACTCAGTTGCTGATCAAGAATATATATATTTTGTAGCGTCTCTTGTACCTCCTTCGTGATGTCGAAGTTATAACAAATATTGTTGGTTTTACCCGACTATTTAATACCTTACTTTGTCCTTAGTTCCGCAATTTATACTAAAATCAGTTTAAACGTGAGTTCTTGTTGTAATTGTAATTAAGTACAAGAGTCAGTTCAAAAAAATGCTTTAAATGAAAAAGGCTTCTAAAAATGGTTCGATCGGATCCAAACCAGCTATTGGTCAAAAACTTTTCTGAAAAAAATTATGTGTGGCATTGTGCAGAGAAGGGGTCCTACATATGGACTGATCTGGTCCATTTTTAATAGTAAACGTTTTCACATCTTTTTCTTAAATTTCATCAGAAAATATTAATAATTGCCACAAAAAAATACACGGACGGATAGACAGATAGAATATTAGTTATATCGATAATAAATTTTAATTCTGTTAATAAAAATCTGATGAGTATAATGATCATTTAAGGGTTACAAACATTTGCACAAACTTAGCATAAACTCTTAAGGATATTTATATTTCACTAGACTTCAAAGATGCAAGATGGTCTAATTTACAGAAAACATAAGCACCGTTGATTATTTTCTTCATAAGCATGCATCTGCACGACATTTCTCTGAACATTTTATGAAAATATCTTTTTGCAGGTCATCATTAATCTTCTTTTAAACAGTCAAACTGTCTCAATTTAAATAAACCTTTGAAGCATACCAGAATATTGCAAATAAACTACAATTCCAACCAGTTCTCCTTCCAACATGAACCATTTTCCGCATTCTATTGATATTGGTCACAAATAAGTCTAGTACTTATTATGCACTTATTGTGAACAGTTATAGATATTGTATGTGTGTGTGCGTATGGCTATGTTTACGTGTGTGCTTAGGCATAACTTTATTTACTAGCTATGCAAAGTTTTCAACTCAACTGGAAAACTTTTATATGCAATAAATTTTACACAGGTTATCTATGTATCTTTCTATCTATCGTTCGCATTTTGTTTTATCGCCGAATCTTCGATTTTCAATGCCTGACTCCTGCAAGAAGTATCAAAAAGTAAAGCGGTTCTACACGAGAACGCATGCTAGGATGTGAAGTGAAGTGAAGTGAAGTGAAATGTTTGCAACCCACACGTACACTCTCCATCTTTCCTTTTGTGTTATTTTGCTGAAACTTCATTAAAGCTATTGTGCTACCCAGTGGTTGGTGCCTGCACGTTAGTATTGTGCTGTGTAGTGTAGTTGTATGAAATTAATGTTGTGTGTCTATGTCAAGAAAAAGAGAAATATTTGCATACTCTTAAATATTTATAGTTTATAACTGAACGCATGCTGGAAACTTTTGCTGTGTTTATGTGGAAATACTTTTATGACATATTCTAGATGTTGTGCCGCGTCTACTTTGTCGGTATATTTGACGCTGTGTAATATTATAGAATAATTGAGTAAGTGATGGGGTTTGGAAGTTGTCGTCGTAGTCGAGTGCTTCATTCAGTAGTTTTTAAAAGTCATTTAATTAATTATACTACTCTTGTACGCATACGCTCCACACACTTGCACTTGTACAATAAAATAAACTTCTTGTTCTAACAGAAGTTTTTTTTTTGTCACCTAAGGGTATCCTTGTTTTCCTTACTTTCTTCTTTACCTAATAGTCGTATGACACAATTCTTTAATACAAAAAAATCTTTATCAATGATCAACTTTGTTTTATTGTTTATTACACTCCATCTGGACATGTTTGTCCGTACGTTCGTATATCTGTCTGTTGTCATTCTCACTTGTTCTAAACTTTTGAGATATTGAGCTAAAATTTTCTACAGATACTTTTAGTTTCTTTACGCGGATCACTATTAAAAATAGGCAAAATCGGTTAAGAGCCACGCCCATAGTCGACAAAAAAATTTTATACTGAAACGCGAGCTCATACGTAAAACATACACTATTAGAGGGAGGAATCATATACCTACCACGCCCACTATTATAAATATATAAAGGTTATTTAAGATTTGACTTAAGTCACATATAATTTTCTTACTTGTTTTTTTCTTATACTAACAATTGTCCTTTAAAAACGCAAACATTTTTGACAGTTCCATAAATTAAAGCAAAAAATATGATAAATGAGTTCTATGGAATATTTGGCATAGAGTTAAAAATGTAAACGTTGTAATCTTACAATTATGGAAAATAAGATCACGCGAATAAGATTTATTTAGTAACAAAATTATTAACATTTCAGTTGAAGTCATTTATCATTCTTCCTATTGGTACTATATTCTATATTAAGTACTACCAAATATAGATTATTCATGCGTTTATTAAAAAAAATTCATTTTTTCATTTCCTTTTTTTCGTTTCCTTTTTATTGACAATTTCTTTACCACGGCTTTGTCATATAATTGATTATAGCTTTAGGTAATACTAAATATGTATTAATTGAAATGTCAAAACTTTTACAAGTAAATAGAAAAGAGTAGCGTATAATGGCACAGTGGCAAAGTGGCATTATAATGTTGCGGAGTTCTTAAAAATGTTTCTTTATTAGATATATTTTCTTTTATATCTGGGGGGTGTATTTATAGATGACATCTCCTGAATGCCGAACAGTTTGAATAGTTTTAAAATGATCCATCTGTCTGTCCACGTAAATTTGTGTGATCACAATTTTTGAAAGATTTCAATGAAATTTGCCATAAAGAAGAACAAAGAGGAGCTCTATTTAAAATGGGCCAAAATGAACCATTTTTAGTATCGTTCGCCATATAACCTCCTTTTGTAACGAAAGTCTTTAAATGCCGAAAATTCGAAATTTTTAATTTTTTTTTTAACAAAAATTTGGCGAACACTAACTAATTACAATAATTGACTGCATCAAATTTGGAACCAATAGGTCTATTTTTAGAATTTTTTTCCATATAACGTCAACTACTACTAAATACTAAAATTAATCCCCTCCGTAGCAACTTTTTTACTTTCTTTACATTTTACCATTACTTATCATATCACAAGCAAACAAAAGGAAAACATATAAAAAGTTCATTTCAGCATAATTTAAAAAAAAAAAAAAATGCTAAAATGCAAGATGTTTGCCTGAAAATCCAACATAAATAACGAAAAAAAAAGTAGGCACTACATTTTTTAAAACAATTGAAATTGTCGGCCGCATATGATGGATTAGTTAGATTTCTTACAACACTCTACTTATCTAAACAGACGAAAGTTGAATAATGAAAGCCTCACCTGAGTGTTGAGTCTACACTGAGTTTAACCTTCTTCGGCTTCACTTTAAAGTGTATATACCGTAAGTGGGTCCGTTATTGAAAAGTTTAATTTTTCATAATCTTGAATCTCAAATCTTGAGTTAATATTTAGTAAAAACATTCTTTTTAGTGTCAAAGTCTATTCAAAGTGGTTGGAATTGAGAGAAATCTCTCTAAACCTTGTAAAAAATCATTAGCCCGTAAAAGTCGGCGGTGTTATAAAATATGACAACTAAAAAACTTTGTCCAATTAAAGGGCCCAAAGTTCTACCTAAACCGTATATAAATATATTTTTCACTTTTACTTTACATTCCTTTTTTTGTCTGCCTTCGATAGCGTTTCAAGTGAAAGGCTCGACTTTGCACAAAATTGGAAAAAAAAAACACTTTCTGAGAAAAGTAAAAAATGAAATGATAGATTTTTTTTTTACAACCAGATTCCAAAGGGGATTGTCTTTGCCTAATATGCATATTTTATATGCATTGTACAACATATTGCGGATTTTGCTTGCGTAATTTTCAAGGATAGCATGCCACACTCAATTCAGCTTATTGTCGGTGAATGTGAAAATCAACTTATAAATGAGCGTTGAGGGTGCTGCAAATTAACTTTCTCTTTTCTCACTGGTATTGGATATTAAGCTCTTTGTTCTTAAGTGAACAAAATATCTTTTTCTTAAGAAACGTTTTTTTTTTTAACTATTTTTATAATATATTTCACTGAGATTTAAGAAATTCAAAAAAATGCAAATAATGTGACATCTTCTTCAACGTCTTGAATTTGACTTTTTATTTGCGTATCTTAATTAAGGATTCTTTTGTAAAAAGGACAAGACATTCCCTTTCTCTCTCTCTCTCCCTCTTATTTTATTCAAATTTTCATTGTAAGGAAATTAATTTAGTGCGTATTTGATTTTTATTTCTTGCTCGTTCTTCGCTTCCCGGTCTATTTATTTTGTGTACACTTTGTTCTCCTCCGCTATTTCAATTTGTTGACAATTCTTCGTGTCATTATTACAATTTAAAAAAGTGATGAACATTTTGTGATAACACTAAAGCAAATTTTCTATTTTATTATCAATGTTATGCTAAGTTTTCTGCGAATAGACATGTCTTCTTCCTTCCTTTTGGATTCAAATGCCATATATATATATATAATATTCAGTGCAAAAGGGAAAAATTGCTCCAAACTGTAAGAGTCGATAACGGTTTTTAATATTTGGACCTATTTCCCGAAATAGAAAAGTTCCTTAGATACTGTTCATATAAGGTCCTGTTATTTTTTGAGATATTGCGAAGACTTTCACTTGTTAAATAATATATAAATATAAATGTTCATTTAATTTATTGTAATTTAGTACATAAGCCAAATTTTTAGCCTTAAGACTTTAATCCAAATGAATTTCTGTAAAATATTAATATGAATATTTGTACTGTAAGAGTTTTAAATTTGAAATAGTTTTTAAAATTTAGACATATTTGAACGCGAGCACTACGTTGCCGACTTTTGATCTACAGTTTATATGCATTATAAATAAACTTAATGTTACTGTAAATGTTTATATAATATTGTATTTCACATAAATAGGAACAAAATTATCTCATTAAATATATTTACGAAAAACTCTTTTCGTAAAATGTTTTTTGGCATTTTGCCCGAAAACTTTTCCTGTATCATAGAGTAATGTACTGCTTGTATATAATATTTGAAATTTGAGCCAAAACAACGATTAATTAAATGATGCTTTTATGTTAGCAAATATACGTAGAGCAAATATAAATGTGAATTTTTTTGAAAAAAAAAACTCTTCGGGACTATCTCTAGACAAACATTATTGTAAAAATTGTAAAAACTGTTTCTAAACTGAATACGTTTTAAAAAAGTACTATAAACCCCCCAATCTTAGTAGTGGCGTTTATAAAAAATATAGGCAACATAAACCAAAAATTATAAAATATTTTCCTACGTTTTCCTTTGTAAGCAATCAAAATGTTATTTTCTATTAAAATGAGAGTATCTTTGAACTATCAATAACTATCTACACCCAGCCATCTATTCATCATCTTCATCATCTATTCATCCGTTAACATTTGCATGACGAAATGAGTACGTATTGAATTTGGCTAAAACACAGCTATTAATGTGAAATTATGGTGACAATTTGAAGTGTTTCTCATCATTTTTCGAGGTGATGCGTGTGCATGCTTTAAATAATTATAAGTTGTGCAGTCAGTCAAACTTGAACAGAAAATTTTCAAATCTCAGTTGTTTTACACAAAAACTAACAGTTACTCTTGATCTTTTACAAAAATTCTATTCATTTTCATCATCATCCCTCCCTCTTATACAATATTTAGCTGTCATAAGTATTCTACCATCTTGCCATTTCCTAACCTGATGAAGTCAAGTACATATATAAATTTGTATAAAATGTAATCGCTGAAGAAAAAAAAAAAGGAAGTAGAAGAATTTGCAAATTTCGTAAATACCCTGAAAATAGAAGGAATGAAACTTATTCCGTCTAACAGTTCATGACTAATACAAACACAACAACATCAACAAAAACAATCTGTGAAAACAAATAACTACAAGTTAGTTTACAAAAGCGAAACAGTTCAGTTTATCATAAAAAAAAAAAAAAAGCAGCGGAAGAAAATGCTTAAGAATGCAAATTGTTTGAACCCTCACTTCAACCAAATAAAAATATTTTTCGCAAATATTTGTAAAGTTTGCACACATTCTGCAAAAAAAAACTTTTCAAGAACAATAATTACTATACCTCTGTAATTAGATAGTAAGAGCCGGATAACATTTTATGTTCAAATTTCTTTTTATAACATTTACATCAGATGATAGGTATACCTTGTTGGGTATTCCGTTTGCAATATTTAGAAGGAGGTGTTGTAGATTCTCTAAAGTATATTTATAAACTTGATCATCAACTCGATTTAAACAAATCCGTCCGTGTATCTTGGTTCGAATCCTCACTGAGATGTAAAACTCAAGTTTAGTATAGATGATCTTATATTATATGGTGTGTAAATAGTTTCCTATATAAAATGGGTTAAATCGGTTGATCGCCACGCCCACAATCAACAAAAACATACTTATCAACTACAAAAATTGAGTGAAAATGATGCACTTTGGTGCACTCATGTATAATTAGCTCGTTTTTTCGTGTGTAAAAAGTGGGCGGAGTCGTTCCAAATTTTTATATGTTTTTATTGTTTGGATCCATACCTTTCCATCAAATGTTTAATCACAAATATTTGTAAAAATTGGTATTTATCGTTTGAAATAAGTTCGGAAGTCTGTTAAGCAGACAAACATCTTTATGTTGTTACAGACAATGATCAATAGATGAAAATCATTTACTATATATATATATATATATACCGCTTAAATCGAGTTTATGGATATTGTAAATATTAACATGAAACTGTACTAATTAAATCGATTTGTGTTGCGATTAGTGTTTAATGTGTTTTTCTCACATCAATTATCATATAATTATCATTTGCATAAATTTAATTACTGGCACTTTGTAGTGAAATGCGATTTTGTATAATGTAATCTCTCTTTCTCTCTCTCTCTCTCTCCTATTCCACAATCTATAGATTTGTGCATCTTAATGAATGCAATTAAGTAATTTACTCACACACCCGCACAACATAAATCACAAACTCATTAATTATCCAAAATACAAAAACATACATGCCCACCTATCATACACGACAAATCTATCTCTTGCTCCCTCTCTCTATACAATTGAAATTAAGCTATGAAAAAAACTTTCTTCACAAAACTTTTCTCTCCTTCTGTAATTTACACAAATATAAAGAAAAACTTATACATACACATACAAGTTTGTGTTATTAGCCTAAAACTGTGAATTTCTATAAAGGACAGAAAGAGACAGATGAAATTTTAGGTATAAACAACGCACGAATTCATACATTGTGTAACTGTTTTGTGTTAATGAGCCTACAGTATTATGCAGCTGCTGCTTTATATTCCTTCTAGTGCATAAATTTTATACTGATGCCTGCCCTTACCTTTTACTCTACTGAATGTTTGGTTTTGCTGCACTGTTTATACCTTTTTAATATTCTTGAGTTTGTTGTTTTTGTAAATAAATCTAATTGCATTTAGGACAGTGCGTTAATTCTGCTTTCATAGATGTCAGGTGCAAAATTACCTTTCATAACTCATTGCTGTTTATTAACAACAAGTTAAAAACATATTTTCAGCTAAAGCCAAATGTTAAATACCCTACTTAGATATACATAGCTAAACTATACCAAGCGATTATTGAAAAGTGTGTTATGTTGTCTATTATTGTAAAAGTGAAATTTTTCAAATTATTTTTCAAAAGAGGGTTTTTCGGAAATTGTCGGCGTGTCTGTTATTTGACCTTACCCAAAGATGCACACAAGTAAACATTAATATAAGTATCAACCTTCACCTTTATAGTTCTTTTTTGTAGTCGTGAGAGATTTTTATAAATTGTGGGCTTATCTGTTGTTCTAGCACATTAATGTATACGTTTATTATTTATACACAATTAGTAAATTTCATTTTTATTTATCTATTTTTGTGACTAATAGTTAGATTTTTCTTAATTTTGGGTGTGACTGTCAACTAGATTAGATTAGTTTAACATTTCAACTCACTATGTGAGTTGAGGGTATACAAACAAATTCTGCATGGCATTAAATTATTGCATCTATTACTACTGTATGCTGTAAATAATATGGACTTAAGGTGTCTATAATAATAATAATTCGGATTAAATGGAAAATTATTTTTTAAACAGTTTCTACTTTCTCAGAGACAGTCATAAAAATGGCAACTGAAACTTGATAGATTAGGAAATCATAACTTCATTTTTTAATTAATTAAATTGGATAATCTATTAATTTAATAACCGTAGTAACGAATTAATATAAATCTTTAAATAAAAGATGAAACGAAGTGCAAGTATCACAATTGTGTATATCATCAACTAGTCTTTCAATATTTATCAAGGAAAAACAATTTATTGTTATTGGTGTTTACTTGTGTATATACATACATCTATGAATGTATTGTTTTCTTTAAATGGATATTAAGTGTATTGTACAACTTGTCGGAAGCAGTTATTCTTTCAAGACATTAACCTCTAAGTATACACAAAATAAGTGCTTAACCAAACAAGTGTACAGAGCATCTCATTTAACTAAATACATATAATTTATAGACAAAAAGGAATTATATCATCCACACAATACCTACATGCAAACATATGTGTGCTACCAGTACTTTGTGTGTAAACCCAATTAGGAGTAAACTTGTACATGTGTCTGCAGTATGTTGAATGCAATTTGTTAGAATTCTAATGGGTGATGAAAACAAGTCAATATAGAACATACACTTACTAACTTACTACACTTTGTTTATTGTAACAAACTGCACACTTTGGGAGAATTTCCACAATCATGCATCTTCTGGTAGTTGATTCGAGTTATTGTAGGTGTCATTTTCTCTAAACACAATTGAAATATTTGACATCCATTAAAATCAACACTTGTTAAATGTCTCATATAAAATACCCACATGAGAGAGGCAGAAATGAAAAAGTACGTTTCCCACACACTACTTACTATACACACTTAATTTATCTTAATACATTTTTATACCCACTATAATATGTATATGGGGGTATATATGACTTTATCTAAATGTTTATAACGTCAAAAAAAGTACAAAATATATATTTACATTTGAAGTTGTCGGAAATCTTTGGTTCATTCATGGTGGGTAGATTTGATTTCAGCCAAATATATTTTTTTCACTTCACATAACATGAAGCATATACGAAATTGATTGTTCTGTTTGCAACAGAAAAAGGCGTCAGAGATCCAAACACCCAGGTTTATGTCCGTCTGTCTTTCTGTCTGTTCGTTTTGTTTGTGGTCACAATTTTAGAGATATTTAGCTGAAATTTGATGCAGACATTCCTCGTTTTTTAAATTGAGTAAAGTCGGCCTCTATCGCCCATAAAAACTCTCTATCAAATTGTGTATTAAACGAAATCGTTCCCATCTTTATAGCCATCACTATATACGAGTAAACATACCTGCTTAATACATGTCCCAATTTGACGGTTAATTACAAATTATAAAAAAAAAAACATTGTTACTTTCCGTTAAGTGTACATTTTTTCTCTTTTTTGTTACAAATTATAACGAAAAATGAAAAAATTGTTTTTTTTTTGTTTTGTTTGTTGATTGTTTATAACAGTATAATGCAATGCATGCTTGCTTGCATTCACGTACAAATTTACATTGTAATTCTAGTTAGTGCAATGTATTTACAGAAAGTTTTAATTATATTTATGCTTTTTTTTTTTTTATAGCCTCCACATAAGATAAAGTACACATGTACGTACACTGAGTTTATACATCCCAGCTGAACATAGAAAAAGTCATTTTATTAATTATACTTTTGCGGTAAACCTTATGTAACTATAATTATAAACCAAACAACATATTTTATGCAATGAAATGCAAAGTTCTTCTTCCATTATTTATAATGGGAGTATCTAAAGTTTATCACCATTTAGTTTTATTTGTCCCATATCAAATATTTTATATCTCTACCAGATAAATTACATATAAATTCTGTGAAAACTTTTTCTTTTTCACATAAATCAAGTACAATTTTTTTCTACCGCGAACCATTAAATTTAGTGAATAACTAATAAAGTGTTTACAAGTACTAATAAAAATTTTGATTTTAGCCAATTACACCAAGTACTTTTCGTATTGAATTGGACTGTTGAAAGGCTCCACTTGCTATAAATATTTATTATCGTAATAACCATTCAGTACTAGACTACACATATATTCAAAAAGGCTATCCATGGACTCCTCTTTGCATTTACAATATTTTTCCCATAAAATATTAAGCCAGAAAATATCCTATAAAAATGATTTAAAACTATGATTTGGCTTTCACAAAATTTTCACCTTCCTCTGCTGTATCTCACTCAATCAGGTAACCGTGTATAACCGCAGAGCAACATATAATGGCTTGTTGTTACGGCATAAAGTTTAGATTTGAATAATAAATCAATATGATACGAATGATGACTCCACATATACTTTTTACAAATAATCTTAAAGGCGTACCGCAAAAAAAAAGGAAATATTTTAACACAACAATATATTTAATCTACAAAATATCTGTTATTGGCAGTAAACACCGTAAATTTTGAATTTTTTACAACCTTTATACTTTCTTTACGCACTACGCTTGTTAAATTGAGCAAAATCTGTCTTTAGCCACGCCCACAATTAATGAAAATCAACTTATCTGCCACAAAAATTTATCTGTAATGATTAATATTTATATATATATTAGAATTACTCTATGCATCGATTTTCCAAAAATGGGCATAGTCAGATAATAGACAGGCCCACCATTTAAAGGAAAAACATCATAAAGCATAAAATTCGATTAACAAATTGATACGTAAGGTAAACACAATTAAAAACCGGAACCATGTACCTGCCACGCCCACTGTTCGTATGCATATCTGAAGGGAATGTAAGATTTGACCCAATTTAAATTTTTTATTACTTGTCATATAAAAAATCGTACAAAAATTTATTCTATAAATTTCATTTAATATTCTCATCATTCATTTAAAAACCAAAAACCATTCTTTAGCATAACATTTAGGGAGAATAAGAAAATGGTGTTAACTTGAAAATTCCATTAGCATAAAGGATAAAAATAAAACATAGAATAGTAAAGTAAGCAACATCTGCTATTCCACTCTGAAAGAGTAAATATAAAAAAGATATAAATAGAAAGGCTACTTTTGGCTTATAGCAAATCTAGGGATGGCCTCCGTTGGACGTTTCTTGTGTCATGTGTGGGTGTGGCTTATAGAATGTAGCAATAGAACCCTGTTTTAAGAGCTACATAATCATATATTTTCTACATATAATCTCATTGATTGAATTCTGGAAGATTTTTCTGGAAAATTGTTGGTATATACAATGTTTTTATAATTTTCATGATTTAATTTATATACAATTTCAGTTTTACAATTGTTGCAGTCGTAAGAGTTTTTTGTTAATTGTGGGCATGGCTGTTAATCGATTAACCAGATTAACTGCAAGGATTAAGAATGTCTGTTCAGATTTCAGATTTCTCTTATTTTAATATTATGATACTATGAACAAAAGACAGACACACGGATATAGTGAAACCGATTTTATAGTAATTAAGAATATAGAAACCCTTTTGGTGGTTGCGTATAAAATGACAAATTTATTATAAATTTCTACTGTTACAAATATCATCTTATCTCTCAATATACCAACTACGTAACATTTCACATAATTCATAATTGATCCACTCAATTGACATGCTAATCAAAATAGATTTATTGTTGCTGCTGTTCTATTACTATACTGGACTCTTTAGCATTGTTTAGATAATGTCACATCTTATGTTCTATTTCAATAAATTTATCATTAAATTTATTGCCAAGTAATGGTTAGAGATTGCATAGCATCAGGTGTTGTTGGGAACATTAACAATTCACTTGCTGCTGTTCATTTCCTGAGTGCATTTCTGTACTTTGTCAAAGTCCATAAATCAGGGATAAATGCATTATTGAAGGCAGTTATGTTGTAATCGAAGAGGTGTACACATTTAGAACATCAGCTGCATTCTACTATAGCAAGTAATTATTGAAAAATATTTATGTAATACATTTAAAAGGTTCACCGCATTATTCTGTGACCTATTGTAAATGTTTTATATGACGGCATTATGTTTAATTCATTAAATTTGTTTATACGTTATTGGCAATATAATGCGTGCCACTTTTTTTATGATATGTTTTGTTTTCCTTTTTGTTTTTATTTTGCAATTTTATGCTTCTATTACCTTAGGGGTAAATTTTATATGCACGAGTTATAACTTGATATTGTTGGATCACACCTCACTTAATAAAATTGAAATAATTTCTCACTCCACAACACCTACAAATGTCATTATCACGCTTCTTTTTTTTTTCATATTCCTTTACGTTAGTAAGTGCTCGGTACATAGTACAAAGAAACTAATACAATGTTACATAACGGTATTATAACCAATATTAGTCTTTATATAGTGTTATATAAAAGCAATTTAATCTGCATAGAACTGTATGAAAAGCACATATAACGGCAGTATGCTTGAGGGAATATATGAGAAAAAACAACAAGACAGGAATAATAACAACATATAACAACTTTCAACCGTGACAACAAGCTAATATATAATGCATAGGATATGTGTGTTATATCGTACTTACTGTAGGAGCCAAACACAAAATATATATAACAATGTCGATAACAATGAATGAATGAGTCTCTACAAGAACCTACTACATATAAAAAATTGGTACCAGTTCAGTTTGCAACATCCTATAGGAGGTGCCAGACGCCTCAAAATATATATATGTATCTCATATATATATTTTTGATCAGCATCAAAGACTCAATCAATCTAGCCATGTCCGTCCGTGTGTCTGTCCATTGTTGACACTATCACGGTATAACGATAAAACAGCGTTCATATATTTGATGTGTCTGCACGCAGGTTCCTATTGAAAATGGGTGCCATGCTCACAATCGAAAACATCTATCTATCATCAAAAAAATTTAACTACAGAGGTGAAATTCGGCACGCAGCTCTTTCACTGATATTTGTAGATATAGTTTTAATTTCTTGGAAAGTTATTTAATTGGGGAAAAATCGTTAAGGGGTCACACCCACAATCAAGAAAAATCTAGTTATTTGCGACAAAAATTAAGCTATAAATTTCGAATTATTACCCTATCCATCTATGTGCCAAAAATGAGTATAATCGAATAACAGACACGACCACCTTGCAAACAACTTGCAAACTGATATGTGATAGAGGGTAACTTCATAAACATACTTGCCATGCCCACTGTCTGTATATAAATGTGGAGGGTATTTAAGATTTGGCGTTAATTTAATTTTAGTCTTCTTTCTAATAAGACATTTTAACATTGTTACCCTAACCGTCTCATAAATTCGATTGAAAAGAAATCACCATTGAAATGAAGACAGAACAGTTCAGGGTGCAGAACCTAATTATATTATATTGGTTTTTGATATTGATCTATGTAACTGTTCTGTGAACGAATTATTTTACTCATAATCAAAAACTTGCTATAAAATATTTCTAGAGGCAGGATAAGAAGTCGCAGATAAAATATAATAAAATACATATTTCTGCCACACAGTATTTTATGGGCAATATTAGTCGACACTGTAATTTACTTGAAAATTTATATTAATCACCATCCCTTCCGTACTTACTGAGGCATTATTTTCAATTTAACTATTTCAAAAATAATGCCAACCATCAGACAATGCATTTTTGTCCTAACTATAAACATTATTTCCTACTCAAAAACACATTCTTTTTCATCAACTATAACCCAAATAGATCAAAGCAAAAAAAAAGCAATCATAAAATATTAAAAACAAAATCAGAGGAAGTAAATGAAACTGAGAGTAGGTGCAACTATGAAAAAATCGTTACACATTATACGAAACATAAAATAATGAATCAGCAACAGTGATGTTTTTTTTTTTTTTTGGTTAGACAGTTCAGTACAGAAATTTGTTGTAATCAAATTAAAACGAGCACCATACTCAGTGTAAACTTAATTGCAAACGGAACCCAACACAATTTAGCATTTTATGGAAATCAGACATATGTAGGTGGATGCAGGCATTTGAGCAATGGAATGGCATTAAGTGGATGCATGCACATGCAACATTACATTGTTTTGCGGTAACGGAGATAATAAACTAAATTTAAGCTTAATTTAACCCCTCTTGTGATTCTTTTTCGGTTTAGTTTGGTTTTATTTTGTATTTTCTCTATTATGGGTCTGCTTGCATTTGTAAAAGCATTTGAATAATTTAGAGATTTTAGCAACAAGAGTGGATAACAAATGATCTGTATGTGTGTATGTTTAGAACAAATGCTTTCACGTTGTTTGTTATTCGATAATGTGACATCAGTTGATATAACGAGATCGAAGTGAACGCGTCGTTGACGCGGTTTTCCACCGTGCGGACGTTGTGCCTTGGGATAGGCCAGAAATTAACCGTAGCAGTGATGTTAGTGCAACGAATTGTTAACAGTTTTTTGTGCTCAACAGAAAACCTTTAAAAAAATTTGTCAACCTTTTACAAAGAAATACTGAAATGTTCTATTATCTGATACCGGTTTTGTTAATAATAAAGTCTGTCGCTGTGGTGGAGACAGCGCAACTGAAACGTCTTTGGTTGCAGGATCATTGTCAAGATGGCATTTGTACAAATGTCCATATCGGACGCAATGATTATGTCATTCTGTCGCAGGCCCCAATTGGCAAACAATTGATGCTAACCTTTCTCAATTCCACCATTGCCAAGATACCGCATTTGATGTTCGACACCTTTCCCGATTTGCAGGTGCTGCGCTTAGAGAATTGTTCGCTGGAGACCTTTGAAAAACCTCAATTCGAAGGTGCCAGCAATTTGATGAGTTTGTTTTTGGGTTATAATCAGCTGAAAGAGGTACCAAAGAATATCTTTTTGGGAGCTGATAACCTCAACAGTCTCATGTTGAATCATAATCATTTACAAACTTTGCATAATGGCAGCTTTCATGCTCTAAAGGAATTGAAAGAGTTGTCACTGGAGGGTAATAAATTGGAAATAATGCCAAGCGGAGTATTTGCCACCATGCGCAAACTAATAGATTTAAATTTGGCTGATAATAAATTGGAGCAATTTCCTCGCGGCATTTTCGATAGGAATCTGAATTTGTCGCGCATTAATCTGGCACACAATAGATTTAAAGTTTTCGAATCGGAATTGTTTAAAATGCAACCCAAACTAACGGTACTGGATTTGTCGGATAATATTTTACAAGAATTGACTTTAAATTTTTTACATTTGGACACCGTGTTGGCCAATAATTGCGACTTGCGTAAACTCACAGTCTTTGGCTTAATTAAAGAATTGGAATTGCGTAACAATTCTTTAACAGATATACCACATATACCAAATGCCGCCAATGTTACCAGTTTGGATATATCTTACAATCCGTTGGGCACTTTAAAAGGTAATCCGTTACGGCGTTTCTCGGGCCTTTTACGTTTGAATTTGAGTGCCTGTAATATGCACGACCTACCGGAAGTTGTATTCAAGAAACAAAATCATCTAAAATTATTGGATATATCCGCCAATTCCCTGTACAATCTAAAGTTTATCATCTTTGATAGTTTGAAAAGTTTGCAGTATTTTTACTTTCAGCAAAACAATTGGAATTGCGATTTTCTGCAGTTACTAATGAATTCGTTTATTAAGCGGCGCGACATCTCCTTCATGGAGGACAGTGTGGCACCGGAATTAGTGGATGATTATGTGGATGGGATAGCGTGTTGGTATGAAAATAATAAAGGATCGAAACGTTGTGAGGGCGGTAGTTCGGCAACAGAAGCTGCTTTGGAATTATCAATAGTACGCAACGACATCAAAAGTATGATGGAGGCAATGGATAAGAAATTTATCAAAATCTATCGCTTGCTGGAAGAGATGAAGTTGCGTTTGTAAAACGTAAACGTGAAACCTATATATCGAATCTATACAATATCTCAATTAATCACTTATTATTATTATTACTATTGTAACGTTACAAATATGAATATAATTATACTCTCTCTGCTTATTATATAATCTGTATTTATTCATATGTATATATATATATATATATATATAAAATTGCAAGATTACTACTCTTTGTTAAATGAATTGAGCTGAATAGATTATAAGCACATGAACACAATTATTTATACATCTTACGTACGCTACATGAAAGTTACTATGAATAAAGAAAACAAGCCATAAGAGACGATTACAAAACTTAAGAAAGAAAAAAACATTTAAATTTGTTAACTATTTGATACCATGCAGGTATGGTAACTGTAAAAACATATTGTTGATTATGTGCTACTATTGCCAAGCTAAAGGATAAAGAAAGCTATCACAGCAACAACAACAACAACAACAACACCGACATTACAACAGAAAACTTTTGTAATTTAATCATTAATATTTTTTTGCCTTTATAATCTTCGCTTTACACACTCTGTTGCTATCTGATACGTGAGTAAGTTTCTGAGAACACAATTTTATTATTATTATTACTATTAATACTAACATTATCCTTTTCTTCAGCAGCATATTGCACAATGTTGTTACTCTGCTGATTGTTGTGCAGCCTATAAAACAAACCCAGTCGGACGTGATTATTCATCTTTTGTATTTCCTCTACTTTTCTCATTAAAGTGCATATTTTATCACAAGTCCACAGTCACATGCAATCTGAACAAACTTGGCATTTTTAATAAAATATACGTTTAGGAAGGGAAAATAATGTATTGTAGGTTGTTAAGTGGGGAAGTTTTAAGATATGAAAAATTTCTTACAAAAAGTCTTTTTAAAATTACATAAAATATGAAAAATTAACCTTTACTTTAGCTGATACTAACTCCCGACATTTCTTTATTCAATTAATTTAGGCAGAATAATACGTCTGTTTCATATCCTGCTTAACAACTAGCATATTTAACACCATTCCTCCTTTAGTACTAAAGCGTTCATTTAGGAAGCAAAGTCTATTTAATCAAAAAACATGGAAAAAACAAATTTCGGCTTATGCTAAATTTTATATACCCTGCACATCTATGTAGAAAATGTGAGTGTGGCATGTGATTCTTTAATAGCGTAGTGCGGATCAACTTTCACGATTATGCGCAAAAACTTTTTTATGTAAATTATGGGCGTGTCTGTTAGATCGATTAAGTTTTCGATACTGATCAAGAATATATATACTTTGTGGGTGTTGCAAACAGAATGACAAACTTAATATCTTATGTAAAGGATATAAAAATACATTATTTAAGCAACAATTTGTGGAGTTAAAAGGCGCAAGAACGGTTCTTTTCATATATGCCATTCTATTTGGGGGGGACACCGTTACTGCTGCTTACTTTGTATAATACATTTATAATTAAATAATATTATAAAAAAGTGTCAACAACATATAAGCTTGCTGCCTTGCTTTGCTTGCTTTAGCTGCCACTATTTTTTTTTTTTTTCTTTTCGTTGCTGCTAATTACTTAAGCTTACACTAAATGTGGTGGCGTGTACAGTTTATAATGGAAATTTTATATTTAATAAAACATTAAGATGGAATTAAATATTCTGTAAAAGATTTGAAAGGAATTTCAGAAAAAGGCTTAAGATCACAGTTAACTGGACAATAACTTAAGTAGAACGTTTTAGATGTTTACAAATGGTTGCTTATATAAAATATTTTCATTCCCACAAGCATTCAACATACCCTGCTTATTTTTCCATACAGGTGTACAGGTGTACTAGTGTAAGGAAAAAGTATATTTCCTGAGTTAAAAACTCAGTAACTCTAACCATTACACTGAGTGCAAGCTTTCACAGTGCAGACAGGAAATAAATGTGAGAAGAGTAATTCTCTTCTAAATTCCACCTTGTTGCTTTATAACAGAAAATACTTGTACCTTTGCTGTGTTGCATACAACATATATAACATATCCCAAAGCTCTACAGAAGGCACGCGTTTATCACGTACACAATTTAAAGCTGACAACATTGTCGCTACGTAATTTGCTGTTAGTGGCATTGTGTTGTGTTGTGTTTTAAGCGTTCTGGGAAAAGTGTCTGACATTTTAAGATGCATATAAAGTAAGGATTCTGATGGTACAGTAAAGAACACGTGCTCTAAATAATTTATATATACAAACAAGGAAAAAAATTAAATTTAGTTTAGCTCAAATCTTTTAGTATCCTGAACCTTTTAATAGTTTGTATAACGTTTCAGCTTGTAAGTTGAATTTTACGCTTAGTATGCTTTTTTATAAATTTTGTCTAATAGCTGACCACGCCTATTTTTGGCACATAGATGGAAAGTATGCATACCATATTTCAAGTTCATAGATCAATTTTTGTAGCAGATGAATAGATTGTTGTCGATTATGGGCGTGGCTCTAAAAGTATCTGTACAAAATTTCACCTCAATATCTCCAAATTTACAACCCTAAGAATGCCAATAACAGACGGATATACACGTCTTTACTCCTTCTGTGTAATACAAATGCAATGATAAACTTGGTATACCACCCATCTTATGTGGAGGATATAAAATATTTAAGCAAAGGAAATGTTTACAATGACATATCATGCGCCAAGTATAGCAAGTATAAGGTCAGAGTTATAAATAGCACGTACATACACACATATATACATATATATATATATATATATATATAAAGCAAAAATGTGAAAGAAACGGAAAACAATGTTTTCATGAACTATAAATTTTAATGGCAGTTACTTGGTACACTACTCACACACATTCAACACAAGGTTTTTTTTTTTTAATTCTTCTAATTTCATTGCCACTTATACACAGTATGTGGGCTGTGTATGGGGGTGTCAAGTGTATGTTTATGCTTGACTACCATTATCGAAGACAAACTAACTTTTTCATAGCATTAATAATAGAATAATAACGTAAAGGTGGGAAGTTACCAAAAAAGTCACAGCAGCAGTTTTTCTTCCTTTTTTACCTCCAATTATTTATTACTTCCTAAAAATACGAAAAAAAAAAATTAAAGCTATTTAAAATAAAAGGAAATTTTTCAAACCTAACCCTACTACAATACTTAACAATGTAAGAATCTATCCTCTACCTAGATGGCATAAATGCGAACATATTTACCAAAAGCAAATATCAAGCACACAAAATTTGAACAAAAATATATTTCGTGAATAATACCACAGATAAATACACAGACAATAATAAATTTAGTTGCTCTCTCATTCCATTACCAAATGTTATACGAAACAACAAAAATTATGCCGCAAATGGGAATAACTCTCAGACCATCATGCTGCTGAACATATGCCTCCCGGCTGCAAACGGAGAGATAACACTTTTACCGCTATTAGCTTCAAGAAAATAATGAAATATTTAAACAAGTTAAAAACCAACAATTGACTAAATTTGAGAAACCCTTTAACAATTCAGATTAATTACAGTGATGAACAAAAAAATATGCGTCATTTTCTCGGATCTGAATCGATTTAATCATGTTTGTCTGTACGTCTGTCTAACCAAGCAAATTTGTGTGCAAGCTACTGATTGAATTTTTTAAGATATTTTATTGAAATTTGGTACAAGGATGTGTATTGGCGCAAAGAGGAACTCTGAAAATGAATCGAATTGGGCCATTTTAAAATCTCTCCCCATATAAGATCTTTCTATAGTCTTTATATGGTTAAAGTACACAATGTTTAAATTTTTTTTTTTTTAAATTTGATTAAAAATAGTTAATTTGCTTAATAATTGGCTGTTCCACATTTTAACTCGATCGGATCATTATTAAAACCCCTTTCTCTATAACAATATTTCATTGATTTTTATGACAGTGCCTCACGTTTACTGTTACAACCAAACTAATTATAAAATAATATGTGAAATTAAGTAGTCTGGTATGACCGCCTATAATATTTTCACTTATTTATCTAATATTTACGTGTAATATGTTGAAATGTACATAATTTAATGGCCCGATTCTAGTAATTGCAAATGGTATGACAAACTTAGTAGCTGGGTTATGTACTACCCGGTATAGTGAATATCAAAGTATTGCTGTGTCAGAAATATCACACTTACACACGTTGCTTTTATTTGCGCATCGATAAAATTTATGACGCTTTTGTAAACAGAATGTCCTGTGAATCGTTTTGCCTCCTTGTCTAAGGACAAGGTGTTTTATTCCGATACAAAACAAGCTGCGTTTGTTGTCACAAACATAATGTACGCTTTCTAATAATAATACTAACGCAATAATTTTTCATACACATATATAAATATAATTTACATTTTTCCACACAGTAGTAGTTTTATTTCTATATTTTGCAGTGTAATGAATATGAAGCACATACTAGTACAAAAGCGTATGTATGTATGTGCGTAAATGCAAAAATGTTAACGTATAATATAAAATGTATGGTATGTGGAAACAGATGCCTATGAATCTTATGCGTGCATACTTGCGTGAGTGCACACTTGCTGCATAACAATGAATTTGCTTACAAAAGAATGAAATTTATATACAATTTGAGCAAATGTATGTAATTGGCGTTTTTCGTTGTTTATGTGTATATATGGGCGTGCACCTATTCTAGGTGTATATTTAGAATGTGTTTGTATTAGAGTTTAGTATAAAAATGTAGATTGTGTTAATATGGTTGTGCTTATAATGCAACCAACCGGAAGAAAGGTATAGAAACAATTCCCAATTCTGTTATAACTTTTCATGTCGTCCATTCTAAGTTTGTCATTTCGTTTGCAACATTCACAAAAAGGCTTTAGAGACCATACAAAGTATATACATTTTTGATCAACAACAAAAACTAAGTCAATCTACAATCGACAAAACTTTATATATATCTACCACATAATTTGTTCTATTAACTTGAAATTTGGTATCCCAACGATCAATGTTCACGAAATGGGCGTAGTTGAATAATATATACGTCCACAATTTGCAAAAAACCACTCTAACTTGTATAACTAAACTTGCAAGCTAATGCGTAATACATACACTATTAGAAGGCGTAATTATATATCTGCCACACCCACTCTTTGTATATGGATATGAAGGGTAATTAAGATTTAGCCTAAGCCAAATTTAGTTTTCTCTCTCTTACTTGTTTAGTTTAGTTATTGAAACTACCAAGTCACTAAAGAGAGTCGTACGCTTTATTAAATTTAAAAATTACTTTTCTACCAGTTTTTGTGTTGTTTGTCTTTATCTAACGTAAATGTTTCTTCTTTGCAAGATAGAAAATGAAAATTTATAATTTACAATAAAAAAAAGAAGAAGAATAACATTCAACTGGGAACAACACCAACATACCATAGAAAAATATTTATTCTGTATTAATTGCAGCAGGCTGCCGGCAATAATTTACAGTAATTATGGTAACTTTATTAAGTTCAAATGTTAACAACTTAAGCTTAAACGCACAAAACACAATTGTCATACATTTCGGTATTGTGCGGTAGAATTTGTATGTTGGTAGAAGTTGTGGCCATTGTAAACTACAAAATATTATTAAGCAAAATGTACAGGTTTAGCTTTACTCGAGGGTTACAGATTTAAAGGAGAGTAAGAAAACTTTTTATAAAAATTCGAAATTCAAACAGCAACCACTTATGGCTGCGAAGCCGCAGATTGTCGAGGGCTCCCTAAATAATATACTTGAATTTTCTGAGCTTATTTTTCTTATATAGTCCTTTTATAATAAAAGTCTTTATATGGTGAAAATTAACAATTCTTAATAAATTTAGTAAAGAATAGTTAATTAGTTCAAGAAGTGACTTATACGACAATGACTCGTGTTTGCTGATACTAATTATAACATAATTTATGGTTTATCGGACTTTGACCTACTGTAACATTTTCCCGCGGCCATAATTTAGAAAAAAACTCTTTTTTTTTTCTAATTATAACTTTTGAATGGAGAATCAAAACATATCTTTATCTATTAGGTTGGCAACTAAGTGATTGCGGATTTTAAATAAGAATGAAAATTCTCAATTTTTGCTTAAAAATATAACTTTATTTAATATGACCGTTTTTGAGGATGTTTTGTAAAATTCATTTGCCGACAAAATCTGCAATTACAACGTTTTTGTTGACTTGATATATTATGTTGTAAAAATGTAAGGTAAATGTATTATGCTGCTAAAATCGATCCAAATTTACCCCCCAATACAACAAGACTGGTTAGTGTCATCTATTTTCCTAAATTTGCCACTGCAAAGATATGTACGCATAATCTAAATATTTCTCACTTTATCTAAAATTCTGCACCATACATTTACCATATATTTAGAATTCCTGTTATGTGCAAACACATCAATCAATTGTCAATTGCATAAGCACATATGTAGTTAGACATTCCATTGTTCATGAGATACGTATTCCGGGCAAACCTACAAATGAACTGATATGATAATGAAATTGAATGAAAAGATAAACATGTATAATAATAAAATATTTGTACTTAGTATGATAATATGATAATAAGGTATGTTGTTATATGTACATTGCCTGAAAGAAATTATATACTGGGAAGGAAATACAATACTACACAAAATTATGTCAATATTATAGAAAATTATGCCAAAGTACACAATTAGTAGGTCAAACCGGACCATTTAATACCCCACACCATTTAGCTGCTTAAATTAAGCTACAATTCTTTCTGCGAGACAAGTCACTTCGTCATATATCATTATATGAGAAGGGGTCCTAAAAATGATGCGATAGATGTTGATGTAGACGTGTCAGACGTTAAATTGAGATAAGTGGATCAAGACCACGCCCACAATGGTTGAAAATCGACCACAAAAATTTAGCTATAAAGTTAAAAATTATTAGACATATTTATAATTACCCTTTCGATGTACCAAAAATGGGCGATTAATCAACACGCCCATAATTTACAAAAAAACACATAAAACTCATACATATCATGTATCATGTCAGGCCCGCTCCTTGCATGCACATGATGAGGGTACTTCAGTCAAATTTAGTTTCTTTACATGTTATTTGTTAAAAATGTTAAAAATGATTTACTTAATTGCATAAAAACCACAATTTTAAATGAAGCAAATAATTTACGCCCGTACATATATATAACTTAGAAAATGTATGCATTGTATATACAAATAAACCATTTTCAAACCACATTTAACCACACATCATAAATCTGAGTATATTTTTCAACTGAAGATATTTGTTTTCCACTTATTCTTCTTCTTATTTACATACTTAAGTTCTTCAATTTGCTCATACATTATACGATTAAATATATTCAATTTAAATTAAAATTAATACAAGTTTCATTTGTGCATTTAGTTGTTGAGTCCAATGTGAATTAATAGAACTTCTGCATTTTTTTTTTAAAAAACACATGAATACATATGCAAGTATTCCATAAATATTTTTCTTATTGGTTTCTTTCACTTGAATAGTTCGGTGGTTTAAATAAATTAAATTCTGATTTTCATTTTATTATTACATCCTGAATAATTTAATTTTAAGATTGTCAAATGGAAATACGAAATGAAAAAGTTAAGAAAACTTACCCTTATAGAATGCAAAACAAAAATATCAATAAGAGAGGGATGGGATCTCTTCAGAAAACATCAACATCAACTTATAAAAACAATCATAAAAATAATAAGAAAAGTTCCTTTACAAACTCGCAAATGTCTCACTAGCTAGAAGGCTCATATCCTTTCTTTTCTTTTTCCTGTTATTTATTCGTATTTGGTCATTTATTACACGATAAAATGAATAAGCTTAATATATAGGGTGACTGCCAGGAAGATGTGTGGCATATATATGGCGGCGTAAATGATGTTGTGTATGAAACTCTGGCTTTAAATGAATCTGAAATAGAAACAAATTCAAATGTGTAGAATTGTGGCCAGTTGTTGTGTTTTGTAAACCAAGTTCCCGAGCCTAGGATCAAATTGAGATTAATGGATTGCTTTGATTAGCAATGCTCTCAGTCAAGTATATTATACGGTGTTGTAGTCCATCCTAGCTTGGGATTATCAGCTATATATCCTCCTTTTTTGAAATCTTCTCTCAAAGATTTCCGTAACTTTCTCGTGATTTGTATAAAATACTTTATCGAATATTTTTCCATAATAAATTTACCACGTTTTCACTTCAGAACTGCCAAACATGAACTGTGAACCCTCCCTTATGAAAATGACTAGCATTATAATTCTATTTAAATAGATTATATACTCGAGTGCTCTTGTAAAGAAAGGAATTCCACAATAATTGAATTCGTAAACGGTTGTATGGTGGAAAAATGAAAAACGTTATTACAATATATGATACACACCAAGAATATTTATCATAGTTTTCTGGGAATTGTATGCTTTACTTTTTGTTTGGTTTTATTTCATTTTTTATCATTTTGGGAATTCGTATTAAAACCGTTTTCTATATACAATCCGGACGGGTACAAAAAATGCCACAACTAAATAAAATCTCTTATTTACATATTGGACCAATGCTGCAGTAGTTGCAATGAAAAATATATGGTTGGAATTCTTAAGGATTACAAGTTCATTTGCCGTGGTTTGTGTATTGATTTTGCCCATTTTAAATAGTGATCTGTATGCTGAAACTAAAAGTTTCTGTATGTACAAAATTTCAGCTTAATAGCTCAAAATTTACGTTCGTGAGAATACCAACAACTGACAGACGTACAGATGTGTTCTTCTGAGTGTTGCAAAACGGAATGACAAAGTTATGTGGAGGATATAAGAACTACAATATTGTTTTTTATGGAAGAAACGGAACCACAACCACAAATAAACAATAAAGATATATATAATATTTACATTTTTTTTTTTCTTGACTATCCGAGCAAAAGCATGGATCATTGCATCATACATATAATTTGGTATTTTTTAAGAAAATTAAATTCAATCGATGGTCACTCCTTCTTAATGCCTATCTATTACATACAAACATGAAAGTAATCAAAATTGAAGATTTTAAAAGAAAAGATTGAAATCATTGAACCTTTTTACAAAGATACATGTTGATTTGCATGCAAACATTATTTTTATTAAATTATTCAAGTATTTATTATTCTTTATTCTGTTACGAAATATACAATTTATAGTATATTATTTATATATTCAGCAAAGGGAATCCAACAAATTGCTGTAAAAAATTACACTGCAACAGAATGAAAGCATAGCATGCCGACAATTATTTAATGCACTTAATAATAAACTGATGTAATGTTTCCTTCCGTATACACTTTCATTACGTAAATGAAGGAGTTTACTAAAAAAATCTCATATCAATTAACACTTAAAAAAGATAATGCTTTAATTTAAAGAGATTTTTTGAGAGTAGTGGGCATGGCTATCAAACTATTTTACCTAACTTTAATAAGTAAGCTGTGTAATTCTTTACAATAGAAATAGATACTTGTGGACATACGGACAAACATGTACAAATGAACGCAGATTTTTTTGAGCTTATTAAGAATATACATAATTTTCAGTGTGTTCATGTCCTTGAAAACAAAAAAAAAAAACAAAATTTAGTATATATAAGCAAAATCTTGTATACCCTACTCAAATTTAAGCATATACATAATAATGCTTTCTTTGGCGACTAGTGAAAGATTGAAAGAAAAATAAGAAAAACGTACCTGTGCCGCCACAGGGAAAATCAGAATCAAATGAAAGTTTTCTTACTATTCCCATGGGTAGTATACTAAATTTGTCATACCATTTACAATCTCCAGAAGGAGGTGTCAGAGACCCCCTACAAAGTATATATATAAATATTCTGTATCATCATAAAAAACTGAGTCGATCTAGTTATGTATGGCTGTGTGTCCGTGTATTTGTCTGTTGTTGACATTCTCTCGGACATAAATTTTGAGATATTGAGGTGAAATTATACAGGCAGACGTTCACAATAACAAAAATTTACTTATTTGCCACAAAAATTGAGCTATGAACTTGAAATTTGATAAA
Source organism: Crataerina pallida (assembly GCA_949710015.1). Lineage (NCBI taxonomy): Eukaryota > Metazoa > Arthropoda > Insecta > Diptera > Hippoboscidae > Crataerina > Crataerina pallida. The sequence goes on along the minus strand of OX453290.1, from coordinate 29,374,318 downwards.
CATATTTATAATTATCCCATCCTTAAATGAAATTAAAATTGGCATAGTCGGATAACAGATACGCCCAAAATTTAGAAAAAATCATACTCGACTTGCAAGCATACTTATATACCCGCCTGGCCCCCATTCATATGTAGTTGTGAAGGGTATTTAAGATTTGGCTTAAGCCAAATTTAGTTTTCTTACTTGTTTCACTCGTTTTAAATATCACATTAAAAACGCAAAAACATATTTACACGTCCAATGAAAATATCATTGGTTGACGGGTCCCTGTTATACTACTTTATATAGTTTTTTAAGCCTAACTATTAATTACGGATCCATTTTTACCAATATTACATAATGTTTTATAATAATATAATTCAAGGCGCTTGTTAAATAAATGCCGCGATTAATGCGACAATAAATATAAACATGAACATTTTTGGTTTACTGAACAAATTGGTAAGATTTTCATTTTCTGGAATAAACTCTTTATGTGTGTGTGAATTTTATGTATTGTAAAATTTCAGTATTTATACAAATACATACATTTACTCACACACACATATATACGCTAACAATTACTTTGCTTCGTTTCAAATAAACATAAAACAGAACATAGCACAACACGCATATTTACAGGCATGTGCTGCAGCCTTAACCAATTCAATTCACTTGTGGGTTTCTGCCTCTTGCGTATACTATCACATCGTATACATATATTATAACAATAAAAGCAAACATACCGAAACAGATAAATACATACAAATACACTTGTATGGGTATAAATGGGTGTGTGCGTGTGTTTGTAGTTTTGTATAAAAGAAAGCACACACATCTGGTGGATAGAGTAGAAAAGAAGTATTTTCATATGTAGTACATTTAGACAATGTATATGTATGTGGTGTATTCATGTGCATACTCCTGGGTGGCAGTATGTTGTATACACATACACTTAGGTAAGGTAAACCCTTAAACAACAGCATGAAACACAAATATTTTAAGGACGATGCCAAACGTAATGGAAAAATGAAACAAGTTATACTGCAAGTACAAGTTTATACAAACGTATATAAACAACAATACAAATTATGTGCCGTGTCTGTTCAAAAGCACAATGATTCTTTACAGGCAGTGTTGATAGTAGTAGAGAGAATGAGATGGTGGTGTGTGACAGAGAGAGATAGGGCAAATAAGGCTTGTTGGGTGGGTGCGGATTTTTCTTCTTCTTTTTCTTCTATGCCATGTTTAATTTCAATTTATACACATTCGCATACAATTTCAAAGCAGTTGTGGCAATTTGCCATAAATTGTTAACATTTTTGGTTGTGTGGGCACACACATTATCATATTCATAAGTGTGAATTGGTGCGTTTTGGGACTATGTATTGGTCTCATATATTTTATCCAAAAAGAATCTAACACAACTTTATGTCTCATATATACATTTTACCTTGTACCTACAAAAAACATTTTCTACTTATAAACTCGCATAAAAACCTTGTGCTTTAATGTATTCTACTCGCACTACTCGGAAAATTCAAAGACTTTTATAAATATCAATATCAGAAGTTGAGTGTAATAGTTTTTGTTGAGACCGTGAAATTCATGTAATGTATGAATATATTTCTTGATGTTCCAATATTCAGTTTTAACCTTATTCTTATATAAACTTCACTGAGAAGGTAGAAGGTGCACACTTTACTTTGTTAAGACGTTTACCTTCCACTCTAGTGAAGGGCTGTCCGTCCGCTTTTTGGAATTTTGTCAATTTGAATTGAGTAAAACCGGTTAAGCCCACAATCGTATCAGCTTGACATCGAGGTACGCTGAAAATAGTATCCGTTATCCGATCACACTCACGTTTTTGTCATATCGATGGATGCAATTTTGCTCATTTTAAATACTAACCTGCTTACAGAAATTAAAAGTGTCTATATAAAATTCATATATCACGAGAAAATGGATATTTAGCTTGATACCTAATACAAACACTTGTAGAAGCCCCCTACGTTTAAGGTATTTCAGTGTTAATCTAAGACAAATTTTGTTTTCTTTTTTTTTCTTGCTTTTCCTATAACTATATAAACATGTTCATTAAAATATCCACAAAATAAATACATAGTTTTTATGTGAAAATTCTTATACCATACATGCCATTACAAAACTTACGAATATTGTTTCACTCTAATTAGTTGTGAAATGCGATTGCTTCATGAAACAGAAAACCAGGAGTAAGAAAAAAAAAAAACAAAGTTAAAACAAGAACAACAATAAAAACGATATAAAGTATTTTAGTAAATATTACAGCATAGTTATCTTATGAAATTCAATTTTATTTGAAACAATTTAAATTTATGCAAACGATACAATAATTCAACATAATCATTAAATTTTATTTATGCCTGTATTATATATACATGTTAGATAGATACTTATGTTTTAAATATAATTTCAATATTTTGTACAAATTTTGATTATAATTTATTGTCTATATTGATACCTGTAATGCTATAAATGATTAAAAGTGCTAAATAGTATTTAACCATATTGTAGATAAATGAATGAAATAAAATAAATGAAATGTTTTTAATCGAAATCAATTTCAATAAATTTTTATATATATAACAATTGAATACCAATCAACTTTTAGAATTTAATATATTCTTATCAAATTTCCATGGTTACATTTATAGCCTTTTATTTCATATATGTGTGAAAATAAATTTGAAATTTTACATTACATATAATCATTTAGTTAAGCTGAAGTTTTTTTCTCGGACGTACAGACATTTTCCTACAAATGTTTTCTATTGTATAAACATTTGTTCATATATTTAAATTATTTATTTTATATTACATAAAATATATATTTTTATAATTTGGTAATAGAATATTGAAATAATGAAAATGAAATGAAAAAGGAAGTGATGCTCGTATGCGAGAAAAACTTTCTTTTTATAAATACAATAATGTCAAAGTTAAAGATCCACTTTACTTACACCCCTGTCATACCTTACAAATCTAAACAATTTGTTTTCTCTGCGTGTCATTGCATAATTATGTAATGCATACGTGCCTTTCTATGAATGATATGATTAAACGATTTCCAATACAGCTATAAAACTAAGTTTAACTTGGACCAAATCTTAAATAATCTCTCTACCTCTTTATACGAAAAGGGGGCGTGCCAGGTATTATAGTTTAAATAGCAACAATATCAAGACGAATTCTGCATCCAACCTCGCCAACTTGTAATTTCAAATTCAATGCATCAATTTCAAATTTGTCACACCCATCTCTGGAATACAGATCTACCAGATAGATTAATAAAGTTCACCATATTCTCAAGTTAATTTTTGATGGTCGTGTCTTTAATTTAATCCAGATAAAAGGTGTTCAATAGATGCTGTTTGATTTTGTGTTCAAGTGTACACAATTTTGAATGAATCGAATTCATATTTTAACTTCTAGACTCAAGATTGATGCACGTACAGACAGACGTACAGGATGTACACTTATTTATCTTAGAGCATTTTAGTAAAGCTAAGAGCTAAAGTATTAATCTATTTAATCTAAAATTTCATAAACATAAACACGAAATAAGAAACCATTTGAGAGAACTAGAACTGCATTAACAGTATAACCATTTTGACTTTATTTATATTGTAATTGGCCAACTACCACTATCTTACCAAAGAATCTGTTACTGTTATAATTACTTATCAGAGAGGGTGCGTATAGTTATTTGTACATACCTTTTAGTAAGATAATCATTTAATTTGCAGCTATACAAGGCCTTCATAATAATAATTGCCAGTGTCTATCTCGGGGGATTAATAGAACGTGTGCAGTTGGCATTATAATAAAACGTGACTTTTGGGAGAACAAGTAAGAAAACAGACAAGCAAAAAGAAGTTACTCTTAAGTTACACATTTAATGTCCAATCTCTGATTTTGTCTTTCCACTGGGATTACTTTAGTAAATGTATATAATGCATGGCACATAATCCTTATCAACCCAACGGTAGTACCAATAAAATTTTATTGTGAACATTTTGGTTTATTTTTTTTTTTTTTGTTTTGTCGTAAAATCTAGTGCACGTGAGTACAATTGCCAACTATTGATTCATCATATCTGCATATACCATAATACACACCTGTACCAATATATATATTCAAATTCATAACCATGGAGATTATGATTGATAAATGATTTTATATTTATTGCAAAATAAAAACAATTTATAAACCTCTGACATATTATTGCGTAAAGTCCATTTAAAATAAAGGGGCATTTACGTTGAAATGGGAGCATTGCCCAATATTTTGTACAACTGATTACACTGAAAGGGCTGGTTCGTTTGCCAAGTTTTCAAAGAGATTATCTTATTGAATCTAAAGTTCTAAGATTAAAATTAAGCGAAAGCTTTTTATTTACAATACATCTTTGAAACCATTCATTTGGTAAGAAGTCACCGTAAAAGCTGAGAAAGACTATGGGGTACAGTTACTTTGAACATATTCTCGAATAATATATAGACCTATTTAAGGTAATTAATCATGTCCGTCTGTCCATCCATGTAAATTTTCTGAGCACGCTACTGGTTGCATTTTTTTAAATATTTTTATGAAAGTTGGTACAAGGATATAAATTTATACAAAGAGTAATCCTATTGGAAATGCTCTGTATTGGACTATTTTTAAAACTCCTCGTATAAAATCCTATTGTAATGGAAGTCTTTATATAGTAAAAAATCGCAATTCTTAATATTTTTGGACAAGATTTGGTAAAGCATAGTTAATTGGCATAATATTTAGTAGTACGATTGGACCATTTTTAGAAACCCTTTCCTTATAATGATATTTCACAAAGTAACTAATGGCATAATGGTCGGGCTTGAACGACTGTAACATTTTCACTTGATATATATTAAAATATTTATCTTTTAAAGCATTTGTGTGTTATAACCTAAATGCTGGATATACCTATACAAATTCCCTGTACACAATATTCTCCATCTTTTCTCATATATGTATACAATACATATTACCTGATGCTTAATGATGCATAACCACACCTGAGAATATGGAAGAAATATTTTTAAATATCAACACTTAGAAGGCATAAATTATTTATGCAGTGGATTAAAGAAGATAATTGATGGCATAACAAAGGTAAAAGGCTATGTAAGAATATGGAAGAAAACATATTGAAAGCCCACCCAATAGCAAACTTATAATCGATTGCTTAAAATCAATAAATTTTCATTTGTTATTTGTTTCATTTCAAGTGGGAAATAAGGCAATAAATTCTCTGCACTATTTCTGTAAAGCGTTAAAAGATTTAAATTTTCTTAAGTATTAATTATAAATAATTTCAACCAAACAGGATGATGGGTTTAGTTTAACGATCAATTTCCCCGAAGACAATGTCTAATGAACCAATAATCGCCACCAAGTCTGCCAAAAAATGTCTCTTCGTCAGTTTATCCATTAATGCTAAATGTGTGTAACTGGCAGCACGAATTTTGCATCTGTAGGGTTTTGAACTGCCATCGGATACTAAATAAACGGCAAATTCACCTTTTGGTGATTCAACAGCTGTATAAGTTGCTCCAGGCGGTACTTGAATTCCCTGACTAAAATACTTGAAATGATGTATTAAGTCTTCCATTCCCTTTTTCATATCAGCCCGATTCGGTGGAGAAATCTTGCGATTGTCACATTTAATTTCACCTTCTGGCAATTTATTTAAACATTGCTGTATAATATTAATGGCCTGTCGCATTTCTTGTACTCGCACCAAATAGCGATCATAACAATCCCCATTACGTCCTACCGGTATATCAAAATTCAATTCTGGATAGGCATCATAGGGTTGTTGTTTACGCAAATCCCACTTGACACCAGTTGCTCTTAAAACAGCACCGGAACAACCGTAATTGATAGCATCGTGTGCAGATAAAGTTCCAATACCTATATTACGTAATCTCCAAATGCGATTTTCAGTAACTACATCCTCGAGTTCATCTATACGTTCCCCAAAACGATTACAAAAATCCCACAGATCATCACAAAAACCCAAAGGCAAGTCCAAGGCAACTCCACCTGGTCTAATGTAAGCGCTATGCATACGAGCGCCTGAGGCTCTCTCACAAAACTCATACAATTTTTCCCGTTCTTCGAACATCCAAAATAATGGTGTAATAGCACCACAATCTAAAATCGAGGCGCTTACGCCCATAGTATGATTGGTTAATCGCATTATTTCCGAAAATATTGTCCGTATATATTTCGCTCGCCTTGGTACTTCAATACCCAATAAATTTTCTATGGCCATAGCGAAGCACAATTCATTTGCCATGCAGGAGACATAATCCAAACGATCGAAATAAGGTAAAGCCTGCAAGTAGGTTTTATGTTCTATAAGTTTTTCCGTGCCTCGATGCAACAACCCAATGTGAGGATCGGCCGAGAGAACAGTTTCATTGTCCAGTTCTACAATCATGCGTAATACTCCATGGGCTGCTGGATGAGCAGGACCAAAATTTACAAATTTCGTGCGAAACTTTTGCATTTGTGGAAAGTCCGTTTTAGGTCCTTTGTAGTTGGGTTTCTTTTCCATCTCTGTGCCTTGAGGATACATGACCACCCCAGAAAATTGTTGTAAGAATTCTGGATCTGGATACCATCTATGTACCTTCTTTATAGCTACGGGCTCTTCTTCTTTTGCTGCAGAAACTTTACTAGGGTTACGCTCTATAAGACAAAGAATATATAAACGCATGATTTACATAATTTGAGATGAAAACTGACGTTTGTGCTTGGAAAATAATAAGTTCATCAGAAATTTCAAGAAATTTGTTTTGGCGGCATTTCTTAAATGGTGACCCGTTTGTAACTGCTTGGCTATGACAATACGCGAGAGGTCTTTTATTTTTAAGAAACTGCGACTACTGCGTATGCGCTGGGATAATATTTTTACAGTATTCCAGTTTCTTGACATTATCACTATTAATTTTCGTTGAACTGATTCTCCTTAATGAATAAACTATAAAAAAAATGTTGACAATTTGACATTTTATAAAATTTACGTAATCATATATATCTGGATAAATATTTCTTTATTATATTTTTGTGTTTCCCCTTTTTAGATATTTGGTGATCATTACCATTTTGCTCATAGCAAGGTTTCGAAGCGTTCTCTTACACCCGCCTCTTCACATCAAAATCGTCTCGATGAAGACGATCGCGTCCAATGGGCTGCACAACAGGTGGCCAAATCGCGTCGAAAACGGGACTTTATACGAATGAGACCATCACGTACCTCATCTGCTTCATCTTTAGTTGATTCAGTTCCTCTCAGTGATCCCAAGTGGGGCCATATGTGGTATTTAGTAAGTTAATAAAAAAATTCTAAATGTGATCAATTGTAATTGCATTTGTGGTTGTGGATGTTAGAATCGTGGCGGTGGTTTAGATATGAATGTTATCCCAGCATGGACGGAGGGCATTACAGGGAAAGGTATAGTGGTTACAATACTAGATGATGGCCTTGAATCTGATCATCCAGATATAATTAATAATTATGTATGTATTTTTCATAAACCTTTTAAAAATAAATCTAGTACATGTTCATCCCTATGAAATGTAATGTAGGATCCTAGAGCTTCATACGATGTAAACAGTCACGATGAAGATCCCATGCCGCATTATGATTTAACAGATTCGAACCGACATGGAACGCGATGTGCGGGAGAAGTCGCAGCTACTGCAAATAATTCTATATGTGCGGTGGGCATTGCATTTGGTGCCAGAGTTGGCGGTGTGCGAATGTTGGACGGAGATGTTACCGATGCTGTTGAGGCACGTTCCCTTTCACTAAATCCCCAACATATTGACATCTATAGCGCTTCCTGGGGGCCGGACGACGATGGCAAAACGGTTGATGGACCTGGCGAGTTGGCGTCGCGAGCCTTTATTGAAGGCGTGACAAAGGGACGGGCCGGCAAGGGTAGCATTTTCATATGGGCCTCTGGCAATGGCGGTCGAGAGCTTGACAATTGCAATTGCGACGGTTACACAAATTCAATTTGGACACTGTCAATATCTAGTGCCACCGAAGAGGGTCACGTGCCCTGGTATTCGGAAAAATGCAGTTCCACCCTAGCAACCACGTACAGTAGCGGTGGTCAAGCTGAGAAACAAGTTGTCACTACAGATTTACATCATTCCTGCACAGTATCACATACGGGTACCTCAGCTTCTGCACCTTTGGCTGCTGGAATCGCCGCTTTAGTGTTAGAATCGAATCAAAATTTAACCTGGCGTGACCTACAACATATTGTAGTACGAACCGCAAAGCCAGCTAACTTAAAGGATCCTACATGGTCGAAAAATGGGGTAGGTCGCAGAGTTAGTCACTCATTCGGATATGGTTTAATGGATGCAGCAGGCATGGTAAAAGTGGCGCGTTCTTGGAAAACCGTGCCAGAACAACAACGTTGTGAAATCAACGCACCGCACGTAGACAAGTAAATATTCGATGTTTGCTCTATATTGTAAGGAATATTTCGAAATCATTTGTTTATTTTAACCAGAGTCATTCCGCCCAAAAGTCATATAACCCTACAGCAGACGGTTAAATATTGCTCCATACATTATCTGGAACATGTACAAGCTAAAATAACACTTACATCACAAAGACGCGGTGATATATTATTAAATTTAATATCACCAGCAGGTACCAAAGTTACCCTACTAACCCCCAGGTTAGTTGAAACAAAATAACAAACACAAAACTCAATTAGCAATATTAATATTAATGAACATCATCATCAAAAGGATTCACGATGTATCTAGATCTGGCTTTAATCAATGGCCCTTTATGTCCGTCCACACGTGGGGAGAATCACCGCATGGCAATTGGCAACTGGAAATACACAACGAAGGACGCTATATGGGTAAGTTTTACATTCAGAATGATGGCATAAAAAATTTTTTATTGAGTTAAAATTATATTATACGTGGAATAAAATATTATAAATTTTCTAAATTGTGCTGCTTGGAATTATTATTATTATGACAATTTACAATCTATAAACAATACACACGACAAAGGTCACGCTTTATTAAGAGAATGGTCTTTGATATTTTACGGCACTGCCCAACCAATTGATCCAAACGATCCGATATCTATACCGCGCTCTTACATCGCTGAAATAACCACACCCAACACGAGTTCAGGCAGCAATACCAACCTGTATCAGGTTTATTCAGCCCAATATCCCCGCATATCTCCCAATAACTTTGGTTCCACGTTGTTGGGAATGACTGGTAAGATAGCTTCAAAACTGCCACCGAACAAATCAGCCTATATTACCAATGCAGATGTAAGTAGTTTTAACAACAATCCACTCTACGGCAACTTGGCGCAATCAATCAATGGCGGTAATAACAAAAAAGGTCAGGCAAAACAACAACAAAGCTATCAACAAATCTCCACCAGTTATGGAGTCATTTTAGCAGCACAAAATCCAAAAAATAATAATAACAAAAGTAACAAAAACAATAAAGGAAAATCTGGAGATAGTGGCGGTGGTAATGGTAAATCTAATAAAAATAACAACAATAATAATAACAACGGCGGCGGAAAACTGTCAAAACAAAAAGACACAACCTTCACACCTTCCACCTCCAGTGGTGGCAGTAATAAAAACAAATTCTACCGCATATCGCAACAGAACAACAAAAACTATGCCAGCAAATCACAGCAACAGAAAACAGATGGATTAGTAAATCAAAAGTTTGCCAAATTGCAACAATCGGCTGAACGTTTTCAAAACTTTGAGGATAAAATGAATCGCAAAGTTATAGGAAATCTTCCACTCAATAACGGAGGCAATAACAAATCCATAAAATCCAGCATCTCTCACAGTCAATTAAGCGTTTATGGAAAATTACCGATAAAAGCACCAAAACAGGTAAAAGAGAACTTTGCTATCAACCCGACCTCAGCCACAACCCTTAATCCTGCCAGCACGGCTCTACTAAAGGCGAATGAACGCAAAAATTCAGGTATAATACAAACTAATCAACGCATCACCAAACTATTTGAGCGTTACGAGAAAATTCAATCTATATTCCCCGAACTACAACCCTATCAAGATCGTGAAAGTAATGTCAACAGTAATAACAAGAAGGCCTCCAAACAAGTAGACAGTGTGGATAGTAGGTCTAGTAGTATAAGTGGTAGTGCTTCATCATTTTATAAACCATTCCGTGAAAATGCCAAAAAGTCATCGCCCAGTTTTGTGCCCGATCAGAAGATTATAAAAAAGCAACAATTGTTGTTGGCAGCAGCTGGTGTAGATGATGAGAATACTAATAGTATAGCGACCACCACAGGCACCTCAATCGGTTACAGTTTAACACAAAGAAAAACCGCGAATAATGGTATTGAAAAAAGAAAATCAATAAAAATATATTATGATTTTCTGTTGTAGTCGTTTTTTGTACTCACCCACCTATATACTCATTTTGTCAAAAAGATTGCGACACAAGGTATATAATATATTCTTGATTAGCATGAAATTCTATGTCTGTCTGTACGTCCAAGTGTCTATCCTGTAGTAAATATTCTCCCAGTTCGTAGATTGAAATTTGAAAAAATCATTCAAGGTCTTCCGCTAACTTAAGAAAAAACTGGAAAATGATTAATTTTTGAGTGGTTTTTTGCTTAAAAATTTAATCACATCTCCAAGTTTTATAATTATCATAGCCAATCATAATTACATAGTTTTTTTAATGGAGGTGGGTATCTAATATTTGGCCAAAAGCCAAACTTCATTTATTTCACTTTACTCTGTAATTAACTTTTCGATTAAATTTAAAAAGTTTAAAAATATTAAGTTTAAGTTAAAAATTCCTTTATTTTTTATATCTTTCCTATTGTGTTACTATTAAATTATCAAAATATAAATATTGTTACCGTAGAGAAATTTTTATTATTATTCTCTTATACTTTTGTTAACATGTATTATATGTATAAGCTCATGTAGCCATAGGACCTCCTAAGTATAAAAGTACTTTTAAATCCATATTATTATAGTGTAGCTTTGGTATTGCCTGTGTGTGTATGTGCAGGTGTATGAGTTTATGCTTTAAGATCGTTTAAATTGTTTATCTTCTTCTTTTTTTTTCACCAAGTACTTACTCTGTTATACACATACTCGTATGTATTGTGTGCTTTTTTAGTATGATTACAACGGATGGGTACATATTTTGTATTCTTCTTTGCTTATTTTTGTTTCTCCTTTCTGTTTCGTTGTTTCATAGCACAAATCACACAGTGGGACTTAATATTCTATGGCACTGAATCGCCGGCTCAACCGAATGATCCTCAACCTATCAACTCGGGCCGTTATAGTCCATACGGCAACGGTATGGAGCACAACGACATCGAATATGATAGCAGCGGCCAGTGGCATAATATGCAACAGGTATATGAAAAATATGAATGAATAAGTTTTGTACAGGTGTAGTAAATGCATGAAATTTAAATAAATAAATACCTGCTTGTAGTGAATTTATGTTTTTTAAAAAGAGAATTTCAAATACATGTACAATTAATAGCTACTATTTACGGTGGAAATTAAGTAAAGGCCTTTAGCGCTTTTATACCCTCCACATAAGTCTTTCATTCTATTTGCACATCTACCACAAAAGTTAATTCATGAACTTGACATTTAGTGCACATATCGCATCCATCGATATAAAATACAATTAACAAATATTCGACCTTCCAGCTGATATATAATACACATACTATTAAAAAGCTTAATCATATAGTTTCCGTTTGTATATACATGTGTAGAGTATTAAAGATTTGGCCTAAGCCAAATTTAGTTTTATTATTCGTTTAATAGAAACTAGGAATACCGACATTTTCGTAGACTTATCGTCTCAAACGTAAAGAAAAATGACAAATAAACGTTTTCCAAAAAGTCACGCAACTCATAAGTAATGAGTGGTGTTGTTGAAACATTTATTAAGCATTACTACTTTAGAATAGGCATTTGGCCAGCCACACACATGTCTGTTTGTACCTAAGTCTGGCTAGTTCTTTTTTATATCATATTAGAATAATTTCTTGTAATTGTTTTTAGCAAATATGTGGCCCAATACAATAGTAAGAAGGCACTACTGGGTAATAAAATCCTTCAGTCAAACAATGTAATAAATTATGGCTATAAAATTGTCTTTACAATACACAAGATTGCATACATATATAGATGAATGGTTGAATTAACTTTAGTATGCATAATACTTAATGAAATAAAAGTACCACAGCACATAATATTGTGATACACGCCAAGTTGTCACGTTAGCCATTCTGTCTAGCTCCTTGTCTGAGCCTTGTACTCTTGTTAAATAGTTAAACATGCAATCCCTTAAAATTACTCACATACACATACTATCCAATGTAATACATGGATAAACTTTGTCTATTATGTTTTCTAAAACATTGTTCAAAATAAGTTGAATGAACGCAATATTCTTAACGGCAACTAACATGAGTAAAGAAGCAAAAATCAATATACAAATATGGGTGTGTACTATTGTATTTTTGTATATATATTTATAATTACCTCATCTATCAATGTCTTGAAAATGGGCGTGGTCGCATAATAAACACTACCACAATTTACAAAAAAATACTCCACGTAAAACTCGACTTTTAATCTGATATATAATATTTACACTATTAGAGGACGTAAGGTCTAAGTCAAATTTAGTTTTCTTACTTATTAATTTCTCACTTAAATTCTTATATAAATTGGGCGTAATCGGTTAAGTGTTCTACTCATAATCGACAGCTTTAAAAAAACACTTCATCTCCGTGTGCAGACTGGGGTGAGGGCAAATAACTAATTCGCCCTGTAACAATATATGTAATACTTATCACATCAGTTCATCTGTGATGCCACCACGCCCTTTTTTAGTAGATATATTGATGAATGCCTTCATTATATGTAAATTTCAACCAATTTCCACTTTATATGTACAGTTTTGAGACTATGTGAGAAATTTTTGTCGATTGGGGGCGTGGCACTTGGCTCATTTTACTCCAATTTGTCTCAAAATTTACGATTGTAGGAGTTCCATTAACGTATAAACGATTAGGGAGTTGGAAGTACATCAAGTACCTTCTCAGGTACAAGTCTATTTTCAACAGAATAATAAACTTAGTATATGTCATCACTAAAGTGAAGGGTAATAAAAATTGAAATTTGTCAAACGTTTCTTTTTTATTAATCCGTCCATCTAAGGGCTTAAAATGGGCCAGCTCTGACAAGAGCTTTTATGTAAAACGACACTATTTACATAAAGCAAATACAATGTAATTTTTTTCACTTGTCATATACATTTACATATGTTTTTATCTTTTATGTCTCTCTAAACTAAATTTTTCTTTTTCTTTTAAAGATTGGCGAATCAAGCATGATGTCACATGATCGCACCAATACCAGTTGCCTAAAAGCCACCATCAATCGCCAATGTATAGGTTTGTCCATATTTATTATAATACTCTCTCAATATCTTTATTGTCATTACTTTGCTTACGTTTCAAAAAGACACCCACTTAGAAAAAGATAATTTTTAAAATTCAACTTTAGAGTTAAAATTACAGTTTAAGTTAGCAAGTACAGCAATGAAAATATTCGTATACTTTTTACCGAAAAAGAAAAATGCTTTTGTATTGTGAAAAAAAAAAACAACAACAACAACAAAAACAACAAAATCTTTCTACTCTAAACGTACACGTACGGTAGACACCACTAATAGTTTAACAAACATGTAAAATATAAATAGAAACCAAAATTAGTTATAACTTGGAATAAAACACTTACCTAAGTATATAAGAAGAAGAAATTTAAAAAACAAACAAATTTAAAAAATGTCCATATTAAAGCTAAAATTACTTGCTCTATGTTAAAAAAAAAAAAATTAATGAACTAAAGCATTGAAAGAGATAAAGGTTAAAATTTTCCAAAAAAAAAAAATGGTTGTCATATAAATAATATACGAACACACGTCCCTATTTAGACACATCCCTATGAAATCATTTAGAGGAATTTCAATATAATTAATATTTAGTATATATGGCTTTCAAAACTCTTAAATATTCAATTTTTTTTTTTTTAGTTGTACTTATGTGCCAAATTTAATCTATAATTTCGCTGCTATATTAAGAATTATTTTTATACCCAGTCTCCATACAAGGTGAAAGAATGAGACTAGTTGGTTATCTCGTTAACAATGACCAAAAGGACTTGATCAACATTTAAATCTGAATCAATCTAGATGTATTCGTTTACCAATCGACAAATTTTTTTAACTTGATTACCCACTACTAATCTTCAAAAGCCCTCCAAGGCGTATATAATTCCATCTTATTTTACTTTTCGATTAAAAAATGTTTTTTATCAGTTTCTATTACACTATGGGCGTGTCTTGCACAATTTTTTTTATTTATTAAAGTAATATAAATACTAATATCAAGTTTGAAAGAAATATCTCAATTTAAGTTCATAAGAACGAATGTCATACTCAGACGGACAGACAAACATAATAAGATCGGCTCAGTATTCTATGCTGACTCAGGATACATATATTTTTTTAACTCTCCGAAGCCTCTTTCTAAGCCTTGCAAACTCTTTTCAAATAATTTATATCTCAATCTTGAAAAGGTGGATCAAACTCATTTAACAATCTGCAAATAAATTACTTTACATAAACAGTCAACAAATGGACAGAAGGACATACTTAAATTAAGCTTGGAAATTATTCTGCCTACTCCTATATGTATAACACTAAACTAATGAAATTTTTATAAATTAATCGAATACCGATTATGTGGTATTATGTTATCGTTCTTAATCGCCTATAACACACTTGCTTTTAAATATCACATTAATTAGAATTAATTTCAAAATATTTATAAATAATAATCTAAAAATGATTTAATAATAATAATTATATAAAATAACAATAAATAGCCAATAATAAAAAGGTGAAAGTTGAAAAAATGTATTGACTAGAATGTATTGATAAGACTGTTCAATTATAAATCGGATTAAAATTAAAATTACTTATGGAAACTAATTAAATTTGGCTTAAATTAAATCTTCAAAACCCTCCACATTAAGATTATTTTGCAAATTGTGAATGTACCTGTTGTTTAACCATGCCCATTTTTTGGTACATCGCTGAATAAAGTTGTAATAAATATACGAGTATATATCGAATTTCAGGCCAGTTGTGGACGTGGTTCTTAAGCGATTTTCCCAATAGACAATGCCATCTGTATTTGGAAACTAGAACTCTCTCTACAAAATATTTTAACATTTATGATTATGAGAGTTCCAATAAAAGACAGAAGCAAAGGTGGAAAGTTAGATGTCTAGATGGACTCAGATTTTGATACTGATCATGAATTTTAATTGAAACCAATAGCAAAAGAAAACAAGATAATACGTTATAGTCATTCAAGTCCTACCATATAATACCCCACACCATTTAGTCGATCGGGACCATATTTGGTAGAGCAAAATGTGAAGCTAATTAACTATTCTGCAATAAATTTTGCCAAACAGATATTAAGAATTGCCTTTTTGGCCATAAAGACTTCCATTATAAAAAGACCTTGTATGGCGAAGAATCTTAAAAATGGTCCGATCCGGTCCATTATTAATAGGGTTCCTCTTTGAACCAATACATGTCCTTGTACATCTAGCTAACGCACAAATTTACATGGATAGACAGACGGACATGGTTAAATCGACACAGATTTTGATTCTAAATAGATCGGTATAATAAAAGGTGGGTGTAACATTTGCCAATTAGGAGTTACAAACATCCGCACAAACTTAATATACCCTAATGTCACAATTGGTCCAGGATATAAATACTTTTCATAGCTGACTTATTAAAAAACAACTTGTCGCTTTATTTAGCTTTTCAAATCACTTATTTACAACTCTTATATTACTTTAATTAAACTATTACTTAATTAGAACAAATAGTTATATTTTAACATATTAATGGTTTTATTAGCAAATCACCGTTTCAATAACAAGCTTAAAAAAAGTTCCTCTTCAGAAAGCCTCCATCATAAAAAAAAAAAAAAACAATATATAAAAAATAAATCAAATATAAATTATTAAATTAGTTTTAACAAATGCTTGTTACAATTATTGCTTAAATAATATTCTTTCGGTTTTAATTAATATTAATCTATATTAAATATGTATGTAAATATATGTATTTATGTCCGACTGTATAATTGACAATTCTCTTTCATATCAAAACAATTGTAATGAAATTCAATCCTTAATTACATATCTATTGTTACAAATAAACAAAAAACAAATATAAAACAAAAAACAATAAAAATTAGTTGCTTTTATATTTAGTTTTATGTAATTGGCCAAATTCACTATTGTTATCCCAATACACAGCTTATGAAGTATATAAATAAATTAAGCCAACCAATGCATAAAATCAAAGTAACTTATGTGCAATACAGCTATTATTGTAAATTATCCATCAACGGTTGTTTATGAGTTAAGTAAATTTTTGCGATAATTAACATAAATTACAAAGTACAATAAATAATTGACGACATAACCAAAACGTTTATACAATAATATTTGCATATCTACTACTATTCTTCTATAATATTAATGTATCCCTTCACTTATATAGGGGATTGACAAAATAATATGAACATCATGCAATACAGTACATCTTGTTGCATGTTGACAATACTGCTTTCATGTAAATAATGCGACACGTATATATTGCATAGTGTACTCTGCGAATCTCTTTGGTGTTAAGCATCTGAACCCCTGGGATTCTGTGTAAATTATTATTCCCTTGTTAGAAAATTAAGGTAATGACAGCATACACAAACCATGATAAAACAGCATTGACCAAAAGGAATAGTGTTTATAACTCAAAGTTAACTGATATAGACCGACGTACAAAAAAAAGAATATAAAACTACCGCGGCGTTAGTGACAGCATAACTATTCAGACATTCTACGAATCTATCAAAAACAAATGGTGGCCCAACACATTATTAAATAAATATTGTGTATATGTCAGATGTTCATATTATTTTGTCCTATACATTCTCTATGTATCCACCGTATATTTGCATTATAAATTTATGTCACTTAAAAAAAAAATATTTTTAGCCGTAGTAAAATTGCTCTATGCTAGATTATTCAATTACACTTTATTACATATCATTATACTTTGTTTGCTTCATTAAATCGATCTATCCACTACCATTTTTATATAGTTTTCTGTAGCCATGGTCATTGTGCTACAATACTCATTGTAGTACAGTTGATTAATGTACACACTTTTTAAACCAACCACTATGTTAGCATGTATAGAGTACATATAGAATATGACAATCTTATAATACTATCTATGTCTGCCTTATAAATTCATATAATGCTCAAATGAAATCCTGTTAGGGTCCTAATCTTAAACACAGATACATTGGAGTATAAACTTTACACCACAATGTTCTGCAACCTGAGTAGGGACCATATATCAGTTATCTATAGCATATCAAATTCCGAACACAAAAGCATATTTGGCTTTAATGAAAGCCTTAAAAGAAAGTTCGGGAACTGGGCCAACGCAATAGATATAGTTAATTGTCATCGTCCTTATATAAAAATACTGCTTTAAGGGTATTTGTAACTTCTAAACGGTATATGCCAGACAAAATGTGAATTGTTTAAGCCATGTCCGTTGGTCCGTCTTTTTTGTAATCAACGTACAGCTCGCAACTTTTATTATTTAATAATGAAATTAGACACAGAAATGTTTTCTATGGACTAAGAATGGTAACTATGAAAAATAGACCTAATAGGCTCTTTTGACATACTCTAAAAAAAGTTTTTATATGACGAGATTTTAAATTTTTCAATAAATTTTGAAGGAGGATTAATATAATTTCCACAGTTACAGTTAAATAATTAACTGTACTAACTGTGGACCCTAATCCAACATTTTCGGAACTTTTTCACAAAATGAATTTTATATGACAATGCTTCCGCTAATAACTCCATAAATTGTGTTACTAAATAGTGCTGGTTATAAAATAGTCGGATAGAACCGACTATATATCACAACACAATCTTTTATTTTTTATGTACTTTTCTTAATCTTTAAAGCAAACAAAACTAAAGCAATAATTTTAGTTTATATAGATTCTATAGTAGTGAATTTTTAGCACAATTTTATGTTATTCTACTTTTCCCATATAAGCCAATTATTATTAGATTTACTTGATAAAATATATTTTATTATATTGTATGATAGAATTAATAGAAGAAATAATTGCAAACTAAATTTGGCTTAAACCAAAACTTTAACATCCTCTACATTTATATAAAAGCTACGACAGGTTAAATATGTTAAGCATATAATTTCGTCTTCTTTTAAATCCCATTAACCTATGTGTTCCATTAAATTGCAATTTTTGAGAAGTTTGTATCAACATTTTAGAATCTAAGGAAACCTTTGATACCGAATTGGCAAAACAAGGAGATCACTTTAAACACTCCAAGAGCGTAAATCTACGGGACTGCGGAACCTGCAATGAGTTTTTGAAAAATCGAATTCTATATTTTAGGGATAAAATCGGTTTTCTACCGAGTATTAATATTAAAAAAATAAAAATACGTTTTAATGGGATTTTTTTATAATAACAGAAAACAAAACGACTCAACTTGTATTTATTGTAGAATACGTAAAAATTAAATATTTGAGGACTTAATAGTATAGAGTATACATATAAAATAATATTTATATATATATATATAAAATAATATAAGTACTTACAATTTATAAAAAAAAAAAAAAAGATATATAAAAATATTTCATTTTTAAATTAATTAAAAGAAAAATAACAAATTAATTAAAGCCAAATTATTAAGGATAAGTAACAACTAGTAAATAGGGCAAGTAGATGTTTTTAACATAAATCATATTGTATATATGAAAAACTCTATGAAATTTCTAACACCTAAAAAAATAAGGAAGAAAACGAAATTTGGCTTAGATCAAATCTTAAATATCCTTCACATTTACATACAAAAGGAGGGTGAAGCAGATATGTGATTAGATTTTCTAATAGTGTCTGTATGATCTGTTTTTTTATAATATCTTACCATGCCCATTTCTAGCACATCGTTGGATGGGTTAATTATAGACATACATACCCAATTTTAAGTTCATGGGTCAACTTTTGTAGCATATGTATAGATTTTTGTCGATTGTGGGCGTGTCTGTTTTCCGATGATGTCCATTTTTGGCACTCAAATTGATGAGATAATTATACGTATGGGCACCAAATTTCAGCTTAATAGCTCAATTTTTGTGGCAGATAAATAGATTTTTGTTGATTGTGGGCGTGGCTCTTGACCGATTTTGCTTATATGATCTACGTGCAAAAACTAAAAGTATCTGTATAAAATGTCGCCTCATATCTCAATATTTGCGACGTTGCGAGGCGTCAGGTCCGTGTTCGGCGTCTTACAAATGCAATGACAAACTTAATATATTCCCATTTTATGTGAAGTGTATAAATATAAAAGCAAAACAATTTCGAAACATGTGACAAAATAAATAATAATAATAATTATTATTATATAATAAATTCAAAAGCATTTAACAATATATTTAATCAAAATTGAAGAACATTCAAATTTGTCACATAAAACAAATGGTAAAAAAAAACAATGAGAAGCAATTTCAAAATGTACACTATACACAGAACATAACGCATAATGTACAGAGTGTATTATCACACTCTTATTTACACACCTATTGAGCTAAATATATAAAATTGTAAAATATAATTTTTACAATTAAATACAAAATACAATATTTTAATCGTATAATTTAATAACCAAGGTGAATACAAATAAACAATAAACAGAAAAAGAATAATATTTGAATGATAATAATTGGGCAGCGCATTTGCAATAATTACAATATAGTACAGGTGAGCGAAAATATGCAAAATAAAATTCTTTAAGGATTACGCACACAAAAGAGAAAATAAAAGCATTAACTGCACAGCCTTGAAGGGATTCGAAATTAAGGATTTTATTATACCTGAAAATACAATAACACAAAACACCTCCCCCACTAGACACTACACACTAGGCTTTGTGTAAAGATAATATACAATATTTTGTCACACCCTAAACAAGGTGAGTTCTGTGTTTTCCTTTTTTACCTAGCATTATATAACATTTTGAAATCGCTGTAATGTTATCTATTTGTTTGAAAATATCTACCTACATACATATACACATATAACTCTTTGTTTGTCTAATACACAAATACCACACATACACATTTCTATATATTTTCATTCCTGTTTCATTTATATTTAAAACTCACCTGTTTTTATGATTTTTATAAATCCTTGTTGGTGTTTATTATTGTTGTTATTGCCTGTGAATGCTTTTATTTTTTCTGTGGTGGCAGTTATGGAAATTCCAAAAATTAAAAAAAAAACAATTTTTTAAGTTTTCAATTTATTAAAATTATTTGTTTTTTTTTTTTTTATTGTGAGATAAAGCATGTTTTCGCTTTAATGTTGTTATTGTTATATACTCGTATATTTGTTAGAGTTATATGTATGTTATGAATTTTATGATTTTTATATTCTCCACATAAAATACCAAGTATACTAAGTTTGTCATTCCGTTTGCAACACTCAGAAGAAGGCGTCTTGTATTAATTTGATTTTGTTAAAGTGTAAGCAAAATTTGCCACATTGTAGTTTTTAGAGATTCCTAAAATCTCTGAACGGCGTACAATTGACTTTGATTTTGTTCATTTGAAACTGAAGCACTTACTGCTGTAATATTTTGGTTATTTGGCCCATTGCATGGTCTCCCCCGACTCAGCAACATGAAGTAGTAAATATTTTAACTTGAATTTATTTATTATAACACGCACAACCTTTGAATTGGGATGATTACTACGGTCTAAAATTGGAATAAGCGCTCCTAAAATAATTTTCCAAATTTTGCTCTCTTGCGAACTTTATGATGATAAAAAATGTTAACCTCAACTGACATTTTGACTTTCATAGAATATGGAAAAAGTTCAAGACTGCGTTCATCATAAATTACAAGATTAAGTACTTATTGAAAAACCCCTTATACACATCCAATCACACTTATAATGTCCTTACTAACACATTATTATCTAATACATACATTTTTCTTTTTATCTACATCATACATTTTTCTTTTGACGGTGATTTTTTACAATTAACGTTTTTTTTGTTGTTGTTTTTTTTTTTTTGTTTTGTTTTTATTAGCTTGTGCACCACCTACCTATTTCTATAAAGGACATTGTTATGACAAATGTCCCAGTCATACCTACATAATTACAGAAAATGATGCTGTCGATGCTGTAAGTAAAACAAACAACAATCGAAGTATTACACCAACCACAAACCAGATTAGAAAGGATGATGAAGATATATTGCAATCACTAGATCGTAAACGTCGCAAAGCTGATAATAAAGATAATACTTTGGTGGCAACCACTCAGCTTAGCTGTGGGAATTGTGATGCAACTTGCCGTCACTGTAGTGGTCCGCTGAATTCACAATGCACAGCCTGCTTTGCAGGTAGCCAAATGCATAGGACGACTTATACCAATGAGAGTTTCTGTTATACAATTGCCGAGCGCAGTTCTGGCAATAGTCATGACAGCAGCAATGCATCCGTACAAAATTCTCCCCTTAGTATTAGTATTTTTTTGCTGGCCTTATTGCTAATACCGTGCAGTATAACGTTATCAGTTGTTTTCTATATGACATATTATGGTGGAAGTTGTTGTAAATCCATTTGGCATAAACACAGTGGAAACAGGGAAGCTGCGGTCAAATATGATCGTATAACACTTATTAGTGATGAAGATGTCAGCGATGAGGAAGAGGAAGACTGCATAAATATATCCACAAATCACGGCGAACACAACACATGATCAATAATCATAATTAATTATTAAAAGTGCATTCGTATTTTTTAGTTATGTATAAAATTTTAAAAAATTATATTTTCACAAAAGTATTTTTATTAAAGTTAAAAAATTTAAAAAAAAAGCAAAATGCGTTAAGAACTAAAATAAAATTAAATTAAAATAAACAACATTACAAAAAAATCCATGCAGCCGCATACCTTTAAATATTTTGTTTATTTTCCAACAGCAATAATATTTTGAATGCCATGATATGCATATAATGAAAAATATAAATGAAGCACAACCCAAAACATTTTACACGTGAAAAATGTTAGCAAAAAGTATCACAGAAAATTTTTTTTGGTACGAACTTCTTATGATTGATTAAGCGGAGGGAAAAAAATATCTTCATCTTCCGATGATGATGACATGTCCGAAAAATGGAATAAAGCGCCCTTTAAATCTTTCAATTCAGACCGTTCCTGCTTTAGATCCTCTTGTTCTTCATTTAATATTTTCTCCAAACATAAACTAAAAATTTATATATTATAAAAAAAATAATAAAAATTTCCAGTACCGAACGGGCACAACATACTCAAAATCCTTTGATTTTTGATTCTTGTTGTATTTAATGTCCTGTTCATGCAACTTGAGGCAAGCCAACTTCATTTTATTAATTTCTTGGGAGGCTTTCGACCATTGCTTCTTATAATGATTGCGTGATTTTTCCATAGCCACAGCACGATCACTTTGCTTACGCTTAATAGCCACAACAACAATAACAATTTAAAGGCAAATTATTTATTTATTTCGTTATTTTTCATTATTAACCCAACACTTACCAAATCAGCTAAAACGTCCTTTAATTGATCGGCTGACAAGTGGGTTTCTTGGGTGTAAGCCAACTCCTTTTCCAATTTCTGTATGCGGGCATTTAATTCGGTCTTTTCTTTTTCCAAGCGCGTATTTTCAATTTCCGTTTGTTTATTTTTATTTTCAAAGATTGAATCTCGCTCCTGCAGATCCATTTTTAAACGTTGCATTTCGTCATCCAGCTGTTGGAACTTTTGCGTGTAACTATTTTCAATGTCGCGTTTTATGGCGTCCGCTACATTCATGTGCTCACGACTTCTGGCCGCTGAAGCGTTCAGTTCAAGTTGAGCTTTCTCGAGTTGTGCATTCAATTGCTCACATTTAGCTATTTTCGCTTCGAGGCGTGCTTGCAAAATAGTGCGTTGCTTTTCCCAGTGGCCTTCCAATGCTCGCAAGTATTCCTTTTCTTTATGCGTCAACTGTGTCAAGAATGTATCCATTTGCTGATTTTTCCATTCCTCTAATTCTTGTACTACTTTCATTGACAGTTCCACCTGATCGACATTACAAGGCTCAGTATTCAGACCTACAGCTATGCACGATTTTTCCAATACACGTTCTGTTCCTACAGCCGCATCTCTGGTAGATTTAGATGTATTTTCTAGATACTCCAAGCGATTAAAAATGACTTCTTCCTTTTCAGAAATTGCTTCTCTGGTGGTCTCCCCCACAGACTTGGCATAAAATTCATGATCATTAAATCCCAATACAGGCTCTGAGTTGGCCTTTTGGTATTTATCAAATAATTCAAGAGTTTTAAAATGGCGCGTACTTAATGGCATCAAGTTTCGATGAGGGTCCGGTGCATAGGCATCGTAGGGGAGGAACATCGTTTTGTTATCACCTTTATATAGACCAAACGTTTCATTGACAGACACCATCTCACAATTGTTCCGTTTGGCATAAGAAGTTAGCAATTGAATCGAAAATATGAAATCCACCGAAGGCTTATTAGCACGTGGGCTTAAAATTTTATGTAAACGATCGAAATAAAAAGTGGCATTTTTGGTCCACAGTTTTTGTATATGAAAATACGAGTCGTCGGGTAAGTATTTGGAAAAATCAAATCTATAATTGGCAATAGCTATATTCCCATAACATAAATTAATGGGAACGTAAAAAATGCGCTGAAAATACTCGCGCAGACTACGCAAAGACGATTTGAAAGTCAACGAGATTTTCTCATTAACCACATACCAATCGTTGGGCGCTATTTCGAGTTGTACGTGTGAATTACTGCCAAAAAAATCATAATGGAAACTAAAAACTTTTTGTGCTGGATATTGAAATGAATTTTGTTCCAGTTCCAGCAATTTAAAAACGTGTTTTACTTGCTTAAAGGTGAGAGTAACACTGAAGATGTCACAATCAACATCTGGATTATTACCCACTTGAATTAGACCCACTTGCTCAAGTAATTGCACATACACATTATTTTGAGATTGTAACATAAGGGCTGTCTCCGAGTTATGGGGCGAGCATACAATATCACAATTCGTGATAGCACTGGGATTGGAGGATTGTTTACGCTGTTGTGGTTAAATAAACCAAAAAATTCAAAAAAATTTCTTTTAATAAATAATTAAATTTATATTACTTTTCCCAATAAGGACTCCAGTTGACCGCTTTCTAGAATAGTTTTCTTAATAATCATTAGAACTAAATAGATTTCCGGTTTATTTTGACGCCACTCAGCACTCAATGTTCCCAATTTATGCCAGTGTAATTTAAGCTACAAATAAAGGTAATCATAAGAAATTATTCTAATGCATAAGTTACATTATTTTGCAACTTAAGCGATCACTATAGTTATACCGTTGCATTCGTTAGATTATTCAATATTTGTACACCTCGTATGGGCAGTAGTAATGAACCTATTACTTTATGTAGGGAATGTTCTGAACGGCCGGGCTTTAAAAAGCACTCTAATTTCACAGGACGATTATCAGATTTCATTCTACGGTTAAAGAAATTCTTAAAAGTAAAGCAATATTAAACTTACAACGTTTTTTACCTTTTGATATCACCCAACTCACATTCCCATATACAATTACTGTTAAATATAGTAGCGGTTTCACTAGAAAGTGTATGACCTTCCACTTCAAATTTAACACCATTCAAAGAAGCATTTAAAAGAACGCGACTTTTGCGTTGTTCACCAATATCACCCATATTATCGCGTATATTAAATCCAATTCCTTGAAATTAGTTTAGGAAAGGAAAAAATGTTAAAAAAAATTCACATACACATTACTACAAACAGAACAAACCTTCAACTATATGCAGAAAAATGCAATAGGTATTTTCAATTGTATCACTGCCCTCACTTTCAGAGTTTGAATAATCATTTACACTCATAATGAATCTTTTTGAAAAAATTGTTTATTTCAAAATATAATATTTTCTAGCGCGAAGAAATTCCAAAAGAAATTGAACATTGAGTTAGTGTTGTAAAGAGTTATAATACAATAAATTAAAAAAGTACTAAAATTATCAAGCATGCTTAAGTAGTACTGTTTATACTACGTTTCTTTTCGGTGTTTAAATACTTACTACATTTTATTCGATTCGATTTGGTCTTAAATTTAAATATCTCCCATCTTAATCCAATATGTAAATGGGTATAACGTGTGTATTCTTTACTTTTTAATAATCATTATTAACATAGTCAAAATTTACATATTTTAAATGCAACTCTGTAGGAAGGCAAAATTCTTGTAATTTGTAAGCATAACCGTTACGCGCTAAAAAAATTGTAGACGATATACATATGTTTATTTAGTTCTTAGCTACGAGGCTACGAAATAAAATTTTAAAAACCCTCCAAATCTAAACCTTTGGCTAAGCAATTACGCGTTTTATTAAGTATATAATTAGTAATAAATTATTATACACTATATTATCATTTAATATTTTAGTACAAGTGGTGGTAAATGCAAGGATTGCTGACCACTTTCATTATTGGTGGCCTTTTTGTTGGCGGTTCCTTGTATAAAATCCTCACCGCATATATTGCAGAGACCAGTATAACGCCGTTTATGCATAACCAAGTCATTAGACTGAGCAACTGCACTCTCGCAGAAGGTACATTTGTAAGGACGCTCACCGGTATGTGTGCGCATGTGTGTGGTCAGCTTAAAGGAACATATAAAAGTTTTTGGACATATCGTGCATTTGTACTTCCTCTCACCAGTACGAGTGCGCCTGTGTGTAATTAAATCTGTATGCCGAGCAAAAGCATATTCACACATTTCACATTTGTAAGGTTTTTCGCCTGTGTCCCGGCGCATATGTATGACCAGGCTTGAAGCCGAAGACAGTCCCAAACCACATAAAGAACACAAATGTTTTTGCTTCATGGTAGGTTTTGGTTTTACTTTGGGAGAATATTTTTCTGTCAGCACATGATCTTTGGCAGTTCTGTAACATTATTTTGCATGGGCTTCATAGCGATCTTTCCCACTTCTATGATACGTACGCTGACATTTATTACATTTATAAATATTTGCACCCTTCGTTGTTGGAAAACCTTCAATAGACTTCCCTCGCTCTTTACATTGTCTTGGTTTTGATTCTTTTCAGAATGATGAATTTTAATATGCTGGAATAGATTCTCTGGCCACATAAAACGAAAAGTAACATATAGAGCAGACACAAGTTTTCTTACTGTTAAAGCATTGATTGTTTTGATGATAAATCAAGATATTCTGTAAAATATTTATAAAAATGGGAATTGGTTCGAAATTGCTGAAACCAGAGTTCATGCACCCGCCTGCCAAATCAGCCATTGTAGTAAAGTCTTGATTACATATTTTACATTGTATTATTTTTATAGCGTTAGGCCAACAGGTGGAAGATATAATACTTTCCATAATACTGATTTCATCAAGACTTATGCCATGAATCTTAATGTGCTATTGAAAGTTTTCGCGACAATGAAACATACGCCGGCATAGAACACAATACTGATAAGTGGAATTTGAATTGCAATGTCGATTTAGATGAGTGATAAGATAATCGTTTTGCTCAAACTTTCTACAACATAGAAAACAAACATATTGACGTGGCTGTAAAATAAAACAAAATTCAAAGACTCGTGACTCGTGATTTACTTACCAAGCTGGACGGTTCATTCAGATGTGACATAATAAAGTGGTTTTGTAGATTACATTTCCACATGAACCGAATATTACATCTACATTGAAAACGTTTATTTAAATTTTTACACTGTTGCCTGCTGTGATGCTTCAGCAATTCTAATGATATAAATCGTACATGACGACCGTCTTCCCAAGTATGCTGCAACTGATGGTGTTTAAATATTTCACATTTACGCATAAATTTCAAATATGGACACAAGTCGCATTTATAGACTTTTTTACAGATTTCTTGTTTAACAACTTTTAGTGTTTAATATGATGTTTTAATATGATGACGCACTTTATCTTTACGTATAAATTGTTTGCCACAAAATTTACATTGATAATGGGCCTCATCCGTGTGTATCGAGTTAATGTGACGCACTACATTACGGACGGAAAATGTTTTATCACACAAGTAACAAACGAAGCGATCATTGACTTTTTGTATTGTCGAATGATCAGCAGCGTTTGGATGTTTTTTACTACTGTGAGGTTCTCATTATTAATGTAATTCCACAAAGCCTTACCCACTGCAAGTACTCGCTTCCTTTAAATGTTTTTCGTCCTTTGATGGAATACTTTTAACATTTTTGCTGTCCGATGTACTAAATGAAGGAGTGAAGGAGTTTTATAATAGAAGTTTATCATAAAATAGTATATTCACCAAGATTCATTCAGTCTCTCATCGTATGATTGATTTTTAGAAATGCTGAAAGATATACAGAAAGCACAATCAATCATCATCCTTACATACATGGAGACTTTTTGATACCATGTTTACCTGTTCGAGGTATAATTGATTATTTTTTTTATATAATTTCAAATACATACTTATTTACCTACCATTTTTATTCAAAGTTATTTTCTTATTTGTATTTTCTTTTATTTGAAGTTGATCATTGTTAAGATGCCTTTCCTTTGGTATATCAATAACGACCTCTTCCAAGCAATCTTCATATTGATAACAATCGTTGTCAACTTTCTTATCATCCAGTATCCATTCAGTTTTAAGAGACTGCCGCGTATAATGTTCATTGGTTCTTTTAACTTGCTGTATAAACTTGCTGTTCATATCCAATATTTTGTAGCGAGTACTGCATATAAGCTGGGGAAATGCATCACCGCAGTGTTCCTATTCAAACCAATTTTGTGATGTTTTTTAATTTAATCAATTCTCATCAACTTTACTTACATTTGTTAAGAGATTATATAAATTTTCCAGATGATTCAATTTTGGCAATATAACATCTAACGGATAGATGGGAAAATTGGGATTTAAACATGTACGACATTTGTCCATTTGATTTTATATGAAATACTTTTCTACAGCTTAAAAATAATTATTCTAATTACTTTTATTCAACTGCCTTTTAAACTTTTCACACAAATATACACAATTATTAAATGTGAGAAGTCTGCCAACAAACTAGTGCAAATTAATGAACGTTTAAAGTGAACATTAGAAACTAGATTAACTTTGAAATAAATTATAGAAAAAATTTGGGGAAATTGGGAAAAGTTTTAATTACTTCCCACGAAAAACCATGATTTATAAACAATTTTAACAAAAATAAAAATTTTCATTAAACTTTTCATCGTTCAAGATTCAATAAGCCTCCGATATTATATAAAACTATTGAACTAACATCAAAAGTTCGGTTCCTAATGTGAACTAGACACCTTTGCTCAAACAAATGCAATTATTGTTGTGTAGTATATAAAATTCTTTAATTGAATTTAGGTACGAAGAATTTTCATTAGTAATTTTGTTCGATAAAAATATAAACAGAAAAACTGGATAAACGTAGAATGAATGGTCCCAGATTTGTACGAACTGGGCGGTGTCGTTTAATTATCTGTTGTGGTATTTTGATTTTGGTAATAGGCATGATTGCCGTGTTCCACAGTTCTCAACTGCAACTGGATGAAACAAAACAAGAACGTTTACATTGTGAACAACAACAAGAAGCTTTGAATGACAGATTAACTTGTAAGTTATTCATAGCAACGGCATAAACTTCATAACATTCCATTTCTTGTTTTACTTTATTACAGCTTTGATGGAACAAAAATTCCACTTGGAAAAACATCATGAACGTGAGCGTAACGAACAATTGGAAAATAGACGCAACTTAGAGCAAACAATTAAGGAATTGGAAGGAAAACTACATACAGACAAACTGCGATATGATAAATTGGAAACCACTCATAAAAATCTACAAAAAGAACAGGAAGCTTTAAAATCGGAATGTTTAAAAAGCAAGAAGTTGTATGAAGAGGAAAAACACAAATTAGAAGCAAACCTGCAACGTGCACGGTCTGAGTTGCAAAAAGAAAAAGATGTTCAATCTGATGAGATACACAGATGGAAGGTAAGAACTTACGCAAGCATGTTTTTGCTTCATCTAACGTTTTTGTTTAATATAAATCCATTTAGGAAAAATATAACACTGTTACGCATGAAAAGGAGTTGGAGGCCTCCGTAGATAAAAAAGAAGTGGAAAAATTACATTCTGAAATCAAAGCATTGGAATTGGAGTTGCAAAAATATCATCCGACCAGTGCAACAAGCGATAAAATGGGGATTAATAAACCGATTCACGTAGGCGATGCCTCAAATCGTAATTTGTCCGTCAGTGAAAAAAGCTTTAGTATGCAAGAACCTGTGAGTGATGGTGTTTATCACATAACAATTAATGTAACTGAAAAATCTCTATTATCAACTAACCAAAATACTAATCAGAACTCTAATACTGGTTTGGGAAATGAGAAGGAGCACCTAAATATTTCTAATCTTATGCCAACAATTGCCAACATGGCCAAACCGCCCTACCAAAATCGCAATAATCGTAGTCTCATTTTAAATTCCGTTGAAAATTTTCAGATTGTACCGAAGCCCATTAAAACCCAAGAGTATCCCATCAAGGTACAAGTGGCACCGCTGGGAGCACCTAAAAATGAGATGTCAGTGGCGTCCTCGCCAGCCACTAGATCAGATCACCAAGTACCAGCCGTAGTGTTTGCCACAAGCAGCACCACACCGCATAAACAAACAGAAGCACAACGCAGTAGTAACAGTCCCCCTTTGGTAATGCCACCCAATCAAAAGAAACTACCAGAAAACGTAGCACCCATACCCGACAATTTTGAAACACTGTTGGAAAAAACAAACACTGACGAAGTGAAACAATCACATCATTCCAATGTGGAGGCTGCTGGAGAGATTAAAAGTCCAAAGGACGATGAAATGTTCCATCGCTACAGCATGGCTAAAAAAATTCAAGAGCCCAAAGCTCTAGCTTTAAAATCTGCCGTGTTGATTAACAACAATTATGAAGGGATGGCCGCTCATGACATTAAACATCATGACAACGGTAATGATCAAAATTTCATGATGAGCAACCACAATGACGATGGTGCCCACTTTTTTGATGGTGAAAATCACAAAGAACGAGGAAAATTGGATTTGAATGGAAAATTGGAAAGTGCCATTGGTCGCATGAGTGATAAACTCAAGGATGATGAAAATGATGATGAAGAAATGGGCGTGGGTATAGGTGCTGATAATGACAATGATGCAATGGCCAGTTTGGGTGGTGGTGCAGCTGGTGACATAGCCGTAAAGCAAAGCAAAAACCAATTGTTAGACTCGGATAATTTAAATAACGAGGTGGCCGCAGACCAAGGCAAAGAATTTGGTGATTTGCGTATGGACGAAGGTGACATAGATGATGGTGATGATGGTTAGTTAGTCAATATTAGATTTAAAAAATATTTCATCGAGTCATTTCCATTCCCTTCACAGATGATTATTCAAATCCGGGTGATCGCATACAAGGCGGCAAAGCCATACGCAATTAATGCAACGCTGCAACCCCTTATTAATATTTTACACCTCCCACATTCATGTAAAGATTGTACTAAGTTTGTTATCTGAATCGATACCAAAATCCATCCGTCTGTTGGTCAGACGTACACTTATTTGGCCAGTTAACAGTAGAGGCCTAAGTTGCATTTAGATTTTAAGTTTTAATCTAAAAATGTTTTCGCCATGGATTTACTTACAATCTCTGTCAGCTGCATGTTCAATGGTTTACAGATTTTTTACACATTAAGCTCCTACGTTCCTACGATAGCTAATGTGTATGATTAAGAAAACCATGTATTTGTTGAAATTTTTATTTGTATACGTAATCCTCGAGTTTACTTTGTTTCTATGAAACTAATTTAAAATCCTTCATCAACTCCAAATATCAGGCAATTAATGTTGTTGCCAGGGGAATGTGTTATGTGAACAATATTTTTTGTAATTTGCTTTTATTATTATTGTTTATATAAAATGTTCTACAAGGTTTATTAAGGTTTACATGGATTTGCTTTCTTTTTTTATATGAAACATTTTAAAAATAAAAATCACACTTAATGCCACGCCCTTTATGATATACACGCTACATATAGAATGATTGAAACATGAGAAAAACGATGAGTAAGTAACGGTGAAAAGCAGCATAAAACGTGCAATAAAATAAAATGAGAAACAAATAAAAAAATAAAAACACCAAATAATTATAATGATCGTGTGTTTATGGGCAGCGTGCCAAAATCCAAGGATGAACAATGACTTGAGCCAATGGTAAGCGTTGTTGGGGATTCAACACTAATAATTTTGATATAAAATGAGTAGCGGCTTTGGACATAAATTCGGGTATTTTGTAATCGACCTTAATGATCCTTTTGTATGTATCATCATATCCCGAAGCTACGAAAGGAGCATGACCCACCAACAATTCATAACACAAGACGCCCAAGCTCCACAAGTCCACGTTCTTGGTGTGCGGTTTACCCTGCACCATTTCGGGTGGCAAATAATCCAATGTGCCGCACAATGTTGTGCGCATTGAATTCGGTTCATGCACTGACCAACCAAAGTCAGCAATTTTCAAGTCACCCTTGTACCCCAATAGCAAATTTTCCGGCTTTATATCACGATGTATAACATCACGATCGTGAAGGTACTGTAATGCCGAAGCCAACGATTTTATATACATGGCCGATTTATTTTCATCGAAACGTTTAAGCGGTTGGCTTTGCAATTCCTTGAAGAGAGTGCCCTTGGGTGCGTACTCCAATATTAAATATATACGACATTCATCGTGAAAGTAACCGTAGAGGCGTAAAATGTGAGGATGACGCAAATGTGATTGAATTTCAATCTCACGACGTACCTGATGCTCAACTTTAGATTCTTGTATTTGTTGCTTGAACAACACCTTCAAGGCGACAACGAATTTAGATTCTTTTTCACGTGCCAGATAGACATTACCGAACTTGCCGCGTCCCAAGGGTCGACCAATGTCGAAGTTTTGGAGGCACCAGATCTTCTTTTCTTGCTTTTTCGGTTCTACATATATCATTAGGAATAAACAGAATTACGCAGTGTAACATATAAGTTGATAATCTATATATCTTACCAGTCTTCTGCTCATTTGTTTTGCTCGGAGATGAGACCGCTGTTTCAGTTTTAAGCGGCACCTTACGCTGGGACTTATTTTGTGAAACTATTTCACTTTTAGTAGGAACTGTAGCGTTAATTGGAGTAGAAGTTATTGGGGCTTTATTTTGGGCGAACGAGGTTAATGTGGTGTCCACACCATTTGTTTCAACATTGCGTTTAGAATTATTTGGAACAACATGTTGTATGGACGAAATTGATGCTAAACTGTTCTCGCCATTCACCGTGGAAATGGGAGTTGAAGCCACAATAATTGGAGTTGAACATACTGGTCCGCCTCGTTGGGTAGATGATTTTAATGCTGCACCAGCAGCTGTGCCTGGGGTACCCTTCTCCACAATCTATTAAAAATTATGATATAAAACAGACATAAATTTAAGATTTATGAAATATTTTGTTACTTTTTTATTAAAAGGTTTGGCAGTCCACTGATTGTAAAAATTGCCACTTGAGCTAAGGCCGCCGCTGCCGTCCGTTTTTGTAGTTTGTGGATGTTTTTCTAAATTTTTCGGTAAATTTTCTTTTGCTTTCAATTTTGTGCTCGGCTTTTTAAACATATTTGGAAGAATAAATGATTCTACGCTAACGGTATCCTTTTGTATGTAATAAATAGAAGACAATCCTTGAAAATTTCTTAACCGTTTAAAATATTCTTTATGCGTTGCCTTTGGCGCTTACGACGTACGGTACAATATGAAAATGACGTTTTTTAAAATAATGCCACAACGAAAGAAAAATAAAAGAAATGTAAGTGTAATGTGAAAGAGAATAGCTATTGCCATCTTTTGAATAAAAATACACTCGAAGCTTTTACCGCTTGTTTTTGCGCCATCTTGGAGGAATTTATAAACAATACTACAAATTTTACAATCTATAGCGAGAAAGAGAATCTTACATTTGACCAATTTTTTGTTATGATGCAGGATTCATATTTACTTTTTGACAATTCATCAATGTATAATGCATTTGCATTCATGTTTCATTTTATTTCCCTAGTTCTTTATATATATATTAGTTTTAAAATAATTACAAATCACCCTCTTCCGTTATATTTCCAATTATTAACAAACTGTTCATAAGCCCTAACATTTGTAAGAGAGAGAGAAACATATAATATAGAGAAAACGGTGGAAGCTATTTTTATAATTTTTCTCTTTCGAAAGTTTTATATGTTATCTCTTTTCCTCTTTACATATTTTATAGATGGATTTTCGTTTTTCAGGCGTTGGAAAGTCGCTAGGTTTACTGAAAACTAATATAAAATTTACGGAAATATAGTTATAAAAAAGTATTCCAAAGTCTGGTGTAAACGTTATTATGAATCGATTTGCAGCATTTCAATTCGGCCCACAATCATCTAGTAATGCGGCCTCTACAGGACAAAATATTGATTGGGCGCAGCTTGCCCAACAATGGATTCAGATGCGCGATAGTAATGCATTGGAGATGAGTGAGGCTCCTTCACAGTTCACTAATGAAAATCCTGCACCAAGCATTGGCTCAGATGAACAGGGTGAAGCTGATATGGAAATGGAGGATGACGATCAAAATGAATTGAAACACTTTCCAAATCGTAGCGCCGTAGCGCAATCATCCATAAGTTATACCGCCTCAGATGCATCAACTTCTCCCCAAAATATGTCCCAAGCTACATTAGCACAGCCATGGTATATACAGCAACAATGCTCCCAACCCAACGTTGGTATGTATTAAATCAAAATCAATTCAATGAAAACGTATCTTTTACTTTGTATGAAATAATTAGTAGGAATACCATCGGAACAGTCCTCTTGGAATGTGTGGCCAGATGGTGTCAATGGCCCTCGCAGTTCTTTAGCCCCAAATCCCATAAAATCCTCAAATTCCCATATACCCTCTCTACTAGAAATCACAGTTCCCAGTCACAGTGAAATAAAAGCCATGCCCGATACACCCAGTGAATCGTGCACCACTTTAGATGCTGCAAAACGCAAAATTTTACCAGCTTGGTTAAGGTGAGACACATATTACAAGGTGGGTGGAACAGTTTGTAATAATTGTTGTACACATTGTTGTAGGGAGGGCCTAGAGAAAATGGAAAGAGATAAACAAAAGCAACTTGAAAAGCGACGCCTACAAAGATTAAGTATTACAGATAATCATGAACCTGTAAATGATATAATGGTAAATGCCCTAAAACACGAAATAACGGTAAGTATTTGGATGCAGAGAGTGAACCATTTTTCAAAATTCGGCCATTCGATATTGAAAAATAAAAATGAAACAAATAATGGACCTCAGCCTTAAAGTATATTCACCATAACCTATAATATAAAATCTAGGCTATTGTCGAAGGGGAAGAAGGTGAAGAAGAGTGTAATTCAGGTAATGAGGATGGTGTTGATGACGAGACAATCTCCACTTTGACTCGCAATAGTTTTAGCAATGTTAAAAACGTAGAGAAAACAGAGCCTCAAACCGAAACAGCAACGGCAGTAGTCACTGTCAAAAGTGCTGTGGAGGGTAAAAGCTATGAACAAAAACTCAACGACTTGGTATGCTAACTAAGCCCATATATTTATAAATATAATGGATTTCAAATTTCACTTCCTGCCTGCCTAGATGATCGTAGTGCGTCGCACTCTAACCGAACTACTCTTGGAAGTAACCAATAATGAAATCTCCCAAATAGCTACCGAGACCCTTAAGTCACACAAATTCAAAGGTACCACAATTTCCCAATACATTTTTTTTCTCTTTCCGTTCTTACAGCTTTCGGCCGAAAGTGTAGTAAGTGTAGTGCACATAAATTTCACCACAAACTATGTATGTCACTTTATTCAATAGCTTTAGTTTTATTTGTTTTAAAACATTTTGTGATAATGTGTAACATTATGTACATTTCACATATTCAAAACTTAAGCGTCATCAGCTCAAGTGATCCGCAAAAGTGCTTTAGCTACCATAACCGGAAAACTGGGTAAGTTTTCAAAATAAATATCTTTACATTGATATATATTTATTATAGTATGTATGCCGCTTTATTTGCGTGCGCCTACTCGTATATTGTATATATAACCGGAGATTATCGGATAGAAGAACCCTTTCCATGTAATATTAATATCACATACGCATACACTGGCTTTGGCTTTATGTTTAGATAGAGACAAGAATCACTAAGGAAAAACACACACATACTTCTTATCCAGCATTAGTCCGTCCGATGTCCATTCATCAAGTTGGCAAAATTCATTTTCATCTGGGTACATATACTGAAGCATTAGTTTAACATTCATTACAATCGTAGAGTACAGCTACAAAGATTAAATTGCCCTCTTTACACTCGGCATATTCTTGAAAGGGTTGTAATTAAATCTTATAGGCTTAGCAGCATATGCGGACAGTTGCACTGACACGGAAACAAGCGACATTGATGATGCGGGCAATCGGTACTCGGACAGTGACAGTAATAGCGACGAAGAGCTCAAGGTAAATATTGAAAGTATAACTTATTTTGTTCACTATTAACACTTCTGTTGTCACATCCCAGTATATAATACAGACCAAGAAGTTGTCGTTTAAAAAAGTATCGGAAGATATAGAGGAATGTGTGGCAGCGGCAGCCGCAAGTGAAGAAGAAAAGCGTCAACGTTATCACAAAGTTGAGGAACAACACAACTTGAAGGAACGATCCACCGGATCGAGTGAGCGTAGTGCTGCCAAAGGCGTTGGTAATAAAGAACATGAACGGGAATTTGGTGAGACAACTACTGAATCAAAGTTACATCATTCAAACGGTGCGTCAATTCTTAATCCAAGTATTACACACCTCTACTATTATACATGTATATATCGTACAATTCAATGCGTTTTGGGAAAGGAGCCGTTTTTTCAAAAAAAAAAAAAAAACCTTTAGTCTAACATCGAAATGTATTCTCCCCCATAATTCATATATTCTCAAAATTATGTTAAAAAAAGTAAAAAAACTAAATTTGGCTTAGGGGCCAAATCTTAAATACCCTCCACATCCACAACGATGAGCGTGGCAAATATACATACAGAACGCCTTCTAATAGTGCGTAGCTTGAAAGTCCACTTTGTCGTAGAGTATAGTTTTTTGTAAGTTGTGGGCGTGATCATAAATATGTGAACCAAAATTTCAAGTTCAAAGGTCGATTGTGGACGTGGCTCTTGGCCGATTTTGTCCATTTTAAATAGAAAAAAGTGTTTGTTTAGTACACTCTCATCACCAAAGTGGAGGGTATAATTAGGCAAACAAATAACTCCGAGCTGCACTAACCTACCGTTATTTATTATTATACTTAGAGAGGCAGCCGCAATTCTCTCGTTTAACGTTCTAATTCTTTTTGACAGGTAAGCGTTATAAAGAACGTAATAGTACGCGCAAGGAACGCACGACACGTTTTACAGACAACAAAGACAATAAAGCTGCAACTCTACCCCCAGCAACATGTTCCTATATATCGCAAATGCCAGTCACCAGTAACATGCAACCTAAATTGATTGCACCAATGACCATTCCGTGCAGTCACGTACCAACTGATCCAAACGGTTTAATACCTAATCTGCTCAATTCTGCTGGAAGCATTTTAGAGGAGGCTTCAAAGCTAAACCACTTGATTAATGACAAATCGTCGAAGGGTCGCAAAAAGTCATCGCATCGTGATGAACGATCTAAACGTTCATCCTCGCGGTCATCATCTTTCAAATCAAATTCTTCCTACTCAAGTGCGGATTCACCTCATTCCAAATATAGTAATGCATCGTCTACAAAACACCACCGGTCACATAGGTCGAAATCGTCTCGTGACTCCAAGAGCACACATAACAGACATTTATCACATTCACGTTCATACTCGCGAAGAGATCATAGTTCTGGTCGGCGACGCAATCGTCACCATCATCAACATTCAAGTGATTCAGATGACAAATACAATGACAGACGACATTCTTCGTCATCTCATTCGCGCAGCCACAGATCTTCTTCGAGACGTGACAGATCACGTTCTCATTCTCGCTCGTATTCTTCTAAAAAGCACAAACGCCACTAAAAGAAAGGTCCGTCACTGTCTTCTTCTGTCCGTCCGTCATGTATATGTGATGCCCCTTACAATTGTAAAAAGTGTCCTTTTAATCGGTGTAAAAAGTTATTAAAATGATTTTGAAATACATTAAGAGCAGTAGATACCTTGAAGCATAACTAGTGGAAAACGTTTTTAATAAACCTGAATAAATAAATCAATTATATCGCTAAAGTCAAAAAAATTGAATTGATTGATCATTGATGTTGTTTTCGTAGCATTGTTTATTACTCACCTACAACATCTGTGTGGTTTTTTATATTTTCAAGGAAACTTGTTACGGCCACATGTCTCCGCGAAAAATATAACCTGATGACTCCTTATCATAAAAAAAGTCTATTTCAGGTATTTAAGGGCGCCTTACTGTTTAACAACCACGTCCCTCCAATCTGCATATTTTGCTTACAGTAAAATTAAAACCAACTCGTGTAGGGTATTAAATGATCCTGACCAACACAATAATATTTTGATTTGTTTTATTTAGAATTCTATACACATTGTATTGTATTGTTGTTCTTTAGCCCGCCTCTCACCCTTTTTTTAAATCAATTTTTGGAATCGTTTGAGTCTTCGAAATGCGTTTCAATATTTAACTCTTCGTAGCACCCATCTTCAGGTTCCTGTTCATCCTGTTCATCTATTTTAATGTCGGCTTTTGCTTTCCGTGTAGAAACACGCCAATTAATTAGCGGGTCATCTTGATCGTCTTCGGGCGAATGGTGGTCCAATAGGCGGCGGTGTCTTCGCAAAGCAGCACCACATATGAAACCTTCGGCACATATACTACACTTATAGGGTTTTTCGCCCGTATGACGTCTCATGTGGATTTTAAGG
Organism: Crataerina pallida; assembly: GCA_949710015.1. Classification (NCBI taxonomy): domain Eukaryota; kingdom Metazoa; phylum Arthropoda; class Insecta; order Diptera; family Hippoboscidae; genus Crataerina; species Crataerina pallida. Next base: position 29,335,811 of record OX453290.1, on the reverse strand, counting down.
TCGTTCGACTGCACAAAACTTCGCGTACATTTGGTGCATTTGTACGGCCTCTCTCCAGTGTGTATACGCATGTGGCGGGCCAATTTGTTAGCACGCGCAAAAGACTTACCACATGCAGCGCACGCATGCGGCCTTTCACCGGTGTGCTGCCGCTGATGTATAACCAAATCCTGCCGCCTGGGGAAAGCTTTCAAACACTCATCGCATTTATAGGGATTTTCACCAGTGTGTCGGCGTATGTGTATCACTAGACTAGCCTGCGAAAAGCTGCCACCACAATGCGGACACAGGCCTTTCTTGTACTTGTGCTTTGCCTTTGCCAGTTCTCGATCTTCGGGCGAAATTTCTGCTACATCCCCGTGTGAATTTATTAGATGTCTTATATAATTGTCCTTCCGCACGAATATTCTAGGACAATAATGACAATGTATGTTTTTGTCATCATTCATCATGGCATTCAGCTGTGGCGAAATGTTAGCCAACTCCTCAGTTGGCAGAAATGTGTGGGCCTGTTTCTTATGACGCTCCAAGGTTTCCTGTTTGGCAAACGTTCGGCTACAACTTTCACATGTGAAAAATCCCGAAGCGAGTCTTTTCTTCAAGCGGGAACCGATACTTGTCTTTTTATCTTCCTCCTCCCACTCGGCTGACACAATCTGCGGCGACTTCCTAAAGCAACTAATCTTTTATATAATATGTTACGTAAATATTTTTAAAAATTTCTGACCTAACGGGGGCGCTCACTTCTGGGGCGCGGTTCTGATCATGCAGTTCTGTACTTTCCCTCTCTGGCTGAACTTCTTCATTTTCCATTTGGAATTCATCATCCAAAATTTCCAAATCTTGCGTTTCCAAATCATCATTCACTTCGACTTCTTCCATTACTTCATCATCAACAACCACCTCAGACAGGCAAACGGGCGAAGAATCCCTTTTTAACTCAACCACGCTTTGATACAAATACATATCGATTTCTACCTCAGCTTTTTCCACGGCGCACATGAATTCATATGCACCCAACAACCGTGATGTACACGGTTCACACAACCGTGAAGGCTTGGTCTCGTCATCCCCGTCAATTATCTGCAGAATAAAATATTTAAATGATCCAAACCAAAACCGTACCAATTTGATTGATATCACACACCTCGACATTTGTCACTTTCTTAAAAATCTCTGCTAATTTTATATACGTTTCGAATTCAACCTCATCGAACAATGAATTACTATTTATATCTAATTTTAAGCAAACGCGACATACATCTTTAATAGTTCCCATAATGTTACATATTACAAGCAAAAACAGTTCATCTGAAATCCTTCTGTCCACTGTCCTTCACATTCCGAACGTAAACAACACATGAGCCTTGCCACACTTAAAAGAATTTCTTTACGATATAATGAACATCATCGCATGTCATCTTTTACGATAAAATCTTGCCCGTTATTTATGTTTTACTGGTGCACGATTCTCTCTATTCTTTATACAATTAAAAATTAAGGTAAAATCCTTTTTTTTTTTAAATATATTAATAAAAAACGTAAGTGGATGTATTAATTTAGTAGTATAATGCGAGCATGCATTCGTGTAAACAGCTGTCGGAGTTGATTACTACTATATAAACTGTTAGCTTGCACAGATGAATACAACTTTTTTTGGGTGCAGAGCTGCATTGACAATCTCACATAAGATACATACACTTTTTCTAAGGTACGTTTATTTGTAAATATTTTTATGTACGTTTTTAGGTTTTAGTATATTTAGGGATGTTACAATTCAAATGTTTGCATTCTGTTTAGCTCTTTAAAGATTAAAGATCAACAAATCGATATTAAGTGGCAAAACGATTACCAAATATTTATCGGAGTCTTAATTTTATAAAAAGTTCTCCCTATTCTTAAAAATATAAATGACTTAGAGTGTAGTACGCTTATTGAAATTTAATGTGATTTATATAAAAATTATAAAAACAACTTTCTAATACGTTCTGACTATTTAAAAAGTTAATAATTATTTAATATGAATATGAATTCTTCATTGGATAGACGCTATAGTTTTAATAATACGCATATACACCCAGTGGCCGAGTCCACATGCGTCAATTGGAACGGAAATAAGTAAGTGTTTAATAATTTGTTTTTTATTTGTGTTGTTAATTATTTATTGTGTAATATTACAGCTCTCAAGGAAGTAGTAGCTTTCGATGGGGCTCTCCCGTTAATAGTCCAAAGCAACGCAACAATTTAAACTGTACTGCGAAAAGAGAACAAAGTTCCCTAAGGGACAAATATTGTAGAGGTCTGAATTCGGATCGTTCTCAGGATAATGGTTATAAAATCGAGCCGAGGTATAGTATTGAATGTTTCTAGATGTAGCGTTTTAAATTGTTTATATCAAAATTTTAGGATTTATGCGGATGTACAAAGTAGGGGTTTATCCTCGCGTATTGTAAAATACCATGAAAGCGGCGCTCGTCTCAACCGTAGCATGTCAGCATATAATTTAAATTGTAAACCTGGACAATTTCCTCTGGTTCATTTAAAGAAAACTCCATTGCCAATGAGGGCCATCAAACAAACTCTATCAATGACGTATATACCGCCACCAGGTAATTTTATAACATGACTCATCACTATGTAGTTAAATTGAATGTTAGCTTTTATGAGAAACTGAATGGTTTATTAATTGCTTTATATAATTTTAGAAAAATCCACTTTTCAAGGTAACACATTGTGCGGCCTTTTGCGCTCCAATTCTGTTTTGGGATTGCACAAAAGTGATGATGATATTTCACATGAAAATCGTCCCATATTACACCCGCCGCCAACCAAAGATGACTTGGCGCCAACACGCAGTGTATTGGACGTTTTGAAAGAAATTTCACGAAAACGTATCAACAGTGAGGTATTAATTTAAATAAAATCAGCCTGCATTTATGAGCAGTGAACGAGTCTTAATTATATTGAATTTTTCAGGATTTAAGTAACAGCGAAGCGGCCTACAATTTTAAGCGGCAACGTGATATAAATATAAACACTTATGCGGCAACGCAACCATGCGCACAAGCCCTCACGCCTCAATCGCCGACTGCTTCACCAGAACAACCAAAAAAACGTTTGTGCCATTACAACAACGATATTACCAGTTCGCTAAGCTCAAGCATTAAGCGTAAATTAAACGACAAGAAGAATTTGAATCAAACAACACAATCAAATAATTGCGATAATAGTTTAATCACACAAAGAACTAAAATGCTAAAACAAAATAGTCCCAGTAGCCATACAAACATTGACCACCTAAGAAAGCAAACAATTGAAAAAATTACACCAATTACTCCCATACCCGACACCCCGCAAATACTACCTTGCACTGATATGATTGACACGCCACCACAACGTAATAGTTTAGAAGTGCGGCCACAGACAAGCGCCACAAAGCAAACAATTAATGACGAAGGGTCCAAGACCCACCGTTTAACCTTATTCAATAAAAATTACGACGAAACGACTACTAATGAAATATGTGACAGAACTGAGATTAGAGAAGGTGTAGGTCAGTGTGTGGGCATACAATTTGTCAAGCCGAAAAAATTGGACTCCTTGTCTGGTAAGAATAATCCGCTTTGGGAGAAAAACAAAAAGTCAAAGCTAGCTCGCATGTTACGCAGTCTAAAGGGTGAGCTGTACCATGAGGAGGAGGAGAGGGAGGAATTAGCATCGATAGCCCACAGCAGCCAAACAGAAACGGACGGTGATGCCCTAAAAGACGTGGCTAATATGTCAAACATATCGGCTGTCCAATCCCAGGAAAATTCTGCAAACGTTAGTACTACCGCCACCTTTAATGGCTCTCTCAACGTTCTTACTAATAAAGTTGCTACAACAACCACAAACGGTACTGCAGTTACGACATCTGCACCAGTACCGCTTGTTGCGGGAAACATTAATAAAATGTCACCTTTGGTGGGTATAAAATTGACACCTCAAAAACCCTTAGACACTGCAGGCTCATCCATAGCAATTGAAATGAAAAGTTCAACAGCGCCTGTCATTAATAATCCCTCTCCAGCTATTCTAACTGGATTTTCTTTCGGTTCTAATGCATGTACAGCACCTTTCACAATTAGCCAGACCTCACCAAGTACCACCACTACTAACTCGACAAATAGTGCTCCGTTATGTAACTTTAGTTTTGGATCTAGTAAAATAGTTTCTACAACCACAACAACTAAAACGACAATTACACCGCATGTCAGCAATACTTCGACAATATCTTTTACCTCAAATCTTGAGCAACCATTAACTACAAATACGAAAGCAGTCGCTACAACAACGACAGCAACAGTATCAAGTGCTTCTTCGACTTCTACAACAATCTCATTGACAAACAATTTGGAAAAGGAACGGTCCAATTTCAACTTAACCTTTGGTTCCACCACAGCAAACAACACTCAGATGACTCTTGGAACGTCTACGAATTTAATTAATTTTGATTCATTTACTTCACCGACAACGTCAGTGGCAATGCAACCCCCAACTACTTCATCTGGTTTCAATTTTACGCCAAACGTTAATAACGTCCAACCGCCAATTACATTTTCTACTGCGACAACCACTACCGCGAACACCGCCAACTTTACATTTACGCCTCCTGTCACTTTAAAATCGGCGACGCCATTTACACAAGCAGGTGCAATAAATGCGAATAAAAATGGCGCAGATGTTAAACCAACATTTGCAATCGGTCCGAATAATACAGCAAAGGCGGGAGGTTTCAGTTTTGCTCCTGCAAATAATACGTTTGCCCAAAATAAACCATTGGCCGCCGCAGCACCGTTCAGTTTTGGTGGTACAACGCCTGCAAAATCTGACAATACTTCTAAACCGTTTAGTTTTGGGTCAACGACCACCCCTCCCCGTACTGTCACTGACAAAACTATATTTAATCATAACAATAGCACTCCAGCTGCTGCAACAACAGCACACACATCGAATACATTTAATACTTTTATTACTGGGAAAACATCATCTCAGTCGACTTTTGATTCAGCTGTGCAGCCGAGTTTTGCTTCATTGTCCAACAATGCCCAGACACGCTCGATTACCGGTACAACAAATACAAACACCAATGCATCCATATTCGGTTCAAATATAAATAATACACCAGCGCCAGCATTTGGGTCAACAAACAATTCAGCCTTCATTGCATCCGTAACAGCAACAACAGCGGCAGCAACTAACCCGACGTCTTCGGATGGGAAGAAAGGATTTTCTTTCGGTTCTGTTTCTAATACCAACACATCATTTAGTGGTTTAGCCGGTACAAACGCAAACAGTATATTTGCACCTAAGCCAACAAATGCCGCCACCAGTCAAATAAAATCATTTTCATTTGGCAGCAATGCGAGTGCCAATAATGTGAATTTATTCAAGGACCCATTCAAATCTGTAAGTGCGCCTCCATCGAAAGGAGGCTTCGCTTTTGGTTCAGCAGCAGTTGCCACACCATTAACCAGCACATCATCAGCGCCTACACCAAACAGTTTCACTTTTACGAATAATAATTTCGCTCCTCCTAATCAAAATAATTCAGCACCACCGTCATTTTCATTTGCAACAACAACAACAGCAGCAACGACAACTTCTAATACTGCACCAGCAAGTAAACCATTTAGTTTTGGTTCAACAGCGGCCACAGCTTCCAAACAACCTAGTAATACATCTAACGGTAGTGGCATACCAGCAACTAATATATTTGGCACTGGGTCAACACCTGCAGCACCAGCATTTAATTTTGGCAGAACAACGCCAAATACAACGGTTGTTCCGCAAAACATGTTTGCCTCCGGATCCAATTCTCCTACTACAACTGTGGATCGCCCGATACGACGAGCAACTCGGCGATTGCAAAAATCATAAAATTGTTATTTAAAACGAAAGCGAAATAAGTTGTAATTTGTTATAAATAATAAAGTTTAAATTGGGCGTACTCTCTCACTCTAGCATTTTATTGATTTTGATTCTGAATCGATTGGAAGGAAGGTGGGTGTGGCATTTGCCACAAGTTCATACCTGTTTATTCAAATGTCTGTACGTCCGTGGCATATATTCTCCGAGTCGAAAAATTATTCTTAAACTAGCAGAACTATTTCAAATCAGTTTATCCAACCTTTACGTTAACTGCACACGTTTTGTTGAAAATATAAAAAACAGGCATGAATCGACTTCCTGCCAAGCTTTATTGAAATACATTGTTTTATTATTGATTGAATGGAAGGTATCGCTTGAGTTGAACTCTTCACTTTTATGCATTTTTTAGGCACATAGACAGTGTATACCGTTATTTGTTTCAAATTTGAAAAGTAAATGTAATTAATTTTTTTAATATGTTTTAAAAGTCATGACATTGCATGCTTTTATTTGTTTGCAGTTTTCATTCTAAACGCAGTACTTGTGTTTAACTCTTAAGTAAAGCATTGTCCATCTTGTGTTGCTGCCATAAATAAAGATTATAATTATAACAGATTCAAGTCAACGTATTTAGTTGAACGGCTGAGTTCGTTTTGGTATTGTAAGGTGCAATTTGGTGTAGAGATATTAAAATGTTTTCCGTTTATTATTACATATTAATATAATTTAATAAAAATTGTATTAAAATTAAAAATCGCCTACAAAGCAAGACTTACGTTTTTATAACGGTGAAAAGAAAGTGAAATTAAAATATAAATAAAACGTGCAAGAATACATTTTAGAAATAAAAAAAATGAGGTAAAGGCCTAAACTTGTACATAAATTAATCATAATTGCTATCAATGTGTGTGCATTATATATTTTTATTGAATCTGTGGACAAAATAAAGTGACCTATTATTACGTAAATTTATATTCACAGTGTTGTTATTTTGACAAGGAATTAACGTTGAAAATTCTACAGAAAATTTACGTCTGCACGCACGTAAAGTGGTTAAAAATTACGATTAAAACAACCCCAGTTAAAATTAAAAAGAAAGAAGAAGGCAGTCCGTAATGTATATAACCACACATAAATATGTGCATATATACCAAATAAACGATCAATACTGCTTATGAGCTATTGTATGATATCTATCTCTTGCATATTTATAAGCTACAAGTTAATCTAAAAAGTTAAAGGGTATTATTTTTCAAACAGATTTTATATGCACGATAAACAAAAACGTTTATTTGTTTATCTATCAATTTGCGCTTATGAATTTAGATTATGTTTACGGAGTGGTTACTATGTTATTTTATTGTTTATATGGCAATGATAATTTGTATTATTTATCGTTGCTAATATATTCAAATGTGTGCTATACTTAACGTTATGCCAGGACTGAATACATGCATACTTTATTGATAATGCCATCAGTCCATATATTAATTAGTTCAAATTGATATTTGTAGTAACCGTTTGTTACATAATGTCGCTATTGGAGATGTCATAAACTATTAGAAAAGAAAGCATTAAAACTTTAAGTTTTCTGACTAAACGAATTCAATTTTTTATACTTTATTCCTGTTACCTACGTGTAAGGTACCTTCTATACATTTTGCAATAAATTTTATACAAACTATTTAATTCAATTAAAGTCGGTTATTAATTTATGGTAATTATTTACTTTTTTTCTAGTGGGACTAGTGGAACGGGTCCACGAGAATTCTCGTAAGTATATCAAACAATAAGTGTAGTAAACTTTGTAAAAGCGTTTGCAATGAAGAGAATCAGCATCGAATACTGAGTCAATCTAGCTGTGTCTGTTTGTGTATGTGGAAATCAGTCTCCACAGTCTTGTCTCAAAAATAAAATTTATATAAATTTTGGATAAAAATAAAAATGGACATAATTTCAAGCAGTTTCTGTACACTGGTTGGTACTAAAATTGGTCGAAACAGTTCAAGTATACGGTCACAGAGAAACAAACGCTGAAAAATTGTAAATTTTAAGGTTAAAGCCTCGCTCAATACTTATCACTACTACTCAATACCTATAACAACCATGGTGTTTAGTTATCAAACATTTGGCCAAAGCTAAACTAACTCCTTTATTCGCTCTTATATAAGAATAAGTTGAAGCTGAAAACGTTTTTTATAGTAGTTTCATTTTTGATCTTTTGAAATGTCTCGTCTCTGGATTCGTACACTTGCTTCTAATACTGTGTGTAAAAGTCATCCATTCATTATATTTTAGTTAGACAAGGTCTTTAAGTGTTATAATTATATAAATAAATATTTTAATTTCGTGAAAGCGCATTTACACACGCCACACGCATGCAAGTAGTGGTTCGTATGTAAATCATAAACGTTTCATTATTTTTTCAATTTTTAACTAAATTTTAATTAAATTTTTTATGTATTTTTGATTTAGCTGTTAACGCACACAACCATGATATTGAAACGAAACAAAAAACAAAAACACTACATTTAGTTTAGGCCAATTTTTAAATACCCTACAATATATATACATACATAAGGTGGGCATAAATACACAGAACAAATTATGGACGTACTTGTTATATAACCACGCCCATTTTTGACATTTAACACAATTTTTGTGGTCAGATAAAGGCATTTTCATCGTTGGTGGGCATGACTTTTAATCTATTTTACCCAATATAAGTAGCGATCTACGTGTATAAAATTTTAGCTGAATATTTCAAAATTTAGCAATTTGAGAATGCCTACAATAGACGGACTAACATGTCCTTGTGTCCGATCTTCTCAGCTTTTGATGCTGATCAAGTATATATATACTTTGTGGGGTCTCTGACGCTCGTTTCTGCTTGTAGTAGCGTAAGAGCTGGAGGCAATAGTCAAAATCATATATTATTTATTCGAGGAAAGTATTAGGGATACTAGTCAATTACCAAATCCTCCAATACCTGTAGGTATTACTATAAAAAAAAAAAATAAAAATAATTATCATTCTCTGCTTGTTGCAAACAGAAAAAGAAACTTAGCATACTTCTCATTCCATATGGCTTTGCAATGGGAATTCAAGTAATTTGCTGAGGAGTTCAGTGTCAGCGTAAAAAATTTGCCCTCATCTGAACAAACACCAACATACTGTTCATACCAAGCAACTTAATGCTACGAAAATATATTCATTTTGCAAATTTTTGTTTGTTTGTAACGAAATCAATTTTCAAAAATAGCTGTGACTGCAGCATTTAAACCTTTTTTAGCAGAAACATTTTTCAAGAGCCTAAACTGATATAAAATCTAAGATTTTTTGGTAAAATGTCTCTGACTTAAAATATTTAAAAATCGATTACTGTATGAATTTTTTTTTGCCCCAGCTTTTAGTTCAGGGTATATAAAATTTGGCTTGCGTTGTATTTGCGTTTTTTATTCATTACTTCTCCCTCTGTTCATACGGCACGTGCCAGGTATTATTTTAAGAATACACCTGTTTTACAAGCAACACTGCTTTACGAGAATCTTCATTTTAAACATTTTTTCTTCATTACAGTTTGGTGCCGAAAATTATTAATGGCGGCATTGCAGGCATTATTGGGGTATCATGTGTATTCCCCTTGGATCTGGTCAAGACCCGACTGCAGAATCAACAAGTGGGACCGAATGGTGAGAAAATGTACAAAAATATGTAAGTAAGCGAATATACTAAAAAGTTGCAAAAAAATTTAAATCATTGTGACTTAGGTTCGATTGTTTTCGCAAGACATACCGTGCAGAGGGTTATTTTGGTATGTATCGCGGTTCGGGTGTAAATATTTTACTGATAACCCCCGAAAAAGCTATTAAGCTGACTGCTAATGATTACTTCCGTCATAAATTAACCACCGCCGATGGCAGATTACCGATGACTAGTCAAATGGTGGCGGGCGGTTTAGCTGGGGCTTTTCAAATTATTGTCACCACTCCTATGGAGCTGCTCAAAATACAAATGCAAGACGCTGGACGTGTTGCGGCCCAAGCGAAATTGGCGGGCAAGTCTGTAGAAAAGACATCAGCCACAAAATTGGCCAAACAGCTTTTAAAGGAAAAGGGTATATTCGGCTTATATCGGGGTATAGGAGCTACGGGGGCGCGTGACATCACCTTCTCTGTTATCTATTTTCCATTGTTTGCCACACTAAATGCTTTGGGACCACGACGTAGCGATGGTTCTGGGGAGGCTGTATTTTGGTGTTCTTTTCTATCTGGTTTGGCAGCGGGTTCGACTGCAGCCCTTTTAGTAAATCCCTTGGATGTGGTGAAAACACGTTTGCAAGCCATCAAAAAAGCTGACGGCGAAAAAGAATTCAAAGGCATCATGGACTGTATAGTGTAAGTTGTGGGAAACAATTTTAAATGATTTAAAGATTGCATAATATTTTTCAAAATCACACCCTTGTGCAGGAAAACTATGAAATATGAAGGTCCCACGGCTTTCTTTAAAGGAGGTTTGTGTCGTGTGATTGTTATTGCCCCGCTTTTCGGTATAGCACAGATGGTATACTTTTTGGGTGTAGCTGAAGCTCTAATGGGACTTAAACCGGCCCATTAAATCCACAAAAACTGCGCTTTTACAATAATTTATTTGCTCATTGTGTTTATTGTGTTCGTCCGGCACTTTTAGAAGGCTTAGAATCAAACATGCAAAAATATTGCGCGCAAACTTATGAGCAATGTTAAATTACAATTAAGTTAAGTTCAATGTATATAAACGTATAGACATATAACTCGTATTACGATCTGATTTAGAACAGTTTTAGAAAATGAATACAAATGCTTATTTAATCATTGCCAAGTTATACATGATTTGTACAACATAGAGAAAATATATTATATATAAATGTTTAGTCACATACTACGTAACAGGGTATCCAGATGAGTTCAACAAAACTTGGGTGGTATCTGCAATAACTTGCCAGGCTTTTTACATAATTGCTGAATAAAAGTTTTTCGATGTAAAGTTTTTTTGAAATATTTCATAAAGAGTGTATTGAAGGCACTCTCATTAGATTGATAAAAAAAATAAGTGAAAACCTTGTGTAAAATTATTTTCTCTTTTTTGGACATTTAAATCATACTAACATTGATACCCCCAAAAATGTATTGTATTAGTTCTCTTATATCATATAAAGTTCTTATCATTGAGATACAAAATATTTATAGAAAAACGTCTTTCAATCTTCTATTAATAATATACTCAAAAAGACAATAAATCATAATAAATGTTGAATTTATTAAAAATGTTGATATTGAAAAAAAAAATTAAATCAAACAACGCAACAAATTTTGTTGTGTCCAATTATTGTATTTATGTAGAGACTAAAACTATGTATGTATGTTGACAAAATAAACAGTTTTCATTTCATTTGATATTTGGCTTAAACGCAGATAAGCAACTGTTCGGCGGATGCTATGTTTTTAGTTGTAATTTAAGTATGTGTCAGTAGGTATTATATACACATTATGCCAATTAATCATGAAAATTTAGTTTATTTTGTATTAATGTTTAGCATAATTTGTACGAATTATAAAATTACAAATAAAATATTAATTAATCATTAATCGTGTCAATTTTAAGTGAGGAATTGAAAGAAAAAAAAACGTACCGTTGTATACAAAGAGGAAGAGATCATAAGAATGAGAGAATATTGTACTACAAACCCACATTCCGTTCCGTTCACATGTATATATAAATGATATGAAATATAATGTGACGTTATTATTACAAATTATAATATAATACATGTACGTACAATCTAAACCAGCAATGTTTCCTAATTATTGATATTATTTCAAATTAAACTTTAAAATAGTTTAAACGGCCGTCAAACCGTTTCTATAACAGAACTTTGATTGCTTCATAGTATCACAAATAAATTATATAACATCAGCGGGACGACTGGAGGTTTGTATAGTATCACCTATGGCGACCGTCGGATCAACGGTAGCTGTCATATCCGAATACCTGTAGCGTGTCAAGCGCAACATTACCGAACGATACCATTCCCATAAAAGTGCTTGACGATAATTTATAACGCCCATTTGCAATATTAGAAATCCAATAACCGTTACGAAATTGAATTGCTCCCATTCGAGCAAAACTGATACCAGCCATACCGCATAGCAGCGCATACTATCGGCCAATATGAGATTTGAGGTGGAGGAGAATTTTATAATGCTTAAGGCAGCATAACCATGAATTGAAGTGGTGACAACGAACATAACCACAGCCGCTATAAGCCAACGGTTACTTTGCAGTTGAGGTGTAATATCCAGTAAATCATCAAAAACGCTACGGGAGCTGTCCGCAAAAGATGCTATTGGAATTGGTATATAATTCAGAGCAACTGCCAAAAAGCCGGTGATAATTATACCAAACAGACCCTGCCAGCCAATTGCCTGCATCGTGGGTATATTTATCATTTTGATGTATTTCTCCTCATAAACCATTTTTGCTGCCTCAAATATGCAGGCGCATACTATTAACATATCACCAGTAAGTATAGCATTTGTGCTTTCGTGCGCCAAACTGTATTGCTCATATAAAACGCGTTTCAAATCTGTAGTAATAATTATAATAATGCCGCAAGCTATAGTGCACATAGCCATCCAATGACGTCCAATTAAGGTGGTGTTTAGATGTATAGCGCTGAATAGGCCCACAAAGATAACGGTAGAAACTAAAAGAAGAATAAAGTATTTAAGTTACATTTACTTATGTAAAGAACTTGTTGACACACGTGCCAAATCGCTAAACCATATATTTAGAAAATGGTTATATTAACATTATAATAGTGTTGGTCGCATAAATTAAATTCTTTTTTAAAAATCGTCCTCTTTTAGACAAGAATTATCATATCTAAAAAGTAATACTATCTAATAATTATATTTGAATAGTATTACTTTTTTTATAGAGTTAGGCGCTTTAGCATATTCATATTAGTTTTGAGTTTAATTTATATATAATAATGGAATTTAGTGCAAAATAACTCTTTTATATATATATATATATATATATATGAAGATAAGACATGCGAGAGTGTGTGCATATATAATAAAACAAAGAAACTTACTTCGTATCATTTGAAAACTGGATGCAAAGGTCAAATACAAGCCAGTAAATAATAAAACTGAAGCTACACAGTTCAATAATGACGCGGGAAACATTTTTATTGGCTTAAAGTCACGCTCTCCACTAGTTATCAGATTCATATTTACCGAACCATCCTAAAAATAACGGACATTTTTCACCATCATACTATTAGAAAATCAAATTTAGTCATATAAACACTTACACCACGCCTTTCTAACAAACAGAACATAGTTTTATATATCAAGAAACATAGAAATTCACCCATAAACATTAACAATGTTAGAAACATCTAAAAAATTGAAAAAAAAAAATTATAATAAAATAATTAGATTAAAGAAACAATGCATCATACCGGATGTTGAAAGTAACGCAATTTACCATCATTGCATTCAGCTAAAAGTGTATTCATCCACCTAAAAAATTACATTGTTTACGCATATTTTTAATTCCAAACAAAACAAATCTTTACTTACTTGGTCAAAAGAATATTACATGTTCCGGAGAGTAGAAACAGAAGAACTAATATATGATGCATATTGAAGGTAAAACTGATCACTCATATAATACAAATTTATTCAATTATACAGTTCAGAACTTTTATTCTTTATTAAGAATTACAATGGAAAAAATGCATTTTAATTAGAGATGAGTAATTATAATAGTCTTATACCACGATATATTTATTGATGTACCATTCAAATAAAATTGTTAACATTGAACATTTGCAACTTAACATGGTTGATAATTTTCGTATTTATAATAAAATAAAACCATTTTATGTTGTTATACAAGTTTCCGTTTTATTATAATTATTGAATTTTAAATTTTGCTACGATCCAGGTGTTTGTGTTTTACTTTTACAATAAATATACTTATTGTATATAAATAATTATGCATCCGTGTCCATCTATTCGCCTGTGGGAAATAATGTGCAGAATCTTCAATTCCAATACCAATACAACGTAATAAACTTGATATTAAAAATGGCGGTTGCCACAAAAGAAAAAATTTTGAAGATATAAAATAAAAAAAATACAATAAGAGAGATGAGCTTAGTGGCCAAGTCATATATGGCGGCCGCCAAAAAATGTTAAACTTGAAAACGATATTTCGAGTTCTCACTTTATCGGTTTATTTTGAAAATGAAATTTTACATATAGCTTTCGTTTTAGTAAAAATAAAAATTAGAATCCTCAAAAAAATATAAGGCGGCCGCCCCTAGAAGAAAAAGATGTGATAATTTTTCCTAATGTACGAGTATGAGTATCAAATGAAAAGGCTTGATGAGTAGGAGAATACTATTTGCTACCCTTCCGGAAGCTAATTTTTAAAAAGTCCTTTTTTCTTTCTTTCAGTTACTTGTTTAAAATTCTTTTTATATTACTTATAAAAAAAGAGTTAAAAAGCTGTAAATTTACATGTGTGTGTTTATTTTAATAGAAAGAGTGCATAAATATTAATGATTGGTTTAAAAGTAATTTTTTTTCTTCAAATAATTAACATGAAAAATCATACATTTTTAAGTTATTTCTGAATAGATTGTGAAGAATATAATTAAATTATAAACAATTAATGCGTATATATTTAATATCAGTCTGCGGTTTGTAACAGCAACGTAATTATTTAGATTAACTGATACAATCACCGTTTACTAAAAAGCTCACAACTCTAAAAAGAAATTCGTATAACAATTAAATGAAACACTTTGAAAGTAGTATACATACATACATACATACTAATAACATTGAAGTATTTTTACATAAATTAATTGAATTGTATTTGTTGCTATGTGTAGAGACATACAGGCAGGCAGGCAGGTAGGCAGTCATGTTATAGAATATGATGCTCCAATAATTACAGTTAATAAATTATTTAGAAAAATATATAAACGATGGCTAGCATCGTTTCATGTTTCTCTTGATGTATTTTCTGTGCCTCAGCAAGTAGTGATTGGGTAGTGATTGCATTTTATTTATAATCATCAAAATTTGGAATGCTGCTTTACACTATGCCACACTTTTTCAATACAACTTTACGCTTTCGTGCCGTATTCTTTTTCAAAACAATGGTACTGGTATTGGTTTTGGATTTTGTGTATGTGGGACTGTATGTGCTAATGATTTTGTGATCGTTCGATGTGTGTAGCCCGTTACTACCAGAAGATTGCCCCAAATGATGATCGTTGTAGGCGGCCTGAGTCAATTGATGACATTTGGTTGCTAAATAACGAAAAACTGAGGCCACATTAACATCCTCCTTGACTGAGGTGCGTATTAGTTTACAATTCAACTGTTTGGCCAAAGTTTCCACTTCATCAGCACCGACCACCGCCTGCTCAATCAAATCGATTTTATTTTGCACTATCACTGTAGGTATTTCTTGACATTCGTTCTCTACTTTCCTCTTCCAATCACGTACAGCCTCAAAGGACGCTCGATCTACAGTGGAGAATGTTATTACACACGCCTGTGCTCCCCTGTAATAAGCCTTGGTGATGGCATCGAATTCCTCTTGGCCAGCCGTATCCCACAACATAATGCGCACATCCTCACCATCAATTTCGATTTGTCGCTCCAGAAAATCGACGCCAATGGTCTTTTTGTAATCTTTGGTAAAGATGCCTTTACAGTAACGTTGTATCATAGAGGATTTGCCCACTCCACCATTGCCCACTATCACCACCTTAATGGCAAACTCTATGTCGTCTTCTCGCATTGTGCAGACGTTTAGAGAATATACGTGCAAACCGTGCAGCACTTGTCGCCAAATTGCCAAAAAGTAATATTTGAAGCGTGTAAAATTGTTCTTGCAAGGACCCAATCGGGTTGATAATTAATTATTTGATCACTTTAGAAGTTAAGATGTTGTTGTTGTTGTTGTATTTTTGTAACAGCGCACTGCGTAAATTTGTCTAGGTAGTTCAAAAAAAATATATATTAAAAAACTCTATTTGGCTTCGACCAAATCTTGAATACCCTTCACATCTACAACAAACAGTGGGCGTGGCAGGTATATAATTACACGGTCTCATAGTGTATGTATTACGTGTCAGCCTGTCAAGTCGAGTTTTACACTGAATATGATATTTTGTAAATTAATGAGCTTGTCTGTCCGTCCATGTCCACATTTTTGGCACTTCATCGGATGGGGTAAGTATAAAAAATGTGCACCAAATTTGAACTTCATAGATCAATTTTTTGAGAATATAAACAGACATAGGTGAATTGTGGGCGTGTCTTTTGCCCATTTTATATAGAAATCTGCGGCTACAAGCTAAAAATTTCATCTCAATATATTAAAATTTACGAAAATGTTAACAACGGACCTACCTAAATCGATTTAGATTTATGCTGACGAAGAATATATAAACTTAGCATGCCTCCTATCTTATGTGGAGGGTATAAAGAAACTTCGTTTATATTTCACTTTCTTTTTCATCCACGCACATTCACACACATTCATTCAGATGTAAATTTCTCTTCTCAAAGGTGCCGTTGTTGTTGTTATTAATGTTTCTTAGCTATGCACGCACAATAATAACAACAAAATATTACATGCCGCACTTGATGCGTAAAATAACAGAAAGAGAAATATAGCAACAACAAAGAGGTATAACAAAAAAAATTATGCAGTATGTATGCGTGGTATTAACCGGTTAGTGTTTTGTTTATATTTGGTTGTGGTTAACGTTTTAGAGCTGTTAGCAGAGAAGACCTTAAATGAACAGTAATGCATGCCGTCTCTCTTCCCCCCATTTGATCGCTTTATTGCTCTTCAACACTTATCAAATCAAACATTGGTTAGTCGTCGTTGTTGCTTTTGTTCTATTCTATTCTATTGTGTGTCTTCTACGTTCAATTTGCTATAAAAAATTAGAAGTTATGTACGTAAATAAATAAATAAATGGAAAAACTTGCAATGATAATGATTGAGACTTTTATAAACTACACTTTAAATGAGGGGGGAAGGGAGGTCAAAGCTGAGTTTGTTATTCCATGTGTAAGATTTCATGTATGTACACATTTCTGTAAAGGTAGAGGACATTCAAGATTTACGTTAAGCCAAATATAGTTTTTGCTTCTTTTTGTGTTTTTCTTTATCTGCATGAAAATGTTATGAAAATTACTAGATTCAAAGCGTTGACTTTAATTAATCTCATAAACGAGAAGGGTCTTGAACTGTACTTTAATTATGTAACGGTTAAACGGCTAAAGTTTATTTATTTTGGAGTTTGTAAGATTTCTCCTTGATTGACAGCTTATGAAATGGACAACTCTACCGATGTGTCTGCATGAAAAATGTGTTTATGTAAATATTTTAATTTTGACTACCACAGAGAAGATTCCTATAGCTGCAGACATTTTCTTTAAGAGGTGAACCATCAAAATGAATCAACCAACTGTAACGGTAACGGAATTATTTTAATAACTTGAACATGTTTACATATTTGTTTATTCTGCCCGTATGCCTGATATTTTTTTATATATGTTTAGTCTACACCACTTATGGTATATTAAGTTTGTGCGGATGTTTGTAACTCCTAAACGGCAAATGCCACACTCACCTTCAATGAGAGGGGCATTCAGAATTCAATCAATACAAAATCAAAAATCAAAATCTGAATCGATTTAACCCTGAGCGTCTGTGTGTCCATGTAAATTTGTGCGTAAGCTATAAGTCGCATTTTTTGAAATGTTTCGATGAAATTTGGTACAAGGAAATGTATTGGCCCAAAATTTACATAGATAGACAGACAGACATAGTTAAATTTCACAACGGTTTGAGCAATTTTACACAATGGGAATTTTTTTAATTTCTTTCATTTAATTAGTTTGTTCGTAATTTTCCTTACAGCACGAAAATTCATGTGAAAGTTTTTTGGTTAGTATTTTGTTTACATAATGAATAATTGCCCCGATTCTTTTAGTTGTTGTTGTTAATGTTTAAATAATACTTGATGTAGACTGATTTATCATGAGTTGCAAATTTGTCTGAAGCACATGGAAGACGGCAGTGCATTCAATTTGGCATTTATTATATAAAACAAGTAAAAAAACTACATATGGCTTAAGCCGAATCTTTAATACCCTTCCTATAGAAATACTACCTCTCAACTAATAAGTTGAATAAGGGTTTTTTATAAATTGTGGGCGTGTCTGTTATCCGACCATGCTCATTTTTGGCAAATCGATAAATTTTATTTATAAGTGCTTTTAATCCGTTTCAATTCCATAGGTACATTTATGTGGCTGTGACAAATTTTTTGAATTGTGGGCAGAGCTCTGAACTGATTTTTCCCAACTTAAATAGCAATGTGCATATAGTAAATAAAAATGCTTGTAAGAAATTACAACTTAATATTTTAAAATTTACAACACATAAACACGGACGGACATGTTTAGATTAACTCAATTTTTAATACCAATCAATTATATATATACGAAAAGGCTTGTTTATAAGATGGAGGATATAGAATTTTTTACATATATACTTAATCATTACTCATTTCTTAATTTGACAGCTTTGCTTAAAAAATTTGAATCAAGACCACGCCCAATATGCATAAGTACATTATTGCCAGTGATTAGTTTCATTTTGATGTGCACAAGTGATGAGCACTTTGATGAGTAAGAGTGGCCTTAAGTCACAAAGCGGCTTTTTGTTACCTGTTACTGTTATTACTACTATCCCGAGCATTGATAGTATGTGAATAATCTCATATGTATGCTGATCATAGATAGATGTCATGTGCGCTTCAGTTAAATGTAAATATAAGTAATTTCGTTCTCTCCTCCCACTTTAAATTAAGAACTCTTACATACCGCATGCACATGCGCATATTGTGTGTGTGCATATATAAAGTTTTCTCATATAACAATTTGTATTACAAAAAACACATAGGCAAGCATCTATCATCGTGTTTAGTGTGTGTTTGTGCAAAATAAATGGGCACTCTAACGGTACATGTGCTTTAGAGGAAATTCTCAGGTGAGAGATTTATACTCATGACTTGTCTTGGATATATGCGAGTGAGTGCATTAAACTGCACTGGTTTATATAAAAATCGTTTTTTTTCTTTCTTTTTTTTCTAATCTGTCCTCTCCTGTCTAATAGGAAATTATTTTTATAATATTTTCTAATAAATATATTTTAATAATTTTAACCTGTGCATATGTACATTATTAAAATTTTTTACAAAAAAAATTGAAATAAGTAAACTTCCTCGTCAGCGGTCGTTTTTTTTTTGTATAAAATTGTAGGTGTACTTTATGTATGATAATCATTTATACGAATATTTATTGCTATTGTAATAACCACCACAAAATAATCGAAAAGAAAGACAATACAAAAGCAACAACAATGCTGACCAAATATCTAGGATTTGTTGATTTAAATGTATGTATGTATCACTTGATGTAATCTTAAGGAAGGAAAAATTTAGCGTTTGTTTTATAATTGTATAATTTTTTTTTTTTGTTTGTTTTTATTTGTGCGGATTTCATTGTGCCAGAAGTATTCATTCGTTTTGTTTATTGTTGTTAAAAGAATGACTGCATTCATTGTTCATGATTAAAAACAATCACACTTTTTGAGAGAAAAAAATTTTTTTTTTATCATTCTTCACACTGTGCATGAGTTTGTTGCGCTTTGAACCACAGAGTGAAAGTCGTATTTGGTGTGATGGGTATTTTTCGTTAATTTTATTATATATGTATGTACTACTTAAGACTTTATAATAGTTTTTTTTATCACGTTAATTTATTTAAAAAGAAAAAAAATTGAGGTCGTTTTATTGGCTCATTTTTGTAGCTAACTCGATCATGTTTGTAACTAACTCATAAAGTGTATACTTTTGGTTACACTTTTACTATACACCAATAAAACTATTTACATATGTTTAAGGCATGAATGTAGTATATAGACAAGGGCAAACTCATGTATTTAATCTATATCCATGAGTTCATATATTTTGTACAATTTTAGTAAATAATTATCTACCGGTAATACGCTGCGTTTAAAAGCACGTTTCTCAAGAGACTGATATTTTCAAGTGTACTCTTTTCATAGTTGGCTTCATCTTGTATGATTCGTTGTTGATGGTAAGACGTTCTTAACCTGGCTTACATTCGTCAATATGGCTTAAAACTTAAGCACTGCAGAACACACTATAAGAAATTATGAACTTAAAGCACATAGAGAGGCGACAAGAGAGTTATTTTCAATTTAAAAATACTTAAATAAACTGAGATAATCATATATGATTGTTTTTAATTTAATATTATTAGTATTAAAGGAGAAAATTTATAATAATCACATAAAATTCTCTATAAATACAATCCGTCCACCTTTGAAATGGTTATTGGACAGTTTTTTTTTTAAATTTTACATTATATAAAGAAACACCCTCATGCTTAACATCTCAATGAATCGTTTATTCATGTTTCATTCCATTTAGTTCCTCATGTTTGTGTTGATCAATTCTTTAATAGAGAAGGAAAACAAAATTAATTTTTGAAGAAATTTTCATTAAAAATTGAAGAATAATTAAAGTTAAGTAATAATTTAGTTACACATTAATACAAGAATATGCCAGGCATTGATATTCCTAATATGAAGGTACGTATAAAAATGTAATAAAAAAACAATTAACAAATAAATATATGACGAGTATACAAATTTGTGGATTTAGGTGGCCGATTTGAAACGTGAATTAAAGGTTCGTGGCCTTTCTACAACTGGTAATAAAAATGAATTGCAAGAACGTTTACAAGGTGTTGTAGAAGGAGAACCGTTATTAGAGGAGTCAGCTATTTCAGGTGAGGATCTGTTAGATGAAGATGCTGTTTTGTCCGATGAAGAGGAAACGAAAATATTGAATGAACATGAGTTGCTTAAGAGTCCATTGAATGAACCAACCACCATAGATTCAATAAAAAACAATATTGATACTAAAGAAGATGAATTGTTGCAATTACCAAGCACAACTACTTCCAAGAAAATTGTTTTAAAACGTAAAAACTCCATTACTT
Organism: Crataerina pallida; assembly: GCA_949710015.1. NCBI lineage: Eukaryota > Metazoa > Arthropoda > Insecta > Diptera > Hippoboscidae > Crataerina > Crataerina pallida. The sequence continues at coordinate 29,314,713 of OX453290.1, read as the reverse complement.
GTCTGTCAACAATAGCAGCCGATACTAATAAAGCTCAAACAGTTAATTTAAATACGACAAAAGAGAATACGGAACCAGCAGACTCGGGTAAAAAATTAAAAATGAGCGAGCGTAACCCAATTACATTGAATAATAAGCCCAGCGCAAATAACAAAGACGTGGAAAACAAAAATATTAAGAAATTGTCAGAGTTGAGCGTACAGGAGCGCTTGGAAATGCGCGCTAAAAAGTTTGGCATAGAGATTTCAGCAACAGTTTTAGATGATAAGAAAACTTCCCCGTCCAGCGGATCGACAGTTAATGACACAAAACAGTTGGAGGTACTGAAGAAGCGTGCAGAACGTTTTGGTTGTGTAACTTCCACAAATCTGGCCAAAGTAGATGCCCAAGAAAGGTTGTTAAAGCGGAAACAACGCTTTGGTGGCGACGCAAGCGGTAGTATAGCTGCAGAAACGTCTTCTGCAGCAACTCCAAATGATTGGGCCGAAAAAGCCCGCAAGCGTTTGGAACGTTTTAAAGCCGATTCTTCAACAGCTAAAGTTGCCACTCCAACTGCTACGGTTGTCATCAATTGATTGAAGGAAGACCGATCCCTTATACTCTTCATTATTTTCTCACAGTTTCTGAATTATTTTTAGAATTTATTGTATTAGCGCATTATGGTTTAACATTTATTTAACCAACTCCACAAATTTATGCACAAAATTCATATCTCCAAATACCCTATATAGCCGTGAGTTGTAAGCCTTGAAAAAGTAAATCAATGCCGTTGTTTAATATATTTAAGTACATATTTATATATTTTATTTGATGTGTGTTTCTCTTCACACATATTCATAAATTCATTGAAAACTGTAGAAATAAAATGACATATGAACCGATGCTATGCTCAGAATCATTGTTTTATTTAAACCCCAACAGTTGTGCCGAAAAGTAAAGGATTTTTTCATTTTTCTCTTAAGCATATTACATTGTCTTATTTTATTGATCTGTTAATTGCATTTTCATATATATATATATATGTGTGTGGATGCGATATATAATTCTTAAATTAGTAAAAGTCTATAATATATGCATGAATGAATATGATTATTAAAACTGACACGCCTTCTTTACACTTGTAAGAACCGTCTGTCTATTCGATACACATTTAAAAGTAAGTAACCTTAATAGTACGACCATCCATACGTGAACCATCCATTAGAGCTGTACATAAAATAGAAGAAAATTTATTTTTATTTGATGTACTGTTCGATCGAATAATGTCAAGATGAAACTCACCAATGGCCAACTCAGCATCACGTTCCTTGAAGAAACGCACCACACCCACATCATTACCTCGTATTTCAGCAAACTTCACTTCGCCTACGTCGCGAAATTTGTCCCGCAGTGTCTGCCATGTACAACTGAGTGGGATCTGAAAATGCAAATTTCATCAATATGGAAATTGTAGAAGAAAAAAACTATATTTGAGCATTTCGATCAACTATTATAAACACCTTAACCAAATTTCAACCCGATAGCTTCCTTTTTTGTGACAAAGATTATGATTATTGTCGATTTCGCTTAATTTCAATAAGAAGCTGTGTTGTTGGCAATTTAAAAAAATTCAGAAAGATACCCGGACGGACATATCTAAATCAACTGATATCTGAACGTCTATCGGGTAAAAAGAGAACCAGGTGTATATATATATAAATATAATAAAAATGTATATATTGTAGGGTTTCTGAGTGCCCGCCCCCATTTTGTGTGATGGGTATAAAAGCACTTTACTGCGGCGTACGCGTTTCACTACTTACATTTTTAATGACGATCGTGTCCGATTTACGTAAGTTAGCGGCAGTGTTGCCAACATTACCACCACCACCACCACCACCACTGGTATTGACTCCACTGGTATACATATCCATGGGGCCACCGCCTTGATTGAAATCTTTATTATCCAAAGCGGTTCCAGCATTACCCGAACTACCGCCTCCACCGACGCCAACACCACTAACACCACCACCGCCGCCGCCGCCACCACTATTGTAAGAGTTGAAAGCTCCGCCACCAACACCGGCCCCGACACCACCGCTATTACCAGGGTTACCTGTATTGTAACCCGGTGCGTTACCAAAAGCTGAACTATAATTATTACCAGGTCCAGTACTGTAATTATTCGAAAGACCAGTATTGCCAGATGGCATGACATCATCATTTCCCGACGTCAACGATCCTTGATTTTGGCCCAAATTCAAACCCAAACTTCCCAACGAACTGGTAAGTAAAGGATTGTTTAGTGCGGCTCCAACTACATTGGTTAGGGCGGCCAAATTTGATGGATTCAAATTGCTTAAGTTGCTCAAATTAAGACCACTGCCAGAATTCATGTTACCCATATTACCAGAGGTCTTATTCGAGCTAACTGGAGCCACTGGCGACGGTTGAACGCCGACATTACTATTGCCAAACATTCCACCCAAACTGCTACCTCCCATGTTGCTGTTCATATTGCCGCCCATCATGTTGCCGCCACCACCACCACCGAGACCAACATTAACGCCGCCACCACCACCTCCACCGCCCATCATTTGGGACGATTGTTGCTGGTTTTGACCCTGCTGCTGTTGTATTATATTTGGTAGATTTCGGGCCACATCTTTTAGGGGCTCACCGTTCGGGCCCAAGCCAACACCAACGGCCGCTAAACCCTCGGGCAGCTTCACACCTTCACCCTTATCAGGTATCCGATCTAGACGTACAGTCATACGGCGATCGAACAGCATTTGACGGTCCAACATAGATATTGCTTGAACGGCTTCCACCGGATGATCGAATTCAATTACAGCAAATCCGCGGCTATTGCCATCTTTATCCAAGGACAAGTCCACGCTCTGCACTTTACCAGCCAACTTGAAAACTTGCTTAAGTTTCTTCGAGTCCACTTTGTAGTCCAGCTACATGAATGTAATAAAAATTCCACACAAAATACGACATATTAGTAAACTGCCAACGACACCCGAGAGAAAGCGAGAAATATGTTCTTCGTCCGGTTTATCTACAGTATCACCAACAACTACGCCGCATCACATTTTTTGTCAGACAAAGAACCACGAGAAGAAATCTGACAACCTTCTGACGATGGATTCGACATAATCAAATATATCTCAGTCGAGAATCGAATCGAATCAAATGATGCACGCAGCAGTTGACAATGACGTACAGATGAGACCTCACCAACATAATATTCTCTGTGTAAAGCGATTGGTCAATTGAAGGAAACGAAATGATTTAGAGTAACAATCAACGGGAGATTAAAAAGAAACCCCACTCACACACATTCATTCAGTGCATCGAGATGTAGTGCAACAATCTGGGATGCCATTTGAAAGTGCAAATAAAACTAATTCATTATACATGGGATTCATCTACAACAAGAATATGATGAGCGTTGAATCTATCATACGTGTCCAATTCACGATGACAATGATTTCCCCATAAGGTACACATTTCATTCATTTTGTTTGGTTTTTAAAATGTCGCCACTATTCGTTTTTTTTTTTTTTAATCTTATTTTTTAAGAGAGTTTGAAAGTAAGAGAATGAGAGGGGAATACTCACATTAGCAACAAAAACCTTATTATGCAAGGGTCCAGTAATGCCGAGACTCTCCAAAAACGACGCAGAAAGCCCATAATAATTGTAATTTGATGATGAGTTATAATCATTATTGCCCATCATGTTAAAATTATTACGCCCAGATCTAAAAAGCAAAGAATTCAAATTCAAACAAAATACCATCAACATGACCAATTAGAAACAAATTAATTAAAATAAACACAACAACTGCAAGCGACAGCATGAAAATGTCCAACAACTGCGACTTTGAACACCTTTCATCGATTATCGCCATTTCACTCAAAGCTCGATACTCAATCAATACTTACGCTTTTCGGTTTATCTAAAAATTGACGCAATCAAAACACTTGAAGTTCCACACTGAGTGTTTGTTTGTACGCGCGTCACATAAATACAGAGCGTTCTACGGGTATTCAGAAATGAGACAAATGAGAATTTCATGTTTTGTTGTTGTTGTTTTTTTTATATAACAATTCCGAGATAATGGAAAATAAAGCCATGAAGAAACACTTTAGGCCCGATCACTGTTTCATTGAAATAAGCAAAGCATAAAACATACGAAAATTACCAAAGAATTAAGCAACGCCCACAACTGCTGCAAATTTATATACAAAATAATGCAAGTTCGGAATATGCGTTTGACAATTAAACGAAAAACTTCCCGTAGAACACCCTGTATATAATTTATTGCGTAAAACCATATATGTATATAGGTAAAATCTAAAAATCTAAAAAATATAAATCGATCAAACTGACATTTGCTTGTAAACATCGTTATATAAGTAAAACGAAAATAAAAAGAGATGAATATACGAATGCTGAGTAGAGTATGTTACTACCGGAAATACTGAATATTTTAAGTTATGCGATCGTAATTACCGCCACCACTGCTGTCCACCTAATGCCAACAAGAAGATATATGTTATAAGAATACCTAAAATAAATGGCATCTACACTTAAACACATGGTCGCTCAATTTACTTTTCCTACCCTTCCAAAAAATTTGATAAAAACTTTTCAATTTCTGCCTAATTCCTATTTCAATTGGATAAAACCATTAAGGTTGACAACCAGAATGATTGAAAATCTATTGTACAAAAAAAAAAAAAAAAAAAATATTTTACTCATAGCCCATACATTTCATATGATATGAAAATTAAACATAAACGATCATTTAGAGAAGTGGGCACACTTTATATATTTATAACAAAAACTGTGGCCTAAAGTGGAAAATGGCCTTTCCGATGCTTGGCCCAATTCTATGATTTTTTTGATGCTAATTCTAAAAAAATAAGTAATTAATAACACTATGAGCAACGCCGTGTTTTTGATCAGTCATATTATCGAATCTCACTCTAATTTCGTTACAATTAATTATAAATACAATAAAAAAGGATAATTCTTGAAGATCAGATCTAAGAAAGTATAATTTTTTTTACAAGCATCAGTCAGTCTTGAGGTGCTTGAATTCTTTATATTATGGCTGTATTTTTTCAACATTGATTAACACTAATTTGGCAGCACTTTTTTTGTTTGCATGTGCTAATTGAAGATGCTTGATATAATTTTGTTTTTATATTGGCAGTGCGTCTTGTTGCTTTCAGTAGAAGTGGTGGCAGCAACTGTCTCGCATTGAACCAATTCAGTTATGTACCGATTATTCAAAGTAAACCTACTAAATATACAATTCTTATATCTTTATTGATAAAAGCAATAGTGGTTAATAGTTTTGGTGATGATTCGTTATTAAAACCTGTCAATCGATTAAGTTCGCCGCTGGCTGAAAACAACAAAACATTTTACATCGATAATAGTACGGAAAAATAAGATTTACTTATTACCCAAAATACCTACATTGAACTCTAACAATTTAGAAAAGGCAATTTAATATTTGATAGGGTTATTTTGCTTCCTGTTCGTTACATTTTAATTATCGCTCAATTCATGTAGGCCAAGTGGATATAAATTACATGCTCGCTCTTTGTAATTTCACTATTGCTCTCTTATCACAAAAACGTACAAGTTCAAAACATTTTGATGCAAAAACACCACTATTTTCTTGGAGGATTTTTAAAAAAATTTTGCTCCTATTGAAACTATTGTTTTAGATGAAAAGGCTGCATTACGATAAACTTTGAAGTTGTCGACACATTTTTCAGATGAATTATGTATATATATATATATGTACGTGGATAAATAAAGGTCTGAAGGTCATTAAGCATGATTTTAACCAATTTCAGAAGCATGGCCCCTTAGAAATGATTAGTGTTTATACATGACATACCAGTTCGCAGAAGTTTTCTACTAAAATGCTGTATTGGTAGGAAACAGAGGTTTGTTTACAATCACTAAATGTTTATATTTGAATAATGTACACAATCTCAATCAAATTATTCAAAATAGAGGCGAAACCTAGTAAAAAGGCTATATTTGGCTTAAGCCAAATCTTGTCTACCCTCCACATTGATGTGTGAACCTTTAAAGATCATTGATTTTGTGTTAATTTCTTTCACTAAACGGAGAATTAGTTTCTTTTGATTGTAAGCGTTTTATCCGATCTCGCCAATAATTAGCCAGACACACGGTTACACTAGCATCGTTGAGTAGGATTCAAAATTTGTGCAGATCAAAAGTATATACACGCCTAATTCTCTTTTTGTACGAATTTGATTTAACACGAGTAAAAACGAAAAAAAAATCTCTTTTTACGCGAATTGTTTTGTTTTAACACGATTTTCAATTTTTCTTTACACGAATTTTTTGGGAACGTATCTATCGTGTACAAAGAGAATTAGGTGTGCCTGCTTCTGACCATACAGAATGTTAAACTTAGTATACCCCCCACCGCTATCTGATGTGAAGGGTATTAAAACATTCTCATAAACTCAATTAACATCGACTCTTTGAACTTAGCACCATTTTAACATTAAAATATCGAATGGTCAGAGAGGGAAAACGCATGCGTTTTTCATGATTTACATGTTGATTGTTTAACTGAATTTTTTTCCACAAATTATTTCAACAGGGATCCAAAATGTTATCAGCTATTTTGTGAAAATTTTCAATAAAAAAAAAAGCCGTTATACAAATTCTGACGAGAATCTTCCAACAGATGTTTATTCTAATTACAAAAACCTCCATCTTTACCAGAACCTTTCAATACATTCTAAGAGTAGATTGTGGTGAGTATTGGTTGAAATGGGTTTCATACTTAATGACCTTTGAAGAGAACATGTCTCGATTGGATAAGAACAAAAGCATTTAGTTAATATTTGACTATTTGATGCAAGTGCTCATAGGTATACCTAATGCTTCTTCTTCTTCCTTGATATCATTTACATCGCAAAAAATCGATAAACTCAAGTGTTCATTAATTAGAATACAGCTACATAAGAAAAAAAATCATATTTTGGGGCTTGGGTTTAGGATAGTCATCAACAGTATTAAATGAAATTAGATATTATAGATAAGGGGGTTGCCAAAACAATAAATATCAATATCTTCTAAGTCTATGTTTGTAGTTAATATTGAAAAATTGTATGTACTCACAATCTATCGTCATCCCGCCTAGAAAAGCCTCGATCACCACGATCACCCGAAATACTGCCACCACCTCCACCCATATTGCGACCACCGCCCCCGCCGCCACCACCACCCCCATCTCTTATTATACGACCATATTGATCTCGTTGTTCACCGTGATCCTCTTTAACGACCAATTCTCGCCCATTGATCTCGTAGCGATTCATTTTCTCTAAAGCTTTTTCTACATTATCCGGATCTTTGAATTCTACGATGCCACAACCGCGTGCCTTTCCATTCTCGTCATGGAACAATTCTACATATTCCACAGAGCCCACTATGCGTCTAAAAAGATCTTTTAAGTCCTGCCAACGATAATCGTATGGTATATTTGATATATAAACGCGACAATTGCGACGTTCACGGCTACGATCCCGATTGCCACTACCACTGCTAGGTGCATCGGCATCGGAGAAACGGGATCCTCGTCCACTACGACCACGACGATCGCGGTCTTTCTCACGACTTTCCATACTATTATCTATATCGCTCATTGTTTTAAAGCTATGTATATATAAAAAAATTTTAACCAACATATTTTCAATGCAAAGAAAAACGGTGTACATACTCAAAGCAGACGCCATAGCCATTTAGAAAATTTTGCAAAATGGCGACAACTTCAGAGCATTATTGTATTATTGCACAAGATATATTAAAAGGCTTTCATTACTTACGATTATTTTATTCAAATTGCTAATTGAATATAATCAAATATCACTTTTATACTTATTATTTGATTTTTTCAATACTATTTATAAAATCTCCTTTTAATTAGAGACAGATTCATGCGATTCTCAAACGATTTATTCTATTAGCACGAGTTGAGGGTGAATTACCAAAATGGTGTATTAATTGGTGGTGTGTAAAATTTTCATTTTGGGCCCTTTTAGTGATGGGATAATAAATAAATTTGCAACACAGTGTTCATACTTAGCACATGTGTTGCAGTTGCAACGTTTGAAAATATCAGCTAGATTTTAAATTATTCAAAGAACAGTTACGTTCAGTATGTGCATGTTAATGTGAATAATCTGCTGACTCCTTGCAAATATTTACCGGAATTACTTCTTAATGGTAAATTGATATCTTTTTTATTACATTTATATACAAAAAAAATAAACTTATCAAAATGTCGCAAATTATAACTAGTTTGCTTTCCTTTACAAGATGGCGCCTTTTTCATAATTATAATCAAACTTGTTGCGAGTTATATTAATCGAACTGCAATGTAACGATCTAATGTGTGTTCCCTTTCCATTCAATAGAGGTGGCTAATATTTTATACTATTTATTAATTAGCCCTTCCCAATAATGTGGAGCATACGTAACCTATTGAATATAAATGGAACTGTTAAGTCTGTTTGTTGTGCGGCATTAAATTTAAGCGAAAAAACGATATTAAAAAATGTTAAGCATTTTTCAAGGTACAAATCTTTTATTCGTAAAAAAAAAGGAAATAAATAAAAATTCTCTTGCAGAGACAGCGGCCATCGACATTTTTCCGCAAAAGCAAACGTTAGCGGTTTGATGGAATTTTTTGATGAACCAAAAAATTGGTCTGAAAATGAAGTGAAAGTAGGGCGAGCATGGAAGTTAGATGAACTGCGAATTAAATCCAATAAAGAGTTGCACCAACTGTGGTACGTGCTATTAAAAGAGCGCAATATGTTACTAACCATGGAACATGAGTGCAACGATCAAATGGAATTATTTCCAAGTCCTGAACGTTTGGACAAGGTGAAGATTTCAATGAAAAATGTTGAAACAGTTGTGAGAGAACGCAACAAGGCGTATTATCTTTTGGAAACCGGTGAAACAGGTGAACGACCCCAGCAGTTGGTGCCTAATACTCTTGGATTTCAATATATGTACAAGTATGTATTTAAAGAAACGGTACTTATCAGAATTTATAGCATTTAACCTCTAGATCTTGTGAGCACGTATTACCCTCACACTTTAATACTAAATGGATTAAAAGTCGTGCAATTGGTTGCAACCCCAGTGAAGAAAGTGTGCGCACATTCTTGAAATTCTACCGTGAAAAATTGTACAATGTGAAACGTAAAGCTAAAAAGTGAGTCAACTAATTTTTTCTTCATTTTTATTGTTTGTGACACTAAATATATCTTTTTTTTATTTTAGCCGTGCTCGAAATGAGGTAATGATGTTGCTAAGACGATATCCCGATTTGGACCGTGACATGTTACGTCGAAAGTTCCCAGATGTAGATATTGAAAAATTGATAAATAGCGGCAAAACCAGAGGTCATTATGTCCCCAAAATAGAAGAATAAAATTTTATCCATCATCAGTGAACACAATCTTCTTGCCTTCAAAAGCGGTAATGATAGGTTTCAGTTTTTGCTTGGCTGCCCATGATGGATGTAAATCATTGTTGTTTTCATTAACACAAGATTTTACTGTCACTTTTTCATTGTCCTTTTCAAAGGTAATTTTTTCCCCTTTAAAGTTAGCTATCATGGGTTTTTGTTTGGCTGCCCAAGACGGATGTAAATTATTCACGTTTTTATTATTCGGGAAACGTCTTTGATTTTTTTTAATATCCGTTGGAAACTTGGGTTTTTTAATTGTAATATTTTCTTCACTTGGTTGATCATGGGGTTTCGGAACTGCAGTGGATAGATAGTTTTCGCCGGAATCCGTTACGAAGAAGGGATCTACAGCATAAATGGCTTCCTCTGCAGCATTTTTGTCTTCTGTGCCTTTTTTATTAAATTCTTCATTTATCGCATCGAATGGATGCATTTGTTGTTTTTTTGTTGGGTTAATGTCTTCTGTTTCTTTCGTATGCTTTTTGAATTTTTTATCTGTTTTAACTTTGTTTTCTTTTGTGGTTATGACCGGCTTTACCTCCTCCACTTGCAATTCTTCCAAATTGGTTATATTATTATCGGTTATTTCATTTGTAATGCCGTGCTCCTTAAGCCACTCTTGTCTACTACGCTCCAGAGCTTTTTGTTGTTTAAGATGTTTCCGCTTAAGCTTCTTCACTTCGATACGTTGAAGTTTTTGTTTTCTTTTACTCGTTTCTTGTAATTCTTCCCGCCACTGGGCATTTGTTTTGTCATCCAAACATAAAGCCGCCTTAAATTTATCAACCAACGAAGCCATAATTGTATTTATAGCCAAAAACGCTGTACCCAACTCATCTGGTGTACATAATGCATTTGTTATGTATGTCATGGGTTGTTTATCCAGTAGAAGCACTTGTTTTATCAAATCAATTGCTTTAAGTCCCTGCAGAAAAGCAATAGTTAAAAGATACGTTTTTTTATGCATAAATATTCTAATTACTTTTAAATGCTTTATGGTTTCAGTAGTTTTCATTAACTTTTCCTTTAATTTATTAACGTGCTGTGACTGCCTTTCCATTTCGTTCTTCAATCGTCGTACCTTATGCACCAGTTTATTGATAGTTTGCGTGCGAGCTTTTTGTATCTCCTTTTTATGTGTAATTACCTTTAACATATTGTGATGTATTATTGAGAAGAATTTAATTTTTTTAAATGAAAATATTAGAGACTTACTAAATTATTAAATTCCAATTTATTCAACATTTTTCCGATTTATTTAATACTATTTCTGCGCACTTCTTAACAAAGCGTATATTTAGTTGACAGCTTGTACGTTCAGTGTTCAGTTATAGGAAAATGAAGTATGTTCAGTGCTCTGTTATAGGCGGATCCTATGTTGTTGATTTTATTTTGTCATTTTATGAGTTTTAGAATTATATGAAATTAAAAATAAAATCTTCATTCATAGAATTCTACAAAAATATTTGAAAATCAAATTTAGAAAAAAAAAAAAAAAAACAAGAGAAAAAAATGCCATCGAATGATGCATGTCGCATTTGTTTGGAGGAAGGGTTAAATATTAAGACTATGCAACCATTATTTGAGGAAAAGGATGCACGCTGCGCAGAAATCATTGAACGGATTGAAGTCTGTGGTGGCATACTGGTATGTGATATAAATAAACAGTTTTATGACTCCAGTCGAATTAAAACTTTATGTTGTGATAGGTAAAGGAACACGAGGATTTCCCAAAAATGATTTGTTCACAATGCTTGGACTTTCTCAACACATCCTACAAGTTTCGGAATATGTGCCAGGCCAGTGAAAATGCTCTACTCCATTCCATATTTAAGGCAAGTTAAGTATTTCTATTCAAAATAAAAAATGACATTTTTGTGAAAATATGAAATTTTTTAGTCTGAGATGAAAGAAGAACCTCAAGAGCCGATTAATAATTTAGTTCAACAATATTCTGAGAAATTGTTGAAAATTGATAAAGATTCGACAGAAGATGTGGACCCAGAAGAAATATATTTTCACTTAAATTCGGATGACATGGATGGTCAAGAGGTGAATTTGAGCGATATATCCATACAGAATAAAGCCAGTTGTGAAACGGAAGAATGTGAAGAATTTGTAGCAATTGAGGAATTGGATATTGATGAAGTTGAAGGCGAAGAGCATTTAGATGATAGTGATACCGATGACAATGATGATAATAACGACAGCGATGATGAATTTATACCCATACAGAAAAAGAAACTAAAAATTAAACCTAAAGTCGAAACAAATTTAAAAGTATTGGGAAAGCGGGGTCGACCAAAAATAAGTAATGAAAATGCGAAAGATAATTCGACAACTTCTAAAAAGCCTGGCCGGGGACGTCGAAAACAAGAAACAGAGCCGGAAAGTAATATTTGTGAGATATGTGGCAATATTTATAGTAGACGTAGCCTTTTAAATATGCACATGCGACGCCATCGTGCCGAAAAACCCTTTGAATGCGAGTAAGTAAGCGGCAGTGTCAGTGTTTTATTAATTTTGTTTAAGAATCAATGTAATATGTTGAGGAGTTGCCACTAATATGTTATTTTTTAAAGAATTTGTGGCAAAACATTTACCTGTCCATCAGAGATTGGTCGTCACATCAGAATACATACAGGAGAGAAACCGTACATTTGTCGCTTTTGCGGTCGCACATTTTCCGATCGTAGCACCAACATTAAACATGAAAGGTATAATGAAATGAATTTACGAAAGGATGGAGATTCATCCCGAAATTATCTGTTTAATAAATATTTAGAATTCACACCAATGAACGACCGTTTATATGCCATACGTGTGGAAAATCATTTATGTATTCGAATGTGTTAAAAAATCACATGCTCACCCATACCGGAGAAAAGCCGTTTCCGTATGTTGTATTTATAATTTTCATTTTTATTTTGTATAAATAATTTTGAATCCACTTTACAGTTGTATACCTTGTAATAAAACATTTTCGCGTAAACATCAATTGGAGCAACACTTGGGCACAATTACACATCATCAGACTGTTAAAAATTTAGAAATCACTCAATCTCAAGCAATGTCACCCTCCCAGGAATTCACGGTGCAAATAGCTGACAGTCAACCGCACATAGTACACACGTAATTTTCAGAAGATAAAAAATTCTTCTGTTTATGAAATATTATAAAAATAATACTTTAAACACTATGTACATAGAATTATAATTAGCTATAAAATATATGCACATTCATATAAAATGAGTGAAATATTAGAATAAAATTTGTAGTGCTTTTTCAAGCCTATACAGATAGCATGCTAACTGGACTAAAATTCAATGTTATGTCGTTTAAAAAAATGAGAGAACTGCTCAATAAAACTCTGGGAAGCTGGCTCTCAAATCTATGTATATGACTCAACCTTCGGTTATTTGATAACATTCTTGGCCCAGAGTAGACGAATTTTTACTTTTTCAAACGAGCAAACACTATTGTTGCTTTACAGTAACTGGCACAATGCTGAAGATTTTTAGTTTTAATACATTTTTATTTGGTTTTTTAAAAATCCGCTTTTACAATTTTTTTTTTTTTGGTTGTGGTGTGTATGTGTTTGTTTGTTTAAGCAAATATAATTTTTTTAAATTTCTTCAGTGAGTTTTCTATTTATTTACAAAGGTTTTAAAGTTTTTTCGTTTTATTTTTATTAAATTTAATTAGAAATATTTTATTATTTAAATAGAAATTGAAATTGATTTTAGAATACAATATTTATTTACTCCCTCCGATATATATTTACAAAAAAATAGAAATTTTTATTAATAATATTCGTACTAATAAAAATTAAAAAATAAAAATATTGCGCGTACAAAAGGAAAATTATTAGTTAAAGTAAGAAAATATGCTTGAATATTAAATTCAGCGAATACATCGTGTATGTATTTTGTTGTGTATTTGTGGTGGAGGTGTTTTTATTTATATATATATATATGTGTGTGTGTGGGTGTGTGAGTACAGGATTATAGAATGAAAATAAAATAAAAGCGAATAAGATAAAAAGTAAAAGCAAACAAATAACTTTCTTGTGTCTTTAACTTTTGTTGGGCATCATTTGTAATAAAAAAATTGTTATATATGCATATATAATCTATTTTGTTATTCACTCTATATCAAGTAGTTGCTTTTTGTTTTTGTTTTTATTATAAAGTGGAAAAAAAACAGAGTAGAACCTTTAAAAATGTTGCTAAAAGAACTCTTGTTCTTGTTTTTTTTTAAATATTACTATAGCGAATAGTGTTGAATAATGTATGTATGTGTGTAGACATTGTGAGAAACAGTTTTTTGTTTCTTGTATCTCTGCTGGTAATATGTTAAAAGTTCTTAAGGGTGTAAATGTTGTTGTTAATGTTTGTTTATTGTTGGTATTGCTAGTACCGTTAGTAGGTTAGTCGTCAAATTTATATTTTTATTATAACGGTATCCTGACATTTGCATTTGCGGTATTCTTAGTTGTGTTACTCAGATTGTGAACATTCGTTATTGTGTTATTGTGGAGGGAATGAGGAGGACAGATCCAAGCAAGCAACATCTGGCATGAATAAAGAGAGTACAAGTTTCAACACTATTCTGCTAAGGGAAAATCCGGCTCTCCCTCCTTTGGCTCCAACGAACGATATTCATCCGAATCATCACTGGTTGTGGTGCCAATGGATGTTGGAACCGAAGCGTGTAAAGCAAGTGTTTGGGGTATTATGTCCGGAGATGCAGACAAAGTGGTTAATGATACTGTTTGTGATAGTGTTATATTTGATGGTTGTGTTGATGATGCTAGTGCTGGTGGTGGTGGTGTTGTTAATGGTGATGGTGTTTGCGTTTGTGTTTGTGATGATGGTAGAATAATTATTTGTGTTGTGCTAGACTCAATATCGTTGGTGAATTGGGTATTGGTAGAAATGGCGGCGGCGGTATTTGTGGTGGTATTTGTCTGCGTTAAGATGTTGTTGTTATCATTTTGTGTGCTAGTGTTTGTTTGCATTTCAGCAGAGCCCAACATAATGCGATACATTTCTAATTTGCTGGTTGATGATGTTGGCTGCTCTGTTATCACAGATTGTTGTTGTTGTTGTTGTGTTGTGGCTGTAACTAATTGTTGTTGCTGTAGTACTGGTGACAATGCAGCCACAACAGTGTCACCACCCTCCTCACTAATGCTTTTCTGATGACAGCGATCACTTAAAAATGAGATCGGTTCATCATCTTCCTCCGTTACACTAGTAACGCTAATCGTACGTTCTTTCGAGCACAATTCTGCTAATATAGCAGTTGGCCCCACGGCTACCACGGATGATGAAATAGTCATGCCCCCTAAATTCGTGACATTAGCAACATCTTTGTGCTGAGGAGCATCTGTCGTAGTGATGACATTGCTGCCACTGGCATCAGGTGAAATGGTGGCAATACATGAAGTAATTGTGGTGCCTGTTAATGTGGACGCTTCACTGGGCGAATCATATTGCGACACCGAGCGGCTGATTGTGGCAGCTAAACGAGTGAAAAACAAAATGAAAAACTAAAGTGTGCTTCCTTTGCTCCCTAAAACTTACATTCCAATCTCTCCAGCCTTCCGCCTGCTTGCTTAGTAATTAAAGGCAGCAATTTAACGCGATTAAATTTACAGCCTCTCGGTAAGCGGTAACGATTTTCCTCCTGGAATTTCATTTAATTTGTTCTCATAAGTAATTAAATAATATCTTGGCAAACTTCACTTCAACTCACCTTTCGTGTGAGACAGTATTCCTTTTCGACTACGCGACCTATAGCATAATACGGCATCGGTATGGGGCATTCGTCGCGACCTTCCGGTATGTGCAGATTTAAGCCGGGCAAACTGTCACCGTGCACAAAATACAATGTAGGTGAATCTTGTACCACTAAAAATTGATGGTGGCGCATACTCCACACCACAAATACTAGATCGCCTTTAGTGCATCCCTGCAACACGGCAATCCTTTGATTGGGGTTACCACTGGTGCATCTAAGTAGAGGAAATGTTTAAAAAATAAAAAAAATTATTAAGTTTTCATTTAATGTGCAATATTTACCCCCTGGAGAGGGCGAAGGAGGATTCCATTTCTAGGCGGCGTGACTTTTCCATATTGAGCTCTTCTTCTAACATCCGTTTGTCTCGATTTAAATATTCGATTTTTTCTTCCAGCCAGCTGTTGCCCTCCTCGTTGGTGAGCGCATCCAAACGCGTCTTCAAATGATAATTCTCCTTAGTTATCATCAGATCCCTCTCACGCAGAAGATCCAGCTGCCGTTCCTTCTCTTCAAGCATGTCTCTCAACAGGTTCACGTTGGCCATTACAGATCCCGAATTTAGCGGAATTATTTTCGATTGCCACAAATTACGTTCCGCTTCAAGAGCGACCGTGATGGCTTTCTCTTTTTCCAGCTCTAATGCGGTGCGTTGTTGAGCTAAAATATTCTCGTGATAGGTAAGGTCTATGAAATTGTCGGTACTCTGTGGTTCCATTTTCTCCTCCGCCAAACTTGTATTTGAAGGTGATCGCTGCTCCATGGAAGTCATCAACTTGAAGCGTTGTCGCAACGACTCCATCTCCGTTTTGTGTTCGTGCATAAGGTTTTCACAGGCTTCCGACACGGCCATGCTTTTCTCAATTTCGCAATTTTTCAGTTTATTTTCCAGTTCCGTGAGTGTAGCTTGCAACGTGTCATTGGTGGCCTTTAACTCATCCATTTGCTGCAGCTGTTGCTTTGCTGCCTGCAGCTCTTCGTTACGTTGATGAATTGTATTGAAGAGATGTTGTATCTGTTCTTGGTGTTTGTATTGCATTTCGCGCATGTAGGTTTCACGGGCCTCATTTTCTATTCGCAATACTTGCCATTTGTCGTTCAGCGCCTCGAAACTCCAGATCATATCTTTGTGCTGTGTTTCGGTTTCCATGCGCAGAGACTTTAAATTATTGCGCGCAATATGAATGCAATCCAAGGCGAGCTTGGACATAAAGCCGAGTTGTTCGCGCATCCGTCTGACTTCCTCTCTTAGAAGCTCCTCATTTTCCTCCGTTAGAGTGGCGGCACTTTGCGTTATTATTTGATCGGTTAGGGTACTCTTTACCATTGTTACGGGAGCTGCTTCCACTTTGTTTTCACTCGTAGAAGTTGCTACTGATGGAACAGCAGCCGACACTTTTTCATATTCTGCTTCCGTATCGGTTTCTAAGCTTTCACATGTAACCCCTGGCTCCTCCTGATTGCCACCTCCTTCTTTGCGTAATTCAATCAAACGCTGAGGTTGCGGACACGTTCCGCTCGTCACCATGGGCATGATTTCTTCCGTTTCACCGACACCACCTTCCGTTTTTGTCAATTTTTCCTGCTCTGCGGCGGCGGCGTTTCTTTGTCTGATTATTTCCTCGAAGCGTTCGCGCTGATGGCTACCCGAACGCGAGACGAAAAAGTATATCACAGGTGCCATATCAGGTAATTGTATTTGCGAGGTCATCTCGGGTAAATGGCTTCTCAATACGTCAATATCCAAGCGAGTGATGTTGGGTAAGCGAGCATCAAATATTAGCGGATTTTCATTAGCGAAGGCCGGCGGCATGTCATTCATGCCAGGAAATAAAATATTTAGAAAGTGCCCCTCGAAGCTGTCGTTAAATTGTTGCCGCCTCTTCATTTCTTCGCTGTGTATAACATCAAAATCCTCGGCCAGTTTGGAAGCCCACAGGCGGAATTCCGTGGAGAAGATCTTGCGACGCATTACTTCCGTTACAGCGGCCAAATACATGTTGGGGGCCTCGTGTATTTGTTCAATGATGTGTATGTGCCGTTCGGCGCGCCTTAAGCACCGATGATAGAAGAGCAATTTATTGTCAAACTCACTCATTGTATTCTCTATGAGCACGATGCGCCTTAGGCGTGAATGCATATTCATGCTTAGCTCCTCTTTGGCCTTGGCTATGCAGCGGCGGTGATCGCGTATCTTCTGATGTTGTTGCAGCATCAACAAGAGCTGCGATTGGTGCGACGTACACAGGTCGGGCAGAATGGAGGGGTCGCGTTCTTGGCTGGCTCGTGTTTGATTCTGATGCAGTGCGGTGGACAGCTCCTTTTGATCTTTGACCATATTTTTGATTTTGAACCGGAACTCCTCCAACTTGCACAAACGGTCACCGATGCCCTTGATCTCTTTCACATCACTGTGCCCCGCCATTTTTATTATATTTTCCACCTCCACCTTAAGGTTATTGTACACCTTCTCATTGAAGGTGGCCAGACCTTGAGCACTCTCATCGGACATGGTCTTTAGTGTGTCGTGATTTTCTTTTGAGGTAATCCATTGAAGTAAGTTGAGACGCCGCGCAGCACTCCCACTAGCGACTGATGTACCCGACACATGAAGCATTCGCTCATCCGTAGAATCTGTACCCATTTTTAATTTTTTGTTGGGTGATGTGGATGAGGTGCTCTTTTCACATTTCGGGTCATCAGCGCCCTCCTTTTCTTGCCCAGCACTTTGATTAGTAATGTTCACATTAGCACCCAGTAAATCGGATTCTTGTTGACGATCTGATGCTGACTGTTGACGCGAGAAGACATCGTCATTATCTAGCAGGTCATCGAAGCCGTGAAAATCGGCTTCCGCCAAAGGCATGAGGCCGGGTAAGATGGGGATGCGAGACAATTTCTCCAAATCGTTATTGAAATTTCGCAAAAGTTCCAAGTACTCGCCCCGATGTATCAGATGTCTGTCGAAAGCCTCGCAAAAGTTTTTGAAGCGGTGCTGAAACTCTTTTGTAAGATCTTCCATATTGGCTACCACGGTCGACCAACCCTGCTGTTGCAAATGCTGCTCATGTACCAGACGTTCAGTTATGCGTTCCTCGTCTCGTGCCAGATCGTACATGCGAGCCGCCAATTGAGCCCGCTTAACAACAGTTTCGTAAATTGGCGGCAAATCTATACTGCGCTCAACTTGGTGGCGCAAATCCTGATCACCCTCAATGGAGTGCACAGCGGGCGGCATTTTCATTTCACCCGTTAAAAACATATAAATAGGATTCGTATCCGTACCAGCCGAATAATACGATACCTGTGTGGAATGTGTTAAAATCTCGCCACCGCTCGCCAGCAGAACAATATTGCTGGCGGGTATACCATGATCGCGTTCAATTGTTTTCTTCAAATTCTCCACAGAGGACATAGCAACCGTCATGTCGAAATTCAACATACGACCGACGTCGACATGAAATACGTACAACATTTTGCAACGAATCGAAAATAGCCACTTTGTCTAGGCGCCCAATGGTAGGGAAAGAGATGGATGCACGGGTGCACGACGCCACAAGCACTCGATCAATTGGTTGAGCACAATAAATTGATCGTTGTTATTGCTGTATTTTTTCTCTTCTGTTCTGATTTTGAATTTGTTTTTGTTATTGTTTTTCTTTAATAAATAATTATCATTTGTACATAAGTGTGTAGTTTGTTGTCGAACGATTGATTATAACCGTATGGAGCTATTATTTTGGCAGTGTTGCTTTCTTGTTATTACTCGTATAGTCCGCATAGAGATGACGGTTCAAAATCGACTTGAAATTAATTTACGTATATGGGCAAATTATGCGTATCTGTAAAGAAAGAGAGAGAGAGAGCGTGATGAAAATAGTTGTTTAAGTGATGAAATTCAATTCAATTCAATTTGTGGCTAAGATTTTGTGTCCGTACATACACTTTGCAGAGACTGAATTTCATCATTAACAGCGTATTGAAATATACGCTATGCGTGCGTATATACACTTTTGTTTGCTCTCTGGATATCACAATGCTGCCCAGGCTTTTGCACTTCACACAACGATAAATTCTAAAAACATTTTTTTTTTATTCACCGGTTTCGTTTTTCAATCAGGTAAATTTTATTACCGGGTTAAGGTTACATGTGATCGAACTCTGTAGTAGCTACAGCTTAGAAAGGTAACACCACTACTAAATGTATCTTCAAAGAGTCGTTTGGAGCGTCATACACACTGTATTGTTATAGTAAAATAAAATAACTGCTTTTACTGATAACAAAGCCGTGGTAAATAAAACATATACGAAAAAAATTTGTTCTTTTTTTTTTTGTTGGGTATAAGGCGAATATCGTAATTTATTGGTAAATACAAAATATGCGCTCATCAAACGAAAGCAAAATAGAGAGAGAAAGAGGAAGAGAGAGCAACACTTGTGGACAGAGAACTATTAAAATTAATTTCAAGATCGTGTTTTTGCGTGTTGGTCTTGAATTCGTTTCATACATACGTACACACATATCGCATATCTTTAACACATATTTTACCTGTACACACACACAAACATGAAATTACATTCAAATGCTCTGCTCAACAATATACTATTGTCAACTATAATACAAAATAATTGAACGTCTATTATTTTTTTTTTGTTTTTTGTGTGTAAATGTTCCCACTCTTTTTATACCCTTTACATTATATGTAATATATTAAATTTGTCAGTACATCTGCCTAAAGACGTGTTAGAGAGCTATTCACGAAAATCTACAATTGCAAAAATATCGTACAATTGGCGCAGAATGCGCACTTTCTGTCAACATGTAAAAAATACTTTTTACGTTTTCCTATCACAATTGGGCAAAAACGGACAATGGACATCCTCACAATGGCGTCCGTAGTTTTTAGTATTCTCACACTCGTAATATTTGAGATATCAACTTGAAATTTTACGTCGAGTACTCTATTGAAATTGGGCCACTGATGGGCCAACTGACAACTTTAAAAAGTTCTATGTGCTGAACTAGGCTTTATATTTCGATTCCAATATAGTAAATTTCGATTTTAAAGAAAAGCAAAATTAGAACCTTACTCGTACATTCTAACGGTATATGAATGATAGAAATTGAACCAACCATTCGGAAGACATATTAAAAGCAAGATGGTATCTGTTTAGAATAAATCTCACATGGCGTGATTAATATGAACAAAGCACACATTTACGTGCATGTTTGCTTTTATACAAATTTGCATACTTTTAATATAATTGTGAAATATCCTTGCCGATCTGGCATTATATTTAAAATTATCCTTGGATTGATTACACCTTGTCTAGTATCTTTAAATTCTACTTGGAATAATATAACTTCTGAATCATAAGACCTGTAGGCCTGGAATTTGATACAAATCATTCCTTTATATCTTTGACTTTGGTCATCGGTTAACATATGTTCACACAGTATTTTATTTTACTTGCGTTCAAAGATATTTGACATATTTTGTTGATGTTTATAATGAAGGGCACCCCTGATTTAGCATACGCCTAATATAATCCCGTTTTATTTGCTTTTTATTTATCTACTTTTCCATGTTATCCTTAAATATTATTTTTTGTATGTAAAAATGTTCAAAAAATTTGGTTATTTTTTTTAGCATCTGTACTGAATAATTGTAAATCTCCTTATATAATAATAATAAAGTATAATTGGGAGCAATAATTATGTGAATGTGAAATGAAATGTAAAATTTTAATTTCTGTGTAAAGTTGTTAAGTCGTGGGAATAAAATAAAATAATATGTGAATAACAGTTCCTTTGGAGCGTAAATATTAAATATTCTATACATACATATATACATACATACATATGAATAATTTACTAAATTGCGCTAATATCTGAAATTTCAATTCTAGTAAAATAATTATATGCAAACAGGCATTTGTTTACATAAAAGTTGGGCTTGACTGGCAAGATTTTATAGTAATTAATAAATAATGTCAAAATATGTTGAAATTTCAAACAGCATGTGTACGTGTGTGTATGTGTATTCGTGTATATCATATATCCCACAGCCTATCTCTCTTATTAATCTAACTGACCCACTTATGCGACACAGCTAAAGATTTCTTTTGGTATAAAGACATAAACATCCAAATATTATTGCTGCCTATAATATAAATAAACAAACAAACAAAAATGAATCGTACGCGTACATGTACAACCAACAACAAAGAAAATCATTTGAAGCAAAGTCTGTCCGCTTTAATGATGTTTACGATTATTTTCGAATAAATTAATACTATTCCAATCTAAGGTTATTAAAAATGTGAGAGATATGTAATCGTTTATGTTTCGAATAAAAGAAAATAAAATATGTAATGTATTTGTTACGTACGAGAGTATAAATATAGTTACACTTTATGTAAATATATATTAAGCGACTGTTTTGTTTATGCACAACTGCTTGCCTGCTTGTCTATCTGTGCTTGTATGCCTGATATAGATGTAGTATCATCATCTGTCTAAATGGCAGGGGTCTCTACATGCACATGCACTCAATATGTTTTCTTCCACATATGGGTATGTATTGTGTATAGGGATCTGTTGTTGTACTAATTTAAAATATTTATATATATAACTATATATTTATTTATACGTACACAAGTAAATATTGAAAAGTGGGTTATGAGCCAAGAGGGTTCACAGCCAAAATGATAAACTTTTTAATAGATTATTATAAAGTGAATCTTTGTGGCAATTAATTTAGTTACTGCTCTGTAGCCATATCAATAAAAGCTGAACTTGTAAAATTGCTTAAAGCCTCTCTTCATATATATTTACACATATTTTTAAAATCTTACATACTTCGTTTTCTTAATATAGTATATTATTAATTCAATATAATATATATGTTGTCTATTCTGAATCATTTTATTGCCTAATACCTAGACCGATTGAATTATATAGATTATTTAAGTAAAAGTGAATTTTTAATAATTTCTGAAATGACTTTTCAATAATTTTCGCCATTTTATTAAACGGTTATAACTATTGTCAAAAATGACATTTCCGAATATCGTACGGTATTAAATTTTGCATTATTTGGCAACCTTTTTATTATTAAACACAAAGAAACAAACAGAGAAATCAAACTCAAGCAAGTTGAAGAAGTGTTTTTATATTACTCCCCCCTTCTTTGTTTATAATTAATTTGTTTATTTCTAGAAAATTATTAAACAATTTTTATATAATCATAAGGAAGTGAATGTGACACAACCTAAATAAATATATTATTTGTATGAGTTGATTAAAATTAAACATAAGTTTTATTATTTTCTTCCATAATGTGTACTTAAAATACACACATACTCACCTTAATAAAATTCTGTTATACTGAATTATTATTGTGTACGCACTACTTACATATTATTATTTTTATTATTATTATTACTATTAAACATGTATTTGTAAGTGAACAAAGCGAGCGAGAATAAAAAAAGTTAGCTGAAATATCAACTTTGCTGCAATTCTAACAGCAGCAGCAGCAACGACAAACAGCTCTTAAATGTAAAACACTAAAAAAGTCAACACGATATATTAAAGACAACAAAGTCAACGTGAGCAGAAGATATTTATATGAGTGTGCAGTCAAAACACTATATAATACACAAACACACCTGCACTTAAGAACTGATTTTTGTTTTTATTGTATGATATAAGAAATTATTTATTTTTCAAACACTTCTTTTCTCACCATTCACTGTTTTTTTCTTCTTTCTTTTCGTTACGTTTTGCTTTTATTGTGTGACGACAATTTATATTTTAAATTTTCATTGCAAACTAATGTTTTCTTTGTCCTTTTTCTAAATGTTCTCTAATGGATATGCGTTAGAAGGAATTTCTAAATATATTTTTGTTGAAATTTTGCTTTAAACATTTTCGTCGTTGTAATAGATTCGTCTTACAATTTTTTTTTTCCAAATTATTAAAGTTGTCGCATTAACGAAAACTACGTAAGTCTTCTTTAATTGCGTTGTTTTTTACCTTTTTATTATTATATTCTCTAAGATTAATTTACAACTTGTACACGAATTGTAAACGAATTTTATTTTTATATATTTAAATTATATTAATGGTTTCTTTTATGTATTAGTTATTTTAAACGATTTTTTATTAAATACATGTATATATGAATTCTTTACTACGAACACTAGCTTTTCTTTTTTCCATTTCTTAGTGATAATATTTATAATAATAGAGGTGGAAAACTTTTTGTAACTAGGGAAGAACTTGGTTACAATTAATTATTCTTTAAAACAATATGGCAACATTATATTATTTATTGTGTTTTTCATTTTCTACTATCCTCCCAAAGTTTATTGTGAAAAATAAATCTTTTAGGAATAGAAATCAGTTACTCGTTTAATATATTCTGTATTTAAAGTTATATGTGAAAAATAATTTTTAGAAACTATTATATTAAAAGGTTTCATATTTATTAATTTTTTTTTCATCCGTTCCACTTTGTAAACTTAATATGAGTTTATATGTTTAGCATAGTGTTCTTCTTTTTATATATAATGTGATTGCCACATTCCGGTTTGATAACTTAACTTGAACTAGTGCCGTACTCAAATTGAGGGCCGTGCGTTAGAAGGTTGAAAAATTACCAATAAAGACGTGAATAAATTAAACAATTTATATAAATATATAACATTTAAATATCATATAATGTGTGATTCATGAAATGAGTGGAAACTTTATTTGGACAGAATAAGAAATCTTAATTGAAAAGTGTGTGTTTGCTTGATGTGAAACCTGTAAAGCACGAGAAGAAGCAGCTAAAAATTTTCACATCTTTCGTGGAATACATATATATTTATATATGGTATACGCGAACCATTTAAACGAATATATACCTAGTATCTATAGATTGTATTGAAGTAGGTAGTAGTATTGAAGGTATTGAATACAAGACGGGTTTTTTGTGAGGTCGTGTTTGTGCGTTGTATTCGTAATGGATTTTAAATAGCGCGAATTAAATTCAGAAAAAGTATAAAAGTAAACTTAAACAAAATTATTAACAAAATACAAAATACTGAATGAATCTGTTGTAAAAACACAATTTGTTTAACAATAATAAGAAAGTATGTTACATAAAGTATATTTGAATAAGAGAAAACTGTGTTATTAAAACGTTTTCTATGGATTATGGATTACCCAGCGTGACTAGCAAGTAACACATAATAGTAGAGGTAAGAGTAGTATAAAACAAATATTTTATTGCATTGAACGAGAATAACAATTTTCACATCATCAAAATGATGACAAAAAAAAAAAACAACAGTATAAATACATGACATCAAAAATAAACTAAAAAAAAAAAAATAGAAAAAATACCTCGCTCAATATATCCGTGCATTCATTGTATTGTTCTGTAAAATATTTCACACTCTTTGTTTTTATCTTTTATAAACGTTTTTCTGTTGTTGTTGTTATAAATTGTGTGCTCACTCTCTTCGAGTTTTGGTATCTCTCTCTCTCTCTCTCTCTCTAGGTGTTTTCCTCTCTATTTGAAAAATATTGAATTTTGTATTACTTCTGCTTGCTTGCAAAGTGAGGAATTTCGTACTATGTACAAATTTGCCGCAATTTTTATTGTTTTTGTTGTTTAAATATATATTCTATAAAAAATATATAACCTTACATGCATACTTATATATATCTATATAGAGTGTATATAAAAACAACCAAATATAATGTCATTATTTATATCTCGGTAGAGACTCATCCCTTATTTAACGTTTGCATATACGTATGTAAACATTCAATTGATGAATTTTAAATACTGTAAATAAATTGTTATAAAAAGCAAAAAGGTGAGAATGGTTGGTGGTGGTTAATTAACTATTTATGTGTGATGTATTATATAAGATTATTTGTATTAATTTACGCATATGTATATAACGTGTGCAGATTAAAATTAAAATAAAAGAAAAGCTGCTTGAAAAAAGGGGGGGATGAGAGTAAATGAAAAATTTATGGTAGTATGTATGTGCAAGTAAATTTATATCATTTTTTTTTTTTTTGAAAAATATTTTCACAGTATTTTTTTTAAAAATTAAGAGAATATTTCTATAATGCCAATCGCTTGGGGTTGGAACATAAATAAAAGAAATTTTGAGATGATTTAAACAAAAAAAAAAAAAACAACGAAACGAAAATTTTCCAACAAACTGGTTTGCAACCGGTTTCAATAGGATTAAAAAATATTAAGACAGGTAGAACTGGTTTTCGTTGCAGTACATATTTGATACATAATATACATATGTATATATATGTATAGTAAATAAAACTGTAATTAATAAAAATAATAAAAATAGAACTTTACAACTTTGTATATGTATTTGTATTTAACGTATGCGTTACATGTTGTTATCTGTTGTAGAAGTTATAATATAATAACTTTTTGTGCTTAAATCCTAAATTACTTTGTATACTCTATCTATAAGATGGGAGGTATGCCGAGTGTGTCAATACATTTGCAACACCCAGAAAAAGACATCAGACGCCTTACAATATATATATATATTTTCGATTAGAAACAAAAACTGACTCAATCTAGACATTTGTGTCCGTGTGTCAAAATAGGTCATAGGCCACGCCCCTAATTAACAATAATATAATATTATGCCATAAAAATTGAGCGATAAAGTTTAAAATTTATATATTCTATATATTATGTGCCAAAAATGGGCGTGGTTGGATAATAGTCACCAACACAAAATTACCAAAAAAAAAAAAAACATATTCAGTGTAAAACTAGACTTGTTAGCTGATACGTAATACATACACTATGAGACAGTGTAATTATATACCTGCCACGCCCACTGTTTGTTGTAGATGTGAAGGGTATTCAAGATTTGGCTTCAGCCAAATTTAATTTTCTTGTTTAGATCTGCAATTAGCTCTATTTTGGGAGCCTTGATAAGAAGGAAAATGTGTAATGCTTAATATTTTTCCAACAAACGTTGGTTAGAAGCGACTGTTTAGCTTAATATATAACTATGCCAAATTTGAAGACATCCGAACCTATTTTTGGAATCCCTTTCTATATAACGTTTATTATATAATCAGTTTATTTCTAAACCGTTTTCTTCCCATCACTTTGGAATCCGTTTCTAAATCGATTAAAGCCTAAGTAACTTTGTGAAAAATAGTTAATTAGACTATATTTGGACCAGTTCGAACCATTTTAAGAATTCCCTCCCATTTATTGATTATTCACAAATTGTGAAACTAAGCCATGTAGGGTATTAAATGTTCAGTTGGAACGGACTGCAAGTTATGTTTAAAGAATTAAAAAAAAAAAAAATATTAAAAAAGAATTTGTTTACACAACACATGCATTATTTATAGATACGATGTGGCCTTGGTTTCTTGTAGACCTCTAGGACATTGGTGTTTTTCAATTTTCGTTGTCAGTGCACAAATTGTTGTTATTCTTAATATGTCCACTATTAATTTAAGCTGTCAATTAAGTCTGAAGTTATGCATGTTTTTACTGTAATCTACTATTATTTATGTACCCAATTGGAGGGTGTATGATCATTTTGTTAAACGATATGCAACAAACATACATAAATATTCAATCATGTCTGCCTGTCCGGATGAGGAAAACATTTTCCCTTGAGATATGAAAATATGGTCAGAAGCTTGAGTAGTTTTTACAAACAGATTGGCATTGAAAATGAAAACATTCGATTATTGGACACGCCCACAATGCATATAAAAACTGAAAAGAATCACTTCCTTATTATGGCACATTTCCATGGTGGGTATTCAGGATTTGGTTTAAGCCAACTTTGGCTTCTTTTACTTGTTGTTATTAATACTGTGCAAATGAGATTTCTCGAAAATATTAAATAAATTATACAGCAATCTCTTAAAGGTTATAAACAAAATACAATAAAAACAACAGATATACAAAAAATAATAATAAAAATAAAAATAGCAACGATAGCAAGGCACACATTAAGTCATTAAATACATATTTTGTACAAAACACAAATAAATGTGTGTGTAAGAGAAGGCAGGCAGAGACAATAAAGAGTATATGTATGTGGTCGAACTGTGTACATTATTAATAACAGTAAATCGTCATCTATCATAAGCCATATACCACTGCTATCTACAATAACACTAACAGCATACACTGAAGCAAAACATTTAATTACATGAAGAGATAACTTATTAATTGGTTTACAACTCGCACAAGAGATATTTTATTTCATTTGTTGAAACCAATCGTATTAGAATACTCTTTCTTACTAGATTAAAGAACAAAAAGGAACGCAAAGAAAGAAAGAAAGAAAGAATAAACATAATCAAGTAAACGTTATTAGATAATTATTTGACACTTGTATTATTTTCCTTAACATATTTATTTGAGTGTAGCATTCTGTTGTCAATTACTGTACTATGCACCAACAAAAAGCACAACCGCTCTCAAGTGTGTACAAGTGCTAACATATGAATACGTGTGAACAGTAAATAATAATTATAATTAAATTGTTATTACGTTAATTTTATGTTTCAGTACACATTTCTTTACATTGTGCTGTCGTTGTCGTTGTTGTTATCGTTGCAGTTGCAGTTGCAGTTTCAAGTATGTACTCATATAAATATACATTATTAATGAATGCGGTCATTCATTCTGTATTCTGTCTAATTTTTTACAATTATTAGACACTTTGTGTTGTGTGTGCTTGCTTATATATCCATATTGAAATGTTTACAGTGGAACGCATCATTTTTAAGATGGCGTCTTAGGGTAAATATATCATATATAAGACTTTGTATAATAAAAAGTAAAAAAATGTGGTTTAGGCCGAATTGTAATTAGCCTCCACATGTACTTACAAATAGTGGGTGTGGCAGGTACCCAATTGCACTCTTCCATAGTGTATGTATTACGTATTAAATTGCAATTCGATGACAGTTTTTTGTAAATTGTGGGTTTTCCTCCCACGCCTATTTTTGGCGCATTGCTGGAGGGGATAATATAGAAATATGTATACAAAATTTCAACTTTATAATTCAATTGTTGTGGTAGATATATGGATTTTTATCGTTTGTGGGCGTGGTTCTTGACCGATTTCTCCCTTTCTCTCAAAATTATGCCCGTGAGAATGCCAACAGCAAACGGACACATGGACACATGGCCAAACATGTCTAGTTCCAGTTTTTGAGGCTGATCAAGACCCCACAAAGTGTCTCTGACGCCTTCTTTTGAGTGATGCGAAATGAAATGACCAACTTTTTATACTCTCATCTGATATGGAGTTATAAAAAAGTAACATTTTTAGTTTAAAAATCTAAATTTGACATTCAAGGGATTTTTTTTTTATTTATGTATGACGCCCATTTTCAGCATATCGATAAATAAATGTTCGACTTTGTAACAGTGCTTTTTTGTTAGTTGTGGGCATGGCAGCGTAATAGCTAAACTCGAACCTCTGCTATAATGTGAATGTGGATAAATAATAAATTCTAACGAAAATAAGTGCAAAATAGTGATCTTGATAATATATGTCTATACATACTAATAATAAAAATACATTGAATATTTCACATATTCGGGAACGTTTTTTTCGTAAAAACGCCAAAAAAAAAAAAAAACTGCGCCTAAAAATCATTCACAATTAGTCTCATATTGTAATGGAATCTAACTTTCAGTTTATTCGACTCGACTATAATGATTCAATCGTTATATTTTAAGCGAATTCGTTTGAAAGATAAATCGTAACAAACCGATTAGCCTCCGCATGCGTTGTTGTATAGTATAATGCGATAACAAATTGCATATACGCCATTTAAAATGGCCGATAAATCATAAAGCAATAAAAATAACAAATTATTGTGAATTTTTATACTCTGTTATAATAAATAATAATAATAAATTATAGTAAGCCACATAAGTTTGTCATGTTGTTTGCAACAACTAGAAAAAGAGTAGAGATATAACACATAATTTGGATTAGCAACCAAATCGGTGTCGAATTAGTAATTCGTTCGGTTCGTCGTTGAAATGTTTGGAATCTCAAAAATTGATATAAAAATCGTGTAACTTTTTACCAGACAAACAATTAAAAAAAAAAAAAAAAATTAAAAAAAACAATATAAAAAAATTCAAATTTAAATATTATTGCAAAATTAAGCGTTATATAACGTACACAAAAAGTTCTTTTCTGCACAATTCTCTTTGTTAATGATTATTAAAGAATGTAATAGTTCCTCTCCGTTGTCTTTATGCCACGCCCACCGTTTTATATATATTTAAATGTCAAGGAAAGGGTATTTAATAGTTTGCCTAAACCTAAATAGTTGATTTTTTTAAATATTATTTTCCATGTGTTTCTATTTTTTGGTGCACGTCACACAATAAAATATTGTTTTGAGGCCTTTCCAACAAAGAGAATAAATAAACATTTTATAGCGCAATACTACTTAACACATTTGTGCACACACATTCTTACTGTACACATGGTAGATATAAAAAAAAAAACAAAAACAATATTTAAATAACACTACTCGGTGAGTGAATCAAACGCAAAGTTAATCAGTTACTCAGTCAGTCAGATATAATTTAGTGTTATTGTGGTTGTTGTTATTGTTATTATTGTTATGATTATTTCTTGAAGCTTTGAGAGAAACTCTCGTTGCATTATATGTGTTCATTGATCTGAAAAAAAAACAAACAGAAAACAACACAAAAAAAAAAATGATGAGCGAAGAAAAAAGAAAAACGCAACTGTGAAGAAAAATATTTTCAACAAACAATGCAAACAACACAAACACACACACATTAACGCACAATTATATGAATATAATAAAAATGTATGTTTGCATATGTGTATGCACGTGTGTGCGTGACCATGTTTGTTAATGTGCCTCATAATTGTTAATGTGTTTTTGCATAAATTGTCTTTCAAATTCATTGAATAGTTTCATTTCATTTTATGTGTGCATCGTCGTCATCTTGTTCTACTTTTTTCTCTCTAATGCCCTTTTTTTTACTCAAATGATATGTGCGTACCCTCTCCGTTGTTGAATTTGTAACGTTATGCCCTATGGACAGTAAACTTTATATTAAATGTTTTATTGATACTTACTGTCATCAAGACTACGGGAGAGAAGGAAAGAAATCCACAATGTACGAAGTGACTCTTAAGAAAGTTAGCCTTTCAAAACTTATAATAAACTGCGATACTTAACCCTTTGTAGTCATTTTTCTAGGGGAAAAAACAAACTGGGTGTATATATGTGGAACAATTGAGGGTATTTAATAGTCGACTTTTTATTTAACAGCAGCATTCGTGATTGCTTCTATTATGTTTATTTTTTATTTTTCTCTAATTCATAGCCTGCAGTGTTTGCACATCATTGATTTTAATGTTCTTGTGGATTTGATTTTTATTTTTTATTTTTTTTATTTTCATATTCAACACTTTAAGGTCGGGGGTATAGTAGCAACGGGTGTTAGAAAATTTACACTTTTTGTTTGTAAAAGGAGACGGCAGAGGACCCCTACCATTGATTTTTTGAATTTGTTTTAAATATGTCTGTCGGTCTGGGCATAGTATGTGGTAAACATAATGCCAGTGATTAAAAATTATTTAAAAAAAGGCAAAAGCATAGATAGTCTCGGCATGTAGGCTTACAAACGACTCAGTATTCGTTGCTGATTCAAAATGTTTACGGAGCCCTCCTTCTGTACGCTGCAAACGTTTCGACACGTCATTTATACCTCAAAATCTTGGGTTGGAGATTCTAAAAATTTGATTGAAAATATACAAAAAAACTCTACAATGTTAATTTTCATTGGAAGGTAAAATATTTGAATGTTAGACTTGAAAATTTCTCTTCAGATCACGCCTACAATTTGCCAAATATATTGCCAGACATTTTGGTGAGTATTTTTAGATTCGACCTAAACCGAATGTAACCTTTATACTTAATTTTATTTACAAGGTTGCTGCACAGTGCAGCATTTCTTGTCAAAATTCTAATAAATCACTTTAGTTTAAACTGTAATTAAATTGAATAATAATTTTTTTTTTATAACCTTCGTCTGTAAAGTGTGTGTATATTACAACAGCACACAAAGAGAGTGACCCTACATTATTATTATTTTCATAAAGTGAAGGAAAAAGAGAAGAAATCTCTCGAGTAACGTTATATTTACGTTACGATTACGACTTAGCTTCGTGCATATTTTAAGTTGTATTGATCTTGTTTGAAAGGCTTTAATAAAATATATAACACCAAGGGTATCTGAGATTCCAAAGATTTCAATAACTTGGACCCAGTAACCATTAATATAGACTTTATAAAGATATATGCGAAGGCATATCATAGCTAGGGTGCTTGTATATATATATCCTATGAAATGTATTTTTTATAATGTCGCCCCAGATTTATCCTTCTTTTCTCTCTGTCAATACAATAGTCAATGTTTCGCTATGACTAATTTCATGTTTTTTTTTATTTACATATTTTTTATTTTATTGAAATATTTCGTTTTATATTGTTTTTTACACGCACAGACATTATAATGTC
The DNA here is from genome assembly GCA_949710015.1 of Crataerina pallida. Lineage (NCBI taxonomy): Eukaryota > Metazoa > Arthropoda > Insecta > Diptera > Hippoboscidae > Crataerina > Crataerina pallida. The sequence goes on along the minus strand of OX453290.1, from coordinate 29,282,756 downwards.
TACGAATGGAAGTTTAGTGGTTAATGTATCTATTTCAGTGACACGCACATTGTGTATATCTAGTGACAACAAACATATAACAACAACAAGTACAACAATAAACAATCAAGAGCAATAATAACATCAACAGCAAAAAAGAAAAAAAAAGAAAGAAATCATTATGTACAGTATTACCATCAAAATAATAACAACAGCAACAATAATAGAAATAACAGTAGTGACAGCATACCATTAATGAAGAGGATGAGTTGAAATGTTACAAACAGAAAAAAAAAAAAAAGAAAAAAATGAATAAAAAATGGCAACTACACGAAGTACAAAACCATAAAAAAAATTTATATATATATATATGTATGTGCGTGTTCATATGTGTTTATGAGTAAAAATGTATTTTTATACCATTAAATATATACACATAATAGTGTTGACATAATGACGCTTAAAAATGAACAAGGGTCATAAAAGTAGTGCGTGTGTGTGCGTGTGTGTGTGCGTGTGGTTTATTATATCATATACATACTAAGTGTATATCTCTGCTAAAGCTATAAAAAGTCTGGAAAAAAAAAATTATAATATAAAATATTTATATGTAAAAATATTGACCGTAAAATTTTCTTAATACATTTTTTGCTTTAATTCTTAAGCAACAAAAATATTATACCTATTAATATAAGACCACATCTTAAGTGCCCTTCGCACATATACATACAAATAGTGGGCATGGCAGTAACATAATTATACTCTAACTTAGACTAAGTATGCATTAGGTATCAATTTGAAAGATAAGTTTTACACTGAATAAGGTTTTTTTTTGTTAAATTTTTGGGCGTGTCTAGGCGTACGAACACGTCTTCTTGGTATATTGTTGAATGAATAAATATATTTAACAAAATTCAACAACAAGTGTGTCAGATAAACAGATTTTTATTGATTGTGGGCGGGGCTCTTGACTGATTTTACCGAACTTAAATAGCGATCTGTTAGCAGATACCAGAAATGTTTGTTTCCGGTCAATAAACTCTAAATTTACGATTATAAGAGGATCAAAAGCAGCTGGACACATAGACGGACATATCTAGATCGATTAAGTTTATGATGCTGTATACTTTGTAAAGCCTCTGATTTTGTCTGTTACAAATGTAATAACAAATTTAGTATACTAGTTAGTATCTTTTGTGAGAGTAATAACAATAAAAACCCGAAAAGTTTTACACAATGGAGTTGTGTTCGGTATGATAAATAACAGTGTTTAGAATAAGTAAATATAATATAATCGGTTCTATCCAACTATTTAATATCCTACACCGCAATTTATGCCATAATTTATTTAATTGTATTTAGTAAATGAGAGTCCTTGTCATATAAAAGTCAAAAATGTAAAAATGTAAAAAAATGTTTTATGTAAAAAGGTAATAAAAATAGTCCGATCGGGTCTACATTCAATTATTAAGTTAATTAACTATTCTTCACAAAATTTTTGATTAAAATAAAGAATTTCCATCAAAAATAAAGATTCGTTAATTTTGATTTTGCTCCGATCCGTATAATTAAAGATGAATGCGACGTTTGCCGTTTAAAAAGTTTAACCTGATACCTTACCATTGTAGGGGTAGGTAGGGTATATTAGTAACTCCTTCTCTACGATTTGTGTAGGATCATGAAATGTTGATTTGATTTCTTTGTAAGGGTTTCTGATGTTTGTTCTTAAGGGTATACCAACACGTTGCTGCATACAAGTGTTAAGGTATAAAATAAAAAAGAGATATCAAGGAAGAGGAAACTTCAATAAAAAAATATATATATACTTGTCTGTGTTCATACACATATATAACAATGACAGAGTAGAGGACACAAAGCAAAACTTTTTCATATTGTGTTCAACAAAAAGGAAACCAAATTCATCCCATAAAAATTCATTAAGAAAACAAAATGTCTTCCAGAAGGTTAGGTTAAAATAACCATATAAACACATACATATATATATAAAAAAAAAAAAAAATCGAAATAATACATAAATTTACATAAATTTATATATGTACATAAGCATGTATTACGTTGGCAAGAATGTGTGTGTGTGTGTGTGTGTGTGTGTGTGTGTGTATGTGATGATACAAAATATAATCTGAACAAATCCTTACAGCGGGTGTTATCTCACACACATACTTAGTCTCCCTTGTATGCATGCACAGGCACACACACACACACACACGTATATATATAAATATAACTTGGGCAAACTATTGTTCCTACATGGATATTCCTGTTTTACTGCAAGCATATGCTTGCCTGCCCGCCTGCCGACATATTCTATAATGCACACGAAAACAGAGGAAAGGACAAAAAATATTTCAAATTAACACGCATACAAACTTTAAATACACTATACAAGTCTCTCTCTCTCTCTCTCTCTCTTTCCTCCACTCTCATATCGACCCAATAACTTCTCAGTGTTTATGACAGTTTCAATAGCAGCTGCTGTTAATACATATAAAGCATACGCATGCACACACGTACACGTACTATAAAATGAATAAATTTTACACAAATTGTAGATTGGGTTGTACGGATATACTCACTCATAAAACGAGTGAGTACAGACGGTAGCTAAAATAAATGCTATATTATATGTTTACCGACATCAAGTACATTGATAAGCTATGTTTAGGTGGTTGGGAACGAATCTCAAGTACTAGCCACCACTACAACACATTGTATAGAAGTAATTAGATGAACGATCGGAAATGTTGTTTGTTTAACAACAATAAAGGATATATTGTTATAGTTAATGTATCGATAAATATTTTAGCATATGTGTGTGTGGCTTTTGTGCACATGTTTATGTTAATGTTCAATGTTGATTATCTTGAAAACATTGCTCATTGATTAGGGAGCGTTTGACATTTTTGTAGCGAAATTTCCATTAAAGCTTTTTTTTTGTTTTTTTTTTGTATATTCTTTCGCATATGTTCGTTTTTGACAAATTTCAATTCAATATCTAGAGCTGATTATGGCTTCAAATGTAATAGAATATAGAGTACAGAAGGGTGGATGATTGAATGGATAGATGGATAGATTGTTTTTTTATGGGTTTTTGGGTTTTTCTGATTTGTATACGAACGCGTATCTGCGTTAAGCTTATCATCATAGTGAAGGCAAATTAGCAAAGTTTGTTATTTCGTTTGCAACTTCTCGCTGAGGGTATAATAATTTTGTCTAAACGATAATAACAGCCGGACACCCTACAACACTCTACAAAGTATATATATTTTCAATTAGCATAAAAAAAAAAATAAAATAAATAAAAATCAAAAACAATAACAAAAAATCTAAAATAAATTAAACTTCTCCGTTCATGCTTCCATCGGTTAGTGGTTCACTCTCGATTGCAAAGTTTTCAGATATTGAACTGAAATTTTCAAATTTATATTCGTGGACGTAGGTTACTTTTTCAATTAAACAATAATGGTTTAGGGTCACACCCATAATCTACAAAAATCTATCTATACGGCACAAATATTGATTTATGAAAATAATATTTATGTTACACATATTTGCAAATAGTTATTCTATCGATGTGCTAAAAATGGGCGTGGTGGGATTAGCAGATTAGCTCAGGATCCACAATGAAAATTGTTATATATCTTATTTTCTGTTAAAAAAGATAATCAGGTATTTGCCACGCCCCCCAGTTTGTGTATAAAATGAAAACTTTACCTAATTTAATAAAAAATTTTGTTATTTTACTTGTGTTTCAGACGAATTCTGCACTTAAGTATGATTTTTGTGCATTGTGGGCGTGTCTGTGATTAAAAGCCGCCTGTTTTTCAGTTCATTGAAGCTTAGTATAAACAAAAAATTCCATTTTTGTGGCTGTAAGAGATTTTTAACAGTTGTGGGCGGGGCGTATTAATAGATTTCGCCCTTCTAATATAAGAAACTTGATAAATAAGCTAAAAATGAGCAAATATGTAATTTTTTGCGTGAATGCCGAAATCAGATACACACACACATACACGCACAAATAGACATGCCTAAACATATCTTAAAATATATATTCTTTCAAAGGTATCTGAACTCGTCACTATTTGTGTTGACAAATGTTGTAACAAATTTAGTATACTTCACATATTTATGCGAAGGTTATAAAAACAATATAAACGAGAGAAATGCATATGCACATAATTCATTCAACTGTATAAAAGTGATTATACACAGACCATAAAACAACAAAAATAAAACAAATATACAAACATTAGCATAACAATACGCACGCATACATACAACATGCAAAGGCGCAAAGGAAAACGACAAAGTTTTTACACATTATTTAAACACAAAATGTGTGCAACATTTAAAACAACAATAATAATAATAATAATAATAACAATAAAATAGAAGTAAAAAGCAAAGTATGTACAAACAATAATAACAACCACTTTTGAAAAGAACATTTTACACAAATACTTATAATAATAAAAAATAAAAATAAATAAAAATTAAAATAAGAATATATGAAATAGGATCCACAAACACCAAACACCAAACACCAATCCAAGAGTATCAGCAGCACTGGCATAAAAGGAGAGGGACAGACATACCATAAAAATAAAGGTAAATAGATGGGGTTACAACCGGAACGGTAAAAAAAAAATAAATAAATAAACACACACACACACACACATTCATTCATCATTCAGCTCTTACGATTCTTATTTAAAGATAAACAAATTAAACACTGATGCAGATATTGTACACATATATTATAGTGTGCGTGCGTGCTTGTATGCAATAAACTTTGTATGGCAAACATATCTAAAGAGATTATCTGTTAGCACTCCACTAATTTTGCTCTTTCCTGTGGATTGCTAAACAAATTACAAACAAATGGTTTGGTTTTGATTTTGTTTTTGTTTTTTTCTCCTCTCTTTTTTCCTTTTCATTTAACAATTGTTAAAGAAATGGTCCATAACCACACTAATTAATATGTAAATGCTGCTAAAAGAGATCAGTTGACACAAATTGAAAGGAAGTGTTCATTTTGTATCAATTTCATATCAATTCGAATGACAACAAAGCCAGCTGCAATGAATATAGGATTTGTGCAGGGGTTTATTTTTTTTACTCTGCTTCAGGGATTTTTCTGCTTTAGCTGGAGTAATGTTTCATTTCTTTGTTGTGTTATGGTTAAACAATCTCAAATCACAGCTTATTCATTTAAAAAACATCAAAAGGTGTATTATGTGGATTTTTGCCCTTCATTTGTGTTTTTAATATCGTGCAGAATTGTTCTATGAATAATAATGTTGTTGCAAGTAGGTTGCAAGGTACGCATTAAATCACTATCTAATGACATAACTACAAAGGGGTCCTAGGGAAAATTAATTTAAACATTGTTAACCCTTTTAAATGAGCTAACCTCCTAAACAGTTAACGATCCCTCTCCGCCATCTTTTTTTCCTTGTCACAATTTTTATCTTTCAGCTCCTGGGAAAAGAAGGCTTTTTTATCTTTTGAAAACAATTCATTAATGTATTATATAAATGACAAATAGAACGCAGTATAGAAAAACTTTGAAAATAATCCCATTAATAATAAATGACGAACTATTTGAACAGTACATGTATTAGCTAACGTTTTATCTTAAAATTATAATACTGGTGATACAGTTGGTGATCCCACTAAGTATATATTCTGGATCAGCATCAAAATCTGATCCAGTTTAGACATGTCACATCTCAGCCATACATATTTTGGTCTATTGAGATGAAATTTTTTATACACAAGTTAAATTGGGTGAAATTGTTCCAGTGCCACGCCTACAATCGATAAAATTTTATCTATAAAATTGATAATTTTGAAACACACACTTCTAATTAGGTCATATATTGATATGTTAAAGGTGGGCGTGGTCGAACAATATCTATATGCGACCACGTCCACATCTGTACTATTTACAAAAATTCATATTTTGGAGGATAATTGAACTTGTAGGTATTATTAAAGGTATTATCTGTCACGCCTACTATTTATATATAAATGTGGAAGATATTTGAGATGCTCCGTACCATTCTGATCCCCCTATGAATATTCACCAAAGACAGACAGACGGACATAATTAAATCCAGAATTGTATTTATTTGGTAAAGTATGCCAGATTACCTTATGGACACTCGTTTATATGTATATCTTTCCATCTACTCACACAAAGTGAATTTGTACAGGAAGAAATATTATAATATTATAAACATCCTCTTATAAGATTATATGTGATCATGAAAATGTAAAAAATTTCATCTCACTCTAATGCTAGCTTGATAAAATGCTAGTATATTGTATAAATTATGTGCATAATATACAATTGCCAGTTATTGATATTTAACCGGATAAGAATCCGGTACATTTTGATCCGCTTAACATAATAAAACATCATCAGTTTGATGGTAGAATGTAAATACTGGCGATGGGGGCTATAAAAATTCACCATAAAGCCATATAACCATGTATTGCTTATAATAAAAGAAACACACACACTTATTTGTTTTTGTATACTTAGAGAGTGTTTGCTGGAAATGTGTGTTTATTTGTCTGTACGACTGTGTTATGCATAAACAAACATAAACGCAAAGTTGTGTATAACATCTTAAGTGTGATTATAAATTTTAATTACCGACCTGTTTGCAATAACAACAAAACATTGTTGCATAAATGCCCGTAAGTTGTCATGCTTCCCCTACATTACTATACCCCTCCCTCTTACTCTTTTACTATTCACTTCATATATAACAGTCTGGTATTTACAATGTTTGTATTTTACAAACAATACAAATGCCGGGATATATATATACACACACTTGGATACTATTGTATATAATATATAGGTTTGTGCATGTTTGTGTGTATTTTGTAATTATGCCTTTTCAAGATAAACTCTTTTATAATCTTTTGAAATGGACTTCAACGGTTATTACAAACAATTTGGTCTTTTATAAATCCATTACAAATGTAAAATACCCTACTTTGGGTAAATAATATTTATTTGGAAAAGATTTGTAAAATTTTGTTTGAAAAATTTATGTTTTTGAATATAATCTCAAAGTATGCTAAAAAAATATTGATAAAGGAGATTTTTTTTCTACAAAAATCTACCAAAATATTTTTTAGGTTATAATGAAATGCCTTCCTTGCCAAATGGTTTAACTTTATAACAACAAGAGTTAAGAAGAAGAAGTAAAAAGACTATATATGGCTTAGGTCAAATCTTTACATCTGCTTTAAAAAAAATGGGCGTGGCATTAGGCCCTCTAATAGTGTATGTATTTCGTATCAGCTTGCAAGTCGGGTTTTTTAGCTCAGTACATTTTTTGTAAATTGTAGCCCGACCACGCCCATTTTGGGCACATCGAATATACTTTATAAGGTCTCTGGCGCTTATTTCTGGGTGTTGCAAACGCAGCTCTTGAGTTTTTTTTTGCCTCACAATAGTTCTGCATTTAACATTCTATGTAAGTTAAATAGGATTGCGTTTCTTTAAATCATCTGTCGGATCGCTTTTATTCATTTGTTGTGTTGTTATCATAAACAATTCTGGTGCACAACAAAATGTTTTGTCTTCAACATACTTAAGTAAAGTAAAACGATTATTTGTTACATTTTCAACGATTCACCTCAAACTCAACGAGTTTTTTTCTCTCTCTCTCTCTTTTGTTTCAAATTCTAATTTTGCATGGGTTTCTGGGCATAAGTGTGCGTATGTGTGTACAATCGTTGTCATGTTAAATTGTTGTTATTGCTATAGTTAACATTTAATAACTGTTGGTGTTTTGTTTTTAATTCTATGGGTTGGTTTTCTTTTTTATTTACTTATTTTTTTCATTTTTTTTTTATTATTATTATTTTTTTTAATCTGTACTTCTTTTACTTTGTGCTTCGCTTTATATACATTTTGTAGTTTGTGTAAGTTATTTAGTGGTTGGCTGGCTGGTTAGCTGCTTAAATAGCTTGAATGGTTGTTGCCATCAGTGTCGTTGAGTGGCTTAATGGCTGAATGGCCCGGTTCGTTGAATGGTTGGCTGTATTGACTGTTTGTACATTTAAACGTTTGTCTGTACGCTCTCCATCGTTACTTTTTTTGATTTCAAATTATTAGTCAAGTATTGTGTTTTTTTTTTTATATAAAAAGCCGTCACAAGCAAAGTGTATAAAATTACAAATTAAAATAGAACGACGCGAAGAATTTATGCGAGTGGTGGTAAAACTTTACAATGGTTGTAAAAGCAACTAAGAAAATAAATGAATGAATGAATGAATGAATGAACAATGTAATGGCAGTGTTAAACTAAAGTGATATTTTTATAATAAACACATACGCTCGAATGCATGCATGCATGTTTGTGGGACAGTATATAAACGTACATTTTAGTATGGTCATAAAATCAATAAAAAAGTAAAATAAAGAAATACTTTTAATAATTATTGCTATAAATTAGTTTCCGTGACTATACTCAAAACATTTTATGACATTTTCTCCATTCTTTCAGCTCATCTGTCTCTTTTTTTTTTATATCGTAAAATTCAACTCAATTAGTGTTATACGCTGTACTGTGTATATACAATGAATTACGGTAATTGTTCATGATATCATATTTTGTTATTGTTGTGTCATTTAAAACAAACTTGACAGTTTCTCGTTTAATTTATAATTAGTTTTTCTCACTCTTACATTCCCCACTCAGTAGTCGCTTAATTGAGAGTTTGTGTTGGTAGTTTTCTATAACTTTACATAAGATTCTAAGTATAATATAGAAGGAGATATCAGACATAGTATATATATTATGAATTAGCATCAAAATCTGAGTCGATTTAAACATGTCCGTCCGTATTTCCGTCTGTTTTTGGTACTCTAACGTTTAAAATTTTGTACAGACATTTCGAAATTAAACAAAATTGGTCAATTGCTACGCCCCTAATGGACAAAAATCTTTCATTTATCTTTCATGTACACCTATTAATATATAGCTTTTTAATCGCTATGCTAAAAATGAGCGTGATTGGATAACAAACACGCCCACAATATATGAAAAACTATATTAGACATAAAATTCTACAAATGTATTATCTATATGCCACGCCTATTATGGAAAAAGTGATGGCAAATATTAATTTAGTTTTACAATTTGTTTTTTGTATCGATTATATATACATACTTCGCTCTCTCTCTCTTTTGTTTCAAACTTCTCACTTTTCGGTTGTTAAGCTCTTTGTATTTTAATCCGTTACCTTTGGCACTTGGTAATTACTTATAACATTAAATTGTTGTTGCTATTTTTGTTAATTGTTAATTTGTTTTTTTTTACTGGTTGGTTGAATATTTTCTATAATAATAATAATAAAACCGGTTTGTTCGTTTGAAATTTCACACATATCTAATGTTAATTACTCGTTATTATAATATTTATTATTTTGTTAATGTATTTTTGTTATTGTTGCTTTTGTGGAAATACACATATTTAAAAAACAATTAACTCCCTCACCTTTTTTTTTTTATTATATAATAATTTAAGTTGTATTTATTGTTTTGCGGTTGTTTGTTAATAATAAAAAAATTATTAAATCTCATATAATTAATGAATTTAATTAATGTTTATACGGTGTATAAACACGTGACAAAGTTGGTGGCATTTATTAAGTTGGTGCAAATGTTTGTAACACCTAAACGGTAAATGCCACACCCATTTTCTTTTATACCGATCAATTTAGAATCAAAATTTTTAAATGATTTAATTACGTCCGTTGGTCTGTTTATAATAACTTGTGCGCAAGCTACAAGTTGTATTTTTTGAGTTGATTTGATGATTTGATGCAAGGATATGGAAATTGAACCGAATTAAATCATTTTTAGAACCCCATCCCATATAACGAGCGGTTGTAAAGGAAGTCTTTATATAGTGAAAATTTGCTATTCTTCATATTTTTAGACAATATTTAGCGAAAAATAGCTAATTGGGCAAATTTGTACCCGATCAGACCATTTTTAGCCTTTTTTCATATAATGATCTGATTTACAAAGAGCCTTACTTGGCATTGAGATGACTAAACTAAATCTTAATCTATGTAACCATGTCTATATGTCCGTCTACATAGTGCTTTATCAACCTATAGGTAGCAATTTTTTGATGTTAATTGACAATTTTTGACCCAGGGAAATTTTTTGAATCAAGAACTGAAAATGATTCTAATCGGTCTATTTTGAGTACTTCAACACATATAACGTTTTATTTTATAATAAGTCGTTATTACCCAAATTCTCAAATGTTTTAACAAAATGCGATATACAGTAAGCTAATTAGCTTAATAATTAAATCAAATTTGGAACCGATTGAATTATTTTTTAAAGTCTCTTTTCATAACATTCGCATTTACTGAGACCACCAGACTAAGTATAACATCAATTATTCAACTAAGTGGTACATGGTGTTAAGGACTAACTATAATATATTCACTTGCACTTTATTCCTTAATTAAGAGGGAGTATAAAAAATTTATTTGGTTTAAGAGATTTTAAAGATCTTCATGTGTAAGGTTTACTTAATAGTTTACGCGTTTCTTATTTTGAAACATTTCTTAATCATTCCCAATTCCTATAATGATTATACTTTTCTGTTGAATATCTTAATAAAAGATATATTATTACATTTTCAATAAGTCATCCTTTTACTTGTCATTGTTAGACTAACCATCAAATCAAATCAAATCAAATCAAAATAATTTATCGCTAAAAAAATGTTTATATCATGTTTAATAATGATGAAGTTGAAGGTCTGTTTGTCTCTCATAACTTGTCAAATTATAAATAATTCTATACGCTGCCTTTGCATGCACATGTGTACACACATATTTTATCAATATTTATATACTTAATGTAACGTCTGGGTGCCGTTGCATGTGGCTGTTTATTTAGTGTTTAGTCATGTGTCGACTGCGAAATATTATTGATTAGTTGGAGAGTGCTGTTTAACTTTTCACATTTAAATTCTAACAGAAAAACAAAAAACTATAATGACAACAACATCAATCACTCAATTACGGTAGAGAAAAAAACACAGTTGTGGGTATGTTCAGCTATAATTTTAATAATAAATGAATATGTGTGTGTATAAATATTATTATATATCTTCTCTCTTTCTCTCTCTCTCTCTCTCAGTCCACTTATTATTACAATAAAAGCCAAATAGTTTTTTCATAATAAGTGTTGATGCATGAATTAGTAGAATACGGTTACATGGTTCAATAGTGTAATATTTATAACTTTATATATGACAACGGTGAATATAAAAAATTGAGACTTTTATAACGGGCTTCATACCGCTTACGTGCTACACGATTTATGTGTATGTATCATATGTAGTGTGCTATTTTAAACAGGTAAAAAAAAAAAAAGGAAAAAAGAATTATGTGGTTGAGGCCAAATCTTGCCAGAAAACTTTTCGAAAATTATAAAGGTTTTTGTACTTTATAAGTATATTTACTTCAAAAAATTGCTACTTTTTCAGTTTTTGGTTGCATTGTACGTGTGTCGTTTAATTGACTTTGTCGAATTTCAATACCAACACTTCTGGGAAGTTTCAATTTTAATGACCAAGGTAGTGATTACCATAGAACACAAATACCGGACTGACAGACACACATAAAAGGATTGACTCAGCATTCTAGGCTGATTCAGAATTTATTAAACTTTGAGGAGTACCCGATGCCTCCTTGCGGGCATTGCACACGTTTTCACGGAGTGTTATATACACCTCTATACATATATTAATAAGTATTAAAAATAAACTTGGCTTTGGCCAAATCTTACATGTCCTCCTCTACATTTATGTGTATATAGGTAGTGGGCGTGGCAGGTATCTATATTATATACGTATTTCATATCATCTAACAAATCGAATTTCAACTCAATTTCATTTCATTTCTTGTAAAATATAGGCGTGCCAGTTATTCCACTCCGCCCATTTCTACCACATCGATAAATATGTTTATTAAATTGTAACTTGTTTCATAGATAGATTTTTGTCAATTGAAGGCGTGGCTCTTGATCGATTTTGACCAATTTAAATAGAAACTTACGTTCCGAATCTAGAAAAACTTTGTTATATAATTTCAGCTTAATATCTTAAATATCGTAAACCTGGTGACTTTGAGCATTTAACATAGGACGGACAAATATGATTATCTCGACTTAGATTTTAATGCTAAACAAGAATAAGAATATTTTGTACGGTCTTGTTGTATGTATGGCCAAAAGGGTATAAAAATTTACATTGACATGAGTGAGTATAATAACAATTGTTGTCAAACTTTGTGTGGAGCAGTGCTTGTATATACATAATTGTTTATATAAACATATGACTATATATGCACTACTTCTCTCTCTCTTTTTCTCTCTTTGTTTATTATACACCTTTAGAAAAATTGATTTTTATATCATATAAAAGTACATTGACATACAACCGTCTAACAAATTCCATTTATTATGTTTTTTGTTTTTCCTTTTCTCTTCTCTGATTTATTTATAATTGTGTTGTGTTTTTTCTTCTTTTTTAATCCCATTTGTGCGTTATTGTTGTGATTTTTTTGTTTTTTCATTTTTCGTTTCGGATGGTGTGTGTTCTCATTTATTATATGCGTGTATAATTTAATTGTCGTTATATGCTTACATATATGTTATAATGAAGTACAAAAAAGAAGAAGAAGAAGAAGAAAAAAGTAAAAATCTCGTGTGTTCATTTTCACGTTTCGCTGACTACCTTTAAAAATAGAAATTTTAATTATGTTTGTAAATATGTTTTTTTTCTGTTTTGTTTTTAATAAAAAAAAAAAAAAATTAACATATTGATTCTTAGAAGCAATGTTTTATAGTGTTAATTTATTTTTATGGTTTTGATGCCAAAATTTAAATTGAATGTATTTTAAATCATTTGCATAATTAAATAATATTCATTAGCCAAACATGACAATATGAGATGTTTTCGTGCGATAATAATATTAATATGTATATTTAATATATTTAGGATGAAGGTCTTTATAGAATTTATATAACTCGTAGAAAATGGTCTGTGTTGCTGGTAAACGGGTTTTTTTTTTTAATTTTCATGACAAATAATTATATACATATTAAAGCAAATAAGAATATTAAATGTGATTTAGACCAAATTTTAAATACATTTCAGATAAGACAAATAGGGGGCGTGACAAATAACAGTGTAAGTATTACGTACCAACTTACACGTGAGATTCTGTGCAAAATAAGGTTTTGTATAAATTGTGGGCGTTTACGTCACCCGACCACGCCCTTTTTTGGTACCTCATTAAATGGGATGATTATAAATATGGACAACAACTTTCAATTTCATAGGTCAACTTTTGTAACAAATAAATAGATTCCTGTCTATTGTGGGCGTGGTTTTTGACCGATTTTGCTAAATTTAAAAAAGAACTTAAGTAAAAACTTTATATATTTGTAGAAAATAGAAATTCAATATCTCAAAATTTACGATCGTGACTGTGGCCATAACTGAGGTACACACAGGCGGACAGGGAATATTGGGAATAGTATAGCAAACGGAATGACAAACTTAGTATACCTTCCAATCTTATGTGGAGAGTATAAAAAGATACCACAATCAATTATGTATTTATTATGCAAAATGTGTAAACAGATATGTTTTAGTTGCGTCATGGGGCTGACGTTGATAGCCTAACATAACAACTTTTTTTACAAACACTTCATTTAACATTCTGAACGCATCCTACGCTATTGCCACCACAATCATAATTGCTGATTATACCCCATACCAATTCAGATTTATGGAAGTTTGTGCTCTTAACTGATAAATACATTATTAAGGAGTCAGAAACCTAAAGTAAAGGCAGTGGCGGTTTTAAGGGTACAAGAACTAAGTGAATAAGGGGGGGAGGAGCGTCAAATTTTGTTGAATTTGTTTTCTTTTAATGTTGGGCCCAAATATGTTTTCCGCTTAGGGCCCCTAAGTATTTGTCGCTGTATATTAAAAAAAAAAAAAGAAATAAGATCACTCTTCTTCCATTCAGTTTTCGATTTTTAAGCTCACTAATGAAGATATCAATAATTTTCATAAAATAAATGTTTTCTTATTTTTCCTATACATGGCATCCATTAACTTTTATCTCTGCTGTGAGAAGAGAGAAAAGATAAAAATCAAAATAAACAAAATCGAAATCAATATAAATGCCAATCACATAAAACCGGTAATATGATTGATGGATTTATTATGCCGAAATACATATATTGTTTATGTTTGGGCGTGCTAGCGTTGTGTGTAGTATACTCAATTATTTGAAAATATTGATTTTATGTATCCAACAAATTAAAACAAATTACTTTTTTTTTTATCATTCAATCAACTTATTGAAAAATTTACATAAACAATAATAAGAAACAAATAAATAAAATTAAAGTTTGGGTTAAAGCAAAGTTGGAATACCCTTCAATATTAAAAGCATGGTATGGTATTCAATTGTATATATACCAAGAAGAAATTTTGTAAATTGTGGGCGTGATTATTTTACTCTTTTTAAATCTACATAAATTGTTAATATTTGTATTAAATTTAAGCTCAATATATACATTTTTCAAGAACAACACAACTCACGGACGTACAGACATTTCTGTACGTTTTCATTCACGGACGCGTACAGATATGGATTGAGATGTTTTGCTGAATTTTTTTTTTTGTTTTTTCAAAAATATCTATTTATCTATACTAAAGAAATTACTTTTTCACAACACATGAAACTAGAATAATTCAATGGATCGATGAATCCATGTTTGTCTGTACGTCCATGTATATTTTTCTATTTAATGTACAAGTTGCACTTTTTAAAATATAATGATGAAATTTTAGTACATGATTAATATATTTTGAGGTAAGCATATGTACTATTAAAATAGATGTCCATTTGGTACATTTTTAGTGCTTCTTCTTATATAACACCTTATTTTAAAACATGACTTTATATAACAAAAATTCCCATTTCTTGAATTTAAAAGAAAATAAAAAAAATCGTGAAGAACAGTTTATTAGTTTCATAATTAACTCTGTCAAATTTGAACCAAATAGGACCATTTTTGGAACCCTTTTCCATATAAAACTTTTTAACGAAATGTTTTTTATAACAATGACTGATTTGATTGATCTAATAATTAAGTATATATACAGTGTAGGGTATTACATGGTCGAAAAGGTGTATTTTAAATAAATATTTCTATTTTTAAGAATCATTTTTTTTACATGTAACGAATAAGTAATTAAAACGTTTATAATAATTTTTTTTCTCCATCATAATTTTTATCTCTCTGCTTTTCTGTCTCTCTTTCTAACGGGAAACAATTCACCTTGTTTCTTCGTTGTTTGAACTATTTTTAATGCGTATAATAAATTTCTAAACGTCTGTCCTCAATTTACATATGTATATATATGTAAATTTTCAAGGTGATATCATTGTTTATTATTGAGTTTATTTTCAACAAATTGATCCATGTGTATATCCATTGTATGTATTGTAAGTAATTAAGTTTTACTTGTGTACACATGTCTACATATATGCATAAATATAATGTGTGTATGTAGATATATAAAAGATATATAATAATTAATTGATTATTATTTTGATTATACACATTGGAGGTTAACGTTCTCTTTCTTTGCGTGTTGTTTCTTTTCACAAAACAAAACTTTATTTATATGGACAATTACGTTTATATATGCATGTGTATTATGGGTGATATATTGTATGTGTGTGGTATGTAATCTAAAAACTGGTTTAAGTGGTTAATGTCTTGTTTATTGTTATTATCTTTAATAGGGTCTTAAATGTTGTACACAACTCAACTCAAATTTCAAATTTGAAAACCTCTCATAATGTGTTCGCTACACAAAAATAAAACGTAAAACGCTTAATTGGTACATTATGAATAAAATAAGAAATAAATACAACCGAAAACTTAATTTGTTTTGGTTTACTCTGAGATACCCTACACATATATATGTAAAGTGCGCGCACTCTTGTAAGTAACCTTTTTACAACTCAACGGTTAAATTCTTTATGAAATAAGGTTTTTTTTAAATGTTCGTTATACAACCCCGCCCACTTTTAACTTTTTAATGGATGCAATAAATATCATTAGGTTTAAGAAATATCAACGTGTAGTTCTATTATTGTGATAATAAGAAAATTTTATAAATTGTGGGCGTGGTAGTTGTACAAAATAACTTAATCTGCAGTAAGTAAAAATATTTAAATTATAATTCGTCTCAATATTTGAATTTTTTCAATACTCAATTATACGGACGGACATGTCTAAATCAATTGAAAATTTTATGTTAATTATGAATATATAAATTTTGTGGAATCTTAAATAGTTGTTTATGGTTATTGCAAACAGAGTGTTGAACTTAGTGTACCTCCAATTTTGTAGGGTGGATATAGAAAAACTTACCATTTAATTTATAAATAATTTAATGTATTTGTGAATAAGAGTGTATATGAAACCTGCTTTAAATTGGGTTAATTGTTCTTAAAATAATAAACTCTGCACAGTGAGAGCGTTATGTTGTGTGCTTGCTTGTGTTTATGTATAATTTATTTATAATACAAACAATAACTCCATCATTGTTGCAACGGTTTTTAGTTGAATTTTAATAATATTTTCTCATATATCTACTGTATGTAATTTTGTATTACTTGCCCCCCTCTCCAACTCTCTATCAATCTCTCTCTTTCTCTTTTTCTGTTTATATCTCCCGCCTTGGTAACTATAGTAATCAATCATAACTCGTAAGCTAATAAATTACATTATATTGTTGTAATGTGTGTGTGTGTGTGTGTGTGTATGTATATATGTACGTTGCACATGTTAATTTATTGTATAAAACATGTTAACATACTTAAACTGTACTTGAGATGTACTCACTCTTCGCTCTTTGCTCTTCAATGTCTTTGTTCTCTACACATAAAAAGTTTTTGTTATACTTAAAACCCCAAAAAATATTAAAGGCATTAATGCAGAAAATTGAACACAACAATAACAATAAAACAACTTGCCCTCTTGTTTAAGCATGAATAACTGCTACTAAATACAAATGTATATGTATGTATATATATGATGATAAATACACTTTTATACACTACAGAGTGATACAAGGATGTTTGTAACTCTTAAACGGCTAATTGTACACTAGCCTTTCAGAATCACAATTATAAACAATGTAACGGCCGTCTATCCGTCCATTCTTGTAATCAGCCTACAAGTAGCAAGTTGTGATATTTTTTAATGAAATATTTGCCACAGGCATGTTTTTTTGAACAAGTTCAGTCACTATTGAATATGAACCCAATCGGTTCATTTTAGAACCCTTATATAACAGCTTTAAAAATATTCAAAAAATTACTAAAAATTTGAACATATTTATAACTAGACCACATAAGTGTTAAAATGTGAGCAGACATACTAACAATTTACTAAAAAACACAAAATTTCAACAATTGTTCTTCGGCTGCACTTGGTTAATATGTAAGGAGGGTGTGTTGTAAACCAAATTTACTTGGTTCACTGTACGTAGATGATGTATATGACTTAATTATAACATATTTGTATAAAACTAAATTACCGCACCAAGCATGTATATTATGTATTGTACGTACATATGCATTTATTATATAAAAATGTATATAACTGAAAGCCAATCGTGTACAGTTGACAAGTTTAACAAGCAAAAGCACAGACATTACCATATAATCGTTCATACCTACAAATACCCATTATTACCATATAAGCTTATAGCTTAACATGCAGTCACCTCACTAAATACAAAAAAAAAAAAAAAAAAAAGAAGAAGAAGAAGAAAAAACAAAATAATTTACAAATTATATAATAAAACAACAACAAAAGTTGCATACACAATTTTTTTTTTCTTTTTGTACGTACTAGTAAATGACTGCTCAAATAAATGCCTTCTGTCTTCATTTTCAATATATGTAAACAACTATGAGCATACATTCAATAAATACATATATTTACCACTTTTATATGCATGCCCATGTACTTGTACGTATTTTTCTTCTCTAAATATATTATAAAAGAAATCATGCCCATAACAATTTATACATTTACATCGAACTAGACATGCAAGCAGGCGAGCTTTTAAGTTGACGCTAAACCATTCACTTTACCTTAAAATCCTCCATGTAAAAAGTCAAATTGAATTATTTTCTATACATATGTAACGTATAAGTTGTATATTTGTGTGTGCATACCCCGCATAGAGTTCGTGGCGGAGTTTAATAAACTTTTTCACATGTTCACATGAATATAAAAACTATAACATACACTACCGGGTTTTGTAATCCTCAACATCACAGAAAACATAAACCAAAGTTTTATTATATAAACTTATGTATGATTTTCTAAATCGATTTAAGCCTGTCCATGTGTCTGTCCAAGCGCTGTTTTTATATTTTTTTTTTATAAGTGTGGGATTGTGCAATAAAATAAATTATAAACGTAATGATAGGAGTAAACTGAAAATATTATGGTCGGTTGTATCCAATCATTTAATACCCTATATCACTTAGATTGACAATTTATGGTATAATTAGTTCAATTGTAACAGTAAATGGCGGACATTATCATAAAAAAAGTCACTTTGTGAAAAAGTCTTGTACGGGGTTTTAAAAATTCTGATCGGGTATTAAGCTAATGTTAAAAATGAGAATTTCCGTTATATAAATACTTATTTTAAAAATAGGCTTTAAATGGACGAAATAGATTGAGCAGGAGTAAGGACCGTGGCTTTCAATAGGACCGTCCCACGCCTTAATCACTTATTTATACCAAATTTCTTCAAAAAATATCAATAATTGTGAGCAACGGGATTCTAGGAATGGTACGATGGGGTTGAAATTTAATTAATAAACTTGTTTTTTTTTTTTTTTAAATAACAAAAATGAGATTTTTTTGTCCTATAAAGATATATTTTGATAATTAGACTTTTAAGGACGGGGTTTCTAAAAGTGGACCCTTAAAACACATCCATCTCTATGTCGAATTTCACTAAAAATAATGAAATATTTTGAACTTGATTTAAAAATAAAAGATGGACGAACGATTTTGAACCGATCGGTATATGTAATTATTTACCATGGGCGCAAATGCAAAATACTTTTGGAACACCCCGAAGGAGACATCAGAGAATTTAGAAACTTGTATAGATTTGATAAACATCAAAATCGGTATAACTAAACGTATACGTCCGTGTGTCTGTCTGTTAATGAAGCAAATTTTGTCATTTTGGGCAAATAATTCTATGCAGTTTGTATAGTTAGGCGCTTGACCGATTTTGGCAAAATTGATCAAGTGCCACGCCCCAAATCGATAAAAATTGATCTATTAGTTACAAATATCTAGCTAAGAAATTAGGTACACACATTTTTCAATTCAAAAATAAGTGAAATCGAATAATAGACACGCCCACAATTTACAACAAATCTTATTTTGATCCCATTGACTAGTTGATATATAGCATATAAAATATAAAGAGCATGTGAAGGGTATTCACGATGTGGCATAAAACACATAAATTTCTTTAAGTTTCCATTTTGTACTTAAGAACCATGACTAACTCAATCCATCATCAGTTTTTATTCACATGCACTTACAACTAGCTTCGCGCTTCTATATTCATACATGAATAAATTCAGCACATGAATACGTTTTATTCTAAATAAAAAAAAGAAAAAAAAAATGCAAAACAAAAAATATTTCCTTTTTCTAAAAGTTTCCTTTGGAGTTGCTGAATATTAACTTAAACTAAACAGAATTCAACACTAACGCCTCAAATACAAACAATAGTTATAAACAACACACGCCATCACACAAATGCTTATTTTCTCACACTCTGTTAAAGCATGTCACCCTGATTTTAAATGCCTTTCAAATGCCACCCCCTGTTTTAACTCGCTTACAACACTTCTAACTTATGCATGGTGTACACATGCATATACGAACATAATTGCTTTAGTACTCTTATATACAATATCGTTGTTGTTGTTATTATTGTTAGTTGAGCGCTTAGTCATTCACATGAGCTTGTGTTTTGCTTCGACACAGCCACAGTAACAGCAAACTGGAAATTGGAAAGAAAAACATGTGAAAGAAAGAAGAAGAAGAAGAATGAAAAAAAAAAAAGCTTGTAATATTCAACGTCATCGTTCGCTATCATCTTCATTATTTTATAATATAATTATCATGATATACCTCACCAACCATTATGGCCCTCCACAGCACAGTTGCCACCGATATTAAAAAAAGAGGAAAAAACAAACAAAAAAACAAGAAATCTCGTGTAACCAGAAAAAATAAATCGCCCAACCAACCAACCAACAGCTCATCATCTTTCTCGGTAACATACACCAGATCTACTAGTAACTTTCGTATAGCAATCCTATCATCACCATTGCCATCATAATTTACATCATCATCATCATCATACACATACATACACACATGCATGCATGCATATATACGTGAATATATCTAAGTTTATACATCTGAGCAGCCAAACGTCGCAATATAAATGGAAACTAATAAATTTTTACATTTTTTCCCATTTTTCTCTATTACTTTTCTCGTTTTTTCGGTTTTTTTTTTCTAAATTATTTTTAGTTGTTGTTGTTTTATGCTTCTATTATTGTGTGTGGCTGATTATTGTATTGCTGTGCTATACACTAACAACCAATTGAATTTCCAGAGTTGATAAAGTGGAAAACTGAGAATCGCAATGTAACAACAATAATAACAACAACGGAGTCATTATTGGCGAAAAATGGTGAAACCTTAGAATATTCTAAAATGAAATTTTTTCTTATTTCGCTAAGACTGAGAACTAAGAACGTGTGTACAGACGACAAGTTTTTCTTTTTCTCTCTCTCTCTCGTTCTCTCTAACAAAGAGATTTCACTTATTCATCAAAACGGTTAAAAGAAAAGAAAATAAAACAAGTAAGAAAACTAAATTTGGTTCAGGCCAAATTTCCAATACTTTACACATCTACAACGGTGGGTGTGGCAGATATATATTTATATATATATATATATATATATTACGTCCTCTATTATCGATAACTATAAATATGTGTAGTAAATTTTAAGTTCAAAGGTAAATTTTTGTGATAGATATAAAGTTTTTTGTCGATTGTGGGCGTGCCTGTTACCCGATCACACTCATTTTTGGCACATCGATGAATGGGTTAATTGTAAATATGCCTACCAACTTTCAACTTAATAGCTTAATTTTTGTGGCAGATAAATATATTTTTGTTGATTATGGGCGTGGTTTCTGAACGATTTTACCCAATTGCAAAAATTGTGTTTGTAAAAAATGTCAGCTTAATAAATATTTACAACTATGAAAATGCCAAGAATAGACAGATACCCGTACGGACATGTCTAGATCGACTGAGTTTGTGATGTTGATCAAGAATATATATACTTTATAGAGTTTCTGGGTGTTTCAAAAGGAATGACAAACTTTATATAGCACGCGTCTTATGTGGAGGATTTCTTTTTTTTTGCCCATGTATAATATATGGAAAAATGTCTCTTCAAATCATTAAATGTTTTTACACCATAATAAGTATAAACATAAAAAAAAAATAGAAAAATAGAAAAATAAAAAAAAAAATTAAAAAGAAAAAGAAATGCGGAAAATCATATAAAAGTAAAGGAAAATTGAAAAGAAAAAATGCAAACAGATTAGCAGCAAATACCAGCCAAACGGGCTATAAAAGCGTTTAAGTTAACTTCAAATCTACTTAAAAACATCTATCCATCATCCATCCTATGCACCGCACACAAACAATAATAACAATAACAACAAACAACTTATTACATTGCCATACACATGCAAATTTAATTCCCAACAGACACACACACACACACACAGTGTTTGTAAGAAAAGTTGTTTCGGCTTAAGTTGAAAAACTACTTAAAAAATCGTCGTTCTCTCACTCTCTCTGTGGAATTTTTTTATTTCTGTCTTTCTCTCTGCTTATCTCTTGGCATTGTATCACTAAGGTAAAGCAACTAACTAAAAGACGTGAGTCTTGAAGCACAACACAATTGGCAGTCTCTAGATATGTAGTTACATTAGATGTGTAGGTGAATACTTTTTTTATATATATGTAATTATCAGGGCAGTTCGTAATAAAGTGTTTTTTTAGTGACATAAATTTATACAGGAAAAATTGACAAGCGATGGATGTTAAGTGAGTATAATTGGAGTAAACATTTTTATATCCTTTACATAAGATGCGGCGTTATGCCAAATTGGTTACGGCGTTCGCAACCCTAAAGAGGAGGCGTCAGGGACTCTACAAAATATAAATATATTTCTTCAGCCTCCAACTGCACCAACAGTCGATTTAGACACATCCGTCCATGTGTCTGTCTGCTTTTGGCACTTTTGAGATATTGATTTACAGACATTTTCGATTTTTTTACATAGATTATGTAGAAATTAAGCGAAATGGATACAATGCCGCGTCCACAATCACCAAAAATCTATTTAATTCACCGGTAGTTGCATGTAGATGCATAGAAATGCGAACAATTTAAAAAACCATTTCTGACGGATTGGTCAACTTGTAAGTAATCAAGTACCTGCTACGCCCACTGGCATTTAATTTTACATCTAAGCCCATTACAGCCTTGTTAGAACGAAACTAAACTAAAATTATAACTCGAAAAAAAATTCCTAAAACATAAAAAGAAAATTGTTAGTAAATAATATTTGGGGTAGTGTGGCGTGTGGTGTGGGGTTAGTATAGAGCATTTATATGTAATTAAACTGTTGCTATAGTGGCTTTTATTGAATTTGGAAAAGAATTTTTTTAAGGCAAAGAGTGAGAGCTGGTATGAAAAAGTTGTAAAAAGAGCGCAAAATTTTTATATTTTGCGAGTAACAAATGCCGAATTGAGAGTGTCATCATATAAGCGGTGGTTGCAAGCGTGTGCGTGTATGTGTGTTGCTATCCATACATAGCTTAGTAAAGGTGGTTTATACAATTCCTTTTCGGGACTCTTTTGAAAGAAAAAAAAAAAAAAAGATAAACGGGTTGTTGTTAATAAGTGGTGTAATTGTTGTTAGCAGTACAACACACTGACACATACAATAAGACTACAGTGATGGTGGTGGTGGTGGTGGCGGTTACGCTACATACATATATCACCACAGGCAGCAGCTTGCTGTAGTGTAAGGAAAATATTGGTGGTAGTAGTAGTAGTAACAGCAGCGGTAGCAGCAACAGCAGCTGGTATTATTTAAGCTTCGTTTGTACCTTTTTTCTTTTAATTGCACCTTTTCATCATACAGCAACGACACCAACAGTCAGTCGAGTGCCGTGGAGGAGAGTATTATTAAACGTAAAACAAAAAAAAGGCATTTTTTCCTATTATTCGTATTCAGTACTCAGTATTATGTCTTATTATTACATTGTTGCACATTCCACAGTTAGGACACAACACAAACAATTCTGGTGAGATGCGTTTAGTAAAGAGAAAGAGAGTGTTTTACTTGGCTGGAGTGGTGTGTTATCAAGAGAGTTAATATTGAATGATATTGTGGGAGAGAAAGAGAAAGAGAGAGTGAGAGAGAGAATATGTGTTAAACAATAATGTGTTTGTGTATGTTAAGAGGTTGCTTTCAACGGCCTGTTTGCATACGCATACACAACATAATATACACACAAACGCACACATGTGTACGTACAACAATTGAAA
The DNA here is from genome assembly GCA_949710015.1 of Crataerina pallida. NCBI lineage: Eukaryota > Metazoa > Arthropoda > Insecta > Diptera > Hippoboscidae > Crataerina > Crataerina pallida. The sequence continues at coordinate 29,258,888 of OX453290.1, read as the reverse complement.
AGAAAGGATAGGAGGAAAAAAATGTATAAAGAAAATGTTACTTCAAAGTGAATTCTTGATTATACCCTGAAGAGTCAATAAGCAATAATTTAGTTTTGTAACGAAGCGGGGCCAAGTTGGCAGCATTAACAGAGAAAAGAACAACTAAAGTAAAATGAACTAGACCGTATTGAATGATATTGAATTGTATATATACTGCATATATATATATACAAATAATGAAATAAAATAAAAAAAAAAAAAAGAATAAAAAGGAAACTTTAAGAATTCTTTTCGTAAAGAGCAAAAGAGAGAGAGAGAAAGAGAAAGAGAAAGAGAAAGAAAGAAATCGTAAATGTGTTTATATTTGATACATATTCCTAAAACTATATGTATATATATATAGCGCTGCATATATGTATGTTTACGTATATATTACACAATATATTTGTGTTTTCTTGTTTTCTTACCTTTAGTGCGGTATTGCAAGTTGTGGCTTATTGTTGTGTTGTCGTCACTGTGTGCCAAGGCATAAAGAGCTGGATAAATCTCAAGTGTACATGGTTGAGAGTGTGTGTTTTTAGGACGCCACCAATCAACAATAACAATAATAATAATAATAATAATAACAACAACAACAACTATAACAACAGTAGCATCGAAGTCGAAGCTTACGTTTATTAGCAACACTTTAGTACAAATATTATCGTTTATCTCGCATACACGATTTATGGCATTTGTCAAGTATTTTGCGCGCCAATGCCAAACATAAACGATTATGGGCCGCTCCAAGTTTCCCGGGAGACCGTCAAAATGTCTAAATCGTAAACGTATCAGTGTTTTACAAGTGAATCAAAGCGAAGATGAAACACTACAGCAACAAGCCGATGACAATGGTAGCACCGGTCGTCCAGTAGCATCACCGGCCTCTCCCTGTCACAGAACAAGGAATGGCTCACGCGAAGATGAAGATGGGCCGGGCAGTGGAAATGGAGGTGGTGGCAGTGGCGGTGGCGGTGGCGGTGGCGTAAGTGGTGTCGTTGCAACATCCAATGGACCCAGTTCAACATCTCATAGATCGCATACAAATTCCAATAATACTTCCAGTGATAATCGACGTAAAAGTGAAAACAATACTCAAGAAAATAATGCACAAAATGTAAATGGTAATCAAGTGGCGAATGCAACAGAAGCGACCGTTACTGTACAAGATAACAGCACAGCAGTAGGGGAAGGTAACGCTGGAACGTGTCCTGTTAAAAATGATGATGATGATGATGATGAAGAAGAAGAAGAAGATGATGATGATGAAGAAGATGATGATGATGAAGAAGAAGAGGAGGAGGAGGAGGAGGAGGACGACGACGACGAAGACGATGACGACGATGAAGAAGTTGACGGTCGACACAAAAAGAAATCTTATAAAACGTTTGTAGTGCGGCAGCGGAGTTGTAAAAAATTTAAAAATCTCAAAATCCATAAACCAGAAGTAATGCTACCCTCATCATCGAAATTACGCATGCAACAACAGCAACTACAGCAACTAAATGAAACCTATAAAAATACCCCCGCCCTAGTTTCTTATAACACAGAAGAAGTTAAAGTGGCAGAAGTCACAACATTAGCCAACCATATCAACAGACAACCCCACCAACATTTGAATAACACAAAGTCATCATTATCCGAATCTAGCAGCAATCTTCAGGCATTCAATTCAAATCATCACAATAATCAAATTAAGAGCAACGATGACCAACAACTAACAGCAGCTACCACTGCTGATGCTAATGCTGATGCTAATGCTGCTGCCGCTAATCATAATAATGATGATAACGATGACCATGACGATGACGATGACGATGACGATGACAATGAAAATAATAAAAAAATCGCTACTGCTGCTCAGTATAATTGTAGCGACAAAGTTGTTGATAACCATCATTACGATGATGGAGAGTCTTGTAGCGACAATAGCAGCAACAAGGCAAGAAATGATAATAACAACAGCAATAATAGTCATCAACACAGTGGGGCGGTAAGTGTAAATATCATCTCTTGGAATTTATTTATCGTCTTTCATTTTTTTAAAAATGTCACATCTTGTTATCTGAAGAATGGATGATTTGTTTTTTTTTTTCCTTTTTTGCGTAACAAAAATAATTAATTACGTTGTTTAAGAAAAATTTCGCCTTTTAAGTTAAATAGGGTGAATTTTCTTCTTCTTCTTCTTCTTTTTTTTTTGCTAAGACGATGACAGCGATCCATTTCTTTATATAATTATGATATGTTCTTAAATACAGCACATGACTGCTTTCCTTTTAGAGGTTTATCTTAAAAGATGTTTTTTTTTTGTTGGATTTGTAAAAAATGAAAAAAGATCTTATTCTCGTAATGTATTAAAAAACAACAACAACAAAATATGATTATATTATTTAGAAAAGCCTGGATTATGCTTTTTTTTGCATCTCTCTCGCTCTCTCTCTCTCTCTTTTCGTACTAATTGCTTATTTCATTTGCCCTTTTTTTGGTTGGTACTGCAGCAGTAATTAAAATGTTTGTATACTACGCATTAAATTTGTCTGTGTTATCATCGCCTGCCCTAACTTGATGTTGATGTTGTTATCTTTTCTTAATATTGATTTTTTGTGTCATGCTTTGTGAAGGGAAAAAAAAAAAAATTGAAATAATTTTTTTCTTCTTTTTTGTCATTTATCGCTTTGCTGTAGTCAAATCACGGCAGAGATTAAAATGAAACCTTTTCTTTATATGGAGCGAGAGATTTTAGAAAACTTTTAATTACATTTTAAACACTTCAGCATTACAGGATTTTTTGCAAATGTTAAAATTCGAACGACAACACGGGTGTTGCTTAGTCGGCCCGTCTCGTCTTTAATTTATTTATTTTTATTTCATTTTTATCAATTTGGTTTTTTACTTAATTTTCTTATTCAGAACTCTTCTCAAGTTGTTTTTGTTTTAACCTAATCATATATACTAGCAGGTATACATGTGTGTATGTATGTAAATGAGAATAAATATGTATATACTTCATTTGTGCATGTATGTGCTCTGTGAGTTGCTGGTGGGGCATTTTTTCTGGCACCTTCTTTCCTTGATTAAAGCATAACATCTTAATACCTTTTTTTCTGCCAGCTTTTCCCCTTCTTAACTTAACTCACACCTTTGTTGTATTGTTCCTTTGGGATATTTATATCGCTCATTGAAGTGTACACTATAACATGTTGTAAAAGGTAATTTTTGTGTTTATATTGTTACAAAATCTTGGAAGCTCTTTAAAAATAAAAAAAGAGCTGCAATCAATTTTTTTCTGTTTGGATTATAAGAGAGTTGTGAGTCATACGGATTGATGAGCGTCTTTATAACAACATGTCAAAGTCTTTAATTTACATGAGTAATATTTTTTTTTTTTAAATTTACTCGAATCTGCTTCTACAGTTGCTCGCGAGTTTCTCTATTTATGTGTAATATGAAATTCTTTATGAATTCTTAAATTTTAATCATTTTTTTAACTTCTAGTTAAAATAAAGTGGTGGGTACACTAAGTTTGTCATTTCATTTGCAAGATACAGAACACATATCCGTCTGTACGTCCGCTTATTATGAGAATGCTCTTAATCGTAAATTTTCTTATATTAAACTGAAATTTTATATATAGACATTTTTACTGTCTGTTTGTAGGTTTTGATTAAGGACTCCTAATATACAAAATTATTCCATTTACAACACTCAAAGTAAATGTCAAAGACTCTACAAAATATATACATTTCTGATCAGCATTAAAATCTGTCTCGATTTATCCAAGTCCGTCCATGTGAGTGTCTGTTTTCTTTTTTTTAAGGTCAAGGTTTAAAATTTTATTTATTTAAAAAAAATTTTTTTTTAATCTCTTACGTAGGTTAATATTTAAATGGAGTAAATCCCTTCAGAGCCACGCCCACAATCCAGAAAAATCTACTTATCTTAAAAGATTAACATATGAAAATAAAACTTTTTTAAATTTATAATTAATGTAGTAATTATTATGCTAAAAATGGGCGTGGTCGGATAATAGATAATAAATGAAAATGAAATTCGATTAATTTATAATAAAAATAAAAATGTGTTAAAATTGGATGTGATCGTATAAGAGACACGCCTATAATTTTTAAGAAATCTATTTTTGTAATGTATGCCACCCAGTACACATACACACACACTATTAGATGATTAGAATCAGGCAGATTGTTGTTGTACATGTAGATGTGAAGGGTATTTAATTTCAAGTCTAAGCCAGATTTAGTTTTATTACTTATTTAGTTTTTGTTTTTTTTTTTATAACAACAATATTTGCAAATAAATTGCGTATCGTCAGAATGGTTGTATTTTGTTGGCCAATTCTCCCCCTGACCATTCTCACTGCTTGGCAGACTTTTTCAATTGTCTATAATTGAATTTTATATCTGAGGAGATTAATTTTGATATACGACGTTATTGTATTCAATAAACGATATGTAGGTACTTAGTGCTGTGATCTCCATACACATCACATGTGTTGAATTTTTCATTCCCCCCCCCCCCCCCCCCTTTTTTTTTTTTTTTATAAAACTATACTTCTGTGTTCTTCTCTCTCTACTTTTTTTTTTTTTTTTTTTGTTTCCTTTTTGCATTGTTGACCATCGTGGTCTCTGATGCTTTTTGGTTGAGTGGTTGAATGGTTGACTGTTTTTTTTTTTTTTTTTTTTTTTTTTTGTAGGATGTGTGACTGTTTGGTTGTTGACTGACAGGCTCGTTATTTTTCGTATTTTTTTTTATTTTTTTTTTTTGCTCATTTCATTTCAATAAGTTTTGATGCCTGTCCGCTGCATGTACATACTCTTCTCACCACCCGCTCGCCTCACTTTTCTTTACAATGCTGTTTTTTTTTTTATACCCGGCATTACTTGTGCCAAAGAGTATATTAAGTTTGTGCAAATGTTTGTAACTTCTAAAAGGTAAATAACCGGGTGGTCCATTTCCAATTATACCGATCAAGACAGAATCAAAATCAAAGTCTGAATTGCTTTAATTATGTCCGTCTGTCTGTCCATGTAAATTTGTGTGCAGGCTATAGGCCGCATTTTTTTGAGATATTTTGATGAAATTTGGTCTTGCATTGGCCCAAATAGGAATTATATAGAAATAGGAAAATAAGCCGAATTACAACATTTTTAGAATCCCTTTCCCTAGGAGGTCCTATTATAATGGAAGTTCTTATATGATCAAAAATTGCCAGTTTTAATATTTTTTTTTTTTTTTTTACCAAAAAGTGGTCTCATAGTTGTGTGAATCACATATGGATACGATCGCACTATTCTTAGACACCCTCTCTTTACAGGGCAATGCTTGGCATTAACTGAGGCAACTAAATTAATTATAGTGTACAGTATTAAATATAGTGTGCTATCCGGCTTGATTGACTTTAACATTTTCATTTAGTTTTTTTTTTTCTTATAATTTTAGCATTTTCGTATGAATAAGTAATATGTGTAGTATGTGTAGCTGGCGTAGTATTTTTGCTTCCAGTTGACATGCTATTCTTAAGCTTTGTTAAATAATTTTCTGAATTGATTTGTTACTTATTGTATAAACACATATACACACAAATGTATTTATATATATTTTATTTGTATTTACAAGCTGTACAAGTTTTGCTTAGTGTTGGTGTTGTTTGCCTTTTGTTGTATAGTGTGCACAATTTAATTCAAGAGCTCACACAATACTTGTTGTTTTTGTGTTGATATATAATATAAATATAAGTGCTCTTTACTATGACTTGACACAGCATGCTACGAGAATATTATAACCAAACCAAACCAAACCAAACCAAACCATTGCTTCTCTTTCTTCATAATAGACGGCTGTGGCTTTGCTTTAAAATTATAAATGCTTTCGTATTGTTGTTGTAATATGATTATAATCAACCCTCTCTTGCCCTGCCAATGCTTTTAAATGCACCTTATGCGGCTCGACCAAAATGGAATGTGTAATTAATAATTGGCGTTAAAAGGAGAACTAGTCGGTTAGTTACTGGCTTACTTTACATTTATTTTTTTGCGCTATTTTTCTTCTTCATTATTTTTATTTTTTATTTTTTATTTTTATTATTTTCTACCAGAAAGGGGGGGGGGGGCTCTCTTTTTAATGCATAATAAATGTGCAAATATAATTGTGTATGTTTATATGAGGCGTGTGTAGTGCATGTGTGTAATGTTTGTACAAATATGTGTGCATGTGATTTTATGGTATCATTCATATAATTTCTCAAGGAGTCGGTTGTTTTTATTTTTTTCTTCTTATGCCCTCTACCTTAGTGATGAAGGTACAGTAAGTTTGCTATTTCGTTTGCAACATACCAACAAGGTGGCTTCATGGTTCAGCACTAAAATGAAAAGTTTTTGTATATATGTCCGTCCGTTCTTATTGGAATGTTCACAAGTAACAAATTTAAAGATATTGAGGGGACATTTTTTACAGATTAAGCACAATCGGTCAAGTGCCACGCCCCTAAGTGATAAAAATTTCGTTATAAAATTGACATATGGAACATAATTAATTAATGTAGTCTTTAATATATTAAAATTAAAGGCGAAAACGAATAACAGCCACGCCTACATTTTATAAAAAATCTTTTAGTTATTATTTATTAATTGTAATAATAAAAATTAATAATTAGTTGATATATATAGAGATTGTAATTAGATATTTGCCACGCCTACTTTCTATATATATGTAAAGGGTATTAAAGATTTCTTCTAAAGCCAAACATAGTTTTGTTTTTTTTTTCCCCTTTACTTAATTATAATCAATTGCCGCTCTTCTCATTTCTTATTGTATTCCTTTCTTTCTTTCCGTTCCACTGAATTTATTAATTTTCCGAGTTTATTAAATATTTCAAGGGAGACGCAAGTAATCACATTTACACAGTGCATGGTTGGATGGATGGATGAATGAATGAACGAATGGATGAATGAATGACTGACTGAATGAATGAATAAAGTGTGTGTTTTAATTTTCTGCAAAAGTGATTTTTAAGTTGAAGGTCACCCGGAATATCGTATTGAGTTGGGGGGGAAAGTAATCTTCATCTAAACGCAAAGATAACAACGCACACAACACATACTTGTGTGGTTAGGTCGAATATATAATTTTATGTATATTTCATATCATGTTAATAAGCGGACAAGAAAATGATTATACAACTTGGCATGTATACAGTACGTAGCATGAGTAAACCAATTGTTTTTTTTTTTTTTTTTTTCATTATTAAATTCTCAGCGTGTCCAGACAGGTTTGTAATGAGATAAAGAATTTGTAATGGAAAGAGTGGTTGCAACATACTAGAATATTCGGTTGAGCATGGAGTGTTAGGTTGTATTCGATTAGTGTGAATATTTGTTATGTGGTTTTAATTATTAGAAAATGTTAAAGTGAGTAAATTAGGGGGTGGTGGTATCAAGTGGTGCGTGCTTTTAACAACAATGCAAAGAAAATGTTCATCATTAATTATTATAGCTCAGGTTAAATTATTCGGACATATTGTCATATGAGTATATTAAGTTTGTCAATACATTTGCCACACCCATAAGAAGATGTCAGAGACCCTATAAATAATACATATTCTTGATTTGCATCAAAAAGTCAATCGATCTAGGCATGTTTGTCCGTATGTCCTTCGCTTGTTGACACTTTAAGGTTTGAAATTCTGAGATATTGAGCCGAAATTTTGTACAAGCAGTACTAATATCTGTTCTAATTTGCCAAAAATGGTTGTGGTCGGGTAACGCCCGATAGTTTACAAGCCCATAATTAAACCACAAAATTTTAAATGATACAATTTTTTGTCTTTTTTTTTTTTTTTTTTTTTTTTTTACAGAAACGTCCAGAAAATATGAAACATTTAGAAACTGTAGAGAATAATATTAAACCCGAACAACGAAATCTTCCAAATTCCAAATTGGCAGGTGATACGAAAATGTCTAAATGCAAAGAATCAGTGGACGGCATCAATTCAAACAGTAAAAATAATGCAATTATGGAACAATACAACACAAACGGTAACTTAACATCACCCACATCAACAACATCAACAACATCAACAGCAACAACATCACCCAACATTTCGACATCAACTTGCTCATCTTTGTTGTCATCGTCGGCAGCTGCATCTGCTCTGATCGATAAGAAACAAAAGAAAACGGTCACCTTTAAAAATGTGCTCGAAACTAGTGATGATAAGAGCGCTGTAAGAAGGTTCTATAATCCCAATAACCGTAAACCGTTAGTTTCAATAATTAAGAAAGACTTACGCAGCAGTGATTGCATTGTTAGACCCTCGCGCCTCACCGATATTGTAAAGAATCACTCCAATCCAGATAAACTGAATACATTGAAATTTCGTCAGAGTCGCTTGAATAGTGGTGGTGGTGATAAAAGCAATGAAAACAATGAAGATGACAATGCAGATTACTCGGTATTGGCTGGCCCGTTATCTCGTTTATTTGGAGCGCCCCTTGATGAGGATCAACAGGTGAAAAGTTCCATTAATTTTCGTTTGTCTAGTGTGGAAGAGCGTAAACAAATTAATAAACAAGTTGAATGTACGGAGAATGAAGGGGAAGAAGAAGAAGAAGAAGAAGAAGAAGTTGACGAAGACGAAGAAGAAGGTGAGAATGTAATGAATGGCCATGAAGATGATATGGATGAAGAAGAAGAGAATAAAAAGCAAGTCAGTAAACGACTCGAAATGAATAAGAGGCGGGAAAAAAGTGCCGAGGAAGCGGCGAACGGGGAAGATGGCGATGGAGACAGTTCTCAAATGATAATAGATAAGCATTTTATTTTGCCCAAACGGAGCACCCGTTCATCACGCATAATTAAGCCCAACAAACGACTATTAGAAGATGGAATCGCTTGCAAAAAGAACATTTTAAAAAATCTATCGACCAATAACACCATAACACGGAAAGATACCGCTGCAACACCAACAGCCAACTACTTCAGTTTGGTAGACCACAAATCCACGGAATCCAACAGTAAGTATTTTTTATACATTTTACGGTTTCTTAGAACTTTTCAACGATCATTTTGTCTGTGCTTTATAGTTATAAAGTGCAACAAAGAGACGCCACTTAGTACAAGCAAACTGTTTTCTAATGTGGGCGGTGCTTTGAAAGCTCCCCTTGGAAGTTTCGTTTTGAGGCAACCTAGACTGCAATTTGAAACACTCGGAACCAACAGCGAACGTAATAACACCAACGCGTGTGCGACTGTCGCAGCAGCCGCTATAGCTTTGTCAGCTTCTTTACCCAAGTCGCTAACGCAGGCCATTTCGGCCGCGTCATCTTCTACGGTTACTCCATCTTTGACATCGCCCACGTTTTCCTCTTTAACGGGTTCACTATCAAATCCAAACAACAGTAAGTTATAACTATTTTAGATGAGGATAAAAGAAATGTTCTTTTAAGTCATGGCCAGTTAGGTGGTCTGTAAAAAAAGGCATGTGAAGCTTTGGTCATAAAGCAAACTACCAGATGGGCAGCCCTTTTAAAGCCTCCTCATAGTTAGCTTAGAGTTTAGCCTTCTTTTTGGAAAACTGAAAAAATCCGCTCGATAGATGTTCTTTGTTTATGTTTAAATCATGGCGTCATTGTTGATTGATGAATAATTGGTTTAGGGGTTATTTGGTAGCCGGGATTTACCTTCTGTTTACTTGTTACTTCATTACAGATTCATTATCTACATTGTGTGCCGTTTGCTCAACTAATATTCATAGTAAAAATTTGCCCCAGGCCAGCAAATATGGTGAGCTGGCGTGTGAAAATTGTCGCAAATTTATTTCGAAACTTGCCAAAAAATCATTGGCCATGAAGAATTCACCGACAATGAAAACCATTCAGTTGCAATGCAAAATGGATGGTGAGTGTTGAAATGAAGACTTTGAAGATTGAATCGTTTTGTTTAATTTCTGTTAAAAATGTTGTTTTAGGTAATTGTTCCATTGGACCGCCAACGAAACCGGGCCATATAAAAAACTTTAAAAAAGTTTATAAAGAACGCTGCGGTTATTGTTGGTTAAAGAAATGCCTTCAAACGTTGCAACTACCCAAGGTCCGGCTTAACGCTGTTTTGCCTCTATTACATAACGGTGTCGTCGAAAACAAGGATGTTGATGTGAAGTTACAACGGGACGTGGAATTCGATGTCTATCCATCGAAACTACTAACATCAAGCTGTGAGGCGGGCATAAATTGGAAACCATTCCTGGACTCTAACACCATTTCGCCTGGTGGCTCTTCTTTGACCGATCCCTTAAAAATTAACTTCAAAAATAATCCATTGTGTGGAAACAATGTCACGTTCGGTGGGGTGCCACTGTTGCGACCAGCCATACTTGAAAAGCCACTCTTCCTAAAAACCGCTATAGAGCCGAAATTGGAAAAGACGGAAAAACAATTGGCGTCACCTTCAATTATGCAACAGGAGTCCCTCAAAGGTACCAAAATAGAATCGTTGCCCTTGACAACGGGTTCGTTTAAGATGAAACGTAAGGAGAAATTGTCAGATAGGGATAAGGGAGCCAGACCTCAAACTCCTAAAGATATAAAAATCAACTTGAGCAATGTAAAGGAGGAGGAGAAGTTGAAAAGAGAGGAAAAGTTTGCGGTAAATACCCCAATAGCGGCAGTAACTTTAGCTTTAGCTTCATCAACAACAATCACAAATGGCAAGAGTAGCCCATTGGCAGGCAGTAATTGCAGTCCTACAACTTCTTCCTATGGTACCAGCATCACGTCTCTCTCTCCAACCGGTTCGTCTTCTTCAGAGAAGCGTCAGCGCATTGAGCTGAAGGGGCCGCGCGTTAAACATGTGTGTCGCAGTGCATCTATTGTTTTGGGACAACCGTTTGCCACATTCGGGGATGAAGATGATGTGGAAAAGGAGAAACCAGAAGACTCCAAAGACTCCAAGGCTCTTCCCACTGATGAAAATGATAATTGCGCTTCTTGCAAACCGCAAAAACCAGTCAATTCACCTGAAGAAAAGGTGGCGGAGGTGGCGTTAAAGGCGATCAAGATAGAACCTATACAAAAATGTCCTTTACCTGTTGCGGTGAAAAGTTCCTGTCGACCCAACATACATCACTATGCCACACACTTCACCAACACCTACAAGAAATACTCGAATCCTGCTTTTTCGAATGCAGCATCGTCGACGGCCGCTGTTCAGCGACGACGTGAACAGCTATTGAAGTGCAAATTATTGATTTCTATAGACTTCTGGGAGAACTATGATCCGGCCGAAGTGTGCCAAACTGGATTTGGTCTCATAGTCACCGAGAGGGTAGCACAGCGGGCTCTTTGCTTTCTTTGCGGTTCGGCTGGCCAAGAACCGCTGCTGTTCTGTGCCTGCTGCTGTGAACCCTACCATCAGTATTGCGTACAAGATGAATTTAATCTTAAACATGGATCACTCGATGACACTTTGCTCCTTAATGAGAGTAATCTGAGCATTTTGGGAGCTAATAATAGCGGTAACTCCAGTTCTGCGGTAGCTCGTTTAAATTGGCTCTGCCCCCGATGTACGGTTTGTTACACGTGCAATATGTCGTCGGGCGCCAAGGTGCGTTGTCAGAAGTGTCAGAAGAATTACCATTCAACTTGTTTGGGCACCAGTAAACGTTTACTGGGCGCTGATCGGCCGCTCATCTGTGTGAATTGTCTCAAGTGCCGCTCCTGCTCCACCACAAAGGTGACAAAGTTCGTGGGAAATCTGCCGATGTGTACTAGTTGCTTTAAATTGCGCAAACGTGGCAATTATTGTCCGTTGTGTCAAAAGTGTTATGACGATCAAGACTTTGACTTGAAAATGATGGAGTGCGGCGACTGCAATCAGTGGGTTCATGCCAAATGCGAAGCTCTCACCGATGAGCAATACAATCTGTTGAGCACCTTGCCCGAATCTATTGAGTTCATATGTAAACGATGCGCTCGCAAGAGTCGCGAGGCTCGTCACAAAGCTAAAGAGTGGCGTGATGCTGTCGAAGAAGAGTTTAAAACTAATTTAATGAGTGTTTTGAAACTGCTCAGCAAGTCTCGGCAAGCGTGTGCATTGCTCAAATTAAGTCCGCGCAAGCAATTGCGTTGTACATGCGGAGCTTCTGGCATTTCAAATAATTCCACCAACACCAGCAGTAATGGTAAAATTCAGCCCAAGTCTTTACAGTTTGGCATAAACACCTCATCGTCCAGCAATAGCGGCGAAGGGGGTAATTCTCAATGCAGCATCGACGTTTACGAATTTAATGATCAAGAGCGTGACTTTGAAGGGCGAACACAGGATACTTCAAATTCAAATTCAACACTCGTGACAACAGAGGAAGGTTCATCTAAATGTAATTGTCATTCCCAAGCGGTGTCATCGGCGTCCGCTTCGCCCCAACTTACTCTGGTAGACATAAAGCAAAAAATCCACACCGGTTCCTACGTCTCATTGGCCGAATTTAACTACGACATGAATCTGGTTATACAGCAGACAAATTGTGATGAGCTGGTTATCGCGTACAAGGAGATTTTGAGTGAACAATTTCCCTGGTTTCAAAATGAAACGCAAGCCTGTACCGATGCTCTCGAAGAAGACATGTACGAGGCAGCTGGTGGTGCTTACGGAACGCCAATGGGCTCTGACGTGCACTATGGTATGGATATGGTCACAACGGCCCCCGGAGCAAACGATCAGAATGAAGCTGAACGCGATACTGTGTTGGCTGAACTTCCCGCTGACTTGGACGATGCCATGTACGGACTGAAGTTAAGTTCAGATGCACGCATTTGTTTGTTATGTCGTCGTGTAGGCGAGGGATTGCCAGTCGAAGAGGCGCGTCTTCTATATTGCGGCCATGATGCTTGGGCTCACACAAATTGTGCTCTCTGGTCGGCTGAAGTGTTTGAGGAAATAGACGGCTCGTTGCAAAATGTTCATGCTGCTGTGGCTCGAGGTCGCATGATCAAGTGTAGCGTTTGTGGAAATCGAGGCGCCACCGTGGGATGTAATGTAAAATCATGCGGTGAGCACTACCACTATCCCTGTGCTCGTTCTCGCTCTTGTGCCTTTCTCGCCGACAAGACCATGTACTGTCCTGCGCATGCGTCCATCATGGCAAATGGTAAAGTTCCCTACGAAACGCATTTCGAGGTGACACGGCCGGTTTACGTAGAGTTGGAAAGAAAACGCAAAAAACTCATTGAATCCAGTCGGGTTCAATTTCATATTGGTTCCTTGGAAGTGCGACAGCTGGGTCACATTATGCCCCGTTTTTCAGACACCTTTGAAGCTTTGGTGCCCATAAATTTTGTATGTTCCCGTTTGTACTGGTCTTACAAGGAACCGTGGCGTATTGTGGAGTATAATGTGCGAACCACTGTCTCCAACCCATGCTCCTCTTCTCTATCTACCGGCCTTTTAGATCCGGGTCGTAACTTTACCGTTGATCACACTCAATCCAATAGTGCTCTGGTACAAATCGGTTTGGCCCAAATAGCTCGCTGGCATAATAGTTTGATGCGCAGTGAGTCCGGTGCTGATATGGATGAAAATGATTGCTTGGGGGGAAGTCAACATCATCAACAAAGCTGCTCCTTTCCAGTTACGGTTGCCATGGAAACCATGACGAACAACGATGACGAACCTCAAACCAATGCCGATTTGTTGCCACCGGAAATAAAGGACGCAATTTTCGAAGACCTGCCACATGAGTTACTCGATGGCATTTCCATGTTGGACATATTTAACAAGTGCATGAACTATGAAGAACTGGGTAACGGAGAACAGTCCAAGGATGGTGTTAGCACCACAATCAGTAATGCCCAAATATCGGATGACGACACAATCACCTCTATTGGAACTTTCAGCAAACAACTGAACGCCGAATTTAATAACACGTCGTGGTCGAATCCAACGAATCACGTGGAAGACGCTCTCCTAACTACCGCCTCTAAAGCAGTCCAGTTGCATAAATTGAAAAAGTCATCCTCGCCCTTGGTGGGTTGTTGCGACAGCACAACTATGGCCGTTATTAAAAGGCGAAAAATTTCGGAGGGAATGTTGTTGACTTTGAATCAACAGCGAGTGCACAAGAAGGAACCAATCGGTGTGACGCCAACCGCTAACAACAGGCGAATCGATGTGGAAAGTGGGAACGGTGGTTGTGGATTGAATTCACAGAAACGCTCGTTCACGTGGAGTGCGGAAAAGCGGTACGTTACACCGATGGATAAAAAGTTGAAACTAATGCAGGTGGATGGCGTGGATGACAGTATTACAGAGTACCGTTTCATAAATGCCAGTGATTCGAATACGTTCATCAAATGCGAACGCTGTTCGTGCACCTACCGAAACTATGAATCCTTTCAATGTCATTTGGCGGCATGTAGTGCGAACAGCGCTGAGGCGGACGTTGATAATGGTAATGTCGTGGATGGTGTCTCCAATGGACAGACAACAGCCATCACCGTCGAACAGTTGCAAGAGTTGAACGCCAAATTTGGCGGCGGCCAGCGTCAGGCAACGTTGCCCTTCATACAGACCATACCCGCTCAGAGTATTACCCAACTAAGCGGACTGTCCGCCAATCTGGGTGGATTGCCCTTGCAGTTGCAAAACGTAAATGGCCTGCAGAATTTGCAAAGCTTACACCAATTGCAACAGTTGACCCAACCGCAGACGTTGGGAGGCAATTTCTTCATTTCTACAGCTCAGCCGACCAACGGTCACAGCACATCCGCCGATGAATTACAGTTATACGCCAACACGCTGCAGGGCTTAACAACAAACTTAAATGGAGGATTCACCCTGACACCCGCAAATACAGGCACGTTTGCCAATGCCGTCACACAAAATTCACAACCGCAACTCATTGCGGTGTCCACCAATACGGATGGAAGTCAGCAAATTATCCACTTGCCGGTAGCAGCTGCAACGCCGGCTCCTGTACCTACCCCAGCTCCGACCCCCACTTACCATCAAACGTTGCAAGCTACCAACAGCGATAAAAAAATTGTCCTGCCGGTGGGCGGTGGCAAGCCCATGAAAACTATGGCAACGAAAGCAGCTCAACAGGCAACCGCGGCTGCCAAAAATAAACTAAAAGCTGGTACAGCTGTAAAGTCGATGCACACGAACAAGTCCAATGTCAATGGTGCGGGGGTGACGCAGGTGACGGCCGTGCAGCAACCGGTTAATGCCACGCAACTGCTCAATCAGCAATTGTTGCAACAACTGCAACAGGCTCAGCAGCAAAACACTCCCCAACTACTGTTCCAAACTACAGCCACCGCACAAGCCCAGCCACAGATAATTATGCAACAGCAGCCACAAAATATTATCTCATTTGTCACCACCACCAATGATGGCACGCAACCAGCCCAGCTGCAGTACGTAACTCTGCCCACATCACATGCGGATTTCAAAAGTCCAGCCCAAGCATCCACTTTGTTCACAACCGCGGCCAACGCCCAGCCTTTGCTACAATCGACTGCAGCCTTCCTACAAACCGATGCCAGTGGAAATTTAGTACTTACAAATAATCCAGGTGGCACCAACAATACGCCCGCCCTCCAATTGTTAACCACCCCGCAAACGCCTCAGGTGATAGGCACGCTAATACAACCGCAAACGTTACAATTGGGTGGAGGCAATGTCCTGACGACAACCACCGCTGAGGGCGGCATGTCGCAGGGCAGCACAGCGCAGTCTCAGTCACAGCAACCACAAGTGATTATAAGTGGTACGGGTCATCCCACCAGTACGGGTTTGGAAATGCTAACCGCGGGCACCCCGCAAGTTATACTGGCCACTACCACGCAGCCCATGTATTACGGCCTGGAGACAATTGTACAGAATACGGTCATGTCGTCACAACAATTTGTATCCACCGCTATGCCGGGAATGCTTAGCCAAAATGCCAGCTTCTCAGCCACCACCACCCAAGTATTTCAGGCGAGTAAAATAGAGCCTCTGGTGGATATTCCGGCTGGTTATGTTCTACTCAATAATGTGGATGCGAATGGAACGACGAGCGCTACCCTGCTGCAGCAGACTCAATCACAAACGCAAACAACCCAGGCAAACACAGTGAACCAGGCGGGACAGACGAATTTCATTCAGGCCGCTTTGCAACAGCAACAACAGGCAGCTGCAGCTGCAGCAATGGCTGAACAACAACAGCAGCAACAACAAGCAAATAATGTATTTCGCATGCAGACACCACCGGTGACAGTGATCGCCAATAATACGTCCAACACGTTCCAGCTAACAAATGCAAACGGACAACAGATTATAATGCCACACCAACAGCAGCAGCAACATCAGCAAACCTCCAATATGCAGCAATCGTCGCAATTTATGGACGCAGCCACAACAAATGTCCAGCTGGTGAGCGCCAAGGTAGCACCGCAAGTGAAACGTGTTAAACTGACGCCACCGGCCGTACCCACAGTATCCAAGGTGCCACCTCATCAAGTTAACAAAGTGATGCCAAATACAGCGACTGTCATCAATGGACAGCAACAGCAGCAGCAACAACAACAACAACAACAATCGCAACAAAAACTGAAGCAAACTGCAGCACAACAATTAAACAATAACAACAACAATAATAATAATAAATCATCGTCCCCGGCACAGCAACCAACGTACGCAATACAATCCCCTGGGCAGGGAAATCAATTACAACAAAACATCACAAATAGTAAGTTAGTGAATACCATTCCTAACGGGACGGCCACAACAGTTGCGCCGCCATCAACCATCAATAATGCAAAGAAAACAAACATGATACGACCGCTACACAAAACAGATACGAAACCAAAGTCAGTGCGATTTACCGGCAGCAATACAGCGGCAGCCACTGTGGTTACCAAACCAACAGCGACAGCAACAACTAATGCTTCCACTACTTCCCCAGCGGGCACTGGTCAACAAATTAATAAAATGGCGATGTTGAAGCCGCAGCAGCAGCAGATACAAAGGAGTGGTGGTGGTGGTGGTGGTGGTGTTGGTATTCCACCTCCTCTTCCATCACCCAATACAATAACAATAACGCAAGTAACACAACAGCAACAACAGCGGTCACTGCAACAACAACAGCAGCAGCAGCAACAACAGCAAATGCAACGACAACAACAACAACAACAACAACAAATTCAACAATCATCTACTACCGTTATGTCAAATGCTCAAGTGTTTGCGGCGCCTAGTGATGATAATGAGAAAAGTAACAACAACAATAACAATAACAACAATCACAGCAATCATTTAATCGAGTATGTCAGTTTACAGCAGCTGTCTAATGCAAATCAAGAGCACTACAATGTTGCTGATGCTTTGCTGTTGGATGAGACATCTCAACAACATGCACCACAACAATTATCGCACTGCAGTTATAATAATGTTGCAAATAATTATGAACAACAACAACAACAACAACAGCAAGTTTCCGTTGTAACAGAGATGAATAATCAAATATTGCCAACAATACAGAGAATGCCAACCTACACCAACATCAATATTGTCAATCCACTGCAACAATTCAATAATAATAATAATAACAACAATAATACAACAATTTGTAATACGACAGCAACAACTACAACAACAACAACAACTACCCGGCCAACAAATCGAGTGTTGCCGATGCAACAAAAACAATACGAACAACAGAATAATACACATACAACGCTATTTACTACAATAAACAATAGTAATAATAATAACAACAATAATAATAATAATAATAATACATCTGTTATGTCTCATGACCCAGCAGCTGTGGTGCAGGGATTGCAAGGAATGAATATGGCAACAGCAACAACAACAATATGTACCGTTAATACAATATCCGCCACTAATCCAATTAGAAGTAACGCCACAAATGCTGTAACTCAAAATCCGCCCACAATGAGAAATTGTCTGAATCATAAAATTGGTGGCCGTGCAAATAAGATAGCGTATGAGGCGGAAGTTAAACAAATGCTGTTACATTCACCCACACATGGCGGAGCCATACATAACGACATAAATATTATTACCCGCAACAACAACAATAACAATAACAACGATATCAATACTAGTAATAATCAAATGCAGCAGCAACATATCGTTAGCAACAGCAATGGCATGATGAAAAGTTCATCACCATCATCCCTACCACCAGCGCCGCTCTTAAGTTACAACATGACAGATATGGTGACAGAGAAGAGTACAAATCAAAAGGCACTCAATCACTCTAATAATAATAAAATGAATGAGCATCAGCATCAGTTGCAGTACACAATTGCTAGCAATTTACAAAATTATGTTACCGGCAGTCATGTTGCCGATTGTATATTGAATGCGGCAAAATTTTCCAATGAAAATGATTTGGTGGCCACGACAACTGCATCCATCAATCAAGGTGCAGAAAAGGAAGCATCACGAACCGATGACGACGATGATGATCATTTTAGTTTGAAAATGCCTTCGGCTGATGAAACTGATGATATGTCCGTTGATAGTGATGAGCCGGCTGTTAAGGCCAAAATTAGCAAAATTCTAGATAATCTCACAAATGAAGATTGCGCTGATTCTCTGGCCACGGCTAATACCCTTGATGTTCATGCCTGCCAAGCTACAACAAACTTCATGACTCCCAACTTGAATTCGCCCCATTTGCACACAACTTATGCCAATGAAAAGCCATCAAATGATTCTCAAATTTTGGCAAACAATTCCGATTTTTATGGCAATACTGTGCAAAACAAGACAGACTTTATTACCAATCACATGACGGACAATTTCAAGACGTCTGAAAATTTTGATGCAACTCAGAAGTTATCACATAAAATGGAAGCGGAATCCACCAATTTATTGATCGAGAATTGTAGTAATTTTCTAAAAATGTGTAACGCACCCACAAATACAACCAACACCACATCTATGCCAACGATGGCAGTGCCTACAACGGCAATGAGTCAACCACCTCAACCGCCCGCAAAAGATCCCAAAAAGATAACGGGACCTCATTTGTTGTATGAGATACAAAGTGAGGATGGCTTCACATATAAATCAACATCCATAACGGAGATTTGGGAGAAGGTATTTGAAGCAGTGCAGGTGGCACGGCGGGCACACGGTTTGTTGCCACTGCCAGAGGGTCCATTGGCCGATATGAGCGGCACTCAGATGATCGGTCTAAAAACAAATGCACTGAAATATCTGATCGAACAGTTGCCTGGTGTGGAGAAGTGTTCCAAATATACGCCGAAATATCATAAACGCAATGGTAACAACAATAACAACATCACTGCAGCTCTTATGCCCACATCATCAGGATATAGTAAGATTATTGATGGAAATTCCTTAACGGTTTTCGGTAGTGGTGCAGGTATGAGTGGCACATCACTGGAAGCGGACAGCAACAGTGTTGATTATACATCCGATCAGGAGGAATTGAATGAGAATCCTTATGAATGTGCTCGCTGTGAACCATTTACGGGACGTTCGGAATATGACATGTTCAGTTGGTTGGCGTCACGCCATCGTAAACAACCAGTTCGAGTATTTGTTCCACCATGCGATACCGAATTATTACCAAGGTAATTATCATCATTATAATTATGTGTGAAATGTTTTGAAAATGATTTTAATAATAAATGAATTGTAGACGCGGTACTGGTAGTAATCTTCCCATGGCAATGAAATATCGAACATTGAATGAAACCTATAAAGATTATGTGGGTGTGTTTCGTTCTCATATACATGGTCGTGGTTTATACTGTACTAAAGACATAGAGGCCGGTAAGTAGTATTTTTCTTTAAATGGAATAGTATAGAATATGAATGAAAATGTGTGATGTTTTTATTTTTTATTAAAATTTTTTTCATTTAGGTGAAATGGTTATTGAGTATGCTGGCCAATTGATACGGTCCACTTTGACTGATCAGCGAGAACGTTATTATAATAGTCGTGGCATTGGTTGTTATATGTTTAAAATTGATGAAAATCTGGTGGTGGATGCTACCATGCGTGGTAATGCTGCCCGTTTCATTAATCATTCTTGCGAGGTAATTATTCTCATTCGTGATAATTCGTCATGTTTTTATCAATAATTTGAAAATGGTGAAAAATTATTTTATGCCCATTTTAAGCCCCATTTTTGAATCAGCATTGAATACTAGTAGTTGATCTAAACATGTGTGTCTGTCCGTCTGTCCGTTTTCTTTGTACTATTCATCCATCTTGTGATTGTAAAAATTGTTAAATAATATCTAATATAATGTGTGTGTGTTGAAGAGGTAGAAAATGGTACAGAAATTGGAAAAAATTTGTCAAACTGAAAAACTGAAAAAGGAGCATTTCTGAAGACATTTTTCCGCATTATTCATAAAGTAAAAGAGATGGATTGACGCAAGTACTCTTTACAGAGTTTTGATGGGTATAACATCCACAAGGTTTGAATCTATTTTCAAATGACTTTTTCTTCCATTTACAAAATAACGTTTTTTTTTTTTATTTTTTTTGCATCATTTACTTACTTTATTTACGTTCTCTTGTTCAACAATAGCCGAATTGTTATTCTAAAGTGGTGGACATATTGGGTCATAAGCATATTATCATCTTTGCTTTGAGACGGATCGTGCAAGGTGAAGAGTTAACCTATGATTACAAATTTCCATTTGAAGAGGAAAAAATACCGTGTTCGTGTGGTTCGAAAAAGTGTCGCAAGTACTTAAATTAAATGGATAAAATCGAATTAAGGAAACGGAATGTTTATACATACACACACACACACACATACACATGTTTGTTGAAAAGAAAGCATAACGTGATGGTAAATCTGGTAAATCTTTATACTCATAGCTCTCTGGTTTAACGGTAACTAATTAAACGTATAGGCTGCAAATACACATACACTCAAACACTTTCACACCCATACAACATTCTATATAATACGTAATACCATATAATAACATATGTATGTAAATATGATTTGAAGCAAAAATTGTGTATCATTGTAAAAAAAAAAAAAAAAAACAACAAAAAAGAGAAAAAATCACATGTGATCATGTTATAATTATTTAAGTATATACTTTTTGTAAAAGAGAGGGGAAACACTTGAGTGAAAACAGTATTTTTTTTTTTTTTTAATCTAATTGTGTATAATTTTTTAGAGCATTCGGAACAATATTTTTCATTACGCATCATTATGATTGTTAGCTAAGTTAAGAGGAAAGTTTGCGTTAAACAGAAAAGAAAACACTCAACATACGACTTAATTAAGTTAATAATAAAAACACGTTACTAATATATTTACCACAAAACAATTAAACAACAACAGCAACCACAATATAAACAATCTTAATGAAAAACAAAAAAAAAAAATGTCTTGTGTGAAAAATTCTATATATGTAAATTGTAACATTATGTTTATTTATTATGATTATTATGGCAATCTAAGTGTTAAACTATTGTTAAAATTTAAGCGAAAAATGATTAAAAAAAAACAAAAAATATTATATGTTAAGAAAGAATGATTCAAACACATATATATATACACACACACACATACACCTTTATAATTACAATACATATTTAAAAAAAATATATTTTTAACGTTTAATTATAAAGTGCAAATTATATACAATACATACATGCATACATATTTATATTGCTTTCAATTTTATTTCAATAATATATTTAATATAATTTAAAAAAACACACACACGCATGTTGTATAAATTTATGAAGTCAAAACGTAAACACAATAACAATGTACCGTTCAGTACATATGCGTATACGTAGAAAAGATTTTGTGAAATTTGAGAAATTCTTTAACAACCTTATCGGGTCTAAGAAAATTGATGGATAACAGACCCTAAGTGAACACCCTTTTACCCTACCATGCTAGGTCTTAAAAATATATATGGGTATCAGAATGGGCCACAAGGGGACTACGGGAATGGTCTTCCAACATTCTTTGTACCTAACTACCTATTATATCTAAAAACCTTCTTCAATTGTAGTCATTGCTGGTTTTTGTAATCATCTGATTAATTTTAGGACGCTTCGGAAACCAACCCAAACTCGAAACAAATTTCAAATATTTTCACAGATCAATTGTTGTGGCTGACAGATATTCGACTGTGGACATGGCTATCAATCGACTTTTCTCCAATTTAAATAATAACTTCTAACTTTGGTACAGAATTTCTGTATAAAAATTTCTGCTCAATATTTCAAAATTTAGTATCGTGAACTGGCAATAACCGACAGACACATAGCCTGGGATTGATTTAGATTTTTACGCTGATGGAATGACAAATTTAGTATATTGTACCTTATGTGTGGGGTATAATATTAAGATGTATTTTAAACTTAAAAATTGTATCATCAAATTTTAAATAGCTCAATTTTTACCAATTTTTTGATTCTATGTATATCAAATACTAAAGAAATGTGTTTTTTTTTGTAGTAAACTTTTGGGCTAACAAATAGAGAGCCATTCTGCTCAATAATAGCTCTTTATTCATTCTTCACTTATCTTCTACAATTTGATTGTTTGTCAAATTACACTTAGTTTCTTCTGGAAGTAAGTACCTATACAGTATATTTAGATAAGGGTATCTTTTATTAAATTGTGCTGATTTCATAGTAAATAAATATTATCATATAAACTGTTATTTTGTTCTATTAAATAAATACCACAAATACCATACAGATCAGACATGAGCATTTCGGTCATGCGCACAAAAGTATGCTAAGGTTATTAATGCACAATTTAGGCAACGCGATATGATCATACTTAAGCAGCAATAATATTGCGCCTCCCATAGATTATGCCTCATATAAAATACTAGCAATAAAGTGCATGTCCATAGACATGGTACAGTTAAGTTCTCTGAGAGATAAGCTTCGCTTTTATATTCATTCTACATCTAATGTGCTTGCAGAACTTTCTCTCTCTTGCTCTCTTCTTTCACTATTCAGTATATATTTTAAAAATTCATAAAATAATAAAAAAATATTTTCTATTTCCATTTTTATTGAACACACAATACAAATAATTGTGCGTTTACAACCCAACCGTTTAATCAAATCGATGGAATTTTTAAATTAAAAAAAAAAACAAAAATTTATATATATAAATATATATATCAATCAATTATGAATATATACAATAGTTACAACATTATGAAAAGTAAGGAGAAACTAATATTACAAGAAAAAGAAAGTGAAAATGAAAAAGATGAATGAATGAAATTCAAGTTTCCTTAAATAAAACACGATAATAAACTTATTGTTGTTGTTGTTTTAATTTTTCAATGTAGACCCAAGTACAAAATGAATCCTTCTTCATATAAACCCCAGAAGCATAACTTTAGGGAAATGGGAATAATTTCATCCTTTATTGATAACTTATTGGTGACAAAATAAATAAAAAATATAAACTGAACAGAAGGACATACATATTTCATAGGAGGGAAATTAGCTCTTAGCAATTAAGCGTTTATGTCATAAAACTATCCCTGAATAATCTGGCCAAACGTCTTTGACGTAACATACGTCTGGCACGCTGAGCATTCACTTTGGCCTCGTGAGCGGCACATGCCGCCTTATAGGCTGCCTTTTTCGTGTTATCAAAATCGGAACGTGCTGTACTTAGTTGACGTATTAATTGCTCGACACGTGTCCGAGCAGCATCGACCAATTGATTCTTTTCGGCCACTTCAGCTTGAGCACCATTGGCTGCCTGTTCGGCATTGCCCAAATTCGATTGAGCCGCCTGAACAGCTTGTGTCAATGTTTTCAGTTGAGCCTGAGCTTGTTGTGCCGCTTTCACGGCAGCATTTACATTATTTTGAGCATTTTGCAGCGAAGAAGTTTCTTCTTGTACCACAGCTTCAGCTTCGCGTACTTCCTGTTCCAATTGTTCGACAATTTGTTGCTTACCAGCTAGAGCAGCTTCCGCAGCGCGAGCCGCTTGAGTTGCTTTTTCCGCCAACTGAGCTTTCACTTGTTTCGCAGCGGCTTGGCCAGCAGCATTTTGTGCTTCCGATGCTGCTGTAGCTTCCTGGGCTGCCTTTTGAGCGATACTAGTGGCCTTTTGTTTTGGATTGCCTTGCATTAAATTGGTTTTGCATTCACCGCCATTCGCTTTACACTGTTCGGCTACCATTTGCGGATCCCAGTCAGGTGCTTCGTTGTCATCTTCATCCAATAAACTAGCAAACATTTCCGGGGAAAGTCTCTACGAGATGAAGCAAGTAATTGCAATACAAAAAAGTAAAATATTCGCGTTTTGAAAATGCATACCTCGACCAATCGATAACCGTTAACTGTCCACAGGCAAATTAACAAAAATATATAAATGTGAACGATGAAAAGTTTCATTCTCGAATATATCTAAAATTTTCATAAATAATAAATATGTCAAATAGTTATTTCATGACATTCAGTGATAATTGAATACTCGCACCCAACACTTTAATATAGAATTGAAAGAAGGTTTTATATGAGAAATTGCTATATAAAGAAGAAAGAAATTGCTGAAAATTTTCACAATTCTTGAAAACGATTTTTTTAGCCTGCCTCAGCTAGTCCGACAATATTTTTGTAGCAATATGTACGTATGTATTTCAAATTTAATTAATCGTAAATGACAGTTGGTATTAAAAATAAAATAATATTAATCAAATATGCATTATATTCTATATATATTTAAATCTTAGAAAAGAAAGTCGGAACTATGAGAATTCATTTGATGCTTCAAGCCCTAATGTTCTGGTCATGTTGTGCTGCTCAAGAATACAATAGTCAAACGAAGGTATGTTATGTTTAATAGAAATTTCCTGAAATATATTTATAATCCATGATTTAGGCGTTTCGGAAGCGCATGATTCCCGATTTATACAGAGAGTACGCCCTAGCTGCAATGAGTGGAGAATGCAAAGGTTCCGAGTGTAAAGGCGCCGAAAAATTGGGAATGGGAAACCCCAAACAGAAGGCTTCGAGTATAGCGCAAAAGGCTGCTCAAGAGGCGACGGCTGCTTCTGAAGCTCAAAATGCTGCTGGACAAGCGGCTGCTCAACAAGTGAAAATGCAATTAGCAGAAAAAGCAATGCAAGCAGCAAAAGCGGCCGAAGCGGCTTTGGCGGGCAAACAGCAAATAGTCGAACAATTGGAACAAGAGGTACATGAAGCGGAGGCTGTAGTGCAAGAAGAAAATTCCTCATTACAAAATGCTCAGGGTAATGTTAATGCAGCCGTTCGGGCTGCCCAAAATGCACAATCTCAACTCAAGACCCTAACACAGGCGGTACAAACAGCGCAGGCTAATGTGGGGAATGCTGAACAGGCAGCGAATGGAGCTCAAGCTGAATTGGCTGAGAAAACTCAACTATTGGACGCTGCCAAGACACGAGTTGAACAATTACTGCGTCAATTGAGTGCGGCACGTCAAGATTTCACTAATACTAAGCAGGCGGCTTATAAGGCTGCTTGCGCTGCTCACGAGGCTAAAGTGAATGCACAGAGAGCTCGCCGGCACTTGAGTAAACGATATCTAATAGCATCCATTCCCAATTCTTTACAAAATCTGACCCCCTATCGACGTCGTATGGTGCGCCGACCGTTTTATGAATAAAATAATATATCTAATAACTATTTAATATATATATATATATTTGTGTAGATTTGTGGTACCTATTTATAAAATTGATTATATTTGAATATTTATGTATTATTTTCAATACTGCTGGTTGCAATAAACTAAACTTATACGTATTATATGATGAAACCTAACTCGAAACTCATAAACGTAATGTGTCACGATTTTATATATTTAATATTTCTAATCAATGAATTTAAGGTTGAAATGCGTAATTTTTGATATCGGAACAGTACAAACAGTTTACGAACTTGGAATGAAAAAAAAAAAAATTGAATAAAAATTTTTCCATTTATATCTCTAATGAGGGAAATTTAAAAATTGTGCTCTGGGTTCATATTCACTAACTTTCTGTCCAATATTTTTCTGTGAATATTGTATAAAAATGAAAAAGAAATAAATAAGAAGACATTGAGAGAAACTGAAAAGAAATTCAATTTTTTAATTTTTATGTTTTGCTCATATTTTTGAACTTTTATTAATATTCATGTGAACCGTGCGAACTAATAGTATTATGAGCAACACAAGAAACCTCTTATTATTACTATGTCTGGTTACGGTTATATTTGCTGTAAGTAATTGTAAAGGATTCGGTTACAAACGCGCTATAGACCCACAAGTAAGTAAAGTTTATCAAAAGAGTTTTTAAAAAGTGATTAAAATTGAAATAAAATTAGTTCTGGCGTGGACGTATGAATAATAATATGTATCCAGATTTTGTCAAGGCTGTTTTCGATGAGAGTAACAAGCAGAAAAGATCTGGCAAACAAATGGGCAGTTCCAAAATAAAAGCTTCAGATATAGCACAAAAAGCTGCCAAAGAGGCTACGGCAGCTTCTGAGGCGCAAATGGCTGCTGGCAGAGCAGCGTCGCAGCAGGTAAAGGCTCAATTAGCTGAGAAAGCTGGACAAGCAGCGAGGGCTGCAGAGGCTGCTTTAGCTGGTAAACAACAAATTGTCGAACAATTATCCCAGGAAATAGCTGCATCCGAAGCAGTTTTGCAGGAGGCAACTAATTCTTTAGAAAATGCTCATCAAAGCATACAAGTGTCGCAAAAAGCTGCCGAACAGACGCGCCGCCAACTCAAGACCCTAACAGAAGCCGTGCAAACTGCTCAAAGCAATGTCGGTAATGCAGAACAAGCGGCCAGTGGCGCTCAAGCTGAATTGGTGCAAAAAACACAATTATTAGAGGCGGCCAAAACACGCCTTGAGCAACTAATGCGTCAGTTAAGTTTGGCTCAAGATGATTTCAAGAATACCAAGAAGGCCGCTTACAAAGCAGCCTGCGCTGCCCATGAAGCTAAAGTGAATGTACAAAAGGATCGTCGTCGCAATCTAATAAAACGTTATCTACTTTCTGTAAATGACTGGAACTACATGGATCCCGAATTATATGATAATCATTTACTAAAAAGCCGACCGGATTATTGCGAATGCCTCACAAGCCTTACTAGCAACTAAAGATTGGAATTACATTAAAATTTATTTATTTATTTAATATATATTTTTACATTCTACAAATATATTTCTACTTTATTCTACCTTAATAAAGATTTATAAAAAATGAAAATGATAAAAAAATTCAACTACAATTATAATAAAGTTTAAAATATGAAATCTATGTGGAATAGGATTTAAATAAGAATTAAGAATGAACAAAATATGAACCGATAGATATAGTCTTTCATAATGTGTGCAACAAATATCTAATGCTGTGCAATTATTGAAAATTTCGACCAAATATTTCCTGAATAATTTTTGTATAATTATTCAAGTCCATCACAAGCTTCTCCTAAAATTATTTGAAATATTGACAATGAGTTTCTTTTCTTTGACTTTAGATTAATGTCAGAACTATTATATAAAAATAATAAATTTCAAAACTGTCCCTTATATATATTTATACAAATACATGATGCATTTTTTCGGGATATTTCTAATATATTATATATCCATGTTGATAAGTAGTGAGGGTTATGCAATAACCTCTAATAAGGTGTGTAAAGAAATCTCATTGACTTTCTTTCTTTCTTCTTTTTTCATTACTACAAGATATTGTCATTGTAGAATTATCGAAAACGTATGATACCCGGCCTGTACTCGGACTATGCTTTAGCGGCTCTTGAAGGTGGAAATTGCAAACAGCCTGAATGTAAGGGTGCTGAGAAGATTGGTCAGGGTAATCCCAAACAGAAGGCTAGTAGTATAGCACAAAAGGCCGCTCAAGAGGCAACAGCAGCTTCGGAAGCACAAAATGCTGCCGGACAAGCAGCTGCCCATCAAGTAAAAGCACAATTGGCGGAAAAGGCAATGCAGGCGGCAAAAGCGGCTGAAGCGGCTTTGGCGGGCAAACAGCAAATAGTCGAACAATTGGAACAAGAGGTACACGAGGCGGAGGCTGTAGTACAAGAGGAGACCTCCTCCCTACAAAATGCACAAAGTAACATTAATGCCGCCGTTCATGCAGCCCAACAAGCTCAGGCGCAACTAAAGACCCTAACGCAGGCGGTACAAACAGCTCAAGCCAATGTCGGTAATGCAGAACAAGCCGCCAATGGTGCACAAGCTGAATTGGCGGAAAAAACTCAACTATTAGAAGCGGCCAAATCACGGGTTGAGCAGTTGATGCGCCAATTGAGCACAGCACGTCAAGACTTCAACAATACTAAACAGGCTGCTTACAAAGCGGCTTGTGCTGCACATGAGGCCAAAGTTAATGTACAGAAGACACGACGCAGCTTAATCAAGCGTTACCTGACCCCTGAACAATTTGATTATTTGCGCAACTTACGAGAACGTCATCGTCGCTTAACACCTCAAAGACTGTATTGAATGTTCAGCAAAGCTTTTTCAATAAAAAGTAAGTGAAGTGTAGAGACGGACAGAGTGGTGCAAAGCTATAAATAGTCTAATTTATATTCTGCTAATGAACAACTTTTTTCAACTAAAAAAAAAAAAAAAACATTCTACAAACAATCGATGTGTTGTTTATGTATATTTTTATAAGGTATTTAAAACACTTATTATGTAATATTTACAATTGCAACAAATGTTTTTATTAAATGGAATCCTGCTGCTTCAAAGAATAATTATTCTTTTAATAAAAAAATCAAGCGAAATGCTACTCTTGGAGATGCGTTGGCTGCCACTGTTGCTGTTCAGCCATATAATATTATCACCGTAATAATTGCCACAGCAACTTGATATATGAGTTCCGTGGCAGGTGCCAGGTGAGCATTGGCTTGTCATGAATATCCAGATTTACACACACATTTACATACAATTATAAACCACTTAAACTAAACGTAATCCTACTTAGAGTTTGTTAATGAAATTTTACGTACATCCGGTTCTCATCCACATTCACATCAACATGCTCTGGATATTTTTTGTATTTTTGTACAAGTATATCTAATTGTGTATCTTAGTTATATGGTTATAGCTGAAAATGGTTTTCCCCCAACAATTATGTTAGAAAAGAAAGTAAAAACTGCTACTTTATGTGCATACATGTTTGTTGATTTGATGTTTGTTTTTGCATCTTCCCAACCAGTTTTCAATGCCATTGGATTAACAAATATTCGTACCGTGGTCAATCATTTGCAGTGAAAAAGTTCAAAACTTTGTTGAACTTAAAGCAGTTAAGACGTACTCCAAGTGGAACATTTAAATTGTAATATTCTTACGTTATTGCAAAATTAAAATTGATACAAGTTTTGTGAGATTTTATAAAGTGAAAATATGAAGGGAGAACTGTTTTGGCAACTAGTGATTATAGTTGTAATCGGTGGTAAAGTATAAAAAAAAACCCAAGTTTTTCTCACCTTTTTCAATCTCTCTAGGAGTATTGGTGTCGTCGAAAAGTGTAAACATATCCTTCTATGGAGTAACTTTACTATTTTAAAGCCTATGAGAAAATGAGCAACA
Organism: Crataerina pallida; assembly: GCA_949710015.1. Classification (NCBI taxonomy): domain Eukaryota; kingdom Metazoa; phylum Arthropoda; class Insecta; order Diptera; family Hippoboscidae; genus Crataerina; species Crataerina pallida. The sequence continues at coordinate 29,229,241 of OX453290.1, read as the reverse complement.
CGGAATTCTTACGCGGTCCACTCCAATTATCATATCAAGTGCCAACGACCACCATTCAAAGTTTTCTATACGTTTACTTAAACCTGGGACTATACTTTGGAACGGGGCGTCAATTTTTCTAACAATTTTATTTTTATGTTTTAAAAAATTAATTGCGAAAATAGTGCTCTCAGGTTATTAGAGACTTTGTGAGCCCCACGTGCCTTATGTGGTATTTGGAAAACTGAAAAATGAAACCTTAGAAACCCTTCACATCAATATAAAAAACAATAGGCATGGTTGGTACCTGATTGTACCTTCAAATAGTACTTATATTATATTAGAACTTAAAAGTTAGATTCGGTGTCAAAAAAAGTGTTTTTATGGTGGGCCTGTCTGTTAACTTCAGCTTTAAGGAATACTTTTTAGATTGAGTTTTCTCGATTATGGGCCTGACTGCTAACCAATTTTAATAATTTTATAAACAATAATTTAAATGATATTTTACTATATGTTCAAACCCTCAGAGTATTTGGTTATGGCTCGCAAAATTAAACGAAGAGGTTCATTTGTACCAACTGGTGCTTATAATAAACCACGAAGTGCTATTATTGCTGAACCTTATAAATACGAGTCCGTGCACTTTGAAGAATTTTCACAACCCCAACAGCAACAACTGCATTATGGGTATGAAGATGCCCATCAACACCAAAGTGTTTCCAGTAGTTATATAATAGATAACGGTTTGCGCAATATAGCTAAAGGATCTGCTAACCAGGCCAGTAGTGCGGTAGCCTCACAAAATGCAGCAGCTAAACAGGCAGCATATGTTGCAAAAAATAGTTTAGCACAGGCAGCCAGCCAAGCGGCTGGTACTGCTGTAGCAGTGCTTAAAGGGAAAGAAGCTTTCCTCCAGAAATTAGAAGAACATCATGACGAAGCTCAGAAGACGCTACAAAATGAATTGATACAATTACAACAAGCCAAAAGATCAGCCAAAGCGGCACAACTTTCTACCGAACAGGCCCTTAATCATGTCTCCATATTAACGGCAGCTCTGAATAATGCACAGAGTGCTTCACAGTTAGCTGAAAAGTCTGCGTCCGAGGCAGCTGCTGAATTGGCCTCACAAATAGATATGGTTGCTGAGGCGAAAAGTAAATTAGAACAACTCGAGACCCAATTATATGGCGCCCGTTTAGATTTTGCCGAAACTAAAGAAGCTGCCGAAAAAGCAACCAATTCGGCTCAACAAGCTCAAAATAATGCCAATGATGCTGGTGTACATGCCAACATTGAATTGAGCGACTCTGTGTCCACATCATTACATGCGGTGCAGGCAGATCCCATTAGTGATCCATATCATCATGAAATTGTGGTGAAGAGGGACAATGCGAATAATAATAAAATTAAAATTTAATATTAATTATTATGAGAAAAGTATTATCAAATCAGTTTTTAAATAATTTTTTTAATATTTCATAATTATAATCCATTCCCTCATTCTACACATTCGCGATATGGGCTTTAAGTTGTTTAAGTGTTAATTAGTTTTTCTTTCGTAATTTATGATATATCTTTATTATTATCTAAAGCAGTTACAAAATAAATGATCAAATAAATAAATTAATTAAAACTGTAACAAAACAGTTTTTAAATCAATAATGTGAGGATATTTATAAACACAATAGGAATCATAGCAAGTTATTCGCATTGTATGCAAATGTGAGCATAAATTGAATAAACGCTAAAGAGTTTTATTAAAATATTACTAAAAATGACTAAGTACACGCTACGTGATACATATTTCATTATATTTCCTTAAGCTAACTACAGACGGAATCCTAAAAATATGCAAATGACAACCACTTATGACTCATTTAAATGCTGATGCTCGTCTGAGGATGTTGATTCTACCGAAGGTGAAGTTAAACTTGTCAATTCCTCTTCATCTGCATTTTCATCTTTCCTATCTCTGGTATTCATGGTCTCCCTTAAAAGTTGTATATTCAAGCCGTCATCTTTATTATAATCATCATTGTCCATATCCTTGGTATTCTTGGCATATTGAGAAAAATAGCTGAGAGATTTCATTAGTTGGTAGCTCTTCGAAATTGGTATGTTTGAATCATAAACACTGGGACTACTCATGCAATCCACATAAAACCACCAATTACACTTTAATATGGTCTGATCGAAGAGTGTGTCTTCGGGGCAAAGAAAAGATTTACGTACCATACCGTCGTCCGTTAAGGCGCACACATGAAATACCTGAAAAAATCATAGGCATAGAGGGAGTATTAAAATTATAACATTCAAAGGATAGACAGTAACATTCAAACAATATAACCAAGCATACGGACTCTATCATTCCACAAATAATGGCTTATGCGGCTTACAAAAGTGTACACAATGCTACAATTTAGAATCTCTTATATTTACAAAACACTTTGGAATTAATGCTTTCAAATCGAACATGGTGCAGAGTATTTTAAAATCGGACGTCACCCCTTATAAAGTATGCATTTGTTTAATTGAATTGAATTTTACTATTTACCATACAACCCAGATCTGTGTCGGCATACAAGCCGGGAAAATGCTTCTGCTTTACACAGGTGAAACTGGTGGGTGGCAAGTCTACTTTTGATTTAAAATTGTCATCAAAATTCTTTTCATAACCAACTGGATAATATTCCTTGGGAGCATTCATAACCTATTAAGAAGCAAAATAATTACAAATCCTATCTAATCTATTATTTACTTTCAAGCTTTTTTTTACCTTTGCCACCATATTCTCTAAATTCACTTGTGCCGGTAGCACTATAATAGGTTTGGGAGTGGTAGTAGTTGTAGTTGTTGTTGCGGTCGTACTAGTCGAAGTTCGTATAAATTCTTGACGCAATTTGGCCGCCAACATGGCACGATGTTCAGCACGCATTTGTTGTTCACGCACATAAATCGCATGGCGAATGGTATCCACGGTAACATTGGCCGCCTTCGCTAACTCTTCAACTGTAACACCTTTCAAGTCGAATTTCGGTTCCTCAAATTGAATATAATTTGGATTAATCAAATGGGTGGGAGCTGGTATTGTTTTTAATGCTGTTGTAATTGTATTCACAGAATTTGGCATCGCTTGAAAGATGGGCACTGGCATAGGCTGTGAGACGATGGACTGGTGAACAGTATGAAAAGTACGATTGAGAATCTAAGATTATTTGGGATAAGTATATATAAGAAAATAATCTTGTTTCTTGGCACTTACTTCCTGAGATGGTGCAGAGTCCACTAATACGTTATTGTGCCTCACTTTAGGATTGCCAGTATCCATGGATATTTGATTACGTCTTTGAGCTGCTATTGGCTGCTTAATTGTGGGTAAATGATTCGGTATTGGACGAAATGGTGGCACTCCCAACGGTAGAGGATGAGCTTCAGTCATACGTCCTATTTGTTTCGTATATTTTGCACTAAGATCCGCAGCAGCTGTAGCTTGATTTTGTCGCGCCAAAGATTCCCTAAGTTCAGGGCTTAGATTTACAGTTGAACGCGATATAATATGCTTATCTCTCAACGTTTGACTAAAGGCCTTTAGAAGATCATATATATATTAATATATAAAGGTTTTCTAATGTCCATAATGAGATACTTACTGGTTGAGCAGCACCTGGCAGTACACCCAATGTACTGGATGGCAAATTTTTATAATTAATAGCTCTACGACGACTGTCTTCCAAATTACCCAAAGACTCCGGAAAACCTAATTCATCCCCTACACTAAAACCTTAAGAATACATTTTTGAAATAACTTACAACAAAACTTATAACAAAAATCTCAAAGAAAATGTTAAGAAAATCATGAATTTACGGGTTAGTGTTTAAAGAAATTTTAATTCAAAAATAAAATAATACTTGGAAAATAATAAAAGTACAAGTAATGAATTTACATGGAGAGGTAGATAGAATATTGTACAAAGGAAAAGGGAAGAAATTGATTTATTTACCTAAACCAAAGTGAGCTTTAACGCCACCCAAATTTCTGACCCGAAATAGTCCAGACTTTTTGAAGTTACAATTCAATTTGAAACCAAAATCAGACTCAAAAACGCATGTCCCACAAGCCAATCCTAAAAACAAATACAGATAGAGATACAGATACAGATACAGGGAGGTAGGTATTGCTAAATAAGTTTTTATAGAGATTTTTTTATTCAATAATAGTTAAATTTAAAATTGAAAACAGGTGAACATTTAATACTTATAATGTTAAGGTATAAAGAGATATGGTTTTAGATTTGGGAGCATAGAAACTATAATTTTTAAAGTGGGTAAAGTTTTGGAACTATAATAGTACGAGTGTATGCAAAATTCATGAATTTATGACTATGTATTATTGTCGATTATATAAAATATTGAAACTGTTAAATAGATTATATATGCACCTTAGAAAAGTGCCTTGGATAGGAGAGTTATGTACAGTTCAGCTTAAATTTTATATATACATATATATAGGGCTTTCAATTTTAAATTACAGACTACATTTCAATTCAATTCAACAAATTCTATTAAATAAAATTCCCACAAATAGTCCTTGGAATCGGTTCTTAATTAGGAAACTAAGGGATTTGATTTTAATTGAAATTACGAAAAAAGAGAATATCTTAAATAAATAAATAAAAATCAAATTTGAAATAAATAAGTAAAAATGTTAGAGTTGCTTAAGCCCCACCATTTAATACCCTACACCACTTCATGTAATTTAATTATTTCAGTAAATTCGAGGCACTGACGTATAAATCATTTCGACAAATATCGTTATAAGGAAAGGAGTTTAAAAAATGGTTTGAACAAGTCCAAATTTAGCTTAACCAACTATTAAGCTAATTTATTATTTTTGACCAAATTTTGTCCAAAAATATTCAGAATTGCTATTTTTTGTGATATAAAGATTTTTCATTATAAGAAGACCTTATATAGAAAGTCGTTGTAAAAATGTTTTAATTTGTTCCTTTTTCAAGAAGGTTCCTCTTTGAGCCAATACATCTACTTATACCAAATTTTATTGAAATATCTGAAAAAAATGCAACCCATAGGTTATGCACAAATATACACAGGACAGACGGACACGTCTAAATCGATTCAGATTTTGATTCTAAATCGATCGTTATCATCGAAGCTGAGTGTGGGAGTTATAAACATCCACTTAAACTTAATATACCCTTTTACCACATGTGGCATAGAGTATAAAAACATAAAACCAAATCCATCAATTTCATTTAAGGCACATTGTATAAGGTTTCAAAAATCTATTATAGTATTAGCAACTGTATTTTCACTTAGACAACAGCAACAACAATAGTCATATATTCAGTCAACGATTGTTACTGCAAGAATACATATTTCACACTGTGTCTTATAGTGATGACTACAACGAAAATTATCCCCGCAAGAGTCAACTGCTTTATGTACAAACTTACATTAATTTCTTATGGTATACTGCCCTTACACACGTACATTCATTTATTTAAATATGATTTATTGCTCTCACATTAACCAATTCAACACTTTTGAAAATAGTTTTTAGACGCCCCCTTTGCGCTTGTGTTTTTACATATAAAAATGATTCGGCAAATGTACAAGTACAACTGTTATGCTCTGTCATTGTTGTCAATTGATTTTCGTTTAATATATTTCATGATATTACCTGCTGACTTTTCATTTGTTTCTGAACATAATGTGTGTATGTACACGTTAATGAAATTAAAATCGATTTTAGGTTAACGTTAATGATTGGATCATAAGAGAATATTCAAAGATTAAGTATATGTTTGCTTTGCTTACAATTTTCATTGAAATACAAAACAAATCAATGATGATGATTACATGTTACACAACATATTATTTTATTATTAATATATAAACAAAATATGAAGAATTGTTTAAGAAATAATGACTTAAAATGTTCACTTATTAATAGCAAGGAATACGGTTTAATAAATGATCGACTTTAAACAGTTTTTATGTAACATTTATTGTATCATTACATGAAACCTGAAATCTTTAAAGATCATCTTAAACGAACCATTCTTCAACAGCATTTTCTTTCAATCAATGTATAATGTGATGCAACATTGACTTGATTTTTTTTTTTTACATCAATGTGACTCTGTTACCTGTAATACCTTTACTGTTCAATCATTAATGATATGCAAATAATTTAGAGCAAGAAAAAAATTACATTTATATTGTATTGATCTGATATAAAGAATGCAATAATTCGATTGACCTGAATATATGATAATAATAAAAAGAGAAAAATGACTTGGCAGAATGAATTAAAAGAAAATTGGCTTCGTTTTTTATACAAGTGACAGATGAACTTCTTTATCGACATTGATATACTTTATATGTATGGCATGTATTTATATATTTCTATATTATAAGTATAAAGGTGGCGGTATACTAAGTTTATTATTCCATTTGCAACACTCAGAAGGAAGGTCCGTCTGTTATTGACATTTTCACAGTCGTAAATTTTGAGATGTTGAGATGAAATTTTGTACAAACACTTTTAAGTCCTATACGCAGATTATTATTTCAATTGAGCAAAATCGTTCAAAAGCCACGCCCACAACCAACAAAAATCTATTTATTTATCACAAAAAATTAAGCAATTAAGTTAAAATTTGTTATATATATATCTAATTAAGTCATTCATTGATGTGCCATAAATGGGTGTACACGAATACACGCCCACATTTTACAAAATATCGCACTCAGTGTTAAACTCTACTTGTAGGCTGATACGTAATACGTACACTATCAGAGGGCGTAATTATATACCTGTCACGCCCACTATTTGTATATAGATATTATTTAAGATAAGACTTAAGCCAAATTTAGTTTTCTTACTTGTTATAACACTAAGACTGTTCTTTGAGATTACGGATCCATTCAAGGTCAACTACTTTGCATATATGTATGTATATGTATTGAGTGCTCGTTTATATAAAATTATTGATACGTTAGACTTTTCTGATCTAACTCTTTCAATAACTACTGAATAAAAGATTTCCACAGAAATTTATTAAACTTGATTTTTAACTACTTAGTAAGTAAGTTTGTAAGCAAGAGCAAGCTTTTAATCCAACAATCAAGTATAGCATGATATTAGCTAGAAACTATATATGGCTTAAGCCAAGTCTGGTATAATCTATAAATTTTTACAAAATTTGGGCATGGCAGGTACCTGATTATTTTCTTTAAGGGTGCTTGAAAAAAGTATTAACTTTCACGTTGTATTATGAGCAAACAAGATTTTTTGTAAATTATGGGCGTGCCTGTTACCCGATACAGCTTAATTTTGCCAAGAGCTCGACGTATATATGTGTTCAACATTGTACCATAACTTTAGCAACCCAAATAAATTTAACCATTATTAAATTGTGCGTATGGGGATTTACTTTAAAAACTTAATAAAGTTGATTCCTTTTTCACTCCGCTCATTTGCACTATTCTAATAAAAATAGTAAATTTATATATATACTAAATGTTAAGTTTATATTTGTATACTATATATATATTATTTATAACTATAAAAAGTTTATTGTCAATAGTGGGCGGGACTCCAAAACGATTTGGTTCTTTTTAAAAACAAAAACCAATGCACACGACAGTGTCTATTAAAAATTGTCAAAACTTGAGAATATAACAGGTAAGAACATTAAATTTGGCTAAGGTCAAGTCTTAAATATTCTCCACCTCCATATACAAACAGTAGGCGTGGCAAGTTGCTGAATACTATCTATAACAGTGTAAGTAATATGTAGCAACTTACGCGTTATATTCTGCACTAAAAACGTTTTTTGTGTTAATTGTGGATGGGTCCTCCTTTTCTAATCACACCCATTTTTAGTGCATTGGTGAAAATTCAACTTTATAGATATATTTCTATGAATACAAAAGATTTTTAGCTGTTATGGGCGTGGCAATTAGCTGAATTTGTTCAGTTTAAATGAAAACATACGTTTAGATATCAAAAATATTAATAACACGCGTACAGATATTGTAGGATCTCTGACTCCGAAACGAAATACTGGACTTGATATACTTTTATCGTTTTAAGGTGGAAAACTTTATAACATTTATGACGCCTTTTTCTGGTAGCTGGCAACGCAATAACAAACTCAGCATACCCTCACTAATGAGGTTCAAAGTATTTTTGTAACAATTTGTACAAAAATACAAAGGTCTGTCACATGTTGGTGCCTAGTTCAAGGTGATTGTCGTTTACTTAATTATTTTCTATATACAAATATATACAGACGTATATATATGTATTTAGGCACATTCTGTGTTAATGGTGGTCAGGTCACATGATTACTTTTTAACTTCACTTTGCCGGCATCAAACATAATTATGTTTATGCAGAGACACGTAGTTGGCTATTAAAATTTTAGGAGAAATAATGAGAGGGTCTACATGATTTAGTTAAACAAATTTTAATGTTACATAATCCCGTTATAAATGTAAATAACACATGTTTTGGAGCAAAAGGCCTCTTTTCTGCGAGGGTGGGCCTTGAATTTTCAGTAGAAACCAAATTTTAATTCATGATAATCGATATTTTGTTTAAATATTTTGTAAAAATACTTTAATATTAAGCAAAATTTATTAAAAAATTGGAAAAATGCGTTTATGGAACTTTTTATTTTAGCGCTCATAAACTTTAGGATGAAATTAAAAAAAAAACAAGTAAGAAAATTATATTAGGTTAAGGCCAACTTTTAAATTTCCTCACATACATATCTACAGCGGTGGACGTGGCAAGTATATAAATACGTCCTCTAATAGTGTATGTACTACATATATGTAAGCTTATAAGTTGAGTCTTGAGCTGAGTAAGTTTTAGAACAATTTTCAAGATTTTCGTTTATTGTAGGCGTGTCTGTTATCTAATCACACCCCTTTTTGGCACATAGATAGATGGGATAAATATAAATACCGAATTTAGACTTAATAGGTCAATCATTAGGCAGATAAATAGATTTTTGTGGATTTTGGGCGTGGCTCTTAACCAATTTTACCCATTTTAAATAGCAATCTGCGTGCAAAAAGTACAAGTGTCTGTTTGTACAAAAATTCATTTCAATGTATCAAAATTTTCATACAAAAAATGCCAACAACAGTCAGATACACGGACACACATGTTTAGAACGATTCAGTTTTTGATGCTGATTGAATAAAAGTAATCTAAAGTACTGCGTAGAAAGCAAGTTTTAAGAACTACTCGTACCACAATTATGGAAACACTGATGTATTGTAACAAAGTTTTTATAATATATAAATGTTTAACGGTTTCAAAGACATCCCTCTAACTAGTACGGCTAAGTCTAAATAAATTATTACTATTATCGAAATTATAGAGTAACTCATGGGAATCAGTATGACATTCGTTGGTTTTATGCAGCACTCGATGAAAAAACATTTGATTTAATCCCATAACAAATTATGCATGAAATGATTTCATTGTTCAGTAATAACTTATAACATAAAGAAATTTACACAATTTAGTTCAATTTGTTCAACAGGTTAGAAAGTAATATAAGTACAATAACTGGGACGCACAAATTCTTCTTCTTTCAGTTGCTCATTGTCACGTTCAAAATAATTACAAAACATTAATCATTCAAGCAATCAAGGCCCAAATACGAAAATAAAAAGTTGTATAAACATTTAAAAATGTGTGTGGTGACCTTTGTAATAAAAATATTAGACTTTGAAAAATATAAACATCAGTGGCAAAGTCGTCTAATACGTTTACCACGTAAAAATTTATAATCACATATCAAATTATAAATGCAAACAGATTTCATAACAAGTAACGTTAATCTTTCTGTTTCTGTAAATTTTTTAGACAAATAATATAAAAATCTCCACTTAACAAGTCTTTACAGTTGAACGTTACTCTTTACCTGAAATCTTCTTTTTTTTCGTTTTTTTGTTCGACCTTAGTTAATTGGATGGTATGTGTATTGTAACACAAGTTTCGAAGTTGAGGGCACATGATTATAAATAAATGATTATGATGAGTGCGTGCATTTTGTGCGAGTACAATCAATTGCATTATAGTACATCTAAACACTGTGCTCCTGTGTGTGATTTATATGTGTGTGTGTATAAATATAAAAATTAAAATGCGAATAGATGTGTGTGTACAGACATAATGTATTATCTTGTCTATTCAAAAAATCTGCAATATTAACAAATCTGTTTAATTGCTTTGCACACTTTCGCATGTTTTATTTTACAATAATTAAAAAGTAATTGTTTTCGATATCGTCATCATATGTGTATGTTTAACATAAGTTTTCGATAGATGTGTTCATATATGTAGGTTATAAGGTTTCAAAATAGAAAATTTTAATTACATCAAGTAAAAAATTAGTATTTGATTGAGACAAAATGTTGATAATCCTCAATTGATGTATGAAAGCTTCCCAAGAAGTATATATGCCAATATATAAGTAAAATGGAATTTTGAATTGTGGGCCTGTTTCTTGTATTTCGACACTGCCCAATTTCACCACCAATCAGTGTATGAACTCCTCTAATACTTTTGCCAAGGGTGGCATCGATATTACCGATATTATCCAAACAGGGACAGACGGACATGGTAAGATTGACTCTGCATTCGATGGTGATTTAAAATATATATACTCGTACTTGGAGGGGTCTCTCTGACACTTTTGACCCTTCGTTGCACACATTTTGACACATTTTACCTTTTCGTGAAATATCATTGTATATAAAAAGGTTCGATCCGATACAAATTTGGTACGGCCAATTATGTTATCAAAAAATAAATCCATTGAATTGGTATAATTGAACGTGAATGTGACATTTGCCGCTTATGAATTACAAACATACGCACAAACTTAACATTACTTACCATTTGCTTTTTTCACAATGGCACGTTAATATCTTTTCAAAGTACACGTCAATACGTGGTATACACAATCGCACCAAAGCACAGCAACGCCATAGAAGATAATCATCTCATATATAAATTAAAACATTGCATGTGCGTTAGAAAAAAAAAAAAAAACTAAATTTGTTCATGAAAAGTTAACTGAGCAAATATCAAAGTAAAGGTTAAGGTTCCTGGTTGAAATTTTAAAATTTTATCCACTTTTATACTCTGATGCATAATATTATCATAACTAAGTTTATCATGACATTTGCAACTGCTAAAGAAAGTTTTCAGTGACCTATTAAAAGATTTAGCCTGACTGTTGTTGAAACGCTCCCGATTGCAATTTTTCTATAAAACTAAAATTTTTTACATACGTTTCTAAATGGATAAAAGCCACGCCCACAATCGACGAAAATCTATCTATTAGTAATAGAAATGGACCTGTAAAGTTGAAGTTTGGTACACATATGTATAATTAGTCCCTCCATCTATATAACAAAAATGGGCGGGGTGAAAAAAGAGTCACCCGCACAATTAACAAATTTTTACAATCCGACACGTTAATTGATACAATTTTACGAAAACTACAGAAAGCGTAAAGGAGTGCATGCCACGCCCACTCTTTCTACATAGATGTGAAGGGTATTCAAGATTTGATCCAATTAAAATTCAATGGTTTTCCTTCTGAAATACTGTACATTACTTTAAAATAATGAAAACTGTAACCTACTAAGAATTATTTATCTCTCTAGTATTTAGAGTTTGTCAAGCTAGGAGTAGTGTTCTCTTATGATCGACTTTCACTACAAATCAATAAAATAGAGTTAATCTTCATTTATTTATTATATTATTTATGCAAATAGCTTCACGATCATCATTATCATCCATTCTGACCCGGTTATTTTCTTTATTTCCTAGACATTAAAATTAATTAATGCAAAAACATAAAATGCTTGATGGAATGCTTAGGAAGAAATCGACTATTGTATAAATTTACATAAATTAAAAAGTTCTACAGAAGGAAACATTTCACTAAATGTACAATAATACAATTAAGAAAACCTATCTTCATGTAGATATCAACTATATATTTATTAGATATTTATTAATTTTTTTAAATACTTACAACTCTGAGACCACTTTTTGCAATAAATCTTACCTGATAGAAGGGTTCTAAATATAGGGTCAGATATAATGCAATCAAGTCTTTAATTCGGAAGGTTTGTAAGTTCTATGTGAAATGTGAAATTGCTGATCAAAAATATTTAAACTTGGGTTTCTTCTAATGGATGTGAATGATAGACGCTCCCATTTTATGTGGAGGGTATGAAAAAATTTAATACAGGAATTAGTGTTTTTCCATAAAAATCAGTACTTTCAAGAAATAGTTATTAAATAATCTGTAAAAAATGTTATTTTTTATATAACTTACGAAACTGTTATTTTTAAATTAACTTAAAAAAGCAGTTCTTTTTACATAATCTCTAAAAATTATGACTTCTAAAATATTTTTAAAATAATCTACAAAAACAGTTATTTTAAAATTAACCTACAAAAACAGTTCTTTTTAAAATTAACCTATAAAAGTAAACTTTTTTATATTGATCTAAAAAGCAATCATTTTTCAAACGACCCACAAAAACAGTTCTTTTTAAAATTAATCTATAAAAGTAAACTTTTTTATATTGATCTAAAAAGCAATCAATTTTTAAACGACCCACAAAAACAGTTAGATATATGTGTGGAACATGGTTTATTTTTTTCTTTTCTAAACTAAAAATAAATTAATTAAAACAAAAGCATCTTAAGAGGTGGAATGCTTAGAAAGAAATCGACTATTGTATGTATTTACATAAATTAAAAGTTTCACTATTGAAGAAAGCTTGTACGATTTTTCATTTAAATATTAACAAAAAATTTATCGGAAAATTGTTAACACCTTTTAATTGCTTTCAAGTAATGTCTGTTGCGGCTAATGACCAATTTTCATAACTCTCATGCACTTTGGTTTATGGTATCTGCCTACTTGGGACATTTTTACTGTCTGTCTATCTATTTTGTTATGATGGAATATTGTCTCGCAAACCTTTTTAGTTGAATAATTGTTGTGTAGTACTTGTACGCATGGTAGAGGTTGAACGTTATGCTAATGAGTCACAGTGAAAGTGGCATTAAAAACCGGGTAAATATTTAAATAATACAAATGCACTATCACTCTATGTGTATATGTATTCGTTTACAGTTAAATGTAAAAATATTTGTACTTTTATGGGTTTTTACAATTCTTCTTACAACCTACATATGTGGTCAACCTACACATTGTAAGAAGAAGTTTTTTTTTCTTTTGAAACAAAAATTTTTTTTTAAGTATTTCTTCACCAAACAAGTGTCGGTTTTGGTTACATAATATTTAATTGAAGATTTCCATAATAACGAAAGATATAGTGTCACAGTCATTCACAGAGTAGTATAATACAATCGCATAGTTTGTTGCGTCCATTTCAAAAACAATGTAAACAGAAATAGTTAGTTTAACTATCCTACCAGTGTAAACATGCTTTAATGACAAAAAAGGCCCCTTTGCCATTTATTGATATCTTCTTCGCATAGTGGCAGCTACATAAATATCAACGTTTAAGAAGTATACACAATTCAGGTTATATAAGTGGTTGTCATAAATTGTTCATCTTTGCTATTGAGACATTCAGTTTCATGTTAAAGTTGGTCACTATGTTTATAATTACCACATAGTTGTTGTCTTGTATAATATTTAATATCCTTAGCGTGATGAATACCATCTTCAACTTTCTTTCTCGTTTCATAATCATCTTTCTTACGAGAATTTTTGAAAATAATTTCATGGACATACAAGCGAATGGTGATGTTTTCAAATATGTTTTTATTGGTATCCAAGTTATGATATTTTTATTAAATGTTTATAAAATGTTGCTTAAATTGTTCATAATTATAATTTCATGCATTTATGAACAAAAATTGTTTATAAAACAAGCAGAAATTACAGCATTTATTAAAGAAAAAACAATTTTGTGGTGGAAATAAACATCCGCATAATGTCATGCTTATATGCAACTACATACACACATATCAATGTATTAGAATGTGTGCAAGATTAACAAAAGACTGGTGGTTTAACTTATGCAAGAAGTTTCCTATTCAAAAAAAAAGAAAAATTAATATATAACCATGCCCACAATTAAGAAAAAACTCTTGTATAGCTGATATTATTTTGTTTACAACTTTGAATTTAGCTATTCAACGAGCAATGTTGATTAGAATGTCTGTACGTCCGTGTTTTATTTGTTTCATAAATTAATTAAAAATACTTAAGAAATGATAGAAAGTATGTTATACTTTTATTATATTCACAAAAGTATAGTTTAATAAAATAATAAGTTTAAATTAAAAAAAAAAAAGTATACACATTAAAATATAAGGCTTAAATTAGAGGTACATTGTTTTAGCAATTTTATTTGAAATCCAAGTAACGAGGTACACGTAATGTGTAAAGGATTAAAGCATGAAATTGATATGTACATATATATATATGTATAAATGTATATATGTCTTATGCAATTTTAAAATGTTTATATTGTTTGGATAAAAATTATGTTGAAATTTTCCAACTTTAAGACGGACGGATGGACAAATATTTTATTATATTTGAACACAACATCAAAAATTAATTTAACAATTCGGCGATTAAATATATGTTAAAATTAATATATTTTATTAAAATATTAGGCATAAATTTCACAACAAAATTTAAAAAAAATTTTTTTTTTTTTTTTGTTCATCAGTGTTATCATTAAATGCAAGACTGTGTCAGAGAGAACTCATTTGAACTTTTGAAGAATTCTAATACAAAACATATAATATTCACAAATTTTAATCAAGAAATGTTAAGAGTAAGATATTATTTTAAAATAGGAAGGTAACTGGTATTAACTAATATAGGAAACAGTTGGTAATAATGTGTAAATTAATGTAATCAATACCGTTATATAAATGTGGAGAGCATGCTATAATGAACGTGTAAACACGAAATGCATATATACATAATATGTGATGCATGCGATAGAGGAGAGACCGAAAAAAAAAAAAAAATGAAAATTAAAAAAAAAATGGAAAATACTTACTAGCAGCCTGCATGATTATCATGCCAATCACTATGAAATTCATTTTATTACTTATTTTAGACCAGAAGAGGAATCAATATGACGATGTATCCGCTTTTACGATTGTTCAAATTTTTAAAAATCATAAATTACAATATTGTAAAACCAATTATTTAATACTAAATAATAGTAGCTGCAGGAAAAAAAAAACCCAAAAATTATCAATTCTCATGCACACCCATACACGAAAATGTTTGTAATCAAAGCTTCACTAAATAAAAGTTATATGGTTTTCTTGATTTAAGAACCGGTATTTCGATTTTTCAATTTCATACACTACGTGTATACAAACATGAAAAATAATTATTTTTTCATACCGTTATTAAATTTTGTTTGTTACAAAAAATGTAACGCACACCATAACATAACAAAGAAAAAAAGAAAAAAAAAATTTTTAAAAACGGTAAATAATACTCTCTTTTATTAAATTTTGTTTTCATATCTGTCTCTATTTTGTTTTCGTTTTTGTTATTTAAAGTAAAAGTGGACACGCTTCGACCGACCAACACAGATAACTAACTGGGCAATATAATAATCAACGAAGAGAAAAAATATAATAAACAAAAATAAAAAACTAAAAAACCGCACACAAAAAACGTTGTGGTATTTAATTCATATATTACAGGTGGAATTTCAAACTATTTAATTATTTTTTCATATCATGGGATGGGGAATGTTCCCCAAAAAGGTTTACTTTTAAACAATTAAAAGCTTTTATTTATATTAGTTATTACACTTAGTTTTTTATGATATTTCATCCGTATAATAATATGTTTAAAATCCAAGTTGATGTAAATTTGTTCTAATGTTCGTGTCCGTATGTCCATATTTTTATTGATTTTTTTTTACAATAGCAAAAATGGAGATTTTAACCGAAAATTTAATAGAAATATTTTTACTGCATTTAGTTTCTTATTTAAAATGGATAAAATTGATTAACAGCCACGCCCAGAATTGACAAAAATCTTTTTATTAGTCATACAAATTAAGTTATAAAGTTAAAAAATTTATATCAGCTAAAAACATTTATTTGGGTTTGCATTCTGTATGCCGGTCGCTTCTCAATCAGAAAGAAGTGAAACCTTTTTAAATTACTTAATCATTTAAGGCGTGTCATATGCAGAGGTTGTACTGTTTATTTAAATACATTTTAAGAGTAAATTTTCATTAAATTTTTTATTAATCTGCTTTGTTACCCTTCTCTTTATATATATATATATATTTTGTTTTAATTTATTTTATGGATTTTTTTTAAATCTTTCTAATCAGAATTAATCATTAATAGGTTCTCGCGTACTTGACTCGTTACGTTTCGTTCATTGTTTTGTATACTTTTACTTTCTAAAACAACATCTTTTCAACAATTTCACTTTGCCATTCACTTTTTGGAGGCATTTTGTAATGAAAATTATTTGCTTTATAAACAGTCTTTACAACTTGAACGCTTTTATCTCAATAATAATTTTATTAAATACGATTCGATGTGATTCGATTTGTTTTTTGTTTTTTATTTTTTAATTTAGATTATCGATTTTGAAGGTTGTTTTTAATCATTTTAATGTGTACGGTTGTTTGGTTTTTTTTTTTTTTTACTCGGTTAGTTTTTGTTGTGTTCACATTAAATTTTGCACCATAACACGTTCTGTGCCATAATGTTCCCTGCCTGCTGCACAAGACACCATCACCAGTTCAGTTCAGTTTGGTTTAAGTTTAGTTGAACATTAATTTATTTATTTACGTTTTTTGATTGAGTTTTCGTTTCAAAAAACAAACAATTTGTAACACATACTCATACTCGATTATTTCTTCTGTTATATTTACGTTTACTGGTGATGGCCGTGTGGTATGCTCATATTAATAATATCCGAACAAGTATTTCAGGCAACTTTTTTCATAAACGTTTAAAACAAGACTAAAGTTTCCACCACATGATTATAAACCATTAACCAAACGGACGGCTAGCTTATGCTTATAGCTGCGTTTACTTAATAGAGCGTTTATGTACGCACTTTAACTAAGAAATATACGCGTGTGTGAGTGTGTGTGTGTGTGTACTTGTTACATGAAGAGCATGCATAGATAATGCATTATTCAAAATTAATTAAAAACAAAAAATGCAAAACAAACTAACTAAACTTAAATGAACTTTTCTGTTAAATATTCTATTCACATGTAAGGAATAATGATCGTTATACCGTAGCTTGGTTTTTGTAAAACCTTCAAACCTCAACATCAATCTTTTCGTTTCAAGTGCGTAGCAAAAGCACTAAATGAACCTTCGACCATATCTCAAATGCTCTCAAATAAAAAACGTGCACGTGGCAGTTAGCTTAAATTTTTTGTAAATTGTGGACGTGTCCGTTCACGTCTATTTTTGGAACATCAATGAATACATTCATTCATAAATACAGGTTCTCAGTTTCAACTTCATTGGTGCAATTTTGTGGATGCTAGGTAGATTTTTGTAGATTGTGAGAAAAAGGTAAGCTTAAAAAATTTAATATCTCAAAATTTATAAATATGAGAGTGTGAACAACGGACAGACACGCAGATGAACATATCTAATTATTTCCAATTTTAATGTTGTTGAAAAATATATTGACTGGATCATAAATTACCCAACGACGGTCTTGATCAGTAAGAAGCTCGGGTTACTTATACATAAATATTTGCATAAATTATATTATTTAAATATACATTACTAAATATAATGATTCTAAAAATAACGAAAAAGTTTAAATACAATAAATGTACAACCGTAAAGTTTATGCACAGCGTTGTAAAATTTGTTACTAATAATTTGGGACTTTTTTAAAGCTTAAGACACAGTTCGTACAATACATACGAATTAACAAATGTTGCTCTCAAAATTTTATCAAAATGATGTGTGATTGATTATTTTTGAAATTTATTCGTTATATTGTACACAATCTCTACCTATTGAACATATTTTCAATACACTTGATTATTAAGCTGTACTTTTCTAATTACGCTATGTGTCTAAAAGTTGGAATCTGGCTTATGAGAATTTTATCAATTCTCAATGTTAAGAAGAGGAAGACACAAAAAGAGACACTTGCCCAGTTATCTTATTAGTAATATTGTTTATATTTTTGTTAAAGAAGAACAAAACATATATAATTTATCAAACAAAACATTAAAAATGATAACGAAATAAGAAAAAAGTACTAAATAATAATTTTATTAAATGAAAAGAGTATTTTTGGTATATATTTCTTCGTTAAGCAAGAATAAAAATTAATTAGGGCGTGTACAATACGAATTCGTTGAGCAAAGTAAAATTGTGTTATAAATGTATGAATACGAAATCTTTTATTTTAAATAAATTAAATATATTATATTATTGAATTTTTAGATATATTTTCATAATGGCAATATTGAGTTCTTGTTGGTCTCCCTTTATTTGGTCAAACAATGTTAAGACGGGTAGTTATGCAGTTGCTGTGTATACAGCAGCACTTTCTATCGTTTTTATCACATTGGTAGGTATAAGTGGAAGTGTTAAAAGAAAATAATTTACAAGGGTATATTGTATATTTGTGACTTGTAATCAGTTTTATTTTAATTACACCACGTGGCTCACAAGCAAAATTTAATCATATTCGTCTGTCTGTCCATTTGTGTAATCACATTACATTGTAATTTTTGATATTTATTGATCAAATTTTCCGCAGGAATGTCCTTTCAAACAAGGATGACTTCTATTAAAAATGAATTTGTGACCCCTCCCCATTTAACACCATAAAGTCATAAGTCTTTATATGACAAACATAACTATTTCTTAAAATTTTTTAATGAAATATGGTGCAAAATAATTAATTAGGGGTCCGAGTTTGCTGGTATAACAAACGGATTCTAGAACACATTTTGGAGCTACATGTGTAGGGCATTAAACAGTCAGATAAACCCTAATATATAAACTTTTTTATGTATGTAGATTTCTTATATGCTGGCCGGCGGTGAATCTTCTCAATTATATTCACCACTTTTCGAAACAGATATACGCAGCTCCATGCCCATCGTGGGCGGTGTATTTATATTTTATTTCCTTGCCCTTATAATATCATCCTATTTGATTTATTATGGAATTAAAATTAGGTGAGTAACAAGTTGATCCAAGTTCCCTTCCCTACATATTGTTTGCGTTTAATTTTTGTAGTATACGTGGTTGGCTGTTGCCCTGGCTTATATTGATGCTGTTGGGTATTTCATTTCAATTGATTTTTGGCCTTTGGTTGATAGGTGGCTATTATATATATGTGAGTGGCCATCTCTTTATCATATTTTATTCATTGCAATAAAATTTTATTTGAATTCTTTTCAGTTGGAACAAACATTTTCAGCTTTATTAAACTTTTGTTGGATGTGTTATAACGTAAGTGGAAATAGTTTTTATTAACAATTGAATGTTGGGTTAATTTAATTTATTTCCTTTTTTTTTTTTTAGTTCTATTGTTGGCTTTGTGTGTTCTCACAGTACCAAATCTTTTTGGAATTACAAAATCCCAATATTGAGCTAATAATGCCTTAAATATCCTTTTATAATTCATTTAAATAACATACACATTACATACATTATATGCGTTATTTTAGTTGAGGTATGAAAACATAATTTAATGTTTAAAGTTGCCAATAATGATTTTGAAAAAACATTTATATATTTTTATATACTAAAGCTGGTTGTTTCATTGAAAAGACGAAGAGAGAAGATGAAACGTTGTTTTTCAAATCTATTGCAATTTTTAATTAAAATTATAAATATAAAATGAAACATTTTCAAAAAAAAAAAAAAAAATTAAAAAAATTTACATACTTCGAATTTGTTACAAACTGTGACCCCTGGATAATATTTGAAATTTGTATAAATTTTCAGATATAGGAAAAGGAATGGAGCAGGAGGGACTTGATTTCTTTACTTCTTTTCTTTTTTTCCTTTCTTTTCTTTCTTTTCTTTGGCAGAATCTTCGCATTCTTCATCTTCGCTATCCTTACCGTCTTTACTTTTTCTTGAGGTAAAAAAAAATAGTTTTTTAGGTTAGAATTAGGAAACAAAACAAACAGAAATGGAATTAATTTTCTACAACTTATTAAATTATAGCTTAAGAGTAAAAAAAATTATACAAAATAAAATAAATTAAAAAGCAAAACCAAAAAATATTTATAAATATATTTTAAAAGAAATTTTGCAAAATTTAACATTCAGGTGTTTTTCCACCATTGGGAATCATTTTCAATTTTTCATTTAAAAAAAAAATAAAAAATACTTTAAGGTTTCTGCAAAATTTCTCTTTTGCATAATAGTTTATACATTTTATTGTTAAGTGTAACAAGCAGTGATAATTATTGCCGTTGTTAATGTTTCGGTGTAGGTTCGATAGGATAGAGAATTATTTAAATATCTACTTGGCGCTGTCTGGTATTTCAAAGCTAACATCCATTTTAACTTCACGGGCCAATTCGACAATTTTTGCCAAATGTACCGATAAATTGGCGGCCTCATCAAGATCATGACGAGGTATAATTCTTAGGCCGGACTGTCTAATCAATTCACGGGCTTCATTAACATTAGTACCCTAAGTGATAGAAGTAAACGATGAAACTTATGAACTGTATGTTAAATTTACTTACCTGTAATCTCACCACAATGGGCATTTTCATATTTAAATCTTTGGCCGCCGCTATAATACCTTCAGCGATTACATCACAACGCATAATACCGCCAAAAATGTTGACTAGAATGCACATAACTTTGGGATCGGCTGTAATAATCTTGAAAGCCTCCTTTACAGCCTGAGCTGTAGCACCACCACCCACATCCAAGAAATTGGCTGGATCACCACCATACAATTTAATAATATCCATGGTGGCCATAGCCAGACCAGCACCATTTACCATGCAACCAATTGTGCCATCCAATGCTATGTAATTTAAATCGAATTTGGCCGCCTCCACTTCTTTGGGATCCTCTTGCGTCCAATCACGTAAAGCAAACAACTCCTTTTGTCGATACTCGGCATTATCATCGAAACGGAATTTAGCATCCAAAGCGAAGACTGACAAATGAAAAAACATACATGAACATACACATAAGTTAAGAATCATTGCAATCTATTAATTTTAATGAAATTATATGTAGCACACATTTAAACAGGAGCAACCATGAGGAAGATCAGCATATATAGAGGCAAGCGATTATGTTGCAACAACAATCTTTGTTACTTCATAAATATTATTATAAACATGTAAAAAAACTAAATTTGGCTTAGGAGGGTTATCAAAAGCATTCCTTGTAAAAGAACACATTTTTAAAAATACTTAATATTTGAACACCAACTCAACCAAACTACTGCAAAGCTACACATAAACATATATATGGGTTTGTGAAAAGTTTAAAAGGAACCACTTACACGCTTTGTTATTATGGGAGGGCACACATCACATCATATGAATAATTGTGAAAGGGAAAAAGTTGAATGATAAAGTGCACATGTGAAAGTGAGAAGAGGATTATCAAGGGCATTGCCAAGTATTGCGTATACTTACAACCATCTACCGCATCCTCAGCGTACGGATTGATTTCAATGAGTAAAGCATCTTTCTCCACAAACAGTTTGTACATATTTTCTAACAATTTAATGCTATCCTCTTCTTTACTATCAGTCAGACCGATTTTTTTTATAACTTTTTTAGCTTGTTCTTTAGTTAGACCCTTTTTAATATCAATTGGTTCATAGATTATGGCATCGGGATTTTCGGCAGCAACTTCCTCAATATTGATACCACCCTGTGATGAAGCTATAATCACAGGACCCTAACCAATTATCATGGAAAGACAATACATGTCATTTAAGTATTTTTTATTATGATTGAAGTTCTTACATTGAAGGCACGTTCCATCATAACGGCTACATAGAATTCACGACGTGGAAATTTACGTTCAGTTACCATAACCTTTTTACATATACGACCTGCAGCACCTGTTTGTTTTGTTACCAATAATTGATCCACCATTTTACTGGCAATTTCTTCAGCTTCTTCGGGTCTAAACAATATTTTAAAAAATTATGTATAAGCAAAAATATCTTAAAAATAAAAATTAAAAAAAACTTACGTAAAAACCACACGTACACCACCCTTAAGGCCATTTTTAAAGTGACCCTTGCCACGACCACCAGCCAACACCTGAGCTTTCAATACTAAATTGTTAGTATTAAGTTCGGTGGCAATTTCTCGTGCCTCTTTGCCAGAGCAGGCCACACCAAATCTACAAATACGGAAACAAAGTTACCCTTTCACGCTTCATACGTTAAAAAGTGATGCAATAAACTGATAATGTACGAATGCTCATCATTTCAAATCAAGTTTAATCTTCTTTGTTTACATTAGAGTTTGTTGACATTATTATAACAACAGCTGGACATGTGCAGGGGCAGTAGTAGTAGTAGAAGTAGTAGTATTAGTAGTAAAAGTAGTAGTAAATATTAATGATGAACTTTGCTCAATTATAATCATTTAGAGTTTAATTGATTTCTTTACTTGTTAAACTGTTGCTTGAGAGTATGCTTCGTAAAGCAAAACATGTTTGTTGCAAAAATAAAATTTGGCAAAATATCAATAACCTGCAAATTCACTTTTTCAATACCACTTAAAACAAAATCAATGGCGGAAATTTGGTGCATTGTTCTATATTGCACAGATTTTCACATGAAGAGAAAAGTAAGATTGAAACATATTATCATATACTTACTTGGGAGTAGGAATACCGCCATCGTTGAGCAATTTATAGGAAACATATTCTTGTACATTTAAATTGCGTTTATGTTGACAGACACCAGGGGCTGCAGCCAAGTTCAAAATCTAATTCAATAATAAAGTGAGAATAAATTAATATTAATAAGAAGACTAATTATGAACACGCCTATACGTGCGAGAGTACAGAATACAGCTTGTGTAAACAAATATACTCTAATTCAAATTAACATCAACTCTATTATGTTCAAACCATTAATATTTCAATTTTTGATTTCTTCTACCTTTTTGTTATATATGAACAAAATTTTCTTTTCACGCTTATTGTTATTTTTAAATAAGCATTACTTTGCATCAGCACAATTTTTCTATGAAAAAAAAAAAACGATTACGTCACAGAAATGTTTGATATTGAATTTTTTTTTTAATTTTATTTTTTTTTATGCACTTTCAAACAGATAATATAAAACCTTCACTTTATTTGCAACAATTATGTAAAATATATTTTTTCTTTGCACTTGAAACTTATTTTTACCTTTTGGCCAATTTTCTGGCCGATTAGCTCAGCCATATAAATGGAGCGGGCAAAAATTGCAGCCATGTTTTTGGTTTTTATTAATTTGAAATCGTAGTGTAAATATTATAGAAAATTGTGAAAGATTCTTATTTTTCCAAAATATATTTATTTCAATTTTTTTTTGTTGAAAAAAGTTTTTCTTATTTTACTCCGCTCCGTAAACCAAATGACAAGAAGATAAATTTTCTAATGAGAACAAACAGCAAATAGTGTTACCAGTATTACTGCAGCAATGTTTTAAGGTATGGCAATTCTTTTCTATATTATTAAACGTAAGCGTCAAATTTTATACAACTAACGTAAATTTGATGACTTAATTTCAAATTAAATATTAAAATCTTTTATATTAATATTTTTCTGTTTCCCTTTTTTTTAATATGGGCTTTTTATTAACTTCAACTTTTAAGGTTTGCTAACTCTCTAGGGTTTAATACTTTTTTTATTACTTGTCGTTTTTCTCTAGTGTAATAGAAGAGAAAACTTTTCCTAGGAAAAAATTAAAATTAATCCACGAAATACATATTCATTATTGCCCAATTAAATACAAATAAAGCGTAAAAAATGATAAGTGCATTAAAAAGTAAAAATAATTCAAGGCAGGCAAATTTTTAAATGGCATTACTGTTAAAAAATTATCTAAACTAATTTCGAAGTTTTGCGAGTTTTATAAAGGAAACGCTTTCTATAGTTAAAGACGTTGATGTGTCCGTTATTTAACAAAGACGAAAATGTTAAAACAAAAAAAAAATATGAAGAGTACTTTCCTTTACATTCTAATACTGCTGAATAAAAACAAAATAAATTTCGTTTTTCTTTTTTTTTATTTTTTATTTCACTTGAACATCTTGTTATTTTATAGCACATACAATTAACAATTAAAGTCTCAAAATCACAAACATTTAACATAAAGGTGGTACATACATATAAACACAAATGAATAAAAATCAATCAAACTTTTTGTTACATAAATTTCAACAAAAACAATATAATAAAAGAATTACCATTAAAGGGAATTATAGTGTAATTTAATAACAATAAATAATTTCCTTAAGAGTAATTACAAAAATATATATTTATTATTACATAGAGAGTGGGGAAGGGGGAGACAGTATACCAATGCTTAGGAAAATTCATTTACGAAAGAAACTTAAAAACCATTAAATCAACCGCGGTATTGATTTGGTAAAAGTTTTAGGAATGAAATAAATTTTACAAAAGCATACATTAAACAGTTAAATAATTGAATAGATTACAAAATAACGTATTCAGCAGTTGAGTAGTGTGCACCAAATACTTGAGCGAATAAGTTATTTTGTTTAAAAGAAGAAGAATAGAAAGAAACGGGAAAACTACAATAGGTGTGACAATTTCTTTTAACTTTAACAGCTTTTAAAAAAAAAACTTCTGAAAATGTATTACAGTTGAAGAAAACTTTATAAAGATTTCTTGCATTTTTCCTAAAAATTTTTATCCAAAAGTAATACATTTTGTGGAGATTTTTGCAAAAAAAATTAGAAGAAATTTTTAAACTATGTATAACAAAACTTAAATTATACGTTACAAACATCACTTATGTACTAAAAGCCAGCTTTAGTTTTAAAACTACAATAATAACAATTAACATTAAAAACGCGTTGATGAGACATAAACAAGAACGGGGACAAAAACAAGCCACAAATTTACAACACAAAATTCGTTTTCTGTTTTTTTTTTCGTTTGTATAAAATCGTAAAATCACAGTGTTTCGTTTTTTTTTTTTCAATTACGTTTAAATACTAAAATTTTAAAATTATTATTAACAATAAAAGCCTTTACGTTAGTATTCCAACTGAGATTCTATTAAACGTAAGACACGTTGTCGGCCAATTTTATTCCAAAACACATACGATTCCGTAGTGCCAGTTACGTTGCGTGGACCGCTTAATATTAAAACAATCGAAATTATCAATGCGGTATGATCTCTATTTAAAAACAATTCTCTACTTACTTTTGATAGCAATCAAATAAAGTGTAACCTTTAGCATTCACCAGACATGACCATATATCTATAACCAATAATTGTCGTGCCTCACCCTCACGCCTTATATACTCATTAAAGCGTAATAACATATTTTTAAAATCCTTTTGATGCGCATAATTGGCCAATGGTGCCAATGTTGTTAAAATCGGTTTAACGTTCATTTTCAACAGCGTTGCAATCAGTTGCCGGAAGTCATGTTGTATCTCGATAAAATGGCGACCTTGCATTATATCCACCGAACCGATATTTATAATAACCGATCGTCCACTTATATTATACTGACTTACACGTTTTATGGCAGCGCTTATATTTTGACCCGATACACAAAGGCCAGATTGTAAAACTCTTTCATCTGAAAAAAACAGAAAAAAATTGCACATATTTTTTATTAAATTTCACAGTTACCTTTCTTAAATTTACAACCCAGCTCCATGCGTGCCATATATAAGAGAAAATCATCACCAAGCAGCAGAAAGTCAAACAGGTGAGCCTCAAAATCATTATCCGTAAACAATGAATCCATTGTATGAAAGCTTTTGGTGGGTGACGAAGAAAGACCATAACGATACTCTGATTCTGTAAGAAGGGTGTGCCCAATAGATGGCCTGAATTGTTGATCATTCACTCTTGTTAGCCGATTATAAGGATCATTGAGATTGTTTATCATTCTATGCGAACCGTGAAAGTCTGTATTGGTGGGGGGAACAACATTGGGAATATGTGGCGCCATTTTATTAGAACAATATGAATTTGCTTGAGAAGGTGGCAAGTTGTGTTGACTGCAATAACGATTGTAACTAATGGGAAAAAAAGCATAAGATTTACTGAATGTGTGTTGTTTTGTGTGAACTATTCTAATCTATGCTTACAGATGATTACAGTTGTCCTGGTAGCACCAATTGCTCTCTATGTAAGCACCGTCTGTTCCACATTGAGAGTCATCCACATAACATTCATTACAGCACACAGCCTTGTTATTTCTTTGTAATATTTTCGCGTCCGAATATATTATATGAGAGTGTGGTTGCTGTTGTTGTTGATGTTTAACTCTTATAATATTATTTGGCTGCTTATGAAATCTACGATATTGATTATTACGCTCACACTTGTCCTTATAGAAGTAATGACGTTGAAGATTGTTAATGTTATTGTTGTTGTTATTGCAATAGGTTGGATTTATATGATAGTAGTCTTGCTGTTGTTCATGTTCACGTTGTTTTTGTTGCTGCTGTTGTTTTTCTTGCTGTACTGGATTTTGTTTTAACACCAATTCTAACAAATGTTTCGTTTTATCTTTGGGCATAATATTGAAAATTCTGACTCCACTATCATCACAATGAACCATCACATACGGGACCGTAAGTAAAAATTCGGTAATATTATCATAAACCGGAAATTTATTACCCGTTAATTTGTAGTAGTCATCTAAAATAGAAACAGTATTTAAACATATTAAACTGGATGAAATAGGATAACAATGCTCATATTTGTCAAATAAAATTCTCCTGGCCACAAAATTTATAATTCGGAAAAATGTAGAAAAATAGATGAAAAAAGACACCGTGAGAATGCAAACAACAGATGGACGGACGGACACACGGACATAAATGTCTAGATTGCAAGGACTTTGCAGGGTCTACGGCGCCTCTTTCTGGGTGTTTTAAACGGTTTGACACAGTTAGTATATCCCCATCACTAATGTGCAGGGTATGGGTATAAAAATCTATTTAGGGTAAAATTTGTACATTAAGATAAATGCATTTTTCACTCTCTTGCATATCATCTTATATATTCGTGTCAATTATTCAATGCTTCTTAAAAGCCACAATCAAAGAACCCTTAATAATGTAAGAAAAAACTTACACACATTCAAACACAGAACACGTGTTAAAATTTCTTAAAGTACCGTTAATATGTTATATGAACATTTACTTCCTACCGCTACGTATATATATATATATCGACTTACTCTTGATTTCAGTAATGGTGGCACCATGTTGAGCACGTGATAACAGTATACCGCGTATTTCAGCGTCCAGAGATGGGTGTTCTTCTCGTATGCTAATGAAATTCAAATCCATCACAGTCATGTTGTCAGTTATGGTGCAATCTTTTCTGGCCACCAAAGAAACTGATAATAATTTGGCGATAATTTGAATTTTACGCCCATAGGCCTTTCCACAACTTGTTAATAACTTATCTACTTCAGTGTTGGATGCGATTGTATACGATGGTTTAATTAAATTACAATTTTGCACGATTTTATGCTGAGCAGTTGTTTGTGTTAAATTTCCCATATATTGATGGGTATTTGATGAAGCGATGTGTTTTTCCCGCCAGCGTTTACAACACGTGGTAAAATGCTGTTTAATTGATGCTATCAAACGACCACACGAAACACTGTGAAAATTACTTTTAATACTGGCGGTAGCCATGACATCAGTGTGAAGCCATACTAAGTTCTTCTACTTCAATGTAAATGATGCCTGCTTATGTAACGGTAAATCACTCATATTGAATGAATGTGCTAGAGAGTGCTGGCGAGTGTACGGGAATGAACAATGAAATAAAACGGTATTTGGTTATTGAATGAATACATTTCTTGCATGTACTTATAATTATGGGAGTGGTTCAAGTTACATATTTTTTGTTTCTTTTACTAACATAAAGTTATATAACTGATTTTTAACATTTTAATATAAACCACCTTCATAAGTATGAGCACATACAGACCGTTACTTTCTAAGAGATGACATATATGTAAGAATATTAATATTGAAGCGTGGTACAAATATGATATATTGTATAATTTTTTATAATAGTTTGAAATAACTCTTCATCTTGACATTAGATATGATAACTAATACGTAAAAAAATTGTTGGCTTCAGAAATGATAACCTTGATCTTGATCCTTCCTCTCCTAAACGGACAACATATGTATATAAAGTTTGTACAATAAATTTCATTCTAAGATGTTGATGTGTCTGTAAGCACATTTCTAAGAGGAAATAATTTATAACTAAGAAAGAAATCGGTTAGAAAAAATAAATAAAACTTTTAATGAGCCATTAAATCATCCTAATATCATGGTTTATAAAATTAGTAATTATTCAAGTATTCATTACATTAATTTCTTTTCTGAATACGGATTCATTTAATAATTTATCTCATGTCAATGTTCATCTTCTTTACTTTCTTGTCTAACATTTTGTAAATGAATTTTTTTTGGGCAGAGTTATGTATAAATTTTCATTCATTTTATTATTCCCAAAAGATGTGAAGCAAGTAATTTTGAGGGTGAATTTTGTACCGTAACAAAAACAAATTCATTACAAGCAACAATGTTTCTTGCTCTTAAGAATACTCCTTCTAAACTTTATAAATTTTGTATGAGGGTTGTATAGGCTGTTTTTCATATAATATGTGAATATTGCTATGTAACCCTAACGATGAATTGAACATGGTTCAGCCAGAGGCGTTGTGACGAATTTTAATTACCTATAAAACAATGGAATGCAGAATTGTTGGTTTTTGCCATATTTGTCACAGTTGAGAATTATGGATTTTAGCCGGTAAAAATGATATTATTGTGTATGGAAGAATTTTTTGTTCATTGTGGGCGCGTCTGTTGAACGATTTTGATTATTTTATATAATAAAATATCGACATGGAGTCTGAATGTTTCAATTTCCTAATTAATACGACTATAGCACACAATTAATTTTTAAATCAACTTAGATGAAAAGTATGAAAGGTAAGGTAAAAGTATTTCTTATTAAAACAACACAAATCCAGCCATCTTTCTAGTATTGCTGATTACATAAGTCATTATATTCGACACATGCGTCATTCATCTTGTCTCCAGAACGTAATTCTGTTTGTACCTACTCTAATATAAATGATTTTATATATATTTAGAAGTAAGACAACACACATTTCTAAGATCATCTTCTTTACTTAACAATCACTATTTAATAGAATTTCTAAAGTTTACTGATAAAAAAGAAGTTATTTTCCTCCACAAATAGCATAAAATACATCCTTTTCCTTCATGATTGGTGTTTAAAAATTCTTTTTAATGTTTCTATGTCATGGCGCAATTTTCATAAAAAAGGCACTTACTTTACTTTTTATTTACTTCCTATTCATTCATTTGTTCATTCAAGTGCGATATTAGCGTGTTTACATGCATTTACCATGATGAAGCAGAATGACTGTGACTTCCTTACAACCTTACTTACTGGTGCTGCTGCCCTGTTAACTTTAATGTTCATTACGGTAAATTGCTTCATATTTTTATTGGGTATACGAAAAGCTGTTTCCTGCAAATTTTCTGTTAATAAATAATATTAATAAAACATTATTTTATTTACCAACAATATAAATATGAGATGGATTGTAATATCATAATATGAAATTTTTAATAAATAGTTGCTATTATGCTTTCATATAGTTTTTCTACATATGGCAATACCATATTTATGAAAATACTGTTACGTTAACTTGTATTATTTTGTAACGTTAGTGAAGTTAACAAACAAATGTCATTAACAAAATTTAAGAGAAAAATGAATGGTATATTAATGCATGCAAAGGAGCACAAAAACTAGCCTTAAAAATATCAATTTATTTTTAATCTCGCTAGGTGGCGTAACAACTTATTTTCACAACATCCATTCCTTTTCCCTCGAAAGATAGCTATGGTTTTTTTTCACTATTCCCTCCTCCTTCCCTTAATTTTCCCATTCTATTATTTGTTTTGTTTATTTCTACTTTTAGTTGTTGTTCTTGTTATTTCTTTCGATATATATATGCTTGTGTGTGCTGTGTATGAAACCAGTTTGATAATTACTTGTATATGTAGCAAACACAACACACCACACCACACACGGTATTTTGTGATGTTTTGCTTCGGAGCCGGTTTAGTAGTCATGTAGATTTGTAAGGTTACAGTTGTTTAATATCGGGTGCGTTGTTTAAATTATATCACAAAAAAAAAAAAATGCTACTTGTTTATGTAAAGGAGAGAAAAAAACAAAAAGAAAATGCGCTCCATCAGCATTAAAATACATGACAAAAATAAGAAAAAGATTATCTTGAAAATGTTTTAATATACATATATTAAAAATTATTGCAAAATTTTTACAACAACAAAGTGATTTTCAAGTGGTTGTTGAATTGTTTAATTCCTGAAAAAAGAAAAGAAATTTAAGTAAAGGCCAAAAGGAAAATTTCTATTAACAATGAGTGAAACACCAACAACTGTTAGTAGTGCTATGACGCGCGAAGAAGAAGCTGAAGAGGTGCGTACATTATTAGAACGTCATCAAGAGCGTATTATGTTGGATTTAAGTAACACCGATTTGTTAATGATATTGGTTAAGAATTCTGTATTGACACAGTCAGAGGAGGATTTATTATTAAAACCTTTACCAACAGCAGCCATAGCAGCACCAGTTTTACCATCGAGTGCCCCCTCCAGCGTCGAAGTAATCAAACGGCAATTGGCTGCTGTAACTAGTATTAGTTCCAGTACCAGTTCAAATCATAATCTGGATACCGGTACTAGTGTTAGCAATAGCACCAGTGGTGGTGGCAATGGTAGCAATATTTCTCGCAGTGCAAGTGTTATTGGTGATCATGCTCAAAGTGATAACTGTTCCATAAATGCATCATCAGTGGTTGCCCAACATCCTCCCTCTGACACGGTTAGCGATCAGTACAGCACTAAAGATGAACTAAATTTAATGTTAAATGATGCTGAAATTTTACGCCTACAATGCACCAATTTGATTGACATTATAGCAAAAAATGGTTTTGAAAAATTCAAACAATTTTGCTATGCCATCGAAAACGAATGTCCGCAATTAATTGAGGACTTAATTAATGATCGTCTCAAGAGTGGTAAGTAATGAAATGCTTGTAAAGAATTGGGAAGGTATTGGTTCTTGCAATCTATATTTTATGTTGTTTGTGTCAAATGACGTTTGAATTACAACTTTTTCTGTTTTAATTGATACTACTTCATATATATATGTATTTATTTATGTATAGCAAGTAGGGGAATGGAGTAATAATGGAATTGTGTGCATGTCTAATATAATTTTCATAAAATAAATCAAAATATAAATTGGTTTCAAATATGACACAATGCTTGTCATTCACTGTAAATGAGAGTAACTGCTACATACATTGATACAACAGACCCATGGTTGTAATATGTTGTCAACTTTATTATTATGCAATATTGCAGAGTATAGAAAATAATCTTAGAGATCTTTAAGTAATTGATGTAAATTTTACATTATTTTGGTATAATTGCCGTTACGTCTTTTGAATAATAAATTAATTGTCTACCCATTAAGTTGCTTTCAGATAAAGTTGCATAAAAACACAAATCTAAACTAATAAAGCGGGATTTGTTTTTGTTTTGTTTCAGCTTTGAGTGGAATATATTCAGTTTAGTAAATAAACCATGACGTCGACCATGGGAAAGTTTTACATTTTAAATGACTTTGTTAATAGGGGGAATTTTTGTATTTTTATGATTTTTGAAGTAGATTTGTGTATTGCGCGGCCCATTAATATAAATATCAGCTCAAGTTTTTACAAATTTAAATAAATTCAACTTGTTAACCTTTCAAACAAGTGAAAATGTTACAGTTGTTTATAATCGAATATTTAATACCCTACTTTACTTATGTTTAACTTTTATATATAAATCATTGTTTATATAAATTGTTTAGTTGTTCTGAAATTTGTAAAGAAGACTCATTGACTTAAGTTTTAAAGGGAGAAAAAGTATTAAAAATAATCTGATCTGTTACAAGTTTAAATTTACATATAATTATTATATATATATATATAAAAAAATATAAATCGCAAATTTTTTTTAAATGGATCGATTTTGGCAAAACACCATCTATGGAAAAAGGTTCTAAAAATGGTTCGAGATGGAACAAATTGGGCACAGTCATTTATTAATAACTCTTCATTATCTTTTGATGAAAAATTTTTCAAAAATGTACATTTTCCACAAATTAATCTTCACTTTATAAAGCCTGAAAATGCTGA
The DNA here is from genome assembly GCA_949710015.1 of Crataerina pallida. Lineage (NCBI taxonomy): Eukaryota > Metazoa > Arthropoda > Insecta > Diptera > Hippoboscidae > Crataerina > Crataerina pallida. The sequence continues at coordinate 29,196,649 of OX453290.1, read as the reverse complement.
AATTCGGTTCTTTTTCAATCAAATGCCATCGAAATATCTTAAAAAATACTATCTGTGTAGGTTTTATATAAATTTATTAGGTCAAAGACAGACAACAGTTCAACGCTCATAGTTAAATCGATTCAGATATTGATTTTGATCTGATCGTTGTCGTTTAGAAGTTGCAAACATCTGCACAAACTTAACAGTACCCTTTACCCTAAATAGTGTAGGGTTTATAACTACATATTGTTATTTTATAATTTCGATTATAGATGATCGTAAATTAAGGTTTTAGGGGAAACGTACTGTAATAGTAGAAAAGAAAAACAAATGCTATCTTAAGTAATCGTCCAGTCTGTTGTATCATGGTGAACAGGTTTGAAAGTTTTTTTTTTTTTCTTCTATTAGGTGTTATTATTGTTTTTGTTATTGTAAATACAACTACTATAACTGGAGCATACGGCTATGAATTATAGTGCACATGGAGAAAATTAAATAGAAAGAGTTTGAAAAAAAAAAAAAACAACAAAATAATAAAAAGGGAAAAAACTATATATCGCTCAATTCAATTCTTATTGCTTAAAATTAGATTTTTGTTTAGGTTTAGGCAGCTCTTTAATAGCACCTCGGCTTATTTTCATTACATCGGAGGGAGAGAAAATTTGTGTATGTACAGAAATCTAGTTTTGTAGCTTTATTTTTGTAACTTTTTATTAGCTGTGGGCGTGCCTCTTTGTTTTTCTCTCATCCTTTAAATGCATGCACTGGTACCCCCAGGTATGGAAATTACCTACCAATGAAAAATATTGTATATATAATAACACTTCATCACCTCATTCCCGGGTTTGCTTGTTATGGGTATTGGACCCACATTGCTATTTTAAACTGAGTGATTACGCCCATTTTAGACCATTTCCAACGTTTGTATTAAATTTCTGCCCAATATCTTAAATTGAGCATTTTTATTACAAACATACAGACAAACGGTCATGACTAGATCGACTTAGAATGTAATGCTAATCAAAAATAATTTTGGAGAGTCTCTGAAGCCTTTCCAGATAAACAAATTTAGTGTACTTCCATATAAAATCTTATAATTACAATGTTATCTAAATGCGTGAACATAACAATACCTTTATAGTGGCACTCTTATCATCTGAACATTAAGGCTACGATGCTAAGAATAAATCGAAAATTTATTTATCTAAAAGAGAACAATAACAATACGTTTATGCTGAAAAAAAATATACTTATAAGAACATAAAGAACATAATTTACGTGATGCGATCACACACGCGCACACATGCGTTTGCATTAGTGCCGCTATACAAGAATAATCATTATAAAGCATAGTAATGGTGGACAACTGCACAACTGGTTGTCATTTGTGTGTGTAAGTATGTATGTGTTAACTATGAAACAAACGGGTAAACAAAGAATACAACAAACACCAGGATCAACCTTAATAACGAAATATGGCATTTCGTGAAGTGAAGAAACTCAGTGTCAATCGAAACGAACACGACACCATATCACGCAAAATATAAAAAAATCGACAATCTAATGCACGCATTATTGCTTAAGATTGTAATTATCTTTTACCATTTGTTTAATATTTTATTTGCGTGTAAAGTCCACACCAGTTCCATTCATCGGTTTGTTGCTCATTTCTTTTGCGATAAGCAACATATTGTCAACGATTTTTATTTTATAACTCTCTCCTGGTTGCTTTTGAGATCTAAATTGTAAAGATTTTATGTTAAGCAACGTCATTATGATTTTGTGAGCGTGTATGTGTGTGTTGTTGCTTTAGTTGATATTCTTTTTTTTACCTGTTCTTAAGATAATTCCAAGTAACATCTATCGAACAGGAATATAAGCACGTATAAACAGCAGAAAAGTAAACACGTAAGAAGAAGACTGATGATGATGATAATGAACATTGTTTTTTGTTCTTCTTTTGCTTCTTATTATTATTATTATTTGCTTTATTCTCTCCATTCTATATATACGTATATATATATGCATATGCAGCGTGTAAATGTATATAAACAAAAAGTTGTAGTAAAGTAGTGAGTCACGTCGTTGTTTGTGTTTCTTTCCCCACGGTCATCCGTTTGTTTTTCTTCCATTACAAATTTAAAACGTGATCAACAAACGTTTGTTTTCTTATTTTCCTCTCAATCATTCTCTACTATTTTGCTGTGTGCACAGATTGTCTGCGTTTTATATTTGTTGTTATATTTGTTGTTATAGTTGTTGTTGTTAGCGTATATTATTGTTTTGTTTTCTTCCCCGTTATATTCATACACTGAATAATAAAAACCTGATACTCACTCTCTCTCCCTCTCTCGAGTCTGGCTAAGGCCTTAATGATCATTACACTACACGTCTTGTTGTATTTGAGCAGAGGCATATATAAACTGCATACAAACATACACATGTTTAAACTTAGTGTCCAGTTTACTACATACAGCTTGTTTATAGTCTTCGTTGATGTATTGTTATTGTTGTGGCCTACCTTTTATATATAGTTTGTGTGTGCGATTGTTTAGTTAGGGAGTGAGCGAGTGAGTTTTTAGTAAATTTTCTAATTTTGCAGCTGGTTTTTTTCACAGTCTGCCTAAAATTAGTATTTGTGTAAGCATGTGATAGCAAATTTGGCACTAATGCTGAAGTTTGAATAACATGTTTACTAAGGGGGACACTGAAAAAAATACATTAATAAATAGTGACGTTGAAGTAAAAAAAAAATTTTATTTAATTTATTTTGTTTTAACCAGAGGTGCGATACCCTTCACACAATTACTCGTTCATTGTGGGCGTGGCTTGTTTATAGTTAATTTTTTTTCACAACTTTTCAAAATATTCTACTTTAAACATTAAAGTCTGCACCAAGGAAAGTTTTTTTTTTATTTGAAGTCTTTTTTTGGGCGTACTTTTTCCGCTCAAGCATAAAGTCTATAAGAGAAAAATGACAAATATGAACCAGCTAAATAATATTTCAAATCCGATTTATTAGTTGCTTCATAACACTACATTTGTAAAGGACGTAAACAGGTACCTGCCACGCCTACTATTTGTATATAGTTGAGGAAGGTGTTTAAGATTTGCTTTAAGCTAAAATTTCATTTTTTTTTAATTGATTCATTTTAACAAACGAAATACATTTATTGTAGTTAGTGTTCATTGCGTTAATATCAGATCAAAATCAAAAAGGAAATTAAACTTTACGAATAACCATTTCATGTAACAACATAACGATTTCCTTATGGGAGGTAGTAAATGATTAAATGTGTGCATAAAAAAACAAAACAAGACGAATACAATAAAACCAAGCAGGCAAACTTTTTCAAACTTTTTTTTATAACTTTAGTTTAACAACGTAACAGTACAAAGTCCACTATTCGGAGAATCCACACATCCGCACACATCCAGACGTTGGTAATCAAAACTTCAGCACCTTTAGCAAGTTAATGCTTCAATAAGCACACACTCGTATACTGGGCCATCGCGATCAAGCAGGCAAGCAAAGAGAAGCTTAAGCAGCATTTGTGCTGTTAAAGCGGCGAATGTTTTGTAAGACTTGTTGTTGCTGCTATTTTTATGGTGGTAACAACTGTTGCTTACATTACGCACTTAACTTCTGGTTTGATCAACATTTTTGTTGTTTTATTTTCTATTTTTACTGCTTGTTCATCTGGTTCAATTTTTTTCGTGTGTAAAAAAATAACAAAAAAAAAATGTTATAGTCGGTCAAGCCCGACCATTAAATACCCCACAATACTTAGATCCTTAAATTGTGCTACAATTTAGTGAACGCGTGCCTTATGCTTACAAACACTTTGTGAAATATAATTTAATGGGGCGGAGTTCTAAGAATGATTCAATTTAATCCATTTTCATTAGGGTTATTCTTTACTCCAATAAATGTCTTTGTGGTACAAATTTCAACGAAATATCTTAAAAAATTCGACTTGTTGCTTTCACAAAAATTTACATGGACAGACAGACATACATTTCATTCAAATTTGATTCTGAAGAGATTGGTTTAATAGAAAATGGGTGTGGCATTTGCCATTTTGGATTTACAACTTAATATACCCTTTGCCACAAGTGGTGCAGGGTATAAATACAAAAAGCCAACGCAAACCACCTTTAAATTGGTTTCGAAATCTTTCTCTGTCTCCTCCTTTTATGGTAGAGTTTGTTTTCTCTGGATGTTGATAAGCATTTTACAACAATTTTTAACTTTTCTGATGACTCATAGCCGGTATATTAAGTGTGTGTGTTTGAGCCTGGTTGTAAATTGTAAACAAACGTAAAAATGAGGTGAAATGAAAATTTGTGAAGAACGGGTTCTTCCTTCCAAACAATTGACTTTTTAAGTGGACTTTTTATGATTTTAAAGATTAGATGAGAAATGAAGGAAAACTGCACGATATGTTTAAAAACTAGGCGAGAAAGTAGACGAGAGGAAGTCATTAAGTAAAAGCAATAACAATAACACTCCAGTGCCCAGTTGGCGAAAGTGCACATCATGTAGAATTAATCAGTTTTCCTTCTTAATCGGTTTTCCAGACAGTTTTGTTAAAAATATCTGTTGAGAGAAAAATCATTAAAAATCTAAACATTTGTAAATATTTCTAAAGTGAATAATTTCTATTCCAACGAAAGCGAAAAAAAAGAGTATAGGGTGTGCTTCAAATAGAGGATTTTTGTTGCTGATGATAGAAGTGACAATGGGGTATTTTTCTTTTTTTTTTTTTTCTTAATTTTTAATCGTCTTAAGATAACTTACTAATGTTTCCCTTTAACTTCTATAACATCTGCTATACACGTTTTCTATACAGCAATACTTTTCTAAAAAAAAAGTAAAGAGTGATCTAATATATATAGTACCCTACATTACTTAGCTCCACATATACATTGAAAGTATATTAACTTTATCAATCCATTTGCAATACTCAGAAGGAAGCATCAGGGACCTTATAAAGTATATGTATTCTTGATTAGGATCACAATTTGAATCGATCTATCCATGGTCGTGTGTCTGTCATAAATTTTGATATATTCAGCAGAAATTTGGTAGAAACAATTGTTGATTTTTGAAGGCAGCTTTCTTTTGGACGAAATCGATTAAGTGCCACGCCCACAATATTTTTAGCAGTCACGAAAATTGAGCTATAAAGTTAAAATTTCGTGCAAATATTTTAATTGAAAAGTGCTTCGATATATCAAAAGTACTGTGGACTGTGTCACGCCCACAATTTATACTAAATTATATTTTGACAGAAGAATCCAATTTGTCATTAGGTACTTGCCACGCCCATTATTTTTATTTATTTATTTATTTATGAAAGGTATTTAAAATTTGGCTTAAGCCAAAAGTAGTTTTTTTTTTACTTAATTCTTCCAAATAATTTGCTTAACCTTTTTGTATAATTTTTTAAAAAAATACGATATATAAGCTGATCACAGTTTAAAGTAAAATTTATGTTTATTATGGATAATAAATCAAATCGATTTTAATAGAATTTTTTTCATTTTTTAAAATCATTCATTTTGTTTGTGAGTCAGACTCATTTCTACTAATTGCAGAACAAGGTAGTTTTAGTTGATTCAAAACTAAAAGCCGCAAAAGTATAAAAGCAAAATTTAATTCTTATCTCGATTCATGGTAGTACATAACCAGTTAACAGACGCTCTCTACAATTTGAAAATAAACTCATTTAATGCAGAGTCCGAGCATTTAGATGCAAAGCATAATTTTTAGATTTATTAAAAAGAAAAACACAATTATATAAATGCTACATCTACAGTGCCCAATATTTATAACTTTACACTCGCTTTCATCATAAACAAGCAAAAAAGTTTTTCAATTAGATGATTTAAAGTAAATTGTTAGCACAGTCAATGGCTAATCGCAACAAGGGGAGAGAGAGGCTAATTGAACGAAAGATTTCATGAAGAAAAGTATGCAAACAATTCAATTACTTAGTACTTCGAAGGTACTTCGAATGTCGTATCCGTTACCCGATCATGTCCATTTTTAACACATCGATGCTTGGCACAATTATAAATATATGTAATAAACTTCACGCTCATTTTTTGTGGTAGATAAATAGAATTGTGTCCATTTTAGACGTGGCTCTTTGCATGACATCGACATGCACGCAAAAACTACAAATGTTCAGCTCGATATCTCTAAATTTTGCGATCGTGAAAATGCCAACAACAAACGGACGAGGACATACATATCTAGATCGATTCAGTTTTGGATACTGATCAAGAATATATATCCTTTCTAGGGTTTCTGACGTCTTCTTCTAGGTGTTTCAAAAGGCTATGAAAAAGATGGTGTATAAAATTCTAAAAAAAAATTTCCAAACGCAAAAGTTGTTGGCTTAAAAGAGGAGAACTTGACGGTGACCTTGATATTGATTTTCTTTTTCCTAAATCCTACAACTTTTGTATATAAAGTTTTACAAACAATTTATTAGTATTTAAAAATTTCAATCTATTTTCCTCATCCTGTATATAAATGTATGTGGACGTAAATGTATAAAAAATAAAAAATGGAAAAACAAAAAAAGAAAAATACTTACGCTTGTTCAACCAGATAATGATTTAAATGATTTGATAATTGTCTACTAATGACAAACAGGGAAATCTCCCAAAAAAAAAAAAAAATATATCACAAGAAGAGTTAAAGAAGCATAATTAAAAAAAAAAACTCAATTTGATTGATATTGATCTTAAATACCCTACAAATCTATGTTATTTGGATATTGTGGGCGTGGCAGATACTTGACATACTAGAAGCGTGTGCATTATGTATCAGTTTTGCAAGACGGATTCTTTGTCAAATATATATTTTTGTAAATTTTTGGGCGTAATTTTTATCTAATCTCGCCCCTTTTTAGCCTCCCGATATGTGTACTAATTATAAATACGTGGATTTCGATTTCATAACTGAATTTATATGATAGTTGAATAGATTGTTTTCATTGTGGGCGTAACTCTTAAGCGATTTTGTCTAATTTAAAAACCAAACTGCATGCAGTAACTATGAATATATGTACAAAATTTCAGTATGATGTTCTAGAAATACATAGAACCATGGAGGGATATGGCTTAACCTCGATTCAAATTTGGATCTTTGACACTTTCTTCTGGTTGTTGCAAATGAAACGACAAACTTAGTGTACTCCTGCTGTTGGGTGAAGAATATACAACAAATGAAAATGTTTTTAGTTGGTCAAGCCCAACTACTTAGTCGCACAATTTGTTTATTTTTATGATATAATTGCATAAAATTAAATAAATAGTTGAACATTGGCACGAAATTGCTAATGATAGTAAATTAAATATGACCTACAATACATAGCGCATATCAACAAAACATAACATAAAACTTTACTCCTGGCACACATTTTCACGTCATTGACTATAAATAAAAAAGAATGGAGGCAATTAAAAAGATTTCATTTTATTGAATTTTATAAAATGCATTCACCAGATATACCAGATCCACCCTCTCTAACCATCACCAAAATCACAGTCGAAAAAATCTTGCGATAATGCAAAGTGTGTGTGCAAGAGTGTTTGCGAAACATCATAAATTTAAGTGCAGATGAAAATTTCGAGTCGATAAAATTTCAACAAAAAACTATTACAACAACTTTTATCAATTGCTGGTATTACATAACACCCTATCGTACCATTGTACACGTATGTAGTTGGCACCATTTGTTTGGACATTTGTTGGAATTAAATAAAAATTTTACTTATTTTTAGTTGTGTGTGCCATAAATCTCTCACAGACACACAAATATGTAAAAGTTATATAAAAAAAAAAAAAAAAAAAAAAACTCTCGTTATGCATACTTCTTAAGCTGTTGAGCTTCACTTTATCACAATGTTTACAACGCTTAAAAAATACAAAAAAACTAAATTTAGCTCAAGCCATGACTATCAGCACTTCAGGTATTGGATTACGTACTGTAATAGTGAGTGTGTGTTTAGTGTCAACTGACAAAACGCCAACACCTTCAAGTCGGTGGTACATACATTTTGTCACAACGTTGGCAATATAAATTTCATAAAATTCTAAAATCTTAGTTATGTCGATCTGTCCGCCTATGAGTCTTTCTGTGGTAAGCATTCTTCTATTAGCAAAAATTGAGCTATTGATTCGACATTTGGTAAAAATATTATCACATCTGATACATTTATCACTTATCAGGTTGGTATTGGTTGAATTTTCAACAAAAACTCTAATAAAGTAGTTTTTTTTTTTATAAATTTTTGAACGATTTTTAAAGACTTATTAATTGAGATCCTGTTTATATTACATAAGCGTAAATTCCAATATTAAAATGTAGGCCATAATCTCATCTAACATATACGCCCACAATCAACCAATCAAACCATACTCAGCCTAAAACTAATACAGAACAGAATCATGTACTTACCGCGCCCATGTGAAATGTATTTACGATTTGACGTAAGCCAAATTTAGTTTTCTTATATGTTTTTAAATAATGAAAGAAAAATATATCTTTTTTCATTTATACGATTACAGCCACGCCCTTCATTTAATGGGGCCATTAGGTTGTTGCAGAGACACGAAGCATGCATTTTATGACTTAATATATAATTTTATACCCTCCTTGTTATCCTGTTCGTTTTATCATACAAACTGTTTTTCTCTTATTCTTGTTAAGAATTCTAAAAACTTGAACGTGTGTGTCATTGGCATTCTTAAAATTCTATGCACTCTCAGCTAAAGCTATAAATTATAAAACAATAAAAACACTGGGAAAAAAAGCCAAAAAAAAAAAAAAAAACAAAACTGCTTAAAATGTTCATTTATTTCACATATAAACGCTTTAGGAAAACTCAAACAAAAAAACATTGAACTCTATGTTTAGCAACTGTTTTCCAAGCTGCTGTAGAAGGGGCCCACAGTTACGCAAAGTATGTACGAATATCGTACATTATTGAATGTTGTGTGATAGTAAAGATAAGAGAAATGTGTGGAGAACTTCAACACTATGTAGATGAAAATTAAATTCATTTTTTTGTTCGTTATGTTATTATTAAATTTTTATGAATATTTTGATTGGCTTTTAATACGAACACAGAGACTATAACTCGTGTTTTTCGGGTATATTGGTATATTGGTTTGATTGTAAAAATTGTCTGATTACACATGTGTGAAATATAAAAGTATAGCATAAACATGCAATTTGTGCTGAATACATTTTGAAAATTTGATTCGAGAATTATGTTATTACGTTTCCTCAGGGCAAGCCATCAAATAAGGTAAGGATTGAATGTAAACAAGTTATAAAAAAAGTTATGTTTGGCTTGAGTTGGTTGCCAATTTAGTTGTTTAAAATAAATATCATGCATATAGATTGGGGGCGTGGTTTTAATGCAATTTTTCGGGTTTAAATATGACACTCTAGCCTGATAATTGTTAATTAGTATTTTGTTATATAAAAATTCATTCATTATATGGGGAGGGGTCTTAAAAATAATCCAATTTAACAAATTTCGAATAGAGCTGGCCGTTGAGACGATATGTGCCTATGTAATAAAATTGATTCAAATATTTTAAGAATTATAGTTTGTAGCATAAATTTACTTTAGACAGACGGATGGACAAGAGAGAGAATTGACCTTCAAGTAATGTGAGTATAAATATATTTACTTATTTTATGTTAAGCGATAAATGGACCTATATAAGCTAATTCCCTAATAATCTTAGGTATCAAATGTTAAGCATCTAATCGTTATATCGTTAATAGTTTTCGCTTTGGTTTCATTGTATTAAGGGCGTGCCTTTTGACCGATTTTCTATGTCAACCAGTTTAGTAACCATATTTCTGTTAAGTTTACCCCAAACGGACGGACAGATATCGCTAATTCACTCATAACCTTGTATGGGGTGATGCAATGCTTTCTTCAATTTCTGTAAAAATTCTAATTTCTATGCCTGGGGTGGGTAATAACGACACTTTTAAGACTCAAATTGATTAAGTCAATATATTTTTATATAAAAAAAAAAAACTATAAATATAAATATTCCACAGAAACCAAACTTTTTCTAATAATATTATATTGTACTCATCATTGTGGTATAGGCAGTTCATTAATGAACTTGTCACAGTTGATGTGTTTCGATAACTACCGAATGATAAGAGAAAATCATTATTACATTCTTCTTCCACCACGTTTCTTATTTTCATATTATGTCTATTAAACAATAACCCCGACAAAAAAGGAAAAAAGTTTCACAGACATCATAAATATGATATTTGTTCTACTATATCAAGCGGAAATCCATTACAGACATATAAACACTTCCTTTTGCGTTAAAATCAGAAGAAAAAAAAAAAAAAATAAAATAAAATAAAAAAGAAAAACCGCTGATATTAAAACATGATTTTGTAATAACTCATTAAACATAAATGCAAAAGTTTATTTACTGCTGACATCCCAGCTTGGGTAGAAAAAAAAAGTAAACATATGCTTTTGCAATATAAGACTAACCGGGAAAAATTAAGTTAGAAAAGTAAGAAAAAAGAAACAACAACAACCTATAATTGGCTTAAGACAAATCTTGCTTACCCTGTACATCTATTTTTCAATTGTGTACGTATACGAGATATACGAGGTGTGTTCAAAAAATAACGAGAATTTTTGTTTTATGAAAAAAATATTTATTTATTCATCAATATCTATTTTGTCCCCTTCAAAGTAATCCCCCTCGGATATAATACACTTGTGCACGCTTTTTCCAATCCTCGAAACACTTTTGAAACTCGATCTTTGTAATAGCTTTTAGCTCTTTCAGCGATTCGCTTTTAATGTCATCTATGCTTGTAAAACGACGGCCTTTTAATGTTCTCTTTATTTTTGGAAATAGAAAAAAGTCACACGGAGCCATATCTGGCGAATATGGAGTTTTGTTTTTGGCCAAAAATTCACGAACAAGCAATGAAGTGTGAGCAGGTGCATTATCGTGGTGCAAAAGCCATGAATTGTTTTGCCACAAATCCGGGCGTTTCTTTCGGATTGCTTCACGCAAACGGCGTTGAACTTGTAGGTAGTACTCCTTATTGATTGTTTGACCTTGAGGCAAGAATTCATGATGCACTATGCCATTAAAATCGAAGAACACAGTGAGCATAACCTTCACATTTGACCGCACTTGTCGAGCCTTTTTTGGTCTTGGCGATCCAGAATGCCTCCACTGGGACGATTGAGCCTTAGTTTCGACATCATATCCGTAAACCCATGTTTCGTCACCTGTTATAACCCGTTTTAGTAGTTCTGCATCGTTATTAACTTCATTTACCGACTCCTGAGCAACTTCCATTCGCCGCTGTTTTTGTTCGAATTTCAACAATTTTGGAACGAATTTTGCTGCCACACGTTTCATACCCAAAACATCCGAAAAAATTTGATGGCATGAGCCAACTGATATGCCAACATCATCAGCGACTTCTCTGATTGTGATTCGGCGATCGTTCATAACCATTTCTTTCACTTTTTTCACGTTTTCATCAGTTGTTGATGTGCTTGGGCGTCCGGGTCGTTCGTCATCTTCAACGTTTTCGCGGCCATCTTGGAAACGCTTATACCACTCGTAAATCCTTGCTTTACTCATAGCAGACTGACCATATGCCTTTGTTAACATTTTACAAACTTCACTACACTTTATTTCATTTTTTACGCAAAATTTAATGCAGGTTCTTTGATCCATTTTTTTTCACTAACGAAAATCGCCGAGCTCGAAAAACACGTCTCACGTTAGCGGCTGCCACTTAAAAAGTAATCAATGAATATTGCTGAAAATTTTATCGTACTTCAGGGGCATGTGTACCAACATAATAAAAAAAACTCTCTCTCCAAACTCTCTCTCCAAACCCGCGAAATTTAAAAATTCTCGTTACTTTTTGAACACACCTCGTACGTTGGATGCTGCACAGAATAATTTATGGTAAATTGTGGGCGTGTCTTTAATCCGACCCTAACCATTTTATGAAATCGACTAATTACACATCATACTAATCCTAATTTATATGGTTGATAGAGATTTTTAAGTAAAATGGGCATGGCTCTCAACAAATTTCGCCTAATTTAAATAGGAATGTGTGTACAGTATTGAAATATTGTCAAGCTTAGCTGAAAAATGAAATTTTTAAGACTTTAAGAGAGGTAACAACAGAAAGGGACACGGATGGGTATTTTTAGATCGATTTAGTTTGCGTTTTTATACGTTGTGGAGTCTCTCATGTATTCTCCCACGTGTAGCATGCACATTAAATAACTTAGTATACTTCCCAACTTGTGTGGATCGTATATAATTTATACAAAATTCAGTCATTGTAAAACCATCATTAATCACTTGATTATTTATATTATATAGTAAAATACGGCCCATAGTAACACCACAACATGGCACCATCGCAATGCATTTATATCCTCACACTTGGTATTGCTTTTTAATCCCTATAGAATATATTTGAAATATGATTGTTGTCGTTGTTGTTGTCTGGGTAATATAAGAAAACAGGATAGATGGAAATATGCACACCTTGTAATCTCACTGGCTAGCGAGCGGGAGAGAGAGAAAGTATGCATAATTTTTATGTGTATAAATTTAATTATTGGCAATAAGCTGAGGGTATAATTCATTGGTTGCCACATCTCCTATAGATGTACTGTATAGCCGGTGAATATATATATTTTTTCTATTTTTATCAGTATGCATACCTTCCACACGTATGTGTAAGGATGTGTATGATTGTGGATTAAATTTTACACAAAACCGTTGTTTATTTACGTTGGCTTTAAGAGCATTATCATGCTAAGTAGTGAGTTTTTAAAAAGTACAAAAATGAAAACAAAAAAAAAAAAGAAAACAGATCTCTTGTGTGTGGTCATTTACAGTTGGCTCAGCGCCAGCCAGCCAGTCAGCCAGTCAGCCAGCCAACCAACCAACTTGTAAAAAAGGTGGTTTTTCTCTATTAAAGCTTTACAATCCACAAACATTTATATTTTTATGACTATGAGAGGATTTTACCGGTAAAAATTCACATTTAAACAAAATGAAAATCTATTGTATGAGCAAATATTTTACAAAAATAATAAATGAAATTGAGAAGAAAAGAACTAATATTGGGTGGATGAACCTTGTGTTACAAGTTATGTAAAGCCATGAAACTCTTCAAAGTCAGTTCAACTTCTGGGCTTTTTCGATTACATAATCATGCCTTTTCTCACATGATAGATGACAATTATATGTAAGTTCTATTAGAAGGCAATGACTTTAATGATTCAATTCTAATATAACCAAATATGTGCATCATAAATCATAATTTTCTGTTTCTTCCTTTTTCCTCATAGCCCTCGAATGTTTTCGAATTGATTATTTTGCAAAATGTATTTATGACATTATAAGAAAGGTAGGGGACACTGGGTAGAACTTCTCAGATATACAACCAAGATATATTTTATACTGTTTTAATGAAATAATATTTTTTTGAAAATATTTGGTTATTATTATGATTATGATTGATTGAAGTTTGGTTCTCCTTTGTAAAAACAAGGATTTTCTGTTAGAATTTGTATTTTCTATTATATTTTTATATCCTCCACATAAGATTCCGTTTGCAACACTCAGAAAGAGGCTTCAGAGATCCTACAAAGTATATATATTCTTAATCAGCATCAAAAAGTGAATCGTGGACAGGAATTTTTTATAGATATTTTTGGTTTCGGTCCAGAGCCACTCCCACAATCGACCAAAATCTATTTATCTACCATAAAAATTTAGCTATGGAGTTAAAATTTGGTACATATATTTACACTTACCTAATCCATTAATATGCCAAAAATGGGCATAGTCAAATAACAGACACGCCCACAATTGACAAAAATCTATATATCTGTAACAAAAATTGACCTATGAACTTGAAATTTTATATGCGTATCTATAGTTATACCATTCATCGATGTGCCATGAATGGGTGTGGCCGCCCACAATAAAGAAAAAACCATAATCAGCGTAAACTTGACTTGCGGGCTGTTACGTAATACGTACTTTTTAAGAGGACGTAATAATATACCTGTCACGCCCACCATTGTAGAGATATAACCTAAGCCAAATTTAGTTTTCTTACTTGTTAGAATTTAATATTGATTAAGATTCTTTATGTGCTTCTTTGTATCTAGATCGTAGATTTTATTGTTTGAAGCTATTAAATAAATTTTATAACAAATTTGTCGTTTTATTGCCGTGTCATATAAATGTTAACATAAAGACCTTTAAAAATTTATAAATAAATTAATTTTTTAATTTTATCACCTCAATAAATTATTTGACAAATACGTGTTAAGGCATTATGATAACATTAAAGTATTTCAGCAGTTTACAAATAAAATAAACTCAATAGACAGATAGATAATGTATATAATACGTTGTTTAAACAAAATTATGATGAAAATAAAAACACAAAAAAATTTTGTGAAAAAAAATCTCAATTTGTCTTATTCATAAACAGATCTGTGTTGCAGAAAAACAAATTCATAATTTATCTTTACAAATTATATTAATTGTTAATTTAAAAGTGCGCGAATGCGAGTGCCAGTATGCGCGTTTGTGTGTGTTTCCGTTGAAACCCCAATAAATACAAATAATAACCATTCGAAATGCATAAAGTACAATAATTACACTCACTTAATCACCGTAAATATATAAAGTATTCACAAACAGTATAAGTACATACAAACATACAGCTACATACTCTCATGCTTCATAGTGTGTTTGGATTTGGTCTGAAATTTTAACTCAATTGTAATATGAATAAAAAAAAAAAAAACAATGCACCTACTCACACTCTCATGACTCTCAATCAAGTTGTATAACCTCTGGCTACACAAAGGCTACGTGCTACATCATGCTCATGCTGTTATTTATATTTTTGTGTTGTTAGCAAACATATGAGCGCTAAATGTTTTTTTTGTGTTTTTTGCACTTATTTACAATAATAAAATGTGGGTGCTATTGAAATTTTAAGAAAAAAATAAAATAAAAAAAAAAACAAACCCAATTTATGAATAATATAATAAAATTTTTGTGTAGGGTAGCATACAAAAGTGGGAACACCCACAAATTTGCTAATATTAACGCAATTTTTTATACCAACTGCGTTCAATATGTCAAAGTGTCTGGGAGGGCTACAAGCGAACACTTTGAATTTTTCAATTGATTTTATCTATATCAATCAAAGACGGGGAGTCTCAAGTTCATTGTCCTCTTTGAAATCTATTTCTGATAGTTGTTGGGATTGGGAGAATGACGGACTCACAGACAACCATAACTAAATCGATTCAGAATTTGGGTTTTGCTAAAGATTTAAAAAGTCCGACCTCAAAGCACTTCAAGTTACGTTAAAATCACCCCCGCATTCAAAAAAACAAACCAAGGTTTAAGTAAATTCTTCAGTTTCGAGGAATAGCTGGGTAGTTGTTCTTTTTTGTTTACATGAGCATTTGCTACCATGTACATATTAATAGACAGCATAATCCCATTAAGCTACCAACCCACACAATTTATAATTGCATATAAATAAATACCAGACTAAATCACTCAAGCAGCCGTCAATGTCATTGACTGTTTAATGAATTGACAGATTTCTCTTTTGCACTAAAGTGCTTTTGGTCACTATTTAGCATTTAATCATTTAATAAAATACTAATTGCACTTAAAGTGTTTGCATAAGTTTAGTAACGATAATAAAAAACTAGTATTGTTGTTGACTACAATTTCATAAAACACAATTTTTTCACTTTCCTCTCTCTTATATCTCCTTTCGTATGTTTACAGTTTAATTGCTAGTAACGCCTCTGCACATGAAATTATTGCCATTGTACTCGTGTTTGTAATCAACTCGTTTCACCTGCAATATCATTAACTGTTGTTATCTGCAGTTGACATTAAAGAATTGAAGTTTTCTTCTCCATTGTGTTTACTCATCTCTAATTGTTTGTTGTCACTGCAGAAAAGTGACAACGGAAACAAAACAATAAATTTTAAATGAAAAAAAAAAAGAAAAAAGGAAAAAAGGAAAAGTAGGAGGACAAAATAAAGAGTTTCTTTCACTCGCTTGTCCAACTCTTGTTCGAAAGTATTCCCAGGCATGTTTTATAGAGTTTATGTCCGATAAACCAACTAGCCAGTTCCTTAAAAGGCCTATTTACATTGTGAATATGGTGCTGTAAAGTGTCATGCATAAGAATGACACAATTTTGCCTATTGAGAGTATAAAAGACATGGCAGGATGTTCGTAGAGTTCAGTACATGTGGCAATGTAGCAAGTTACTCGTCTTATGATCCTCAGCTTTGTTAGAATTCTCCAAACATATGTCACCATACCATCAGTAGCCTTCTACCAAAAGGTCTAAAAAGTTAGTTTTGTTATAACATTCTACTCGATATTTTCACATATTCTTTCTTCCAGCTATCCAGCTATCCGGTCTAACTAAAGATGAGTTGTATAGGAGCTACAAATATGTACAATAGAGCCTTGAATTCCTTTGGTCGGGCATTTGTTTACTTTGTTCAAATATTTGTAAAATTTCAGGAAGAAGCCTCAGAGAACCTACAAAGTTCTTAACCAACATGAATTTCTATGGTGGTGTTTGGCTGCGTCTGTCCGTCCGTCTGTGTGTTTGTCTCTCGCTCACAAAAGTTGACGAATCGATTTCAAATGTGGCCAAACGGGTTGAAAGTTGAAAATGATAAATTTTTGTAAAGGTTTTTAAACTTTTACTCAAAAATGGCATGAAAAACTTTAGCTACAATTTATAAATATAAACACAAAGGGCACAACTTTCTTTTACAGATTTTAATTTATTCAATACTTAAAGTAAATACGAGTATATATGAAAGCTCCATGGTTTTAACATTGATTAGAAGACTTACTTGTCTAGTATGTAAAAGAGGATTACAATACATTTGATTATCTGCTTGACTAAACAATATTCACATGCCCTTATACATTAAAAAAAATTACGGGCAAATGATTTTAGAATAACTGTAAGTGCCCTTTTACACATACATTCATACATGTATACTCGTACATGCTAAATGTAATGTATAGTAAAGGTTTATGTAATATTCAGTTGAAGCAGAGAGAGAGAAAGAACGTTGAACTTTAGTGTAAATTACACATTTACTGGGAATAAGCAGTTTCTTCAGTTACAGATTAAAAGAGGAAGTAATATATTTGCTATGTAGAAACTCATGAATATATATTCTGCAATAAGGAACTGCCTGGTAATGATGTAAAGTATCATGTAAGCTTCAGCTCAAGGGTACACACTAGGTGACATTAACAATTTGTTTGCTCAAGGTGATAATACAACATGTTCTTCTGCTCCTCCTTAGTTTTAAAATGTACAATATATTCACAAGGATAATAACATAGAATATTCCAATTTCGTATGCAAGCTTTACTACCTAAGTTTCATATTCTATTAAATTGTTTTGAACTTAAGATTCAAATATGCATTCTGCATATTTGTCCTGTGTGCCAAAAAGAAAAAAAAAAAAAATATTTAAATTTATTAAATGAGACTAATAAAAACATTTTACATTAGAAATTCAGCAAACATCCTGTCTTATGCCAGCAAGTATTTCTTCTCTCATGGCTGGCACTGTAGAGAAAATAAATTAAATAAACGTAAATTATTCTAGCCTGCCAAATAAACTGCTTCTTCTTCTTCTTCTTCCTCCATTCATTCCATTTACAATAAATAAATCTACATTGGATGGATGTGTTTGTTGCCAACAATGCGTAGACCAAGAAAGGAACAGTTAGACAGAAGTCAGATAAAGCCTAAACTAATTTGTTAAACAAATTTGCTGAAATTTCAATGCTTCAGGGCATTGACACGAAATTGAAAAAAAAAATGTAATATACGAATGTTTGCCAACAAATTTAATTGGAACTACTTACTTTATCTGTTAAAGAATATTGTGTGTTCATCTTCAAAGATTAAATTAAGAGATTAAGAAAGAAGCCTTAGGTTATTTCAAAGTGGGGCATTCATTTCATTCAGGAGCAAATTTATCTAGTATTAGCATGACCATGTCCACCGCTCGCGAAAAATTATACCTGAATATAGAGAGGTACCAGTTGTTTATACTCTGCATCACTTGTGGCAATAAGTGGTTAAGTTTTTGCGGATGTTTATAACTCATAAAATCGATTCAAAATCGATTTAATCATGCCCGTCTCTCCGTCTGTCTATCCATGAAAATTTGTGCGCAGACTAGACGTCGCATTTTTGGAGATCGGCCCGAAGAGGATTTATATTAAAAATAAACCGGATCGGGCCATCTTTAGAACCCCTCCCCATTAGAACCCCAATTTGCCATATAAAGAAAATCCTTATATAATAAAAAATTGCAATTCTTAATAGATTACGACAAAATTTGGTTAGTTCTTTAGCTTCGTATTTAGCTGAATGAAATTTGGACCCAATCGAACCCAATTTCATATAATTATTATAATTCACGATGAAACTCTTATATGACAGAAAAATAATTTTGAGCCAAATAATTGTCTTTTGTGCCCGAAAATATAGTTTTTCATGTTAATTATTGGTCTATGTATAAACATTGGTTATAGAACGCCGAGGGCGTAGCCAGACTTTTTTAAAAGTATAAACAGGAAGCATCGAAATATTTCAGAGAAGATATTCTTTGACTTTGAAGTCAAAGTGGATTTTGTGTTATCTTACTATAACTAAACGTTATTTCAATACAGATAAATTGAAAATTGAATTAAAATTAAATGAAAAATTTACAATAAATGTCTACAATTATTGTAGTATTTAATACTAATTTGTTTTGAAATATATTCCAACATTTTTCTTTCATTAGAAGTATTCATGCTTTTACTATTTATAAATATTAAGTAAGCTTGAAAGATTATTAAAATATTCTTGAACTTATTGTTTATGTTCTTCCATAGAAATATTGGTCAATTGTTTATTAATATTTTATGAATTGTTTATATTATAAATAAAAATTTGTTGTTAAGATTTCCCTTAAAGCTATCAGCCTACAATTAATAAAAAACCAAACTATTATCCACAAAAATTAAGCTAGAAAGTATATGTACTGATACCACAAATGGGTGTGGTTAGACAACCGGCACGCCTACAAATTGGAAAAATCATTTTTGGTACAAAATCTGACGTGTAAGTTGAACCTTATTATAAGCATAGCATAATCAGCTACTTGCCAAGCCCGTTGTTTCGTTTGTTGAATTTTCTTTTTTTGTTTCTTACATCATCATAAACAATTTCTTCATAAATCTTCTTAAAATTAATTGTGCAAAGTTTAACTAAACCAATAAATCTTGTATAATAAAATTTAACCTCTAACTGTGGCGATACAATGACCGACATTGCTACAAATACATATTAATTTGTCAAGTATTATAATATCTGTATATATGTAGAAGGAACAGATGCCTTCTCTAATAATTTAAAAAGAAAAAACAGCAGACATATGTAAGATGTCAGAAGAGAATGAAAGAAAAAATAAAGAACAAAGTTTAGAACGAATTATGGATATGCTGTAAAATCTAAGATCAGAGTTTTAAAATTAATTTTGCCCGTGATAAATGTTTTTGCAGTTCAGGATGATAATAATTAGTCCTGCAACCTGTGTGTTAACAAATGCAGCTGCAGCATGTAGCTTTCATGTAGTCTTATACACACTTATGTATATAAATATAACTGAAGAAAATTATATATTCAGTGCAGACATTGTATACATTTTGGTTGTATTTTGAAATAATTATAAGAAAGCAACCACATGCGGGTAGTGTACTCCACACATCTCATGTAATCATGTACTTGTATTTTATACTCACCACCTTAAGGTCGACGGTGCATTCACTTTTTAAAAACGTTTGTAACACGTTTGCATACATATCCATTCTGAACTTGGCAAATGTAATATATTTTTCAGTTTTTGTACTCATGTTTGTCCCGAAAGTGGGAAGGAATGAAGAAGTTTTAAGGAAAAGTAAAACAAGATTTGGAAAAATAGAAATTTTTGTGGCTTCTTATAAACTCACCATTATAATACTAATATGGGGGTTTATTGGTTTTGCTCAAACGTTTATAAGTACCACAAGGGGATGAGCCACACCCCGGGATGTATATATATTCTTAATCAGAATCGTATTAAGAGTTATTTTAGCCTTTTTTATTCGTCCCTGTAAATTTCTACTCTTATTTAAATGAATTTTGTATTACTCTTGACCCATTGAAGTGAATGTTTTGACCATGCAACATTTAAACTAACGTACGGATATGATGGTGGGTCTCCTAGATTTGGTGTACGCCTAATATAACCATTTTCTATTTGTTTATTTAAACCGTTGATTTAGTTTAAAAAGCTGTAAATGTTCAAGTTTTATATAGAAATATAGTAGGAGAGGCCACGCCCATCACAATATGTGTGCATTCACATTTTTACTGAATACTCACTGTTGTTAAAGAAGAAGACAAACGAAAGATGAAGAAATAAAAAATCGATTAAGATCATGCCCACATATAAAAAAAAACCTAAGCAGTAATAAATTTCATTTAATTATTCTAGATGGTGGGTATCCAATATTTTGCGTCAGCCAAATACTTGATAGTTATATAAAAAGGGAAGATATTATAATACTGTGCAGAAACAAAGCATATTTACCATATGCCACTGGCACACATGATGATCTTTAGCTGGCTTGATAGCTGGGTAGCGGTGACTGCTGTTTGGCAGACTGCCTTATATATGCAGCCAGACACTCACTTTACTCCCTATTTGTTCTTGTTGTATATCCGCCTTCCATTCAACAGA